>CM042686.1:438153953-440643457 GCA_023614405.1 Avena insularis | reverse complement strand
TGGATTGGTTCGCAATTTGAGGATTGTCCTCACTGGTAATTTGACCTATGTGCTGGATGCACATTTGGGTGACCCACACGGTGATGCTACCGATGAAGTAAAGAATGTTTACCTTGCTCGGAAGAATCGGTACTCCATAGTTCAATGTCTATCTTGTATGGTTTAGAATCAGACTTGAAAGGTTTGAGAATTCAGACCCACATGATATTGTCCGTGACCTCAAATTGATCTTTGAGACTCATGCGGCAATTGAGAGCTATGAGGCTTGAAAAGTTCTTTAACGCAAGATGGAAGAGGGCGCTCCGCGGTGAGCATGTGCTTAAGATGTCTGGGCACGCAAACAAACTTCAAAGCTTGGGTATAGTGATTCCTAATGCTTTGGGGATTTACCGTGTCCTCCAATCACTACCACCAAGTTACAAGAACTTTGTGATGAACTACAACATGCAGAACATGAACAAGCAGTTGCTAGAACTGTTTGCTATATTAAAATCTGCAGAAGTGGAGATCAAGAAAGAGCACCAAGTGTTGTTGGTCAATAAGACCACCAAATTCAAGAAAGACAAGTCTAAGCAGAAGGGACACTTCAAGAAGGGTGGCAAGAAAGTTGCCACACCGACGAAGAAGACCAAGGCTGGACCCAACGATCTTGAGTGCTTTTACTGCAAAGGAGAAGGTCACTAGAAGCGGAATTGCCCAAAGTACTTGGCGGATTTGAAGAACGGCAACATCAAGAAGAAAGGTATATCTGATATACATGTTATTGATGTGTATCTCACTAGTATTCGTAGTAGTGCCTGGGTATTTGATACTGGTTCGGTTGCTCATATTTGTAACTCGAACAGGGCTGCAGAATAAGCGGAAGCTAGTGAAGAGCGAGGTGACGATGCGCGTGGGAAGCGGATCAAAGGTTGATGTGATCATGCACACTACCCCTTCATCTACCATCGGGATTAGTTTTATACTTAAATAATTGTTATTTGGTGCCTGCGTTGAGCATGAACATTATATCGGGATCTTGTTTATTGCGAGACGGTTACTTGTTTAAATCTAAGAATAATGGTTGTTCGATTTATATGAGTAATATGTTTTATGCACATGCACCTTTGATAGATGGTCTATTCTTGTTGAATCTCGATAGTGGAAATACACATATTAATAACATTGAGGCTAAACGTTTGAAATCGGCGATAACTCGACCTATATGTGGCAATCGTGTCTTGGTCACATTGAGTGAAGCGATGAAGAAACTCCATTCCGATGGACTTCTTGAATCACTTGATTTTGAATCACTTGAAAGATCTGAAGCATGTCGATGGGTAAAATGACTAAGACTCCATTTTACGGTATAATGGGCGAGCTCTGAACTTATTGGAAATCATACATACCGATGTGTGGTCCAATGAGTGTAGTATTGTGATGGTTATCGTTATGTTCTTACCTTCACGGATGACTTGAGTAGATATGGGTATATCTATTTCATGAAACATAAGTCCAAACTTTCGAGAAGTTTAAGGAATTTCAAAGTGAGGTAGAGAATCAACGTAACAAGAAGATTAAATTTCTACGTTACGATCGTGGAGGTGAATATCTGTTCTGAGTTTGGCGAGCATTTGAAGAAATGCGAATACTTTCACAATTGACACCGGGAACACCACAACAGTAATGGTGTGTCTCGAACGTCGAATCGAACTCTCTTAGATATGGTTCGTTCTATGATGTCACTTACAGATTTACCGCTATCATTTTGGGGTTATGCATTAGAAACAGCCGCATTCACTTTAAATAGGGCACCGTCTAAATCCTGAAACGACACCGTATGAATTATGGTTTAGGAAGAAACCTAAATTGTCGTTCCTTAAAGTTTGGGGATGCGAAGCCTATGTAAAGAAGTTACAGCGACAAGCTTGAACCCAAAGCGAAAAATGCGTCTTCATAGGATACCCAAGGAAACTATTGGGTATACTTTCTATCATAGATCGAAGGCAAAATCTTAGGTTGCCAAGAATGGATCCTTTCTAGAGAAGGAATTTCTCTCGAAAGAAGTGATTGGAAGGAAAGTAGAACTCGACGAGGTTGTGAACCTTCTCTCGAAATTGAGTAGCGCAGTCTGGAAGAATTTCTGTGGTGCTGCACAAATTAGAGAGGAAGCTAATGATGATGATCATGAAACTTGGTGAAGTTGCTACTGAGCCTCGAGTCAACGAGAACTCGTACCACTCCAGATTGGTATGATCCCGTTATGAGTGTCATGTTGGTGGACAACACCAATGACCCTAAGACATATGAGGAAGCGATGATGAGCCCAGATTCCAATAAATGGCAGGAAGCCATGAAATCCGAGATTGGATCCATGTACGAAAACCAAGTATGGACTTTGGTGGACTTACGGATGGTAGGAAGGCTGTCGAGAACAAATGGATTTTCAAGAAGAAAGCAGATCTTGATGGTAATGTTCTTGTCTATAAAGCTCGACTTGTCGCAAAAGGGTTTCGACAAATTCAAGGAGTTGACTACGATGAGACTTTCTCACCAGTAGTGAAGCTAAAGTCTGTGAGGATTATGTTAGCAATCGCTGCATATTACGATTATGAGATATGGCAGATGGATGTCAAAACAGCATTCCTCAATGGTGACATTGATGAAGAGTTGTATATGATGCAACCCAAAGGTTTTGTCGATCCTAAAGATGCTAACAAGGTATGCAAACTTCAACGGTCCATCTATGGATTGAAGCAAGCATCCCGAAGTTGGAATCAACGTTTTGATAAGGTAATCAAAAGTTTTGGTTTTATACAAACTTATGGAGAAGCTTGTATTTACAAGAAAGTGAGTGGGAGCTCTGTAGCATTCTTAATACTATATGTGGATGACATATTATTGATTGGGAATGATGTAGACCTTCTTAATAGTGTCAAAGAATATTTGAATAATAGTTTTTCAATGAAGGATCTTGGCGAAGCAGCTTACATATTAAGCATAAAGATTTATAGAGATAGATCAAAACGCCAAATATCATTGTCACAAAGTACATATTTGGACAAAGTTCTAAAGAGGTTTGGAATGGAAGATAGCAAGAAAGGGTTCTTGCCCATGTTGCCCAATACGACCTTGAGTAAAACTCAGAGTTCGACATCGGCAGAAGATAGAGAAAGGATGAGTAAGACTCCCTATGCCTCAGCCATAGGATCTCTAATGTATGCCATGCTATGTACTAGACCCGACATTGCATATCGTTAGTTTGACTAGCAGATATCAAAGTGATCCAGAGTGGATCATTGGACAATCAAAAACATCCTAAGTACTTGAGAAGAACTAAGGATATGGTTCTTTCTTATGGAGGTGATGAACAGCTCGTTGTTAATGGTTACACCGACGCTAGTTGGAACACCGATCCGGATGATTCTAAATCACAATATGGATCATTATTTATTTTGAATGGTGCAGATTAGCTGGAGGAGTGCAAAGCAAAGCGTTGTGGCGAGATCTTCAACTGAATCGGAATACATGGTCGCCGGAGGCTTCACAAGAAGCAATATGGATGAAAGAGTTCATTACAGAGCTGGGTGTGGTTCCTAGTGCGCTGGACCCAATGTCTATCTACTGTGATAACATGGGCGCCATAGCCAATGCGCAAGAACCAAGGTCACACAAGAAGAAGCACATCAAGCTACGTTTTCACGCTTATTCGAGAACATATCCAAGATGGGGATATAAAGATTTGCAAAGTACACACAGATCTGAATGTGGCGGATCCGTTGACTAAACCTCTCCCGAGGGCAAACATGACCAGACCAAACTGCCATGGGTGTTGGGTATATTACCATGTAATCTAGATTAGATGACTCTAGTGCAAGTGGGAGACTGTTGGAGATATGCCCTAGAGGCAATAATAAATGTAGTTATTATTATATCTTTGTGTTTATGATAAATGTTTACATTCATGCTATAATAGTATTAACAAGGAAACATTAATACTTGTGTGATTTGTAAACTTAATTTGAAGTCCCTAGTAAAGCCTCTATATAATACTAGCTTGTTGGTTAATAGATGATTGTGGTTTCCCTATCATGAACATTAAGATGTTATTAACAACAAGATCATATCGTTAGGAGAATGATATGGTGGACATACTCCTATAGATAAGCGTAGCATAAAGATCAAGTCATTTTAATAGTTCAATTGCTATATGCTTTCGATACATAGTTATCTAATTCCTTGACCATGAGATCATGCATATCACCTTTACGGATGGATGCTTTGATGACATCAAACACCACAACAGAATCGGGTGGCTATAAAGGTGGTATTGAGTGTTGAAAGTATTGGTTGAAACACATGGATCAAGAGTGGGATTTGTCCATCCATATGACGGATAGATATACTCTGGGCCCTCTCGGTGAAATGTCATCCAATTAGCTTGCAAGCATGTGACTGGCTCTGAGGATCACATATCACGGGGCGAGAAAAGAGTACTTATCGATGTGAGGTTGAACTAGGTATGCAGAGATCAAAGCGATCATAACCTCGGATAAGTAAACTATCGTGAGACAAAGGGAAATTGATATCGTATGTAAGTGGTTCATTCGATCGCAAAGTAATCTTAGAAATATGTGGGAGCCATATGAATTTCCAGATTCCTCTATTGGTTATTGTTCGGAGAAGTGTCTCGATCATGTCTGCATAATTCACGAACCGTAGGGAGACACACTTAAGGATTTGATGTTGTTTGAGTAGTTATGGAATGATGAGAAAGAGTCCGAATGTTGTTCGGAGTCTCGAATGGGATTCAGGATATCACGAGGAGATCCGGAATGGTCCGGAGAATAAGATTCATATAAAGAAAGTCCTGTTTCGGAGTTGGGGAATGGTTCCGGTGTTTTCATCGGGAATGTTCTAGAATGTTCCAGAATGTCCGGCACTCCGGGAGGGGGAAGGGTACATGAATGTGTCATTGTAAGTTGGAATGATTGCATCATGTACTAGGTGTCTTTGCTGTCCAAAATAAAGGGTTTATTTAAATCCTAATTTGAAAAGTCAAACGGCTAGTTTGAAAGTCAAGCACAAGTTTTGGAAGAGGAGGAGGAGTGGGAAACCGAGTTGGGAGGATTCCTCCTCCAACCGACCCACCTCCAAGCCGAGTTGGGAGGACTCCCCTCCCTTGGCGCCTCCCACCTATAAAGGGAGGGCAGGCTACCCTCCTAGCACACAAGTACCTCTCCTCCAAAACCCTAGATTGGCGCCACCACCTCCTGCTGCCGCCACCTCCCGAGGTTGCCCTAGCCCCGACTTGGGGTGCCCCAAACCCTAGCCGCGGCTCTAGCACCTCCTCCTTGGTGTGTCTAAAACCTAGATCGCCGAGAGCCCTCTCATACTCCACCATACGCTCGGCTTAAGGCGAAGCCTGCGAGATCTCCTACTTCGGTACCACGCCGTTGTCTTTGTCGGAATCGCGAGGAGAGTGCTACAACCTCAGCTGCTGCTAGAACAAGGGAGAGGAAGGTCTTCGTCCGAAAATCTGCGTGTGACCGATTGCGGGAGCGCTTAGGAGCCTTCGGAAGGATCGTCTACGCGATCTTGAGATCGGAAAGAGTACGACTATATCACCCACGAGAATCCGCTCTCGTTAAACACTTTGGAATCTTCGAGGGTGAGTTATTCCATCAACTCGTTGCTACAATCTAGTAGATAGATCTTGGCTTGTTTGTTTGTATGCGGTAGAAATTTTTTGTTTTCCATGCTACGAAACCCTACAGTATCATCAAAATACTTCTCCCGCATTCATCGTTTTTTGATAAAGAGAAAGCTAATTATATCAAGTCAATACCAAATATACCCGGTCTGTGAAACAACACAATATCTAGGTCTAGTCGAGATATCGTGGATACACACAATCAAAATAATAATAATGGAAAAAAAGTCCCTAAACCAATGCAGCACGTGGCAACAAGAACCTCAACATCAACCACCATGATTGGCATATTGAGACAACTATAAAGGTTTTCCACATACTGGTGCCTCCAGGAACAGAACGACTGATGCATGTAAATGCATACATGAATTTTTTAGTTTATCGTCACATATTCCCACATATTTGCATCATATACAATGTTATATCTATTTTTTTACATTGATTTATGTAGATTTACTAATGCCTCATTTATTTGGTTTATAACTCTATACGACAAGAAAACTTTGTTTTGCATATTTTTAACTTTTAGGGATCTAAACGGAGTCAAACGGACCTGAGATTTTTTTATGACTGTTTTTTTGCGGAGATAATGAGCTGGAGCACTTGGATCACCAGAGGGGAGCCAAGAGGCCAAAACGGGCCCAAGTGGCGTGGCCCACCCATGTCAGTTCCCTCCTCGAGCGTTCGCAGCTGTCCGTCTTCAACCCTAACTCGAAATCTTAACCTAAAAACACATATAAAATGTCCCCCGGCGCGATCTCTAAGAGGAGGCGGAGAAAACACAGTAACACCGAAACATGGTCAGAACAATCGAAGATTAGAGGGAAAAAGGCGCCAGAGCCATCCCCCGTTGGATTTACACCCTCTCTAACATCATCAACATCGTTTCCATGATAAAGAGGGAGTAACCCAGCTATCGACAATGGGTTTGTGCTAGTAGCTTGATCTCTCACTCTCTCATTCTATCATTCTTTAGTACCATATGAGTTGCCCAACATGATTATGGTCATCTATATAATTTTTATATGGTAGATCTTTATTTTATGGGATGATGTTTGACATTAAAATTATATCATGTGTAAGATGCATATTATGTATCTCGTTTTTAAGTACTTGTTTTGATCGTACTTGTATGGAAGAGCATGTGTGGGGGAATGTGTGTATTAGTTGGAGTAACATGGTGGTGGTGATTGGATAATGATAAAAAAATTAAGATCCATTATGGTTTTTATCTTTCTTTTGTTTGAATGCATGTGTTATAACAATTTTGTGACAACAAAGATGATCTTGTTTGATCAAGGTAACACATTTGTTATTCAAATATCATGTCAAATTACCTAAGGCTATACTCTGTTTATTCTTAGTTCTAGATTACATGGAGTTTCCCTTTCTAGATGAGTATAGTAAGATGTGTTGCATCATCTTTGTATCAAGACGTGATGCCCATATGAATGTTTATCAAACACATAATAAAGTTTCAAGTAATATTATATCATTTGTTCGCAGTTTTATGTCCACCATACTTTATGAGAGAGTAGACAAGTGAACCATACTAGTCCACTTTTTATTACAAGAAACCATTTTTACTTGTTTTTATTGTCCTTTACATTTCTGCAAAAATTAAATTAAAAAATACTTTTACTTTCTTCAAACACAAACATAACCCCAAAAAGAACTTTACTTTTTGCTTTTACTTTCTTTTATAGTTATAGATTGTTTCACTATTTATTTATTTTATAGTTTTATTTTAGTTTTACTATGAGACCTTGTGCTTGACAACCACATGATAGAGTTGGGGCCACAAGACAAAAACTTTAATTATAAAATACATCCTCATAACAAGACTTAGTGGTGTATTATATGTAGGGTTTGGGCAATAGCTCGACACCCTAAATGGGGTGCGGCAATCTCTTTATATAATGGTACACAATATGTACAACACATATTACAAGTCATGTACAGATACTATGTATATATATAGTATAACACGCATCCTCGATCTTAACTATGTCCTAAGGTACAAAACAAGTTAAGATTGCGCCTACAACCTACAAACTGAGGCTACGGTAGAGGCTTCGTGAAGATGTCAGCAAGTTGATCGGAGATGAACTTGATGTGAAGTAGATTCTGTGCAACACATTCCCTCACAAAAAGATGATCAACTTTGATGTGTTTTGTTCGGGCATCGAAATACCGGATTAGATGAAAGGTATGCAGCGCCGATATTGTCACACCAAAGGACTAGTGGCGGAGCTTGAGAGACTCCTAGTTCTCTCAATAGCGACTATACCCATATGATATCAGTTGTAGCATCATCAACTGCCTTGTACTCAGCTTCAGTATTGCTACGAGAGACTGTAGCTTGCTTGCGAGCATTCTATACGATCAAATTGGGACCAAAGAAGACCGCATTGCCCCCGTGGATTGCCTATCATCAGGACTGTCATCCCAATCTGCATCTGAGAATGCAGAGAGATCAAAGGACGATGCAAGTTGGAGAAGCAATCCATACAAGGCAGTGAGACAGATATAGCGCAATATGCGCTTCACATCTAACCATGTGAAGTCCTGGGAGCATGAAGATACTGGCACATATGATTAACTGCATAGGAGATATCAGGCCTAGTGATAGTCAAGTACTACAGACCACCAACAAAGCTGCAATACTCAGTGGCATCATCAGAAGTGAGAGGGTCTCCATCAAGAGCAGAATCGATCAGTGGCAGACATAGAAGTAGTGCATGCTTGCACTTTAGCATACCTGCCCGGCACAGCAACTCCAAAGAGTACGTGTGCTGAGTGAGATACAACCCAGCAGAAGACCGCGAGACTTGCAATCCAAGGAAATAATGCAGAGTGCCCAGGTCCTTCATAGCAAAATCACCACCCAAAGTAGACATGAGATGATCAACAGCAACATCTGAGGAGCTAATAAGAATAATGTCATTAACATAGACTAGCAGGTACATCATGACCTCAGGGTGCTGAAGGAGGAACAAGGATGTGTCAACAGTGGATGAAATAAACCCATGAGCCTGAAGAACAGAGCCAAGGCATGCATGCCAAGCACGAGGAGCCTGCTTCAGGCCATAGAGATCCTTAACAAGGCGACACAGATGCTGAGTGCAAGCAGGATCAACAAAACCCGGGGGCTAACGCATATAGACATCCTCCTTCAAGACACCAAGCATTCTGGATATCCATCTGGCGCAACGACCACCCTCGTGTAACAGACAAACAGAGGAGAAAATGAATGGTATTAGGCTTAACAATTGAGTTGAACGTATCCTCATAATCAAGACCATACCTCTGTTTGAAGCTCTTGGCCACTAACTGTGTCTTGTAGCGTTCAATAGAACCATCAGCATGTCTCTTGACTTTGAAACCCCACTTGGAATCAATAACGTTGACCCCGGAAACAGGAGGAACTAGCTGCCAAGTATCATTTTCTAAGAATTCCTAGAACTCCTATTCCATAGCACTGTGCTAGTGAGGAATACCGAGAGCAGTTTGAAAATTAAATGCTTAGGTTCCGCAGTGGGATCATTCACAGCATGTTCCACACAAGATGCAATCCATGCAACTATTCTGTCAGTTCGCTCTTTCGGGTGGAAGATACCAGCTTGGTTGTGCGTGCGAGGATGCAGAGCAGCTGGTGCTAGAGCAGGTGGCGATGACGTGTCTGATGACGTAAACGACATGGGTGAGGCGCCTGACCCAGGACACGCAGACGACGCGGGGAGGCGCCTGGACCAAGCGACGACGGCCCAGGGGTCGAGGCCACATGAGAAGCTGGGCTGGGTGATGGTGACCCATGCGATGACGGCACGGGGGAGGCGGGAGCCCCGCGTGGCATGGAAAGACCGGACGCTAGGCCGGGCAGAGGCAGACCATCCAGAGGCGAGGCTGGAGCGGCCGAAGCAGGGGGCACCAGGCTGGAGCGATCAACGTTGGTAGTGCATGGCACACGTACGCGATCGTCGTGCGGTCCTGGAGCCTGTGCTCCTGACGTCGACGAGGGGAAATCCTCGAGAAGCTGGAGACGTGCTCCTCTACCAGTACCTACAACATGATTAGGTAGCAAAGCAGGAGAGTGCGCAACATCTACCAACTGGTCAGGCAATGGTGAACATGAATGCACGGGTGGGTGAGATGTGGTGGTGGTCGTCGAAAGTATGGAAAAAGAAAACACATTTTTATCAAACACAACGTCACGAGAAATGTAGATGCGGTTAGACGAAACATGGAGGCATTTATACCCTTTATGAAGAGCATTAAACCTAAGAAAGACACACTTCTTAGACCAAAACTCAAGATTATGTTTATTATATGGACGAAGGTGAGGCCAACACGCGTATCCAAAAACCTTAAGAAACGTATAATCTATATAATCTAGAGTTTCATTGAGCAAGAGTTCTAATGGTGTTTTCATCTAAAGTAGTCGTGTAGGAAGACTATTTATTAAAAACATGCCATGAAGAATGCATCACTCCAAAAAACGAAAAGGAGCATTGGCATGAGCTAACAGAGTCAGGCCAGTCCCTACAGCATGACAATGCTTACGTTCGGTTACGCCATTCTGCTGATATGTATGAGGACAAGCGACATGGTGTAAAATTTCAAACTTATTAAAAAAGAAATTAAGGTTGTGATACTCGTCCCCAAATCAGATTAAACATGAATAATCTTATGCTTAAGGAGACACTCAACATGTGCTTCAAATTAAAGAAAAACATCGAACACATCAGATTTGCGCTTAAGAAGATATATCCAAGTAAATCGACTATAAGCATTAGTGAAACTGACATAGTAATTATAGCCATTGGCATATGTTTGGGCAGTACCCCATACATCATAAAATATAAGCTCAAGTGGAGTTTCAAATAAACGACTTAACTCAGAAAAAGGAACCTGATGACTTTTACCATGTTGACAGGTATCACGAACTGAATCAACAACATTACTGGACACTACTGGGAGACATGCATGCCAGTGGGTAGATGACCGCTGACACATCAAGCGCATAAAGACCATGGCGGAAATGACCTATAAGAAGCACAACCCTCATGTCCTGATCCTTAATAGAAAAATGAAAACGATGAAATTCAGCGAGAAAATTATTATCACGAGTAAGCTGAGGAACATACAACAAACTACGTGTGGCAAAAGGAACTCGAAGGACATTGAGAAGATGCAGTTTTCTAGAATTATGTGTAAGAAGTGAGGCCTGACCAAAATGTGAGATGTGCATATCTTCTTCATTGGCGGTGCGAACCTGATCATGACCACGATATGTCTCCTAAGTAGAGAGCTTGCCCATCTCACTTGCCACGTGATTGGTAGCCCCTATGTCCATATACCAGCTAGATCAATGGGGTAGGACGGAGTGTGTACATAGTCGTTACTCGCCACGGCAGTCGCAGCCTACTTGTCATTCCCTTTCCATTGTTACTAATGTGGAGGAAGTCCTGCTTGAAGCAACGATGACAGCGGGAGGCAATATGACCCTTAAGGCCACATAGCTGACACGCTTGCTGGGCGCCGCAACTGGGGCAACTGGCGCACGAGCAGCCACCACCCGTGATGGGGGGTGCGGAGGGTCGTGGGGCCTACTAGGGCGGGGGCGCCGGCTTTCCACCGGCCGGTGACAGCTTCTGAGGTCTACCGCGGGCTGCGGCGTTGGTGGAGGAGAAGCTCTAGGAAGCATGACGAGCCTTAAAGTGTTGTTCTCGACCAAGGAGGCACGAGTAGAGCTCACGGGGATGAATCTGAGTGTCTTGACCATTGATGTTCTCAATGAGATTATCATAGTCGTCATCTAGCACGTCCAGGACATAGGTGGTGAAGTCCTTAGAGCGAAGCGGCTGACCGTTGGAGGCCAGTGTGTCGACGAGGCCCGTCATCTTGTTGAAGTAGTCTGTGATACTGAGGTCGAGGAGTTTGGCCTCGCCCAACTCGGTGTGTATAGCATGAGCACGCGCATGAGACTGTGAAGCAAAGCTAGTGTGAAGAGCCTTCCACGCATCCCGAGTCGTAACGACAAAGAGGACCAGCGACGAGACGCTCGGCGTGAGTGAAGACTGGATGGCAGAGAGGATGGCCACCCACGAGTGATATCCCGGATGATACGGCGGCGGGCATGGCAAGGAGACATCGACGTACCCCTCCAAGTACCGGCTACAGAGGAGCGGAAACAACTGCGCGCACCAAGACAAACAGTTGTCCGGCGTGAGCTTCACCGGGATGAGGTGCGAGAAGTAGAAGGGCGACGACCCCTTAGCGGAATCAGTAGGAGCCGATGGTTGTGGCGCGTAGAAGCCTATCGACGGGGTCGTCTCCATGGACGGGGCAGGGGCGACGGGCGCCCCGTAGGCCAGCGCTGCACCGTCGTATGTCGACGGCGGGTAGACGTCGTAGTGAGCCCGAGACGAAGCACCATAGGACGGCGCGGGCGGAGCCCCGTACTGTTGCACGGTCGGCACCGCGTAGGGATGCGAAGGTGGCACACCATAGGGTTGCGTAAGCCAGGCAGACGGCGGCGGCGGGAAGGCGCCGTAGGTCGAGGCCGGGTAGGCGCCATAGGGCGCGGGCGTGGGCCCACCATAAGGTGGCGGCGTGGCCACGTCGGTCGAGGAAGAAGGGGTGTCGGAGGAAACAGGTGGAGGAAGATCGCCCTCAACACCAGGGACAGTGGCAGGCGGAGGATTCGCCGATCCAATCTGAGGCCGCTACGGGAGAGGACCCGGAGGCGCGACCCTAGGTGACCGAGCTTGCCTCCATGCCAGGGGCTGCGAAGCGAGAAAGGGCAAGGCAGGGGAAAGGGCCAGCGGCGGTGGAACCAGGGGCAACGGAAGACATATCGAAACCTAATCTGGTACCATATTAGAAGTAGGGTTTGGACAATGGCTCGATCCTAATCAGGGTGCGGCTATCTCTTTATATAGGGGTACGCAATGTGTACAATACAGACTAGTCATGTACTATACAGTCTAACATGGTGTATGATGAGAATACTTGTTCATCCTGGATTTCCTTTTTCTATTTTCGCAATAGTCTGTTTTGTATAGTAAAACTTTACCAGTTATCTATTTTCTGCGGCCGATCATGGGAGTACAGGAAGTCTACCTCCAAAAATAAGAATATATACATGAAGTCATGATGTTATCTCCTTGCAACAAAATGAAAAGTCAGTCGTGGTTGCATATGGCGCAGGGGGCTCCGCCTTGTTCCCCAATCCAGTGGGAAGAGGACAGAAACGGGGCAGCTGTGTTATTTTAACAGCGGGCCACGTCCGGCAGGTTTTTGCACGATAACGCGGTAGAGTTGGTTGCCGTAGATTCGGCGACGGGATCCAAGGGGCGGGCGCGTGTGCCGCAGAGTCCAGACGATGGCCGCGGCGAAAGGTCGCGGGAAAAGCCGAGCCCTGATGACTCAGCCAGGAGCTAGAGGAGAGGGGTTTTCGTTGGCCCCGCTCCCCGTTTTGTGGAAACCCTCCTGTTTCCAGGGATCCCGCCCTGCCCCGGTTTTGCTTTTGCGAAACCATGGGCGGTGTTGGCCCTCGCCGCATTTCTTTACTCACTCCCCTTCCCTGTCCCGTCCCCCACGCTGTTCGGCCTCTCCCCGTGGTACCACGTTTCGTCCTCTCCACCCTCCGTCTCAATCACCGTCCTGCTTATCTGCTCTATCCAAAGGTCAGTTAGTCGGTCGTTGTTTACTCATCCGACGTGTCATCGTGTTAACAACAAATTCATACTAGTACGTAGTACTACTATAGTACTAGCTAGCTAGCGGGCATTTCATGTCCAGCTTTGCCCACCGTTTAGAGCAGCTTTATGGTGAAGAACCGGGGTACCAGCGCACCTGATTTTAATGCTATCTACATGTTTTGAAAAATTGAAATAAATCATGTACTTACATGTCACCTTGATACTTGGTTGTGCAAATTTTCAAGAAAACATACGGCCATATATATATATATATATACAAAAAAGAGAAACAGAAACTTTGTTATGCTGTGAGTAATGTGCGTCTGCCCTTGTATTGAACAATACAATTTGTCATTCCTGTATAGGCTACTTGCTTTTTATATTTTAGGTTCAGACTTAGCATGCACATACATGCATATATTCTCTGCACGCATGATTTTATATGCTATATCTTTTAATTGTTTTAAGTATTTTGTTCGATTTATTTGTCCAGAAACGGGTTCTTGCGCACTCGATCAGCCTCAAATTGGCGTCCCCAGATCTTTATGTATTCAGCCTTTAGAACGGCAGTTTTTTAAATAATATGTTTTATTTGTTTATTTCAAATTTTAATAGGCGATTTTTGGAATTTACAAAAAAATAGCGTATTGTCGGTGTGGCCGAAACCGAGTGGGTCAGTCGGTGTGGTCAAAACTGAGTGGACGGTGTGGCCGAAACCGAGTGTCAAACCAACTGGACCATTGCACGCAGGTCACTGCATGTCGGCGTGGCTATTAAGTATGGCCGACACCGATCAGCCCACTCGGTTTCGGCCACACCCACTGGCCCATTTGGTTTGGTCAAAACCGACAATGCGTTAGATTTGCAAATTTCTAAATTCACGTACTATATTTTAAAATCAATAAAAATGTATTATTTTAAAAAATAACGGGGCCTGAAAAGCTATTTTAAGGTGTGGCACCGGCCGAACGGATCCCACAAACTGTAACCCTAAAACCGAAAATTCACCTTTTTTTTTCTTCTCCTACCATGGTTCGCCATAGATTCAGTAGGTGTAGAATGGTACTAGTAATGTAATGCGCGGCTGCTAATTCACATGCATCGATGCATGCACTGTATGTAGTAGTAGCTACAGAAATGTGCAGGAAGGTGGGATTTGTACTCCATCCAAATTGATTAAGCATTTCCTCTGTACTAAACTAATGCAATTTGCATGTACCCGCCGGTGATGAGCCATCCCGTTGGGATCGATCGAATATTTGGCGTGGAGGATTTTGTCAGAGCTGGCCGGGTCTGGGTCCACGATCAGATTCCTGGTTAGCACGCACGTTCATACTCATGCATCATGGATCCACAGTTTTGGGAACCCGGTTTTCCGGTTTCCTTGGAGTGGTATGGTACCACTCCTACCTGCCCAACTTTCCAGCTCTTCCCTCACATCCGGCCCCGCCAGTCTCTTGTTCTCTTTCTTTCTGGACAGCTCTTGGTATTGAGAAACCTTTTCGTCAACAGCAATACTAGAGTACTAGTAAAAAAAATTTTAGCTTTCAAAAAAGAGTACTAGTATTTTTTTTGAACTGTAGAGTAGTATATTTTATGATAGAATGGACGGGTGGATTTTCTCTTCTCAGCATTATCAGTACTTCACGAGACAATATCGCATATAAAAGCATGATTTTCTCTTCTTACCTTTATTGACTTCACATGACAATATCGCATATAAGACCATCTCCACTCGCGTTCCCAAGAGGGTGTTTCCAGGGAGTTTACGTCCGGACGGCGAAATTTCCTAGTCATGTTCCTAGGACGCCAAATTGGTCCGAATTTTGTCCAACTTTCGTCCGGCGTTCCAGGCCGAACCCGGGGTGCTGGGAACCGCCTGGGAACGCCGGGCACAACGAAAAACAGGATGGGCCAACCCTGTCGGCGACTCAAGGCCGAGTTCCCGCCTTTCTTCTCCCCCTCCCGCCTTTCTTCGACACATCTCCCCCGAATTCCCCGAGCTCCCACCCTCCATGCCGCCCAAAGGTTTCATGAAACCCTGATCCACCGTCGACGTGCCGAAGGAGAAGAAGCCGAGAAAGCCGACGCCGAGGCCGGGCGGCTTAACGGACGCCGAGTGATTGAGTGCCGGCGGAACAAGATCGAAACAGATAGCCACAGGGCAAGGACGGCGAGATCGAAGACGAGGGAAGCGCGCAAGGCTTTGGAGTGCGCCACCGCGCGCACGGTAGTGTCGCCCCCGACGCCAATGGTCGTCCCGCAGTATGACACGCACTGGGGGAGCCAGCCGAGCGTCGGGTCTCTGGCTGGGTTCTCGCCGATCTCACGACCATTTTCTAGGAGAGCCAGGCGAACCCGCGCCAGAGGTTCTCCTCCGCCCCCGAGTTCGACGGCGGGTTCAATCCGAACGTGCTCTTCCTTTGCTCCCAACGTGTTCGCCGGAATGACAGGCGACACCTACATGTCGGACATGATCGCCTCCGGTTCCACAGCGGCCGCCTCCGGCTTCTTCACTAAGGAGCAGTGTCCGACCTCCGCCGAACATGGCCTCGAGTCCTAGGATTTCGGTGAAGAGGACGCCTTGGCCGAGGATAACGCAGGACGAAGAGGGCGCCTCGGCGATGGCGAAGGGCAAGGGCAAGAAGAAGGCGGAGCGCCGCGTCAAGTGGATGACGCTTGAGGACCTTTGCCTCGCCGATGCATGGATGTCGGTGAGCATGGACCCCATCATAGGCGCAAACCAAAACTTGGATAATTACTGGAAGCGTGTGAAGTTGGCGTTTGACGAGCACAACCTCATGAACCTGAAGTTCAACAAGATCCACATGGAGCGCGGCGAGAAGGTCATGACCAATCATTGGGGACTCGTGCAGCAAGCGTGCAGCAAGTGGCACGGCATTATAGAAGAGATCAGGCACGCACCAATTATCGGCGAAAGCATGGATAGAAAGGTAGTTCACCGACCTCAAGCTTAAAACTATGCCGACATGATGCCTGTCCTCACACACTTCACGTTGTCTATGCAGCTCCTGCATGCGCTCGACATGTATAGGGACGACACTGCATGGAGTTCAAGTTCCACCACGTGTTCGACAAGATTCAAAACTGCCCGAAATGGGCGGACACTCACGTGACCCTGGCCAAGAACAAAGATGGCGTGTGCAACCCGGAGGCGCCCCCGCCAGCTGCCGGCGAAGGAAGGCCGGAAATCAGCCAGAAGAAGGCGAAGATGCTAAAAGCTACATGACCTCCCGCCGAATGTCTCCACACATTGATCCAAATGTGCATCACCGACTCCAAGGCCCATGCCGTGAAGAGGGATGTGAAGGCCGAGGAGAGGTGGACGCAGCTGCTGCAGAACCAAGACAGGAAGCTCGACCTCCTCAAGGCAAACTTCGCCGCCAAGAAGAGAAAGACAGACCTCCAGTTCCTCTTGGGCGGCGAAGACACCTCAACGATGAGCCCCCAGGTCAAGGCCTGGTACATGGCGCGTCACACCGCCATCCTCGACGAGGACGTCCCGGCCAGCACGCCGAGTCCAGCGCCTACCATTTTGATCACCACTCCTTCGCCGAGCTCTGCCTCCACCTCTTCCAACCCGTCAGCTACCCCTGTCCTGATCGAGGAGCCCATCCCCGTCGCACTTGACACGCCGGAGGAGGCCATCCCCATCGACGATTGATCGCCGATCTTCATTCTGTTTTGTATTAAAATTTCCACCGAACCCTTTTGTGCGTACTTCTGTCGAACACCTTTGGGCGAGATTTCGCCGGCGGGAAAAAATATTCAAACATGTCACCGATTTTGCATCGCCTGGGAACGTCGTTTGGGAACACGAGTGGGAAAACAACCATTCCTAGGCCAAACGTTGCGTCCGTCTGACGCTAAATAACGCTGGATTTTGGCATGGGAACGCCCAACGAGTGGAGGTGCTCTAAGACCATCCCCCAAGGGTTACCCAAATTGGTCCGTTTCTATCCGTTCGGACATAGTCCCGACCAAAAACTAGACCCAACGGCGACCCCAAACCCTATACGTGGTCATTTGCATAGAAAAATAGAAGCTATGGGGATTAAATGTGAACAGAAATATATGAGATTCTCAAAAGTGAGCTCATCTTGCAGCAGCTAGGTAGAAGGCAATACTCATCACGTGACATCAATTTCTTGTAACCTTTACCACAAAACACATAGAATTGTAGATGTCCTTCTTAGAGCTTCATTAAGCACCTCATAGGCATAGATTAAAGAGCATATGTATAGACAAAACTTAGAACCTATGGGGATTACATCAAAAGAGAGGAGGGTATAAGGATGGTGAAGTAAAAAACAAAATGAATGAAATAATAAGAAATGCTCACATTTTAGTTCAAGCAATATTTTTATCATCCACCAATTCGCCTACCCACCTACACAAGAAAAAAGAATATGATGAGAATACATGATACAACCCGAACAAAGTATTTAGATTGCATATAATATTGTAACAACCCAGAGATTAGGAATGAGAAAAGGGTAGAACTATGATTTGTACATTTGCATGTCATGCATTCAAAAATTGGTAGGTCGATTTCAAACTTTCAAGTTCTCTAGTTGAATTTGGTTCTAGTGAGGCTTTGAAGCCAAATGGTCACTAGGAATTGACCTAGATTCAAAAGTAGGTTTAAAATTTAAATGATACAATTGAAAATGAATTCAAAATGGAGGTTTGAATAATTCAAACTTGAATTCAAACACAAATGATATTAAGTAAGTGAAGAAAACTCAAAAATAAAATAAGAACACTTGATAAATCACATAATAGAATCTTTATTCATATTAATATGAGTATAGGGTTCTTTACACATAAAATTACAAAATAAAAATATGAATTCCTAATAAAAACTGCAAATAGAAAAAAGTAATCTAAAAGCCTATCTACTATTCTTATCTTCATCTTGCCAAGATTCTTTTTCTTCTCAACCTACACAACAACAAAGACAACGAACTACCATTGTTAAAATGTAGGAATAACCCATTGGTGAATCCCAATCCTATTTAGAATCCAAATTTGAACCCAATAACTAGTTCTGGACCCAAGCCTAAGGTTTATAGGAAAAATAAGATGATAGTAGCACAACATCAAGAAGCACAAGTGAAATCAAATTTGAATCCAATAACTAGTCTTGAACCCAAGCCTGAGATTTATAAATAAAATAAGATGACAACAATACAACAGCAAGAAGCACAAGTGATACCAATGACCAAATGGATATAAGATACACGATATTGAAATGGTCATGATGAGATGATCAAACCATTGGAACTAAAGACCAAAAAAACATGACAAAGTAGAAGGAACCAAGGCACTAACTTAACTAAGAAATCCAAAGAAGGATACCTCAAGCCATTGGATTCTTTTAGATCGAACCAAATTTTGGGATGATCACTTGAACACTAGATAGTTCAAGATAATCATCATATTCTCAAACTTAATGAAAATAAACTTGCATAGCGATAAGAAGATAGCAAGATTAAAACATCACTAATCAAGCAGACAAAATTCTTAAGGAATAAAACACACATTATAATTCCACTTGTCAAATTCCAAGTTTGGCATAAGACAAACTAGTAACCGACATGCCTTATTTGGCAAGTCATATAATCCAAAAAATATACGGGCTTAACCATCGAAAACACTGGATCTGTACATAGAAACAAAGTAGAAGGTCGGTCGCACACATGACCAAGTAACACATTCACCTAACTGCATCGCAGTGGTGTCAGCACAATAGTCAACCGAGGGCACTATAAATAGCTAGGATGCTAGACCCTAGAGCTCACAACTCCCAGGTTGAGACCAGATAAAAAATATACACTCACACTTTAGAGAGAAATCTGAGAGTGAGAGAGTGAAGGAGGACAAGCAAGAACAACAAGAACAGGAGGAGAAGGCAACAAGGAGCTACTGCATATCTTCACCAAACCCATTTAGCTGGCTACAAAGGTTGATACTAAATCACTAGAATAGTGGAGAGTAGAAGTAGTAGTAACCAGGGATCATTTTGATCTAGGGGAGAGAAAGAGAGTAGGGTAGAATGTACAGTAGTCCATGCCACAACATGATCTTATTACTGATTTGCATTTAGCACATTAATCATGGAGTAACTTCTATGCACACTCAAATCTAAGGCACCATGGAAGAACTAGCATGATCACAACAGAATGCACATCGGTAGCAGTTACCTGCATCACACATGGGTGCAAATTACATAAACATATTTGAAGATAATAAATTAATCACCCAGACAAATACAGTAAAACTCTAACATATAAAATCTTACAGAGAAAGTTCAATAACCAAGAATATCACCACATTATAGAACCAACAAAGTGCATCTATTCACTAATCACCAAGAAGAACACTTAAGAAAATAGATTAAACACTAATATTCTTAAGAACCAGAGTCAACTGAACCAACAAATAGATAAAAATTCAGTAAATAATAGTGAACTAAACTACTGCAAATACATGGATGAGTAGCATCGACAGCAAGATCATAGTACGAACTAAACTACTAAAAAACTCCAAGTACCTAAGACCATCAAGATGAAGTAGTAAGTACAACTATAGTAAAAAAGAACCCTAAATCTTAAATCAAATAAAAAAACTAGGATAGACTAGGAAGAGTTAAAGTAAGGAATTAAGGGGAGAGAGAGACTAAACTTACCTTCAGAGAATATACTCCCTTCGATATATAATAAGCGTTGCTAATTTAGTTCAAAGTTATACTAAATCAGCGACACTTATTGTGGATTGGAGGGAGTAATATAATTCATAAATATCATGAATAAATTTTAGTACCCCCTAAAAAGATGTCCCAGACTTGTCTAGATTTGCATGTAATTACACTAAAATATATCGAGATACATTCGTATCTTAAAAAATCTACGATAATGGAGGGAGTAATTATCAGGATGTTCCAACAGTACATATGCACATGTTTTATCTTATATAAAATGGTCAAGACAATACTTTTGTACACCTTTAAATTAAATATGACTTTAAAGCCATATATTTATTGTATTGCAATATAGTGAGTTTAAAGTAAATTTCTATATATAGAAGAAAAAATGATGAAGCAAAAAAGAATAAACAAATATTGATTTTTTAGGTAATATAAAAAACGAACATTAAGTGTGCTAACATGTAGCATCCGGCCCACTTGCCCTGTAAAAGATGAACAAACCAAAAACTTAATGGGCCCGGCCGACGAACATGCTTTCCAGACCATCCCAAGGTTAGCACTCCGGCAGCCTATGTCTTAGCCCAGTTCAGTCGAGCAAGACCGGCCAGACCGAGAACCCAGTGGTTTTCTTCCTGAGTGCAAGCAATGGTCGCAGCAATTAGAAGAAAACATCTTCTACCATGAAGGCCGCAGCTCAAATGGTGAATCACATTGTTTAACTCGTTCTGGTACAATGTCGGATGTTGGCAGATCGGTGTGGCTTAGTACGCCACCAGCAAATACGTGTATCCCTATGATTATTACCAATTAATAAAGAGTGGGGTTAATGCTAAAAAGAGTTATTTTTTTCTTCAAAAAAGATTACAATCTATAATCTGATGCAGTACTTTGAAGATGAATATAAGACGTGATACTAGATGATACTACATAGCGCATACCTGATACCCCTTGTACAAACGAAAAGAAATGAGCATAGCTTTGATATAATGCGTTTCAAATCCATTTTCTATTAAAATGATATTATTATATATGTAATATGAGCCTTACGTCCCTCGCGGGTGACTCGAGAGAACCATAGATCGCCGCCGCTAGGTCGTCCCTCTCCTTCACCCCTCCACCATGCCGCTGCCGGAGGAGGCTGTCAGCGGTGACCCCAATAAAGCCGAGCTACTGGTGGCCCTAGTGTGCTCTACTGCCGTTGCCATGTGCAACCTCCTCCGACGGTGCTGAATTGGATCGAGAGGTGGGGCTATGGTGCGCCTCCTGCCGATCCGGGTGCCAATCGGATGTCTTCATGACCCCTCGTGTGCTGCTCTGGTCAGGGCAACTTCACGACAACTAGCCCAAGAGGCGTGCGTGCAGACTGGAATCTATATGCATCGGATCTCCGTCTGTGGTAGGCAACATGATGGGATCTTCGCCTACTCTGCCCTCGCCACGAGAGCGCGGCCTGGCGTGAAGATCTTTCTCATGGATAATGGTGACCTCCTTCCACCTTCGGTCTGCCTTGGCATATTCTTTGTCGTGATTTCGAAGGTGTTGATGGGTGGGTGGGTGTGGGGGTCATGGGTGTCTGAAGAAGATCAGATAGGTTCTGGATATTTCATCTTGCATGCTCATGTCATGTCGAGAAGATCCTAGGAGTACCTGCAGAGGTCTTGGAGAAGTATGCGTGTAAGACGATTGGCTTTTGTAGCATTGTTCTCAACGAGTGGGGATGGTCATACTAGCATACTGGTTATTTGCGGTGCTCTTTGATCTTCATGTCTCAGTTTTAGGGGTTAAAATCTTAGGCCTGACATTCGGTGGTTATACCGAGGGCCGAGCCGGCAAAATCCGGGATACCGTGCGAAGCTCTAAAATGAGGCCCTATCTTAATTAAAAATGATCTATTTAATAATTTATATTATATGTCATAATATCCTACATTGGATATATTAAGAATCATACCTAATTAACTCTTCGGTTGCATCTCTTTGAGATAGAATTAAATCTTGTTTCTTTTCTCTTACGCTTTTGGGAACCAGATTTAGCTAAACATGTCTCACAGTTTTGGTTCGTAAAGCACTAGCTACAAAAACTAAAATTAAACGGATGCGCTATTATCGCTATTAAATGGCTGCACTAGCTACAAATTCAGAGATTTTCTTTTTGGTGGGGGGGTTGTCTTAAATGCCTCCAAATTTATAAGAGCATATCCATTTGTACTATGTTCTTTGGCTCTAGCATTCTCTTAAGGCAATACCTATGGCACGAGGAACCAATTCACACAATGCTTCCCCGTTTATACTCCTTTGCTAGTTCTGATCACATCTCCCTTCAAAAGGCTCTAGCTCTTGATGCACTTGAGGACCATTTTCAACTTCCTTTGTCTACTCAAATCGTATGAGGAATTCCAGCAACTCCAGGGCTTACTTACACAGCTTCCAGGCTCTCAGGAGAAGAATCAGTGGACTGATTTTGGAAGCAACACAACATTCAAAGTTTCTGCTGCCTACAGTTTGGCCATGGAGGGCAATATTGTTTGTCCTGCTATTAAATGGCTCTGGACGACTTGCTGCCAATCTAAGCACAAAGTTTTCTTCTAGCTTCTTGTTCAGAATAGATTTAATACTAGGAAGCTCTTACAAAGGTCATGCCAGACTATAGTTGTGTCCTTTGTGGCTCAGCACAGATTGAATCCAAAAATCATTTGTTCTTTTGATACCCCTTTGCTCGGTCATGTTGGCAGTATATCTGTCCCTCTTGGTTGCCTCCCACTATGCCTGTTGGCCAAGTTCCAGTACTAGATTTCATCAATAGTCTAAAGCTCGCCATTAAGCAACCTTTCTCCATGGATATCATCATGATTGTGTCCTGGATCATTTGGAAGAGTTGGAATGATTACGTCTTCAACGATATTTAGCCTAATCTCTATCGATGCTGGGCACAATTCAAGGAAGAGATGCGTCTTGTACTACATAAGGCCAAGTGAAAATTCTATGCTGGCATGTCAACATGGGTTGAGAGCTTTGTTTGAGGTTTTGGCCTTTGACGTTGTAGTTTTCTCTAGTTAGCCTAGGAGCTATCATCTAGCTCCTTTGTACGCAACTCTCTTTACTCTCAAAATAAATAAAAATCTGTAGTGGGGAGACCTACTGTTTCCCTAAAAAAGTATTGGTCAAGGAGGCGATCCCTAAAATTGACCCGGATTGAAGACTTGAAGTACACCTAGGACGGAGAAGAAAAGTGCAGATAGGTACGCACCTAGCAGGGTTGGATTCAATTCATGATCCGCCTAAGAGCATCTCTAATAGCTGCCCTATTTTGAGGCAGCTGTTTCGGTCGATGCGGCAACTGGTTTGTTGTTTTGTGGCAGTAAAAAAGCGGCCGCTTTACCAGCTGCCACAGAATGCGACGCCAGCTGCCGCAAACTGCATCACCGCAGCAGCGCCACCACCTCTCATTCCAACATTTTTGCATAGATAAACTTGTAATAAAATGAAAATAATTTAACTATTACAATCCAACACAAATGGTTTATAAAATTATTCAAGAGTAGCATACAAATCATCAAACAATAACAAATTATTCATCTCAAACAACAACAACAACAACAACAACAACATAGAAATGAACAAAGAACTATTGGTGTCCATGCCAGTTCCACCACTCCTAGATGAGCTCCTTTTGAAGATCGTCGTGCACATCGGCGTCTCGAATGTCATGGTATGATTCTAGGAAATTAGCGGTCTGGATTCCTATGTGTCCGAACTTATCGCCCCATCAAGTCATAGCCACCGTAGACCTCATCGCTACCACGCTCATTTTCAATGATAATGTAATGCATGATCACGCAAGCTTGCATGCTGTACCATAATATCTATTGATCCCAAAATCGAGCCGTACCTCTAAGAAATGCAAATTGGGCTGGCAAAATCTCAAATGATTTCTCTATATCTTTCCTAGCCGCCCCTTGTGCATTGTGGAATTGAAGTTCTTTCTTACCTTGGGGGTGCATGGAGAGGCTTCACAAATGTTTCCCACTAGGGGTAGATGCCATCCGCGAGATAGTAGTCTATCTTGTATGTGTGATTGTTGGCTAAAAACTCCGCTTGTATTCTCTCACCATTGGCAAGCTTGGTAAAAAGTGGAGATCGGCAAAGAACGTTGATGTCGTTGCAAGTCCTGGGCATGCCAAAGAAAGCATGCCATATCCATGTCTCATAGTCTAGGACCGCCTCCAAAATAATGGTGGAATCCCGCTTGTGTCCTCTAAACTGTCCATGCCATGCCGCAGGACAGTTCTTCTACTTCCAATGCATGTAGTTGATTGAGCCAAGCATGCCAAGAAATCCTCGAGCCTTGTTCACCTCCAACAATCTTGCGGTGTCTTCCGCATTGGGGGCTCGCAAATATTTCTCTCCATACGCTCGCACCATTGCAACAACAAAGCGTTTGACGCACTTGATACTCTGGCTCTCACTCATCACCAAATGATCATCCACAAGATCAACCGGGATACCATACGCCATTTGGCTCAACGCAGAAGTTACCTTTTGGTAGGTGCTATGGCCAAGTTGCCCGGCTGCATTCCTTCTTTGCATGAAGAAACGATCTTGCAGCTTCATCCGCTCGGCAATTTGCTTGAACAAGTTGGTTGACATCCGAAAGCGGCGACGAAAGCGCTTCTCCAAGAAAATTGGACTAGGGTTGAAGTAGTTGCGTATGAGCCGCTCGTCGGCCTAAATCCGCTCGCGATAAACCACCTCCCGGTCGAACACCGTACCGAGCCGCCGTGCTTCGGCCGCTTGTTCTTGTGCATCATCGAAATCATTACAACGGCCTCGTACTCGTCCATGCCGTACTCCTCATCGTCGGAAGTTGAGTACGCAAGGGAGCGCCTCATCATCTGCAAATTCATTGCGACAGTCAGTTCATCTACTAGAACAAAAACACTACAAAGATAGCAAATATAGAGCATACCTTCGCTGTAGCCGGCGACGGACGAGGAGCTAGGAGAGCTACTGCCGGTAGATCGACGGTTCCCGATCGAAGGGGCAGCTTCGGTGTGGAGAATCGGCGACACGGAGCGGCGAATCAACGACGGAAATCGAACCGAAGGGCCACTGGGAAGTTGCGGGGGTCGCGAGGCCTCTTGGCTTAAAGGCGACGGCACGGCGGTCCCCGGCGGTGGATTTGACAGGGGCGGCACGGCGAGAGAAGTAGATGGCTGCGGCGGGAGACCAAGGCGGCAGCGGTGGGAGAGGAAAATGGAGTTTTTAACTGGCACTTGGTTGTACGCGTGAGAGGGGAGTAGAGATGCGGCAGTGCCGCTTCGGCCGCAATTTGCGCCACGCCGCGTCGGTGCTGCAAAAATTTTGAGGCACGAAAACCGGATGCGGCAGCTGTTGGATGCGTTTTTGCCCCACACTGCCGCATCCGGCGATTATTTGGCCTAGTGGCCTATTTTAAAGAAGCTGTTAGAGATGCTCTTATGATGAACGGGGACGGAACCAACAACTCTCTGTCTCGGTCAACAGATGAACTGCCAACCCTCATGTCAACGACTCCATGTCCAGGCTCCTATCGCGTCGACCGGTCAATGCTAGGGAATTTGGACTCGAGATAGCTGGGGGTGATATACGTCGCTTCAAAGCCGCACCAGCTACTTCTGTCGCCTGAACTATTGGCACAAATAGGCCGGCCCAAACTCGTTTGCATCTCATTGTTGATCACGCACGTTCTTTCTTCCATCGCGATGCTTGTGACACGCTCCAACTGATCATGCAGTAGGTACTGAGTATTTAAAAGTCCAACCAACTTGCTACTAGCTTCAAATAACATTATCTTTATCTATATCTAATAATAAAGGATGGATTGTTTCTTCCGGTCCAATATTTTTTGGAACGAATTTGTCCTTATAATTTTGAAAATAATAACCTGCTTGCCACCGCTGAGTTAAAAGGAAGAACGGTTCCTTTTCTCTCTCTATCTGTCTCGCCGCCCAACCCGCTCCAATGACCCCCTAGAACCCTACCGAACGAACAATTCCACGCCGCTACTCATCGATCTCTAGGGTATGCACTGCTTTACATGCACCATATAACGATAGACTTTATAGCTTCAGTTATTCTTTGTTTCTTATGGGAACACAATAATCAAATGATAAAGAATCTAATCTGTATGTACATTCATATCTCAGATGCTGTTGCTGAAATTATCATTGAAATTGTTGCTCTGTCAGAGGAATTGGTATCAAACTGTTTCAGAACAATACCGGAAGTTAACAGTTGAAGGTATTATTCTTTTGGAGCTCGAGCAGCGACAGACAACCGACAACTGTGGGAATCAATAAAGGCCCTTCTACAAGCAAGAATAAAAAAAGAACTCAATTAAGTATTCTGCAATAGTATGTGCCAAAATGTGTCTCTACGCTGGAGATGTTGCTGCAGGGGGACTCCCGGGTTGGTTTTTCTTTGAGGAATTAGTCCTAGGTTGTGGTTTCAATGCAAATTGCAGGAAGAAGTAATTGTCGGAGCGATTCTTTGGAACTGATTTTGAGTACAATGGTGTGGATTGTTGGCCGACTAATTTGTCTTGTGTTGTGGGAATATTTGAAGGCACTGAGGCCTATCTCCAAACCCCATGTCAATGTCAGTTCAATTTTATGACAATTTGGTGGCAAAGGCCTCAACATCGACAGTGGTGGAGTCTATAATCGAATGGGTGAGGTGGCAATGGAAACATATGGCTCTGCTAAAGCGGCAGGAAAATGATGCACTATAAGCACACCAAACCACGTAGTGCATGGTGGATTGTGCTGAAGCTAGATGATTTTTGCGACACACGGTGGCTGTACCAACAAGAATCTACCTTGAGCGCCATGCAAGCCCATCTACCTCTCCTCCCCATTGTCCCATCGTGCGCCATCACCACCCATCTGTGGCTATTCCTGACCTGCCATCCCCGCTGACAAAGTCGACCTCCCGCTTAATTCGCCTGTTCATCTGGCGTTCGGCAGCAATGATTCTCAAATCACTGTGAGGAGTCATCGCCGGAAGTTTCCACTCGCCCAATTCGGCAGATCGGCAGTCAAATCGCCAGAGTGCAGCAGAAAGAAAGGTACGGCGATGACAAACCAGCAATCTCCCTAAGTAATAATGCCTTGGTTCTCTCGATTTTTGTTTCCCACTTGAACTGACCGAGTAGTGTTAGAGCTTTTAGCTTTCAAGGTTGCAATGGAAGAGGGATTGGGCCATGATTGTATTATTGAAGCGGAAGAGGACACAAGATTGCATTTGTCAAAATCTGGGCAAATTCCAATTTGTTAATCATTATTCATTGATCAAGGACTAGACACACTAGCAAAAGGGCACGATATATCTAGGAGAAGACTTTGTTCTGGTAAGCATGCTTTTGGTGAGAGCTGTATTAGTTTGTTCATGCTCAACACAATTGTGTATGCCTTTTCACAACTTCAGTACCTTGCATATAACTGATAATTCTTTGTTCCTCTTATAAAATCCTGTCGGAGATGACCAAGTAGTCGGGATTAAAGGTGAGGATAAAATTGATTTATCAAGAAGCTAGCTCGAGCAGAACATGAACGGACATAAACGCAAGTAACGCCCTCAAGAAAGTAGAGCCTGTTGAAAGAAATCAGCAAATCGAGAAGCTGACCACTAGATGCTCACAATGGTGTCCATGTCCAGTCCGCATCCAGTACACCATGGATCTCATTCTATAGGAAACCGAAGTTAAAGAGCAGGTGGTTCTTACACTGACAGAAAAGGGAGGAAGAAGGCGATTTTGTAAGACCGAGCCAGGCAGCTAAGCGTTAGCAAGAATTCCCAAGCTAGCAACAGGCAAAGGCACCGGCCATGTAATTGGACTAAACAACGCGCGTGTCCCAGGTTCACAGTTCACTCGTAAGAAAAGCATCAGGTTCAGTTCAACTTTGTTTTTGAGGTTCACATTCACTTTAACTTAAAGATATTGCTAAGTTTCAGATTTTTAGATGCCCTCTGCAAACCATAATATCTTTCTCGTGTGTTTCTCAACCTGAAGATATTTTCATGTGTACGTTTTTTTATGGCAGTTGTTTTTCTGTTCCTTGGCTTTAGCTTTTTTTTCTCCCGGTGCAGCGCACGGGTGTTTTTCCTAGTACCTAATAATAATAAAGGACGGATTGTTTCTTCCGGTCCAACACTTTTTTAGACGGATTACCCTCCCACAAAAATACATATTACGCACCAATGCCACCATACCGATTCGTCCTTTTATTTTTTCCCGTGCCGACCAAACGAACTCAGCGCGACTTCACGTAAAAAAAACTCAAGAGGAGCGAGGCTGAGGTTTCCTCGCTCGCATGTGTGCGTTGCGTCTAGGATTGGGGCTAGCTTAGGTGGGCCTTGGACCGGACGGGGGAGCAGGCTGAATTTAGTCTAACGCGATACTTATGCTTATCTAAATCTACAAATCAACACCAACCAGCTAGCCAGGTCACTTTGGTGAGAGTATTGAGAGAAGAAGTTACTTTGCTAATGTCGAGAGAGACTGTGCTCGGTTATCGAGAGCGGAGAGACTATCTTGCTTGCATGTATGCTGTGGGCAGAGAGTTTGACTGAAACCATTATTTATGTCTGGTTGTGTGTGCTGCACGGGAGGGATCAACAGATTGTTTTTCGAGTGTGTGCTGCCGAGTGCCGAGAGTAGAGGTTTGAGAGAGGATAGGGATTTCTTTTTTTTCTGATGATTTTGTAGCTTTTTCAGTGTACACTGGACCATGGACCTGGTGCCTTTATGCAAACATACATCCGACTGTTACAATTTTTTCTTGGCAAAAGGATAGTTAATGTATCGGGAACTTTTCCAGTGGCCAGTTCTAGATACCTAGACTGGGATCATTACAAATTACCCTGTATGTTTGTTTGCAAAGAATTGTGTTAATAGAATGAAAAGAACGGGATATTAGTTATTATATACTTGAAATATATTTTGTGATAACTGTTACTTAATGCTAGACTTTTGAAACATTAGAGAAATATGATCAATTTATTTGAATAAAACGATTTTCTTTACATATTTATCTATATCTATAACGAAGTGTTTCTTGCGGTCCAACACTTTTTTAGACCATTTTGCCTTCCCACCAAACCACATATCACCACAATAGCCACCGGTAAGTACAAAATAAAAACTCGTCACGTTTGCTTAACTTTTGTCTATCGTGGCCGCTTCGGCCCTTTTCCTTGCCGGCCCAACCTAGCGCTCGCTTATCCGATAGAATTTCCTTTTTATGTTTATAGAATAGTCCCACATCGCTCCCTTCAAGCAAGATCCACCAATTTATATGCTTTGCAGATTCCCCAGAATCGACAAGCCGCCTCTGAAATTCGATGATGGGATAATGGAAGATGGGATGGGGGACGCCAGGAAGACGGGATGGTCATGTCCGAGCTTTGATGAGAGTCGGGGCAGAGATCGAAAGGAGGCAGCCATGATGGCGGGGCATCGGGTAGCGGGGGAGACCACGAGCACGAGCTTGCCGCGGAAAGAAGGAGCACAGGGTGAACAACCCACGATGACGGCGGCGGAGGGAGCCGGTGCTCTGCAGGGGCGGTGGCCAGAGAGGAGCTTCTTGTCGAGGACGAGCGGCGCCCTCGGGTCGAGGGCATGTGCAACCGAGAGGCGAGGTCATGTGAGGAGACGCGGCGGCGTCCATTGCATGAAGGGGAAGGACGAGGCAGGAGGGGTCGCGAGCGGGGAGGGAATCCCGAGATCGATGCCTGGGGGCGGCGCGGTCTCAGGAGCCCTGCGAGCTGTGTGAGAGAGACGGGGTTGGTGGGGAATGGGGCGTGCGACATTGTGGTAGCCGTGGTAGGTGTGTGTGTCGTTGCGTGCGTGTTGTTGTGGTGCCAGCTAAAGATCTAAAAAAAGAAAGCTCGATCCACACGGGCACATTAGGCAGGAAATTTCGTGAGCTAATAATAAGGCGGCCCCGCAGATCCAACAATTTGCCACTGTCCATTCATTGCTCAATTAAACGCATCGCTGCACCGTCGTCGCTTCGGCCGTCCCTGGCTGCATAACTGAAGGAGGTGCCAGTGAAGAGCACACAGTACAATAAAAAGAGTTCGAGGGTGTGTTCAAAAAAAAGATCCCGGAAAAATGTTCAGAAAAATCAAATTACCCTTATAATTAAAGGTTGATCCAATCAATCCGTTGTCCTCATTATGACTACAATAAAAAAGAGTTTAGAAAAAGAGCTCCGGCGGGTGTTCAGAAAAATTGAATTACACTTACAATTAAGGTTGATCCAATCAATTCGTTGTCCTCATTATGAGTCCTTTCTAACGATATATCCACTTTTTGCTGCTTCCTATAATCCCCTATCCCGAGGAAGGTGAAGTCCTCCGAGGGGCGGGGTGGAGAGGGGTGAACTAGAGATGGCGATATATAGCTCTTGTGTCCGAGTGTATCGGATGGTCGGGATAAAAGCATCGTCAAGGATGATGGCAAAAAATAGAAATGTCATCAAGGATGGTTCGTTCTAGCGCCACATGTTGTAGTTGGAGTAGAACATGAATCGCTTTTATTTCCGGTGCAGCGCACGGGCTTTTCTGCTAGTATATAATAATAAAGGACGGATTGTTTCTTCCGGTCCAACACTTTTTTGGACGGATTTACCCTCTCACCAACGTAGTAATTGCCCTAATCGTCACCGGTACCACGCCCATGTCTCTTGCCCCGGTTTCCTGTCCATACCCCCATTGGTCTCGACTTGGTTTCTGCATACGCACAGGAACACATCTTTGGATCGGTTTCCGTTTGTTCTGTTCCGTGTACATGGTCGTATATGAGAATGTTCCGAACCTGTCCCAGTCCAACGCGATTGAGTCTGATCCCTTGCTTCTCGCTCCTTACGAGCTATGGTCTCGCCTACAACCTAGGGCTGCCGCCAGCTTCGAAGATGTGGCGAGATGAGCAAGCGGAAGAGCTGAATAAATTCTACCATATTGATTGATTTCGAGATCCTACAGCGGAAACTATCCTGCAGCGGCAACCATGGCCATAATGTTCCCCACTAGCACCCGGTTGTGTTGTGTTAACCACGCGCCGTAGGGTAGCAGCAACACGCTGACTGGCCGCTTCCTCAGCGCCAGCGCCACGGGCATCCTAGAGCACGTCGTCGGACAGCTGGGCGTGCCGATCATCTACCGCGTCTACCGGGATTGGGTGCGCCAACTCCAGACCATCCGCAAACATGGAATTATGTGGCGTTAATAAGATGAACAACATGAGAGGACTGGAGTGGTAATCAAAATCAAATCATACCTGTGTGTTGCCAGTGGAACAGAAAGATCGAGGGTGTGCACTACTGATCTTAGAAGATTGCCATGGATTTATTGCGTGGATGGTACGTCCCGAGCGAGGAGCTCCAGGACACCATGCGAGGATCACACGGTGCCACTAAGCTTATGAGGAAAGAGGCGGTCAAAATACAAGCTTGCCGATCGATCGGAACTAGGACCCGAACACTAATTCTCATCTGATCGGTAGGTAGCCCAAAGATCCAAACGTGAAGACTTGGACATGCTACGATGAAGCTGACCTCTTCGAAGCATGAAGCACCGGCACCATGGCGAAGACTTCTCCATGAACTCGCAGGTTAGACCAGTAATTGTTGTTGGTCATGTACATGGTAGCTTGATTGCATCATGTGAACAGACGACACACCGTGGATGACACACCATTGATGTGCTTTGCCGGTGTTGCTGGAGAACCTTTTGGGTCCTAGCAGGGAGGCCGAGCCTACCACCAATCGAAAGTTGAGCGGTGGCAGTAAAACGCTCGCAGGTGGACTGCATCATGCAGGCTAGCAGATAAAGTAGAGGTGAGGTATGCATGACATGGTTTAATTCCGTAGAATCTGGACTAAATTTGTACATGATAAAAATGATTCAACCTGAAGCAAAATTCAGTGTAGAGCATGGCATTGACGCTTGCTTGAGAAAAAAGAGGTATGGCGATGTATGTGGTGGATTACACTAGCTTTAAGACGAAGGAATTAACGCCCGTGGGGCTTCGCCATGGAACGGGATCCTGTGGAAGTGCCGGTGAGCTGCGAGGTACGACGAAATCACGCCGTTGCCTCCGTCTCGATGCCGCTGGCAACAACTCCAGTATCCCGGGCTGGAGAATGGGGACACCATCGTTGCAGAACCATCCGAGCTCCATGGCAGACCATATGGGAGCTGCGAGCTGACCCTGTGCAGGCGAAGGGCAAGATCAGACGGAATCGAGGTGGCATCACCGATTTTGTTGAATCAGGATTTCTGGTGACATGGGGAGTGGCAGGTGGGTGAGTGAGAGAGAGGGGGTTGTGGTGTGGAGGAAATGTTCTGGATGTGGTGGCCGGCATCGGTGCCGGTGAGCTGCGATGTCTGGATCTATAAGACGAAGGAATTAACGCCCGTGGGGCTTCGCCATGGGACGGGATCCCATGGAAGTGCCGGTGAGCCGCGAGGTACGACGAAATCATGCCGTTGCCTCCGTCTCGATGCCGCTAGCAACAACTCCAGTATCCTGTGCAGGAGAACGGGGACATCATCATTGCAGAACCGTCCGAGCTCCATGGCGGACCATACGAGAGCTGCAAGCTGACCCTGTGCAGGCAAAGGGAAAGATCGGATGGAATCGAGGTGGCGTCACCGATTTTGTTGAATCAGGATTTCTGGTGACATGGGGAGCGGCAGGTGGGTGAGCGAGAGAGAGAGGGGGCTGCGGCGTGGAGGAAATGTTCTGGATGTGGTGGTCGGCATCGGTGCCGGTGAGCTGCGAGGTCTGGATTAGTGGCTGGCGTGGAGCACCGCGCGAAACGACAATGATCATCAAGTGGTTGACTTCGTCAAGTTGGAAATGCAAGTGACGATGAACTTAGGAGGTAAAATCATACATAATTCTCTCATATTTTTCTTCTTTGTCCTTTTTGTTGTCATGACAAATTTTCAATAATGTATTTTCCGTTGCAACGCACGGGCATGTTTTCTAGTTTACAAAAAGAATCACGATATCTTTAAATCTAAACGAATTTTAGTTCTGACCAATTTATAAAAAAACAAATTTAGTTTTTTTAAAGAATAGTTTTAAGAAAATGTAAATATTTGAAAAACATCCTGAACATTTTAAAAATCATGAACCAATTTTCAAAATTCATGAACCAAATTTCAAAATTCATGAACAATTTTAAAAAAATCTTGAACTTTTTCTAAAATCATGAACCAATGGTCGAAATTCATGAACCAATTTTTGAAAATGATGAACCAGTTTTTTAAGTTCATGAACCAAATTTCGAAATTCATGAACAATTTTTATTTTTTGAACATTTTCAAAAATTCATGAACCAAAAATTGAATTCATGAACATTTTTAAAATCATGAACATTTTTTTAAATCATGAACAAATTATAAAAGTTTAAACCTTTTCAAAAAATAGAAAAAGGAAAACTGAAAGAGTAAACAGATAAGAAAAAGAAAAACAGGAAAGGAAAAATAAAAAAGAAAGGAAAAAAGAAGAAGAAATGTAACAGAAAAAAGAGAAAGAGGCTAAATAGGCCGGCCCAATGCGGCTCGGGGTGTGCGGCCCGAGCCTCCCGCGCCGCTAACGGGCGGCATATAGCCTTTGCGAGATTGCCTCCCAATCGATCGTCGTTCGATATCAATGTTGGGCTCTGTAAGTACAACTCGATCCCAACCACCCCACGTAAGAGTAAGGCCAGGTAAGGCCAGCCCGTCGAGCATTCTTTACTTTCCAGGTGGGCAGACACCTAGGCTAGGCCTGCCAAATTTCTTTTCGCTGCCATGAGTTCGGGCGAATATACAGTGCGGATATACAGAGCTGGTCTCCATGAGTCCTGTTTTTTAATAGTTCGGAAATGCCAGTTTGAAGTTTTAAAAAAAAATCACAAAAAAATTTAGACATAGATATTAATATACTCTATCCAGTACACAAAGTATCACCCTCAAATATTTCGTATTCTGGACCGTACAAAAATATCAAAATCTGACATATGAAGTAGTGAACAATGACATATTTCAAACCATCAAAATCTATCAGATTTTCTCATTTTTTAGAAGAGAATACAAAGTATTTCAGGGTGAGACTTTGTGTATTGGATATAATATATTAATATCTAAGTAGATTTTTTTTCATAAATTTTTAATACTTTGAAATCAAGTTTTCAAAATCCGAAAAATAAAGGGCTCCATGTAACCCGGTATCTAAATAGATTTTGGTATATATAGGTCTACACAAAATTTTGCCCGTGGGCTTGACCCTGGTTGTACATGACAATGACAATGGTAGCTTCCTAGTCATTTTCTTGTCGAAAAGCATCGTCAGGAGATTGGTCTTACTCTATGATGAAGATGAGGAAGAGGAGAAATCTAGGAAGGGAACGATATTCGCTGAGTCGACTCGTCTCTGTCACCCGCATCGCCTCCTCGCGCGAGGCGACCGCGGGCTCCCCATCCTCCCCGCACCATCTCCTCCCTACCCCATAATCTCCCTCCCGCCACCGCTGACGAACGTCGCCCAACGCGTGGTGTCGGCCGCGACAATCTCTCCAATTCCCGCATGCGCAGATTCTCGGGTCTGGAGGGAAAATTCGATGACGGTGCTCCCAAACTAGCAACGGTTTCGGCGGTTGTGCGGTACTCCACGGTAAGCGGATATCATCTAACTTATGGGCCATTAGTGGTGGTTTATTACCTATTCCCGGGTTGGATGACGTCGTGGTGGTGCGGCCCCTTGGCATCTAGGCGCTGCTGTGTGCAGGCGGCCAACGGATCTCGCTCAGCCCAGATATGGGCCCGTTTGGGCCCGATCTGGGCCCGGACAGGTTGACCGTGCAGTCGTGTGGTGGTGCTCCCTAATGATGAGGTTGGAGGGGACGACGGGTGCATGGTGATGGTGCTTAGCTGGCCTACTGCAGCGTGGCAATGGGGGCTTCACGAGCCCAATCTAGGTCCGACTAGGCTCGTTGGGCCTAGTTTGCACATGCTGCCACATCCGGCGGCTACCGCAAAAGTGGTGGAGGTAGTTCCCTCCCGCGCGGCTGTGGCGTTGCCTTCCCGATACTTGTTGTCTCTGTCCTTCATCCTCTAGGCCCCCATCGGTTCACAGTGAGACAACAATGGTTATTTCAAGACCGTGTTGGCGCGTGTTGGTGGGCGGCGATGATGCGTGTAAGACTACAAACCATTCAGGGGAGTGGTTTTTTGGTGGTTGGGAGAAATCTCTGTCTGTCTTCTGACATCGACACTAACAGGGTGACGCTTGCGGGTGTCACTGTTCCTTCTTAAAGGGCGTTTGGTGTATCCCTTTCCTGCTCACCTTCGCGTACGGGCATGGCTGGATCTGACCATAGGCGACCATGTGCGGTGGTATAGGGGCCACGGCTGGGAAGGGCCCATCTTCTATATCCTTTCCACTTGTTTTATTGTTTTGGGCTGATCTTTTTTTTGGAGAGAAGGCACACATGGTCCTATCTGAAAGAACATTTAATGATACCTAGAGTTTTACCTGTTAGATAACAATATCAAGGAATATTTAATGTGTGTTTACTGCTTCAGATAATTGTCCATATAAAGAGCAGCCAAAACAAAGTTTTTGGGGGCGTATTATTCGCCCCTGCCAAGGGCCGGATTATCCGCCCTAGCTCGATCGACAAAGTGGACAAGGTCCATCATGTCGTATGGGGGGTGGACTTTCCCTTGGATTGTCCGGCTAGTGCCAGAGTTTTTGCCCGGGCAGGATAATCCGCCCCTCAAGGGGGCGGATAATCCGCCCCCAGGATTTTTTTGCAAAGGGAGTGAAGAGGAGTTAACTCATCAATGCCCATCACAGATGGACTTAGGTTCAAGGAAGTGGGGAGCACTGGAGACATCGATCGGTTAGCAAACAAGCACACAGGGATGCAAGGTTTATCCAGGTTCAGGCCTCGTACAGGACCCTACTTCTGCTTGTCTGCTCTTGGAATTATCGAGGAGTCGAAAATTATAGAGGGTGTGCAAATGCAATCTGACGATGGTGTAGAAACTAGGATTGTGGATTGTCCTCCTCACCACCCCTCCTAACCTTTATATAGATAGGCTAGGTATCGGGATAGTAGGCCGAGTCGGTTACATATTAGGGTTTTCCCTTTAAACTTCTATCTTAAGTTTACCGTGTGCTGCAAGCAGTCAAAGTCTCCCGGGTCACCCGAATCTTGGCTAGGCCTTAGCAACATCGTGGGCTTCTTCAATGCTGGACTGTATATGCCAAGCTCGAGTACCTATAAGGTATGCCCATGTAAGTAGCCCTCGAGTGTCCGGTTGAATCGCAGATTGAGTGGAGACTTATGAAGCCTTCGAGTGTATAGTCGAGTGCTCTAAGTTGTATCATAGGGATTGTCGATATATGTGCCAGATTGATCCGATGTATTAGGATCAGTTAACTGCCTTAGGGCAAAACAATACAATCTACTCAAACTCGAGTCCCGGGACTCGAGCTTGAGGTGCCCTTGTTGCTTCAGTTGCAGGACCAGGTCTCCTTCGACAAAGGACCTTGGGCGTAGCCTTCTGCTGTGGTAGTTGTGGAGGTTTTGCTGGTAGATCATGGATCTCTCTGCTGCAATCTCGCGTGCTTCATCGAGGAGATCGACGGAATCTTCGAGTGTGAGGGTTGATTCTGCCTCGCTATATGCTACGACCCGTGGGGCTTTGTAGCGCACTTCTGCGGGTAGTACCGCCTCGTCGCTGTGTACCATGAAGAACGGAGTATAGCCTGTGGCGTTGTTTGGAGTTGTGCGTAGGCTTCATAGGACTGATTGTAGCTCCTCGGTCCAGCACCCAGCAACTCTTTCGAGTGGCCGGATGAGCCTTTTCTTGATGCCGCTGCAGATGAGGCCGTTGGCCTTTTCGACCTGACCGTTGGTCTGAGGGTGCACCACTAAGGTGTAGCTGATGTTGATTCCTAGGTTTTCGCAGAAACTCTGGAACTCATTTGAAGTGAAGTTTGTTCCATTGTCCGTGATGATGCTATGCGGCACCCCGAACCAGAAGACGATGGACTCTAAGAATTTAACGATGCTGGCTCTTGATTGGTTTTTCACAGGCATGGCCTTAATCCACTTGGTGAATTTGTCGACCGCGACGAGAAGGTAGACGTATCCTCCAGGTGAATATTTTTGTAGCTTGCCGACCATGTCGAGTCCCCATTGGGCGAAGGGCCGGGCCACAGGTATTGGCCTAAGTTCCGCGCTAGGTGCATGCGGTTTGTCCGCGAATCGTTGGCAAGCGTTGCATCGCTAGACGATGTCCTTAGCGTCGTGCATTGCCATTGCCCAGTAGAATCCAGCTCGCAGAGCTTTGGCGACGAGAGCACGACTACCGGCGTGATGGCCGCAAGTGCCTTCGTGTATCTCGAGGAGGATTGCTCTTCCGTCTCTATTGGAGACACATCATTGAAGGACTCCGATGATGCTGCGCTTGTACGGCTCACCGTTGATAAGGGCGAACGCCTTGGATCGTCGCGCTATATGACGCGCATATATCGGGTCATCTGGCAACCTTTTGCTGAGCAAGTATGTGATGTATGGTTGAGTCTAGGATGGTTCGATCATCATGACCTCCATGGGGCCTTCGAGTCCTATATCTTGATCCATGTCCTAGAGTGCCTTCAGCTCGTCGGGTGGCGTAGCCCTCGAGTCTTTTGACGTGTTGGATTTTTGCTCTGGAGCCTTCGGATTGATGGAGCGCTTGTAGATTCGCTCTAGAAATACTCCAGGTGGCATAGGGCACAAGTGGAGCCGATGTTGGTGAGTATATCCGCCTCCTCATTGCTCTCACGGCGGACTTGCTAGAGTTCACAGCCGTTGAAGTCCCCTTCGAGTGCGTCGTAGAGGTCGCGGTAGGCGATCATGTTGTTGCTCATAGCATCGTACTGGTTCATGGTTTGATTCACCACCAGTTTAGAGTCGCCGTAGATGACGAGTCGCTTTGCGCCACATGCTTTGGCCATCCCCATCCCGTGGAGTAGGGCTTCGTATTCAACTTCATTGTTGGAGGCGGTGAACTGCATTCGCGGGACATACCTCATCTTGTCACCTTGTGGTGATGTCAGGATGATGCCTGCGCCAGCTCCTTCTTTACGTTTGGATCTATCGAAGTGCATTGTCCATAGATAGGACATGTCTGGCTTGTCAGGGAGCTGGTTCTCCATCTAGTGGACGAGCAAGTCTGGGAGTACTTGCGACTTGATCGCATCTCGCTTCTCGTATGTGATGTCTCGTGGAGAAAATTCTATCCCCCAAAGCGTGACTCATACGGTGGCATCGGGGTTGTTGAGGATGTGCCCTAGCGAGGCATTGTTCACCACAATGATCAGGTGCTCCTGGAAGTAGTGGCGTAGTCGCTTGGCTGTCATGAAGACGTTGTATGCCAACTTCTAATAATGCGGGTACCAGTGGTTCGTTTTCTTGAGGTGTTACCAGTACCGGCGAAGTGGACAGTAGACGCTTGAGGTCTTCGAATGCTTCTTGTGCTTCGTCTCTCCACTCGAATTTGTCGGCCTTGCGGAGGAGTTGGTAGAAGGGCAGCGCCTTTTCGTCCATTCGACTGATGAATCGACTAAGCGCCACAATTCTTCCAGCTAACTATTGGATGCCTTTTACGTTCTTCGGCTTCTCCATGGCCAGTATGGCCTTTATTTTCTTTGGGTTAGCCTCGATCCCTCTCGTGGAGATAAGGTACCCGAGCAATTTCCCATATGGTACGCCGAAGACGCATTTGTCCAGATTTAGCTTGATCCGGTAGCGGTCGAGGTTGTCGAAGGTCTCGTAGAGATCGTCGAGTAACGAGGCTTCCTCCTTAGTTTTGATGACGATGTCGTTGATGTAGACTTGAATGTTACGACCAAGCTGGCTCTTGAGGCAGGCCTGCATACACCGCTGGTAGGTGGCCCCTGCGTTCTTTAGCCCGAAGGGCACCATTGTGTAGCTAAAAACGCCAAAGGGTGTGATGAACACCGTTTTCTCTTGGTCTTCCTCCTTCATTCGAATCTAGTGATAACTTGAGTAGGCATCAAGGAAGCAGAGGCGCTCGCATCCCGCGATGTAGTCGATTATCTGGTTGATCTGTGGCAATGGGAAGTGATCCTTTGGGCAATGTTTGTTCAAGGAGGTGAAGTCCACGCACATCCGCAGGATATCCGTGTCCTTTTTAGAAACGAGCACGAGGTTTGCTACCCAGGTGCTTTCCTCGATCTCGCGTATGAAGTTATCATCGAGGCTATTGACTTCCATACCGACCGCTTTTGCCCTTGGCTCAGATAGTCGATGTATTGTCTGTTTCACTAGTCTTGCTTCAGGATTCACATTGAGTGAGTGCTCGGCGAATTCCCTGGGAACTCCTGGCATGTCCACTGGACACTATGCGAAGATTTTCCAGCACTCACGGAGGAATTCTATGAGCGCGAGTTCCTATGTGGGACTCAAGTTGTTGGCGATGAGGGCCGTCTTGGTCGGGTCCATTGGGTGGACCTGGACCGCCTTGGTATGGATCAACGTGTCGAAGGATTGGTTGAGTGAGCTTGGCTTACTCAGAGGAGGTAGACTGTTGTCTATCGACTCCTTCAACCTCGCCAGTTGCTCCTGCATGCCGAAAGACTGAGAGATTCTGTTGAATTCCCTGTTGTAGCTGTCGGACCTCTCGAAGCTTCCGTTGAGTGTTATAATGCCATTGGGGCCCGACATCTTCATCTGCAGGTAAGCATAGTGTGGCACTGCCATGAACCTCGCGAACACGACGCGCCCGAGGATGTAGTGATATTGTGAGGGCTAGTTGACAACTTCGAATTCGGTGCGCTCTCGCCAGAAGTTTGCCGGTGTTCCAAACATGACATCCAAGCTGATCTTGCCCAGGGGATATACACCCTTCCCTGGGACAATGCCGTGGAATGTTGTGTCTGAAGTTTCTAGTCATGACAGGGGATTCGCATGGCATGGAAGGTGCTTCCAAACATGAGGGTGATGCTGCTGCCGCCGTCCATGAAGACGCGACTCATCTCGAAGCCTCCAATATGTGCCTCAAGCACCAAGGGATAGTGACCTGGGCAAGGTACTTGACGCGGATGATCGCGCTTGTCGAAGGTAATGCAGGACTCGCTCCCACTAAGGTACTCAGTGGTGGAGGGTGGAGAGTCCATCGCCAGATTGACTTGGCGAGTGATTGATTTTTGCGCCCGATTTGATGGGCATCCTTTTTGGATCATCCCCATGTTTCCTAGTGCTCGCGGGTATGGCTCGCCTCCGTGGTTTTCGATAGGTGCAGCTGCAGGTGGTGGTGGCCTGGGTGGCGGTGGTGGTGCTCCATGAGCCACAGCGCGCGGGGCAGCTCCATAGCCCTGGTTTATCGCATCGTGATGCATCTAGGCTAGGCCTTCGTGGAGCTTGAGGAACTCACGGCAGTCCTTCAGAAGGTGGCTGGATTTTTTCTTGCCGTCGTGCTTATCGATGTAGAAGTATATGTTGCACGGTCCGGACAGTTTGTCCTGGATAGATGTTCCAGGTGCCTCATCACGAGTGCAGCGTTGCCGCACTTGCGTGGTTTTCCCGTTGTCACGGTATCCACCACTACGGTATCCGTTGTTGCGGTTGTTGTCATCGCGTTTGTTGGTGTAACCAGCCACAACCATGTCGACTTCCTCGTGGTCCTCGTAACCACGCATCCGACGTTTTTCTCGGCGATCCCGTCTGCGACCGAGGTCGTCATCATCATCAGAGTGGACATGGTTTTTTACTGAGTCCTCTCCATCGGCCCACCTGTTCGCGATTTCCATCAGGTGGTCGATTGTCTTGGGCTTTGAGCGGTCCAGCTCCTCTTTGAGCTCTCTGCGACACACGCCGCCATTGAACGTGTCGATTGCGCGGTCCTCAAAGATGTCTTCTGCAGAGTTTTTGATGATGGACCATCTTTGGATGTATGAGCGCAGCGACTCACCGGTCTTCTGGTAGCAGCCTCTTAATTCTTCGATTGATGCGGGCATTTTGTAAGTGCCCTTGAAATTTTGCACGAAGCTGTAAACCAGCTCATCCCAACTGCGAATCAATCTGGGCGGGAGGTTATTGAGCCACACACGAGCGGCGCCTTGCAGCTGTAGCTGGAGGCATTGCATTGCCGTGCTCGTGGTTCCGCCGTGTAGCTTGATGGAGGAAATATGATCCTCCAGCCAGATCTTCAGGTCCTGGAGGCCATTGAATTTCGGGTTCTCTGATGGGATTTTGAACCCTTTTGGCATTCACTTTTGCCGTATGGCTCTGCTGAAGCAGCTGGCGCCATAGAGCTCTATTCCGTCATCTTCTAAGTCAGCCGAACGAGCATGCCTCACGCGCATCTTGTCGACTTTGCTCTGCGTGATGTCATCACACACATCGTAGTCATAGTCGTGCCGCTGTGAGCGGCGCCGCTGTGATAGATCATGGCTATCGTCGCTGGAGGAGGAGGAAGAGTAGTGCTTAGCCAGAGCCTTGCTTTTCTTCGGCTGCGACACTAGATCCTTGATGAGAGCATCCTCGACTAGTCCCAAGCCAACGATCGTAGATCGGTGGATGGTGGACCGTGGGTCCCTAGCTGGCGGCTGGTTGTTGAGCAGGTACATAGTGGCTGCCATCACCGTTGCTTGCGGCGTTTTAGGGAGCACATTGCCTCGTGTGTCCACTGTCATGGATGAGAAGTCGAGGACTCGAGTGGTTTCCGCTCGCTCCTTCTCGGTGAGGTGAGCGAGTCAAGTACAACTTCTGGCAACTGTATGATCGTTGCCTTTAGAGGAGGATCCTTTGATGGAGGAGAGCTGAGCTCGACGGAGGCTCGACTCGGCCGCTGCCCTTCTATGCTCGTCGATCTGGGCGATTACTTGCTGCTGGTGCTTGAACTCCTCCTTGAGCAGCCAGTGATAACCCATCAGCATGTCTTGCGCCCCGTAGAGCTTCCCTACAGCAAGCCCACTCAGAGTCGTTGAGATTTATCAGCACACACTCTCGGTTTTTCTCATTCACCGAGAGATTTGGCTGATCTTCTAGGGTGGGTCCTTTGGTCTCATTATTGGTTGGGCCACCGTTCGCGATTGGGATTCCACTGCCAGTGCCGGTGTTGTCTCGAGTGCCGCCATTGCCACCTGTGTTGATGACGTCGCACATGTAATGGCTGGGGAAGCTATTGCTCCCGTAGCTTTCAGATCCAGAGCCGTAGGCTCCATCTTATGTCGCCAGATCGCCCAGATCGGATTCGCAACTGTTGTCGCTGTCCGTATTCCCGATTGATGTCGGGGCATTGAGTTCTCTCAGGGTGTCGATCGGCGGTGAAAACTACGATGCTGGGGCAATCGCGGGAACCTTTGGCTGGTCAGGGAGGCGAAGTGTGCCTAGCTGACCAACTTGGAAGCGTAAGCTCCCGATCGCCAGGCCGATTCCAGCACCCACGGACTTGAAATCCTGGCGGGTGGCCAGCGTGTGGATAGTGAAGTCGAAAGCACCGAAGAGGAGGCGAGTCTCCGCTGCCGCGGAGTCGTAGATCGTGGTTGATGGGGCCGAGGAAGCCGCAACATTAGCACTCCCGTTTCTCATAGACGACACCAATTGACGAGGTGTTAACTCATCAATGCCCATCGCAGATGGACTTAGGTTCGAGGAAGTGGGGAGCGCTGAAGGCATCAATCGGCTAGCAAACAAGCACACATGGACACAAGGTTTACCCAGGTTCAGGCCTCGTAGAGGACCCTACTCCTACTTGTCTGCTCTAGGAATTATCGAGGATTTGAAAGTTACATGGGGTGCGCAGATGCAATCTGGCGATGGTCTGGAAACTAGGGTTGTGGATTGTCCTCCTCACCGCTCCCTCCTAGCATTTATATAGATAGGCTAGGTCTCGGGATAGCAGGCCGAGTCCATTACATATTAGGGTTTTCCCTTTAAACTTCTATCTTAAGTTTGCCGCGTGCTGCAAGCAGTCGAAGTCTCCCGGGTCACCAGAATCTTGGCCGAGCCTTAGCAACATCGTGGGCTTCTTCAATGCTGGACCGTATATGCCAAACTCGAGTACCTATAAGGTATGCCCATGTGAGGGAGCCAAGGCGCGTCATGCATTAAGGGGCGGATTTTCCCCTGGAAATCCGTTTCTGGGGTGGAGGTTTTGCCCAAGCCAATAATTTGGCCCCAAACTCTCCGACGGCTATGTTTTGGCAGGGGTATAAATACCCTAATTGCTCCTCCTGTCAGAACTCTTGATTCATTCGACAAAGTGCAGTACTGTTCTTCAAGTTCCAAAACCGAGATCTCCATCTCCATCCACCCGAAGGCTCCGAGCTTTGGGGAATCGAAGGAGGAGGCTTCGATGTTCATCAACACCAATCAAGCGCATCACTTCCCCTCCATTCACTTGGAGGATTCTTGATCTAATATTTCTTGCAAATATCTAGATCTCGTGTTCGGTTATTAATAATACTTGTTCTTGTGGCATCTTGTTGTCATCACGAGAGCCTCCAATGCAGTTGTGGATGTGTGCCCTGTTAGTGTTGTAAAGGCACCGGTTCCTGCCTTGAAGGGTACTAATATTGGAAAGGTGGATCAGGCCTTTGGTGGCGAGATCCATCGGAGAACAGGGTGAGAACTAATTTGGCGTGGTGGTCTTAGTACCGCCCACCCCTCCAACGTAGACATACTTCCCTTAATAAGGAAGGAACTGCGGTCAAACAAATCATGTGTCTCCGCGTGCTCCACTATGGTTACCTCGTTACTCGCTTAGTAGCTAGGTTTGTATATAGGGAAACTCTTCGTAGTTACATATCTAGAGAATTTACCTTTGTGTCAAGCCTAAAATGGAAAAAGAATTAAAATTTGGAGTAACACCTATTCACCCCGTCTAGGTGCCTATACGATCCATTTCACTATCGAGGTGATGATTAAAGATGGCGAAAAGGAAAGGCAAGCATGCAGACTGCTAGAGCAACTGAAAGTAGATATATATATTTAGATATGCATATATTTTATCCTTACGAGCCTATATTGTCAACTTCGCACCAGAGCCCCATAAAATATTGATCCAACTCTGCGTACGGGGAAACCTTAGGACAGGTCCGGGTAGCAGCGTCGTTATTGTCACTTTTCTTCTTGAAGGTGTTATTTGATACACGATGTTTCGAAGCTCTAGGTGCGTGGTTGGACATCTTCGGAGGGTGCAACGGTTGCTAGCCATCTTTGTTTTGTCGATATGCTATTGTTGGCATTATTTTCTCTTTTATTTCTCTATTTTTCCTTTGGGTTTGGCAGTGCAAGGGACTCAGTAGTTGTATCGTTGTATCAGGTGGTTGCTATATTAATATAGCAGGATGAAAATTGAGGTGGTTATTCAGCTCACGGGTGCATTTGCACCTATTGTGAGAAAACATATTTATAAATGTCAAAAAATTCAAAAAGAATGTGTACATATACATTTGAATATTTTATATTCGTCCACAATTTGTCGGGATGAAAGAACATTCTATGTGTCCCGTGCAAAAAAAAATTCATGTGAATAGTTCTATTTACGCGACATTTTTTGTCTTTTTTATACATGACACATAAAATGTTCTTTCATTCCGAAAACTTGTTAACGGACATAAAATGTTCAAGTGTACATGTAGAATTCTTTTCATTTTTTTGACATTTCAAAATATGTTTTGTCCAAATGCGTGCAAATGCACTCGTGAGCCAAAAGAGATTTCCGGACGAAAACTCGTTTCGAGGAGGACTTACTCTATGATGAAAACTCAGAATCCGACAATACTTGTGATGCAGCCCGTCCTGCGGACGCTACTACATCCACAACGCCAAGTCCCCAAGATCGTCCCCAAGTCAACCAAGAAGATGGACCAGGAGCAGCCAACTCCAGAACGAGAGTCTCCGCCGTCATCGCCCCGGAGAGTCCGCCCGAATCCAACCGGAGTGTCCGGCGCAGCCGGAGTGTCCTGCACGACTTGGCCGGAGTGTCCGGCCTGCCCCAGCCCCAACCTGGCGTGGACATTCAGAAGGCCAGTTTGGACACTACCCGGACACTACCCGGAGTGTCCGGCTACCCCGGACTGTCCGGTCACTCCCACTCGGACTGTTCGGCCCAAATGATGGGCCTAAGAGCCAATAGCTGGGCCCTTGGCCCATGTACCCCTCTATTTCGCACCAAACCGTAGTTTTATGCCCAAACTACCCCTGAACTTGTGGTTGGCATATAAATAGAGCCCCCACCCCCTCATGTATCCCTGAGGCATAGATGATAGACTAAAGACAACCCCCTTTGTGGAATCTCTAGTTTTGGCTCATCCCCTTCTACCAAAGGGGATCGACTATCGTCACCACCTCGTTGGAGTTTGCATCGCGCCTCCCTCTTTGTACAAGGCCTTGGCATTGGTGTCCCTTTGCCAAGACGTCAAGACCCTCTCCAAGGTGTTCTTCCCTCTCCGCTTGGGATTGACGGGAGCACGTTGACCGATCTTTCCTTGCGAGGATTCTATCGGACCGGTGGCCACCGGTGAGAGCAATTGGCTTTGTATCGTGTGTGTTTTGCGTGTGTTCATCGTGTTCTTCGCGAGGTGTGCGCCCGCTTCCGCTACCTTCTCCCTTTCCCCTCGCTTTCCCATCGATTTGACCACGAGATCCGTGAAGATCGGGCCACCCTAGAGGTTTGCCCTCATCATCCGTATCTGAGCTTTTGGTTGCCACGGATTTCTCCTCGATTTGGTCTTTTCCCCCATAAATTCGAAAATCCCCAAAAAATAGCCCCAATTTCGTGTTTTGGATTGATCTGTGATTTGAGTGCGTTTTGGTAGGTTTTGATCCGTGGATTACTTGCTAAACTTGTTGATCTACCTTCCACTGCGTTTCCATAGCCTAATTCCTTGATTTCCCCTATCAATTTGAGGTTTTGGTCCCAGTTTTTCCGCCAAAACTCGTCCCGTTCGTGTTCTGGAAGTTCTGGTTCGTCCGGACCGGACTGTCCGGCCAAAACGGACCGGAATATCCGCCCCACCGGAGTTTCCGGCCTAAACTGACCAGAATATCCGGCCCGGCCGGACTGTCCGGCCTACGCGCACCGGACTGTCCGCCCCCCTGCTGACAGAAAAATCTGCTTCACGATCTTGAGCATAACTTTTGCATACGAACTCGGATTTTGGTGTTCTTTAGCTCGTTTTGAAGAGGAGAAAGAGCTCTACATCATCATCTCCATGGTTCATGCTATCTACTCCATCCAAATTCTGTGGGCAATGCGGAATCCACCAATAAAGGGTGAAGATCGGCGACGAAAGGTATAAAAATTCCGCGACTTCTCCCCACTTGCATTCCTTTGTGAGCTACACTATCTTTGCGTTCAACAAACACCTATTGATACTAGTTCCTCCTATGATTGCTTGGGCTATGCACATTTGATACCTCGTAGAATTCCGAGCAAAAGTTGTGAGCGCGCTATCTCATATAGTTATCTTGTATAGTTGTTGGCACAAGGAAGAGGCAAGTGAAAAAGAAAAGAAAAAGAGAAAAAAATAGAAAAAGAGAAAAAGAAGAAAAAGAAAGAAAGAAACAAGTGCCTCATAGAATAGGAAGCACAAGCTCGATGAACATCAAATAGGTGGTACTTATGGTGCATATCTTGTAGCCCACCAATTTATTGCAATCGAACTAGCGTCTCTCCTTGCACTTGTGCGACACGAGCTTATAGTCTTCGCTAGGTAATCATTTGGTTCTTAGCTCACTTTTTCCGTCGCACAAGTCCCATTTATCCCACCGTGTGTGTTTCCTTGTATATATTCCTATCTTGTGGATTGACTTGTTTTGCTTTGTGATCATCGTGGTTCTTTACTTGCCATTACAATATCTTGATTTCGGATTGTTCTTGGACACGCCACCTTCCATACCTATCCACCATAAGCTTTGTGTGTGTGTGTTTTTTAGTGGTTAGTTGGTTTTGGTGTTCCGCGTGAACTTCACTTTGCTTGGTTTTGATTGCTCTCAAGTGTTGCCACTTGCACGATACTATCTTCCAAGGTAAAGTAAGGTTTGACGTTGCATCTCTAACCCCCTACCACTTCCATATACACCACTTGGTCTTGTGAATCATGTCTAGGGACTCCGGAACCGAGGATGATATCTATGAAGAATCCACGATGAGCCACCATGCATATGCCTCCACAAGAATGCATGACATGATGGAGCACTACACCGGCAATAGCTCCACATGCTTGGGTGAGATGGAGTTCTACAACAACAATAACTCCCCAAGCATGGACAACTTCAAGCATGACAACGACAAGCTCCTCAAGTCGCATCGACCAAGAGGGAGCCTCCACCTCGAGAGCGCCAAGGTCCACCATCACATGGACGAGTTCGAAAGCTCCCTCAACAACTTCAAGAGCGACATGGACAACAACTTCGCCAAAACCATGAGCATGATGGCCAAGACTAATGATGCTTTGCGCTCATTACAACGCCTCACCAAGAAGAGTGCCAAGGACAAGGAGCATCGTCGCGAGCATCATGTGGATGATCAAGTGCGCCATCTACATCAACCTTTGGCAAGGCACGCCAATGACCTCCGTCGACACCATCATAAGGCACCTTCAACTACTCGTGCCACCACCAAAATGGCACCAAGAGCAAGCTCTCCTCCACGCCATCAAGCTTCAACGCCAAGACTTGACGTCCTAGATGACGCATGCAACCTCATGGATGAGGAGGACGAAGACCTCTACTTCGCCAAGTTGGACGAGTACGTCAAGAGGACTACACAAGCCAAGGTGCAAGATGGCAACGACAAGGTCAAGAATGGTGAGCATGGGACTTTCCCTTCACCAAAGGAGGCGCAAGGAGTTGAGAGAACCGAACCTACCCCCATATGATTGAGTGATGATGTGGTACCAATCCCATGTGAGTATGAGAGCCACTTAGCCCACTTGAGTGAAAACAAGAGTGAGATGAGTGACTCCACCATACGTGAGATTGAGTGCTTCCACTTGGAGGGCATGAGTGATACACCGAGTGAGTTGAGAGTGGTAGTTGATAGGTCATGTGAGACCACTTTGATTTCTAACGACTTGCCCTCTACCTCTAGTGTGTTTCCTCATGTTGTGCTAGGTTCCATGGATCAAGAAGCGCCAAGCTTGGAGATGATGATGCCTCCTACCAAGAAGATGTACATGGTGGATGAAGATGATTCCATCCCCATATTGGATGAATAAGTCGCCCACATGGAGGCCAATTCTACCACAACACCCACTTCATATGAGAGGTATGAACAAGGTACCCGCACAAGAATGTCAACCTCGGTTGAGCACAAGTTGACAAAAAGAGCTCTAGAGAGCATCCCCCACGTGAGTTCAAGATCGAACCCAGCTCTGATACCTTTTGCATGCTTTGCATCTTTCATGTTGACAAATTGCTCTTTCCTATGGTTTGATTGCAAGCATGTTAATGGTATTCTTTCACCTTGTGACAATCATGTTTCATTGCTTTTGGATATGGATGCTTTGTGTGTTGCCACAAAAATGTTGAACAATTTCTCTTTCCGATGTTTCGTGTGCAACCATAATGCCATTTTGAGCATGTATTGTCATGAGAGCTTCCAAGTCTCTCATATTGTTGTTGCAACAAACATAAGGACCACTTGCTCTTTCATGTGGTTTGTTTGCAAACATGTTGTTTTTGCTACCGCTTGCGATACTCATACCCCCATGATTTTGGCTTTTGATGATATGTGTATGGCATCCAACATATTGAACAATTGTTCTTTCCAATGGTTGGTTTGCACACATAATGATGTTGCTTTGGATATTCTTCCTCATGTGTTTTTGCCGAATTCTCCTAGCTTTGCATCAAAGATGTTGATCAAGATTTTAGTCACTTGCTTTGAGTGCCACACTAAGATGTTATATGGAGTTTTTGAGTTCCCACATTTGGATGATGTTCAATTAACTTCCATGCACTTTGACCTTGCATACGCATTTCGTTTGCAATACTTGAGTTGTGCTAATAGTGTTGTGAACAAGAATGGGCATGCCACAAATGACATGCTCCTCTATCACACACAAACATATGTTGCTTGGTCTTTGTTGTGTGAAGGTACAATTGCATACGTGTCAACCTCTATGGACAAAGAGTTGACAAGACGAATCGAAGAGAGTTACCTAGGGCTATCCTTCAATGAGCTATCTCTATATCATAAGGTGACTTCCTTCTACTTGAGGACTCATGCTATAATCTTCATGAATCGGCTACTCTTTGAGTGTTGCTTCGCTTTTGTTGTGAGCTTTGTAGGCTTCATGGAAGGTGAAGGAACATTGAAGAGTTGCCACATCAAGCTTCTCAAGGACGACTATATGGTAAACCCTAGGATCAAGAAGGTCTCTTGACGTCATCTTCTTAGGATGAGCATGAAGAGTCGAGGACGACTCTTTTTGAAGGGGAGGGGGAGCTGATGCAGCCCGTCCTGCGGACGCTACTACATCCACAACGCCAAGTCCCCAAGATCGTCCCCAAGTCAACCAAGAAGATGGACCAGGAGTAGCCAGCTCCAGAACGAGAGTCTCCACCGTCATCGCCCCGGAGAGTCCGTCCGAATCCAACCGGAGTGTCCGGCACAGCCGGAGTGTCCGGCACGACTCGGCCGGAGTGTCCGGCACGACTCGGCCGGAGTGTCCGGCCTGCCCCAGTCCCAACCTAGCGTGGACATTCAGAAGGCTAGTTCAGACACTACCCGGACACTACCCGGAGTGTCCGGCTACCCCGGACTGTCCGGTCACTCCGACCTGGATTGTCCGGCTACCCCGGACTGTCCGGTCACTCCGACCCGGACTGTCCGGCCCAAGTGATGGGCCTGCGAGCCAATAGCTGGGCCCTTGGCCCATGTACCCCTCTATTTCGCACCAAACCCTAGTTTTATGCCCAAACTACCCCTGAACTTGTGGTTGGCCTATAAATGAGCCCCACCCTCATGTATCCCTGAGGCATAGATGATAGACTAAAGACAACCCCCTTTGTGGAATCTCTAGTTTTGCCTCATCCCCTTCTACCAAAGGGGATCGACTATCGTCACCACCTCGTTGGAGTTTGCATCGCGCCTCCCTCATTGTACAAGGCCTTCGCATCGGTGTCCCTTTGCCAAGACGTCAAGACCCTCTCCAAGGTGTTCTTCCCTCTCGGCTTGGGATTGACGGGAGCATGTTGACCGATCTTTCCTTGTGAGGATTCTATCGGACCGGTGGCCACCGGTGAGAGCAATCGGCCTTGTATCGTGTGTGTTTTGTGTGTGTTCATCGTGTTCTTCGCGAGGTGTGCGTCCACTTCCGCTACCTTCTCCCTTTCCCCTCGCTTTCCCATCGATTTGACCACGAGACCCGTGAAGATCGGGCCACCCTAGAGGTTTGCCCTCATCAACTTGTTAGACCAGACGACGACAATGTTTGTGCATTGTTAATTTACTGAAGGTGTCGTTTTGACGGAGGATTTTTTGAGTTGAGTTGTTGTTCACAAGCTCGTGGTGTTAGGGCATCTCCATCGGGTCGACCCAACCCATCCCGACGCGTCCGAACCCGTCCGCGCGGACGCGCGTGACGTACGCGGCGCTGTAGCGGAACGACCCATCCGTCCTGACGCGTCTGGCTCGACCTATCTGTGCATCTAAATTACGTGACCGCTGGGTCGGTCCGGACAGCGCAAGCACCGCGCGTGTGTCCGCCTGTCTGCTGCTCGGGGCCCATATGCAAGTGAAACATTAATAAGTAAACTGACGTTCCGTTAGATTAAGCCCTGCCGATTACAAAAAGGCCCATTTGAACAAATTAAAAATGAAAACTACTACTACTGCTGATTGAGGAGGCTGTCCCTACGGCTACTGTCCACCGTTGCCGCGGGCACCGTTGCCGTGTCCGCCGCTGCCGCTGGAACCGTCGATCGCCGCTATAGTCGACCAGATGGCCTTCTGCTAGAGGCGGTCGTGGTAACGCTCGCTCGCCTAGCTACGAGCCTCCTTCTTGCCGGTCGCCTTCTCGCGGTCTGCCGCCGCCCGATTGGCCAAGGCCTTCTCTATCTCGACCGCCTAGTGGTCCCTCGCCTCCTGGTCCTCCACCTCCACCTCCACCTCCGCCGCCGCGGCCGCGGCCGCCCTCGCTGCCAATGGGGCCACCGGAGCTCCGTTGGGGCCGAGGCTGAGGGGTTGCGCGACCTGCAGGGGGACGGTGATCGACACCTCCCCCTCCTCCTCCCCGCTAGTTCCTTCGTCATCATCTGATCCCCCTCCTCCTCGTCGTCCTCCACCTCGGTCTCATCCCCGTCGATGAGACCCCACGCGCTCACCACCTCGGTGGTAGTAGCCACTCACAGCTGGTCCGCCGCCATTTTGGCGGCGTGCTGCGCGGGGCAGCGTGCTGCGCGAGGCGGCGTCCTGGCAAAGCTCACGGACAGCCGCCTTGGCGGCCTCCTTGGCCACATTCTCCAGCGTGACCATGGCCGCCTCGTTGCGGATCTCGCGAAGGGCCCCTGATGCGGCCTCCTTGGCCAACGCCTCCACCGCCTCCTTGGCGGCGACGTGGTGAACCTCACGCACCGCCCATTGGGCCACCACCTATGCGGCCGCCTCCACCACCTCCTCCGGTGCTGCCTCGGCCACACGGCCTTCCTCCTCGAAGGCCACCACCTCCGCCTCGGCCATGCACTGGGACAGGAACATGGCCTGGAGGTCGACAACGTCGGTGTCCTGAAAGCGGATGCAACACAACTTCCTAATCTTGCTGCAGTTGGCGATCTTGCGACGAGGCATGGTTGCGGTGGGAGATTTTTTTTCCCGCGGTGGTTTCTATGGCTGGGTTTGTTGTCTCAGCCGCACCGCGTGGCCGTCTTTTATAGACGACGGCAAAGGCGGGAAACAGCCGGGGAGGCGCGCGCGAGAAATGGAAATCTACAATGGCGGGAAACGCCGGCCGCGCGGGAAGCCGCCGACACTGATAGCCGACGTCGCGTCGCCATTAATGTCCCATCGCCGGAGTGTCAAGCGGTGACAGTGGGGGGAGACGGACAGATGGGTCGGGCCGCTGGGCACCGCTGTCCGGACAGGCCGAACCGCGACCCAAAGTGACCGCGGACCGACCTAAACGGACAGAACCGGACCATTTCGGTCACACGTTTGGGTCGGTCCGGTGGAGATGCCCTTAGTGTGGTGTTGCTGTTGTTGTGGGTCCCCGATTGTTTTGTCGGGGTCTTGAACTTTTTTTCCCAGCGATGTGCATATTTATGACCAAGTCACTATGTTACTGCAGATGTCGGGTGTAAATTGATATTATCTTGTATCTATTATATATTAAAATTACATTACGGGTTAACTAAAAAAAAATAGAAACCCAAGAGAATCCCACAAAAAGCAAAACTTCAGGCCCTTGATTTAGTAAAAAGTTAAACCACAGCCAATAGATCATCGGGCTAACCAAAGTTAGAACAAATTACCACACATACCATTATGAAAAAACCATTCAGAGAATAGAACCCTAGCTGTTCTCCATCTCTCCCGTGCAGTTTATTTTCATGGAATAGAACCCTAGCCGATCTCCATCTCTCCCGTGCAGTTTATTTACAGACAATATCGTGCGAGCAGCCGTCGGAATCCTCAACTCTCATCCTCGGTAGCAGGTTGGATGGTCTCAGGCGCCTTTAGTCAAGAACAGGCGATCGATGCACGACCACAAAGAGATGAAGCCCACAACTTTCAGGTAGTACGCGCGTGTCAAGGACTTTACGAATTACTGGCCTGATCGGGATTTGCATGCATGCAATTAACTCCCGCAAGGGACATGGATCTGTAAGTTAACGATCCGAACTCATCTTTGTAATCCATGGGCGCTCCTCAGGTCAACTTGGTTTTGCATGTGCGCACCCTCAGTCTCCGGTATCGTTCGCTGCCGGCCGCACGAGGAGCAGCAACGAATATAAAAAGAGCGATGGGCAACTTCTTGGATTATGGTGCCCGACATGTGAGGGTACAGAGGTTGAACGAGGCGTGATGTGTGTTGCATGCATAAAAAAAGTCGATCTAGAGTTGCAATATGTTTGCACCTCCGAGGAAGGATCTGCCAACGCTGTCGAATTCTGCCATTCAGGTGCACCTACTAGCTACTGCTATACTGTTCTAAATATTCGTTGATGGAGCACCCATAGTGAGAGGTTCTAGCGCTAGCTGATCAGATTTTTTTTATATCTTTGATTTGTCCAATATATCAATAGTTTCTCCTATTGTAATTTCCAAAAGTTTGACTTTGTTAGAAATACTTCCTCCGGTCCATATTAATATTCTTAACTTTGTCTAGATACAAATATATCTAATCTAAATCCTTAACTATGTATATCCAAATTGAGATAAAGTTGAGAACAATAATATGGGCCAGAGAGAGTAGTTAATAGGTCATCATGATCTAATACTCACATGGGGCTTTTTGTTGCATTGAGTATGATTTCTCTCTTAGTCTTAGGTACTCCATCCGTTCCACATTAACTGAGGCAGCCTTTGTCAGAGTTTTTATCTAAATACACACGTATTTGGACGTATTTTAGTGCATTTGTTCGCTTATTTTGAAAAATATTGTGTCAATTAAGTTGGAACGGAATACACACATATTTGAACGTGTTTTAGTGCATTGGTTCGCTTATTTTGAAAAATATTGTGTCAATTAAGTTGGAACGGAAGAATTATGGGAAGTATGATTTAAGGGTCACAGTTCGGTATTGTCCCTCAAAAGTATTGACATTATCTATTTTTCAGGATAACAATATTGTACGACCAAGGTATAAGTACGAGGAATTAACACAACATGATGCTGTGACTAATTGGCTCCTTAGAGAGTACTCAGCCAGGTATGGAGACTATCACCGGCGTCATCTCCATCAATAAATTCAGCTAAGTTCCCCAGAAAAGTGTGATGTAGATCTCTTTGTCCTCCAAAATTGTTTTAATAAAAAATAAACAATATAATTAACCAAGATCATACTAGAAATTCCATCAATTAGCTTATTAAAAGGACAAAGCCTAGAAATGTGTGAAAAATCAAGAATATAGTTACTAATAGAAATAAAAGGTAAAAAGAAAAGGTCTCTCAATTTTTTTACAAATTCCGGCAATGTACGAAAGAAAATTTGACAAATGGGAAGTCAGACAAATCCAAAATGGGCCTTTTATTGAACTGATACTAAGGAATATTGATGAACGATTGAAGTGGAACGTGGTGGTGCCGTTATATTTGACTAGACTAAGTGTGGGGAAAGTCACACAATAATCGATAATTGTTTAATATCCAGAACTATGTTGTCCCAACCGGCATAATCATGTCAAATGCCAAAAACCCGGTATAGTAAAGAGAGTAGGCGAAAACAGAAAAAATAGGGTAGAAAGATGACATTTTGGAGAACTCATTGTTCTAAGGTTGAGTATGAAAAATACAAATTACTGAAACTGGCCATAATAACGATTTCATGTGCAAAAAGTGTAAAGGTGAAAGTTGCATCTTTAGAGACCATGCATATCCATGTCTACAACATCATGTATTTTGTAAAGAAGATGGTAAATAGCCACAAGGAGGGAACACACTTTATTATTCTTTTGTTGTCAGCTACTAAAATTATTTCCCCCCAAAAAAAGCTACCAAAATTATTTTTTCACTACATTTACCGTTATATTATGCATATGAAAAAAATCCTCCTTAGATAAGCTCACAACATACCATATTTATCATATACATAAGAAGAAAATATTTGTATATTTAAATGATAAATAAAAACTCCAAAAATAGAACACCCATATTCATAAATGTGTTGATCTTTTGTAACTTATAAATTTGAACAAACCACAATCGACAATACTTTTCTATATGTGAGTAAACAACGTCATGCTATTGCTCTGGTGCATGCTAATTTTTATTTGGACCGTAGTATCAATAGTTGTATAACCATACATCTAATATGAACAACATGCAAGTTGAACCTTGACATTGCACATCTATTGAGCATTACATAAAGACTATCTAGAAGCTAGCAGGCCAATAGTAAAAATACTAGTAAAGTTGGCGCCCGTAAAGTTGATTATCTGATACAGGCTACCACAGTAATATTATTAATCTATAAAGCTTAAAGAATCATTTACATAGGAAAGCAAATTTTAAGGAATTACATGAAAAGTTACATATATCCTTGGTTACCTCTAAATCAAAGCGCGAGAACAAACACACTACTGACACCCGTTCTTCCCCACAGGACCACACCGTTTCTAAGCTCCTCATGCGACAGCCATATCCCATGTGAACATGGAGATTATTTTGCTAATCTATCTTGGTACATGGGATAGCAACACCACACGTGACATATATTGAAGGTTGAAAGGCTGAGACACACAAACATCACACGGGAGAATATGTAAATAAGGCTGGTGACATCATCCCTAGCAGTGAAGCAGGCACAGCCTTGCTCTTTCAGAGAACTCAAAAATAGTAGACAAACCCCAATATAATTTATGATAGTGTATTGCCTCTATAAAAGTACATAACAAAACAGTATTGCAGAGCATCTAAGAGAACAATGGTAGGTCACCCTGAATGGCATCTGGTTCTGGAGATTGCCTTTGTTCTATCCATCACAAAAACCAAGTTTTATCAACAACAAAGAACTTAAGAGCATAGACGTAACGTAAAAAAGATGCCCATGGATTAATAAATTGGAAACAAAACAATGCTTATTTTCCTGACATTTACTTATGATGTGAATCTTAATTTAATTTTGCGTCTTTCAAGGGATAATAATACATTTACACATGGAGTGTTTCTTTCTCAAATGGCAATCAGTATACACGGAAACAATCCAGAATCTAGTTTTGTCATTCATTACCAATGCAAAGAAGATTCAAGGAAAGGAATTGGTTAAGTACTAATTAGAAGGGTAGAACCAATATCTACACCTGTGGTCAATTGGTCGCCATTGTCATTGGCAAACTGAGGCCATGTATAAACAGTTAAAAACTTCAGAAGATGTGATATATCAAGATATCATATTCAGAACATGTCGCCGGTGCAGCCATCAGAGGCCTCAATAGTTCAACTTCAAGAACGTACCTCAGGATCCAGAACTTGACATTCATTGACTGGGGCACATATCTCTTCCTTCATAAGGTGGTGTAGTAGAATGCAATTCCAGGGAACGACTCTGTCAACAGTTGTGACATTAACCGGTGGATCAAGCGGCAAGCTACATACAGAAACGACAAACCACAATGGAAGCAGAAAAATTATGGGTATACCTTGGTTATATAAAGCCCAGGAATAATCTATAACTATAGGCTCTACTTTTCCCGGTGGATTCTAGGATGCCCATTTTTTTAACTGAGAGATGAATCAACACATCTTTGAATTAAAATGCTACAACATATGGTATGTGAAGAATGACCTTCAAACCAAAGACAACGTAGCCAATTCATTATACAGTTTAATCATTACGTAACCCACGTTGGACTTTCATCTTAGATAGAATATGTAGTGACAAAATATATGCATCATGCCCTGTAGTCCAATTGCTTAATAAAGAACTGTTTACTTACCTTATTTAGGAAAAACACAGCCATATGGCACAGAGAAGCAGACGAACTAAAATCACAATATATGTTTGCCTTTCCCATCTCCATTTTGCATGATATAAGTATTAGTCACTGATATATGGCAAGCATTAGGAGTTGCAGGTTAGTCAACTCAGAAAACGATACTGCCAATGTAAAGCCATGCGCATGAAGAAGCTTATATCACAAACCATATTTTTCGGGCAACTTTTAGGCATCATCCGGAAGGAAGAAAATAAGTAAGCACTAATTTGAAATGTATGTCTGCAAGGATCACGTATTCGCATGACAATACTGCTAGGTAACATTGCTACAAAAATGTAGCATACACAAAAACGGGGATTAGATAGACATAAATTTAGATCTTGTTACATAGGAGTAGTTTAATAGGGATACATTTCACAAATAGTACATGGAAAACACCCTCGGTAGCTGGTTGTGTTGCTGGCAAAGGTTCGTATTATATGTAAAAGTAAATGTGAGCTAGCGGTGCTAACATTTTCTTAGACCCAAGTACATAAATTTCTTAAGTAGGTTGGTGTAAATCAGGATGCAACAGAAGATGGATAAAACGTTGGAGCATTACCGCAGAGTACATGTATAAAGATATCATAAATTTGCAAGGCGCATTACATTTGTTATGGAGCATGACACATATCATCTATTGTGGTATCGCAAACACTATTCAGAAATGCGAGAAAAATCTTACCTCATGCAAGAAGAAAATCTAATCTCTTATGGCAAGGGGAAAGTACCCACGTGTTGTGGAAGGCAGGCCCTGTGGATCTAGGCTGCTGCCTCTGCTGCTGCTTGTTAATTCACATGTGTGACTCGTGGGCAGAACAACAAACGAAATTTCCTTTCATGCCTCTGCAATGGACAGTGGTATCAAGACAGTGAAATAGATCGATAATGATTAGAGAAATTGGCAAAAGGTCTACTGACATATGAACAGCACAGCGAGAAAGAAATTTCTACACTTCATGTGTGAAGAAAAAGAAGAAGAGAGAGATATTCCCTCTCTCTCTTCCGCATGATGAGATGGAGCCACCAAGACCTATCACACTACACTTCAATCCCATATGCAGATCCCTCCCAAACAACAACCTTTACCTGATTCCCACCATCAAGAACACATATGAATGAGACATAAATAAGAACATGCATATTCCATATCCTTCGCCATCAAATATGCTGCAGCTTGTTCATCAGGGAATCACATGTGAGAAGTAGAACAACTAATACATGTCTGAATATCTTAGATTAGTGAACCAATTGGCAAATTCGTATAAAACTATCTGATGTAGCTGGAGAAGAAGACAGGGTTGTGGAGGCAAATGAACTACCTTTGGGCAGTAGATGCGTGGCTTTGAAGGAGCGAGCAGACGACGCACTGCTGGATGTCGAGACCTAGAACGTCAAGGGTGTTGACAGTCGACAGTAGCAGACCCGGCCTGGTGGCGCAGTACATCTCTGCCTAGTTGTCGCACTCTCCTAGCTCCATATTGTTCGGGTTCGGCTCAAGAAAGAGGCTCAACAATGCCGCCGCCCCTGTGTGGGCATCCTGTGCCGCTCCACCATCTTCCGTTGTAACCTCTCGATCCTATCACGCATCTCCTTAGTCGATCCCATCCTCAAGGATTGAAGTTCTATCCATCGGGCACAAACCTAAATAAAAGTTGAACACCAAATCAATCAAATGGGTAGAAAGAAAAGGAAATATAATTAAGTAGACTGAGATGCATAGGAACCCTACGCACCGCTAAACCATGAAAGAGAACAAAGAAAAACACACCTCGTCCGAGGCCTACGGGTAATAGGACCGGTGGCATCTTCCATCGAAGACGGAAACAACGAACCAGAAGGAGCACGCCCCACCATCGCCAAGCGCAAAAAAACCTGCAGGAACACACGCAAGCAATAACATACAACCCAGAGGAAAATAAGAGGACAAAAAAAGGTGGAAGAAGACACAAACTGTAGAACACGACCAGGACTCGCCGGGAATAACCAGCGACGGGGTGACCGTTTATGATTGGAGGCCGAGACGGCTCCTGGGGCTCCCACGGCCCACCGCCCCCGCGGACTGAGTGCTCAGGTGGCCATCGCCACGCGCCTTGCTGTCGCCGGCGAGTCAGCGCCACCGCCGCGCCGACCACTGCCGACCCCGCTGCCTGCGGTCGATTTCGAGCATCCCGCGCCGGCCACTGCCGACACCGCTGCATGTGGTCGATTTCAGGCGTCTGCAGTCCGACGGTCAACATAGAGAAGTCACGACGGGGGCGCGCACTGCCGTCCAGAGAGAGAGAGAAGAGGGGGGGGAGGAGGGGGGACGTGGTTGGGTGGGTGCAGCACGCCGGCGGCGACTGAATCTTCTCTAGCGCTGGGCAGTGGAGGACGGGGAGGGGACTGAAGGAAGTGGTTGCGGCTTCCCAAAAAGGAGCCTCAAGGTCGGCAGGATGAGAGGAAGACGCATCCACTGCTTTGACCCAAATTCGTTTTGTCGACGGACTTACCGAAGCTTCGAAAGGACACCGGATAAGCGTCAGGGGAAGGGATAACTGTAGATCGCATCTACAGTAACCAAGTCTGATTTGGCACACGTAAACTGTCGCTAAAACGCTTGACTTTCATATATGTAGTGATACAGATTCACATGGTAATATACCATATTGCCGTTCAAAACTGGAACTACAACGATGCATCTCCAAATTAAGGTAGTCAAAGATATGTACCACATACGTGGTTTCACTTTGTCTAATATTAGGCAGCTATAAAACCTTAACTTTTCTAATCACATACTCCCTCCGTCCCAAAATAGCTGACTTGAGTTTGTCTAGATTTGAATATATCTAGACACGTTTTAGTATTTAGATACATGCGAATCTACACAAACCTCAAGTCCATAATTTTGGGATGAATGGAGTATTATGAATATTAATGAAATGTGAAACATATTTCTTAGACACTTTAATATGATGCGAGAGCCACTGTGCTAGTTAATATATTATTTTTAAAAAAAATAACGACTTGCACCTGGCACCAAGGGCAGAACTAGGCCACCAGGGCCATGGCCTGGGACATGTTGACGGCGGCGCAGCCTGCCTATGAAGTTTTTCGGGCCGTCGCTCAAGACTAGGTCCGCCACTGCCCGGCACCCTCGTGTTTGCATCTTGTCCGCACGGCACCACACCTTGTGGTTCTGGCCGAATTTGGAAAGAGATACTGGCGCATATATGAACCGTACATGATAGCTCCGGATAGATCGATCAGCACTTTCACAGGCAAGGTGTCGTCCATAACAAAGGAAATAACAGGCTCAAAGTGATAGAGAGGGGCATCTAGAACAATTTCAATGCAAGCCTGGGTCACGACGACAGAAATGACCACGCAAAAAATGCGTCGAACCAAGCATACGTACGCTGTCAGGAACAAAGCATTGTAGAGACATAAAGAGCGTGTTTGTTTGGCTGATATTCGTTTCTCGCACCGGACCAAAAGAAATAAGCATGTTTGATATGTCCGTGGTGTAATGAGGATTTAGGTCGTACGGGTCTTAAAACAGCCTTCATCCTGACTTCGGAGGAACGCCAAAATCGAGCATTTCCACCGGGACAGGCCCTGGTGAGCGCAAGGGGAGGAACGACGTGCGCGAGGAGACAGCGGGGAGATGGCGGGAGCCGAAAGAATTGCAGCGCCGTATGGCGCGAAAAGTAGGTTCACCTTCCTCTTATGCTGCCACCTCCTGCTGGAAGACAATATTGGGTTCGCAGCATAGAAAAAAATTCTATGATGTGAACTAAGCACCAAGATCTATCTACCTAGATACAATCAACGATTGGATATACATTCATAAAGAACATATCCTTGAAGAGGGACAAAACATTACGAGGTTCTACTCGTGGATGATGTAGTCGTACACTTGTCGATCTCAAGATCGTGATGAAGTCCAGTGAGTCCAGCAGGTCCAGCACCGCAAAACAGCGGTGCATCACGTGATCGCACACACGTCAGGTACCCTGACAACCTTCGAGTCCTCGCTCCAACAAAACAGCGGAAGCAGCAAATCCTTCCAGAAAAAGCCACTGAGAATATTTATCTCGCTAATCCGAGACCATGGGAAATTGCTAGAGAGGGAAGAGAACCTTCACGATGAGGTGGTGCAAGAAGAGAAGAGCCATGAAGCTCCTTTTATAGGGGGTGGGGCGCAACCCCATGGCCATGGCTGGCCGGCCATGGTGGGTGCCCCCACCTCTCCCTCGTTCATGTGGGTGGAGCTTCCACTAAACCCACTCACATAAATTTCAACTCCACTCAATGTCCACTAAATTAAATACATTTTTCTCTTTAAATAAAACACTTTTATTTATTTTATTCAGAATTTTGTTAATTACTTTAATTAACAAACATTCACATAAAACCGCTTGCAACATTTTGATATCACATGCATAACCAATTTCAGCAATTTCACTCGAAACAATTCTGGTATCCATCAAAACAATTCTAGCGCTTTCATATTCTTTCTCTGGTATCTTATTTGCTCCAAATGGTGTCGGTATCCCTTAAGTGTGTCATCCTACGGTACGGTTCGTGAATAATATGGACATGATCGAGACCTCTCTCTGATCAATAATCAACAGCGGGAACTGGAGATCCGTACTAACTTCCACATATTCAACAATGACTCTAGCGATCGTGTGAACCTTTAACATTTATAACTAAATCCCTTTGTCTCGTGATATATTACATGTCCAAGATTCGATCATCGGTATCTCCATACCTAGTTTAATCTCTTTACTGACATGCACTATTTTCTCATTCCCGTGATATAACATTCTAGTGATCACATCACTTGCTTGCAATCTATCTCAATGTGATATCACCGAGAGGGCCCAAAGTATATCTATCCATCATCGGGATGGACAAATCCCACTCTTGATCCATGAGCCTCTACATAACACCTTGTGACTATCTGAATCCACATTTATTGTCACCCTGTTACGGTGTGATGCTTGATATTATCAAGTTACTCTTTCTGTGTTAGTGATTGACATGATCTCATGGTCTAAGGACTAGAATTACTTCGTATGATGTTATAGCAATTTAAACATAATTACTTTGATTGTATTGCTATACTTTGGATGAATGTTATCAAGTTACTCTTTCAGTGTTAGTGATTGACATGATCTCATGGTCTAAGGACTAGAATTACTTCGTATGATGTTATAGCAATTTAAACATAATTACTTTGATCGTATTGCTATACTTTGGATGAATGTTCATCACATCATTCCACCAATGTTGTGAACTCGTTATTAACAACATCCAATGTCTATGATCAGAAAACCTTGATCATCTTGTTAATCAACAAGCTAGTTTATATGAGAGGCATAACTAGGAACTCTTTATTTGTTTTTTAAACACACATGTATTAACATTTCCAATTAATACAATTATAGCATGCAAAATAAACAATTTATCATAAACGTGTAATAAGATAATAACCACTTTATTATTGCCTCTCGGGCATATTCCCTTCAGACAATCCCTCCCCATTTTTATCTTGTGCGGCGGCTTTGGTGACGGCGGCGACAATGATTTAGATCTCCGGTAGCAACTAGTCCGGTATCTGCTGCCTCGCAGATCTATGGCACCGACTTCTCCCTCCCCTTCTTCTCCGCCTGCGGCATGTCCTCGATGTCCGCCGCCATGAAGGTAAGAACCATGGTCTTGCCTCCTCTCCAACATTTTTACGAAGGTAGTTAGCTTGACATTAGTACCCTACCTAGATTGCTTATGCAATGCCACTCCATTTAGGGCCAACAATTGAAGATTATCATCCAGGCAGTTGTCCTAGTCGTTGCGATTCAGACATGGATGTTCCTGATCAAAAGAAGAGCGGCTACTAGGACTAACATGCCGGTAGTGAAATATGGTCCCCTGATGCAGCACGAGAGGGAGAGGATGAAAAATCTGAACTACATCTACAACAACAATGATGTGGAGGCTATCGCCATACTCAGGATGAGAAGAGACCCATTTAACCATCTTGTGGAGACCTTCAGGTCAAGGGGTTTGCTTAAGGACAACATCAACACCTCTATCAAAAAATAGGTGGCTCTGTTTCTTCATGTTCTTGGCCATAACCAGATATTCCGAGTGATTCATAGCACATGGAGGAGATCAACCGAGACAATTTCTCGGTCAAGCCACCTTCCGGTCAAACCCCCACGAAGATACAAGGCAACGATCGATGGTTCCCCTTTTTCATGGTGAGCAACTCTATCATGTTCTTCCTTGGATGATTGTATTAGATAGCCGACTAACACTCTTGTAATGTCAGGATTGTATTGATGCAATTGATGGTACTCATGTGATGGCAAGAGTGCCAAAAGTTGAACAGGCTGCATATAGGGGGAGGAAGCACTCCCCCAGCCAGAATGTGCTTGCCTATCATTGTATTGGGAACGACAGTATCTGAAAAGGTTAGATAGAGGTATGGGGACTAGCAGGAAAGCTCTCGATGGCGTCCGCATGCAGGATTGGGTACGAGCTAGTGTAGCGAGACACAAGAAGTACCTAGGTTCGGAGCCCTCATGGTGAGGTAAAACTCCTACTCCTGCCGATCTGACTATGGGTAGAATACAGGGTACAATCGCTCCTCGAGCTGTATGATCTAGCTACCTTCTTAAATGCCCAGAGTCTAACCCTTGCTATGAGAGCCTTGCCCCTCCTTATATAGGCAGAGGGGCAACAGTCTCACGGGCCAGTCTGGCTGGCGGGTCCATAGGCGGGCCCCAGCCGGCTGGTGATCTACAGTATCCGGTATGGTGTGTCCCGTCGAGTACACGCCGTACGGGTCATCGTGGGCATAGTGAACACCGTGCGAGCCTGTCGTCGGCATCTGACCACTGTGCCCGCGTCATCAGCAAAGTCTTCGGTATGGTCTAGTAGTTGCGGGTCTTGTTGCTGTACCAGGGGGTGCCATGCACTGTGCAGCATGTCGCCCTGTCCTCCTGATTGCGCATGGCTATGCCTGTGTAGCCAGATCCGGTATCTGGCCGCCCTTCCTGGTTCTAGCTACCGGATGGTAGCCGGCATGAATGGTCTGCGTCCGGCTATGATCTGCTAGCCGGGCGCAAGCCTCCTGCCTTAGTTCTTGCCTGGTTGGGGTACCCGGGGTCACCCCCCTGACACTACCCCCCGAGCGCGTGTGGATTCCGTCCTTAGGCGAAATGTGCGCACACTCTTGCGTTTGAAATTTGCATCCGGCTGGCGGCTGACGGTTGCGCTACCCGTGACGTCAGTGCTGATGCTGGCCACGTGCACACGTGCCATCATTGCGCTGGCGCGTGCAACATCATGTCACGTCGCACGTCGCGCACGTCGCCTTGGGAACCGTCGTCTGCACGTCGCACGTCGCTCGTGCAACTCTTGCGTAGACGGTTGTTCTCTCCGGGCTTTAAAAGGTCACCCGGGGGATCCGTTCCCCACTTCCGCTCGCTGCCTCCTCATTTCCTTCCTTGCGCCCTCGCTGCCTCGCCACTGCCTGTTGCACGTCTGCCGTTGGATTTAGTCGCGCCGCCCTCTTAGTGTCACCGGCGACACGGGACACCGCCACTCGGCACCCACCACCACGGCGAACAAAACCACGATGGCCTCGGAGCGTGGCGCCTGGTGTGGGTCTTCCATCACGAAGGACGACATCGCCAAATATCGCACCACCCGGGTCTTGCCGCCGGAGACGGAGGTGAAGGTGCGGCTTGCGCCGCCGGAGGAGGAATCGCCGCACCCGTAGGAGGGGGAGCGGGTGATCTTCCTATCCTACCTCGCGTGTGGTTTCTCCTTACCCATGCACCACTTCTTCCTCACGTTTTTGCCCTTCTTCGACCTTCGCCTCCACCACCTCCGCGCCAACGCCATCGACACCCTCGCGCACTTCGCAGCGTTCTGCGAGTGCTACCTCGGGATCCAGCCGGATCTCGGGCTCTTCTGTTGGCTCTTCCACATCCGGCCACAGGTGCAGTTCACCCAGGGCCCGCTAGTGGCCTGCGGTGGCGCCTCCATCTACTCCCGCTCCCAGACCAGCTACCCCAAATTCCGGCTGCAGGACACGGTCCGACTGTGGCAGTAGTCGTACTTTTACGTCAGCAACGTCACCGAGGTCGACCGGATCAACTTGCCGGCCTTCCAGGACGTGGAGTCCAGCCAGCAACACTAGAACTTGAAGATCCACGATGACAAGACAGAGACGGATGCGATGTTGCACCGAATGCGCTCCCTCGTCAACATCGGCTTGACCGGCCTTGACATCACACTTAGCTGGATGTCCCGGCTGATGATGCCACTACAGCAACGCGCCCATAAGATGCGCTACTACTCTGTCCGGCTAGATCCCACCCGGCTGACTCGCCGTGATCCTCGCTACCACAACCTCAAGGAGTTGGTGTGGACGATCACCAAGGAGAGGCTGCCGGAGGGATAGAGGTTCGGGCAGGCCCCGTACACCCGCGACAACCGCGCGCCCTGGGTAAGTTTCCTCATCTAGCCGGTACTTTCCGTTTTTTGTTTCTTTTCAACCGGCTTACTTATTTTCTTCTTTTCTTCTGACAGAATTTCCCCTGTATCCTTCGAGAGGAGGGAAAGACCCCCTCCAGGTCTTCACGCCTGACCTCCCCGAGTCGCACGCACGTCGGTCCGGCGAGGAGTCAGATGGTGACGCCACGTCTTCTCTAACCAGAATGACGAGCCGGCCCACGACCCCCACGCGCAGGTTGACGAGGAGGAGTAGGCTGCGCTAGCTCCCGAACTGACTCAGTGCCGTGCAACGGACGGCGACTCCAGCCGGTCAGGTACCAGAGGGAGCGGGTCCAGCCGGCCCGCAGTGGAGGAGCCGACCCTAAAAAGGAGCCGGACCAGCGCCCTCCCCCTGAGTCGGCTCTGCCACAAGAAGGTGCCGCCCCCGGTGGTGCAGGGGTAAGTACCTGTCGTCCTTGCCATGCGCTTCTTCCCCTATTCTTCTTGCGCAGTTTTTCCTTCTTTTGCTTTTCTTACTGGCTTTTCTTTTGTGTTTTCAGCTTGCTTGTCTCCTTTGGCGCCTTAGCCTAGCGGCCGGCCAGCTCACGCCCTGCGCCACCCATCGCCTCGCCTCCTGCCACCCCCACCCCACATCCGGGGCCCTACCGCCACCGCCTCACGCAGATCTGGCTACGGGAACCGGGACTGGGGATGCTCCACCAACCATGGTGGCGCAGCCTGATGCGCTCGACTTTCAACGTAGAGCTCGTTGGGAACCCCAAGAGGAAGGTACGATGAGCACATCAGCAAGTTTTCCCTCAGTTATGAAACCAAGGTTTAATCGAACCAGTAGGAGCAAGGAAACACCCCAAAGGTGTTACTAGCTGAGCTTTGGCAGCACGGTGCTAGTAGCAACATGGAGACCTGCACAACACAACCACAGAACTTTGTCCCCAACTTGCGATGAGGTTGTCAATCTCACCATGTTTTGCGGAAAACAAAGGATTAAACGTATCGAATGGAAAGAAGTAAAAGTTTGCAGAAAGTAAACACAAAGCAGTAAAAGATTGTAGATTGTATGTAAAGAAAAAGGACCAGGATCCATAGTTCACTAGAGGTGGCTCTCCTTAAGATGGATAACATGCTGGGTGAACAAATTACAGCGGGGCAATTGACAAACACCGAGAAAGCAATACATGCATATACTAATCATCTTGACTCCTTTGAGACTTGATTGGGCATTACAACATAATACATAGACCGCCATCCAAGCGCATCTATGACTAATAATCCACCTTCAAAGTTATCGTCCAACCCTCCATTATTAAGTTGCAAGCAATAGATTATTGCTTCTAATCATGTGTAAAAGTAAACAATACGATTGTTCTATGAACAAATGATTGTTGTTTTCTCCCTAGTAGCAACAACACATCTAGTACCTTAGAGATTTTTGTCACTTCCCCAGATTACCAGAGGCATGAACCCACTATCAAGCATAAATACTAACTCTTGGAGTTGCTAGCATCTACTTGGCCAAGATAGCTACTAACAACGGAAAGAATGCAAGATCTCAAATAACAAAGACATGATAGAATCAATAATCAATCTGAAATAGCATCTCAATATCCATCGGATCCCCGCAAACACAACATGTATGATTTACAAATAGATGATCTTGATCATGAACGGAGCTCACAAGATCTAAACATGAAAGCACAAAGGAGGAGAACCAGCCATCTAGCTACTACATGGATCCGTAGTCCAAGGATGAACTACTCACGCATCACACTGGAGGCTTGCATGGTGATGAAGAAGGCCTGTGGTGAATTCTCTCCGCAAGGTGCCGAGAAGAGCTTCAGATCCCTCCCGATCTAGGGATGGAGATGACGGCGGCTACAGACTCTTTCGTGGATTTTTGATCGGGTACTTAGGGTTTTTGTTCTGAGGGCAATATATAGGCGGAAGGAGAGGCCGAGGGGGTGCCGGGAGTGGCCACACCACTCTCGGCGCGACCAGCCCTGGCCGCGCTAGGTGGTGGTGGCTCCCGGCCCTTCTCCGTCTCAGATTCGGCACTTGACCCCATCCGAAAAATAGGCACTTTGGCTTTTGTCCGTCCAATTCCGAGAATATTCATTTTCGACTTTCCTGAACCAAAACAGCAAAACAGGCAGCAATCGTGGCTCTTGTTAATAGGTTAGTCCAAGAAATCATATGCAAAGTACTCCAAAGTTGGAACAAAACACAAGAAAGTGGATAAAACCAAGCATGGCATATCAAAAATTATAGATACATTTGCAATGTATCAACATCCCCAAGCTTAACTCCTGCTCGTCCTCGAGTAGGTAAGTGATAAAAAGAAAGAATAATTTTTGAGGTGACATGCACCATCAAAGACTTGATCAAAGTATTTGCAAAACAATCAAAGCTGGGATCATAGTACTTCAATCATAACATGAAAGACAAAGTTATAGCAATAAGCAAAGAAACTATGATGCAACATGAAAAGGCACAAACAAAAGATTCATGAATATCAATGCTTTGCAAGACGTTTGTTTGTTTCACATAAAGAAAACATAGCATAATAGTATTCAGCTTGTCCCTCAATAGAGTAGCAAATATAAATGCATAGGACACCTTCAAAGTTCATAAGAGTGACTAGATACAATAGTTTCAAACAAGCAATAACAAGTTATGCATCAATCAACTAGTCTTGGGACAATGCACATAGAACTAAGAATGGCCACTATGCTCTCAAAGTAGTGCATAAAGATAGAAGGTGGAGACTTAATATAATGGTGGAAGAAAGGCCTTTTGTAAAAGGAAGTAGGGATTCAAGTCTCATAAAGAGCTTCCAAAAATTATGGTACTTATAGCTTTTAGCTCTCATTGCCCCTATCATAAGCATATTTAAGGTGATTAAGGTTAAAGTGACACAACTAAGAGGATATGCTTGACAAGTTATAAACCGAAATCTCATGCCCCTTACTTACGAAGACCGATCCTCATGCTACTCAACTTCAGTCATGAGTAAGCTCTTGTCATTGTAAGTATATGTGTATCATTAAGAACCGCCAACAGGGTACCCCTTGCACATGATACGGGAGCTTTCCCATAATCAAAAAGACAAGGCAGGCAGACAATGAGCATCTCAGTGATCTTTTTATTTGCTATTTGCATAGGTTTTTATTGAGGATGCTTCGTAGAGTGCTCATTATGGTGATGCTGCAAGTTTCCACCATGATTAGGCATGGCTTAGGCTAGCGGCCCAGGCGTTTCTCTAACACACATACAAATTCCATGATCTTACAACTTCCACTTTTATTTCACACCGCCGGGATCCGTAAGCAAAAGAACATGATATCAACGGGGTTCAAAGTACAAGTGCAATCTTGAAAGCGTTCCCCATGAAACATGGTTCTGCTAATTTCAACTTATAAAGCGCAAGCATATACGCAACAAAGAAGGACCCAATGGTTCAAGTTTATTAGAGGCAATAAAGTAAAGTGTGCCATAAAGTTCGTGAGAGCTTTAATCACTAGTTTTCTCATAACAAGTGGAAGGTAAACAAAAGCATGAATATACTTGGAATTGCATAAGCTAGTAGGTAGGCATGGTGGACTCTTTGGAATAACTTGGTTTAGGGAGTTGGATGCATGAGTGGAACTCATACTTGGTTGTGGAGGCTAGCAAAAGACTGGGAGCGACAAACTAAGAGAGCAATAATGGCCATAATCATGCAGAGCGACAAAACATCATTGATCAAAGCATAAAGTGATACTACAAGTTGACTAAAGGATCATAAAGGCTATGGTGACTTGTGACAGTCATAACATGGTGTGAGCATGTGCCAAGTCTACCCAAATAAAGCATCAAAGGAGAATACCACTATACTATGCTTTAATATGCTAAAACAACGCATGATTCATCCAAGGCACATTAAGCAATCTCAATTGTTTATAACAAGTCATGCTATAGCAAAGAATACTAAGCATAAAGTCAAAACAATATCAAGCACAGCATGACAAAGCATAGCCATAGTCAAAAACGAGCTCTTTTTACCACATAAGCATGAGCTTTCCTACTCTTTTCCAAACCAAACCAAACTAATTGCAAACGAATGTATGAAAGAGAGGGTCCAACCAACTTATTCAGAAAACTAAGAAAACCAAGCAAACTAAAAACCAAAACGAAAACAAAAAGGAAGATGCTCCAAGAAAAACACAACTATGCATGAAACAATAAAAATGAAGCGTTTGGAAGAAACTGGAATTTTTATTGATGAAGAAGGGGATGCCTTGGGCATCCCCAAGCTTTGACGCTTGTACTTCTTAGATATTTCTTGGGGTGACACGCGTGGCATCCCCAATCTTGAGCTTTAGTCCATCCTTCATCTTATTACTCATTCCTTCCATACACCTGAAATTTTTCCTTCATACAAAACTTCACACAATCTCATTAGCAACATTAGTGCACTTAAGATAAATAAGTATCAAGATTCAGTTCTAACACCAAATAAACTTCCATTAGAACACTAGCTACTGTAGCACTTCCCTCAAAAAGCTCAATTCCCCAAAGGAACTCAAGAAGGAACTAACAAGAAGCAAATGCAGAAAATGGCAGAAATCTGTCAAAACAGACCAGCAGGTAAATACGAATTTTTTCGAAGACCTTATGTTGCTCAAATCAAAAGGTGTTGAACTAACGGAAGTTATATAACAACCTGGGACAGAAGCACAAAAAATTACAGCTCAATCGGACGTACAGAGCTCTCTCAGGAATTTTTACGGTGAAGCACAAAAATCTGTTTCGGGACAGCAACTTTCCCAATCATTACTTCACTCTCATTAGAGGTTACTCTTGGCACAAAAAGAAAATAAAAAGGATAAGGAGAGGTTATTACAGAGGTAATAACTTCCAAGACTCAACTAAAACACTTGAGTTATCTCCCAACAAGTACTTTTCTTTAACGCCTTTAAGTTAGGCATAAGAAGCAAAGAAAGAATCAAGTGTTCTCAAATGAAGAAGCATTAAGACCAAATTTTGTTTTCATAGGAGAAGCAAAAGAAATCTTTTCTATCTTTTTAAGGAAGTGTTCTATACCTTTCTTGAGTGGGAGTTGATATTTAATGGTGCCTTCTTTCATATCAATGATGGCACCCACAGTTCTAAGAAAAGGTCTTCCCAAAGTAATAGGACAAGAAGCATTGTATTCAACATCCAAAACATAGAAATCAACGGGGACATAAGAATCGTTAACCATAATAAGAACATCATTAAGACTCCCCATGAGTTTCTTTTTAACATTATTATCAAGTGGGACATTCAAATAGCAATCTTCAAGAGGAGGCAAATCAAGCATATCATAAATCCTTCTAGGCATAATAGAAACACTACTATCAAGATCACACAAAGCTTTGAAATCAAAGTCATTCACTTTCACATTAATGATGGGTTCCCAACCATATTCTTGCTTTATAGGAATAGAAGCTTTATGTTTCATCTTTTCTTCCTTAATCTTTATGAGAGCATCGGTAATGCGTTTTGTAAAGGCCATGTTCATAGCACTAGCATTAGGACTTTTAGAAAGCTTTTGTAGGAACTTAATAACTTCAGAGATATTGCAACCATCAAGATCAAAATCAACTTTATCATCTAAAGTAGTAGAACTATTACTAGCCTCAACACTAGTGGTGGTGATAGTAGAAACACTAATGTTTCTAGCAATTTCATCTTCTCTTTCCCACTTAGCATGTAATTCAGCTAATAGTCTAACATTTTCATCAATTCTTACTTGTATAGCATTAGTAGCTGCAAAGGGATTATCATTAATTTCAAGTTTAGCAGCCATTTTATTCAAAGTAGATTGAGCTTCAGCCAAAGATGCTATATTTCTTTCAACATTAGAGAGTTTTTCCTCAATAGTTTTATTGAAAGCAGTTTGTTTACTAATAAACTCTTTAAGCATAACTTCAAGTTTAGAGGGAGCACTCTTATTATTGTTGTAAGAATTTCCATAAGCATTACCATTGTTGGGAGGATATGGCTTATAATTGTTGTTACCAAAATTGTTCCTATAAGCATTATTACCATAAGAATTGTTGCCAAAGTTGTTATTTCTTATGAAGTTCACATCAACTTGCTCTTCTTGAGCAACCAAAGAAGCTAGAGGAACATTATTTGGATCAATATGGGCTTTCCCATTAACAAGCATAGACATAATAATATCAATCTTATCACTCAAGGAGGAAGTTTCCTCAACAGAATTTACCTTCTTACCTTGTGGAGCTCTCTCAGTATGCCATTCAGAATAATTAACCATCATATTGTCCAGAAGTTTTGTTGCAGCACCCAAAGTGATGGTCATAAAGGTACCTCCAGCAGCTGAATCCAATAGGTTCCTTGAAGAATAGTTCAATCCTGCATAAAAAGTTTGGATGATCATCCAAGCAGTCAGTCCATGAGTGGGACAATTCTTTACCAAAGATTTCATTCTTTCCCAAGCTTGAGCAACATGCTCATTATCAAGTTGTTTAAACTTCATTATTTCACTTCTCATGGATATAATCTTAGCAGGAGGATAGTATTTTCCAATAAAAGCATCTTTGCACTTAGTCCAAGAATCAATACTATTCTAGTTAAGGAATTCAACCATTCTTTAGCTTTTCCACTCAAAGAGAAAGGAAACAATTTCAGCTTAATAATATCACCATCTATATCCCTATGCTTTTGCATCTCACAAAGTTCAACAAAGTTTAGATGGGAAGCAGCATCTTCATTACCAATACCAGAAAATTGTTCTCTCATAACAAGATTGAGCAAAGCAGGTTTTATCTCAAAGAATGTATTTTCAGCCACAGGTGGAGCAATAGGTGTGCTCATAAAATCATTGTTGTTGGTGCTACTGAAGTCACACAACTTAGTGTTTTCAAGAGTAGTCATTTTTTTGGGGTTTTCAAATAAGAAAGCAAACTAGTAAAACTATTTTTTTTGTGTTTTTGAAGAACAAAACAAGCAATCAAAGCAAAATGGAACTAAGCAAAAACAAAAACAACAAAGTAAAGAGATTGGTTATGAGGGACTCCCCTTGTGAAGATGTCCTTGACTCCCCGGCAACGGCGCCCGAAAAAATCTTGAGGGAACCCCAAGGGGAAGGTACGATGAGCACAATAGTAAGTTTTCCCTCAGTTATGAAACCAAGGTTTAATCGAACCAGTAGGAGCAAGGAAACACCCCAAAGGTGTTACTAGCTGAGCTTTGCGAGCGCACTACCGTGCTAGTAGCAGTAGCAACGTGGAGACCTGCACAACACAACCATAGAAGTTTGACCCCAACTTGCGATGAGGTTGTCAATCTCATCGTGTTTTGCGGAAAACAAAGGATTAAACGTATCAAATGGAAAGAAGTAAAAGTTTGCAGAAAGTAAACACAAAGCAGTAAAAGATTGTAGATTGTATGTAAACAAAAAGGACCGGGATCCATAGTTCACTAGAGGTGGCTCTCCTTAAGATGGATAACATGCTAGGTGAACAAATTACAGCAGGGCAATTGACAAACACCGAGAAAGCAATACATGCATATACTAATCATCTTGACTCCTTTGAGACTTGATTGGGCATTAAAACATAATACATAGACCGCCATCCAACTGCATCTATGACTAATAATCCACCTTCAGGTTATCATCTGAACCCCTCCAAGATAAGTTGCAAGCAGATTATTGCTTTACGAACTTCATGTAAAGTAAACAATACGATTGTTCTATGAACAAAGGATTGTTGTTTTCTCCTAGTAGCAACAGCACATCTAGTACCTTAGAGATTTGTCACTTCCCAGATTACGGAGGCATGAACCCACTATCGAGCATAAATACTAACTCTTGGAGTTGCTAGCATCTACTTGGCCAAGATAGCTACTAACAACGGAAAGCATGCAAGATCTCAAATAACAAAGACATGATAGAATCAATAATCAATCTGAAATAGCATCTCAATATCCATCGGATCCCCGCAAACACAACATGTATGATTTACAAATAGATGATCTTGATCATGAACGGAGCTCACAAGATCTAAACATGAAAGCACAAAGGAGGAGAGCCAGCCATCTAGCTACTACATGGATCCGTAGTCCAAGGATGAACTACTCACGCATCACACCGGAGGCTTGCATGGTGATGAAGAAGGCCTGTGGTGAATTCCTCTCCCAGGGGTGCCGGAAGAGCTGGATCCCTCCCGATCTAGGGATGGAGATGACGGCGGCTACAGACTCTTTCGTGGATTTTTTATCGGGTACTTAGGGTTTTCGTCCCGAGGGTAATATATAGGCGGAAGGAGAGGCCGAGGGGGTGCCGGGAGCGGCCACACCACCTCCTGGCGCGGGCTAGGCCTGGCCGCGTGGCCAGGTGGTGTGGTGGCTCCCTGGCCCTTGTTCGTCTCGTATTTTGGCACTTGATCCCTTCCGGAAAAATAGGCACTTTGGCTTTTGTCCCGTCCAATTCCGAGAATATTCATTTTCTAACTTTCCTGGAACCAAAAACAGCAGAAAACAGGCAGCTGGCACTGTGGCTCTTGTTAATAGGTTAGTCCAAGAAATCATATGAAAAGTACTCCAAAGTTGGAACAAAACACAAGAAAGTGGATAAAACCAAGCATGGAACATCAAAAATTATAGATACATTTGCAATGTATCACAGCCAGACGCTGTAGCATCATGCCCGCAAAGCGGAGGGGGTTCCTTCACGGGGACGAGGAGGGCTGCAGCCGGCAAGGAGCTGGTGGTCGTCCAGGACGACAACTCCCACGGCAAGCCGGGGGAGGAGTGGCGGGTGGCGGTCCGCGAGGCAAAGGAGTTGCTGACCCTCAACGCCGTCGACTATGACGCCTCCTCTACCGCCTCCCTGTCGGACCTAGCCACCACCCTGGAGCTGGCGGTGAAGGAGATCCGGCTACTCGAAGCTTCGGCTGGGAGCAACTGGTTGCTGGAGCAGAAGCTGGCCGCCGTGAACAGCACCTCCCAGAGTAAGTCCTTTTACTCGGTTTCTTCTTCTTTCTCTCTCCCTTTTTTTGCTGATAGCCGGTTTCTTGTAGCCATCATGGTCTGTGCCCAGCGGGAAATTGATCGCCTGACCAAGGCGAATGACCGGCTAACAAAGTCCAACTCCAACCTCCGGCTGCAGAACAAGGAGTTGCAGTCCAAGACGGATCAACTGGAGGCTACACTCAAGGCACGCGACTCTACCCTCGCTAGACGGGCCCAAGCCTTCGATCTCCTTGACGCTTAGAGCAAAGATCAGGAGAAGGAGATCAAGCGGCTAGGGGAGCGGGAGAAGGCCCTGTTGGAGGAGATGATGCAAATCGGCCGCACAACCAAGGGTAAGTACTTTTCGACTACCTTTTCCTGTCCAGATCCGGTAGCCGTACCTGACTTTCTCTTTCTGATAGCCTTTTATCCCGGCGTAGACCTGCTGGCCTACAACCGGCTCCAGGAGAACTGGCCGAGGGAGCAGCCAACCTCCCAGGAGTTGGTTACTCTTCTTGGCGAGGAGGACGCTGAGATGCGGAAGGTGGCTCACGCGGTCTTCGACTTCCTGTGGCCGGATGCAGCCGTGCCGGAGACCATCACCCAGTTGGCGACCAAGGTCGCGAAGGTGCCGGCTGCCATCGACTGGCTGAGGGACCTGGCAGCGCGAGCCTGAGCGGAGATGGCGCTAGCACTGATGCTGTCCTGGTACAAGGACGCACGTGTCGAGAAGATCGACGGGGGCTTCCGCGCTGGCACCAACCTCGCTGCCATCCGCCAAGCTCACCCCGAACTTCGCGCCTCCGCTATCAAGATCATCGGCTACACCGATGTTGACGAGGTCCTCACTGATTTGGAGTCCGCGAAGACGCCGGAGAAGGAGGCCGAGCCGGCGTCGCAGCCGACGGGTGGAGATGTTAGAGCCGGAACCTCTAGCGCACACGGCAAAGATCTCCCGCACGGAAAAGGCCCCGCCGCCTAGATATGATCCTCGGGATGTCGAGTGGATTTGTAATAACTTTCTTTTGTTGAACTTGCTGCTTGTGCCGACTGTTGTTGATGTCGGTTGAACCTCTAGGAGATTCGGCTCCCTTTATCTTAATATGTTGTTTGCTTGCTCCCGTTTTTCCTTGTGATCTTTTGTGCTTCGAAGTTTTTATATTCTGTCGGCTACCTTTGTCCGGCTATCATTGTCTGGCTAAACTCTTTTATTTGGATGAACTCCAACTCTAGTGGGGGCATGCTAGCGCACCCACTAGGTGTAGCCCCCCGAGATTCAGAGTAGTTGGCGAAGCCAAGTGCTTCAAATCTTCTTATTTCTTTCCTTCAAGCTTTTAGCTTCTTCTGGCTAGACACCTCTAGCCGGCTGACCTGACCTTGCCCGAACCAACCGGTCAACCACAACCCACAGTAGGGGCGCGCCAGCGCACCCACTGGGTGTAGCCCCCGAGATTCAGAGTAGTTGGCGAAGCCAAGTACTTTGAATCTTCTTCTCTTCTTTTCCTTCCCTTTCCCTCACCTGGGCCCGAATATCTGGCTAAACTCATTTAGCTGGTTGGAACTACATGATTTCACTGGGGGCACACGAGCGCACCCTGTGGGTGTATCCCCCGAGATTCGGAGTGCTTGATGAAGGCAAGGACTTCGAATCTTTTCCCTTTTAATGATCGACTTGCTGTAGTTGTAGAAAACAAACACATATATAGATTTATTGTAAATATGTTAGTCGGTTAACGTAGTGCTTATTAGCCGGAGAATAGCTTCGGTTTTTTCGAAAACTAGGTTGTGCTTCTCTGGACTCTTAGTCGCTTTTCCCGTGCGCTTTGTTGTTTACGTTACGTCCTTGCCAAGCAGTCGGGTTGCGGTCTGCAGCCCGAATCGAAGGGAGTTGACAATATATTGCGCTGATGACCCACAAGTATAGGGGGTGTATCGCAGTATTTTAGAGGGAAGTGAAACCCAATTTATTGATTCGACACAAGGGAAGCCAAATAATATTTATAAGCCTTAACAACTGAGTTGTCAATTCAGCTGCACCTGGAAACAATCTTGCTCACAACAGTTTATCAGTAGCAATAGTAAAGTAATAGCAGTAGTAAAAGTAAAGACAGTAGTAACAATTGCAGTAAACAGTAGGATAAAAGCACGGTAGGCATAGGGATGGATGGACGGGCATTGCTTGGACAAGACAATTAATATAGCAATCAGAACATAGGGCATTTGCATATAAATAAGATAAAGCATCCAAGTACTAAATAATCATAGGTATGTGTTCCATATATAGTCATACGTGCTCGGAATGAGAACTTGCACAACATCTTTTGTCCCGCCATCCCGTTTGCAGCGGGGCCTCAAGGGAACTACTGGCAATTAAGGTGCTCCTTTAATAGAGCACCGGATCAAAGCATTAACACTCGGTGAACACATGTGATATTCACATCAGAGCCATTCCCTCCGGTTATCCCGATTGCTGTCACTTCGGGGCCTTTGGTTCCGGACAACAATATGTGTATACAACTTGCACGTAAGACCATAAACAATAATATCACAATGAATCAATAACATGTTCAGATCTGAAATCATGGCACTCGGGCCCTAGTGACAAGCATTAAGCATAACAAGTTGCAACAAAGTCAAAAAACACTCATTATAGATACTAGGCACCATGCCCTAACAATCTGATGCCATTACATGAACGATCTCATCCAATCCCTACCATCCCCATAGCCTACATCGGGGGATTACTCACTCATAGATGGGGGAAACATGGATGGTCGATGGAGAAGCGATGGTGATGATGATGGCGATGATCTCCTCCAATTCCCCATCCCAGGAGGGTGCCAGAACAGAGTTTCTGGTTCCGAATCGCAGAATCTGGTGGTGGCGACGCAGCGGAACTCTTTCTGGAAAAATGTCGACCCCCCCTTTGTTTTTAGGTCAAGAGGCAACTTATAAGCGAAGAGGGAGGCCGAGGGGGCAGCCGAGGCGGCCACACCACCCCTAGGCACGTCTTGGCCTGGCCCACGCGGCCAGGTGGTGTGGGCCCCTCGTGGCCCTACTCCGTCTCGTCTTCTGGCTCCGTGAGTCTTCTGGTGAAATAGGATTTTTGGCATATTTTCCGGGATTTTTCCTGATAGTTGATTTTCTACACAAAAACTAGACACCAAGGTAATTCTGCTGAAAACAGCGTCAGTCTGTGTTAGTTGTATCCAAATCACACAAGTTTAGAGGAAAAACAATAGCAAAAGTGTTTGGGAAAGTATATACGTTTTGGACATATCAACTCCCCCAAGCTTAGCTTCTTGCTTGTCCTCAAGCAATTCAGTTGAAAACTGAGTGCGATAAAAGAAACTTTCACGAACACATTTGCTTCGTAAGATGTATATATTCTTAGCATATGATCAACTACTCAGGCAATTCATAATAAAGAGTATGCAACTAAGTTTACTTAATAGTCGTTGCAGGCTATGAAGAGATTCCAACTCAAAAATAATAAGTAGCATGAAACATAAACATAAGCAACATTGCAATGCTCATAAAAAGGTATGATAGAGTGGTATCTCGCTTGCCTTTGATTGTAGAGCAAACATAAATGCCAAGGCACCTCTGAAGTTCAAGTGAAGACTAGAAGTAAAGATATCAAAGATACAAGCATCAAATTCATGACACAATTAATCAAGTTTTGAGACAAGCATATTACACTAAGAATGACAACTATGCTCTCAAGGAAGTGCTCGTAGAATATGTGGTGACTCAACAAGGAAATGAAAAGGTTTTGAATAGTTTGAAAGGCTTCCAAATGCTGAAAGTATGGTACTCATTAGCTTTGAGCTCTCATTGCCCCTATCATAAGCATCTTTAAATGGTTAAGGTGAAAGTGAGGTCCAATCTGAGTTATATGCTTGACAAACTATAAACTGGAAATCTCATGTCCCTTGAGTACGAGGGCCACTCCTCATGCTACTCAAATTTAGTTACCGGTAAGTTCTTGTCATAGTAAATACATATGTATCATAGAGAACCGCCAACTGGGTACCCCTTGCCCGATGATACGGAAGAATCCCCATATCAAAATGACAAGGCAAGCAGACAACGAGTATCTCAGCATTCTCTTATTTACCATGGGAAAATGGTGCTTTTTTCTCTGTTTCCTCTTTTCTCAAATCTCTTTTTTTTCTTTTTTTCTCAATAGCTATCTCTCTTTTTTATAAGAAGAATGCTTCATAGATACTCATTATGGTTACGCTGCAGGTTTCCACCATGATTAGGCATGGATTAGATTGGTGGCCCAGGCGTTTCTCTAACACACATACATAACTCCATGGACTTACAAGCTCCCCTTTTATTTCACACCGACAACATCCATAAACAAAAGAGCATGATATCAACTCGGTATATATTTACAGGTGTTGAAAGCGTTCCCCATGACAACACAGTTCTGCTAATTCCCAGCCTATAATTTGCAAGCATATAACTTTCATGGACAGTCACAATGGTTCAGGTTTATTAAGTGCAAAACATAAAGTGTGCCATCAAGTTTGTGAGAGCTTTACTAACTAACTTTCTCATAACAAGCAAACATTTTATTCGGAAGAATACAAGGCATATTGAATATGCACAGAAAAGCAAATGATGCTAATAGGTAGGTATGGTGGACTCTTTTGGCAATATTGGTTTTGCGGAATTGGAAACACGAGTAGAGCTCATACTCAGTGCAAGTGAAGGATAGAAATAGTAAGGGAGCGACAAACGAGAGAGTAATAACTGTCATAATCATGCTTGCAACAAAACAGGACTAATCATGGCATGAAAGTGATTCAAGACCCGTGAGGCAAAATAATTCATCGTGGCTTAACTGACTATTGTTTCAGTCATATGCATGCATGAGCATGTACCAAGTCAATTCAAGTGAATAATTCAGAGGAGGATACCATAGTTTCATACCAAGTTATGAATAGATCAATGCAAGCAAACATTCATATGACATGCTACAAACTATTAGCGAGATGGAGATAATCATAAGAAAGCAAGAACTATTAAATATCCATAAATGACATACACCCTACATGAACAGACTGAGCATGCCCACAATAATGCGTATATGTACAAAAATGAAAACAAATAGAGTTCGTTACCAGCCTCTCACCACACCTCAAGTTGTCGTTAATCCTCATTATTTCCCTTCACTTGTGTGGCTTGAATAATAACATGAAACCAAATTCCACTGAGGACTGCTGAACCCTGCAACAAACTTCACAAAACCAAAGAAGAACAACAAATATTTTTGGTGTTTTTAATTTTAAAAGGCAAGAACAAAAAGGAAAAACAAGCAAAGCAAAATCTTTTTGGGTTTTTCGAATAGTTCAAACAAAGCAAAAAGGAAAAAAGCAAACCAAGACAAAAAGAAGAAGAAGCAAACAAAGAGAAATAACAGAAATATTTTTGGTCTTTTTGTGTTTTAGAAAACAAAAGCAAATAAAGAACGAAAACTAAAAAGAGAATGAAGCATATATATACAAAGTGCCAACTAAACATGATATGGAGATGAGTGTGATGTCGGTGTACCTCCCCCCAAGCTTAGGCTTTTGGCCTAAGTGGGTATCAATCCCAAGCTGGCCAAGATAGAGCGCCTCCGTAGTACGGCGAGGAGGTACCCTCGTCCTGGTATGAGCTCGAGGACGCCCCACCGTAGTGCGCAGAGTAGTCGTAAGAGGGCACATCCTCCTAGTGCTGCATGTGGAAACCAAGCAAGCAGAGCTGCTCGTCCACCTCCTCCTTGGAACGCGACCACGGCCTCCTGTGAATACTGAACAAAGTAGATTGTGGCAAAGGAATCTCCCTTTCATCCCCGTCAGTAAACAACATCCTATATACTAAACTGTCCGTATTAGAGTCAGCAGTGACGAAGTGATGTGTTTTCATGGAAGCAAGATCAAGCCTTTGTGGTGCCAATACAGTATCATTAGGATCCACAGAAAGTTCTAATGTAGCAACCATGTGTGAAGCAATAATGCCCCCATAAATAGGTCCCCTAGCAGCTAGGCGGCGAGCAATGAGAGAGCCAAGATTGTACCAGGTATCATTATTAAGTGCAGCAGCGAGGAAGGCTAAATGATAATTGGAGATATTACTTGTGTTCTCCCTACCAAGAATGCTAGTGACAAGATAATAAGCAAAGTATCTAAGAGCTGGGAGTTGGATGTTTCTTATCTTCCCGCACTGAGCTACGCGGTCATCGTCATTTGTCACACTTCGATAGAGCTCCAACAAGTCAGTGGGTCGACCTTGGATCTTCTTCACTTTCCCTGTCATGCCATTACCTATAATTCTGCAAAATCTTTCCAATGACATGGTAATAGGTTGATTATAAATTCTGAAAGAAACAGTTGATTGATAGGGGGTGTTAGTGAAAACGAAACTCTCAACGAAAGTTTTGGTGAGCACGACATATTTCTCACTCTCATCTTCCATGTATGAGGTTAAACTGACCCACTGAACCAGTAGTAAGAAATCTTCGAGGATCCCTGCAGCTTGCAAAAAGGTAAAACAAGGAAAAGTAGATGAGTGAGCATCTCCCTCATCTCCTTCATTTCCAAAGTGTGGTGCAATAAGGTCTTCGTTGTATGAAGGCCTAAACTGAGATGCCGATCTTGAGGGCCTTGACCTCCTAGGTGTTTCCCTCTCAAATATTTCTCCAAAGGTGTGGTTGTTCATCTTTGATATTCTGAAATTTAAACATCCATTAAACAAGTGATTGCAAAGTGAATACATAATGAAGGGTACTACTCATGGGGACTTGTAAGAGGCCTAAACATGTATCAAAACAATATCTCTAAGCATTGAACAAGCTTACAAGCTCTCATAACCTGTCACCTACAGCAGCAAAATACTCAAGATATAAACCACTAAACACAAATCTACTTAGACAAGCGGGGGAGTCACATACCGGAGAACAAATGCTCCAAATTTCAGCAGCAAAGATGGGATGAGTAAGGAGATCGAAAAATCATGGACAAGAACAGCAAGAAAGCAATTTCGAGCAATGAACTGGTGTTTTCTCGGGAGAGAGAGAGCAGTGGGAGGTGAGAGAGTGAGTTGAGGGCCAGGGGTGGCCCACACCATGGCCATGCACGCCCCTGGGTTGGCCGCGCCACCAGTGGTGTGCCTGCCTGGTGGGCCCCACTGGTACTCTCCAGGCACTTCTCTGCCCTTTTTTCACGTAAAATTTTAATATGAATTTTCTAGAATTTTTCGAGACACTTTATTTTTGAGCAATTTTCAGGTATAGATGAATGATTTTCTGACAGAAAGATGTTTCTGGAATGATGCAAAATCAAAACAAAGCTAAAACTTCGGAAGTTCTAAGACACTCTAATATGCAAGAAACTAACAACAGAAAAGTAAACTAAACGAAAACAAAAACTAAAATGGATAAAATAAAAGTAAGCAAATATAATCATGGTGAAAACATTGTTTTGTTCATTAAAATCCCTTTGTTAACAAGGTTGATCAGGTCTTGTTACCAAAACAATTTTATATGAAACAAAACTTTGAATTCCACTAATGACTATGTTACCTCAACCTTGATAGCAATAGTCCCGATCCTAATAGTTTCATATTTTTCTCTTGGTATGGGACAATATATTTCTCCAACTTGAATGCCCTCAACATGTTCAATTGAATTCAAACCATAAGTCCTATCAATCTTCTTGGGGAAATAGAAAGGATGTTCCTTGTCATTAACATTGAAAGTCACCTTTCCTTGATTACAATTAATAACAGCTCCTGTAGTATTAAGAAAAGGTCTCCCAAGAATAATAGACATATTATCATCTTCAGGCATTTCAAGCACAACAAAATCAGTTAATATTAAGCAATTATGAGCCACTTTAATAGGTACATCCTCACATATACCAATAGGAATAGTAGTGGATTTATCAGCCATTTGCAAAGATATATCAGTTGGTATTAGTTTTTCCAGTTGAAGTCTCTTATAGAGAGAAAAAGGCATAACACTAACTCCTGCTCCCAAATCACACAAAGTAGTTCTAACATAACTATTTTTAATAGAGCAAGGAATAGTTGGAATCCCTGGGTCTCCAAGTTTCTTTGGAACTTTACCATTAAAGGAATAATTAGCAAGCAAAGTAGAAATCTCTTCATTAGGGATCTTATTTTTATTCGAGACAATATCCTTCATATACTTTGAATAAGGAGGAAATTTAATAGCATCAGTCAAAGGAATTTGCAAGAATAAAGGTTTCATCCACTCACAAAACTTGTTATAGTGTTCATCTTCCTTTGACTTGTGTTTCTTATCAGGGAAAGGCATAGGTTTTTGGACCCAAGGCTCTCTTTCACTACCATGTTTCTTAGCAAAAAAATCTTCTTTAGTGTATTTAGTATTCTTAGTGCGCCTTACAGGTTCTTCTTCAACTTTTTCTTTATCAGGAACATCATTTTCCTCATTACCACTTTCAGTTTTAGCATCAGAGACATATATACTATTAGGATCTTTAGCAGGTTCAGAAGGTTCTACAATAGTTTTATGTTTCTTTTTTCTTTTCTTAGGAGTAGTACCACTATTTTCAGCTTGTTGAGAATCCTGCTCAATTCTTTTGGGATGCCCCTCAGGATATAGAGGATCCTGGGTAGCAGCACCACTTCTAGTTCTAATTTCATAAGCATGTTTTTCTTTAGCAGCATTAACTAGCAAGTCTTTTTGCACTTAAATAAGCTAATCAATTTGAGTTTGAACCATTTGAAAATGTTTAACAAGCATTTTAACATCATTAGAGGTTCTTTCCACAATATCTTTTAACTCAACAATAGCTCTAGAGTTTTCCATTAAATGATTTTGCACCCTTTTATTAAAATTATCTTGCTTAACAATAAAAATATTGAATTCTTCTAAGCATTGATCATGAGGTTTAGAGTAAGGGATATCACCTTCATCAAAATGTTGGAGAGAGTGTACCTCAATAGTGGATGAGTGGGGAATTGGCTTACATAATTCTTCTATAGGAGGTAAATTATTGACATCGCCAGCTTTAATTCCCTTCTCCTTAAGATATTTATTAGCTTCCTTCATCACTTCATCATTTAGTTCAATAACTCCCCTCTTCTTTGATGCTGGTATAGGCGCAGGAATAGCTGGTTCAGATATAATTGTCTCAGTTATAGTTGGCTCAGATGAAGTCAAGTCTTCATGATTCTTGCTTATTTGAGCCATTAATTCCTCAGCTTCCTTGGGAGTCCTATTCCTGAAAACACAATCAGCACAAATATTTAGGTATGTCCTAGATTCTTTAGTTAGTCCATTATAAAATATGTCAAGAAGCTCATTCTTAGGTAATGGACATCCAGCCTGTGCATGAATCAAAGCACAAAACCTTGCCCATGATTCAGGCAATATCTCTTTTTCTCCCTGTTTAAAATCAAAAAGTTCCTGCAAAATAGCATGTCTAGCACTAGGAGAAAAATATTTTTGAAGGAAGGTACTAATCAAGCAATCAGGGCTATCAATAGATCCAGGAGGTAAATTATTAAACAAGTTTTAGCTTCTCCTTTCAGTGAAAAAGGGAAAATTTTAGCAACAAAGTAGGTGCGCATCTTAATAGCATCAGAAAATAAGCCACTCATGGTAGAAAGCTCAGTCATATGTGCTACCGCACTTTCATTCTTAGTCCCACAAAAAGGTTCTTTCTCAACAATAGCTATGTAAGATAGATCAAGAGAGAAATCATAATCCTTATCTTTAATGTTTATGGGAGATGCATCAAACTTAGCATTAGGAGACAATTTGGGTTTTATAGTACGCCTCTCAAGGAGACTCTTAATAGCACTCCTATCATGGGTGTTTTGACATTCTTTAATAAATTCATCGGTCATCTCTATATAACCGTCCTCAATATCATATCTCTCTCTAGACTCAGGTGAACTGGCAGGTGTAGTAGTGTCTTCATTAGGAGTTTTAGTATTTCCAGTTATAGTTCTAGCAATCGTAGCATCTAGGACAGACCTAATGAACCACTTTTATCAAGCATAGTAGAGTCATCATCATAAGTATGAGAAGTTTCAGATTCAGCAGTAGTAGCAGTGTGTGTAACATGTGTATGTGGTGGTGTAAGGAGCTTACTCATAACAGATGGTGAATCAAGAGCAACAGAGGTGTTCAGAATCGTACCTCTCCTTGTAGTGGATGGTAAAATAGGAACCTTGCCATCACGAGACTTACCCATGATGGATGGATGGCAGCGAACAATAGTGATTCCAAGTGAACTTGATAAATAGAGTTATGCTCTCCGGCAATGGTGCCAGAAAATAGTCTTGATGACCCACAAGTATAGGAGGTGTATCGCAGTATTTTTGAGGGAAGTGAAAACCCAATTTATTGATTCGACACAAGGGGATCCAAAGAATATTTATAAGCCTTAACAACTGAGTTGTCAATTCAGCTGCACCTAGAAACAATCTTGCTCACAGCAGTTTATCAGTAGCAACAGTTTTGTAGTAGCAATAGCAAAGTAATAGTAGTAGCAAAAGTAAAGACAGTAGTAACAATTGCAGTAAACAGTAGGATTAAAGCGCGATAGGCATAGGGATGGATGGACGGGCGTTGCATGGACAAGACAATTCATATGGCAATCAAGATGTAGGGCATTTGCATATAAATAAGATAAAGCATCCAAGTACAAAATAATCATAGGCATGTGTTCCATATATAGTCATACGTGCTTGCAATGAGAACTTACACAACATCTTTTGTCCCGGCAGCCCGTTTGCAGCGGGGCCTCAAGGGAACTACTGGCAATTAAGGTGCTCCTTTTAATAGAGCACCGGATCAAAGCATTAACACTCCATGAACACATGTGATATTCACATCAAAGCCATTCCCTCCGGTTATCCCGATTGCTGTCACTTCGAGGCCTTTGGTTCCGGACAACAATATGTGTAAACAACTTGCAGGTAAGACCATAAACAATACTATCACAATGAATCAATAACATGTTCAGATCTGAAATCATGGCACTCGGGCCGTAGTGACAAGCATTAAGCATAACAAGTTGCAACAAAGTCAAAAAGCACTAATTATAGATACTAGGCACCATGCCCTAACAATCTGATGCCATTACATGAACGATCTCATCCAATCCCTACCATCCCCATAGCCTACAGCAGGGGATTACTCACTCCTAGATGGGGGAAACATGGATGGTCAATGGAGAAGCGATGGTGATGATGATGGCGATGATCTCCTCCAATTCCCCATCCCGGCAGGGTGCCAGAACGGAGTTTCTGGTTCCGAATCTTGGAATCTGGTGGTGGCGACGCAGCGGAACTCTTTCTGGAAAAACGTCGCCCGACCCTTGGTTTTTAGGTCAAGAGGCAACTTATAGGCGAAGAGGGAGGTCGAGGGGGCAGCCGAGACGGCCACACCACCCCCAGGCGTGGCCTGGCCTAGCCCGCGCGGCCAAGTGGTGTGGGCCCCTCGTGGCCCTACTCCGTCTCATCTTCTGGCTCCGTGAGTCTTCTTGTGAAATAGGATTTTTGGCACATTTTCCGGGATTTTTCCTGATAGTTGATTTTCTGCACAAAAACTAGACACCAAGGTAATTCTACTGAAAACAGCGTCAGTCTGTGTCAGTTGTATCCAAATCACACAAGTTTAGAGGAAAAACAATAGCAAAAGTGTTCAGAAAAGTAGATACGTTTTGGACGTATCATGCGCATGGTACTGGAGGCTCAGTAGCCGGATAATTGCAAGCTAGGCACAAGGCCGGACCGTTCGATCTATCACATCTTTTCACCGTTTTTCGTGTGGGATGCCTCGGGCTTTTTCTCTTGCTAGCCGGACAGCCGGGTTGTGGTCTGTAGCTGAGACGAAGAGTGGGCCTCTGACATCATCGCACACTACTCAACCAGTTTATAGAATTAGCAGGCCGAACCAATAATCTAGACCCCAGGTAGGGGTTGCCGGAGCCAAAAAACTGAACCGGAAAGAGAGCATATGCATTTTTGGTAAGGAGCCACTGAGTATCTCTCGGGGTTCCACATTTTTCATTCATAGGGTTCGCGGGATACATACACTGCCAGATGACTAGGTATAAAATGGACGGAGTAGGGCCGCATTCCAGGGGCGTTCCGTCTCCTCGTCCAACTTGTCCATCTTGTTCCTGCATGGCTGCTACGCGTTGATGAGGTAGTAGGAATTGTTGTGCAACACCCGACTGATGATGAAGGGGCCCTCCCAAGGCGGCAATAGCTTGTGCATGCCCTTCGTGTCCTGTACCAATCGGAGGACCAGATCACCCTCGCGGAATGTGACGGGTCGGATCCAGCTCGAATGGTAGTGGCACAGGTGCTAGTAGTACAGTGCCGATCTAGACAGCGCCAGCTTGCAGGCTTCCTCGAGGAGGTCCACGCCATCCTCCCTTGCCTCCTGATTGGCGCTTTCATCGTAGAGGAGCTTCACAGCGAGTCGAACTCGATGTTCACGGAGAGGACGGCTTCTGAGCCATAGACAAGGAAGAACGGGGTGAAGCCGGTTGACCTATTCAGCATGGTGCAGAGGCTCCATAGCACAGCTGGAAGTTCTTCGATCTAGCATCCGGGCGACCGCTCCAAAGCCTCGATGAGGCGCAGTTTGATGCCGGCTAGCACTAGGCCGTTTGCCCTTTTGACTTGCCCATTGGATTGCAGGTGTGCGACGGATGCCAGGTCCAGCCAGATACCCTTGTTGTTGCAGAACCGAGCGAAGGCCCCCTTGGCGAAGTTCGTGCCATTATCCGTGATGATTCTATTAGGGTAGCCGAACCGGTTGATGATGTCCATGAAGAAGGTGACAACTTTCACCCCGTCCAGCTTCCGGATAGGCTTGACCTCTATCCACTTCGTGAACTTGTCCATCGCCACCAGAAGGTGGGTGATACGTTGCAAATGTATCTATAATTTTTGATGTTCCATGCTTGGTTTTATCCACTTTCTTGTTTTTTGTTCCAACTTTGGAGTACTTTTCATATGATTTCTTGGAATAACCTATTAACAAGAGCCACAGTGCTAGCTGCCTGTTTTCTGCTGTTTTTGGTTCCAGGAAAGTCAGAAAATGAATATTCTTGGAATTGGACGGGACAAAAGCCAAAGTGCCTATTTGTTCGGAAGGGATCAAGTGCCAGAATACGAGACGGAGAGGGACCCGGGGGCCACCACACCACCTGGCCGCGCGGCCCAGCCTGGCCCACACCAGGGGGTGGTGAGGCTAGCCCTGGCACCCCCTCGGCCTCTCCTTCCACCTATAAGTTGCCCTCAGGACAAAAACCCTAAGTACCCGATCAAAAATCCACGAAAGAGTCTATAGCCGCCGTCATCTCCATCCCTATATCGGGAGGGATCTGAAGCTCTTCCCGGCACCCTGCCAGAGAGGGGAATTCACCCTGGAGGCCTTCTTCATCACCATGCAAGCCTCCGGTGTGATGCGTGAGTAGTTCATCATTGGACTACGGATCCATGTAGTAGCTAGATGGTTGGTTTCTCCTCCTTTGTGCTTTCATGTTTCGATCTTGTGAGCTCCGTTCATGATCAAGATCATCTATTTGTAATCCATACATGTTGTGTTTGCGGGGATCCGATGGATATTGAGATGCTATTTCAGATTGATTATTGATTCTATCATGTCTTTGTTATTTGTGATCTTGCATGCTTTCCGTTGTTAGTAGCTATCTTGGCCAAGTAGATGCTAGCAACTCCAAGAGTTAGTATTTATGCTCGATAGTGGGTTCATGCCTCTGGTAACTGGGAAGTGCAGAAATCTCTAAGGTACTAGATGTGATGTTGCTACTAGGAGAAAACAACAATCATTTGTTCATAGAACAATCGTATTGTTTACTTTTACCTTGATTCGTAAAGCAATAATCTATTGCTTGCAACTTAATCTTGGAGGGTTCGGACGATAACTTTGAAGGTGGATTATTAGTCATAGATGCAGTTGGATGGCGGTCTATGTATTATGTTGTAATGCCCAATCAAGTCTCAAAGGAGTCAAGATGATTAGTATATGCATGTATTGCTTTCTCGGTGTTTGTCAATTGCCCTGCTGTAATTTGTTCACCCAGCATGTTATCCATCTTAAGGAGAGCCACCTCTAGTGAACTATGGATCCCGGTCCTTTGTCTTTACATACAATCTACAATCCTTTACTGCTTTGTGTTTACTTTCTGCAAACTTTTACTTCTTTCCATTCGATACGTTTAATCCTTTGTTTTCCGCAAAACACGGTGAGATTGACAACCTCATCGCAAGTTGGGGGCAAACTTCTGTGGTTGTGTTGTGCAGGTCTCCATGTTGCTACTAGCACCGGTAGTGCGCCCTGCCAAAGCTCAGCTAGTAACACCTTTGGGGTGTTTCCTTGCTCCTACTGGTTCGATTAAACCTTGGTTTCATAACTGAGGGAAAAGTTGCTGATGTGCTCATCATACCTTCCTCTTGGGGTTCCCAACGAGATCTACGTCGATCGTCGAGCGCATCAAGACGTTTTCTGGCGCCGTTGCCGGGGAGTCAAGGACATCTTCACAAGGGGAGTCCCTCATAACCAATCTCTTTACTTTGTTGTTTTTGTTTTGCTTAGTTTTACTTTTTGCTTTGTTTGCTTGTTTTGTTATTCAAAAACACACAAAAATTAGTTTTACAAGTTTGCTTTCTTATTTGAAAACCCAAAAAAAATGACTACTCTTGAAAACACTAAGTTGTGTGACTTCACTAGCATGAACAACAATGATTTTATGAGCACACCTATTGCTCCACCTGTGGCTGAAAATACTTTCTTTGAGATAAAACCTGCTTTGCTCAATCTTGTTATGAGAGAGCAATTTTCTGGTATTGGTAATGAAGATGCTGCTTCCCATCTAAATAACTTTGTTGAATTTTGTGAGATGCAAAAGCATAGGGATATAGATGGTGATATTATTAAGCTGAAATTGTTTCCTTTCTATTTGAGAGGAAAACTAAAGAGTGGTTGAATTCCTTAACTAGGAATAGTATTGATTCTTGGACTAAGTGCAAATATGCTTTTATTGGAAAATACTATCCTCCTGCTAAGATTATATCCATAAGAAGTGAAATAATGAAGTTTAAACAACCTGATCATGAGCATGTTGCTCAAGCTTGGGAAAGAATGAAATCTTTGGTAAAGAATTGTCCCACTCATGGACTGACTGCTTGGATGATCATCCAAACTTTTTATGCAGGATTGAACTATTCTTCAAGGAACCTATTGGATTCAGCTGCTGGAGGTACCTTTATGACCATCACTTTGGGTGCTGCAACAAAACTTCTGGACAATATGATGGTTAATTATTCTGAATGGCATACTAAGAGAGCTCCACAAGGTAAGAAGGTAAATTCTGTTGAGGAAACCTCCTCCTTGAGTGATAAGATTGATATTATTATGTTTATGCTTGTTAATAGGAAAACCCATATTGATCCAAATAATGTTCCTGTAGCTTCTTTGGTTACCCAAGAAGAGCAAGTTGATGTGAACTTCATAAGAAATAACAATTTTGGCAACAATGCTTATGGTAATAATGCTTATAGGAACAATTTTGGTAACAACAATTATAAGCCATATCCTCCCAACAATGGTAATGCTTATGGAAATTCTTACAACAATAATAAGAGTGCTCCCTCTAAACTTGAAGTTATGCTTAAAGAGTTTATTAGTAAACAAACTGCTTTCAATAAAACTATTGAGGAAAAACTCTCTAATGTTGAAAGAAATATAGCATCTTTGGCTGAAGCTCAATCTACTTTGAATAAAATGGCTGCTAAACTTGAAATTAATGATAATCCCTTTGTAGCTACTAATGCTATACAAGTAAGAATTGATGAAAATGTTAGACTATTAGCTGAATTACATGCTAAGTGGGAAAGAGAAGACGAAATTGCTAGAAACATTAGTGTCTATACTATTACCACCACTAGTGTTGAGGCTACTAATAGTTCTACTACTTTAGATGATAAAGTTGATTTTTATCTTGATGGTTGCAACATCTCTGAAGTTATTAACTTCCTACAAAAGCTTGCTAAAAGTCCTAATGCTAGTGCTATGGACATGGCTTTTACAAAACACATTATTGATGCTCTCATAAAGATTAAAGAAGAAAAGATGAAACATAAAGCTTCTATTCCTATAAAACAAGAAGATGGTTGGGAACCCATCATTAATATGAAAGTGAATGATTTTGATTTCAAAGCTTTGTGTGATCTTGATAGTAGTGTTTCTATTATGCCTAGAAGGATTTATGATATGCTTGATTTGCCTCCTCTTAAAGATTGCTATTTGAATGTCCCACTTGATGATAATGCTAAAAAGAAACTCATGGGGAGTCTTAATGATGTTCTTATTATGGTTAATGATTCCTATGTCCCTGTTGATTTCTATGTTTTGAATGTTGAATACAATGCTTCTTGTCCTATTACTTTGGGAAGACCTTTTCTTAGAACTGTTGGTGCCTTCATTGATATGAAAGAAGGCACCATTAAATATCAACTCCCACTCAAGAAAGGTATAGAACACTTTCCTAAAAAGAGAGAAAAGATTTCTTTTGCTTCTCCTATGAAAACAAAATTTGGTCTTAATGCTTCTTCATTTGAGAACACTTGATTCTTTCTTTGGTTCTTATGCCTAACTTAAAGGCGTTAAAGAAAAGTACTTGTTGGGAGATAACCCAAGAGTTTTAGATGAGTCTTGGAAGTTATTACCTCTGTAATAACCACTCCTTATCCTTTTTATTTGCTTTTTGTGCCAAGAGTAACCTCTAATGAGAGTGAAGTAATGATTGGAAAAGTTGCTGTCCCGAAACAGATTTCTGTGCTTCACCGTAAAAATTCCTGAGAGAGCTATGTACGTCGGAATGAGCTGTAATGTTTTGTGCTTCTGACCCAGGTTGTTATCTAACTTTTGTTAGTTCAACACTTTTTGATTTGAGCAACAGAAGGTCTTCAAAAAAATTCGTCTTTACCTGCTGGTCTGTTTTGACAGATTTCTGCCATTTTCTGCATTTGCTTCTTGTTAGTTCCTTCTTGAGTTCCTTTGGGGAATTGAGCTGTTTGAGGGAAGTGCTACAGTAGATAGTGTTCTAATGGAAGTTTATTTGGTGTTAGAACTAAACCTTAAGACTTATTTATCTTGAGTGCACTAATGTTGCTAATAAAGATTGTGTGAAGTTTTGTATGAAGGAAAATTTTTAGGTGTATGGAAGGAATGATTAATGAGATGAAGGATGGACTAAAGCTCAAGCTTGGGGATGCCACGCGTGTCACCCCAATAAATATCCAAGAATTACAAGCGTCAAAGCTTGGGGATGCCCAAGGCATCCCCTTCATCAATAAAAATCTCAGGTTTCTTCCAAACGCTTCATTTTTATTGTTTCATGCACAGTTGTGTTTTTCTTGGAGCGTCTTATTTTTCGATTTCGTTTTGGTTTTTAGTTTGCTTGGTTTCCTTAGTTTTCTGAATAAGTTGGTTGGACCCTCTCTTTCATACATTGGTTTGCAAATGGTTTGGTTTGGTTTGGAAAAGAGTAGGAAAGTTCATACTTATGTGGTAAAAAGAGCTCGTTTTTGACTGTGGCTATGCTTTGTCATGTCATGCTTGATATTGTTTTGGCTTTATGCTTAGTATTCTTTGCTGTAGCATGACTTGTTATAAACAATTGAGATTGCTTAATGTGCCTTGGATGAATCATGTGTTGTTTTAGCATATTAAAGCATAGTATAGTGGTATTCTCCTTTGATGCTTTATTTGGGTTGACTTGGCACATGCTCACACCATGTTATGACTGTCACAAGTCACCATAGCCTTTATGATCCTTTAGTTTTCAACTTGTAGTATCACTTTATGCTTTGATCAATGATGTTTTGTTGCTCTGCATGATTATGGCCATTATTGCTCTCTTAATTTGTCGCTCCTAGTCTTTTGCTAGCCTCCACCACCAAGTATGAGTTCCACTCATGCATCCAACTCCCTAAACCAAGTTTTTCCAAAGAGTCCACCATACCTACCTACTAGCTTATGCTATTCCAAGTATATTCATGCTTTTGTTTACCTTCCACTTGTTATGAGAAAACTAGTGATTAAATCTCTCACGAACTTGATGGCACACTTTAGTTTATTGCCTCTAATAAACTTGAACCTTTGGGACCTTCTTTGTTGCGTATATGCTTGCGCTTTATAAGTTGAAGTTAGCAGAACCATGTTTCATGGGGAACGCTTTCAACATTGTACTTGTACTTTGTACCCCGTTGATATCATGTTCTTTTGCTTACGGATCCCGGCGGTGTGAAATAAAAGTGGAACTTGTAAGATCATGGAATTTGTATGTGTGTTAGAGAAACGCCTGGGCCGCTAGCCTAAGCCATGCCTAATCATGGTGGAAACTTGCAACATCACCATAATGATCACTCTATGAAGCATCCTCAATAAAAACCTATGCAAATAGCAAATAAAAAAATCACTGAGATGCTCATTGTCTGCTTGCCTTGTCATTTTGATTATGGGAAAGCTCCCGTATCATGTGCAAGGGGTACCCCGTTGGCGGTTCTTAATAATACACATATACTTACAATGACAAGAGCTTACTCGTGACTGAAGTTGAGTAGCATGAGGATCGGTCTTCGTAAGTAAGGGGCATGAGATTTCGGTTTATAACTTGTCAAGCATATCCTCTTAGTTGTGTCACTTTAACCTTAATCACCTTCAAGATGCTTATGATAGGGGCAATGAGAGCTGAAAGCTATAAGTACCATAATTTTTGGAAGCTCTTTATGAGACTTGAATCCCTACTTCCTTTTATAAAGGCCCTTCTTCCACCTTTATATTGAGTCTCCACCTTCTATCTTTATGCACTACTTTGAGAGCATAGTGGCCATTCTTAGTTCTATGTGCATTGTCCCAAGACTAGTTGATTGATGCATAACTTGTTATTGCTTGTTTTAAACTATTGTATCTAGTCACTCTTATGAACTGTGAACGTGTCCTATGCATTTATATTTGCTACTCTATTGAGGGACAAGCTGAATACTATTATGCTATGTTTTCTTTATGTGAAACAAACAAACGTCTTGCAAAGCATTGTTATTCATGAATCTTTTGTTTGTGCCTTTTCATGTTGCATCATAGTTTCTTTGCCTATTGCTAGAACTTTGTCTTTCATGTTATGATTGAAGTACTATGATCCCAGCCTTGAATGTTTTGCAAATACTTTGATCAAGTCTTTGATGGTGCATGTCACCTCAAAAATTCTTTCTTTTTATCACTTACCTACTCGAGGACGAGCAGGAGTTAAGCTTGGGGGTGTTGATACATTGCAAATGTATCTATAATTTTTGATGTTCCATGCTTGGTTTTATCCACTTTCTTGTGTTTTGTTCCAACTTTGGAGTACTTTTCATATGATTTCTTGGACTAACCTATTAACAAGAGCCACAGTGTCAGCTGCCTGTTTTCTGCTGTTTTTGGTTCTAGGAAAGTCAGAAAATGAATATTCTCGGAATTGGACGGGACAAAAGCCAAAGTGCCTATTTTTCCGGAAGGGATCAAGTGCCAGAATACGAGATGGAGAGGGACCAGGGGGCCACCACACCACTTGGCCACGCGGCCCAGCCTGGCTGCGCCAGGGGGTGGTGACGCCAGCCCTGGCACCCCCTCGGCCTCTCCTTCCGCCTATAAGTTTCCCTCAGGACGAATTCCCTAAGTACCCGATCAAAAATCCACGAAAGAGTCTGTAGCCGCCGTCATCTCCATCCTAGATCGGGAGGGATCTGAAGCTCTTCCGGCACCCTGCCGGAGAGGGGAATTCACCCTTTAGGCCTTCTTCATCACCATGCAAGCCTCCGGTGTGATGCGTGAGTAGTTCATCCTTGGACTAGATCCGTGTAGTAGCTAGATGGCTGGTTTCTCCTCCTTTGTGCTTTCATGTTTAGATCTTGTGAGCTCCGTTCATGATCAAGATCATCTATTTGTAATCCATACATGTTGTGTTTGCGGGGATCCGATGGATATTGAGATGCTATTTCAGATTGATTATTGATTCTATCATGTCTTTGTTATTTGTGATCTTGCATGCTTTCCGTTGTTAGTAGCTATCTTGGCCAAGTAGATGCTAGCAACTCCAAGAGTTAGTATTTATGCTCGATAGTGTGTTCATGCCTCTGGTTATCTGGGGAAGTGACAGAAATCTCTAAGGTATTAGATGTGCTATTGCTACTAGGGAGAAAACAACAATCCTTTGTTCATAGAACAATCGTATTGTTTACCTTACACGTAGTTCGTAAAGCAATAATCTGTTGCTTGCAACTTAATACTGGAGGGGGTTCGGATGATAACCTGAAGGTGGATTATTAGTCATAGATGCAGTTGGATGGCGGTCTATGTATTATGTTGTATTGCCTAATCAAGTCTCAAAGGAGTCAAGATGATTAGTATATGCATGTATTGCTTTCTCGGTGTTTGTCAATTGTCCCGCTGTAATTTGTTCACCGAGCATGTTATCTATCTTAAGGAGAGCCACCTCTAGTGAACTATGGATCTCGGTCCTTTGTCTTTACATACAATCTACAATCCTTTACTGCTTTGTGTTTACTTTCTGCAAACTTTTACTTCTTTCCATTCGATACGTTTAATCCTTTGTTTTCCGCAAAACACGGTGAGATTGACAACCTCATCGCAAGTTGGGGACAAAGTTATGTGGTTGTGTTGTGCAGGTCTCCACGTTGCTACTAGCACCGGTAGTGCGCCCTGCCAAAGCTCAGCTAGTAACACCTTTGGGATGTTTCCTTGCTCCTACTGGTTCGATTAAACCTTGGTTTCATAACTAAGGGAAAACTTGCTGTTGTGCTCATCATACCTTCCTCTTGGGGTTCCCAACGAGCTCTATGTCGATGGTCGAGCGCATCAGTGGGTCATGCCCGCGTGCGCTCGCTTGAAGGGGCCGACCATGTCAAGCCCCCAGACGGCAAAGGGCTAAGTAATCGGTATGGTCTTGAGCACCATAGTCGGCATGTGCCTCAGCTGTCCGAAGCGCTAGCATCCGTTGCACGTGTGGACCAGCTGCTCGGCATCCTAGAGGGCAGTGGGCCAATAGAAGTCGTGGCGGAACGCCTTGGCGACTATCGCTCGAGATGAAGTGTGATGTCCGCACTCGTCCTGGTGGATGTCCTTCAGTAGCCGGTAGCCCGTGTCCACGTCGACACACCGCTGGAAAATGCCAGATACGTTGCGCTTGTACAACTCTTTGTTGATGATGGTGTACGTGTGCGCGCATCGCTGGATCTGTCTGGCCTCCACCTCGTCATTTGGAAGCTCTCCATTGGCGATGTAGTTCATGAAGGGTTGCGCCCAGGATGGTATCTCCTAGATGGTGAGGATGCTCTCGTGCTCCGGCTGAGGGATGCTAGGGGGTCGTCCAGGTGAGGTACCCGGGATGGCAGCCCCTGAGCCACCTGATGAGTCGGCAGCCCCTGGGTCTCTTGAGCCGAAGGGTGCGGATGCGCCGGGGTCGGTGCGAGCCTTCTTCTTTGCGTGTTCTATGGGTTCCGCGTCTGTCGGGTCGCCAGCCGGCGCGCTTCCTGCCCAGATGATGGAATCCGACTCGGGAGATGGGTTGATGGAGGGTTTGCACATATGCTCCAAGGAGACCCCTAACGGGATCGCCTGCTTGGTGGACCTGATTCAGGTGAGCGAATCGGCTGCCTCGTTGTTCACGCGAGGGATGTGATGGAATTCACATCCCTCGAAGCAAGTGCTGAGCTTCTGCATGTGGAAGCGGTAGGAAGCCATGTTTGCATCGCGGGCGTCCCATTCCCCGAATACTTGTTGGACCACCAGATCCGAATTGCCAAAGCAAAGGATCCGGTTGATGCCGATCTCCCTGGCTAGCCGGAGGCCATGCACCAGCGCCTCGTACTCGGCGACATTGTTGGAGGCCTTGAAGTGGATCTAGAGAACATACTCCAGCCGGTCTCCCTTGGGCGAGATGAGGACGATGCCGGCTCCCAAGCCCCCAATCATCTTCGAACCATCGAAGTGCATCCTCCAGTGATCCGAGTCGGGAACCGGTGGCAGGTACTGGGTTTCATCCCAGTCGACGAGGAAGTCCGCTAGAGCCTGTGACTTGATCATGAGCCTCGGCTCGTACTGGATGGAGTAGGCGGCGAGCTCGATTGCCCATTTGGCGACTCGGCTAGTGGCGTCCTTGTTGCCGATGATCTCCGAAAGGGGTGCGATGCACACCACCTTAATCGGATGCTCTTGGAAGTAGTGCTTGAGCTTCTTGCACACCAAATACATGTCGTAGCACATCTTCTGGTAGTGGGGGTAGTTATGCTTGGAGAGGGAGAGAACCTCACTGAGGTAGTAGACGGGCCTCTGAACCAGCTAAGCCTTGCCTTTCTCGGGGCACTCTACCACCAGGACGATGCTGGTGACGCGGCTGGTGGCTGCTATATAGAGCAACATCGGCTCCTTGCTAGCCGACATGGCTAGAACCGGTGTTGTGGATAGCATGCGCTTGAGGTCGTGGAAGGCGGCGTCGGCTTGCAAGGTCCAGGAGAACTTGTTCGTCTTCTTCATTAGCTGGTACAACAGGAGTGCCTTCTCCCCCAATCGACTGATGAAACGACTGAGGGAGGCCAGGCATCCGGTGAACTTCTGGACTCCGAGCAAGCTCTTGGGTGGCTGCCTCCATCGATGAGGACGCGCGATAAGCGGCAGGTACGCTCGTTGGAGACGATGAGGGGGTCAAGCACCATTGCGTAGCCCCCAGGATTCGGAAGGCGATCCGGCTGATCCTCCCGGCTCCACGTGATGGGGGTTTCCGACCAGTTCAGGTACTGGGGGACTGGGGAGACGATGGCGTTGACCTCCTTGGAGCGCCACCTGCGGCTGTGCTTGTCGTCCAGCTCGTTCTCGAAGATGTGGTACGCGGCATGCGGCTGAGGGTAGCCGTTGTTGTTGTTGCCGTCGTTGCCATTGTTGTTGTGTCCCCTAGCCGATGGTGGTGGTCCGCTAGGAGGGGCGGGGGTAGACGGGGTTGGTGACCTTGGTCTTTCATCTGGCGGGTCCAGCTGCAGTTCCAGGTGGTGTGCGTAGCTGGTTTGAAGGGTCCGTTGTGCCACTTGCATGGGCCATCGAACATTTGATTGAAGGTGAGCCGCAGCTTCTGCCTTCTTGCGTCGCCAACGGGTGCGTCGGGCGTGCCCTCCATAACGTTGACCTGCCTCGCGTGGTAGAGGTGCTTCTGCTGTCCGGCTTGGCGGTCCCCATGGAACCGGTTGTCGTTGTCGTGCCTCATGGAGGATCCGGCTTCGCCACCCGGGTTACTTGGCCAGTCACGAGCCGGCTCCGAGGAAGTCGGTCGCCCGTCAGCGTTCACCCGGAGAGGCTTTTTCATCATGGCGTCAGCCATCGCGTACTGGTCTACAACCATCATGAGCTCCACCATGGTTTTCGGCTCGTCACACAATAGCCGGTGGCGAAGCATGGTGCCTTCTCGGCACCCCTCAATGAAGAATCCGATCGACTGGCTCTCGAGGATGCCCTCACAAGTGTTGCGCAGCTCCGTCCACCTAGTGAGGTACTCGCAATCCAACTCACGGTCGCCCTGGATGCACAGGGCCAGGTCGCGAGGGCGGCCCGGACGCTTGTACGTGTCGTTGAAGTTGCGGGAGAACACCTTCTCGAAGTCTGGCCAGGCATTGATGTTGTTGGGCGCGAGGCTGTTGAGCCATGTCCTCACCGACCCGGTTAACATGAGGGGGATGTAGTGCACCGCTATGCGCTTGTTCCCATGGGCGATGCCGACTACCGTGGCATAGTCGGTCAGCCAGTCCTCTGGCGTCATGCTACTATCGTACTTGGGGGGTATCCCGTGGCAGGGTAAACTTATCCGAAAACGGTTCGTTCTGGATGCGAGGTCCGAAACAAACCGACACGGTGGAATCTTCCTCTTCCGTGATGCGCGCTTGAGCTAGGAGCTCGATGCGTTCACGGGCATCCGGACGGTTCGGGTTGGGCGCCCCTACCTAGCCCGAACGACGGGAACCGGCAGCTCGTGGCGCTTCGGTTGGTGGAGGGGGCGGTGGTGGGTTGTTGTTCATCGTCTGCTCCTGACGCGGCTGGCCCATGTGGCCAGAGTCGCGACCCTTGCTTCGGGATCTTGCCGGAGGAGAAGACGCCTGCTAGGTCTCGCGGGGTGTGCCCTTGCTGTTGACGGGTGGCTTGCTTCCCCTGGAGCAGCTGGGGTCCTCATGCATCTGTCGGATGGCGTTGGCCTGCTCATCCATGATACGGAGGAGCTCCTATACCCGGGCGTGTTGCCGGTCTCGCTCCCCGCCCTCCATGTTGGGCAGCTCATCCACCATGGCTCGCATTGCGCGCAGGTTCTTGATGGGCGTGTTGTAGGTGGGCCGGAGAAGGAGAGGCGATGGATCCGGCTGGCCGTCCCTCTCCATCCTTCCTCCTAGCTCGCCGCCCCGGCGTCACACCTGTCCGCGCCGGCTCGGCTCCTTAGTAGTCGGAGTGTGGCCGTGGGCGCGATCGTACTCGCGCATTGTGATGTCGACTTGCTTCTTGGCGGCAGCCAGCTCGATGGCCTCCTGCAGGAGGAGCTGTCTCTCCATGGTGAAGTTTGCCTTCGCCTCCTCCGGGTCGTCCCCGAGGTTAACCGGAGTGAGGAGCCGGTCAATGGCCTCTTCCACCGGGTTCTTCGACCGTGGTGGAGCGGAAGTTCCGGCCTCATCACCGTCTTGCTCCCGGGGATGGTGAGGCTGGGAGCTGGAGCCGGCCATCATGACCTCAACGCTGCACGAAGCGACGGAAATGCCGCTGCTGGGGAGCAGCGACTCCGTGACGGCGATCTTCCTAGGGAAACGCTCTGGCACGATGGCGACATAGACGGGAAGGTCGCTAAAAAGCAGGATGGAGCCGTTTGCTAGGAAGGTGGATCCGACGAAACATGACGCGTTGTCGATGATGTAGTCGAACTTACCGAGTGTAAGCACTAGGCCGGAGGCCACGTGCTCACTGGCTGAAGTGCGGGGTCCCGTGCGGAACGTGACTCTGGTCGAAGCCATCTAGCCCCACAGTGGGCGCCAACTGTCGTTGTATTGGGAATGGCAGTACCTGAAAAGGTTAGATAGAGGTGTGGGGACTAGCAGGAAAGCTCACTAAGGCGTCCGCATGCCAGATTGGGTACGAGCTAGTCTAGCGAGACACAAGAAGTACCCAGGTTCAGAGCCCGTCGAAGTACACGCCGTGCCGGTCATCGTGGGCACAGTGGACATCATGCGAGCCTGTCGTCAGCATCCGGCCACTATGCTCGTGTCATCAGCAAAGTCTTCAGTATGGTCTAGTAGTTGCGTGTCTTGTTGCTGTACCAGGGCGTGCCGTGCACTATGCAACATGTCGCCTTGTCCTCCTGATTGCGCCTGGCTATGCTCGTAGCCGAGCCGGTATCCGTCGCTTCTTCTCGGTTCCGACTACGGATGGTAGCCGGTCTGAATGGCTCGTGATCCGGCTACGATCTGCTAGCCGGGCGCGAGTCGCCTGCCTTAGTTCTTGCCTGGTTGGGGTACCCGGGGGTCATCCCCCGGCATTTCCCTTGTTGAGTTTTACATGAAGTTCACATATGTGCTTGCTGGGTGGGAATGATCTGCCTATGATGCCATGATTCTGACTGACAGCCTTAGCAGACCTGATGGCCTCAAGCTCCTTGACAGCAAATTCTACCTAGCAGATGTCGGGTATTCTTCCACCCTTTAGGTCAACAAGGTACCATCTTAATGAGTTCTTTGCTAGAAACTACCCAAAAACTCCGGAAGAACTTTTTCAATCTGAGGCACTCTAGCCTTAGTGTCACAGTTGAGAGGGTTTTTGCTGCTCTGAAGAACGGTTTTAAGATCCTTGATCAGAAGCCTTTCCACTCTTTCCCCACTAAGTTAAGCTTGTTCTTGCATGTTGCATTTTGCACATTTGGATCTTGCAATTCAGCGCTGATGAATACTTCCCAGCTAAGAAAGATATTGTTCGTGACGATAACGACATTGGCGGTGGCCATGGTGTTGTCCATAACGATTGTGCTGATTGGAAGAACAGGAGACAACAGTGGGCGCTCGGCATGTGGGCGACGGGAGGAAACTACAAGATCTGAAGAAGAAGAAGAAGAAGAAGAAGGTTTGCTGATGAAGTGCTGCCCTTGTGTTCCATGAACAACCCCTGATATGGTTGTAAAACGTTCATTCGTAGTAGCTAGGTAATATTGTGGTGAACTATCATTTGCTAGTAGCTAGGTAAAATTATCGTGAACTCATATTTTCTAGTAACTAGGGTGCTAATTTGGTACCGCTAGTTTAATTTGTTGCTTGTTTGCAATTGCTAGTTCAATAAAGAGAGTGGTAATGTCACCAGCTCTGAGAAGTAGTGAACATAGCACTATGGATTGTGCAACCAAACATGCAGGTTATTGCATTAAGCGAGATAAAATCAATCACTACGGGAAAAACTTTCTTTGCCGTGTGGCAAAACCACACGACAAAGGCGACTAGGAACACGGCAATGTCTTTGTCGTGTGTATACACACGGCAAAAGTCACACGGCAGCGTCTGCGACGGCAAAGGGGCTTTGTCGTGTGTCTCACGCACAAAACACGGCAAAGGCTTTGCCGTGTGTCTGGCACGCGTACACGGCACAGTAAAGTAACTTCACGGTTCCGTCCGTTTGACGGAGCCAGAGGGACTTTGTCGTGTGCTCGCTTTGTCGTGTGTTTTGGGTCTTTGCCGTGTACTTTGTCTTTGCCGTGTGTCGCTTCTGTGCCGTGTTTTGTTCCTTTGCCGTGTGTCCTATGGGAGTTACCACACGACAAAGAATGTCGCTTTGCCGTGTGTCGCAGCTGAAGAACACACGGCAGAGACTGTCCCTTTGCCGTGTGCCTCTTCTAGATGGAACACGTCAAAGGGTTGTCATTTAGCCTACTTGCCGTGACTTTGCCGCCATTTATCTATCCGTTTTGCGTGTATACACACGGCAAAGGGCCTAGGTTTTTTCACCTTTTCTCTGTTTTTCTTTCATTTCCTGCATTTGAAAACACATAATGTATATATTTAATCATATAGATCATCACCAACACAGAATACATGTATATGATCATAAGATCATCACCAACACCAAAATAACAATAATATGATCATATATCATCACAAACACTACCAAAATCATATCATCACCACACAAGCAACAATGCAAACTTCACAAGAACAAGTGCACAAGCCATTCACAAATATTACAAGTTTATTCTTCTTCCCACCCACAAGACCATCACCGCCAAGTGATCCACAAGCTCATGCTCCGAATCCATCGTGATATCCTACAAGTTCAAGAAAAGTACGTCAATATGGCAAGTAAAATCATGAACATGTACAAGTTTCTAGACAAGTTGATGGCAATGGCAATTACATGGAATTTTGACAAGTCTCATGGCCAAGTACATCACTATGACAAGTAAAATCATGACAAGGCTAAATTTTCTATAAGTCTCATGGCAAGGTGATGAAAATGACAAGTACAATTTGAGAATGGCATATAATTATCTACAAGTGTCATGGCAAGGCTAAATTTTCTACAAGTGTGATGGCATGACTAAATTTTCTACAAGTGTGATGGCATGACTAAATTTGACAAGTGTAGGAGAACTAACCGTGATGCACACATGATGGCCACAACCTCAAAGCCCTCCTACAAGGTCAAAAGCACAATCATGAGACTCTCACAATCGATTTCCAAGTGTATCGAGTACCGATATCGAGTGATGCACAAGGTCAAGTTTAGGAGAACTAACCTGGAGGACTCTGATCCAGCCTCCGGACGACCGACGGATTGTTGACGGTGAAAGGCGTCTGGTTGTTCGATCCACCGTTTGACCCACCAGGCAGCGCCTGGTTGTTCGACCCACCAGGCGGCATCAAATTGGCCAACTACACGATGGGAAATTGTGAGCATTAGACAATAAGAAAATATTGAAAATTACGAGCATTAGACAATAAAAACATGTGATCACTTACCCACAGGAAGGCGAAAGGAGGAGTAGGAAGAGACCCTGGGGGAGCAGTCATGAGCATTTGGTTTGCCATCCACTGCGTCATCTGCTGTTGCTCGCTTCCAAAGATCGGGGTCATATAAGCCGCTTTCGTCAGCCGCCTCTCTGCTTGCCCTCTCAGCGGCCATCTCCTCCTACGTCGTGTAGCCACAATGTCATGAACATTGCAATGTAAAACATGTAGTAAAACAAAGATGACTGAGGAAAAAGAACATACCCAGGGTTCCGCGGGGCTCAGGATTTCGTAGGAAGAAGCGCTTCGGGGCATCGGAACACCTCCAAACCATGCATGTGACCCTAGCATGTGTAATGAAGTGTGGTGGCATGTTCAAAACTCCTAAACCTGGTTACCAAGTGTGACCCCCTTTGCAGACATGCGATGTCCCCTAAAAACGAAGTGTCTGCAATCTGACTATTAGGGGGAAACTCCCCGTTTTGGTGAAACCGGGGTAGATATTGTCACAATATGTTTCTAAACATGGTTTTACATCATCACATGACCTAACCAAGAACAAAACAAGAGAGGACTACACCGGCTACCCCTGTCAGAAGAAAGTCTAGGGTGGTAGACGATCCGAGACGTGGGGATTAGGGTTTGACCATAGTTTCAAATAACCATAACTAAATAAAAAAAATCAAAAAATGCGAGACCTTCGCGTGGCGTCATATTATGTGACTTAGTTGGGAGGAAAAATATTAAACTTGGTATATTGATTATGTCTCAAAAAACCCTTCACAAAATAGCCTATCTCATTCGAGGTTTTCTGGCTTTTGGTTCAAATGACCAATGCTATGGCCAGAATCACGAAATAATTTGTGATAATGTTACCATATTGTGCATGCATGTGCATAATGGGATGGCAAACAATGTTGCAGGAGGAAGTTTTCCTTTTCATCGCACGGAAAAGCCATTTTCTATTTTCAAAGCGCAAAAATCTGGGTGTTTTGTGAAGCAACACCAAACGGCGAATACAAAAATGCTACCACCCATTTTTTCAAAAATAGTACACCACCTTACATGGAAAATTTCCCCACCGGGTATTCGTAAAACTTTCCCGTCCACCCCTCGTGAAAAAGACATTTTTTTGCCGAATCGGCAGAAAATGGGTCAGATATGAACTGCTGGTACATGATCTGATGCTCATGTTTTTTTGTAAAAATCATTTTTAGGTTGACAATATGATGTTTCTTCAGAGATCCAATGCAAGTTTAGCCAGGCTCAGCCCCGAACTAAGAATCTCCGTACTCGTCATTTTGACCATAGATTGGTGGAGGTAAGAATTAAAAAAAGTTCCTTTGTCGTGTATAGTGCACAAAGCACACGGCAAAGACATATCTAATTGCAGGGACACACGGCAAAGGACCACACGGCAGTCACCGCCAGTAGGCTCGCCTGGGTGGGCTGTGGGCCCCACCTCTTTGCCGTGTGACTGGCTTTGCCGTGTGCCTTCTTTTGTCTTTGCCGTGTGTCCTTTCTTTGCCGTGTGTCTTGTTTTGTCTTTGCCGTGTGCCTTTTCTTTGCCGTGTGTTTTATAGGAATGTACCATGTGGGTTGTCTTTGCTGTGTGCTTCTGGACCCCCTCACGGCAGAGAAAATCTTTACCGTGTTCCTAGGCGTTTGGCACACGGCAAAGGACGGGAGCGACGGTAACGAGAATTTTTCCCGTAGTGAATTTTATTGCCAACCAAACAACTTGGCAAAATTATAGAAAACTAGATATGATCAACCAAACAAAATATCAAACTTGGCTCAAACCAAATCTCCCCTCATACGGCACCTAGCGGGCCAAGTAAAAAAAGAGAAAATTAGGTCTTTGCCAAACACGCCCAGAGATGCCGCTGCTCGCTGCCAGGAACAAATCGCCAGATTAGCATCCCCCACACGAAGATGCCGCTGCTGGGTGCCCACATAAATGGCCTGCGAGGCGCCAAAGTTGATGGACCCGAAACGGTGTGACATGAACGGGACAGCAGCGCGCGCACAGATTCGATGTAGATAGGTGCAAACGAACCCAAAACAGAACGCCGGCGAATGAGTGCGCAGCACGTACGATGCCTAGGCGGAGAAGGCGCCAGGTGCCATCAGGGTAGCTACTAGCTAGGGTGGCCTCCTGCTCTCAGCTCTCGCTCTCGCCCTCGCTCGCACGTCGTCGGATGAGATCCCGCCCACTACCCATGCGGCCGACGCAGACCTACCAACCATCCATATTTCGTTCCTATTTGCGTTAACGAGTTTACGCTATCCACAGATCGATGATGCATCCCATATTCCTACTTATCGTATAGTACTAGATGCCTTGCGTATATATAAGGCGGCCCTTGGGTGAGTGGAGTGGGTGCTGAACCACGAGTAGACGTACGCGAGGTGTCCCTGATTATTAGTTACTAGTGACTACGAGTACTAAGTACAACAAGAGCCCTCGCTAGAGACAAGCAGCACTAGAACAGGAAGGAGAGATACAGAGGGAGAGTGCAGGCCGATGGACTCGATCGTCCCGATGCAAGGCGGCTTGGACGCGGCCTTCGATTTCTCTTGGGATCAGGCGCCCAACTTCTTCCTCGATGCCCAGGTGCTCGACCTCGGCGCCGTCGACAGGTGAGCCTGCACTGCACCATGAACGTACTACCTCGCGTTCAACTCTCTGCTACCCTCCGCTTCTTCATCTTGGGCCAAACAATTGCCGGCCGTGATTGTTCCTTCTTTACTGCCTAGTCCAGTCTTCGTCTCATCAGCTAGCAGCCTGGTTGATTCTTGCAGTATGTACCTGCCGGCCGAGGACTCGCTGTCCGGTCTCTACTCCTGCTACGACGACTCCAGCTCGCCGGACGGCGCCAACTCCTGGTCTACGGACACCACGTTGGTGGCCAGGGCCAGCAAGAACATTATCTTGGAGAGGGGCCGCCGTAAGAAGCTCAACGAGAAACTCTACTCCCTCCGCGCCGTCGTCCCAAACATCACAAAGGTGAGCCCGCCTACCCGTGGCGTGCGATTATTCATCGATCGATACGCATATCTCACTATACAGATCGGTACAATTCAACTTAGTTTGTTGCGACGTTGTTACAGATGGACAAGGCGTCCATCATCCAGGACGCCATCAAGTACATCCAGGAGCTGCAGGAGGAGGAGCGGCAGCTCCTCGCCGAGATATCCGACCTCGAATCCGCCGACTGCAACGCCGTCGTCAAGACGGAGAAGGTCGTTTCTGTCGGCAGCCAGGCAGAGGAAGCCGGTGGGGGTTTCCTGTCACGGAAGAAGATGAGGAGGACAAACTCAGCTTCCTCCATCAACGACGGTGCCATCTGTTCCCCTGCCACTAGTCCTATCCAAATCCTCGAGGTAATTATTGCTCACCCACTGGCACGTACTACTGCATACCGGTCCTGTTGCTCACTGCTGACTCACCCAATGCAGCTGCCTGCCTAGCACCTTGACTTGTCGGGGCAATATGGGCGACTCGCATGATTTCTGTTGCCAACAAAACGGAAACCACGAATCAAAATAAACAATGACTTTGTGTTTGTTTGCAATATTAAGCAATTTTCGAACCAATTTAATCAGCAAGAATATAATTTTTCCTACACTGGTCTTTTTTTGATAATCAATACCATAATATAAGTAGAGATATATACATTGTCTCCGGCGATTATAAAATAAAGTATAAAAGAAAACAAGAAAATCTTAGAGACCTTCAAACTCTTCTTCTTCCATTAAAATGAGAAATGTGACACATATATAAGACAACCTCTAGGCTCTAGCTAGTCCTTAAATGTAAAGCCGGGGCATAGCTGTTAACTTTCTATAGTAATTTTTTTTAAGGAACTTTCTATAGTAATTTTTATTTGTAAGAACATGCAGACATGCTAAGTGGCCCTTCATTCCGCTTCGCTCTTCCATCTGATTGTCATATCTCGGCCCTCTTGATCTTGACCATCACAAGCCGTGTTTTTAGAATCCTACTCCACGAACGACATCAATTGATATCGACTATAATGGGTCAACTCTCAACGCAACTATTATCACCTTCTAACAAACTAATTTTTTTCACTTCCGACGTACTTCCTATCAACTTCCAGCTTACGTCAGAGGGAGTGAAAGGCGACATTCAAGTGAGAGAGATGTGTGAGTCCGCGCCACGCGAAATGATAAGACTATGAAATTGAGGAAATCGATGGTGGTAGAAGAAAATCGATAGACGAGGTATATTTAGAAGCTGAGGAAAATGAATCTTTTTATCCAAGTTGCTATCGACCATCATGGACAATCACAGCTTAACACTCTGGGTTCTTGGGTTTATAAGAGGCCTTATTGGGAGGTGACGTAAAAATTGGGAAATAAGTACTACTTTGGGGTCTTAGGCCGGTTTACAAGACATATATTTAAAATTGTATTTGTTTTTGGCAGATTTTTGCACCTATAGTCATTAAAAAGGGTATCGACCATGAGATTTTTTTTTTGTCAAAATAACAAGCATCTGTGGGATAACTATAAGCTGCTGTCAGAAGAAGATCAACCATTCGGTCTATTGCTGCTAAGGATTTTCTACTTTGTGTGAAACATTTCTTAGACAAGAGGCTGGCTGAAAGGTTAAACTTTACTCCTGTCCTGTGTGACATTTGCAACTGAATAACCGCGAGATATATATACTGGTGTTCGTGCAGGTGGAGGTTACGGAGGTGGGTGAGAAGCTGGCGGTTGTGAGCGTGAGGTACAGCAAGAGGAAGGACGCCATGGCGACGGTGTGCAGGGCGCTGGAGTCGCTGTGTCTCAAGGTCATCACTGCAAGCGTCACCACCGTGGCCGGCACCGTCGTCCACACCATCTTCATCCAGGTAACCATCCATTATTCCATGATTTGTTCTTGTCTTTCCCCGTCGCTCCTCTGGTTCTCCTGATTTCGCGAAGGAAAAGGATTGCTCGCGGTCGCTCGGTTTCCGTGTAATTCATCTGATGAGTGGTGACATCACCTTAATGACGTCTGGCGAATGACGTCATACGGGAGATGGCGAGGTTTGGGGAACAGGTGTACCGCTGCTTTTCTTCATGAACCTGGTAGATTCGGAGTCGTTTTATGGAAAGTTTTAGGTCGCCTTCTTCGGAGGTGGCAATTCGGTTTATGGGTGCATTTGCACCCATTATGAGAAATTATATTTTAAAATTTTAAAAAATTGAAAAAAAATATCTACAATACATTTAAATATTTTATGTTTGTTCATAAATTTTCGGGATATAAAAATATTCTAAGTGTCCCATGTGAAAAAGACAAAAAATATCTTGTAAATAGTCCTATTTACGTGAATTTTTTTGTCTTTTTATACATGACATATAAAATATTTTTTCATCAAAAAAAACTTGTAAACGAACATTTTATTTCAAATTTTTTAAAATTTCAAAATATTTTTTTTTATATTGGGTGCAAATGCACCCGTGAGTCAAAAGGGATTTCCCGCCTTCTTCTCTTAAGTTTCAACATGCGTTCGCTCTGCTTTTGAACTTTGTTGGGCGAGGACGATTGACCGACGAATGCACACCTACTAGAAATACCGTGTGTTGTATGAATAGCCGTAATTTCCTGGGAATTAAAACGTAGGCATGGGTATACACAGAATTTCACAATTGTTTTGGCCGATGTTGGCATCTACTCTAGTAATATTTTCTTTTATCAAATCTTGTTCTACTTTTTCAGATGGATGGGTTAGATGATGCTCAGACGATGACGGAGACGGTACAGGCTGCAATCGGCCAGCTCCATGTGAGACGAAGCCCACTCAAGACCATGAGTTACTCATGAAGATTGTGTGTTGCAAAGAATGCACCGATGGGCATCCCAAACCACCTATATGTTCCATCAGGTTCAGTTGCAGGAGAAGCTTGCGCTGATCCACTCTGGTACTTCCTCCTAACAACGTCACAGCAGTTGCGGTTAATCATATCGCCTAATAAATGGATGGGTACCTGGACTCGATGGTTTGTGCTGCGAACATGTACTCCCTCCGTCACTAAATAGATATATTCAAATTTTGATAAATCTGAAACATCCTTTTTAAAATGGAGGGAGTATACAGTACTTCTTTTGTTTGCAAATAAATGATCCAAATGTATCCAAATTCGCATCTATCTACGTACTAAAAAATGTCTAGGTACAATCAAATCTACACTAATCATGGTTCACTTATTTTTGGATAGAGGGAGTACAAATTTTAACAATCATATGATGTATAGGAGGGTTATCACTGACTGGTTGGTACACTGCAACTGTGGGAGCGATGACCTTTAGAGCATCTCCACCCGCGTTTCCATGAGAATGTTTTCAGGGCGATTTTTACATCCACACGGCGAAAATTGTCCCAGTAGTGTTTCCATGACGCTGAATTTCGCCGGATTTGATCCAACTTTCATTCGGCGTTCCCAGGCCGAACCCGTGGCGCTGGGAACCGTCTGGGAACGCCGGCCGTAGCAGAATCGGCGAGAATTTTTTTCGCTTGTGGCCCCGCCTTGTCGGCGAGTGAAGCCAAATCGTCCTCATCCCATCGCCTCGTCTCTCGCGACGGACCTCCGGGCAATAACTGCCCGTCTCGTCGGCCACGCGTCGCCTTAATGGTGCGCCACCGCCGGCCCGCCTTCCCGATGTGTCCTCTTTTCCTGCCCACGCCGCTACACCCCTCCCGCTTTGCTGCCCTTTCCTCTTTCGGCTATAAATGTCGGTGCCCTCGCCGGTCCCCAGAGCACACTCTCACGCCTCCCATTTTCCAACCATGAACTCCACCTTCGGTGAAGAGAAGAAGATCTCGGCGGCAGCAATGGCTTCCCTGGTGACCCAGCGGCGGCCAATGGCTTCGGCCGCTGTTCTCTGCAGCCGTGGGAGGCACGGCTGCTCTACGAGGCCGGCTACCCGGCACCGTGTACTTCTGGTGCACGCCGACATGGAGGGTCAGCGCGGGCGGCGTGCCCGTGCCGCCGGTGCCGTCCTCCGAAGAGATCGTCGGCGAGATTCAAGTCATCATGCCGGCATAGAGGACCCCAAGCTCACCGAGGACCCAGGGAACCTGGTGTACTGGGAGTAGTTTTTCATCGATCAGCGAGAGGAGCAGCTCGCCGTCCATGACGGCATAGGCCTGCCGCCACCGAGGAACAACTCGGCGGGTAGGCGGCGGTGGTGGAACGCGCCCGGCCGCATGCTCGCCGTCGTTCTGGAGCACATCCAGACGGGGAACAACCCGCAGCTGGGGTATCCCCCGCGTTCGCCTCCGACGGTCTCCCGATGACGTGGATCCAGCTTGACGCCGAGGAGGATGGCGAGCGGCTCATCCAGCTCGTCGTCAACTTTGGTGTCCCGCTCGTCTGGTTCAGCGTCAGCGAGCTCGCGATAAAGCGGGAGGCGGCGTCGCCACCACGCACGTGGTCGCGCGGCATCGTTATAAACAAGCGCCGCATGCCTTCGCCACCGAGCGGCCAATTTTGGCTGGCGAGACCGAAACCGTGCACGCCGAAGAAGGAGCCGGCGGACTGGACGGTGCCCGTCGATGAGGACACGTTCCTCGTGAAGATGGCGATGGAAGCGTCGCTCCGCGACGTGCCGCCGATGAAGGCCCGCGACGCTTGCGCCTGGTCCAGGGCTGACTGGGAGCAGGCATAGGCCGAGCGCATACGCCGGCTGCACGAGTAGGCCGAGTGTGAGGTCGCAAACGGTGTTCTCCACCAGAGCGCCTACCTGGGCGCGCCGCTCGTCTTCCTTGATGACGACGACGACGACGAGGATGAGGTCGAGCCTTCGCAGACGTGGTGCTATGGCGACGCTGTCCGGGGCAGCTCCCGCCCACCGCAGCAGCCGAGCGACGATGACAATGGGACCCAGGATACCGACTACATGTCGTTATACTGCCACTTTGGCATGTGAACCGCGTCGGGCATCGGCATCGGTGACGGCATCGGCTTTACTTATATTTATATATTTTTGTTAGCCTACTAGAGTTAAAATTCGGATATATGTCCGAATTTAACATAATTAAGGATATTGTAACTGAGACAAGAGGGAACCGTGCACGACCTGGACGTTTTCTAGATTACGTATCTTTTCTATTCCTAGCCATTGAATGGGCTTCTGTCCCGCTGTGGGCCGATATCCCCGAGGGATGCTCCTTCGCCAATCAAATATGCTTCCTTTGGTGTATTGGTCCCGAAATCCTATTCGAGCCCATTAGTTCGGTTACTGGACCGATGTCTAAATTTTGAATGAAACTCGCCTATAATTTAATGAAATCGTCTATATTTGTTTAAATTTTGCCATGTTTGATTGAATTTTTGCCAAACGCGGGAATTTCTCCTGGTAATGCAAGTGAAAAACTGGGCGTTTTCAGACCGAATATTACATCCGTCCGACACTAAAAAGCGCCAAAATTAGACCTGGAAACACCGAACGAGTGAAGGTGCTCTTAGTTAGCTTCTTTCTTTCGTAATAATGGATTATGGAGGCAATGCCCCAATTTTCGATTGATGCCCCCACTCATTTTAATCTCTACGGAGTAATCCCAAGACGCTTAAGAAAGAAGTCGAGTTATGAATATAGTATAATTGATTTGATAAATTATGAAGAGCAGAGCTCATGCAAGTCTTACAGGAAGGCCTAAGCACTTTTGTTTTGGTGTCCCTTCATGTTTAAACTTTGACAAACAGAAACTCGTGAACGTCAGGATCGCATGATAGATTCATTTTGAAGACCATAAAAACCCAACTGAAACCCGTATGATCCGCTTAAACGTATACTCACCGTTCACATGTACTCACGTGCTCGCGGAAGGCGGAAATCAGGAGGTATATAACAACAATAAAACAAATATCAAAATATGGTGTAGATCGCGATAAGGGGTAGTGAAATCAGCATGTGGAAATATGGAGTATACCCAGCTCAACCGAGTATAATATATGTAGATATACAGAGCCTAGATATGGGTTTCGACGGGTCAAAAGAAAACTTCCCCATGTAAACTTAAGTTTGAGGGGAGGGGGGCACTGAAGCACACCTACCTAAAAAGAAGGATACATACTCTAATCTAAGCTGAAAAAGGTATTTATAGAAAAATATCTCAACATCACTAGAACACCAATTTAGTTTTATTAGGTTCATCAGAAAATATATTTCTATACTACATAGACTCTAGGCATTTTAAATATTAAAACAATTCTTCAAATCTAGTCTCAAATTTAGAAAAGTTTCTTTGAATAAACCTAAAACTTTAATTATTTTGGAATGGGAGGAGTCTATATTTAGAGATGTACAAAATGAAGAAATAGTACTTCCTTGTGAGATCCAAATTGTATCATAACTAAATCTTACTATAAGAGGTTGTGTCCTGTCCCTTGCGTCACCTCCCCCAGGTGACCGGGGTCTGAAACCCTAGCCGCCAGGCCACCCCCACCTCACACCCTTCTTCCTCCCCTCGTCGCCCCCCGAGGCCGCTGCTGGGCTAAGCCTAGAGACGCCGGTGAAGAGGGTGGCGGGGATATACTACCTCTCGGGTCCCTGCGCCCCGGTAGGGAGAGAGACCGCCGTTCCAGGGAACAGCGGGTGGTTCTTGGCTCCGTCCCCTTCTCTGCGGTGGCACCACCTGCTCCTTCCCTCCGTCGTCGTCCTTTTCCCCTCGAGGTTCGGTATGTTTGCCCTACTTCGTCCAATCATCCCCACCATCGCTACCGTTGTTGCTGGCCATCGACGTGCACGCTGTAGTAGTTCCTCTTCCTCCCAGCCAGCTTCTAGTTGTTTCCCACCCTCATTGATGTTGGTGTGCCTCCTCTGCCCAAGTCCATGCATGTTGTGTGCCTTCTCTAGATCTTGAACCTGACACCAACAACTCAGATACTTGGCTCGGCCGCTTCGGCTCAGCATCTTCTCCGGTCTAGGATTCGGACCCCACTCTTGCCTCCACTGTCGTCCTTGGACAACCTCCATGGTGTGTCCGGGTAGTCGGCTTGCTTTATGCCTCCTAGATCAAGGTGGAGATGGGTATCATAGCGAAATCCTAACGACAGCGTCACCTATGGGCGTCGCTATTCTCCTTGGAGGCGTCGTGGAGGAACCCATCTTCTGCTTGTGGTCGGCTATTGGGGGATGTTCGGGAATCGAGAGAAAGGTTTGTCCTGATTTTGGCCAGTACTGGTGACAACGACGCTTGAGGGCGTTGTTCACTTCCCTGGAAGCATCATCTTGGGTTCCCATTCCATGATTAGTGATGAGTGCATATTTGCATCATGTTTTATATTATTATTTTGCACTGTAGTTGTAGGATCTTGGTATTTTACAGCGTTCACGCGCACATTTTATGTCTATTTTCACCAGGATCAGGACGGATGATGGATACAATGGACACAATACTTGGAGTAGTTGTATTGGGGAGAAAAGGAGTCAAAAACAACGTAAATCCCTTATTTAAGAAATATCAATAACACGAGAAGAAAACCCAAAACAATCGAGGCATCTAGAAGGTTTAACGACCAACTATATATATGGTGGAAATGAATTTTATGGCCGTATAGTTCCCACCGTATAGTTGGCGCCGCCACCGCCTCCTCAAATAATTTCACCCCGTGTAACTAGATCGGAGAGACGACATACAGAACAACCAGAAATCGCCGAAACCTCAACTCCGGAAGGCATCTTGTTGTAATTTCCGTACTCGTTATGGATTTATACAAGTACTATTCATCTATGATAGATTCCATTGTTATTGCCATGATGTTGATTGCCTCCATGTCTGAGTAGATCATTGGTCCTTGGGGAGATGGAGAAACCCTAGTATGAGATTGAAATAAGATAAAGTTTATTATAATATTCATCGTTGTGACCATATGTTAGATTATCTTCATCTTGATGTTGGAAGAAGTCGACCTCTCAATATGTGCCTCTTGTGGGGACTTGATGGAGAGAACTACTTGTTGGTAGACGGAGGTGTGTTAGCACTTACAGTGACTATAAAGTTGTTGGCACTCCTTACGTATCAACTTGGGAACCGAGGATACTCATGGAACACTATCCATGCCATTAGATACGTCTTACGGGATTAAGTCCCTTAATAGCACAGTAATTCAATTAATGTCGATTGCTGTCTGCTGTGGTTATGAGGATGATGTGAGAAGTGGTTGATGCCTATTTGTCCAAATACAAAGTTCCTCCCACACATATGTAGTTGAGAATGTTCATGATAATAATCTTTATATTAGGTCTTTATAATGCTAGAGGTGTATCCGCTACTCCCTGAGAACGCATTTTTTCCATTATAGTTTCAAATCTCTTTTACATACGTGATACTTACTTTCCGTGTTCAGTTTTTTACTTTACTTATTATTCTCTTATACCAAAAACCCCAAAACACCTTTTTACACAATACTCGCATTTTATCTTGTTAGTTAGAACTTTATTTAGCATTTCTATTATAGTATTTATTCAAAAGTTATTAGACTTCAGACTCCTGCTCCTTATGGGATCGATATCTTTATTTCAAAACTAGCTACAAATGATATGTGCACTTGCAGTCATCAAGCTATTTTCTGGCGTTGTTGCCGGAGAGCTAAGCATTGTAGGTCTTTTAGTTTTTGCTTATTTATTTTTGTCTTGCTAAATTTTGTTTTGAGTTACAGGTTTTCACAAACATGATGGAGTTTTAGCATATGGCTAGTGCTAACCCATTCAGCCACTTTGTGAATCCCTATGATATTAATAATAGAGACAACTCCAACGAGAAGATAAGGGGATTTGAAATAAATCCTCTACTACTTGGTATTCTACACAAGAAGCAATTTACTGGAGATGAAGAATATTCTGATCCATATGAGTATATTGCATGTTTCAAAGATGTATGTGACACTTTCCAATTACCGGGATATACTGCTAATGAGATAATGGTTAAACTTTTTAGTCAGACTTTGACTAGTACAACTCTCTCATGGTATAGATCTCTACCACAGAAGCCACTACTACTTGGGATAATTTAGCCTGTGAGTTTTTAGCAAAATATTATCCATTATCAAAACCTTTTGGAATCAGGCATCTTATAATGACTTGGAGGAACCGTCCTAATGAAGGACTAGTAAGAGCTTATATCAGATTTAAAGATTTACTTAATCAATGTCCTCATCATGATTTTCCTGAATGGTATTTATTGCATATCTTTTATGGCGGTTTAATTGAACCTAATAAAATTTAACTAGACTATTTCGCGAGAGGAGCTTTTATGAACCTTCCTATAACTAAAGCTTGGGCTTTACTTAATAGAATTCGCGATCATAGAGTTTCATGGAATTTTGGTCTAGGAAGTGAAGGAGGCATAGAAATAGATTATGAGTGTATTCATGACTATAATAAAAAGGGCCATGTTAACGAATTATCTAAAGAACTTTATTTGGATTCATATCTTGTGTTGTATGTTGTTAAAGCTTTTACAGAACACATCAAAGCTCCAAAAGAGGGTTTGGTCAAGTATGATCCACCACCCGAACCTGAGAAGAAAAGAGAAGTTAAAGCAACACTGGCCTCCCTAGAACCAATATATGAGATACCTTTCCCTAACACTTCATATAAGCATATTTTTGAATATGAATAGGTCAAAGCAGTACAGGAGAAGAAGGAAGAGTAAAGTGTGCCAGAAGTTGAAGAACATCTGGAAGAAACTAAAGATGAAGAGGTAACCAAGTAAGCAATTATGGCTATGTATGCATATTGTAACATAGTTGAACTTGATAAATAGACTTCCGTATTGGTTGAAGATAAAAAAAAGGTAAAAGATGTGGGTAAGCCTATTCTTCCCTGCATATTTAAGGAAACCTCGCATTATGGTTTATGCGATCTTGGCACCGAAGTTAATATTATATCTTATGATTTTTATTTAGAAATAAAAGAAGAAATAGAACCGGCTACAATTGAAAATACTGATATGACAATCATGTTAGCCAATAAAATTCTTAGAATTCCAATGGGAGTAGTTAAAGATGCAACTGTCACAATTGGCAATAAAAACTTTCCTATCGATTTTTTACTTGTTGATATGCTAGCTGACACTCTTTGCCCAATTATATTTGGAAGAAACTTTTTGAGTGATGTAGGTGCCAAAGTTGATTTCAAAAAGGAGATTGTGTCTCTTAAGCTTGGGGAAGCGGAAAAAGAATTCCACTTTTCCAAATTTAAAGACAGACCTTTACAAATACAAGAAGAAGATAAAGAGAAAACTATTGAGGAAACGGCAGCTCTCTTCTTTAGTGATCAAGAAGAAGAAATAAATGAAGACTCAAATTATGAAGAAATAGTTATGGAGGACAAGTCCCTATAAGAACTAGAAGGTGAATTCGACTCACTCCCCATTATAGGGCCTCCAACTAATAAGGCTTTCGGAGAGCCAGAAAAGAGAGGAGACGAGGAATTACCACCCCTAGAATTGAAGACTCTATCAGATAATCTTAAATACAGATTTTTAGATGATACAAATAACTTTCCTGTTATTATTAGTGCTAAACTTTCAGGAGATGTAGAAGAACTCAAGAAAATTCTTAAGGAGCATCGCAAGGACTTTGGATACTCAATGGATGATTTGAAGGGCATTAGTCCCATGATAACTGTCCATCGAATATTCATGGAGGAAGGTGCTAAACCAGTTGCGGAATTTAATAGACGACTGAAGCCCGAAATGAAGGAAGTGGTAAGTAAAGAAATTGTACGCCTACTGGATGCAGGTATAATCTATCATGTAAAAGAAAGTGAATGGGTAAGTCATGTTCATTGTATCCCTTAGAAGGGCGGTTTTACTGTTGTTCCTAATAAAAATAATGAATTGATACCTACTGGAACTATTGTTGGACATAGGATGTGTATAGATTTCAGGAAATTGAATAAGAAACTAGGAAATATCACTATCCTTTACCGTTCATAGATCAAACTTTAGAGAGGTTAGCAAACCACACTCATTTTTGCTACTTGGACGGATACTCTGGTTTTTCTATGATAGATTCTATTGTTATTGCCATGATGTTGATTGGCTCCATGTCTAAGTAGATCATTAGTTCTTGGGTAGATGGAGAAACTCTAGTATGGGATTAAAATAAGATAAAGTTTATTATGATATTCATCGCTGTGACCATGTGTTAGATTGTGTTCATCTTGATGTTAGGAGAAATCGACCTCTCAATATTTGCCTCTTGTGGGGACTTGATAGAGGGAACTACTTGCTCGTAGACGGAGGTGTGTTAGCACTTACAATGACTATAAAGCTGTTGGCACTCCTTACGTATCAACTTGGGAACCGAGGAAACTCACGGAACACTATCCATGCCATAGGATACGTCCTACGGGATTAAGTCCCTTAATAGCGCAGTAATTCGATTGATATTGATTGTTGTCTGCTGTGGTTATGAGGATGATGTGAGCAGTGGTTGATGCCTATTTGTCCAAATACGGAGTTCCTCCCACACATACGTAGTTGAGAATGTTTATGATAATAATCTTTATCTTAGCTCTTTATAATGCTAGAGGTGTATCCGCTACTCCCTGAGAACGTCTTTTTCCCATTGCAGTTTCAAATCTCTTTTACATACACGATACTTATTTTCTATGTTCAGTTGTTTTACTTTACTTATTGTTATCTTATACCAAAAACCCCCAAAACACCTTTTTTACACAATACTCGCATTTTATCTTGTTACTTAGAACTTTATTTAGCATTTCTATTATAGTATTTAATTCAAGAGTTATTAGACTTCAGACTCCCGCTCCCTGTAGGATCGATATCTTTATTTCAAAACTAGCTACAAACGATCTGTGCACTTGCAGTCATCAATTAGCTTTGGTGCTTCCGACTTGGGTGTTCTTGACATGCTCCGGCCTTCACACAATGCTCTACGTCTCCATGCCAAGCTATGTTCTTTGGAACACCATGTAGTTTTGGTTGGCCTACTCTATGGGATGTTCGTGCCAACGCTGAGATCTTGGTGATCGCAGTCCTTCGGTGGCATTTGAGGTTCTCGGGGCCTCGCTTTGTACTCAGGTTCCCTCATCTAGTAATGGTTGTTGAGGCCAAGAGGAGGTGTGGTGGTAGTGTCGGTGGAACCTTGCCTTCGGTGGTGACCTCGGCAGGGGATGCCCTTCGACGACGGCTACGACTCTCCTAGTTCTTCAAGGTGTAGCGTGATCGCTCGCTAGGAGGGTTTCGTTTCTCGGTGCAATATCGACTTCGAGATCGCTTGGGTTGATCCAATGGCACTCCTCCATGGTCTTCATGGCCTGTTCCAAGTTGTTGGGTTCTAAGTTGTAATGGTGGTGTTGTAGGCTTTGTTCGTGTCCGGTTTTTCCTCTTTGTTTTTTCCGTCGTTTTTGTGTTAGTGTTGTTTACTACATGTGTCACCCGTTGCGTTTGTATCCGGTTCGATCTTTATAGGAAAATGGTTCAGGCTGGCTTATGCCTGCCATAGTTGTGCCTAAAAAAAATCTTACTATAAATCCATCAGAGATAATTAGTAGAGGAACACAAATTGATTTGAAAAAAAAAGGTGGACTTCACTACACACGGTAGTGACATGAGTTTTCCATTTAAAGAATATAAAATGTAATCTATATTAGTACTTCCTAGAGAAATCGACTCCGTCGAGAGTGCAACACTAGAACAGAAAAACACATACTAATTCGAATTGCATGTTCAATTAGAGACAACGAGGTTGTATCAGCATCAAGATTTGTTTGATTGCACAATAAGAAGAATATTTCGACCAAGAAGCGTGAATAAAATAATGTTTTGAAATGCATTTTGAATGAATTGTTGTAAAAAAAGTACAATAATTTTCATTCATAGGAATCAAAAAAAACACATGAAATATTCATAGTGATTTAGTACTTCAAAATTTATGTGAAAGTCTCTTAAATCAAAAAGCCCACAATAACTAGTATCTCAGTAGTATTCAATTGTCGACTTGGTCTGCATACTTTATCTATTTTTTCTTGAAAATAATAACATCGAGTGGTACAGAATATGTGAAAAAAGTTCACGGTACCAACATGAGAATTGCTCCTTTTTGTGTCAACAGGCTGCACGGGAACAAGAGAGCTACCCTGAAGTGCATCCTAATTGGGCCGACCCAAGTTGATCATCTAGTTCTTTTTTATTAATTTCAAATTTAGATATTTATTTGTATTTAAATATGATTAAAATATTCATAAAAAAATCATGGTATAGATACATATTTTCACATGTTTCAAAACAAATATATTTATGGATCTTATAGAATATTCAAGTATTTCATTTTTTTGTTCAGTAAAAACTTACATTGAAAAGTATAAACATGAGATGTAGTTTTGAGGAGCTCGACGCGAGAAAACTACAAAAAAATATACGATAATCTGAATGTTTGGTTCAAAATGCATTTCAAAACCGAGTCAAAAGGCCCATCCCAGAGCCCTCCCACGAGGATGCACTCTTTGTCCGAGCTACAAGTCGCACGCTGGGTACTCCTAATGTGATACTTCTCGTCTTGGGAGACACTCGAAAGTGGCTTTCGTGGAAATATGTTTATCTTTCGTTTATTATTATTTTATAGTCTTCTTTTATTACTAATCTCAATATCTCTTTATTTCCACTTTATATCTTTTATCACTTTCTAATTTCATGCATATGTGCTTCAGTGATTGTGGGTGTTTGAGTCGTAAACACTCCCGAGTTCTGGACCTGTACTGTTATGTACTATAAAATGTTGTGTAAAGACATAATAAAAACCATTGCGTTTGATTTCTTCATAGAACGAATCACGATGGTTTCAACAAAAACAATAGCACTAGAAGACACAACATCGACCACACCATGTTCGTCGAGGTAACCATCCATGGTCTTGTTGCCTTTCCCCGTCCAATTAATTTGCTCCCGTCGTCTATCATTTTCCGATTTCGCGAAAAGAAAGGGACTGCTTCTGTCTATCTATCTCCTCGGTGGCACCCGATTTCTCCGTGTGACGTTAGTTTGATGGCATCACGTGAGTGGCGTCGTACAGGTCGACCTACCATGGTTTAGAGAGAGAGAGAGAATAGGCATACGCATTTGGTAGATTCAGGAGTTCACTTTCACTGCTATACTTGATACAGAAAGCTTTGGAGGTCGCCATCTTCACTTGTTCTTTTCAAACCCGTTGAACATGCGCTCGTTCTGCCTTCTGCCGTTTTTGTCTTTTCCTACGATCACTAACTGACGAACCTACACGTACACAAAATCCAATATGCTCTACAAGCACGAAAAAGAGAGGAGATTTTCGTCTCCCTAATTCAAGTGACCGTGTTATTTAAAAAATAAATCAAAGATCATATTTACGAGGTTTAAATAAACTTTCAAAAAAGGTATATACCCAATGACATATTCCAAAGATGTGTAAAATACTTATTTCCAATACTTTTTATTCTGAGCTACACAAAATGACAATAGTGTGGATATGAGTATGCATATTCTCAAATCTCCAAATTTTATCAGATTTTGTGTAGCCCATTACACAAAGAATTTCGGGTTGCGGTTATGCATGCTTGTAGGATAGAACATTGACTACGTCTTGTATTATTTTCATATTTTTGGAAGTTATAGATATAATTTTTGAATAAATAAAGGAGCACTAGAGCTCGGGAGGCAAAGACACTTTCCACATGAAAAAGTCTTACAAAAACATTTGTGAGGTACTCCCTCTCTTGGAAAATACTTTAAGAATAAGGTCGTGTGTTTTCTGTCTGACAGCAAGAATAAATCATTTAGAGGTCAATAAGGTCATGTTGCAGGTAATCAACAGCATGTTGCAATGCCAGATCACAATGTTGCTGCCAACAATTGTGTTAACCTAGCAAGACAAAATGTCAACTTTATGTTCCATTTCAATGGGGGTTTTCACCTGAATGTTGCTCCTGGTGAACAGCTAAATGACGCAGGATTTCTAGAACTCAGTGACTTGATAAATCTTGCAATTCACAAACATGAGCCTATTGATTGGGTCATTATGCAAAATGATGATGTTATTATGGAAAATGACAATGCTCAACCCGGTGATAGTTATGTAAAACTTACTCTAAGTTCTTATCCAACTGATTCTGATGGCTCTGGCAATTCTGTTAATGTCCCACATGTCCCTAATGGTGTGGCACCAAATGGTGCAGTTCGGCGGAATATTCACATTGGCATGGTTCTTCTACCTAAAATTTCACAGCCTAACCTTGTGATTGCTCGCTCCAAGGAAGGGTATGCAACTTGGGAAGCTTTCTTTAAGAATGTCAGGGATTCTTTTGTAACTGTGATGTTCCTACGGAATGGGTGGATTTCCTCACATCTAAGTTAATGACCCCTGATGATTTCAAGTGGACTAAAAGCTTACTTCAATCAAAAATTTGGTACATTATCTCTAATCACTCTGATATAGTCACTAAAAAAATTCCAGCTTCACATCTCTTGTCGAGTGAAAAGTCCACATGTTTGTAGCCTTATGTTGCTTGCAAAAATTAGACCCATGGCTTCTCCACCCCACAAGCCCCCAAGAGGGAATCTGCTATTGTTCCTCCACCATCCTCTTCTGCCATTCATCTGAAGAAAAGGAATAGGTCCACCCCCATGCCGACTACTGCGGTTAGAAGGAGCAACAAAATCAAAGCAAAATCCAAGGGATTTAAGACAAACATATTTTTTGATAGGAATTGTCTAGCCTTTGCTCCCCAGTCACACAGCTGAAGAAGAAGGTGGTTCAGAACCTCTATCAGAGATTTGGCTTGGCTGATCAAGATGCATTTCCTAAAGATCATAATGATCACAATGGTGATAAGGAAGCTTCTTCCAGTTATGATGATGAAGTTTCTGATGCAAGCTAGACTCTATGGAGATACCCCTCTCTATTTTTAGAGATATAATGGTGTCTCTGCTATTAAGAAACTTGTGTTTTTTCTTCTGTGTGTGGTTTTCTTAGACATGGTTGTCTTTGTGGCACTATATTTTGCACTGGATTTCTATGCTTTATGTTTACTCTCTCTGTGCTGCTATTACCTAGTCCCTCTCAGGAAAATGTGTCATGGCTGTGATTCTATGTGATATGTGCAATCTGTTTGATTATATGATGGTGCTTATGGTGTCCATCTAAGAAAGGAATCAATTTTTAACAATTTTCCCTCATGAGTAAACAGTGTTGGAAAGTTTTAAATTGGAACATAAGGGACCTTAATGATAAAGATAAGTGGACTCTCATTTACAATAAAACAAAGTAAAGTGGATGGCATGTGATTTATTTTAAGAAACTAAAAGTGAGTAAATTGATATCACTTTCATTAGGTAGTTCTGCCCAAGAAACTTTGATGCTTTTGCACTTCATGCATGAATTGGCGGATCTAGTGGTATCCTCCCTATTTGGGATAGCTCTGTTTTTACTGGCACCACTGTTTGCTAGAACAATTATGCTCTCTCGGTTGATTTTGTCTCCACAAAAGTTGATTGTCTTGGGCTCTTTGAAATAGTTATGCCCCCTGTCAGAATGCTCAATAGTTATAATTCCTCTCTTGGTTCCACAATATTCAAACTGCTACTAATATTGATTGGCTTGTTGTGGGTGATTTTGACTTGATTAAGTCCCCTGATGTGAGATCCAGACACATGGCTTAATAGGAATGATAGGATACTCATATCAACAAGTTGCAATTTATTTTCTGGAAGCTCATTTGAAAAGAACTCTAAGTTTAAGCGTGCTTGTCCTAGAGCAATTCTAGGATTGGTGGCCGACCGAGAAGTGGGTACCGGGTGCGCACGAGTGAGGACAAAGTGCGCAGAAAAGACTAGTGTTGGTGTGTGGGGCCAGTCTAGATATCCTATTAAGATGCCAGGAGTGACACCCCCGGGGCCCAGTGGACGGGGTGTTACAAGTGGTATGAAAGCCGACCCTCGCGGTTATATAGGTGTGCGGGTCAGTGGCGGGACATGTGGAGCATGGCGCGTGTGGCCTGGAGTGGAAACCGCATGGCACATGTGCCGGCACTGGACGCACAAACGTGTGCCAAGAGGGAACATTCCTGGCTTGTGCTTGATTGATGAGAGCATCGATTTTCTAAGGGTGGGTGCATGTGAGATCCAGGCACATGGCTTAATAGGATTGATATGATACTCATACCAACAAGTTTCAACTTCTTTTTCGGAAGCTCATTCTAAAAGAACTCTAAGGTTAAGCGTGCTTGGCCTAGAGTAATTCTAGGATGGGTGACCGACCGGGAAGTGGATACCGAGTGCGCACGAGTGAGGACAAAGTGCGCAGAAAAGACTAGTGTTGGACCGTGGGGCCAATCTAGATATCCTATTAAGATGCCAGGAGTGACACCCCTGGGGCCTAGTGGACGGGGTGTTACACCTGAGAACAGAAACAGGGCCGGTGGAAATTTAAATGAAATGATGTTGTTCAATGAGGAAATTAGTAATTTGGTTTTGATTGATATTCCTCTCAAGGGAAGAAACTTTACCTGGAGCAATATGTAGTCAGCTCCTCTCCTGTAAAGGCTCGATTAGTTCTTCACCTCCCTCTCATGGACTAGCTCCTTTCCAAATACTATGGCGTACCCTCTAGCCATGACCACCTCTGACCATGTCCCATGTGTAATTTCCTTCCAAACAAATATTCACAAGGTACAAATGTTCATATTTGAGAATATATGGCTTGAAATGGAAGGTTTTCTCCCTTTGGTACAGAGAGCTTGGACTCACTCCCTTTATCATGCACATGTAGCCAAAAGGATCACTGCCAAATTTAAGATTCTTAGGAAATAACTCAAATTTTGGTCCAAATCATTTACCTCACTTAAGGATGAGATTAATGATAGAAATGGTGTGATTTCACTTCTTGACTCTGTGGAGAACTTTAGTGATTTGTCTCCTTCAGAGAGAAAGCTTAGAATCTCCCTCAAAATTCATCAGGTTAATCTCCTTAAGCGGCAACTAGCTTACTAGAAACAACGAGGGAAGATAAAATGGGTCACTTTGGGTGATTCGAATTTGAAATTGTTTCACTCAATTGCTATTGTGTAGTAGAGGAGAAATCATGTTGCATCCCTCACCAAGTCTGATGGTACCTCTGTCAGTAGCCATGAAGAGAAAGCCTAAGATTTTCTTGATTCCTACGAAAATAGGCTTGGGAGAGCAGAGCCCACAAAACAATGCTTTTGATATGGCTGGCCTACTAGCTATTTAGGTGGATCTCTCCTTTTTAGAAGAGCCTTTCTCCACTAATGAAATTGATGCAGTGATTCATGAGTTCCCTAATAACAAGTCTCCTGGCCCTGATGAGTTTAATGCAAAGTTCATGAGGAAGTGTTGGCCATCATTAGCAAGATTTATATGACTTACATGCAATTTCATCAAGGTAGGCTCTGCTTAGAAAGTATTAATGGGTGCTTTATCACCCTAGTAACTAAAAAATATGGAGCTTCCACCATGAATGATTATAGGCCCATTTCTTTGTTGAATTATACCCTCAATCTCCTCACTAAGCTTCTAGCCAATAGATTGCAGAAAGACATTATGAAGCTCATTCATGCAAATCAATATGGTTTTATTAAATCCAGAACCATTCAAGATTGTCTATATTGGGCCTATGAATTTCTTCATCAATGTCACAAGTCAAAGAGATATATGCTTATTCTTACGCTAGATTTTGATAAGGCGTTTGATAGAGCTGGACACTATTTCATTCTACAAGTGCTTTAGAATAAGGGATTTGGTTCTCGATGGCGTTTCTAGATTAAGAAAATCCTCTCTAGTGCTACTTCTTTTGTCCTCCTTAATGGAGTTCCTAGGTCCCTCTTCCATTGCAAGAGAGGGGTGAGCCAAGGAGACTGATGGCTATGAAAATAGCCATATTTATCTATGTTTATATCTTATATTAAGTCAAACAATTGATGAAATATCTCTCTAACATTGACAATAATGACTAATTATTACAAAGATGTTCAAATGCTTGTTTTAAATTGTGATGTGTAGGAACTGGAACAACTAAGAGAGAATCACATGTTGCCAACTCAACCAAGCCAACTAGAGTCGAAAGCCAAAGTGCAGGAGTGTTAATGAGCACTGGTACCATGTGCCAGTACCACATGGAGGCGGCTTCCCTAGGTCAAACAGAGCAGCTTTCGTGAAGGGCCCTATATATTTTGAGACTCCAAGCCGTCGCAAATAGAGCCGTCATTCTCAGATTGCATCTGAAACACACCGAGGAAGATCCACCACTTCACCACCACCATAATTCATCATCTCCATCTCCATCTCATAGCCATAGCAATAACTTGTATTCAAGATCTCCTCGTGGTTGGTGTAGTAACCTCACCTGATAAGGTACATGTACCTGTGTTTATAGTGCTAGTTCCTGGATCGAATAGCTAGCACCCATAGTTTAAGATGTAATATCAAGAAACAAAGGTTATATTACATTGCATATCCAGGAATAAAAATAGTCCATTACAACTTACTTAGCTCATATGGCTATCTTATTGCAAAGCAACATATATAAATATAAAGCATGGAGTCCTTCAACTTCATATGCCATAGGCAAACATGTTGGGTGCAGACTCGTAATCCCTAATCATCATACTTCACTATCATCAAGTAATCCTGCAACATGATAAGTTACAGCCACAGGGGGTCAATACACCTGAATTGTATTGGCAAGTGATACCATATTTGTATAGTAGAATCTAGCAACTACATGAATATATGGCTAAGTGGAGTTTTGGCTGGCCTTTGCATAAAGCAAGTTTTCCCTATCCTTTATAAATATTTTTCTCATCAACACCTCATCAAACTTGGCACACTGGATACCCTCTAGGTCCTTCACTTGTTCACCCAACAAGTTTTAACTTAGAGAAATTAGAATGATGGGATTCTTGAACTGCTTCAATGTCTTGATGCTCAGAAGCTGTCCATAACAGAGGACATGGCTAAGTAATTAGTTTTACCCTCTCGAGAGGTGGTGCATTTTCCCCACAAGACTTGATATGCATTGAGACGAGACATTTCGGGAGAAATCTCTCAGACCAACACGGACGCGCTCCATCCTACAAACACTACCACCCTCTATCCGGCTGACTGAGTTCTCGCAACTTAGTTGGTCAAGGCGGAGCCCATATGCCATGTGGCTGCACTGGAAGCTTCGTGACAAGAACGTCTCCAATCTATTTGTTCCTAGGTGGCCGTCCACAAGTGCGATACACCAGGGTAAACCATAGACATGGGCCTTGAGTAACCACTCAACATAATCCATACAAGTCTCATTTCCACCCAGGTGATTCATTAACATTAAGTTGGTTTCATCATACAAAACATATACTTCCCATAGCAATATCATAATATGATTTCCACCCACGATATCTAAATATCATGACTAAGCATTTTACTCTTACAACGTCTCCTACTCTTAGGCAATACTACAAGGAATATAATAATAGGATTTGCATAGCATAGCAATATATAAGTAATAGTCCTACCATGCATTCTACTAAAATAGCACTAATGCAAATAGTGTAAATAATAGGACATATGATGAAGTATCACTTGCCTCGATAGTAGGATAATTAGATACACTTCTTGAATTTTCAAACGTCACACTCCGTAAAATCTACAGCATCACAAACAAACTTTATGCACACCCTTAATATCACAAGAAACACAAAAATAAAGAAATGCATGCAAGCATGCAACATGAAATTTTTATTCCAAGTTATTCTAACAAGTTTCAGAACTCTACAATTGCTTTATGAACATTCTATAAGTTCATGATGTCAATTGCAACAATTTAGTGCAAGTAGATTATTTAAAACCCGTTTTCCCATAACTATATAAGGCCTTCCTTACTCAAATAATGCTACAGTAGTTTATTTATACAAATAATATTTGGTTCTGATCTTACAGTACATAGGCTTCAAAACACAACTAATTGCAAAAGGTTTACCCAATAATAATTTATAGAACTATTTTTATAGACAAAATACACATTTGAAACTCTATAAAAAATAGTGACATTATGTTTAGAAAATATTCATTGTTATGGGTCCATTGCAATCTACATATTTTTGTGAATTCGGGGACATATTATGTATTAATTTTGGTTTTATAGAACTAAAGATATGATTTTTTGAATTTTCTATGTTTATCTGTCCAAAATCTGAAAACAGATAAATATATTCATATTATTCATTTTACAGACGGAATCAACTTAATATAGCTTATAGAATTTAAATATATCCCAATTACTCTATTTCTTTACTTCAGCATAGATTAACTTTAAACTAACCAAAGGGTGAAAATAAGGGTATCGTTGCATTCTACTCATCCTGGCCATCGGTCGTGATGGACCTGATCTATTCAATCGTGCAAGAATTTATACTGTTATGTGACAGGAAGTTTGCCTATTTGTTGTTAAACTAACAGTTTCCTGTCCATTGCCTTGCCGCCACAACGGAATCAGGAGGTCATCAGGTAATTTTGATTAAGCTAATGAGTACATATGGCGTTCTCTACCCAGTACTGTTTCAAGATGGTTATTATTTTTTCAACTCCCCTTGGCACAAGGTGTTTGCAGTGACATGTTTTATGTAGTATGGTGGAAGATACGTTACCTTGATTAATATGAAGAGTACTAATGGGGCAGTTGGCTTGAGGTCGAATACTAATCCCTTTGCATTTCCATATCAGTGCAGTCTTGTTCATCAGGAAGGATAGTCGATGCAATATTTCCGGATAAAGAATGGACCATCTCTTGTTCCGCACTGTGAAATTTGCTAGCTCCAGATGATAAGCTGCATAAATGTACACATGAGAGACAAGCAGCCCTTGGATAAGAATAATTTACCAGAAAAGATTTCACACGATTGGTGAGCTTTTAAACAAAAGGGAGAGGTTACCTGCAGTCTGTTTCTCTTCAGTAAGTTGCCGGTCCAGCCATACGTCTGTTGTTTGGCAATCTCGGCTGCGAGTTTCGCAGTGGCTCAGGCTTTGCTTGAGATGGAGAGGACGTTGGCGCGGCTCGGGCGGAGGCGGAGTCGACGATGTACTCATCCCGGGAGACTACGGAGTAGCAGAACGTGTTCCTGGCGTCAGGTCAAATTGTCGAGGCCCTCGTCTATCCTTGCCGATGCTCCAGGAAACGGTAGGGTCCGGTTGGAGTGAAGGCGGGGTGGCAGGCGTCCTCCTCGGTGAACTCCGTCTGTGCCGCAACGGATTGATTAAAAAGCCTAGGGAGGTGCACTTGGGCAGAACCAAACGAACAGAAAAAAGAAAAGCCTGGGTCCCTGTGACTGTGATTACCTCGCCACGGTCGTTGGACCTCGGGGCGGCCAGCGATCTTCGACGAACTCCTGCCGCTAAAGCAGCAGTGCTTGGGCGTGGTTCAGGGAGAGGTGGATTGTGAGAAAGAGCTCTGACGTTGTGTATCTAGGGAGGGAAGAGGTCGAGTGAGATGTGAAGTGAAACGACCGCCAGTTCAGTTTTCCATATATGGGATTTTAAGGTGCACTAAAACGGGTTATTAATCCCCGGAATGGAACCGTGAGATAATGGGGAGTAAATTTTGTTTTTAGATCGAGGAATTTATATGTCTAAAGTTGATGGAATCATGAGGAGAAGGTGTGTCCCTGGATGTACGTTCAGTTTCAGTTTCTCAACGACAGGAGGAGGAAGAAAGAGCAGTTCAGCTCGCGTCGGTCTAGTTGGGCCAGGCTAAAGCGGCCCAATATAGAGCATAGAAGATAAGCAAAAACAAATTAGCAGGTAGATGATCCAGAAAATTCAGTCCGACAAAAGAGGTCACCGATGGACTGCTTTGGGCTGGCCGGCTCAAGTTTGGTCCGCTCATTGTTTTTTATTCATTTCTCTTTTTCTTTTTCTGATTTCTTTTCTAACTTTTGATTTAGGGAGCCAGATTGATTCAAGCAAATTCCTAAAAATTTGTAAAACTTAGAATAAGCTTCTTAGCACATAATGTAATCTATTTCCTTCCCAATCAAAATTACAAATTAAATATTGAGCTCTTTGTCCTACATGGCTATTCTTGCATTTTCCTTATTCTTTTTCTTCTATAAATCATATATTTTGAATTTTGAATTACAAATCGGTCCAAAATAATTTATATGACTTTTTAATATTATCTGTCACTATATATCATTTAGGATTATTTTTTCCAATTTAAATATTTATTTTAGCTATGGACTTAAATTGACTTATTGTGAATAAATCCTTATTAGGGTTTAAGTTTTGGTATTTATTATTTCCTAGGGTTTTAAATTTTAATTCTTCATGATGATGATGATGCGTGCAATGCATGAATGTATTTTATCTTTTGATTATTTGTCACTTCCTCGTTCAAAATTCATCTTGTTTATGGAAGGTTTTGATATTTCCATTAGAGGTATACAAATTTCTTTTCCCCCTAAATTTCAACCTTTATTTCTTTTTTTGCTTATTTTTCACATTTCAAAATTTGGAAAATTTTGGGATGTGACAGTTGGTGACTTTGTAAGGATATTTGGTATTGATCTAAGTAATTCTGCAATGTTTTTATCCTTGATTATTATGAGTGAGTAGTCCTCACGAGTTATGGGTTGGGGAATAGCCTCGCAGTGATTATGTGCATCTAATTACATAGGAATATCGTGTGGTAATTTCATAGCATATTCGTATTTGTATGATTGTCTCTTACCTCAATCCTAAGACTTGCCAGGTACCCAAGACCCCCATGATTGATCAAGATTTGAGGTGAGATGTGTGGTAAACGGCGCCTACGCGTGAAACCCAGTAACAGCAAGGGAACTATAGTAGTTGTTTAGTGATCCATTTGGGAACAATAGCAACATCAAAGATCTTAATATTTTGGTCTGTATTTTACTTAATAATCGTTCATAGTTCGGTGCTTCGTGGTATAACGTTTGGACTAACGGACTATATGCTATGCATGTCGCTTGTAGGGGATATAGTATGTACGTATTGGGTTGCCCACAAATCCTATATATATTAGATCATTTACACATGAATGTGTTTATTATTATTTTTATCTCATATGTATGCATAGATGCTGATGAAACTGAAGGAGATATGCCCTTGAGTCAAATAATAAAAGGATTTATTATCATATCTCATTAGTTCATAATAGTTTTATATCATGCTATAACTATATCAAGAGGAAACACTAGTTTCATGTATGATATATAAGCAAATCAGAAGTCCCTAGTAGCCTATATTCAACTAGTTCATTGGGCAGCTGATGATCAAGGTTTCCTGACCATGGTATATTTATGCCGACTGACAATAAAGTCATATCATCTAGAGACGATGTTATGGCATTACCCACCGATGATTGTTGCGACATGATCATGTCACATAGTATATAGTTGCAATTGTATAAAATAGAGTGTCTTAATCCTTAGACCATAAGATCATATTAATCACTATCACTTGAAGATTGTTATGACTGCATCAACCGTCATGTCTGTAACTTGGTGGCCATAAAGGTGTATGTTGGGTATTTCAAAGGGACATGTTGAGGCCTATGTATCAAGATCGAGATTTGTTCACCTATGTGACGGGAAGATACACTGGTGCCACTCGGTGAATTACATCCATAAGCTGCATAGCGTATGCCTAGGTCATGGAAATGGAATATCACGTGAACGAGTAAAACAATACTTATTGGAAACGAGATCGAACAAAGAATCATGATACCGATGATCAGATCTCGGAAAAGTAAGTATCGAAGGAACAATGGAACTGGATATGAAGTTTATAGTTCGACATGACACGGTATCATGGAATTCATGGGGGTCATTATGGGCATCCAGGTCCAATTAGTGATCATTGATTCGAGATCATCTCAATTATATCTGTGTCATTCCCGTAGGGGTAACAAACTTAAGAGAATTACGATGTTTAGAGATCTTCCTGTAAGATGGAATCACAGAAGAGAGAGAAACCAGAATCATTCCAAAGCAAATCCGAAGTTGTTCAGAGAAAGAAAGAAGGGAGAAGACCGAAAGGTGTTTTGGATAAATGGAAATTTATACTCTGCATTTATTATATGTTAATTATGAATTAATATATAGTAAGTAAATATTTAAATTAATATTTAGAGGGCAGTTTCCTCTACAAGGCCAAAACACAGGAGGGAATCGCCCCAGAAGGAAGCACCCGAAAGAGGGCAGAAAACAGTAGCCACAAGTGAGATAGGCCACTTTGACCGGCCCATGCAATCTAGATGGCGGTCGAGTGCTATGCGCCGCACATGCGGGTGGAGTTGGCCGCTGCCAGCAACCCACTCGGCCCCGACACAACACGGGTGCGTGAGTCTGCTAATTGTGTCTTTGGTGGCCGTCTGGGTGGCGAGCTCACCCTTCTCTGTATGCTGCCGCTACGAGCTAGGCCACGCATGCATGATACGTCGTAAATATATCTATAATTTTTGATGTTCCATGCTTGTTTAGTATCTACTTTCTTATGTTTTGTTCATACTTTGAGGTATTTTTATACATTTTCTGGAACTAACCTATTAACAAGATGCCATAGCGTCAGTTGCCTATTTTCTGCTGTTTTTGGTTTTAGAAAAAGCTAGAAAAGACATATTCTCGGAATTGGATGAAACAAAGCCTGAAGTTCCTATTTTTCCCGACATAACACGGAGTCGAAAGGGGAGACGAAGGGGAGCCAGGGGGTAGGCACACCCTAGGGTGGCGCACACCCTAGGGTGGCGCAGTCACCCCGCCCACCTCTGGCATCGTCTCTTCGCCTATATATTCCCCCCGGGACGAAAACCCAAAAGACAAGATCCGAATTCCACGAAAAGTTCCACAGCGCCGCCGCCACCGAGGAGGAGATTCAGGGGACAGAAGTCACTATCCCGGCACCCTGCCGGGACGGGGAAGTGCCCCCGGAGCCATCTCCATTGACTCCACTGCCATCTCCATCGCTGTTGCTGACTCCCATGATGAGGAGGGAGTAGTTCTCTCTCGAGGCTAAGGGCTCTACCGGTAGCTATGTGTTCATCTCTCTCTCTATGCGTGATCTTATAAGATCATGAGCTTTGTAATCTATAGATCTATTCTGCACTTAAGTGCTTTAATTAATCCGTGCTTATCCCCGTGTGTGTGAAGTTGACAGTGTGCACATCGTGTGGCACTTTGGCTAAGGTTACAAAAATACTTATCATGATTATAATTTGAGTTGGATATCTCTATGAGATTGTGGTGTTTGTTGGAACCATCTAGCGCTCAAGGTGACAGTGAGGGGTTATCTAGATGGGGAATGCGAACTTTAAGGTGTGTTGTTATAGCCCTACAGTGTCCAACCGGAGAGTAGTTCAGGGTAGCATAATGAAGAGAAGATATTTATATGAGAGTGTCCACTAGTGAAAGTATGATCCCCAGGTCTTGTTTCTAAGCATTAAAACACCCTTTACAATCAGTCATGTTACATGTTTGCTTGCTGCCACTCTTATTTCAGATTGCAATTACCAATTATAATCATCCATATTACTTGTATTTCACTATATCTTCGCTGAACATTGCACCTATGCACCTGACCAATGTATTGGGTATGTTGGGGACACAAGAGACTTCTTGTATCTTGATTGCAGGGTTGCTTGAGAGGGATACCTTTGACCACTTCCTCCCTGTGTTCGATAAACCTTGGGTGATCCACTTAAGGGAAACTTGTTGCTGTTCTACAAACCTCTACACTTGGAGGCCCAACACTGTCTGCAAGAATAGAAGCGTGCGTAGACATCAAGCTATTTTCTGGCGCCGTTGCCGGGGAGGTAAGGTAAAAGGTACTCACATCCTCTGGCTACTGAGCTATCTTCTAGTACTATTGCTGGTGTGTGAGTGCTCGAAGTTATTTCCTTTAGATTCTGCAATTATATCTTTTTGTTTCTTGTTTTTATTTTCACTAGTTAGGCTTAATAGAAAAATTAGAGAGCTTTATAGTATAAATCTTGAATTAGGACATCAAGTGTTTGAAGAGAAAATTAAAAAACCTATGGAACTTTATTTGCATGCTAATAGAAATGTTATTAGTATGAATTCTTTGAACACCATTATTGCTAATGTTATGGAAAAGTCTAAGCTTGGGGAAGCTGGTTTTGATGAGAATGATATTTTTAGTCCCCCAAGCACGGAGGAGAAAATTTACTTTGATGATACTATACCTCCAATATATGATGATTACAATGATGAATATGATATTTTCAGTCCACCTACTATTGAGGAGAAAATTAATTATGATTACAATATGCCTCCTATATTTGATGATTATGGTGATGAGAATAATAATGATAGCTATTTTGTTGAATTTGCTCCCACTACGATTAAAAAGAATGACTATGCTTATAGGGAGAGTAATAATTATTTTATGCATGTGGCTCATGATAAGAATGTTTTATGTGATATTTATATTGTTAATTTTATTCATGATGCTACTTAAAGTTATTATGAGAGAGGGAAACATGGTTTTATGTATCTCAGCAATATTAAGTTTCCCCTCTTTATGTTGAAAATTTTGAAGTTGCGCTTGTTTTGCTTTCTTATGCTTGTTGCTTTGTGCTTTCATGACTTGTTTCTTTACAAGGTTATTTTTCATAGGAAGTGGGTTAGACTTAAATTTGTTCTATATTTGCTTCTTGATGCTCTCTTTTACTTCAATTCATATTTCTTATGTGAGCATCATCGAAATTATCATGCCTAGCTCAAAGGCGTTAAAGAAAATCACTTATTGGGAGATAACCCAAATTTTTATTCAGTAAGTTTCTCTTTTGAGTCGTGGAAGTTATTGCTTCAGTAATAACCTTTCCTTATCATTTTGTGTGGTTTTTGTGCCAAGATTAACCTCTAATGATAGGGAAGTAAGACTTGGAAAAGTTGCTGTCCCAAAACAGATTTTTATGCTTCACTGTAAACATTCGTGAAAAATCCCTGTACATCGGATTGAGATGTAATGTTTTGTGCTTCTGACCCTGGTTGTTATCTAACTTTTGTTAGTTTAACACTTTTTGATTTGAGCAACAGAAGGTTTTCGAAAAAATTGGGTTTTTACCTGCTGGTCTGTTTTGACAGATTTCTGCCATTATTTGCATTTGCCTCTTAATCTCTTTCTCTTTGAGTTCTCTTTTATCATTTGAGCTTTTAGAAGGAATTGCTACAATAGCTTGTGTTTTAATGGAAGTTTTACTTGTGTTAAAACTGAGCCTATAGAATTATTATCTTGAATACACTAATGTTGCTAATGAAGATTGTGTGAAGTTTTGTATGAAGGAAATTTTCAAGTGTAGGGAAGAACAATGTGATAAGATGAAGTATGGACAAAAGCTCAAGCTTGGGGATGCCACCCGTGTCACCCCAAGAAATATTCAAGAAGTACAAGCGTCAAAGCTTGGGGATGCCCAAGGCATCCCCTTCTTCATCAATAAAAATCTCAGGTTTTCTTTCAAACACTTCATTTTTAGTGCTTCATGCATCAATTGTGTTGTTCTTGGAGCGTCTTCATCTTTGTTTTTAGTTTTCTTTTGCTTTCTTTGCTGCAATAAGATGGTTGGATCCCAACACACTTCTTTTGGAGAGAGACACACCCCGTTATTCATTGCCTAGAACACTCTAGTTTTCACTCTTATTGTTTTGTGAGTGTTCTCCTTTGCTAGCACTATGTTTAGCTTTAGTTTTCGTTTGGTGTTGGAAAAGAGTAGGAAATTTCATGCTTATAGTGGTACAAGAGGAAGCTTTTTTTGACTATGGCTTAGACTTTATCATGTCATGTTTGATATTGCTTTGACTTTATGCTTACTGATTATTGTTGTAGCATGACTTGTTCCAAACAATTGAGATTGCTTAATGTGCCTTGAAAGCATCATGCGTTGTTTTAGCATACAAAAGCATAATATTGTGGTATTCTCCTTCGATGCTTTATTTGGGTTGACTTGGTGCATGCTCACACCATGTTAAGACTATACCAAGTCACCATAGCCTCGATGATCATTTAGTTTTCGACTTGTAATATCACTTTATGCTTTAATTAATAATTTTTTGTTGCTTTGCATGATATGACCATTATTGCTCTCTTAGTTGGTCGCTCCCAGTCTTTTGCTAGCCTCCATACCAAGTATGAGTTCCACTCATGCATCCAACTCCAAATAAAACCAAGTTATTCCAAAGAGTCCACCATACCTACCTATTAGCATTATTGCTATTCCAAGTATATTCATGTTTTTATCTACCTTCCGAATTAAACTTGTTATGTGAAATTAGTGATTAAAGCTCTCACGAACTTGATGGCACACTTTACTTTTCTTGCACTTAATAAACTTGAACCATTGTGCCCATCTATGTTGCGTATATGCTTGCGTTTTGTAAGTTGGGAATTAGCAGAACCATATTGTCATGGGGAACGCTTTCAACATTGCACTTTATTTAGTTGATATCATGTTCTTTTGCTTATGGATCCCGGTGGTTTGAAATGAAAGGGGAGCTTGTAAGGCTCATGATGTTCGTATATGTGTTAGAGAAACGCCTGGGCGGCTGGTCTAATCCATGCCTAATCATGGTGGAAACCTGCAGTGTAACCATAATGAGCAATCTATGAAGCATCCTCTTTATAAAAAAAGAATCCTATGCAAATAGGAAAGAAAAAAAAGAGAAGAGAAAAAGAAAAAGAAAAAGAAAAGGAGATACCTATGCAAATAGGAAATAAAAGGATCCTGAGATGCTTATTGTCTGCTTGCCTTGTCATTTTGATATGGGGATTCTTTCATATCATCGGGCAAGGGGTACCCCATTGGCAGTTCTCTATGATACACATGTACTTACAATGACAAGAAATTACTTGTGACTAAACTTGAGTAGCATGAGTAACGGTCTTCGTAAGTAAGGGGCATGAGATTTTCAGCTTATAACTTGTCAAGCATATCCTCATATTTGTTCACTTTAACCTTAATCACCTAAAATATGCTTATGATAGAGGCAATGGGAGCTTAAAGCTAATAAGTACCATAATTTTTGGAAGCTCTTTATGAGACTTGAATCCCTGCTTCCTTCTATGAAGGGCCTTTCTTTTACTTTTATGTTGAGTCTCCATCTTATATCTTTATGCACCTATTGAGAGAGCATAGTGGTCATTCTTAGTTTAATGTGCATTGTCCCAAAGCTTGTTGATTGATTCATAACTTTGATATTGCTTGTTCTTAAACTATTTGTATCTAGTCACCCTTATGAACTTTGAAGGTGTCCTATGCATTTATGTTTTGCTACACTATGAGGGATAAGCTGAATACCATTCTCATTATGTTTTCTATATGTGAAACAAACAAACGTCTTTCAAAGCATTGTTATTCATGAATATTTTGTTTGTACCTTTTCATGTTACAACATAGTTGCTATGTCTTATTGTTAGAACTATATCTTTCATGTCTATGTTAGAGTACTATGATCCCAGCTATCAATGTTTTACAAATACCTTGGTCAAGATTGTGATGGTGCATGTCACCTCAAAAATTATTCTTTTTTATCACTTACCTACTCGAGGATGAGCAGGAGTTGAGCTTGGGGATGTTGATACGTCGTAAACGTATCTATAATTTTTGATGTTCCATGCTTGTTTAGTATCTACTTTCTTATGTTTTGTTCATACTTTGAGGTATTTTTATACATTTCCTGGAACTAACTTATTAACAAGAAGCCACAGTGCTAGTTGCTTGTTTTCTGCTGTTTTTGGTTTTAGAAAAGCTAGAAAAGACATATTCTCGGAATTGGACGAAACAAAGCCTGAAGTTCCTATTTTTCCCGACACGACACGGAGTCCAAAGGGGAGACGGAGGGGAGCCAGGGATAGACACACCCTAGGGTGGCGCGGGTCACCCCTGGTCGCGCCACCAGGGGGTGTGGCCACCCTGGACCACCTCTGGCATCGCCTCTTCGCCTATATATTCCCCCGGGACGAAAACCCTAAAGACAAGATCAGAATTCCACGAAAAGTTCCGCAGCGCCGCTGCCACCAAAGAGGACATTCGATGGACAGAAGTCTTTGTCCCGGCACCCTGCTGGGATGGGGAAGTGACCCCGGAGCCCTCTCCATCGACTCCACCACCATCTCCATCGCTGTTGCTGACTCCCATGATGAGGAGGGAGTAGTTCTCTCTCGAGGCTAAGGGCTCTACCGGTAGCTATGTGTTCATCTCTCTCTCTATGCATGATCTTATGAGATCATGATCTTTGTAATCTATAGATCTATTATGCTACTCAACTGCTTTAATTAATCTCTGCTTATCCCCACGTGTGTGAAGTTGATAGTGTGCACACCGTGTGACACTTTGGCTAAGGTTACATAAATACTTATCATGAGTATAATTTGAGTTGGATGTCTCTATGAGATTGTGGTGTTTGTTGGAACCATCTAGTGCTCAAGGTGACAGTGAGGGGTTATCTAGATGGGGATTGTGAACTTTAAGGTGTGCTGTTATAGCCCTACATCGTCCAACCAGAGAGTAGTTCAGGGTAGCATAATGAAGAGAAGATATTTATATGAGATTGTCCACTAGTGAAATTATGATCCTTAGGCCTTGTTTCTAAGCATTGAAACACCCTTTACAATCAGTCATGTTACATGTTTGCTTGCTGTCACTCTTATTTCAGATTGCAATTACCACTTATAATCATCCATATTACTTGTATTTCACTATCTCTTCGCCGAACTAGTGCACCTATACACCTGACAAGTGTATTGGGTGTGTTGGGGACACAAGAGACTTCGTGTATCTTGATTGCAGGGTTGCTTGAGAGGGATACCTTTGACCACTTCCTCCCGAGTTCGATAAACCTTGGGTGATCCACTTAAGGGAAACTTGTTGTTGTTGTACAAACCTCTACACTTGGAGGCCCAACACTGTCTACAAGAATAGAAGCGTGCGTAGACATCAGTGTGTCGGCCCACGTGGGTCCTAGCTGTTGTACTGCTACCAGCTGATGTGGGTCGGCCCACCCGGCCACCCAGTCAGCCCAGTTGGTTGGCCCCTTTCCCCATTTATTTCCTTTGCCTTTTAATAGTCCCACATGGGAGAGCCTTTGGGAAAGGTACACCCTTTCCACCTAGGGGTGCCCATGAGTGAAATTAAGGACACAAAAATATTCTCGAAGGTAATTTCCTTAGAGAAGCCCCTCCCTCTCGCATTGAATTTGCAGTGGCACGGTCCCAAAGAAGGATTGTACACACAAGGACAACACCACTGTGGCATGCTGTTGTGCTACAGGGATTCCAGACATGAGATCTACTTCCGCAACCTCAGCAGGGATCAGATCCGGGGAGTCATCGTCTTGCACCGTATGTATGCAAAACCTTGGGGGTGCTGCCATTAGTGGCACTGGGGCATCGTACAAGGACCTGGATAAGGGGTGACATGCGAGGAGTTGCACGACCCTGAGGTCAGACCGGTGCGACTACATCATGCATGTTCCTGCATGAGCGTTAGATGCTTACGGTTTACAAGGGTATGTTATCGCTGTCTTCCTCTATGCGTAGTATGCTAGTACGGATAGACACATGATGGAGGTGGGCATTGATACTCTAGTTGTTACCTTCCCACGTGTATTTGTTTATATCGCGACACTGTGAGATGAAGCAGACCGGACCGACCTTACGCGTAATCTTACACGAGACTGGTTCCACGCTCGATATACGGCTTGTACCGTATACAAAAGCTATTTCACAAAACTGTCTTGGCTCATCTTACATATTATCAAATGTTCTGGCATTTCAAAACTTGAGCCAAGATGCCCTTGCAGCAACAACTACCTTCTTAGCTTATATTTACAAAACTATGGAGATCTATATGACACAATCTCCCTATATTTTCAAGACAGAACCTTCAACTACCCTTACCCCTAGGTTTTTCCAAAACCTTTTTATCATGCTTTAACTTACATTCTTGGTAGATGTACCAAGGATCATTACCTTATTCAAACTTCAAACTTTTCAAAATACCCATCCCTACCTCAAGATGGGCCTAGAGGTATACATAGCAATAGATTTGTCTTGCTTGGAAGATGAGTTGCCTTGATCTATTGTTTGATGAAATGCCTTGATCTACTGTTTGACTTGTTTACTTAGGAGTAGTATGAGCTGCCCTAGGAGCTCATCATCTAGCATCATCTAATCCAAGAGTATCAACCCTAAGCAAGTTACCCAAGCTGGACCTGATCCCTAGCCACTAGGTGATCATCTAAAACCATTAACCGGATCACTTCTGAATTTATCCCCTCCTAGAAGCTTCCAAGACAATAAAGACCAATATCAAGCCTGGATATGTCCTACTCAATCTACCCTTCATCATCATCCACTTGATGATGATTTGGAACCTTGTATCCTCTCAAAAGCATTCCCTCTTATACTCTAGTCAAAATCCTCAAAACTGCCAAATTTGACCAAGTCTGGAAACTGTTTCAACATCACTTCTTTGAATACCTCTCTTTCTCAACCCTTGTGCATTTTTGGAAATGCACTTGAACCATCTTGTAGACCATCCTAAGGACTAACAATTCCCACTCTTGAACTTTGATAGATCATCCTCCAACCCACTTGTTATTGATGGTTTTGAAGGCAAGAAAACTATAATTTCTGCAATTCTTTTCAACTAACGTACTTTGGCAGAAGCTCACATCTTCATGTTAACTTCTTTTGACCAACTCTTTGCATGATTGTGTTATACTCATAAAGTTCTATCAATTTGTACTTCACTTATTTAAATTAGACCCTTGTGCTTCTAGAACCGACATGGTTTTGAAGCCTATTTGATAATATGTACTAGCACCCTTATTTTATTCAATTCTAAGCATAAATTCTTGAAGAGCCCAACCCTGATCGACCTCAAACCTCTATACCATGGTGATCTAAATCACTTGTTCTATCCATACATACAGACCATGTCCAAATGGGAGCTCTGAGCTCCAAGATCCAAAAAGGTTTTGAAGGGATAAAACTAATATTGCCTATGTTTCCCTTTTCTTTTTTTCCACCCAAATCAAGTCAAACTCTCAAAACCGAAGGTATCACATGGTGGATACATATGGTGGACATCATATACCATGGGGATATAAATTTATCAAATATTATCCCTAATTATCATGGCCAAAATCTATTTAATTCTTTTAATGGACAAAAACTCCAAATCTCCCTCTATGAAAGAAAGATTGTCTTTCACCAAAACACTTTCCTAAATTTAAGCACATATGAGGCCTATATATCATGCCCTATCTTCCCATATCAAAAATAAATTTGTTTGCAGATTTTTATTATTCATTTTTGCCCTTTTTCTTAAATGATAAAAATGGAATAATAAATGTTTTAAATACTTTCCTGTCCCAATAAATCTTGGGAAAATTCTCCCATGTGTAAAATGGTAATTGGGACCATCTCAAACCAAAAAACCCTTGTACAATTCAAATATTTCAAATCAAATTCTAAAAACAGATTCAACAACATTTGAATAATTAATATCAAAAGTAGCTAAAATATTCAGAAAAATCCCAAACACTTCTTGGAGATGTATCTTGGTCACATCCATCTAGCAACATCACTAAATCATCTTGACTAGATAAAAAACCAAGAGTTAATCCATGATCATCCCTATGGCCAGATTTTGATATTTCTTAAAAACCATGATCCAAACCCTACCCAAACTTCACCACACCTAGCCATTTGATCACCACAGCAACCCCACCTCCCCTGGTCTTGCTAAAATACTATAGAACCCCTCCACCCTTGTCCCTTTGTTCTTATATGAGAGGGAGACAAAGGAAAGGCCATGTCTAGCCTCTTTAATGCCTTGGGAGCACCACCCCCCTCTCTGCCCTATGCAGCACACGGGACCCTAGGACGACCTCCCCACCGCCCCTTAGCCAATCAGAGCTTGGCACCCCCTCTCCCTTTCCCTAGTGGACTTGGTCCATCATACGCTCCCCCACTTGAGATAAAACGAGTTGTGGTCGCTACAACACACCTCTGCCTCTCCATTTCAATCCCTCTCATATCCTCTCACCCTCCCCGAGCACCAGAAACTCGTCCCCGGCCTACCATGATCGAGAAGAGGAGAAGAGCTTCTTCCTTGCCTCCATCCGCAAGTTAAGCTCTCCGCTACCCTAGACCACTTTATCCCTCTCTCTCTTCCTCCATATGACCTCCATGCACAGTGCTACCCGCTCATGAACCTCTTTTGGTCTCAGGTACCTAGAGCCGTCGCCACCGGTTGCAAGTTCGAGTGGAGTATCCTCGGCAAGTCCCTCGTATCTGAGCTCATGCCACCTCACCAATGGCCACCCCACAACCTCAGTCATCTTCCAAGTCCGCATGGACATCCCAGCATCGACATGCAAAAGATCTAGGAGCTCTCCCACCCAAGTCTGACGAACTCCCAGGAGCTCTCGCAGGCGCCCCCGCGTGAGGTGAACCCGATCACCAAACCCTCCCCTGACGCCCCTCGCTAGAGTCGTCGTTGCCGACCACGTCGAACCACCGCATCCCCGGTGATCCCCTGGCCTTCCTTGGCAAGCCCTAGGGTGTACTCCCCCGGCCGCAGTTCGAAGCTGGGTGACGACCTCGTGGTCGTCGATGGCCCTTCTAATCAGACGGCCAGGAGGCCTCCCTACCTCTTCGCCCCTCCTAGGCCACTGACTGGCGGGCCCCGCGCCATGATTTCAAGCAACGCCATCAAGACGCGTCTGTGGCGAGGTTGGGCGGCTGAGTTGCCTGTGACCCGATGAGGTCTGCTCGGCGATGCCCTCTATATTCCTTTTTCTATTTTCCAGATCTGGTTAATCAACTACTTGTTTTAATTCTTTTTGAAAATGGAAAATGACCCAAAATCGCCAGATCTAAATTTCTAAATGCTCCTAAGGGTTTTCCCCAACATGTAGCACAACGATATACCTAGATCTATGTTTGTATCTTTTCAGGAAAAACAATACAAAACAATACCTTTTTCACTAAATAAATCCTCTAGAGAGTTTGGTAAATCCAAATAGAGTGAATCCACTTTGTACTATGAAGTATCTAAGATACCTTGCATGTACATTTGACCTTAATCCAAAAATCTCATTGATTTGTCTGTAGCAAAAATAACAAATTCAATTAAATTCTGCCTTTGGAAATTTCTCTAGGACAAACTATGATAGTTCTTGACCCAATTCCAATCCTCAGTAAAGTGGAACATAATGATAAGTCAAAAACCAGGAGTTCAAGATTTATTGATCATCTAGTAAATTTTGGTGATTTAAATATCTCTTTCTAGGGTTGTTTTAGTAGGAAAATCACTACAAAAGTTTGACAACTCCAAAAATGGTGAATCTAATTTCTATAGAAAGTTATTACAAAGGTGTCCTTGGAATAAAATCAAAATCTCATGTAGATTATATATAGTGAAAATACAAATACCCTCCAGAACAGACTTTGGGATTTTCCCAAGGGAATTCTGTTAGTTATTTTGAAGAAATTCCAACTCTCACCGAAACAATCCATAAAACTCTACCTAAACCAAAGGGGAAATAATTTTTTTATCAAAAGATCTTTTCTTGCAATTTAGATCCTAAAACTAGAGCTTTTATCACTAGAAAATCCATATCAAATCAAAGAAAAATGATAAAATGGTGAAACCACTTTTGTGGGTTTCATTATATCATTACCTATGTGAGGGTATCATTTTTACACAATGGTATCATACAGAACTTAGCCTTGGTCTAAAACCCTACACTAGGCAATCTCTAGACTATAAACCATTACACTGTGTTTGGATGTTGGAAAATAGGAATGGAATTGAATTGGACTAGAAATTCCAAATCCAAGTTGGAAAGGAAATGGCCTCTATTTCCAATTTTGGCATTTGTATGTGCATGAAATTTGATTTGGAATCAAAAGGTAGCACCCGATTCCAAATCTTGTTTGGGTGTACAGACCATAGAATCGAATGTTTTTTTGAGGTTTGACAATATAAACTTGGTTAGATGTATGCAAAATAGTATGTGCATATTTGATGTTTATATAATATTTGTCAAAATACTATGTGTTAGATAGGGGCTTTCGATTGGAATAGCTGGAAGCCTGGAACAACAAACTGAAGAGGACAAAAGAAGAGGAGAGACAGGGGATGGCTAGCCTCAAGACCAGGAACTGTAGCCTCCCGCTGATGGTTGAGAAACCTCTGCCTCCCACCGATGGTTGCAGCCGCCAATTTGCTAGGGTTAGGGGGTAGGCTCCCCAGCCGTTCCAAGAGGGAGATGAGGCCGAGAAGAGGGAGAAGAGGGTGGGAGAAGGGGAGAGGCGGGAACTCGCCGTGGCGGCGCTAGGCAGCAGGCTAGTAGGTCCGCCTGCGGCTTGCGACGGGAGCTGGAGCGGGTCGCTCTCTTTGGTCGTGGCTGAGCGGAAGTGCAAAACGAAGGGGTGCGGGGGTCGCTCGCTTCGATTCCACCCATTATCATGCGGGATAGCTCGAAAACTTCCGAGGCCGAGCAAACACTTGCGGAGTCGCGACTCGGAATCTTTCCAGTTTCCACGCTAAAATTCCAAGGCCCTTCCAAACAGTTGAATTAGGCCCAACAATTCTAGAATTCCAATTCCATGCCTATTTTCCAACATCCAAACACAGTGTTAAAGAAAACTCCTAAAGTTATCCAAGTCATTCCTAATCTCTCTAAGACAATCTTACCAAACCCTACTAAAGTATATTATGTGTTGTATGTTTGTTTGATGTATTGCATTTACACTTGTATGCCTTGTGTTGATTGTGGCAATTGCTTGTCTGCATGTATTCCCCTTGACGACGATAGTTGCGATTATATCGAAGACCAGAAGAAGATGGTTATTATCAGTTATTATGGTATTCTCAGAAGAAGTCTAGGGACATATATTGCCGATTGCTAATCACAGGCAAGCCACCTTCTTGCTCATAAGCCTTGTCCTACTGTTTTACTTATGCATGTTTTACTTATTGTTTATGAAACTGTATTGCTTTAATATATGATGAGCTATATCTGGTAGTGGATTGGATCCTCCAAACCATTACACATTTGTACTACTAAGTACAACCCCCTTGGTGACGCCTACTTGTCCCTAGTATGATAGTTGGTATATAACACAATACCCCTTTGGAGACCTCGATTTAGCCGAAGCAAAGCTATAGGATGGGAAGACCCCCTAAAAATCTTACAAAAGGTTTTATGATAAAACCATGGTGACGTTTGACCTACCAAGAGGAGTTTGAGAAGGGGAAAAGGATTTGTTTTACAAAATGCTGAAGGAAAGATGGAGGAAAAAGGTTTACAAAAACACACCCAGTTCTTTGCAGTTTTGCCAGAACAATTAACCCGTGCAACCACATTACTCCTAGATGGGAAGGGGCTAGACTCATAGTTTGTTTACTCTGGTACGAGTTGCCTCGCAACTACTACAAGATATTTCGATCTCTAGAGGTTGGGTCTTCTCCTGTAAGGGTCCATGTGAAGCATCGATCCGGAGAAGAAACGAACGGTCGGCGGGCCGCCATGTGTTACTATGAGCCTCTCATTGAAAGCACACTTTGTGCAGTGAGAAAGGCGATCTGGTTGGTCCTCGGTACCCGACGTCCCCGTGTTGAGGGGAACGACTCATAGGGTAGGTGCTTGCACTGGAGTGGGCATCCTGAGGGTCATGATCGGTTACTCGACCCACGATCCGTAGGGGATCAGGGCAGGGTACTCGGATGGTGTGGGCAAAGTGTATAATCTCTACAGTGTGTAAATATATTCGAATAGCTGTGTCCACGGTCATGGATGGTTGGGAAGGTTGTTGTATAGCGGTGCTGGTTTTGATTTCAAAAAGGATTTCAGAAAATCAAAGGCTTTGGAAAGGTTTTGACCATGGGATGGTCGAAAAGGAAGGAAATGAGTTTGGTCACGGGAGGACCGGAAGGAGGAACAAATGGGTGACCCAATCCTAAGGTTTTCCAAAACTTCTTAAAAAGGTTTTCAAAATGTTTTACAAAACTTTTCAATAAAGATATGTAGATGCTATATCTACAAGAGAAACTATTTGAGAAAAGAACCTCTCGTAGAGCCCTCCTATTACCACAGCCATACTGGATATCCTGTTGTTGTTGTTGTTATTATTATTATCTTAAGGTGGTTTGTGAGTACATTCAAAGTACTCACTGGCATAGTCCCTGGCTATTAACTTGGTCAGATATCAAGAAGAAGGTGATGTTGATGGCTATGCGAGCTAGGACGTTCTCCCAATCAGCCGCCTGTAGGTTAAGGCATGGCTCGGGCTCTACGCTTGATGAAGTTCCGCTGATGATGCTTGATGTAGCCATAATGGAAAATAAGGTATGACATGTATCCGCTTAAGTAATGGATGTTTACTTTGATACTTGTCGGTTATGTGCCACGACAAACTGATCATGGGATCTTGGTGTATGCATAACAGGGATTCTCGGAGGATTAATCTCGGGGTCCCACACTAACAACCACATAAAACTTCAATAGATAAAGTAGAGGTGTGTAACTTTATGTTGCAGGGAAGGCTTTGTGATGTGATATGGTTACAGTCGTGAACAAGGTAAGTGATGAGATTCGTTGCATAGAAAACAAAAAAATCCTACGGTTGCAACTACCAAGATCGAATCTAGGTGATACTTGTAACGGTTTTAGAAGGACTCACCTTCGAAGACCGCAAGCGGTATAACATTCCCGCAAACAAACGTGGTTGGTGTAGAATGTACACGACCGTCCTCAAAGACGCGATGACTATAAGCACCACAAAGGGTAGCTCCTCCATAATCGATCACAGGTTCGGTGTGCCGATGACCTCCATCCCTTGCTCCATGTTGGGCAGCGGAAGTAGTGGATCCTTGGGAAATCCAGCGGCACTACGACATGACAGTGGTGGTGGAGGAGAAGGTCTTGAGTAGGGATTCGCCTAAGCACCGTACTCGTGATAGTGGACAAGCTAGCAAGGGGAGAAGATTCCAACCAAAGGGTATATGAGAGGAATGGAGAGGTGTGTGAGGGAGCGGAGCTCCATCCCTCCTTTTATAGGGGGAGGGGCATCCCCCAAGGGGCTGGGAACATGGGGTGGTGTGTCCCCACCTCTCCCCTCTTGATTGCAAGTGGACTCTCCACTCACAAAAATCAAGAGCCACTTTCTTCCATTTAATTTCCACTCAAAAAATCAAGAGTCATTCCATTAAAACCACTTTGAATTCACTTGATTTAATATCACTCATTTAATGAACACTTCATTTAATGAGCACTTCATTTAATGAACACATCAACAATTCAATCCCTTGCAATAATCCGATACACCGAAACTATTCCAGCAGATTCATCAGAATAATTCCTGCGTGGTCCAGTATTTTCTCATGTATTCCCTATCCACTCAAATGCGTCGACTACCCTTAAGTGTGTCTCCCTATGGGCTCATGAATTATGTGGACATGATCGAGACTCTCTCCGATCAATAATCATTAGTGGGACCCAGAGATCCATAATGACTCCCACTAATTCGATGATGAACTAGTGATCGCGTGAACCTTTTTCGTAGTAACCAATTCCTTTTGTTTTTTCGTAGCAAGCTGCCAAGATTGTGGCCAAGAAGAAGGCCATCAAGGATGGAAAAGCCCACAACACATGACAGCGCAAGGGGGTGAAGGCACCATGAAGTGGGAACCGTTCCTCTCGGCGTTTGTGCTCAACCAGATGTGTGAGATCATCAAGAGTGGCGTTAGGACGGATAAGGGGTTCAAGGAGGTGCACTTGAACACCTTTGCTCGCAAGGTGTTTGCGTTTTGTGGCATAGAGGTGTCCTCACAACAGGTGTACAACCACCTGTGTAAATGGAGGACTAGGTGGATCCATGTGTCGAAGCTCGGAGACCTTAGCAGAGCTAGCTGGGATGAGGAGAACTGCACCATCATCTCGAAGGACGCCCACTAAGGGGACACATATCGGTACTTACTAATTTTAGTTCGTGCAGTAACATGCCTACAATTCCCTTTTGTAACCTCACTAACTACCACTAACATTCCTGCAATTCCCCATCTCAGGATCACCCCAAGGATGCCGAGTATTTGAACAAGCCAGTCGCCAACTATCGGCAAATGGAGGCCATCTTCTCGTTCAGCCTTGCCACTCATAGGTTTGCCATGGGATCCAGTGAGCCTCTTGGCGAACCAAGCCCTGAATACATGCAAACCCAGGAGTCGGAGACAATGGTAATTGATGAGGAGGTCAAGACGGATGTCGCCCCTAGTTCTGCTACTCTAGGCATTGGTCCTAGTGCTAGCACAAATGTCTACATTGCTGCTGGCTTCGATCCATCGAAGAAGAGGAAGAGTTTGCTGCAGGGAGAGGAGGATGTCGTCGCCATCACATGCATGACCGATGTCGTGAAAGCGCTGGCGACCGCCATCACCACTGCTTTCCTCCTGATGTGCACCCAGGTCTCTACGACGCCATCATGGCCGTGAGAAGCTACAACCTTAAGACTCTGAGGGTGGCGCTCAACCACCTTTTCGACAACAAGGCTATGGGCAACGACTTTGTTCTGATGGTGGAGGACCACAAGGATCTGTGGCTCAGGACCTACCTGGCAAGCACTACTATGTGTAGTGCTTGCTCTCCCTGATCATGGAGATGGTGACGGCTGGTGCATGCATGATGAAGAAGAGGTTGTTGGTTGTATATTTTGAAGTATCTAGGGACTTGATAAAAATTTATGCCTGTTTATTGTGAGGTGGTATATACTAATCCCTCACACGATGGAAAACTTATGTGGTGGTAGGATTACACCCTTTTTGATGTGGTGGTAGGATGACACCATAGAAGTTGGTGGTGATCGCTAGGATCACACTAGCTTGTAGATGAGCTGCTTATGCTTTTGCCCATATGATCATGCATGCTTAAATTGCTTATGTTGATTACCTTGTGTTTGTGAACTTGATTTGCATGCTTTACTTGTGATCCTTATGTTGTATACAGTGGTGGACCGAGAATTAGGGAAAGACCAGGGCTAATTTCTAATACCCCTAAACTCTGGAAAAAATTGCCTTCGAATCCCCTCTAAATAACAACATATAATAGCCTAAGCACGGTAAAAAAATTCATAAGTTGAGTTTTGATAACAATATTTAACCAAGTACAATAATAAAAACATAAAAATGCGATGGTATAATCTCATAATCAAGATGCATTTTTAGTACCTAATAACGAATCCTTGCTCTCATACTAGCCTACCATTTCCGCATCAATTATAGTAGAAGAATCAGAACCTACAAATACAAGAAAAATAATAATCAGAAATAGTATGGATGAATACATGAAAATTGAGACATAAGTTTTATTGGTAAAAAGTAACTTACCACTTGGTACACATGGTACTTGTTTGTTGCGTGACCTTATACTTTGGAAACAATCCAAAATCTTATCCTCTTCAATGCTTGCAAATATGTCTCTCTCAATATAGCACAACATGCTATGATTCATCCAATCATCATTCATCTTGTTCCTTAAATCTGTCTTGATAATCTTTATTGCTGAGAATGATCTTTCCAATGTTGCCGTTGCAACCAACAAAATCAAGACTAACTCAATAAGTCGATATACCAATGGAAAGGTCTTGTGTCTCTCTGTTTGAACCATCTTGAGAGCAAGGTTCCCAATATCAATACAATTTCCGAAGCTCAGATCATCTCTCACATCAACAATGAATGTGGCAAGTTGGTCCCTAAGGACTATACAATCATACCGAGAGAAGTCATCGGCATACATTCTTGCAAATTCAACTAACTTACCATTATCAAAATTAGAAAATGAATTCTTTGGATCAAGACAAGCTATGCACCTCAAGAGTTGAGTAGACCTTTCAGCAAAGCGATTATTGAACTCAACAATAATTTGTCAAGCACCACACTGAATATTTCATGATGGAAATGGTCATAATAAGTAACTAGTTGGCTGCCACAACCCCTCGAACGACCTCTAGCTGGTATTTTATCTTCCATATTTGGCACAACGATATTATGCGCAAGACAAAAGCCTTATGTATCTTCCAAAAGCTCATCCCAACCGTTGTTTCTTATTTTATCTACTTACTTTAATGTAGTACCAATAAGCCCTACATCACGCACAATGTTTTGATCTTTCCTTTGCAAGCATGTTGATAGGTCATTAGTCTTTCCAAGAATTGTGATCATAACCTGAAGCTGTGGTTTTTTTGTGTTGCATTAGTAGCATCATCACTCAAATTCTCTAATACATGTAGGACAGGTTTCCACATGTGAACAAGACGACACAAGGTTTTATGGTGAGAGCCCCAACGAGTATCCCCTGGTCTTGTAAGATTAGTTTGTTGGTTCTTTCCTCTTCCTGTGAAGATATCACCGGTCTTAATTTGGTTCACAATCTCATCATGCTGACTTTGCAATAATTTATCTTTTCTATGACAAGATGCATTAACCATGTTGACAATCATGGTTGCATAGTTAAAGAAGTCCAAGACAGAGGAACAACACTTGGCAACCGAGACAACCACTAGCTGCAATTGATGGGCAAAACAATGGATGTAAAAGGCATATGGATTTTCATCTAATATGCGTCTTTGCAATACATGGAATTGTCCCCTCATATTTGAGGCCCCATCGTAACCTTGACCTCTCACACTATAGATAGATAAGCTAAGAGATTTTAACATACCATCCAAAGCTATCTTTAGTGAAGCAGATGTCGTGTTCGGAACATGCTTCACACCAACAATCCTCTCTATGACTTGTCCCTTATTTTTGACATACCTACATAAGACAAGAAACTCGGTGTTAGCATATTTAAATTTTTGAATCACTCGAATCAAAGAAATATAGAAGCCGTAGAAGCTAACCTCAAAACCAAGGCCATTTGTTCCTTAATAGATGCATCTCGCACCTCATCAACAAGTATAGCAAACTTTTTATCACCAATATCATCAATAATAGTTTTGGTGGTAACATGAGCACAAGCTTTGCAAATCCGTTTTTGTATTTTTGGTGCGGTAATTTGACGGTTTGTAGGAGCACTATCAAGCAATTTTGCAGCTTTTTCATCTTTCCCTTTATACCATTTTAATATCTCAAGAAAATTCCCTCTATTGTTTGAGCTAGAAGACTCATCATGCCCACAAAAAGCAAGAGCTTGCAATAGCAACAAAAATTGCAATGCCTATCATAATCATCATGCGAGATTTATATTCTTCCTCGTCCTTCTTGGTTGTAGCTGCCAACACATAATCCACGCCTTGCCGCTGATTTTTGAAAGCCTCACAATATTTCCTAGCTTTATTGTGAGCGATATTCATATTCTTACCAACATGTTGGTCACAAGCTTCAATTCCATTCTTCCAATAACTAAAACCATCCCTTGTAAATGATTCTGTACCAACATTTTCTGCCCATGGTTGCTTAAAGAGGAAACAATAAAAACAAAATGCAGCGTCTTTAGATATGCTATATTCCAACTAGTCATACCTTTTAAACCATTTTTCTTGAAATCTCCGTATTTGACCTGCAATTAATTTTCCAGGATATTTGTGACCAACTGGTTGGAATGGACCCTTTACCAAATACTCTCTCCTAGCAGCATCTCTGATGTTCACATCTAGCTCCTCAATTGGTTTCCGAAGCCCAGGATCCGCAACAATGTCATCCGAATTAAGCTCAACATCGGCATTCTCAACATGGGTGCTAGTGTTAGTGTTATCCTCTTCTGTACTAACAACAATATGAATATCATGATTATCTTGCTGTTGTTGCTGCTGGGCAGGGACTGCTGTTGTGTGCTATCGACTTCTTCTGCTGCAGCCGTAGGAGATTGGTTCGAATTGGCAAGCTCTGATAGTGATGGAAAATAAGATGACATCGGTCTAATTGATGAACATGTCTTTGATCTCTTTGTTCCCTTCATCCTCTATCTCTATGCAATTAGACAAAATAAAATGAGGAAACAATTCAAAATCAGCAGAATATAGTTATAGCAGTACTAGCACTAAAATTGATTATTTGTTTCTTCATTATTCAGTGTGTTCAAGTTCAGACTTTGTATTAAAAATTTGGAATCAATCAATTCAAAGAGAGAAATTACCAATTAGAGCGGCTTGGAACAACTTGGAGGCGATAAATCGATGGAGTCCTGAGTCGATGATGTGCCGATTCGTTGGCTCTGGGCGGAACTACAGAAGGGCGTCTCTGCGTCTGGGCGTGGCTCTGCAGCCTCTGCTTCTGCAGACTGCAGCTGAAGGCTGAAGCCGCAAGGTCTGAAACGGAAGGGCACAGACGCGGTCCACGTGGAGTCAGGGGTCTTGGTCGGTCCTGGGCGGGGGCGGCACCGCGGCGGTAGCGCCAGGCCTGGGCGGTGAGAGGCTGGTCGATCGAGTCGAGTGAGACGAGGAGGTCAGGTACGAGCAGTTTTTCCTCTTTTTTACGGATGAATGCAAACCGTGCGGGATGCGAGCAGACAAGCAGTCCCGTGGATGCGAGCGATCGATCATGGTGACCGAGCGTGGTTTCTGATTTTCTTCCTGGGCTTTCCTAAGTCAAGCCCCGGTCATTCTGGCCCAACAGCACGGGCTATTCTTTTTTTTCCTGAGTTTTACAAAAAAATTACAGGTACTAGGTGGGCCAAGACCCGTGCTGTAGCCCGGGCTTCCCGGGGCCCAAATCCGCCCCTGTTGTATATGTGTTATGTCTCATAGAAATACAACTAGTACGTGGTGTTTGGGATTATTAGTCCTAAGAGCTTGTTTATATTGTTTGAGATTATAAAAGCTACTATCTCATTTATTAGAGTCTCTCATCCAATGCATGTTCTCCTTTTCCTTTCACTTCTCTCATGCATGTAAAACTATTGGTGCATGCATATATTAATGAGAGAGAGTTATGGAGTGTCTTGGTATTAGCAACTTGGCCCTTAGACTAATAATGCCAAACAGAGGTACTCCCTCTGGCCCAAATTAGTTGACTCAAATTTTTCAAGATACGGATTTATCTAATATGAAATCATGTCTAGATACAATTGAATCTAGACAAATCTAAGTCAACTAATTTGGGTCAGAGGGAGCAGTAGAATTTGGATCATACTTCAACCAATCTCTCCATATGTAGTATCCACTAGGCCAACTAGGAAAAACGAGAAAATCCGGTCCAAGCAACCGCGAACATACCCTAAACATTTCGTCAGTTAAGCAGGAGGCAAAGCGTGAACGAAGTGGGCGGAGGAGTAGCTGAGGAAGCTATGGCCTAGCGCGGTGGTCGGGTCCCCTGTCCTCTCCTACGTCGATCGGGACACACATGCAGACGCAGCCCGGGCAGGCGGTGAGCCCGAGGAGTTTACGACGAGAGAGACGAGTCATGGGAATGTCCCTTTTAGGTCCCTCTTTTAGTGGCCAGTCTCTCGCTGTCGTCCTGCTGCATGCGCCTACGTACGTACAGCTTCAATTCTCCTCGGAGGTCGAGCACAAATGGACGCCGCGAGCGCCAGCCAGCCGTAGGCCGTAGCAAGTGGGGGCGGAGCGGGAAAGCGACGCATGCTTCCAAACCTAGCTACACTGGACACCACGTCGACGGACGGACGGACGGACGTAGTACGCGCGGATGGCGGGTAGATAGGACTGTGGCCAGCGAGCAAGGACGCAGCTGCTAGGCTAGTAGCTGCGCGTTTCTGTGGCGGTGGCGGATGGAGTGGCGATCGGAAGGTGCCCGATGCCGGTCGCTACAAGCTCTGCACGCTAGCTAGCTGTGCTCAACGTACGGGACACACAAAATTTCCAAGCGCCTGAAAATTACCACGGAGGAGTACTCTCTGCCGTGCTCACACCGGTCTTCGCCGGAAGATAAGAGAAGCGATCAAGCATGACATTGGGTTCTTGAAGCAACAACAGTGATTGATCCACGCACTCACGGATCAACTTTCCCCGCGGGAGACGATCCAGATATTCTTCATCGTGTCGGGAATCTTTCTTTCAAAAAAAAGTAACTTTACGCGGTAACAGTACCATGCACCACGTTAGCCGCTAGGAGCTTTTTTTTCGCTTGCGAATTCACCGCGCTAGGAGCTATAGCTAGCTAGCAGGGTTGCACCTCTGAACTTTCATCTTTTGGCTACTGTGCGCATGCATGCACATTGAGTTTTTTTGCATCGACCTTTTACCGCCGAATGCAGCTGCTATATACTTTTACCGCTACTGCCCAGAAGGCAAGGCAGGAAGGCAGGCGGCAGGGGCCAGAAACTAAAGCCTAAATCCATGCTCATCCGACGACGACTCCTCTGCTCTGCTGGCGACCGAGCTGCATATAGGTGCCGTCCCTGCTTCCGACGTCCCTGATTGATCGACAAGGATTCAGGGGTAGCTGCAGGCTTGGCTAGCTGCCTAGCTTGAGAATGCTCAGGAATCAGAATGATGCATGCTGCACGACGCAACACGGGAGCGCGCTGAGAATCAGAATCTGTCAAGAATTTGGCAACCATGATCATCAAGAACGAAAAGCCTAATCCCAAGCCCATCCACTCTGCTGACTGCTGGTCCTCTCCCCTCCAAACCCGGCCTGCCGCCAGAGCCGTGCCCGTGTTCGTCCCTAACCGATGAGATGGGGTGTGGCAACCCTGCAGTTTCGTCAAGAGTCTTGTAACCGACAGCAGGGACACGCCTCGTTTTGCGCGAGAATTCTGCAGCAGCGGAAAGCCTGAGACTGAGAGGGAAAGTCCGTCGTCACCATGCATGTCAAGCCTGCCGCCTGTCTCTCCTCGCTTATATCTGCATGGCGTTTCCTTCTCATTCCGAGATGCCCCCCCTTCCGTGCTCCGGCGTGGATCACTCGTCGCTCTCACCCTCACCCACAACTGTTTGCAGTACGTACGGCTGCCATCCCCATAACATTTTCGTCTCATACATATATGTATGCATCAAAGGTTATTCGATTTACTAAGCATGTCTCTTTTCTGTATATGCTCCCACTGCCTAGTGGTTGGCCCAGGGCATGTATGCATGCGTGGCGTCTTCACAAGATTGTGCCTGTGGGGCAAAACTTGATGTAGGGAAATGAACTGGACATGGTGGGAACTTGTCTGAATTGATTGGTGCGTATTGTTATGTCTGCATCACGCAAAATACTATGTTGTATGCAACTTGGTGCCTCTTTTTGTATCACACACAGCCAGGAATAGAAAACAAAACATGTATAGTATTATCGGTATACTCTCTCCATCCACAAATAAGTGCACTTCTAGATTTTGTCTGAAGTAAAAAAAAAATTAAATTTGACCAACTTTATGGATAGATATAGCAACCACTTGTAGAAAAAGAGGCTTTCGTTCGGAGTGCCCCAGAGCTTTTGTCCCGGTCGCGCCACGAACCGGGACTAATACTAGCATTCGTCCCGGTTCGAGCGGCCGGAGCGTCGCACAGGAGCCGGGATGCATTAGTCCCGGTTCGGAAGGGAGCATTCATCCCGGTTTGTGACACAAACCGGGACTAAAGGTGTTGCGTCAGACGCGTGGCATGCCGCATACCTTTAGTCCCGGTTTGTTACAAACCGGGATGAATAGTCTGCCTATAATAAATACGCCGCCCCAGCCAGCCAGCCCTCTCTCCTTTGTTTTTTCTTGGTGGAAGGTGTGAGATGTGTGTGCTAGTTTGTTTTTTTCCTACGCACATGAGGTGTTCGATGAAATGCCTGAGAGAATGATGTTGTTTGATTTCACACAAAACAAAAATGATATGAGGTGCCCGAGGCACACTTAAGCTTTCTCCTCTTTATTTCCTCCTCGATCGAGGTTAGCAACCTTATCCTTTCATCTGTCATTGATACAATACATGTGCCGATCTAAAGTGGTCATTTCACTATTCATGATGTTCTGTAATGGTTTTTGATAGACTTAATTATATGATGCAGATGAACCGACAGGGATGGATGTACGATGACCGACGCACTTTCGAGTACATTAAAGGCGTGGATAAATTTATCGATGTGGCTAAGGAAAACAAAGAGAACGGTTGTATGCGTTGTCCATGTGTTGATTGTCGGAACGTCAAGGAGTACTCTTCCTTGAAAATCCTTCACGGTCACCTAGTTCGGAGAGGTTTCATGCCTAGCTATAATTGTTGGACAAAGCACGAAGAAAGAGGGGTTAAGATGGAAGACAGTGAAGAAGAAGAAGATGATGATGACAACTATCATCCTATGTCCCCTGAATACGGTGATACTGCAATGAAAGACAATGAAGAAGAAGGAGGTGAAGAACGGACATCGAATGAGCCCGCTGATGATCTTGGTCGAGTCATTTCTGATGCAAAGTGAGACTGTAAAATAGAAAAGGAGAAGTTGAAGTTGGAGGGCATATTAGACAATCACAAAAAATTGTTGTACCCAAATTGTGAAGATGGCAACACAAAGCTTGGTACCACACTGAAATTACTGAAATGGAAGGCAGAGACTGGTTTATCTGACAAGGGATTTGAGAAGTTACTGAAAATAATGAAGCCGAAGCTTCCAAAGGATAACGAATTGTCCGAGAGTATGTACGAAGCAAAGAAGACTTTCCGCCCTCTAGGATTATTGCAGAAGATACATGCATGCATTAATGACTGCATCCTCTACCGCGGTGAGGATTACAAGAATTTAGATAAATATCCGGTATGCACTGCACCGCGGTATAAGATCAGAGATGATCCTGGTGATGTTGAGGGCGATGATGAGCCCCCTAGGAAGAGGGTTCCTGCTAAGGTTATGTGGTATGCTCCTATAATACCACGGTTGAAACGTCTTTTCAGAAACAAAGAGCATGCCAGGTTATTGCGATGGCACAAAGAAGACCGTAAGAAAACAGGATGTTGAGACACCCCGCTGATGGGTCATAGTGGAGAAAAATATCGAGAGACTTCCCGGACTTTACATGTGACGCAAGGAACTTATGGTTTGGTCTAAATACAGATGGCATGAATCCTTTTGGGGAGCAGAGCTGCAGTCACATCACCTGGCCTATGACTCTATGTATCTGCAACCTTCCTCCTTGGTTGTGCATGAAGTGTAAGTTCATTATAATGCCAGTGCTCATCCAAGGCCCGAAGAAACCCGGCAACGACATTGATGCGTACCTAAGGCCATTAGTTGCAGAACTCTTATAGTTGTGGGGAAAACTAGGTGTACGTGTGTGGGATGAGCACAAACAGGAGCCATTTGACCTAAGAGCGTTTCTTTTCATAACCATCAATGATTGGCCTGCTCTTAGTACCCTTTTAGGATAGACAAACAAGGAATACAAGGCATGCACACACTATTTAGATGAGACTGAAGGTACATATTTGCATAAATGTAAGAAGGTTGTGTATCTGGGGAATTGTCGATTTTTTTCAACCAATCATCCCTTAAGAAAGAAAGGAAGCATTTCAAAGGTGAGGCAGATCACCGGAAGAAGTCTGACCTCCCTACTGGTGATAATGTATTTCAAGGACATAGAAGTAATCTTTGGAAAGGATCCTCGTGGTCAATCTGTTCCGAACGACGTCGCTACCGGACACGCGCCCATGTGGAAGAAGAAATCTATATTTTGGGAGCTACCCTATTGGAATGTCCTACGTATCCACTCTTCAATCGACATGATGCATGTGACGAAGAATCTTTGTGTGAACCTGCTAGGTTTCTTAGGCGTGTATAGGAAGTCAAAAGATACACTAGAAGCACGGGAGGACCAGCAACGTATGAAAGATCCAGAGAACATGCATCCACAAAACAAGAAGGATAAAGGGCGTCACTTAAGTCCTGCCAGCTATGCTCTTACCAAAGTAGAGAAAGAAATCTTTTTTAAAGTCCTTTACAGCATCAAGGTGACGTCTGGCTTCTTGTCGAATATAAAAGGGATAATAAATATGGCAGATAAAAATTTCCAAAACCTGAAGTCTCATGACTGTCACGTGATTATGATGCAGTTTCTTCCGGTTGCATTGAGGGGGCTTCTACCAAAAAATGTTCGAGTACCCATTGTGAAGCTATGTGCATTCCTCAATGCAATATCTCAGAAGGTGATCAATCAAGATATTCTGACAAGGTTACAGAAGGATGTGGTCCAATGTCTTGTTAGTTTTGAGTTGGTGTTCTCATCATCCTTCTTCAATATTATGACGCATCTCCTGGTTCACCTAGTCGAAGAGATTGCCATTCTCGGTCTTGTATTTCTACACAATATGTTCCCCTTTGAGAGTTTCATGGGAGTCTTAAAGAAATATGTTTATAACCGTGCTAGGCCAGAAGGAAGCATCTCCAAGGGCTATGGAACAGAGGAGGTCATTGAGTTCTATGTTGACTTTATTCCTGACCTTAACCTGATTGGTGTTCCTGAATCGCGGCATGAGGGGATACTGAGTGGAAAAGGCATGCTAGAAAAGAAAGAAATGATATGTAGGGACGGGCAATCATTCACTCAAGCAAACTACATAGTTCTACAAAATTCCACCTTCGTGGCTCCGTCTATCGAGGTACACAAGAATATTGTACGCTCCACAAACCTGGGGAATCCTGACTCCTGGATTAAAGATGAACACATGAAGACTTTCGGCAATTGGTTGCGAACACATCTCATGAATGACACCACTGTTGGAGATCAGCTCTACTTGTTGGCCAGGTCATCATCTTCTACTATATTTAATTTCCAAAGGTACGAGATATAAATGGGAATACATTTTACACAATCTCCCAAGATAAAAAGAGCACCAACCAAAATAGTGGTGTCCGCTTTGATGCAACAGACGAGAATGGACAAAAGGACAAATACTATGGTTACATAGAGGAGATATGGAAACTTGACTATGGAGTTTCTTTTAAGGTCCTTTTGTTTCGGTGCAAATGGGTCAACCTGAATGGAGTAGGGGTAAAGGTAGACCAGTTGTACGGAATGACAATAGTGGATCTCAACAATCTTGGTTATAGAAACGAACCATTCGTCCTAGCCAATAATGTGGCTCAGGTTTTCTATGTGAAGGACATGTCCTCCAGACCGAAAAAATAAAAAATAAGCAAATGAATACATCACAGGATGAGCCAAAGCGTCACATAGTTCTTTCAGGGAAAGAAATATCGTGGGAGTCGAGGACAAGACAGACACATTATAAGATTATAATAAGTTTGATGAAATTCCGTCCTTCACAGTGAAAACTGGCCCAAACATCCCGTTAAGTAAACAAGATGCTCCATGGTTACGGCCGAAGCGATCATAAGTAAGGGACATACGCCAAGATGGGTTCATGGCATCATATTGTGAACCTAAATTCTATGAAACCTCGAACATGATAGCTCATTTTGTGAAGGATTTTTTGTGATGTTTGCAATTTACCAAATTTAATATTTTTTGTGATGTTTGCAATGATAGCTCATTTTGTGAAGATTCTTAGCCCGTGCAGAGCCTCACTAAACTTGCAGTGGATCTCTGGTGAAATATCATATTGTAAACCTAAAAATGATTTTTACAAAAAATCATTAGCATTATATCATGCACCTCTAGTTCAAATCTCGCCGGCCTCCTACCGATTCGGCAGGAAATTGTCTTTTTCATGAGGGGTGGACGGAAAGGTTTCATATACCCCGGCTGGGAATTTTTCCATGTTATATGGTCTAGTATTTTTAATAAATGTGTTGGTACCAATGTGAAACTTTAATTTGGTTGTTGCTTCACAAAACACCCCGTTTTCGGCACCTTAAAAATGGAAAATGGTTTTCCGTGCCATGAAAAGGAAAATTTGCTCCTTCAACATCGTAAGTCATCCCAAGATGCACATGTGTGCACAATATCACAAACTATACCACGATTCTAGTCATCACATTGGTCGTTTGGCCTAAATGCCATGAAACCTAGAACATGATAGCTCATTTTATGAAGGATTTTTTGTGATGTTTGCAATTTTTCAAGTTTAATATTTTTCCTTGCAACTATAACACATAATATGAAACCACGTGATGGTTTCACATTGTTTGGATCATTTTTAAAATTCTTATGCCCGTTTATGCCCATTTCAAACTATATTCAAAACGGCGGGCATGAAGATTCTTAGCCCGGGGCCGAGCCTCACTAAACTTGCAGTGGATCTGTAATGAAATAGCATATTGTGAACCTAATTTATATCATGTACCTCTAGTTCAAATCTGGCCGGCCTCGTGCTGATTCGGTAGGAATTTGTCTTTTTCATGAGGGATGGACGGAAAGGTTTCAGATACCCCGGTTAGGAAATTATCCATGTTATATGGTCTAGTATTTTTTATAATTGGGTTGGTACCAATGTGAAACTTTAATTTGGTTGTTGCTTTCGTGCGATGGAAAATGGATTTTCCATGCGATGAAAAGGAAAACTTCCTCCTGCAACATCATAAGTCATCCCAAGATGCACATATATGCATAATATGGGCATATTATCACAAACTATGCCGCGATTCTATGCATAACATTGGTCGTTTGGCCTAAATGACATGAAACCTCGAACATGATAGCTCATTTTGTGAAGGATTTTTTGTGATGTTTGCAATTTTCCAAGTTTAATATTTTTCCTTGCAACTATAACACATAATGTGACACCACGCGAAGGTTTCACATTGTTTGGATCTTTTTGAAATTCTTATGCCCGTTTATGCCCGTTTCAATCTATATTCAAAACGGAGGGCATGAAGATTCTTAGCCCGGGGCCGAGCCTCGCTAAACCTGCAGTGGATCTCTGATGAAATAGCATATTGTGAACCTAAAATGATTTTTACAAAAAAGCATGAGCAGTATATCATGTACCTCTAGTTCAAATCTGGCCGACCTCCTACCGATTCGGCAGGAATTTGTATTTTTCATGAGGGATGGATGGAAAGGTTTTAGATACCCCGGTTGGGAAATTGTACATGTTATATGGTCCAATATTTTTGATAAATGGGTTGGTACCAATGTGAAACTTTAATTTGGTCGTTGCTTCACAAAACACCCCGTTTCGGCACCTCAAAAATGGAAAATTGCTTTTCCATGTGATGAAAAGGAAAACTTCCTCCTACAACATCGTAAGTCATCCCAAGATACATATGTATGCATAATATGGGCACATTATCACAAACTATACCACGATTCTAGGCATAACATTGGTTGTTTGGCCTAAATGCCATGAAACTCCGAACATGATAGCTCATTTTGTGAAGGATTTTTTGTGATGTTTGCAATTTTCTAAGTTTAATATTTTTCCTTGCAACTATAACACATAATATGACACCACGCAAAGGTTTCACATTGTTTGGATCATTTTTGAAATTCTTATGCTTGTTTATGCCCTTTTCAAACTATATTCAAAATGGCGGGCATGAAGATTCTTAGCCCGGGGCCGAGCCTCGCTAAACTTGCAGCGGATCTCTGATGAAATAGCATATTGTTAACCTGAAGATATTTTGGGGACCTTTAGTCCCGGTTGGAGCCACTAACTGGGACTAAAGATATTTCCCGCCATTTCCCCTTTTCCTGCCATGTTCTCCCGCCCTTTCCCTCTAACCGGGGGCTTTTAGTCCCGGTTGGAGCCACTAACTAGGACTAAAGATATTTCCAGCCATTTCCCACTGCTTCCCGCCATCTTTTCCCGCCCTTTCCCTCTATATCTAGGCCGATCACGCCATGGCTATCCACATATCCACACCTTCATCTCTCACAACAATGGACACCGCATACTGGGCCATTCTGACACTCGAGGAGACCGAGGCACTGTGCGCCTCTAGCTACCCATTCTTGTCGGGTTACCGGCTGCCCGCCGACTGGATGCTAAGCATTGGAGGGGTTCTTGTCCCTCCTATGCCTCAAGGTTCCGCCCACCAGGCGTCCATCACGAACCACTTCTACCTAGAGCTCACACCGGAGCAGCGGATGGATCCCCATTGGGATCCCGACAACTACGACACCTGGAATGCCTTCTTCGCTAACCGGCGGGAAAGTGGGCTCGCCAGGTACGAGGGTCACGGCCCGCCCCCGGTGAACCACAACAAAGACGGTTGTCTCCTATGGTGGGTGAACCGGACTATCTCTGGTGTGATGCGCTACATCACCGAGGGAGATCATCCTCGCCTACGATACCCGCACTTTCACCCGCCGGAAAGCCACAAGAAGGGTAGCGGTGGTGAAGGCCGTGGGCATAGCAGCGTCATCATCCGGGAGCCCCCTCCCCCGCGCGTCATGAATCCAAGGCCGGAGTGGAAGGTGCCCCTGGAATATGCCATGGTTGACGGTTCCCTGTTCCCCCGTGCACAAGACGGGGAAGGGCTGAGGATCCCTGAAATATGCCATAGAGACAACGATGTAGACGATGACGAAGATGACCCTGAAGCTGTGTACTATAGGGCTAGCCATGAGTATGACTAAGCCATTGGCTAGGACGAATGGTTCGTCTCTGTATCCAAGATTGTTGAGATCCACTATTGTCATTCCGTACTGCTCATCTACCTTTACCCCGCCTCTTGTCAGCTTGACCCATTTGTACCAGAACAAAGGGAAAACAGAAAATGGTTTTGGATTAGTTATTTATATTCAAACACTTTTCATTTTGAAAGTTTTGTCAGATTTCAAAGTATGCAAAAAATATTAGTTAATGCATTTTGAATTGAAAATGGCAAAATGGTTAATAGTTTGAATAGTTAGAATAATTATTTTAGAAAATGGTTTGTATTAATTATTCAAATTCAAACACTTTTCATGTTAAAAGTTTTTTCAAAATCCAAAGTATGCCAAAAGATTAGTTAATGCATTTTAAATTGAAAATGGTAAAATGGTTAATAGTTTGAATAGTTTTAGATTAGTTATTCAAATTCAAACACTTTTCATGTTGAAAGTTTTTCAAATTCAAAATGATTTACCATTTAAAAACTATTTCAAATTTAAACACCTAAATAAGAAATAAGGCGGGAACCTGAAAAGTACTAAAAAGTTTGAAAAACATTTGAAAAAGGCCTTTTCGTCTCGGTTTATGCAAATAACCTAGACTAAAAGGCCTCTGCGCGCGTCGTTTCGGGTCAGCCCAAAAAAGGTCATATGTCCCGGTTGGTGGCTCCAACCGGAATAAAAGACCAACATACGTCCCGTTTGGTGGCTCCAACCGGGATGAATGACCAAGCGTCATTCATCCCGGTTGGAGCCACCAAACGGGACGTATGTTGGTCATTCATCTCGGTTGGAGCCACCAACCGGGACGTATGACCTTTTCGTCCCGGTTGGAGCCACCAACCGGGACGAATGAGCTCCTACTACTTAATTGCAGCGCCCCTTCTCCTTCCCCATTCTTCTTTCACTCACGCGAAACTTCAGACGCCACCACCGCGAGGACAAGCTCAGACGCCGTCAGGCTGCCCAACCGCCGCCCCGCGAGCACCTTCCCGACGCCACCGAGGACTCCATCGGCATCCACTCCATTAGCCGCCACCGGTGAGTTCTCCCTGAATCCTCGCCCAGCCCCCTCGAGCTCCTCCCCTCCTCCCCCGTCGCCACCGCTAATGCGGGTCATCGGGTGATACATTGGAAACGTATCTATAATTTTTTATGTTCCATGCTTGTTTTATATCTACTTTCTTATATTTTGTCCACACTTTGGAGTATTTTTATACACTTTGTTGGACTAACCTATTAACAAGATACCATAGTGCCAGTTGCCTGTTTTCTGCTGTTTTTGGTTCTAGGAAAGCCAGAAAATGAATATTCTCGGAATTGGACGGGACAAAAGCCAAAGTTAATATTTCACCGAGGGGAAACGGAGCTAGAAGACGAGGCGGAGAGGTGCCAGGGGCTGGCCACACCACCTGGCCGCGCGGCCAGGCCTAGCCCGCGCCAGGGGGTGGTGCGGCGGCCTAGGGCACCCCCTCGGCCTCCCCTTTCGCCTATAAGAAGCCTCCGATATAGAAACCCTAAGGACCCGATCAAAATTCCACGGAAGAGTCTGTAGCCGCCGTCATCTCCATCCCTAGATCGGGAGAGATCTGAAGCTCTTCCCGGCACCCTGCCGGAGGGGAGAATTCACCTTGGAGGCCTTCTTCATCACCATGCCTGCCTCCGGTGTGATGTGTGAGTTGTTCATCCCTGGACTATGGGTCCATGTAGTAGCTAGATGGTTGGTTCTTCTCCTTTGTGCTACCATGTTTAGATCTTGTGAGCTCTGTTCATGATCAAGATCATCTATTTGTAATCTTACATGTTGTGTTTGTGGGGATCCGATGTATATTGAGATGCTATTTCAGATTGATTATTGATTCTATCATGTCTTTGTTATTTGTGATCTTGCATGTTTTCCATTGTTAGTAGCTATCTTGGCCGAGTAGATGCTAGCAACTCCACGAGGGAGTATTTATGCTCGATAGTGGGTTCATGCCTCTAGTAATCCGAGGAAGTGACAGAAATCTCTAAGGTACTAGATGTGTTGTTGCTACTAGCGAGAAAACAGCAATCCTTTGTTCATATAACAATCGTATTGTTTCCTTTACACACTTTGCTTAATGAAATTATCTGTTGCTTGCAACTTAATACTGGAGGGGGTTCAGATGATAACCTAAAGGTGGATTATTAGTCATAGATGCAGTTAGATTACAGTCTATGTATAATGTTGGGAATTGGTTCAGATGATAACCTAAAGGTGGATTATTAGTCATAGATGCAGTTAGATTACAGTCTATGTATAATGTTGTAATTCCCAATCAAATCTCATAGGAGTCAAGATGATTAGTATATGCATGTATGCTTTCTCGATGTTTGTCAATTGCCTCGCTGTAATTTATTCACCCAACATGTCATCTATCTTAAGGAGAATCACCACTAGTGAACTATGGACCCCGGTCCTTTATTTTACTATCAATCTACAATCTACTATTTACTGTTTTCTGTTTACTTTCTGCAAGCTATTACTATCTTCCACACAATACGTTTAATCCTTTGTTTTCAGCAAAATCGGTGAGATTGAAAACCTCACCGTAAGTTGGGGGCAAAGTTCTATGGTTGTGTTGTGCAGGATTCCAAGTTGGAAACAACACCTTGGAGGTGTTTCCCTGCTCCTACTGGTTCGATAACCTTGGTTTCATAACTGAGGGAAAACTTGTTGTTGTGCTCATCATACCTTCCTCTTGGGGTTCCCCAACAAGCTTGAATATATTTTGAGCCATCAAGCTATTTTTCTGGCGCCGTTGTTGGGGAGTCAAGGACATCTTCACAAGGGGTGTCCCTCATAACCAATCTCTTTACTTTGTTTTATTTGTTTTGCTTAGTTTAATTCTGCTTTGTTTGCTTGTTTCTTTATCAAAAAAACACAAAAAATAGTTGTACTAGTTTTCTTTCTTTATCAAAAACATAAAAATATTTTGTTTCTTCGTTCTTAGCTCACCATGTTGATCCCCAAGTTCACACTAAAAGACCTTGCCATAGGTAGTGGCTCTATAATTAGAAAAGATAATATTGAAGAATTCTTTAATCATGTTAGTAAGCATGAGGATATTGAGGATAGATCCCTTGCAAAACTTGCTCCAAATTATGAAATTGTTGTAGCTTCTTTAGTTCACATGTTGGAAGCTAGGTTCGTTAACCTTAACCCCATAATGCAAGTGATGTTTCTTAAACTTAAAGAAATTGAGGACCCTAAAAAGAGAGATTTTATTCTGGAAACCTTGCTTAAAGAATTCTAAGATGTTGCTAAGGAAGCTAGAAAAGTCTTTGATCGTTTTAATATGCTAGGCTCATGTGTGGATGTTATTGGTACACGAGAAAAGATGGACAAAACCGAACCTAATGGGGAGGAAATTAAGATACCAATACCTTTTAAACTTGTAGGAATGCATGAAGCCTTAGAAAAGAATTTTGATTGGATTTTTCCTGAAAACCCGTTTAATGAAAATACTAAACCAAAGAGCATTGAGAGATGATCCTCTAGAACTTATTTGGATGAAATACCTTGCCTTGTTGAAGATATTTCTGGTATTAATCTTCATGCTTCTTCATTTGAGAATACTTGATTCTTTTCTCGCTTCTTATGCCTAACTTAAAGACGTTAAAGAAAAGTACTTATTGGGAGATAACCCAAAAGTTTTAGTTGAGTCTTGGAAGTTATTGCTTCAGTAATAACCTCTCCTTATCATTTTTTTGTGGTTTTTGTGCCAAGAGTAACCTCTAATGAGAGAGAAGTAATGCTTGGGAAAGTTGCTGGTCCGAAACAGATTTCTGTGCTTCGCTGTAAAAATTTGTTAAAAATCTATGTACTTAGGTTTGAGCTGTAATTTTTTGTTCTTCTGCCCCAGGTTGTTATCCAACTTTCGTTAGTTCAACACTTTTCGATTTGATCAACAGAAGGTCTTAGAAAAAATCGGTTTCCACCTGCTAGTCTATTTTGACAGATTTCTACCATTATTTGCATTTGCTTCTTGTTGATTCCTTTTTGGGTTCTTTTTGGGGAAATTGAGCTTTTTGAGGGAAGTGCTACAGTAACTTGTGTTTTAATGGAAGTTTTACTTGTGTTGAAACTGAACCAGAAGGCTTATTATCTTGAGTACCCTAATGTTGCTAATGAAGATTGTGTGAAGTTTTGTATGAAGGAAAAAATTTAGGTGTAAGGGAAGAATGATGTAATGAGATGAAGAATGGACAAAAGCTCAAGATTGGGAATGCCACCGCGTGTCACCCCAAGAAAAATCCAAGAAGTACAAGCGTCAAAGCTTGGGGATGCCCAAGGCATCCCCTTCTTCATCAATAAAAATTTCAAGTTTCTTCCAAACACTTCATTTTTATTGTTTATGCACAGTTGTGTTGTTCTTGGAGCGTCTTCGTTTTTGTTTTTGGTTTTCGTTTGCTTGAATAAATTGTTGGATCCCCTCATTCATGCATTAGTTTTCAAATAAAGTTGATTTGGATTGGAAAAGAGTAGGAAAGTTCATGCTTAAGTGGTAAAAAGGAGCTTGTTTTTGACTGTGGCCTATGCTTTGTCATGTCATGCTTGATATTGTTTTGACTTTATGCTTGATATTGAAATAATCATGCGTTGTTTTAGCATATTAAAGCATAGTATTGTGGTATTCTCCTTTGATGCTTTATTTGGGTTGACTTGGCGCATGCTCACACCATGTTAAGACTATTACAAGTTACCATAGCCTCTATGATCATTTAGTTTTTGACTTGTAATATCACTTTATGATTTAATTAATAATGTTTTGTCGCTTCACATGATTATGACCATTATTTCTCTCTTAGTTGGTCACTCCCAGTCTTTTGCTAGCCTCCATAATCAAGTATGAGTTCCACTCATGCATCCAATTCCAAATAAAACCAAGTTATTCCAAAGAGTCCACCATACCTACCTATTAGCATTTTCTATTCCAAGTATATTCATGTTTTTATCTACCTTCCGAATTAAACTTGTTATGTGAAAATTAGTGATTAAAGCTCTCACGAACTTGATAGTACACTTTAATTTTCTTGCCCCTAATAAACTTGAACCATTGTGTCATCTATGTTGTATATGCTTGCACTTATATGTTGGGGATTAGCAAAACCATGCTGTCATGGGGAACGCTTTCAACATTGCACTTTTACATTGTACTCAGTTGATATCATGCTCTTTTGTTTATGGATGTGGTCGGTGTGAAATGAAAGGGGAGCTTGTAAGTCCATGGAGTTATGTATATGTGTTAGAGAAACGCCTAGGATCCTGGTTTAATCCATGCCTAATCATGGTGGAAACCTATAGCGTAACCATAATGAGCAATCTATCAAGTATTCTTATTATAAAAAAGAGATAGAGATTGAGAAAAAAAGGAAAAAAAAAGAGACGAGAAAAGATGAAAGAGAGAAAAAAGCACCATTTTCCCATGGTAAATAAGAAGATTGCTGAGATGCTTATTTTCTGCTTGCCTTGTAATTTTGATATGGGGATTCTTCCGTATCATCGGGCAAGGGGTACCCTGTTGGCGGTTCTCTATGATACACATGTACTTACTATGACAAGAACTTACCGGTAACTAAACTTGAGTAGCATGAGGAGCGGCCCTCGTATTCAAGGGACATGAGATTGCCAACTTATACTTTGTCAAGCATATACTCCATAGTTTGTTCACTTTAACCTTAATCACTTCAAGATGCTTATGATAGGGGAAATGGAAGCTAAAAACTAACAAGTATCATAATTTTTGGAAGCTCTTTATGAGACTTGAATCCCTGCTTCCTTCTATGAAGGCCTTTCATTTACTTTTATGTTGAGTCTCCATCTTCTATCTTTATGCACCGATTGAGAGAGCATAGTGTCCATTCTTAGTTTAATGTGCATTGTCCCAAAACTTGTTGATTGATTCATAACTTCGATGTTGCTTGTTCTTAAACTAATTGTATATAGTCACCCTTATGAACTTTGAAGGTGTCCTATGCATTTATGTTTTGCTACACTATGAGGGACAAGCTGAATGCCACTATGCTATGTTTTTTATGTGAAACAAACAAACGTCTTGCAAAGCATTGTTATTCATGAATCTTTTGTTTGAACCTTTTCATGTTACAACATAGTTGCTATGTCTTATTGTTAGAACTATATCTTTCATGCTATGCTAAAGTACTATGATCCCAGCTATCAATGCTTTACAAATACTTTGATCGAGATTATGATGGTGCATGTCACCTAAAAAATTATTCTTTATTTTTATCACTTACCTACTCGAGGATGAGCAGGAGTTAAGCTTGGGGATGCTGATACGTTGGAAACATATCTATAATTTTTGATGTTCCATGCTTGTTTTATATCTACTTTCTTATGTTTTGTCCACACTTTGGAGTATTCTTATACACTTTCTTGGACTAACCTATTAACAAGATGCCACAGTGCCAGTTGTCTGTTTTCTGTTGTTTTTGGTTGTAGGAAAGCCAGAAAATGAATATTCTCGGAATTGGACGGGACAAAAGCCAAAGTTAATATTTCACCGAGGGGAACACGAAGCCAGAAGATGAGACGGAGAGGGGCCAGGGGCTAGCCACGCCACCTAGCCGCGTGGCTAGGCCTGGCCCACGCCAGGGGGTGGTGCGGCCGCCTAGGGCACCCCCTTGGCCTCCCCTTCGCCTATAAGAAGCCTCCGATACAGAAACCCTAAGGACCCGATCAAAATTCCACGAAAGAGTCTGTAGCCGCCGTCATCTCCATCCCTAGATCGGGAGGGATCTGAAGCTCTTCCCGGCACCCTGCGGGAGGGGAGAATTCACCCTGGAGGCCTTCTTCATCACCATGCCTGCCTCCGGTGTGATGTGTGAGTAGTTCATCCCTGGACTACGGGTCCATGTAGTAGCTAGATGGTTGGTTCTTCTCCTTTGTGCTACCATGTTTAGATCTTGTGAGCTCCGTTCATGATCAAGATCATCTATTTGTAATCTTACATGTTGTGTTTGCGGGGATCCGATGGATATTGAGATGCTATTTCAGATTGATTATTGATCCTATCATGTCTTTGTTATTTGTGATCTTGCATGCTTTCTGTTGTTAGTAGCTATATTGGTCGAGCAGATGCTAGCAACTCCAAGAGGGAGTATTTATGCTCGATAGTGGGTTTATGCCTCTAGTAATATGGGGAAGTGATAGAAATCTCTAAGGTACTAGATGTGCTGTTGCTACTAGGGAGAAAACAGCAATCCTTTGTTCATAGAACAATCGTATTGTTTACTTTACACACTTTGCTTAATGCAATTATCTGTTGCTTGCTACTTAATACTGGAGGGGGTTCAGATGATAGGAGTTAAGATGATTAGTATATGCATGTATGCTTTCTCGATGTTTGTCAATTGCCTCGCTGTAATTTCTTCACCCAACATGTCATCTATCTTAAGGAGAATCACCACTAGTGAACTATGGACCCCAGTCCTTTCTTTTACTATCAATCTACAATCTACTATTTACTGTTTTCTGTTTACTTTCTGCAAGCTATTACTATCTTCCACACAATACGTTTAATCCTTTGTTTTCAGCAAAATCGGTGAGATTGAAAACCTCACCGTAAGTTGGGGGCAAAGTTCTGTGGTTGTGTTGTGCAGGATTCCAAGTTGGAAACAACAACTTGGAGGTGTTTCCTTGCTCCTACTGGTTCGATAACCTTGGTTTCATAATTGAGGGAAAACTTGTTTTTGTGCTCATCATACCTTCCTCTTGGGGTTCCCCAACGAGCTTGAATATATTTTGAGCCATCATCGGGCAAAGCCCGCACGCAAGGAGGGAGGCGCGGTGTAGCTCCGTTGCAGCCATGCCACCCCGCGCCCTTGCTGGCCCCTAGCAGCTCGCCAGCCCCACATCCTTGTTGCGCCGCCCATGCGCCCTCATCCAGTCGTCCGCTCCATCTGCAGCCACCGGTGGGACCCTGCGGTTAGTGAGAGAGAGGAGGGCAGTGGGCTGTTTGGAAGCAACGGGCTGGCCCAGTCCTTGCTACGTTGTGCGAGAGGTAGATAGGAGCAGGGTTAGGTGGGCCACCCGGTAGAGAGTAGATGGGCTGGGTCAGTCTAGGTTAGTTCGTTAGGTTTTCTTTGTTCTTTTCTTTTTCTATTTCCTGTTTATTATTTGTTTCATATCTTTTTATTCAGGAGTCCAAATCCACTCAAACAACTTTCTAAATTTTTCTAAAATCAAACTTCACACATTAGACTATGAATAAAATATTTTGATCAAAAGCATAAATGCAATTATGCCATTTGCATATAAAACCTTCACATGGCTATTTTGGAAAAAGTAAAAATAGGGTTTTAATCTAATTGGAAAATCCCGAAATCCTTTTTGGACATATAGGAAATATATTCCTATCCATATTTAATACCAAAATATATATTTTCAAATAGAACCATATTAATTGACTTTGGGGATTTAAAATAGGGTTTTGATGGTAGATGTTTGCATGTGGGTTTTCATGAGATGCCATGATGATGTGTAATAGTATAGACAATATATAAGAGCTAAAGTGTAGGAGAGGAAGTAAGTGAGTGACCAGTTTATTAAAAAGTGAGTCAGCTAAAGTGTAGTCATTGTGGGTACCTGCTCCGTGTTAGGGCTCCGCGTGAAAAGCCTTGACCGTTGTTCTCGTTGATGGCGGCATAGGCAAAAATTGTGTAGATGTACCTTGACATATGGAAAAAGTTTCTCAACTAAAGTTTTGTGCATTGTCCTTAATTTATTAGTGTTTTGATGTGTGTTTATAGCATTACAATAACTTGCAATTCTTAATTTGCAGAAACTATTGGACCATACGACAGAGACGAAGAACAGAAAAAGTTTCCCGAGGATATGATCCGCAAGGGGAGAAGATGGCGATGTCACCTTGTTGTATCTGAACAACTCTGGTGAGGGAGAGCCAGAGCTCGACCGAAGAGACGACTTCGGTGAGGGAGAAGCCGATGGCTCCGGTGGAACATTAAATGTTACAAACACTGGTGAGGTGCATATATATATATTAATTAAGCCTTTGCTATCTATTTACATATATTAATGCTCTTTCTTTTTTTAGCCCTCCGGATCGAGCAAATCTTCTGCAAGGAAGAAATGAGGCCCGGCCATAAAGTTGGGAGACCACGAAAGGTACAGGATCGAAGAAGTCGCTGAAGACGGCACGAACCTAAGGCCCCCGCTGATGTTGCAAGAAATTTTGTAAAGCAATGCAGAGTTATTGTTAGGGACTACATCCCGATCACCATTCGAGAATGGAATAGGCCAAAGGAGCCATGAGTTAGATATGTCGGCGACAAAGCCAAAGCTACGCTTTGGAATAAGCTCATGGTTAATTTCACCCTACCGATGACAGAGGTGGATCCAAATGAGGAGGATCCAAAGAATACCATAGAGCAAAAGGTCAAGGGGGGGGTCTTAAGAAGATGGCCCAACAATTCAACAACTAGAAGAAAAGATTGCACCTTGACTTTACCGTGGAAGGTAAGACTCAGGAGTTCACTAGAGGGTATGAGAAGATAAAAGACTACTAGGATGAATTTGCGGCGTACAAGATATCACAGCCAGCTCTGAAAAGGTCTAGAACAAATAAGGAAAATGCTGCTAAAAAGCAGTATCACCATACTATGGGGCAAGGTGGCTACAAGGCTAGCATGCCTAAGTGAGAGAAACTTGAGGCTGACCTACTTGCTAAAGGGATCACTCCAGAGCCGTTGGATCGAATGGGTAAGGAATTGGTTTTACGGGCATGGGGGCATGTTGGACTCAGAAGGGAAGTGCATATATAACAAAAGACATGATGAAACTCCCATACCCATTCTTGATAGAGTGAATGACGATCTCACACTCGCCCTTGGGAATGATGAACACGAGGGATGAACACGAGGCACAGAAGGCTCCAAACCATGGAAATTTGGGTTTCCCACCGGCATGAAGAAATATCCCGATAGAAGCCATCAGAGGAGAAAGGAAAAGGAGGAAGTTGAAGCAAGGAAGCAGGCAGACCAGATGCATAACATAGAAGAACAATTAAAGCGGCAGCATGATCAAATTGACACACTTAGCCAGCAAGGTACTACCGTCACATCTCAGCGGCACATGGTAGAAGTTGCATTCGATGGTACCGACCCATCTAATAATCAGAAAAGTAGCCTGGCCTCCACGAAGCTCCCGGGTGATGTTGATGATGTTGCACCGGTGATAGCTCCTCTTCGCTACCCAATGGATGATATCACGGAGATGACACATTGTGAGATACATGTGAAAGTTGTGCACATAACAATGAAGGTGGCGGTTGGCTATTCCTTACCAATTGGACCTAAACCAACTTACCATTATTGTCTGGTTCCAAAGGGCTACGCTATTGTCGGGGTCGATGAAGTTATGAACAACATTGAGCAGCTGAAGCTTGACTACCCTACAGGTGAAGGGGATGTGATTGAACTAGGAGAAGCCAAAAACGTCATCATTCTATGGCGAAAGGAAAACATCGTGCTTCTAAATAAGACGCCAAGTCCATTGACTCCTCAGAGCACTCCATTTTCACTGCAGCCTCACCGTCTCCAGCGCATCACTCATCTTTGCCGCTGCCTCACCCGTATCTAGCGCAGCCATCTTCGCCACCGCGTCAGCTGTCTCGGGCCACTAAGGCTCAGGGCAAAAACCGGAAGAGTACCACCTCTACTCTAGGGAGTGGTAACCGATCACCGAAACATCAACTAGAGCCCCTCCCAAAAGTACCAAAGGTTCCTCCCATAAAACCTTACGACTATACTCTAGAGGAGAATGAGGTGATCGCAAAGGACAAAATGAAACATCGTCCAAAAGAGCCAGAGTTCCCCAGCACCGAAGAATAAAAATCCCAAGTGCAAAAAATGTTGAAGACCCTTCATCAACCCGAGCCAAGGCTGTCATCAGACTATGATTGCTCCATTCTCAAGGCACATGTGGCAAAGGTACGGTCGAAGAGTACTAGTGCAAGCGGGAAATCAGTTCCCCAGCTCGGAGAATAGAAAAACCAATCGTGCCCCCCGCTCAAGGTGATTTCTGATACCAAGGTGGGGTCGAGCAAAGCTACGGTCGAGCAGTATGATCTGGAGTGAAGCGGACACTGCTCATGGTTTGACTATTGCTCAGTATGTAGCCCAGTTAGAGTTCCCCATGGCTAATGAAGCATACAAATACTGGACGGCAAACCTCTCGTCAAACCTAAGGAGGTCAAGAATCTACCAACTAAAATGAGAAGATTGCATAAGTGGTACATGCAAGCCTCAAATCAGGGGGGAACTGTATAGTGCTAGGAGTTATAAACGAGCATTACGGGTATGGAGATGCCCAGATAATGATTGAATTTGATGAACTATTTTAGTTATACAATCAAGACGCCATCGACAAAGCGATCCTCAGTGCCTATTGTCCGTAAGTATTATTTCTGTAATTAAGTCTCTAGCTAGCTCACCTCGTTTATTTCATGTATAATTATACTCACTATATTATGTAGAATGAAGATTCTCGAATGTAAAAGAGGATGAAACTATGACATTGGGTTCATTGACCCATATTGGGTTCATGAACGTAATGTCCGACTATTTCCCAAGGATACAGAGGATAAAATTGTAAAGACGTTAAGGTTTCAAGAAACCAAAAGGGAAATACTATTACCTTACAACTTCGAGTGAGTGTTATTGTCTTGTACATATTCTATTTCGCTTACTCGATGTTAAGTGTATAATTGATAAGTTATGCATGCGCAGCTTTCACTTTATTCTGCTAATCATTCAACCTAACAAAGGAGTAGTGCAAGTCATGGACTCGAAACGTAAACCCCTTGCAAAGTGGGCGGACATGCAGGAAATGCTCCAGCGGTAATTTCGATCATTATGACACTAATCGGCAACGTTCGTTTATTTCCTAATATCAAGTAATTAATAACTCATTTTATTTATTTTTTTGTCGGGCAACGCTTGAAAACGGTTCACCAACAAGGCTAAAGGTGCCTGGAAAGAGGAGCTTACATTTGAACCACTAGATGTAAGTACTATTAGCTAGATCCGCGCATCTCTTTGATTCTACTTTCAAAATCATTATCATGCTTGATTATTATTTTGATTGAACTCTGTTCTCGTAAAGTGCCTGAGGCAGGAAGATGGAAATAATTTATGTGGCTACTATGTTTGCGATTTCATTCGTGAGACGACCTGTGAGACGGGCAGAAATTTAGAATAACTTCGAGTACGTAAACAATATTCACAATTTTTATTTTATTACCATCAATTGTGTTTAGTTTCATTCATATATGTTGACTCCTTCTTTAAATTAGATCAAACGGTTGCAGGACGATCTTCTACCAAAGGATCGCGTACGAGCAATTCAAGAGAATATTGCGGGATTCTTAGATGAGGTACTATATCCAAAAGGAGAATACTATCAGGAGATGTTGATAGTGGAATAGGGATAGTAAAATACATTATATTATGTATGCATGAAACTCGTGTACCGTATTTAATATGTTTGACACTTCGATCTCTATATTCATGACGATGTTGTGTAATATAATGGTTCCTTCATTGCTGAGTGCAAAACACAAAATAAAAAGGAAATAAATAAATGGAAATACAAAATGAATTCTCTACCGCGGCACAAGAAGTGTCCAAAATACTTCCGTGGTAGAGAAACATCGATCCCGGTTCGTAATACGAACCAGGACGAATGGTCCTCCCCCTCGCTCCAGACAGCGGCCAGGTGGATCAACTTTCGTCCCGATTTGCAGCACAACTAGGACTAAAGGGGAGCATATCAGTTTGCCGCCCCAAAGTTGGGGTGGCCAGGCAACGCGGTACCCAAGTTGATTACAATCAGCTGCGTTGCCCAAAGTTGGCGTGCCAAATACTCAGAGGGTCTTTTTCGGCACGAATTCAACTTTACGTTTCAATACAAAATATCAGGCTAACGGCCGTCAAGTTGGGGCCCCTATCAGTTCTCGCAGTTATGTCGCTCCTGTCACTTAGGCGGGGTGGCTGTCACGTAGGCTTGCTGCGTTGGCACAGTGGATAGGACAACACCCCCTGCCCAGTGTATTGACGTGACAAAACAGGGAACATGTATCGGCGTTATATTTATTTTTTGTTTACTCAGAATCTGGAATGGCCACCGCCACGCGTCTCTCCTTGGACTTCCGTCCCCGTCGTTAACCACTACCTTAAAAGCGCATTGACGGTTCCACCGTTCCCCTTCCTCGCAGAAACCACTCTTCTTCTTCCTGTCATCTGTCTTCTTCCTGTCTTCTCCTTGCCGCCATGGAAGGTCGTCGCACTCCAGAGACAAGCTTCACTACCCATGACAATAAGAAGATAGACGTTGTCTACACCAATGAGGAGGAGACAGTTGTGCGTGTTCTGAGGATGTACGAGGGTTGACTTGAAAAAGACAAGGACAAGTTTGTGGGATTGGACCTCGAGTACACCCGGAGCACCCATATGAAGGGAGTGAAGTCGCCGTCGTTCAACTGGCCATGAGAAACACGTCCTCGTCTACCACCTCTCCCGGTTTGTAGATCTGCTCTCTGTAGCTAACCGCTTTTAGGGTTTTCTCCTCTTGTTCTTTGTCCATTTGCTCATCTTGCAACTACTGGATTTTATTTAGGACCAAATAAATTATGACAAGACAATGTTGAGAGTCTTGATCTTGCATTTAAACTTTTTAAAATTATATTCATATGATGATCTTGCATTGACAAAATATTTGTAGTTACAAATTTTCGTGATGACAAACTACATACTTTCGGATCGACAGAATTGTCCGCGCGCCAGTTCCTTGTAGAAAAGGGAATTGTTTTCTGTACTGTCGACAATACAACTGATTTTTTGAAATTTTATCAAGAGGGAATTATAATTCCTGCGCACAACTGGATCGATATTCAGAGTCTTGTCAAGATCCTAGGGGGCTCGAGGAAGGATGGAATGGCATCACTCGCAACTAGAATCCTCGATGAGTCGTACGACAGAATGAAGGAAGATTTACCTACGGATAGGCACGATTTCTGGGACGAGTGGCCGTTGTCTGATATAAACCTGAAGTATGCAGCCATAGATGCTTACGTGACCTACCAGCTGTACAAGAAGATCCATTTTTTCTATGTTACCTCTTTGCAAGAGGGAAGACGAGCTTAGGGGAGCCCTTTGTAGAAAATGCAGAATAGTTGAGTTTGAAGGTGTATATGCAAAGGAAATGGCTGCATCCAAGCACCGACAGAGGCTGGTATAACTGAAAGAGAGCTTGCAAAGCAAAGGTATAAATGACAGAGAGGCTGCGGTGAAGCAAAGAAGAGAGGCAACATCTTCTAGCGGCAACAATCAGGTCTGTGATGCACCGCTAATTGTGCCGCAGGATGCTAAAGATAGGGAAGCCAAGTCAGATCCCAGGTGGGACGAACTTGCATTTCATGAGCTGTGGAGGGCCAATAATGTAAGATCCACCTGGAATGATCGCAGTTGGTCGCCTAGGAACGATGGCAAGCGCCTCAAGTGGTCTGATGAGAAGTGAATTAAATTTTACTTCTCAGTGTTGTGTTTCTATTTTGTGGAACTCATTTAGCTTGTCAAGATGTCTAGCACCTCAAGTGAGAGTAGTAAAATAAATTTAACCCTCTTTGTGTTATGTTTATGTATGTGTCTTGTAGCTTGTCAAGATGGTAGCTCGTTAACTGGCAGTTTGAAAGTGTACCCTTTTCCTCTCTCGCTAAACATATATGTTTCATTTTGCCCAAATTGGTAGCAAATCTAGAGAAGATTCTCTCTTCGATAATTCATTCCCTTTTGGACCTCTTTTTGCCTCCGATTAGGTAGCAAATCTAGAGCAGCAAATCACACCAGGCAGAATACATTCATTCAGAAAACAAAACAAATGTAGATATAGGTGTGTGCAGCTAAATAGGATATAGCGATAGAAAGTAGGTTGCTTAATGAGGTTCAGTGCATTCAGCCAGAAATAGGATGCAAGCAAAATATAGAAAATCAAAAGAAGCTTCTTAGCAGTAGCAGCCACCACAGCAGCAGATACATTCAGGGACACATCCAACCCATCCTTCATGAGCCCGCGCCTCCGCCTCCTCCCTCCGGCGCTTCCTCCACTTCTTGCTGCACAGTCCCTTGATCTTGGGGGGCTTGGGCCTGATTGGAGGCACACGACCCTCTTTGATGGCCACCCGCTGGAGGTTTCGGAGGTGAATGGCGAGAGCCCGGTGTTCAGCGATGTAGGCGTTGATGTTCACGGTCTCGCGCTCGCCGCCTTTGTGGATGTCGGAGCCCGGGGCCTCTGCATGCTTCAGTAAGGAGTTGAAAAGTCACTGCCGGTGAGACTCACCCAGCAGAAGGCGACCCTCTTGCAGAAGGGGCAGCACCGGGAGCTACCCCTGAAGAAGGCGTTGTACTGGCTGGCCCGCAGCCTCCTCAACACCTGACGAGTCTTGGTGTGGATGGACTCATCATCGCTGCAAACGTCGTTGCCGAAAACCTATTGGAAGAAAAGGAAAATGGGGGAGTATATGATGTAAGAAGACCGAGCAATCGAAATGCGAACAAGCGAATCCTAATAAACCAAGATCTAGCATCCAATGATGGGAACGGTAGAAGAACCAAGGGAGGGGAGCAAACCCTAGTTACCTCCGACCATGGGTCGTCGATGCCGGTGTCTTAGGGGTTCAGCGGAGCGATGTACTTATCTGGATCGTAGGTGCCCAAGAAGTTCTTGATCTGCTTGTGACCGAAGGGGCCTCCTCGCTGGCGGGGGGCTCCTCTTCGGCGGCCCTGTCGGTAGCGGGGACGGGGGCCTGGACGGAAACAGCGGCTACCATCGATGGCTCGACTGGGGTCTGGATAGGGACGGCGGCTGCTTTCAACGCGTCGAGGGGGACCGGCAAGGAGACGGGGGCCTCCTTACCGGTGGCCTCGGAGGCGACAATGGCCACCTTATCCTCCTCCGCCATCGTCGGCGCGAACAGGGTATTCTCGGGAGTTTGCGGATGCTGGTGGGACAATGGAGAGGGTTGCGTGGGGACAGTGAGCGAGAGTGAGAGTGGGTGTGCGGAGAGCGGCTCTATAGTTAAGGTGGATGGAAGCAAGGCATGTTTCGTTGCGTGCACCAGCGTCGCAAATCTCGTGCACCGCGACACGTGCACGGTATGTCACGTTTTTTCCCGGGTAATGCATGGCAGTTCTGTATTGAGCCGCATGCAAAGGGCGCATACACAAATTCTATGTACGAAGTTTGACACGGCCCTAAAATGGGCGATAGTTAAAAGTGGAAATGCAGAGGGGAAGGTAGGTGGCTATACGGCGAGATTTGTGGGGTTGTGCTAGATCAGGTAGAGGGATGTGTTGATGACTTCGAGTGACTCGATGAAGGCGGAGACGTTAGGTCTCGTCGAGCTCAGCTCTTGACCTCCGCTTCGGCGTGCAAGTTTCTTACGGCAGGGCCCAGTTGGAAGTGAGATTGAGAGACACTGCATAATAAATGGGATATGTCTTACTAAAATCAAGTCGCAATAAATTGCATTGTCCATCGACCATGGCACTCGATGACGCATGTGTTGTGGCGTAGTAGTAGCAGTAGTAGGCTTCTCAGACTTGATTAAACATGACATGACCGCTCGACGACTTTTTCCATGGACTGCATCGTGTTCCTTATTGTAGAAGTCTCTCTGAGGGAGACATCCGTGTTGTCTCACGCTATACTGTCAAGGGCACGACGTGTGCAACGATCATCGTTGGATCGCACAGAATCAATGGTTAGTGTGCACAATCCGTGTGACAACTGTGACAAACAATCACGGAGTACCAGACAGAGTGAGCACAGGTTTGGGCTTCTACGAAAGATAGAGAGAGGGGGGCAAAACTGAGTAGTATCAAAAAACCAAGGGCAAAACTGAGTAGTATAAAAATGGAAAGTGATTGTCTTGTACAATGAAATACATGGATCAACCAATGGCATTGCATGTCTGTTCTTTTCATGAACCACAGCTAGAGTCATTGCATGTGTGTTCTTCTAAACAAACCACATAAGGATACACCAGTGTCATTGCATGTGTGTTCTTTTCATGAACCACACCCAGTGTCATTGCATGTGTGTTCTTCTCATGAACCACACATGGATCCACTAGTGTCATTGCATGTGTGTTCTTTTCATGAACCACGGCTAGAGTCATTGCATGTGTGTTCTTCTCACAAACCACACATGGATCCACCGGTGTCATTGCATGTGTGTTCTTCTCATGAACCACAGCCAGTGTCATTGCATGTTTGTTCCTCTAAACAAACCACACATGGATCCACCAGTGTCATTGGATGTGTGTTCTTCTCATGAACCACACATGGATCCACCAGTGTCATTGCATGTATGTTCTTTTCATGAACCACAACTAGAGTGATTGCATGTCTGTTCCTTCCACAAACCACATATGGATCCACCAGTGTCATTGCATGTGTGTTCTTTTCATGAACCACAGCTAGAGTCATTGCATGTGTGTTCTTCTCACAAACCACATAAGGATACACCAGTATCATTGCATGTGTGTTCTTTTCATGAACCACGCCCAGTGTTATTGCATGTCTGTTCTTTCCACAAACCACACATGGATCCACCTAGTGTGATTGCATGTCTGTTCTTTTCATGAACCACACATGGATCCACCAGTGTCATTGCATGTGTGTTGTTTTCATGAACCACAGCTAGAGTCATTGCATGTGTGTTCTTCTAAACAAACCACATAAGGATCCACCAGTGTCATTGCATGTATGTTCTTTTCATGAACCACACCTAGTGTCATTGCATGTCTGTTCCTCTAAACAAACCACACATGGATCCACCTAGTGTGATTCCATGTCTCTTCTTTTCACAAACCACACATGGATCCACCAGTGTCATTGCATGTGTGTTCTTCTCATGAACCACACCCAGTGTCATTGCATGTCTGTTCTTTTCATGAACCATAGCTAGAGTGATTGCATATCTGTTCCTTCCACAAACCACATATGGATCCACCAGTGTCATTGCATGTGTGTTCTTTTCATGAACCACAGCTAGAGTCATTTCATGTGTGTTCTTCTCACAAACCACCTAAGGATACACCAGTGTCATTGCATGTCTGTTCTTTTCATGAACCACACCTAGTGTCATTGCATGTCTGTTATTTCCACAAACCACACATGGATCCACCTAGTGTGATTGCATGTCTGTTTCTTTTCATGAACCACACATGGATCCACCAGTGTCATTGCATGTGTGTTCTTTTCATGAACCACAGCTAGATTCATTGCATGTGTGTTCTTCTAAACAAACCACATAAGGATCCACCAGTGTCATTGCATGTCTGTTCTTTTCATGAACCACACCCAATGTTAGTGCATGTCTGTTCCTCTAAACGAACCACACATGGATCCACCTAGTGTGATTGCATGTATGTTCTTTTCACAAACCACACATGGATCCATCAGTGTCATTGCATGTGTGTTCTTTTCATGAACCATAGCTAGAGTCATTGCATGTCTGTTCTTCTCCCAAACCACATAAGGATCCACCAGTGTCATTGCATGTGTGTTCTTTTCATGAACCACGCCCAGTGTCATTGCATGTCTGTTCTTTCCACAAACCACACATGGATCCACCAGTGTCATTGGATGTGTGTTCTTTTCATGAACCACACCCAGTGTGATTGCATGGTTGTTCCTTCCACAAACCACATATGGATCCACCAGTGTCATTGCATGTGTGTTCTTTTCATGAACCACAGCTAGAGTCATTGCATGTGTGTTCTTCTAAACAAACCACATAAGGATCTACCAGTGTCATTGGATGTGTGTTCTTCTCATGAACCACACCCAGTGTCATTGCATGTTTGTTCTTTCCACAAACCACACATGGATCCACCTAGTGTGATTGCATGTCTGTTCTTTTCACAAACCACACATGGATCCAGCAGTGTCATTGCATGTGTGTTCTTTTCATGAACCACAGCTACAGTTATTGCATGTCATTTCTTCTCACAAACCACATAAGGATCCACTAGTGTCATTGCATGTATGTTCTTTTCATGACCACACCAAGTTTCATTGCATGTGTGTTGTTCTCATGAACCACACATGGGTCCACTAGTGTCATTACATGTGTATTCTTTTCATGAACCATGGCTAGAGTCATTGCATGTGTGTTCTTCTCACAAACCACATATGGATCCACCAGTGTCATTGCATGTCTGCTCTTCTCATGAACCACACCCAGTGTCATTGCATGTCTATTCCTCTAAACAAACCACACATGGATCCACAAGTGTCATTGGATGTGTGTTCTTCTCATGAACGACACATGGATCCACAAGTGTCATTGCATGTCTGTTCTTTTCATGAACCACAGCTAGAGTGATTGCATGTATGTTCCTTCCACAAACCACATATGGATCCACCAGTGTCATTGCATTTGTGTTCTTTTCATGAATCACAGCTAGAGTCATTGCATGTCTGTTCTTTCAACAAACCACATATGGATCCACCAGTGTCATTGCATATCTGTTCTTTTCATGAACCACAGCTAGAGTCATTGCATGTGTGTTCCTTCCACAAAGCACATATGGATCCACCAGTGTCATTGCATGTTTGTTCTTTTCATGAACCACACCCAGTGTCATTGCATTTGTGTTCTTCTCATAAACCACACATGGATCCACCAGTGACATTGCATGAGTGTTCTTTTCATGAACAACAACTAGAGTCATTGCATGTGTGTTCTTCTAAACAAACCACATAAGGATCCACCAGTGTCATTGCATGTGTGTTCTTTTCATGAACCACACCCAGTGTCATTGCATGTTGTTCTTCTCATGAACCACACATGGATCCACCAGTGTCATTGCATGTGTGTTCTTTTCATGAACCACAGCTAGAGTCATTGCATGTGTGTTCTTCTCACAAACCACACATGGATCCACCAGTGTCATTGCATGTATGTTCTTCTCATGAACCACAACCAGTGTTATTGCATGTCTGTTCCTCTAAACAAACCACACATGGATCCACCAGTGTCATTGGATTTGTGTTCTTCTCATGAACCACACTTGGATCCACCAGTGTTATTGCATGTTTGTTCTTTGGATGAACCACAGCTAGAGTCATTGCATGTCTGTTCCTTCCACAAACCACATATGGATCCACTAGTGTCATTTCATGTGTGTTCTTTTCATGAACCACAGCTAGAGTCATTGCATGTGTATTCTTCTCACAAACCACATAAGGATACGCCAGTGTCATTGCATGTGTGTTCCTTTCATGAACCACACCTAGTGTCATTGCATGTCTGTTCCTCTCATAAACCACACATGGATCCACCAGTGTCATTGGAGGTGTGTTCTTTTCATGAACCACAACTAGAGTCATTGGATGTGTGTTATTCTCATGAACCACACATGGATCCACCAGTGTCATTGCATGTGTTTTCATTTCATGAACCCCAACTAGAGTCATTGCATGTGTGTTCTTCTAAACAAACCACATAAGGATCCACCAGTGTCATTGCACGTCTGTTCTTTTCATGAACCACACCGAGTGTCATTGCATGTCTGTTCTTTGCATGAACCACACATGGATCCACCAGTGTCATTGCATGTGTGTTCTTTTCATGAACCACAGCTAGATTCATTGCATGTGTGTTCTTCTAAACAAACCACATAAGGATCCACCAGTGTCATTGCATGTCTGTTCTTTTCATGAACCACACCCAATGTTAGTGCATGTCTGTTCCTCTAAACGAACCACACATGGATCCACCTAGTGTGATTGCACGTCTGTTCTTTTCACAAACCACACATGGATCCACCAGTGTCATTGCATGTGCGTTCTTTTCATGAACCATAGCTAGAGTCATTGCATGTCTGTTCTTCTCCCAAAGCACATAAGGATCCACTAGTGTCATTGCATGTCTGTTCTTTTCATGAACCATACCCAGTGTCATTGCATGTGTGTTCTTCTCATGATCCACACATGGATCCACCAGTGTCATTGCATGTCTATTCTTTTCATGAACCACGACTAGAGTCATTGCATGTCTGTTCCTTCCACAAACCGCATATGGATCCACCAGTGTCATTGCATGTCTGTTCTTTTCATGAACCATACCTAGTGTGATTGCATGTCTGTTCTTCTCACAAACCACACATGGATCCACCAGTGTCATTGCATGTGTGTTCTTTTCATGAACCACAGCAAGAGTCATTGCATGTCTGTTATTTCCACAAACCACACATAAGGATCTGCCAGTGTTATTGCATGTCTGTTCTTTTCATGAACAAAACCCAGTGTGATTGCATGTCTGTTATTCTCATGAAACACACATGGATCCACCAGTGTCATTGCATGTCTGTTCTTTTCATGAACCATAGCTAGAGTCATTGCATGTCTGTTCTTTCCACAAACCACACATGGATCCACCTAGTGTGATTGCATGTATGTTCTTTTCACAAACCACACATGGATCCACCAGTGTCATTACATGTGTGTTCTTTTCATGAACCACCGCTAGAGTCATTGCATGTGTGTTCTTCTAAACAAACCATATAAGGATCCACCAGTGTCATTGCATGTCTATTCTTTTCATGAACCACACACAGTGTCATTGCATGTCTGTTCCTCTAAACAAACCACGCATGGATCCACCTAGTGTGATTGCATGTGTGTTCTTTTCACAAACCACACATGGATCCACCAATGTCATTACATGTGTGTTCTTTTTATGAACCATATCTAGAGTCATTGCATGTCAATTCTTTTCACAAACCACATAAGGATCCACCAGTGTCATTGCATGTGTGTTCTTTTCATGAACCACACCCAGTGTCATTGCATGTGTGTTCTTCTCATGAACCACACATGGATCCACCAGTGTCATTGCATGTGTGTCCTTTTCATGATCCACAGCTAGAGTCATTGCATGTCTGTTCTTTCCACAAACCACATATGGATCCACCAGTGTCATTGCATGTCTGTTCTTTTCATGAACCACACCCAGTGTCATTGCATGTCTTTTCCTTCCAGAAACCACATATGGATCAACTAGTGGCATTGCATGTCTGTTCTTTTCATGAACCACAACTAGAGTCATTGCATGTGTGTTCTTCTCACAAACCACATAAGGATACACCAGTGTCATTGCATGTGTGTTCTTTTCATGAACCACGCCCAGTGTCATTGCATGTCTGTTCTTTCCACAAACCACACATGGATCCACCAGTGTCATTGGATGTGTGTTCTTTTCATGAACCACACTCAGTGTGATTGCATGTATGTTCCTTCCACAAACCACATATGGATCCACCGGTGTCATTGCATGTGTGTTCTTTTCATGAACCATAGCTAGAGTCATTGCATGTGTGTTCTTCTAAACAAACCAAATAAGGATACACCAGTGTCATTGCGTGTGTGTTCTTTTCATGAATCACACCCAGTGTCATTGCATGTCTGTTCTTTCCACAAACCACACATGGATCCACCTAGTGTGATTGCATGTCTACTCTTTCCACAAACCACACATGGATCCACCAGTGTCATTGCATGTGTGTTCTTTTCATGAACCACAGCTAGATTTATTGCATGTCAGTTCTTCTCACAAACCACATAAGGATCCACCAGTGTCATTGCATGTCTGTTCTTTTCATGAACCACTCCAAGTGTCATTGCATGTGTGTTCTTCTCATTAACCACACATGGATCCACCAGTATCATTGCATGTGTGTTCATTTCATGAACCATGGCTAGAGTCATTGCATGTGTGTTCTTCTCACAAACCACACATGGATCCACCAGTGTCATTGCATGTCTATTCTTGTCATGAACCACACCCAGTGTCATCGCATGCCTGTTCCTCTAAACAAACCACATAAGGATCCACCAGTGTCATTGGAAGTGTGTTCTTCTCATGAACCACACATGTATCCACTAGTGTCATTGCATGTTTGTTCTTTTCAGGAACCACAGCTAGAGTCATTGCATGTCTGTTCTTTCCACAAACCACATATGGATCCACCAGTGTCATTGTATGTCTGTTCTTTTCATGAACCACAGCTAGAGTCACTGCATGTCTGTTCCTTCTATAAACCACACATGGATCCACCAGTGTCATTGCATGTGTGTTCTTCTCATGAACCACACATGGATCCATCAGTGTCATTGGATGTGTGTTCTTTTCATGAACCACAGCTAGAGTCATTGGATGTGTGTTCTTCTCATGAACCACACATGGATCCACAAGTGTCATTGCATGTGTGTTCTTTTCATGAACCACAGCTAGAGTCATTGCATGTGTGTTCTTCTAAACAAACCACATAAGGATCCACCAGTGTTATTGCACGTTTGTTCTTTTCAAGAACCACACCAAGTGTCATTCCATGTCTGTTCCTCTAAACAAACCATACATGGATCCACCTAGTGTGATTGCATGTCTATTCTTTTCAAAAACCACACATGGATCCACCAGTGTTATTGCATGTGTTTTCTTTTCATGAACCATAGCTAGAGTCATTGCATGTCTGTTCTTCTCACAAACCACATAAGGATCCACCAGTGTCATTGCATGTGTGTTCTTTTCATGAACCACACCCAGTGTCATTGCATGTGTGTTCTTCTCATGAACCACACATGGATCCACCAGTGTCATTGCATGTGTGTCCTTTTCATGAACCACAGCTAGTCATTGCATGTTTGTTCTTTCCATAAACCACATATGGATCCACCAGTGTCATTGCATGTCTGTTCTTTTCATGAACCACACCCAGTGTCATTGCATGTTTGTTCCTTCCACAAACCACATATGGATCAACCAGTGTCATTGCCTGTCTGTTCTTTTCATGAACCACACCCAGTGTCATTGCATGTATGTTCCTTCCACAAACCACATATGGTCAACAAGTGGCATTGCATGTCTGTTCTTTTCATGAACCACAACTAGAGTCATTGCATGTGTGTTCTTCTAAACAAACCACATAAGGATACACCAGTGTCATTGCATGTGTGTTATTTTCATGAACCACACCCAGTGTCATTGCATGTGTGTTCTTCTCATGAACCACACATGGATCCACCAGTGTCATTGCATGTGTGTCCTTTTCATCATCCACAACTAGAGTCATTGCATGTCTGTTCTTTCCACAAGCCACATATGGATCCACCATTGTCATTGCATGTCTGTTCTTTTCATGAACCACACCCAGTGTCATTGCATGTCTATTCCTTCCACAAACCACATATGGATCAACCAGTGGCATTGCATGTCTGTTCTTTTCATGAACCATAGTGTTGGGGGGATAGCCCCGGGTAGGGTCACGCCGACAAGCAATTCAACCGGGTGTAGCATTTCCACTGGGTGTAGCATTGGAACACCTCAGAAAACCATCTATCAGGCAGTCCCCAGGAACTGACTCGATCTATGTCCCGGAAGATACAGAATCTGGAGCTGAGCCCATGGACATTGACATGGGAGGTAGTGCGCGAAACCCGGGGACTGCATCAGCAAACCCAGGGACTGCCTCAGCGAACCCGGGGACTACCTCGCAGGACCCGGGGATTGCTCAGTGTGATCCGGTTGAAGTTATGCCGGTGGATCAGATGGAAATTGATGAGGATGTGTTCCCTGCACGAGCAATACCAGCTTGGACACTGCCTATATTTCAATTCCTGAAAGATAGAACGTTACTCACTGAGGAGGTGTTATCCAGGCAAACTCAGAGGAGAGCAAAGGCATACACAATTATCAATTCCGAGCTATACAAACGGAGTGTAACCAATGTACTCCAGCGATGTGTTGACCCGGAAGAAGGGCTTGACATCCTCCGAGATATACACCAAGGAGAGTGCGGGCATCATGCTTCATCCCGAGCCTTGGTGGCAAAAGCGTTCCGGCATGGGTTCTACTGGCCACGTGCCTTAGAACAAGCAGAAGATCTGGTGAGAAAATGCAATGGTTGTCAGAGGTACGCTACCAAGCACATATGCCAATGTCGGAACTCAAGACCATACCAATTACATGGCCATTCGCCGTATGGTGCTTGGATATGGTTGGCCCGTTCAAACTAGCAAGGGGAAATATCACTCACATTTTGGTCATGGTAGACAAGTTTACGAAGTGGATCGAAGTAAATCCTATAAGGAAATGTGATGGGGCTACGGTCGTAACGTTTCTCTAAGATATAATCTTGAGGTACGGTTACCCACACAGTATCATAACTGATAATGGAACAAATTTTGCGGAAGGAGTATTTGCGCGTTTACGGGACAAGAAGATCCGCTCGACGAGCCTCGTAGCCCACCCCACATCGAGCAGACAGTGGAAAGATCCAACGGATTAGTATTATCCGGATAAAACCGCTCATTGAGCCAAAGAAGATCAGCGGGTGCTGGATAGAAGAACTACTGACTGTGGAGTTTAAGAACAACTCGAATCGATCAACAAGCTATACGCCGTTTTTTACGTATATGGGGCGGTTGTATTACCGGCCGACATAGAGCATGATTCGCCTAGGGTCACCCAATACACAGAAGCCGAAGTGCAAGAAGCCCAGCAAAATGATGTTGATCTGTTGGAAGAAGCGAGAGAACTAGCATTGTCCAGATCCGCCATATATCAGCAAAATCTCCGACGCTATCATAGCCAGAAAGTAAGCCCCCGAGTCTTTCGGGAAGGCGATCTGGTGCTCCGGTTGGTACAACGTACTGCCGACATGCATAAATTACCCCCCCATGGGAAGGGCCGTTCATCGTGAGCAAAGCATTGCACAATGAATCTTATTATCTTATAGATGCAAAGCCACAGGAAAAGAACAAGGCGGACAGGTCCGGCGAAGAATCTAAGCGCCCATGGAATGTAGCTCTACTTCGTCCTTTCTACACTTAGCAGAGAAGTGTATGTATCTGAGTCTTCTCATATGTCGGTATGTATGCCAGCAATGAGCTTATGAATGAAATATTGGCACCTCGGCAAAGAACTCGGGACTGCCTTAATAATATTTGTTGTTTTTTATTATTTTTACGTCAGCTGGAGTAAGTTGTTCTACTTAACTCGGATCAGTAGTGTGTGAGCACCAAAAACCCAACTCTTCGACTTGCTGCTGTCCAACAAGAATTGGCTTCATGGCAAACAAGAGAACAAGTTTGGAATTGCGTAGCACATGAAAAACGACTAAGGAAAAAGAATTAAATCGAGCCGACATTTGTTTTTCGGACTAACCTTGTATTTACTTTCAAACTATTATGCTACATTATTTTGAGCTAAGCCTAAAAGTTTCTGAGTATTGTTAAAACAATTTTTGAAGCTCGGATTCGTAAGTCGTAAAACCAAATCAAGGTAGACACGAACCGAGCCAGAAGATTGGACGAACAAGAAAACGAAACTCGGGGACTACGCCCAAGTTAATCCGGCATACAAACTCAGTGCATACGTACGGGATACATTTCCACCCGGCATATACCGGGGATCTGATAAGTTTTCAAGTGTTTTTAATTAAGGAGCAGTAGGGGGAGGAAGTTCGGCGTCATCTTCGCCTTCTTCAATGTCCGAGGCATCATACTCTCCATCCTCGTCCGAACTATCTTTGACATTCTCGACCTCTTCGTCGCCAGCGGCTTCCAGGAAGCTCGGACCCTCAGTCCCTTCGTGAATGGGAGAATATTCAACAAGGCTATGGGCGCAAGCTTAGCGCCGAGCTACTTATTCCGGGTCATCGGTCCACTTGGATCCGGTGCGCACACGCGTTAGGAGGCTGAGATCGATCTTCTCATACCACGTGAGTATGTGGTGAAGAACGGTCTCAGCTGCAGCACGTCCAGCGGACTCCCTCCAAAGGTCGAGCTGTGTCTCGATCTCCGACAGCTTTTCAGCAAGAAGTGAAACTCTCTTCGGAGCGCTCTCACCGGGCCAGAACGTGTTGAAGACTCGGACTAAAACGTCGAGGAGATCCCTGTCGTAGTTCTTGATGATTTCCACGCGAGATGACAGGCTGACCAATAGGTCCTCCATGTCAAGGGGAATGCTCTCACCGTCAGAAGCGACGGGAGTACCCCTCTCTCGGCGGAAGTTGGCAACAATAGCGCTCGCAATAGGAGTACCCTCTGGAAAGTGGCCTGAAAACAAGGCAAAGGAAGAAGTTGAAGAAAAGACATATGAAGAAGTATGTCGGATAAGGGAAAGGAACTTACGTGAAATGTGGCTGTGGATACGGGTCAATTCATTGATGCAATTATCGCGTCTTTGACGGAGCTGCACCAGTTCAGCGTTCACCGACTCAAGTTTGACGTCGGCCTCCTGGAGAAGATCACGGTCCTTGGAAATTTGGAGGTTGAGGCGCTCGCGTTCTTCGGTGAAGTCCTGGCCAGCCTTTTCAAGCTCGGTTTGGTGCTGCGCCTTCATCTTCTTCATTTCTGCCTTTAGCTTGGCAATCTCGTCGTTCTTGGTTCGGAAGAGGGCAAGCTCATCGTCTTTCTTTTTTAGCTCAGCCTGATGCTGCCCTGCTTGTTCGAGAAAATGCAGCGTCATATCAGGCACGGGCACACTATGTTCAAGAGATGCTGAAATAGCGTGTTGACCCGACAGAGCCGAGGTATGAATGTTTGCCGAGCCAAGAGGAAAAGAAGATGGAAAGCAAAGCAGGGTCGGACAAAAAGGACTTACCCTTGATCTGCTCCAGGTTCTTTCGCATAATCTTGTTCTCAGCCTCCACCCCAGCTGCGGAAACCAAATAATGAGATTAGTTGGCGAGAGGAGTTGAAGGAAAGCGCCAAGGGAGAAACTTACCCCTTTTCTCATGCTCGGTGAGATGTGCATTGTGCTTTATCAGACGGCGTCTTGTTTGTGGGTATCAAGATCTTGGAACTCAGCACTCCGGCGGTTGGTGGTCACCTGAAAATAATACAAAATTTTGGCTTAAGCCTTGCGCATATTCGAAGTGTACAAGATCCGGGCCAAGTGGAACTTAACCCGGCTCTAGGTGTGTGCATATTCGAAGTGTACAAGATCCGGGCCAAGTGGAACTTAACCCGGCTCTAGGTGTGTGCATATTCGAAGTGTACAAGATCCGGGCCAAGTGGAACTTAACCCGGCTCTAGGTGTGTGCATATTGAAGTGTACAAGATCCGCCAAGTGGAACTTAACCTGGCTCTAGGTGTGTGCATATTCGAGTGTACAAGATCCGGGCCAAGTGGAATTTAACCCGGCTCTAGGTGTGTGCATATTAAAGTGTACAAGATCCGGCCAAGTGGAACTTAACCCGCTCTAGGTGTGCATATTCGAGTGTACAAGATCCGGCCAAGTGGAACTTAACCTCTAGGTGTGTGCATATTGAAGTGTACAAGATCCGGCCAAGTGGAACTTAACCCGCTCTAGGTGTGCATATTTGAAGTGTACAAGATCCGGGCCAAGTGGAACTAAACCCGGCTCTAGGTGTGTGCATATTTGAAATTATGAAGGAGCTATGTTAGTTCTCTAAGGAGCATCCGGCCGAGTAACAAGTTACTCCCCCGGAGGCTCGGGGACTAATGGTTATATTGCTAAATGCATGATAAGGAAAAGGTGAAGTAATGTACCTCCATCATCCGACCCGCAAGGTTAATCGCCTTAGAGGCTGTATTCATCTAGGCAGCGAATTAAGGACCGAATCTCTCCGGAGATCGTTATAGAGGAAACTCCGCCTTGTTCGATTATTCATAAACCCGATCAAGGTCGGAGGATATCGCTCCTGCTGAGCATGTGGGCGCCACCAAGCCCTCGCATGTGCCTCTCTCCTCTCAACCTAAGCAAGGGCGGACTGGTGTGCGAGAACAAGTTCTTGCGCACTAGTTGGCTTTCAGGGCGCCCTTCGTCCGGAGCCTTCGGCAAGCATGGGCCAGGTGCGCTGTCAGGACCGGTGGACGCTGCCTGTGACGTCAGGGGCTTTCTTGCCTTTGGCTTGCTGAGAGGAGGAAGTGGTTGCGGCTGATTTCCCCTTAGGAGCTACCTGGGTACTTCCTCGCCGAGACTGAGAAGACTCGGACGAGGCGGAGGAGCTTGGCGTTGGTGCCCTTGTTGCTGGAGCTGGTGTTGCTGCTGATGTTCTTGCTGCTGGAGTTGGTGTTGGTGCCGGAATTGGTGCTGGTGCTGGTGTTGGTGCTGGTACGGAGGTAGTCTTGGTAGTTGCTGATTGCGGCGAAGCCGAAGTGGTGGATGTCGCTGCCTCGGCTGGGTCCGTCTCCCCCGCTCCGGGTTTGCCCCCCTCTTGACGAGGTGGGCTGGAACCCAGAGCAGCCGCAGAACCCTCTGGAATAGGGCTCAGCGGGCGTGACTCGTCGTCATGAGGGGGAGAGGAGCTAGAATGGAGCGACGAAGAGATGCTAGATCCACTCTGAGGGACCTCCACCGCAGCCCTGTCAAATCAAGTAATGTCAGAGAGAAATTACAACAATGCAAGAAAGAACAAGTTACAGGAGAAAAAGAGACTTACGCGTCCGAGGTTTGGGGCTCCTTGGGTTTCCGAGCCCTTTGTGTGAGCCTTGCTGCAGCTTGAAGCAGTTTTGTCCACGGACTTCTTTCACCTTTTGAGGGCTGAGAAGGTCGGAGGAGGAACTTGATGCAGCTCCACGCTTCTTCTTCGGGCCGCCGAACAGGTTCCCGTGGCAAGGGAGGGATCGTCGCCCACCGGGGTTAGCTGATGCCGGAAAAGCATAAGAAAGGGGGACGACATCAACAGGTTCAATCACCTCGACATCCGAGTCATCTTCATCATCGGGCCAATCTCTAATAGAAGAGGGTTTACCGGTGGGTCGCTTCATAGCGTCGGTCATCGGGAGGAACATCTCCTGGCCCGGCTCTTCCTTGTCCGGGGTCTCCCGGTCAGGCGCCCATTTAAGGGTCGGATCGGTGCCGTCCTCGAGGGTCTACTGAAGGAATAGCTGAGGAAAAGAATGAACAACGGAGTCAGAAATGGAATAATGACCGACATATAATTAACCCGGAGTAAATTTGCGCCACGAAGCTTACCGAGGGAGGGAGCCTATCCCGGCAGAAATGCTCAATTCCCCACGTCCATTCAGTGGAGAAGTCCTTGTGGGTGGTGAAGAGCCTTGACCGATAGATCTCGAGTTGCTAAACTTCGAAGGGCGAGGTCCGTTGGGGTCGTGAAAGCTCATATGGCACACCTTGTGGGTGCGCCTCTGGAGGGGGGAGATTCGGTTGCGCACGAACGTGATCATAGCATCCTCGTTGCGCAACCCGAGCTTCTTCAGCTCCGCAAACCTCTTGTTGACCTGGTTGGCCAAGGCTGTGGGCTTCTTTGGGACAACGTCCCACATTTCCGGGTTAGGTGGACCCGGAGCATAGGGAAGCAGCCGGATCAAGTCCTCAGTGCCCTCATTCCGGACATAAAAGAAAGTCCGGGCCCATCCTTTGCTGGACTCCAGCCCGGTGACTCGAGGGAAAACAGATAGCCTCCAGGGTGAGATGGATGCGGCTCCGAATTGAGTGAGCTGCTTGTCCTCCGGATCAAGTTGAATATTCGGAATGGCATTACGACGAAGGCCGAAAAACCGTATCCATAGCTCCTTCGTGGGCCACAATCCGGCGTAGCCCTCGATCGTAGAGGCAAAAGCAGAAAGAGAGGTGATTGCGTTGGCAGGAAGGTGGTGCGGCTGGAGTTCGTACGTGCTCAACCAGTCATGGAAGAAATCGCTGACTGTCAAACCGAACCCCCGTTGGAAGTGCGACAAGAACACGACGTACTCACCCGGATTGGGTGAGGGGGCGAGTTCGGCGGAGGCAAGACGCGTGATGACACCGGCAGGGATGCGTCTGGTCTGGTAGAGCCAGTCCAAGTCATCTTGGCAGACCCATGACCCGGCCCACGCACCACGGTCCGCGGCAGCGGAGTCTTCCTCCATTTCTTGCTCAGCAACGGCGAGCTCCTCCTCCGTCATCTGATAATCGCTGCCCTCGCTGGCGCTAGCGGCGACAGGGGGCAAAGGCCTAGATTGGCAGGGACCCGTGGTGGAGGAGGCGCGTAGCGGCGGCGACGACGTAGAAATCTGGGGGGAAAATGCGGCGGTGGCGCTGCTGCTTGGGAGCACTGGCGGCGGCGCGGTCGCGAGGAAGACGAAGAAGAAGAGCAAAGGGAAGAGGGGCGCGGTGAGGGGAAAAAGCCTAAGTGATGCGCCCCTCCCCTATTTAACCTCTCCCACGAGGAGAAGGTGGGATCGCGTCCTGCGGGCAAGCCACACGCAATGGCCGTGTACCACCCACATCAACCAATCAACAAGGAGCCACACCGAAGGCCATAGAATGGAGTTGGTCCCGTGACATGACACGTTGATGCGGTAAACGAGGAGGCAGGCGTGACGTAACCCGCGCATAGTGATGACTGACAATTACTGCGGCGGTTACTGTGCTGGCCCTTAAAATGAGACAACATAATGATTAGCCTCCACGTGGGTTGGCGTACGAGAGAAGCAAGCAGGACCCGGATAGGACCGTGGTAACCCGGCCAGCAAGTGAAAACTTGGAATGTGCAGAGGGAAAGTAAAGCCATGAGGTCCGAGTTGAAGTGGTAACCCGGCCGGCAAGTGAAAACTTGGAACGTGCAAGGGGAACATAAATCCATATAACCCGAGACAAAGAGGTAACTCAGAAATAACGTCCAAAGGTCAAACATAATTGAACCTGATGTGGCCTTAGCGGCCGAGGCAGCTAAAACCGCACCAGCTTCAGGGACTAATGTTGGGGGGATACCCCCGGGTAGGGTCACGCCGGGGTATAAAGGCCGAGTTAGCCGAGGTTCGGCAAGGCCAAAGCGGATGCTGGCCGGGTCACCTCAAGGCAGGCCGAATCACGGGGTAACCCGGACCAGGGGGCATTTGCCTAACTAAGTCTCAACCGACTTAAGAAGTAAGTCGGAAATGCATGTTTAACTTGTATGCAGGAACAGGTGTGGCCAGATCAGCTACGATCCGGGGCACATCTAGCTTCTAGGAGAAGGAAGGAATCTCGCTGGTCAAAAGAAGCCCCGGTACGCACTGCCTGAGCGAAGTAGACAAGGGTAGGACCACCGAGGCATAGCCGACAAGGGTGACGATACCCATGTCGGCTGACGCGGGCGCCGCAGAGGCTCACGTAGCCTCTGCATGTGTGACGCAAGGGAAAAGTAACCCGGTCGGCTTACTACTTTGGGAGATGGCATATTATTAGGAATATACCTCCACGTATGCCCTAGATGGATACCTAGCCTCCCCCTATATAAGGAGGGCTAGGGCTTCTGTAGAGGGGGTTCCGATTATGCGAGTTTTGGCTAGGGTTTTAAGGGTGATCTATGAGTGAGAGTAAGAGAGCTCCTTCTTCCTCCTCTCGCCAATGCAGCTCTAGGAGCACTTGTAACCTTGGAGACAAACCAAATATAAACTTCTGTGTGGAGAATCACTTCACTATCCCTCCCTGGATTCCCCTAGCGTGTATTAGTCCCCACCTTAAGCCTATCCATGGCATCTGCCGTGACACCACCACGACACATATCTAGAGTCATTGCATGTGTATTCTTCTCACAAACCACATAAGGATACACCAGTGGCATTGCATGTGTGTTCTTTTCATGAACCACGCCCAGTGTCATTGCATGTCTATTCTTTCCACAAACCACACATGGATCCACCAATGTCATTGGATGTGTGTTCTTTTCATGAACCACACCCAGTGTGATTGCATGGTTGTTCCTTCCACAAACCACATATGGATCCACCAGTGTCATTGCATGTGTGTTCTTTTCATGAACCACAGCTAGAGTCATTGCATGTGTGTTCTTCTAAACAAATCAAATAAGGATACACCAGTGTCATTGCGTGTGTGTTCTTTTCATGAACCACACTCAGTGTCATTGCATGTCTGTTCTTTCCACAAACCACACATGGATCCACCTAGTGTGATTGCATGTCTGTTCTTTTCACAAACCACACATGGATCCAGCAGTGTCATTGCATGTGTGTTCTTTTCATGAACCACGGCTAGAGTTATTGCATGTCATTTCTTCTCACAAACCACATAAGGATCCACCAGTGTCATTGCATGTATGTTCTTTTCATGAACCACACCAAGTTTCATTGCATGTGTGTTGTTCTCATGAACCACACATGGATCCACCAGTGTCATTACATGTGTGTTCTTTTCATGAACCATGGCTAGAGTCATTGCATGTGTGTTCTTCTCATAAACCACATATGGATCCACCAGTGTCATTGCATGTCTGTTCTTCTCATGAACCACACCCAGTGTCATTGCATGTCTGTTCCTCTAAACAAACCACATAAGGATCCACCAGTGTCATTGGAAGTGTGTTCTTCTCATGAACCACACATGGATCCACCAGTGTCATTGCATGTTTGTTCTTTTCATGAACCACAGCTAGACTCATTGCATGTCTGTTCTTTCCACAAACCACATACGGATCCACCAGTGTCACTGCATGTCTGTTATTTTCATGAACCACAACTAGAGTCATTGCATGTCTGTTCCTTCCACAAACCACATATGGATCCACCAGTGTCATTGCATGTGTGTTGTGTGTTCTTTTCATGAACCACAGCTAGAGTCATTGCATGTGTGTTCTTCTCACAAACCACATAAGGATCCACCAGTGTCATTGCATGTGTGTTCTTTTCATGAACCACACCCACTGTCATTGCATGTCTATTCCTCTCATAAACCACACATGGATCCACCAGTGTCATTGCATGTGTGTTCTTTTCATGAACCATAGCTAGAGTCATTGCATGTGTGTTCTTCTAAACAAGCCACATAAGGATCCACCAGTGTCATTGCACGTGTGTTCTTTTCATGAACCACACCAAGTGTCATTGCATGTTTGTTCCTCTAAACAAACCACACATGGATCCACCTAGTGTGATTGCATGTCTGTTCTTTTCACAAACCACACATGCATCCACTAATGTTATTGCATGTCTGTTCTTTTCATGAACCATAGCTAGAGTCATTGCATGTCTGTTCTTCTCACAAACCACATAAGGATCCACTAGTGTCATTGCATGTGTGTTCTTTTCATGAACCACACCCAGTGTCATTGCATGTGTGTTCTTCTCATGAACCACACATGGATCCACTAGTGTCATTGCATGTGTGTCCTTTTCATTAACCACAATTAGAGTCATTGTATGTTTATTCTTTCCACAAACTACATATGGATCCACCAGTGTCATTGCATGTCTGTTCTTTTCATGAACCACACCCAGTGTCATTGCATGTCTGTTCTTTTCACAAACCACACATGGATCCACCAGTGTCATTGCATGTGTGTTCTTTTCATGAACCACACATGGATCCACCTAGTGTGATTGCATGTCTATTCTTTTCACAAACCACATATGGATCCACCAGTGGCATTGCATGTTTGTTCTTTTCATGAACCACAGCTACAGTCATTGCATGTGTGTTCTTCTAAACAAACCACATAAGGATACACCAGTGTCATTGCAAGTGTGTTCTTTTCATGAACCACACCCAGTGTCATTGCATGTCTGTTCTTTCCACAAACCACACATGGATCCACCAGTGTCATTGGATGTGTGTTCTTTTCATGAACCACACCTAGTGTGATTGCATGTCTGTTCTTTTCACAAACCACACATGGATCCACCAGTGTCATTGCATGTGTGTTCTTTTCATGAACCACAGCTAGAGTCATTGCATTTATGTTCTTCTAAACAAACCACATAAGGATCCACCGGTGTCATTGTATGTTTGTTCTTTTCATGAACCACACCCAGTGTCATTGCATGTCTATTCCTCTAAACAAACCACACGTGGATCCACCTAGTGTGATTGCATGTCTGTTCTTTTCACAAACCACACATAGATCCACAAGTGTCATTGCATGTGTGTTCTTTTCATGAACCATAGCTAGAGTCATTGCATGTCTATTCTTCTCCCAAACCACATAAGGATCCACCAGTGTCATTGCATGTGTGTTCTTTTCATGAACCACACCTAGTGTCATTGCATGTGTGTTATTCTCATGAACCACACATGGATCCACCAGTGTCATTGCATGTGTGTTCTTTTCATGAACCACGGCTAGAGTCATTGCATGTGTGTTATTCTCACAAACCACACATTGATCCACCAGTGTCATTGCATGTGTGTTCTTCTCATGAACCACAGCCGGTGTGATTGCATGTCTATTCCTCTAAACAAACCACACATGGATCCACCAGTGTCATTGGATGTGTGTTCTTCTCATGAACGACACATGGATCCACAAGTGTCATTGCATGTCTGTTCTTTTCATGAACCACAGCTAGAGTGATTGCATGTATGTTTCTTCCACAAACCACATATGGATCCACCAGTGTCATTGCATTTGTGTTCTTTTCATGAATCACAACTAGAGTCATTGCATGTGTGTTCTTCTCACAAAGCACATAAGGATACACCAGTGTCATTGCATGTTTGTTCTTTTCATGAACCACACCCAGTGTCATTGCATGTTTGTTATTTCCACAAACCACACATGGATCCACCTAGTGTGATTGAATGTCTGTTCTTTTCATGAACCACATATGGATCCACGAGTGTCATTGCATGTGTGTTCTTTTCATGAACCACAGCTAGAGTAATTGCATGTGTGTTCTTCTAAACAAACCACATAAGGATCCAACAGTGTCATTGCATGTCTGTTCTTTTCATGAACCACGCCCAGTGTCATTGCATGTCTGTTCCTCTAAACAAACCACACATGGATCCACCTAGTGTGATTGCATGTCTGTTCTTTTCACAAACCACACATGGATCCACCAGTGTCATTGCATGCGTGTTCTTTTCATGAACCATAGCTAGAGTCATTGCATGTCTATTCTTCTCCCAAACCACATAAGGATCCACCAGTGTCATTGCATGTGTGTTCTTTTCATGAACCACACCCAGTGTCATTGCATGTGTGTTCTTCTCATGAACCACACATGGATCCACCAGTGTCATTGCATGTGTGTTCTTTTCATGAACCACACCCAGTGTCATTTCATGTGTGTTCCTTCCATAAACTACATATGGATCAACCTGTGGCATTGCATGTCTGTTCTTTTCATGAACCACAGCTAGAGTCATTGCATGTGTGTTCTTCTGAACAAACCACATAAGGATACACCAGTGTCATTGCATGTGTGTTCTTTTTATGAACCACACCCAGTGTCATTGCATGTCTATTCTTTCGACAAACCACACATAGATCCACCAGTTTCATTGGATGTCTGTTATTTTCATGAACCACACCTAGGTGATTGCATGTCTGTTCCTACCACAAACCACATATGGATCCACTAGTGTCATTGCATGTGTGTTCTTTTCATGAACAACAGTTAGAGTCATTGCATGTGTGTTCTTCTAAACAAACCACATAAGGATACACCAGTGTCATTGCATGTGTGTAGTTTTCATGAACCACACCCCGTGTCACTGCATGTCTGTTCTTTCAACAAACCACACATGGATCCACCTAGTGCGATTGCATGTCTATTCTTTCGACAAACCACACATAGATCCACCAGTTTCATTGGATGTGTGTTCTTTTCATGAACCACACCCAGGTGATTGCATGTCTGTTCCTTCCACAAACCACATATGGATCCACTAGTGTCATTGCATGTGTGTTCTTTTCATGAACCACAGTTAGAGTCATTGCATGTGCGTTCTTCTAAACAAACCACATAAGGATACACCAGTGTCATTGCGTGTGTGTTCTTTTCATGAACCACACTCAGTGTCATTGCATGTCTGTTCTTTCCACAAACCACACATGGATCCACCTAGTGTGATTGAATGTCTGTTCTCTTCACAAACCACACATGGATCCAGCAGTGTCATTGCATGTGTGTTCTTTTCATGAACCACAGCTAGAGTTATTGCATGTCATTTCTTCTCACAAACCACATAAGGATCCACCAGTGTCATTGCATGTATGTTCTTTTCATGAACCACACCAAGTTTCATTGCATGTGTGTTGTTCTCATGAACCACACATGGATCCACCAGTGTCATTACATGTGTGTTCTTTTCATGAACCATGGCTAGAGTCATTGCATGTGTGTTCTTCTCACAAACCACATATGGATCCACCAGTGTCATTGCATGTCTGTTCTTCTCATGAACCACACCCAGTGTCATTGCATGTCTGTTCCTCTAAACAAACCACATAAGGATCCACCAGTGTCATTGGAAGTGTGTTCTTCTCATGAACAACACATAGATCCACCAGTGTCATTGCATGTTTGTTCTTTTCATGAACCACAGCTAGAGTCATTGCATGTCTGTTCTTTCCACAAACCACATACGGATCCACCAGTGTCACTGCATGTCTGTTATTTTCATGAACCACAAATAGAGTCATTGCATGTCTGTTCCTTCCACAAACCACATATGGATCCACCAGTGTCATTGCATGTGTGTTGTGTTTTCTTTTCATGAACCACAGCTAGAGTCATTGCATGTGTGTTCTTCTCACAAACCATATAAGGATCCACCAGTGTCATTGCATGTGTGTTCTTTTCATGAACCACACCCACTGTCATTGCATGTCTATTCCTCTCATAAACCACACATGGATCCACCAGTGTCATTGCATGTGTGTTCTTTTCATGAACCATAGCTAGAGTCATTGCATGTGTGTTCTTCTAAACAAGCCACATAAGGATCCACCAGTGTCATTGCACGTGTGTTATTTTCATGAACCACACCAAGTGTCATTGCATGTCTGTTCCTCTAAACAAACCACACATGGATCCACCTAGTGTGATTGCATGTCTGTTCTTTTCACAAACCACACATGCATCCACTAATGTTATTGCATGTCTGTTCTTTTCATGAACCATAGCTAGAGTCATTGCATGTATGTTCTTCTCACAAACCACATAAGGATCCACTAGTGTCATTGCATGTGTGTTCTTTTCATGAACCACACCCAGTGTCATTGCATGTGTGTTCTTCTCATGAACCACACATGGATCCACCAGTGTCATTGCATGTGTGTCCTTTTCATTAACCACAATTAGAGTCATTGTATGTTTATTCTTTCCACAAACCACATATGGATCCACCAGTGTCATTGCATGTCTGTTCTTTTCATGAACCACACCAAGTGTCATTGCATGTCTGTTCCTTCCACAAACCACATATGGATCAACAAGTGGCATTGCATGTCTGTTATTTTCATGAACCACAGCTAGAGTCATTGCATGTATGTTCTTCTAAACAAACCACATAAGGATACACCAGTGTCATTGCAAGTGTGTTCTTTTCATGAACCACACCCAGTGTCATTGCATGTCTGTTCTTTCCACAAACCACACATGGATCCACCAGTGTCATTGGATGTGTGTTCTTTTCATGAACCACACCTAGTGTGATTGCATGTCTGTTCTTTTCACAAACCACACATGGATCCACCCGTGTCATTGCATGTGTGTTCTTTTCATGAACCACAACTAGAGTCATTGCATTTATGTTCTTCTAAACAAACCACATAAGGATCCACCGGTGTCATTGTATGTTTGTTCTTTTCATGAAGCACACCCAGTGTCATTGCATGTCTATTCCTCTAAACAAACCACACATGGATCCACCTAGTGTGATTGCATGTCTGTTCTTTTCACAAACCACACATGGATCCACAAGTGTCATTGCATGTGTGTTCTTTTCATGAACCATAGCTAGAGTCATTGCATGTCTGTTCTTCTCCCAAACCACATAAGGATCCACCAGTGTCATTGCATGTGTGTTCTTTTCATGAACCACACCTAGTGTCATTGCATGTGTGTTATTCTCATGAACCACACATGGATCCACCATTGTCATTGCATGTGTGTTCTTTTCATGAACCACGGCTAGAGTCATTGCATGTGTGTTATTCTCACAAACCACACATGGATCCACCAGTGTCATTGCATGTGTGTTCTTCTCATGAACCACAGCCGGTGTCATTTCATGTCTATTCCTCTAAACAAACCACACATGGATCCACCAGTGTCATTGGATGTGTGTTCTTCTCATGAACGACACATGGATCCACAAGTGTCATTGCATGTCTGTTCTTTTCATGAACCACAGCTAGAGTGATTCCATGTATGTTTCTTCCACAAACCACATATGGATCCACCAGTGTCATTGCATTTGTGTTCTTTTCATGAATCACAACTAGAGTCATTGCATGTGTGTTCTTCTCACAAAGCACATAAGGATACACCAGTGTCATTGCATGTGTGTTCTTTTCATGAACCACACCCAGTGTCATTGCATGTTTGTTATTTCCACAAACCACACATCGATCCACCTATTGTGATTGCATGTCTGTTCTTTTCATGAACCACATATGGATCCACCAGTGTCATTGCATGTGTGTTCTTTTCATGAACCACAGCTAGAGTAATTGCATGTGTGTTCTTCTAAACAAACCACACAAGGATCCAACAGTGTCATTGCATGTCTGTTCTTTTCATGAACCACACCCAGTGTCATTGCATGTCTGTTCCTGTAAACAAACCACACATGGGTCCACATAGTGTGATTGCATGTCTGTTCTTTTCACAAACCACACATGGATCCACCAGTGTCATTAAATGCGTGTTCTTTTCATGAACCATAGCTAGAGTCATTGCATGTCTATTCTTCTCCCAAACCACATAAGGATCCACCAGTGTCATTTCATGTGTGTTCTTTTCATGAACCACACCCAGTGTCATTGCATGTGTGTTCTTCTCATGAACCACACATGGATCCACCAGTGTCATTGCATGTGTGTTCTTTTCATGAACCACACCCAGTGTCATTTCATGTGTGTTCCTTCCATAAACCACATATGGATCAACCTGTGGCATTGCATGTCTGTTCTTTTCATGAACCACAGCTAGAGTCATTGCATGTGTGTTCTTCTGAACAAACCACATAAGGATACACCAGTGTCATTGCATGTGTGTTATTTTTATGAACCACACCCAGTGTCATTGCATGTCTATTCTTTCGACAAACCACACATAGATCCACCAGTTTCATTGGATGTGTGTTATTTTCATGAACCACACCTAGGTGATTGCATGTCTGTTCCTTCCACAAACCACATATGGATCCACTAGTGTCATTGCATGTGTGTTCTTTTCATGAACCACAGTTAGAGTCATTGCATGTGTGTTCTTCTAAACAAACCACATAAGGATACACCAGTGTCATTGCATGTGTGTAGTTTTCATGAACCACACCCCGTGTCACTGCATGTCTGTTCTTTCAACAAACCACACATGGATCCACCTAGTGTGATTGCATGTCTATTCTTTCGACAAACCACACATAGATCCACCAGTTTCATTGGATGTGTGTTCTTTTCATGAACCACACCCAGGTGATTGCATGTCTGTTCCTTCCACAAACCACATATGGATCCACTAGTGTCATTGCATGTGTGTTCTTTTCATGAACCACAGTTAGAGTCATCGCATGTGCGTTCTTCTAAACAAACCACATAAGGATACACCAGTGTCATTGCATGTGTGTAGTTTTCATGAACCACACCTAGTGTCATTGCATGTCTGTTCTTTCAACAAACCACACATGGATCCACCTAGTTTGATTGCATGTCTATTCTTTTCACAAACCACACATGGATCCACCAGTGTCATTGCATGTGTGTTCTTTTCATGAACCACAGCTATTGTCATTGCATGTCAGTTCTTCTCACAAACCACATAAGGATCCACCAGTGTCATTGCATGTCTGTTCTTTTCATGAACCACACCCAGTGTCATTGCATGTGTGTTCTTCTCATGAACCACACATGGATCCACCAGTGTCATTGCATGTGTTTTCATTTCATGAACCACGGCTAGAGTCATTGCATGTGTGTTCTTCTCACAAACCACACATGGATCCACCAGTGTCATTGCATGTCTGTTCTTCTCATGAGCCACACCTAGTGTCATTGCATGTCTGTTCCTCTAAACAAACCACATAAGGATCCACCAGTGTCATTGGATGTGTGTTCTTCTCATGAACCACACATGGATCCACCAGTGTCATTGCATGTAGGTTCTTTTTATGAACCATAGCTAGAGTCATTGCATGTCTGTTCTTTCCACAAACCACATATGGATCCACCAGTGTCATTGCATGTGTGTTCTTTTCATGAACCACATCTAGAGTCATTGCATGTATGTTCCTTCCACAAACCACATATGGATCCACCAATGTCATTGCTTGTGTGTTCTTTTCATGAACCACGGCTAGAGTCATTGCATGTGTGTTCTTCTCACAAACCACATAAGGATACACCAGTGTCATTGCATGTGTGTTCTTTTCATGAACCACACCCGGTGTCATTGCATGTCTGTTCTTTCCACGAACCACACACGGATCCACTAGTGTCATTGGATGTGTGTTATTTTCATGAACCACACCCAGTGTGATTGCATGTTTGTTCTTCTCATGAACCACACATGGATGCACCAGTTTCATTGCATGTCTGTTCTTTTCAAGAACCACAGCTAGAGTCATTGCATGTGTGTTCTTCTAAACAAACCACATAAGGATCCACTTGTGTCATTGGATATGTGTTCTTCTCATGAACCACACATGGATCCACCAGTGTCATTGCATGTCTGTTCTTTTCATGAACCATAGCTAGAGTCATTGCATGTCTGTTCTTTCAACAAACCACATATGGATCCACCAGTGTCATTGCATCTCTGTTCTTTTCATGAACCACAGCTAGATTCATTGCATGTGTGTTCCTTCCACAAAGCACATATGGATCCATCAGTGTCATTGCATGTTTGTTCTTTTCATGAACCACACCCAGTGTCATTGCATGTGTGTTCTTCTCATGAACCACACATGGATCCACCAGTGACATTGCATGAGTGTTCTTTTCATGAACCACAGCTAGAGTCATTGCATGTGTGTTCTTCTAAACAAACCACATAAGGATCCACCAGTGTCATTACATGTGTGTTATTTTCATGAACCACACCTAGTGTGATTGCATGTCTGTTCTTTTCACAAACCACACATGGATCCACCAGTGTCATTGCATGTGTGTTCTTTTCATGAACCACACATGGATCCACCTAGTGTGATTGCATGTCTATTCTTTTCACAAACCACATATGGATCCACCAGTGTCATTGCATGTCTGTTCTTTTCATGAACCACACCTAGTGTCATTGCATGTCTGTTCCTCTCATAAACCACACATGATCCACCAGTGTCATTGGATGTGTGTTATTTTCATGAACCACAGCTAGAGTCATTGGATGTGTGTTCTTATCATGAACCACACATGGATCCGCCAATGTCATTGCATGTGTGTTCTTTTCATGAACCATAGCTAGAGTCATTGCATGTGTGTTCTTCTAAACAAACCACATAAGGATCCACAAGTGTCATTGCACGTCTGTTCTTTTCATGAACTACACCCAGTGTCATTGCATGTCTGTTCCTCTAAACAAACCACACATGGATCCACGTAGTGTGATTGCATGTCTGTTTGTTTTCACAAACCACAAATGGATCCACCAGTGTTGTTGCATGTGTGTTCTTTTCATGAACCATAGCTAGAGTCATTGCAAGTCTGTTCTTCTCACAAACCACATAAGGATCCACCAATGTCATTGTATGTGTTTTCTTTTCATGAACCACACCCAATGTCATTGCATATGCGTTCTTCTCATGAACCACACATGGATCCACCAGTGCCATTGCTTGTGTGTCCTTTTCATGAACCAGAGCTAGAGTCATTGCATGTCTGTTCTTTCCACAAACCACATATGGATCCACTAGTGTCATTGCATGTCTGTTATTTTCATGAACCACACCCAGTGTCATTGCATGTCTTTTTCTTCCATTAACTACATATGGATCAACAAGTGGCATTGCATGTCTGTTCTTTTCTTGAACCATAGCTAGAGTCATTGCATGTGTGTTCTTCTAAACAAACCACATAAGGATACACCAGTGTCATTGCATGTGTGTTCTTTTCATGAACCACACCCAGTGTCATTGCATGTCTGTTCCTTCCACAAACCACACATGGATCCACTAGTGTCATTGGATGTGTGTTCTTTTCATGAACCACACCCAGTGTCATTGCATGTGTGTTCTTCTCATGAACCACACATGGATCCACCAGTGTCATTGCATGTGTGTTCTTTTCATGAACCACAGCTAGAGTCATTGCACGTGTGTTCCTCTAAACAAACCACATAAGGATACATCAGTGTCATTGCATGTGTGTACTTTTCATGGACCACACACAGTGTCATTGCATGTCTGTTCTTTCCACAAACCACACATGGATCCACCTAGTGTGATTGCATGTTTATTCTTTTCACAAACCACACATTGATCCACCAGTGTCATTGCATGTGTGTTCTTTTCATGAACCATAGCTAGAGTCATTGCATGTCAGTTCTTCTCACAAACCACATAAGGATTCACCAGTGTCATTGCATGTCTGTTCTTCTCATGAACCACACCCAGTGTCATTGCATGTGTGTTCTTCTCATGAACCACCCATGGATACACTAGTGTCATTGCATGTCTGTTCTTTTCATGAACCACGGCTAGAGTCATTGCATGTGTGTTCTTCTGAACAAACCACATAAGGATACACCAGTGTCATTGCATGTGTGTTCTTTTTATGAACCACACCCAGTGTCATTGCATGTCTATTCCTCTAAACAAACCACATAAGGATCCACCAGTGTCATTGGATGTGTGTTCTTCCCATGAACCACACATGGATCCACCAGTGTCATTGCATGTCTGTTCTTTTCATGAACCACAGCTAGAGTCATTGCATGTTTGTTCTTCTAAACAAACCACATAAGGATCCACCAATGTCATTGCATGTCTGTTCTTTTCATGAACCAAACACAGTGTCATTGCATGTCTGTTCCTCTAAACAAACCACTCATGGATCCACCTAGTGTGATTGCATGTCTGTTCTTTTCACAAACCACACATGGATCCACCAGTGTCATTGCATGTGTGCTTTTCATGAACCATAGCTAGAGTCATTGGATGTATGTTCTTCTCACAAACCACATAAGGATCCACCAGTGTCATTGCATGTGTGTTCTTTTCATGAACCACACCCAGTGTCATTGCATGTGTGTTATTCTAATGAACCACACATGGATCCACCAGTGTCATTGCATGTGTGTTCTTTTCATGAACCACAGCTAGAGTCATTGCATGTGTGTTCTTCTCACAAACCACACATGGATCCACCAGTGTCATTGCATGTGTGTTATTTTCATGAACCACACCCAGTGTCATTGCATGTGTGTTCTTCTCATGAACCACACATGGATCCACCAGTGTCATTGCATGTGTGTTCTTTTCATGAACCATAGCTAGAGTCATTGCATGGGTGTTCTTCTCACAAACCACACATGGATCCACCAGTGTTATTGCATGTGTGTTCTTCTCATGAACCATAGCCAGTGTCATTGCATGTCTGTTCCTCTAGACAAACCACACATGGATCCACTAGTGTCATTGGATGTGTGTTCTTCTCATGAACCACACATGGATCCACCAGTGTCATTGCATGTCTATTCTTTCCATGAACCACAGCTAGAGTCATTGCATGTGTGTTCTTCTAAACGAACCACATAAGGATCTGATGGCTCAATGCACGATGCCCAGAAAAGTGCTGGTGCGTGGTTGATGTAGAGCTCGTTGGGAACCCCAAGAGGAAGGTATGATGAGCACAACAGCAAGTTTCCCTCAGTTATGAAACCAAGGTTTAATCGAACCAGTAGGAGCAAGGAAACACCCCAAAGGTGTTACTAGCTGAGCTCTGGAGGCGCACTACGGTACTAGTAGCAACATGGAGACCTGCACAACACAACCACAGAACTTTGTCCCCAACTTGCGATGAGGTTGTCAATCTCACCGTGTTTTGCGGAAAACAAAGGATTAAACGTATCGAATGGAAAGAAGTAAAAGTTTGCAGAAAGTAAACAGAAAGCAGTAAAAGATTGTAGATTGAATATAAAAGACAAGGACAGGGATCCATAGTTCACTAGAAGTGGCTCTCCTTAGATAGATAACATGCTGGGTGAACAAATTACAGTGGGGCAATTGACAAACATCAAGAAAGCAATACATGCATATACTAATCATCTTGACTCCTTTGAGACTTGATTGGGCATTACAACATTATACATAGACCGCCATCCAACTGCATCTATGACTAATAATCCACCTTCAAGTTATCATCTAAACCCCCTCCAGTATTAAGTTGCAAGCAACAGATTATTGCTTTACGAACTGCGTGTAAAGTAAACAATACGATTGTTCTATGAACAAAGGATTGTTGTTTTCTCCTAGTAGCAACAACACATCTAGTACCTTAGAGATTTCTGTCACTTCCCAGATTACGGAGGCATGAACCCACTATCGAGCATAAATACTAACTCTTGGAGTTGCTAGCATCTACTTGGCCAAGATAGCTACTAACAACGGAAAGCATGCAAGATCACAAATAACAAAGACATGATAGAATAAATAATCAATCTGAAATAGCATCTCAATATCCATCGGACCCCTGCAAACACAACATGCAAAATTACAAATAGATGATCTTGATCATGAACGGAGCTCACAAGATCTAGACATGAAAGCACAAAGGAGGAGAACCAGCCATATAGCTACTACATGGATCCGTAGTCCAAGGATGAACTACTCACGCATCACACCGGAGGCTTGCATGGTGATGAAGAAGGCCTGTGGTGAATTCCCTCTCCGCAGTGGTGCCGGAAGAGCTTTAGATCCCTCCCGATCTAGGGATGGAGATGACGGCGACTATAGACTCTTTCGTGATTTTTTGATCGGGTACTTAGGGTTTACATCCCGAGGGCATCTTATAGTCGGAAGGGGAGGCCGAGGGGGTGCCTGGGGCCACCACACCACCCCCTGGCGCGGGCCAAGCCTGGCCGCGTGGCCAGGTGGTGTGGCCGGCCTCTAGCCCCTCTCCGTCTCGTATTCTGGCATCTGATGACTTCCAGAAAAAATAGGAACTTTGGCTTTTGTCCCGTCCAATTCCGAGAATATTCATTTTCGGACTTTCCTGGAACCAAAACAATGAGAAAATGTGTATGCATTGTGGCTCTTGTTAATAGGTTAGTCCAAGAAATCATATGAAAAGTACTCCAAAGTTGGAACAAAACACAAGAAAGTGGATAAAACCAAGCATGGAACATCAAAAATTATAGATACATTTGCAATGTATCAACATCCCCAAGCTTAACTCCTGCTCGTCCTCGAGTAGGTAAGTGATAAAAAGAAAGAATAATTTTTGAGGTGACATGCACCATCAAAGACTTGATCAAACTATTTGCAAAACATTCAAAGCTAGGATCATAGTACCTCAATCATAACATGAAAGACAAAGTTCTAGCAATAAGACAATGAAACTATGATGCAACATGAAAAGGCACAAACAAAAGATTCATGAATAACAATGCTTTGCAAGACGTTTGTTTGTTTCACATAAAGAAAACATAGCATAATAGTATTCAGCTTGTCCCTCAATAGAGTAGCAAATATAAATGCATAGGACACCTTCAAAGTTCATAAGAGTGACTAGATACAAATAGTTTGAAACAAGCAATATCAAGGTATGCATCAATCAACTAGTCTTGGGACAATGCACATAGAACTAAGAATGGCCACTATGCTCTCAAAGTAGGTGCATAAAGGTAGAAGGTGGAGACTCAATATAATGGTGGAAGAAAGGCCTTTGTAAAAGGAAGTAGGGATTCAAGTCTCATAAAGAGCTTCCAAAAATTATGGTACTTATAGCTTTCAGCTCTCATTGCCCCTATCATAAGCATCTTTAAGGTGATTAAGGTTAAAGTGACACAACTAAGAGGATATGCTTGACAAGTTATAAACCAAAATCTCATGCCCCTTACTTACGAAGACCGATCCTCATGCTACTCAACTTTAGTCACGAGTAAGCTCTTGTCATTGTAAGTACATGTGTATCATTAAGAACTGCCAACAGGGTACCCCTTGCACATGATATGGGAGCTTTCCCATAATCAAAATGACAAGGCAAGCAGACAATGAGCATCTCAGCGATATTTTTATTTGCTATTTGCATAGGTTTTTATTGAGGATGCTTCATGAGTGCTCATTATGGTGATGTTGCAAGTTTCCACCATGATTAGGCATGTCTTAGGCTAGAGGCCCAGGCATTTCTCTAACACACATACAAACTCCATGATCTTACAAGTTCCACGTTTATTTCACACTGCCGGGATCCATAAGCAAAAGAACATGATATCAACGGGGTACAAAGTACAAGTGCAATGTTGAAAGCGTTCCCCATGAAACATGGTTCTGCTAATTTCAACTTATAAAGCGCAAGCATATACGCAACAAAGAAGGACCAATGGTTCAAGTTTATTAGATGCAAAAAAGTAAAGTGTGCCATCAAGTTCGTGAGAGCTTTAATCACTAGTTATCTCATAACAAGTTTAATTTGGAAGGTAAACAAAAGCATGAATATACTTGGAATAGCATAAGATAGTAGGTAGGTATGGTGGACTCTTTGGAATAACTTGGTTTAGGGAGTTGGATGCATGAGTGGAACTCATACTTTGTTGTGGAGGCTAGCAAAAGACTGGGAGCGACAAACTAAGAGAGCAATAATGGTCATAATCATGTAGAGCGACAAAACATCATTGATCAAAGCATAAAGTGATACTACAAGTTGAAAACTGAAGGATCATAAAGGCTATGGTGACTTGAGATAGTCATAACATGGTGTGAGCATGCGCCAAGTCAACCCAAATAAAGCATCAAAGGATAATACCACTATACTATGCTTTAATATGCTAAAACAACGCATGATTCATCCAAGGCACATTAAGCAATCTTAATTGTTTATAACAAGTCATGCTACAGCAAAGAATACTAAGCATAAAGCCAAAACAATATCAAGCATGGCATGACAAAGCATAGGCCACAGTCAAAAACGAGCTCTTTTTACCACATAAGCATGAACTTTCCTACTCTTTTCCAATCCAAACCAAACTATTTGCAAACCAATGTATGAAAGAGGGGGTCCAACCAATTTATTCATAAAACTAAGAAAACAAAAACAAACGAAAAACCAAAACAAAAACGAAAAATAAGACGCTCCAAGAACAACACAACTGTGCATGAAACAATAAAAATGAAGCGTTTGGAAGAAACCTGGGATTTTTATTGATGAAGAAGGGGATGCCTTGGGCATCCCCAAGCTTTGACGCTTGTACTTCTTGGATATTTCTTGGGGTGACACGCGTGGCATCCCCAAGCTTGAGCTTTAGTCCATCCTTCATCTCATTACTCATTCCTTCCATACACCTGAAATTTTTCCTTCATACAAAACTTCACACAATCTTTATTAGCAACATTAGTGCACTCAAGATAAATAAGTCTTAAGATTCAGTTCTAACACCACATAAACTTCCATTAGAACACTAGATACTGTAGCACTTCCCTCAAAAAGCTCAATTCCCCAAAAGAACTCAAAAAGGAACCAACAAGAAGCAAATGCAGAAAATGGCAGAAATCTGTCAAAACAGACCAGCAGGTAAAGACGAATTTTTTCGAAGACCTTATGTTGCTCAAATTAAAAAGTGTTGAACTAACGAAAGTTAGATAACAACCTGGGGCAGAAGCACAAAAATTAACGCCTCAAAAAGACGTTCAGAGATTTTACACGAATCTTTACGGTGAAGCACAGAAATCTGTTTCAGGACAGCAACTTTTCCAATCATTACTTCTCTCTAATTAGAGGTTACTCTTGGCACAAAAAGCAAATAAAAAGGATAAGGAGAGGTTATTACAGAGGTAATAACTTCCAAGACTCATCTAAAACTTTTGGGTTATCTTCCAATAAGTACTTTTCTTTAACGCCTTTAAGTTAGGCATAAGAAGCAAAGAAAGAATCAAGTGTTCTCAAATGAAGAAGCATTAAGACCAAATTTTGTTTTCATAGGAGAAGCAAAATAAATCTTCTCTCTCTTCTTGGGGAAGTGTTCTATACCTTTCTTGAGTGGGAGTTGATATTTAATGGTGCCTTCTTTCATATCAATAATGGCAACAACAGTTCTAAGAAAAGGTCTTCCCAAAGTAATAGGACAAGAAGCATTGCATTCAACATCCAAAACATAGAAATCAATGGGGACATAGGCATTGTTAACCATAATAAGAACATCATTAAGACTCCCCATGAGTTTCTTTTTAGCATTATCATCAAGTGGGACATTCAAATAACAATCTTCAAGTGGAGGCAAATCAAGCATATCATAAATCCTTCTAAGCATAATAGAAACACTACTATCAAGATCACATAAAGCTTTGAAATCAAAGTCATTCACTTTCATATTAATGATGGGTTCCCAACCATCTTCTTGTTTTATAGGAATAGAAGCTTTATGTTTCATCTTTTCTTCTTTAATCTTTATGAGAGCATCAGTAATGTGTTTTGTAAAAGCCATGTTCATAGCACTAGCATTAGGACTTTTAGCAAGCTTTTGTAGGAACTTAATAACTTTAGAGATATTCCAACCATCAAGATCAAAGTCAAATTTATCATCTAAAGTAGTAGAACTATTACTAGCCTCAACACTAGTAGTGGTAATAGTAGAAACACTAATGTTTCTAGCAATTTCATCTTCTCTTTCCCACTTAGCATGTAATTCAGCTAATAGTCTAACATTTTCATCAATTCTTACTTGTATAGCATTAGTAGCTGCAAAGGATTCTCATTAGTTTCAGGTTTAGCAGCCATTTTATTCAAAATAGATTGAGCTTCAGCCAAAGATGCTATATTTCTTTCAGCATTAGAGAGTTTCCTCAATAGTTTTATTGAAAGCAGTTTGCTTACTAATAAAGTCTTTGAGCATAACTTCAAGTTCAGAGGGTGCACTCTTATTGTTGTTGTAAGAATTTCCATAAGCATTACCATTGTTGGGAGGATATGGCTTATAATTGTTGTTACCAAAATTGTTCCTATAAGCATTATTGCCAAAATTGTTATTTCTTATGAAGTTCACATCAACTTGCTCTTCTTGAGCAACCAAAGAGGCTAAAGGAACATTATTTCGATCAATATGGGCTTTCCCATTAACAAGCATAGACATAATAATATCAATCTTATCACTCAAGGAGGAGGTTTCCTCAACAGAATTTACCTTCTTACCTTGTGGAGCTCTCTCAGTATGCCATTCAGAATAATTAACCATCATATTGTCTAGAAGTTTTGTTGCAGCACCCAAAGTGATGGTCATAAAGGTACCTCCAGCAGCAGAATCCAATAGGTTCCTCGAAGAATAGTTCAATCATGCATAAAAAGTTTGGATGATCATCCAAGCAGTCTGTCCATGAGTGGGACAATTCTTTACCAAAGATTTCATTCTTTCCCAAGCTTGAGCAACATGTTCATTATCAAGTTGTTTAAACTTCATTATTTCACTTCTCATAGATATAATCTTAGTAGGAGGATAGTATTTTCCAATGAAAACATCTTTGCATTTAGTCGAAGAATCAATACTATTCCTAGTTAAGGAATTCAACCATTTTTTAGCTTTTCCTCTCAAAGAGAAAGGAAACAATTACAGCTTAATAATATCACCATCTATATCCCTATGCTTTTGCATCTCACAAAGTTTAACAAAGTTATTTAGATGGGAAGCAGCATCTTCATTACCAATACTAGAAAATTGTTCTCTCATAACAAGATTGAGTAAAGCAGGTTTTATCTCAAAGAAAGTATTTTCAAGCACAGGTGGAGCAATAGGTGTGCTCATAAAATCATTGTTGTTGGTGCTAGTGAAGTCAGACAACTTAGTGTTTTCAAGAGTAGTCATTTTTTTGGGTTTTCAAATAAGAAAGCAAACAAGTAAAACTAATTTTTTGTGTGTTTTTGAATAACAAATCAAGCAAACAAAGCAAAAAGAAAACTAAGCAAAACAAAAATAACAAAGTAAATAGATTGGTTATGAGGGACTCCCCTTGTGAAGATGTCCTTGACTCAAGAACGGGCGCCAGAAAAATGCTTGATGGCTCAATGCACGGTGCCCAGAAAAGTGCTGGTGCGTGGTTGATGTAGAGCTCGTTGGGAACCCCAAGAGGAAGGTATGATGAGCACAGCAGCAAGTTTCCCTCAGTTATGAAACCAAGGTTTAATCGAACCAGTGGGAGCAAGGAAACACCCCAAAGGTGTTACTAGCTGAGCTACGGTAGGACCACCGGTGCTAGTAGCAACGTGAGACCTGCACAACACAACCACAGAACTTTGTCCCCAACTTGCGATGAGGTTGTCAATCTCATCGTGTTTTGCGGAAAACAAAGGATTAAACGTATCGAATGGAAAGAAGTAAAAGTTTGCAGAAAGTAAACAGAAAGCAGTAAAAGATTGTAGATTGAATATAAAAGACAAGGCCCAGGATCCATAGTTCACTAGAGGTGGCTCTCCTTAGATAGAAAACATGCTGGGTGAACAAATTACAGCGGGGCAATTAACAAACATCGAGAAAGCAATACATGCATATACTAATCATCTTGACTCCTTTGAGACTTGATTGGGCATTACAACATTATACATAGACCGCCATCCAACTGCATCTATGACTAATAATCCACCTTCAGGTTATCATCCGAACCCCTCCAAGATTAAGTTGCAAGCAATGATTATTGCTATTTAATCGTGTAAAGTAAACAATACGATTGTTCTATGAACAAAGGATTGTTGTTTTCTCCCTAGTAGCAACAGCACATCTAGTACCTTAGAGATTTCTGTCACTTCCCCAGATTACCAGAGGCATGAACCCACTATCAAACATAAATACTAACTCTTGGAGTTGCTAGCATCTACTTGGCCAAGATAGCTACTAACAACGGAAAGCATGCAAGATCAAAAATAACAAAGACATGATAGAATCAATAATCAATCTGAAATAGCATCTCAATATCCATCGGATCCCCGCAAACACAACATGCAGAATTACAAATAGATGATCTTGATCATGAATGGAGCTCACAAGATCTAGACATGAAAGCACAAAGGAGGAGAACCAGCCATCTAGCTACTACATGGATCCGTAGTCTAAGGATGAACTACTCACGCATCACACTGGAGGCTTGCATGGTGATTAAGAAGGCCTCTAGGGTGAATTCCCCTCTCCGGCAGGGTGCCGGGAAGAGCTTCAGATCCCTCCTGATCTAGGGATGGAGATGACGGCGGATACAGACTCTTTCATGGATTTTTGATCGGGTACTTAGGGTTTACGTCCCGAGGGCATCTTATAGTCGAAAGGGGAGGCCGAGGGGGTTCCTGGGGCCACCAAACCACCCCCTGGCGCGGGCCAAGCCTAGCCGCGTGGCCAGGTGGTGTGGCCGGCCTCTGACCCCTCTCCGTCTCGTATTCTGGCATCTGATGACTTCCGGAAAAATAGGCACTTTGGCTTTTGTCCCGTCCAATTCCGAGAATATTCATTTTCTGACTTTCCTGGAACCAAAAATAGCAGAAAACAGGTAGCTGGCACTGTGGCTCTTGTTAATAGGTTAGTCCAAGAAATCATATGAAAAGTACTCCAAAGTTGGAACAAAACACAAGAAAGTGGATAAAACCAAGCATGGAACATCAAAAATTATAGATACATTTGCAATGTATCAGGATCCACCAGTGTCATTGCACGTGTGTTCTTCTAATGAACCACACCCAGTGTCATTGCATGTTTGTTCCTCTAAAGAACCCACATAAGGATCCACCAGTGTCATTGGATGTGTGTTCTTCTCATGAACCACACATGGATCCACCAGTGTCATTGCATGTCTGTTCTTTTCATGAACCACAGCTAGAGTCATTGCATGTTTGTTCTTTCCACAAACCACATATGGATCCACTAGTGTCATTGCATGTCTGTTCTTTTCATGAACCACAGCTAGAGTCATTGCATGTCTGTTCCTTCCACAAAGCACATATGGATCCACCAGTGTCATTGCATGTCTATTCTTTTCATGAACCACACCCAGTGTCATTGCATGTGTGTTCTTCTCATGAACCACACATGGATCCACCAGTGTCATTGCATGTGTGTTGTTTTCATGAACCACAGCTAGAGTCATTGCATGTGTGTTGTTCTAAACAAACCACATAAGGATCCACCAGTGTCATTGCATGTGTGTTCTTTTCATGAACCACACCCAGTGTCATTGCGTGTCTGTTCTTTTCACAAACCACACATGGATCCACTTGTGTCATTGCATGTGTGTTCTTTTCATGAACCACACATGGATCCATCCCGTGTGATTGCATGTCTGTTCTTTTCATAAACCACATATGGATCCACCAGTGTCATTGCATGTCTGTTCTTTTCATGAACCACACCTAGTGTCATTGCATGTCTGTTCCTCTCATAAACCACATATGGATCCTAACCTTAGGAGAGCCCTAACCTTACCTTAGCCCCCCAATGGGTGGCCGTTAGACTGAGTCTTCTAGAAGGGACGCCCTAACACAGTTGTTCTGCTTGACGATTGTTACATACCGTTCGATCGGTGCGCTTGGACGGTTGGGTTGGTCTTCGTGAGAGCGATCCGTGAGTAGGCTGTTCTATGGCATGATTGGCCACGCTTGCTCTGGACAAACTAGCAACACCGGGCGCTCCCCTGTTGCGAGTGTCACGACTCACGAGTTGAGTGGGCCATATCCCAGTGTCACGTCCCTATTACTTATCTTCCTCCCCGTACTTCTCTTCCTTCCCCTCGAAGCCACTTTCCCCACTTCACTCCCATCCTGCCGTAGCCACAAGCCGACGACGCCTCCATCCCAATCCCCTCTCCGGCAGCCACCCCCTCTCTCCATGGGTTCAAGGGGAGATGGTGAGGAAACGTGTCGTGACGGCAAGGACGGTGATTTCAATGTGAGTCGTCTCATCTCTATCTCTATCATCTGTGGCCAGTTATCTATTTTTTGAGCTAGATCTACTCTGTTTACTCATGCGCGTATGATGTGTTAGTCCAACCAGACGATGTATGACTCCGACTATCAGGGTATAGTGGATGAAGATAGTCCTCTGCTATGTAAACATGGACATGTGTCCGCTAAATTTGTAGCATTCGAAGGACGAAACGCAGGAAGGAGGTTTCTACGGTGTCAAGGACATCATGCAAATGGCTGGAGAAGACAGTCCTCTACTATGTAAACATGGACACGTGTCTGCTAAATTTGTAGCGTTCGAAGGACGAAACGCAGGCAGGAGGTTTATACGATGTCAAGGACATCATGCAAATGGTTTCTACGTGGAAGTTGCGGTGTTGTCAAATGGGTAGATCCAGAGTGGCCCAAATCGATGCAGAAAACGCTGGACAAACTATGGGATATGACTGTTGAGTTGAAAGAATCCATAGTCAGCTCACTTCTTGACAGTGTTGAGATGAAGCTATAGGACCCAGTTGACACGACCAAGCTTAACCGAGATCTCAGGAGGGTGCAAGACAAGATTAGCAAAGTTGAGAAGGAGAGGGACGTGGCGTTGGCCCTGAAGGCTAAAGCAGAGCAAGAACTGACTCAAGCAAGGAATGATCTTCACTAGGCCAAAGTCCTGCAGTTCACAACTACGAGTATTGACAAGTGCATGAGGAAAAATATAGAGAAACAATTGAAGCTGTGTAAGGAAGATGCTAAAAGGAAGGAGCAGACGAATTGATCCTTGCTCTCGCAGGAAGATGCGCATCAGGCTAATATTAGGAAGATCAAGGAGATGTGTGATAACTAGTTCTATTTAGCTTGAGCTCCGTGCCTTTTTAAGTTGTAATAGTAGTACTTGTTGACCTAGCGGTCTGAACTAGTGGTCCCTGAGTCCCGGGAGGAAAAAAATTGCTCTCCTGTTAGTCTGTCTTAACCCTGCATCATTTCCTTTTGTCTGATCATGGTGGTATTCTAACATTGGTGGTTTGTTTAAACATAATCTATGTGGATTGTGCCGCATGCAAATGGCACATCGACAATTTATAAAGTGGAAGCACGTACACCCGGTTAATGGAGATCTGGGAGCTTCGCCAAACGCAGGGGATGCAGGAGTAGGGAGGCGGTGAGATAGATGGGCTCAAGCGTCTGGGCATTATCGGCTGCCATTGTTGTTTATGTTGTCACGTCGTTGTGTAGCATCTGAAATAAGTTGCTGCTTCGTGGAGTGTGGCAGCTTAAATAATTTATTTATTTGCCACTTACATTCCGTCGTATTTGGAGACCTCTTGCCCCTCAGCAATCGTGGAACTGGTGCTACGTGTTTTCAGATAGCAGTGGCACAATCACAATTTCAGATTCAAACAATTTACTCTGGCATTTCCAAACCCTAAGTCGCGGTACATTTTACTTAGATAATGTGGGTAGATTGTTTCGCCCAACAAAGTTCCACACACAGAGCTCCAGAATTTAACCGAATTACACAGATAGGTTCAAGTTTAACACATTACTATGCATCTTCATTGCCAGCAGCCTGGGTGCCAAGCCTTCACGTCCACTGGCTTCTTAATTTCCTGCCTTCTTCCTCTTCCTCAGTGTCAATTTTCTTAGCTTCACGTACTCTGCATCGCCGGGACAATGGGCACCAGAATCGTGTCCAGCATCATCTTTCCACTTATTTTTAATTTCTTCAGGCGGCAAAATGACTGACCCAGCAGTCATGTTTCTAACCTTGCGGCGCTTCCTGTCAAAGAAACAGGACTGTTGCATAACTGCCCAATATCTACAGAGTAAATAAAACAAAAATTACAATTCAGCATAAACATGCGAATCCCAAGAGACCTTTGCTTATGAGGAGCTAATTGGGTTCGAGCAACCACCCTGTCCAAGAATAGAAGGACGACTCCCAGTTGCAGCAGCTTCCACATCCAGTACATCACAATTCAGCTCAAACATGCAAGCTGAAGCATACCTTTTCATCAATCCAATTAGCTGACTGTCACACGTTAGAGGAACCATGATGCCATGTTCATCCATGAAGCTGAACTTTGCAGTCTGCTTCGGCCATAATTTATCATGATTACGCAGAGCAGCAACCATACCAGATATAGTACATATCTGCGCATGTACTTCTTCCATCGTGATACAATGGTGTCCATACCACTTGCCCTTAGAGTCGTACCTGAAGAGGACTACCGTAACCAGGTAAGGGTGGTCCGCTGAGATCCCACTTGATAGAAAACTGTGAACAAAATATTATTGTCAGCGTTGGGCTAACAAACAATTTTAGGTTCAGTAGCCAGCTAGCAGTTATAATTAGTGTGAATAGCAAAGAGAAGGGTAGCTCACCCGCTTGTAGCCAGAACTTCTTCTTCCTTGGTAGTAGGATCTGCCATCCTCCGAGCTGCTCGGCTCGTCGGCGGCGGAGGCGGGCTAGATCCTCGCAACAACAGCTACGACATGCGCCATTGGAGCTCGGGATCAGCGACTAGGCGACTAAGAATCGGTCAGACAACTTGGCGCCAAGTCAAATGTCGAAGGATCGCCCCGCCTAGAGGGTGGATTCCGACGCCGCTGGTGCTAGGGGAAAGGTGGGAATGGATTTGTGAAATTGGTCAACGCATCCAATCCACTTAGTTGCTCGATTTGCCTAAGAGGTTGCCGCGTTGGCGCTCGCGTCACGGACAGATGACCGACATGAGGGTCCCGACCGTCTACTTCACGGAGCAGTTTAACGGAATGTTTGAATTTGGCAGGGGTGAGATGAGTTTGCCTCGAAATGGCCCCTCTCAGTAGTTGGCGGCCCAACATTTCGAAACGCGGCAATTTTAGGAAACTTAGGTACCACGGTGCGCTGGCCTGCGAACTTTGATACCGCAGACGAACAGCCCCACTAAAGGGGGGGAGGCTTTAGTCCCGATTGCCCCATCCCGATTGCACAACTGGGACTAAACCCCTTTAAGAACCGGGACAATATGCCCTGTTTCCACTAACATATATCACATCAAATTGATATATTATGAAACTATATTTCAAAGCGGATCAAGTGGTACTAATTCGGTGTCATAAATGTTGCTACGTTTTTCTATAAATTTGATCAAATTTTATTGAATTTGACTTGAGACAAACTCTAAAAATAGACGTATTTGCGCACGGAGGGAGTATAATGCAACATAACTACACAATGGCACAATGCATGCTATTCCAGATGGTCTTCAAAGTCATTGTCCTATACTTTTTTCTAAAACATTTGTGACAACCACTAGGCTTACATATAGACCATGCATATTGTTATATGTTGATCCAAATTCTACAAAGTAGAGGCTAACTTCGAATGAAAGTGAGCGAGGTCGCCACTCCGTGCCCAACAGGACACCATTGAAGTGGGGCGACAACCCCCCGCGGTATGGATCGTTGATGACCTAGGTTACTACCGTTATATATACCTCTTGTAAGCCGCCGGCTGGTAGGAGTTGCATCTGTGAAATCCCCGGCGTTGGATAAACACTCCCATTATAGTGAAGATTCGCTGGCTGACGCCCGTGTTTTTTCTCTCTCTTTGTTAGAGAGGGTTTTCCACGTTAAATCTGTGTCCTCTTGCTGTGATTTTGTTTTCGTTCTTCGTTATTTACTTGTCACAAAGCTAACACATATTGTTAGAGACCAGCTAGGATTTTTTCTAAAAAAAAGAAAGAAATGTTCTCCTTAAAAAAAATGTGATCATGTGGGATGATGCTCACTTTAGTAAAGTGTACTTCCCACGCAAGGTAGTACACCTTGTTGGCAATCAGCAGGCAGGCATCAATTTTCTCCACGTACGTACCTACTGTACACCTCGTGTGAATTATAAAGGGTTTTGTCAACCGCGTACCCGATCTATAAGAGGACTGGAGAAGATGACGCCAAGTACATTTGGAACCACGAGACGAGGCAGCAGGAACATATTCACGACCAGCTGTCTCCACGTCAATCACCAAAGATTATATTCGCCCATGCATGCAAACCAAGCCGGGAGAGTGCAGCGCTGCATGTGTACCTGTGTAAGAGTGTAGTGCACACGAATCTCCACGGGGTCAAGCATATACTACCAAGTTAAATGGGACTTCGAGCCATGTTGCCGCGCGAATCATCGCGAGTCCTCTTGGCCCGGATATTAGCTTGGAGAAAGCCTGAGATTTTTATTGCAAATGTGATATGAATTTACTGCACAGATGTGAGGATTCGCGTGTTTGATATTTTCCATCACGCGCTGTGTCTTATGGCAGAGGAGGGCCGTGTATATTACGGCCCATTAACATGATCCATGGGCCTTGTGTGGAAGTGGAAGCAGCCATGTATCTAGCTTGTTGTGCTGGTAGGTGAGATTTGACATTATGGAAAATTTGAAGATTCTCTTTTGTCTGTTTTGTACTCTACAAGTTTTCTGAAAAAAAAAGTTAAACAGTTCGTAATCTCAAATTCATGTATTCAGTGCACGTCCAAACACCCCCTATGTCGTTCGTCATATAGCTCCGATGGAATTACGCCAACAGCTGGTCTAACAAACATAGCTGCGACCCCACGCGAGCATGTTTTTCCTCTGGCCAGCACCAGCCAAGAACAGCACCACCTACTTCAACTATGCTGGCAATTCCTATGGCGAAAACCTAATTAGGCCAGATACGCTATTCTTAGCTTGTAGCCCAGTACTACATATTAGGAGGGCCGGAACATCACCACGGACGGTCTCATCCTCCTACTACAAAGCTATACAATGGGGAGGGAGAAGCAGAATTATTGCCTAGAGAGAGAGGGCGGATGTCTCCTCTCTTGCAGCCTGCAGGAGTGCTACTACTATTCCATCTCAGGCCAAAATGCTGTAGAGCTGAATCGACCCCTCCCAATCCCAATCCGCTGCTACCTTACAAGCAACTGGTTCCAATATGTGTCATTTTTGTAAAAAAGGTGGAGGAAAAGCAAAACAGATGACCGCGCACTTTCACTTCTTTTTAAGACAAGAAACTGGTCAAAAAAGCCAGCGAGCAGGATACACATTGAGACGGAGAAAACGGGGACAAAGAATGGGAAGCGTGACCGATGCCATAGTGTTGGAAGATTCGTCCTTACTACAAGTTACAGTTTATCATCGCAAGCCATACATATATAGAGTGAATTCCAAGTTATTTATGCACGGGTGAAAAACGGGCCTTTAGTCCGGTTCGGGAGGATCTTTAGACTCGGTTGCTACTGAACCGGGACTAAATACCCTATCCTTTATTTCTGGTTGGTTTACAAACCGGACAAAAGACGATACACGTGCCTCCGCGTAATGCGCTGCGCTGGAGGACCTTTCGTCCAAGTTGGTCTCACCAATAGGGACTAAAGGTGTTCTGCCGCGGCAGTGTTTTGAAGCAATCGGCTGCCGCGCAGGAGATGGGTTTTAGGGTTTAGGGTTTGTGTTTTGTGTTTTTCTTTTCATTTTATGTTTTGTGTTCAATTATTTTTCATCTTGTGTTTTCATTTAAAACAAGTTTTCGTATGCATATTTTACGCTACTACATATTGTACACGTTGATGCATATAGAATATAATTTGTCTGACGAATATATATATATATATATATATATATATATATATATATATATATATATATATATATATATATCGACGCGGATTTCCTGCCCGTGGTGGCTGCGGTGCACACCTTGCTCACCGTTAGATTTGTGGAGCATATGCTCCTGGATGGATGTGGACGGGTAACGGTTGTGATGGCTATTTAACAGAGTTAGTTCGTCCGTCATCAACGTACACAGCATGCACCACTAACCGTTTACCATGGAAAACATATATCCGTTGGTACTTTTACAGGTTGCTTATGGGCACGGTGCATGCATAACCGGTATCCGTGACTAAGCAACTAGTTTACCTGGGAAATCTATCCATGACCGCATAGCCCACGGTACTTCAATCTGTCCCCGCATCCGTGCGTTAACACCAAATATATTGCTCTTCTAAATAAGTTAGCGACGGACGGCTGCGGTTGAAAAACGCATGTATTCTGCCCGTCAACCATAACCGGTGAAACACGCATGTGTTTTCTCCGTCGTCCATATTTTATGCATGTGTAATGCTGCGGAGTGGATGAGCATTGATCATTATCGCATGCATGTCTTGGGTACGGGATCCATAAAACATGTATGTGTGCTTGCCGTAGACTTACTTTAGTGGATGTGTATTACCGTTTACGGATAACGGTATGCATGGCTGTTTTCCTTCCTAAAACTACATCGTAAACCACGCATGTGTGCTGGCCGTCGACCTTTTTCATGGGTGTATATTGCCGCACATGGTTCAAGCCTTTGATCCTTGCTGCATGAATGGTCGTCGGGATGCATGGCTGTTTTCCTTTGTGAAATTACACCGTAAAGAACGCATGTGTGCTCGTAATCGACCTTCTTTCATGGGTGTGTACTGCGCTGACCGATCGCGCCTTGATCCGTGTGTATATGCATGGCCAACAGGATGCATGGCTGTTTTCCTTCGGGAAACTAAACCGTGAAGCAAACATGTGTGCTCGCCGTATACCTTATTTCATGGGTGTGTACTGCCGCCGACGGATCGAGCCTTGGACCTTGCTGCATGCATGTGTTTGTCTACCGATTGTATGGCCATAATTACAAGCGAATCCACCGTGTCAGACGGGTGTACTCTGCGGCCACCGTTTGATGCATCACCTTCCTCCGTCTAGCTCTCGGATGAATTCTGTCAGTTAATTTGTGGAGAGCTTCCGTTTGCCACCATACGTCGTGTGCTCCCTTAATCTAATCGGACGACAACTAGCCTATGCACCGTGGCCACCATGGGCATGCCACTATTTCCCATATATATATATATATATATATATATATATATATATATATATATATACACAATTTGGTAGACGAGTCTCAACCAGGACTAGAGCCCGTCTATTTGACTACATGGAGATCATTAAATTACATGAATTTGTTAGACTCTATCTATACTGTATTCTCTAATCGGGGATATGACATCGTCAAGCAAAATTCCCATCAATTTCTCTTGAATTGGTAGTAGACGGTCCTGTGGTAGGAACTCATCCCGCATCGCATTCAACTATAAAGAAGGAGATCAATACGAATATATCAATCATCATAACAATAATTATAAATGGAACTCAACACAAATTATGGTAATAAAAATAAATTATGAACATATTATTTGCGTACTCGCTCAATAATCGACATGTGAATGAACTCGCAAACATAGTTGAAATAGTATAAGTTTGGCGGAATATGATGGATATATTATTGAGTCTCATGGACGAGTATATATAGGCGTACAGAGGATTATCTTGGAGTACGAGTCAAGTTAGGATTGTACGTAAACAGATCATAACTCTATCTAAACTACCATAACAACCGTATATACCTAATACTTTAACATCCCCCGTAGTCGTAGCGGTAGCGTCGTGAACAACTGGAACATCACGGACGGTCAGACTGGAGATAAACCGAAGTAGCATCCAGTAGGCTGACATCCTCCTGCAGTCATAGCGGGAACGTCGTGGACGGTGTCGCGTCGCGCTTGCTTGGACTATAGAGGAAGCTGGTGATGCTCAAACGAGGTGGTAGCCCTTGTGCCGATGTTGAGGGAGCCGAGAGCGTGAGGCGGTGCCATGGTCGAGGTACCCGTGCGATAGGTCGACATGGTCGATGTCATGGTCAGGATGCCCGTGTCGAGGTAGCCGCACGTGAAGCCGCATGTGCATAGTGCGCGAGGAGGATGACGGAGACGCGTCGAGGTAGTCGTTGAGGGTGTCGATGACGAAGTTGATGCAGTCCGAGCCGTCGAGGACGAGGTGCGGCCATAGTTTTGCCAGAACTAGGAGCATGTTGGGGACGAACGCACACTCCGGTTTTACTAGAACCGAGTATGCAAAGAAGAACTCATCGGTGACGCGATCGAGGCAGTCGTAGAGGGGTCGATACCGAAGAAGACGTTGTCAAAGCCGATGAAGACGAGGCACCGATCCGAGTTTTCCAGACTCGGGAACGCGTCGGGGACGAAGGCACTCCCGGTGTTGCCAGTGCCAGGCATGCGGGGGCAGGGACCATCATGAACTTGTCGTCATGTCAGAAAGACTAGCAGAGGAAGCCTCTAGAGCGATTGCGACGCGCATAGTGGCTAAGGGCGAGATGCCGGCGCTGTCCGCGGTTGTCAGAGTAGAGTAGCATGTGGTGTAGTCGGGGATGAGGCGATGACGCTGGCGGCGAAATTGTAGTGGACGAAGACGTAGAAGGCGGCGAAACCAGCGGTGACATGGGTTAGTCATGCTGGATGCCTAGAGTGGCGATGGGGTAGTCGGCGGGACCTGTGACGGCGAGAGGGCGCCCTGCAGATTACCATGTGAAGCGCAGCGGCGGTGCTCAAAGTAGGTGAGGAAGACCCGACGACGTGACGAAGACCATGTGCAGACGGCGGCGATCCGCGCCGTAGGAGATGACGCGGTGAATGTCGAGGTCGTCGATGCACGAGGACGGCGAAGTAGACTGCGTGCATCCACGCTACGACCCGAGGGGGCAACATAGCTGCCGGGCGCAAGTCGGTGCAGCGGCTGGGAGAGCACCAGCGACGTACACACCAAGGAAGGCGCGTTGGAAGCCGGTAGCGTGGACCAAAGGCGGCGGTGTTGTGGCCTGCAGGGCGACACAACGGCAGCCCGTAGCTTGATCGGTGGTAGGCGCGTGCTCAGGGACGTGCTTGGCGTAGACAGATACGGGATTGGTTGATCAGACCGACGGTGCACCGTATGCGCCATGGTGTGGATGACGCGTAGATCAGATTCGATGGTGACGTTGTCAGTAAAGTCCCGGACGATGACGACGAAGAGGATCCGAGGGGGGGCGGCCGTGGTAGCCTTCCGAGGAAGGCGTAAGGCAACCAGCGGTAGCGAGGGCAGCATTTACGCCTGAACCGATGTAGATCCTCGATGCCGATGGTCGGAGTAGAGGCGCGGCGATGACGACGGCGGTGGGCGACTCAATCCGATCTAAGATCGGTAAACCAAAAAGAAAGCCGATCAAGAGATCGGAAAAAAGACTTACAGCCTATCACGGATCGGCGGACGAACCCTGCATACGGGTTGCGCAGCCCCCGACGGAGATCATGGAGATCGACCTCCCCGGGGGCAGCGCGGCGGAAGTTAGGTTTGAGATCGATTTAGTCTGATACCATGAAAGAGTATGAGTTTGGCGGAATATGATGGATATATTATTGAGCCTCATGGACGAGTAGATATAGGCATACAACGGATTATCTTGGAGTACGAGTCAAGTTAGGACTGTACGTAAACAGATTCTAACTCTATCTAAACTACCATAACTACCGTATATACCTAATACTCTAACAGTAGTATCCAAATAAATTAGTCCCATGTGGTTGCCTTGTGCCCTTTACAAGCATAGAATTCAACCAAATAATAAAAAGCATGATAGTTGTATAGAAACTAGAATTAAAGAGATACATGGATCTAGCTCGTACTATTTACTGAGACCGGAATAAACCTCAGATTCTCACGTCATTGACCGGGAACCAAATTCCTGAACTATTTCCAAACACTGCCCGGCAAAAAAATGTCTGAATGAGTTAATAATTACTTGATATCTCAGAAAATAAACAAATAGACCAATATAGTGCGATAATGATTGAAATTAATTCTAGAGCATATTAAGTAGGTTGTGCTACTCTTCCATGTTTTTCTTTAATAGGTGCAAGATTTTAACTCTTGTACGGTCAATGTCAATGCTTAGCAGAATCCAGTGAAAACTGTATAGGGTTTATATACGCCAGTAACTCATTAGTTATACTTAACATTGAATAAGCGAAAGTGAATGTGTACAAGACAATAACACTCTCACCTGTAGTTGTAAGGAAATAATATTTCTTTATAGTAATTTTGCTTCTTTAAAAACCTTAGCAAGTTACGTTCCGAGTCCACGGGACTCACCTGTAGCATAGCAGAATTAACTCGATTTGGGTCAACGAATCCAACGCAATAGATTCTCTTTCTTTTACATTTTAGAATCTTCATTCTGCATAATAGCATACAAAAAGATATAGTGAGGATAATTACAGGCAATAAACTGAACGAGTTGAACTAGAGACTTAATTACACGACTAAATTAATCACTTACAGACAATAGCAACTGAGGAGAGATTTGTCGAGTTCTCTTTGATTGAATAACTGAAAGATTTCTGTAAGCTCAATATGGATCTCGTCTTTAAGGAAGTAATGCTCCTCTCTAACTTTCGCTAGGATCATTTCTCACCCTTGATTTGTGACTTTCAAGTACTAGTCATGCAATTGTCGCATTTTTGTTGGCAGACGCCAGAGTATCTCATCGCTGACTAGAGGCTCCCCGCGAACATATTGCTAGCCTTGGGGATAGCAGTGGCCACCTAGAATTTTAGCAATAGACATATTACATTGCTTAGCTATAGCTCAACTGTTTCCATATCCAATGGTTCTTCCATATCTATTTGTTGTTCGGGTAACACCTTGAGCAGGGGGGTCGATTGTTTTGCATGTTCTATGAGCTAGGGAACATCTCTTTTCCTGCTTGCTCTACTACTTGATCTCTTCTCTTTCAATGTCTTCGTAAGATAGCATATTGTCTTCGTAAGATAGCATATATAGTCATCTAGCTTATTTAACTCATGTTGGGATGGTTGCACAAGAAAACTCCTAAAGTTCTCCCTGACTTTCAGATCTATTGGCTTCGTTGGCTCGGGTTGTTTCGGTGTAAAATGGGCCCTCACTTCGGCCCTTACGATTGCCCTGATTTCCTCATTAGTCTGGTGGTAAGCTAACTTGGGAGGAGCCAGCGGTATTCTTGGGAGGCGCTGTCGGTTTCCGCGTCGGTTATCCATCGATGAATCGGTGGTACTCTTCCACTTTTATCCCTTTGACTTAGTGGGCTAAGTTGGCTAAGGCGCCGGAGATCAAGATGGACTCGCGCTGCGGTCCCTCTCGAGGAGGGGTGGACTTGGAGGTGATGAACTTCTACTCGGAGGAGACGGTGGCCTTGGAGGTGATGGATTGCTTCTCGGAGGAGTCGGTGGCCTTGGCGCCCAGCCTGGAAACACGATGTTTTCCTTTTCCATACAATGAAGCCACTCGTGACTTCTCCCAGTGTCGTCTCCCCTTCACCTCCAGGGATGTCAAGTTGTAGTGACTGCAATACCGGTTGAACTTCATCCACACCGACACGAGCATAGCTAGCTGGAATCGGGCGGCAATGGTAGGTCACTCCAGGTGTAGAAGGTAAAGCATAGCCGACCACCGCCTTCATGGGTATGTTCTTTAGTGACACATGTAGCTTACAATTTGTCTTCTCCTTGATTGCATCCATGGGGTAGCCATCCATCGGTGCACCATATATCATCCATGCATCATCCATAATCGGTGCACCATCTATCATCAGTGCATCGTCTGCCGGGACCTCCGTGGAAGCCATGCTGCTTTTCCGCTGAGATGGGACGCCAGTACTATTGAATGCAGGATCTTGCTGCTGGCGCACTCTGCTAAGTTTGTCGATCTGCTACTGCTACCGCTCAATTCTAGATAGCAATTCATCGTTCGTTCTTTCTACCTTTGAAAACCAGTCTGCCTCCTCCTCCTGATGCCGCTTCTTTGATCTCTCTCAGCTTCTATAAGTGTTACTGTCCTCGGGAAACCTAGCCCTCCACGGAAAAGAAGGTCCAAGGCCTCGTGTTCATCCATGGTGTTCCTTATTCCTGGGGGCCTTTGTCAGCTCATCGTTCTCTCTGTCGGGATGGAAATTTCCCTCTTCAACCTCTTTCATCACTCTAACAAGGGCTTCCTTGGGTTTCTTTCCTTGCAATAATTTCCCCTGTTTGTGGGTCATATGATGCCCCATGCCCAAGTAGCCAATTTCTTGACCTCAAGGGACAATCAACCGTAACTGGAATAATCCATTTACCCATCATCTCGGCCTTAGTTTTATCCCACTTAGGGATGGCAGTTTTGTAGCCACATGTCCCCAGCTTATGGTGATATATCTTTTTCCCAGCATTTATCTTATTCTTTTCCAACCTTTGTTGAGCTTCTTCCAATTCCTTGTACTCCACAAATGCGGGCCAGTAATGTTGCTGCTTCTCTAGTGGCCCCTTGAATTCTGGAGCTTTTTTGTCCCAGAGATAGTTCTTGTATAATCTTTTCTTGAAGTTCTGGAATTGTGTGGCCATCTTCTTAAGAGACCACTTCTTGACTTTCAACCTCATTTTCTCTGTTGCCTTAGCAGTCTCCAAGACTGGTAGGCTGAAATGTGACATGAGCTCTTCCTAAAGACAATTTTCTATCTTTCATCGACAAAAGAAACTACAAATGCCTTTTCTAGCTTATTACAGTCTCGAATGGTGATTGGGATGATGTCCCTAACAATATCCACGCATTGAGTTACAAATGCTTTTGCGTTCTTTTCAGGCTCCAACGGTGCGCCATCTTCAGAGACTGTCTCAATAGTGAGATGCGCACTATCGGTCACCATCTTTCTGCTCGGGCCTCGTTTCCTTGATTGGATCGATGCAGAGGTCTAAGAGAAGAAACATTTGTTAATATATATATATATATACAAATCAATTAGTACATCTATCTCGTGATCACCATCCGCTTAATATACCTCTCCGGAATTTGTTAAGGGTCCAATATTTTGTGAGCGGTCAATGCAATCAGTGCTTTTTGGTGCTTCATCTCTTGAAGGTTCTATATCTATTCCCTCATCGGAATCGTTTAGAAATTGTGAGCCATCATCTGGTTCACCATCATGTGCTCCACCCATGCCTATCAGTTCGAACATTCCGTCCTCATGGTCTCTGCCGTTGAAGTCCATATCTTAACTAATACAGAAGAAAGATAAAACAATTTTAGCATTAACATAACATTTCTAAATTATTTTAGTTGCAAAACTTATCCGTGGAGGATAATCTTGACGTATGTAGAAGCTCTAGCAATGCTCACATGCCATACCTAGTTATGATAGGAGTAGTGGATCAGGGTATAAGGCTACATAAGGGAAACTATGCAATAGATAGGTAACTCTAGATATTAACAAAAGACCACATTGGAATCATGTGCATTATAGCGCGAAAGTAGATACTTTGTAAAACATAGGTTTAGAATGAGAGGCTACGCTTGCCTTGTCCTTTAGTAGACAAGTATGGATCTTCGGTGTTGTTGACTTCAGCCTCATGCTTGAATCCTATCGCTAAGAAGCAATACCGGAAAGAAAGACAACATTCAAGACATGGAATAATGCAATGCTCAATCAATATGTATGACATGTTAGATTAGAGATTCTAAACTAGACCTAGGTGCAACATCGATTTAAGTGGGTTCGGGATGCCCTGGTAAAGGCACACAATTGAACCCACATGTACTTAAGGGGGTTCGAAGTTCCTCTATATAAACTAGGGTTTTAGGTTGATCCACAATGCATGATTATAACTTAAATAGGTAGATCATATTTTCCTAAGATTTTGATATATTATTCATATTTTTCTGACTAAATATGAATTTTATAAGATTATAATAATTTCTACCATTTTAAATCATTTTTGGAAATATTTAAAGCTTTATGACGTCAGCCAGACATCATCAACATGTCTAGACTCTTTTATTACCGCACCTAAACCTACCCACAAACACTGACGGGTGGGACCTAGGCCATGTAGGACTGCCACCGTGGAAAACCTTGCTGGTGCTGGCGTCAGCACCATGTCGTGGCCACATCGGTGAAACGTTGGATCGACGGACGCCACGGCAGACGGTGGTCGTCACCGACGACATGGGCCACCCCAACAAGCGCGGTTAGGTGCGCTCGAGAGAGCTCAGCGAGGCAAACCACAAAGAGGTGGCGCCACCCCTTTATGGTCGCCAGAGATCCACCTCCTATGAGCTTCTACAACGGCCATCTCGGGCTCACGATGCGGCGGCGCTACAGAGAACAATTGACAAGGCCAATTTTGGGGCCGCAGCATAGAAAAAAAAAATTCCTACGGTGTGAACTACACGCCAAGATCTATCTACTAGGTACAAAGCAACGGGTGTGTGGCATCCCGCTAAAATCACTACTAGAAAATCGCTGTGTTTTTGTGCATTGCATCATCATGACCATATGCTCATGTCATCATGCCACATTGCATTTGAGCATCGTCATTCTCATGCAATTATTTACCAAAACTATTTTTGAAACACCTAGTTTTGTTTTCTAAATATTCCCTTCTTTATTCAAATTAAAAACCCCGGTCTTCCGGATTATTTTCTTTTGTCTAAAAACGGTTTACAAAAGCCTTCTTAAACATAAATAAATTTTATGTTTTTTAGGGGGTCAGCCAGCCGATCCCAAAAGCCCAACCAGCCACCTCCATCCTATCTACCCTAACCTAAACACACAGACTGGCCACGCCACACATCGCCACACACTCACACCTGCCCGAGCCTCCCGCTGAAACGGTCGCGGTTGCCTCGTTCACCTGGCCGCTCCTCACCCCATGCCTTTTTCTCTCCCAAGACGCCAACCCCTACTATCACGTCTGCAGGCCGCGCGCTGCAGGAACCCCTCCCTCCCGACCGCTCTCCCAACCCGCTCCTAGGGCCACCAACCGCACCCCATCGTCTTCATCCCGCGTTTCCCCAACCCCACCTTCCCTTCCGTGCCTTCCTCCTCTCCTTCGATCCCCGCCGCCAGGGGCTTCTGTCGTTGCTGCCGCGCTCTTTCTCCTGCGGCCTCACCTCAGCCCGACCGAGCCCCGCAGCAGCCTCACCAACCGCCGCCGCCTGCGAGCTCCCTCGGGCCACCTCCCTCCGAGCCCCTCCGGCTGCCTTCTCACCACCGCCCCTGCCGCGCCTCTACAAGCTCTGCGCTGCCGCCATCTTCCTCCTCGCCAGCCACGGCCTCGCCTCCGCCCGCGCGCCGCCGCCAGGCCTCCTCCCGCGTCCACACCTCTCCACCAACCCCCATCACTGCCGCCTCCCACCTCGACCCCGTGCAGTGCCTCCTCTAGCGCGAGCAAGCTCGCTGCCCTGTGCCGCCCTACGGCTGCGAAACCCGTCTCGGCTCTGCCTTCCTTGTCGCGCCTCCCTGTGCGAGCACAACCCCGGCTCCCTCGAGTTTGTGCGGCTGCTGTCCCTGCTCCATGGCCTCCTGTCGAAGCCATGGTCTCCCCTCTCTACGAGAGCCGCCGCCCCGGCGCCCCTGTCCCCATTGACCGTGCCGCCCGCATCGAGCCGCGCACCTCCTTCGGCTACACGCGCGTGCAGGGCCTCCTCTCTACCATGCCCTTCTGTTAATTTTAAGCGGTGACAGTAGTATAAGTATGTTTGGAATGCTATGTGCAGATGTGGTGATATTGCTGCTATGAGAATATATGGTGTATCAACAAGACCCTCGCGATGGACAAGGTTGACGGGAATTCTGACAAGATCTTTGGTACTACATGAGTGACCAATATGGACATGAAGCCTGGACCACAAGGTCGCCGATAGAATCGAAGGATGCCCAACGACAAGAACTCCTACCCAGATTCGATGACCCAAAGCTCTTCTTCATAGACGCCGAGACCGCCGTGTCCTTCCACCCGGATCCAAAGACCGAACCTGAACCCCTCGGCATGACATGATCTTCCTCATGGATGCCGAGACCCCGAACCCCGGATCCGACGACCGAAGCATCGCTCCCGCTCGGATCCGAATCGCTGAACCCCCATGTGTGACCCTAAGCCCCTATTTTTATAATATGACATTATCAACTGTCGCATATTAAATTGTTCATGCATGCATACATGTCTGTGGTTTGGGGGCATTATGCCGATTCACCTCATAATTAAATATGGAGCGCATATACGGGTTATTCCTGTCTATTAACGCCTCCATTTAAATTGCGTAGCGAACCGATGCCATGATTTGCCTATTAAGACAACATTTAAATTGCGGGGTTTCTAAATAACTTGAACCTATTAATTAATTGTCGGGACCCCGGTTTCGCTTAATATTGCCTAATTGCACCGCATCTTGCCATGCCATGCATCATAACATGATCATGCCGGATCTTCTGCCATGGTATTAAATATTGCATCCAGTGTTTCTTCTAGTGTTTGCTTCTTCGCGGATTAGGCCGATGAGTTGATGCGAGTATCGACAAGTTCTCCGGATATGAACCTTCGGCAGTGTTTCCCAGGCGAGCATCTCTCCCCCTTCTACCTATTTTGCATTTATAGTCTTCATTTCCTCCTGTTGATCTATTGTTATCCGTGTCGCGATGATTTAGTGTTCCGTACCAGTTATATCCCGTGCAGCCTCTATATTGCCTTGGACACCTCCTATTACCTGTGTTTGGTAGGTAGCAGGCCTTGCGAAGTTGCTTGCTCAGGTGCGATCTCGTGATGTCAAGTACCACAGTTGTTGGAATGCTGGCAGATGTTTATGGTGGAGATGATCATGACTTTAAATACAACTATTAAAATGCCAGATATAACTAATGCAGAGGCATCGGTGGGCAATAGATGTTATTTGGTTCTTCCACGCTCACTTGTGTCCCGTAGGACCCCGAGTACTTGATACCTGTTCCTTGACTATTCGCACTATCCACACCGGGAGACCTTATGGACCCCCCTGAGCCAGAGCTTGATTCATTTCTATTTCTTGGGGCCACAAACTAGTTTGAGATTTTATTACTATCTTGTACTTATGCCATGCTTTACTGCTTTATTTACGATTGTGCGTGGAGCACCTGTACTGTTTAGGATCGTGACACGTTTTCGCTGTATCAACAAGCCCAGTCACACTTTCGGGTTCCTAGTCGTTTACAGCCGTCCACACAAACCCTGGGTCCGTTCCGGAGCCGGCTAACTTCGTTGCGGGTAGCTTAGTAGGGTGGCCCCCTGAAATATTTGATGAATCCTGTGATCGCTTTGTCGTGAAAGCCTCGTTGGGTTTTGAGTTGGTTTTTCCGAGGTTGATCGAGTGTGTGTTGCTATTTGTGCACCCCTGCAGGGTAAAACTTTATGAAAGCCGTGTCCACGGTTATGGACGACTTGGAGCACAGTATCTCGATCGTAGACAAGCATAACTAAAGTAGTGCTATAAATTTGACTTAATATGTGACTAGTAATCATATTCAACTATAACGGAATGGATATTAAAAATGCCAACAGCTAGTGGATCTGTGGTGATCTGTGTCATGCTATACCTGCCTAGTAAGTATTGTAACTCCAATGGAATGTGATAAAAGTGCCAACAACTGTTGGGTTTTGGGATTCCTCAGGGCAATTATATCTGGCTAGTAACTGTTCCAACTACAACGGAATGACTAATTAAAACTGCCCACTACTTATGCTTCATGATGACTCATGCTATCTATATCTGATTAGTAATTGCTGCAACTATAATGGAATGAGTAAAATTGCCAACTGTGTGATTTCCTTGGTCCGACTTCCTCGTTTGGTCTCGAGGGGGAAATACCAGGATGGGTTTGTTTGGTGTTAGCTTCGGGTTGAATCTGAATAGGTTTTCTTATCCCTCTCTGATAACTGCCAGTTGTATCGAGTCTCTATAGGTTGTTTAATGCCGCTGTGCTGCCGCTTCAGCCACCATACCTATGTAGGCGAGAGCCACCGAATTCTAGCCTCGCTGCATCGGCCTCGATCGACGCCTCTCTTTTCCTTTGCCCTTTATCGGCACCCCCTTTTGTTTTAGCAGGTTTGAGATCGACGTCGTTAGCAGGGTTACCCTTCCGGCTTGGCCTGGGCAGGGTTATGGACGCCATTGGTTATTCTTCAGGGCTCTTAGCCCAATTTGCATCTTTACCATAGTCAGACGTTGTATCGTTTTCAAAGTGATTTGGATCTTTGTATTGTATATATGTATTCTTGACTCTTGGAGTCGTGTTGTATATATATATGTTCTGTGGGTCCCATCGAGGACTGTTGTGTAATGTTATTACTTTGTTTTCCACCCGCACGAAAGTTCCTGGTGGGCGTCCTTGAATCGTTTCTATGCGGGTTTGGCGGAAAGGGCTAAAACTTGCATAGGGCCGATTTGAGGGTGTTACAGGGTGGACATACATCCAATGAGAACTTACCCTCGAAGACAACGAGTTTTGTTAACGAGTAGGAACTCGTGGTTGATGTAGTCGTACACTTGCCGATCTCAAGATCATGAGGAAGTCCGAGCGCCGCAACTCAGCAGTGCATCCGTACTCGCACACACGTTCAAGCCACTGGACAACCTCCACCTCCTCGCTCCAGCGATCCAGCGGAAGCAGCAACTCCTTCTAGACGAAATGCCACCGGGAACATGTATCTCGCTAATCCGAGACCATGGGGAATAATTCTAGAGGGGGAGAGATCCTTCACAAGGAGGTGTGAGGATGAAGGAGGGAATGGGTGGCCTTTTATAGGAGGAGGGGGTGGCCCTCCTCTCCATGGTCCGCATGGGGTGACCTCACCTCCCCATTCATGTGGTGGTAACCCTCCACATTAAAATGCCTCTTCACCGTCCCTTTTAAAGTCCCCACTTTAAATGCATTAAAATTCTCCAAGTTTAATGCTCTCATTTAATAAAACTCTTTTATTAAATTTATTCAGAATTTTGTTAATTACTTTAATTAACAAACATTCACATATAGCCCCTTGCAATATTTCAATATCACATGCAGAACCACTTTCTGCAATTTCACCCGAAACAATTTCCGGTTTCTATTGAAACAATTCCTGTGCTTTGCAATTCTTTCGTCTGAAACATATGTGCCCCAAAATGGTGTCCGGTAACTCTTAAGTGTGTCACCCTACGGTTCGCGAATAATGCAGACATGATCGAGACCCTTCTCCGATCAATAATCAGCAGCGGGACCTGGAGATCCGTACTGACTCCTACACATTCAACGATGACTTCTGTGATCGTGAGAACCTTTAACGCTTGTAACTAAATCCCTTTGTCTCGCGATATATTACATGTCCGAGATTCGATCATCGGTATCTCCATACCTAGTTTGATCTCATTACCGACATGCAGTCTTTTCTCGTTCCCGTGATATGACATTCTAGTGATCACATCACTTGCTTGCAAGCTATCTCAATGTGATATCACCGAGAGGGCCCAGAGTATATCTATCCGTCATCGGGATTGACAAATTCCACTCTTGATCCATGAGCCTCAACATAACACCTTCGTAGTACTGAACCCATCTTTATAGTCACCCTGTTACGGTGTGACGTTTGATGTTATCAAGATACTCTTCCGGTGTTAGCAATTAACATGATCTCATGGTCTAAGGATAAAGATTACTTCGTATGATGTTATAGCAATAGATCACCATTGGGTCCAATGCACTAAGAACCACACCTAGTTCCGTAATGAACTCTTTCATCCAAACCGCTTCCTGCGCCGCTTCTGAAGCAACAACATATTCCGCCTCCGTCGTTGATCCAGCCACCACAGGTTGTTTGGAACTCCTCCAACTAACTGCTGGTCCATTCAAGAGAAATACGTTTCCGGATTGAGACATAGAGTCATCCAGATCGGTGTCAAAGCTAGCATCGACATAACACTTAGAGACTAGCTCTTCTTCACCTCCGTATATAAGAAACATATCCCTAGTTCTTCTCAAGTACTTGAGGATGTTCTTTACCGCTATCCAGTGTTCCGAACCTGGATCAGATTGGTACCTACTAGTCAAACTAATAGCATGTGCCACATCCGGTCTTGTACATAGCATGACATACATAATAGAGCCTATGGCCGAGGCATAGGGGATCTTATCCATCATCTCTCTTTCTTCCGCCGTAGCCGGACTTTGAGTCTTACTCAATGTCTTGCCTTGCAACATAGGTAAGAACCCCTTCTTACTTTCGTCCATATAAACTTCTTTAATATCTTATCAAGGTATGTACTCTGCGATAGCCCAATTAGGCGCCTTGGTCTATCTCTATAGATTTTAGTGCCTAATATATATGACGCTTCACCAAGGTCTTTCATTGAAAATTTGTTGTTTAGATAACTTTTAACACTGTTTAAAAGATCTATATCATTTCCAATCAATAATATGTCATCCACATATAATATCAGAAATGCCACATTGCTTCTACTCACTTTCTTGTAAATACAAGCCTCTCCATAAGTTTGGACAAATCCAAACTCTTTGATCACCTCATCAAAGCGGAGATTCCAACTCCGGGATGCTTGCTTCAGTCCATAGATGGATTGCTGAAGTTTGTATACCTTATTAGCATCCTTAGGATCGACAAAACCCTTAGGTTGTATCATATACAACTCTTCTTCAATATTACCATTGAGGAACGTAGTTTTGACATCCATCTGCCATATTTCATAATCGAAATATGCAGCAATTGCTAACATAATCCTAACTGACTTAAGCATCGCTACGGGAGAGAATGTCTCATCGTAGTCAACTCCTTGAATTTGTCGAAACCCCTTTGCGACAAGTCGAGCCTTATAGATGGTCACATTACCATCAGCATCAGTTTTTCTTTTGAAAATCCATTTATTCTCAACGGCCTTTCGATCGTGAGGTAAGTCCACCAAGGTCCAAACTTGGTTCTCGTACATGGATTCCATCTCGGATTTCATGGCTTCTAGCCATTTGTTGGAATTCGGGCTCATCATCGCTTCTTCATACGTCGTAGGGTCATCCATTTCATCAACCATGAAATTCACAACAGGATTGCCGTTCAGTTCAGGAGCTGCACGTGTCCTGCTTGACCTGCGAGGTTCGGTAGTTTCCTATTTCGGAGTTTCATGATCAATATCATTAGCTCTCTCTTCATTAGGTGAAGTCAACTCCGAAACAACTTCCGGTGCTGTGCCACTCGCTATTTCATGAAGAGAAGGTTCAATAACCTCTTCGAGTTCTACCTTCCGACTACTCACACCTTTCGCGAGAAACTCCTTCTCAAGAAAGGATCCATTCTTGGCAACAAAAACCTTGCCCTCGGATCTGTGATAGAAGGTATACCCAATTGTTTCCTTAGGGTATCCTATGAAGACGCATTTTTACGCTTTGGGTTCGAGTTTAGTCGGTTGAAGTTTCTTCACATAAACATCGCATCCCCAAACTTTAAGAAATGACAGCTTAGGTTTGTTTCCAAACCATAATTCATACGTGTCGTTTCAACGGATTTAGATGGTGCCCGATTTAAAGTGAATGTAGCTGTTTCCAGTGCATAACCCCAAATTGACAGTGGCAAGTCAGTCAGAGACATCATAGATCAAACCATATCTAATAAGGTACGATTACGATGTTCCGACACACCATTACGTTGTGGTGTTTCGGCAGGCGTGAGTTGTGAAACTATTCCACACTCTTTCATGTGTGTGCTAAACTCGTAACTTAGATACTCTCCTCCACGGTCAGACCGTAGAAATTTGATCTTTCTATTACGATGATTTTCCACTTCATTCTAAAATTCCTTGAACTTTTCAAAAGTTTCAAACTTGTGTTTCATCAAATAGATATACCCGTATCTACTCAAATCATCCGTGAAAGTAACAAAATAACGATATCCACCTCGCGCCGACACACTCATTGGTCCACACACATCAGTATGTATGATTTCCAATAGATCTGTCGCCCGTTCCATTGAACCGGAAAATGGTGTTCTAGTCATCTTGCCCATAAGGCATGGCTCACATGTATCAAATGATTCAAAGTAAGTGATTCCAAAAGTCCATCAGAATGGAGTTTCTTCATGCGTTTAACGCCAATGTGACCTAGACGGCAGTGCCACATATATGCAGATATATCATCATCAAGTTTAATCTTTTTAGCATTAACATTATGAATGTGCGTAATATTACTATCGAGATCCATCAGAAATAAACCATTCAACACAGGTGCATGACCATAAAAGATATTATCCATTTAATCGAACAACCATTGTTTTCAGATTTAAATGAATAACCACTTTGCATCAAACATGATCCGGATACAATGTTCATGCTAAGTGAAGGCACCAAATAACAATTATTTAGGTTTATGACTAATCCCGATGGCATATGGAGAGGCAGCGTTCCGACGGCGATCACATCAACTCTTGATCCATTGCCGACCCGCAGTGTGACCTCATCCCTTGCTAGTTGTCGCTTGTTCCGTAGCCCCTGAATCGAGTTACATATATTAGCAACCGATCCCGTATCAAATACCCAGGTGCTACTACGAGTACTAGTCAAGTACACATCAATAACATGTATATCACATATACCTTTGTTTGCCTTGCCGGACTTCTTGTCCGCCAAATATTTGGGGCAGTTGTGCTTCCAATGGCCAGTCCCCTTGCAATAGTAGCACTCGGTATCGGACTTAGAGCCAGCTCGGGGTTTCTTTTCAGGCGCGGCAATAGATTTTCCACCCTTCTTTCCCTTGTGCTTGCCTTTCTTGTCCTTCTTGAAACCGGTGGTCCTATTGATCATCAACACTTGATGTTCTTTTCTAATCTCCACTTTTGCAGTCTTAAGCATTGACAGAAGCTCGGGAAGAGTCTTCTTCATGCCCTACATATTATAGTTCATCACGAAGCTCTTGTAGCTAGGTGGCAGAGATTGGAGAACACGATGTATGCCTAAGTCATTGGGAATCATTATTCCCAAGGACACAAGCTTATCAGCGTACCCAGACATTTTGAGTACATGCTCACTAACGGAGCTGTTCTCCTCCATCATGCATCTAAAGAACTTTTCAGTAGCATTATAACTCTCTACGACAGCATGGGTATCGAAAAATCATTTTCAATTCTCCCATGGTATCAAAGGCATTGCCATTTTCGAAACGCTTTCGAAGTTCTGGCTCTAGCCCATACAATATGCCGCAATGAACTAAGTTGTGGTCGTCCTGACGAGTCACATAGACATTCTTTTCCTCGTCAGGGGCATCAGGAGTTGGTGGGGGGCCTAGCGGCGCATCTAGCACATATTGCTTTTGTGCAGTAGTGAGGAGAATCCTCAGATTCATAGCCCAGTTGGTGAAGTTGCTACCATTCGTAGCAAGTTTCTCTTTCTCCATGAACACATTGAAATTAAAAGCAGGTGGTGCCATCTACAACAGAATTTGTAAAGTTTATTTAGACTAAGTTTATGATAGATTGAGTTCAACTAATCGAAATTACTAATGAACTCCCACTCAAAAACGACATCCCTCGTGCCTTTTTGGTGATTACATGAACCAAATCCACTACACCAAGTCCGATCATCACGTGAGTCGGTGTAGCTTCAAAGGCGAGCATCTATATGGGCATCATATCAACCATATGACTCATGCTTAACCTTTCGGTCCGTGTTCCGAGGCCATGTCTGTACATGCTAGGCTCGCCAAGTAAGAACCTTAGTACTCGCGTGTGTAAAACTGTCTTACACCCGTTGTATGAAAGCGTAGAGTCAAGTACACCCGATCATCACGTGATTTCTCGAAACACGATCCATAGAACGGTGCATCCTCAAGGAAGAACACATTTTATCTTGATATCTAAATGAGGGATCATCTTACAATGCTACCAAAAGCGCCAAACTAGCAGTATAAGATGCTAACATCTAATGTGTAAAGTGAGATGATATGGTCCATGCATTTGATCTCTATCATTTGCATCGTGGTATGATCTCTATCATTCCTTTGTGTGTAAGGCCAAGGTCTATGGAACTTACACGTTGAATGTATTGTAAGAGTATCTATCATACATCTACTTACAACAATACCATATCAATACACTAGCCCAACAACGATCTAAACTAGACGCCTCTAATTTATCAATTGCAAGTTTTACGTGGCTTAGGGCTTTCGGAGATAGAACCATTCTCACCTACGAACATGAACCACAACGAGGATAAATAAGTTATTAGCAACTCGTTGTAAATCAGATATTGACTATAGTAGGAGAGACAGACACCCGCCAGCCACTTATGCAAAACAAGTTGCATGTCTGTCGTGGAACCGGTCTCATGTACGATGACATGTAAGGTTGGTCCGGGCCGCTTCATCCCACTATGCCACCAATATCCAAAATACATAGAAGATGCAATAACATGATCATCATCGCCCACATATAAACATATGTGTACTACCCGTGGAAAGCACCTACGCAGATCGTGCTCGATACCACTGTTGGGTCCGCAGCATAGAAAACAAAAAATTTCCTACGGTGTGAACTACACGCCAAGATCTATCTACTAGGTACAAAGCAACGGGTGGACATACATCTAACGAGAACTTACCCTCGAAGACAATGAGTTTTGTTAATGAGTAGGAACTCGTGGTTGATGTAGTCGTACACTTGCCGATCTCAAGATCGTGAGGAAGTCCGAGCGCCGCAACTCAGCAGCGCATCCATACTCGCACACACGTTCAAGCCACTGGACAACCTCCACCTCCTCGCTCCAGCGATCCGGCAGAAGCAGCAACTCCTTCCAGACGAAATGCCACCGGGAACATGTATCTCGCTAATCCGAGACCATGGGGGAATAATTCTAGAGGGGGAGAGAGATCCTTCACAAGGAGGTGTGAGGATGAAGGAGGGAATGGGTGGCCTTTATAGGAGGAGGGGTGCCCTCCTCCATGGCGGGTGCATGGGGGTGACCTCACCTCCCCCATTCATGTGGTGGTAACCCCTCCACATTAAAATGCCTCTTCACATTCCCTTTTAAAGTCTCCACTTTAAATGCATTAAAATTCTCCAAGTTTAATGCTCTCTCATTTAATAAAACTCTTTTATTAAATTTATTCAGAATTTTGTTAATTACTTTAATTAACAAACATTCACATATAGCCCCTTGCAATATTTCAATATCACATGCAGAACCACTTTCTGCAATTTCACCCGAAACAATTTCCGGTTTCTATTGAAACAATTCCTGCGCTTTGCAATTCTTTCGTATGAAACATATGTGCTCCAAAATGGTGTCCGGTAACTCTTAAGTGTGTCACCCTACGGTTCGCAAATAATCCAGACATGATCGAGACCCTTCTCCGATCAATAATCAGCAGCGGGACGTGGAGATCCGTACTGACTCCTACACATTCAACGATGACTTCTGTGATCATGAGAACCTTTAACGCTTGTAACTAAATCCCTTTGTCTCGCGATATATTACATGTCCGAGATTCGATCATCGGTATCTCCATACCTAGTTTGATCTCGTTACCGACATGCACTCTTTTCTTGTTCCCGTGATATGACATTCTAGTGATCACATCACTTGCTTGCAAGCTATCTCAATGTGATATCACCGAGAGGGCCCAGAGTATATCTATCCGTCATCGGGATTGACAAATTCCACTCTTGATCCATGAGCCTCAACATAACACCTTCGTAGTACTGAACCCATCTTTATAGTCACCCTGTTATGGTGTGATGTTTGATGTTATCAAGATACTCTTCCGGTGTTAGCAATTAACATGATCTCATGGTCTAAGGATAAAGATTACTTCGTATGATGTTACAGCAATATAAACATAATGACTTGATCTTAATGCTATACTTTAGATGAATGTTCATCACATCATTCCACCAATGGTGTGACCTTGTTATTAACAACATCCAGTGTCCATGATCAGGAAACCTTGATCATCTTGTTAATCAACAAGCTAGTCTATAAGAGAGGCATAACTAGGAACCCTTTTTGTTTATTAAACACACATGTATTGATGTTTCCAATCAATACAATTCTAGCATGCAAAATAAACATCTATCATATATAAGGAATACATAATAACAACTTTATTATTGCCTCTCAGGGCATATTTCGTTCAGCCAAGGGGCACCAGAGCACTAGGAGCTCACCAGCTGCAACATAGGCTTGACGGCGAGGCGTGGGATCGTTGGATTCGATGGCGGTGGCGGTGTCTGGCATCGGGGGAGGAGGTTCTGATTGGGGCGATGGGGACAACTCTGGCTTGCGCTAACCGAGGCAATCGTCCTGGTGGCGGCCAAGGGTTCTTCTCCTCCGCATGGGCGGCACAGCGTGGGTAGCGGCGGCGGTGTCCCTCCTCCATAGGAGAATGGGCAGCGCACAACGTCGGAGAATATTAAGTGGTGGTGTCCCGGTTCGTGGCTCGAACCGGGGAGGTGGCGGTGGGTATTTATACCCACGCATCTTTACTCCCGGTTGGTGGCTCCAACCGGAACTAAAGAGAATTTTGGCCGCCGCGTTAGCGCGCACGAGCCCCCACCTTTAGTCCCGGTTGGTGGCTTCAACCGGGATTAAAGTGTCTTTTTAAGCGCCAAAACAAAAATATTTTTCTAATCTACCCATCCTATTGGATATTTAAAACGTGCTTGAATATGATATTTTCGAATCTGACAAAACTTTCAACATGAATTGTGTTTGAATTTGAATAACTAATCTAAAACCATTTTCTATTTTCTATAATAATTATTCTAACTACTCTATTAACCATTTTTTCATTTTTAATTAGAAATGCATTAATTCATAACTTTTGCAAATCTTTGAATCTGACAAAACTTTCAACATGAAAAGTGTTTGAATTTGAATAACTAATCCAAAACCAGTTTTTGTTTTCTAAAATTATTATTTTAACTACTCAAACTATTAACCATTTTGCCATTTTCAATTAAAATGCATTAATTCATATCTTTTGGATATATTCGAATCTGACAAAACTTTCAACATGAAAAGTGTTTGAATTAGAATAACTAATCCAACACCATTTTATGTTTTCTAAAATTATTATTGTAACTACTCAAACTACTAACCATTTTTCCATTTTGAATTAAAAATGGATTAACTCAAATCTTAATTTTAATAGTGGGCTCAAAAATATCATCTAGCTTAGCAGGAAGCTTATCAGCTAGTTTCTTATAATCCATTTCTAGTTACCAAACTTTAGATGCTACTTCTTTTATAAATTGTTGGTATGTAGCATCGTGCCTTGTTTAATACCGAGATTCTTCATGGTGATCATCTTTAACAAATATTCCAAGGTATAGTCTGGTGATGGTGCATTGTTATAGTCCAACTCTTCAGGCACCTCATCTTTGTTTTCTTCCCTCATCATTTGAGGTCATCAACTAGGTTTGGCTCGGGCTTTCCAGCGAAGTTTGCAAGTATGCGAGCTTGGCTCTCGGCTACTTTGCCCAATTGTGCCTCCATGGTCTTGGTTCTTTCCTGTAGATCCTGCACATCATTTCTAATTGCAATGGCATGGTTAGATAATTTTCCAATACTAGTCTTATGGTTCTCCATAATTTTAATAAGCATATTGTTTTGCTCGGTTTGAGCTCGCATGAAAGTTTTTACAACATTTTTGAAAGAGAGATTACCATGTTTTGCTCCATTATGATTATCATTATCATGATTATAGTTGTAAGGAGCAATTGTAGTATTAGAATATTGTTTTTGAAAATTTGAGCCAAAGTTTTGACTCTTCCAAGCGGGATTATAAGGATTGCAAGCTATAAAATTAACATCATTAGCATCGGTAGTGATAGCATTAATTTGGGTACTTTCCTTACCCTTCACAATATTAAGTAATTCATCTACCTTTGTAGTAAGCTCTTCATTATGATCCTCGGTGATAGAATTCACCCTTTTTGAGGTTCTTTCTACATGCCATTGGTCATGGTTGTTTTGCATATCATTAAGTAATTTCTTTGAAACACTCACTTGCTTTCCCATGATACTTCCTCCTGCGGCAGTATCTAGCATAGACTTAGACATTGGGTTAAGGCCATTATAAAACAAATGTAATATAAGCCACTCTTCCATCCCATGACTAGGACAGTTCATTTCAGCTTGTTTCATTCTTTCCCAAGCAAGCGCTAGTGGCTCGCGGTCTTCTTGTCTAAATCTTGTAATATAGGACCTTAGCTGCATAGTCTTAGATGGAGGGGAACATTTTGTCATAAAAAGATTAGTACATTCCTCCAAGATTTCATAGAGCCTTTAGGTAAAGCTAGCAACCAATCCTTATCCTTTCCTCTTAGAGAGAAAGCAAATAAATGTAATTTAACCGCATTTGGGTCAACATCCTTTATGCGCATCATGTCGCAAATTTCATTAAAAGTGTTTAGGTGCAAACCTGAGTTCTCAGCAAATGAGCCTCCAAATTGGTTCTCTTGGACCAAACTTGAAAGGTTAGGCTTAATTTCATAAGTTTCCGCATCAATAGCGGGCTGAGTCATAGGTGCATGAATAAATTCATTAGTGGGAGTAGCATACTACCCAAGATTTTTTTGAGCCATGGCTCTTTTCTTTTTGGTGTTTTTGAATAAGAGAAACAAATAAGCAAGTAACTATTTTTTTGGATTTTCAATAGATAACAAAAAGTAAACTAATAACAAGAAATAAACTACAAACAAAAATAAAACTAAAAACAAGGTCTCCAGTGACCTCACCAGGATAGCTAATTGCTTCCCCGACAACAGCGCCAGAAAAAGGGTTGATACCTTCGATCCGAATTTACGGATGTAGAGTACCTTTTTCCCTAGTAGACATAGGTTTAATCGAATCCTTCAGAAACAATGCTAAAAGTAAAATAATAAGGCACATCTACAAGAATTTTTCTTTGTTTAACCTTCATTCACCGGACCTTTCTAGTTCACTTTAGAAAGTGGGTTGTATCAATGGATGGAGATAGGCCAGGGTTGAAGGTTCACCTACAGCTACACATCATATGGGAAAAGATAGTAATACGCATATTCATGTGTAGTGATTTAATATAGATAATTTGTGGGCAGCACATCCCGATATACTAGTGCCCCTATGAGTCACAGGCATATCAATAGTATTTTGATCCGACTGTTTGCATCGTGAAGCACCGGGCTACAAATAATTATTAAGTGAAAACACATATCAAAGCCTTAAGAAGTGATGTTGCTATTGTTCCCCAATGGATTGCTAAGCAAAGATCGTACTCCCCTTTATGTCACTAGGTTTCCTATGAGATCGCCGCTAACCAAGTATATCGCCTCGAGCCTTTATCAATCTCTGGGATCTTGGGTACCTATAAGAGACAAAGAAACAAAGATGCACATCTCTATTCAATCAATACATAGTACTCCCATAGATTAGATGCACATAATTGCTGTGAGGTTTCACCCCAATCCATAGCCCGTGTGGACTACTCACTCATAACAATAAGATAAGAGATATAAAACATTGTGTAAAAGTGATTCTTACAATGGTTGCCGAATCATAAGGAGATCTCAAGTACAAGCTAATGACTATGGCTATGGCTATGGAGAGGATGGATGGGGGAGAGGTTGAACTATGTTGGTGGATCTCCTTCGATGGTGTTGTGATGCAATATGCGAATGACGGCCCTCTACACGGTGGCTGGGACCTCAAATAATAGGCGCCTTCACGGAAGTTGTAGGGTTTAACGAGACGAAGACAACGCCACCTGGTACGGGCGAGCCGTACGAGTGGACCTTGCCCGTACCAGTAGTCGTATGGCCTCTATCGACTGGGTTTTGCTCTAGAATTACTTGGTCGTGTGGACTTTCTCAAAATCTTCATCTATGGCTCATGATTTTTCCTTAAAAGCATGATTTCTTGCACAACACAATTCAAAACGATGGATTGCACATCTTTGCAATAATTAGTCATTAGTAGCAAGACTAGAAAGATTCTTGGTCAACTACTTGACTAAAAATGAAGTTTTCACGCGGAGAAAGATGGCTATTTTCACAGCCATCAATGGTACGAGTTGGCCAGACTAGCAAGCTCCTCCTATACTAATGATCATTAACACTTCTAGAGCCTCAAATAAAAAAGCTTTAGTTAGATATTTGCTTGATTTGTTCCCTTCTGCTCATAAATGGACTTGGATCCTTCCAAAAGTGTCTGAAATTCACATATAAACTTCAAGGTTTAGCTAACTCACGATATTAGTGTTAGTTGAAATATGAAAACCAGCAAAACCAAGTGAAAACCAATGGAAAATCCTGGGTAAGCTATCAACATCCCCTAGCTTAGTTGTTACTCGCCCTCGAGTGATAAAGTGATAAAGAATTATAGCGACAAATAAAACTTGGGTAGAACTCACAAGTCTGAGGTGACATCATATTTCATATTCACAAATCTTGCAACCTTAAACATGATCATAATATATTTAAATGGTTGCACCCAAGTTTGCTTACTAACCATGTGTAACTTGCTAGTAAATAAGTCTTAGTCCCAAGCGGAAGTGTCAAAATCTTAGTTAGTCTTGTGAATCAAATCTTTTAGCGTCTCTATTTTAATCAGAGTGAAAACAATTTTTAGCAAGGAATCCTTTGTCAAATTAAGGGTGCTCAAGTAAAGTCAAAAGAGATATAACATTAGAGCAGCTCACAACACCCATTTCAAAAACTGTGACCCACTACAACTTGATCGTTTTCCTTGTTTTTGTAGAACTTAAAACCTTTGGTAGTGGGATTGATGCTAAGACTTAGTTAGTTTAATTGAGACTATGCAGATATTGTTCCAATGCTTAAAATTTTGTGTATAAAGTAAACCCATAAGACCAAAACTTTTACCCATCATATCATTGGTATGCTAAAAATGTTTAATCAACTCATAGCCAAAATCTAAGATTTAACTCTGGTAGATCGTTCCAAGCCCAGCGGAGTTGTCAGTCCCATGGGGTGCGACAATGTTGTGAGACACGCATCAAGCTATATCTTACTTTTAATCAACAAGTCAAGCATTGGCATGCATCTCAACTAATGGTATAAATTCATTCCTTAAAACAAATCTTTCTCAGCAAGTGCATATCAAGCCAATCAAATTTAAGTTCCACGGGGATGAGCATTGCTAAGGTTAAATTCTTAAGATAGGTACACGACACCAAAGTCATATCATACATGCTTTCTCAAGTTCTTAAAATTATTGTAGTTGACTCCAACATAATTCTTCTTCAAACTAACGAGCAATGTTCATAAATCAAAACTAAAGTAGTGACACAAGCATGGAAATAAGATTTATAGGATAACAAGCTAGGTGGGAGCGATACTAGCATACAACCTATCAAACAATAGTATGATCAGAAATGAACTTACAAGAGGAGTGAAGATAAGAATGAGATACCTCCTATCGCTTGTTTGTTCTTATACTCAAGTTGTCTTCATAGTATATTTCCCATCACTATGTCACTTGAAGTGAATAACAACCGAGAGAGTTTCACACAAAATAAAATACAATTCTAATTTTTTATTTTCTTTTTATTGATGCAAAACTGAAAGTAAACATGCAACTAATGGGAAAATAAAACAAGAAACAAAATATGAATGCAAAGAGGGTGAAGGATTTTAACCTTTCCTAAGCTCATGCTTTTGGCCTTACTTGGTTTACTCGTCATCGCGGTCGTTCGACAGCTGTTTGTGGTGCGGGTAGTAGCTGGAGAACTCACTCATGAAATGACATAAGTTCTGAGTCAAGTTAATGACATTGGCATTCACCTCGTGCAACGTGTTTTCCATGTCACCCACACGAGTAACCAATGTGTTGAACTAGTCATAGGGTAAATATTTGTGTTGCACTAGTGGCACGTATTGTTGCTGCTATGGGAACTGCTGCTAGGCATAGTCATCCCAACCCATGTCACCCCAACCTTGTTGCAGCTCCTTCTTATTTCCTCCTTTTCAAGAAGGTTTGCCTTCCCGGTTTGGAATTCTCCCAGCAAATATCCTTGCCTTGTGGAATTCGTCCTTGGTAAGGACCCATCTTTGTCTCCCTGGTAAATCAAAAGTTTAGACAAAAGGAACAAGTTCTTGTTGTACATGACCGTTAGGCTCAAAATAAAACAGATAAGCGCGGAGGTGGCGTTTGTGTCCATAGGTTCACATATATTTTGTTCTAGCCATATTAAAATTATCTAAATACTTACTACCATCCATGGGTCGAGCTGCAGGAATAATCCACCATCTTAAGTAGGCGATTTGGGTGACCAAACCATCGCAGCGAATATCTCTTGAATGCATCGACCTTTGATAGCAGAAGTGATTAATGAGGAGGGACTCAAGGTTGACCTTGTTTACCATCTCCGGGTGGAGAGCCATGTAGATAACACTGATGCCGGGGCCTGCCATTGCCTAGTGTCTCCTTTCCAAAATAAAGAATTTGCCAAGAACGTGGCAAAGTAGTGGCCGGGTTCTGGATTGTAGCAGTCTTGCTCCGTAGATATTGGAGGTTCCTATGGACAGAAATTTTCTCCCAACCATCCATTGCCTCAATGAGAAGTTCGTTAGTAGTATTGATTTCTCCTTCATAATAGAACCTGAAACAATTACATAATTCCTAAAAAGTGAGACTCCGAGGGGTACCATTAAGTGTAAAGCTCACAGTGCAATTTTGTTGGTGCGTGGCAAGGTTGTCGTGGAAGGTGGAGAGAAACTCGTGAGTGGCACGCTTGTAGGTGTTGACGTTGAGGGACGCGAAGACCTCCATGCCATCATTACTGGCCATGGTGTTGAAATCCTCTTGCAAACCATTGCGCGAGAGGAATTCTTCATAACCCACTTCATGGGTCGCACAGCACGGTCGCTGACCCTCTTGTAGTCCTTGTCGAGAGCCGCATTTAGAGTGTCGCCCTCCACACGTGAGCGCTTTCCTTTTGAGCCCGATGAACCGGAGGTTCCACCTCGGTCAAATACTTTCCCAAATTCATTGTACTGCAAAATTTTAACACGAAACTGTGGGCATAAGGTTTATATGATGTATTCAAACGATTCCATGCAAAAACTTTGAATCCTAACATGTAGAATCAACAGTAATCTACAAATATTATAAACTCATTTAGATAGACAATGCGAGAGATTTACCCATGGATTTATGAAAATAAGACATGGATCGAATGAGAAACTTACTGATGTAAAGATCCCCCACTCAAACGGATGAAATCGGCGATTCTTGATGATTAGGGTTGAAGTTTCGGAGATAAAGAGAGAGAAATAAAAATAATAATGGCTGGTTGGGGGTTCCTAGATAGCTGTCGCCCTCTTCACGAGGCGATGCACTCGGTACTGGCGGACGGCACGAGCGGGTCCTGCCCGTACTGGTGCTCGTTACCATTGGATGCGTTAGTTAGGGTTAGGGAAACTTACCTAGGCTTGGTATGGGCACGCGGTACAGGCAAATGCGGCCGTAACATTTCTCGTTAACAAGCGAGTAAGTTTTGATGCTTTTATCCGGGTTTTGGTATGGGCACGCGGTATGGGCGGTTGCAGTCATACCGATGGTCGTTAAAGCTTCTGTCTTTGGAAAATAAAACTCTCTATTTTTGAACCACTTCGGAGGGGTGCGTGCTACGGGCGGATCTCGCCGTACTGGCCCTCGTTAAGTTCCTAGTTTCTACATTTTCTCGTCTCTTCTCCTTTATTTTCTTCAAACTTAGACCATAAACTTCAAGTATCAACTTTTCTATGGAACTTCGAATAGAAGAGATTTATTAGGAACTTAAAATTTAAAACTAAAAACTAGATTTTATTCAAAGATGGGTTGACTCAGATCGAGCATTTTATTTCAAAAAATTGGTTTATTTAATTAAAACCAACCCTTTAGCCTCAAATGCACACCTTTGGTTGTCCATCATCAAGGGCACTTACCACTTGAACTCTTTTAGCGAGTGACACATATTTCTCACCACTCTCCGGTTTCTTTAAAAAGTATCGACTAATTGATCATCATAAGTATTGAAAACTACTTTCCACTAGTGCAATTGGTGTTTGCTCATGTAGTGCTAAGAAAAGGTCTTCCAAGAATGATAGAAATTTTATCATCTTCAGGCATATCAAGTATTTTAAAATCAGTGGGAATAACATGTTGATCAATACGAAGCAAAACATCCTCAATCATGCCAACATGTTGCTTGATGGTTTTATCAGCAATCAGTAGAGTAATGGATGTAGTAGAATATTCTCCTAGATTTAATTTTTATAGAGTTAATATGGCATGACGCTAACACCTGAACCTAAATCACACAAAGCGTTATAAATGATTGTTATTCCCATAGCGCAAGAAATAGTTGGTATACCAGGATCTCCAAGTATAGCAGGGAGTTTGTAACCATAACTAGTAATCACTCCTACAGTGTCTGATACCTTTTTCTTTCTGTCGAGAATATCATGCATGAACTTTTTATAAGTAGGCACTTGAATTGCATAAGTGATGACTACAGGAGCACATATCAATTGTAGCTAGTTTTGAAATAAGAGTATCAAACCCATAGAGAGCTATTTGGTTAAGGTCTTTATGCCCCTTGTCACTATCTACCAATGGATACTTGTAAGATGTCTTTGATTTCAAGTAAAGGGTGTTTGAAAAGTTTTTGTGTTTTTGTGCAAGAAAGTAATAAAAGCAAGTAAAGTAAACAAGTAATGAAAGCGTTGGGAAACGGTGTTGGAACTCAATAAGGCTAAAACATTCTCGTGGGTGTAGGATACACCACTATCATATGATAATTATTCATGATTAGGATAATCTATTTCTTTTGTCATGATATGTATGGAGAGAGAGCTCCATAATAAGATGTTCACTACAACACTCGTGAGCAGTCGCTTCTTCAATCAGGTATTGAGGTCATCTCTAAATAACCACTGTGATGCCTGAGAGCAACCACTCGTAAAGACCACCACAATTAAGGATTTCCCCATGGATATCGTAATAAGCTTAGTGAATATCTCTTAATTCCCCCTTGTACCATGTAGGCTATAAGCCAATGCTTGTAACACTAGACATACCCCCGTATGCGTCCTAAAGGTATCTCCCTCTCTTTAGTCCCAAAGGAAAATTCTATGTGGTCGACTTCACATACAATCTAAAGAGAGAGATTTAACACAATATCATAGATCAATGGATCATGGACCAAAGTAATAAGTCATCTTTATTTCATTTCATAATGATGCTAGGGTTTCTCCATCTCCCTGAGAACAAAGGAAACTACTCACACATGAAAGCAATCAACAACATCATCATGTTCATATGGATGGATAAAAGTGTAAAGATAAATCGAGTGCAAACCACAATTGTATTTGGAATTACAACAAGCTCTAATGTAAGGAAGAGGGGAATGGTAATGGTGATGGAGATGCATTGGTTGATGATGAAGGGGATGATGTGATGTTCTCCGATGTTTCGTGAAGCAGCAAGGATTCGCCCTTCTCCTAGTTCCTCCTCCAGATCCCTCTCTGGAGTGGTGTTTCGAGGCTAGAAGTTTTTGTGAATTTCGGATCTTAGACCTGTCTTTGCATGGTGAGAGTACTTAACGAGGCGAATGCACAGACAGGTGGTACGGCCAAACGGTACGGGCAAGATCCACTCATACCATAGGTCGTTAAACCCCCTATTGCCTTTCTTTGCATCCTCTCTTCTCCTAGGTGTGTGTGGAAAAAACATTCAAATGACATTTATCATTTGGAAATATCATATTACTGCATAACATGATAGTCCCAATTGATATATTCACAAAATAGTCAATAATTCGGGATCATGCAGGAACAAGGACAAAAGTTGCACGCGAGCACAACAAAATACCAAAATCCTACTCTACTTGTGCAAAACATAAGGTAAATATGCTTCAAAAAATGGACACATCAACTTCCCCAAGCTAGACTCTTGCTCGTTCCTGAGCAAGGTGGTGGCTTATCGACAAGGTCATCATGTTCATGAGGCATGAGCTGTTACAATAAATGAGGAAATTTGAAGCATAATTATAATATCAGATATAGAACTACATCTTGAGTTTATCTCACACATCACATGACTTAGAGGCTTCCGCACCTTTTGTATCAATAGTTTATGAAAAGTTTGAAGATTAGGCATATTATAAAATCATCAAGTTCAATTATATTAGCACTTGATTGAGTAATGAATAATACATGTTCATTTCTTGAGTACCTTTTGTCAACTTTTATTATAATTCTTTGATAACAAAGCCTCTTTTTTTGCTTAACAATATCATCGGATCATGTTAATACAATTTATGGCTCTTGTTGGTTCAAATGAATGACTAAACATGCTATTAAGATTTCTGTATCATAACTTACCAATACTTTGTTGGTGTGGAAGACACTAAAATCGTAACAGTGGTACAAGTATCATAGCAATAATCGTAATTCATACATCTAATACAATAATCATAAATCAAAATCTCTTCAAATATCATAAAGTCTAAAATCTCATCAGATAAAAATATTTCCTTAGACCAAAGGAAGCTGATAATGCAACTAATGCAAATTTTGGAATTAAGAACCTAACATGCATGCATGAAAGTAAAAATGATAAATCTAGAAAATAGATTACAAGGTGTTATAGATCTCCCCAAGCTTGAAATTAAGACGGTGGGATCAAATAATTCCTCGCGATTATTTGATACCGTGGTATTCTCTCAATTTGGAGAAGATGCCCTAGAGCTATAAAGGCTTGCACATATCATCTTATTTGTTGCTTCGAGGATCATGATGTGAGTTATGCGCTACTCGCTAATTGTTTCTAGCTGATGTCGAGGTTGTCTTCCAATCCTTTCATTATCTTTAGGTCCATATGAGGCTGATGTCGAGGTTGGCTTCCAGTCCTTTCATTATCTTTAGGTCCATCTGATCCAGATAACGACGTAACAATGCAATATGCTTAGAAGATCATAGAGACTTTACCTCGATATTCTTGATACAGCGATCAAGAATGTCTAGAGAGGTTTGTATCTCCTCTCCTTGCTGCTTCAACTTATCCAAGCAAGACTCTCCTTCTTCCTTGGGATTGAGTTGGACTTCTTCAAAATCGTCCTCTTGACCTACCATGAGGCTGAACACTTTACGCCCGTCCTTGACCATATCCATTAGCTTGAATCCGTCTTTGGCTCCTAGCTGATTGTACTAGGCTTCTTATTCTTTCTTTTACTTGGTGTCTACCTCCTTGACATCTTCCGTGACCTTCGAAGAAGATCCTTGGTAGTCCACCTTGGCTTGAATAATGTTCCATGGACGAGACATGGCTATAGAGTTCTGAGAAGATAGGAGTAACATGGGGAAGTTCTATTGACAAGAGAGGAAGAGAAACCATCTAGAAGGCTTATTAATGGTTAGTAGCAGGGGAAAATTCATACTAGAAGTAAGAGGGTCAGACAAGAAAAGAATCCCAACAAATTAGGAAAGAATCGAGAGAAAAAAGAAGAATTTGAGGTTGTAAACACCAACAGTATGGGCGACCCCTACGGCACGCCCGTACCTAATACCCTTACAAAATTCATCGACCGAAGTTGGTATAAATCTTCCAAGTAATCGGTATGGGCAGGAGTGGACCGTATCGTCCGCCCGTACTGGAGGTTACCGACCCTTCTTACATCGATAAAAGTTTTTGTCAATAACAAACAAACAAGAGTTATAGAGGGTTTAACGACCTTCCATACAGCGGGAGCTAGCCGTTCGGTCCGGTCATACCCTTCTATAGAGAACAACGTCAAATCCAGAGAAGGGTGCTGCTAGCTTAACGGCCAATGGTACAGGCGGATACGGCCGTACCGTCCACCCGTACCAGATTCAATAAACTAGCGTTGGACTTAGAAAAATGCAGGGATCTCAAAAACATAAACGGAAATAGCAAAACAGCAATTAAAACATAGAAAACAAGATTGATAATACCTTATTCATCTGGTCATAATCAAATTTACTTTCATTCTTTTCCTCCCTTTAGCTTTTGGATTATCTTCTTCTTCCCTTTGAATACGGTTGGTCGTAAGAAATTTCTAAAACCATTACAGAGAGAAACAAAAAAGGACAGATAGTCCCTGATGGTATGCAAATTGATGACACACTTTCTTGTGATCTCGTCTCTTCAATATCCATTGGTGTGTTAACATGTTCTTCTCTTCTTTCAAGGATCTGCAAGGCAAACTCTTGCAAAAGCAAAGTACAACGGATCATTCTTGGCTTAACGTCAGTTCTTTCAAGGATTTTTTTAAGACATTACAATCATTATGCACTCTTACTTTTGAATCGATTACATAAGATCTAAACTTATCACAGGAGAAAACAATAGCGAAGATTTATTTTTTCTGCCATGAGATAATTCTTTTAAGCACCATTCAAGGTGCAACTAGCGTGATGAATGATATTAAGTTCATTACCATCATGTTGGCATATAATAGCTCCCACTGCATCGTGGTTGGCTTCACAAAACAAGTCAAAAGGCTTTTTTGAATTAGGTGTTTTAATGATAGGGGCATTAAGAAGGGATTGTTTCAATATGGTGAAAGCCATAAGGCAGTTTTCATCAAAATCAAAAGTAACATCCTTTTGTAAAAGGTTAGTTAAAGGTCTAGCAACTTTAGAGAAGTTCTTAATAAACCTTTTATAAAATCTAGCATGATCTAAGAAACTTCTTATACCTTTTACATCGCAAGGAAGGGGAAGCCTTCCTATTTCTTCTATCTTTGCTTATCAACTTCTGTGCCTTTACCTGAGTACTATACCTTCTTGAACCATGAAGTGAAACTTCTTCCAATTGAAGACTAGGTTAGTGTCTTCACATCTCTACAAAACTTTATGGAGATTATGGAACAATGGTTAAATGAAGTTCCATAGACTGAGAAATCATCCATGAATATCTCCATAATATTTTCAACATAATTAACAAATATAGCAGTCATACACCTTTGGAAGGTGAAAGGGGCATTACATAGGCCAAAAGGCATGCAACGATAAGCATATAAACCAAAAGGACATGTGAATGTTATTTTTAATTTGTCATCTAGATGGATAACTATTTGAGAAAAAACGGAATAACCATCTAAGTAACAAAAATGAGAGTGCATAGCAAGTCTCTCCAAGGTTTGATCTATGAATGGCAAAGGGTAGTGATCCTTTCCAGTTTTCTTATTAAATTTTCTACAATCAATACACATCCTATGACCAATGATGGTTTGCGTAGGGACTAACTCAATATGTCCATTCGGTACAATAGTGAACCTACCTTTCTTTGGAACACAATGAAGATGACTTACCCAGTCACTTTCCTCTACATGGAAGGTTATACCTACATCTAGTAGGCGGATTACCTCCTTTCTCACCTCCTATTTCATATGAGGTTTGAGCATCTTTAAAAATCTGCAATCGGCTAAGCTCCTTCTTCCATAAATATTCTATGACTGGCTATTGAAGTACTAATCCCTTTCAAGTCATCCATTGAATGACCCAGAGCCTTTCGGTGCATTCTTAAGACTATCATTAAATTTTCCTCTTCCTTTTCTGCAAGGTTAGATCTTATAATAACAGGATATTTATTAGTGCCATGAAGAAACTTGTATTTTAGTTCTTTAGGAAGGGTTTTGAGTGTAGGAGGTGGAAGCTCCTCATCACCCTTTCTTATGGGTGTCTCATAGATTTGATTCATTTTAGGATCAACTATAGGGGTTGAATTAATATATCATCAATTTCCATTTTGTCTTATCTTTAGGAAGATTATCATTCTCAACTAGGATTCTTTCTAACTTATCATTGGGAGTCTCAATAAACACAGCAGCAAGACTAGTAATGTTACCTTCTTCTTATTGCTCTTGATCATATTCTTCAAACTCCTCAATAGTTAGCCTGTGATGAAATTTAGAGAAATGGAAATTCATTTTATCCTCGCCAAATTTGAGAGATACCATCTCCTTCTTGCAATCGATGTTTGCCCCTGTAGTGTTTAGAAAGGTTCTTTCAAAAATAATTGGACAATAAACATAAGTAGGCATATCAACAAGTACAAAATTGATAGGGTACATGTATGGTCCAATACAAATTGGAACATTTCTAATTATTCCCATAGGGATTCTGAGTGTTTTATCCTCTAGCATAATTGTAAGATCAGTATCCTCTAATTCAGCTAGGATGAGTTCATTTTGTATTTTCAAGTAAAAATTATAAGGGATTACATTAACAGTTGTTCCAATATTGAAGAGGCCATAATAAGACGATTCACCAAAGGTCCAAGGAAGAATAGGTTTACCAACATGTTTAACTTTTACCTTTCCTTCAACAAATTGAGAATATTCATTGTCTAGCTTGATTACATTACAATGTGCAAACATGGTTAATATATCTTCTTTAGTTGGCTCACCCATTTCTTGCATGCCTCCTTGATTACTTTCTTATATCTTTGCCACTTCTTCTAGCTTCATGAGGAACATTCTTTCCTCTTAAAGCTATTCTTCAAGTTGTTGGGCTACCATATGTTTTCTCGTTGTCCCTAGAAAAGGAACGGGTTCAACATAAGGTTCTTCTTTATTTAATGTCTCTACAAGGGCCACAATTTTTATCTCAACATATTCAACATGCTCGGGTGGTGGAGTATATTGAAGCTAATCTTTCCTTGGAGCTTCAATGTGTTCTGTAAAGACTAAAGGATTTGCAGAATAATATCATCATAAAGTTGAAGTTTGTTAGCAGTTTCCTTAACCTTACTAGATTCGTTATAAGCATTGAGACAATCATATTAAATTTCTTCCCCTCCTTCGCTGCCTAAATCAAATCCCCAAGTTTCTCTATTGCAACGAATTTGTTATAAGAGTTCCAAAGCTTTAGTTATAGTTGAGTCCATAAAAGAACCTCCGGAATTAGTGTCAAGTTCCCGCTTAATTTCTTGATTAAGTCCCCCATAGAAAATATGTAGAACGTACCATTCAAGTAAATCATGGTGGGGGCATCTATTAAGGATGGATTTATACCTTTTGAAGGATCTTACCAAACCTTCTTCTGGGCGGTTCTTGAAATTTGTTATTGCCCTCCTTACTTCAGCAGTCTTTACTTTGGGAAAGAATCGAAATACAAATTCTCCTTTGAGCTTTTCCCAAGTGTCAATTTTCTCTGCAGGTCAAATTCTATACCAAGCTAAAGGAGTGGTGGTTAGAGATTGGCTAAACAATTTAATTTTCAATTCATCATCATAATAGCCTCTCAATTTAAGTGTCCAAGATCACTCGGTAAAATGCATTAGGTGAGTGCAAGGATCCTCATCTGGATCATCTCCTACAAAGGTTTTCTTCTTAATAATAGAGATAAAACAAGGGTTAACCTCACATTCTGGTTCGCTCCCACTCAGGAATTCCTTAAAGTTCCCGAGGTATTTAGTTGTATCAAGCTGATTCATCAGCCCGAGTGCAGTCATGGTGCTCACATGTATCTAGTAAACAACTATAGTAAAATAATTAGTAGGATTAGCAACTAAGAACAAAGACCAAAAATGCTTAGCTCCCTGGCAATGGTGCCAGAAAATAGCTTGATTTACTTCAAGAGCATAGGTCAATTGTATCTAGTTTCGAAATAAGAGTATCGAACCCATAGAGAGCTATTTGGTTAAGGTATTTATGCCCCTCATCACTATCTCCCAAAGGATACTTGTAAGCTACCTTTGATTTCAAGTAAAGGGTGTTTGAAATGTTTTTGTATTTGTGTGCAAGAAAGTAATAGAAGCAAGTAAAGTAAACAAGTAATGAAAGCGTTGGGAAACGGTGTTGGAACTCAGTAAGGCTAAAACATTCTCAGGGATGTAGGATACATCACTAGCATATGACAATTATTCGTGATTAGGATAATCTATTTATTTTGTCATTATATGTTTGGAGAGAGAGCTCCATAATAAGATATTTAATAAGAGACAATTATTTCTAAATAACCACTGTGATGCCTAAGAGCAATAACTCATACATACCACCACAATTAAGGGTTTCCCCATGAATATCGTAATAAGCTTAGTGAACCTCTCTTAATTCCCCCTTAGACTGTGTAGGTTATAAGCCAATTCTTGTAGTCACAAAGGTATCTCCCTCTCTTTAGTCCTAAAGGCAAATGCTATGTGGTCGACTTCACATACCATCTAAAGAGAGAGAGATTTAACACAATATTATAGATCAATGGATCATGGACCAATGTAATAGATCATGTTTATTTCATTTCATAATGATGCTATGGTTTCTCCATCTCCCCGAGAACAAAGGAAACTACTCACACATGGAAGCAATTAACAACATCATCATATTCATATGGATGGATAAATGTGTAAAGATAAATCTAGTGCAAACCATAATTGTATTTGGAATTATAACAAGATCTAATTTATGGAAGAGAGGAATGGTAATGGTGATGGAGATGGAGCGGTTGATGATGAAGGGGATGATGTGATGTCCTCCGATGATCCGTAGAGCATCAAGGATTCACCCTTCTCCTAGTTCCTATTCCAAATCCCTCTCCAGTGTGGTGTTTCGAGACTGGAAGTTTCTATGAATGTTAGATCTCAAATCCGTTTTCGCGCGGTGAGAGTATTTGACGAGCAGGACGCACTGACAGGTGGTACGGGCAGACAGTATATGCAATCTCTGCCCATACCATAGGTTTTTAAACCCTCTGTAGCCTTTATTTGCATCCTCTCTTCTCCTAGGTGCGCGAAAAAATCATTGAAATGACATTTATCACTTAGAAATATCATATTACTGTGACAGTTTCGATTGATATATTCACAAAATACTTAATAATTCAGGATCATGTTGGAACAATGATAAAAGGTACGCGCGAGCGCCATAAATTACCAAAAATACTACTCTACTTGTGCAAAAACATAAGGTAAATATGCTTAAAAATAAACTCATAAATCAGCTAAAGGAAGTTCTAATCGAAGTTGGCTTAGAGTTTTAGCAAAGGCATTATAAATATCTTTATTAGGATCATATTGTACTCGATTAGGGTAAGGAAATTTCTTCTTTACCTTCTCTTTTACCTTTGGCGTTGGCTCTGGATCTTTTGTTTTCTTATTCGTCTTAGGCTTCTGCTTTTGAGCTTGTTTCTCTTTAGTTACAATGGCCTCTTCTTGTTCACAACTAGGTTCATTTTCTTCTCTTGGATCAACTATTTCAGCATCAGAGTCGTATTGTTTATTGTTATCTTTAGTGTTGTCTTCCTTAGTTCTTCTGAATCCTCTTTCTATTTCTTGTGGGCTTCAAACTCTATGTCATCTTGACAGTCGACAAGGTTTTCTTTCTCTTTGGTCATTTCTTGCGTTTCTTTATCCTTGCGGGCTTGATATTCTTGGTACCAAGGTGGAACTAGAGGTTCCTACATTAGTAATAATAGTTTCATAGAAAACATCTTGACTCAAAATAAGAGTTTGAGCCTCTGCTATTTGGTCACATTGAATTTTAACCATCCTAATATGTTTTTCCATATGTCTAGTTGCATGCCCTAGATCATAGAAAACTTCTATTAGTTCCTTAATATATTTTTTATGAAGTTTTAGATGTTTATTATGATTATGAAGGAATTGGATTTGTTGACGCATGCATTGTTGAAGAGCTTTATCAACTCATCTTCTGCTACTAAAGCTTGAAAAATGTCGACCTTCTTTTTCTCAACAAGTTCAGCTGCTATACCTTTTTCTTCCATCAACTTCTTAAATTCAGGCATGAGTATTGGTGTTATAAAAAGCATATCTTTCCTTGGTTCGGCTTCTCTTTCTAGATTATATTGTTCATCATTAGAAGCTGTCACCGCAAAAGTTTCAAAGATTGCTCTGCTATTAATTCACTCAGTGTTCCTCCTACAGTTGAGTAATCATTTGTCTGGATTCATTAGTAAGTCCATTATAAAAATATTGCACAATTGAATAATCATGATTAGGGAAACTCATAAGTAGCCTTTAGAATCTTTCCTTGGCATGTCCAAAGCTTTCCCCAATCTTCTAGAAGAAATTAGAAATGTCGCGTTTGATCTGCAACATTTTATCAAATGAAGCAAATTTTTGCATAAATTCTTTAATGCATCCCATCCAACTAGTAATTGAATCATTAGGTAAGGATTGCATCCAGGTAAATGCTTTATCTTTCAAAGACCAACGAAATAATTTCAGAAGTAGAAATTCTTTAGGTAATCCTGTTGGTCCAAAAGTATCACAAATTCTTTGTCTTGATAAACCTTGTATCTTATCTTCATTCTTCAGTATGATGATGTGTTGATGGTAATCATCAGTGCTCACTCAATCCTCTTATTTATGAAGACATGCTTCCAATAGGCTCACCACATAACTATTCTTTGGACCACACCTTGAATATCACCTTGGCTATCACTTGATTTTCTTTACTTTCTTCTTTTTTTTTCTTGAAACTAACATTTTGTCTACAAGCATTGCATATGGACAAATCTTTCAAGTATAACTTACTACAAAGATTAGTGCATATGGATTGTCATTAATTACCAAAACCACACATGAGGGCTCCATGTACTTTTACCTCTACACTCGCATAACGCCAACCAAAGATCGTTGGAGGAGCATCAAGATAACCTGTTGCACTCATTGTCAACAGGATCATCACATCATGTTGAAAGAACAATTCATATTAATGAGATACACAAGGCATCAAACATAGTATCCCTGTTATAAAAATAAGGCATATACAATTTTGCTGATGTTAAACTATATGAATTATGACCAAGTTGATGGAAAAGAAAACTATAGCAACAGTATTAGTATACAGGTAGAGTTTTCCAAATGATGTATCTAGTGTTAACTGTAGAGATCAATAGATTTTTCTTAAAACTTGGTCAAACTCTACATTGTTCGGCATGAACAAAATTTGAAGGACTTCTATTTAATCCTTGTTGGATTAAGGCTACAAACACCCTAGTAACTATCAAAGCAAAAGAATGGTAATTCCTTTTGTAGGAATGAATCACATATTTATTAAAAATAAAGGCAATTCTATGACTATATTCTAGTGGAGTTCTTATTAGTTTGTTCTCATAATCTTTCAAGCCTTAGAAGATGTGATTAAGTGGCACCCAATTACAAAACTAGAAATGTAGCCCGAACTACATGTAGTTCTTTTTTTTGAAAATTTTGAAAACAATATTTAAAGTATTAAAAAATCTGAGAAATATCTTAGATGTTGACAATGATGCATTTTACCAACGCACAAAATCCCAATTCGAAACACGTTGTACTTCGAGCCACACAAAAATGACAAAATCTGACAAATTTTAGGGGTTTGAAAAGTTGCACCATTCACTACTTCAAATTCTCAATTTTGTCATCTTTGCACAGCCTAGAATAGTAGCTATTTTGAGTTGAGATTTTGCACTTTGATAGAATACATCATCTCCTACATCTAGGATTTTGTTTAGAATTCTTTGAAACTTCAAAATGTTTTTTTATAAATAAGATCCGTATGTAGCTCATCCTACAAAACGCAGCACTCCACCAAGTTAGCAGTACGGTTTACCTAAAAAATCTTTTTGCCTCGTACCATTGCTTTATTAAACTAAGCGCCGGCTCAACATGATTAGTTGAGTCTTTACATAGTCATTATGCACATGCACTCACACCAAAGCGAAGGGGAAAAAGCATGGCCGTGTGCTAGCTGCGCAGCTGCCTCAGTGACAAACGAGAGATTCTTTACCGCTGCTCTTTGGGAAAGGAGTTCAGAGGAAAAAGGCAAGGCGTGGCTTAAGCACTGGAATAAGTTTACATGCGTCTACCCTTTCGCCCCTTTCGATCCGCTAGAAAGGCAACGATCCGTGCACTAAACCATATGCATACTTTATTTAATTTTCTATTTGTTTTATTGGTTGTTGCCATGCATATCGGTTGCTCCTTAAATCTAAGACAGCCAACCGTGTTAGTTCTAATGTGAGACAACAGCAAACACGTTAGGGAAAGTTTGTATTAGTTCAAACTGTGTAACCGCACGCAGTACCTGTGGCTAGACCACTCTCCTCCTAGTATATACGTATTATTTTCCAAAATGGGGGACGGAAGCCTCAGCGCTACATCGAGCAATGCACACAACTTTTATTTATTATTAAAACATCAAAGTCTGACAAACATCATTATAAAGATCATATAAACGAAAGACCGTCAAAACGACACCACCGAGTATAACGATGGCAGTCTATCACCAGCTCCCGACGAAATCTGGAAAACACCCAACTGCCCATGCAAGACAGGAGCCCAAATTCGCCCAACATATAATCAGGTGTAATTAATTTTATCGAGTGTGTCACAGGAAACAATCATTTGCACAAAAATCAAGAACTTTGAAAACCTCAACGATAACATGGACTTGCACACCACTGTCTACAACATGTTAGAGTTACGGAGTTTTAACGCTTACGTGGTTATCATCATCATCTCGCTACATCGTTGTCTCGCTACAGATCGAAACGTCTCAAAATATCCCACCTTAATGAGACATGAGACACTAGTGATATCAAATGTAGGATTGAAAGTTCAACGCATCCTCTTAACCATCCAAGCACTTGTGGGATCTCTAAATCTAGCAATTCTAGCCTTGCAAACAGCATATATAGCATACAATGTCACTACATTACCCAATGTTTAAAGGTTTGAAATACAAGCTGCTAGCATATTCTTTTGAAACTTTCTTTAGCTGATCCCAGGGCTAAACGACTGTCTGGTTCTCCTATCGTAGGACATGTACGGTGATAAGAAGGGCAGCCTTCCCCTGTCCCCTCCATGTTACTATCAGAGAGGCTATCAAAACAACATATACTGTACGAAAGTACGGATCTGGTTAATTAAGTGTTTCTCTTCCTGGTCGTTTTATGGCTCCATGTTGTTTCAACACACAGCAAACTAGATGCATGCTACAGTATGCCGTTATATGTACTCACAAAATGTCTATATACTTTAATAATTTGATTAAGACGTTCCTCTTTTCCAAACTCCGAAGAGAGACATGCCTTGGGAGAGGGCAGCGTGAGCTAAAAGGCTAAAGCTGTACAATCACACTCAGTTCCCAAAGGTTGCCGAATTTGACGTGGTAATGGAAGCTCGCTTTTTGTTCCCCTCGAAATCTATGAACTCTCACAAGGAGCATAGTTTAGTTTAATCTGTTAGTGGCAGACATGGTACATTGGTGAGATTGTACAGGATAAACTTTGAACAGCACGCCCCCACGCTTATGCTTGCCTTCAGGCCAACCTCAAATTTCCCTAAAAGAGTTTTTTTTTTCAAGTCATCTACAAATATTTAGGGCTAATTAAGAGCAAGGTAAAGGCTTAGCAACGAGGGCATGACCCATTATCTTCTCGCTACCTAGACATTTCTGTGAAAGAGATAGAACAAAGAGTATGTACATAGCATTCAGGTACATTCATTTAGTGAAGGATACTTAGATGATATATGATCAGCCGGTTCAGATTCATATTTTAGATGACGATATGGTCAGCCAGTTCACTTGTTCTGCTTGATTAACTCAAAGTGGGTCCGTAGACACAAATTCTAGATTGTACTTTGGCGCGCGAAAACTGCTTTAGAAAAAGATAGTCGACTGGAGATAGAGACATCCATTATTTAGCTATATGATCACTACCAAAATTGCTTATTTCCTAAGTGCTGGAAACAATCCTGAAGTCCTCTCTCTTTCTTCGAGTCCTTTTTTACATATCTTAGCTACAAACGTAAAAGCTATTTCAACATCATTAGAAAAACGCTGATGGTTTTATAATTGGAATCATCGTTCTACGGTCAAGGTATATTGACCTTTGTCCCCACAAAAGTGAGAAAAGAAAAGGGAAGCCGGATTACAAAAGCTAGTAGTAGTATAAAGTACTTGATCGTGCCAATAGATTAGATAAAAAGAAGTGTAACCTGCTGACCGTGAAGCACAAAGCTCGTCCAATTTCTGGGGTTTAAAGGTCTGATCGCCTACCACGCGCTGCCCTTCTTTTTACAAAACTGAAAAGGAAAAGAAAAGAAAGAAAAGAAAAGTTGGATGTATCAAGTACTACACTTCTGGGGATGACGAATCTAATGTACGTAGCCAATCACTAGTAGAAACGAGGCCTTTGGTTGAGCCTGTAAATGGGCTTCTACGAACCGGTGTTAAAGGGGGGGCCTGTACCAGCGTGGCCCGTGCAGCAAAAAGGAGCCCCTCCTTTAACACCGGTTCGTGGCGTGGCACGAACCGGTGTTAAAGGCCCCTGCACCAGTGGCCCGCGCAGCCCTCCCCTTAACACCGGTTCGTGGCTTGAACCGGTGTTAAAAGGGGGGGCTATATAAGACACCGCAGCCCACACCCCACTCTTCCATTTTTTCACTATCTCATTTTGGAGCCTAGCAAGAGGGTGTGAAGTGTGCTAGTTTGTGTTTTTTTCGTATGCACAAGAGGTGTTCGGTGAAATGCCCGAGAGCTCAAAATAAGTTTTCTCGTTGCTCTTTCCTTCTCGGTCGAGGTCGGCAACTATCCTTTCATGTGTCATTGATGTACTATATATATAAATGGTCATCTCCCTATTATTTTTTGATATATATTATATATTAATGCAGATGAACCGGCAATGGATGTACGGTGACCGCCGCACTTCCGAGTATATTACGGGCCTCTAAAATTTCATCGTTGTGGCTAATGCAAACCGTGGTCACAATGGTTTTATGTGTTGTCCATGTGTTCACTGTCAGAACAAGAAAGACTACTCAAATACCAGAACCATTCACGCCCACCTGCTTTGATCCGGTTTCATGCCCAGCTATAATTGTTGGACCAAGCACGGAGAAAAAGGGGTTGTGATGGAAGACAACGAAGAAGAAGAGGATGATGACAACTATCATAATATGTATCCTGAATATGATGATACTGCAACGGGGGTAGATAATGAAGATCAAGAGGCAGCAGATGGGCCCGCTGATGACGATCTTGGTCGGGCCATTACTGATGCAAAGGAAGAATGTGAAACTGAAAAGGAGAAGAAGAAGCTGGAGCAGATGTTAAAGGATCACAAAACATTGTTGTACCCAACTTGCGAAGATGGCCACAAAAAGCTAGGTACCACACTGGATTTGCTGCAATGGAAGGCAGAGAACGGTGTGACTGACAGCGCATTTTCAAAGTTGTTGGTAAAATGAAGAATCTTCTTCCAAGAAATAATGAGTTGCCCGACAGTACATACCAAGCAAAGAAGGTTGTCTGCCCTCTAGGATTATATGCGTAAGATACATGCCTGCATTAATAGCTGCATCCTCTACCGCGGTGAGAAATGAGAATTTGGATGCATGCCGGTATGCACCTTTGCTGTGGTATAAGATCAGACGAGACGATCCTGGCGATGTTGAGGGCGAGGCCCCTAGGAAGAAGGTTCCTGCCAAGGTTATGTGGTATGCTCCTATAATACCACGGTTAAAACGTCTCTTCAGAAATAAAGAGCATGCCAAGTTGTTGCGATGGCACATGGAAGACCGTAAGAAAGACGCGATGTTGAGACACCCATTGATGGGTCACGGTGGAGAAAAGTCGGCGAGAGTACCGGACTTATACGTGGACGCAAGGAACTTAAGGTTTGGTCTAAGTACAGATGGCATGAATTCTTTTGGTGAGCAGAGCTGCAGTCACACACTGGCACGACTCTATGTATCTATAACCTTCCTCCTTGGTTGTGTATGAAGAGGAAGTTCATTATGATGCCAGTGCTCATCCAAGGCCCGAGGCAACCCGGCAACGACGTTGATGTGTACCTAAGGCCATTAGTTGAAGAACTTTTACAGCTGTGGGCCAAACCAGGTGTACGTATGTGGGATGAGCACAAAGGGGAGCCATTTGACCTACGAGCATTGCTTTTCGTAACCATCAATGATTGGCCTGCTCTTAGTAACATTTCAGGGCAGACAAACAAGGAATACAATGCATGCACACACTGTTTAGATGAGACTGAAAGTGTATATTTGGATAAATGTAAGAAGGTTGTGTACCTAGGGTATCGTCGATTTCTTCCGAACCTGCATCCAGTAAGAAAGAAAGGCAAGCATTTAAAATGTCCGCGAACCGGAGGAAGCCTGTCCTCCGGTGAGGAGGTATTTGGTATGGTCAAGGACCTAGAAGTAATCTTTGGAAAAGGTCACGGAAGTCTATCTGTTCGAATGACGATGCTGGGACACGCGCGCCCATGTGGAAGAAGCAATCTATATTTTGGGACCTACCCTATTGGAAAGTCTTAGAGGTCCGCTCTTCAATCGATGTGATGCACGTGATGAAGAATGTTTGCGTGAACCTGCTAGGCTTCCTAGGAGTGTATGGGAAGACAAAAGATACACCGGAAGCACGGAAGGACCAACAACGTCTGAAAGACCCTGAAGAGCCTATGCATCCTGAGAACGAGAAGGGTAAACGATGCCACTTAACTCCTGCCACCTACGCTCTTACCAAAGCAGAGAAGGAAATATTTTTGAATGCCCGAAAGGTATCAAGGTCCCGTCTGGCTTCTCGTCGAATATAAAGGGAATAATAAATATGGCAGAGAAAAAATTCCAAAACCTGAAGTCTCATGACTGCCACGTGATTATGACACAATTGCTTCCGATTGCATTGAGGGGGCTTCTACCTGAAAATGTTCGAGTACCCATTGTGAAGCTATGTGCATTCCTCAATGCAATATCTCAGAAGGTAATCGATCCAGAAAGCCTACCAGGTTCTGAGGCAGATGTGGTCCAATGTCTTGTCAGCTTTGAGTTGGTGTTCCCACCATCCTTCTTCAATATTATGACGCATCTCCTGGTTCACCTAGTAGAAGAGATTGCCATTCTCGGTCCTGTATTTTAATTCCAGTTCTATCTCCTTCACAAAATGACCTATCTCATTCGAGGTTTCTTGGCTTTCGGGTCAAATGACCAATGTTATGGCTAGAATCAAGGCATAGTTTGTGATAATATGGCCATATTGTGCATACATGTGCATCATGGCATGGCAAACAATGTTGCAAGAGGAAGTTTTCCTTTTTACCGCACCAAAAAGGCATTTTCCATTTTCCGAGCATAAAAAATGGACGGTTTTGTGAAGCAACCACCAAATGGCTAATTCGAAAAACCACCACCACATTTTACAAAAATACTAGACCACTTTATATGGACAATGTACCAACAGGGGGATCTGAAACCTTTCCGTCCACCTCTGGTGAAAAAGACAAATTCCTGCCGAATCGGTAGGAAGTGGGTCAGATATGAACTACAGGTACATGATATGATGCTCATGATTTTTTACAAAAATCATTTTTAGGTTCACAATATGCTATTTTATCAAAAATCTAATACAAGTTGAGCGAGGCTTTGTCAGATTCAAGTGTATACAAAAGATGCGACATTTAAATATCCAATCAATTCAAAAATGTTAATACAAAATAAAATATGATTTGCTCTAATACAATAGGGTTAGATTCCTTTTTAGATGCTTAATATTTCTTATGTTCAAAGTTTTAGGATTTGACAATTTATTTTTGTTTGAATTGAATAATCAAAATTTATATGTAAGTGTTTTAATCATTTTGAAAATTTTCATCTAAAGTAAATATAAAATGTTTTTACATGAATGGATAGATATTATTTTTCTGAAAATTATGATATATTATTCATATTTTTCTGAGTTGAAATGAATAAGATATGAATTTTCTAAATTCATATCCTATTTTTTGAATTATAAATGCCCCCACCCCTTTAATGCATGAACTAAAAGCCCCCCCCCTTTAACACCGGTTCCAGCCACGAACCGGTGTTAAAGGAGGCGATTATTTTCTTATACAAGACTTTCTTAACACCGTTCGTGGAACCGGTGTTAAAGAGTGCGTAAAGCGAATCCCCCCCCTTTAACACCGGCAGCCACGAACCGGTGTTAAAGGGGGGGTTATAACGCGCGCCTTCCCCTTCCTTCTTCCCCTAGACATCGCTAGGGCGAGTCGACGCAGAAGAAAACCGCGGGCTCCAGATAGTTCTCGCGTGCGAAAACCAGCGGCGGCGGCGGCACAGGTAAATCCTCTACCTCTCCGCCGGCGAACTCCTCCTCCGGCTGGGCACGCACAGGCGACCTCCCTCTCCGCCATCCTCCCTCTGGCGCGGCGGCGCCCTGTCTCCTGCAAGCTCTCTCGCCCTCCCATCTCACATCCTTCTCTACATATATATGCAGGAAGGAGACGACTTGTCCGAACACCGGCAACAGGCGTGCGTGTACATCGCGACCAACGGCGTCCGGCCTAGTATGCCTTGAATCCGTAGGTTTCATTAGTCGCGGGATTGGTAGCTGTGTTTCACCCCTTCGTCAACACTTCCGAAAGCTATCCCTGAACGGTTATTTCTCCAGCTTGTAGTTTTGACTTTCAAGAGTGCTAATCAGACTTAACCAGCCGCCGTCAGTTGGGAAGACAATGGTCACTAACATTAATAATTGGAACTTATCTAGAGTAGCACTCGCAGATGGGAATTATATATTTATATTGTCTGTATCTATTGTGGTTATAAAAATATTTGCTTTTTGTCTCGAGTACTAGAATGTTTGTTGCGTACAATTGTTATACGTTTATATAGAAGTATAATGATCAATGTCTCGGACAACTGCAATTCATCAGTTTGATCATCCAAACAACATTTGGCATTCAACCTCAATATCTAGTTCTCTTCCCAATATCTAACACATCCAAACATAAATATTGACATTCTAGCTCAATATCAATATTCTGGATATTGGACATTCAACCCAATAGAATGCCTAGCCTCCCAAAGAAAACATCCAAACAAAGTGGTATATATATTGTTGTGTATGAATAATTTTATTTGTGTGTAATTGCATATATATATATTGTTGCATATATGTTGTATATATTGTTACATATATGTATATAATTAGTTATTAGTATTTTATAAGTGTGTAGTTTAGTGTGTATTATTAGTAGTTTAGTGTTAGTATTAGTTTAGGGTTATTTATTTAGTTTAGGGTTATTTATTTAGTGTAGTTTAGTGTATTTAGTTTAGGGTTATTTAGTGTATTTTATAGTTAGTATTAGTTTAGGGTCGTCACCTCGCTGCTCTGCAAGCGCCGCCGCTGGCCGTCGTCGTTAACGTCGCTCCGGTGACCCCTAGGTAGTGGCGCCGCACGTTTTAGGTAGGCCGCATCACGCTGAGGCGAACCCGCTACCTCGCGCGCCCTAGGTCGCTCTCCAGCGCCGCCAGCCGCCGCTTTCTGGAGCATCCTCTGGTCAGCCACTGTAGCTAGCCCCTCTCATATGCATCCGGGATTTCTCTGAATTAGGGTTTGGACCCCTCGGAACTCGTTTAAAATGATCAAGCATCCTTAGGGTTTTAATTTCATTTGTGTATTTATTTGTGTATTTTTGTATGAATAATATGTATATTTGTGTATGAATCCAAGTCCACTTGAATGTTTACTCTCTTACTCTAGATAATATTATTGTTTTAGAAACTATGGATCCACTTAGTAGAAACCTTGAAGAAGAAGAAATAATGGAGAACATTATCGATGAGGACTCACAATATCTGAACTTGGAGGGACATGATGACAGCTCAAGTAGTCATGGAGAAGATAAAGACTCCGGTGAACGCAATTTAGTGATTACAAAGTCCGGCAAGGTATATGTATTGATTAAGCCTCTGCTGACTTCCACCAACAATCTTCTTTTACATGTATTAATTAACGCTTCTTTCTTGTTTTAGCCCTCTAGATCGACCAGCCAGCAACCATCTTCTTCTATGAAAAAGAGCAAGCGAGGCGCGAGCCATCGGTTGAAAGATCGTGCAAAATTCACGATCGAAACAGTCCGTGTTGATGGCAGGCCGATGGATCCCAAGAAGGCCGCAGACAAATTTGTACGTCAGGCTAGAGTTCTTGTTAGGGACCAAATCCCAATCATAATTGAATATTGGAATAAGCCAAAGAAGGGCGACGGTACCTTTGTCGATGAAAGATCCAAAGAAACGCTTTGGAATTCGCTGTTGGTAAATTTCACCCTTCCGCCAGAGGAGGATGAAAACAAACCGGTTATAAAGGAAAAGGTCAAAGAGTGGACTCTAAAGAAGATGGCTGACGCTTTCCGCAACTGGAAGACAAAATTAAACAAATTTGTCAAAGCTTGCGAGACTCCAGATTTCGAAGACGCATATTATGCAAAGATAAGACCTCACTGGCACGAATTTGTGGCATACAAGGAAGGTGCTATAGCTACAAAGAGGTCAGAAACCAATACGCTAAATGCCCAGAAGAAGGAATATCACCAGAGGGCGTCGGTGGCTACATATCTCGAGGCCTAAGTGGGAGGAAGCTGAGAAGGCCTGCGACAGAGGATCACACCCGGACACATGGGTGGGACCTACGTGCAAAGACTTGGTTCTCTGGAATCGGGGCAAGGTTGGACCCGAAGCAGATTGTGTATCTTCCCAACCCTCCTTGCCAAACCCGTCACCGAACTCATCACGGCATACGAGGAAACAGCCGTCTGGACCTTCCATCCCGACAGAGAGAATGACCAGCTCACACGCGCCATCGGTAAAAGAACACCTGGACATGCACGAGGCACGGGGGTATGACGTGGAAGGATGGGTTTGCCGAGTGGGCGACTCTTACAGATGGCGCAAGAAAAGAAAAAGAGCGTCAGAGCGGATGACACAGATAGAACATGCACTTGTGGCGCTGCGGTGCAAGTGAATGCACAACAGCCATCAAGCTACCGGCCCATCTCAGCGGCACGAAGAGCACGTGATTGGAAGCTGCCATGCCGGACTGCACAAAAAGCGCGTGGCTTCCACGGAGAACGTGCAGCCCACACTTGAAATGGCGGGTCCTCGATACCCCGTGGATGAGATCACGGAGAGCGAACACACCGAGCTGCATGTGAGATTAATGGGCTTATCCATTAAGGTGGCTGTCGGCTATGCCTTACCTCCTGTAGCTGGTGGAACTTACCACTACCGACCGATTCCAGATGGCTATGCTATTGTCGGAGTGGATGAGGTTGTGAAGGAATATGAGGAAGCACAGCTTGACCATGCTACATGTGAAGGGGAAACTCAACTCAAATTTACAGTAAAAACAACCATTCTTTGGAAGAAGGAACACATCGTGCTTCCAAATTGAGGCCATCGGCACCCCGCCGTCTCCGCTCGTGATCTGAGCCGCTTCAGCCATCTCTGTGGCAGCCATCTCCGTGCTTGACCATCTCTGCTTGGCAGCCATCTCCGCACGCCACCATCTCTGCTCGTCACCATCTCCGCGCTTCAGCCATCTCCTCAGCGTAAGCGGAAGAGCACTGCCACGAAGAGCATCACTAGCACTGCCACAAAGAGTTCAAAAACTACGCCTTCCGCCAAGCCACTGCCGGTTTTACCGTGGAATCGCGTGACGAGGAGACCAATAGGATCTCGGAAGAAGAGGTCAAGAAATTCTTTGCACCTAGACGGGCGAGCCAAAGGAGAAAATAGATCCGGTGGTGGAGAAGTTTTACAAAATCTTTTGAAACCTGAAACCCCACTTGTGCCGGACTACGAGCGCCAGATTTTGAAGGCGGATGCAAGGCGCCGTAGGGAGACTGAAAGTAGCAGTCGTGCGGCACCCCAGAAAATAGTTCCCATGCTCGGAGAGCAGGAAAACCAATCATGCGCCCCGCTCCAAGTGTTCGACACACGGGACGCTCCTCCCGTAAATGATTACGAGGCAGAGCTACAAAGAAAGGCCAATGAGATGGGGATGACTTACATTGCATACTTGAACATCATGGGAGACAACTTGCCCAAATGCGATGCCAACCCCATACAGCCATGGAAGTATGGGAAGAATCTCGTCAAGAAAGAGGAGCTCAAGAATCTACCAACAAAGATGCGAAGATTGCACAAGTGGTACCTTGATTTCTGCAAGACGAGAAAGGAAGAATGGATCACGGCGCATATAAGAGATGAGATTTTCTTGTCACGGAGACGATTTAGATCGACTTCAACATTCAAGACTTGTATTTTCTATTCAATCAGAAGGAACTCGACAAAGCTGCCATCAGCCTTTATTGTGTGTAAGTACTATTTCTGTATTTTCTATCTCATCTCATTCACTTCATTAATTGCATGTATATATATATATTCACCATATATGTATATACTATTATGCAGGAAAAAGGTTATGGAATGCATGAAAGGAGGACCTTTTGACATTGGGTTCGTTGACCCAAATAGAGTTCATGAAGAAGTGGTAAGAACCAAACCCGGCAAATGTAAGATTTATTGCTAAGGTCTTTCCGAGACAACAAACCAAAAGGGAAATACTATTGCCTTACAACTTCTCGTGAGTACTGTTACCCTCTCTTGTACACATTCTGTTTCGGCTTACTCGATGTTAAGTGTAACTGATGATGAGTTATGCGTGCGTAGGTTCCACTTTATTCTGCTAGTCATTCAACCTGACTCAGGAAAAGTCCTTGTCATGGACTCGTTACGAAAAGAAAAAGAGCTATGGGCAGACTTTAGAGAGATGCTCCAGAGGTAATTTCAATCATATTATCGCACTAGATCGGCAACTTTCGTGACAACAAGTAATTAATTACTCCTTTATCCATTTTCTTTGCCGGACAGGGTTTAGAAAAGGTTCACGGGCAGGGCCGTGGGTGAATGGTCAGAAGAACTAAAATTTGTAGACCAAAATATAAGTAATACTAGCTAGCTAGGTCTGCGTATTTCTTTGATTCTGCTTCCAATTCCATTATATCATGCTTTATTGATTATTATTTTGATTGAACTCTCTATTCTCGTAAAGTGCGCGCATCAGGGACACAGCAATAACTTATGTTGGTACTATGTTTGCGAGTTCATTCGCAACACGATATGTGCGACGGGCCAAGCCGCACTAGAACAACTTAGAGTAAGTAAACAAAGTACACAACATTATTTTATTACCATCAATTGTGTTGAGTTTTATTCTTATATATATATTGACCCCATTCTTCATATATATTCAGATCGAACGGATGCGGGACCAACTCCTACCATTTGATCGCATACGAGCCATTCAAGAGGAATTGGCGGGGTTCATACTTGATGAGGTCGTCACGCCTGGCGGAGAACTCTTTAGATATCCACCAAAATGAACGTTGTATATATGCTTGAACGTGTTTGTCTTGTACTTGATGCTTCAACGTTTACGGAGAATACCACACAATGACGATGTTGTGTATAATAATAGTTGCTTAATTATTCATGTACTCGTATGTACCGATAACGATGTATGTGTATACCGCTCCTGATCGATTCCCCCTCCCCATCCCCGCCGCGCCGCAGAAATACGCCCAGAACTGGGCAGGGGCAGAACTCTGCCGCAGCAGAGATTTAGGCCGTTTTCCTGCCGCGGCAGAGATTTATCTCCTTTTCCTGCCGCGGCACAGAACCTTTAACACCAGTTCGTGTTACGAACCGGTGTTAAAGGGGGGGGGCCTGAGCCCTGCGACAGCCCCACGTGCGCCACCCTTTAACACCGGTTCGTATAAGAACCGGTGTTAAAGGGGGGGCCCTCTAACACCGAACCCTCAACAGCGGTTCTACAACCGCTGTTAGAGGGCCCTCCAAACCGGTGTTAGAGGGGGGGTGTGCACTAGTGAATATATTGCTGCTGGTAAAAGCTGGCGGTAGAGCCGTAGAGGCAATAAGGCCTTTTACAATGGGGTGTATCTTAGCACGTCATTCTAGGAAAAATAAATGGTTAAGATACAACTTCTCCAATACATTGTTTCTTAAGTGTTGCTCTACATTTAATGATTTAGATGGTATGCATGCATTTGATTGGCCTAACCATGGTTTTTTCCCTATGATTTCGTGCAAGAGGTGTTTCTTAGCTAAGATACAACCTCACTCTCTTTTATCATTAACTATAGTGCCACATAGGCAAAGTGCCTAGGATACACCGCTAAGAGCCGCCCATTGTGAAAGGCCTAAAGGTACAACGAAATACAGTGTATCCTAGACTCTGACTCCAGCTGTTGGGGTGCAGGGGAAAAGGCTACCTCCATGGAACAGGAGGATAGCATAATATAATAAAGAAATAGTAGACATTCTATAAAATGTAAAACAATGTTTGCACTAGTAATTCCTATTGATTTTTTCTTCATGGTCTCTAATCTCATGTTAGAATTATATTGTAATTCCTATTGATTTACCAACAGGGGTCTCTCTCGATCCAAGATTTTTATAAGGATTTTGGAGAATTCCAATCTAAGGGAGTTTTTTTTTCCTATGGAAGCCCTTTGGATCAGAGTTTTTTTTTTCCTATGGAAGCCCTTTAGATCATAGGATTAAAGACCCTAAATCTCAATGGAATCAATTCTTATAGGCTACATTTGATAGAAATCTTAGCATGAAATCAAACCTCATTATAATTTTCCTACGAGAATTTCAATGCACTTACGCTATCTCTCTGCTCCCAATCCTGTGAAGTTTTCGTGTTTGTTTCTTCTGCATTATCTAATGATGCCTTTAAATTCCCATGTTACGGAGTCCTATAGGAATTCATGGTATGTGGCTTCTCCATCTTGTCTTTTTCATATTTCTACGTTCTGAAATTTATCCAGAAATATTTGGTAGAAAATATTAGGATAGCTTTTTTTAATGTAAACAATGACGTACCACATAACAATGGCCATGTTGTTCCTATAGTCTTCTCGGGATGCGAGCGATTACGGAGGCGTCTTCGAGCAAAGCTGTATTGTGGAACAAATGTCCTCGTCGATGAGGTTCAAGTGCACCAACAATGGTTGCAACATGAGAGATGGCTACCACAATTTAATCGACCACTAGAGGGCGTGCCCGCACGCACCAAAGGGACCATATGTTCTTGTCAGTCTTGATGGAAAAGAATAGTATGATTTTTGATCTCATGGTGTCTATATGTATGTTGATTACTTCTACTATGTTTAGTTTCTGCCGTGATTGTAGAATACAACTAGTTATATTTAATTGAACGTTTATCGTATTTACATAGTTTCTCTTTTTTTTAGAAAAGTACCATGGCTTGTGTATGACGTATTCTTCAACACTACTCAGGGGCTGGTCAAAAAAACTGGGACCACGTCTCTCTTATAGCAATAGCACCTCTCCCTTTCCTCTCGGGGCGCTGCAAACGCGCATTGCTTGTACTTCTAGGTTGATACAACATTTCTGCTGTACTCTTTCTATTTATTGGAGCCAACACAAGGCTATCCCCACTTGTCGGTTACTTCTGACTTCTGAACGGGTGTAGTACAAGAGAACTCACCTTATATACTTATACTTTATGGTCAGCTGAGCTTTTCTAAAAAAACAGTTTTATCAAACTTAAGATAAGATAAATGTTTAAAACAACAACACAACAATGATGGATCACAAACACATGCAAGCCATCGATGGCAAGCTCATAGATACCCTCTATGATCATCACAATAAATGTCGTAGTATTTCCGATGAGTACGCCGGGAGGGATACCCACAGAGAGTTTAGATTACTGCGAGTCTAAGGCGGTGAGCATCCGAGACAGTACGACACGGCTTACCTAAGTTCTGATATGATGAATGTGTTGAGATCCTACTCCTGCTATAAATCAACAAAATTGGCAATATCACCTAGCTATATAAAGTGTAAGGTTGTTGTGCGTGAGTTGTGTTGTGTCCTAAATGCTCCCATAGATGGGCTTATAGAGGCGTCAGAACCTAGTTTTACAGGTAGAGTCCTAGACGGACAGGTTATAGATTCATATACTTATACAAGTTATTACTACAACACGGACATTGGGCCCTATCACTTATAGATGTCGTGGCACACGTCTAATCGCCGCGCTCGCACTAGCGCGGCAAAAAAGGTCACCAAAGATAACTTTTTTTTAGATCAAATGTTGCATTACTTAATGGCATACTCAGATGCCAAAGAGTTTACAATCAGCCCCGGGGGCAAACCGACCCAAGTCTTACAAACTTTATTACAGCAGCCTTCTTTAGCTAATTCATGTGCAACACCATTGCCTTTACGTCGAATGTGGATCACGCGATAGTTAGCAAAACCCCGCAGCATCGCCTTGATCTCCTCCACCATCTGCCATATGTTGAGCGATCCAAGTCTTTGCTTTGTAGCTTTGCAACTACTCCTAGACAATCCGTCTCCAGCTCCAGATTTTGAATACCCAATTCCCTCGACAGCTCTAATGCCCTTTTGCACGCAGCTAGATCAGCATGCTCAGCATCAATCATAGGATTCAAAAAATGGCAAGCACCAGCAGTGAACTCACCATGATGATTCCTAAGAACCATACCACATCCTCCGATTTCCAGCTGAGCAGAAAAAGCGCCATCCACATTCACCTTTTGCCACCCTTCCTGAGGACAGTGCCAGCGCATCTCCTCATTTTGCGAATTCTGCTTTGGCGACACCTTGGAGGACTGCCACTCCTCCACCAAGAAGATAGTGCGCCGGGCAATGCTTTTAGGGTCCTCGATCTCACCATCCTCCCTCGCTTCATTCCTGGCTAACCAAGTATAGTACAAACCCATAATTGCAATGGCCAACTCTTTCTCAGGTAATTGTCCAAGCCAATCAAGAATCCATCCACGCATATCCATAGGCGTGAAAACATTCGCACCTGGGCTGTTCAGCTGGAGGCCAGTGCACTCATGTAGCACCTCCCAAGTACGAATGGCATGCGGGCACCGCAAAAACCGGTGTAGCAACGATTCTTCATGGGAGCAAACCACACAGACAACTCCGTGTTTTATATTTCATCGCTTCAGCTCCGCACCCACTGCAAGCCCATTTTTGATCAATCTCCACGCATAGATTTTTGCTTTCCCTAGTACATCTGCACCCCACAACGAGAGCCGGCCCTTGTGTTCGTCAAGAGAAATCGAGGGACCCGAATGATACGTGTTGGACTCCATCAATTGCATTTTCAAATGGTACACTGACTTGACACTAAAAACTCCATTCTTGGTGTAGTCCATACAACATAATTTATTGATCCAGCACGTCCCCCACAGGATTTTTTAGAATGTCCACAGCATCACAGTGGAAAAAGATGTATTTAACCTTATTTGAATTCCATCCATTTCCCGATCGAGCAGGCAGCTCACTGACCATCATTATATGCTTATTTGTCTTTCCAAGTGAGCGTTGAAACCCCGCCCTCTGTATCCAACTATCTTCCCAGACTTTGATCCCCACACCATCACCTAAACGCCAAACCAGCACCGCCCTTAGTAGATTACACCCATACTGAATACTCCTCTAGGGTCCTGAAGGCCGCCAAAGATAACTGCATAAGGGAAAGTGCATCAGTGACGCTTATTTGGCTCGACACAAATTCATCCGCTGACCTAGCACTTCTGCGGAACCCTGGAGGATGCACCTTGGTAGATTGCACAATGGTGGAAATTTAGTGTCGTGTAAGGGTGAGGTGTGGCGTATTTTTCTACCGTGCTTTGTACAAGGGCAACACTAAAGTTAATGATAATAATCTTAGTTAACAATTTTTTTTGCTCAAACACACAAATAAATAATGATTTCCATAATATTTAAGATATAAAATTCCATTTTCATATATTACATTTAAGAAATAAAATTCCATTTCCTAAGAGAGAAGCTCTTGATTTCCTATCTTTATAGACTATAAAATACAAAAAAAATATTATTAAGAAAAAACTCCATTTTTGTGGTTCTTGAGCATCTTGCATACATAAAAGTTACAACATTTCCGTTCTATATACAACCTAGCAACCGATCTACAAGCCTTCATCCGAGTGGATCTAGTGGCCGGTCTCCTCAAGGCGGATCTAGAAGCCAGCCTCCTCGCAGCAGATCTGAAAGAGGAATAAAATTGATTAACAAAGAGATAGAAAAACAAATGAAACCCGACATGTAGAAAGGATGAAGAAGATACCTGTGGTATGGTACTGCCCGAGGAAAACCTACAACTCTTCTACTTGGTTACTGCTTGCAGGATAAGATGATGGGATCTTTGGGATTAGTATTGCATACTAACGGGGAGAGATAGGATCTTGAGTTAGTACTAAACACTAGTGCTGACTAGAGAGGGATGGGGATGTGATCTTGGGTTCAGAGTGGAGAGAGGGAGTGCATCGGTGTCTCCTTAGAGGGCAGATGTTCCTATATTATATAGGAAAACGCTAGGAGGGATAGGGTTTGCTTTATGGGCCCTTCAGCAAGTGAGCTAAAACTATGGGCCTCACTTGCTTCAAGGTCCATAAGTCATAGAGACCCACTATCGTGGGTATGTTCGGTAGCTCCAATAGTTCGCGACTCGGCTAACTCCTGGTTATTTGTTTTCATCTACTGTCATAAAAAGTCCCCAATGCATCTTAATATTTAGGAATACAAATAAACGTTCATTGACAAGCTTCCACGATAGTGGTACAAGCTAATCGAGCCCTAATGCGCTGGCACTAGTCAATGGGACGTGTTTGACCATTCGCCTAGATTTAACGGCGCTTGCTATGGACGGCACAATGGGGGGGATGCTTCCTTTCCTGAAGCGCAACATTTCAAAATTCCACTCTTGCGCACCATCGAATGCGGCACCAATATCCTCCGGTATCGTATCTGCCATGGCTTATAAGTGGCCGCCGGGGAAAATGGTGCCACCATTGCCCATCTATCGGGTAACCAACTTTTGCAGTTAATTTTTGCTTGTGACGCCCCAAAAAAGTGGGGGTATTTTTGTAGTGTATCTTCCTGTCATATACTCCAAGGATCCGTATTCCTCAATGGTAGTACGCAAGCCTTCCATCTTATAGCTAGGTTATTTCTTCTTGGATTCCCCTAACTGGGCTGCTCGACAAGCCATAGGCCTTTCCACCATTTGTGGACCACCCAGGTTAGCCGAAATAAGGCCATGCTATGGTGTTACCCATAATGCATATCCTCAATAGTATCCCCCGGAGAACTTTAAGATCTATGTCAGGTTCATGATTGTTATGAGTTCTGCCTAGAAATGATCTTAACTAGCATAAAGTAGCATCTTGTAGATCTCCCAAAGTATTGAAATTTTTTTCTCCGCCTAAGGGTGCAAGGTGGAGCATCTTCATTGGGATTTTACTGAGACAGTCACTAGACGGAAGAATTATATTCTTGTTAGACGGAATCTCCTGGCAGTGGCCATTTCACCTCAGGTGTGTTACTAAGGTGATGTGAGGGGTCTAGGCCTTTCTCAAAACTCATAGAAACCGCATGTTAGTAATAATTATAATGATTTTCTCATGCATGGAATCCGAAACATGGAAAGATTTACGACGAAGTGGTGGAGTTACTGCAGACGCGTAGCAGCATGGGCCACACATGATTTGCTCTAAATTCACATGTCACACAAATCTCGGCGCTACAGTATAAATCACCACGCTGGTAATTCCTCCCCTCATTTTCCACATTCGCACTCCTTCATCCCCAACCTTCGAGCATTGTCTTTCCCTATCCCAAGCTCATTGTACCTCCTCCAACCCTAGGCCAATATTCTACTCCAACATTGAAAAGTTCCACATGATGGCAAGTTCTAGCGTGTCATTAGAGGAGGTAGCTAAAGAGGCAGAGATCGAGCGCTCTTTAGCAGAGATTCCTTTGTTGGACCTGGTGTTGCAAGAGGCCACTCCCATTGAGGGTACCTCCACCGATGGCGACCATAAAGAGGAGGAGGTTATCAAGGATGATACCACAGAGGGCAACAAAGTGGTGGAGAAGCCCATGAAATGCTTGTGGTTATCACCCACGATGAATACTACCAACCTTCAAGATCACATCCCCGAAGGCTACCTGCCGATAGTGGAGGTGGGACAGTGGTGGCCTGTGCTAGAGACAGAGTTTCCTCCTCAGCGATTAGACATTGAAAAGGTATTCTCTAGTCTCATCTAGAGTAAGGCCTTTCCCTTCCCATCTCCGACATCTTTCTCGAGGTCTTGGAGAATTTTAACGTCCATCTCCATAATCTCTTGCCTAATAGCATAGCCTGACTTAGAAACTATGTTATCATGTGTGAGGGATATATAACTAGGCATCAAACTTGGGTTAAACATCTTTCATTACTTATTAAACATCAAGAAGGAAACCCTTTCTTTGGTGGTCCTTGAACTAACTATGGCTCAATCATTTTTAAGATTCAACCGGTTAGACACTATCCAGAGACTGTTGGACATGAGTTCGTCAAGGGATGGATGAGTTCATTCATTTATGGCAAGGATGTGGAGTTGGAGGGCCTAGAGCGGAATTATCCATCTTTCTTAGACGGTCCATCCATCAAAGTTCCTAGATGGAGAGACAAGGGTGTGTTGTCGTCTGAACTAGAAGACTCACGCGTAGTTAGGCGGATAGAGAAAGTGATGGACATAGATTTGAAGGGCCTCGGCCTTGTCATGTGCTGTTTTACAAGGAGGATCCAACCTCTCCAACACCGCACAACATTGTTCCATGAGTATACAGAGGATGGATCCTTAATGGATTAGCATCAACAATCTATCGCCCGATGTGTCAGTGATAGGTGGACTTAGGCCTGTACCTGACATGGGCCTAAACCCATGATTCCTACCCACGGCGAACTATGACGATCAAGAACCTGAAGGCCTACATCTAGAAGTTGTCCAACTGACCTAACCTCAACCAACCTTACTTGTAGGGCTGCAAGACGGCTCTCTAGATATCCTGAAGACCAGATGGACATACGAGGAAGATCGGATATCACGGTTACATGTAAGACAAGATGAAGACCTCACATAACTACGAAGGACTTGGCTACCATCGACGCCTATACCTGAAGACATTTACCTGAGAAGGACACACCATAATCGCCCAACTCTTCGTCATTAGCCTTAGTCATGCATAGCTCTAGATTCATCTCTCTTGCTGGGTATCATTATAAACCCACTGTGATCATCCTGTAGACACATTGTACGATCTCCTGACCGCCTTATGAATAAAGTCTGAGGTATTCCTCTTATTCTCTACATATATTTTTCTTTGAGATCCAAGCCTGCTGGCCCGAGCCATCCGCCGAACAAATAAACTCTCTTTTGTCCCTCAGAAGTGAGACTATGGAGGGATCATGAAAACTATCCTTCGTCTATTGGTGCGCTAGGCAGGGGAAGCCCGCGTCATGCAAATCGGATCAATAGAAGAAATATCACCAACCGCCCCCACCTAGGAGATGCAGCCTATCATGGGACTCTCACCAGCGGGGGTAGCCATGAAAACAGGTGCGACACGAAGCCGCCCTAGGGAAAGAAACCTCGCCCGTACATCGACCGCTGCCAGGGTGCCAAGGAGGTCTTTCATGTCGAATGGTAAAGGAAGCTCTCCATAACAGGAGCATAGATGAAGGACCACATGATGGGCCGCACTCACATTCAGACCTCTGCCTTATCGGTGGAACGTCTGGATGGAGCCCACAATCATTCTCAAAGTAAGATCGTCCAAGATAGGGAGGAACAATAGGAGACTCGTTGTTACCCGTCTCGCCAGTAATCACCAGCATCCTCGTCTGCTAGGTCTTGATTGCCGGAGGATGTTCCTACTCCCTCATCATGACATGTACTCTAAATCGACTCTAGATCTCGCGGGGGCTCATGCAGACGATTAGGAAAATGATAGTCAAAATAATAGAAGGAGGAGCAGGCACCCCCCTCGGACAAGTAAAACTTCCCGTGATGTTCGGGGTGGAGAATAACTTCCGAACAGACATATGTATGTTCGAAGTAATGGACGTGGAGATGCCATATAATGCAATCCTCGGATGGCTGCAGCTCACTCAGTTCTTCGCCATACCTCATGAGTCGTACCGGGTCCTCAAACACCCAGGACCGATGGGGGTGATCATCGTTCATGGGGAAGCCTGACGCAATGACCCACGCATCAATAAGAGGTCCAGGTGATATTCCCACCTCGGGTCACCCCCATCAGAATAAATAATACAGACCCCACCGATCTAGGAAGATCATGGCACCCACCAAACATCAAGAGCGGGCCCAGCACTCTGACCTATGGAACAAGAACAAACACGAACGAGGATGGTCCTCATCGGACCAAACCTCAAACTGGAGATCACGGTTGTGTTGGTCGCCTTCTTGCCTGAGAATGCCGACATATTAGCCTGACATAGTTCTGACGTGTCGGGGATACCACGAGACCTCGCCGAGCACCACCTTAACATTGATCTGCGCACGAGACCGGTGAAGCGGAAGCTCAGAAGGTTAACCCCCGAGCAAATGGAATTCATAAAAGGGAAGGTTGGGGAGCTCCTTGTCGCTTGACATATTGATAAAATCAACTACATGCAGTGACCTAGTGCTCCATAGCATGTTCTAGAGCACAATTCGTGGGCATAACACTTACAAAAGTCCTCCTCCATAAATATTACACCCTCACAGTGGTACAACAAAACCGTTGCGGGTCCAACTAATACTTTATTGCTTACTCACAACACAAGACAAATACAATCTTTGAGATCCTCTTCGGTCCAGTGAGGATTCACTTCTACTAAGAAATTTAAAAGCACTAGCTTGAGAAATAATGGTACTTCTAAGCTAAGTACCATCGGAGCATTACAACTTTATTGGATTTGATCAAGATTTCTTAGCAAGACTATCCTATGTGTGTGGATCTATTCTTCTAAGACTACGCTATCCTCCCCTATTCCAAATTCTATTACGTAGTATATTCCTTAGTTCCTCTTGAGAGATCAGGTTCATTGTAATAAACCTCCTCCTTAGTGGATCTTCCATCTTCCTAGTACCTAAGCAAGGGTTTTAAGAAGTATAGATTGAGTACGAGCGTACTCAGCAAATTCAATCGTGGTTGTTTGATGGTCTATCTAAAGTTGTGGATAAGAATCCTGGGTCAATGCTTAGTTTTTAAAATCGGGTTTTTGAGATAAGGTAAGTTTTAGTTTTCGAAAAAAAAAACTATATTCATCAGCCTTCACAGGTTGTGCAGGATTTCACGGAATCCCTTTCCCGCTGCGTTCGCAATCCTTTCCTAGGATAAGGAGTAACATGTCACGGCTCATACCCTCTTGAGAGGGGCACTACTTTTCCCACAAATGATCTTAAGCCTGAGAGCATAAAAGGCTATGCATTCCCATTAAAACTTCATTGGTTCAAGGCTCAGTCAAGATCCAAGCTAATCATTGTCCTTCGCCACGACACCGCAGTTCACCCATTGTAATGAGTTTTGGTCGAGGACATACGAAAGTAAAAAGGTACAACTGACTTCTCTGTCCCATTTCAGAACTTGTGGCTAGAGCGTTATTGTACGACACAAGAATCACTAACTACTTTGATTGTTAATCCTAGATGTATACACGATACAATGGAATATCCACCATATGGTTTCTCATATCTTAACCACGATTCCACCGTCCACCATATTAGATTATCCGACTAACCTGAGCCATTAATCCATAATTCATATTTATTATAAAAATAGTTTTTTTCGTTTGAGTGCAGGTGATAAGGTTTTGAAAACATCTTCTAAAATACGTCAGTGGACATGTAAGCATTCCCTTAAAAGGAATATTGCAAGTTTGGTCTCACAAGGTATGCAAGAGCAAACTTGCCTATGGTTTTTGGATTCAGACAATTCGAAGGTTCTATACTATTCTGGACCTTAGTTTTTGCAAAGAAACATCATCATCCAGTAAGGACAATGTATAAAATCCAAATGCATTCTTAAACGTCCTAGATAACTACTTTATTTTCTGTTTGTTGTTCCCTTTCCTCTAAATTAAATGTTTTAGGTTTATTAAGGTATTTCTTGTTGTGAACTTTATTTTACTATAGAATTTTCATAAGTCCTTTAAGATTTTATTTTATGAAGTCATTGGTTATAAGATTACTTAGAATTTTATTCCACACCCAATTTTAGAGATAATCAAGGTTTATATTTTGTGTGTGTTATTTTCCTATTTTTGGGTGTTTATTTCCCTTTTTGATTATTTAACATTTAATGTAAAGTTTTATTAGAGTATTATTGATGATTTGATTTTTTATAGTTCTAGAGAAATAGGAATTCACATTCCTTATATTTTCCCTATTTGAAACTATTTATACTTTATTTATTTGGAATTTGTATTTTCATTAGGGTTTCAGTTCTTTATTTAAAGATTTGTATTTTCATCACTTCATAACTATTTTTTAAAATCATCAAAAACTACTTTTTGTACTCTATTCATTTTTCTCTATCTTGCAATATTTTATTTTATTTTTGTAAAATATCTAGGGTTGTTATTGGTTCAATGGGGTATTTAGAGAATTGTAAAAAGATCAAAATACCCTGAGGCCCACTAGTTAGTACAATCACTTAAGTGTTGGACCCATTGGGTCCACACGTCAGCCCCACCCCTCACTCCATCTCTCCTTCACGTGCTCTCTCTCTCGGTGATGGTGCCGCCGCCACTCCCTGTTGTTTTGATCGTCTCTAGACTTCCCCTCCATTGTGCTTCGGCCTAAATTATGCTCCTCCTACTACTCTACCTTTCTACCGACTAGATTCATATATCTCGCCTCCTACTACCTGCTCATAACCCTTGAACCGATCTAGTGTTTTGGTGATGGCATTGTGGTGGTTCTCTAATGCATCTTTGGCGTCCTCCCCGCCATCGAGATGGCTCTTAATGGTGTCTATGCTGCCTCCCATGGCTGTTGTGGCAGGTGCAGGTCAAGATGCCCCTAAAGGGTACTCCTTGTGCCACCCTCTGTCGCCATTTCTAATCAATCAGTGGTGAGCTGGGCTCCCACTTTTTGAAGGTAATTCCTCTCCTTCCTCTTACTTCTCTACAACAATTTCTTCCTATGTTGGCCGGTGTGGCTATGGACGAGGGAGAGACCAATCGGTCGGTGCGGGGCAACGAAGGAGAGAGGAAACCTAGTTTGTTTTGTGTGCATATATGCTAGGTCACTAATTCTACTAAATTTTACCTTGTCTTAGTAACACATCTTAAATTTTCTCTGACATCGCACCACCTTCAACTCCTCGTCACAAGAATTTCTCAACTATTTTCCTTTTGAAGGAAAAGTGAAGAAGCAAATGGAGAAGAGAAACGAGGTTGTGCGCCATGCCGAGAAATGAAGAGCAAGAAGAGACAAGCACAGAGAAGAAAATCATGAAGAAATCGAGAGAGGAAAGAAATAAATTGTCATGGTTGTGCCGTCAGGTAGCAAGGAATTAACCAGTCCCAAGGCATCGGGACCCACCTATGACGTGCATCTAAGTACTTCAGCCCACTATACTAGTTTGAAGTCTCAAGTCTGGAGTGACTGGGCAGAAGTACTCGAGTACTACTACTACTGTCCTCCTAGTAAAAAGCCATAAATATCCACCGCCGCCGATGCCTACCTACTAGAGTAAAATGTCATGTACTCGAGTACAACAACTTGGGTAAAAATCCATGTACTGGAATACAACTATATTACCACTTCTGTTGCTACTATACTGCTTACTCCCAATGCGTTTCAAAAATCCAGACCTGTTTTTTCTATGTACTCCCTCCATTCACAATTACCTCCCATCCTGGATTTATTTAAAGTCAAACTTTGCAAAGTCTGACTAACAATATAAGAAAAAATACAAACATCTATAATTTCAAATGAATATAATATGAGAGTATAGTTCATGACAATTCTAATACAATAGGTTTTACATTATTGATATTGATATTTGTTTCTAAATATATATTCAAAGTTTATAAAGTTTGACTTTGACTAAACCTAGGATGCGAGGTAATTGTGAATGGAGGGAGTACTACTCCTCCGATCCATATTCTCCTACAGTATTGTACTTATATCTACGAAAGTTTGAATGACCCTCCCCCCCCCCCCCCCCCACCACCACCACCAAAAGAAGAAATTCCCTACAATACAAGAAAGTAACAGAGAAGAGAAATGAGGTTGCCATGTCGACAAACAAAAGAGATAGAAGAGACAAGCAGGGAAAATAAAATACAGGTTCGCATTGAAGACATGATAGTCCTCGATCTTTCCCCTGCAGCACTGTACACTTTGTGCCAGGTCCCAGGCTTCTCTCTCTCTCTAAGAGTAGACCTTCTTTACCTTCCACGTGGGTAAGATCTGTTTGTCTGGTACAGTACATCGTGATACCTGCTTTACTCACCTATCAACTTTTTGCAGCCTACACTAAAAGCTTGCGTTGTACGCAAAGCAGAGGCAGAGGCACAAAACACCACATGCATAATAAAGTGCACATCCTAAGTCGTCACTGGTGCGACGATCCCTACTGAAGTACTCTATTTTTTATGCAGGAGCATGGCTCTAGGATGGATAAAGGGACCCCATATTCAATTCCCTTCATGTTGCATGTAAGTAAAACTCGCTAGTTGGTGATAACTTCTGGGTTGCGGGCACTCCATCGGTGAGCTGAGCTACCTGGGAACCACTCCAACCTATAAAAGGCCATGCACGTCAGCGGATTCCACCAAGAACTAGCCGGTGATGGACAAAGTCGAGCTACCGCCACTAGTTCTTGAGTTCCCCCATGACGGTTGCCTCACCTTGGTCAGCTACCACAAGCTCGACGACCACAAGAACGCGTTCCCATACGGCCTAAGCGGCTGCATGGAGGTCGGTTGCATGTTCACCGCCTCACCGGTTTCACTCCTCTTTTACCTCCACTGCGTCCACCAGGTACAAGTGCATAGGATATCGTACGGCGAGACCATGGTGTGTATAGTAATGATGTTGTTACCTTCCTTTCCGCCATGCATGGTCATCGTATATGGTGATGACGCTAGCGTGTTCAGCTGCATCATCAGTGCGCTTGGCCAGGCCACCGGTGTTTCCTCGGTGTGCGTTGGGTCGGGCGCGTGCTCGTCGTCCCGGTACACGGTGAAGCTGTGTGCGACTGGCCCACCATCACTGGCATATCTCTTGACGGACACCCTTAATGGGGTAATCGAGCCGACAAGCTGTGCATCGTCGGGTTGTGTCACCCTCGAAGATCTCACGTTCCTCACGGTGTCACCGTGGTACATTAACATTGGTGCTGGACAGTACGAGATGATGAAAGTATTGTCTTTCTACGTTTGCATCGAGGAGAAGCGTTGATCTTAATCCTTGGCTAATGATCCTAATGCGAGTGTAATAATGTATTACTAGTTAATTTAGTTGTATAGTACCAGTCGTTTACTAGTTACTATAGTAGTCAGAGGCAGGGTACCTTTTGGCACTAGGAAGGGTGTATTTTGGTTGTAAACTGAGGTTGCTGCTAATGTTTATATTTAGGATTTTAAGAGTTTTATGAAAGTTGTTCAACTGCTACGTCACGTGCCCACTGCTAGGGCATGGACCATGCCTAATCACACGAACATGCATGGTTGCGATCTATGGAGATGGTCTTCCTTTTCCTTTGAATGGTCTTGTATTTTGTATCTAGTTCTTCTACTGCTATAAGTATTTTGTAGCATATAACTTTGACCATTAATCGTTGTATCAAGACATGTAAATCCTAGCATTGTCAACTGTTGGATCTTATTTTCCATTCTAGCATCAAGAGATTCTATTGATAGTCTTTAACACTATACACAAACCTCAAAACAGACTTCTCCATCCTTCTAGAATCATCTTCATCATTTGTCTAGACAATGTTACCAAAATTCTCAAGTAGGTAGCTAATAAACGTTGATTCCTACATGATATAGAGTATAAGAACCAAATATACACTGATACTTAATAGATGTGGCTCAAATTTATGTTTTTTGAGATTTACCTATTTTAATTTTATACAGTCATGATGTGGCATACTCCTATTATGTGAATCTCATGTGCATGGCACGTGAAACTTACTAGTAATGGTCAGTTTGGTTACTCCAATTTTCGGAGCACTACTAGTATGAAAATAGAAACTTAATTTAAATACTGTAAATAGTCATGTATTTTGTCAAACTGACATGACGAGACAATATTGCATCAGGACATGACATGGCCATGCTAGAGCGCGAATGTTTCAATTCTGAAACCGCGGCGCGACGCCCCCTCCCGCCCCACAATTTTGATCCGATGGCTCAAGAAAAATACAAAAAATACTACTCCTCAGTCTCAAAATAGATGTCGTAAAGTTGTCTAAATTTGGATGTATCTAGACACTATTTAGTATGAGATACATCCAAATCTTGAAAAATTTGCAACTTCTATTTTGAGACAGAGAGAGTAGAAAAAATTTAAAATGCCATGTAAAATTGAAAAAATACCCTGAAAACATATATATGTTTGTGTGTTCTCCGAGGTAATGGTGAGGATATGTTTTCTCCTATTTATGAAAGCTTGCATACGGGCTTGTTTGATTCGTAGGATAGAAAAAACGCAGGAATAGAAAAATATAGGATTGCAATGTCATGCCCACTCTAATCCTATAGGAATTCGTATGATTCAAAGGATTTACAAATTAATTTTATAGGATTCTTATCCATATGATTTTTTCCTATAGAGACCATTTCATTCAAAGAGCTGAACCCTTTAAAATTCCTATGGATTCCTTTTCTATACTATAATCCCATAGATTCCTAACAAAAGGTTAGACCTCTTGGAAAATTTTCTATGTGTCTATGACAACTATACCATGTACTCAATCTATATAAAGTACAAATTTTCTGCATTTTTTCTGTGGTGCAATCATACGACTTGTGCAGCTAATTCCTACGTTTTTCGTTCACGTAGGATTTTACATGTCATGACATACCATTCCTATGGTTTTCCTATTCCTTTGCTTTTAAAATCCTTTGAATCAAACATGCCTAACTAGAGAAAAAAATCCTATGGAGTCAATCCCTACAAATCAAACATCCATCATAGAAAAATCCCCTATCTTACCACTATATAGTGTACCAGTAACTTTGAATATTGGACCGTTGGATCAAGACGGACAAATCCCAATATTGCTAACTGATGGATATTATTTTCTTTCTTATCACTATATAGTGTACGAGTAACTTTGAACATCGATCGTTGGATGAAGACTGGCAGATCTCAATATTACTAACCATTGGATCTTCTTTTCCATCCTAGCATCTAGAAGATTTTATTGATAGTCTTTAGCATAATGAAGGATATGCACAAACTTCAAAACACATCACTTATCTATCATTCTAGAATCTTTGTCTTAAAATGTTAATACGTGCATTGCACGTGTATGTATACATACAAGTATTATCTTATCTTACCACTATATAGTGTACAAGTAATTTTGAACATTGACCATTAAATTAAGACTGACAAATCCCAATTTTGTTAAATGTTGGATCTTATTTTCTTATTTTACCACTTTATAGTTTACGAATAACTTTGAACATTGACCGTCGGATCAAGATTGGCAAATCCCAATATTGATAACTGTTGGATTTTTTCCATTCTAGCATCTAGAAAATTATATTGATCGATAGTCTTTAGCACAATAAATGTTTGTGCACAAACCTCAAAACACACTTCTCCATCATTCTATAATATTTGTCTTAAACATAATAGTTTTATATAGTGATGATATGTCATACTTCTATTATTCGAATCCCACGTGCAAGGCACATACAAGTTACTAGTAGGATTTAATCCTACAAAATTCCTAGGAAAATCATTTGAATCAAACACACCTTTCTTCTTGCCAAAGCACTTTTCTTTAGCTACCCGTGTCTAGTACTAGACCCGAGTCTAGCAAAAAGCTTATTAGCTACATGTGCTCCAGTGTTTAGTCTCATGCCTATTGCTTCTTAGCTACTTTGTGCATGTGCTCCAGTGTTTAGACACTTCTTTTTCCATACGCTCCACTTGCCCTAGATTCTGGTAATTTATTGCACGACAGCATGCCATGATAACTCTAGTCGGTGTTCTCAATGCAGCTGTACCTCGCAAAAGACCGATGAGGGAACATGCAAATTAATGCATGTCGTTCAAAGAACCATCTCATCTTCCCTATCTCAATTTATCCCCACTCGCCAACGCCACCATGCCGCATTTGGGATTCTCTCCAGCACGTGATTCACTCATTTTCCTTGCCATCTCTCCCACACCATCAGTCCTTCTAGGCCACCACCCTCTCCTCCAAAAAACCCCAAGAGTTCTACATATATCCGCCCTCGCCCCAATCCATCCGGACGCGATGGAAGATTCGAGACACAACCCGTGGTACTATAGCTGGAGCAAGGTCGGTGACGATGTCTTCAACAAAATCGATATGCATCTAGACACGCCGTCATACTGTACGCATTCTCCAAGGAGTTGTACCGCCAAGTCGTCGGCGCAAAAGGTAGCAGATGTCCCAGCGATCGTTGTCGGACATTGGCCTCCTACAACGACGTCTACGACCACAAGATCTGGTGCGACTTCACCCCGTGCGTGTGCATGAAGCCAGGATGCAACTTTTTCACCCCGCCATTGCCGTTCCCTTAGCTCTTGGACCACTTGAGAGTTGCCAAACAAGAGCCATGTGCCCCAAATGTCCTACAACCACAACTACTGGGACCCGTGTAAGCCGGTGCCCGTGGGCTCGCAGAGAGCAGAGATCATCAGCATCAGGAAAGAGGGCACGGAGTTTGTTGCCCAAATTGACAGTCACACCACATGCATCGTCCTATCCATCAGGTACGTTAGGTTGGCGGCGTGCGAATCGCCATAGTAGAAGGTGAAGTTTTGGTTGCTGTTGTCATGGGAGAGCTCCATTAGATCGAAATGGTAGCGACATCTGAGCTGACGAGAAAACCTTCGTCGTCTGAAGTCGCGTTGGAAGGGCTCATGTCGTACATGTCGAATCCGTGGGTATTACCTGTGAGCTTCTGAATCTGTCGTCAGAATTCCCTATGGATTAGCAGTATCACATCGACAGGTTTCAAGAGTGAGTAAACACATCTAAATCTTCTTGTGATGATCCTAATGTGAATAGATGTTGTACTAATTACTTACTTTATGTTGGTGATAGAGCCAATTGGTATGGGTATTCATGGACGAAGGTTGGCGTTAAGTCTTATTTCTAATGCTCGTTGCTACAGTCCCACGCGCCTGGCTGTGAGTTCACCGCCACGTGGGAAGTGCTCCTTGCCCACCTCAGAGAAGCCCACTCCATGAGGGTGCGCCTTTTCTGCTATGGTAGGAACACCAGGTACATATCTAAGCTAGTACCGGCACCGAGCTCGTGGAATATAGATATCGTGGGATCCAGGAACAATGGTATTGTGTTTTGCGTGTTATTTGATGGACGTGACAATGCCATCTTGATATCCGGCGTGTGCGTCATGCTGCCGACGTTCTTGTCCGTGGTACAAGGTGGAGTTGACATGTGCGAAGCCAAATGGCTTCAAGAAGGAGGTATTCTTTGCGAAGAGCATCGCGTCGCTAGGAAGTGGCGTGCGCATGACTGAAGAGACTTGCTCTTTATTGGTTTATCTGTCTAATCTGATCGCTCGTTGGCCGAATCAACCATCGGACTTCATTGTGGAATATAAGCTTCACATCGGCAGGATTGGCTAAAGAATAATAACACATCTTAATCTTCTTCGGAAGAATTGGCTAAAGAATAATAACACATCTTAATCTTCTTCTGATGATCATGAATCCATGTACTTTTCGACAGGATTTTTCTTATCATTTTGGGACATGTGCTTCCTAGCTTAAGGTAGATCTGAGTTTTTTGTACGAAGTTATGCTACTGCTAATCTATTTTGTAGCACTCCAAAAATTGTTCTTAGTATTACTTATGTACTGCTACTTATTCAGAACGACCAATCGAGTGCAGAATATGGCCTTGCTCTCCTTTTAAATCATGGCCTTGCTACATCTACCGAATTTCGATGTCTGCATTACTAAATCTGTCAATTCTTTTGGTCGTTGTCTGTAATGCTGAATCAGTCTCTTTGAAATGTTGTTGAAAATGTCAAGTGCCGCTGAATATGAACTAGAAATATGTCGATATTTTTCTATCTTATTCTGTACCGCTGAATCTTTCAAGTGCTATTGAATCTGTCAAACTTTTTATCGCTGCTGCTAGGCTGCTTGCAATAGAGCTTTTGCCTTTGTGTTATTGGAACCATTGGCTGTGGTTTGGAAAGAGATGAGAGGGGTAAGATACAACGTGATTTCACCAAGTAAAGTCAGTGAATAGCAGTATAGTTTTGCCGCGCGTGATGTGTGTGTCCCTGGTTCTTTAGATTTTTTACATGAATATTTGTCAACAAAATTATCCTTTTTTCCCTCCCTTGGTGAGGTCTTTGTTTCCAATCCGGCCAAGCCACAACATAATGCAATTTTTATTAACAAGCTGTATTTTTTAGAATTTACTAATGAGCATTTTTTTTTTGAGAATTTACTAACGAGTAGTTTTTTGAGAATAACTAATGAGCAGATGAAAGTTAGCACATTCGACCTCTCTTTAGCTAAAAACCTTTTAATTATAATTTGATAAAGGAGCCCATGAAGTAGGGGCCATATAAAAGAGCCCATGGTACATAGCCCATGGGCAAGAGCCCATGGTGAATAGACCATGGATCATAGCTAATGGAGTATAGCCCATGTAGAATATCCCGTGTAGAATAGGCCATAATCTTTTAAAATTCAGCTATTTTGCGCATTGCCTTACTGACAATAGCCTAGTAAAATTTGAAAAGGGAGCCCATATAGAAGAGCCCATGGTGCATAGCCCATGATGGGTAAGAGCCCATGGATGGAGTGTAGCCCATAATCTTTTTAAGAATACTAATATAGAAGATATAGTTACTATAGTTGGTTAATATAATTTTTACATAAATTTTGTTTTTCGCAGTGGCAACACGCTCAGATAAAATGTAGTGAAGTCTCTAGTTCAAATCCTCTGTGCGTAAATATCTTATTTTAGTTTTTCTTTTTTTTCTTGTAGCCAAAATTTCTTAGAGAGAGACTGATATCGCAGACCCACCTGCTTACAGCGCCCCTCGATTTTAAAGGTGGGTTTGAACAAAAATAGTTAATAGCCAACAATCATATGTAACAAATTATCCAACATACTTGTACAGGGAGACTGGCATCGGGGACCCAGCAGCCAGACCATACACGACTACAACAAGCAACGTTGGGAAGGTCAAAACAACGGACACGGATAAAAAAAGTCCAGCATACACATGGCTTCTGTATAGAGGAGGCTGACATCTGGGATCCAGATAAACGGCTGCTATATCGAGCAACGATGCCAAGGTCAAAATGGCACACTCGACCCGAGAAAATAGACCAACATATACATGTTTCTTTTTAATGAGAGATTGACATCTGGGATCCAGCATGCAGATCTTAAACGGCTACTGCGTCGAGCAACGTTGCGAAGGTGTCAAAACAGCGGGCGCAAGAAAAAAAAGAAGTCCATCATACACATGCTTCATTTAAATAGAGACTAGCATTTGGGACCCAACAGTGTGACCAGGATGCGTTGAGCAATGTTATCAAGTTCGGTAGGGAACAACCTCCACCGCCATAGACGGTAGCCGGCCGGACGCAGCGGCAAGAGCAGACCTGGCCACTGGGAGCAGGAGGACGGCAGCCGCAAAGCCAGCTGGAGGGCATCCTCCACCACTGATGGCGGGTGCCGGCCAGGCGCCGTAGCAAGGACAAACCAGGATGGAGTCCCGGCCAGACCCAAGTCGGGACTGTAAAGTTCTCACCACCATGTTGCAGAACTGTAGTCCTGTCGCTGCTACCCTCATGTTGAGCGCCCTAGGCCCGTCCGAGCAGGCCCGTGAAGCTCCCGCCGCCTTGCTGCAGGAGACGTGGTGCCAGCGCCACCATCCTCATCGCGAACTCCTCCTAGGTCCAACCAGAGACGACGCAAAAGGGCCTGACCAGGCCTGCCCTGGCCTAGATCGGGCCCAAAGGGACCAGATCTGGGGGAGTAGACCCGCCATCAATCCCCTGCGTCGTTGCCTGCACCACCAAGGGCAGCTCCCACCGCCACATGTACCGTGCCTGAGCGGCGCCCGCCTAGCAGATGTTGGCCACGTTAGACAGCGAGGCCCTCGTCCCTGCAGAAGCCCCTAGGACACGAGCCCCGCCCCACGCGGTCCTCCATGCCACCACGCTAGCACCTCTAGCTATTGCCGAGTCACCGCACCGCGCGCCGTCGCGCTCCAGGAACACGAGTCGCCGCCGCTTGCCGCGTCTGACCCGCGCCAAGCCTCGGAAAACGGGGGAGGGGGGCCCGCCGCAATCGGGCCTCTCGACGCTTCCCGGTGGCGGTGAGGAGGAGGGAGGAGGGAGGGACGGCGGCGCGGATGTGTGGCCATTGTATTGCCGATGTGTTTCAATACCTACGGAAGAGGGTAAGTCAAAATTAGTGGTATAGAGAAACAAATAGTAGCGTATAGTCAGAGTGCAAATAACATAACATCATGATGCAATGCAGATTGCAATTGTACTGCATATTAATCCCTCCATCATTAGCTCTCAGCGTAGGCAGCACGTGCTAACCATCTGATTTGTGGTACATACATGTAGCCAAATTACCAAAGACAGATGGTTCAAAACAATTAAGAACTTTAATAATTTTACAAAAAATGCATGAGTTCAAAACAAGAAGTAGCTAGGCTAGGGATGGCCATATGGGCACAGTGTGTACGTAGGTACCGTCACGGCGTCGCAGCGCATGGCAGTGTATAGCACTGCTCCTAGGTGATGGTGGGGATGAAGAGATGGGAGGGGGACACACGAGCTTTTGCATGCATTGGCAGCAGTGTGTGGAAAGGGAAAGATCCCTGGCGAGAAAACAAAGGCATATGCAAAGAAAGGAAGAGGAGGGAGAGCATGCATGGCGGAATGTCACGGAGAGAGAGAGAGAGAGGGGGAGAGGGAGCAAAGCCTGACGAGGCTACGCAAAGCCACAGCAGCGGAGCGAGCGGCCGGGCATCCAATCCACCACCCTCCCATAAAGAGACAAAACCCCCTCCTCCTCCTTCGTCCCCGGTGTGCATGGAGGAGCTGCCTAGCCACAATACTACTCTATAAATAAAGATAAAGTAAAGCGGCCACAAAAGAAGGCAGCAACAGCTAGCTGAGCCTGAGCTAGGAGAGCGTACTACAGTGAACACGCCTACAGTAGACGGCTAAAACTGACCGATAAAGAGGGGGGCGCAGTCACGCGTTCTCCCCACTGCATTTTCCCACTCTCTCAGTATCAGCAGCACTCACGAAGGAGGCGGCGGTGGTGACAACAAGAAGAAGAAGCCACAAGGAGGAGTGCGAGGAGGAGGTTCTTCTCCGTGGGGGTGTGGGGGGTGGGGGAGGGACAGCACGACAGAGTGAGTGATGCGCGCCGGGGTGTACACCATCCACCAGTCGCTGACCGCCGAGGCGGCCGCGGTGCTCAAGCTCGCGCTCGCCCTCGCCAGCCGCCGCGGCCATGCGCAGGTCACGCCGCTGCACGTCGCCTTCGCGCTCCTCAGCTCCTCCTGCTCGCTCCAGCAGCATCAGCAGCAGCCGGGCGGCGGAGGCGCCGCGTACGGGCTGCTCAGGCGCGCCTGCCTGCGCTCGCACCCCGCGTCGGCCACGGCGGCGCAGCACCCGCTCCAGTGCCGCGCCCTCGAGCTCTGCTTCAATGTGGCGCTCAACCGCCTGTCCACCTCCGGCCCGCACTCGCCGCCGCCCTCTTCTTCGGGGGTGCCCTTCGCGTCGTCCCTCATCCAGCCCAGTCCCACGCTCTCCAACGCGCTCGTCGCCGCGCTCAAGCGCGCGCAGGCCAACCAGCGCCGCGGCTGCGTCGAGCTCCAGCAGCCGCCGCCCATCCCTCTGCAGCAGCAGCAGCAGCAGCAAGGCGCGTTGCAGCAGCAGCAGCCGCTCCTCGCCATCAAGGTGGAGCTGGACCAGCTCATCATCTCCATCCTCGACGACCCCAGCGTCAGCCGCGTCATGAGGGAAGCCGGCTTCTCCAGCGCCACTGTCAAGGCCAACCTCGAGGAGGAGAACGCGCTCATGTGCATGAACTCTTCCTCTTCGTCCCCTCCTCCGCCGGTCATACCCCCGCACTTCTTCCTCGACCACAGCGGCATTGGCGCGGGCGCCGGCTTCGGGATGTGGCCGGCGCAGTTCCTGACCTCGCCGGCCGTGGCCGTTCCCTACTGCAAGGAGGACGTGAGGGCGGTCCTGGAGGTGATGGTGCGGAAGCAGGGGAGAAGGACCAACCCCGTGGTCGTCGGAGACTCGGTGTCCATGGCGGAAGCCGTCGCGGGCGAGCTGCTGCGGCGGTTCGAGCGAGGAGAGGTCCCCGAGGAGCTCGCCGGCGCGCACCTCCTCAAGCTCCAGCTCTCCTACGTGCACGTCCGCCTCATGAGCCGCGCCGACGTCGACGCCAAGGCCTCCGAGCTGCGACGCAGCGTGGACGCCGTCCAGGTCCATCGCGGCGGCGGCCTGGTCGTCTACGTGGGCGACCTGCGCTGGGCGCTGGACGAGGATCCCGACGCTGGCGCGGACCACACGGCCTCCTCGTACAGCCCAGTCGAGCACATGGTCGCCGAGCTCGGCCGCCTCCTAGACGACCTCCGCGCTAGCGCGCCGCTACGCGGCCGCGTCTGGCTCCTGGCCACGGCCAGCTACCAGACCTACATGCGGTGCCAGCAGCGGCGCAGGCAGCCATCGCTGGAGACCTCCTGGGCCCTGCAGGCCGTGGCGGTCCCCACCGGCAGCGGCACAGGCCTAGCTCTCAACAATCTCCATCATTCCTCCTCTCCTCCTCCAAGGTGAGCAACCAAGAAACACCCTACGGGCTACGGTACCATTCCCTTGTCCTGCATGTGTCGTGTGTCCTTGTTGCCTTCCTCTAGTCTACTGTTGCATGCAGCCTTCCTTGTGTGTTGCTGTCTGGAACAAAAACAATGGATGGAGGGCCACTTGCTCAGATCAGATGCTGCAAAACAAGCAAACAACTGCTCCTCCTGCACTATCTAGTATCTGTACTCTTGCTAGTAGCTAGCAGTAGTAGTAGAACCTCCGAGTCTAGTGTAAAACCACCAATTCATCTTTTGACATTAATGAGGAGCTTGAGCTTTCTTGTCATCTGAACTCCAAGCATGTGAACTTGCAGGGACTAGAAATTAATGAGGGGCAGAGGGAGATTTTATTTTTGTTGTTTTTGGGGAATGCACTGCTTTCTTTGCCTCTGCAGAGATTCCATCTGATCCGATCAGGTTCTCTGCATGCTCGGCGAAAAAGTCTTCCTCTGATGCAGCGGCAGCAGCAACAGTGCCTGGCCTGGCTCTCTCTGCACTTTTGGTACACAAATGTGTAGTATGTGCGAGACTGATCCGCGTTCCCCTTTTCATTGCAATCATGCACTTTCCGTGCACAAGATAGGGATGGTACAAAAAAAATTAACTAGGCAGGAGATATGTACTCCTCTGCTTCACCCCTTGAATAAAATAAAACCTTATTTGATCTTTTTCTGCTTGCTCCTTCTGTACGTGCATAGAAACTTTGAATAAATTCACCCCCGCAGCGATGGAAACTTTTGCATGGTCCTGTGTACATACTGCTTGTGCCTAACATTGCTTTGTTTGTCCCTTGATGCTCCAGCAGTGCGACTGCAATGCAGCAGGGCATGGCGTCAAGGCAGCAGCTCGCGCAGTCTCCTGCTTTGGGGATGGCAGCTGAGCCAATGGCGTTGGGAGGCGAGCAAGAAGACAAGCTGTTGCTGTGCAGCGAATGCAACAGGAACTACGAGAGGGAGGCGTCGCTCGTCAAGGCAGAGGCTGACGACGAGGGCCCACGCATCGGCCTCCCGGGCTGGTTGGTGTCACCGGCCGATCATCATCAGATGCCACACAAGGTACTGTAATTAAGAAGAGGAACAGAGAGATCAATCAGAGCATCTCGTTGCAGTTCTTGAGGCTAATGTGTTTTCTCTCTTTTTATTTTGCTGATTTATCAGGACACTTATCTGATCGAGCTGAAGAGGAAATGGAGCAGGCTGTGCAGAAAGCTTCACCTCTGGAGCAGCAGCCAGCAGCATGATCCGTACTCTGCTTCTTGCTTTGCTTCTGGGCTATCTCCGAGCTCGTGGTGGCCGAGTCCGTGCTTGCCGCAGAGCAGCCAGAACAAGCCAAGCATCGCTGGGTTCCTGGGCTTGGAGGCGCTGATGGAGCACGGCAGGAGTAGCGGCCGGTGGTCACCTCCATCGCCGCTGCCTTGTCCTCCGGGCCTCATGGAGCCCGAGTGCCCGGACGTCAAGACCACGCTCGCTCTGGGCACTCTCCTCCCGCTCTCGGACACGGCCACGTCCGACGGCCTCGCGCGTGAGCTGGAGCGGCGTCTGCGCAAGAACATCCCGTGGCAGCCCGCGGGCACCGTTGCGGAGATCGTCGAGGCGGTCGCCAGCGGACGGAGCTATGGAAAGAAGGGTATCTGGCTGTTCTTGAAGGGGAGCGACCACGCCGCCCAGCAGCGGGCGGTCGCGGTGATCGCCGAGACGTGCTGTGGCTCGGCCGATCGGATCGTAGCCGCCGACCCCAAGAAGTTCAGCTGCGCCGAGGATTTCTGCTCTGATGTTGTCTCGAGGACGCGCAAGATCGGCTCCAGCAAGTTCGTGCTCCTAATCCACGACAGCCTGCACGCGCCGCGGCATGTCGTCGAATGTCTCGTGGCAGCATCCAAGCGCGGTACTATCAGGAACCATTTCGGCCAAGAACTCGATCTCTCTGAATCCGTCGTCCTCATCACAACATCAGAGTCTGCCTATGGTGTCATTAGCCTGCGGCTGTGGACGTCGTCATCTCCCTTCGGAGGTGCCAAGAGGAAGGAGGAGATCGAGTCACCATCAAGAGAATGCAAGCGGGCACGGCACGACACGGGCCGTGCCATCGACCTCAACCTCAACCTCTTCGCCGGCAACGACAGTGACGACGACGGCGGCGTTCCGAGCGACATAACTCACGAGAGCGACACCAGGGAGCACGGGAACCCGCACGATCTCCTCGAGTCGGTCGCCACGGGCGTCATCACCCTTGACAAGGGCGTCGACTCTGACCAGCGCGCCGCGGCGGGCGTCCGTGCGGTGCTCGTTGGGGCGCTCGGCCGGGAGGTGCAGATCAACGACGAGGCGGCGGAGGCGCTTGCCGCGGTGTCTGGATACTTTCTTGAGGAAGTGCTGGAGAGTTGGGCGGCGGAGGTGTTTGAACCGGCGGCGGCGGCAGCGGTGGGAAATGGCGGGAAGGTGGTGGTACTGGGGATAGGGCCAGGGGGTGGGGCCCGGGTGTCAGGATTCATGGGCTCGGCCCTTCCAAGCAGGGTCCATGTAGACTGAGCTCGCAAAGTTTTGCTCCGGTGCGTTGTACGGTGTCCTTACTTACTCGTAGTCGTAGCTCAGTTTCCTGTATGTAGAAAAAAAATGATGGACTTGAAATGGAGTCTTTCAGGGGGTGGGGGATTAATTGTTCAATTTTCCATTGATAATGCGCCGATAGTGTTCAGTTTCCCCTGACGAACTGCACTCCCGTATCATGTAAAACATCAGCTTTTGCCTTAGAAAGTTCTAGGCTTCTCCTTGTAGCTGAATTTCAAAAACAATTCTCAGTAGTGCACAGGTTTAGACGAGCTCAACTTATATGATCGGAGTTCAAACCAACACTCTATTCATATTTCTTGTTAAATTTCAGTTGTGCTATCATCAATCACAAGAAAGGAGGAACTGAAAGTGCATTGAGACGCCTATCAGTTGTTGATGATTGATCACTAATAATCAAAAGACTAATGAGTTTGCCAAGTGTTTCAAGTTTTAGTCCATAATGCTGGTTTGATAAGAGTCAATGTCGACTCCAAAAATGTCCAAAGGAACGACAAGATTAATGATTATCCTTTTCTGAGAACTCTTTTAGTAGCAATACCCTTCCAATGAGTTATAGGGAAGTCGTACTATGCAAAGGGGTACTTGACCGAAAAAAGAAATTAAAAATCTTTATAAGCAATACAAATTTTCTCAAAATTCCAACATGAGGCACTCATTCTCTGGAAAAAAGTTTTTTAGGCGTCGCTCCCTCCCCCTCGCGTTGCCCCCTCCTGGCGACCGAGGGGGGCAAACCCTAACCCCGCAGCCACCTCCTTCCCCTCCATCCTTCTCCCTCCTCGTCGCCCCCGGAGGTCCGCCAGCCTAAGTGCGCGGCGCCGGTGATGGGGGCGACGGGGATCTGGCCTCCCGGCCCAGACGATGAGGGAGGAGAACACCAAGGCCGACGGGGCCCCCTCGCCATCGACGTCTTCGCGGCTCCGGCCGACGGTGGCTTCGTGGGAGGTTGGATCTGGAGGCGGCGGCCTCTACCGGCGTGGAGCTGGTGGCGATCTGGTGGAGGAGGTGCCGGCGATGGGATTCCGTTGGAAGACCTAGATCGGCTCTCTATCCCTAATTGCCTGCTTGATCCATTCTCCGGTGGTGTAGGGATCGCTGCGTCGGATCTAATAAAGGAGGTGGTCCTTTGGTTTCTTTCGCACGAAGACGAAGATCTTCTTGATGTCTGCCCTCGTTGATCTGGTCTGGAGAGGCGGGTTCCGGAAGGCTCCGCCGGCGAACTCCCATGGGCGTATCATGCCTGGAGATTGCTGGATCGGAAGGTATTCGGTCGTGCGCACCTTGTTTTTCTGGCTGTTTGGTTTCAGCGGGAGCGTTGCGAAGCTCTGTTGTTTGTTCCCACCAAATGCCATTCTTTGAGCCATGGTGAAGTCAGATGCGGAGAATGTCAGGAAAGCGGAAATATGAGGGTAGCGATGGTGGTTTTAGTTCTTGTGGCGACGGAGAATGGCTGCGTGATCTGGGACTCGTTGCAGTGACTGCTGGTGCGGGAAGACAACACATGGGGAGTTTCTAGTCTTACCTTGCAGGGTGAAAATCCAAGGTCTGGCCTTAACTCGTTGTGCCTGGCAATGACCTTGTTGAAGGCATTGTTTTGTGAGCGAGGACTTTCTCCAGGATGAAAACCTATGATCTTGGATCGGGCAACAACGGCGCTTGAGCACTGTTTCCTTCTTGAAGGCGTTGTTATTGGAGTGGAGGACTACCGGTGTTGTTCGGATGGTGTCAGTGTCATTGCTTCGAGGATTACTTCTCTGTAGCGGGACTTTTCTTTTTTGTAATTCTTCTTTCTTTTTCTGGGCCGTGTGCATCCGTAGGGCCGCTAGGGCATGCGTTGTTGCAGAGGCTGGGTGTAATTGGTATCCCTGTGATATTAATATATACTCTTTTCTAAAAAAAAATAAGGCACTCATTCTCTAGCCTTCTAAGTCTAGAACTGCCGGGCCGGTCAACCGCAAGCTTGTTAGAATCGCGATTGTATTGTGTGAGTCTTTTTTTGAGGCAGTACTGTGTGAGTCTATGACTTTATGGTCCAAATTAATTTGATTGTTTTTATGATTATAGTCGACATAATGTACAATTGTAAGATTATCTAGTTATAATCCAATGAATTGTGATCTTACCATAATGGTTTGATCTGATTCAAAGTCATGATTATGACAATCTTTGTCAGTCGATACTATTGAACTATGTGTGAGATGATAACTTATGAGATTTCTCTTAGTGTTGATCCGAAACAACCGAACTCTAGTGCTCTTTAGAGGATGATATGTTAAGATCGTTACTCCGATATAAGTATGTCTGATAAATCCAAGTGTATACGATTTATCATTTGAGAATCTCCGAATGGAGCTGGTTTGGGACTACTACCGAATTAGGAATTAGAAGGTTTTTTTTTTGGATGGTCTCTATTAGGCTAGGAACTTTTGAGTGAATTTTGGTGAGAACTTCGAGGTTTTGTATCTTTTATGGTACATGAACATGCAATTGTTGTACGAAAGCCTCTCAATGTTAATGCTCGTTATCTTCTAGGTATTATTGGTTTGTGAGATATGTCTAGAAGACCATGTAGTGACCGTTCAAACTCTAAACATGTCTAGAACTTTCGACTTGATGTTCGGAATCTCAGGAGATGTACCTTTCATGTCCAATAATCGGATTTTGGGATCTCGCTACATAGACGAACTGGCCTTTGAGTGTGTGAGAACCTGCGGTGACCCAGCACACCATTGTATGTTGTAGTGCGCAAGTCATTGGCATAACAATCACGGAACACCGTTTCATGAGCATTACATCCAATAGAGTAGTACAACAGAAATATCGCAGATCCAAGGTCTGACTATATTATTAATATCATAGATCTTCATAGAAGATCCTCGGAACTTCCGTAACACAATGAGGTTTCGTTAGGTAAGTTCTTGTTTCATTCAAAATCCAGAAGAAGCAATTTGTGGTCTAATCTAGCAATAGATCTACCTCTAAGTCTATCTTGATAACTAATGGCTAACCATTTCTTCATTAGCAATGTTCTACCGGCATGGTGTCTATTGTTGGTATTTCGTTTTCCGTCTAGGTTTAGTTCTATCTTCACTAGTATTAACTATAGTATCCGTTGGACTAACTCAAGTATTCACGTACGACTCCTCATGTCTTCTAGTTCCACGTTTGTAGTCCCGACATGGTCTCCATAACCTATGCAAGGGTTTGAGAAGATAGATTGAGTACGAGCGTACTCAGCAAGTTCTACTATGTGGTTATTTGATGCACTATCTCTACTATAGGCTTATGCCATTTTTCAAAATCGGGTTTTTAGAAAAGTAAGTTTTAGTTTAGAAAACTACGTCCATCGGCCTTCACAGGTTGTTAGAATTTTATGGAGTTCCTTTCCATGCTGTGATAGTAATCCTTTTTTAGGATAGGAAGTATCATGACACGTTCTATACACTCTCGGAAAAATGAAAAATGCCTTTTTGGTGCGATGAAAAGGAAAATTTTCTCCTGCAATAATGTTCGCCATCCCATGATGCACATGCATGCACAATATGACTATATTATCACAAACCTAATTCTAGCCATAACATTGGTCAATTGACCCCGAAATTCATGAAACCTTGAATGAGATAAGTCATTTTATGAAGCTTTTTTGATACATAATCAATATGCCAAGTTTTACATTTTTCATTGCAACTATATCACATAATATGACACCACGCGAAGGTTTTACATTGTTTGGAGCATTTTTGAATTTCTTACGACCGTTTCAAACTATATGTAATGTTTTATGTTTTACTTAATTTTTATTTACAAATATGTAATATTTAAGTGTAGATAGATAGATCTTATTTTTCTGGAAATTTTGATATATTAGTATTTTTCTAAATTAGAATGATTTAGTTATGATTTTTCAAAGGTTAATAAGGTAAAAGAAAAAATAGCTATGCCGAGGGCAGCCTACGCCGACGGCCAGCTTCGTGGGGCACCCAGTTCGTGGCCTACGCCGACGGCCCCGACTTTTGGCCGTCGGCGTAGCGACCGGCCGTCGGTGCTTCGCGCCATTCCTGTAGTGGTCGGCTAGCGGAGGAACCGAAACTGGCTGCTGCATCCCGAAACCAGCCCTAGAAACAGCTTTATTCGCAAGTGTAGTGGCCTCCGCCGCCGTCGTCCGTCCATCCCAGAGCAGAGCCAAGCAGACGAAGAACCCTAACCAACCGTAGATCTTGTTGTCTAGATCCAAAGCTCTGCTACCACCTACAGGCATCGAGGCTAACTCCGGCATCACGCCACTAAACCTACCTAATCTACTGTCGCCGACGCCGCCCCTCCTCCACCTCTCACCGGCAAAGCCAACGAGAGGGGCATCGGTTTTGCCCAGGGCAACTCGACCTCCATCCTGGAACTGTAGTAGGGGAGAGGAGTGGAAGAGAGGAACATGTCCAGAAGTGGTTGGGTACATAATTTGGAGTTTTAGTTAACAACTTGTAAATGCATCTCAACACATAAACGGATTGGTCTAAAAGTGAATAATGTGACTTGAATGTTGAGCCTATCTTGGTGACCAACGTTGGCATCATGCCGAGATCTTCCTCCCCGATCGAGTTCCACACTCGCCGTCGATGCAGCACAAGACCCATCGCATCGCCGGCATCATTATTAGCATCAAGATTTGGTTAGCGGCGAGAACCGATCGAGATAGGCGAGCACCTGCATTTTGTAGTATCTACAGACTGCTACTACAGGGACATGATGAGCCGACGGGAGGCTGCGTGTAATGCCAATGGCCTGATCGATAGATAGATAGACGGGGACGTGAAGAATATCGCTGGTTCCGATGACACCCCTGCCTGCTTTCCTTTTCCTTTCTTTCGCTTTCTTCTTTCGTCCTTGGATTCATTCACACTTTGCGTTCAGTAGTAGTAGTACGTACGCTGCTTTCCCTCACTCCTCCTCCGCTGCCGCTGCCGCTGCTTTGGCCGCATGCACGCTGGAAAAGACCGCCTGCCTCCTTCGCCTTGGGCCAGCCGCCGCCCGGTCGACCTTGGATGGGAAACTGTGGAGCCAGGGAGGGAGGGAGGGCGGAGGACCACCCGCCAGCCACTCCAACTAGGCTGCCTTTTTGCGATTTTTCCTGCTGTGTAAAAAGTTACTTCCTTCTCCAGCGGCTAAAATATACTAGTCGTAAATAAAAAAGTGACTTTGTCCCTCCAGGGTCCAGGCACGCGATTCCCATCATTCACTCATGAATCACCTCCGTGTGTTCCAGATTAGACGGTTGATGACAAATACTATGTGTGGGTTTCAGCTGATGATCAGTGTCAGGTGTCACAGATTTTAGAATCTCTCTTTCTTTCCGTTTAATAAGCATGCTAGAAACGCTTAGCGATCGAGCTGAAAATGACACTGCTCCTTTGGACAAACATCAGTTTTCGAAAAAAAATTACCGGAACAGTGATACTCTTTTCATGGGAAGACTGACGGGCCTATCCGTCGATTCTCATCCCTGCCGGGCTCCTGATGGCTACGGCGGTGGTCTCTTTCGAGCACTTTTAAGGACGATCGGTCTTGCCATGCATGGTCGTTGTTAAGCACGGGACAGGGAAAGAGCCTACACTACTGTACCCCCCGATCGATCGATCGGTCGATGCCTCGCCTTTCTCTTTTCCGCACCCCGATTTTAACGCGTGCCGTGGCTAGCAACAATTCCGATGCCGCGGAAAGACGGCCAATCGGAAAGCTCCCTTTGTATGTTACCCGATTACACCTTTATTAACCCACTTTGCCTTTCTGACACCAGACGGTAAAAAAAAGAAGGAAAGCAGTTCGCAAAGAAAGTGAACCACCCTCTGTTTCACTGTGTGGAGCTCCACTCCGACATCACGAAATTCTGAGGGGCCGTCTTTTACAACTAGTACTTCCTCCGTTCTAAAATAAGTGATTTCAGTTTGTTAGATTCGCATGTATCTATATATTAAAACGTGTCTAGATATATCCAAATCTAGATAAATCCACGTCGAATACTACTTTGTGGATGGTAGGCTATAAGTACATTTTGCCATCAAAATTAACAACATTGTACAGTAGTACTCTCTCCGTTTCAAAATATAAAATGGTTTAGGTTTGTGAAAAAAATGTATCTAGCTTTCTTTTAGTGTGTATATTCACTATAAACCTAAATGAACCTACGTACTAAAATAAGTCTAGATACATTTGTTTCACAAAAAAAACATCTTATATTTTAAAACGGAAGGAGTATTATTTTTACCAAGACCTTAGCAATACCATTTTCTTCACTAGCTGCTTTCCGAGATAATCTTTACCGGTACCAATGGGAAAGCTTGGGTAAAGATTACTTCGCCAAAGTGGCTGGCCAAAAAAAGGGTGGCAAGACCCTTATTCAAATAAATATGGAAACTGCTAGGCGTCTCCCGGACGATGGGGAGTTCTCATCGTTCTCCTCTCCTGCGCGACACGTGTCCACCGAAATCTCGGTTTTGCTGCAAAACATCCCTTTTTGCTACATATGTTCCTGCTTTTGCTTCCGAAATAAAAAAGGGTTCGTTTCAGGAAATAGAACGTCTCGCGAAGACCTTGTCGGAGACCTCGCCGGAAACCATGTAGCAAAAAATTAACACTGTTGTAGCAAAACCAGAAGACAGTTGTAGCAACAAAGTTTTTCTAATGTAGCAAAAAACTACTGTCGTGGCAGGCTAGCAACGCTAGCCGCCCTTTGTAGCAAGGCCGGTCGCCGTAGGGAGCAGTGCCACCGTTCCATGGTAGCAACGCTCGTCGCTCCTTGTAGCAATTTCGTCCGCGCCTTGTAGCAAGGCTGGCCGCCGCACGGAGCAACGTGGGATACCGCAGGGAGCAGCGGCACCGTGCCATGGTAGCAGTTGGCCGCCCCTTTAGCAAGACTGGCGGCGGCCTACTTCAGCCGCGGTGGTGGTGGAGGGCGGAGCTCGGCGGCAGCGGGGCGGCAGCCTACTCCGGCCGCGGTGGTGGTGGAGGGTGGAGCTCGGCAGCGGGAGGCGGCAGCTGCCATAGGAGCCGGAGCTTGGCGGCGGTGGCAGGAACCGGAGCTCGGCGGCACGCTGTGGAGGCAGTAATTGGAGGCACGGGGAGCGAGGCAACGCCGGGGGGCTTCAGCCTAGACGGTGGGAGGAGCGGAGGGTGCTGGACTCGCGGCGGCGCGCGGCGGCTGCAGGAAAAGGAGGCGGCTGCGCGTAGGAAACGTGAGGCGGAGAGGCAGTTGCTGGGAGGATAAGGACTAAGCTTCGTGGGTGGGCCTCCAGCGCGAGACGACCCGGGGGATCGGTAAGTTCGATCCCCCGAAGGATCTATATCGTTTTCCAATAAATATTTATAGAATCGATCCAACATGCAAAACTTGTTTATCACTACCGACTTCGTAATGCAAAATAAAAATGAAAGCGACGTGAACACTTGGTTTGGATCACCTGGGCTTCACAATATCATGTACTACTATCTTATTTTATCTTTGAAAGAGCTCATTGTGCCCGGGAGTCAAAAAGAAGCTCAACTCAATCATATGACCCATACTTGGGCGAAAATGCTCATTTCCTCCGTAATGATTCCTTCCGTGTGCATTGTTCAAACGCTTCACGTGATGTTCCATTCTAGTAGCAGGCAAGCATACCATTGTAGAACTACGAATCCTTTTCCACGCAGAACACAATTGTGTTTTTTTTAAACAACTAGCACACTTTATTCATATCTCAACAACGAAAGATCGCACATCAGTTAAAACTGAGGGTGGTGGTGCACCATCCCACTGAAAAATACTACTAGACTCATAACTTAATCTTGCTAAGTTGTGTGCCACTTTATTAGCTTCTCTTGGGCAATGTTGAAATTTCACCGAGCCAGTCCTATTAAAAATTTGAAAGCAATCTGCAAGGATCGACGTGTATGGACTCCAGATTTCAATAGCGCCATTACAGGCGTTAATCAGCTCCAGACTATCGGACTCAACGATCACCTGCAAGACCCTGAGATCATCAATCAGTTGTAGTCCATATCTCAGTGCCTCAGCTTCCATATTGGCTTGGCACCACCTGTAATTGCCTCCCCACTATCATTCCGGAGAACCGCCGATATCGGACCCAGGCCGGTAGAGAAATAAACGGCATATGTACTCAACTTGTAGTGTTTCAGAGGTGGCTTGTACCACAACACTTCTTTTGATAGTGCACTGCTAGCAGCCAATCCAAACTTCAGAGCAAGAACCTGAATTGAGAAAGCTGATCTACAAACTGCTGCCACACACTCACCTTTCACCGCTTCTCGGCGTTGCCACCATATGTACCACTAGTAGAAAATGGACCTTTGGTCCAGGGATATTAGTCCCGGTTTTGCTACAAACCGGGACTAATGCCCCGGTCCCAACGGCTAGATTTAGCCCCAGGGGGTGGCAGACACTAGTCCCGGTTCAAACGGAACCTTTAGTCCCGGTTCGTGTAACAAACCGGGACTAAAGGGTTTTAGGCAGGCTGGGTCGGGCGCCAGACCCTTTAGTTCAGATTTGTTATACGAACCGGGACTAAGGTGGACCTTTAGTCCCGGTTCTAGACATGAACCGGGACAAATCCCGAGCCACCATTTCAAGCTGGTGGCTCCTCTCTCTTTCTTGCTTCAAGCTCAAGTTCATGCCCAATTTTCTCTCAAGATTTGTCTATATTTTATGGTGCCCCATCTATCCAAAGGTTCTAAAAGGTGAGCAACTTCGTCCTTTGAACTCTCATTGCTATATTAGCTCATTTCATGCTCTATCTTGTAGATGGATTTGTGGATTTAGTTTGGTAGTAATTTTTGCAATGATAACATGAGATCGATGCTTAGATTCTATCTATCTTGTATTAATGTAAGGAACTCTAAGGTAAATATCACAATATATGGATTCTATCTATATATCTTGTTTTGGCACATAGTCTCGAAATTTGATTTTAGAAGCACACACATGCGTGAGTTCATCATTGTAACTAGCTGGGCAAAATACCCTTCTTCGTCTACCTGCTTTCAACAAACTGAAAAAATTATAACAAGGATAGGGTTAATTCATAAAAGCTTGATAAGAAGACATCACAGTATATCTTCGAGAAGCTCCTCGAAGATGTCTGAGGATAGGATCCTAAGACATCTTCGAGAAGCTCCGCCGTAGTGTTGTCCCTCTCGCACCATCTTGGAGTTAATAACTTCTCTAGCTATAGATTAATACACCGGGTAACTAAAACAATTCACATATTAGGGAGTGCCTCTATGGCGAGCTCCTCGAAGATGTCTGAGGACGGGATCCTAAGACATCTTCGAGAAGCTCTGTCATAGTGGTGTCCCTGCTCTCGCACATCATCTTTCAGTTTATATCTTCTCTAGCTAGATCAGTATGCTGGTGGAGCTAACTAATTTAACATATTAGAGAGTGCCTCTACGGAGACATCTTCGAGAAGCTCCGCCGTAGTGGTGTCCTTGGTCTCGCACACCATCTTGCAGTTCTTCACAAGAATGCATACCTATTTATAGATTAAGCAGCACAACATAGTGTCGGGCACTAAAGACATAATGTCGACACACTCACCCCTAGTGCTGCCACCCATCCAAAATAGTATCGTCATTTACTGACTTAGTGTTGCCCACTGAGAACATAGTGTCGACATGTTGTCGCCACATCCACATTTAGTCCCGGTTGGTGCCTCCAACCGGGACTAAAGGTTTATCATATCTTTAGTCCCGGTTGTTGGCTTTAATTTTGTTTTTTAGCTCAGTACTAATTAATTATGATTATGTTTGATGTATTTAATTAATTATATAATGCAGATGAGCCGGCAATGGATGTACGCTGATCGACTCTCTAGCGAGTTCATTAAAGGCGTGTATTCTTTTATCCTTGTGGCCGAGGCAAACAAGCGGAATGGTTTTATGTCTTATCCATGTGGTGTCTGTCGGAATCATAAGGAATAGGCTTCCTCAAGAGTCCTTCACAGCCACCTGTTTCGGTCAGGTTTCATGACCGGCTATAATTGTTGGACCAAGCACGAAGAAATAGGAGTTATGATGGAAGACAATGAAAAAGAAGAGAATGATAACGACTACCCTACTATGTCCCCTAAATACGACGGTACTACAATGGAAGACATTGATGAAGAAGAAGATGAAGAACGGGCATCAGATCTGCCCGATGATGATCTTAGTCGGGCCATTGCTGATGCCCAAGAAGAATGCGTAACTGAAAGGGAGAGGTTGAAGTTCAAGCAGATGTTGGAGGATCACAACAAATTGTTGTACCCAAATTGTGAAGATGGGCACAAAAAGATGGGTAGCACACTGGAATTGCTGCAATGGAAGGCAGAGAACGGTGTGACTGACAAATAATTTGAAAAGTTGCTGAAAATAATGAAGAAGTTGCTTCCAAAGGATAACAAACTGCCCGCTAGTACCTACGAAGCAAAAAAGGTTGTCTGCCCTCTAGGATTAGAGGTGTGCTGGCTCGTGTACTAACGAGCTCGTTGGGGAACCCCAAGAGGAAGGTATGATGAGCACAACAGTAAGTTTCCCTCAGTTATGAAACCAAGGTTATCAATCCAGTAGGAGCAAGGAAACACCCCAAAGGTGTAGCTAGCTGAACTTTGGCAGGGCGCACTACCGGTGCCAGTAGCAACATGGAGACCTGCACAACACAAACACAGAACTCTATCCCCAACTTGCGATGAGGTTGTCAATCTCACCGGTTTTGCTGAAAATAAAGGATTAAACATATCGATTGGAAGAAAGTAATAGTTTGCAGAAAGTAAACACAAAGCAGTAAACAGTTGATAGTAGATTGATAGTAAAAGAAAGGACCGGGTCCATAGTTCACTAGAGGTGGCTCTCCTTAAGATAAATAACATGTTGGGTGAACAAATTATAGCGGAGCAATTGACAAACATCGAGAAAGCATACAAGCATATACTACTCATCTTGACTCCTTTGAGATTCGATTGGGCATTACAACATTATACATAGACCGTAATCCAACTGCATCTATGACTAATAATCCACCTTTAGGTTATCATCTGAACCCCCTCCAGTATTAAGTTGCAAGCAACGGATAATTGCATTCCGAATTGCGTATAAAGTAAACAATATGATTGTTCTATGAACAAAGGATTGTTGTTTTCTCCCTAGTAGCAACAACACATCTAGTACCTTAGAGATTTATGTCACTTCCCAAGATTACCAGAGGCATGAACCCACTATCGAGCATAAATACTAACTCTTGGAGTTGCTAGCATCTACTTTGCCAAGATAGTTACTAACAACGGAAAGCATGCAAGATCACAAATAACCGGACCCCCACAAACACAACATGCAGAATTACAAATAGATGATCTTGATCATGAACGGAGCTCACAAGATCTAAACATGATAGCATAAAGGAGGAGAACCAGCCATCTAGCTACTACATGGACCCGTAGTCCAAAGATGAACTACTCACGCATCACACCGGAGGCTTACATGATGATGAAGAAGGCCTCTAGGGTGAATTCCCCTCTCCGGCAGGGTGCCGGGAAGAGCTTCAGATCCCTCCCGATCTAGGGATGGAGATGACGACGGCTACAGACTCTTTCGTGGAATTTTGATCGGGTACTTAGGGTTTTGGTATCGAAGGCAACTTATAGGCGGAAGGAGAGGCCGAGGGGGTGGCAGGGCTGGCCACACCACCCCTAGAGCAGGCCAGGCCTGGCCGCGTGGCCAGGTGGTGTGGCCGGGCCACAGCCCCTCTCCGCCTCGTATTCTGGCTCCAGGTGTCCCTCGGTGAAAACCTGACTTTGGCTTTTGTCCCGTCCAATTCCGAGAATATTCATTTTCTGACTTTCCTGGAACCAAAAAGCGAAAAGCAGTAGTACCGCCACTGTGGCTCTTGTTAATAGGTTAGTCCAAGAAATTATATGAAAATTACTCCAAAGTGTGGACAAAACACAAGAAAGTAGATAAAACCAAGCATGGAACATAAAAAATCATGGATACGTTTGCAACGTATCAAGGTGCAGAAGATACATACATGCATTAATGACTGCATCCTATACCGCGGCAAGGAGTATGAGAATTTGGATGCATGCCTAGTATGCACTGCATTGCGGTATAAGATAAGACAAGATGACCCTGGTGATGTTGAGGGCGAGCGCCGCATGAAGAGGGTTCCTGCCAAGGTGATGTGGTATGCTCCTATAATACCACGGTTGAAACGTTTGTTCAGGAACAAAGAGCATGCCAAGTTGTTGTGATGGCACATGGAAGACCGTAAGAAAGACGAGATGTTGAGACACCCCGTTGATGGGTCGCGGTGGAGAAAAATCGAGAGAGATTTCCCATACTTTGTAGGTGACACGAGGAACTTATGGTTTGTTCTAAGTACAGATGGCATAAATCCTTTTGGGGAGCAGAGCTGCAGTCATAGCACCTGGCCTGTGACTCTGTGTATCTTTAACCTTCCTCCTTGGTTGTGCATGAAGCAGAAGTTCATTATGATGCCAATGCTCATCCAAGGCCCGAAGCAACCCGGCAACGACATTGATGTGTACCTAAGGCCATTAGTTGAAGAACTCTTATAGTTGTGGCACGGATAAGGTGTACATGTGTGGGATGAGAACAAGCAGGAGGAATTTGACCTACGGGCGTTGTTGTTCATAACAATCAATGATTGGCCTGCTCTTAGTAACATTTCGGGACAGACAAACAAGGGATACAATGCATGCACACACTGTTTAAATGAGATTGAAAGTATATATTTGGATAAATGTAAGAAGAATGTGTACCCGCGGAATCATTGTTTTCTTCCGCCCACTCATACATTGCAAATGTATCTATAATTTTTGATGTTCCATGCTTGGTTTTATCCACTTTCTTGTGTTTTGTTCCAACTTTGGAGTACTTTTCATATGATTTCTTGGACTAACCTATTAACAAGAGCCATAGTGCCAGCTGCCTGTTTTCTGCTGTTTTTGGTTCCAGGAAAGTCAGAAAATGAATATTCTCTGAATTGGACGGGACAAAAGCCAAAGTGCCTATTTTTCTAGAAGGGATCAAGTGCCAGAATACGAGACGGAGAGGGGCCAGGGGCCATCTACACCACCTGGCCTCGCGGCCAGGCCTGGCCCGCGCTAGGGGGTGGTGTGGTGGCTCCCTGCACCCCCTCGGCCTCTCCTTCCGCCTATAAGTTGCCCTCGGGACGAAAACCCTAAGTACCCGATCAAAAATCCACGAAAGAGTCTATAGCCGCCGTCATCTCCATTCCTAGATCGGGAGGGATATGAAGCTCTTCCTGGCACCCTGCCGGAGAGGGGAATTCACCCTGGAGGCCTTCTTCATCACCATGCAAGTCTCCGGTGTGATGCGTGAGTAGTTCATCCTTGGACTACAGATCCATGTAGTAGCTAGATGGCTGGTTTCTCCTCCTTTGTGCTTTCATGTTTAGATCTTGTGAGCTCCATTCATGATCAAGATCATCTTTTTGTAATCCATACATGTTGTGTTTGCGGGGATCCGATGGATATTGAGATGCTATTTTAGATTGATTATTGATTCTATCATGTCTTTGTTATTTGAGATCTTGCATGCTTTCTGTTGTTAGTAGCTAACTTGGCCAAGTAGATGCTAGCAACTTCAAGAGTTAGTATTTATGCTCGATAGTGGGTTCATGCCTCTGGTAATCTTGGGAAGTGACAGAAATCTCTAAGGTACTAGATGTGCTGTTGCTACTAGGGAGAACACAACAATCCTTTGTTCATAGAACAATCGTATTGTTTACTTTACACGCAGTTCATAAAGCAATAATCTGTTGCTTGCAACTTAATACTGGGAGGGGGTTCGGATGATAACCTGAAGGTGGATTATTAGTCATAGATGCAGTTGGATGGCGGTCTATGTATTATGTTGTAATGCCCAATCTAGTCTCAAAGGAGTCAAGATGATTAGTATATGCATGTATTGCTTTCTCGGTGTTTGTCAATTGCCCCGTTGTAATTTGTTCACCCAGCATGTTATCTATCTTAAGGAGAGCCACCTCTAGTGAACTATGGATCCCTCCTTGTCTTTTACATACAATCTACAAGCTTTTACTGCTTTGTGTTTACTTTCTGCAAACTTTTACTTCTTTCCATTCGATATGTTTAATCCTTTGTTTTCCCCAAAACACGGTGAGATTGACAACCTCATCGCAAGTTGGGGACAAAGTTCTGTGGTTGTGTTGTGCAGGTCTCCACGTTGCTACTAGCACCGGTAGTGCGCCCTGCCAAAGCTCAGCTAGTAACACCTTTGGGGTGTTTCCTTGCTCCTACTGGTTCGATTAAACCTTGGTTTCATAACTGAGAGAAAACTTACTGCTGTGCTCATCGTACCTTCCTCTTGGGGTTCCCAACGAGCTCTACGTTGAAAGTCGAGCGCATCAAGATTTTCTGGCGCCGTTGCCGAGGAGTCAAGGACATCGTCACAAGGGGAGTCCCTCATAACCAATCTCTTTACTTTGTTGTTTTTGTTTTGCTTAGTTTTCTTTTTGCTTTGTTTGCTTGTTTTGTTCTTCAAAAACACAAAAAAAAATAGTTTTACTAGTTTGCTTTCTTGTTGGAAAAACAAAAAAATAATTAGTTCCTTTCTTAAGTTGCCTTTATGACTAGCTCTGCTCCAATCACTATTTCATTATGGATAGCTCACTCAGTTTCCTATTTGGGAACAGTATTATGACTGCTAAGGTAATAGGTGAACCACCGCCTGCTAGAACCTCCATGGAAGAAGAAATTGCTGAACCTGAAAGCTCATTAGATGAAAAAGAGGAGGAGAGTGATGGACAAAAGGAGGAAGAATGGATCTACCCATCCCTACCTTCTAATGAGAGTAACTCTTTATCCCTTACATTATTTGATTGTCCCCCATGCTTATCAAAGGAGGGTGAATATTATGTTCCCGAGGATTCTTTTGAAAATGTTTATAATAAAGCTCTAGTGCTTGTAGATCATGAAAAGCATGCCTTATGTGATAGTTATATTGTTGAGTTTATTCATGAGGCTACTGAAAATTATTATGAGAGAGGAAAATATGGTTGTAGAAGTTTTTATGGTAATGAAACACCTCTTTATGTGCTGAAAGTTTTGAAGTTACTTTTGTTTTATCTTCCTATGCCTATCACTTTGCTCTTTGTGTATTTATTTGCATACAAGATTCCTATGCATAGGAAGTGGGTTAGACTTAAATGTATTTTGAATTTGCTTCTTGATGCTCTCTTTTACTTCAATTCATATTTCCTATGAGAGCATCTTCTCAAATTTTCATGCCTAACTTAAAGGCGTTAAAGAAAAGTACTTGTTGGGAGATAACCCAAGAGTTTTAGATGAGTATTGGAAGTTATTACCTCTGTAATAATATCTCCTTATCCTTTTTATTTGCTTTTTATGCCAAGAGTAACCTCTAATGAGAGTGAAGTAATGATTGAGAAAGTTGCTGTCGCGAAACAGATTTTTGTGCTTCACCGTAAAAATTCCTGAGAGAGCTCTGTATGTCGTATTGAGCTGTAATTATTTATGCTTCTGACCCAGGTTGTTATATAACTTTCTTTAGTTCAACACTTTTTGATTTGAGCAACAGAAGGTCTTCGAAAAAATTCGTCTTTACCTGCTGGTCTGTTTTGACAGATTTCTGCCATTTTCTGCATTTGCTTCTTGTTGGTTCCTTCTTGAGTTTTTTTTGGGGAATTGAGCTTTTTGAGGGAAGTGCTACAGTAGCTAGTGTTCTAATGAAAGTTTATTTTGTGTTATAACTAAACCTTGAGACTTATTTATGTTAAGTGCACTAATGTTGCTAATGAGATTGTGTGAAGTTTTGTATGAAGGAAATTTTTCAGGTGTATGGAAGGAATAAGTAATGAGATGAAGGATGGACTAAAGCTCAAGCTTGGGGATGCCATGCGTGTCACCCCAAGAAATACCCAAGAAGTACAACCATCAAACCTTGGGGATGCCCAAGGCATTCCCTTCTTCATCAATAAAAAATCCAGGTTTCTTCCAAACGCTTCATTTTTATTGTTTCATGCACAGTTGTGTTTTTCTTGGAGCGTCTTCTTTTCTGTTTTCGTTTTGGTTTTTAGTTTGCTTGGTTTGCTTAGTTTTATGAATAAGTTGGTTGGACCCCCTCTTTCATACATTTGGTTTGCAAATAGTTTGGTTTGGTTTGGAAAAGAGTAGGAAAGTTCATGCTTATGTGGTAAAAAGAGCTCGTTCTTGGCTATGGCTATGTTTTGTCATGCCATGCTTGATATTGTTTTGGCTTTATGCTTAGTATTCTTTGCTGTAGCATGACTTGTTATAAACAATTGAGATTGCTTAATGTGCCTTGGATGAATCATGCGTTGTTTTAGCATATTAAAGCATAGTATAGTGGTATTCTCCTTTGATGCTTTATTTGGGTTGACTTGGCACATGCTCACACCATGTTATGACTGTCACAAGTCACCATAGCCTTTATGATCCTTTAGTTTTCAACTTGTAGTATCACTTTATGCTTTGATCAATGATGTTTTGTCGCTCTGCATGATTATGGCCATTATTGCTCTCTTAGTTTGTCGCTCCCAGTCTTTTGCTAGCCTCCACAACCAAGTATGAGTTCCACTCATGCATCCAACTCCCTAAACCAAGTTATTCCAAAGAGTCCACCATACCTACCTACTAGCTTATGCTATTCCAAGTATATTCATGCTTTTGTTTACCTTCCACTTGTTATGAGAAAACTAGTGATTAAAGCTCTCACGAACTTGATGGCACACTTTACTTTATTGCCTCTAATAAACTTGAACCATTGGGTCCTTCTTTGTTGCGTATATGCTTGCGCTTTATAAGTTGAAATTAGCAGAACCATGTTTCATGGGGAACGCTTTCAACATTGCACTTGTACTTTGTACACCGTTGATATCATGTTCTTTTGCTTATGGATCCCTGCTGTGTGAAATAAAAGTGGAACTTGTAAGATCATGGAGTTTGTATGTGTGTTAGAGAAATGCCTAGGCCGCTAGCCTAAGCCATGTCTAATCATGGTGGAAACTTGCAGCATCACCATAATGAGCACTCTATGAAGCATCCTCAATAAAAACCTATGCAAATAGCAAATAAAAAGATCGCTGAGATGCTCATTGTCTGCTTGCCTTGTAATTTTGATTATGGGAAAGCTCCCGTATCATGTGCAAGGGGTACATGGCGGTTCTTAATGATACACATATACTTACAATGACAAGAGCTTACTCGTGACTGAAGTTGAGTAGCATGAGGATCGGTCTTCGTAAGTAAGGGGCATGAGATTTCAGTTTATAACTTGTCAAGCATATCCTCTTAGTTGTGTCACTTTAACCTTAATCACTTCAAGATGCTTATGATAGGGGCAATGAGAGCTGAAAACTATAAGTACCATAATTTTTGGAAGCTCTTTATGAGACTTGAATCCCTACTTCCTTTTACAAAAGGCCTTTCTTCCACCATTATATTGAGTCTCCACCTTCTATATTTATGCACCTACTTTGAGAGCATAGTGGCCATTCTTAGTTCTATGTGCATTGTCCCAAGACTAGTTGATTGATGCATAACTTGTTATTGCTTGTTTTTAACTATTGTATCTAGTCACTCTTATGAACTTTGAAGGTGTCCTATGCATTTATATTTGCTACTCTATTGAGGGACAAGCTGAATACTATCATGCTATGTTTTCTTTATGTGAAACAAACAAACGTCTTGCAAAGCATGTTATTCATGATTCTTTTGTTTGTGCCTTTTCATGTTGCATCATAGTTTCTTTGCTTATTGCTAGAACTTTGTCTTTCGTGTTATGATTGAAGTACTATGATCCCAGCTTTGAGTGTTTTGCAAATACTTTGATCAAGTCTTTGATGGTGCATGTCACCTCAAAAATTATTTCTTTTTATCACTTACCTACTCGAGGACGAGCATGAGTTAAGCTTGGGGATGTTGATACATTGCAAATGTATCTATAATTTTTGATGTTTCATGCTTGGTTTTATCCACTTTCTTATGTTTTGTTCCAACTTTGGAGTACTTTTCATATGTTTTTTTGGACTAACCTATTAACAAGAGCCACGTTGATACGCCTGCTTTCTCGCTGTTTTTGGTTCCTGTAAGTCGAAAATGAATATTCTCGAATTGACGGACAAAAGCCAAAGTGCCTATTTTTCGGAAGGATTAAGTGCCGAATCACGAGACGAGAGAGGGCCAGGGGCACCACCACCTGGCCGCGCGGCCAGGCCTGGCTTGCGCCAGGGGGTGGTGTGGTGGCTCCCTACACCCCCTCGGCCTCTCCTTCCGCCTATAAGTTGCCCTCAAGACGAAAACCCTAAGTACCCGATCAAAAATCCACGAAAGAGTTTGTAGCCGCCGTCATCTCCATCCCTAGATCGGGAGGGATCTGAAGCTCTTCCCGGCACCACCCGGAGAGGAATTCACCACGAGGCCTTCTTCATCACCATGCAAGCCTCCGGTGTGATGCGTGAGTAGTTCATCCTTGGACTACGTATCCATGTAGTAGCTAGATGGCTAGTTTCTCCTCCTTTGTGCTTTCATGTTTAGATCTTGTGGGCTCCGTTCATGATCAAGATCATCTTTTTGTAATCCATACATGTTGTGTTTGCGGAGATCCGATGGATATTGAGATGCTATTTCAGATTGATTATTGATTCTATCATGTCTTTGTTATTTGAGATCTTGCATGCTTTCCGTTGTTAGTAGCTAACTTGGCCAAGTAGATGCTAGCAACTACAAGAGTTAGTATTTATGCTCGATAGTGGGTTCATGCCTCTGGTAATCTTGGGAAGTGACAGAAATCTCTAAGGTACTAGATGTGCTGTTGCTACTAGGGAGAAAACAACAATCCTTTGTTCATAGAACAATCGTATTGTTTACTTTACACGCAGTTCGTAAAGCAATAATCTGTTGCTTGCAACTTAATACTGGAGGAGGTTCGGATGATAACCTGAAGGTGGATTATTAGTCATAGATGCAGTTGGATGGCGGTCTATGTATTATGTTGTAATGCCCAATCAAGTCTCAAAGGAGTCAAGATGATTAGTATATGCATGTATTGCTTTCTCGGTGTTTGTCAATTGCCCCGCTGTAATTTGTTCACCCAGCATGTTATCTATCTTAAGGAGAGCCACCTCTAGTGAACTATGGATCCCGGTCCTTGTCTTTTACATACAATCTACAATCTTTTACTGCTTTGTGTTTACTTTCTGCAAACTTTTACTTCTTTCCATTCGATACGTTTAATCCTTTGTTTTCCGCAAAACACGGTGAGATTGACAACCTCATCGCAAGTTGGGGACAAAGTTACTGGTTGTGTTGTGTGTCTCTCCACGTTGCTACTAGCACCGGTAGTGCGCCCTGCCAAAGCTCAGCTAGTAACACAGTTGGGGTGTTTCCTTGCTCCTACTGGTTCGATTAAACCTTGGTTTCATAACTGAGGGAAAACTTACTGTTTTGCTCATCGTACCTTCCTCTTGGGGTTCCCAACGAGCTCTACGTTGAAAGTTAAGCGCATCACCCACGCACACCCTAAGAAAGAAATGTAAGCATTTCAATGGTGAGATAGACAGCCGGTGTAATCCTATCCACCATACTGGTGATGATGTATTTGATATGGTGAAGGATTTAAAAGTAATCTTTGGAAAGGGTCTTGGTAGACAATCTATTCCGAAGGACGATGTTGGACACGCACCTATGTGGAAAAAGAAATCTATATTTTGGGAGCTACCCTATTGGAAAGTCCTAGAGGTCCGCTCTACAATTGACGTGATGCACCTGACGAATAATCTTTGTGTGGCGCTGCTAGGCTTCTTGGGCATGTATGGGAAGAGCAAAGATACACCTGAAGCACGGCAGGACCAACAACGTATGAAAGACCGAGACGGCATGCATCCGGAGCTGTTTGAAGGTACTGCCGGCTACGCTCTTACCAAAGAAGAGAAGGAAATCTTTTTTAAAGTCCTTTATAGTATCAAGGTCCCGTCTGGTTTCTCGTTGAACATAAAGGGAATAATAAATATGGCAGAGAAAAAATTTCAAAACCTAAAGTCTCATGACTGCCACGTGCTTATGACCCAGATGCTTCTGATTGCATTGAGGGGACTCCTGCCGGAAAATGTTCGAGTACCCATTGTGAAGCTATGTGCATTTCTCAATGCAATTTCTCAGAAGGTAATCAGTCTAGATAGTCTACCAAGGTTACAGAAAGATGTGCTCCAATGTCTTGTCAGCTTCGAGTTGGTGTTCCCACCATCCTTCTTCAATATTTTGACGCACCTGCTAGTTCACCTAGTCGAAGAGATTAACATTCTCGGTCCTGTATTTCTACACAATATGTTCCCCTTTGAGAGGTTCATGTGAGTCTTAAAGAAATATGTTCATAACCGTGAAAGGCCAGAAGGAAGCATCTCAAAGGGATATGGAACAGAGAAGGTCATTGAGTTTTGTGTTGACTTTATTCCTGACCTTAAGCCCATCGGTGTTCCCGAATCACGTCATGAGGGTAGACTTAGTGGAAAAGGCATGCTAGGAAAGAAAGCAAGGATATGTATGGACGGACATTCTCTCACTAAAGCACACTACACAGTTCTGCAAAGTTCCACCTTGGTGGCTCTGTATATCGAGGAACACAAGAATATTGTACACTCCAACAACCCGGGAAAGCCTGGCTCCTGTATTAGAGATGAACACATGAGGACTTTCAGCGGTTGGTTGCAGACACATATCATGAATGACATAAATGTTGGAGAGCATTTGTACTTGTTGGCCAGGTCACCATCTTCGACTATATTGACTTTCCAAGGGTACGAGATAAATGGGAATATATTTTACACGATCGCCCAAGATAAAAAGAGCACCAACCAAAACAGTGGTGTCCAATTTGATGCAACAGACGAGAATGGGCAAAAGGATACATATTATGGTTACATAGAGGAGATATGGGAACTTGACTATGGACCTTATTTTAAGGTCCCTTTGTTTCGGTGCAAATGGGTTAAGCTGACAGGAGGCAGGGTTGAGGTAGACAAGAAATAAGGAATGACAACAGTGGATCTCAACAACCTTGCGTATAGAAATGAACCATTTGTCCTAGCCAATGATGTGGCTCAGGTTTTTTATGTCAAGGATATGTCTACCAAATCGAGAAAAAGGAAAGATAAGCAAAATAATACAACATACGACGAGCCAAAGCGCCACATAGTTCTTTAAGAAAAAAGAAACATCGTGGGGGTGGAGGATAAGACAAACATGTCAGAAGATTATGATAAGTTTCATGAAATTCCGCCCTTCACTGTGAAGGATGGCCCAACATCCCGTTAAGTAAGGAAGATGCTCCATGGTTATGGATTAGAAGAAAACCCTAACAATAGAGATGTGTGGATGTTGGTGATGTACAATATTATTAAACCTATATATATGGATATGAACTGTCTCGATCTCAATAGGTACTATTGCAACTTGTCGTGGCCAGACATTTATTAATATTAAAACGTAAAAATTAGTCATAATCATATCTAGCCCTGTAGTACACAGCTTCAGGGCCGTCTTCGGAATCATCATCGTCATCGTCCTACTCCGGCGTGATCTCGAGGTAGAAGTGGTTCATGATGGCCGCCTGGCGGGCCGAACCTTGAGGCACAGGAGGAACCGGAACCCCTCCAAGCCAAGCATCGGCCGGCGGGGCAGTACCCAGCGGGCATGGCATGGGTAGCTGGGCGCTAACGCCCTAGTTCCTCGAGCATCAGAAAGGCCCAGTAAGTGGTGTCCATTATTGTGAGAGAGAATGTGTGGATGGACATGGTGGTCGGCCTTTATATAGAGGGAAATGGCAGGAAAACATGGCGGAAAGCGGGGGAAATGGCGGGAAAACATGGCAGGAAGTGGGGGAAATGGCGGGAAAACATGGCGGAAAGCCGGAGAAATGGCGAGAAATATCTAGTCTCGGTTAGTGGCTCCAACCGAGACTAAAGGCCCCCGAAATATGTTTTAGTCCTAGTTACTAGTTTTAGTATTAAATATTATATTTCTAATGAGTATATTATTTTTTGTGAATATTTTGGTATATTATATGTATTTTCTGTTTTAAATAATAAACTATATTTTTCCAACATTTGTACTAAATATGATACTTGTTAAATAATAGATAATTTCATTTAAGTTATATAATAAATTACGATAATAGATTAAAATTATAGATCTTCTTTTTCTAAAAAAAATTGATATATAATACATAATTTTCTGAAAACTACAGACCATTTTTCTTTTTGGCGCCAAAAAACACCTTTAGTCCCGGTTTGTATTACAAAACAGGGCTAAAGGGGTATGGCGCGCGGGAAGAGTGGCGGGCCGAAAACACCTTTAGCCCCGTTTTGTATTACAAACCGGGACTAAAGGGGGACCTTTAGTCCCGGTTTGGCTAAAGGTGGTGGGGTATAAATACCCCACCTCCACCCCGGGTCGAGCCACGACCCGGATCAACAAATTTCCATCTCGTCGCTGCCTGCGCCCGTGTAACATCCCAAAACTTTAATCAAGGTTATCAAGATCCAAAGCACCCAATTTAGGGTTAACAAAAAAAATTTATCATTAAAAGAATTAAGAATAAATATGTGTGTTGCATTAATATAGAATTGTTTTGAATTGCCATGTTTGTTTGTTCTAATGGTTGTAAAATGATTCAAAGATGAATTCCACATCATCTAGATCATTCCCAAGCAAAATCCAAAGAAAAATAAATCAAATGGAATTAATAAATGCAAATGGTCATTTGTGCCATTTTAATCCACTAGGTCACTTTAGGCGTTCCTAGAAGTCAAATTCAAACAGAAACAATTCTAACTCTTTGCACCTCTTGCTAGTAAAAGTAAAGATCTACCAAGGCCCACTTTGAAATCTTATAAAAACATTTGAACTCTAATTTTAAATGGCATTTGAAAATGGAATTCATTTCATATGCATAGATCACATTTTTCTAAAAACCACTCAACTGAGTTCCCCATGACCATCCCAAGCAACCACAGATCGTTAAGCATATGACTAACACATCCACCAAAAATCATTTTAAAATTCAATTAAAATTTTCTTGCGGCCATTGTGTTGAACAGTTGGCAGGCAAATAAAATCTGCCTAACTAACACTATTGTTGATCAATGCTTTGTCGAGCTATTTGGCTCAATCTTGTCCCCTCTGCTCTCCCTTGTCCTCCCTAGCTCTAACCAAGCCATCACAGAGCTACCCTTTAGCCCCCAGCTGCAGTGTCGCACCACCCCGACGCCATGATCGTCGGGCGACCATGCACACGTCGCAGGAGCACGCACCACCCTCTTCTGCCGCTCTAGGGAGGTAGGTGTGATAGCACCGCCACCCTTGGTCCCTTCCCCGAGCCTTGCCAGCCCCTAGACCACCGAGGAACGCTTGCGGCCACCGCCTCTGCACCGTGCACAGCTCACGCCAGAGAGCCGTCCCCGACAGGCCCGCACGAGCCGCGCCTTGACCTCAGCTCGCGTGCATCGCTCCGCCTTAACCCCAGCACACCCCCAGACACGCCCATTTCCCACCGCGCGACCAGCAACCGCCCTGAACCGCGTCGAGCACCGCCTCTGCCGTGCAGAGCGTCGCCCTTTCCCAACCAAACGCCACCGCCCCTAGCGTCGCCTTTATGTCGTAGATGACCGCACGGAGGCAAGCCACCATCCGCCTACACCGCCCATGCCTCTAGGGCCATGTACCACCGTCATTGATGAGCTCACCGTCTCCCTCACGGTCTCCTCGTCAAGCCTATATAAGGAGCCCTCCCCAGCACAAATTCCTCACACCACTCAACTCCCCTATCTCTCAGAACCACCTCACCCCATCGCCGGAGCCGCTCGAGCAGCAGTTCGCCGGAATTGCGCTGGAGTTTGCCGTAGCAGAGAAGAAAGGGGCCCGTAGATTTCGTCCACTCCAGGAGCCACCGCGACCTTGCCTGAGGCTGCCGTCATCTCCTCATTCGGTCGCCCCCATCGCCACGTTAGCTGGAGCCCTGGTAAGGCCCCATTTCACCCCCACCGAGTCGCTAGGGTTCCATCTCGCCAGCGACCTGTTCGTCATCGACGACGAGCCACCACCGTCGATCTAGGTTCTAATCGTGCGGTCCACATCGCGCCGTACGGCTTCGCGTTGGAAGAGCCGCTGACATGCAGGACCCCCTGTCAGCTGCCCTCTGCGCCATGGAGTGTAACTGGGCCGGCCCATTAGTGTTCCCGCGGTGGCCCTAGAATTCAAATAAGTATTTATCTATTTAGACTTAATCTAATTTCTGTTCTCTAGTTTAAAAATCAATTCAGAGAGTTCTTCTTAACCAAATTGAATGATTCCACTTTTGTTAGAAATATAATTTAAATCTCTATCCAAGCCCGTTGGATTTAAATCAATTAGAGTTATAGATCACATATAGCAAAAATAATAAGACAGAGACTTTTCTACATTCAATCATTTTTCAAAAATCAACCATAATAGCTTTTGAGTTGATTCCGACTCTCAAAAATCACATTTGAATATACCTATCTGAATATGTAATAATATTTAGGTTTGTATGCAGTGACTTTGGACTAGTACCAAAATAATGCTATATAGGCATTTCTAGTCACTTTAAATTATTTAAATATTAATGTTAAACTTTATAAAAGGTGATCCAACATTTAAATCACATTCCCATATATTAGAATATGTGGTGATGACATGTTTCCACATGATCCTATATTTTAATTGGAAAATATTAAATCTTAGTTATTTTCAATGAGTAGAAATTACTTTTCTCAAATAAAATAAATGAAACTAGTTCATTAAATCTTGTGATGTTTGTGATGATACTAGATCATCAAATATGAGCCTTAGTGTGCTAAATAGACTAGTTAAGTATTGTTTGGTGATTGTGTATTCCATATATATTTATAGACAATAGTACCGACCAAGTCTACGAGGAGGAGGAGTTCTACCCTGGAGAAGAAGAGGAGAATTTCAACCACTTCCCCAATCAAGGCAAGCTATTATTGGCAAGCTAAAACTTGCAAGCCATCATTAACAATGCAAGCTAACCCTTGCAAGCTAGATAACCCAAGCAATATGCATTAGGCATGCTTTGGTTATACCTTTTGATTTACACCAATCCCAAGTTTTACTTACAAACTTTACTTTCTTTTACTTTACCAAAGTTCTTTACTTGTTTATAGATAGCATAAAGAGTATAAAACTTGGCCTATCTAGTTAGACTTAGATGTCATTCTATGGCATGAGATTGATATTAGCATCCCACATTAGTGAACACTCTTAACTTCCTATTTAGAGCTAAACCAAAAACTGGATCACTTTAGATGGGAATACTTGGTAAAAATGACTTATGAAAACCTTGGAATGATGAGTCATTCTATTCAGATGTTTTGACATGTGTTGAGAAACACAACTGGCTTATGATGATGAAAATGTTGAGGCATGAGCCTTAGCCCTTTTATAAAAACTAATGGTTGGGTTCGAATGCGATACCATTCCAATTTTACCGTACAACCACAATACCTGAATTGGGTAAGGGTTAGCCGGAAGTTTATATGCATTATTATGAGTTCCCTCGCGGGAGAGGTTTGAGCTGAGGCTATCTCTCAATATGGTCCACCTATGCAGTGCCTAGGATGGCAGATGGCCATGGCTGGGAGGCCAAGCTCATAGGAGAGGTGCTTATACTAGGGTGTGTAAAGGAAAGGTTATGTTTGATTATCTGCATACTAAGTATGATGATTCAGGGTTATCCCTGACAGATATATCTAATTTTGTGGTGAAAGTGTACCACCTCTGTAGAGTGTCAAACTATTCGAATAGCCGCTTCCACGGTTATGGACAGTTGGAGTGGCCATACTGTTTCGTTGTCAGATGTTTTCAAAATAACTTATGAAATGAATTGTGACATGACTTGACCATAACAGAGTTGTGACTATGACAACTAAGTTCCCACTTAGGTGATTTAGAATTTTATTTTATCTTTCTTTGTTTCTAAACTCAGCTTAGGTTTCAAACTTAACTTTGCAAATAAACTTAGAGTTTAGTATTTCTACTAGAACTACCTTACTTGTTAGTGATATTTTGCGAGTACTTAAAGAGTACTCATGGATTTGTCCCTGGCTATTCCCGTGGCCAGACTATGAGGAGGACTATCCAGAAGAAGGACATCGGGACGGCTACGACAACTAGGATCATCTCCCATCGTCAACATTGACTGTGATCCTGAAGATGGAGCCCACCGCTATGCTATTTATTCCACTACTTGTTTGTACTAAGACTGGATTATGAGATCTTTGTGTAAGACCTTTTTATGGTTTGTAATAGATGATGTACTATGATATCCAATCTATTATGTCTCGCAAAAATGGTAATCCTGGGATTGCGTTGTATGGCATAACAGGCATCTGGGATTAAAAATCCGGGTGTTGACAGCTCGAGCACGCCGCCGCCCGTGGAGAGCTCACCGCCGCCGCGCCCGTACGTGGAGGACACGCCGCTCGCCGTCCGCGCCCGTACGTGGAGGACACGCCGCCCGCGCCCACCGTCCCCCCGCGCCGCCCCAGCGCCCGCGCCGCCCGTCGAGGATCACCGTCGTCGTGCCCTCCACCGCCCCTGCAGGTGAGGGTTAGTAGTTAGGTTAATTATTAGTATATATTATTAGGGTTAATTGTATAGGTTAATTATTAGTATATATATGTTAATTTGGTGGATTTAGTTAGTATTAGTTGTTAGTATTAGTATTAGTTAGGTTAATTTAGTTAGTATTAGGTTAATTTAGTTAGTATTAGAATAATTAGGTTGATTTAGTTAGTGTTAGTATTAGTATTAGTTTAATTAAGTTAGTATTAGTATATGTTAATTAGGTTAATTTAGTTAGTATTAGTATATGTTAATTAGGTTAATTAATATATAGTAGTTGATTTAGTTAGTGTTAGTATTACTATTAGGTTAATTTAGTTAGTATTAGTATATGTTAGTATTAGGTTAATTTAGTTAGTATTAGTATTAGGTTAATTAGCTCCCTCCGACCCATATTAGTTAACTTGGATTTATCTAGGGTTAGTTAGGGTTAGTTAGAATACTTAGTTAATTAGGTTTAGTTTAGTTAGTGTTAGGTTTAGGGTTAGTGTTATTAGTGCAATACTAAGTGATTTAGTTATTGTTTATGTTTTATGATTGTTAATTGCTATTATTTAGTTATGCCGCATCCTCCTCGTCCGAGCCTACTGGACTCCATCGGTTCCGGGGATGTCCGAGCCTAGGCTCCGCCGGGTTGGCACTGGGAGGTGCTACCTGTCGGGACTCGTACCTTGGTGAATCCGGGTATCATCGTCGATCCGGAGCTTCTTTGGTGGCGTCCACGAGGTCCAGAGGGAGCCGGCCCCCGAGAAGGTGGTACGTCGTCGTATTAGGGAGGAGGACAAGCACGTACGGCGATATATCTATCTTTTGGAGACTAGGTTCTCCAATATCTGGCAGGCTCACGGATCTCACCCAAGCTATTCTCTGGTGATGGTTTCTCTTCTCTAGGTGCAGAGCTGTCGTGGCACAGAACGCGGCAGCCGAGTTCGCTAGTTTGATTATTATTGTATTTTATCTTATGAGCGAGATATGGGTGAGATGTATTAATAATATACTTTATCTTATATTATTGTACTTTATCTTAATGCAAAATTGTTTCATTATTAGTACGTAATCTTGTTTCTGTATCCGAGTTGTCGCAATTGTAATATTCATTTACTTGATGCAATATTCTTTTTATGTATTAGTTAAGCTATGGACGGTAGACAAAATGAAGATGAGATTTTCAACATGATAGATGAGGGTACTGGGGGTTACGATGATGGCTCCCAGTATCTTAATTTGTCTAGAGGAGACGAGGGTGGAGACGATAGTGGAGACGATGGTGCTGACCATGGTGAAGACCATGATGAAGACACCTTAATAGCAAAGTCCGACGAGGTATATAAAGCCTCTACCGATCGATCACTAGTATAGATGCACTAATTGATTCGTATATATGTACTAACGAATCTTTCTTCTCTTAGACCTCAGCATCCGGCCAATCTTCTACAAGGATAAGAGGCCTGGCACAAAAGTTGCCCGCTGATGTCCGTTTCAGTATTGACTTAGTCTCTACGCTGGGTCAACCGTTGGAGCCCAAAGAATCTGTGAATGCATTTGTACATCAATGCGGAGTTATTGTTAGAGACACCGTCCCGATCACCACGCGAGAGTGGAATAAGCCAGGAAAGAAAAGGGATCCAGCAGGGGCATTGTTGCAACCAAAGAAGTTGCTGGACCCAAAGATGATCTTATTAAAGTGATAAAAGAGGTTGAAGAGGGAAAGTTTGTTCCCGATAGAGAGAACGATGAGCTGACAAAGGCTCTCGGGAATCCTGAAAAGGATGGACGAACAAGAGGGCTCGGACCTTCTTGTCCATGGGCTATCGGGTTTCCCGAGGACCTTGACACGTACAGAAGCCGATCGAGAAAAACAAAGCGGCAAAAGGAGGAGGATGCGGAGTGGTTCGCGAGGTTTGAAGCCATGCTGCAGGAGCATCGGCAGGAGCTTAATGAACTTAAAGGACTCCGACAGCAAGATCCTGCACCAGACAGTATGGTCGACCCATCGCCACGGAAAAGCATTGTGGCTTCCACGGAGGGCCACGGTAATGATGCAACAATGGATGTGTACCCCGTGGATGCAATTAAGGAGAAGAATAGTTGAGAGCTGCATGTTGAACTGAAGAACATATCGATGAAGGTGGCGGCCGGCTTTGCTTTACCTTCTGCACCGGGAGCGACCTACCATTGCAATCCGATTCCAGCTGGCTATGCTCGTGTCGGTGTGGATGAAGTTCAACCGTGGTGTCAGTCACTACAGCTTGACTTCCCTGGAGGTGAAGGGGAGACGACACTGGGAGAAGTCACGAGTGGCTTCATTCTTTGGAAAAAAGAATACATCAAGTTTCCAGGCTCGGCACCAAGGCCACCTTCTCCACCGAGAAACAATCATCACCTCCAAGGCCACTGTCTCCTCCCAGTAAAAGTCCACCTCCAAGTCCACCTCCAAGGGCACCATCTCCTCCCAGTAAAAGTCCACCACCTCCAAGTACAATCCATGACCTCAACACGAGTCCATCTCAATCTACGCAGCCGCCTCCACCCACTAAGGGCCAAAAGCAGAATAATAGCACCACTCCGTCGAGCGATAACCGACGCCCAAAGTGACAGTTGTCGCCCCTCCCAAGAGTACCGCCGGTTACTCCCAAGAGGGCTTACGACCTGAACGATGAGGAGACCGATGTGGTCGTATGGGCCAAAGTGGATGCTCATTTTAAAAAGAAACAACCTGAGCCAGAGGTCCAAATAAAACCAGAAATCAAGGAGCACTTTAGGAAATTACTGATGCAGCCATCCCAAGCTTAGTTAAATGCGCCAGATGACTATACACGATGTCTTCAAAGGACACTGAAACAGAAGAGATCAAGTGGTAGAGGAAGCATCACAAAAGACGTTCCCCAGCAGGGGGAATAAGCAAAACAATCGAGTGATAGTAGAAGCATCAGAACGGACGTTCCCCAGCTAGGGAAACAAGCAAAACAATCAAGTGGTAGCCAAAGAACCAAAAGAGACATTCCCCAGCTAGGGAAACAAGCAAATCAATCGATCCTCCTTCTCTAGTGTACATACCCGAACCTCAACTATATGGGGGAGAACCTATGGATCTGAAAACGGCTAAGATATTGGCCGACCACTGTAATATGTCTATTCATGACATTATTCACGGCGATCATATGCCCAAGGCTGAGGTAGCACCCAAATTTGTTCACGGGGAGCCTCTGGTCAGTTCTGAGAGGCTTCGGGATATGCCAACAAAAATGTGATGATTGCATGAATGGTACATGAAAGTATCAAAAGAAGAGCGATATTGGCTCATAGTGAAAGTTCGAAAATAGCATTACTTCGCTGAAGACGAGGTCCCTATTGAATTTACAGAATTATTTCAGTTATTCAATCTAAAGAAACTCGACAAATCTATCCTTAGTTGCTATTGTCTGTAAGTGATTACTTTATTTATGTAATTAAGTCTCTATCTCAGCTTGTTCAATTCATTGCCGGTAAGTATACTCACTATATTATTTTGTATACTATATATAATGATGCAGATTGAAGATTCTCGAATGTAGAAGAAAGGCTATCAACGTATTTGGGTTCATTGACCCACATCGAGTTAATGGAGCTGTGCTAAAGGATAAGCCACTGGAGACCGAGCAAAACTAGCTCTGGTTTCTTATGAACCAACATTTCTGTAATGAAATACTATTTCCTTACCACGACGGCAAGTGAGTTCTTGTACACATTAACTTTTGCTTACTCGATGTTCAGTGTAAATGATGAGTTACTGATGTATGTAAACCTTGCGTAGGTACCACTGGATTCTTCTAAGCATTTCAGTTGACTTGGGAAGAGTTCACATCATGGACTCACTAAACAAAGACACTGAAGACTACCGCAACATTATCGATATGCTCCATAGGTAATTTCAACCATTATCGCACTATCTCGGTTTCTTTCGTTCATTTTCTGGGATATCAAGTAGTTATTAACTCATACATTCATTTTCTTTGTCGGGTAGGGTTTGGACACGGTTCAAGAACAAGGTCTGCGGTCAATGGCGTGAGGAGCTATTTTTTAAATCGATCTCGGTAAGTAGTACGAGCTAAGTCTGTGCATCTATTTAATTCTAGTTTATATGCATTTATCATGCTAGAGTTATTATTTGATTGAATTCCATTCTTGTAAAGTGCGTGAGGCAGCCACGGGGGACTAATCTATGTGGATTCTACATGTGCGAGTTCATTCACATCACTACTGATAAACCCTTGCAAACTGTTCGAGTAAGTAAACAATATATTCACCCTTTATTTTTATTACAAAACGTTGTGTTGAGTCTAATTCATACGATCTCCTTCTTTATAGTTGGACGCGATGCGGGACAAGCTCCTACCAGAGGACCGCCTACTAGCAATCCAAGAGGAATTTGCTGGATTTTTTGTCGACGAGGTCATAGACCCATACGGAGAATACTCTCTAGATAGACCCTAAAGAATCCATGTAATGATCTCCATGTAATCAAATAGATAAGCTCTGGACCCGGTTGGGACTCCATGTAATGATCGACCTTCCATGCATGTATGCTTGTAAGAGAAAATATATTATATATATGCATCAATGTGTACAAGTACTGTGTAGTAGCGTTCTGTATGTATACGAAAACTTGTTTCTAATGAAAACACAGAATGAAAAATAATTGAACACAAAACACAAAATGAAAAGAAAAACACAAAACCCTAAAACCCCATCTCCTGCTGTGGCAGCCAAATGGCCCAAAACGCTATCGTGGCAGGGAACCTTTAGTCCTGGTTCGTGTTACGAACCGGGACTAAATGTCCTCCAGCCTAGCGCGGCTCGCGGGGCCATGTGGTGGACTAGAGCCTCTAGTCCCAGTTCGTAACAGAACCGGGACTAAAGGCCGGACCTTTAGTCCCGCTTTGGCAGTCCCGCTTTGGAATCCGGGACTAAAGGTCCTTACGAATCGGGGCTAATGGCCTGGTTTCTACTAGTGTACTAAGCTACCACAATGATCATCTCCTGCAGTCCGAGCTAGCCCAACACAGGGGGTTTTCTTTCGGGCAGACGAAGAAGCTTTTCAAACACCACCGAACCTAATCTATCGACCATCAGGGATTTCCCAATAATCTCATCTAAACCGAGAGCACGCCAAATTTCCTTTGATCTTTTGCACGTAAACATCAAGTGACTAATATCTTCTGCTCCTTGCTTACAAATAGGACACTGAGGCGAGACCTTCTAATGTCTGCTCGCAAGAATACCCACACCGGGCAGCAATCCATGCAAAGCTTTCCACCCAAAGATTTTAATCTTTGCTGGAACTTTAAGTTTCCATAGGATATTCCACATAGGGTTCTCTCTCGATGTTCCTTGGCCTTTCGTTCTCCTAAATCTGCCACTGAACTGATGCTCGCATTCAGTGTAATAAGCAGATCTTACTGAGAACATATAGTATGATTTAGTCTTATGAAATCTTCCTCTAGATTAATGCTGATCGGAATCTGCAAAATGCATTGCACCTCAAATGGGCTAAAATGTCATGAATAATAGTTTCATCCCAAGATCCAGTAACCGGGTCAATTAGCTCATCTACATTACGCAACAGCACATGTCCCCTTACTGTTTCAATCTTCCTCGATGCCATTCCAGGAACTGAATGATCTCTCCATATATCAATCTTTCTCACATTACCAACATGCCAAATATGCCCCCTTTTAAAAGTTTGGGGACCGGCTAGTATGCTCTTCCAGGTGAACGAAGATCCACTCTTCGGTCTAGCATTTAGGATGTTACCATCCAGATGATATTTTGCATGAAGGACTTGAGCACACAGAGAGTCGGGGTTATTTATGAGCCTCCAAGTTTGCTTTGCCAACATAGCCAAATTAAAAGCATGGAGATCTCTAAACCACATTGCCCATTTTGATTTGGGAATGCACATTCTCCACCAAGCACACCAGTGCATCCTCTTTTGCTCTTCTATATTTCCCCACCAGAATGCTGCCATAGCATCAGTAATAAACTTGCAAATCTTTTTAGGTATCTTGAAAATAGCCATAGCAAAAACTGGAATAGATTAGATAATAGCTTTAAGGAGAATTTCCTTAGCTCCCATAGAAATCATCTTCTCCTTCCAACACTTCAGTATAGCAATGATTCTTTCCAAGAGATACATAGAATTATCACTCCTATCTAGACCAACCATTGCAGGTAACCCTAGATACTTTTCTGATATAGCTTCTGTCATAATAATATTCAATTCCATGCAGATTTCAGCTTTAACTCTAGGGTCCACATTAGAACTGAAGTGTTGTATTTTGCTTCACTAACCAGCTGACCGAACTTGCACAATACTGGTCAAGAACTTGTCTCAATGAGGTTGCATTAACTAAATCTGCCTTCATAAGTATTAGGGAATCGTCAGCAAATAAGAGATGTGAAACTGATGGTGCATTTCTGCACACCCTTATACCTTCTATGCCATGAACCTCCTCTTTATGAGCCAAGAGACTTGACAAACCTTCTACACAAATTAAGAAAAGGTAGGGAGATAAAGGATCACCCTGCCTTAGTCCTCTGGTAGGCACAAAAACATATGTTTCTTGATCATTGAATCTAACCTTGTACCTTACAGATCTCACACAAGCCATAAATAATTCAGCAGAATCAACACTGAAACCAAGCCGAATTAACATACTCTCCAAAAACCTCCACTCCACGCGATCATAAGCTTTATGCATATCAAGCTTAACCACACAATGGCCCTTCTTCCCTTTCTTCTTGTTTTCAATACTATGCAATGTATCATAAGACACTAGGATATTATCCGTAATAAGCCTACCTTGGTCAAAAGCACTTCGTACCAGAGAAATAACCTCATCTAAGATTTTCTTAAGCCTTAGTGCAATCATCCTAGAGATTACCTTATACAAAACATTGCAAAGGCTAATTGGTCTATATTGAGAAATAGTCTTTGGGTCTCCACTTTAGGAATTAAGACAATAATTGTATCATTCCACCCTTGAGGGATGGTTTTATTATTAATCGCATCAAGTACCTCCTGAGTCAAAACATCACCTAGGATGTGCCAACATTTTTTGAAAAATGTTGTATGCAAGACATTTGTACCTGGTGCTTTCATACCACCGGTAGAAAAAAGGACTCTTCTTACATCTTCAACCGTGTAAGGTTTCAGCAGTAGGTCATTCATTTCAGTAGTGACCCGCGGCACGACCTCCCTTGTGAACAAGCCTGATAAATAATTTGAAACCATTGGGTTAAGATAATCAATACCTTCTACCCAATTTCCTTGCTCATTCTTTAAGCGTTTGATTCTATTCCTTTGCCTTCTAGTTTTTGCAAAGTTATGAAACTAGGACGTGTCTTTATCTCCAAACTGCAGTCAATTAATACAGCGTCTCTACGCCCAATGAATCTCTTCTTGTTACAGAAGATCTTCAATTTCAAGTGCCATTTCTTTTTGCCATGCAACATTCTCAGCTGAAAGCACATCTCGAGAGACTTGTTTCAACTCACATTGAGCAGCCTTTATTCTCTTACTCGTACACTTCAGCACTTTCCGATCCTAGCTGTGCAGATCCCTATGCACCAATGCCAATCTTCCCGCCAGGTCCAAACCATTCGAATTGTTGCTGGACCTATTCCAGGCCTCCTCCATAATATCCCGAAATTTAGCCTCCTTCAACCAATTGGCCTCAAACCGGAGCACAGATGGACCGGAGTTACTTTGGGCCACCTGCCTCTCAAGATTAAGTAAAATGGGCCTATGGTCACACCTCTCGTATGGGAAGTTTTCAAGCACTGCTTCGGGGAATTCTCCATTCCATGCCTCATTAGACAAAGCTCTGTCTAGCCTCTCTCTGATCATACCTCTATGCCAAGTAAACTTGGCACCGAATACCCGAGATCAGTAAGGTTGCAATCAGCCAAAGCATCCTTGAAAGCTTGCAAAAATGTTGGGGCCTAGGATTTCCGCCTTCCTTCTCAAAAGGGAACATTATTTCATTCAGATCTCCAAGAACTAACCAAGGCCTATCCACTTCAGCATGAAAATTGTGAAGTCTTTGCCAAGTTAAATATTTGTTCTCCCACCTCGGCTCCCCATACATACCAGTAATCTCCAAATATTTTCTAGTCCCTGGCCAATGGTAACATCAATATAGTTGTCACATTTAAACCGGACCTCAGTCTTCCATAAAAGCATCAATCCTCCACTCCTACCATCACTATGGACCACGTACTTATGATCCATGTTAACCTGACGCCGATGCATCTCTGCGGGGAAATCATCTAAATGAGTTTCTAAAAGGAAAATAACATTTGCACCACGTCGCTTCTGAATTCGCAGAAGCGCTTTCATTACCGGAGCCCCCCGTGGGCCATGACAGTTTAATCCTAGGAGTTTTATTGTTCTCGGCGGTCCCCTTCAAAAGGGGCCACCGATCCAACATTAGCACGGTCACTGTTCATCTCATCTCCCTGAACTCTTTGTTTATTTTTATTCATGCTCTTCCTAGGGGTATCTTCTCGTCCCTCCACTGGAACAGTTTCAGACTCAAAATGTCCCACAATACTTGCAACATTTGTGATTACCATTGCTCCAAAATTGTCCACATCAGTAGCCATCCCATTAGGATCCTTTAGCGGCAGCTCTGCTTGCTTAGAATTCAGAGCATCAAGACAATCTCTTTTTCACAAAAGGGTTATGTAGAGCATACCCTTCATGTTCCATATCCGATGGCAGATCCTCTGTACCACCAGCACTCCAATCCTCTGCACTAGGATTTGCAAAACCCTTCCTCTGCCATGACCCCAAGGGGCCTGATTTCTGCCTCTACCACCTTGACCGTGGCCAGCACCTCTGCCTCTACCACATCCACGACCCCCGTCTGCCAAAATAAAATCTCCCCGCTCAAAAGACACAGGATTGTGCTCACCCGTGCCACACTCCTCATACCAGTGTCTTATCGTACCACAATGAGCACAGAAATCGGGCATCTTCTCAAACTTCACCCGGTAATATTCCTTCTTTTTATCTCTAGTTATAGAGACAAAACGACGAAGTTTCTTATTAACATCCAGTTTGACTTTCATACGAACAAAGTTACCAATAAATCGAGTGGGAAATTTGATTTGCACCTCTTTGATCTCTCCCAGACCACGCGCCATCCCCTTAATTATATCTTCCTTCAGGTAGTTGTCAGGTAATTTATGAACCTGTGCCCATAATGTAACCTTGTCAAGCTTGATCGACAATGGATTGGTGAACCCATCATACCCTTCGATCGTCAAGGCTTGATCTCTGAACAACCATGGACCTTGCAACGTCGCTTTGTTCCAATCTACCAAGCAATTGAATTGAACGGTAAACAAATTATCCTCAATTCTTCTCCAAGTCACCTCCCTCGTCGGGTTCCATGCAGATCACATATCCGCGAATAATGCGCTCTGGCTGAACCCTAACTTCGCCGTATGGACCTTGGCAATGGCTAGCCACTTCGCTTTGGCCTGTGAATCCTTCACCTCATCCTCACAAATGAAATCCTCCACTTAATCTTCTTCTAGATGCAACCTTCCAAGTAGATCGCCAATATCCTCCTCCCTCCTTCCCTGCGAACTGCTGGGCCCCGATGGCTCCGTTATATCCTAATATATCCTAATGCCAGCGTTCATACATGCCTGAAATCGTCTCATTATATCCTAAAGCCAGGTTGGGATCAGGATAAAGGGGACTGACCAATTCGGTGGCTTTCCCCTCAGGCCTCAGGTAGCAAACTGATGATATTGCAATTGCAGGCGACTGATTTACATAATTTGACATCCTATTTTGCGGTTGGACACAAGAGATATTTTGATAATTTGACATGAGCCAATTATCAAATCTTATGAAAAATATAGTAACAAGGTTCCAATATAAAAAGTACACGGCGACAATTCTGTTAGGTTAATCTGATTTCTGTTACAAGAGGTTAATCTGATTTCTGTCACAAGGATTGTAAACAACAGTAGTATACATGTTCACTCTCTCATCAGTCAACATCTCGCTCCCACATAGAGTAAAACAACAGCAGAGCATGTCACACACACACATCAAATATCACACTTTCTCTACAAAGTGTCAGCTCAACAATGAACAATTTCCGCTTCAACGACAGTAACAAATATCATGTTTGACAAGGAAGTCCTCAGAGAGTGATAGGGGGCACGATATAGTTCATTAACATTCAGTTGATAAAAGAAAATCATGAAAGGGCTCCCATTTTATTATTACTATAGACAAGGCTTATTTTAACAACAGATATTATTGTTTGTAGGCCTCTTCAAACAATTAGTGTACACTGACAGCCCAACTCTGCCCTGAAGCTTATGAAAGAATGGACTCTTATATGTATAACATTACAAGAGACAAATGACAGATACAACTAATGTACAAAGAATCCTATGGGCCTAGCTTACCTCAAAAGGGTTGAAACTCTACAGTTTGTGTGTTAACAGGAACCTCTCTAATCTGCCGATGTAATATACAGAGCATGACGACTTGCTCGCCAAGATGGAGGCGAACTGAACCTCCTGCCGCCGTTTCTTACAGGTTCAACGCTGCACATGATGGAGCTTTTGATCAGTCATGACCCATCATCATCATCGGAGAGGGTTTCAGGGGAAGGCTGCTGAGGATGCTGCAATCCATCCTCGGGCATGCCGAGTTCAAGCAATGGCTTCAACTGTTTCCTAACAGCATCTTGCTGCAGCTTCATCTCTTCCATAACCATGGCCTCTGCTGCCTTGCAAGATTGCTCATCTCTGAAGGCAAGGGTCCATCTCCCGTCGACAAGATACTTCTTTGTCTTCCCTTTAAATTTTTCCGGATCAAGGAAAGGAGCAGTTGCAGGACGAATACGTAAATGCAACCACTTCACATGCTTTTCATCTATTCTTGGCTGAAATAAATTTAAGGCATCATCAGATGCATTATTCACAGCAAAATCTTCTGTCTCGATGCTAATAAAAATACGTAAGAATTCGCCAGAGCAAATAAACACCAGATATTCAATATATCATGATAATAAATACATAATACGTACATCGGCTCCAGCCAAGGGGGCAGTCACGCGGACAATTCCATGCTGCTGTTTGAGAGGTGATTCTTCTAGAAGAAGAATCCATCCAGAAGTTTCATTAGATAGAGCTAGAAAGCAGAAGTGACGTTCTTTGCCCCTCTCAAATGCTATCCGGCAAGGAACGGCATCAACTGCAAGAACAGCAAGATAAACATTTAATGTATCACAAATACAGAGAATAATTGAAGTACTGTAATTTCCATGATGCCCAATTAAGAATTTCAAGAGAACTCAGACCTAAACTGACTTCAAGCCCAGGCTTGGGTACTGAACCATCGAAACCGGCTGCACTTGCTCTTTTATTTACAGGCAGATCCACTGGAGAGTGCACAGGTGGCTGGTCGGTGAAAGTTTCTCCAAGGCAGAAGAGTATAACTTGACGCTGTAGCACAAAACCCTGCAAAATAAGCGCATGCATTTCAGCGACATAAAAGAAACTGAAAACATTAAATCCAAATACAAGACATAATTTGCTAGGACACCCAAACAGTATTAGAATTCAGAGAGCAGGGAACTAATTTTAGCAGATTCAAAATCAAGTTCTGATATAGACTATTCGAATTCAAAGGATCCAGAAAGCAACTGCTAAAAGGCACTCTCGTCAAAGCAACCACAGGAGCCCGTGGCACTAAGAAACTGACTTAGTGAAACAATCCCGGTGCAGAGGCTCCACAACTCTTGATATCAACCGCAACTGTGTAGCCCCGCAATAAATTGCTACTTGCCTTTGTCTCCCCCCGTTTGCCTGTGGGCAGAGTATGTTTGTTTCTAAATTCATGGAGATGGATGAAGGTTTTTATGGACTTTTTTACTGGGCATCTGTGGGTCCATTGGGCATGGCGATTTACTTTCGTAGCTCTACAGCTAATGAGAGTACGGTGCTACAATGCATACAGAAATTATTCCGTGTGCTCTTGTGTTCTACTAATCATCTGTGTTTGATGGATAACAATCCAAACCAGATTGGGTTCTGATTCTTTCAAGAAGCAAATTAGTTCCAATATTACGAAAATCAAACAGGTATTCAAACAATCAACAGAGGGATTCCTAGTGTTTTTAATACATCCAGAACCTTGCGTCAAAATCTATTTCCTCATTGTGCAGAAAGTGGACACAAAATACCAAGCAGCAGTGACAAAATGTACCCAAGTGTCTGCTGCCACTTCGTGTCAGTGAGAATGCTTAGTATCAAAATGGTGCTGGGATTTGAACAGCAGCAGATACCAGCTTCGACGAAACAACACAGACATGACGGAACAGAACTTCCTAAGTTTGGAAGCACTTCTGTCCATCTCAGATTAAGAGGTAGAGGATGACATGATAATGGTAACAACCATGGAAAACTACAACCACTGCATCATGCAGCACCTATACCTCCAGGGACTAGCATCTCTAGCGTTCCGAATACGACTCCTGTACGTATCGACAGAGTATGTAAAATATAGCAATAAAAACAAATGATTTTAATTCAGATACGTTTTGGATACCTCCCTGAAAAAGAAGCTCAGGAAGAGCTCGGCAAGGGCATATGTTATCCCAATTGATCCCCATTGCCCCTGCCTCTTTCAGAAACAATGGCCGCGACCGGCCCCAAGCTCCTCACGCTCCCACGCTCTGGTAAGTTAACGAGATACAGCTCATATTCCTCCCTCTCTCCTGCAACCTACAGATCCACTAATGGTTGCTCCCTCCTGATGGCTGCTCCGGTGCTTTCTCCCTGAAGATCCTTGCTCCTTGCATCTAGGCTAGACTCTAGAAGATCCTTGCTCCTTGCATCTAGGCTAGACTCTAGAAGACATCCAGTGATCTCCTCCGGGCCTTACCATCTTCTCTTCCCACCTCTCTCCTGCGACCTGCAGATCCTCTAATGGCTGCTCGCTCCTAATGATTGCTCCAGTGCTCCCTCCCAGGCTTCAGCTTTTGTGTCTGCTATTGCTGGAAAGTTGGAAATTGGAATCCCTGTTTTTGTGTTCGTTTATGCAGATTGCAATAAAAACCTATAAGAGAATGGACTGAAGCCTGAAGTGGTCAATACCTTGGAGGTGCTTCTAAGCACAAGAAAAAAGCAAAAAAAAAAAAAAAAAAGAACACAAGGCAATCTACTGCTGCTACTACGACGTTGTTGTGGACTTAGATCCACAACGAGATAACTACCGTGCTGAAGATAGCCAGACGGCGTGGCTGCTAGGGTTTGGGTAGACATAGGTTGAGAAGAGAGAATTGCTGGGGAGAGATTAGATTGATTGTTCTTGCTTGTCTCAATCGTGGATACATGCCATCCTTATATAATGGATTTTCAGGCCCTTGACCTCTCCTAATACGATTAGATCTAGACCTTTCCTAATACAATTGGACTCTTTCCTAATCCTATACTTTCCTAAAGGACTCTTGCCATCTCCTGCTCCAATACGAACATCCTGGTCTTCTTGCCGTCCGGCCAGCCGCATCCATCTTACTAGTGTCCACAACAGACGTAAATATTTTGTCAAAAAAAAGTCAAATTTATCCGTATTGGTGTTTTCAAAAATGTTGTATCCCACAGATACATGTATCCATGTCGGTGGCCTACTTATATTCTGTTAATACAGCAGAAACAAGATACGAGGCTAGGTACACAACCTGTCCACAGAACACCATTACGGATCTAGCATGGAAAAGAGTAAAATACATGGTTGGCCATTGAACTTGGCAACGGTGTTCACTTTGGTCACCGTACTTGGAAAATACCAATTTATGGTAACTAAATACAACTCGGGAGCTCATCTACGGTCACCGGTGCAAAGTGGTGTATTTGATGATGTGGCGAGCTGTGGACCCGGTTGTAAGCCCCTGCTTGTGTTTCTTTTTGCCAAAAAAAAGCAAGTTATTTTGTCTTGCTTTCACACGAAGGTCCCTCCGCATTCCCCGCATAAAAAGTTCATTGACTGACCCGCTGCTCCTCTTTTCTCTGGCCCGCTTGCTGCACTGCTGCCGTCTAATCGCTCGAGCAGCCATCAGCACTCCACTATTTTACCTTACTGCCGCCTCCCTCCCTACCATCCGTAGCGCCGCCACCAACTCTGCTGCCCGATGTCGACGCGGCAGACGAGCTGCAGGGCTCACCCGACGGAAGGAGGAGGAAGTCCAGCAACCTCCGGTCCGTGAGCGGCAACGGACTCTTGGCAGCGGTGTTCACTTTGGTCACCGTACTTGGAAAATACCAATTTATGGTAACTAAATACGACTCGGGAGCTCATCTACGGTCACCGGTGCAAATTAAGTGGTGTATGTGATGATGTGGCGAGCTGTGGACCCGGTTGTCAGCCCCTGCTTGTGTTTCTTTTTGCCAAAAAAAGCAAATTATTTTGTCTTGCTTTCACACAAAGGTCCCTCCGCAATTCCCCGCATAAAAAGTTCATTGACTGACCCGCTGCTCCTCTCTTCTCTGGCCCGCTTGCTGCACTGCTGCCGTCTAATCGCTCAAGCAGCCATCAGCACTCCACTATTTTCCCTTACTGCCGCCTCCCTCCCTACCATCCGTAGCGCCGCCACCAACTCTGCTGCCTGATGTCGACACGGCAGACGAGCTGCAGGGCTCACCCGACGGAAGGAGGAGGAAGTCCAGCGACCTCCGGTCTGTGCGCAGCAACGAACTCCTAAAAGAGGGTAACACGGACCTGGCATGGCGGTGCCGGGAGCTGGTGGCTCGCACACACGCGGGCCTCACACGGGCGGCGGCGTGATCTGGCAATTCGAATCCACGCGGGAATGACGACAACGGCGGTGAGAGCTGGCACCTTGCACACGTGCGGGGCTGGCAACGGGAGCTGAAGGTTGGGGACGAAGTGTTGGAGAAGATAGGAGAAGCTGGTTAGGAAATGAGGATTAAGGGGGTCTTTCTGCAAAAAATGCACTACTGATAACCGGTCAACGCCTCCACGCCACGTCAACAAATACACCACTCAATTTACACCGGTGACCGTAGATGAGCCCCCAGGTCATATTTGGTTAACGTAATTTGGTATTCCTAAAGTACGGTGACAGAAGTGAACACCGCCGAAAAGTTCAATGACCAACCATGTATTTTACTCCATGGAAAATCTCAGAATTTCAGTACTATTCATTGAACACACAGAAGTAGGGGGACGACTTTACAGCATCGTCTTTAACACTGGAACCTGACTGGTTTGCCGAAAAGACCGACATGCGGAAAAAAAAGTCCAAAAATGCATTTGATGGAGAAGTTCAAACTTGTTAAGTTTCATGCACCAACCAGTAGAACCAATAGTCGAACTGGAGAGAAGGTGGCAATCCACATATACTTAACACTCCCTCTCACATGTGACTCAATGACGCCTACACGTGGACAGAAAGAGGCAAGAGCATTTTTTTATTAAATTACGAAAGCCAAGACTTGAACCCAAGAGCTGTGCTCTGTGTTAAGGTTCATACACCAACCAATAGAACCAAAAGTCCGAACTGATGGAGAGAAGGTGGGCAATCCAACGTATATATACTGTAACAAAACTTAGAGCATCTCCAGCAGTCGCTGGAAACTAGCGCTGCGCTAAAATAACTAATTTTTTGGGCGCGCGCGGGCGCTGTATCCTCCTCCAGCAGGCGCGGGAAAAAAGCGCGCTGCGGTTGCGCTAGTTTGGGCGGCAAAACTCCCGCGTCGTGAAGCGCGCTACATAAAAGCAGCGTCGCCAACTGCAACTGCTACGCGCGCGCCCGGAACATTCCCCTCTCCCCCTTCCACGCGCGCACCGCCTTGCCCTGCCTACCGTCTTGCCCTGCCTAGCGCCGCCTCGCCGGCACAGTGCCTCCGGCTTCAAGGGCGTGCGCCCGCGCCCGAACAGGCTCTTCTACGCCGAGATCCGCACCGCCGGCTTCCGCCTCACGCTCGGCACCTACGACTCGCCGGAGGCGGCTCACAGATGACGCGGGCGGCATGGCGATCGGCGCCAGCTGGCAGATGAACTTCCCCGAGACGGAGTCCCTCGAGGAAGCGCAGTTCCTCGCGCCACAGCCGCACCTCGTCGCAGAGGAGGACCGCCACCTTCATCGCCAGGCGTAGCGCCGCCTGCTCATCGCCGAGCACGACGAGCGCGCCATGGCCGCGTGGCGCCGCGAGTTCCCGCAGGATGTGCAGGCCGAGCTGGAGTTCTACCGGTCGAGGAGGGCCGAGCGATGGGCCTACCGGGCAGATCGCCGCCGGCGCAAAGCGTTCATCAACGCGCAGCTCGCGGGGCCGCAGACCATCGACGACGACGATCCAAGGTGGGACGACCTCTGGACGCAGTCCGAGGACACCACCTCGGATGACGATGAAGCGTAGATCGTAGCTTTATTTTCTAGTTTCTAGTTTTAATTTCTGTTCGTCGCAATGTGTATTTTCTGTTCGTCGCAGTTTAATTTATATGTATTTTCTAGATCTTGCAATGTATGTGTTTGTGTGCGCGCGCGTGTTTGTGTGCGCGCGCGTGTTTGCGCGCTGTAGTCTGCAGCGTCTGGTGGAGGCGCGTCTGCGCGCCGTGTTTTGCCGCCCGCGCGCGCGGGATCTGGAAAAGGGCGCGGGAAAATGGCGCGCGCTGGTTCGGCGTTTTACAGCGCGCAGATATAGCGCTACTGCTGGAGATGCTCTTAGGGGTTGAACACCTGACCTGCAGGTTACCCACTCGCCTAAAATATCAAACCAACTAGGGTAGCTAGTAGTTGTCAAAACAAGCAGTATACCAACCCTATCAACAGTGCATACAACTTCAAGTTGCATATAATTTCATTTTAAAATAATAAAAACACACAGTTTGAACAATGGATAACTGTCATCTAATCAGCAGACTGGTGAACCAGTATAATAAAACGAAAATCGACCAAACAAGCAAATGAATATCTAGCCAATACCTTAACCATCTCATAGATTCTCTCTGCAATAGCAATAGAAGAATCACCTGGAATACAATGCTTATAAATCAGTACATCATGTGATTATAGTTGTAAAATACAAATTGAGTTTAGTGTCATTATGAGTCCTTACCTCCAAATGAACAGGGATCCAAGGGTGAAATAATAGACTTGGATCCTTTGGGTGGTGAAGATGCCTCAATTGCTAATTCAAAAGAAAAAGAAAGAACATTAGGACGGATTCTCGTTTACAACACATAAAAACACAGAACCTCCATTACAAAACTGAAATATACCTTTCTTGTAATTCTTCCAAGCTTCTCTAACGATAGGAAGAAGCAAGTCAGACCAGCATCCTCCAGATTCTTCCAAAAGCATTGCACTGCAATCCTTGTGTGAATCCTACACAGACAAACATATGATCAGAATGATAGAAACAAAAACATATCACATATCTACACATGACCCAGCTGATTCAAATATATCAGAGGTTTCAGAGATAACATGGTGCATGAAAGACTGAAAATTCAGGACAGAATTCAATTGTTATCTAGATAGCCAAGGAGCGCAAATGGAAGGCTTGGACATAGTACTTTTAGCCAAGGAGTGCAAATGGAAGGCTTGGACAATGTAAAGTACTTTCTCCATAACTTCAAATTTAGCTGGATTAGAATTTCAAAACAGCCATGTAATTTTAAGAACAGGTCAGGAGCGTTAGTCCAGTTGGAAGAAAGTAGGACTGTTGGCAGCCCAAGTCTGGTAACAAAAACTAGGCCGCTTTGGTATAGCTGGAGACGGTGGTCACAGTTCGAAAGATTATCTTATTTCGACCTAGCGCAGAGGTAAACTCAGCTCCTTTCCATGCAGTGGGACGCCGATCTGGACTGCAGAATTTAGCTGACTGCTGAGTAAGGCGATAACAATTTAACATACTACGCCGAACTGTTGTCAGACCTCCCGCAGCTCTGAGGAAGAGTTAGCCTGACCAATTTACCCATTGGTCTGTTTGTAAAGCTATGCTCTGTGATCGATCCTACCTCTAGAAGGTTTTTTACACAAAGATCAGCAAGTGCCAAATATACCTTAATTAACAGGCAAATTGTGTACTGATTACAAGTAAAACAATAGGTTATCAGAACCAAACTTATGCCAGTGTTGTACACCAATCCCATCACCCTTGATATATGTAACTACTATATGCCAATCACAGTATAGTATCACGCAAACACACAAGTGCACACCAGAACAGACCATGACAAAGGAATAATGCATTATGTGTGTACCTTTAGCCGTTTTAGATGAAAAGCAGTAAATTCTTCCTCTCCATGAGGCAGCAGTTGCCTAAAAAGCCAGCCGCCAACTAAGCGAACATCTGCTGATATATTAGACCTGCAGAAAAGGGCAACTAATGCATCGAGCACCTACAAAACAATCAATGTGCAGATGAATAAAAAAGAGTAAGCATCCAAATATGAGAAGGAATGAATGCAAGGAGATGATGCAATAAAAATTCTTAAATTGGAATGTTTAGATGGGGCTATAAAACTCAGATAAGTGTATCACATCAACCTTCAATTATAAAATAAAGCTGAATGCAAGTGACCAGATATAATAGTTAATATGTCAAGGAGACTAGCATGTTGTATCAGATTGTGTACCCATCCTCCCTATGAGTCCAATGCAGTAAAATATGCACCAACGAACTAGACTAGACTAGTTCTTGCACTAATACAAATCAATTGAATTAAGTAGCAAGTCCATTTTACATCCTCCAACTATCAAACCTAAAATCCTACGACCAAGTTGATTCTCTTGGCTTGTTGTGCAACTGCGTGTTGAAGTTTCACTAGCATGGCATCCACATGGTACCAAAGTTCAGTTTAAAAAATAAAAATATGGTCTACCTGTCGTACTATCTTCTTCCCTTTAATTCTCTTATTTCTCTTTCCATGCTCATGCAGCCCACATGGCTGATCTATTGCAAGATGCAAGAGTCATAAAAGCACATGCTGTATCAGTCTACCACCGCAGCATACCACCCAGACTAAGCAGCAACTCATCCTCCAACACATGCATGACGTGTCATGCCCCACATCCCCAACAGCAGCTCCTCCCTATCTACACCATTCATATCCCCATGGATTTCAGTCTTATTTGTTCGAGTATTTGGCTCCCACCGTGACAAATTGAACCCAATAATCTACAAGAAACAAGCCAAGAAGAGAAAAGTGATATTGGGGTGGAGATGGTGTACAGATACTAAATGGTGTCTCCCGAGGATTCTGGGCAGAGAGGTGAGGACTGAAGAGAAGAGCAGGTGAGTTGCTGACAGAGCTGGAGGAGTGATAAGGAGACTACATTACGATAGTAGTAGTGGTTGGCATTGGTGATGGCAGAAGGGAGTGAATGTCCACAGCGTGGAACTCAAGCTACACACGGGTGAGAAAGAGGATGTGAAAAGGGAGCTTGTTTACTCGGCACATACATGTCCATTCTACTGCTGTGGACACAAAGCCGCCTCTAAACCAGCAACAAGTTTTTGAATTGTCAGGTGAATCATGGACTAGGGACAGCTGAGGGGGGTAAATGGAAGCAAGATCAGAAAAGAAAAATGTATGATTTTACTCTCACTTTTTGAAAACAATATTCCACGACAAGGAACTGAATAGGTTATGCGTATAAGGCTCAACAAATAAACCTGATATCTGTGAACTTTGGAAGTCATTTGCCGTGGATGATGACACTGTAGCCCATAATTACTCTGTGGAAAGAAGACAAAAGAGGTGGTTATAGAAAATACTCATGATAGATGATAATATAAGAACTGAGCAATTGAAAGAATACAAGAGGAATATGTGAGGAATCAAAGATTAGCCTTCTGAGTATACCACTGATAAAATAAAAATTAAGGCTGTGTTTAGCATTGATGTGGCTATTTTAGTGTTTGTTTGACCCGCTTTTGCCTACTTTCGTGGCCAAGGTTTACCTGCTTGCCCATACTGAAAACTTCACTATTTTTTTCTCATAACACTGGGCATGAACTTCAATAACCCTCTATTTCTTTGTGGAGCTGGGAAGTAGAAGTCGTTACGGGGAAAGGAATGATGCTCCACCTTACATAAGTGAGGATACTCCCTCCATATCACAAATAGTTGACATTTTGGACATGCCTTCAGTCTAAATTTTAGAACTTTTACATATATAACAAATTTACAACAGAAACTAGCGATTAAAGTTACATCTTGAAGACCGCGCCAATGTCCAAAATGTTAAATTTTCGTGTTATGGAGGAAATAAAAGGATATTTGCAGTCGTTTAGCAAGCCGAAGCCTATATTTTATTATAGGAAAGTGTGGGACTCAGGTTGTGCACCAGAAAGTCAATCAGACGCATGCTGGAAAGTAGCAGAATGCGAAAAAATGTATTATGTCCAATGTTTGGTGAAAGAACAGCAGTACCTGAAGCTTCCTTATATAAATATCAAAATCACTGCTGATGTTGTCATCTGCAACGCCACTACTGGATGAAAATAGCTGCCTTTCAGCTATATCTTCACCAACCAAAGCTTGCTACAGGCAGAGAATGCAAGTGTCAGAAAATTAAATTAAAATACAGCACCATAAGAAAGATATGAAATACAATCCAAGATTGTTCTACCCCAATCTGCACAAACTTAATGATTAGGGGAAGTTGTGAGGTGACAGGTGACTCAAATCAATGGACAATATTAGATTTAAGTTTGGCAAAGCAAGTCCAAAACATTAATGCATATCAAATTTGTATAAAGTACTTGTGCCAGCAAGCAATCTGTCAATAGTGTGTGGGCCAGCGAAGGGTCTTTGCAGTGAATTGCGCATAGTCAAGTACCAACATTACATGGATACTTCAAAAAACAAGCACACCAGGATTGGATACCAATATATATGACATGACAACTACCCAGACAAAGTACCGCACAGGTATCTGAATATCCTATTGAAACATCTGTCTGCTCCATTTATACTCCTGATACCTTACTTGCTCCAAAATCCAAACCACATTTGTATTGGTATTTGCTAAGTGTGTATACATATAATCAATAAAAGGGAGCCTGAGTTGATGTACAATCTCGCCATACAGGTTCAGGCCCTCATGCACGTGAATTGGGGTTCTTACTCTTTCAAAAAAATCATTGTGGTACCAAACCACTAGCTAGTTGATTGTAATAACTATATAATGTAAATCATAATCCTAGTTGGAAGCATTTTTTAATGTCAGAACCCAATACACAAGATGGCAACAAATTTCACATATCAACCGGAATTTCTGAAATCTAAATAGACACGCATAAAACACACTCTTCAGTCATCCACCATGCCTCGTTAAGCTCATACGCATAATGAATGCTTTAAATGGACATCTAAAAACAAGTATGTAGCAATATTGGTGTGATTAAAGGAGCAGTGTCCTGATGTGGCAGAAAAAACGGATGCGCTCTAGAGTCCAGATGTGAGTCCATATTAGAAGAATCAACCTAGTTTAATTTTCCAAAACAACAAGAAAGTGTATGTAAACAGTACTCACTAATAGAAGCTTCTTATGCTGCTTTCTTTGAGGCAAAATTCCAAGTGCATCTAGCATTGATTCATCAAGTTCTGTAAACCCGACATGTACTTGAATAATAATATTTTTGGGAAAGCCACAGTAATAACAATAATCAGGTGAGAGTATGCTTAAGAAACCTTTTGTCTGCAATAACGTAGCAAATAAGCACAAAGAACCCAAAGCTTGGGAAGCATCCCCGCCTGTGATATATGATAGCAGGTGTTCCCTGAAAACGACAAAATAGACTCATATACAATGATCTCATTCTCTTAGAGCATCACTTCAACATCTAACAACAAAGCAGTTTTAGAAGTATTACAACATGAAAAAATGTGCTTCTCCGTGCAAATATAGACAACATGAAAGCTATCCATTGTTAAGATCTACGACCATACTACTACTTCCAATACAACATAAATGACATCCTCGAATACATATAGCTTTGCCAACAACATAATTGTGAATATAAGATTGGCCACACTAAGAACATATGAGTAGATTTGTCTGCGTAATGCTTAACCACTAAACTGTAATTTTATTGGGTTTTACTTCTACAAATACATGTAACGTGAAACAGTAAGTTGAATACAAGAGATGAATCTTGAGACCATGTCAATGTCGAAAACATTACTTATGGAGAGTCCAATTTAATTAGCAAGATAGAGCTTGGTTCTGTCATGCCTGAGACTCTGAGTTGAGTTTCGGCTTGTGAATCAAGTCTGCCATACTATAACATGGCACTACAGTGTAATCTTTCTATCAATCAATGAAAAATCAATAGTCCAACTAAGCAAGCACGAGCATGCTCACCATCTTAGGACCTTTGCCCAATCTAACCAGGCAGTACTTTTGGGGATTCTTACAAACAGGGGGACTTCCAAACTTAAGGTTAAAAGTACCAGCCCAACAGTCAAGGGGTCAAAGCAAAACCACGTGAAATTACACACTGCCACTATCAATCACCATTCCTACTAAGACTATTAATGATTTTTATTCTAACATTTTTTCTTAGAATGTCATGTACCTCTCAAAGGAAGGCTTCCTAAGATTAAGAAAAATATTAGCATAGAACTAAATTTCAATCCCTAACCCTCTGGCATAAACAGGCAATGAGTGCTTCACAGCTAAGTACATGTTTGACCATGTTATGTACATCCTTACATCCCATGAAAAATAGAAAATATTACATACCATGTTAAGTACACTTTAACATGGATGGTAGAAGTCCATCCTGATAAGGAGTCTGCATAATAAGTACCAGATACAGCAACAGCAGCATACCTCAGTGTGTTGCCTTGGCAGAATTCACTTGTTGATGGATGATCAGGCAAGCATCGCAACTGTGCAGAAGACGAAGAAGTTGACTTGTCTCCATTTGACTGATCATGCACAGAGGTGTTGCTTACCTGTTTCTCAGATATGCCATGATCATGCTCAGAGATACAACCATTAGGTACCTCTTGTTCCCTATCAGGGCAATCAGGCTGATGGAAAAGAGCAGCAGCAACAGTGCTTGCCATATCCTTGTCCTTAAATATGTGAAGTATGCAGCAAAGCAGATACATGGAAGTACTGACACTTATCCATAAATCCTAGGGAAGATTTAAAAAATGGAACATGAGAAATTATGAAAAATAAGAAGCCTAGGTATCAGATATATTATAAAGATAATACAAAAGGTGTTTCTCACTACTATACTCACAGTGCGCTGCTTTTGCAAAGATGGAAGTACAATCCGAAATACCAAAAGTTGCAGGATATTTTCAGTGATGAAATTTCCTAGATCAGGAATACCAGAAGACATAACATCACTGAAATAATACAGGGCATCTTCTATTTGCACAACTGAATCTTCAATAGAGGCCATTGCCGCAGAGTCTGCTTTCCTGCAGATCAGGATACAGACAGAGGCATAAGAATTGCTTTTAAAAAGTTAATATTTCTGCGGATCTATTTATGCCAGAAGCTTACTGTGCAGAACGCACGACCAACTTATCCAAGTCAATGCACTGCTTCTGAAAATGTTTGACCATGTCGGAGAAATAATCTGACAGTGGCACTCGCGAAACAAATCTGCTAACAGATTCATCTCCAACTGAAAGCAAGAGAATTGTCTTATAAGCAACAGCAGAAATAGAGGTTAAGTGCATGCATAGTGGACCTATACTATGTCATTGAGGCCTTAGCAACATACCATGGTAGACATTAAGCGTCAAGGTACGTATAGCAACTCGGATCATGCTATCCTCATGAAAAGCAAACTTTAATGCCTCAACATAAAGAGGAAAGGAAACGACCTCATCCTGCATATATAGAGAAGATTAGTAAAGAAGAAATACGAGATTGATGTCAAACCTGCCAGGCTCAACAAATACAAACTTTCTCACAAACAAAAATAATAAATAACAATGAACATCACTCCAAATAACTTGATATCTTCAGAAATAGCATATGCTTGTTCCTTGGAAATGTTTATGCATTGTAACTAATGAAATGTGCATGCATAATAGGGTTCCTAGACTCAACAATATGTCAACATGGATCTTCAACACCACTCCAAAAGAAGACATCCAAGGCGCCCTGGGTGCAGTAGCAAACTCCAGTAGCGGTTCGCCATGTCCAGCTCATGGACGAATTAGACTTTGGTCTCTCGACGGACGGGCAACAACACATACTCGATAAGAAACAGATACAGCAGTATGTTTAACAAAGAGACCCAACACAGTTCTTTGCGGTCAGCTTAGAATCTTGGGCAAACAACAAAGTCCAATCTCCAGTTGGCTAGCTTGCAAATGCCACCGTTGGACGACCGACTGGCTCGCTTGGTGCTGCTTCCCCCACGTATCACCATGTTTGCTCTGCGCCCACGTAACACCCTGCCCTAATTCGCTTATTAATGCACAGCAACACCCATGGGGTGGGACCACGTATGCGTAGCAACCCACTTACACTTCCGTCCTTGCTGGAATACAACACCATGATGGACCAAACCTGTCTAAACTATTGAAATGGAACTAATCCCACCACACGAATACACTTGGCTACCACACTACTTGGTTGGTTATTACACTCACCCCTAAAGCTGATGCCTACAGCAGCAGATCACACACATGATAGACAGCCAAGACCACCCCTCGGACCTCAGTATATACCCTGTACCGTGTACCCATCACGAGCCCGCATCCACATGAGCCCATGCAGCAAGGGACGGTTGATGCTGTGTTACTACCTGTGAGTCACTTAATTCCTTGGGGCAGTCTCATATATGCTAGCATCCCGCTTACACTTTCACCATTGCTTTGGCCTTTGTGTAAAAGGGTAACGAGCCAGCCCTGAAAAAAGTAGGTCCAAGGCGAACCTTACCTTCTCGAACCTAGGGTCGAACCACACCAGCGCAGGAAACCACTCGGGGGATTTCTTTACCTACCGATACGAACACCGCCGCCGGCCGCCGGAGCGTGGGAAATAGGAAACTACCGGCTACCGCCGCCGGATCGCAGCTCCTTGTTCATTGTCGACCTCATCGATGCCTAGTTGACAGCGATGCTCGCTCTTCTGCTTCCCGATGGTGTGCACTTCCCTGCAGCCGCTGGACGTTGTGGGGTCCTGCCCTACCGGCACGCAAGGTACCAGCTTCAACGCCATTTTGTCGGCACTTGCCAGCTGTGTCCGCACTCCGCGGCTCTGCGAGGCAAACCGCTGCCGCGAGCACCAGCAGACTCTTCATCGGCATTGTCGCCTTGCCTCGCCTCGATCACTCAGATGCTGGTACTCAATCGGTATGTGCATGCTGCTCATGTTTGTGTCGTTGTAACTCGTACACTTAGCTGCCCCTGCTTCATGGCCACACTGATCCAAGCTCATGAAATGGTTCATGGTCGCTGGCACGGCGGAGCGAGCACTGCTAGCGTACACCAGCTCACGTTGTGTAGGCACCAGACGCTGTCAGGTAGGAGGGCTGAACCTAGGAACCTAGAGGCTTACCCATTAACCTACTAGGGCAGGTCCAGGCTAAACCTTTAACCTCAGATTTTGCTGCAGGTTCTTGGTCCAACACCACAGCCACGGACCATCCCGGATCACTTGAATGCCTACTACAAACCAGACTTTGGAAATCATGACTGCTGATTGCATGCATGCCATTCTCTCGGCTGTCATGGAATGGAGTCCTCTCCTGCCTCTGGTCAAAGCTCAATCTCCGCCAGTTGAGGACTTTATGAGCTGGTGGCCATCCACAATATGTAACGACTTTCCGAGCTGGTGTCTTCCACGACCCCCTACCCACTCAAGGACTTCTCTTGCTAATGATCCAAATGACAGTTTAGCATTTGGAAGCACCGCATATATGTACTCTCAGCGTACAAGGTTAAGAGAAATATTGGGCAGGTGGCATACGCGTCAGACTACAGCTTCTAATTGCAATTGGCATCTAGCATAGTCATTAGCGGGTGTGCAGGCTTAGAGTATCTCCAATTCTATTAATTTATCCAGACGTCAAATACTGGCGATTTATTGAAAAAGTAATTTTCACAATCCAGTTTGATGAGGGCAGCAGCATTCGACTTGAGAAGGCCTGTTTATAATTCACCACTAGAAATTTTTGACATTCTACACCTAGTATACACAAGACATAAATCAACAAAGAAGAGTATAATACAGATCCAGTTTACTGATCGAGAAAAGAGGGCAAGGAAACACAACACTGTAATTTGGTGTGAAGTAAAAGGAATTGGATGAGTACATTTTTTGTCGTCACAAGCAAGGAAATTGTATTCTTGTTCAACTTTCCACTTATTGCCCTTCATGAGACAAGAATCAAGTAAGCCAATACATAATAATAACCAGACGCCACAAAAAATAAATTAAGTGATGACCAAGACAGGATACGGACCGTAGAAAGGATATGTAGTACGATAGCATCTCGTCAATTTGAAAATCAAATGAGTAAGTTATCAAGAAGTTGATGTGCTCATTGCTGAAAATATAGTCTGTACAAAACATGAACGAGAATTAGAAGAGTCAACCATACAGCATTGCAACTATAACATATATACACTGCAATACTGATTAACTTACAAATGGAATGTTCATTTCTTAAATTCTGGATCATGATACTCATTGTCTGCAGCAACTGCAGTGACACTCTGGGCAGCTTAGATATCCTTAACATACGAGCGAATTCACCCATGATCTGATTCTCCATGAAAAAACTGAAAGAAAGATGAATTAATCAGTTAAATAAATAGATCCATTTGTAGGTTTCTATACTACCAGCCTGACATCTTCCACTATATAGCTGATTAACTATGCCATCAGGCACTGTGTGCTCTCTGCCTAACACTTACTCAAAAAATGATGGATCGTGCTGGTCGCCATATATCATAAGTTCCGCGATTGATCTCAATGCTTCAACCACAAAATCCTTCATAAAAAACATCAGAGCTAATTGATAAACTTAATATCTCCAAACTGAAATAACATGGATGGGGCCACTTCCACCTACCTTATTAGCTTCATAAACAACTTGAACCTTTTGTAGCTGATCTGTTAAATACCTGCAACAGGGGGAGCTATCTTAGCATCAAATATGAGCAACATACAAATCAAAATAACATGAAACTTACAAATAGTACGAATACATAACCAAGATGCAAGGACTGTTGACTTAGTGAACAGTGGATGAAATGTGGGCGTTAACAAATATATCAAATATATACAAACAATAAATATTAAATTTAAAGGTATATAGTGATACAATCTGCAACAACATACTTAAAGAAAAAGAACAGTAAGAAACAGCTATGTGTAAAATTTTACTTTATTTCCACTAGCAAATAAAGGCCTTATTAGTAAACAGCAAAAACTGGGCTGTATGTGTTATGCAGGGAGTAGTGTTGCTGGTTGAAAGGAAAATGGGATAAAAAGAACTTTCCACACCTGACTAGCAACTAGTAATTCCGATTAAAAACACACTTCAGTTTGCACATATTATGCGTCTAATTGCTGGTAATAAAATGGTTCATCTGTTTCTTCTGCTGCACCTCACATGGTACTCAAAGATCTTCTATTATGATTATAATCCTCTGGTCTCTCAAACTTATGTGAGAAAAAAAAGAGAAGACAAGCTCAAGAGTAGTTACTAGAAACGTTCTATACTTGTGTTTCCCCTATTCCTTTGTGAATGGCAAATGCAAGCAGCAATAGTTGGATGAAGATATCCATACTCTCAAGGAAGAAATACTGAAGAATACAATCTTTCAAGGCATTAAGGTGGATTATGAATAATCATGTTTGCGTACCCAGCTTTTGCCCATTTCACTGTTTGGCTAGCCAACCTTTTTTCTACTTGGGTGGTTACTTTTTTGCAGCGGATCATAAAATAATCTCACGCAACTGATCCTAAAGCTAGTGCACATCATACTACTATGTAATCAAGGAATCGAAAGAACATAGCTTGCAGTGCCACCATTCTAGAGGTCAGGAGGACATCATCTGGTTTTAGGAACTTCCTGAGTCTCCATTCATCAAATGAACGCAACTACCTATACTCCTGTTGGCACGATAGATATCATCCTTAGCACTGAACCAAGCTGAACAACTCTAAAAGAGCCGACGGAAACTAGTATATCCCGCAATCAGGAATGCGTATCAGCCCGGAAGTGGGGAGCAATTGGCTCCCGTTTCTGACGAGCCCGATCGAATTTGAACAGAAGAAAAAAACAAGACTTTTAGGCAACCGGCTGGAATCGTGAACTGGCTCCGGGGGCCATAGATCTGCGGGCGGCGTCCTCCGAATACCTAGCGAGACCGGGAAGGAGAAAGTGAGTGACGCACCGGAGCTCTTCGATGGAGAAGCGGTTCCTGCTGCGCCAGAACAGCCACATGGCCGCGAACCCGCGGCGCCCGGCAGCGTCGTCGGCGTGGGGTGCGGACTCGGAGGCGCACGAGGCAGCGCCGACGCGGGGGGGTCCCTCACCCTGCGCGGCCCACGGTTCCGCCGCGGCCGCAGAAGGGGGAGCGCATCGCATCCGCGGCGGCGACGATCGCCGGCGGTCGTCGGGGATCGGGGGCTCGCTTTTTGCTTCTTCTTCCTCTCTTTTTTTTTTTTTTTTTGCCTGCTTCCGCTGGGTTTTTTGCGCCGTCCGGTTGCGTCGTTGGGTTGTCGCGCTGGCTGCCGCGGCTGGGTTATGGGAGTGGCCGACGAGGAAGGCAAGCAGGTACAGGTGGGCCCGGGCGTGGCCGCGGTGGAGCAACCGGTATTGCCAGCGGTGGTTGCGTTTTCCGTTTCGGTTTCCGCTACCGGCTCGTTCTGGTAGTTTTATCGGTTCATGAAAGGAACTGATCGCTCTAGTATATGAGCTGGCGGGAAGAGAGTTAAGTTGTGGATCTTTCTCGTGTTGATGATCAATACAGTACAGTTTTTACATTATTAAAAAGAAAATAATAACATCTCAAAAAAAAGATGACATTGCATATTTGATCTTATTCGAACTAGACTCCTCTTTAGGGCTCAGGAGGCGCGGTTGATGCAGAACGTTTTACAATATGATTGTGCTACATCTACATGTAAAATATCTGGTCTCGAAACGCTAAGTAATACCGCGTTGTTTTTAAATCGTAAGTCTTGCTGCGACTGGAAATCTGTTCTCGTACTACTAAATTCTACGAGAGTCTTTAAAAGCACGTAGTGTACGGTTGGATCGGTGCCAAATCAGTGCATCGCAATGTTGTTGTCCGTACGTCGTTGTTTACCGTGGACGGTATCGTGTTTTTAATCTCAGACGATATAGTAGCCAACAAAGCCGCGACAATAAAGGACAACGATTTTTTCTCTTTGTCAGTCGTGCATTTCGAGGTACACGATGCGTGTTCTTGGTGGAGATAAGTTTCGACATCTAAAAATTGCACGCGCTTACGTAGTTCTACTCGTACCACAAGCGTTGTTGTAACACAAAACTGCAAGGCGTGTGTAGAGCAAAAACGTCAGCTATGGTAGACCGTTGAACCAACATTCGTGACATCAGCATGAGACACAGTTGCCGAGCAGAACATTTTTATCGTTCTATCTCGAGCACGAACCCGTTCTAAATCCAATCTTATCCATTAAAACTCGAGCATTACTCTGTTCAAAGATCAACACGCACGCCTCAAATAAATACTAAAGATAAGCGTAAGAGCATCTCTAACAGCTGCCCTATTTTGGAGTAGCACTTTTGCGTGATGCGGCAGCAAAACAGCGACAGTTTTGCGCGGGACCAAAGAACAGTAGTTTAACGATAAACGGTGCAAAATTTCAGAGTTCAACATACAAACCAAAACCCGCGACTGCGAAATTGAAACTTGCGACATCGAAATTAAAATCTAACCTACAGATCATCTAAATCTAAATCAGAATCGGAGGTGTCCCAGAAGTTGTTGTTGAGCGAGTCATCGGAGTCGTCGACGGGAACCGGTGGCGGCGGCGCAGCGTTCGATGGCCCAGATCTGTCGACCTTCTTCTTCTTCATGTCTGCATCATCATAGGCGAGATGGGCCTACACGATCTCCGGCTGCTAGCGGGCCAGTTGCGCCATGCACAGCTCATCGAGGGCAGCTAGTTGTTGCTGCTTTGCGGTGCGATGTTGTTTCTTTCGTGCGTCGGTGTCGAGGAACTGTAGCAGCGGCGACAGAAACTCGGGCTCTACCAACGACTCAACCTCGGAAAAGTTGAGGTCGAGCTTGGGGCGACCAAGCGCCACGCCGCCGCATCATAGGCATGTGCCGCCTCGTCGGTGCTGTCAAAGGTGCCCAGCCACCAGCGGATGTCGTCCTTGCTGATGTTGGTGGCGAAGAGACCGGAGGACCGCATCCTCACGCTGAAGAAGCCGGCGACGCCCTTCGAATGGTGGCATGACGGCATCATCGATTTCGGTTGTTGCAGCTGTGATTGACCGGCAGAGGGGTCGATTAGAGATATGATGCGTCGTGCGGCGGCCGGATCTGGTGCGGACGAAGTTGTACGACAGTGGATTGGGCGAAGGCGGTCAAGGGAGGTTGCAGAAGGAAGGAGGAAGAAGGGGGAGAGCGACGGTTGGTGTGCGCGCGCGATGGGGAAGAATTATGTGGCAGTTGCGTGGTTGCCGCAAATATGCGACACGCGGGGCTCCTGCCGCAAAAAAATTAGGGCACGAAAATGATGCGGCAGCAGCTGAAGATGTTTTTTGTCCCATAGTTGTCGCATCATGTTGGGAATATGCTCTAGAGGTAATCATGTATGATGTTATTCCAATGTATTCATAAAGTTATTGTCCATATATGAACTACTGATATATTTCATTGAATATGTGATTTCATTGTGGAACTATATATTCATATTGTTCATACTAGTTGTTCTTGATCGTTGAGGTTGTGCTGGACACACAACTTAGACTAATATGAAAGTCGGCTAATGACTCGGTTCCACTTGTCATGGGCATGATGATGCTATTCTAACTTACACGGATTCGGCAAAATAGCTTAGCGAGTCGGACTCACTCATATTGAGATACAGCGAATAAGTCATCATTTGTATGTCTAAATCAATGTAATCCTTATACCTGAGGTTATTGCACAATCCAAATTGAGGATCACCGACTTAGATTCTGTCAAACGTTGTTCCATCAAAGGGCAGTTATAAAGTCAGAGTTCGGGTCAACTGAGAATCAAGTTGCATGATGTGGATGAACAAGATGGGATTTTGCCCCTCCAACTGGAGAGATATTCTCTGGACCCTCTCGGGAGATATGATTCGGAAAGTATGGCCATGCACGACTCGATTAAGTGTTAACTGAGGCGATCGACTAAGAGTTAGTTCAACAAGGTATATCATGAGGCAAAATGGACTCAGACGAAAGTCGCATTGGAAGGTATGTCGTCATGACTCTTTGGTACCTGGGAGTCAGCATGTTCTGCTAGGAGCAGCTGCCGACTGATCGATTGCGAGTGAGACTCGGATCGTGTCCGGGTCACCATGAGCCTGTCGGGTCACACAATTAAGAACGGGTGCATCAATTAGGTCATTCCAAGCATTGGAAACCCTAGCCCCAGTCCAGTTCCTTCTAGCCGTCGTATCGAACCTAGCATGCTACCATCGGCGCTCCTTCTCGTACGTGTGGATACTAGCGGAGGTGTTGTACGTTCAGCACTTCGACGATCGGATCGTGAGGACTGCACTGCATCAAGCGACGTGCTTCATCAATTCCGCAATTACGCATCTAGTGTTAATCCTCGTGGCCTATCACTTCAGCTAGATCTTAGGATTATCGTGTAGGGAAAAGGTTTTATTTATCTCTACATGGCACAATAGTGGTATCGGAGCATTAGCTTCTAGTTTTAGGCTCGAGATCATGCATATGTGATATGCGGTTGTCATTATATTGGATCTAATTGTTGTTCGGTAGTCGATCTATGAGATAGATTGGTTTTGTAAAAGGTTGATTGGATCAACTGTACTCGGGGAATTGGATGATCTGGTTTCCGTGATCATACTACTGAGGTCGTATAACGACATACCCCTACTGGTCGGCTTTCACCGTCGGGGTAGATTGTGACACGTAAATCTGGATGCGGTGATCAAAAATCAAAGAGTTTGATCGAATCGGAGCACGGATCGGATTTGGGTAAAATTGTTTTATCCGATGAAGAAATCCATGTTCAGAATGTAGATGAGATCCGCGTTCTTAGAAAATCGTCGGGCGCTGCCCCTTTTATCCCTGCTTGCTATCTAGCTAGCGGGACTGGTCGGCTTCGCCCTATCATAGCGCCTTAGATGTCGTTGCGAGTTTTACAATGCTAGTAGATATCGTATCTATGCATAACTTGTTTTTGCAGGATGATAGTGTGAATGGTATGGCTTATGTGCATGTGATGTGTGTAATCCATACGTGATCTATGTATCACAGTTTTTTCAGCTAGCTGGAGTGCTGTCATTTTATTACATAACGACTTATAAGATCACGCATAGAGAGAGAGATGAACACATAGGTACCGGTAGAACCCTTAGCCTCGAGAGAGAAATACTCCCTCCTCATCATGGGAATCAGCAACGGTGATGGAGATGATGGTGGAGATCGATGGAGATGGCTCCAGGGGCACTTCCCTGTCCCGGCAGGATACCAGAACAGAGACTTTCTGTCCTCCGAATCTCCCTTCTGGTGGCGGCGGTGCTGTGGAACTTTTCGTGGCTGGAGGCTTGACGACTTAGGGTTTTTGCATCGAGGGAGATATATAGGCGAAAGAGGCAAGGTCGGTGGCCGGCCAGGGGGCCCACACCATGCCCTGGTGCGGCCAGGAGGACCCGCGCCTAGGGGTGGTTTGGCCACCCTGTGGCCCCCCTTCGTCTCTCTTTATGGCTCCATGAATCTTTTGGGAAAATAACGACTTTGGATTTTGTCCGGTCCAATTCCGATAATATTCATTTTCTGACTTTCTGGAACCAAAAACAGCAGAAAACAGGCAACTGGCATTGTGGCTCTTGTTAATAGGTTAGTCCAAGAAATCATATGAAAAATACTCCAAAGTGTGGACAAAACATAAGAAAGTAGATAAAACCAAGCATGGAACATCAAAAATTATGGATACGTTAGCAACGTATCAGTGGCACGTGACAAGGGTTGGTACGAGTCGAATTACAAGCTTTGTGGAGATGGGGATCGCCATGAAGAGAGCCATACAATTCCAGATTATAATTGCTTTATTTATGTTATGTTTATGTCTCTGTTTTACCTCTATTAGATAGTTGGTAGAAAGTAATCCCTCAAAGAAGGTCTTGTCGGTTTCGCCGCCAAGTGCCTCACCATCACAAGTCGGACATTTTTGGTAGTGGACTCATAAAATTTAGGTGCTATCAATTCTTTTCGACTAGGTGGGTTCGAGTTGGACTCTTACAACAGAAGCACTCAGTAATCTAGACGGGTCTATCACAACGATTGTGGGACTCGGGGAAAAGTCAGACAAGAGCCGGGGCATGTGATGCCACCGGACCAACAGGAGTCATATGAGATGCGATTGACAAGGAGTTATCTACCTAGATCACTTGACGACTAGCTGTGATGCTAAATCTCACGTCGGCTTGATTATTTAGGATCCTGAATCACTAAGTAACCATCGGAGGGATGTTGATTCTAGCGGGAGCATAAGTATTAAAGTGTTTAATATGTTTGCTCTTTTATGGATACATGTCTTAAGTGTTTTGCATATTTTCTGTTGTAGATCAATGGCACCTAGCAGTCTCCCTCAATTTTTTAGTTTTGCATTGAGAACTATCTTAGAGAAAGATAAGCTAAATGGAACTAACTTCACCAACTGGTATCGTAATCTGAAAATTATTCTCAAACAAGAAAAGAGGGACCATGTCCTAGACAACCCACTTCCATATAAGCCGAATGAGAATGCGATTGTCGTAGCCACCAATGCCTATCGTCGGACTTATGATGCATCCATGAAAATAAGTTGTCTTATGCTTGCTCACATGGAACTAGACTTGTAGTAGCAGTTCAAGAATGCCGAGGCCTATGATATGATCGAAAGCCTCAAAAGTATGTTTTAGGCTCAGGTAAAGACCGACAGGTATCAAGTCTCTCAAGCTTTGCTGAGCTACAAGCTTAAGGATGGCGATCCGATGAGTCCGCATGTGATCAAGATGGTTGGTTACGTGTAGTCTCTAGGAAGTCTTGGCTACCCCGTTAACAAAGAGTTCGCTACGGACATAATTCTGAACTCTCTTCCTAGTGCATATGATCAGTTCATATTAAACTACCACATGCATGGTATGGATAAGAAGCTCACTGAATTACATGGGATGCTCAAGCAGGTTGAGGCGGATCTCAAGAAAGGCGTCAGTCAAGTGTGATGGTGTAGAATAAGGCTAAGTTCAAGAAGAGTTCTTGGACTAAGAAGAAGGCAAAGTCAGGAGGCAAGGCTCAGGACCCGGTCCAAAGCGCTTCCTTAGGGACTAAGCCATCTCCTGCAGCCGGATCCACTTGCTTCTACTACAAGGCGGATGGCCACTAGAAGAGGAATTGCAGCAAGTATCTGGCTAATAAAGCCAAGAGTGGAGGTGTGACTTCTAGCTCAGGTATGCTTGTTTGCAATGTTATAGACATTTATCTTGCTAATGCACCTAATAGTTCTTGGGTATATGATACCAGATCGGTCATTCACATATGCAATTCATTGCAGGGACTGGTAAGAACTAGGAGCGTGGTGAGAGGCAAGGTTGACATTCGAGTCGGCAACAAAGCGAGAGTCACTGCGTTGGAAGTCGGCACGATGCAACTTCATTTACCTTCTGGATTCTTAATGGAGCTAAATAATTGTTATTATGTTCTAGCGCTTAGCTGAAACATTACTTCTGTCTCATGTTTGATGATACAAGGCTATGAGTCAAATATTAAGAATAATGGTTGTTCTTTGTATTTGAATGATATGTTTCATGGCTTTGCACCCGTCCGGGACGGGTTATTTATTTTGAATCTTGATTGTGAATCGGTTTATAACATAAATGTGAAAAGGTTGAAACCAAATGATCTAAATATGACTTACTTTTGGCACTGTTGACTTGGTCATATAAGTTGGAAATGCATGAAGAAGCTCCATGATGATGGACTCCTAACTTCGTTCGACTTGGAGTCGTTCGACACATGTGAATCCTGCCTACTCGGAAATATGACTAAGACACATTTTGCAAAGATTTGTGAAAGGGTATCTGACTTATTGGGACTAGTACATAGTAGTGATGTATGTGGCCCAATGGGTACGATAGCTAGAGGTGGTTATGAGTACTTCGTTACCTTTACTGATGATTTGAGTAGGTATGGATATATCTACTTGATGAAACATAAGTCAGAAGTCCTTGAAAAGTTCAAGGAATTCCAGAATGAGGTACAGAATCAACTCGGCGAGAAAATAAAGTTTCTTCTGTCGGACCGAGGAGGTGAGTACATGATCCATGAGTTTGATGACCATTTGAAGAGTTGTGGAATAGTTCCCCAGCTCACTCCTCCAGGAACACTGTAGAGAAACAGTGTGTCGGAAAGGAGGAATCGGACCTTGTTGGACATGGTATGATCAATGATGAATCAGACAGATATGTCTTTATCATTTTGGGGTTATTGTATAGAAACGGCAGCGTTCATACTAAACGGAGTACCATCAAAGTCGGTAGAGAAGACACCGCATGAGATGTAGACTGGTAAGAAGCCGAGTCTATATTTTCTTAAGATTTGGGGTTGTGAAGCATTTGTCAAGCGACTTTAGTCGGACAAGCTTATAGCCAAGTCAGATAAGTGTATTTTCATGGGGTATCCAAGGGAAACCTTGGGTTACTACTTCTACAACTGAGAAGAGGACAAATTATTTGTCGCTTGGAATGGTGTCTTCCTTAAGAAAGAGTTTCTCGGTCGGGGAGTCGGTGGGAGCATGGTGCAGCTCGAAGAAATTCGAGAGGTACCGACCAGTAGCGAGTCGGCAAAAACCTTAGAGGTTGAGTTGGTCGTGGTACCTGAGCCAGTAGCTGCACCGACACTATGAAGATCGTCTAGATTGCGAAGTGTTCGTGATGTGTTACTGTTGGACAGTGTGAACCGACAACTTATTCTAAAGAGATGGTGGGATCCAATTCTAAGTCGTGGCTTAGATCCATGAGATCCGAGTTAAAGTCCATGGATGAAATATCAAGTTTGGAACTTGGTTGATTTGTCAGACGGTGCAAGACCTATCGAGTGCAAATGGGCCTTTCAAAATAAAACGGATATGAATGGAAATATTTCAGTCTGTAAGGCATGGCTTGTCGTGAAGGGGTTCTGATAGGTTCAAGGAGTTGACTACAATGATACTTTCTCACCTGTAGCGATGCTTAAATCAGTTCAGGTCATGTTAGCTATAACAACCTATTTAGACTATGAGATATGGCAAATGGATGTCAAGACAACTTTCCTAAATGGAAATTTAACCAAGGACGTATATATGATACAACCCGAGGGTTTTGTCGATGCGGGTAAAGCTGACAAGGTGTGCAAACTGCAAAAATCCATTTATGGGTTGAAGCAAGCATCTCAGAGTTCGAATATTCGCTTTGATGAGGTAGTCAAATCCTTTGGCTTCATCAAGAGTGATCATGATTCTTGTTTGTACAAGAAGTTTAGTGGGAGCAAAGTAAACTTTCTGATCTTATATGTGGATGACATATTACTAATTGGAAATGATGTCCAGATGTTGCAAGAAACCAAAAAATCATTGGGAAAGAGTTTTTCGATGAAGGATTTGGGTGAGGCGACTTACATACTAGGAATCTGGATCTAGAGAGATAGATCAAGGCGACTCATTGGATTGAGTCAAAGTACATATTTGGACAAAGTGTTGAAAAGGTTCAACATGGAATCGTCTAAGAAGGGGTTCTTACTGATGTCCCATGGCGTAGAACGTAGAAAGACTCAGTATCCTTCGACAACTAATGAGCAAAGTCAGATGAGTGCGATTATGTATGCTTCGATAGTCGGATCCATCATGTATGCTATGATTTGTACAAGGTCGGATGTTTCCTATGCTCTAAGTGTTGTGAGCAGGTACCAGGCCGACCCTGGAGAAATCCAATGGGCAGTAGCTAAAAATATCCTTAAGTACTTGAGAAAAATTAAGGATATGTTCCTAGTTTATGGAGGTGAGGATGAACTCAGTGTAAGGGGTTACACGGATACGAGTTATCTCTCACTGACTCAGATGATTCTCGTTCACAATACGGATATGTGTTTGTAATAAACAGAGGGGGTGTGAGTTGGAAGAATTCCAAGCAAGAGACTATGTTTGCATCTACGATAGAGGCTGAGTATATTGCCTCCTCGGAGGCAGCAAAGGAAGCCGTTTGGATGAGGAATTTCCTCATGGATCTTGGTGTGGTTTAGGGCTCGTCCAATCCGTTAGACATATATTGTGACAACAATGGTGCGATAACACAAGCCAAGGAACCTAGACAACACCAAAAAAAACATGTACTCATGCGGTACAACTTGATTCGCCAGTTTGTGGATCAAGGTGATATCAAGTTATGCAAGGTACACATGGATGCAAATATTGCGGATCTGTTAACAAAGCCACTACCACAGCCGAAGCATGAGGCACACCTAAGAGCTATGGGCATTAGATGCCTAGACATGTGATGTCGTATGATTGACTCTAGTGCAAGTGGCAGACTGTTGGGAATATGCCCTAAAGGTAATCATGTATGATATTATTCCCAATGTATTCATAAAGTTATTATCCTTGTATGAACTACTAATATATATCATTGAATATGTGATCGATTGTGGAACTATATATTAATGTCACTACAAGAATCTGGGTGGTTCATGACGATCTGATATCATCGTGGATGAGGGTCAAAACATCATAGATGGCCATCCGAAACGTATTCTGCGACGAAAAAATAGGTCATGAACCTCACGTCATAATTGAATCCTTGATGTTTTCTCTGTCTAAAAAGGTCACGGGCCTCCTGTGACGTTCGTCCAATTTCGTCGCGACAAACTGGACCGGCCAGGCCCAGGCCCGTTCTTTCGTGACGTTTTTATTTCGTCATGAACGATGCCACATGGTGGATGGCACCGCGAACTGCCATCAACGACGTTTGCTGACATCATTGTTGTCGTCTATGATGTCATGTCTATCAAGACGTTTATTTTTCGTCATGACTTGATTCTGTAATCGCTGCTTCCTTACGTCATCATGTCGTCTATGACGTCATGCCAGCCGTGACAAATTTCATTTCATCGTTGCCTGTCGTTGACAGGTAGACACGTGATCCATTCAAATGATAACACGTGGGTCAATTGCAGGATAAGACGAGGACCAATCAGTGCCAGCCACATATCGTCTAGAAGAAATGATGATGTAATCAGTCTCGCGACGTTACTAACCATGATGGAATTATTTCGTAAAGAAACACTTAAGACGTTTATAGGATTACAATACATAAGTTGACAGAAAATTCCAAGACAAATGTTTCACTCTTGAGAAATGAATACCAGACTTAAATAAGATATAAGAAGGTTCAACTCATGCCAGACACATTTCCACAGATTCACCATATTGCATGTTATGGTTCGGACATGTGAGCTAACACTTGTTGTATTAATGCATTTGCCTCTTCTTGTTTCTTCCTCAAGTCTTCTTGTTTCTTCCACGTTGCTTGTAGGTCTTCCAAATACTTCAGCCTCTCCGCCTCGCCAAATTCGTTCACCTGCTGCAACTCCTCAATGGCACAACGCAGTTCCACATTACCTGCTTTATGAGCCTCGAGTTGAGCTTCTAGCTGAGACTTGGTTGGTTTCGAAGTACTTGCAAAGATGCTGATGTTCTTCAGGAAAGTTGGCTTTCTGTTGTTCTGAGACATCACAAAGTGCATAACATCGGTAGAAGGAATTGCTTCATCCTCTGTGCCATCTTCTGGAGGATATGACACCAACTTGCTTTCCACGACTGCCTACAAGTTTTAGGAATAGAATAGAATATGAGAAACCTAGCGAGCAAATAATAAGCACATCGTATATGTGAGGGAAGAAAAGGGCATTGAATTTGACGAAGATGGAAAGTATTATGGAGGACTTACAGTTGCTTCTTGCATATTGTTAGTCAAGCCATTTTCGAGCAGTTCAATGGAGCCTTCCTCCATGTCGCACAAAACCTCGTAGCTGCGAGCACTAGTGGCATGAGGGTACTTGACGAGTTGTCTGATGTTCTTGTTTTTTCAGACAGAGCCTAAACAAATAGGGAGCATACAGTTAGTCTAGCTTAAGCAATTCAAACAGGAGAAGTTTAGTAAATAAGACATGACCTTGTTTCTAGGGTCGGACCAAAAATCGACAAGCCTGCACCACTCCTCATTGCTCATGTGTTCCACAGGAGATATCCTTCTAACTTCATTCGTTGGGAAATTGTCAAAAAAATTGTTTCTTCAGAGTATGCCGTTGATTTCTTGCGTGCCTCATTAACTGCTTGTTACAAGCAAACTGCACGTCAGGTAGAGAGGGGTCCATGACAAACTTTTGCTGAAATAAAACAAAGATTATCAGATTTCGCATTAACAACAAAGGAAGAAGGGACAACTGAGTGTTACGGAACATACAAAAAGTTTGCCATAGAAGTCTTCTCTGACATCCGGCCTCTCCCTGTACTCTTTCCACTAGGGGAAGATAGGCATCTGAGTCCTGAGTGTTACTGCACACTGATGGCTCAAAACATATTCGAGCTCGTTGGAGAACCCCAAGAGGAAGGTATGATGAGCACATCAGCAAGTTTTCCCTCAGTTATGAAACCAAGGTTATCGAAACAGTAGGAGCAAGGAAACACCTCCAAGGTGTTGTTTACAACTTGGAATCTTGCACAACACAACCACAGAACTTTGCCTCCAACTTACAGTGAGGTTGTCAATCTCATCGGTTTTGCTGAAAACAAAGGATTAAACGTATTGTGTGGAAGATAGTAATTGCTTGCAGAAAGTAAACAGAAAACAGTAAATAGATTGTAGATTGATGGTAAAGAATGGACTGGGGTCCATAGTTCACTAGTGGTGATTCTCCTTAAGATAGATAACATGTTGGGTGAACAAATTACAGCGGGGCAATTGACAAACATCGAGAAAGCATACATGCATATACTAATCATCTTCACTCCTATGAGATTTGATTGGGCATTACAACATTATACATAGACCGTAATCCAACTACATCTATTTCTAATAATCCACCTTAAGGTTATCATCTAAACCCCCTCCAGTATTAAGTTGCAAGCAACAGATAATTGCATTAAGCAAAGTGTGTAAAGTAAACAATACGATTGTTCTATGAACAAAGGATTGTTGTTTTCTCCCTAGTAGCAACAACACATCTAGTACCTTAGAGATTTTTGTCACTTCCCCAGATTACTAGAGGCATGAACCCACTATCGAGCATAAATACTCCCTCTTGGAGTTGCTAGCATCTACTCGACCAAGATAGCTACTAACAACGGAGAGCATGCAAGATCACAAAAAACAAAGACATGATAGAATCAATAATCAATCTGAAATAGCATCTCAATATCCATCGGATCCCCGCAAACACATGTAAGATTACAAATAGATGATCTTGATCATGAATGGAGCTCACAAGATCTAAACATGGTAGCACAAAGGAGAATAACCAACCATCTAGCTACTACATGGACCTGTAGTCCAGGGATGAACTAGTCACGCATCACAGCGAAGGCAGGCATGGTGATGAAGAAGGCCTCCAGGGTGATCTCTCCCCTCCGGCAGGGTGCCGAGAAGACCTTCAGATCCCTCCCGATCTAGGGATGGAGATGACGACGTCTACAAACTCTTTCGTGGAATTTTGATCGGGTACTTAGGGGTTTTGTATCGAAGGCTTCTTATAGGCGAAAGGGGAGGCCAAGGGGGTGCCCGAGGCGGCTGCAACACCCCCAGGCGCGGCCAGGCTTGGCCGCATGGTCAGGTGGTGTAGCCGGCCCCTGGCCCCTCTCCGTCTCGTCTTCTGGCTCCGTGTTCCCCTTGGTGAAATATTGACTTTGGCTTTTGTCCCGTCCAATTCCGAGAATATTCATTTTCTGGCTTTTCTAGAACCAAAAACAGCACAAAATAGGCAACTGACACTGTGGCATCTTGTTAATAGGTTAGTTCTATAAAATGTGTAAAAATACTCCAATGTGTGGACAAAACATAAGAACATAGATATAAAACAAGCATGGAACATCAAAAATTATAGATACGTTTGCAATGTATCAACATCCCCAAGCTTAACTCCTGCTCGTCCTCGAGTAGGTAAGTGATAAAAATAAAGAATAATTTTTGAGGTGACATGTACCATCACAAACTTGATCAAAGTATTTGTGAAACATTGATAGCTGGGATCATAGTACTTTAAAATAGCATGAAAGATATAGTTCTAACAATAAGGCATAGCAACTATGTTGTAGCATGAAAAGGTAGAAACAAAAGATTCATGAATAACAATGCTTTGCAAGACGTTTGTTTGTTTCACATAAAGAAAACATAATGAGAATGGTATTCAGCTTGTCCCTCATAGTGTAGCAAAACATAAATGCATAGGACACCTTAAAAGTTCATAAGGGTGACTAGATACAAATAGTTTAAGAACAAGCAATATCAAAGTTATGAATCAATCAACAAGTCTTAGAACAATACACATTAAACTAAAAATGACCACTATGCTCTCTCAATAGGTGCATAAAGATAGAAGATGGAGACTCAACATAAGTAAAAGAAAGGCCTTCATAGAAGGAAGCAGGGATTCAAGTCTCATAAAGAGCTTCCAAAAATTATGGTACTTATTAGCTTTCAGCTCTCATTACCCCTATCATAAGCATCTTTAGGTGATTAAGGTTAAAGTGACACAACTAACAGGATATGCTTGACAAGTGATAAGTTGAAATCTCATGCCCCTTGCTTATGAGTACCGAACCTCATGCTACTCAACTTCAGTCACAAGTAAGCTCTTGTCATTGTAAGTACATATGTATCATAGAGAACCACCAACGGGGTACCCCTTGACCCATGACACAGGAGCTATCCCATATCAAAATGACAAGGCAACAGACAATGAGCATCTCAGCGATCTTTTTATTTGCTATTTGCATAGTTTTTTATTGAGGATGCTTCATAGAATGCTCATTATGGTTATGCTGCAAGTTTCCACCATGATTAGGCATAGCTTAGGCTAGCGGCCCGGGCGTTTCTCTAACACACATACAAACTCCATGATCTTACAAGTTCCCCTTTTGTTTCACATCGCCGGGATCCATAAGTAAAAGAATCATGATATCAACGGAATAATAAGTGCAATGTTGAAAGCGTTGCCCATGATACATGGTTCTGCTAACGTCAGCTTAAAGCACAAGCATATACACAACAAATATGGACACAATGGTTCAAGATTACTAAGTGCAAGAAAGTAAAGTGTGCCATCAAGTTCGTGAGAGCTTTAATCACTAATTTTCACATAACAAGTTTAATTCGGAAGGTAGATAAAATCATAAATATACTTGGAATAGCAAATGCTAATAGGTAGGTATGGTGGACTCTTTGGAATAACTTGGTTTTATTTGGAGTGGGGTGCATGAGTGGAACTCATACTTGGTTATGGAGGCTAGCAAAAGACTGGGAGCGACCAACTAAGAGAGCAATAATGGCCATAATCATGCAAAGCGACAAAACATCATTAATTAAAGCATAAAGTGATATTACAAGTCAAAAACAAAATGATCATAGAGGCTATGGTGACTTGGGATAGTCTTAACATGGTGTGAGCATGCCCCAAGTTAACCCAAATAAAGCATCAAAGGAGAATACCACAATACTATGCTTTAATATGCTAAAACAACACATGATTCTTTCAAGGCACATTAAGCAATCTGAATTGTTTATAACATGTCATGCTACAGCAAAAATCACTAAGCATAAAGCCAAAACAATATCAAGCATGGCATGACAAAGCATAGGCCACAGTTAAAAACAAGCTCTTTTTTACCACTTAAGCATGAACTTTTCCTACTCTTTTCCAATCCAAACCAACTTATTTGAAAACTAATGTATGAATGAAGGGGTCCAACCAATTTATTCAAGCAAACTAAGTGATGACCCACAAGTATAGGGGGTGTATCGCAGTATTTTCAAGGGAAGTGAAACCCAATTTATTGATTCGACACAAGGGGAGCCAAAGAATATTTATAAGCATTAACAACTGAGTTATCAATTCAGCTACACCTGGAAACAATCTTGCTCACAGCAGTTTATCAGTAGCAGTAGTTTTGTAGTAGGAATAGTAAAGTAATAGCAGTAGTAAAAGTAAAGACGATAGTAACAATTGCGAAATGAGAGGATTAGAGCGCGGTAGGCATAGGGATGGATGGACGGGCGTTGCATGGACAAGACAATTCATATAGCAATCAGAACATAGGGCATTTGCAGATAAATAAGATAAAGCATCCAAGTACTAAATAATCATAGGCATGTGTTCCATATCTAGTCATACGTGCTCGCAATGAGAACTTGGACAATATCTTTTGTCCTGCCAGCCCGTTTGCAGCGGGGCCTCAAGGGAACTACTAGCAATTAAGGTGCTCCTTTTAATAGAGCACCAGAGCAAAGCATTAACACTCCATGAACACATGTGATCCTCACATCAAAGCCATTTCCTCTGGTTATCCCGATTTCTGTCACTTTGGGGCCTTTGGTTCCGGACAACAACATGTGTATACAACTTGCAGGTAAGACCATAAACAATACTATCATAATGAATCAATAACATGTTCAGATCTGAAATCATGGCACTCAGGCCCTAGTGACAAGCATTAAGCATAACAAGTCGCAACAAAGTCAAAAAGCACTAATAGTAGATACTAGGCACCATGCCCTAACAATCCGATGCCATTACATGAACGATCTCATCCAATCCCTACCATCCCCATAGCCTACAGCGGGGGATTACTCACTCATAGATGGGGGAAACATGGATGGTCGATGGAGAAGCGATGGTGATGATGATGGCGATGATCTCCTCCATTTCCCTGTCCCGGCAGGGTGCCAGAATGGAGTTTCTGGTTCTGAATCGCGGAATCTGGTGGTGGCAGTGGAGCGGAACTCTTTCTGGAAAAACGTCGAACCCCCCTAGGTTTTTGGGTCAAGAGGCGACTTATAGGCGAAGAGGGAGGTCGAGGGGGTGCCTGGGGCGGCTAGACCACCCCCTGACGTGGCCAGGCCTAGCCCACGCGGTGGTGGGATCACCCCTCTCCATCTCGTATTCGCTCTGGTGCCTCGGTGAAAATCGACTTTGGCTTTGTCTGTCCAATTTCGAGAATATTCATTTTCGACTTTCCGGAACCAAAAAGAGAAAGCGATACTGGCACTAGGGCTCTTGTTAGTAGGTTAGTCCAAGAAATCATATGAAAAGTACTCCAAAGTGTGGACAAAACATAAGAAAGTAGATAAAACCAAGCATGGAACATCAAAAATTATGGATACGTTTGCAACGTATCACTAAGCAAACGAAAACCAAAAACAAAAAGGAAGACGCTCCAAGAACAACACAACTATGCATAAAACAATAAAAATGAAGTGTTTGGAAGAAACCTGAAATTTTTATTGGTGAAGAAGGGGATGCCTTGGGCATCCCCAAGCTTTGACGTTTGTACTTCTTGGATATTTTTTGGGGTGACACGGGTGGTATCCCCAAGCTTGAGCTTTTGTCCATTCTTCGTCTCATTACATCATTCTTCCCTTACACCTGAAATTTTTCCTTCATACAAAACTTCACACAATCTTCATTAGCAACATTAGTGTACTCAAGATAATAAATATTTAGGTTCAGTTTCAACACAAGTAAAACTTTCATTAAAACACAAGCTACTGTAGCACTTCCTTTAAAAAGTTCAAATAATCAAAGAGAACTCAAAGAGAAAGAGATTAAGAGGCAAATGCAAATAATGACAGAAATCTGTTAAAACAGACCAGTAGGTAGAAAGAGATTTTTTTGAAGACCTTATATTGCTAAAATAGAAAAGTGTTGAACTAACGAAAGTTGGGTAACAACCTGGGTCAGAAGCACAAAAAATTACAGCTCAAACCGATATATTGAGAATTTTCACGAATTTTTACAGCGAAGCACAAAAATCTGTTTCAGGACAGCAACTTTCCCAAGCATTATTTCTCTCTCATTAGAGGTTACTCTTGGCACAAAAACCGCACAAAAATGATAAGAAGAGGTTATTACTGAAGCAATAACTTCCAAGACTCAACTAAAACTTTTGGGTTATCTTCCAATAAGTACTTTTCTTTAACGCCTTTATGTTAAGCATAATAAGCAAGAAAAGAATCAAGTATTCTCAAATGAAGAAGCATTAAGAACAAATTTTGTTTTAATAGGAGAGGCAAAAGGAATCTTCTCTCTCTTCTTAGGGAAGTGTTCTATACCTTTCTTGAGTGGGAATTGATATTTAATGGTGCCTTCTTTCATATTAATAATGGCACCAACAGTTCTAAGAAAAAGTCTTCCCAAAATAATAGGACAAGAAGCATTGCATTCAACATCCAAAACATGGAAATCAACGGGGACATAGGCATTGTTAACCATAATAAGAACATCATTAACACTCCCCATGAGTTTCTTTTTAGCATTATCATCAAGTGGGACATTTAAATAACAATCTTCCAATGGTGGCAAATCAAGCATTTCATAAATCTTTCTAGGCATAATAGAAACACTACTATCAAGATCACATAAGGCTTTGAGATCAAAATCATTCACTTTCATATTAATTATGGGTTCCCAACCATCGTCTAATTTCATAGGAATAGAAGCTTTATGTCTCATCTTTTCTTCTTTAATTTTTATGAGAGCATTAGTAATGTGTTTTGTAAAGGCCATATTCATAGCACTAGCATCATGACCTTTAGCAAGATTTTGTAGGAACATAATTACTTTAGAGATATTGTAACCATCAAGATCAAAATCATAATTATCATTTAAAGTAGTAGAGCTATTGTTTCCCATATTTCGAAGAATTTCAACATTTTTATTAGAAAAGGTTCCATTGGGTTTACTAGCTTCAACATTAGTGGTAGTGATAGTAGAAATACTAATATTTCTAGCAATTTCATCTTCTCTTTCCCACTTAGCATGCAATTCAGCTAATAGTCTAACATTTTCATCAATTCTAACTTGTATGGCATTAGTAGCAACAAAGGGATTTTCAATAGTTTCAGGTTTAGCAGCCATTTTATTAATCAAAGAGGATTGTGCTTCAGAAAAAGATGATATATTTCTTTTAGCATTAGAAAGTTTTAATTGCAAACTAGGAATTTCCCTATTTAAACTCTCAAGTTGATGACTAATATTTTTCAAAATAGTAGATTGTTCCTCCATGGTTTTAGTAAATAATTTATTCTACTCATATTGCATTTGCATGAAGTTTTTAGTGGCTCTTTCCACTTATAAAATTCTTTCTTCACTAGGTATTCCAGGTTTACCATGATAACCATAAGTATTATTAGGAGGGTAAGGCCTATAATTGTTATTACCAAAAAATTTCATGTAGGCATTGTTGCTAAGATTATTATTTCTTATAAAGTTCACATCAACTTGCACTTCTTGAGCAACCAAAGAGGCTAAGGGAACATGATTTGGATCAATATGAGCTTTCCTATTAACAAGCATAGACATAATAACATCAATTTTATCACTCAAGGAGGAGGTTTCCTCAAGAGATTTTACCTTCTTAGCTTGTGGAGCTCTCTTAGTGTGCCATTCAGAATAGTTAACCATCATATTATTCAGAAGCTTTGTTGCAGCACCCAAAGTAATGGTCATAAAGGTACCTCCAGTAGTAGAATCTAGTAGATTTCTTGAAGAATAATTTAGTCCTGCATAAAAGGTTTGGATAATCATCCAAGCAGTTAGTCCATGAGTGGGACAATTCTTTACCAAAGATTTCATTCTTTCCCAAGCTTGAGCAACATGTTCATTATCAGATTGTTTAAATTTCATTATTTCACTTCTCATAGATATAATCTTAGCAGGAGGATAGTATTTTCCAATGAAAGCATCTTTGCATTTAGTCCAAGAATCAATACTATTTCTAGTTAGGGATTGCGACCATTCTTTAGCTTTTCCTCCCAAAGAGAAAGGAAACAATTTAAGCTTAATAATATCCCCATCTATATCCCTATGTTTTTTCATCTCACAAAGTTCAACATAGTTATTAAGATGAGCAGCAGCATCCTCAGTACCAATACCAGAAAATTGTTCTCTCATAACAAGATTGAGTAAAGCATGTTTAATTTCAAAGAAAGTAGCTTCAGGAACAGGTGGAGCAATAGGTGTGCACATGAGATCATTATTGTTGGTGCTAGTGAAGTCACACAACTTAGTGTTTTCAAGAGTAGTCATTTTTTGTGTTTTGAATAAAGAAAGCAAACTAGTGCAACTAATTTTTGTGTGTTTTTGATAAAGAAACAAGCAAACAAAGCAGAAATAAACTAAACAAAACAAAAGCAACAAAGTAAAGAGATTGGTTATGAGGGACTCTCCTTGTGAATATGTCCTTGACTCCCGGCAACGGTGCCAGAAAAGAGCTTGATGGCTCAAAATATATTCGAGCTCGTCGGGGAACCCCAAGAGGAAGGTATGATGAGCACAACAACAAGTTTTCCCTCAGTTATGAAACCAAGGTTATCGAACCAGTAGGAGCAAGGAAACACCTCCAAGGTGTTGTTTCCAACTTGGAATCCTGCACAACACAACCACAGAACTTTGCCCCCAACTTATAGTGAGGTTGTCAATCTCACCGGTTTTGCTGAAAACAAAGGATTAAACGTATTGTGTGGAAGATAGTAATTGCTTGCAGAAAGTAAACAGAAAACAATAAATAGATTGTAGATTGATGGTAAAGAATGGACCAGGGTCCATAGTTCACTAGTGGTGGTTCTCCTTAAGATAGATGACATGTTGGGTGAACAAATTACAGCGGGGCAATTGACAAACATCGAGAAAGCATACATGCATATACTAATCATCTCGACTCATATGAGATTTGATTGGGCATTACAACATTATACATAGACCATAATCCAACTGCATCTATGACTAATAATCCACCTTCAAGTTATCATCTGAACCCTCTCCAGTATTAAGTTGCAAGCAACAGATAATTGCATTAAGCAAAGTGTGTAAAGTAAACATACAATTGTTCTATGAACAAAGGATTGCTGTTTTCTCCCTAGTAGCAACAACTCATCTAGTACCTTAGAGATTCCTGTCACCTCCCCAGATTACTAGAGGCATGAACCCACTATCGAGCATAAATACTCCCTCTTGGAGTTGCTAGCATCTACTCGGCCAAGATAGCTACTAACAACGGAGAGCATGCAAGATCATAAATAACAAAGACATGATAGAATCAATAATCAATCTGAAATAGCATCTCAATATCCATCGGATCCCCGCAAACACAACATGTAAGATTACAAATAGATGATCTTGATCATGAACGAAGCTCACAAGATCTAAACATGGTAGCACAAAGGAGAATAACCAACCATCTAGCTACTACATGGACCCGTAGTCCAGGGATGAACTACTCATGCATCACACCGGAGGCAGACATGGTGATGAAGAAGGCCTCCAGGATGATCTCTGCCCCCCGATAGGGTGCCGGGAAGAGATTCAGATCCCTCTTGATCTAGGGATGGAGATGACGGCGGCTACAGACTCTTTCATGGAATTTTGATCGGGTACTTAGGGTTTCTATATCAGAGGCTTCTTATAGGTGAAAGGGGAGGCCGAGGGGGTGCCCGAGGCGGCTGCACCACCCCTAGGCGCGGGCCAGGCCTGGCCGCGTGACCAGGTGGTGTGGTCGGCCCCTGGCCCCTCTCCGTCTCGTCTTCTGGCTCTGTGTTCCCCTCGGTGAAATATTGACTTTGGCTTTTGTCCCGTCCAATTCCAAGAATATTCATTTTCTGGCTTTTCTAGAACCAAAAACAGTAGAAAACAAGCAACCAGCACTGTGGCATCTTGTTAATAGGTTAGTTCCAGAGAATGTGTAAAAATACTCCAACTATGGACAAAACATAAGAAAGTAGATATAAAACAAGCATGGAACATCAAAAATTATAGATACGTTTGCAACGTATCACACACTCAGTGGCAAACTTGGCATCAACCACTGGTGACACTGGTCTAGTTCTTCCTGGAGGAACGACAAGTTGAAGTCTTTTTGTGGGTATGTTTTCAACCACCAACTGAGGATCATCATGCGTAACACTGTCTCCAGAATGATTATGCCCAAATTCATCTACAAGAATATAATGGGTATGAGTTAGTGACGAGGGTTTAACTCGTCAATTCCCATTGTTATGGACTTGGGTTTTGGAGATGGAGGGAGCGCTGGAGACATCAATCCGCTAGCAAACAAGCACAAAGGGACGCAAGTTTTACCCAGGTTCAGGCCTCGTAGAGGTCCCTACTCCTGCTTGTCTGCTCTTGGAATTAACGAAGGAATCGAAGATTACAGGGGCGCGCAGATGCAATCTGGCGAGAGTTGTGGAAACTAGGGTGGTGATCATCCTCCTCGCCGCCCCCTCCTAGCCTTTATGTAGATAGGCTAGGCCTCAGGTAGCAGGTCGAGTCGGTTACAGATTAGGGTTTCCCTTTGAACTTTCTATCTTAAGCTTCTTCTTGTCTCGCAAGCAATCAAGAGTTCGTGGGCCACTCGAATTCTCCATTGGGCCTTGGCAACACCGTGGGCTTCTGCCATATCTGGACCATATATACCAAGCTCGAGTACCTGTAGGGTATACCCATGCCAGTAGCCCCCGAGTGTCCAGTGGAATCACAGATTCGACTGGAGACTTTATGAAGTTTTTCTAGTGCGTGACTGAGCATTTTCAAGTGTCATGTTTGTGTCATAGGGATTGATGATATACGTGCTTGATTTAACCAATGTATCGGTGTCAGTTAACTATCTTAGGGTAAAACAACGCAATCTACTCAAACTCGAGTCCCCGGACTCGAATTCGGAAAAGTGCTAGCATAATTCGACTTAGGCCGCAGAGGTCTTACAGGAGTCGAATTCCAGTGTATAAGTGTGAGCACTCGACGCGTCCGTGAAGGCATGTTCATCGCACCTGTAGGTATGGATATATTTTTGGTAGTGCGCAGCAGATGCATTGCCAGGCCTTATTCATGTCTTATCTTCACGATGTAAGCGCGTCATCCGAATTTTTTGTCATCACGGAGATGATTCGGGTGGCCCAGGAGACGTAGTCTCTTTGTAGGCAAAATATGAGGCGGAGTCGCCATAATATTCGAGTGTGGATGTTATCAACACACAATACGATGTACCAGAAAATAATCATAGGGTGCGTGACCAGCGCTCCCTATGGGAGTAGCCCCCGAGTGCCTACTCGAGTCGTAGAGTCGAGTGGGGACTAAAAAACATTTGTTGCTTGTTTCAGTCGAATATGCTTTCAGCGCTCCCTATGGGAGTAACCCACAGTTTATGGTCGAATCGATGATTCGAGTGGAGGGTTTATCTTGAATGTTCGTATACCTGCATAAAAAATATTTCGGGTGCGCGGCCAGTGCTCCTGTTAGGAGTAGCCCCTGAGTGCTTGGTTGAGTCAAAGACTCGAGCAAGGACTAAAGTAGTCGAAATCTTCTGCTGCTGGAATCAATGACGTTAGTGCTGACAATGTGATGACCTCAGTTGCCCGTGTGAGCGGCTTTGACGGGACGCGACGAGTGGTGGGTCCCACTTTCTGACTTCGATTTGACTGGGCGTGCGTAATCTTTTGTTTTAACTGTGTCTCCTCGATTTCCGCGCGTAATGAGAATAGTGGGGGGACGGTTCGTGCTTCAGCTTTGCCACGTGTCGATGGCGATGTGCACCACGCGTGTAGTAGGGTTTATGCTAGCCATTGGATGGTGTCTGCAAGGAGGTTAAGTAGCAGTGTAGCTGCGGTAATTTTGCCATCTGTCTTCTTTGCTCGTGCCTCCATTGCCATTGCTGCTGCTCTCTGCTTCCTTGCGCACTTCCTCTTTGTAGCACTGGACCACCTCCGTGTCCTGCCTAGTTACTTCCTTCGTTCTCACCACTGGGCAAGAAGGAAGGAGGTGCCGCCGCTGGATTCGCGGCCACCATTGTCACCGCCAAGAAGAAGGGCGGTACCACCACCGTGAGCACCAGCGCCACCAGCGCTAGGAAGAAGAAAGGTGCTGGCACCCGCATCACCAATGGCGCCTGGCGGGCGTCCATCATCAAGCCCGCTGAACTACATCTTCATCGTCGAGATGGAGTTCTTCCTCCCGCAGAAGACGACTCACGAGTGCCCGGTGAGGAGGTAATCCCTTGTCCTCCTCCGGGTTTCTGGGCGATGTTCCTTGCGTTCATCATCCGAGGTCTTTCTCTTCCTCTGCATCCTTTCTTTCATGGTCTCCTTTGTTTCTATGGACTCCAGCTTCACCAGCTATCCCCAAATTCCATTCTCCACATCTCCTGCTTCATTACTCTTTGCGAGTGCTGGCTCGGAATCGAGCCGCACTTTGGCCTCTTCAAGAGGCTTTTTAAGCTGAAACGCCAGTCGGCGTCCGGTTCGGTAGTCTACGACATAGGAGGCTGCGGGCGACTCCTTTGTCACCTATTTTTCCATCAAGCTCACTGTGTCCGTCCAAGGGTGGAGGGACAAGTGGTTCTACATCCACGACCAGAAGGCTGATGGAGAGCACTACGGACTCGCGCCCTTTGATCCCGCGGCGACTTGCAAGAGGAGGCGCTCCTGGAAGAATGTCATTATGCCCGGTGAGTCCGAGGAAACAGAAGTGTTGTATAAATGCGTCCGCGACCTCGAAAACCGCATAGGCAAGGAAGAAGGTGGCGCTGCCCTCATTCGCACCTGGTTGCGCTGCCGCGTCCAGCCTCTGCAGGCCAGAGTGCACCCTATGTTTCACCGGACTGGTGCTGATGATGTCACTCGCGTGTCTGCCGAGGGCATTTCTGCGGGTGAGGTGGATAAGAGGGTGCGACTGGTGACCAAATACACCGCCAAGGAGGTTCTCCCAGGCGAACCGGTTGTGCCTCTTTTCGACGCGTCTAACCCTCCTCCTGAGGTAGAACTGTACTGTGAAGTAGTTTTCGTTTTTGATTGCCTTTATGATGCTTTGATATATAATGTTGTATCTTCTGAATGTAGGACTGGAAGGTGTCTCCCAATTTTCCCCCTCGTCCAGAAGGGGTTATCCCTCGCGAAGTGGATGAAGAGGACGAGTCGGAATCGACCGTCCCAATTGAAGAGGAGGAGGGAGCCCCCGAGTCCAGCGACCAGGACACTCCCAAGCGTTCCCGCAGCAAGGACTCAGATGCCTCATCACCAACGATGCCATAAGTCCCTTCTATTGTTGCAGAGGAGCCAATCCCCGCCGTTCCTGTGCGCTCCATTGCTCCTCCTGTCCGGAAGAAGCTGCGACTGCCGAAGGAGTCGTCAGAGTCAGAGGAGAAATCCTTCGACCTTGATAAATTTAGCTGATGAGTTCTGCATTCGTGACCTCGTTTTCGTTTCTTTTTGGAGTTGCTTTTTTCCTAAAGTTTTTGCTTGATGTGTTTTGTAGCCAAGCGTCGTCGTCGTCTTCTGACGATGTCTAATTTGTGAAGGAGTCCGGAGTCGCAGACTCCAAGGCCAAGGAAGTGGCCGAACGGTCTTCTTCTCCTCCATTGGTGGCCCACTCCGGACACAATTCGTTGAGTTCCCCACATGCTGGGGAACACCAGATGGTTGCCCGGATGACTGTGCGACAGTCATCTTCAAAGTTTCTAGAGGATCATGTAAGCGTCCTTTTGCTATTTTGGCAGTCAAATTTATACTTGGTGCTATTGCTAAACTTTTGTTTTCTTCTGATGCAGCTTATCGTGAAGGAAGTTGCTCATCTAGCGGAGAAAGTCCTTGTCATGGGTCGGCAACACGCTCTACTGGACAATCGCCACCGAGTTGTCGGAGGTGAGTTTTGACTTCGTCTTTGTCTTCGTGAATTTTATGAATTTGATTGATGATACACCCTGTGCGTTGTAGTTGAGCACAATGAACTACTTCGTCGTGCTGATGCACTCGAGAAGACGCTTGCCGCGACGACGAAGAATCGCGACGAGGCAATCGCAGCTCTGGAGGAGTCGCGAAAGCGAGAAGAGGATCTCCGTGCTTCCACTGTTGAGAGGGAGAAGTTGTTTGAGGAGCAACTTTTCTCTATTGCCAAGTCCCTCTCAGGTATTCTTTCGGCTGGATTTGGCATTGCTCTTTTGCTTTGACATGTGGTTGTTGTACTAACACTTTTGAGTATGCAGATGCCAGCGGCCTAAGCTTTGACGCCCAGTCTCTGCGTCGCGCGGATGCATTGGCAGGGGCCATCGCTGCAGTCGAAGACCGCAGTGTTTCCCTCCAGGAGACGCTGGGGAAGGCCAAGGATGTTCTCAGTCCCATACGCGAGGATTTAACTCCCAAGGCCAGACTGATCGACAACCTTGGAGACCTAGTGGAATTCCTCGCTGGAGGTATTCCCGTGGACTTCAGGAACTCGCAGTGTTCCGTCGGCGCGACCATGGCACTCGCGATGGTGCAAGCACATGGCGTGGAGATGGACCCTGCCGCTATTTCCGAGGCGATGCCTGTCGACGCTGGAGGCCAGCAGGTAGTGTTTGCTTCCTTCACCGGTAGCTGTGCTAAATATGGTCCTCAACTTATCGAGACAGTCGCCAAGTATTCCGAGGAGCGGCGGCGAGCGAAGGCAGCAAAGGCCGCGACATCTGGGGCTACCACCGGCAAATCCGTGGCATCAGAGACTTCCACGGATGCGATGAAGCCCCCGAAGCCAAAGTCCAAGTCGAAGAAGCAAAATGCTCCTTAGTCTACATATGTAATAGATGTAGTTGCCTTTTGTTGAAACTATGCCTTTGTGTGAATGTCCCTATCGAGACCTTGCCATGCTTGAATGCATTCGTGCCTTTTGTCAATGTTTTCTTGGTCCCTTATTTTCTCTTGCTTGGTTTGTGATAGGGTACGTCGAGTGGTCCTTCGAGTGGTCCTCATGATCCTCCGCCCACCGATGAATCCTTAGCACAGCCGCGCTCAAAGGTGGAGGAGTTGTCGTTGCTTTCGCGACTGCGTGATCGCATTAAGCAATTGGAGCGTGAGTTGCCCATCCTCCATGGTAGCGCAAATGTATGGAAGTCGAAGGCGGAGAAGGCCACCGCCCGTGAGAAGTATCTCTTGGAGGAGGTGGCGCAGCTGAGCGAGCAGTTCAAATGTTAGCTTTCTGCCCTCTCATTTTTTCTTTTAGTCAGTCGCGACCATGCTTTGTTTTCACACTTTGCCATTTTGCTTGGTGTAGTTGTCAGTGCTCGTCATCCGCATGATGAGAAGGACCAGATTGCCATTCGAATGAATGACCTGACCCAGGAGCAACTGTAGGCGAGTGGGTACTTTTGGGTGGACCATGATTGTGCGATCGCGCTTACGACCCTGCAGGATCGTGCTTCTCGAGTACTTCATTTTTTCAAGAAGGCACACTCGTGCCTTAGGCATATTTATCAAACGATGTTTCCGTTGGACGCCGTCCCTTCAAGCCTATTGGCTCTTCTGGCGAAGTTCCAAGATTTGAGTGCAGTTCGCGAGTGCGTGCGGCAGCAGTTAGTAGCTGGTGCTAAGGCTGCATTGTTGTTGGTGCGACTGCATAGACCGGATGTAGATGTCGCAGCTGTTGCTGCTGGGCCTCCGCCTCCGCCAGAAGGTATGACCTGGGACATGGTTCCGCACTACCAAGCAGTTGATCGCCCAACAGAAGAAATTGTCGACTTCTTCGAGGAACAAACGAACGTTCTTCTGTTGCAGCAGTAGCATGACTTGTATCCTACACATAATTGTACAAGTGTTGTAAAGTTCGTATAAATATGTTGGATGTAAGTAATACCCATTGACATGTGAAGAGCTTGCTAGCTTTTATATTTTGCGAGTGTATTTGTGCTCTGCAGTTCTTTTTCGTTAGCCTGACTTGTGTTATCTCAGCACCTTGCCAACATGTCAGTTGCGTTGCAACTGGGTTGGTGTTTATCAAGGGGTTCGATTAATATTGTGTCAGCTACTCAGGAAACTGCGATTTGTTCGTAGAATGAAAGTGTAAAGGGTGGCGCAGCCCCCGAGTGATAAAATTGCAAAAAATAAGGAAAACACAGAGTTTTGGGGCACTGAGCTTTATTTATTCACAAAATAGTACGAGGTACAATGTGTGGCTAAGTAGCCTGGCTGAATAGCCTTATTTGTAAATGTAAAAAAACGACTAGGGGTAGAAGCAACGCAGCTGTGTGATGTTCCAAGGTTTGGAGTATGCGACTCCTGTCTCGAAATCTTTAAGGCGATAGGCGCCACCTGGGATTACTTCTGTAATCACGTAAGGTCCATCCCAAGGGGACTCGAGCTTGAGATGCCCTTGCTGCTTCAGTCACAGGACCAAGTCTCCTTCGACGAAGGATCTGGGGCGTAGCCTTTTGCTATGGTAGTTGTGGAGGCTTTGCTGGTAGATCGTTGATCTCTTTGCTGCGATTTCCCGTGCCTCGTCAAGGAGGTCGACGGAGTCTTCGAGTGCAAGAGTTGACTCCTGCTCGCTGTAAGCAACCACCCGTGGGGCTTTGTAGCATACTTCTGCGGGTAACACCGCTTCCGCACCGTGTACCATGAAAAACGGAGTGTATCCCGTGGCACTATTTGGAGTTGTGCCCAAGCTCTAGAGTACGGATTACAGCTCGTCTGGCCAGCACTCGGCGGCTTGTTCGAGTGGCTGGAGGAGTCGTTTCTTGATTCCACCGCAGACGAGGCCGTTGGCCTTTTCGACTTGACCATTGGTCAGCGAGTGAGCCACCGAAGCGTAGCTTATGTTGATTCCCAGGTTTTCACAGAATTCCTGGAACTCCTTAGAGGTAAAGTTCGTTCCATTGTCCGTGATGATGCTGTGTGGTACTCCAAATCGGTAGACAATGGACTCGAAGAACTTGAAAGCGCTGGCCCCTAATTCATTTGTCACCGGCATGGCCTCGATCCACTTGGTGAACTTATCGACTGTGACCAAGAGGTAGACGTAACCTCCTGGCAAGGATTTCGGGAGCTTGCCGACCATGTCGAGTCCCCATTGCACGAAGGGCCAAGCCAATGGTATTGGCCGGAGTTCCGCGCCAGGTGCGTGAGGTTTTTCCGTGAATCGCTGGCAAGCGTTGCAGCGCTGGACGATGTCCTTAGCGTTGCGCATGACCGTGGGCCAGTAGAATCCAGCTCGTAGAGCTTTGGCAATGAGGGCACGACTGCCAGCATGGTGCCCGCAAGTGCCTTCGTGGATGTCAAGGAGGACGTCCCTTCCGTCCTCGTTGGAGACGCACCGTTGGAGCACTAATGTGATGCTGCGCTTGTACAGTTCGCCGTTAATGAGGGCGAATGCCTTGGATCGCCGCTATGATCGCCGTCGTCGCCGGGTCATCCGGCGCCTCTTCCGAGTAGGTATGTAATGTAGGGTTGTGTCCAAGATGGCTCGATCATCATGATGCTCATTGGTCCTTCGAGTCCTGTATCAAGCTCTAGGTCATCGAGTGTTATTGGCTCGTTGGGTGGCGTAGCCCCCGAGTCCGTTGACGCGCTTGCTTTCTTCTCTAGGGCATTTGGCTTGATGGAGCATTCGCAGATGCGCTCGAGAAATACCCCAGGTGGTATGGGGCGCAGGTGGAGCCAATATTGGCGAGTAGATCTGCCTCTTCATTGCTTTCATGGCCCACATGTCGTAGCTCACAGCCGTCAAAGTCCCCTTCGAGTGTGTCGTAGAGGTCGCGATAGGCGATCATGTTGTTGCTCAGTGTGTCGCACTCGTGCATCGTTTGGTTGACCACCAGTTTGGAGTCGCCGTAGATGATGAGCCTTTTGGCGCCAAAGGCTTTTGTCATCCGCATCCCATGGATTAGAGCCTCGTACTCAGCTTCATTGTTGGAGGCAGTGAACTGCATTCGCAGAATGTATTTCAGCTTGTCACCCTAGGGCGATGTAAGTATGACACCTGCGCCAGCTCCGTCCTTTCGTTTGTATCCGTCGAAGTGCATTGTCCAGAGGTAGGACATATCTGGCTTGTCGGGGAGCTGGTTCTCCATTCAGTGCACGAGGAAATCAGGGAGAACTTGTGACTTTATCGCGTCGCGCTTTTCGTATGTGATGTCTCATGGAGACAGTTCAATTCCCCAGAGAGCGACTCTCCCAGTGGCATCAGGGTTATTGAGTATGTTCCCGAGCGGGGCGTCGTTTACCACCACGATTGAGTGCTCCTGGAAGTAGTGGCGCAGTCGCCTGGTTGTCATGAAGACGCCATACGCCAGCTTCTGGTAGTGCGGGTACCGCTGTTTTGTTGGCGTGAGCACCTCCCTGAGGTAGTAGACTGGGCGCTAGACCCCGTGGACCTTGTTTTCTTCGGCTCGTTCCACCACAAGCACCGTGTTGACCACCTGGTTGGTGTCGGAGATGTAGAGCAACAACGTCTCTTTTTCGCGTGGAGTCACTAGTACTGGCGAGGTGGATAGTAAACGTTTGAGGTCCTCGAATGCTTCTTGCACCTTGTTTGTCCACTCGAACTTGTCAGCTTTGCGGAGAAGTTGGTAGAAGGGCAGTGCCTTTTTGCCCATTCGACTAATGAATCGACTGAGCATCGCGATTCGCCCAACCAGCTGCTGGACGCCTCTTACGTTCTTCGGCTTCTCCATGGCTAGTATGGCTTTTATTTTCTTCGGGTTTGCTTCGATCCCCCTTGCGGAGATGAGATACCCGAGTAACTGCGCAGATGGCACGCCGAAGGCGCATTTTGTCCGGATTGAGCTTGATCCGGTAGCAGTCGAGGTTGGCGAAGGTCTCGCGTAGATCGTTGATTAGCGAGGCTTCCTCTTTGGTTTTGATGACGATGTCGTCAACGTAGACTTGGACGTTGCGACCAAGTTGATTCTTGAGGCAAGCCTGCATGCATCGCTGATAGGTGGCTCCTGCGTTTTTAGCCCGAAGGGCATCATGTTGTAGCAGAACACACCAAAGGGTGTCGTAAACGCCGTTTTCTCCTGATCCTCCTCCTTCATTTGAATATGATTATAGCCTGAGTAGGCGTTGAGGAAGCAGAGACACTCACATCCCGCTGTGGAGTCGATGATTTGTTCGATTTGCGGAAATGGGAAGTGATCCTTTGGGCAGTGCTTATTCAAGGAGGTGAAGTCCACGCACATACGCATGATAGTCGTGTATTTTAGGCACAAGCACTGTGTTAGCGAGCCAAGTGCTTTCCTTGATCGCACGTATGAATTTTGCATCGAGGAGTCTGTTGATCTCCATTCCGACTGCTTTTGCTCTTGGTTCAGACAGCTGCCGGATTGTCTGCTTGATTGGCCTTGCGTCTGGATTCACGTTGAGTGAGTGCTCGACGAATTCCCTGGGAACTCTTGGAATGTCCGCTGGACACCAGGCGAAGATCTCCTAGTGCTCACGGAGGAATTCGACGAGCGCGAGTTCCTATGTGGAACTCAAGTTGTTGGCGATGAGGGCGGTCTTGGTCGGGTCCGCTGGATGGACCTGGACTTTCTTCGTGTGCACCGATGAGTCGAAGGACAGGTCGGGTGAACTTGGCCTACTCAGGGGAGGCAGACTGTTGTCTGCCGACTCCTTTAATTTTGCGAGTTCCTCTTGCATGCCGAAGGACTGGGAGATTCTGTTAAATTCCCTATCGCAGCTGTCGGACCTCTCGAAGTTGCCATTGATTGTGATTACGCTGTTTGGACCTGGCATTTTCATCTGCAGGTAGGCATAGTGCGGCACTGCCATGAACCTTGCGAACGCGACACGTCCGAGGATGCAGTGGTATTGTGAAGGCCAGCCGACGACTTCAAAGTCGATGCGCTCCCGCCGAAAGTTTTGCAGTGTGCCGAACATGACGTCGAGGTTGATTTTGCCCAAGGGATATATGCCTTTCCCTAGGACGATGACATGGAACGTCGTGTCTGAAACTTCCAAACACGTCAGAGGGATCCTCATCGCACGCAAGGTACTTGCGAACATGAGGTTAATGCCGTTGCTGCCGTCCATGAAGACACGACTCATGTCGAAACCCCCAATCCGCGCCTCGAGTACGAGGGGATAGTGGCCTGGGCGAGGAACTTGGCGTGGGTGGTCACGCCTGTCGAAGGTGATGTAGGAGTCGCTTCCACTGAGGTACTCAGTGGTGGAAGGTGGAGAGTTTATCGCCAAGTTTACTTGGCGAGTGATGGCCTTCTGCACTCGATTTGAGGGACACCCTTTTTGGATCATCCCCATGTTGCCCACGGCTCGTGGGTATGGCTCGCCTCCATGATGCTGGCCTGGTGCGACCGCGGGTGGCGCTGGTCCGGGTGGTGGTGGGGGAGCTCCATGTGCCACAGCGCCTAGGGCGGCTCCGTAGCCCCTGTTGACCGCGTCGCGATTCATCCGAGCTAGGCCCTCGTGGAGTTTGAGGAACTCGTGGAAGTCCTTGAGCAGGTGGCTAGATTTCTTCTTGCCATCGTGCTTGTCGATGTAGAAGTGCATGTTGCATGGCCCGGACAGTTTGTCCTCGATAGATGTTACGGGTGCCTCTTCGCGAGTGCAATGTTGCCACACCTGCATGGTTTTTCTGCTATCTCGGTATCCACCACCGTGATATCCGATGTTGCGGTTGTTGTCACGTTTGTCGGCATAGCCGGCTGCAACCATATTGACCTCGTCGCGGTCATCGTAGACACGCATTCGACGTTTGCCTCGGCGGTTGCGTCTGCGCCCAAGGTCGTCGTCATCGGAGTAGGTGCGGTTTTTCATCGAGTCTTCTTCGTCAACCCACCGATTCACGATTTCCATCAGGGGGTCGATTGTTTTGGGCTTCAAGCGGCCCAGCTCCTCCCTAAGCTCTATACGGCGAACGCCGTCGTGAACGCGTCGATTGCGCGGTCCTCCGAGATGTTTTCTGCGGAGTTCTTGATGATGGACCACCTCTGGATGTACGAGCGTAGCGATTCACCCTATCTTTGCTGGCAGCTTCTCAGTTCTTCGATTGGTGTGGGCCTTTTGTAAGTGCCCTTGAAATTGCACACGAAGCTATATACCAGCTCTTCCCAGCTGTGAATGGATCCGCGCGGGAGGTTGTTGAGCCATGCGTGAGCGGCGCCCTGCAGCTGTAGCTGCAGGCGTTGCATGGACGAGCTTCGACTCCCTCCATGTAGTCTGACGGAGGAGATGTGGTCCTCCAACCAGATTTTCGGGTCCCGTAGACCGTCAAATTTTGGGTTCTCCGATGGGAGTTTGAACCCCTTAGGCATTCGCTTCTGCCTGATGGCCCTGCTGAAGCATCTGGCGCCGCAGAGCTCACTCTCGTCTTCTTCCGAGTCAGTCGAACGAGCGCGCCTTGCCTGCATCTTGTCGACTTTGTGTTGTGTGAGGTCATCGCGTGCATCGTAGTCGCGGTCATGCCGCCGTGAGCGACGCCGCCGTGACAGATCGTGACTGTCGTCACTGAAGGAGTATGAGTAGTAATTTTCTAGAGCCTTACTTTTCTTTGGCTCTTGCATTGGTTCTTTGTCGAGGGCGGCCTCGATTAGCCCTAAGCCCGCGATCGTAGATTGGTGCATGGCAGCTCGCGGGTCTCCAGCCGGTGGCTGGTTGTTAAGGAGGTACATGGTGGCCGCTGTCACCGCGACTTGCGGCGTCTTTAGGAGCATGTTGCCCCGCGTGTCGACTGTCATAGAGCCGAAGTCGAGGACTTTCATGGCCTCTACGCGTTCTTGCTCGGTGAGGTGGGCCACTCGAGATCGCCTGTTGTTGGCGACGTATTCGTTGCCTTTGGAAGAGGATCCTCCATGGGAGGAGAGCCTGACTCGTCGAAGACTCGATTCGTCCGCCGCCTTTCTGCGCGCTTTGAGTTGCGCGATCACCTGTTGTTGGCGCTTGAATTCCTCCTTTAGTAGCCAATGGTAGCCCATCAGCATGTCTTGTGGCGTGTTGGGGGTAGAGGATTGCCCCGTAGAGCTTCGCGATAGCGGGCCCACTCGTTGTCGCTGAGCTTGGTCAGCATGCGCTCACCTGTGTTCGCATTCACCGAGAGCGATGGTTCTCCACCTGTCCCGTTGTTGACGGGCGCGCCGTTACTGCCGTTGGTGGGGCCGTCGTTTGCGACTGGTATGCTGCCATTAGGCGTGTTGTTGTTGGGCGGTCCGGTGCCAGATCCAGTGCCGGTGTTTTCGCGATTAGCAGTGGTGTCGGCCGTGTTGATGTCGGCGCACATGAAGTGGTTGGGGAAGCTGTTGCTCCTGCAACTTTCAGATCCAGGGCCGTAGGCTCCATCTTTAGTGGCTAGGTCACCCAGATCGGATTCGCGACTGCTGTCGCTGTCCGTACTCTCAGCTGCTGCTAAGGTGCTGAGCTCGCTAAGGGTGCCGATTGGTGGCAGGAACCATGATGTTGGAGCAATCGCGGGTGCCGTCGGCTGGTTAGGCATGCGAAGCGTGCCCAACTGACCAACCTGGAAGTGGAAGCTCCCAATCGCCAGACTGATTCCATCGCCCATGGACTCGAAAGCCGAGCGAGTGGCCTGCGTGTGGATGGTGAAGTCGAACGCGTCGAAGAGCTGGCGAATCTCCGTTGTTGCGGAGTAGCAGATCGCGGTTGACAGGGCCGAAGAAGCCGTGACATCAGCACTCCCAGTTCCCACAGACGACGCCAATTGATGAGGTTTTAACTCGTCAATGCCCATTGTTATGGACTTGGGTTTTGGAGAAGGAGGTGAAGGAAATATGCCCTGAGAGGCAATAATGAAGTTCTTATTATGTATTCCTTGTATATGATAGATGTTTTATTTTGCATGCTATAATTGTATTAATAGGAAACGCCAATACATGTGTGTTTAATAAACAAATAAAAGGTTCCTAGTTATGCCTCTCTTATAGACTTGCTCGTTGATTAACAAGATGATCAAAGTTTCCTAATCATGGACATTGGATGTTGTTAATAACGAGGTCACAACATTTGTGAAATGATGCGATGAACATTCATCTGAAGTATAGCATTACGATCAAAGTCATTATGTTTATATTGCTATAACATCATACGAAGTAATATTTATCCTTAGACCATGAGGTCATGTTAATTGCTGACATCAGAAGAGTAACTTGATAACATCAAACGTCACACTGTAAAAGGGTGACTATAAAGGTGGGTTCAGATACTCCGAAGATGTCATGTTGAGGCTCATGGATCAAGAGTGGAATTTGTCAATCCCGAAGACGGATAGATATACTCTGGGCCCTCTCGGTGATATCACATTAAGATAGCTTGCAAGCAAGTGATGTGATCACTAGAATGTTATATCACGGGAACGAGAAAAGAGTGCATGTCAGTAACGAGATCGAACTAGGTATTTGGATACTGATGATCGAATCTCGGACATGTAATATATCATGAGACAAAGGGATTAAATTACTAGCGTTAAAGGTTCTCACGATCACAGAAGTCATCGTTGAATGTGCAGGAGTTAGTATGGATCTCCAGGTCTCGCTTCTGATTATTGATTTGAGAGGAGTCTCAATCATGTCTGCATTATTCGCGAACCGTAGGGTGACACACTTAAGGGTTACCAAACACCATCTTGGAGCACATATGTTTTAGACGAAAGAATTGCAAAGCACTGGAATTATTTCGATGGAAACCGGAATTGTTTTAGGTGAAATTGCAGAAACTAGTTCTGCATGTGATATTGAAATGTTACAAGGGGTTTTATGTGAATGTTTGTTAATTAAAGTAATTAACAAAATTCTGAATAAAATAAATAAATGAGTTTTATTAAATGAGAGTTGCATTAAATTTGGTGGAAATTTAATGCATGCGAGTGGAACTTTGGGTGGAGGCTAAATTGATGTGAGTGGAGCTTCCACCACATGAATGAGGAAGAGGTGGGGGCACCCCCCATGGGCGCCGGCCATGGTAGGGGAGGAGCCCCGCCTCTCCTATTAAAGCCCCCCTCTCCTCCCTCACAAAGCACACCTCCTCGTGAAGGATCTCTCTCCCCCTCTAGATATATTCCCCCATGGTCTCGGATTAGCGAGATACATGTTCCCGGTGGCATTGTGTCTGGAAGGAGTTGCTGCTTCCGCTGATTCGCTGGAGCGAGGAGGTGGAGGTTTTTTGGTGGCCTGAACGTGTGTGCGAGGACGGATGCGCTGCTAATTTGCGGCGCTAGGACTTCCACACGATCTTGAGATCGGCAAGCGTACGACTACATCATCCACGAGTTCCAACTCGTTAACAAAACTCTGTTGTCTTCGAGGGTAAGTTCTCTATGGATGTATATCCACCTGTTGCTTGTATCTAGTAGATAGATCTTGGCATATAGTTCTCATCGTAGGATTTTTTTGTTTTCTATGCTGCGAACCCAACAGTGGTATCAGAGCCTGATCTATGCGTAGGTGCTTTGCACGGGTAGTACACATATGTTTATATGTGGGCGATGATGATCATGTTATTGCTTCTTTCATGTATTTTGGATATTGGTGGCATAGTGGGATGAAGCGGCCCGGACCAACCTTACATGTCATCACACATGAGACCAGTTCCACGACTGACATGCAACTAGTTTTGCATAAGTGGACGGCGGGTGTCTGTCTCTCCTACTATACTCAATATCTGATTTACAACGAGTTGCTAATAACTTGATTATCCTCGTTGTGGTTCTATGTTCGTAGCTAAGACCGGTTCTATCTCCGAAAGCCCTAAGCCACGTAAAACTTGCAATGGATAAATTAGAGGCGTCTAGTTTAGATCGTTGCTGGGCTAGTGTCTTGATATGGTAATGTTGTAAGTAGATGTATGGTAGATACTCTTACAACACACTTAACGTGTAAGTTCCATAGACCTTGGCCTTACACACAAAGGAATGAAAAAGATCATACCACGATACATATGATAGAGATCAAATGCATGGACCATATCATCCCACTTTACACATTAGATGTTCGTATCTTATATTGCTAGTTTGGCACTTTTAGTAGCATTGTAAGATGATCCCTCATTTAAATATCAAGATAAAATGTGTTCTTCCTTAAGTATGCACCGTTCTATGGATCGTGTTTCGAGACATCACGTGATGATCGGGTGTACTTGACTCTATGCTTTCATACAACGGGTGTAAGACAGTTTTACACACGTGAATACTAAGGTTCTTACTTGGCGAGCCTAGCATGTACATACATGGCCTCGGAACACGGACCGAAAGGTTAAGCATGAGTCATATAGTTGATATGATGCCCATATAGATGCTCGCCTTTGAAGCTACACCGACTCACGTGATGATCGGACTTGGGGTAGTGGATTTGGTTCATGTAATCACCAAAAATACACGAGGGATGTCGTTTTTGAGTGGGAGTTCATTAGTAATTTGGATTAGTTGAACTCAATCTATCATAAACTTAGTCTAAATAAACTTTACAAATTCTGTTGTAGATGGCACCACTTGCTTTTAATTTCAATGTGTTCATGGAGAAAGAGAAAGTTGCTGCGAATGGTAGCAACTTCACCAACTGGGCTATGAATTTGAGGATTCTCCTCAGTGCTGCACAAAAGCAATATGTGCTAGAGGCGCCGCTAGGCCCCCCACCAGCTCCTAATGCCCCTGACGAGGAAAAGAATGTCTATATCGTCAGGAGGATCACAACTTAGTTCATTGCGGCATACTGTATGGGCTAGAGCCAGAACTTCGAAAGCGTTTCGAAAATGGCAATGCTTTTGATACCATGGGAGAACTGAAAATGATTTTAGATACCCATGCTACCGTAGAGAGTTATAATGCTTCTGAAAAGTTCTTTAGCTGCATGATGGAGGAGAACAACTCCGTTAGTGAGCATGTACTCAAAATGTCTAGGTACGCCGATAAGCTTGTGTCCTTGGGAATAACGATTCCCATTGACCTAGGCATATATACATCATTTTCTCCAATATCTACCACCTAGATACAAGAGCTTCGTGATGAACTATAACATGTAGGGCATGAAGAAGTCTCTTCCCGAGCTTCTGTTAATGCTTAAAACTGCAGAAGTGGAGATTAGGAAAGAACTTCAAGTGTTGATGATCAATAAGACCACCGGTTTCAAGAAAGACAAGAAAGGCAAGCAGAAGGGAAAGAAGGGCGGCAAATCTGTTGCCACACCTGAGAAGAAATCCCGAGCTGGCCCTAAGTCTGATACGGCGTGCTACTATTGCAAGGGGACTGGCCATTGGAAGCACAACTGCCCCAAGTATTTGGCGGACAAGAAGGCCGGCAAGGCAAACAAAGGTATATGTGATATACATGTTATTGATGTGTACTTGACTAGTACTCACAATAGCACCTGGGTATTTGATACAAGATCGGTTGCTAATATATGTAACTCGATTCAGGAGCTGCGGAACAAGCGACAACTAGCAAGGGATGAGGTCACGATGCGGGTCGGCAATGGATCAAGAGTTGATGTGATCGCCGTTGGAACGCTGCCTCTCCATATGCCGTCGGGATTAGTGATAAATCTAAATAATTGTTATTTGGTGTCTGCACTGAGCATGAATATTGTATCCAGATCGTGTTTCATGCAAAGTGGTTATTCCTTTAAATCTGAAAACAATGGTTGTTCGATTTATATGAATGATATATTTTATGGTCATGCACCTGTGATGAATGGTTTATTTCTGTTGGATCTCGATAGTAGTATTACGCATATTCATAATGTTGATGCTAAAAGGATTAAAATTGATAATGATATATCTGCATATATGTGGCATTGCTGTCTAGGTCATATTGGCATTAAACGCATGAAGAAACTCCATTCTGATGGACTTTTGGAATCACTTGATTTTGAATCATTTGATACATGTGAGCCATGCCTTATGGGCAAGATGACTAGAACGTCGTTTTCCGGTTCAATGGAACGGGCGACAGATTTATTGGAAATCATACATACTGATGTGTGTGGACCAATGAGTGTGTCGGCGCGAGGTGGATATCGTTATTTTCTTACTTTCACGGATGATTTGAGTAGATACGGGTATATCTACTTGATGAAACATAAGTCTGAAACCTTTGAAAACTTCAAGGAATTTCAAAATGAAGTGGAAAATCATCATAACAAAAAGATCAAATTTATGCGGTCCGATCATGGAGGAGAGTATCTTAGTTACGAGTTTAGCACACATATGAAAGACTGTGGAATAGTTTCACAACTCACGCCTGCCGGAACACCACAACGTAATGGTGTGTCAGAACGTCGTAATCGTACTTTATTGGATATGGTTCGATATATTATGTCTTTGACTGACTTGCCACTGTCATTTTGGGGTTATGCACTAGAAACCGCTACATTCATTTTAAATCGGGCACCATCTAAATCCGTTGAAATGACACCGTATGAATTATGGTTTGGAAACAAACCTAAGCTATCAGTTCTTAAAGTTTGGGGATGCGATGTTTATGTGAAGAAACGTCAGTCGGATAAACTCGAACCCAAAGCGGAAAAATGCGTCTTCATAGGATGCCCTAAAGAAACGATTGGGTATACCTTCTATCACAGATCCGAGGGCAAGGTTTTTGTTGCCAAGAATGGATCCCTTCTTGAGAAGGAGTTTCTCGCGAAAGGTGTGAGTAGTCGGAAGGTAGAACTCGAAGAGGTTATTGAACCTTCTCTTCATGAAATGGCGAGTAGCACAACAACGGAAATTGTTTTGGAGTTGACTTCACCTGATGAAGAGAGAGCTAATTATAATGATCATGAAACTCTGAAAGAGGACACTATCGAACCTCGCAGGTCAAGCAGGACACATGCAGCTCCTAAACTATACGGCAATCCTGTTATGAATTTCATGATTGATGAAATAGATGACCCTGTGACGTATGAAGAAGCGATGATGAGCCCGAATTCCAAAAAATGGCTAGAAGCCATGAAATCCGAGATGGAATCCATGTACGAAAACCAGGTTTGGACCTTGGTGGACTTACCTCACGATCGAAAGGCCGTTGAGAATAAATGGATTTTCAAAAGAAAAACCGATGCTGATGGTAATGTGACCATCTATAAAGGTCCCCTTGTCGCAAAGGGGTTTCGACAAATTCAAGGAGTTGACTATGATGAGACATTCTCTCCCGTGGTGATGCTAAAGTCGGTTAGGATTATGTTAGCAATTGCTCCATATTTCGATTATGAAATATGGCAGATGGATGTCAAAACCTCATTCCTCAATGGTAATATTGAAGAAGACTTGTATATGATGCAACCCAAGGGTTTTGTCAATCCTAAGGATGCTGATAAGGCATGCAAGCTGCAGTGATCCATCTATGGACTGAAACAAGCATCTCGGAGTTGGAATCTCCGCTTTGATGAGGTGATCAAAGAGTTTGGATTTCTCCAAACTTATGGAGAGGCTTGTATTTACAAGAAAGTGAGTGGGAGCAATGTGGCATTTCTAATATTATACGTGGATGACATATTATTGATTGGAAATGATATAGATCTTTTAAACAGTGTTAAAAGTTATCTAAACAGCAAATTTTCGATCAAGGACCTTGGTGAAGCTTCATATATATTAGGCATTAAAATCTATAGAGATAGATGAAGGCGCCTAATTGGGCTATCGCAAAGTACATATCTTGATAAGATATTAAAGAAGTTTAATATGGTCGGAAGTAAGAAGGGGTTCTTACCTATGTTGCAAGGCAAGACATTAAGTAAGACTCAAAGTCCGGCTACGGCAGAAGAAAGAGAGATAATGGATAAGATCCCCTATGCCTTAGCCATAGGCTCTATAATGTACGCCATGCTATGTACAAGACCGGATGTGGCACATGCTATTAGTTTGACTAGTAGGTACCAATCTGATCTAGGTTCAGAACACTGGATAGCGGTCAAGAATATCCTTAAGTACTTAAGAAGAACTAAGGATATGTTTCTTGTATACGGAGGTGAAGAAGAGCTAGTCGCTAAGTGTTATGTCGATGCTAGCTTTGACACCGATCCGGATGACTCTAAGTCTCAATCCGGATATGTATTTCTCTTGAGCGAACAATGTTAGTTGGAGGAGTTCCAAACAACTGTGGTGGCTGGATCAACGATGGAGGCGGAATATGTTGTCGCCTTGGAAGTCACAGAGAAGCGATTTGGATGAAGGAGTTCATAATGGAACTAGGTGTGGTTCCTAGTGCATTGGACCCAATGCTGATCTATTGTGACAACAATGGAGCCATAGCCAATGCCAAGGAACCAAGGTCTCACGAGAATTCCAAGCATATTAAGTGCCGATTTCACTCCATCCGCGAGCATGTCAAGGATGGAGATATAAAGATTTGTAAAGTACAAACAGACCTAAATGTAGCAGATCCGTTGACTAAAGTTCTCCCTAGGGCAAAACATGATCAACACCAGAACTCCATGGGTGTTAGATTTATCACTATGTGAACTAGATTATTGTCTCTAGTGCAAGTGGGAGACTGAAGGAAATATGCCCTGAGAGGCAATAATAAAGTTGTTATTATGTATTCCTTGTATATGATAGATGTTTATTTTGCATGCTATAATTGTATTGATAGGAAACGTCAAAACATGTGTGTTTAATAAACAAATAAAAGGTTCCTAGTTATGCCTCTCTTATAGACTAGCTCGTTGATTAACAAGATGATCAAAGTTTCCTGATCATGGACATTGGACGTTGTTAATAACGAGGTCACAACATTTGTGAAATGATGTGATGAACATTCATCCGAAGTATAGCATTACGATCAAAGTCATTATGTTTATATTGCTATAACATCATATGAATTAATCTTTATCCTTAGACCATGAGATCATGTTAATTGCTGACATCAGAAGAGTAACTTGATAACATCAAACGTCACACCGTAAAAGGGTGACTATAAAGGTGGGTTCAGATACTCCGAAGATGTCATGTTGAGGCTCATGGATCAAGAGTGGAATTTGTCAATCCCGATGACGGATAGATATACTCTAGGCCCTCTCGGTGATATCACATTAAGATAGCTTGCAAGCAAGTGATGTGATCACTATAATGTTATATCACGGGAACGAGAAAAGAGTGCATGTCGATAACGAGATCAAACTAGGTATTTAGATACCGATGATCGAATCTCAGACATGTAATATATTATGAGACAAAGGGATTAAATTACTAGCGTTAAAGGTTCTCACGATCATAGAATTCATCGTTGAATGTGCATGAGTCAGTATGGATCTCCAGGTCCTGCTTCTGATTATTGATTTGAGAGGAGTCTCAATCATGTCTGCATTATTCACGAACCATAGGGTGACACACTTAAGGGTTGCCAAACACCATTTTGGAGCACATATGTTTCAGACGAAAGAATTGCAAAGCACTGGAATTATTTCGATGGAAACCAGAATTGTTTCAGGTGAAATTGCAGAAACTGGTTTTGCATGTGATATTGAAATGTTACAAGGGGTTTTATGTGAATGTTTGCTAATTAAAGTAATTAACAAAATTCTGAATAAAATAAATAAAAGAGTTTTATTAAATGAGAGTTGCATTAAATTTGGTGAAAATTTAATGCATGTGAGTGGAACTTTGGGTGGAGGCTAAATTGATGTGAGTGGAGCTTCCACCACATGAATGAGGAAGAGGTGGGGGCACCCCCCATGGGCACCGACCATGGTAGGGGAGGAGCCCCCCTCTCCTATAAAAGGCCCCCTCTCCTCCCTCACAAAGCACACCTCCTCGTGAAGGATCTCTCTCCCCCTCTAGATATATTCCCCCATGGTCTCGGATTAGCGAGATACATGTTCCCGGTGGCATTGCATCTGGAAGGAGTTGCTGCTTCTGCTGATTTGCTGGAGCGAGGAGGTGGAGGTTGTTCGGTGGCCTGAATGTGTGTGCGAGGACGGATGCGCTGCTGATTTGCTGCGCTAGGACTTCCACACGGTCTTGAGATCGACAAGCGTAGGACTACATCATCCACGAGTTCCAACTCATTAACAAAACTTTGTTGTCCTCGAGGGTAAGTTCTCTATGGATGTATATCCACCCGTTGCTTGTATCTAGTAGATAGGTCTTGGCGTATAGTTCTCATCGTAGGATTTTTTTTGTTTTCTATGCTGCGAACCCAACAGGAGGGAGCACTGGAGGCATCAATCGGCTAGCAAACAAGCACAAAGGGACGCAAGTTTTACCCAGGTTCAGGCCTCCTAGAGGTCCCTACTCCTTCTTGTATGCTCTTGGAATTAACGAAGGAATCGAAGATTACAGGGGCACGCAAATGCAATCTAGCGAGAGTTGTAGAAACTAGGGTGGTGATCGTCCTCCTCGTTGCCCCTCCTAGCCTTTATATAGATAGGCTAGGTCTCGGGTAGCAAGTCGAGTCGGTTACAGATTAGGGTTTCCCTTTGAACTTTCTATCTTAAGCTTCTTCTTGTCTCGCAAGCAATCAAGAGTTCGTGGGCCACTCGAATTCTCCATTGGGCCTTGGCAACACCGTGGTCTTCTGCCGTATCTGGACCGTATATACCAAACTCGAGTACCTGTAGGGTATACCCATGTTAGTTAGTGTTATACAACAGTAAATGCAATGAGTATGATTCACACAATATAATGTTAATCGGTTACTTTAGAGCAAGCAATTTGTTCAACATGTTACCTTCTTGATCCTAATCAAAACGGTCAAATAACCATCCATGACATTTCACATCAGGCCCCTCACCTTGGGTAGTTGAACCCTCAGATGCGCAGTCCCTTTGGAGAGGTACACAGTCGCATTGGAGATGCGCTTGTGCATGGCCAGGCGGGGGTTGCTGCTTGCCGTGGGGACATTCATAGTTGCTTTGGAGAGGCACCCGTGCATGGCCCGGAGGGGGCTGCTGCTTGCCTTAGGGAGGTGCTCACGGACGGTAGGGAGCGGGCTGCTGGCCTAGGGGAGGCGCCCACGGACACAAGGGATCTGGCTGCTGGCCTTGGGGAGGTGTGTGCTCGGCTTGGGCAGCTTCCCAACCGCCTTGGTCAACTGGTTGCTTCCCCTTGGACCTAGTTTTTCTGGAAGTTTATGTGCCTACACCTTGGCCCGCCAAGACGCGCTTCCGAGCAGATGCTAGACCAGCATGAGCCAACGATGTCCTGGCGGAAGCTATCTTGTTGCATTTCCTCTTCAGTGGCTAGAAATTCCATTTGTACCGGTCAATTGGGGATAATAAAGAAGGAACAAATATATGTCAAAATCAGTAAGCAAACAATTCAACACAAGATGAGTAAGAAGGTAAGGGGTCGACCTGCGACTCATTCTCCTCACTAACATCATCTAGGTCTCCTTCAATGATATCTTCCTCCTCTTCAGGATCATAGTCAGATCTAGAGCAGTCATTTCTTGTCATTTTAGGAGAGAATACAGTTGGATATACGAAAAGACTTGCAACGGGCCTAACACCCAGTTGTTGCAAGCGCTCATTGTTTCTCATGATGTTTTTTAGCCGACTTTCTTCCATGGGATGCATTTGAGGATCTAACATTAATAAAAAAATCCAAGTCAGCTACAAATTAAACAGGCAATTAAACAAATTATAACGTATGGTGTTGATTGCCTGATAGCAAACATGAGCAGGAAAATGAACATATTGTCTCTCAAACAAGCAATTTCACAGGCATGGAAAATGAAACACATGAACATCGAGTAGGCTTAAAAGAGCAGAAAATTCATAGGCAAGGAGGTTGTTTACTTGCCTGCAGGCGCTACGACCTTTTTCTTTGTGCGCTTCTTGCCGGGAACCTTGCTGGCCTTCCTTGTCAGCGAGGAGGACGATGATCTAGCATGCCTTGATGGCATGGTGGACGGCGAGGTGGACGGTGATGAGACAAGCATTGTTGGTGGGGTGGACGGCGAGGTAGCAGACCTTGATCCCAAGGTTCATGGAGATAGGGAGGACCTTGTTGGCGAGATGGCAGATGGGGAGGACGGCTAGATGGCAGTGCTTGACGACGAGGTGGCAGATCCACGAGCTCAACGGCTTGGTTAGAAACCAGGAAGGTGAGGATGGGCTAGGGTTTGGGCTAGGTCGATGGTTAGATGATTACTAGGGCGGACAGTGACGGGAGAGGGTACGACGACAGCTGTGCTGCGACGGGCGGGCGACGGCTAGGGCGGGCATAGGGGATTTGGATCTATCTCCTTTCGGTGAGGGGATAAAGAAGGGTTTTCAATAGATTACGTAAATGCCCTCTGCACCAACACATTGGTTATGCTATGCGGATGGGCTGAACAATAATATTAGCACGCGATAGATTCAGCGTGCGAGAATTTGGGTGCCCGAAATTTCGGATTGACGGGAGGACTGAACCTGAAATTTTGGGTTGGCGGGACGACAGAACTACAGATTATTGGCTGTTGGATGAGTGATGTGTGGCTGAAATAAATCAACATTAGGTATCAAAAATGCGACCAAGATTGCGGCAATTAGGGTTCTTAAGCTAGCTGACCGGTCTTGACAATCTCTTACTGGATCTCAGAATAAATGTCTTTGTTTTGTACCTAGAAATGGTTTATAAAAAATGGGGTGAAGCATGCTGGAGTGTGTGTGGTGATGTGGATCATCAAGGTGTGGTTTTAAGAATAACACATGTATTGATCTCTAGGGACTCCATTTAACTCAAATAACCATGGTGGACAGAAAGCCCAAAGAGCCCCTGGAATATGCAACTACCACATGGAGATGGTGAATCAGTGTGACAGAAGCAGTTGCATCACCACACCCAACTGAAGTGTGTGTGTGCTCATGTGGATCATCAAGGTGTGGTTAAGAGAATATATAACGCATGCATTGATATCTAGGGACTCCATGGTGGTCAGAAATCCCAAAGAGCCCATAGAATATGCAACCACCGCATGGAGATGGTGAACCAATGTGACAGAAGCAGTTGCATCACCACACCCAACTAGAATGTGTGTGGATCATTAAGGTCTGGTTTTGAGAATATATAACACATGCATTGATCTCTAGGGACTCCATTTGTGTCAAATAACCATGGTGGTCAGAAAGCCCAAAGAGCCCTAGAATATGCAACTGCCACATGGAGATGGTGGTGAACCAGTGTGGCAGAAGTAGTTGCATCACCACACCCAACTGGAGTGTGTGTGGTCATCAAGGTGTGGTTTTGAGAATATATAACACATGCATTAATTCATCTCTAGGGACTCCATTTGTGTCAGATAACCATGGTGGTCAGAAAACCCTAAGAGCCCTGGAATATACAACTACCACATGGAGATGGTGAACCAGTGTGACAGAAGCAGTTGCATCACCACACCCAACTAGAGTGTGTTTGGTCATGTGGATCATCAAGGTGTGGTTTTGAGAATATATAAAACATGCATTAATTGATCTCTAGGGACTCCATTTGTGTCAAACAACCATGGTGGTCAGAAAGCCCAAAGAGCCCCTAGAATATGGTGAACCAGTGTGACAGAAGCAGTTGCATCACCACACCCAACTGGAGTGTGTGTGGTCATGTGGATCATCAAGGTGTGGTTTTGAGAATAACACATGCATTAATCTCTAGGGACTCCATTTAAGTCAAACAACCATGGTGGACAGAAAGCCCAAAGAGCCCCTAGAATATGCAACTGCCACATGGAGATGGTGAACCAGTGTGACATAAGCAGTTGCATCACCACACCCAACTGGAGTGTGTGTGGTCATGTGGATCATCAAGGTGTGGTTTTGAGAATAACACATGCATTGATCTCTAGGGACTCCATTTAAGTCAAACAACCATGGTGGATAGAAAGCCCAAAGAGCCCCTAGATATGCAACTCCCACATGGAGATGGTGATCCAGTGTGACAGAAGCAGTTGCATCACCACACCCAAATGGAGTGTGTGTGGATCATCAAGGTGTGGTTTTGAGAATATGTAACACATGCATTGATCTCTAGGGACTCCATTTGTCAAACAACCATGGTGATCAGAAAGCCCAAAGAGCCCCTGGAATATGCAACTGCCACATGGAGATGGTGGTGAACCAATGTGACAGAAGCAGTTGCATCACCACACCCAACTGGAGTGTGTGTGGTCATCAAGGTGTGGTTTTGAGAATATATAACACATGCATTAATTGATCTCTAGGGACTCCATTTGTGTCAAACAACCATGGTGGTCAGAAATCCCAAAAAGCCCCAGGAATATGCAACTACCACATGGAGATGGTGAACCGGTGTGACAGTAGCAGTTTGCATCACCACACCCGCCAACTGGAGTGTGTGTCGATCATCAAGGTGTGGTTTTGAGAATATATAACACATGCGTTGATCTCTGGGGACTCTATTTGTGTCAAACAACCATGGTGATCAGAAAGCCCAAAGAGCCCCTAGAATATGCAACTGTCAGATGGAGATGGTGAACCAGTGTGACAGAAGCAGTTGCATCACCACACCCAATAGAGTGTGTGTGGTCATAAAGGGATTTATCACAAACCAAATCCTTATAACTGAAGAACATTGTAAATGCAGATGATTTTAACCTTTCCTGAATAAGAGAGCAACAAAATCTGACACCATGTGGGACCGACTCGTCATGCTGCTGCTCGCTTAACCCTCCCTAGTCCCTACCACTTCGCACACATTCGCTCTGCCCGACCCTCCCCCGGCGACCACCAAATCCCCTTCCTCCCTGGCGACCACCAAATCCCTCCCTCGGCGACAACGGAGGCAGCGGCGGCTATAGGCTCACGGGTAAGGCTCCTCGAACTATGTCCACGCATCTCTACTACTGCGCGTCTGTGTTTAATCACCGGTGACGCGCGTCGGTAATGCTGTGCTCGATCTAGGTCACCGCCTCTATGCTGTAGGTCACCGACGATGGGTCTAGGCCCAGGTAAACACTCGATCTAGGTCTAGGCCCCGGGTAAGCACTTGATCTAGGTCTAGGCCCCAGGTCAACACTCGATCTAGGACCTTACACTTGTTTTTGTCCCTTGATGCTTGTGCCTCTAATTTAATTCTTGTATGTACTCTCTGGGGAAGGTAGGATGAACTGTGAGGATTGTACGTTATGCGGCATTAAGGCTAGGGAGATACATGCGCATGTTCTAAAATTGTTCCTACATTCCCTCAGACTTCTTAATCGTCTTTAGATGGACCACATGGTGTTGAACCCCGAAAATTTGGAAGTTATTGCGCAAAAAATCATGGCAACAACGCCGAGAAATTGCAAGCTGTGGCACAATATTCCATCTTATGACAAGGTGAAGCAACCTATAGCCAAGAAAGCTGAGAAACCGAGGGACCTTACTAGAGGTTAGAGTCATTGACATTGGCTTAAAGTTACAGTCATTCTTATACCGCTACAGATTACTTTCTAATATATTCTTTCTAGGTCCATCGATGAAGGGCGGAGGACTTGACGACATCGTGTTTGGAAATGACATGGAATTGACTTCAAACCAAGCTGCGTATCTCAGAGCAATTTTTAGGACACAAGCCACCTATACCGCACTATGTGTGCAAGATGAAAAAGTCAAATGTCATCCCTGGGAAGGCCAAGATGGTAAACTTCTGAGATTTGACTCTTTAAGGGTGTGTTTGTTTCAAAGGAATAAAAGTTTATAAAATTCCTATGTCTGTGTTTTACAAATCCTTTGAACCAAACGAGCCATAAATCTACTTATGCACATTGAACTATACTTTAGCAACTAACTTTATTCTTCACATCCAGTACTTTTCTGCTAGGTACAACAATGCCCACCTCAATAGGTATATGCCGTTGGAGATTCATGTCATAGTCGCAGATCATGTAGGACGTAAGAATGTTCAGTTCATCCAAGGCAGGAATGATTGTGCCCAAATGACAAGCAATTGGTCAAAGGTTATCGAGGCTACTCGAATCAAAAAAGGGGATTTGTTCGTCTTCACCTTCTTTGAGGAGCTCATATCTGGCTTCACATGTCATGTAGGTCGCCTGAAACAAGGGCACAAAGTACCTGGTTATGCGGGTTGGCTTCATGTGAAGTCGTAGTCGGTTTGGAACTGAATGTGACCTGCAGGTTGTGTACTTGGTTTGGAACTCTTTGTGAACCTGGTTGTGTACTTGGTTTGGAACTCTTTGTGAATCTGGTTGTCTAGTTGGTTTGGAACTGTATGTTGATACGTTGCAAACATATCTATAATTTTTGATGTTCCATGCTTGTTTTATATCTACTTTCTTATGTTTTGTCCATAGTTTGGAGTATTTTTATACACTTTTTGGGACTAACCTATTAACAAGATGCCACAGTGCCAGTTGCCTGTTTTCTACTGTTTTTGGTTCCAGAAAAGTCAGAAAATGAATATACTCGGAATTGGACGGGATAAACGCCAAAGTCATTATTTTACCGGAAGACACATGGAGTCCGAAGGAGAGACGAAGGGGGGCCACAGGGCGGCCACACCACCCCTTGGCGCGGGCAACCCTAGGCCGCGCCAGGGCATGGTGTGGGCCCCCTGTCCAGCCACCGACCTCGCCTTTTCGCCTATAAGAAGCCTTCGATGCAGAAACCCTAAAAAATCGAGCCTCCAGCCACGAAAAGTTCCGCAGCACCGCCGCCATCGAAGGGGAGATTCGAGGGACAGAAAGTCTCTGTTCCGGCACCCTGCCGAGACGGGGAAGTGCCCCCGAAGCCATCTCCATCGATTTCCACCACCATCCCCATCGTCGTTGCTGATTCCCATGATGATGAGGGAGTAGTTCTCTATTGAGGCTAAGGGTTCTACCGGTAGCTATGTGTTCATCTCTCTCTATGCATGATCATATTGTGATCATGAGCTTTGTAATCAAGAGATCTACCTTGCTACTCAAGTGCTTTAATAGATCTCTGCTCTCCCCATGTGTGTGAAAGTGATAGCGTGCACACCATGGTGGCACTTAGGCTAGAGATTATAAATACTTGTTATGAGTTATATTTGGAGTTCGATGTTTCTATGAAATTGTGGTGTTTGTTGGAACCATCTAGAGCTCAAGGTGACAGTGTGGCGTTATCTAGATGGGGAAAGCGATCTTTGAGGTGTGCTGTTATAGCCCTACCATGGATTAGAGTGTCCAACCGGAGAGTAGTTCAGAGTAGTATCATAAAGAGAAGATATTTATATGAGAGTGTTCACTAGTGAAAGTATGATCCCTAGGCCTTGTTTCTAAGCATTGAAACACCATTTGCAATTAGATCTGTTACATGTTTGCTTGCTTCCATATTTATTTTAGATTGCCTTTAGTCTCTTCCCACGTCAACCACACGCCATCAAAGCTATTTTCTGGCACCGTTACCACTTATAATTATCCATACCACTTGTATTTCACTATCTCTTCGCTGAACTAGTGCACCCATACACCTGACAAGTGTATTGGGTGTGTTGGGGACACAAGAGACTTCTTGTATCTTGATTGCAGGGTTGCTTGAGAGGGGATACCTTTGACCACTTCCTCCTTGAGTTCGATAAACCTTGGGTGATCCACTTCTAGGAAAACTTGCTGCTGTTCTACAAACCTCTGCACTTGGAGGCCCAACAACTGTCTACAAGAATAGAAGTGCGTAGACATCAAGCTATTTTTCTGGCGCCGTTGCCGGAGAGGTAAGGTAAAAGGTACTCACATCCTCTGGCTACTAAGCTATCTTATAGTAGTGTTGCTGGTGTGTGAGTGCTCGAAGTTATTTCCTTTAGATTCTGTAATTATATCTTTTAGTTTCTTGTTTTTATTTTCACTAGTTAGGCTTAATGGAAAACAACAACAAAATTAGAGAGCTTTATAGTATTTATCTTGAGTTAGGACATGAAGTGTTTGAAGAGAAAATTAAAAAACCTATGGAACTTTATTTGCGTGCTTATAGCAATGTTATTAGTATGAATTCTTTAAACACCATTATTGCTAATGCTATGGAAAAGTCTAAGCTTGGGGAAGCTAGTTTTTATGAAAATATTCTTTTTAGTCCCCCAAGCACGGAGGAGAAAATTTACTTTGATGATACTATACCTCCAATATATGATGATTACAATGATGAATATGATATTTTCAGTCCACCTACTATTGAGGAGAAAATTAATTATGATTACAAAATGCCTCCTATATTTGATGATTATGGTGACGAGAATAATAATGATAGCTATTTTGTTGAATTTGCTCCCACTACAATTAATAAGAATGACTATGTTTATAGGGAGAGTAATAATTGTTTTATGCATGTGGCTCATGATAAGAATGTTTTATGTGATAGTTATATTGTTAAGTTTATTCATGATTCTACTGATAGTTATTATGAGAGAGGGAAACATGGTTTTATGCATCTCAATAATATTAAGTTTCCCCTCTTTATGTTGAAATTTTTGAAGTCGCACTTGTTTTGCTTTACTATGCTTGTTGCTTTGTGCTTTCATGACTTGTTTCTTTACAAGATTCCTATGCATAGGAAGTGGATTATACTTAAATGTGCTTTGAATTTTCTTCTTGATGCTCTCTTTTACTTCAATTCATATTTCTTATGTGAGCATCTTCTCAAACTATCATGCCTAACTTAAAGGCATTAAAGAAAAGTACTTATTGGGAGATAACCCAAAAATTTTAGTTGAGTCTTGGAAGTTATTGCTTCAGTAATAACCACTCCTTATCCTTTTTATTTGCTTTTTGTGCCAAGAGTAACCTCTAATGAGTGAGAAGTAATGCTTGGGAAAGTTGCTGTCCTGAAACAGATTTTTGTGCTTCGCTGTAAAAATTCGTGTAAAATCTCTATATGTCGTTTTGAGTTGTGATGTTTTGTGCTTCTGCCCCAGGTCGTTATCCAACTTTTGTTAGTTCAACACTTTTCTATTTGAGCAACAGAAGGTCTTCGAAAAAATTAGTTTCTATCTGCTGGTCTGTTTTGACAGATTTCTACCATTATTTGCATTTGCTTCTTGTTGATTCTTTTTTGAGTTCTCTTTTAGGGAATTGAGCTTTTTGAGGGAAGTGATATAGTATCTTGTGTTCTAATGGAAGTTTTATTTATGTTGGAATTGAACCCAAAGACCTATTATCTTGAGTACACTAATGTTGCTAATAAAGATTGTGTGAAGTTTTGTATGAAGGAAAAAATTCAAGTGTAAGGAGAGAATGATGTAATGAGATGAAGAATGGACTAAAGCTCAAGCTTGGGGATGCCACCCGTGTCACCCCAAGAAATATCCAAGAAGTACAAGCGTCAAAGCTTGGGGATGCCCAAGGCATCCCCTTCTTCATCAATAAAAATCTCAGATTCTTCCAAACACTTCATTTTTATCGTTTCATGCACATTTGTGTTGTTCTTGGAGCGTCTTCGTCAAGCATCATCTCATGATAGGGAGATCAAGAAGGTGTTACTTGAGTTTTCCAAAGGGACATGTAGAGGAGTACATATCAAGACCAGGATTTGCCAATCAAGACCAGGATTTGCCAAAGCATCACCTAGGGCCGGCGGCTCCCCCTTGGTGGCTGGCAGGTGTTGGGATTAGTCCCACACCGCCGGCCCCTTGGGTGGTGCCCCTCCCCTCCCACTATATATAGGGGTCTCCCCATTCCCCTTGGAATCATCCCATTCTCTCACTCTCTCTCTCTCATTTCCATTGAGGGATTCTCCATAATATTGGAGAGGACCTCTAGGGTTTTGAGTTCTCCACCTTCACACTATCGTCATGTGATCTTCGGTCTGCCTTCTTCCTATTCCGCTCCTCGGCTGGATTGGAGCCTGGGAGACACCGCCTACACCGGATGTGTGTAGTACTTCGGAGGCACCACACTTGGGGTGCTTGGAGCTTCTCGTCTTCATCGACATACGCCTTCCTGCATAAGGCGTTCCTCGGTCTTCAAGGGTATGAATACCGTATTCCTTCCTTGTTACTTATGTCTACATAGTATAGATCCTGGTTTTAGTGTTCGCATAGTTAGAATTTTTTGTTTTCTGCTACGAAACCCTTTAGTGGTATCAGATCCAGGTTTATGGGTAGACATGTCATACAGATAAAACACATAGCAATATGTGAGCACCGATTTTCTACTTGCTACGCTCTTTTATGGTCTTGTTCATATCGCGACACTGTTTGATGAAGCGACCCCCAACCAACCTCACGTGGTGATTCACGAGACCGGTCCACAATTAAGTCGCTTTGGGGGTGTCTATCTCTCTATGATAGTTGATATGGTATCGACATTGGAGGGCCCTGAAAAGGGAAGTAAAATAACAATCATTGAATCCATGTTGTGGCCCCACATTCATAGGTGGGAAGGGGTTATATCACGAAAGCCCTAAAGCCGCGTAAAACTTGTAATAGATAAAGTAGAGGCGTTTATCTTTATTTTGCATAGGGGCAGGTGTTGTGACATGACAACGACAAGTTTGTGAAAGTTTTCATTAGAGCTCCCGATGGCAATCAAGATGCTAAAACCATGTAATGACACCTTACTTTGTGAAGTATTACTTTATGCATCTTATTATGCTAGTATGATAGTATATTCGACGGTAATGTAATAAGATAATCCCTCACAAAATTCCAGTTATAGTATTCCCCTTGTGCGTGCACCACCAAGAAAGTTCTCCGATATGAGGCAGGTCGTGATGATCGGGTGTCAGACATATATGTGTTCGCATACGATGGGTGTAAGCCATGTTGCACTGCGAATACACACAAGTTAGAATTGGCGAGCCTAGAATGTGAAGACATGGCCTTAGAATACAAGAGACTGAAAGGTTGAGCATGAATCATATAGGATGTGATTGACATTGAGAATGTCTACCTTTGAGACTGCTTTGCCGGCTATGACGATCAGGGGTGAAGTAGTGGATTGGGGTCATGTGATCACTAAACGAATGGAGGGATGTTCGTTTGAGTGGGAGTTCCTTTTGTTTTAAGTTTAGTAGCATAAATTAAAACTTGAACTCATTATTATGAACATGGTCTAAACACTTTGCAAATCCATTATAGATGTCTCACCCACCCACCTTCAACCTTAGCACATTCCTCGAGAAGGACAAGTTGAACACTGATGTGAAAGAGCATGTGGGCCCCCATGTGTGGTTTTGGTAATTAATGACAATCTTTATGGACTAATGTTTGTATTAAGTTGCACTTGTAGAAATTGTCCATTGGCATCGCTTGGAGCATGTGTTGGCTTCAAGATAGATGATATGAAGAAGAAGAAGAGTTGTGCAAGCTTAAAGTGCGCCATCTCTAGAAGATCTCATGTTTGATGCTTGCCATCCTCGGTGATCCTGGATCGATGAAGACAAGGTCCAAGTAAAGGTTTCCCCATGGTGTATGGGGGAGCAAAGTGCAAGTCTTCATCTAGAAAGCGCAAGGAAGATGAATCAAGAAAAGTGTTCCATCTTGAGAAGGACAAGATCATATACATCGATCTCAAGTGGAATGCTCAAGGCAAAGGTATAACCTTGATAGATTTTCCCTTTTGCCAGTCTCTGTTGGTAGTTGGTAGACCGGGTTTAGGATAGATAACCGTACTATCAAGAGGGGCTCTCGAGTGAGTAGCTCAATGATACGTCATAAACGTATCTATAATTTTTTTATGTTCCATGCTTGTTTTATATCTACTTTCTTATGTTTTGTCCACACTTTAGAGTATTTTTACACATTTTCTAGAACTAACCTATTAACAAGATGCCATGGTGCCAGTTGCCTGTTTTCTGCTATTTTTGGTTTCAGAAAATCTAGTAAGGAAATATTCTCGGAATTGGACCGGACAAAAGCCAAAGTCAATATTTTACCCGAAGCAACACGGAGTCCAGAGGGGAGACGAAGTGGCACACCAGGGCAGCCACACCTGGGGGGCAAGCCACCAAAGGGTGTGGCCCCCTGGTACTCCACCGCCCTTGCCCTTCCGCCTATAAAAGCCTCCCGGGACGAAAACCCTAAGGACCCGATCAAAATTTCATGAAAGAGTCTGTAGCCGCCGTCATCTCCATCCCTAGACCGGGAGGGATCTAAAGCTCTTCCGGGCACCCTGCCGGAGGGGAGAGATCACCCTGGAGGCCTTCTTCATCACCATGCCTGCCTCCGGTGTGATGCGTGAGTAGTTCATCCCTGGACTACGGGTCCATGTAGTAGCTAGATGGTTGGTTCTCCTCCTTCGTGCTATCATGTTTAGATCTTGTGAGCTCCGTTCATGATCAAGATCATCTATTTGTAATCTTACATGTTGTGTTTGCGGGGATCCGATGGATATTGAGATGCTATTTCAGATTGATTATTGATTCTATCATGTCTTTGTTATTTGTGATCTTGCATGCTCTCCGTTGTTAGTAGCTATCTTGGCCGAGTAGATGCTAGCAACTCCAAGAGGGAGTATTTATGCTCGATAGTGGGTTCATGCCTCTAGTAATCTGGGGAAGTGACAAAAATCTCTAAGGTACTAGATGTGTTGTTGCTACTAGGGAGAAAACAACAATCCTTTGTTCATAGAACAATCATATTGTTTACTTTACACACTTTGCTTAATGCAATTATCTGTTGCTTGCAACTTAATACTGGAGGGGGTTCGGATGATAACCTGAAGGTGGATTATTAATCATATATGCAGTTGGATTACGGTCTATGTATAATGTTGTAACGCCCAATCAAATCTCATGGGAGTCAAGATGATTAGTATATGCATGGTATGCTTTCTCGAGTCTATCAATTGCCCCGCTGTAATTTGTTCACCTAACATGTCATCTATCTTAAGGAGAATCACCTCTAGTGAACTATGGACCCCGGTCAATCTACCATCTATTTACTGTTTACTGTTTACTTTTTGCAAGAAATTACTTTCTTCCACACAATACGTTTAATCCTTTGTTTTCAGCAAAACCGGTGAGATTGACAACCTCACTGTAAGTTGGGGCAAAGTTCTGTGGTTGTGTTATGCAGGATTCCAAGTTGGAAACAACACCTTGGAGTTGTTTCCTTGCTCCTAGTGGTTTGATAACCTTGGTTTCATAACAGAGGGAAAACTTACTGTTGTGCTCATCATACCTTCCTCTTGGGGTTCCCAACGAGCTCGATATATTTTGAGCCATCACTCAATCATATCTTTCGGAGAGAGATCAAACCATTGCATTCTTAGCATCATATTTCTTGGTTGTTTGTTGGATCTTATCCATGTTTGGTTCTAGAGCTTGTGTTCATTACAAGCTCTAGATCATCAGAATCGGATCTCCCTTTTATATCTTATTGCGATTTTGTTCTTGGAGGTTTTCTAGATTCTCACCAAGGGAGGTATCTCACTCTAAAATACATGAAGTATTCTCACTTGGTGGTATCCAATATTTTTTTAGGTAGCTCTTGTCGTCCTCTTTCCAACAAAATTAGTTTCGGTGCAATCGGAGTTTCCTAACTCAAGATATTGCATTTTGAAGTTGCCTCCTATTTGATTTAAAAAAGAAAAAGAAAAAGAAAAAGAAAAAGATTTTTCTTCTGGGCGAGCGGTAGTACCACTGGCTAATCCACTCGGTCGCCTTCCCGGTCGCATTTCTCTTCTGTCCGGGCGTCAGCTGGTAGTCATTACCAGGCCGGGCAGGCCGGTACTACCGGGCCAGCCCGCCTAGCTTGCCTTGCTCCCAGCTGCCCCTGCTCCTCCTGGGCCTCCACGCTCAGCTCACTCCCGCGCGGCCCTGCTCGCCCTCGATCCCCTTTTCTCGCCTTGCCCAGCACGTGCTCCCGCCTCGCCCCCGCTTGCTAGCGCACCTTCCCTCGATCCCCTTTGCCGTGTTGCCTTGCTCGCGCAGATCGCTAGCCCGCCCGCGCGTTGACATGGCGCTACCCAGTTGCTCGCTTCGACTGGTCGGGTGCGGTAGTACCGGGCCTATCCGGTACTATCGACCCAGGCCAAGGAAAAAGGCCCCAACGGGTAAATTCCCCTTTGCCCCTTTTAAGCCTTCTCTCTCTCATTTTTGAGTGGTTCTTCTTCCTCTTTTCTCAAGCCTTTGCCCCATTTGCTTTAATATCTTGATCTTGATTCCTATATTCCCCTCCAATGATTCTCGCCCATATTTGATAGGAATATATAGGAGATCTAGATCTACATTTTGACCAAACCAAATCACCTCTTTGTGAGTGAATCTTTGGGATCTTGGGGGATTTTGTGTTCTCCTTGTGTTCTTCCTCTCGTATTCCCCCAATTGCTTTAGTAGCTTTGTTGGAATTTGAGAGTGAAGGATTGGAGCATCTTTGTGGTGTTCTTGCCATTTGCATTAGGTGCATCGGTTTGAGTTCTCGTCGGAGGATTTGCTTGGTGAAATCAAGAAGCTTGTCCCTCTTGGGTTCTTGGAACCCTAGACAATTGTGTGGACTTTGTGGCGAGTTCTTGGGGCCTTCAATTAAGTTGTGAAGCTCTCCCCGAGATTGAGTCCTTGGTGGCGATTATTGGGGGCCTCTAATTAAGTTGTAGAGATAGCCCCAATCTTGTACAGGTTTAGTGACCGCCCTCAAGTGTCCCATTGTGTAATGGGTGCTTGCCGCGTGGTGGGTGCTTGGGAGAATAGGGTGAGGCCTTTTGTGGCGTTGGTGGTCTTAGTACCACCCACCCCTCCAACGAGACATACTCACTTGTTGGGAGGAACTCGGTAAAATATCGTCGTCCCCGCGTGCCTCGGTTATCTCTATACCTGAGCTCTTTACTTATGCACTTTACATTGTGATAGCCTTCGTGCTTGAAGTAATCTATCTTGTTATCACATTGTTGCTTGTCTTTCTTAGCATAAGTTGTTGGTGCACATAGGCGAACCTTAGTATATCTAGGCTTTGTGCTTGACAAAAGAAAATGCTAGTTTTATTCCGCCATTGTTAAGCCCATTGATGCCTAGATTTCCTATGATCGATAACAGGGTTATTGCAGTACTTGTAGAAGTAAATATTATTTATAAAGTTCGTCCCTTTCTTTGCAAATGGCAACAACACAACCCCGCAGCCACGTTGTCAATGCAGCCACGTTCGCACCCAAAGCTGTGTCTGGAAATACTCTACTCTATAGGTTGCTAGGATAATGGTAATTGAGAGAGGATTGAAGTAACTAATAATAAGGAACTAAAAGAGAACAAGGTAAATCAATACTAAAAGTAAACGAAGGGGGGTTGTAGATGTATAATTGACTAGAGTAAGGCGATATCTAGGCTTTCGGTTTCACTAGTACTAGAGGCGCAACTATGTAGCCATTTATTGGAATTACACAAGATACATCTTTAGATAAATAAACGATCCCCAATGATTCTAGGTTGTCACACATGTGTACTACATAGAGCCTCACGTCACTGTCACTCACGCAAGTCAATAATACACTCCAGACCAAAGGATCACATGAACTCATCTATCTCCTCCTTGTCACTAGGGGAGAGAGTAATATAATAGATCAAGCCACAAAGTCTAGGGTTACATACTAGATCATACCTCAACCTAGAACCAAATCAATTACTCAATCATAGATGAAAAATAACACAAAGAAGAATTCATGGAGATCATCATCATGTTCAATCTAACAAATACTAAATACAAGAGAGAGGGAGATGGAGGCATTGATGGAGATGGAGATGGTGATGGAGTCAGCACTCGATGCGTGGTGGTGGTGGATATGGCCTCATTCTCTTCTTCCTCTTGCTTGAATGGTGTGGGGGTGTAGATGGAGATCTAGATCTTGGAGGTCTGATGGCAATGGAGATGGCACGATGACAGGGCTCCGCCGTGGATGTCTATGGAGAGGTATGGATCTCTCTTGGCTCCTTGCCTCTTTATATAGGCCTACGGGTGCCCCCAATAGCCCCCAATACGCTCCTTATGACCTAAGGAAGGTCTAGGAACAAATGGGGATGGATTCTGTGAAGAAACGCGTCCAGAACAACTGTTTCCATGCGTCCAGACCCGCGGTACGGGCGGACGGTACGACCGTACCTGCTTTACTAGTGGTCATTAAGCCCACTGTATGCTTTCGTATTTTGGCTGCCATTTCTTCATACGAACTCCGATTTAGGTGTTCTTTGGCTCGTTGGAATCGTATGGACGAGGGATACAACACCATGTCTTTGGATCTTCATTTGTTGTTTATGAAAAATCCACTTTTTCCATCTCTCCAATGGCTAAGTCTGGTGCCTGAAGCTCCTTGATGACTGCAAGTGCACAGATCGTTTGTAGATAGTTTAAAAATAAAGATATCGATCCCATAGAGAGCAGTATGCGAAAGACTAAAATGCTTTTAACTAAAACTGAATGAAGTACTTAAGGAATAACTTTGAGATGTAAGAAAAGTATAATTGTTTTTGGGTTTTTGATTAAATGAAGCAATTAAAGTAAAGTAAAACTTAATGCAGAAAGTAAGAATCACGTGTGTAAAAGAGCTTGGAACTACAACGGGGAAAAAGACGTTCTCAGGAAGTGGTGGATACATCGCTAGCAATTTAGACTAAGCAATCAAGATTATTATAACAAATATTCTCATGATATGTATGTATGTGGGAGGAGCTCCATATATGGACAAATAGGTAGCAACCACTGCTCACATCATCCTTCATAACCACAACCAACAGATAAACGACATCAATTGTATTATCCCGCTATTAAGGGATTTCTCCCGTGGCATGGACATGGCTTTATGAGTTCTTCTTGTTTCCCCAGGTTAGTACATAAAGAATGACAACAACTTTATAGTCACAGTAAGTGCTATCATCCCTCCGTCTACCAGCAAGCAATTCCCTTCATCGTGTCCTCATAAGAGGCAAATATTAAGGAGGTGCACAACTTCCAACATCATGCTGAAGACAATTAACACATACACATAATGATGTATAACATAATAATCTCTATCTTATCTCAATCATATGCTAGGGTTTCTCCATCTCCCCAAGAACTAATGATCTACTCAGACATGGAGGCAATCAACATCATGGCAATGATAGTGGAAACAATTGTAAATGAATAGTTCTTGTATAAATCCACAAAAAGTACAAAAATTACAACAAGATCTAGATGAGGTGAAGATGGGATGGATGGTGATGATGGTGGTGTAGCGATTGATGAAGGTGAAGATCGATACCTTGGCCTCCCAGATCTGTGTAGGGCGAAGATGGATCCCTTGGGCAAGTTCCCCTCCAGATTCCTTCTGGAGGTGAGGTTTCATCGATATCTAGGTGTTCTGTATGTCATCTCTCTGATCCAGTTGCACGGGGTGAAACTATTTGAGGAGGCGGTGGCGGCGCCAACTATACGGCAGGAACTATGCAGCCAGAATTTTATTCCCGCCGTATAGTTGGTCATTAAACTATCTGTATGCCTCGATCGCTTCGGGTTTTCTTCTAGTGTTATTGATATTTCCCAAATAAGCGATTTATGTTGTTTTTGACTACTTTTCTCCCCAATACAACTACTCCAAGAATTATGTCCATTGTATCCATCATCTGTCCTGATCCTGGTGAAAATAGACATAAAATATGCGTGCGAACACCGTAAAATTCCAAGATCCTACAACTACAGTGCAAAATAATAATATAAAACATGATGCAATTATGCACTCATCAACTTCCCCAAGCTTAGACTCTTGCTCGTCCCGAGCAAGTTTAGCTTAATGGATGTGATCCTCATATTCATGAAGCTGAGTCGATAAAATAAATGAGGCAGTTGCAGCATGTGTTTATCATATATGATACATAGGAATGAGTTCATGAATAGTACCTTACTCGAACCATCTGAATAATATTAGAAGGCTTCCACGCCTTAGTGATCAACAGTTCACAAAAGATGAATCTCAACATGATGTAAAGGTATTCGGTTCGACTGAATGAGTTAGCGAGGTAGTCCCAAGTGTTTTAGGATTAACATATTGATGACCCACAAGTGTAGGGGGTGTATCGCAATATTTTCGAGGGAAGTGAAACCCAATTTATTGATTCGACACAAGGGGAGCCAAACAATATTTATAAGCCTTAACAATTGAGTTGTCAATTCAGCTGCACCTGGAAACAATCTTCTCACAACAGCTTATCAGTAGCAATAGTTTTGTAGTAGCAATAGTAAAGTAATAGCAGTAGTAAAAGTAAAGACAGTAGTAACAATTGCAGTAAATAGTAGGATTAAAGCGCGGTAGGCACAGGGATGGATGGACGGGCGTTGCATGGACAAGACAATTCATATAGCAATCGGAACATAGGGCATTTGTAGATAAATAAGATAAAGCATCCAAGTACTAAATAATCCTAGGCATGTGTTCCATATATAGTCATACGTGCTCGCAATGAGAACTTGCACAACATCTTTTGTCCTGCCAGCCCGTTTGCAGCGGGGCCTCAAGGAACTATCGGCAATTAAGGTGCTCCTTTTAATAGAGCACCGAGCAAAGCATTAACACTCGTGAACACATGTGATCCTCACATCAAAGCCATTCCCTCGGTTATCCTGATTTACCGCCACTGGGGCCTTTGGTTCCGGACAACAACGTGTGTATACAACTTGCAGGTAAGACCATAAACAATACTATCATAATGAATCAATAACATGTTCAGATCTGAAATCATGGCACTCGGGCCCTAGTGACAAGCATTAAGCATAACAAGTTGCAACAAAGTCAAAAAGCACTAATACAAGATACTAGGCACCATGCCCTAACAATTCGATGCCATTACATGAACGATCTCATCCAATCCCTACCATCCCCATAGCCTACAGCGGGGGATTACTCACTCATAGATGGGGGAAACATGGATGGTCGATGGAGAAGCGATGGTGATGATGATGGCGATGATCTCCTCCAATTCCCCGTCCCGGTAGAGTGCCAGAACGGAGTTTCTGGTTCCGAATCGCCAAATCTGGTGGTGGTGGTGTAGCGGAACTCTTTCTGGAAAAATGTCGACCTCCCCTAGGTTTTTAGGTCAGGAGGCAACTTATAGGCGAAGAGGGAGGCCGAGGGGGTGCCTGGGACGGCCAGACCACTCCCTGGCGCGGCCAGGCCTAGCCCGCGTGGCCAGGTGGTGTGGCCAGGCCCCAGCCCCTCTCCGTCTCATATTCTAGCTCCTGGTGTCCCTCGGTGAAAAAATGACTTTGGCTTTTGTCCCGTCCAATTCCGAGAATATTCATTTTCTGACTTTTCTGGAACCAAAAACAATAGAAAACAGGCAGCTGGCTCTGTGGCTCTTGTTAATAGGTTAGTCCAAGAAATCATATGAAAAGTACTCCAAAGTGTGGACAAAACATAAGAAAGTAGATAAAACCAAGCATGGAACATCAAAAATTATGGATACATTTGCAACGTATCAACATCCCCAAGCTTAACTCCTGCTCGTCCTCGAGTAGGTAAGTGATAAAAAGAAAGAATGATTTTTGAGGTGACATGTACCATCATAAACTTGATCAAAGTATTTGTAAAACATTAATAGTAATTCAACATAACATGAAATATAAAGTTCTGACAATAAGACAAAGCAACTATGTTGCAACATGAAAAGGCACAGACAAAAGATTCATGAATAACAATGCTCTACAAGACGATTGTTTGTTTCACATAAAGAAAACATAGCATAGTAGCATTCAGCTTGTCCCTCATAGAGTAGCAAACATAAATGCATAGGACACCTTCATAGTTCATAAGAGTGACTAGATACAAATAGTTTAAAACAAGCAATATCAAAGCTATGCATCAATCAACAAGTCTTGGGACAATGCACATAGAACTAAGAATGGCCACTATGCTCTCAAAGTAAGTGCATAAAGATAATGTTGAAAGCGTTCCCCATGATACATGGTTCTGCTAACTTCAACTTATAAAACGCAAGCATATAAGCAACAAAGATGGGCGCAATGGTTCAAGTTTATTAAATGCAAGAAAAGTAAAGTGTGCCATCAAGTTTGTGAGAGCTTTAATCACTAGTTTTCTCATAACAAGTTTAATTCAGAAGGTAGATAAAAACATGAATATACTTTGAATAGCATATGCTAATAAGTAGGTATGGTGGACTCTTTGGAATAACTTGGTTTTAGGAATTGGATGCATGAGTGGAACTCATACTTGGTTATGGAGGCTAGCAAAAGACTAGGAGCGACCAACTAAGAGAACAATAATGGCCATAATAATGCAGAGCGACAAAACACCATTAATCAAAGCATAAAGTGATACTACAAGTTGAAAACTAAAGGATCATAAAGGCTATGGTGAGTTGGGATAGTCATAACATGGTGTGAGCATGCGCCAAGTCAACCCAAATAAAGCATCAAAGGAGAATACCACAATACTATGCTTTAATATGCTAAAACAAAGCATGATTCTTCCAAGGCACATTAAGCAATCTCAATTGTCTATAACATGTCATGCTACAGCAAAGAATGCTAAGCATAAAGTCAAAACAATATCAAGCATGGCATGGCAAAGCATAGGCCACAGTCAAAAACAAGCTTTCTTTACCACTTAAGTATGAACTTTCCTACTCTTTTCCAATCCAAACCAAACTATTTGAAAACCAATGCATGAAAGAGGGGGTCCCACCAATTTATTCAGCAAACTAAGAAAACCAAGCAAACGAAAACCAAAACAAAAACGAAAAAGAAGACGCTCCAAGAACAACACAACTGTGCATGAAACAATAAAAATGAAGTGTTTGGAAGGAACCTGGAATTTTTATTGATGAAGAAGGGGATGCCTTGGGCATCCCCAAGCTTTCACGCTTGTACCTCTTGAATATTTCTTGGGGTGACACGGGTGGCATCCCCAAGCTTGAGATTTAGTTCATCCTTCATCTTATTACTCATTCCTTCCATACACCTAAATTTTTTTCCTTCATACAAAACTTCACATAATCTTTATTAGCAACAATAGTGCACTCAAGATAAGAAGTCTTTGGGTTCAGTTCCAACTCCAATAGATTTTCCATTAAAACACAAGCTACTGTAGCACTTCCCTCAAAAAGCTCAATTCTCCAAAAGAACTCAAAAAGGAACCAACAAGAAGCAAATGCAAATAATGGCAGAAATCTGTCAAAATAGACCAGCAGGTAAAGACGAATTTTTTCGAAGACCTTCTGTTGCTCAAATTGAAAAGTGTTGAACTAACTAAAGTTAGATAAAAACCTGGGGCAGAAGCACAAAAATTCACGCCTCAAAAGGACGTACAGAGATTTTACACGAATTTTGACGGTGAAGCACAGAAATCTGTTTCGGGACAGCAACTTTCCCAACCATTACTTCTCTCTTATTAGAGGTTACTCTTGGCACAAAAAGAAAATAAAAAGGATAAGGAGCGGTTATTACTGAAGTAATAACTTCCAAGACTCATCTAAAACTTTTGGGTTATCTCCCTATAAGTACTTTTCTTTAACGTCTTTAAGTTAGGCATGATAGTTTGGGAGGATGCTCACATAAGAAATATGAATTGAAGTAAAAGACAACATCAAGAAGAAAATTCAAAACACATTTAAGTCTAACCCACTTCCTATGCATAGGAATCCTGTATGCAAATAAATTCGCAAAGAACAAAGTGAAAGGCATAGGAAGATAAAACAAGAGTAACTTCAAAACTTTCAGCACATAGAGAGGTGTTTCAATATCATGAAAACTTCTACAACCATATTTTCCTCTCTCATAATAATTTTCAGTAGCTTCATGAATAAACTCAACAATATAACTATCACCTAAAGCATTCTTTTCATGTTGTACAAAAACATAATTTTTATCAAGCTCAAAAATAGTGGGATTAAAACCTTCAAACCCACTTTTAACAATTCTATAACAAGATGACTGATCATTCAATATAGGACCATCGTCTAGAGCTTTATCATAAACAATTTCTAAGCCAAACTCTTTAGTACCATGCATCTCGAAGTTAGGCACAAATAAAGGATTATCACAGATGACATGAGCATAACATTCATCCTCCTTTGGTAAGCATGGGGGACAATCAAATAATGTAAGGGATAAAGTGTTACTCTCATTAGAAGGTAGGCATGGGTAGCTAATCCATTCTTCCTCCTTTTGTTCATCACTCTCCTTCTCTTTTTCATCTAATGAGCTCTCAGGTTCATCAATTTCTTCTTCCATAAGATCCTGCAAGGCATTAGTCTCTTCCATTTGTGGAAAGCATCTATTAATATATTCAAGAATATAGCCATTTTCTTCCTTGTAATTATCAAAGCAAAATTTAAGTATATCATAAACCTCATATTTATAAGGTTGATCATCAATATTTTCAAGCAAACTAGCAAATTCGAATGCACCCTTCCAAGCAATAAATTCCTCAATTTGTTCCACATCATAAAAGTCATAATTTCCTTTAACATAAGAAGATATGGTAACATCATCATTATACTCACATTGAAAAGGGAGGTGTTTGTACCTCCTACAGCAACAAGATTTATCAAAGCAATAAGTAACATTATAAGTAGAGCACATGTTTATAGCAATGGTATACAATTTATCAATTTGCTCCCATAAGTGTTTCCCTTTTTGTGACAAGTGGTGTTCCTTATAATAATATTTTTGTTCTTCCGTGAACCCACCTTGCCAATAAGATTCAGTTTCAAAGAAACCAACCATTCATAGAAAGCATGATAAAGCAAGACAATAACAGACCAACAAAAATAACAACTAGAGTAGGAACTAATTTTTTTTATATTTTTGATAAAGAAACAAGCAAACAAGGCGGAAATAAACCTAGCAACACAAAAATAACAAAGTAAAGAGATTGGTTATGATTATGCTTGCACAATAGTGATTCCAAGTGGACTTGATAAATAAAGCTATGCTCCCCGGCAACGGCGCCAGAAAATAGTCTTGATGACCCACAAGTATAGGGGGTGTATCGCAGTATTTTCGAGGGAAGTGAAACCCCATTTATTGATTCGACACAAGAGGAGCCAAAGAATATTTATAAGCCTTAACAACTGAGTTGTCAATTCAGCTGCACCTGGAAACAATCTTGCTCACAACAGTTTATCAGTAGCAACAGTTTTGTAGTAGCAATAGTAAAGTAATAGCAGTAGTAAAAGTAAAGACAATAGTAACAATTGCAGTAAACAATAGGATTAAAGCGCGGTAGGCACAGGGATGGATGGACGGGCGTTGCATGGACAAGACAATTCATATAGCAATCAGAACATAGGGCATTTGTAGATAAATAAGATAAAGCATCCAAGTACTAAATAATCCTAGGCATGTGTTCCATATATAGTCATACGTGCTCGCAATGAGAACTTGCACAACATCTTTTGTCCTGCCAGCCCGTTTGCAGCGGGGCCTCAAGGGAACTACTGGCAGTTAAGGTGCTCCTTTTAATAGAACACCGGAGCAAAGCATTAACACTTCGTGAACACATGTGATCCTCACATCAAAGCCATTCCCTCCGGTTATCCCGATTTCTGTCACTTCGGGGCCTTTGGTTCCGGACAACAACGCGTATATACAACTTGCAGGTAAGACCATAAACAATACTATCATAATGAATTAATAACATGTTTAGATCTGAAATCATGGCACTCGGGCCCTAGCGACAAGCATTAAGCATAACAAGTTGCAACAAAGTCAAAAAGCACTAATAAAAGATACTAGGCACCATGCCCTAACAATCCGATGTCATTACATGAATGATCTCATCCAATCCCTACCATCCCCATAGCCTACAGCAGGGGATTACTCACTCATAGATGGGGGAAACATGGATGGTCGATGGAGAAGCGATGGTGATGATGATGGCGATGATCTCCTCCAATTCCCCATCCCGGCAGAGTGCCAGAACGGAGTTTCTGGTTCCGAATCACCAAATCTGGTGGTGGCGGTGCAGCGGAACTTTTTCTAGAAAAACATCGCCCCCCCTGGGTTTTTAGGTCAGGAGGCAACTTATAGGCGAAGAGGGAGGCCGAGGGGGTGCCTGGGGCGGCCAGACTACCTCTGGCGGCCAGCCTCAAGGCAGCCGGGTGGTGTGGCCAGCCCCTCTCTGTCTCTCGACTCGCCCTGGTGTCCCTTGGTGAAAAACTGACTTTGGCTTTTGTCCCGTCCAATTCCGAGAATATTCTAGGTTAGTCCAAGAAATCATATGAAAAGTACTCCAAAGTGTGGACAAAACATAAGAAAGTAGATAAAACCAAGCATGGAACATCAAAAATTATGGATAAGTTTGCAACGTATCACATATTCACTTGGGATTCAAAATCTCAAAACGTCTCTTTGTCTTACTACAATATAGTGGTGTATGCATATTTTCTCTTTGCACATTCACTCTTTTTTATATATATGCTCACACTTTTGTTTAAGTGCTCTACAAAGGAGCTAGCCATACATTCTACTTCATGTAGGAATCCAAAGTTTAACGATCTCAATTACCAAATTCCAATTGTATATGAAGCATCTTTATGACTTGAAGATTTTACCTCGACTTGTTCGCACTCTATTTTGATAGCACTTTTAATTTTCCTTTGTTCAAGGTTTCTTTTTTAACTTAACTGATTAGATAATTTTTCTTTGCTTGTAAATCAAACCAAGTACTTACAACATATTGACCAAATTATCTTTCTATGTTCCATTAATACCAATGGTGTGGAAGACTCCTATTGCTATCATCAAGTGCAAGTAAAATTATATACTCAAGCCATTCATATATCCAATAAGACAAGCACAAACTCAATAACGCTCCATATATGATAATAAACTCGGAATTTCACAAATGGGATCGACTATTCCTTAAGGGAATTCGAGTGATGCAAACTTTATTTCTAAGCTCGAACTAATGCAAGACTAAAATAGTAATATAAAACTTATAAGATAGATTACAAGGTCTTAAAGATCTCCCCAAGCTTGGAATCAAGCCAGGCGGGATCAAATAACTCCTTGTTGGTACCTATTCCCCCTCCTGGGTAGGAACAGTATTGCCTTCTTCCCCTGTGTTGCAATCTTTAGCTATGCTTGCGAAGCGGATGCTGAGCTTGGCCATGTCATATTGAATCTTCAAAATTTTATTCTTGAGGAATTTCTTCTCATCTGTCAACTCAAAAATAGTTTTAATAAATAAACCAACTCTACCATCGAGGTCATTGACCTTTTTCTCAAGGTCTTTGCTCATGATCTAGTAGGAGTCAATCCCCTCTCCAATTGTTTCAACACATGCCTTCTAAGCTTTTCCCAACTCATAGATCTTATCATGAATCTCATCATGCCGCACTTTCTTAGGTTTAAGAGGCAACGAACCGAGAGGAGGTTTATAATAGGATCCTATGTTGTGACAATAGGGATTAGGGAGATACTCATCCTTGCTCTTTCCACGCTCTGCTTGCCTCATCATCTCCATCCTTTGAGGGAACATGTCCTCCCAGTTTGGGAGAGGCTTGATCTCTGGGCTGGACGATGATGATGATCCTTTAGGTTCTACTTCTTTGATCCTCTTCACAGGCTTCTCTTCTTTCTTCCTCCAAATCTCGTTGACATGGAAGGGCTGCATGGCTTCGCTGCATGGATGTTGTTAGAAGGGGCTTGTATAGGGATGGCGAGGATTTTTCGAGGATGGAGGGTGTAGCTCTGCAAAAACTTAATGAAAAAGGTTAGATGCGATCAGCTTTAAAAGGGGAGGTCAAAAACCCTAGCCGCCGATCGTAACGAGCAACTATAAGGGCATGGCCCGCATAGGTCCCACGGTATACTTATGAACCGACTATAGATTTCCTTCTATGGTGGAACCAACTATACGGCCGGAACTATACGGGCGGGAATTTTTATTCCCGCCGTATAGTTGGTCATTAAACCTTCAGTACTCAGAATAAAAAATTTGGAGACGGGTCGATAACTGTACGACGGCAACTATACGGGCGAAATTTTTATTTCCGCCGTATAGTTGGTCGTTAAACTATCAGTACCTAGAAAATAATTCTGATGAAGGCCTCGATATCTATATGACGACAACTATACGGGCGGAATTTTTATTCCTGCCATATAGTTGGTCATTAAACTATCAGTATCTTTCATGGACAGAATGGGTGATTGATGACCCACAAGTATAGGGGGTGTATCGCAGTATTTTCGATAAGTAAGAGTGTCGAACCCAACGAGGCGCAGAAGGTGTTGATGAGTGGCTTGGAGCAGGAGTTCTCTGTAAATGCTTAGCAAACGGATTTTTAGGGTTTTTTGATAATGCAGATAAATAAAGTGCGAGTAAATAAAGACAATGGTAATAAATGCAGCAAGTGGCCCAATCCTTTCTTTAGCAAAGGACAAGCTGGTTGTATTACTTAAGATGACCAAATGTTCTCGAGGACACATGGGAATATCGTCAAGTACTTTCCCTTCATATAGTTAATTAATCTTCTTTAGTTTGATAAGTGTTGTGTGGGTGAACCTGTGCTAATGTACTGACCTTCCTAGGACTAATACATACTTGTGATTATACCCCTTGCAAGAATCCGCAAGTACAAGAAAGTAATTAAGATAGAAACCTAACCACAACTTTAAACTCTGAGATCCTACACTCCCTTGTGTAAAGGTTTCCTAACGGGGATTTAGGTTTCTGTCACTCTGGCAACCCCTACGATTAGTAGCCAAATACACAATGCATTCCCCTAGGCCCATAAAGGTGAAGTGTCATGTAGTCGAAGTTCACATGACACCACTAGAAGAATAACACCACAACTTAAATAACAAACTATTGAATCTTTCTTAACACAATTCCACTACTAATAACATGACTTCTCCCATGTACTCAAGAACCAAATGAACTACTCACAAGACATCATATGGATCAAGATCAGAGATGAAATAATGATAAGTAACAATCTGAACATAACAATAATTCAATGGTTCCACTCAATAGCATCAACTACAACAAGTAATCAACACCGGGAAAGTTTCCCCTAAGAACTATGCAAGATTCAACCCAATTGTTACAGCGGTATGAAGTGGTGATGATGGTGCTGGTGGAAATGATGATGATCCCGATGAAGTCCAGTTTGATGGTGGTGTTGATGGCGATGATCTCCCCTCTCCGGGAAGGAATTTCCCTGGCAGCTTTCTACCTGTCGGAGAGCTCTTTCTCTCTCTACAGTTTTCCGCCCCATAGAGGCGGCGGAATCTTTCTGTGGTTGCTCCCCGAGTCTTAGGGTTTCGTGGGGATAATATACGCCAAAGGGGAGAGCCGGAGGTAGGCCAGGGGGTGGTGTGGGCCTCCTGTGGCCCAACTCCGCTCCCCCTTCTGGAATCCTTCGTCTTCTGGAAAAATAGGATTTTCTATGTATTTTCCGGGATTTTCTGATCTTCGCAAATTTCGCCTCCAAACGGTGCCTTTTCCATCAGAATCCTGACTTCAGCGGTCCATCCTCCAAAAGTCATCAACCATGCAAAAATAGATGAAATAACATAAGTATCATCTCTTAATATGAAATATATCAATGAATAACAGTAAATTATGATATAGAACAGTGATGCAAAATGGACGTATCAACCCCACCCCCCAAGCTTAGACTTCGCTTGTCCCCAAGCGAAAACCGAGCTTAATAAACATGACCTCAGGTTTATGGAGTGAAGTGTCGATAAAAGAATACGGACAAGAAGCATCACATTCATCAATACATAAATCATAATGGAAGACAACTCACTATTATATAACTTAACTTGCAATAGGTAAAGGAAACACAATAAAGATGCACAAAGTAAATCATAATTGGTAATGGCAAACTTTGCTCTTGGTCAAAGAATAGTTAACAATTTGCAGGAGTTCAAACATAATGGGGTTTTCAATGATAGCTTTCAAAGTAATATTCACTTAAGATAAGAGCAGTGTGCAAAACAAGGAACATAAGAAACATGATTGAAGAAATCAACATATGAATGAATGAAACACAACAACTCAAAATACTTGCTAAGATAGAAAGGAATAGGTTTACTAACTCAACTAAAAAGTAAAAGATAGGCCCTTCGAAGAGGGAAGCAGGGATTTCAATTTTCATAAAGAGCTTCCAAAAATTATGGTACTTACTAGCTTTCAGCTCTCATTGCCCGTATCATAAGCATCTTGAGGTGATTAAGATTAAAGTGAACAAATATGAGGATATGCTTGACAAGTTATAAGTTGAAAATCTCATGCCCCGTGCTTACGAGTACCAGACCTCATGCTACTCAACTTTAGTCATGAGTAAGTTCTTGTCATTGTAAATACATGTGTATCATGGAGAACCGCCAACGGGGTACCCCTTGCCCGATGATACGGAAGCTTTCCCATATCAAAATGACAAGGCAAGCAGACAATGAGCATCTCAGCAATCTTTTTATTTGCTATTTGCATAGGTTTTTATTAAGGATGCTTCATAGATTGCTTAGTATGGTTATGCTACAAGTTTCCACCATGATTAGGCATGGCTTAGGCTAGCGGCACATGCGTTTCTCTAACACATATACAAACTCCATGAGCTTACAAGCTCCCCTTTTATTTCACACCGCCGGGATCCATAAGCAAAAGAATCATGATATCAACTAAATAAGTGCAATGTTGAAAGGGTTCCCCATGGTAACATGGTTTTGCTAACTCTCAACTTATAAAGCGCAAACATATATGCAACATAGATGGGCACAATGGTTCAAATTTATTAAGTGCAAGAACGTAAAGTGTACCATCAAGTTTGTGAGAGCTTTAATCACTAATTTTCACATAGCAAGTTTAATTCAGAAGGTAGATAAAAACATGAATTTACTTAGAATAGCAAATGCTAATAGGTAGGTATGGTGGACACAAATGGCATAGGTTTTGGTTTAAGGATTGGATGCACGAGAAGCATTCCTCTCAAGATAGGTTTTAGGCTAGCAAGGCTGGGTAGCAAGCATAAGAGTCGAAGGAAATAAACAAACATACAAGTGATAAAAAAACATGCAATCTTCCTTGGAAGCACAAAAGATCTTAACTAGAGAATACTAAGCTTATGAGCCAATCAAGAAAGAAAGATAATGAAATTATATTTCTTAAGAGTATTTCTATCTTTTTCATTCAATTCTCATAATAGTGTTGCTACTGGCCGAGCCAGGTTTGCCAAAACCAACTAAATTTACTTAATGATCCCAAAGTGATACCAATACTAACAACAAGATCAATCATATAACATAAATTGAAACTTAAAATAAGATATGCAAAAGAGTGATTGATAGAACTTCTCATTAATATTACATAATAGCAACTCACACCAATGGATACATAGATATCTAACGAGAGGGGAGACACTTCCATAATGCAAACCATCCTATATGATAACTTCTCTATTTATGATATGACTCTACTTAAAAAGGTAAAAGATAAAAGTTAAAATATGTGATAACGGCACTCCCCAAGCTTGGAACAAACCAAGAAAGTGTACCATCAAGTTTGTGAGAGCTTTAATCACTAATTTTCACATAGCAAGTTTAATTCAGAAGGTAGATAAAAACATGAATTTACTTAGAATAGCAAATGCTAATAGGTAGGTATGGTGGACACAAATGGCATAGGTTTTGGTTTAAGGATTGGATGCACGAGAAGCATTCCCTCTCAGTATAGGTTTTAGGCTAGCAAGGCTGGGTAGCAAGCATAAGAGTCGAAGGAAATAAACAAACATACAAGTGATAAAAAAACATGCAATCTTCCTTGGAAGCACAAAAGATCTTAACTAGAGAATACTAAGCTTATGAGCCAATCAAGAAAGAAAGATAATGAAATTATATTTCTTAAGAGTATTTCTATCTTTTTCATTCAATTCTCATAATAGTGTTGCTACTGGCCGAGCCAGGTTTGCCAAAACCAACTAAATTTACTTAATGATCCCAAAGTGATACCAATACTAACAACAAGATCAATCATATAACATAAATTGAAACTTAAAATAAGATATGCAAAAGAGTGATTGATAGAACTTCTCATTAATATTCCATAATAGCAACTCACACCAAGGGATACATAGATATCTAACGAGAGGGGAGACACTTCCATAATGCAAACCATCCTATATGATAACTTCTCTATTTATGATATGACTCTACTTAAAAAGGTAAAAGATAAAAGTTAAAATATGTGATAACGCGGCACTCCCCCAAGCTTGGAACAAACCAAGGGGATGCCGAAACCTGATGACGGATTATTCCACGGTGGTGGTGGTGTTATCTCGATCGGAGTGAGATAATCTTCCAAGATCTTGTGAAGCCTGTTATTCTCTTCTTGCAGTATATCCATCTTTCTCCTCAGAACTCGGTACTTATCGCAAAACTTATCGGTGGCCCGTAGAGCTTCCGCCGCTGGAGTGCAGGAACTGAGGTTTAGAATTGGAGGTATCAACCCTTGTCCTTTCATGCTTGTCGACATGCCCTTCACTTCCTCCTTGGTGCTCCGATCCATATCTTCGTGCATAGTTGTGCTCTTTTCTTGTTCCACCCATCCTACGAAGGTCCTCTGCTCAAGGTCGCGATGGAGCTCGCGCCGGCGTCACAGCTCATAGTCCTCCGAGGACGAATCCTGGAACGACATCTGAACAGAATAGATCAAAACGAAAACACGACAAGAACATGATATACGAACCTCGGGGGATCCGGGGGATTATATATTATGAAGTTTTACAACAAAAGGAAAGTACTGAAAGAAAATGGGTCGGAGACGGGCTCTAGGGCGGCCACACCCCCTGGTGGCACGACCAGGTGGGCCCACGCCACAGGGTGGTGTGAGCCACCTGGGCTCCGTTTCTGTCCCTTTTTGGACTCATTGCTTCCCGTGTTAGATAAAAACTGCAAAAATATAAATTGACAGATTTTTCGCGGACCTTTTCTTACCAGAACTATTACTTTTTCAAAAACGGACTCTACAGGTCTCTGAACTTGGCATTTAATAAATTCTTTCAGAGCCACCGCTTGAATAACATCAATATCTTCATCCTCTTAAACATATTATTTGATTCATTTAACCATTCACCACCTTATTACCCAATTTTCTCCTACAACCTGGAAATTTCTTTCACACAAAACTTCACGCAATTCTCATTAGCAACATTAGTGTATGCAAGGTAATAAACCTTTTAAGTTCAATTTCAACTAAAATCCATCAAATCATAAGCTACTGAAACAACTCCTCTCGAAAGCCCAAAAAGGAATTCAAAAAGGAAATCGATTTAAGAGGCAAATGCAAGAATGGCAAAAATCTGTCAAAACAGACCAGCAGGTAAAGATCAATTTTTTCGAAAATCTTCTGTTGCTCAAATCAAAAAGTGCAAAAGCAACGAAAGTTAAATAATAACCTGGAGCATGCATACAAAACCTTATAGATCAGTACGACGTTTTGGGATTTTTCACGATTTTTTATAGTGAAGCACAAAAATCTGTTTTGGGACAGCAACTTCCCCAAATCTTACTTCTCTCTCATTAGAGGTTGATCTTGACACAAAAACCAAACAGAAAGGATAAGGAGAGGTTATTGCATAAGCAATAACTTCCAAGACTCAAATAAACAAAAACAAACTGAAAGCAAAAATATATTGAACTGTCTCCCAAAAAGCTCTTTCTTTATAGCCATTAAGATGGGCGTGATAATTTCAATGATGCTCACATAAGAATATGAATTGAAGTAAAAGAGAGCATCAAGAAGCAAAAATACACATGTTTAAGTCTAACCCACTTCCTATGCAAGGGAATTTTGTAAGAAAATAAATTGTTGAAACCAGAGGCTGTTAGCATAGGAAGGCAAAACAAGTGCAACATAAAGACTTTCAGCATAAAGTGAGGAAACTTAATATTATTGAGATGCATGAGAACACTTTTCCCTCTCTCATAGTAACTTTCAGTATCGTGTAACGATATAACTATCACATGAACCATTGTAGAAATGACCACTTATTCTAACAGAAAACACAGGGACACTAGCTCTCATAACACTACTTTGTAAAACAGTATTAGAAGTATCCTTACAGAGGATAGTGTGTCCATCTTTTACATATTTAGTGACAAAGTCTTTAACATTTGCTACTACAGGTTCAACAGCTATTTGATCATCAGGTTCAACAGCTTTATTTGTACTTTGATTAACCATACTAGCTATCATAGAATGTTCCTTTACCCTAACTAGGAAAGGTATTTTCTCGATGTAAGGTTCCGGTAAAATATGATCAATATTATGAACTTCAGTATCTCTTGCAGGAACACAATTAACAATATCTTTATATGGCTGATGATACTTATTCCATTTCTTTTTAGGAATTTCAATATAAGAAGCAAAAGCCTTAAAATAAGTTGCAATACTTTGAGAATCAAGACCATAAGCATTACTAATATTACGAAAGTCATCAGTTCCCATAAAAGATTCAATGCATTCATAATCATAATTTATACCTGACTTTCTTCCTTTATCATTCTCCCATGCTTCAGCATTGTCTTGAATAAAGTCTAGAAGATCCCATTTAGCTTCTTCTTCCATGCGTGTACAGCACAAGAAGCATCCAATAGATCCTTAACATGAAGAGAAAGTCTTGCATAAAAGTTATTGATAATAATATTATTGGGGAGCTCATGAATAGGACATTTGAGCATTAGTAACTTCAATCTCCCCCAAGCTTGAGTTGTACTCTCTCCATCAAGAGGCCAAAAGTTGTATATTTGATTCCGATCTTTATGAATCTCACTAGGAGGATAAAACTTTGAATAAAAGAGAGGTACTACTTCCTCCCATTCAAGAGCTTGACCATTCTTCAGCAGCTTGTACCATTCTTCAGCTCTTCCTTTCAGTGATAATGAGAATAAATTCTTCTTGACTTGATCTGTTGTAATACCTGCACACTTGAACAACCCGGATAATTCGTGTATAAAGAGAAAATGATCACCGGGATGGACTGTTCCATCTCCAAAATAGTAGTTATCCATAACACGATCAAAAATTCTTGTAGGTATTTTAAAAGTATCATTTTCAGCAGGTGGTGGTTCATCTACTACCTTAGCAAGCATTATGAAATAAGAAACTAAGTGAATTATCCATATTGAAATAAAGTAACTAACAGAAGTAAACAATACTCACAGTAGAAGTTTCCTTTACCAGTTCTACTCTCCAATAGCGATTCACTCCCTGACAACGGCGCCAGAAAATAGTCTTGATGACCCACAAGTATAGGGGGTGTATCGCAGTATTTTTGATAAGTAAGAGTGTCGAACCCAACATGGAGCAGAAGGTGTTGATGAGTGGCTTGGAGCAGGAATTCTCTGTAAATACTTAGCAAACAGATTTTTAGGTTTTTTTGATAATGTAGATAAATAAAGTGCGAGTAAATAAAAGACAATGATAATAAATGCAGCAAGTGGCCCAATCCTTTCTTTAGCAAAGGACAAGCTGGTTGTATTGCTTAAGATGACCAAACGTTCTCGAGGACACATGGGAATATCGTCAAGTGCTTTCGCTTCATATAGTTAATTAATCTTCTTTAGTTTGATAAGTGTTGTGTGGGTGAACCTGTGCTAATGTACGGACCTCCTAGGACTAATACATACTTGTGATTATACCCCTTGCAAGCATCCGCAAGTACAAGAAAGTAATTAAGATAGAAACCTAACCACAACTTTAAACTCTGAGATCCTACACTCCCTTGTGCAAAGGTTTCCTAACAGTGGTTTAGGTTTCTGTCACTCCGGCAACCCCTACGATTAGTAGCCAAATACACAATGCATTCCCCTAGGCCCATAAAGGTGAAGTGTCATGTAGTCAACGTTCACATGACACCACTAGAAGAATAACACCACAACTTAAATAACAAACTATTGAATCTTTCTCAACACAATTCCACGACTAACAACATGACTTCTCCCATGTACTCAAGAACTAAATGAACTACTCACAAGACATCATATGGATCAAGATCAGAGATAAAATAATGATAAGTAACAATCTGAACATAACAATAATTCAATGGTTCCACTCAATAGCATCAACTACAACAAGTAATCAACACCGGGAAAGTTTCCCCTAAGAACTATGCAAGATTCAACCCAATTGTTACAGCAGTATGAAGTGGTGATGATGGTGCTGTGGAGATGATGATGATGAGATGATGATGATGATGATGATGAGACGATGATGATGATGATCCTGATGAAGTCCAGCTTGATGGTGGTGTTGATGGTGACGATCTCCCCTCTCCGGGAAGGAATTTCCCCAGCAGATTTCTGCCTACCGGAGAGCTCTTTCTCTCTCTGCAGTTTTCCGCCCCGCAAAGGCGGCGGAATATTTCTATGGTCGCTCCCCGAGTCTCAGGGTTTTGTGGGGATAATATACACTAAAAGGGGAGAGCCGGAGGTGGGCCAGGGTGGCCACACCACCTGGTGGCACGGCCAAGGGTGGCCCGCGTCAGGGGGTGGTGTGGGCCCCCTGTGGCCCAACTCCGCTCCCCCTTCTGGCATCCTTCGTCTTCTGAAAAATAGGATTTTCCATGTATTTTCCGGGATTTTCTGATCTTCGCGAATTTCGCCTCCAAACGGTGCATTTTCCATCAGAATCCTAGCTTTAGTGGTCCATCCTCCAAAAGTCATCAACCATGCAAAAATAGACGAAATAACATAAGTATCATCTCTTAATATGAAATATATCAATGAATAACAGTAAATTATGATATAGAATAGTGATGCATAATGGACGTATCAGTGATGTCGGAACAATTATACGACCGCAACTATACAGCTGGAATTTTATTCCCGCCGTATAGTTAGTCGTTAAACCTTTTGGATCCACCAAAAATTACCTGCTTCTCCGAGAATTCTTTATTAATCTGAAACTTAACGAAATATCAAGTTTTGACAGAAAAATGACAGCTTAAATTTTCGACCAATATTAGCATTATTAATCTTCCTTTTTCTTCGCTAGAGCTTTAAGTGTTCCTCATTTAACCCAAGCTCAATTAAAACTTCATTAAAAATTTAAAAACTTACTCAAACCTTTATTTCGCATGGGTTGCCTCCCATGAAGCGCTCTTTTATGGTCAATAGCTTGACCATAGTGTTGCTCATTTCGTCTCGATTCCATTCTTCTTGCAGTTGCCATTCCTTGTATATCTTTGCTTAATCACCTCTTCTAGGGTAATCACTTGTAGGGTGACTGCACTTATATCTTCTTTTGCTCAATAATGCTTTAAGCGTTGTCCATTTACCACCCATGAAAGAGAGGATGTTTTTCCCTGGAGCTTCACTGCTCCCGGTGAATAAGCTTCTTCAACTATATAAGGGCCTTCCCACTTTGATCTGAGCTTCCCTGGAAACAACTTAAGACAAGAATTAGAGCAACACCTTGTCTCCACTTTTAAAGGTCTTATTCTCTATTTTCTATCATGCCATCTTTTCACTTTATCTTTAAACAATCTAGCATTCTCATAAGACTCACTTTTAAACTCATCTAAAGCATGAATATCTAATAAACATTTTTCTCCCGCTACTTTAAGATCATAGTTTAGGTTCTTGATCGCCCAAAAAGCTTTGTTCCAATTCTAAAGGTAAATGGCATGCCTTACCGTATACCATCTTATAAGGTGTCATACCCATTAGATTTTTAAACGCAGTATGATATGCCCATAGAGTGTCATTTAACTTGTATGACCAATCTTTTCTTGATTTGTCCACGTCTTTTCGAGTATGGTCTTTAATTCTCTATTGGAGAGTTCTAGTTGACCACTGGTTTGAGGATGATATGGTGAAGCAACACGATGAGTTACTCCATATTTGTTGAGGATTTTCCTGAAAGTTCCTTTCATAAAAGTAAGCCTTTCCCATCTAGATAATCCCACACTGTCACCTTGAGCACTAGATGGTTCCAACAAACACCACAATTTCATAAAGACATCCAACTCCAAATATAACTCATAACAAGTATTTGTAATCTCTAGCCTAAGTGCCACCATGGTGTGCACGCTGTCACTTTCACACACATGGGGAGAGCAGAGATCTAATAAAGCACTTGAGTAGCAAGGTAGATCTACTAGATTACAAATCTCATGATCACAATATGATCATGCATAGGGAGAGAGATGAACACATAGCTACCCGTAGAACCCTTAGCCTCGAGAGAGAACTACTCCCTCCTCATCATGGGAATCAACAATGGTGATGGTGGTGGAGATCGATGGAGATGGCTCCGGGGGCACTTCCCCGTCCTTGCAGGGTGCCGAAACAGAGACTTTCTGTCCCCCGAATCTCCCCTTTGGTGGTGGTGGCGTTGTGGAACTTTTCGTGGTTGGAGGCTTGATTATCTTGGGTTTATGCATCGGGAGGCTCTTATAGGCGAGAGGGGAGACCAGGGGGTGCCAGAGGGGCCCACACCATGCCCTGGCGCGGCCTGGGGGTACCCGCGCCTGGGGGGTGTGGCCAGGCCCTGACCCTCCTCCGTCTCGTATTCTGGCTCCGTGAGTCTTCCAGTAAAATAGGAACTTTGGCTTTTGTCCCATCCAATTCCGAGAATATTCATTTTCTGACTTTCCTGGAACCAAAAACAGCAGAAAATAGGCAACTGGCACTGTGGCATTTTGTTAATAGGTTAGTCCAAGAAATCATATGAAAGGTACTCCAAAGTGTGGATAAAACACAAGAAAGTAGATAAAACCAAGCATGGAACATCAAAAATTATAGATACATTTGCAATGTATCAACATCCCCAAGCTTAACTCCTGCTCGTCCTCGAGTAGGTAAGTGATAAAAAGAAAGAATAATTTTTGAGGTGACATGCACCATCAAAGACTTGATCAAAGTATTTGTAAAACATTCAAAGCTGGGATCATAGTACTTCAATCATAGCATGAAAGACAAAGTTCTAGTAATAAGACAAAGAAACTATGTTGCAACATGAAAAGGCATAAACAAAAGATTCATGAATAACAATGCTTTGCAAGACGTTTGTTTGTTTCACATAAAGAAAACATAGCACAATAGTATTCAACTTGTCCCTCATAGAGTAGCAAATATAAATGCATAGGACACCTTCAAAGTTCATAAGAGTGACTAGATACGAATAGTTTAAAACAAGCAATATCAAGGTATGCATCAATCAACTAATCTTGGGACAATGCACATAGAACTAAGAATGGCCACTATGCTCTCAAAGTAGGTGCATAAAGGTAGAAGGTGGAGACTCAATATAAGTGGAAGAAAGGCCTTCATAGAAGGAAGCAGTGATTCAAGTTTCATAAAGAGCTTCCAAAAATTATGGTACTTATAGCTTTCAGCTCTCATTGCCCCTATCATAAGCATCTTGAAATGATTAAGGTTAAAGTGAACAAACTATGGTGTACATGCTTGATACGTCCAAAACGTATCTACTTTCCCGAACACTTTTGCTATTGTTTCTCCTCTATACTTGTGTGATTTGGATGCAACTAATGCGAACTGACGCTGTTTTCAGCAGAATTGCCTTGGTGTCTACTTTTTGTGCAGAAAATCAACTATCAGGAAAAATCCTGAAAAATATGCCAAAAATCCTATTTTACCCGAAGACTCTAGGAGCCAGAATACGAGACGGAGAAGAGCCCTGGGGTGGCCACACCACCTGCTGGCACGGGCCAGGCCAGGCCGCGCCAGGGGGTGGTGTGGGCCCCCTAGGCACCCCCTCGGCCTCTCTCTTCGCCTATAAGGAGCCTTCTAACCTAAAAACTTCGGGGGGTTCGATGTTTTTCCAGAAGGAGTTCCGCTCCGCCGCCACCATCAGATTCCACGAAACAGCAAAACTCGTTCGGCACTCCGGACAGGGAATTGGAGGAGATCATCGCCATCATCATCACCATCGCTTCTCCATCGACCATCCATGTTTCCCCCATCTATGAGTGAGTAATCCCCCGCTGTAGGCTATGGGGATGGTAGGGATTGGATGAGACCGTTCATGTAATGGCATCAGATTGTTAGGGCATAGTGCCTAGTATCTTTTATTAGTGCTTTATGACTTTGTTGCGACTTGTTGTGCTTAATGCTTGTCACTAGGGCCTGAGTGCCATGATTTCAGATCTGAACGTATTATTGATTCATTATGATAGTATTGTTTTGGGTCTTATCTGCAAGTTGTATACACACGTCGTTGTCTAGAACCTATGACCCCGAAGTGACAGAAATCGGGATAACCGGAAGGGAAAGGCTTTGATGTGAGGATCACATGTGTTCACGGAGTGTTAATGCTTTTCTCCGGTGCTCTATTAAAAGGAGCACCTTAATTTCTAGTAGTTCCCTAGAGGCCCCGCTGCAAACGGGCTGGCAGGACAAAAGATGTTGTGCAAGTTCTCATTGCGAGCACGTATGACTATATATGGAAGACATGCCTAGGATTGTCTAGTACTTGGATGCTTTATCTTATTTATCTGCAATTTCCCTGTGTTCTGATTGCTATGTGGATTGTCTTGTCCATGCAACGCCCGTCCATCCATCCCTATGCCTACCGCACTGGAATCCCACTGTTTACTGCTTTTGTTACTATTGTCTTTGCTTTACTACTGCTGTTACTTTACTATTCCTACTACAAAACTGTTGCTACTGATAAACTGTTGTGAGCAAGATTGTTTCTAGGTGCAGCTGAATTGACAACTCAGTTGTTAAGGCTGATAAATATTCTTTGGCTCCCCTTGTGTCGAATCAATAAATTGGGTTTCACTTCCCTCGAAAATACCGCGATACACCCATACTTGTGGGTCATCAATGCTCGACGAAGTATAAGTCAGAAATCTCATGTCCCTTGTATACGAGGGCCGCTCCTCATGCTACTCAAGTCTAGTCACCGGTAAGTTCTTGTCATCGTAAGTACATGTGTATCATAGAGAACCATAACAGGTACCCCTTGCCCGATGATACGGAAGAATCCCCATATCAAAATGATAAGGTAAGCAGACAACGAGCATCTCACCAATCTTCTTATTTACCATGGGAATATGGTGCTTTTTTCTCTCTTTCCTCTTTTCATAGTATGTTTTTTTATCTTTTCTCTTTTTTTCTCAATATAGGACTCTTTTTTTAATAAGAAGAATGCTTCATAGACAGCTCATTATGGTTACGCTGCAGGTTTCCACCATGTCAGCATGGATTAGACCAGCGGCCCAGGTGTTTCTCTAACACATATACATAACTCCATGGACTTACAAGCTCCCCTTTCATTTCACACCGACGACATCCATATACAAAAGAGCATGATATCAACTAGGTACAAGTACCAAGTGCAATGTTGAAAGCGTTCCCCATGAAAGCATGGTTCTGCTAATACCCAACAAATAAGTGCAAGCATATACAACACAGATGACACAATGGTTCAAATTTATTAAGGGCAAGAAAAGTAAAGTGTGCCATCAAGTTCGTGAGAGCTTTAATCACTAGTTTTCTCATAACAAGTTTAATTTGGAAGGTAAACAAAAGCATGAATATACTTGGAATAGCATAAGCTAGTAGGTAGGTATGGTGGACTCTTCGGAATAACTTGGTTTAGGGAGTTGGATGCATGAGTGGAACTCATACTTGGTTGCGGAGGCTAGCAAAAGACTGGGAGCGACAAACTAAGAGAGCAATAATGGCCATAATAATGCAGAGCGACAAAACATCATTGATCAAAGCATAAAGTGATACTACAAGTTGAAAACTAAAGGATCATAAAGGCTTATGGTGACTTGAGATAGTCATAACATGGTGTAAGCATGCGTCAAGTCAACCCAAATAAAGCATCAAAGGAGAACACCACTATACTATGCTTTAATATGCTAAAACAACGCATGATTCATCCAAGGCACATTAAGCAATCTCAATTGTTTATAACAAGTCATGCTACAACAAAGAATACTAAGCATAAAGCCAAAACAATATAAAGCATGGCATGACAAAGCATAGGCCACAGTCAAAAACAAGCTCTCTTTAAACATAAGCATGAACTTTTCCTACTCTTTTCCAATCCAAACCAAACTATTTGAAAACCAATGCATGATAGAGGGGGTCCAACCAATTTATTCATAAAACTAAGCAAGCCAAGCAAACGAAAAACCAAACTGAAAATGAAAAAGAAGACGCTCCAAGAACAACACAACTGTGCATGAAACAATAAAAATGAAGCGTTTGGAAGAAATCTGGGATTTTTATTGATGAAGAGGGGGATGCCTTGGGCATCCCCAAGCTTTGATGCTTGTACTTTTGGATATTTCTTGGGGTGACACGCGTGGCATCCCCAAGCTTGAGTTTTAGTCCATCTTTCATCTCATTACTCATTCCTTCCATACACCTGAAAATTTTCCTTCATACAAAACTTTACACAATCTTTATTAGCAACAGTAGTGCACTCAAGATAATAAGTCTTCAAGGTTCAGTTCTAACACCAATAAACTTTCATTAGAACACTAGATACTGTAGCACTTCCCTCAAAAAGCTCAATTCCTCAAAAGAACTCAAAAAGGAACCAACAAGAAGCAAATGCAAATAATGGCAGAAATCTGTCAAAACAGACCAGCAGGTAAAGACGAATTTTTTAGGAGATCTTCTGTTGCTCAAATCAAAAAGTGTTTAACTAACGAAAGTTAGATAACAACCTGGGGTAGAAGCACAAAAATTCACGCCTCAAAAGGACGTACAGAGATTTTACACGAATATTTACGGTGAAGCACAGAAATCTGTTTCGGGACAACAACTTTCCAGATCATTACTTCTCTCTCATTAGAGGTTACTCTTGGCACAAAAAGCAAATAAAAAGGATAAGGAGCGGTTATTACAGAGGTAATAACTTCCAAGACTCATCTAAAACTTTTGGGTTATCTCCCAATAAGTACTTTTCTTTAACGCCTTTAAGTTAGGCATGATAGTTTGAGAAGATGCTCACATAAGAAATATGAATTGAAGTAAAAAAGAGCATCAAGTAGAAAATTCAAAGCACATTTAAGTCTAACCCACTTCCTATGCATAGGAATCTTGTAAAGAAACAAGTCATCAAAGCACAAAGCAACAAGCATACGAAAGCAAAACAAGTGCAACTTCAAGACTTTCAACATAAAGAGGGGAAACTTAATATTGTTGTGATGCATAAAACCATGTTTCCCTCTCTCATAATAACTTTCAGTAGCATCATGAATAAAATTAATAATATAACTATCACAAGAAACATTCTTATCATGAGCCGCATGCATAAAAAAATTAATACTCTCCACATAAACATAGTCATTCTTATTAATTATAGTGGGAGCAAATTCAACAAAATAGCTATCATTATTATTCTCATCACCATAATTATCAAATATAGGAGGCATATTGTAGTCATAATTAATTTCCTCCTCAATAGTAGATGGACTGAAAATATCATATTCATCATTGTAATCATCATAAGCAATAGAATAGTTATCTTCCCAAGTGTGTTCATTTGTAAATATATCATCATTGGAAGGATCATGGATAGCACTAATAGTATAGCAATTATTAATCATCATTTTCAGAATTGGTACCGAAGAGATTTTCAATATCAAAAGTAGTGTGCTTTTCCAATCATGATCACTACTATAGTTAATAGGCATAGGAACATCATCGAGTTCAGACTCATCAAAAACTATAATAGGAGCAACATGCTTAGGGGAAAATACCGTTTCCTCTCTCCTTTTCTTCTTTTTATTCTCCTCTTTAGGAGGGAGAGGCTTGAAAGGAAGCTTCTCCATATACCCTGGTTCATTGTTAGAGACAATAGAAGAAACTTTGGAGGAATCCTCCTTTTCATTAATAAGACCAAAACACATATTAGTCATGTCATATTTTGGTAAGATCTCATCTTTTATAATATTTTGTATGTAAGTATTTGTGTGGCAATTATCAACACAATAAAGATGACAACCATGCATGACACTATTCATATCAAAAGCACCCATATCTACCAAAGAGGTTTTTCTTGATAACTCTTCACACCCCAAAAATAATGTAAGTTCATCATGCTGATTAGGAGTGATCATGTCATCACAATACAAACTTGCAGTACTCATTGGATTAGAAGGGCTATTATTATGGCCTGAGCATTGGAAATTGAAATGACCCACTTCAAAGCAAAGTTCACAAATAAAAGGATAGAGGGCACATACTTTTTTACCAAGATCATTTAGAGCCTTATACCACGTTCAAGTTTTTTCATTCCTGTGGGTGATACAATATTCTTCTTCAATTTGATTATTCTCACAAGGTGTATGTATTCCACAAAAATTAACATGCTTATAAGAAGTAGTACTTTCAGATGTTTGAGCATGTTTATTGCTATCATTAATAACAATTTCATTTTCCATGCAAGTGTCTTTATAAGGCTCATGATACATGTCCCAATTTTCTTTAGGAGCATTAATATGAGAAGCAAAGGTTCTATAACAATCAACAAGAATTTGAGGATCAAGACCATATTTAGCACTAAGCTCTGGAAAATCAATAGTTTTAGCAAAAGACTTAATGCAATCATACTCATAGTTTATACCTGGTTAGTTACCTTTGTTGTTATCCCAATCTTTGGTATTGCTTTGAATTCTTTCAAGAAGATCCCACTTAGCTTTGACCTCCTTACTTGTGAAGGATCCCTCTAAACAAGTATCTAGATAGTCCTTGTAATGTCCTGAAAGCCTTGCATAGAAATTATTAATAACAATATTACTGGGAAGCTCATGAATGGGACATTTGAGCATTAGTGACTTCAATCTCCCCCATGCTTGGGCAATACTTTCTACATCATGTGGATGAAAATTATAAATGTAATTCATATCTTTATGAATTTCATGAGGAGGATAAAATTTAGAGTAAAAGAGAGATTCAAGTTCCTTCCACTCCAAATGATGAGGATCATCTAGTAGCTCATACCACTCCCTTGCTTTGCCCTTAAGTGATAAAGAGAATAGCTTCCTCTTAACTTGGTTCATTGAAATACCTGCACACTTGAACAACCCGCATAATTCATGTATAAAGAGTAAATGATCACCAGGATAGACAGTTCGATCTCCAAAATAAGAGTTATTCATAACACGTTCAACAATTTTTATAGGTATTTTAAAAGGGATGCTTTCAGTATGTGGATTTAAAATATCACAAGTATCATTAGAATTACCACATATGGGAGATAAAGTATCATCAGAGCAAATTTTCTTCTTTAAAGCTGGGGAACTAAAAATATCATTTTCATAAAAACTAACTTCCCCAAGCTAAGACGTTTCCATAGCATTCGTAACAAAGGTGTTCAAAAGATTCATACTAATAACATTGCTATTAGCATGCAAAGAAAGTTCCATGGGGTTTTAATTTTCTTTTCAGACAATTCAAGTTCTATCTTAGGAAAAATACTAAAAAGCTCTCTATTTTTATTGTTGTTTTCCATTAAGCCTAACTAGTGAAAACAAGAAACAAAAAGACAAAATTGTAGAATCTAAAGGAAATAACTTCGAGCACTCACACCGGAGGATGTGAGTACCTTTTACCTTACCTCCCCGGCAACGGCGCCAGAAAATAGGCGTTTGTCGTGGGAGGTTCTTCTTATTTAATCCTCCGGTCTGAATACTTTTTACCTTACCTCCCCGGCAACGGCGCCAGAAAATAGCTTGATGTCTACGCACTTCTATTCTTGTAGACAGTTGTTGGGCCTCCAAGTGCAGAGGATTGTAGAACAGCAGTTAGTTTTCCCTTAAGTGGATCACCCAAGGTTTATCGAACTCAGGGAGGAAGTGGTCAAAGGTATACCCTCTCAAGCAACCCTGCAATCAAGATACAAGAAGTCTCTTGTGTCCCCAACACACCCAATACACTTGTTAGGTGTATAGGTGCACTAGTTCGGCGAAGAGATAGTGAAATCCAAGTGGTATAGATAATTATAAGTGGTAACGGTGATAGAAGATAGCTTGATGGCGTGGAAAAGACTAAAGTAAAACTGAAATAAAGAAGGAAGCAAGCAAACATGTAATAGATCTAATTGCAAATGGTGTATCAATGCTTAGAAACAAGGCCTAGGGATCATACTTTCGCTAGTGAACACTATCATATAAATATATTATCTTCATGATACTACGCTGAACTACTCTCTGGTTGGACACTCTAATCCATGGCAGGGCTATAACAACATACCTCAAAGTAAGCCTTTCCCATCTAGATAACCCCACACTGTCACCTTGAGCACTAGATGGTTCCAACAAACACCACAATTTCATAAAGACATCCAACTCCAAATATAACTCATAACAAGTATTTGTAATCTCTAGCCTAAGTGCCACCATGGTGTGCACGCTGTCACTTTCACACACATGGGGAGAGCAGAGATCTAATAAAGCACTTGAGTAGCAAGGTAGATCTACTTGATTACAAAGCTCATGATCACAATATGATCATGCATAGGGAGAGAGATGAACACATAGCTACCGGTAGAACCCTTAGCCTCGAGATAGAACTACTCCTTCCTCATCATGGGAATCAGCAATGGTGATGGAGATGGTGGTGGAGATCGATGGAGATGGCTCCGGGGCACTTCCCCGTCCCGACAGGGTGCTGGAACAGAGACTTTCTGTCCCCCGAATCTCCCCTTCGGTGGCGGCGGCGCTGTGGAACTTTTCGTGGCTGGAGGCTTGATTATCTAGGGTTTATGCATCGGGAGGCTCTTATAGGAGAGAGGGGAGACCAGGGGGTGCCAGAGGGGCCCATACCATGCCTTGGCGCGGCCTGGGGGTACCCGCACATGGGGGTGTGTGGCCAGGCCCTGGCCCTCCTCCATCTCGTATTCTGGCTCCGTGAGTCTTCCGGTAAAATAGGAGCTTTGGCTTTTGTCCCGTCCAATTCCGAGAATATTCATTTTCTGACTTTCCTGGAACCAAAAACAGCAGAAAACAGGCAACTGGCACTGTGGCATTTTGTTAATAGGTTAGTCCAAGAAATCATATGAAAGGTACTCCAAAGTGTGGACAAAACACAAGAAAGTAGATAAAACCAAGCATGGAACATCAAAAATTATAGATACATTTGCAATGTATCACCCTCCTATCTACTATTTGCAAATCATATTCTTGCAGTAATAGAACCCACCTAATCAACATGGGCTTCGCATCCTTTTTCACAAGGAGGTGGTGCAAAGCTTGGTGATCTGTATGAACTATTACCTTAGAGTCAATGATGTAAGATCTAAAATTATCACAAGCAAAAATTATAGGTAGGAACTCTTTTTCTGTAGTAGCAAATTTTTTCTGAATCTTATTAAGAGGTCTACTAGCATAATAAATAACATTTAAATTCTTTCTGTCTCGGTGTCCTAACACAACCCCTAAAGCATGGTCACTAGCATCACACATGATTTCGAAAGGTTCATCTCATTTTGGAGATTGCATGATGGGTGTTGAAACTAATTTCGTTTTAAGGTTCTCAAAGGTTGCAATGAAGTCATGGTCTAAGTAGAATGGAGTTTCTTTCTCAAGAAGGTTGGTGAGAGGCATAGCTATTTTAGCAAAATCTTTTATAAAACGCTTATAAAAACCTGCATGTCCCAGAAATATTTTTAAGTTTTTTATGTCCTGACGTATTGGAAGATTTTCTATAGCTTTTATTTTAGTTTTATCTATTTTTATACCCTTCTCCGAAACCTTATGTCCAAAACTTTACCTTCTCTCTCCATGAAATAGCATTGTTCCCAATTCAAAACCAAATTTGATTGTGTGTATCTCTGTAAAACTTTGGTTAAATTGTAGAGGCAATTATCAAATGTTGTTCCACAAACAACAAAATCATTTGCTAGAACTTCCATAGTCTTCTCAACAAGATCATCAAAGATTTTTAAAACACATTCTTGAAAAGTCGTAGCTGCATTACATAAGCCAAACGGAATTAATCTATAAGCATATGTGCCATAAGGGCAAGTGAAAGTTGTTTTCTCTTGATCTTTCGATTCTATAGCAATTTGAGAAGATCCAGAATAACCATCAAGAAAATAGAAATAAGAATTATTACTAAGCCTTTCTAAAATTTTATCCATAAATGGTATAGGTTTATGATTTTTCCGCGTCTCACGGTTTAGTTTCCTAAAATCAATGCACATGCGATATCCAATAATAGGTTTTACAAGAACTAGCTCACCATCCTCATTCATAGCAGCATCAGTATGCAATGAGATGGGCTGACCCACTTACTGTTAGAAATAGGATATATTATGCCAGCATCTAATAAGCATATAACTTATTTTCTTACTACTTCCTTCATTTTTGGATTAAGCCTTCTTTGTGTATCAACTACAAGCTCAGCATCATCAAGCATGGTAATCTTATGTGTTATAGTGGATGGATCTATTCCTTTAATATCACTTAGAGTATATCCAAAAGCTTCATGATGCTTAATCAAGACTGAAATGAGTTTATTTGTTTCATTTTCTGATAGATTTTTACTAATAATAACAAGACATTTATTCTCATTATCTAAAAACTCATACCCCATATCGTCTGGAAGTTGTTTCAATTTAATTGGTGGAGGTTCTTCATCTCCTTTTCTTACCAGTTCTTCATAGTCATGTGGATTTTGTGCGTCTGGAACTGAATCAAGGTAATCGTCCATGTCTTCTCTCTCCTCATCATCCGATGCTTCCTCCCAATTAATTAGGCTCCTTTCTAATTCATCTTGTGGAGTACTGAAATGAATTGTGGCCAGCTCAACAAATCATTTTCTCTTCCTTAATATCTTCCATTTCATATGGCCTTTTCTTTAGTTTAGCGAAGTGGAATGTCATTTCTTCTTATCCAAACATCAATGAAATAGTCTCCTTCTTATTATCAATCAAGCTTTGGTTATGGAAACAAAAGGCCTGCCCAAAAGAATAGGATAAAAAGAATCTCGAGGCATATCAACAATATGAAAATCAAGGGGGTACATGAGTGAGCCAATAAAGACATAGATATTTCTCATAACTCCTTCCGGTTTAATATTAGTTCTATTAGCCAATTTAATAGTAGTGTCTACCGGTTCCACATCTAGATTATTTAAATTGTAGCAAAGTTCCTCATAAAGTGATGAAGGCAGAATTTTTATAGTGGAAATCGGCTCACAAATTCCGTATAAGAAAGTTTCTCCACAATATATAGGAGGCATAGGTTTAGAAGTTTCGTTACCTCATACCTTACCTTTGATGAATTATGAGGTTTCAAGGTCCAGCATAACCACTTCATTATCCACTGTTCATGCTTCCATAAGATCCTTCAATATAACATTATTTATATTGGTAGTTTCGGGGTTCTTTTCTAGTTTCTTTAATCTTCTTTTTATTTGTTCTTCCTATTTTTGATTTTTCTTGATGTTCTATTGAGTAGGTGTAGAGGAGAACTCTTTCAGTAGCACACTTTCTCTTGCACGCTTCTTTTCTTCGAGGGGTTTATGGGGTTCCCATTCTGTAGGTACCTATAAATGCCCTGCATAATTCTCAATAATTTTCTTTACTTGGTAAGAATCAATACCAAGGGTTTTAATCACTACACGAGTCCTTTCATCTGCAAGGAAATCGTTAACACAAGCATATTCAGAAAAACTATTTGTAATGTTCTCCTCATTTTTATGATTTTCCGTTGCCTCCCTCATTTTCATTATTAATTTCCAGGCTTCACCATAGGTATAAGATAGAAAAATACCATTAGAAGTGGTGTCTAGATTCATTCTATTTTCATTATTAAGCCCTCCATAAAAAGTGTGAGTGATTAACCAATCAGGCAAACGATGATGGGGGCAATTATCTAGATAACTCTTGTACCTTAGATACCCTTCATACAAAACCCTCATCAGGACTATTTTTGAAACTGATAATGTAGGGGTTCGTAGCATGGAAAACAAAAATTTTCTATCGCATACAAACAAACAAGCCAAGATCTATCTACTAGATTGTAGCAACGAGTCGATAGAGGAACTCACCCTCGAAGATTCCAAAGCGGTTAACGAGCAGATTCGTGGGTGATGTAGTCGTACTCTTCCGATCTCAAGATCGCGAGACGATCCTTCCAGCGCCACGTTAGCCCTCATGATCGGTCATATCTCGTTACTTTTCGTGAAGACCTTTCTCTCCTTGTTCCAGCAGACAATGGAGGTTGTAGCACTCTCCTCGATTCCGGCAAAGACAACGTGGTACCTAAGTAGAGGGAGATCCCGAGGCTTCGCCTTAAGCGGTGCAGTATGGTGGAGCTTATGAGAGAGGCTATTAGTGGTCTAGTAATTAGACACACCAATTAGAAGGCTCTAAACCGAAATAGCTCTAAACCGGGGTTTAGGTCTAGGGTTTAGTTTAGAGGATAGGAACTAGTGTGTCTTAGGAGGGAGCCCTGCCCCTCCTTATATAGGTGGGAGGGGCTGGCCGGCCAAGGGGGAGGGAGTGGAGTCCCTCCCCAACTCGGCCTTGGAGTGGGCGCCGGCTTGGGGAGGAGGAATCCCTCCCCAACTCGGCCTCCTCTTTTCCTCCTCTTTCCACTTTCCAAAAACTTGCTTGACTTTCAAACTAGCCGTTTGACTTTTCAATTTAGGATTTAAATAAACCCTTTATTTTGGACAGCAAGAACACCTAGTACATGATGCAATCATTCCAATATGTAATGACACATTCATGTACCCTTCCCCCCCGGAGTGCCGGACATTCCGGGACCTTCTAGAATGTTCCCGATGAAAACACCGGAACCATTCCCCAACTCCGAAACGGGACTTTCCTTATATGAATCTTATTCTCCGGACCATTCCGGATCTCCTCGTGATATCCTGGATCCCATCCGAGACTCCGAACAACATTCGGTCTCTTTCATAATACCATAACTACTCAAACAACGTCGAATCCTTAAGTGTGTCTCCCTACGGTTCGTGAATTATGCGGACATGATCGAGACACTTCTCGAACAATAACCAATAGAGGAATGGAAATTCATATGGCTTCTACATATTTCTACGATTACTGCGATCGAATGAACCACTTACATACGATACCAATTTCCCTTTGTCTCACGATATGTTACTTATCCGAGGTCATGATCGTCAGTATCTCCGCATACCTAGTTCAACCTTGTTCTTGATAAGTACTCTTTTCTCGCTCCGTGATATGTGATCCCTTGTGACCCAGTCACATGCTTGCAAGCTAATTGGATGACATTTCACCGAGAGGGCCCAGAATATCTATCCGTCATGTGGATGGACAAATCCCACTCTTGATCCATGTGTTTCAACCAATACTTTCCTAACACTCAATGCCACCTTTATAGCCACCTGTTACGGTGTTTGATGATATCAAAGCATCCATCCAAGAAAGGTGATATGCATGATCTCATGGTCGAAGGAATTAGGTTACTATGTATCGTAAAGCATATAGCAATTGAACTATTGAAATGACTTGATCTTTATGCTACGCTTATCTATAGGAGTATGTCCACCATATCATTCTCCTAACGATATGATCTTGTTGTTGATAACATCTCAATGTTCATGATATGGAAACCACAATCATCAATCAACCAACAAGCTAGTGAAGTATAGAGGCTGTACTAGGGACTTCAAATTAAGTTTACAAATCACACAAGTATTAATGGTTTCCTTGTTAATACTATTATAGCATGAATGTAAACATTTATCATAAGTGTGAAGATATGATAATAACCACTTTATTATTGCCTCTTGGGTATATCTCCAACAGTCTCCCACTTGCACTAGAGTCAATAATCTAGTTTCAAACCTTTGTGTATTCAACACCTATGGCTTTCCGGTGTTGTATGTACACGATTGCTAGTGGTCAACTGATCTCCGGATCTGACACTTCCAGTCCGTGTGTAATTGCATATCTTTGCCTCACGCATCACTCATTCTCTAATGAGATGGCTTTGTATAATTTGGTCTTTCGGTGTGACCTTTAGTTCTTTGGGGTTAAAACATGTTGATAATATTGTCGCATACAATATATCTTCATAGTATTATCCCTGTGAACTACACCTAGTTTGATAACAAACTACTTGACACAAATGCCTCTTTTGCTGCTATAATAGCAGTCATACTTAGCCTTTTGTTGAAGTATCTGTCACAATGTCTTAACTTTGGAACTCATCCAAATCCATTATGGAACTTACTTTCCATTATATTGTGCCACCCTTAGTTTAGATTGAGATAAAACTTAATTTGTACTCTGTGACAAAACTAGTATCAATGTAGTACTTTTACAATGAACTAACCATCTATTTGTCACTTCTACAAATAATATACTCTTAGTTCTTCCAAAAGATCATAAGAATATCCTTACTATCGTCCAATGATCATCTTATGAATCATTCGTATATGCTCATAATATTTATAGCATAGGACATATCTGGATTTGTACATATCACAAAGATGATTGATATAAATACTCTTTGTGATTTCATACATCAAGTATCAATCTATACTTGAATCTTTGTTTCACTTACCAAGTGCCAATACACTTGAATATATCATCAACATTGAACTCTTTCAATCCTTTCAGTGCAACAAGAACCTTTCTTGTAGTATCTATATAGAATTCATTCAATATCTCGTCTATGTACTACGCACAACCATATTAGCGCCTATTGATGCCAAATATTTGGTTTTGCCTAAGTCTTTCATCGGGATGAAATTCTTAATATGTGTTAATAAAAGATACATTATTTCCAATCAACAATATGTCTTCCACATAATGTATTAGAAACATGTCTTAGCGCTCCCACTTAATTTCTTGCAAATGCAAGCATCTTCATTGTCTCCGATGAAATTAAACTCTTTTAACAGTTTCATCATAGTGAAGATTCCAACTCCTATGCTTACTTCAACCATTGAAGTTTGCATATGCTTTTAGCATCCTTTGAATTAACAAAACCCTTTGGACCGTGTCATGCACACGCCCTAGGTAACCATTCTATTAGAAGAACTTGTTTTGTTTATTCTACTACCACATAACAAATTATATGTAGTGGTTGCTACATTAATCCGTCTAGACTAAAAATCGCTATGAAAGATCAAATCTTGTCATATACAACCTTTGAACATTGTTGTGAACTCTTTCCCAACATGTCGACTATTTCATAGATGTGAAACATCCATGTCTACTTCTTTATAGATCCAAACACAACTGCAAGGTCTTACACCTTTTTCGAGGGTCCTTCAAGTTCAAAACTTGATTTCTCGTGTATGGAACTATCACGGATTATATGGCTTCAAGCCATTTGACGGAGTCAGGGCCCATCATCGCTTCTTTGCATGTAGTAGGTTCATTATTCTCAAATAATGATTCAACCCTCAAATCTTGGTATTTGATTGTTCATCCGACCTACTTGTTTCAATAGAAACTTAGACCTCCGTGACCACAACCTTTGAGGCACGTGAGCCATGAGCATTGTTGCTGCCTCCGGAACACTTTTCGGTGCTGCGCAACTTTGCACATATAGCTAAGGTTCTTTTAACCTTATCAAAGTTCTATTGTCCTCCCACTTAACTTTTCACGAAAAATTCCTTCTCAAAGAAACTTGACGTTCTAAGCGACAAACACTTTTGTCTCCGTTGTTTATGGAGGAATACTTATGAATACAAAGACAGTTTTATCCGACTTTGGTTGCAAACATCTTTCTTATGCATAGCATACCAATGTTTAAGAAAGGACTACTTGGTTTTATCCCAAACCATAACCTTATATGGTGTCATTTCAGCGGATTATGATGGAGCTCTTTTAGTGGAAAACGGTAGTCTCCAAAGCTTTTAATCTTTAAAATATAATGGCAGTTCTATGAATTACACCTTTGATCTTACCATGTCAAACAAGGTTTTAATTACATATCTCGAACGCTCCATACTCTTATGGTGTTTCGGGAAATGCAAATCCACAGAACGATTCCTTAAATCTTAGGTATTATGCTAAACTTGTAATTCAAATATCTTCCTTTATGATCTTTATCATAAACTATTCATATTCTTGTTACAATGATTTTGCACTTCATCTTGAAAGTCTTTTGAACTTTTCAAATATTTCTCACTTCATCCTTATTAAGTAAATATTCACATATTCACTCAAATTTTCGGAGAAAGCATATGAAGTTGAAATCCATCGCTCTTGACTACACATAATGGAGTTCGTACAACAATATGCACAAGTTCCAATAAGCTAGTCTTTCGTTCCCTTTTGGCCTATGAACGAAGTTTTAATTATCTCTAGGAAAGTTTCACAAACGTCATTTGATCAAAAATCAAAAGACTCCAAAATTCCATCCACATGGAGTTTCTTCATGTTTTCTTTCCAATATAATTTAAACGGCGATGTCACTTCCTAAGTGATCTTTCAATCAATTTGTCTTTCGACAATTTTAGCACTAGTTTTATGGATGTGATTTATCCAACGAGATTTGTGAATCATCCATCTTTTATGGATTACGACAATTATTTGAACAACCCTTTTGTTCTCATAATACCTGATAAAACAAATCTTGAAGGCAAGCGTTGATGTTTAACGAGCAACACAATAACCCTTTATTTGTTTTTGATGAACATCATCACATATTCTTTTGCTAGTTACTTAGGCCATTGTAGTTCATGAATTGTGTTGTTTCGTATGACGATTCACACCAACAAATTCAGTATCAAATACTTAAGAACCACATTGTTTAATAAGCAAAGAATATAGCCATAACACATATATCATCTATATACTTAAACTGAACAATTCTAGTCTTTTCTTTTCTGCCATATACTTATGAGATTCTCTTCAAGATTTTCCTTCGCTTTGAAAGAATCTATCAACATCAATAGTGGAGTCATACTTATGACACATGGTCCAAAGCGTGTATAGTTAAATACCAATGTCTTTGGACTTGCACTTTGAAGTAGATCACCATCATCAAATGTTTGGTGTTCTTTTCAAATTCCTTTCTTTAGTAAACTCTTGGTGTAGTAAACATTTTACCTACATCAAATATTCACCTTCATCATGGATTTATTCATGATCAAGCTACTTTAGCTTATAATGGTGAATCGTGAGTATAATGTTGCTCTCCAAAACCTTTTGGAGGATTAGGACAACTAGTGTCTCCAACCTTTTGCAAATTCTCATCAAACATGAGAACATGACTTTGCCATATTATACTCTATCATGTTGTAACCAAAACTTCGTTTCAGATATCACAATATCTTCCACACATCATGGTTTCTGAAACAACTCTTTCAGATCCTAGATAACCTTGATATTAAGATAATCTTTTGAATATCAAGAATCATGGAGACAAACATGATACTCATATACTAACACTTTGGAATTGTCACTCTTGTTTTAATACCAATTATTAAACTTCATGGAGTAACCGGAACTTACTGAAAGTTTGCAATAGGACTTTAAACTTTAGATTAACACTTCAAAACAATACGATACCAGTTCGTAAAGTAACTAACCAGAATTCTATAGTTCTATCATCTCAATTATAACTAAGCGCAAGGTGGTAAACTGATGCCAATGACTACAACAACTATGCAAATTCACTTTGATTTTGTTTATGATAAATTGAGTTCTAATTAATAATTAAATTAATCTAGGTGAACTCCCACTCAAAACAATATCCCTCACATTGTTTTAGTGATCACACGAACCAAATCCACCACATCAAAACCGATCATCACGAGAGTTGATATAGCTTTAATGGCGAACAATCAACATGTTCATCATATCTACTATATGACTCATGCTCTACCTTTCGCAATCCGTGTTCCCGAGGCCATGTCCGTACATGCTAGGCTCGCAAGATCAAACCTTAGCTACCGATAAGCAAATCTGGCTTGCTTACGTTGTATTCACCCGCGGAATCAAAGACACCCGATCATCACGTGGTGCTTCGAAGCAGCAAGCTTTGGCAACGGTGCATACTAAGGGTGAACACTTTAGAACTTGAAATTTATGTGCATAAGGGATCATCTTATAATGCTACCGTCGTCTACTAAGCAATACAAGATGCATAAAGGATTAACATCACATGCAATTCATAATATGTGATATGATATGGCCTTTCTTCTTTGTGCTTCCGATCTCCATCTTCAAGCACGAACATGATCTCCATCATCACCGGCATAGCATCAAGGTCAATGACGCTTCTTCATGGTTGTCGTCCACCAGCTTCAACTATTACAACTATTTTGAATAGACACGCAGGTCTTAACAGAAATTAAAGACAACCATATGGCTCCTGCCGGTTGCCAACTTACAATAAGGAACATTGCATACATCAAATATAATCACAATCATGGCCATATCACATCACAGCACACCCCTGCAAAACAAAGTTAGACGCCTCTACTTTCTTTGCATATTTTACGTGGTTTGGGGCTTTCAATAAGTGTCGTTCTAACTTACGAACAAGAACCACAACATTGATACTAGCATCGTTGATCACCCGTTGTAAATTGGATCTTTACTATGCTAGGAGAAACAGGCACCCGCAAAGCCACTTATGCAATACGAGTTGCATGTCAAACGTGGAGCAAGTCTCATGAACGATGTCATGTAAGGTTAGCCCGGTCCGCTTCATCCCAACATACCACAAGATGCAAAGTACACAAAAGCAATCTACAATAAAAGCATCAATGCCCACAATGACCATTGTGTTCTACTCGTGCAACAGATCTACATATAGACACGGCTCTGATACCACTGTAGGGGTTCGTAGCATGGAAAACAAAAATTTTCTATCACATACAAACAAACAAGCCAAGATCTATCTACTAGATTGTAGCAACGAGTCGATAGAGGAACTCACCCTCGAAGATTCCAAAGCGGTTAACGAGAGCAGATTCTCGTGGGTGATGTAGTCGTACTCTTTCCGATCTCAAGATCGCGTAGACGATCCTTCCAGTATACATTCCCAAGATCGGGTCATACGTTCGATTGACGAAGACCTTCCTCTCCTTGTTCCAAAGAAAGCGGAGGTTGTAGCACTCTCTCGCGATTCCGCAAAGACAACGGCGTGGTACCGGAAGTAGAGGGAGATCCTGCAGGCTTCGCCTTAAGCCGGTGCAAGTAGTATGGTGGAGCTTATGAGAGAGGCTATTAGTGGTCTAGTAATTAGACACACCAATTAGAAGGCTCTAAACCAATTAGAAGGCTCTAAACCGAAATAGCTCTAAACCGGGGTTTAGGTCTAGGGTTTAGTTTAGAGGATAGGAACTAGTGTGTCTTAGGAGGAGCCTGCCCTCCTTATATAGGTGGGAGGGCTGGCCGGCCAAGGGGAGGTGGAGTCCTCCCAACTCGGCCTTGGAGTGGGCGCGGCTTGGGAGGAGGAATCCTCCCCAACTCGGCCTCCTCTTTCCTCCTCTTTCCACTTTCCAAAAACTTGTTGCTTGACTTTCAAACTAGCCGCTTGACTTTTCAATTTAGGATTTAAATAAACCCTTTATTTTGGACAGCAAGACACCTAGTACATGATGCAATCATTCCAATATGTAATGACACATTCATGTACCTTCCCTCCGGAGTGCCGGACATTCCGAGACCTTCTAGAATGTTCCGATGAAAACACCGGAACCATTCCCCAACTCAAACGGGACTTTCCTTATATGAATCTTATTCTCCGGACCATTCCGGATCTCCTCGTGATATCCCGGATCCCATCCGAGACCAACAACATTCGGTCTCTTTCATAATACCATAACTACTCAAACAACGTCAATCCTTATGTGTCTCCCTACGGTTCGTGAATTATGCGGACATGATCGAGACACTTCTCCAACAATAACCAATAGAGGAATCTGAAATTCATATGGCTCCCACATATTTCTACGATTACTTTTGCGATCGAATGAACCACTTACATACGATACCAATTTCCCTTTGTCTCACGATATGTTACTTATCCGAGGTCATGATCGCTCGATCTCGCATACCTAGTTCAACCTTGTTACTGATAAGTACTCTTTTCTCGTTCCCGTGATATGTGATCCCTTGTGACCCAGTCACATGCTTGCAAGCTAATTGGATGACATTTCACCGAGAGGGCCCAGAGAATATCTATCCGTCATGTGGATGGACAAATCCCACTCTTGATCCATGTGTTTCAACCAATACTTTCCGAACACTCAATGCCACCTTTATAGCCACCCTGTTACGGTGTGGTGTTTGATGATATCAAAGCATCCATCCAGTAAAGGTGATATGCATGATCTCATGGTCGAAGGAATTAGGTTACTATGTATCAGAAAGCATATAGCAATTGAACTATTGAAATGACTTGATCTTTATGCTACGCTTATCTATAGGAGTATGTCCACCATATCATTCTCCTAACGATATGATCTTGTTGTTGATAACATCTCAATGTTCATGATATGGAAACCACAATCATCAATCAACCAACAAGCTAGTGAAGTATAGAGGCTGTACTAGGGACTTCAAATTAAGTTTACAAATCACACAAGTATTAATGGTTTCCTTGTTAATACTATTATAGCATGAATGTAAACATTTATCATAAGTGTGAAGATATGATAATAACCACTTTATTATTGCCTCTTGGGTATATCTCCAACAGATAATAATACCTCTCATCCTGTGAGCTTTGCTTTCTGAGTAATATTTTGATAGGAAATTGGTTGTCAATTCCGTCCAAGCCTTGGTGCTTCTGCACAAAAAGATCTATACCAGTCGCAAACATTATTAGAGAGAGTTTGTCTAAACAACTGGGTTTTAACCATATCAAGATTACAATCGTCGAATATAAAGGAACCGAGAACGTCTTCAAAGAATTGTAAGTGTCCATATGGACTCTCTTCATTGGTTTCTGCAAATTTCTTAGAGTGTAGTAATTCAAATAATAAAGGGTGGATCTCAATTCCATCTAGATTTATGCTTTTATTGACAATTATAAAAGCGTCCATGCACGAACCCATTTTCCTTACTACCTCAAGCTGGATTAAATGCCGAGTGTTGTCCATTGTTGCGGTCCTGCAACTTAAATTAAAAATTAGTACAACAAAAGTAAATAACTAAAAGTAAAGTGACATATAGCGCTAAGCTACCTGGCAACGGTGCCAGAAAATAGCTTGATGACCGCAAGTGCACAGGTTGTTTGTAGCTAGTTTCGAAATAAAGATATCAATCCCACATGGAGCAGTAGGCGAAATACTAAAATGCTTTTAACTAAAACTAAACGAAGTACTTAAAGAATAACTTTGAGATGCAGGAAAAGTATAATTGTTTTTGGGTTTTTGATTGCATGAAGCAATTAAAGTAAAGTAAAACTTAATGTAGAAAGTAAGAATCGCGTGTGTAAAAGAGCTTGGAACTACAATAGGGAAAAGGCATTCTCAGGGAGTGGTGGATACACTGCTAGCAATTAAGACTAAGCAATCAAGATTATTATAACAAATATTCTCATGATATGTATGTATGTGGGAGGAGCTCCATATATGGACAAATAGGCCGCAACCACTGCTCACATCATCCTTCATAACCGCAACCAACAGATAAACGACATCAATCGTATTATCCCGCTATTAAGGGATTTCTCTCGTGGCATGGACATGGCTTTATGAGTTCTTCTTGTTTCCCCAGGTTAGTACGTAAAGAATGACAACAAATTTATAGTCACGGTAAGTGCTATCATCCCTCCATCTACCAACAAGTAATCCCCTTCATCGTGTCCTCATAAGAGGCAAATATTAAGGAGGTGCACAACTCCCAACATCATGATGAAGACAATTAACACATACACATAATTATGTATAACATAATAATCTCTATCTTATCTCAATCATATGCTAGGATTTCTCCATCTTCCAAGAACTAATGATCTACTCAGACATGGAGGCAATCAACATCATGGCAATGGTAATGGAAACAATTGTAAATGAATAGTTCTTGTATAAATCCACAACGAGTACGGGAATTACAACAAGATCTAGATGGGGTGAAGATGGGATGGATGGTGATGATGGTGGTGCAGCAGTTGATGAAGATGAAGATCAATGCCTTAGCCTCCCAGATCTTCGTAGGACGAAGATGGATCCCTTAGGCAAGTTACCCCTCTAGATTCCTTCCGGAGGTGAGGTTTCGGTGATTTCTGGGTGTTCTATATGTTGTCTCTCCGATCCGGTTGCACGGGGTAAAACTATTTGAGGAGGCAGTGGCGACGCCAACTATACGGCCGGAATTTTATTCCCGCCGTATAGTTGGTCGTTAAACCATCTGTATGCCTCGATCGCTTCGGTTTTTTTTCTAGTGTTATTGATATTTCCCAAATAAGCGATTTACGTTGTTTTTAACTCATTTTCTCCCCAATATAACTGCTCCAAGAATTGTGTCCATTGTATCCATCATCTGTCCTGATCCTGGTGAAAATAGACATAAAATATGCGCGCGAACGCCGTAAAATTCCAAGATCCTACAACTACAGTGCAAAATAATAATATAAAACATGATGCAATTATGCATGCATCACTCCTCCATATTGCATCTTCTTGGTTCCTTTTTCCTTGCTTTATCCATAATCCAACACAACATCTACACACAAGTCAAAGACAAGATAAAGTAATAAAATCCTAATAAAACTACTAGTTGTGCAAAGTCCATGTCGAAATGAATGAGAACTAGTAATAGGTAGATGTAGCATGTAATGAGTAACAATTTGAATAATTTATATTCTTAAATATGTCTCAATTTTGGACTCATCAACTTCCCCAAGCTAGACTCTTGCTCGTACCTGAGCAAGATGGTGGCTTATGGATGATACGTCGTAAACGTATCTATAATTTTTGATGCTCCATGCTTGTTTTATATCAACTTTCTTATGTTTTGTTTACACTTTGAGGTATTTTTATACATTTTCTGGAACTAACCTATTAACAAGATGCCGCAATGCCAGTTGCCTATTTTCTGCTGTTTTTGGTTTCAGAAAAGCTAGTAAGGAAATATTCTCAGAATTGGACGGGACAAAACCCAAAGTCTATATTTTACCGGAAGGAACACGGAGTCTGAAGGGCAGCCGAAGTGGGGCCACGAGGTGGCCACACCTAGAGCTGGCGCGGCCACCCCCTAGGATGCACCGCCCCATGGTGTGGGCTCCTCGGGCGCCCATCGACCTTGCCCCTTTGCCTATAAAAGTACCCCGATGCAGAAACCCTAAGTACCTGATCAAAAATCCATGAAAGAGTATGTAGCCGCCGCCATCTCCATCCCTAGATCAGGGGGTCCGAAGCTCTTCTCGACACACTGCCGGAGGGGAGGGATCATCCCGGAGGCCTTCTTCATCACCATGCCACCCTTCGGAGTGATGTGTGAGTAGTTTGTCCTTGGAGCATGGGTCCATACAGTAGCTAGATGGTTGGTTCTCCTCCTTTGTGCTATCATGTTTAGATCTTGTGATCTCCGTTTATGATCAAGATCATCTATTTATAGTCCTATATGTTGTGTTTGCGGGGATCCAATGGATATTGAGATACTATGTCAGATTGATTATTGATTCTATCATGTCTATGTTATTTGTGATCTTGCATGCTCTCCGTTGCTAGTAGCTATCTTGGCCAAGTAGATGCTTGTAACTCCAAGAGGGAGTATTTATGCTCGATAGTAGGTTCATGCCTCTAGTAATCTAGGGAAGTGATAGAAATCTCTAAGGTTGTAGATGTGCTATTGCTACTAGGGAGAAAACAACAATCCTTTGTCCATGGGGGAATTGTATTGTTTACTTTACACACTTTGCTTAATGCAATTATCTGTTGCTTGCAACTTAATATTGGAAGGGGTTCGGATGATAAGCTAAAGGTGGATTATTACTCATAGATGTAGTTGGATTACGGTCTATGTATTATGTTGTAATGCCCAATCAAATCTCGTAGGAGTCAAGATGTCTAGTATATGCATTGTTATGCTTTCTCAATCTGGCAATTGCCCCGTTGTAATTTGTTCACCCAACATGCTATTTATCTTAAGGAGAAACACCTCTAGTGAACTGTGGACCCCAGTCCATTCCTTTACCAATTATATACCATCTACTGTTTACCGTTTACTATTTACTTTCTGCAAGCAATTACTATCTTCCACACTATACGTTTAATCCTTTGTTTTCAGCAAAACCAGTGAGATTGACAACCTCACTGTAAGTTGGGGCAAAGTTCTGTGGTTGTGTTGTGCAGGATTCCAAGTTGCTAGTAACACCTTGGAGTTGTTTCCTTACTCCTACTGGTTCGATAACCTTGGTTTAATAACTAAGGGAAACTTGTTGTTGTGCTCATCATACCATCCTCTTGGGGTTCCCAACGAGCTCTACATATCTTGAGCCATCAAGCACTTTTCTGGCGCCGTTGCCAGGGAGTTAAAGGCATCTTCAATCTCTTCCTCCTCGTCAATCACTTTTCAGGGAGAAAGAAGATTCTTGCAAGGGGAGTCTCCCATAACCAATCTCTTTACTTTTTTTGTTTCGCTTAGTTTATTTTGCTTTGTTTGCTTGTTTCTTTATCAAAAACACACAAAAATTAGTTGTACTAGTTTGCTTATTTTATCAAAAACACACAAAAAATTAGTTCCTATTTTAGTTTCTATTTCTGTTGGCTTGCTTTAATCTTGCAAAAAAATGACTACTCCTGAAAACACTAAGATGTGTGACTTCACTAGCACAAACAACAATGATTTCATGTGCACACCTATTGCTCCACCTGTTCCTGAAGCTGCTTTCTTTGAAATCAAACCTGCTTTGCTCAATCTTGTTATGAAAGAACAATTCTCACGGTCTTGTCGATGATGCTGCTGCTCACCTTAATAACTTTGTTGAACTTTGTGAGATGCAAAAACATAGGGATATAGATGGAGATATTATTAAGCTTAAATTGTTTCCTTTCTCTTAGAGAGGAAAAGCTAAAGAATGGTTGTTATCCCTACCTAGAAATAGTATTGATTCTTGGATTAAATGCAAAGATGCTTTCTTTGGAAAATATTATCCTCCTGCTAAGATTATATGTATGAGAAGTGAAATAATGAAATTTAAACAATTTGATAATGAACATGTTGCTCAAGCTTGGGAAAGAATGAAATCTTTGGTAAAGAATTGCCCCACTCATGGACTGATTGCTTGGATGATTATCCAAACTTTTGATGCAGGACTGAATTATTCTTCAAGAAATCTGTTGGATTCTGCTACTGGAGGCACCTTTATGACCATTACTTTGGGTGCTACAACAAAGCTCCTTGATAATATGATGGTTAACTATTATGAATGGCACACTGAGAGAACTCCACAAGCTAAGAAGGTAAATTCCGTTGAAGAAACCTCCTCCTTGAGTGATAAAATTGATGTTATTATGTCTATGCTTGTTAATGGAAAATCTCATATTGATCCAAATCATGTTCCCTTAGCCTCTTTGGTTGCTCAAGATAGGAGTAATTTTTGTAGTAATAATTATAGGCCATATCCTCCCAATAATGGTAATGCTTATGGAAATTCCTACAACAACAATAGAAGTGCACCCTCTGAACTTGAAGTCATGCTTAAGGATTTTATTAGTAAACAAACTGCTTTCAATACAACTTTTGAGGAAAAACTTTCGAATGCTGAAAAAATATTTCATCTTTGTCTGAAGCACAATCCTCTTTGATTAATAAAATGGCTGCTAAACCTGAAACTATAGAAAACCCCTTTGCTGCTACTAATTCCATACAAGTTAGAATTGATGAAAATGTTAGACTGTTAGCTGAATTGCATGCTAAGTGGGAACGAGAAGATGAAATTGCTAGAAATAGTAGTATTTGTACTATTACCACCACCAATGTTGATGCTAGCAAACCACATGAAGTCCCCATTCCTTTTGCAACAATGCCTAAAACCAATGGAACCTTTCCAATAAAAGTGTTGAAATTCTTCGAAATACGGGAAATAATAGTTCTACTACCTTGGATGGTAATTTTGATTTTGATCTTGATGGTTGCAATATTTCTGAAGTAATTATGTTCCTACAAAAGCTTGCTAGAAGTCCTAATGCTAGTGCTATGAATATGGCCTTTGCAAAACACATTAGAGATGCTCTCATAAAAATTAAAGAAGAAAAATTGAAACATAAAGCTTCTATTCCTAGGAAATTAGAAGATGGTTGGAAACCCATCATTAATATGAAAGTGAATGATTTTGATCTCAAAGCTTTATGTGATCTTGGTACTAGTGTCTCTATTATGCCTAGAAACATTTATGAAATGCTTGATTTGCCACCATTGGAAGATTGTTATTTAGATGTCCAACTTGATGATAATGCTAAAAAGAAACTCATGGGGATTATTAATGATGTTCTTATTATGGTTAACAATACCTATGTCCCCGTTGATTTCTATGTTTTGGATGTCGAATGCAATGCTTCTTGGCCTATTATTTTGGAAAGACCTTTTCTTAGAACTATTGGTGCCATCATTGATACGAAGGAAGGCACCATTAAATATCAATTCCCACTCAACAAAGGTATAGAACACTTCCCTAGGAAGAGAGAGAAGATACCTTTTGCCTCTCCTATTAAAAGAAAATTTGATATTAATGCTTCTTCATTTGAAAATACTTGAATCTTGCTCCTATGCCTAGCTGAAAGGCGTTAAAGAAAAGCATTATTGGGAGATAACTCAAATTATTTTTACTTTCAGTAAGTTTTTCTTTTGTTGAGTCTTGGAAGTTATTGCCTCAGTAATAACCTCTCCTTATCCTTTTTATGTGGTTTTTGTGCCAAGAATAACCTCTAATGAGAGAGAAGTAAGACTTGAGAAAGTTGCTGTCCCGAAATAGATTTTTGTGCTTCACTGTAAAAATCGTGAAAAATCCCTGTACATCGTATTGAGCTGTAATTTTCTGTGCTTATGCCCCAGGTTATTATCTAACTTTAGTTAGTTTAGAACTTTTCTATTTGAGCAACATAAGGTCTTAGAAAAAATTGGTTTTTACCTGCTGGTCTGTTTTGACAGATTTCTGCCATTATTTGCATTTGCCACTTAATCTCTTTCTCTTTGAGTTCTCTTTGATCACTTGATCTTTTAGAAGGAATTGCTACAGTAGCTTGTGTTTTAATGGAAGTTTTACTTGTGTTTAAACAAAACCCAAAGACTTATTATCTTGAATACACTAATGTTGCTAATGAAGATTGTGTGAAGTTTATATGAAGGAAATTTTCAAGTATAGGGAAGAATAATGTGATGAGATGAAGTATGGACAAAAGCTCAAGCTTGGGGATGCCATCCGTGTCACCCCAAGAAATATTCAAGAGGTACAAGCGTCAAAGCTTGGGGATGCCCAAGGCAGCCCCTTTTTCATCAATAAAAATCTCAAGTTTTCTTCCAAAACACTTATTTTTATTGTTTCATACACAATTGTGTTGTTCTTGGAGCGTCTTTGTTTTTGTTTTTAGTTTTCCTTTGTTTGGTTTTCTTAAATAAATTGGTTGGACCTCCACATGGATTAGAGTCCTCCCTTTTTATAGCTTCTCGGATTCCCGTCACTCCATCTTAGGCTACAGCAAATCGGGCCTATAGGGCTCATCCGGACTCGGAATCAGCTAAATTTTATGTCCAGAACGTTTGTCGCGAAATTTCCAACAACTTTGTAGTTGAAGAGTTTTCCGTCTGATGCCGTCTTCGACCCGAAACGTGACCATCTTAAAAAAGAGTTATGAGACAGATTTCTGGAAAATCCCAATTTGACTCCAACAAGGTTTCCACTTGTATTCTTGTTAATTCCTACACATCAAAGTGTAAACAAGAACATTGTGCACTTTTGCAACTATTAGTAGGTTAGTCCAAATAAATCATAAACTTTATATAAAAAGGAGATCAAAAGCATATTATTAGCATAAAACCATCAAAAATTATATACGTTATGGACGTATCAGCATCCCCAAGCTTAGTTCCTACTTGGCCTCGAGTAGTTAAATGATAAAAACAGTATAATTTTTGAGGTGACACGTAGCCAACACAATCTTGATCATCATTATTGTAAAAGCATTGATAGCTGGGATCAAGGTACTCTAAACATAACCATGAAAGATAGAGTTCTAACAATAAGACATAACAACTATATTGTAACATGAAAGGATACAAAGAAAGATCATGAATAACAATGCATTGAAAGACGTTTGTTTGTTTCACATATATAAAACATAGCATAGTGACATTCAACTTGTCCCTCAAGGAGTAGCAAAACATAAATGCATAGAACACCTTCAAAGTTTATAAGGGTGACTAGATATAAATAATTTAAGGACAAGCAATATCACAGTTATGAATCAATCAATAAGTTTTGGGACAATGCACATAGAACTAAGAATGACAACTATGCTCTCTCAATAGGTACATAAAGATAGAAGGTGGAGACTCAACATAAAAGTAAAAGAAAGGCCTTCATAGAAGGAAGCAAGGATTCAAGTCTCATAAAAAGCTTCCAAAAATTATGATACTTATTAGCTTTCAGCTCTCATTGCCCCTATCATAAGCATCTTGAAGTGATTAAGGTTAAAGTGAACAAACTATAGAGTATATGCTTGACAAAGTATAAGTTGGAAATCTCATGTCCCTTGAATATGAGGGCCGCTCCTCATGGTACTCAAGTTTAGTTACCGGTAAGTTCTTGTCATAGTAAGTACATGTGTATCATAGAGAACCGCCAACGGGGTACCCCTTGCCCGATGATACGGAAGAATCCCCATATCAAAATGACAAGGAAAGTAGACAACGAGCATCTCAGCAATCTTCTTATTTACCATGGGAAAATGGTGCTTTTTTCTCTCTTTCCTCTTTTCTCATCTTTTTTTTTGTTTTTTCTCAATCTCTATCTCTTTTTTATAAGAAGAATGCTTCATAGATTTCTCATTATGGTTACGCTGTAGGTTTCCACCATGATTAGGCATGGATTAGACCAGTGGCCCAAGCATTTCACTAACACACATACATAACTCCATGGACTTACAAGCTCCCCTTTCATTTCACACGAACGACATCCATAAACAAAAGAGCATGATATCAACTGGGTACAATGTACAAGTGCAATGTTGAAAGCATTCCCCATTACAACATGGTTCTGCTAATTCCCAACGTATAAGTGCAAGCATATACAACTTAAATGACACAATGGTTCAAGTTTATTAGGGGCAAGAAAAGTAAAATGTGACATCAAGTTCATGAGAGCATTAATCACTAGTTTTCTCATAACAAGTTTAATTCGGAAGATAGATAAAAACATGAATATACTTGGAATAGCAAATGCTAATAGGTAGGTATGGTGGACTCTTTGGAATAACTTGGTTTTAGGAGTTGGATGCATGAGTGGAACTCATACTTGGTTATGGAGGCTAGCAAAAGACTGGGGGCGACCAACTAAGAGAGCAATAATGACCATAATCATGCAGAGCGACAAAACATCATTAATTAAAGCATAAAGTGATATTACAAGACGAAAACTAAATGATCATAGAGGCTATGGTAACTTGGTATAGTCTTAACATGGTGTGAGCATGCGCTAAGTCAACCCAAATAAAGTATCAAAGGAGAATACCACAATAGTATGCTTTAATATGCTAAAACAACGCATGATTCTTTCAAGGCACATTAAATAATCTCAATTGTTTATAACATGTCATGCTACAGCAAAGCCAAAACAATATCAAGCATGACATGATAAAGCCTAAGTCACAGTAAAAAACAAGCTCCATTTATACCACTTAAGCATGAACTTTCCTACTCTTTTCCAACACCAATCAACTTATTTGAAACAACTCACAAATGTAATAATCAATAAAGATCAGTGATCGTGTCTCACAAATCCACAAAGAAGAACTAAAAAGTTCTAAGCTGAAAGCACAAGAAAACTAAGGCTAAACCCAGTGCTAGCAAAAGAGAACACTCTCAAGACAATAAGAATGAAAACTAGAGTGTTCTAGGCAATGAATAACAGGGTGTGTCTCTCTCCAAAAGAAGTGTGTTAGGATCCAACCAACTTATTCAAGCAAACTAAGCAAATGAAAACGGAAAACTAAAAACGAAGACGCGCCAAGAACAACACAATTGTGCATGAAACAATAAAAATGAAGTGTTTGGAAGAAACCTGAGATTTTTATTGATGAAGAAGGGAATGCCTTGGGCATCCCCAAGCTTTTACGCTTGTAATTCTTGGATAATTCTTAGGGTGACACAGGGTGGCATCCCCAAGCTTGAGCTTTAGTCCATTCTTCATCTCATTACATCATTCTCTCCATACACCTAAAATTTCTCCTTCATACAAAACTTCACACAATCTTTATTAGCAACATTAGTGCACTCAAGATAATAAGTCTTTAGGTTCAATTTCAACACCAATAAAACTTCCATTAGAACACAAGCTGCTGAAGCACTTCCCTCAAAAAGCTCAATTCCCCAAAGAGAACCCAAAAAGGAACCAACAAGAAGCAAATGCAAATAATGGCAGAAATCTGTCAGAACAGACCAGCAGGTAAAAACCAATTTTTTCGAAGACCTTCTGTTGCTCAAATCGAAAAGTGTTGAACTAACTAAAGTTGGATAACAACCTGGGGCATAAGCACAAAAAAGTACAATTCAAACCGACGTACAGAGATTTTTCACGAATTTTTATAGCGAAGCACAAAAATCTGTTTCGGGACAACAACTTTCCCAAGTCTTACTTCTCTCTCATTAGAGGTTACGCTTGGCACAAAAAGCAAATAAAAAGGATAAGGAGCGGTTATTATAGAAGTAATAACTTCTAAGACTCATCTAAAACTTTTGGGTTATCTCCCAGTAAGTACTTTTCTTTAACGCCTTTAAGTTAGGCATGATAGTTTGAGAAGATGCTCACATAAGAAATATGAATTGAAGTAAAAGAGAGCATCAAGAAGCAAATTCAAAGCACATTTAAGTATAACCCACTTCCTATGCATAGGAATCTTGTAAAGAAACAAGTCATGAAAGCACAAAGCAACAAGCATAGGAAAGCAAAACAAGTGGAACTTCAAGACTTTCAACATAAAGAGGGGAAACTTAATATTGTTGAGACACATAAAACCATGTTTCCCTCTCTCATAATAACTTTCAGTAGAATCATGAATAAAATTAACAATATAACTATCACATAAAACATTCTTATCATGAGCCACATGCATATAATAATTATTACTCTCCACATAAGCATAGTCATTCTTATTAATTGTGGTGGGAGAAAATTCAACAAAATAGCTATCATTATTATTCTGATCACCATAATCATCAAATATAGGAGGCATATTGTAATCATTAATTTTCTCCTCAATAGTAGGTGGACTGAAAATATCATATTCATCATTGTAATCATAATATATTGGAGGCATAGTATCATCAAAGCAAATTTTCTCCTCCGTGCTTGGGGGACTAAAAATATCATGCTCATCAAAATCAGCTTCCCCAAGCTTAGACTTTTCCATAGCATTAGCAATAATGGTGTCCAAAGAATTCATACTAACAACATTGCTATTAGCATGCAAATAAAGTTCCATAGGTTTTTTAATTTTCTCTTCAAACACTTCATGTCCTAACTCAAGATAAATACTATAAAGCTCTCTAATTTTGTTGTTGTTTTCCATTAAGCCTAACTAGTGAAAATAAAAACAAGAAACAAAAAGATATAATTGCAAAATCTAAAGGAAATAACTTCGAGCACTCACACACACTAGCAACTGTACTAGAAGATAGCTTAGTAGCCAGAGAGTGTGAGTACCTTTTACCTTACCTCACCGACAACAGCGCGAGAAAATACTTGCTAGCGCGTGGTTGACGTGAGAGCTTATTCTTCTTCAATCCCCGGCAACGGCGCCAGAAAATAGCTTGATGTCTACGCACTTCTATTCTTGTAGACAGTTGTTGGGCCTCCAACTGCAGAGGTTTGTAGAACAACAGCAAGTTTCCCTTAAGTGGATTACCCAAGGTTTATAGAACTCAGGGAGGAAGTGGTCAAAGGTATCCCTCTCAAGCAACCCTGCAATCAAGATACAAGAAGTCTCTTATGTCCCCAACACACCCAATACACTTGTCAGGTGTATATGTACACTTGTTCAGCGAAGAGATAGTGAAACACAAGTGGTATGGATAAAAGACAACAGTGCTAGAAAATAGCTTTGATGGCGTGTGGTTGACGGGTAGGAAGAGACTAAAGGCAATCTGAAATAACGATGGAAGCAAGCAAACATGCAACAGATCTAGTTGTAAATGGTGTTTCAATGCTTAGAAACAAGGCCTAGGGATCATACTTTCACTAGTGAACACTCTCATATAAATATCTTCTCTTTATGATACTACTCTCCGGTTGGACACTCTAATCCATGGTAGGGCTATAAGAGCACTCCTCAAAGTTCGCTTTTCCCATCTAGGTAACCCCACACTGTCACCTTGAGCGCTAGATGGTTCCAACAAACACCACAATCTCATAGAGACATCCAACTAAAATTATACTCATGATAAGTATTTATGTAACCTTAGCCAAAGTGCCACACGGTGTGCACACTTTCAACTTCACACACGTGGGGATAAGCAGAGATTCATTAAAACATTTGAGTAGCAGAATAGATCTATTTGATTACAAAGCTCATGATCACAATATGATCATGCATAGAGAGAGAGATGAACACATAGCTACCGGTAGAGCCCTTAGCCTCGAGAGAGAACTACTCCCTCCTCATCATGGGAGTCAGCAACGGCGATGGAGATGGCGGTGGGGTCGATAAAGATGGCGGTGAAGATGTTGAAGAGGCGGCGATGGCGCCGGCGGCAGCGCGGAGGACTCCTTCCCCGCCTCTGGTATCACAGGAGAGCACCGCCCCTTAGCACCCTTCCTTCATGGCTTCTTGGGAGCCCTTCCCCATGGAGATGGGATCCATGGGGGAGGCAAAAACGTGGCTTTGGTGGCTGCAAATTTGTGGGTGGAGGTGTCTCCCATGAATTAGGTTTCCTCCCTTTATATAGCTTCTCGGATTCTCGTCACTCCATCTTGGGCTGCAGTAAATCGGCCCCCCTATAGGGCCCGTTCGGACTCAGAATCAGCTAACTTTTATGTACAGAACGTTTGTCGTGAAATTTCCAACAACTTTGTAGTTGAAGAGTTTTCCGTTTGATGACGTCTTCGACCCGAAACGTGACCATCTTTAAAAAGAGTTCTGAGACAGATTTCTGGAAAATCCCAATTTGACTCCAACAAGGTTTCCACTTGTATTCTTGTTAATTCCTACACATCAAAGTGTAAACAAGAACATTGTGCACTTTTGCAACTATTAGTAGGTTAGTCCAAATAAATCATAAATTTTATATAAAAAAGAGATCAAAAGCATATTATTAGCATAAAACCAGCAAAAATTATAGATACGTTATGAACGTATCACATGTCACCTAATAAATTATTCTTTTTATCACTTACCTACTCGAGGACGAGCAGGAGTTAATCTTGGGGATGCTTGATACGTCGTAAACGTATCTATAATTTTTGATGCTCCATGCTTGTTTTATATCAACTTTCTTATGTTTTGTTTACACTTTGAGGTATTTTTATACATTTTCTGGAACTAACCTATTAACAAGATGCCGCAGTGCCAGTTACCTATCTTCTGCTGTTTTTGGTTTCATAAAAGCTAGTAAGGAAATATTCTCGGAATTGGACGGGACAAAAGCCAAAGTCTATATTTTACCAGAAGGAAGACGAAGTCTGAAGGGTAGCCAAAGTGGGGCCACGAGGTGGCCATACCTAGAGTTGGCGCGACCACCCCCAAAGCGCGCCTCCCCATGGTGTGGGCCCCTCGAGCGCCCATCGACCTTGCCCCTTTGCCTATAAAAGTACCCCAATGCAGAAACCCCAAGTACCCGATCAAAAATCCACGAAAGAGTATGTAGCCGCCACCATCTCCATCCCTAGATCGGGGGGATATGAAGCTCTTCCCGGCACCCTGCCGGAGGGGAGAGATCATCTTGGAGGCCTTCTTCATCACCATGCCAGCCTCCGGAGTGATGCGTGAGTAGTTCACCCTTGGACTATGGGTCCATACAGTAGCTAGATGGTTGGTTATCCTCCTTTGTGCTATCATGTTTAGATCTTGTGAGCTCCGTTCATGATCAAGATCATCTATTTGTAATCCTATAAGTTGTGTTTGCGGGAATCCGATGGATATTGAGATACTATGTTAGATTAATTATTGATTCTATCATGTCTATGTTATTTGTGATCTTGCATGCTGTCCATTGCTAGTAGCTATCTTGGCCAAGTAGATGCTTGTAACTCCAAGAGGGAGTATTTATGCTCGATAGTAGGTTCATGCCTCTAGTAATTTGGACAAGTGACAGAAATCTCTAAGGTTGTAGATGTGTTGTTGCTACCAGGGAGAAAACAACAATCCTTTGTCCATGGGGCAATTGTATTGTTTACTTTACACACTTTGGTTAATTCAATTATCTGTTGCTTGCAACTTAATACTGGAAGGGGTTCGGATGATAACCTGAAGGTGGATTATTAGTCATAGATGCAGTTGGATTATGGTCTATGTATTATGTTGTAATGCCCAATCAAATCTCATAGGAGGCAAGATGTCTAGTATATGCATTGTTATGCTTTCTCAATCTGTCAATTGCCCCGCTGTAATTTGTTCACCCAACATGCTATTTATTCTTAAGGAGAAACACCTCTAGTGAACTGTGGACCCCAGTCCATTCCTTTACCACTGATATATCATCTACTGTTTACTGTTTACTTTTTGCAAGCAATTACTATCTTTCACACTATACGTTTAATCCTTTTCTTTCAGCAAACCAGTGAGATTGACAACCTCACTGTAAGTTGGGGCAAAGTACTGTGGTTGTGTTGTGCAGGATTCCAAGTTGTTAGCAACACCTTGGAGTTGTTTCCTTACTCCTACTGGTTCGATAACCTTGGTTTCATAACTGAGGGAAACTTGATCTGGTGCTCATCATACCTTCCTCTTGGGGTTCCCAACGAGCCTACATATCTTGAGCCATCAATGGACAAGGTCATCATGTTCATGAGACATGAGTCGATACTTCAGATGAGGCAAAAATTGAAACAAAAGTATAATATCGGATGTATAAGATCGATGCCTTGTATCCTTATTTTCTCTGCAAGTTTAAAGTAAGAATTAACATATTATACAAGACAACACAAGCTCTGTTATGTCAATCCATAAAAGATCAATTAAAACTTCAATGCTCCATGTCAAGAGTGAATCTAGCTTTGAAATCAAACTTGTGATCCTCTTATTGTGCCTTTTATGTTTTGTATCTCCTCACTTTTGTAAAGTAAGGGATTCAACGAGAATATGAATTCACTTACGGTTGGCAGTCATATACGTCCAGCACTCCGTCCATTTGAAAGGCTCATCAAAGTTAGAGAGATGACATGAACAAAATACAAGCTTCGGTAAAACAAGTCAATCAAAGTAGAGTTTAATATAAGTATAAATAACTAGAAGTGTAACGATGAATCTAATCCTTCTAGTTAACTCTCATCTTGCCAAGGAGCACTATGATGTTTTAATAGCAAAATTGAGTAAGAGAGTTCATGTCATAAGTAACATAATAGCGAAGTGTCTTATTGACACCCACATCAGTAAATCAAGGCTATCAAAACACTTATATTCCAATCATTTTCTTTCAAGAAAATCCATAAAGTAGTAATGAGACCATACCAAGGACTTGTTATGTGGATCTTCATATATATATTTTTATTCCTTCTTTTCAAGGATCATTGAGTGTTTATATTTACAATTGCTTGGACAATCTCTGAGAGTACCAATACTTTTGCTCATTACAGTGACATTTATGCCACTCATGTCGTCAACTCATAGCCGAAATTAGTGGTTGTACCATAGATCATTCATAGGCCAGTGGAGTTGTTGGCATCCAAAGTTGTGCATGAGAAACATAGAACTTTTTTAACTAGTACCACAGTTTGATACACAAGGTTAGCTTTGGCATGCATCACAATTACCGCTAGACTTTATTTCAATAAAGCAACTCCTTTCAAGAGTGTCGTCAGGTCTATCAAAACATCTATGGGGTTAAGTATCTTCAAGGGTAAACTCTCAAGACAATCATTCATCAAACAAGTCATAAATTTCTCACCTTTTCTTGTTGTACTTGTTCAGCAATATTATTTCCAAGGCAAGACTTGGTTAGCTAAAAGAACTAGAGCAAAAGCTTCCACAACTAATCACTCATTCAAATAAAAAGCTTTACTCTAACTATTTTGAATTACTCCCGCTAGCATGGCATCTTCACAAATCAACCAACTAAGATAAACAATTCAAACTTTAAAAGTGGGATGCAAAGGTTTTAAGTGTAGAAATCATGGCAATGTATTTTTAGAGGATCACAAAGTTCTTCTCAAGCTGGATAAAGATTTTAACAACGCGCATCAAGCTCTAACTCAACTCCTATGAATCCCAATAAAAGCAAGTGCATCCATTATATAAACATGAAACATAACGTACCCAAGCAAGCATTCAAAAATAGTGGGATACATGATTGCACAAAAAAATTCATTGAACAAGAACATTGCACAAGACTCTACACATGCGTAAGTAATTTTCCCAAGCTAGAACTTTTGCAAGAACCAAATTTGAATAGATTACCAAAAAGAAAAGACAAAATGCAGTTATCAAAAGAGAGTGTGAGAAGTGGTTACCTCTCCAAGCTTGAATAAGCAAGGGTGACACAATTTACCGTTGAAATACGAGTAACCTCACTTTTGATGGACATGGACCTTTGGTTCGACGAATACTTCCTTGTTAACGTGTTGAGTTGAAACAACCAAGTGGCTTGTGCAAGTATTTACACGGTTGGCATAAACCATGCACATCATCACACAAAGTTCAAGTCCCTGTGAAAATAACAAACAAAGTAAAAGCAAACAATTCGGTGTACGAACGGAGTTCGTTCACCTAACTATGAGACAAATAAAAGAAACATGAAACACTATAGAGAATTATAGGCTAGGGAGTTTTGAAGGTAGGTAAAGGAAAATAAAGTATAAAGGAACATATAGAAGGTAACCCTCTGACCTGAGATTATCAAAATAAAAAGATTGGAGGGGTTATAACCTTTTTGTACATGTTCCTGCCCTTGTTGCGTGATGCCGCTCCTTGGTACGGATGGGCTCCGCTCATACTGCACCTCGTCTTCTCCCTTTTTAAGGGTTCCGTCGAAGTTGGTACGACCGGGTGGTATGGGCGGGATGCGCCCGTACGGGTGGTCGTTACACCTTCTGGGTCGTCTTCATGTTTCCTTTGCCTGGTAACAAGGTCGGTATGGGCAGACAATACGGACGCGTTCCATCGTACCGATGCTCGTTAAGCTTGCAGTCACCTTCCTAGAAAATTTTCAACTTCTTCCGATTTGTCACATGAATGGTACGGGAGCGCGGTGCGGATGGGTCCACCCATACTACTGCTCGTTAATCTCACTATGAAATCCGAAACAAGTTACTTTCTCTGAAAAGTTTACTAAGGACCTGAAACGTTAGTCCAGCATCCAAATAAAGCAATCATATTTTTTGACAAGATTTAACCAAGATAAGCAATACATGATTAGAGCAATGAACAATTCTACTTTCTGAATAATGTCCCAAGCCAACTCTAATAGCGAAACATGCAATGTGCCAATGTAATAGTAATGAAACTAACTAAAGAAACATAATTAAGAAAGACACCTAATGACTTTCCGGTTATATCCCAACCCAAGAAGAGCCCAATTTAAAGCCATAGATCTAGGCTACAAGAACCATCCAGAGTCAGAGACGAACCCTCTTGCGGTGCATTGGCATCATATAAATAAATATGTATCCGCATGTTAGTGAGAACTTATACACAAGGTGTGCTGAGCGTGTACTCTTATTTTCCTACCAAGATAAGGTTAAGGATTTATGATCAATCTTCGAATCTTTACCTTGGCTAATATCTTTGTAACACCCCGTCCACTGGGCCTGGGGGTGTCACTCCTGGCAGCTTAATAGGATATCTAGACTGGCCCCACAGACCAACACTAGTCTTTTCTGCGCACTTTGTCCTCACTCGTGCGCACCCGATACCCACTTCCCGGTCGGTCACCCATCCTAGAATTGCTCTAGGCCAAGCAAGCTTAACCTTAGTGTTCTTTTCGAATGAGCTTCCGGAAAAGAAGTTGCAACTTGTTGATATGAGTATTCTATCAATCCTATTAAGCCATGTGCCTGGTCTCACATACACCCACCCTTTAGAAGATCGATGCCCTCATCGATCAAGCACACCCTAGGAATGTTCCCTCTTGGCACGCGTCTGTGCATCCAGTGCCAACACATGTGCCATGCCGTGTCCACTCCGGTCCACACCCGCCATGCTCCACATGTCCCGCCACTGAACCGCACACACCCGTTTAACCATGAGGACCAGCTCTGATACCACTTGTAACACCCCGTCCACTAGGCCTAGGGGTGTCACTCATGGCGTCTTAATATGATATCTAGACTGGCCCCACAGACCAACTCTAGTCTTTTCAGCGCACTTTATCCTTACTCGTGCGCACCCGGTACCCACTTCTCGATTGGTCACCCATCCTAGAATTGCTCTAGGCCAAGCACGCTTAACCTTAGAGTTCTTTTCGAATGAGCTTCTAGAAAATAAGATGCAACTTGTTGATATGAGTATTCTATCTATCCTATTAAGCCATGTGCCTAGTCTCACAATCTTGAGGACACAGTTTATAATATTCTTATGGAGCTAGTAGTTTTCCTTGTAGCAACGGACTTTCCTTCACCTCATTAGTAAAACAAAGGGCATAGCAAATAGATATGGAATGCATACAAGATTTCGTATTGGGTTCATCATCACCAGTATTCCCAAAAAGAGTATCTAAACAAACACTACTAGAATCATCAAAAATTTCTTTAGGGCAAACATCAAGAATTCTAGAATTATATAAGTCCTCATCATCACTAGAGTCATATACATCATAATGATGTAGAATAAGGATATGGATAAGGTTTGAGAGAGATACTTTACTTCCAATTCTTCTTCTTCCTCTTCTTCTTCTTCTTCTTCTTCTTCTTTCTTCCTGGTTTTTGGATCTCTTCCGTTCATAAGAGTGACCCACCTTAATCCAGCCTAATACTCCCCGCATGTATACATCTTATCAGATTCAGCTAATTCACGATTCTCCTCACCTTCTTGGAAGCTTGTCGCGGGTATGATATGTTCAACACAAGGCTTCTTGGTTTTAGGCTTCTTGGCCTTAGGCTTCTTGAATTTTGGTGCTTTTTGAGAAAGTTTATGTTCTCGAATATGAAGCTTATGGAAGATAGTGAAAAACATGATGAGGATTCAAAACCCTACATGAGAGTATTGACAAGCACAACGGAAAGCGTTCCAGAACAATTCTCTTCATGAAGGAAAGAATCAATGATAATCATTGTGTTTTCCCCACTAATGTTTTCACTACATAAAGTAGGATTCAAAATGTACCCCACATCATGTATGGAGACATTTGTGAATTACTTGTCACATTACCAAAATTAAACATACCTACGAACTATTAAGGAAATAATGATGAAATGAAATTATGAGAAATCCTAGAGGCAAAATTCACTTAAGATTAGAAAGCAATTTGTTGCTGAATCTTAACAAGTAAAGGGTTTCTTGAAATTTTCCAAACGACTTCAAAGTCATGAAGGAAAAAGTGAATGACAAAAGCATGATGTGTCATGAATAAGGTATTGGACAAATTCAAATGAATTTTATTCAAGTGTGCTGAAAGTCTAGTGGATTTAATACTAGTAGAGTACTAGCATCTCATAGTAAATCTCTCAAGTTTGATAATTGATCAAAGGATTTTGAAGGAATTCAAAATAATGAGTGGATATGCAATTTTCATGAAATTGAGTGGGAGCTATGAAAGCTTCCTAAAACAATATGTGAATGACATATTTTTGAGTGGGAGCAATATAAGTCTCGAACTCAAATATGTCGGGAACACATTTTGAGTGGGAGCAATATAAGTCTCGAACTTAAATATGTTGGAAACATATTTTGAGTGGGAGCTTAAAAGAGTGATTCTTAAGTGTGTGTTCGACGCATTAAGAATAAAAGCGCAAGTACCAATAAATAATGATTTATAAGGATTAGAAGTTGAAAGTAAGTAATTACGATATTGTGTAGTATTCCTAAAAGGGATTCTGAAAAGAGTTTTAGAATATGCATTGATTAAGGACTAGTCCTTGTCATTCAAATTAGGAATAGTATTAAGTTAAAACATCAATGGTTGAAAGAAAGAAAAGGATGATCATCATCCACTATGTTGAGACATAGGTTCTATATTGAAAACCATGATGACAACTTAACATAATATATGATCCAAGAAGGAACATTTGAAAAGTGATTAAGTATGGATCACAGAATGTTGAGCAAAGTTTGTCCATAGTGTCCAACTAAGAACTGTAGAGATGATTCCAAATCCATAAAGGATGACATATCTTAAAAGCATAAAGGGTTATATTGTAAGAAGATTGGAAACTCCTATATCGAGAATACCGACTAAAGTAACGTAGGAAGCAAGGTCATAAAACATTGAAAGTTTCACATAGTGCACTAGTGTTTCGATGAGTACATTTATAATAATAGATAAGGGTACCATCTAAAGTGATGCATACTGTTATGGCGGGACTAGTTCGTCTTTACACAGAAGATGTGTCTCAGGGCACAGTGCCCATGAGAAAGCTCGAAGTGGCTGATCTAAAATCACTCTTGGCTCCTGGAAACCGACCTCATTCTACTGCCATAACTACGATGCATTGATACGTCCATTTTGCATCACTATTCTATGTCTTAATTCACTATTATTCATTCATATATTTCGTATTGAGAGGTGATACTTATGTTATTTCATCTGTTTTTGCATGGTGGATGACTTTTGGAGCATGGACCGTTGCAGTCAGGATTCTGATGGAAAAGGTGCTGTTTGGAGGCAAAATTCGCGAAGATCAGAAAATCCGGGAAAATATACGGAAAATCCTATTTTTCCAGAAGACTAAGGATGCCAGAAGACGGAGTGGAGATGGGCCAGAGGGGGCCCACACCACCCCATGGCGCGGGCAGCCCTAGGCCGCGCCAGGAGGTGGTGTGGCCACCCTGGCCCACTCTATCCTCTATCCTCTGGCGTATTTCATCCTCCCGAAATCCTAAGACTAGGGGGGCGACCACAGAAAGATTCCGCCGCCTCTGCGGGGCGGAAAACACCGAGAGAGAAAGATCTCTTTGGCAGACAGATTTCTGCCGGGGGAATTCCTTCCCGGAGAGGGGAGATCGTCGCCATCAATACCACCATCAAGCTGGACTTCATCGGGATCATCATCATCATCACCACCATCATCACCATCAGCACCCTCATCACCATCTCCATATTGCTGTAACAATTGAGTTGAATCTTGCATTAGTTCATAGGGGAAACTTTACCGGTGTTGATTACTCTTTGTAGTTGATGCTATTGAGTGAACCGTTGAATTATTGTTTATGTTCAGATTTTTATACATCATTATTACATCTCTGATCATGATCCATATGATGTCTTGTGAGTAGTTCGTTTTGTTCTTGAGGACATGGGAGAAGTCTTGTTGTTAGTAGTGGAGTTGCGTTGAGAAAGATTCAATAGATTGTTATTTAAGTTGTGGTGTACTTCTTCTAGTGGTGTCATGTGAACGTTGACTACATGACACTTCACCTATATGGGCCTAGGGAAATGTATTGTGTATTTGGCTACTAATCGTAGGGGTTGCCAGAGTGACAGAAACATGAACCCCCGTTAGGAAACCATTGCACAAGGAACGTAAGGGTCTTAGAGTTTAAAGATGTGGTTAGGTTTCTACCTTAATTACTTTCTTGTACTTACGGATGTTTGCAAGGGGTTTAATCACAAGTATGTATTAGTATTGGATGGGGCCGTACATTAGCACAGGTTCACCCACACAACACTTAGCAAGCTAGAGAAGATTAATCAACTATATGAAGCGAAAGCACTTGACAGTCTTCCCATGTGTCCTCGAGAACGTTTGGTCATCTTAAGTAATACAACCGGCTTGCCCTTTGCTGCATAAAGGATTGGGCCACTTGCTGCATTTATTCCTATTGTCTTTTATTTACTCGTACTTTGTTTACTTGCTTTATCGAAAACCCCTAAAATCCGTTTGCTAAGTATTTGCAGAGAATTCCTGATCCATACCACTAGCCAGCACCTTCTGCTCCTTGTTAGGTTCGACACTCTTACTTATCGAAAATACTGCGATACACCCCCTATACTTGTGGGTCATCAAGACTATTTTGCGTTTCTGCCGGGGAGTGAAGCGCTATTGGAGAGTGGAACTGGTAAAGGAAACTTCTACTATGAGTATTGTTTACTTCTGTTAGTTGCTTTATTTTCGTTATGGATAATTCGCCGAGTTTCTTATTTGGTAATGCTACTACCACTGCTAAGGTAGTAGATAAGCCACCACCTGTTGAGAATGATGTTTTCAAAATACCTACAAGAATTATTGATCGTGTTATGGATAACTACTATGTTGCGGATGGAACTGTCCATCCCGGTGATCATTTGCTCTTTATACATGAATTATGCGGGTTATTCAAGTGTGCAGGTATTACTACAGATCAAGTTAAGAAGAAGTTATTCTCATTATCACTAAAAGGAAGAGATGAGGAATGGTATAAGCTGCTGAAGAATGGTCAAGCTCTGGAATGGGAGGAAATAGTACCTCTCTTTTATTCAAAGTTTTATCCTCCTAGTGAGATTCATAAAGATCAGAATCAAATATACAACTTTTGGCCTCTTGATGGAGAGAGTACAGCCCAAGCTTGGGGGAGATTGAAGTTAATAATGCTCAAATGTCCCATTCATGAGCTCCCCAACAATATTATTATCAACAACTTCTATGCAAGGCTCCCTCTACATGACAAAGATTTATTGGATGCTTCTTGTGCTGGATCATTCACTCGCATGAAAGAAGAAGCTAAATGGGATCTTCTGGACCGTATTCAAGATAATGCTGAAGCTTGGGAGAATGATAAAGGTAGAAAGTCAGGTATAAATTATGATTATGAATGCATTGAATCTTTTATGGGAACTGATGACTTTCAAAATATTAAAAATGCTTATGGTCTAGACTCTCAAGCTATTGCTTCTTATTTTAAGGCTTTTGCTTCTTATATTGAAGTGCCTAAAAAGAAGTGGAATAAGTATCATGAACCTTATAAAGATATTGCTAAGAGTGTTCCTGCAAGAAATACTGAAGTTTATACTGCTAATCATTTCTTACCTAAACCTTACATTGAGAGAATGCCTTTCCCAGTTAAGATAAAGGAACATTCTATGATAGCTAGTATGGTTAATGAAAGTACAAGTAAGACTGTTGAACCTGATAAACAAAAGTTTGATGAACCTATAATAGCAAGTGTGAAAGACTTTGTCACTAAATATGAAAAGGAGGGACACACTATCCTTTGCAAGGATACCTCTAATATTGTTTCACATAGTAGTGTTATGAGAGCTAGTATTCCTGTGTTTTCTGTTAGAATAAGAGATCATTGCTATGATGGTCCTTGTGATAGCTATATTGTTAAGTTTATGCATGATACTGAAAGTTACTATGAGAGAGGGAAAAGCGTTCTTATGCATCTCAATAATATCAAGTTTCCTCGTTTTATGCAGAAAGTTTTTATGTTGCACTTCTTTTGCCTTCTTATGCAAGTAGCCTTTGGTTTCAACAACTTGTTTGTTTACAAAATCCCCTTGCATAGGAAGTGGGTTAGACTTAAATGTGTGTGTGTTTTTGCTTCTTAATGCTCTCTTTCAGTTCAATTCATATCCCTATGAGAGCTTCTTCAAAATTATCATGCCTATCTTAATGGCTATAAAGAAAGAGCTTTATGGGAGACAACCCAATTTGTTTTTGCTTTCAGTTTGCTTTTGTTTCTTTGAGTCTTGGAAGTTATTACTTCGGTAATAACCTCTCATTATCCGTTTTGTTTGGTTTTTGTGTCAAGATCAACCTCTAATGAGAGAGAAGTAAGATTTGGGGAAGTTGCTTTCCCGAAACAGATTTTTGTGCCCCACCGTAAAAATTCGTGAGAGATCTCTGTATGTTGGATTGAGCTGTAATTTTTTGTGCTTCTGACCCAGGTTGTTATTTAACTTTAGTTAGTTTTGAACTTTTTGATTTGAGCAACAGAAGATTTTCTAAAAAATTGATCTTTACCTGCTGGTATGTTTTGACAGATTTTGCCACTCTTGCATTTGCCTCTTTATTCGATTTCCTTTTTGAATTCTTTTTGGGTTTTCGGAAGGAGTTGCTTCAGTAGCTTATGTTTTTATGGTTTTCAGTTGAAGTTGGACTCAAAAGGTTTTATCACTTTACTTATACTAATGTTGCTAATGAGAACTGTGTGAAGTTTTGTGTGAAAGAAATTTCTAGGAAGTGGAGATAATGGTGTAATAAGGAAGAGAAGGGTTTTATGACTCAAGTAATAAGTGTATGAAGATGAAGATATTGATGTTATTCAAGTGAAGACTCCGGAAGAATCCACTAAATACCAAATTCAGAGACCTACAGCGTCCGCTTTCAAATAGGTAACGGTTCTAGTAAGAAAAGTTCCGCGAAAATACTATCCAATTATATTTTTGCAGTTTTCAGTCAATAAGGAAAGCTATGAAGCGAAAAAGGGACAGAAACGGAGCTAGGGTGGCTCACACCACCCTGTGGCGTGGGCCCTCCCCTAGCTACGCCACCAGGTGGTGAGTCCACCCCGGACTCCGCCTCCGACTCGTTTTCTCCCAGTACCTTCCTTTTGATATGAAACTTCGTAATATATAACCCCCCGGATCCCCCGAGGATTGTATATCGTGTTTTTGTCGTGTTTTTGTTTCGATCTGTTTCTGCTAGGACATACTCTTTGAAAGTTTAGAAGCACAATGGTGTCTGCCAAGGATAAAGGGAAGGAGCCTATGGAGGAAGACCTCCAAGGCCCCGGGAAGGAGAAGAAGATCAAGAGTGAAGGTGAAGAGGAGCAAGGCCAACATCCGCACACCGGCACTACCATTGCAAGCATTGGAGTGGTGCTGGAACCTGCCAGGGTTAGAAGAACTGCACGAATGCAGACTGGGGGGAAAGCTCCTCATCATAGTTTGGCTCCACGGACACTTCCTTCACACACCAAGAATCCTTTCCATACCCTTATCCATGAGCATCAATACCAGAATATGCCCAAAGGGAAATTACCCTCCAATTGGGATTTGCCTTGTTCTAGTCATGCAGGAAAAGAAGACTTCAAGGAGGAAGAGTGGGGAAAGAATAGCAAGGGCTAGAATTCTCAACCCGACATGATCATGAGCCGCATTGAGCAAAATTCGCAGCTGATTCGTAATCTCACCTTCGAGATTGAGGACTTGGGGAAACTGATCAGAGAGCTCATCGAGAAGAAACCACCACCACCTAAGGAGTAATTTGTCATCAGCTTTGGCATCCCCTTGGTTTGTTCCAAGCTTGGGGGAGTGCCGTGGTATCACATCACTATCTTTTATCTTTTTACCTTATTAGTAGAGTCATATCATGTATAGAGGAGTTATTTTGTAGTATGGTTTGCATTATGGAAGTGTCCCCTCTCTCGTTAGATATGTATCCCTTGGTGTGAGTTGCCGTTATGGAATATTAATGAGAAGTTCTATCATTCACTCTTTTTCATAGCTTATATTAGTTTTCAATTCGTGGTTATATGATTGATCTTGTTGTTAGTATTGGTATCACTTTGGGATCATTGAGTTAATTTAGTTGGTTTTGGCAAATCTGGCTCTGTCAGTAGCAACACTATTTTTGAGGGTTGAATGAAAAAGATAAAAGTACTCTAAAGAAAAATTATTTCATCATCTTTCTTGATTTTCTCATAAGTCTAGTATTCTCTAGTTAAGAACTTTTGTGCTTCCAAGGAAGATTGCATGTTTGTCTTTATCACTTGTATGTTTGTTTGTTTCCTTCAACTCTTATACTTGCTACCCAGCCTTGCTAGCCAAAAACCTGTACTGAGAGGGTATTCTTCTCGTGCATCCACCTCCTTTAAACCAAAACCTTTGCCATTTGTGTCCACCATACCTACCTAGTAGCATTATTGCTATTCCAAGTAAATTCTTGTTTTATCTATCTCCCAAATTAAACCTGTTATGTGAAAATTAGTGATTACAGCTCTCACGTACTTGATGGCACACTTTACTTTCTTGCATTTAATAAACTTGAACCATTGGGTCCTTCTTTGTTGTGTATATGCTTGCGCTTTATGAGTTGAAGTTAGCAGAACCATGTATCATGGGGACCGCTTTCAACACTTCATTGGTACTTGTACCTAGTTGATATCATGTTCTTTTGCTTATGGATCCCGGCGGTGTGAAATAAAAGTGGAACTTGTAAGATCATGGAGTTTATATGTGTGTTAGAGAAATGCCTGGGCCGCTAGACTAAGCCATGCCTAATCATGGTGGAAACTTGCAGCATAACTATAGTGAGCATTCTATGAAGCATCCTCAATAAAAACCTATGCAAATAGCAAATAAAAAGATCGCTGAGATGCTCATGCCCGCTTGCCTTGTCATTTTGATTATGGGATAGCTCCTGTGTCATGTGCAAGGGGTACCCTGTTGGCGGTTCTCAATGATACACATGTATTTACAATGACAAGAGCTTGCTCGTGACTGAAGTTGAGTAGCATGAGGATCGGTACTCATAAGTAAGGGGCATGAGACTTCAATTTATAACTTGTCAAGCATATCCTCTTAGTTGTGTCACTATAACCTTAATCACCTAAAGATGCCTATGATAGGGGAAATGAGAGATGAAAGCTAGTAAGTATCATAATTTTTGGGAGCTCTTTATGAGACTTGCAATCCCTGCTTCCCTCTGTGAAGGGCCTTTCTTTTACTTTGTAGTTGTGTCAGTAAACCTACTCCCTTCTATCTCAGCAAGTATTTTGAGTTGTTGTGTTTCATTCATTCATATGATGATTTATTCAATCATGTTTCTTATGTTCCTTGTTTTGCACATTGCTCTCATCTTGAGGTTTACTACTTTGAAAGCTTTCATTGAAAACCAGCTATTTGTGAACTCCAGCAAATTATCAACTATTCTTCGACTAAGAGCTAAGTTTGCCATTACCAATTATGATTCACTTTATGTATCTTTATTGTGTTTCCTTTACTCATTACAAGTTGAGTTATATAATAGTGAGTTGTCTTCTTTTATGATCTATGTATTTGATGAAAGTGATGCTTCTTGTTCGTATTCTTTTATCGACTCTTCACTCCATAAACCTGAGGCCATGTTTATTGAGCTCAGTTTTGCTTGGGGACAAGCGAAGTCTAAGCTTGGGGGAGTTGATACGTCCATTTTGCATCACTATTCTATGTATTAATTCACTATTATTCATTGATATATTTTGTATTGAGAGGTGATACTTATGTTATTTCATCTGTTTTTGCATGGTGGATGACTTTTGGAGCATGGACCGCTGCAGTCAGGATTCTGATGGAAAAGGTGCTGTTTGGAGGCAAAATTCGCGAAGATCAGAAAATCCGGGAAAATATACGGAAAATCCTATTTTTTCAGAAGACTAAGGATGCCAGAAGACGGAGTGGAGATGGGCCACAGGGGGCCCGCACCACCCCATGGCGCGGGCAGCCCTAGGACGCGCCAGGAGGTGGTGTGGCCACTGATACATTGCAAATGTATCTATAATTTTTGATGTTCCATGCTTGGTTTTATCCACTTTCTTGTGTTCAGTTCCAACTTTGGAGTACTTTTATTATGATTTATTGGACTAACCTATTAACAAGAGCCATAGTGCCACTACTGTTTTACGCTGTTTTTGGTTCAGGAAAGTCGAAAAAATGAATATTCTCGAATTGGACGAGACAAAAGCCAAAGTGCCTATTTTTAGGAAGGATCAAGTGCGAAATCTGAGGCGAGAGAAGGGCTGGGGCAGCCACACCACAGCCACGCTGCCAGGCTGGCCCGCACCGGGGTGGTCAGCCGACCCAAGACCCTCGGCCTCTCCTTCCACCTATATATTTCCCTCGGGACAAAAACCCTAAGCACCCGATCAAAAATCCACGAAAGAGTCTATAGCCGCCATCATCTCCATCCCTAGATCGGGAGGGATCTGAAGCTCTTCCTGGCACCCTACCGGAGAGGGGAATTCACCCTGGAGGCCTTCTTCATCACCATGCAAGCCTCCGGTGTGATGCGTGAGTAGTTCATCCTTGGACTACGGATCCATGTAGTAGCTAGATGGCTGGTTTCTCCTCCTTTGTGCTTTCATGTTTAGATCTTGTGAGCTCCGTTCATGATCAAGATCATCTATTTGTAATTCATACATGTTGTGTCTGCGGGGATCCGATGGATATTGAGATGCTATTTCAGATTGATTATTGATTCTATCATGTCTTTGTTATTTGAGATCTTGCATGCTTTCCGTTGTTAGTAGCTATCTTGGCCAAGTAGATGCTAGCAACTGCAAGAGTTAGTATTTATGCTCGATAGTGCTTTCATGCCTCTAGTAATTTGGGGAAGTGATAGAAATCTCTAAGGTACTAGATGTGCTGTTGCTACTAGGGAGAAAACAACAATCCTTTGTTCATAGAACAATCGTATTGTTTACTTTACACTTGATTAAGAAGCAATAACATTGCTGTTTGCAACTTAATCTTTGGAGGGGTTCGGATGATAACCTGAAGGTGGATTATTAGTCATAGATGCAGTTGGATGGCGGTCTATGTATTATGTTGTAATGCCCAATCAAGTCTCAAAGGAGTCAAGATGATTAGTATATGCATGTATTGCTTTCTTGGTGTTTGTCAATTTCCCCGCTGTAATTTGTTCACCCAGCGTGTTATCTATCTAAGGAGAGCCACCTCTAGTGAACTATGGATCCCGGTCCTTTTACTTTACATACAATCTACAACTGTTTACTGCTTTGTGTTTACTTTCTGCAAACTTTTACTTCTTTCCATTCGATACGTTTAATCCTTTGTTTTCCGCAAAACACAGTGAGATTGACAACCTCATCGCAAGTTGGGGACACAGTTCTGTGGTTGTGTTGTGCAGGTCTCCATGTTGCTACTAGCACCGGTAGTGTGCCCTGCCAAAGCTCAGCTAGTAACACCTTTGGGGTGTTTCCTTGCTCCTACTGGTTCGATTAAACCTTGGTTTCATAACTGAGGGAAAACTTGTTGTTGTGCTCATCATACCTTCCTCTTGGGGTTCCCAACGAGCTCTACGTCGATCGTTGAGCGCATCAGCCACCCTGGCCCACTCTAGCCTCTCTCCTCTAGCGTATATCATCCTCCCGAAACCCTAAGACTAGGGGGGCGACCACAGAAAGATTCCGCCACCTCTGCGGGGCGGAAAACACCGAGAGAGAAAGATCTCTCGTATGATTCTAGGGAATTCCTTCCCGGAGAGGGGAGATCGTCGCCATCAACACCACCATCAAGATGGACTTCATCAGGATCATCATCATCATCACCACCATCATCACCATCATCACCCTCATCACCATCTCCATATTGCTATAACAATTGAGTTGAATCTTGCATTAGTTCATAGGGGAAACTTTCCCGGTGTTGATTACTCTTTGTAGTTGATGTTATTGAGTCAACCGTTGAATTATTTTTTATGTTCAGATTGTTATACATCATTATTCCATCTCTGATCATGATCCATATGATGTCTTGTGAGTAGTTCGTTTTGTTCTTGAGGACATGGGAGAAGTCTTGTTGTTAGTAGTGGAGTTGCATTGAGAAAGATTCAATAGATTGTTATTTAAGTTGTGGTGTACTTCTTCTAGTGGTGTCATGTGAACGTCGACTACATGACACTTCACCTATATGGGCCTAGGGGAATGCATTGTGTATTTGGCTACTAATCGTAGGGGTTGCTGGAGTGATGAAACCTGAACCCCCGTTAGGAAACCATTGCACAAGGGACGTAAGGGTCTTAGAGTTTAAAGATGTGGTTAGGTTTCTACCTTAATTACTTTCTTGTACTTACGGATGTTTGCAAGGGGTTTAATCACAAGTATGTATTAGTCTTGGATGGGGCGGTACATTAGCACAGGTTCATCCACACAACACTTAGCAAGCTAGAGAAGATTAATCAACTATATGAAGCGAAGCACGGAGTCTTCCCACGTGTCCTCGAGAACGTTTGGTCATCTTAAGTAATACAACCGGCTTGTCCTTTGCTGCATAAAGGACTGGGCCACTTGCTGCATTTATTCCTATTGTCTTTTATTTACTCGTACTTTGTTTACTTGCTTTATCGAAAACCCATAAAAATCCATTTGCTAAGTATTTGCAGAGAATTCCTGATCCATACCACTAGCCAGCACCTTCTGCTCCTCGTTGGGTTCGACACTCTTACTTATCGAAAATACTGCGATACACCCCCTATACTTGTGGGTCATCATGCATACACAAAGATGTTATCATGTGATGATAAAGTATTAATGTCAATCAAGGTGACATTAGTAAGTTCCAAAGGATTTGGACTGTAAAGTACAAACCCAAGACTCAACCTCTTCCATGAGCAAGCATGTTCAAAGGTACTAGATATATGGTGCCAATGATTAAGAACAAATGCAGCTAGTTTATTTGTACTCTAGTGCAAGTGGGAGACTGTTGGAAATATGCCCTAGATACAAATAGTAATGAGGATTATTATCATATTTCATAAAGTTTATGATTAAGTTTTGTATCATGCTATAACTATATTGAAAAGAAACATCAATACACGTGTGATATATAAACAACCAGGAGTTCCCGGCGATACTCTAGTCATTGGTTCATTGGTCAATAGATGATCAAGGTTTCCTGATCATGTGGCATTTATGCCAGTTGGAAATGGAGTCACCTCGTTATGAGAATGAGATGATTAAATGTACCCAACCTAAACATCATGACCCGATCATGTCACGAAGTTCAAGTTATGATGATTAGAATAGACCTACTGTACTATCTCTTAGACCGTGAGGCTATATCAATCACTGTCACCCGAGGGTACTTTGATAGCATCAAACATCACTTGGTTAAACAATGATCATAAAGGTGTGTTTAGGTATGTGGAGGAACAGTAGAGGCAATATATGTCAAGAGCGGGATTTGTCCATCCGCGTGATGGAAAGATACTCGAGGGCCCACTCAGAGAAGTTATATCCAATAGTTGTGCAACGTGTGATTTGATCACGGGGGATATCACTTGTCAGAACGAGTCAAGTAGCATTTGTCGGTAACGAGTGATACGTCATCAACGTATCTATAATTTTTGATGTTCCATGCTTGTTTTATATCTACTTTCCTATGTTTTGTCCACAGTTTGGAATATTTTTACACATTTTCTGGAACTAACCTATTAACAAAATGCCACGGTGCCAGTTGCCTGTTTTCTGCTATTTTTGGTTTCAGAAAAGCTAGTAAGGAAATATTCTCGGAATTGGACCGGACAAAAGCCAAAGTCAATATTTTACTCGAAGCAACACTGAGTCCGGAGGGGAGACAAAGTGGCACACTAGGGAGGCCACACCTGGTGGCGGCACGGCTTGGGGGCGCCACCAGGGGGTGTGGGCCCCTGGTACTCCACCGACCTTGCCCTTCCACCTATAAAAGCCTCCCGGGATGAAAACCCTAAGGACCCGATCAAAATTCCACGAAAGAGTCTGTAGCCACCATCATCTCCATCCCTAGATCGGGGATGCAAGCTCTTCCGGCACCTCTTTGGAGGGAGAGATCATCCCGGAGGTCTTCTTCATCACCATGCCAGCCTCCGGAGTTATGCATGAGTAGTTCACCCTTGGACTATGGGTCCATACATTAGATAGATGGTTGGTTCTCCTCCTTTGTGCTATCATGTTTAGATCTTGTGAGCTTCGTTCATGATCAAGATCATCTATTTGTAATCCTATATGTTGTGTTTGCGGGGATCCGATCGATATTGAGATACTATGTCTGATTGATTATTGATTCTATCATGTCTATGTTATTTGTGATCTTGCATGCTGTCCATTGCTAGTAGCAATCTTGGCCAAGTAGATGCTTGTAACTCCAAGAGGGAGTATTTATGCTCGATAGTAGGTTCATGCCTCTAGTATTTTGGACAAGTGACAGAAATCTCTAAGGTTGTAGATGTGTTGTTGCTACTAGGGAGAAAACAACAATCCTTTGTCCATGGGACAATCGTATTGTTTACTTTACACACTTTGCTTAATGCAATTATCTGTTGCTTGCAAGTTAATACTGGAGGGGGTCCTGATCATAACCTGAAGGTGGATTATTAGTCATAGATGCAGTTGGATTACGGTCTATGTATAATGTTGTAATGCCGAATCAAATCTCATAGGAGTCAAGATGATTAGTATATGCATGGCATGCTTTCCAGACTTTGTCAATTGCCCCGCTGTAATTTGTTCACCCAACATGTCATCTATCTTAAGGAGAATCACCTCTAGTGAACTATGGACCCCGGTCCATTCTTTTACCATCAATCTACCATCTATTTACTGTTTACTATTTACTTTCTGCAAACAATTACTATCTTCCACACAATACGTTTAATCCTTTGTTTTTAGCAAAACCGGTGAGATTGACAACCTCACTGTAAGTTGGGGCAAAGTTCTGTGGTTGTGTTGTGAAGGATTCCAAGTTGGAAACAACACCTTGGACTTGTTTCCTTGCTCCTACTGGTTCGATAACCTTGGTTTCATAACTGAGGGAAAACTTGCTGTTGTGCTCATCATACCTTCCTCTTGGGGTTCCCAATGAGCTCGATATATTTTGAGCCACCAAACCTTTTTTCTGGCGCCGTTGCAGGGGAGTCAAGGATATCTTCACAGGGGGAGTCCCTCACAACCAATATATTTACTTTGTTTTGTTTGCTTAGTTTATTTCTGCTTTGTTTGCTTGTTTCTTTTATCAAAAACACACACAAAATAGTTGTACTAGTTTGCTTCTTTATATCAAAAACACAAATTTTTTAGTCCTTTTCTGTAGTTGTCACCTTGTTCTGTGCTCACCATGTTGATCCCTAAGTTCACTGTGAAAGACCTTTCAATAGGTAGTGGCTCCATAATTGGTAAAGATAATATTGAAGAATTCTTCAATCATGTTAGCAAGCATGAGGATATTGAGGATAGATCTTTAGCAGAACTTGCTCCAAATTATGAAATTGCCGCAGCTTATTTAGTTCACATGTTGGAAGCTAGGTTTGTTAACCTTAACCCCATAATGCAAGTAATGTTTCTTAAACTTAAAGATATTGAGGATACTGAAAAAATAGATTTCATTCTAGAAACTTTGCTTAAAGAGTTCTATGATGTTGTTAAAGAAGCTAGAAAAGTCTTTGATCGTTTTAATATGCTAGGCTCATGTGTAGATGTTATTGGTACACGATAAAATATGGACAAAACCAAACCTAAATATGGGGAGGAAATTAAGACACCAATACCTTTTAAACTTTTAGGAATACATGAAGCCTTAGAAAAGAATTTTGATTGGATTGTTCCTAAAAACCTGTTTGATGAAAATTGTGAACCCAAGAGCATTGAGAGAGGATCCTCTAGAACTTATTTGGATGAGATACCTTGCCTTGTTGAATATATTTCTGGTATTGATCTTAATGCTTCTTGATTTGAGAATACTTGATTCTTGCTTCTTATGCCTAGCTGAAAGGCGTTAAAGAACAACACTTATTGGGAGATAACCCAATTTTTTAGTCAATAAATTTTTCTTTTGTTGAGTCTTTGAAGTTATTAACTCTGTAATAACCTCTCCTTATCCTTTTTGTGTGGTTTTTGTGCCAAGAGTAACCTCTAATGAGAGAGAAGTAAGACTTCAGAAAGTTGTTGTCCCGAAACAGATTTTTGTGCTTCGCTGTAGAAATTCGTGAAAAATTTCTGTACGTCGGATTGATCTTTAATTGTTTGTTCTTCTGCCCCAGGTTCTAATCTAACTTTCGTTAGTTTAACACTTTTCGATTTGAGCAACACAAGGTCTTCGAAAAATCGTTTTTACCTATTGTTTTGTTTTGACAGATTTCTGCCATTATTTGCATTTGCCTCTTAAATCTCTTTCTCTTTGAGTTCTTGGCAATTTCTTGAACTTTTAAAAGGAAGTGCTACAGTATCTTGTGTTTTAATGGAAGTTTTACTTGTGTTGAAACTGAACCTAAAGACTTATTATCTTAAGTACACTAATATTGCTAATGAAGATTGTGTGAAGTTTTGTATGAAGGAAATTTTAAAGTGTAGGGAAGAACAATGTGATAAGATGAAGTATGGACAAAACCTCAAGCTTGGGGATGCCACCCGTGTCACCCCAAGAAATATTCAAGAAGTACAAGCATCAAAGTTTGGGGATGCCCAAGGCATCCCCTTCTTCATCAATAAAAATCTCAGGTTTTCTTCCAAACACTTCATTTTTATTGTTTCATGCACAATTGTGTTGTTATTTGAGCGTCTTCATTTTTGTTCTTAGTTTTTGTTTGCTTGGTTTGCTTAAATAAATTGGTTGGACCCCTGCATTCATACATACTTTCAAATAAGATTGATTTGGATTGGAAAAGAGTAGGAAAATCCATGCTTATAAGTGGTATAAAAGGAGTCTTGTTTTTGACTATGACTTAGAATTTATCATGTCATGCTTAATATTGCTTTGACTTTATGCTTAGTGATTATTGCTGTAGCATGACTTGTTACAAACAATTAAGATTGCTTAATGTGCCTTGAAAGAATCATGTGTTGTTTTAGCATATAAAAGCATAATATCATGGTATTCTCCATTGATGCTTTATTTGGGTTGACTTGGCACATGCTCACACCATGCTAAGACTATACCAAGTCACCATAGCCTCTATGATAATTTAGTTTTCGACTTGTAATATCACTTTATGCTTTAATTAAAAATGTTTTGTCGCTTTGCATTATTATGGCCATTATGGCTCTCTTAGTTGGTTGCTCCCAGTCTTTTGCTAGCCTCCACATGTACCAAGTATGAGTTCCACTCATGCATCCAACTCCAAATGAAACCAAGTTATTCCAAAGAGTCCACCATAGCTACCTATTAGCAGTATTGTTGTTCCAAGTATATTCATGTTTTTATCTACCTTCCTAATTAAAGTTGTTATATGAAAATTAGTGATTAAAGCTCTCACAAACTTGATGGCACACTTTAATTTCTTGCAATTAATAAACTTGAACCATTGTGCCCATCTATGTTGCATATATGCTTGCGTTTTGTAAGTTGTGAATTAGCAGAACCATGTTACCATGGGGAACACTTTCAACATTGCAATTTATTTAGTTGATATCATGTTCTTTTGCTTATGGATCCTGGTGGTGTGAAATGAAAGGGGAGCTTGTAAGGCTCATGGAGTTCGTATATGTGTTGTAGAAACGCCTAGGCGGCTAGTCTAAGCAATGCCTAATCATGGTGGAAACTTGCAGCATAACCATAGTGAGCAATCTGTGAAGCATCCTACAAAAATTAAAAAAGGGAAAACCCTATGCAAATAGCATACAAAAAGATCGCTGAGATGCTCATTGTCTGCTTGCCTTGTCATTTTGATATGGGAAAGCTTCTATATCATGGGGCAAGGGGTACCCCGTTGGCGGTTCTCTATGATACATGTACTTACAATGATAAGAACTTACCTATGACTAAAGTTTAGTAGCATGAGGTTCGGTACTCGTAAGTAAGGGCCATGATATTTTCAGCTTATAACTTGTCAAGCATATCCTAATATTTTTTCACTTTAACCTTAATCACCTAAAGATGCTTATGATAGGGGCAATGAGAGCTGAAAGCTAATAAGTACCATAATTTTTGGAAGCTCTTTATGAGACTTGAATCCCTACTTCCTTCTATGAAGGGCCTTTCTTTTACTTTTATGTTGAGTCTCCATATTCTATCTTTATGCACCTAGTGAGATAGCATAGTGGTCATTCTTAGTTTAATGTGCATTGTCCCAAAACTTGTTGATTTATTCATAACTTTGATATTTCTTGTTCTTAAACTATTTGTATCTAGTCACCCTTATGAACTTTGAAGGTGTCCTATGCATTTATGTTTTGCTACACTATGAGGGACAAGCTGAATATCATTCTCATTATGTTTTCTATATGTGAAACAAATAAACGTCTTTCAAAGCATTGTTATTCATGAATCTTTTGCTTGTACCTCTTCATGTTACAACATAGTTGCTATGTCTTATTGTTAGACCTATATCGTTCATGCCATGTTAAAGAACTATGATCCCAGCTATCAATGTTTTACAAATACCTTGATCAAGATTGTGATGGTGCATGTCACCTCAAAAAATATTCTTTTTTATCACTTACCTACTCGAGGACGAGCAGGAGTTAAGCTTGGGGATGTTGATACATCGTAAACGTATCTATAATTTTTGATGTTCCATGCTTGTTTTATATCTACTTTCTTATGTTTTGTCCACACTTTGGAGTATTTTTACACATTTTCTGGAACTAACCTATTAATAAGATGTCACAGTGCCAGTTGCCTGTTTTCTGCTGTTTTTGGTTTCAAAAAAGCTAGTAAGGAAATATTCTCGGAATTGGACCGGACAAAAGCCAAAGTCAATATTTTACCCGAAGCAATACAGAGTCCAGAGGGGAGACGAAGAGGCACACCAGGGAGGCCACGCCTAGTGGCGGCGCGGCCTAGGGGGCGCGCCACCAGGGGTGTGGGCCCTCTGGTACTCCACCGACCTTGCCCTTCCGCCTATAAAAGTCTCCCGGGACGAAAACCCTAAGGACCCGATCAAAATTCCACGAAAGAGTCTGTAGCCACCATCATCTCCATCCCTAGATCGGGAGGGATCTGAAGCTCTTCCCGGCACCCTGACGGAGGGGAGAGATCACCCTGGAGGCCTTCTTCATCACCATGCCTGCCTCCGATGTGATGCGTGAGTAGTTCATCCCTGGACTACGGGTCCATGTAGTAGCTAGATGGTTGGTTCTCCTCCTTTGTGCTATTATGTTTAGATCTTGTGAGCTCCGTTCTTGATCAAGATCATCTATTTGTAATCTTACATGTTTTGTTTACGGGGATCCGATGGATATTGAGATGCTATTTCAGATTTATTATTGATTCTATCATGTCTATGTTATTTGTGATCTTGCATGCTTTCCATTGTTAGTAGCTATCTTGTCCAAGTAGATGCTAGCAACTCCAAGGGGGAGTATTTATGCTCGATAGTGGGTTCATGCCTCTAGTAATCTGGGGAAGTGATAGGAATCTCTAAGGTACTAGATGTGTTGTTGCTACTAGGGAGAAAACAACAATCCTTTGTCCATGGGATAATCGTATTGTTTACTTTACACACTTTGCTTAATGCAATTATATGTTGCTTGCAACTCAATACTGGAGGGGGTTCGGATGATAACCTGAAGGTGGATTATTAGTCATAGATGCAGTTGGATTATGGTCTATGTATAATGTTGTAATGCCCAATAAAATCTCATAGGAGTCAAGATGATTAGTATATGCATGGTATGCTTTCTCGAGTTTGTCAATTTCCCTGCTGTAATTGATTCACCCAACATGTCATCTATCTTAAGGAGAATCACCTCTAGAGAACTATGGACCCCATTCCATTCTTTTACCATCTATTTACTGTTTACTTTCTGCAAACAATTACTATCTTCCACACAATACGTTTAATCCTTTGTTTTCAGCAAAACCGGTGAGATTGACAACCTCACTGTAAGTTGGGGCAAAGTTCTGTGGTTGTGTTGTGAAGGATTCCAAGTTGAAAACAACACCTTGGAGTTGTTTCCTTGCTCCTACTGGTTCGATAACCTTGGTTTCATAACTGAGGGAAAACTTGCTGTTGTGCTCATCATACCTTCCTCTTGGGGTTCCCAATGAGCTCGATATATTTTGAGCCACCAAACCTTTTTTCTGGCGCCGTTGCAGGGGAGTCAAGGATATCTTCACAGGGGGAGTCCCTCACAACCAATATATTTACTTTGTTTTGTTTGCTTAGTTTATTTTTGCTTTGTTTTCTTATTTCTTTTATCAAAAACACACAAAAAATAGTTGTACTAGTTTGCTTCTTTATATCAAAAACACAAAAAAATTAGTCCTTTTTTGTAGTTGTCACCTTGTTCTTTGCTCACCATGTTGATCCCTAAGTTCACTCTGAAAGACCTTTCAATAGGTAGTGGCTCCATAATTGGTAAAGATAATATTGAAGAATTCTTCAATCATGTTAGCAAGCATAAGGATATTGAGGATAGATCTTTAGCAGAACTTGCTCCAAATTATGAAATTGCCGCAGCTTCTTTAGTTCACATGTTGGAAGCTAGGTTTGTTAACCTTAACCCCATAATGCAAGTAATGTTTCTTAAACTTAAAGATATTGAGGATACTGAAAAAAGAGATTTCATTCTAGAAACTTTGCTTAAAGAATTCTATGATATTGTTAAAGAAGCTAGAAAAATGTCTTTGATCGTTTTAATATGCTAGGCTTATGTGTAGATGTTATTGGTACATGAGAAAAGATAGACAAAACGAAACCTAAAGATGGGGAGGAAATTAAGACACCAATACCTTTTAAACTTGTAGGAATACATGAAGCCTTAGAAAAGAATATTAATTAGATTGTTCCTGAAAACCCTTTTGATGAAAATTGTGAACCCAAGAGCATTGAGAGAGGATCCTATAGAACTTATTTTGATGATATACCTTGCCTTGTTGAAGATATTTCTGGTGTTGATCTTAATGCTTCTTCATTTGAGAATACTTGATTCTTGCTTCTTATGCCTAGCTTAAAGGCGTTAAAGAAAAGCACTTATTGGGAGATAACCCAAATTTTTAGTCAATTTTTCTTCTTTTGTTGAGTCTTGGAAGTTATTGCCTCTGTAATAACCTCTCCTTATCCTTTTGTGTGGTTTTTGTGCCAAGAGTAACCTCTAATGAGAGAGAAGTAAGACTTGGGAAAGTTGTTGTCCCGAAACAGATTTTTGTGCTTCGCTGTAAAAATTTGTGAAAAATCTCTGTATGTCGGATTGAGCTGTAATTGTTTGTGCTTCTGCCCCAGGTTGTAGTCTAACTTTCGTTAGTTTAACACTTTTCGATTTGAGCAACACAAGGTCTTCGAAAAAATAGGTTTTTACCTGTTGGTCTGTTTTGACAGATTTCTGTCATTATTTGCATTTGCCTCTTAAATCTCTTTGTCTTTGAGTTCTTGCCAATTTTATTGAACTTTTAAAAGGAAGTGCTACATTAGATTGTGTTTTAATGGAATTTTACTTGTGTTGAAACTGAACCTAAAGACTTATTATCTTAAGTACACTAATGTTGCTAATTAAGATTGTGTGAAGTTTTGTATGAAGGAAATTTTAAAGTGTAGGGAAGAACAATGTGATAAGATGAAGTATGGACAAAATCTCAAGCTTGGCGATGCCACCCGTGTCATCCCAAGAAATATTCAAGAAGTACAAGCGTCAAAGCTTGGGGATGCCCAAGGCATCCCCTTCTTCATCAATAAAAATCTCAGGTTTTGTTCCAAACACTTCATTTTTATTGCTTCATGCACAATTATGTTGTTCTTGGAGCGTCTTCGTTTTTGTACTTAGTTTTCATTTTCTTGGTTTGCTTAAATAAATTGGTTGGACCCCTGCATTCATACATAGGTTCAAATAGGATTGATTTGGATTGGAAAAGAGTAGGAAAATTCATGCTTATAAGTGGTATAAAAGGAGTCTTGTTTTTGACTATGACTTAGACTTTATCATGTCATGCTTGATATTGCTTTGACTTTATGCTTAGTGATTATTTCTGTAGCATGACTTTTTACAAACAATTGAGATTGCTTAATGTGCCTTGAAAGAATCATGCGTTGTTTTAGCATATAAAAGCATAATATCATGGTATTCTCCATTGATGCTTTATTTGGTTTGACTTGGCGCATGCTCACACCATGTTAAGACTATAACAAGTCACGATAGCCTCTATGATCATTTAGTTTTTGACTTATAATATCACTTTATTCTTTAATTAATAATGTTTTGTCGCTTCGCATGATTATGGCCATTATTGCTCTCTTAGTTGGTCGCTCCCAGTCTTTTGCTATCCTCCACATGTACCAAGTATGAGTTCCACTCATGCATCCAACTCCAAATAAAACCAAGTTATTCCAAAGAGTCCACCATACCTACCAATTAGCATTATTGCTATTCCAAGTGTTGGGGATATACTTTCCGGGTATCCTCACAGTTCCTCACTGACCAGGGTGGCCCACTTCGGTTTAGAGCTTTGCTTCACGGAAGGCCCAGTCAGGGAGAAAGACAAAGTCCAATCCGGATACGGGAAGGCCCAGAAGACTTACCGACTTAGGCCCATAATGTTACTTGTAGTTCAAGATGTACTCTGTAACCGACTCTTAGTCATAGCCGGATAGATCTCTCCTGTAAACCCTAGGCCGTATATCTATATAAGCCGTCCTAGGGAGAGCCTTTAGGGCACCTCAATAGTCTACAATCTCAACTCGCACAGGCGAAACCCTTGTAACCCATATTCCGGCTCTGCCGTATTACTGGATTGCTAGCAGGAGTAGGATCCGTCTAAAGCCGGCGGATTCGAACCTGGGTAAACTTGTGTGCTCACTGTCCCGGAATACCGTACGTCTCACCCCCCTCTCTTCCACACGCCTCGAGGACCCCCTCATGGCGTACTTGTCATCAATCCGACGACAGTTGGCGCCCACCGTGGGGCAAGTGAGCTACAGATCTGCGTTCCGAGCGGAATCTGCAAGAATCGGAATCGGCGAGACTATCGTCGTCGGTCGGATCCTCTACGCCAGTGACGTCCCTCTCATCGTTCTCGACGAGACTTGGATTCCGGCAAGGGAGGTCGTGACTGCTTACACAATCATGTCTTTTGGCGAGATCGATGTTTACATCGGTTTCGCTGAACCTGCCCAACCCACCCCAGCGGTGATGATAGAGGCAGAAGAATTTTCTGGATCCCCTTTGTCCGTAGAGGCGGCAGAGTTCTGAATCTCAGAAAACCCTAATCCCACCCAGCCCGCACCAGTTGCGGAGACAGTGGAGAAATCCGAACCTGAAGAAGACCTAGCGGTCAACGTCGAATCTAGAGTGGATCTCCCCGGAGGAGCCGAATCCCAGATCGACCCACCCGTGGAAGTCGAAATCCAGGAGGAGCATATCAACAACACTGATTCCGGCTCCGATGATGCCGGAACAGACAGGCCTTTCCTAAGGTACACACTATGACGTATGATACTGCAAGGCGAAAGCGCAGATGCAATCCTCGAGACCATCAAAAGTTTCGATATGGCTGATCGTGAAAGCCGCAGGTACGTCAGGAAGCATGCGTCACACTTTGTCGGATACATGGGATCCGGATCCGGCTCTACCGATGCTGGAGAAAACACCGACTCGGTGCCGGAGGCAATCGGAACAAACGCCGACGTACCCGCATCCTCGGATGAGTCGATGACGTCAGCAGATTTCCGAAAGTTCTCCGCGGAATATGAAGAGGAGTACAACTCCAAAGCTGCAGAAGAAGGAGAATCCATGGATGAAGGATCCGGGGAACACTCTCCCAAAGTGCAGGATGACATGAACGTCGGAGATAATCCCGAAGTCCAAATGTGCGAAAGTACCGATTAGAGCTTGACTCCGGGAAATGGACCCAAAGCCGTCTTTTCTACCGGCACTGCCAAGAAGGCAAAGAAGAAGAACAAGAAAAACAAGACCCCAGCAAAACACCCTCTGACAGAGGAGGTGATTGCCGAGGAATACGAAGAAGACTCGGATGGAGCACTTATCCTAGATGAGCTGAAAAAAGAAGCATCGGTGGATGGACACGTGATCACTGAAGGGGCGCATAAGCTCATCGATGCCGCATTAACCACACCTATCCCTACAGCTGCAGAACTTACTACAGATGAGCTGGATGAAAGGGCGCAAGCCCTAGAAGCGCGTCGTCAACAACTCCTCGATGAAGCCAAAAACATCGAGGTGGAGAAGAAACGCATGTCAAACAAGGAGTACATGTCTCGTCTGCATCAGAAGACACGAAAGCGTCACATAGATGACAACCAATTCCCACGTGTTCGTGCCGTCCTTTTTGGAGATGAGATGGGGAAGCCACGGAAAGATAGCAACGGAGATTGGGTATACCCAACACCAGTACAGAATACTGTGGTAGCCCGATAAATTCTATCGGCTAATCCAGGACCAGAGGAGATCCATTTGGGTATCAAGCTACTCAACAAGGGACTGGAGCAGAAAAAAGGTCGCCCTGTCCGGAAGTCAAAAACTGGTCTCAGATGCCGACCAATGTCGCACAGATCCGGCATGGGCTGACGTAAGACCCCATTATGTTCCGGAGCAACATTATCGCCCCGAACGACGGGAAGACAATTATTCGAGAACCGGATCGTCAGGACAGCATCACAGGACTACACGCGGCTAGAGCAACGTCGCACCAGCGACCGAGAAAGACGCCATCGCTGCCCTGAATCCGACGAACCCTCCTCGACGAGAATCTATGGATCGAAGGGGAGAAGATAAAGAGAAACGTCGGGAGGAGGATCGTCAGAGAATGCCACCTCCTAGACAAGAGAACCGTCCGGCTGAGCCTCACTATGGTGGGAACGACGGATGAAGAAACGACGGAAACCATGCTGGTACAAGCCGGCAGGGGGCTCGTCGTAGTCAAGACCCTTCCCGAAATCGGAATAATGAAGTTCTGGACGGAGGCCGGCGATCAGCCGGAAACTATCTAGCTGCTCCACCTTCTCCACCACATAGTCATCACAACGGCTCCCATGGAGGACAAGGAGGATGACATGGCGGAGGAGGTGGTGGCAGAAGCCGAAGTCCGGCTCCACGGCACGGCAGCCACAACCGGCATTCGGGACGATCTCTATCCCCGAATGACGCAAGACACAGGATCAACTCCAACATAGAGGCTCGGCGCTATGAAAACGATGACATCATGGTTTACGTGGGTCCAAAGTGCTTCGGTCCATGCATCAGAGCTACAAAATTCCCGGAAGGATTTGCTATCTCAAGACATATCCAAGCCTACGACGGCATTGCTCGGCCAGATACCTGGTTACAGGACTTCTTCCAAGCTTGCTGCATTGCCAAAGGCGGAAACAGCCTGGTCGCAACCCGATATCTCCCACTTATGTTGCGGAAGACGGCACGATCATGGCTCAATGAACTTCCATCAAACACCATCCATAACTGGTATGATTTACAAAGCGCGTTCTTTCGGAATTTTGAAGGCACATATCGGAGGCCCTGTACGGTTGGAGACCTACAACGTTGCACCCAGAAAGCCGGAGAAACTTGCCGAGATTACCTCGGACGATGGATCGACACCAAGAACTCCTGCGAAGGAGTAAATGATCAAATTGCGATTGAAGCTTTCATCGCAGGTCTCCCTATTGGTTTACTACGCCATCGCTTGAAGTGTGACAAGGTTACTGATTTGGGAGAGATGATAGAAACAGCGAGCAAGTATGCAGATGCTGACGACGATGCAAAAGGACTACTCAATGCCCTATTTGTGCCTCAGTCGGCAAAACAACCAAAGCAACAATCTCAGAAGCGCAAAAACACCTCGGAAGAAAACCCCAACGTGGAAACAGCGGTAGTCACTACTGTTTCCGGGTCTGGAGGATGAGGAGGACGTGGCGGAGGCCGCGGGCGTGGCCGTGGGACATCAAGGGTCCAAGGTAGATGAGAACAACAACCAGGCAAAACCTACTCTTGGGCCGACATTGCCAATAACCCATGTGTGGATCACCTAGACGCCAGTGGGGGCTCGTCCCACACCAACGCTGAATGTCATTTCAATGACGACATCAAAAGATATGACACCGCAGGCTACAAAGCTAAGCGGAAGAAGGGAAAGAAAAATCCCGAAAAAGACAAGGAGACCAAGGAAGATTCTGACATGGAGGAAGCTGATGCTTCAAATCCCAAGTCGGAAGGGAAGAAGACTTTTCCCACCAAGAAGGACACTTATGCCACCTTCCTCGGATCTCAACTAGCAAAGGTCAAGAAAGTAGTTCTACACGAGCTCAATGTAACAGTTCTGGCTGTCCCCCAGTATCTGGACTGGTCGGAAGTGGCAATCACGTTTGACCGCGATGATCATCCGCCTAAGTTACACATGCAAGGTAAATACGCCTTAATCGTCAACCCACTTATTGACGGTTATGGTTTCTCCAAGACCCTCATGGACGGTGGTAGCAGCATCAATATTCTCTATGTCGAAACGCTATGGCGGATGAAGATCTCGGAGACACAGCTAAACCATAGCTCTGTGTTTTTTCACAGAGTTGTCCTAGGAAGACAAGCTAATTCCCTGGGAGAGATCACTTTGGATGTTACCTTTGGAACTCCAAAGAATTATCGGACGGAGGCACTTTCTTTCGAAGTGGTCCCACTCAAGAGCGCATACCACGCTATATTCGGACGTCCGGCTTACTGGGCTTTTATGGCTCGTCCGTGTTACATTTACAATATGACGAAAATTCCAGGTCCCAATGGCGTGATCACCATCAGGGGAGACCCAAAGAAAGCGCGAGAGTGCGAGGATGGAAATGCCGCCTTTGCTGAAGCCGTGCTACACGCCCAGGAGTACCAGGAGATCAAGAAGAACATAGATCCGTCCGAGATACCCGCAACGAAGAAGGAGGTTACTAAGCCAAATCCGGAGTTCAAGGCATTAGAAGAGACGAAAAAATCACCGTTGAAGGATGATGACCCCTCCAAGGTGACCCAGATAGGCGTAGGCCTAGATAGCGCATAGGAAAGCGCGCTCATCAAGTTCCTCCAAGCAAATCAAGATATCTTCACATGGCAGCCATCTGACATGACCGGAGTACCTAGGGAACTTGCCGAGCACTCTCTAAATGTAAACCTGAACGCTAAACCTATCAAACAGTCCTTACGACGGTTTGGCGACGAAAAGCGTAAGGCAATAGCTAAGGAACTAGCATGGATCGAGTTAGCCGGATTCATAGAAGAGGTCATCCACACTAAGTGGTTGGCCAATCCTGTAATGGTCCCTAAAAAGGACACTACTGATTTAAGGATGTGTGTTAATTATACTGCCTTGAACAAGGCTTGTCCAAAAGATCCGTTCGCTCTGCCTAGAATTGATCAAGTTATCGATTCTACGGCAGGCTTGGAACTCCCCTGTTTTCTCGATGCATATTCCGGTTATCACCAAATCAGGATGAAAGAATCTGACAAAATCAAAACTTCATTCATAACCCCCTTCGGAACCTTCTGTTTTGTTACGATGCCTTTGGGCTGAAGAACGCAGGAGCTACGTGCAGTAAGACGATGTTGCCTTCACGACCAACTCGGACGCAATGTTCATGCATACGTGGATGATATCGCGGTGATGTCCAAAAAGAAGGAAACACTCATTTCCGACTTGGAGGAAACGTTCACCAATCTACGAAAATACAACATCATGCTTAACCCGAAGAAATGTTTCTTTGGAATACCAGCCGGAAAATTGTTAGGTTTCATCGTGTCTCAAAGAGGCATAGAGGTGAACCGCGACAAAATCAAGGCTATACTCAACATTTCAGTGCCAACTCTACTTTGAAGGACGTACAAAGACTAACTGGTTGCATTGCTGCGGTTAGTCGATTTGTAAGCCGGCTTGGTGAAAGAGCCGCACCATTATACAAACTCCTGAAGAAGACCAAGGATTTTGTGCGGGTGATGAAGCTGCCGCATCGCAAGACCTGAAGAAAGTACTCTCATCTGCTCATATCCTCGCAGCGCCGGAACCTCAGGAACCGATGTTGCTTTATATTGCTACGACAAATAAGGTCATTAGCATCGTCATTAGTAAGTACTTTATGCTCATGTTTGTTCTAGTCTAGATTTCCGATTCTAAAAACTGCTACCTTTGGGTATAACTCTAAAAATTTCTAGTCTTTACTTTGGTTATTTATCTGATCGCCGGATGCGGGCATTTTCTGAGTAGTGAATTGTTGGTACTGGAAGCCGGCTTTGTTTCCGAGTTTAAACTAGTTTAGCAATTGAGCTCCGTTGCTCGACAAAGTTTCCGGCTGAAGGTTTGGCCGGATCACGAAAGGGACGAGGCGGAAAGCCAGATAAACGATAAGTCGAGACGAAAAATATAAGTGCTTTTCAAAACATTTCAGGCACACAAAAAAAGTCTAAAGACAAAAGTGCTGAATAGATAAAAAACTTAGCACTAGCAAAAAGTCATAATACTTAATATTTACAATCACATCAGTTTTTCCAGAATAATACATCAATTTCTGGTCTATAATGCAGGAGGAGATGAAGGATCTACTGGCTCGCTGGTCACTCCGCCTTGGTATCGTTCCGAAATGTCTGCATCCGAGTTGGTGCGTTCATCATCAGAAACTTCTTCGGCTTCTTCTGCAGGAGGAGGCAGAGTAGCCACGCGGGTGAAGAAGGGGATCTCGTAGCTGGTCAGATCAGCTACGTGACACCCGTATCCGGCGCAGGAGTGCATGATGGCTTGAAGGTCCTGCTCCTGGCCGTCTTCGTCTACCTTGCAGTACCCTTTAGTCACTTGCCATATCTCCATGTTTCCATGATGGCTCATGACCATGGAGAGGGCGTTTTGCGCAGCAGTCCGCGCGTAGGACATATTCCAGTCCTGAACAAGCTGCGGCATCTCCTTGGCCCTGTCCCGCACCTCAAAATCCGACATGCTTGGCATGTTCGGAATCCTGAGAGACTCGCCAATGTCCTCAAGGGACTGGCGATAGTCATGAAGAAGATCACCGACTTGGGTAAACCGGTGAGTGCGGGGCTCGGACGAGGAAGAGTCCGACAACTTTAGAGGACCTATACACAAAACAAGTCAAGAAAAATCCGACATTGATAAAAGTCGAAGAAAAGATAAGTCTGAAGGGAATATGCCCGAGAGGCAATAATAAAGTGGTTATTATCTTATTCCTTGTTTATGATAAATGTTTATTTTGCATGCTATAATTGTATTGATAGGAAACGTCAATACATGTGTGTTTAATAAACAAATAAAAGGTTCCTAGTCATGCCTCTCTTATAGACTAGCTCGTTGATTAACAAGATGATCAAGGTTTCCTGATCATGGACATTGGATGTTGTTAATAACGAGGTCACAACATTGGTGGGATGATGTGATGAACATTCATCCGAAGTATAGCATTACGATCAGAGTCATTATGTTTATATTGCTATAACATCATACGAAGTAATCTTAGTCCTTAGACCATGAGATCGTGTTAATTGCTAACACCGGAAGAGTATCTTGATAACATCAAACATCACACCGTAACATGGTGACTATAAAGGTGGGTTCAGTGCTACGAAGGTGTTATGTTGAGGCTCATGGATCAAGAGTGGGATTTTTCCATCCCGATGACGGATAGATATACTCTGGGCCCTCTCGGTGATATCACATTTAAATAGCTTGCAAGCAAGTGATGTGATCACTAGAATGTTATATCACGGGAACGAGAAAAGAGTGCATGTCGGTAACGAGATCAAACTAGGTATGGAGATACCGATGATCGAATCTCGGACATGTAATATATCGTGAGACAAAGGGATTTAGTTACTAGCGTTAAAGGTTCTCACGATCACAGAAGTCATCGTTGAATGTGTAGGAGTCGAGATGGATCTCTGTGTCCCACTTTTGATTATTGATCTGAGAGGGGTCTCGATCATGTCTGCATTATTCGCGAACCGTAGGGTGACACACTTAAGGTATACCGACACCATTTGGAGCAAATATGTTTCAGATAAAGATTTAAGAAAGCGCTGGAATTATTTCAATAGACACCGAAACTGTTTCGGGTGAAATTGCTGAAATTGGTTCTGCATGTAATATTGAAATGTTGCAGGGGGTTTTATGTGAATGTTTGTTAATTAAAGTAATTAACAAAATTCTGAATAAAATTAATAAAAGAGTTTTATTAAATGAGAGAGCATTAAATTTGGAGAAATTTAATGCATTTAAAGTGGGGACTTTAAAAGAGAATGTGAAGGGGCAAATTTATGTGGAGGGAGTTACCACCACATGAATGAGAAGGTGAGGGGTCACCTCTTGGGGCGCCGGCCATGGGGAGGGGTACCCTCCCCTCCTCCTATAAAAGGTGCCCCTCTCACACCTTCATACACACACCTCCTTGTGAAGGATCTCTCTCCCCCTCTAGTATTATTCCCCCATGGTCTCGGATTAGCGAGATACATGTTCCCGGTGGCTTTATCTGGAAAGGAGTTGCTGCTTGGCTTTCTTTGGAGCGAGGGACGGAGGTTGTCGGGCACCGGACGTGTGTGCGATCACGGATGCACCGCTGCTTTGCGGTCTGGACTTGGTGGTCGGAGCTAGATCGATGGACGTCTTTGAGCGGACCTGCTGGACTTCATCACGATCTTGAGATTGGCAAGTGTACGACTACATCAACCACGAGTTCCTACTCGTTAACAAAGCTCGTTGTCTATGAGGGTAAGTTCTCTTTGGATGTATGTCCACCCGTTGCTTTGTACCTAGTAGATAGATCTTGGCGTGTAGTTCACACCGTAGGATTTTTTTTGTTTTCTATGCTGCGGACCCAACAAAGTCAGAGAGGTGGAACATACTAAGAATGACGTCGTCAATCTTGGTCTTCTCCTCTCGGACACTCTGGAGTTCAGCCCAGAGCGCCTAGGATATGTCCTTCTCTCTGCCAAGCTCATTATTGAGGTACGAGATTATTTTATCTTGAGCGGCAATCTTGCGATCGCGCTCTTCAGTGGCCATGGAGGAGGATTCCAGGACTTGAGCTATGCTCGTTTCATGATCCGCCTTGAGCTTATCCAGCTCTTGGCGAAGTCCCTTGTTTTCCATCACCAGGGTTTTGAGGTTCTCGGCCTCTTCAATCATAGCGATGGATTGTTTCACCAATGCTGTAAGACAAAAAGAACAACAGTTCAGAAAAATTCGACATAGAAAAAGCAAAAGACAAGGTTTGAATCTCGAAATGTTTACCTTCGGCTTCATCCTTGGCTACCTTGAGCTCAGCATTTTTAAGCCGGAGAGCTTTGATCTCTCTTCGCTTATTACAGACATTGGACAATAATTCCTAGTTATAGGAACATACTTTCTATCAGTCAGAATACCGAAAGTCAGAAAGCTACTTAAGACTCGGGCTAATATTTTTTGCTAAATATCAGCACGAGCCTTGGGGGCTACACTAGTTAGTTCTTTGGCATCCTAATGAAAGCATAAAGTCGGATTCTGTATCCTACTTCATGCTTGGGGGCTATAGGATATGATATAACATAATGTAAAAACAAGAGTTGGAATTCCGACTTACATATTGCTCGCGGGTGAGTTTATCTAACCCCGCGTTCACTTCAGCTGCCACCTTCTCGGCGAGAGTAAGAGGAATCACTAGGGCTATTGGAAGCTCACCAGTCCTGATCCTCTCGTCGCGAAGGCGGACTTGAGTAAGAAGGTCAGAGAACTTGACGCCCTCTGCTTCTTGCGCTTCCTCTTTGGGGGATAGATGGCTTTTGTCTAGGACTTGCCTGGCTAGCCGCTGGATCTCCTCTGCAGATTTCCGGGTCAGGCCAAACTTGGCAAGACCCGGATTGTTGAGGAGGTTCTCGGCGAAGACTTCAGCCGAGGGATCATTACCCGAAGAGGGTTCACCCTTATCTTGACCTGACGCACCCACAATAACGTCAGTGTGTGACCCAAGGATCACATGCTCCGTTTGAGGAGTCGGATCTTCTGCAGCTTCCGACGAGATAACCGGAGTTCAGAAGGTTGAGGAGCCGGAGTCGGAGGAGCTACCCCAGGCGAAGCTATGATAAGCTTCGTCTGGCGTAAGGGCTTCGAAGAAATCCCTTTCCCCTTGCCCTTGATGATCGATTTTGCTCTGAGAGGGTAACAAAGTCAGAAACGTTACATCTCGGAAAGAAGTTTAAGTAAAGAACAAAGACGGAAAAGTTATGACAGAAAGGATACCTCTTCACGACAGGCACCTCCTTTGTGCCAACCGCTACTGTCGGAGCTTTGTGCTTCTTGAGCGCAAGATCCGGCAGTGGAACTACTTCCACCTCCTGAGAGAACTCCGGAGGGTATCCTTCGAGCGGAGCAAGTTTCGACTCGGGGATGTCAGCAAGCTGAAAACAAGAAAGCATATCAGCATTACAATATAACTCAAAGATAGAAACACATAAAAGATGTAATCATAAAAGCTTACCGGCACCACGGGGTTTTCCGCCGTGTGCATGTCCAGAGAAACCTCTGGAATCCGCATCTCGATCCGCTCCTTGATCAGCCACTTGATTTGGCTTATGTAGCCTTGAGTGGTGTAGGCCTTGGGGTTGATGCGGAGGGAGTCGGTCAGAGAAGACGTGACGGAGTGCATCAGTCTATCCCCATGGTACTGAAGTGGCTGGATCCGGCGTGAGACCCAAAGATCGACCAAGTCGGATCCCTTCAGACCGTTGTGCTTGATCAGATATTCGATCCGCCTCTTAGCGAGGATCAGATCATCTGTGAGAGCCGGAGCAGCCTCGTCCCAGGAAGGCTGGGCCGTGGTGGCTCCGTCAACAAAAACTGGCAAAGCAGTATCTTTGCTGGGAGCCGGAATATCCCTATGATAGAAAAAAGTGGCTGGCCATTGTTTGACCGAGTCACTGGCAGAAATTTTGGGATATGCCCGGTCTCGTCTAAGAGAAAAACTAATGGTGCCGGTGATGTAAGGAACACCGGCAGTGATGGAATTCCTCCGGACATGAAAGTAAAACCGGAAGAGAAGCAAACTCGGCCTAATGCCGAGAAAGCCCTCGCAAAGCACAGCGTATGCGCCCATTTCTAGAAGAGAATTGGGAGGAAGATTGTGGAGTTGAACTCCATAGTGATCTATCACCTCGGAGAAGAACTCAGAGGGAGGAAAGGACAAACCTCGGTCCATATGAGTACCGAAGTGAACTGGCTCGCCCTCGTGTGGGTTGGGGACGGTTTCCGGAGCCCGCTCATGATCGCCGACGAGCAGCCCCTCCTTCTCCACATTCTTGAGGCCTACCTCGTCGAGGACGCAGGGGATCCAGATTCCCCTATAGCTTTCCTTCTCCGCTGTAGCTTCCGCCTTCGCCGCCGCCGCCGCTGCTGCCAAGCCAAAGGAAGAAGATGAAGAAGCCATTTTTCTCCGGTGAGAAAGTGACCTTAAAGGGGCGGTGCTGGGAGTTTCTGTGAGGGGAAGGACGAGGAGGCTCTGTGCGCGCAGGAGGATTGGGAAGGAAGGAAACGAGAAGGACTGGTGGCAAAGAGAAGAGGAAATCTAAACCCCTTATATCCACCTACATGCGCCAAGATTCGTGCAAACGCTACAGTACAACCGCCACGCGTCGTGGAAAGAACTGGGAAGGACCCGCGCGATGATTACGTCGCCTCGATCTCCACGCACGCATTGAAACGGCGCCTCGGTTCCGCGGACCGTGGACCCACCAACGGTCGTGCTGACGGAATGCTTTCAGATGACGTGACTTGACCATTCTTGTGTCAGGTGGCGTTAGAGACCAAGTTTTGGCTTAGTTTGAAAACAAGCTGGAAAATCAGAGTAACCAACTGAAAGGTCCGACTTATTTTTAAGACCCGGATCGTATCTTTTGTTGTGAAGTTTCAGGAACCCTTCAAGATTCTGCAAGCCGAAGGTCAAGCTAGATGATGATAAATCCGACTTTGGATCTTGGAGGCCTCCGGGGGCTGCTGTTGGGGATATACTTTCTGGGTATCCTCACAGTTCCTCACTGACCAGGGTGGCCCACTTCGGGTTAGAGCTTTGCTTCACGGGTGGCCCAGTCAGGGAGAAAGGAGTCAATATAGCTCTGGAAGGCCGGAAGACTTACCGACTTAGGCCCATAATGTTACTTGTAGTTCAAGATGTACTCTGTAACCGACTCTTAGTCATAGCCGGATAGATCTCTCCTGTAAACCCTAGGCCGGATATCTATATAAGCCATCCTAGGGAGAGCCTTTAGGGCACCTCAATAGTCTACAATCTCAACTCGCACAGGCGAAACCCTTGTAACCCATATTCCGACTCTGCCGTATTACTGGATTGCTAGCAGGAGTAGGATTTGTCCAAAGCCAGCGGATTCGAACCTGGGTAAACTTGTGTGCTCACTGTCCCGGAATACCGTACGTCTCACCCCCTCTCTTCCGCACGCCTCGAGGACCCCCTCATGGCGTACTTGTCATCAATCCGACAACACCAAGTATATTCATGTTTTTATCTACCTTCCTAATTAAACTTGTTATGTGAAAAATAGTGATTAAAGCTCTCACAAACTTGATGGCACACTTTAATTTCTTGCACTTAATAAACTTGAACCATTGTGCTCATCTATGTTGCGTATATGCTTGCGTTTTGTAAGTTGTGAGTTAGCAGAACCATGTTACCATGGGGAACGCTTTCAACATTGCACTTTATTTAGTTGATATCATGTTCTTTTGCTTATGGATCCCGGCGGTGTGAAATGAAAGGGGAGCTTGTAAGGCTCATGGAGTTCGTATATGTGTTAGAGAAACGCCTGGGCGGCTAGTCTAAGCCATGCCTAATCATGGTGGAAACTTGCAGCATAACCATAGTGAGCAATCTGTGAAGCATCCTAAAAAAATAAAAAAGGGAAAACCCTATGCAAATAGCATACAAAAAGATCGCCGAGATGCTCATTGTCTGCTTGCCTTATCATTTTCATATGGGAAAGCTTCTGTATCATGGGGAAAGGGGTTACCCTGTTGGCGGTTCTATATGATACATGTACTTACAATGACAAGAACTTACCTGTGACTAAAGTTGAGTAGCATGAGGTTTGGTACTCGTAAGTAAGGGGCATGAGATTTTCAGCTTATAACTTGTCAAGAATATCCTCATATTTGTTCACTTTAACCTTGATCACCTAAAGATGCTTATGATAGGGGCAATGAGAGTTGAAAGCTAATAAGTACCATAATTTTTGGAAGCTCTTTATAGGACTTGAATCCCTGCTTCCTTCTATGAAGGGCCTTTCTTTTACTTTTTTGTTGAGTCTCCATCTTCTATCTTTATGCATCTATTGAGAGAGCATAGTGGTCATTCTTAGTTTAATGTGCATTGTCCCAAAACTTGTTGATTGATTCATAACTTTGATATTGCTTGTTCTTAAACTATTTGTATCTAGTCACCCTTATGAACTTTGAAGCTGTCCTATGCATTTATGTTTTGCTACACTATGAGGGACAAGCTGAATACCATTCTCATTATGTTTTCTATATGTGAAACAAACAAACGTCTTTCAAAGCATTATTATTCATGAATCTTTTGTTTGTACCTCTTCATGTTACAACATATTTGCTATGTCTTATTGTTAGAACTATATCTTTCATGCTATGTTAAAGAACTATGATCCCAGCTATCAATGTTTTACAAATACTTTGATCAAGATTGTGATGGTGCATTTCACTGATACGTTGCTAACGTATCTATAATTTTTGATGTTCCATGCTTGTTTAATATCTACTTTCTTATGTTTTGTCCACACTTTGGAGTATTTTTATACACTTTCTGGGACTAACCTATTAACAAGATGCCACAGTGCTAGCTGCCTGTTTTCTGCTGTTTTTGGTTCCAGGAAAGTCAGAAAATGAATATTCTCGGAATTGGACGGGACAAAAGCCAAAGTCAATATTTCACTAAGGGGGACACGGAGCCAGAAGACGAGATGGAGCGGGGCCATAGGCCGGCCACACCACCTGGCCGCACGGCCAGGCCTGTCCTGCCCCAGGGGGTGGTGTGGCCGCCTAGGGCACCCCCTCGGCCTCCCCTTTCTCCTATAAGAAGCCTCCGATACAGAAACCTGAAGGACCCGATCAAAATTCCACGAAAGAGTCTATAGCCGCCGTCATCTCCATCCCTAGATCGGGAGGGATCTGAAGCTCTTCCCGGCACCCTGTCGGAGGGGAGAATTCATCCTAGAGGCCTTCTTCATCACCATGTCTGCCTCCGGTGTGATGCGTGAGTAGTTCATCCCTGGACTACGGGTCCATGTAGTAGCTAGATGGTTGGTTCTTCTCCTTTGTGCTACCATGTTTAGATCTTGTGAGCTCCGTTCATGATCAAGATCATCTATTTGTAATCCTACATGTTGTGTTTGCGGGGATCCGATGGATATTGAGATGTTATTTCAGATTGATTACTGATTATATCATGTGTTTGTTATTTGTGATCTTGCATGCTCTCTGTTGTTAGTAGATATCTTGGCCGAGTAGATGCTAGCAACTCCAAGAGGGAGTATTTATGCTCGATAGTGGGTTCATGCCTCTAGTAATCTGGGGAAGTGACAGAAATCTCTAAGGTACTAGATGTGCTATTGCTACTAGGGAGAAAACAACAATCCTTTGTTCATAGAACAATCGTATTGTTTACTTTACACATAATGCTTAATGCAATTATCTGTTGCTTGCAACTTAATACTGGAGGGGGTTCAGATGATAACCTGAAGGTGGATTATTAGTCATAGATGCGGTTGGATTACGGTCTATGTATAATGTTGTAATGCCCAATAAAATCTCATAGAAGTTAAGATGATTAGTATATGCATGTATGCTTTCTCGATGTTTGTCAATTGCCCCGCTGTAATTTGTTCACCCAACATGTCATCTATCTTAAGGAGAATCACCAATAGTGAACTATGGATCCCGGTCCTTTCTTTTACCATCAATCTACAATCTACTATTTACTGTTTTTTGTTTACTTTCTGCAAAGCTATTACTATCTTCCACACAATATGTTTAATTCTTTGTTTTCAGCAAAACCGGTGAGATTGACAACCTCACTGAGTTGCGGGCAAAGTTCTGTGATTGTGTTGTGCAGGATTCCAAGTTGGAACAACACCTTGGAGGTGTTTCCTTGCTCCTACTGGTTAGATAACCTTGGTTTCATAATTGAGGGGAATCTTGTTGCTATACTCATCATACCTTCCTCTTGTGGTTCCCCAACAAGTTCATCATCTTGAGTAAGCAAGACTTTTTCTGGCGCCGTTGCCGGGGAGTCAAGGACATCTTCACAAGGGGAGTCCCTCATAACCAATCTCTTTACTTTGTTGTTTTGTTTTGCTTAGTTTATTTCTGCTTTGTTTGCTTGTTCTTTATCAAAAACACAAAAAAATAGTTGTACTAGTTTGCTTTCTATATTTAAAACACACAAAAAAATTATTATTAGTTCCTACCTTAAGTTTTCATTATGTATAGCATTTCTCCAATCACTATGTCACCTAAGGAAATGATTTTTACTTTCAAACAAGGAATTCAAGAGATTTTCAAAGAAGCTTGGTCTAGAATCTCTGATTTGCATGAAAAAACTGAACCTAAAATGACTCAAAGCTTGTTTCTTAGCAGTTTTTACTTTGGAACCGCTCTTTGTTATAGATATGCTTTGGATGTTATAGTGGGAGGAGAATTCCTCCAATGCAATGAGGATGAAGCTTTTAATGCCATAAATAAGTTGGTCTTGACATATAACTTGCCTACCAAATTTGATTCTTCCTTTATAAACATATTTGCTAGGTTGAACACTCTTGAGACCCGCACTACTAGTTTAAAAGAATGCTATAACGTGCTTAGAGAGCATCATGATTATGTTCCAATAAATTCTGAACCCTCACAATGGCTTCCTACAGTGAATTTTTTATAAATAATGAAACTTTTCATGCACGCTGTGATATCATGTCTGAATTCTGTCTTATGCCTAAAGATATCTATGAATCTTTGAGTCTTTGGGGTCTTTCTGAAGGGGGAGAAGCAATATCTCTTGCTAATAATGCCACAATATTACCCATTGGAATAGCTGAAGGAGTGTTTACAAAGCTTTTAGGGAAAGTGGTGTCTACTGATTATCTTGTTATTGAATGTGTAGGAAAAGGACAAATCACACTTGGAAGATCCCTACTTAAACTCCTTGGAGCAACAATAGATGTGGAAAAGGGCATCATGCACTTTGCTTCCCCACCGAACAATCATATGTTCCCCAAGTATAAGAATAAAAGTAAGAGAGGTAAGGGCAAGAAATTTGGTCTTAATGCTTCTTCATTGGAGAATACTTGATGCTTTTCTTGCTTCTTATGCCTAACTTAAATACGTTAAAGAAAAGTACTTATTGGGAGATAACCCAAAAGTTTTAGTTGAGTCTTGGAAGTTATTGCTTCAGTAATAACCTATCCTTATCCTTTTTATTTGCTTTTTGTGCTAAGAGTAACCTCTAATGAGAGAGAAGTAAGAATTGGGAAAGTTGTTGTCCCGAAACAGATTTTTGTGCTTCGCTGTAAAAATTCGTGTAAAATCTCTGTACGTCGGTTTGAGATGTAACTTTTTGTGCTTCTGCCCCAGGTTGTTATCCAACTTTCGTTAGTTCAACACTTTTCTAATTGAGCAAAAAAAGTTCTTCGAAAAAATTGGTTTTTACCAGCTGGTCTGTTTTGACAGATTTCTGCCATTATTTGCATTTGCTTCTTGTTGATTCCTTTTTGGGTTCTTTTTGGGGAATTGAGGTTTTTGAGGGAAGTGATACAGTAGATTGTGTTTTAATGGAAGTTTTACTTGTGTTGTAACTGAACCAAAAGACTTATTATCTTGAGTTCACTAATGTTGCTAATGAAGATTGTGTGAAGTTTTGTATGAAGGAAAAATTTTAGGTGTAGGGAAAGAATGATGTAATGAGATGAAGAATGGACTAAAGCTCAAGCTTGGGGATGCCACCCCGTGTCACCCCAATAAATATCCAATAAGTACAAGCGTCAAAGCTTGGGGATGCCCAAGGCATCCCCTTCTTCATCAATAAAAATCTCAGGTTTCTTCCAAACACTTCATTTTTATTGTTTCATGCACAGTTGTGTTGTTCTTGGAGCATCTTCATTTTCGTTTTTAGTTTTTGTTTGCTTGGTTTGCTTAGTTTGCTTGAACAAATTGGTTGGACCCCCTCATGCATCCATTAGTCTTCAAATAAGATTGGTTTGGATTGGAAAAGAGTAGGAAAAGTTCATGCTTAAGTGGTAAAAAAAGAGCTTGCTTTTGACTATGGCCTATGCTTTGTCATGTCATGCTTGATATTGTTTTGTCTTTATGCTTAGTGATTTTTGCTGTAGCATGACATGTTATAAACAATTGAGATTGCCTAATGTGCCTTGAAAGAATCATGCGTTGTTTTAGCATATTAAAGCATAGTATTATGGTATTCTCCTTTGATGCTTTATTTGGGTTGACTTGGCGCATGCTCACACCATGTTAAGACTATCCCAAGTCACCATAGCCTCTATGATCCTTTAGTTTTCGACTTGTAATATCACTTTATGCTTTAATTAATGATGTTTTGTCGCTTTGCGTGATTATGGCCATTATTGCTCTCTTACTTGGTCGCTTCCAGTCTTTTGCTAGCCTCCATAACCAAGTATGAGTTCCACTCATGCATCCAACTCCAAATAAAACCAAGTTATTCAAAAGAGTCCACCATACCTACCTATTAGCATTTTCTACTCCAAGTATATTCATGTTTTTATCTACCTTCCAAATTAAACTTTTTATGTGAAAATTAGTGATTAAACCTCTCACGAACTTGATGGCACACTTTACTTTTCTTTCCCCTAATAAACTTGAATCATTGTGTCATCTATGTTGTATATGCTTGCACTTATACGTTGGGAATTAGCAGAACCATCCTATCATGGGGAACGCTTTCAACATTGCACTTGTATATTGTACCCAGTTGATATCATGCTCTTTTGTCTATGGATGTCGTCGGTGTGAAATGAAAGGGGAGCTTGTAAGTCCATGGAGTTATGTATGTGTGTTAGGGAAACGCCTGGGCCGCTGGACTAATCCATGCCTAATCATGGTGGAAACCTGTAGCGTAACCATAATGAGCAATCTATGAAGCATTCTTCTTATAAAAAAAGAGATATAGATTGATAAAAAGAGAAAAAAAGAAAAAAAGAGATGAGAAAAGAGGAAATAGAAAAAAAGGCACCATTTTACCATGGTAAATAAGAAGATTGCTGAGATGCTTATTGTCCGCTTGCCTTGTCATTTTGATATGGGGATTCTTCCGTATCATCGGGCAAGGGGTACCCCGTTGGTGGTTCTCTATGATACACATGTACTTACTATGATAAGAACTTACTATTAACTAAACTTGAGTAGCATGAGGAGCGGCCCTCGTATTCAAGGGACATGAAATTGCCAACTTATACTCTGTCAAGCATATACTCCATAGTTTTTCACTTTAACCTTAATCACGTCAAGATGCTTATGATAGGGGCAATGAGAGCTAAAAGCTAATAAGTACCATAATTTTTGGAAGCTCTTTATGAGACTTGAATCCCTGCTTCCTTCTATGAAGGCCTTTCTTTTAATTTTATGTTGAGTCTCCATCTTCTATCTTTATGCACCTATTGAGAGAGAATAGTCGCCATTCTTAGTTTAATGTGCATTGCCCCAAGACTTGTTGATTGATGCATAACTTTGATATTGCTTGTTCTTAAACTATTTGTATCTAGTCACCCTTATGAACTTTGAAGGTTTCCTATGCATTTATGTTTTGCTACACTATGAGAGACAAGCTGAATACCATTCTCATTATGCTTTCTATATGTGAACAAACAAACGTCTTGCAAAGCATTGTTATTCATGAATCTTTTGTTTGTGCCTTATCATGTTACAACATAGTTGCTATTTCTTATTGTTAGAACTATATCTTTCATGCTAAGTTAAAGTACTATGATCCCAGTTATCAATGTTCTACAAATACTTTGATCAAGTTTATGATGGTGCATGTCACCTCAAAAATTATTCTTTCTTTTTATCACTTACCTACTCGAGGACGAGCCGAAGTTAAGCTTGGGGATGTTGATACATCGTAAACGTATCTATAATTTTGTATGTTCCATGCTTGTTTTATATCTACTTTCTTATGTTTTGTCCACACTTTGGATTATTTTTCACATTTTCTGGAACTAACCTATTGACAAGATGCCACAGTGTTAGTTGCCAGTTTTCTGCTGTTTTTGGTTTCAGAAAAGCTAGTAAGGAAATATTCTCGGAATTGGACCAAACAAAAGCCAAAGTCAATATTTTACCCGAAGCAACATGGAGTCCGGAGGGGAGACGAAGTGGCGCACCAGGGCAGCCACACCTGGTGGCGGCGCGCCCTTGGGGCGTACCACCAGGGGGTGTGGGCCCCTTGGTACTCCACCGCCCTTGCCCTTCCGCCTATAAAAGCCTCCCGGGACGAAAACCCTAAGGACCCGATCAAAATTCCATGAAAGAGTCTGTAGCCGCCATCATCTCCATCCTTAGACCGGGAGGGATCTGAAGCTCTTCCGGACACCCTGCTGGAGGGGAGAGATCACCTTGGAGGCCTTCTTCATCACCATGCCTGCCTCCGGTGTGATGCGTGAGTAGTTCATCCCTGGACTATGGGTCCATGTAGTAGCTAGATGGTTGGTTCTCCTCCTTTGTGCTATCATGTTTAGATCTTGTGAGCTCCGTTCATGATCAAGATCATCTATTTGTAATCTTACATGTTGTGTTTGCGGGGATCCGATGGATATTGAGATGCTATTTCAGATTGATTATTGATTCTATCATGTCTTTGTTATTTGTGATCTTGCATGCTCTCCGTTGTTAGTAGCTATCTTGGCCGAGTAGATGCTAGCAACTCCAAGAGGGAGTATTTATGCTCGATAGTGGGTTCATGCCTCTAGTAATCTAGGGAAGTGACAAAAATCTCTAAGGTACTAGATGTGTTGTTGCTACTAGGGAGAAAACAACAATCCTTTGTTCATAGAACAATCATATTGTTTACTTTACACACTTTGCTTAATGCAATTATCTATTGCTTGCAACTTAATACTGGAGGGGGTTCGCATGATAACCTGAAGGTGGATTATTAGAAATAGATGCAGTTGGATTACGGTCTATGTATAATGTTGTAATGCCCAATCAAATCTCATAGGAGTCAAGATGATTAGTATATGCATCGTATGCTTTCTCGAGTCTATCAATTTCCCCGCTGTAATTTGTTCACCCAACATGTCATCTATCTTAAGGATAATCACCTCTAGTGACCCATGGACCCCGGTCCATTCTTTTACCATCAATCTACCATCTATTTACTATTTACTGTTTACTTTATGCAAACAATTACTATCTTCCACACAATACGTTTAATCCTTTGTTTTCAGCAAAACCGATGAGATTGACAACCTCACTGTAAGTTGGGGCAAAGTTCTGTGGTTGTGTTGTGTAGTATTCCAAGTTGGAAACAACACCTTGGAGTTGTTTCCTTGATCCTACTGGTTCGATAACCTTGGTTTCATAACTGAGGGAAAACTTGCTGCTATGCTCATCATACCTTCCTCTTGGGGTTCCCAACGAGCTCGGTATATTTTGAGCCATCAACGAGATTGAACCCGACATGGTGATGTCATTGATAAGATCTCGGACAATGCAAGTATCGAGAGACAAAAGGAATAAGACACGACCTTCATGGTTCAAACGATGAAAGATTTCGTGGAATGCACATGGGTCACATGGCCATCCAGGTCCCTCTGTTGATCATTGGTGCCAGGGGGTCCCGACCATGTCTGGAGTGTTCCTGAACTCTGGGGTATCACGCTTAAGGGCTTGATGATGCTTAGAGAGTGTTTTGATGATCATTAGAATCACCGAAGAAAGAGAAGAGATAAAACCGGAAGGGTTTCGGTAAGTCCGGAGGATGTCTGGAGTGGAGGTGGAAGGTGTTCCATAGCCACGGAGATTGAATAATATGTGAATGAATATTAAATATTGATTTAATCATTTATTCATAATTATTTAATAAAGAGAAAATCAATTAAAGGGTAAAAAGTCTTAATGGGCCAAATCCGGAGGGAGAAGGGCCCATGAGGGAAAGTAGCAAAGGGAGGAGAGAGAGGTAGTGATCGGGCCCTAGGCACTGCTGGCATAATAGGGCTGGCCGACGCCCCTCCCCCTCTCATCCCTCCTTCATTTAGTCCCACATGGCTAATCTAGTTAGCCTAGGGGTGGGATTTCCCCTATATATAGTGGGGTATTTTGACCAAATAAATACAACAATAATCAATAAAAGTGTTCCCTCTATTTTGGGGAGACCTCCAATTGATTCTCTCTCTCTCGTTCTCGTGATCGTGGTCCCAAGTTCGGATCGCGCTAGCGAGAGTCTTCTTCACCGTGGAACACCATCGTGTTGCGGGATTCGGATCTAGGAGCTCTACTTCCGCATCTGCTACTGGATCGGGGAAACATGAGTCATCGCCAGGGACCAGATGCATGTAACTCTCTGTGAGGTGCAACATTTGAGGCACTAGGAGTCGTTGGAGCCACAGGAGCTGCCAGGACTTCAACATGACCTTGAGGTCGGCTTCAGTTCATCTACATCAACCACACTCTCCTGAGCGTTGACAACGCTTTTCGGTCTTCAAGGGTAAGTTCACGAAAAGCCCCTCTCGTTACTGCATTACTAATAGATAGGTCCTAGCAATAGGGGTTCTGGGCGTAGGGTAAAATTTATTGTTTTCATATGCGAACCCCTACTTAGACGTCCGATACGTTGTAAACGTATCTATAATTTTTGATGTTCCATGCTTGTTTTATATCTACTTTCTTATGTTTTGTCCACACTTTGGAGTATTTTTACACATTTTCTAGAACTAACCTATTAACAAGATGCCACAGTGCCAGTTGTCTGTTTTCTGCTGTTTTTGGTTTCATAAAAGCTAGTAAGGAAATATTCTGGGAATTGGACGGGGCAAAAGCCAAAGTCAATATTTTACTAGAAGGAACACGGAGTCTAGAGTGAAGCCGAAGGAGGGCCAGGGGCTGGCCACACCCTATGGTGGCGCGGGTACTCCCTGGCCGCGCCACCAGGTGGTGTGGGCCCCTCGGGCCTCCACCGACCTTGCCCTTTAGTCTATAAAAGCCTCCCGAGATGAAAGCCCTAGATACCAGATCAGAATTCCATGAAAAGTTCCACAACGCCGCCGCCACTGAAGAGGAGATTTGGGGGACAGAAGTCTTTGTTCTGGCACCCTGCCGGGACGAGGAAGTGACCCCAGAGCCATCTCCATCGACTCCACCACCATCTCCATCGCCATTGCTGACTCTCGTGATGAGGAGGGAGTAGTTCTCTCTCGAGGTTAAAGGCTCTACCGGTAGATATATGTTCATCTCTCTCTCTATGCATGATCTTATGAGATCATGAGCTTTGTAATCTATAGATCTATTTTGCTACTCAAGTGCTTTAATGAATCTGTGCTTATCCCCATGTGTGTGAAGTTGACAGTGTGCACACCATGTGGCACTTTGGCTAAGGTTACATAAATACTTACTATGAGTATAATTTGAGTTGGATGTCTCTATGAGATTTTGGTATTTGTTGGAACCATCTAGCGCTCAAGGTGATAGTGAGGGGTTATCTAGATGGGGAATGTGAACTTTAAGGTGTGCTGTTATAGCCCTACATCGTCCAATCGGGGAGTAGTTTAGGGTAGCATCATAAAGAGAAGATATTTATATGAGAGTGTCCACTAGTGAAAGTATGATCTCTAGGCCTTGTTTCTAAGCATTGAAACACCATTTGCAACTAGATATGTTACATGTTTGCTTGCTTCCATCTTTATTTCAGATTGCCTTTAGTCTCTTCCTACCCGTCAACCACGCGCCATCAAAGCTATTTTCTGGCACTGTTATCTTTTATCCATACCACTTGTGTTTTACTATCTCTTCGCTGAACTAGTGCACATATACACCTGACAAGTGTATTGGGTGTGTTGGGGACACAAGAGACTTCTCGTATCTTGATTGCAGGGTTGCTTGAGAGGGATACCTTTGACCACTTCCTCCCTGAGTTCGATAAACCTTGGGTGATCCACTTAAGGGAAACTTGTTGCTATTCTACAAACCTCTGCACTTCGAGGCCCAACACTGTCTACAAGAATAGAAACGTGCGTAGACATCAAGCTATTTTCTGGCGTCGTTGCCGGGTAGGTAAGGTAAAAGGTACTCACATCCTCTGGCTACTAAGCTATCTTTTAGTACTGTTGCTGGTGTGTGAGTGCTCGAAGTTATTTCCTTTAGATTCTACAATTAAATATTTTTGTTTCTTATTTTTATTTTCACTAGTTAGGCTTAATGGAAAAAAATAGAGAGCTTTTTAGTATTTTTCCTAAGGTGGAACATAAATGGTTTGAAAAGAAAATTAAAAAACCCATGGAACTTTCTTTGCATGCTAATAGAAATGTTATTAGTATGAATATTTTGAACACCTTTGTTACCAATGCTATGGAAACGTCTAAGCTTGGGGAAGTTAGTTTTGATGAGCATGATATTTTTAGTCCCCCAAGCATGGAGGAGAAAATTTCCTTTGATGATACTATGCCTCCAATATATGATGATTACAATGATGAATATGATATTTTCAGTCCACCTACTATTGAGGAGAAAATTAATTATGATTACAATATGCCACCTATATTTGATGATTATGGTGATGAGAATAATAATGATAGCTATTTTGTTGAATTTGCTCCCACTATAATTAATAAGAATGACTATGTTTATGTGGGGAGTATTAATTCTTTTATGCATGTGGCTCATGATAAGAATGTTTTATGTGATAGTTATATTGTTAATTTTATTCACGATGCTACTAAAATTTATTATGAGAGAGTGAAACATGGTTTTATGTATCTCAACAATATTAAGTTTCCCCTCTTTATGTTGAAAATTTTGAAGTTGCACTTGTTTTGTTTTCCTATAATTGTTGCTTTGTGCTCTCATGACTTGTTTATTTACAAGATTATTTTTCATAGAAGTGGGTTAGACTTAGATGTGTTTTATATTTGCTTCTTGATGCTCTCTTTTACTCTAAATTCATATTTCTTATGTGAGCATCATTGAAATTATCATGCCTATCTTAATGGCTATAAAGAAAGAGCTTTTGGGAGACAATCCATTATATTTTTGCTTTCAGTTTATTTTTATTTTGTTGAGTCTTGGAAGTTATTGCCTCTATAATAACCTCTCCTTATCCTTTTTTTGGTTTTTGTGAGAAGAATAACCTCTAATGAGAGGGAAGTAAGATATGGGGAAGTTGCTGTCCCGAAATAGATTTTTGTGCTTCGCTGTAAAAATTCCTGATAAATCTCTGTACGTCGGATTGAGCTGTAATTTTTTGTGCTTCTGCCCTAGGTTGTTATCTAACTTTAGTTAGCTTAACACTTTTCGATTTGAGCAACAGAAGGTCTTCGAAAAAAATTGATTTTTACCTGCTGGTCTGTTTTGACAGATTTCTACCATTATTTGCATTTGGCTCTTAATCTCTTTCTCTTTGAGTTCTCCTTGATCACTTGAGCTTTTAGAAGGAATTGCTACAGTAGCTTGTGTTTTAATGGAAAATTTACTTGTGTTGAAACTAAACCCAAAGACTTACTATCTTGAATACACTAATGTTGCTAATGAAGATTGTGTGAAGTTTTGTACGAAGGAAATTTTAAAGTGTAGGGAAGAACAATGTGATAAGATGAAGTATGGACAAAAGCTCAAGCTTGGGGATGCCACCCGTGTCACCCCAAGAAATATTCAAGAAGTACAAGCGTCAAAGCTTGGGGATGCCCAAGGCATCCCCTTCTTCATCAATAATCTTAGGTCTTCTTTCAAGACACTTTATTTTTATTACCTTATGTAGTATGTGTTTTTCTTGGAGCGTTTTTGCTTTAGTTTTTTTGTTTGTTTTTCTTAAATAAGTTGGTTGGATCCCAACACACTTATTTTGGAGAGAGAGACACACCCCGTTATTCATTGCCTAGAACACTCTAGTTTTCACTCTTATTGTTCTGTGTGTATTCTCCTTTGCTAGCACTACGTTTAGCTTTAGTTTTCAATTGGTGTTGGAAAAGAGTAGGAAGTTTCATGCTTATAGCGGTACAAAAGGAAGCTTGTTTTGACTATGGTCTAGACTTTATCATGTCATGTTTGATATTTATTTGGCTTTATGCTTAGTGATTATTGTTGTAGCATGACTTGTTCCAAACAATTGAGATTGCTTAATGTGCCTTGAAAGAATCATGCATTGTTTTAGCATATAAAAGCATAATATTATGGTATTCTCCTTTGATGATTTATTTGGGTTGACTTGGCGCATGCTCACACCATGTTAAGACTATACCAAGTCACCATAGCCTCTATGATCATTTAGTTTTCGACTTGTAATATCACTTTATGCTTTAATTAATAATGTTTTGTCGCTTTGCATGATTATGACCATTATTTCTCTCTTAGTTGGTCGCTCCCAGTCTTTTGCTAGCCTCCACATGTACCAAGTATGAGTTCCACTCATGCATCCAACTCCAAATAAAACCAAGTTATTCCAAAAGAGTCCACCATACCTACCTATTAGCATTTGCTATTCCAAGTATATTCATGTTTTTATCTACCTTCCGAATTAAACTTGTTATGTGAAAATTAGTGATTAAAGCTCTCACGAACTTGATGGCACACTTTACTTTTTTTGCACTTAATAAACTTGAACCATTGTGCCCATCTATGTTGTGTATATGCTTGCGTTTTGTAAGTTGTGAATTAGCACAACCATGTTATCATGGGGAATGCTTTCAACTTTGTACTTTATTTAGTTGATATCATGTCCTTTTGCTTATGAATCCCGGAGGTGTGAAATGAAAGGGGAGCTTGTAAGGCTCATGGAGTTCGTATATGTGTTAGAGAAACGCCTAGGCGGCTGGTCTAAGCCATGCCTAATCATGGTGGAAACCTGCAGCATAACCATATTGAGCAATCTGTGAAGCATCCTCAATAAAAAAACCAATGCAAATAGGAAAGAAAAAACCCTATGCAACTAGGAAATAAAGGATCGCTGAGATGCTCATTGTCTGCTTGCCTTGTCATTTTGATATGGGAAAGCTTCCGTATCATCGGGCAAGGGGTACCACGTTGGCGGTTCTCTATGATACACATGTACTTACAATGACAAGAACTTACTTGGGACTAAAGTTGAGTAGCATGAGAAACGGTACTCGTAAGTAAGGGGCATGAGATTTTCAGCTTATAACTTGTCAACCATATCCTCATATTTGTTCAGTTTAACCTTAATCACCTAAAGATGCTTATGATAGGGGCAATGAGAGCTGAAAGCTAATAAGTACCATAATTTTTGTAAGCTCTTTATGAGACTTGAATCCCTGCTTCCTTCTATGAAGGGGCTTTCTTTTACTTTTATGTTGAGTCTCCATCTTCTATCTTTATGCACCTATTGAGAGAGCATAGTGGTCATTCTTAGTTTAATGTGCATTGTCCCAAAACTTGTTGATTGATTCATAACTTTGATATTGCTTATTCTTAAACTATTTGTATCTAGTCACCCTTATGAACTTTGAAGGTGTCCTATGCATTTATGTTTTTCTACACTATGAGGGACAAGCTGAATACCATTCTCATTATGTTTTCTATGTGAGAAACAAACAAACGTCTTTCAAAGCATTATTATTCATGAATCTTTTATTTGTACCTTTTCATGTTACAACATAGTTGCTATGTCTTATTGTTAGAACTATATCTTTCATGTCTATGTTAAAGTACCATGATCCCAGCTATCAATGTTTTACAAATACCTTGATCAAGATTGTGATGGTGCATGTTGATGGCTCTGTGTATGGCGCCCAGAAAAGTGCTGGTGCGTGGTTGATGTAGAGCTCGTTGGGAACCCCAAGAGGAAGGTATGATGAGCACAGCAGCAAGTTTCCTCAGTTATGAAACCAAGATTTAATCGAACCAGTAGGAGCAAGGAAACACCCCAAAGGTGTTACTAGCTGAGCTTTGGCAGGGCGCACTACCGGTGCTAGTAGCAACATGGAGACCTGCACAACAAAACCACAGAACTTGGCCCCAACTTGCGATGAGGTTGTCAATCTCACCGTGTTTTGCGGAAAACAAAGGATTAAACGTATCGAATGGAAATAAGTAAAAGTTTGAAGAAAGTAAACACAAAGCAGTAAAAGATTATAGATTGAATATAAAAGACAAGGACCGGGATCCATAGTTCACTAGAGGTGGCTCTCCTTAGATAGATAACATGTTGGGTGAACAAATTACTGCAGGGCAATTGACAAACATCGAGAAAGCAATACATGCATATACTAATCATATTGACTCCTTTGGAACTTGATTGGGCATTACAACATAATACATAGACCGCCATCCAACTGCATCTATGACTAATAATCCACCTTCAGGTTATCATCCGAACCCCCTCTAGTATTAAGTTGCAAGCAACAGATTATTGCTTTATTTAATCAAGGTAAATTAAACAATACGATTGTTCTATGAACAAAGGATTGTTGTTTTCTCCCTAGTAGCAACATCACATCTAGTACCTTAGAGATTTCTATCAATTCCCCAGATTACCAGAGGCATGAACCCACTATCGAGCATAAATACTAACTCTTGGAGTTGCTAGCATCTACTTGGCCAAGATAGCTACTAACAACGGAAAGCATGTAAGATCACAAATAACAAAGACATGATAGAATCAATAATCAATCTGAAATAGCATCTCAATATCCATCGGATCCCCGCAAACACAACATGCATAATTACAAATAGATGATCTTGATCATGAACGGAGCTCACAAGATCTAAACATGAAAGCACAAAGGAGGAGAACCAGCCATCTAGCTACTACATGGATCTGTAGTCCAAAGATGAACTACTCACACATCACACCGGAGGCTTGCATGGTGATGAAGAAGGCCTCCAGGGTGAATTCCCCTCTCCGGTAGGGTGCCGGGAAGAGCTTCAGATCCCTCCTGATCTAGGGATGGAGATGACGGCGGCTACAGACTCTTTCGTGGATTTTTGATCCGGCACTTAGGGTTTTCGTCCCGAGGGCAATGTATAGGCGGAAGGGGAGACCGAGGGGGTGCCGGGAGCGGCCACACCACCCCCTGGCGGGTCAGGCCTGGCCACACGGCCAGGTGGTGTGGTGGCCCCCTGGCCCCTCTCCGTCTCGTATTCTGGCACTTGATGACTTCCTAAAAAATAGGCACTTTGGCTTTTGTCCCGTCCAATTCCGAGAATATTCATTTTCTGACTTTCCTGGAACCAAAAACAGCATAAAATAGGCAGCTGGCACTGTGGCTCTTGTTACTAGGTTAGTCCAAGAAATCATATGAAAATTACTCCAAAGTTGGAACAAAACACAAGAAAGTGGATAAAACCAAGCATGGAACATCAAAAACTATAGATACATTTGCAATGTATCAACATCCCAAGCTTAACTCATGCTCGTCCTCGAGTAGGTAAGTGATAAAAAGTGACATGCACCATCAAAGACTTGATCAAAGTATTTGTAAAACATTCAAAGCTGGGATCATAGTACTTCAATCATAACATGAAAGACAAAGTTCTAGCTATAAGCAAAAAAACTATGATGCAACATGAAAAGGCACAAACAAAAGATTCATGAATAACAATGCTTTGCAAGACGTTTGTTTGTTTCACATAAAGAAAACATAGCATAAAAGTATTCAGCTTATCCCTCAATAGAGTAGCAAATATAAATGCATAGGACACCTTCAAAGTTCATAAGAGTGACTAGATACAATAGTTTAAAACAAGCAATAACAAGTTATGCATCAATCAACTAGTCTTGGGGCAATGCACATAGAACTAAGAATGGCCACTATGCTCTCAAAGTAGGTGCATAAAGATAGAAGGTGGAGACTCAATATGTAATGGTGGAAGAAAGGCCTTTGTAAAAGGAAGTAGGGATTCAAGTCTCATAAAGAGCTTCAAAAAATTATGGTACTTATAGCTTTCAGCTCTCATTGCCCCTATCATAAGCATCTTGAAGTGATTAAGGTTAAAGTGAACAAACTATGGTGTACATGCTTGACGAAGTATAAGTCAGAAATCTCATGTCCCTTGTATACGAGGGGTGATCCTCATGCTACTCAAGTTTAGTCACCGGTAAGTTCTTGTCATTGTAAGTACATGTGTATCATAGAGAACCGCCAACGGGGTACCCCTTGCCCGATGATACGGAAGAATCCCCATATCAAAATGATAAGGCAAGCAGACAACGAGCATCTCAGCATTCTTCTTATTTACCATGGGAATATGGTGCTTTTTTTCTCTCTTTCCTCTTTTCATAATTTCTTTTTTTTCTCTTTTCTCTTTTTTCTCAACATAGGACTCTTTTTTATAAGAAGAATGCTTCATAGACAGCTCATTATGGTTATGCTGCAGGTTTCCACCATGTCAGCATGGATTAGACCAATGACTGCATTTCTCTAACACATATACATAACTCCATGGACTTACAAGCTCCCCTTTCATTTCACACCGACGACATCCATATACAAAAGAGCATGATATCAACTAGGTACAAGTACCAAGTGCAATGTTGAAAGCGTTCCCCATGAAAGCATGGTTCTGCTAATTCCCAACAAATAAGTGCAAGCATATACAACATAGACGACACAATGGTTCAAGTTTATTAAGGGCAAGTAAAGTAAAGTGTGCCATCAAGTTCGTGAGAGCTTTAATCACTAGTTTTCTCATAACAAGTTTAATTTGGAAGGTAAACAAAAGCATGAATATACTTGGAATAGCATAAGCTAATAGGTAGGTATGGTGGACTCTTTGGAATAACTTGGTTTAGGGAGTTGGATGCATGAGTGGAACTCATACTTTGCTGTGGAGGCTAGCAAAAGACTGGGAGCGACAAACTAAGAGAGCAATAGTGGCCATAATCATGCAGAGCGACAAAACATCATTGATCAAAGCATAAAGTGATACTACAAGTTGAAAACAAAAGGATCATAAAGGCTATGGTGACTTGAGATAGTCATAACATGGTGTGAGCATGCGCCAAGTCAACCCAAATAAAGCATCAAAGGAGAATACCACTATACTATGCTTTAATATGCCAAAACAACGCATGATTCATCCAAGGCACATTAAGCAATCTCAATTGTTTATAACAAGTCATGCTACAGAAAAGAATACTAAGCATAAAGCCAAAACAATATCAAGCATGGCATGACAAAGCATAGGCCACAGTCAAAACAAGCTCTTTTTACCACATAAGCATGCACTTTCCTACTCTTTTCCAAACCAAACCAAACTATTTGCAAACCAATGTATGAAAGAGGGGGCCCAACCAATTTATTCAGAAAACTAAGCAAACCAAAGCAAACGAAAAACCAAAACGAAACAAAAAAGAAGACGCTCCAAGAAAAACACAACTGTGCATGAAACAATAAAAATGAAGCGTTTGGAAGAAACCTGGGATTTTTATTGATGAAGAAGGGGGATGCCTTGGGCATCCCCAAGCTTTGATGCTTGTACTTCTTGGATATTTCTTGAGGTGACACGCGTGGCATCCCCAGCATAGAAAACAAAAATTTTCCTACGATGAGAACTATACGCCAAGATCTATCTACTAGATACAGAGCAACGGGTGGACATACATCCATGGAGAACTTACCCTCGAAGACAACGAGTTTTGTTAACGAGTAGGAACTCGTGGTTGATGTAGTCGTACGCTTGCCGATCTCAAGATCGTGTGGAAGTCCGAGCGCCGCAAATCAGCAGCGCATCCGTCCTCGCACACACGTTCAAGCCACCGGACAACCTCCACCTCCTTGCTCCAGCGATCCAGCGGAAGCAGCAACTCCTTCCAGACGAAATGCCACCGGGAACATGTATCTCGCTAATCCGAGACCATGGGGAATAATTCTAGAGGGGGAGAGAGATCCTTCACAAGGAGGTGTGAGGATGAAGGAGGGAATGGGTGGCCTTTTATAGGAGGAGGGGGGTGCCCCCTCTCTCCATGGCCGGCGCATGGGGGGTGACCCCTCACCTCCACCATCCATGTGGTGGTAACCCATCCACATTAAAATGCCTCTTCACATTCCCTTTTAAAGTCTCCACTTTAAATGCATTAAATTTCTCCAAATTTAATGCTCTCTCATTTAATAAAACTCTTTTTATTAAATTTATTCAGAATTTGTTAATTACTTTAATTAACAAACATTCACATATAGCCCTTGCAATATTTCAATATCACATGCGAGAACCACCTTCAATTTCACTAAAACAATTTCCGGTTTCTATTGAAACAATTCCTGCGCTTTGCAATTCTTTTCTGAAACTTATGTGCTCCAAAATGGTGTCCGTAACTCTTAAGTGTGCCACCCTACGGTTGTGAATAATGCAGACATGATCGAGACCCTTCTACGATCAATAATCAGCAATGGACCTAGAGATCCGTACTGACTCCTACACATTCAACGATGACTCCTGTGATCGTGAGAACCTTTAACGCTTGTAACTAAAACCCTTTGTCTCTCGATATATTACATGTCCGAGATTCAATCATTGGTATCTCCATACCTAGTTTGATCTCGTTACCGACATGCACTCTTTTCTTGTTCCCGTGATATAACATTCTAGTGATCACATCACTTGCTTCAAGCTATCCTAATGTGATATCACCGAGAGGGCCCAGAGTATATCTATCCGTCATCTGGATTGACAAATTCCACTCTTGATCCATGAGCCTCAACATAACGCCTTCGTAGTAATCTTGAACCCATCTTTATAGTCACCTGTTACGGTGTGACGTTTGATGTTATCAAGATACTCTTAGGTGTTAGCAATTAACATGATCTCATGGTCTAAGGATAAAGATTACTTCGTATGATGTTATAGCAATATAAACATAATGACTTGATCGTAATGCTATACTTCGGATGAATGTTCATCACATCATTTCACAAATGCTGTGACCTTGTTATTAACAATATCCAATGTCCATGATCAGGAAACCTTGATCATCTTGTTAATCAACAAGCTAGTCTATAAGAGAGGCATAACTAGGAACCTTTTTTGTTTATTAAACACACATGTATTGATGTTTCCTATCAATACAATTATAGCATGCAAAATAAACATCTATCATATACAAGGAATACATAATAATAACTTTATTATTGCCTCTCAGGGCATATTTCCTTCAGTCTCCCACTTGCACTAGAGACAATAATCTAGTTTATATAGTGATAAATCTAACACCCATGGAGTTCTGGTATTGATCATGTTTTGCCCTAGGGAGTACTTTAGTCAACGGATCTGCTACATTCAGGTCCGTGTGCACTTTACAAATCTTTATATCTCCATCCTTGACATGCTCGCGGATGGAGTGAAACCGGCGCTTAATATGCTTGGAATTCTTGTGAGACCTTGGTTCCTTGGCGTTGGCTATGGCTCCATTATTGTCACAATAGATCACCATTGGGTCCAACGCACTAGGAACCACACCTAGTTCCGTTATGAACTCCTTCATCCAAACCGCTTCCTGCGCTGCTTCTGAAACAGCAACATATTCCGCCTCTGTCGTTGATCCAGCCACCATAGATTGTTTGGAGCTCCTCCAACTAACTGCTGCTCCGTTCAAGAGAAATACGTATCCGGATTGAGACTTAGAGTCATCCGGATCAGTGTCAAAGCTAGCATCGACATAACACTTAGCGACTAGCTCTTCTTCACCTCCGTATACAAGAAACATATCCTTAGTTCTTCTCAAGTACCTGAGGATGTTCTTTACCGCTATCCAGTGTTCTGAACCTGGATCAGATTGGTACCTACTAGTCAAACTGATAGCATGTGCCACATCCGGTCTTGTACATAGCATGGCATACATAATAGAGCCTATGGCCGAGGCATAGGGGATCTTATCCATCATCTCTCTTTCTTCCGGTAGCGGACTTTGAGTCTTACTCAATGTCTTGCCTTGCAACATAGGTAAGAACCCCTTCTTACTTTCATCCATATTAAACTTCTTTAATATCTTATCAAGGTATGTACTCTGCGATAGCCCAATTAGGCGTCTTGATCTATCTCTATAGATTTCAATGCCTAATATATATGAAGCTTCACCAAGGTCCTTCATCGAAAATTTGCTGTTTAGATAACTTTTAACACTATTTTAAAAGATCTATATCATTTCCAATCAATAATATGTCATCCACATATAATATCAGAAATGCCACATTGCTCCCACTCACTTTCTTGTAAATACAAGCCTCTCCATAAGTTTGGACAAATCCAAACTCTTTGATCACCTCATCAAAGCGGAGATTCCAACTCCGGGATGCTTGCTTCAGTCCATAGATGGATCGCTGAAGTTTGCACACTTTATCAGCATCCTTAGGATCGACAAAACCCTTAGGTTGTATCATATACAACTCTTCTTCAATATTACCATTGAGGAACGTAGTTTTGACATCCATCTGCCATATTTCATAATCGAAATATGCAGCAATTGCTAACATAATCCTAACCGACTTAAGCATCGCTACGGGAGAGAATGTCTCATCGTAGTCAACTCCTTGAATTTGTCGAAACCCCTTTGCGACAAGTCGAGCCTTATAGATGGTTACATTACCATCAACACCAGTTTTTCTTTTGAAAATCCATTTATTCTCAACGGCCTTTCGATCGTGAGGTAAGTCCACCAAGGTCCAAACCTGGTTTTCGTACATGGATTCCATCTCGGATTTCATGGCTTCTAACCATTTGTTGGAATCCGGGCTCATCATCGCTTCTTCATATGTCACAGGGTCATCCATTTCATCAACCATGAAATTTACAACAGGATTGCCGTACAGTTCAGGAGCTGCACGTGTCCTGCTTGACCTGCGAGGTTCGGTAGTGTCCTCTTTCGGAGTTTCATGATCATTATCATTAGCTCTCTCTTCATTAGGTGAAGTCAACTCCGAAACAACTTCCGGTGCTGCGCCACTCGCCATTCCATGAAGAGAAGGTTCAATAACCTCTTCGAGTTCTACCTTTCGACTACTCACACCTTTCGCGAGAAACTCCTTCTCAAGAAAGGATCCATTCTTGGCAACAAAGACCTTGCCCTCGGATCTGTGATAGAAGGTATACCCAATCATTTACTTAGGGTATCCTATGAAGACGTATTTTTCTGCTTTGGGTTCGAGTTTATCCGGTTGAAGTTTCTTCACATAACCATCGCATCTCCAAACTTTAAGAAATGACAGCTTAGGTTTGTTTCCAAACCATAATTCATACGGTGTCTTTTCAATGGATTTAGATGGTGCCCGAATTAAAGTGAATGCAGCTGTTTCCAGTGCATAACCCCAAAATGACAGAGGTAAGTCAGTCAGAGACATCATAGATCGAACCATATCCAATAAAGTACGATTACGACGTTCTGACACACCATTACGTTGTGGTGTTCCGGCAGGCGTGAGTTGTGAAACTATTCCACGCCTTCATATGTGCTAAACTCATAACTAAGATACTCTCCTCCATGGTCGAACCGCAGAAATTTGATCTTTCTGTTACGATGATTTTCCACTTCATTCTGAAATTCTTTGAACCTTTCAAAGGTTTTAGACTTATGTTTCATCAAATAGATATACCAGTATCTACTCAAATCATCCGTGAAAGTAACAAAATAACGATATCCACCTCGCGCCGACACACTCATTGGTCCACACACATCAGTATGTATGATTTCCAATAAATCTGTCGCCCGTTCAATTCAACCGGAAAACGGCGTTCTAGTCATCTTGCCCATAAGGCATGGCTCACATGTATCAAATGATTCAAAATCAAGTGATTCCAAAAGTCCATCAGAATGGAGTTTCTTCATGCGTTTAACGCCAATATGACCTAGATGGTAGTGCCACATATATGTAGATATATCATTATCAAGTTTAATCCTTTTAGCATCAACATTATGAATATGTGTAATACTACTATCGAGATCCAACAGAAATAAACCATTCAACACAGGTGCATGACCATAAAAGATATTATTCATATAAATCGAACAACCATTGTTTTCAGACTTAAACGAATAACCACTTTGCATCAAACACGATCCGGATACAATGTTCATGCTCAGTGCAGGCACCAAATAACAATTATTCAGGTTTATAACTAATCCCGACGACATATGGAGAGGCAGCGTTCCGACAGCGATCACATCAACTCTTGATCCATTGCCGACCCGCATCGTGACCTCATCCCTTGCTAGTTGTAGCTTGTTCCGCAGCCCCTGAAACGAGTTACATATATTAGCAACCGATCCCATATCAAATACCCAGGTGCTACTGCGAGTACTAGTCAAGTACACATCAATAACATGTATATCACATATACCTTTGTTTGCCATGCCGGCCTTCTTGTCCGCCAAATACTTGGGGCGCTTATGCCCAATGGCGATCCCCTTGCAATAGTAGCACTCGGTGTCAGACTTAGGGCCAGCTCAGGGTTTCTTTTCAGTCGCGGCAACAGATTTGCCGCCCTTCTTTCCCTTCTGCTTGCCTTTCTTGTCCTTCTTGAAACCGGTGGTATTATTGATCATCAACACTTGATGTTCTTTCCTAATCTCCACTTCTGCAGTCTTAAGCATTGACAGAAGCTCGGGAAGAGACTTCTTCATGCCCTGCATATTATAGTTCATCATGAAGCTCTTGTAGCTAGGTGGCAGAGATTGGAGAACACGATGTATGCCTAAGTCAATGGGAATCATTATTCCCAAGGACACAAGCTTATCGGCGTACCCAGACATTTTGAGTACGTGCTCACTAACGGAGCTGTTCTCTTCCATCATGCAGCTAAAGAACTTTTCAGAAGCATTATAACTCTCTACGGTAGCATGGGTATCGAAAATCATTTTCAATTCTCCCATGGTATCAAAGGCATTGCCATTTTCGAAATGTTTTCGAAGTTTTGGCTCTAGCCCATACAGTATACTGCAATGAACTAAGTTGTGGTCCTCCTAACGAGTTATATAGACGTTCTTTTCCTCGTCAGGGGCATCAGGAGCTGGTGGGGGGCCTAGTGGCGCCTCTAGCACATATTGCTTTTGTGCAGCAGTGAGGAGAATCCTCAAATTCACAGCCCAGTTGGTGAAGTTGCTACCATTCGCAGCAAGCTTCTCTTTCTCCATGAACACATTGAAATTAAAAGCAGGTGGTGCCATCTACAACAGAATTTGTAAAATATATTTAGACTAAGTTTATGATAGATTGAGTTCAACTAATCCAAATTACTAATGAACTCCCACTCAAAAACGACATCCCTCGTGTCCTTTTGGTGATTACATGAACCAAATCCACTACACCAAGTCTAATCATCACGTGAGTCGGTGTAGCTTCAAAGGCGAGCATCTATATGACTCATGCTTAACCTTTCGGTCCGTGTTCCGAGGCCATGTCTGTACATGCTAGGCTCATCAAGTAAGAACCTTAGTATTTGCGTGTGTAAAACTGTCTTACACCCGTTGTATGAAAGCGTAGAGTCGAGAACACCCGATCATCCCGTGATGCCTCAAAACACGATCCACAAAACGGTGCATACTTAAGGAAGAACACATTTTATCTTGATATCTAAATTAGGGATCATCTTATAATGCTACCAAAAGCGCCAAACTAGCAATATAAGATGCTAATGTGTGAAGTGAGGTGATATGGTCCATGCATTTGATCTCTATCATTTGCATCGTGGTATGATCTCTATCATTCCTTTGTGTGTAAGGCCAAGGTCTATGGAACTTACACGTTAAGTGAGTTGTAAGAGTATCTATCATACATCTACTTACAACAATACCATATCAAGACACTAGCCCAAAGAACGATCTAAACTAGACGCCTAATTTATCAATTGCAAGTTTTACGTGGCTTAGGGCTTTCGGAGATAGAACCGGTCTTACCTTAAAACATGAACCACAACGAGGATAACCAAGTTATTAGCAACTCGTTGTAAATCAGATATTGACTATAGTAGGAGAGACAGACACCCGCTAGCCACTTATGCAAAACTAGTTGCATGTCAGTCGTGGAACCGGTCTCATGTACGATGACATGTAAGGTTGGTCCGGGCCACTTCATCCCACTATGCCACCAATATCCAAAGTACATAGAAGATGCAATAACATGATCATCATCGCCCACATATAAACATATGTGTACTACCCGTGCAAAGCACCTACGCATAGATCAGGCTCTGATACCACTGTTGGGTCCGCAACATAGAAAACAAAAAATTTCCTACGATGAGAACTATACGCCAAGATCTATCTACTAGATACAGAGCAACGGGTGGACATACATCCATGGAGAACTTACCCTCGAAGACAACGAGTTTTGTTAACGAGTAGGAACTCGTGGTTGATGTAGTCGTACGCTTGCCGATCTCAAGATCGTGTGGAAGTCCGAGCGCCGCAAATCAGCAGCGCATCCGTCCTCGCACACACGTTCAAGCCACCGGACAACCTCCACCTCCTCGCTCCAGCGATCCAGCGGAAGCAGCAACTCCTTCCAGACGAAATGCCATCGGGAACATGTATCTCGCTAATCCGAGACCATGGGGGAATAATTCTAGAGGGGGAGAGAGATCCTTCACAAGGAGGTGTGAGGATGAAGGAGGGAATGGGTGGCCTTTTATAGGAGGAGGGGGGTGCCCCCTCTCTCCATGGTCCGCATGGGGGTGACCTCACCTCCCCATTCATGTGGTGGTAACCCTCCACATTAAAATGCCTCTTCACATTCCCTTTTAAAGTCTCCACTTTAAATGCATTAAGTTTCTCCAAATTTAATGCTCTCTCATTTAATAAAACTCTTTTATTAAATTTATTCAGAATTTTGTTAATTACTTTAATTAACAAACATTCACATATATCCCCTTGCAATATTTCAATATCACATGCAGAACCACCTTCTGCAATTTCACCCGAAATAATTTTCGGTTTCTATTGAAACAATTCCTGCGCTTTGCAATTCTTTCGTCTGAAACTTATGTGCTCCAAAATGGTGTCCGGTAACTCTTAAGTGTGCCACCCTACGGTTCGCGAATAATGCAGACATGATCGAGACCCTTCTCCGATCAATAGTCAGCAGCGGGACTGGAGATCCGCATCGACTCCTACACATTCAACGATGACTCCAGTGATCGTGAGAACCTTTAACGCTTGTAACTAAATCCCTTTGTCTCTCGATATATTACATGTCCGAGATTCGATCATCGGTATCTCCATACCTAGTTTGATCTCGTTACCGACATGCACTCTTTTCTTGTTCCCGTGATATAACATTCTAGTGATCACATCACTTGCTTGCAAGCTATCCTAATGTGATATCACCGAGAGGGCCCAGAGTATATCTATCCGTCATCTGGATTGACAAATTCCACTCTTGATCCATGAGCCTCAACATAACACCTTCGTAGTACTGAACCCATCTTTATAGTCACCTATTTACGGTGACGTTTGATGTTATCAAGATACTCTTCCGGTGTTAGCAATTAACATGATCTCATGGTCTAAGGATAAAGATTACTTCGTATGATGTTATAGCAATATAAACATAATGACTTGATCGTAATGCTATACTTCGGATGAATGTTCATCACATCATTTCACAAATGCTGTGACCTTGTTATTAACAACATCCAATGTCCATGATCAGGAAACCTTGATCATCTTGTTAATCAACAAGCTAGTCTATAAGAGAGGCATAACTAGGAACCCTTTTTGTTTATTAAACACACATGTATTGATGTTTCCTATCAATACAATTATAGCATGCAAAATAAACATCTATCATATACAAGGAATACATAATAACAACTTTATTATTGCCTCTCAGGGCATATTTCCTTCAGTTGTTTCTTATGAAGTTCACATCAACTTGCTCTTCTGGAGCAACCAAAGAAGCTAAAGGAACATTATTTGGATCAATATGGGCTTTCCCATTAACAAGCATAGACATAATAATATCAATCTTATCATTCAAGGAGGAGGTTTCCTCAACGGAATTTACCTTCTTATCTTGTGGAGCTCTCTCAGTATGCCATCCAGAATAATTAACCATCATATTGTCCAGAAGTTTTGTTGCAGCACCCAAAGTGATGGTCTTAAAGGTACCTCCAGCAGCAGAATCCAATAGGTTCCTTGAAGAATAGTTCAATCCTGCATAAAAAGTTTGAATGATCATCCAAGCAGTCAGTCCATAAGTGGGAACATTCTTTACCAAAGATTTCATTCTTTCCCGAGCTTGAGCAACATGCTCATTATCAAGTTGTTTAAAGTTCATTATTTCACTTCTCATGGATATAATCTTAGCAGGAGGATAGTATTTTCCAATAAAAGCATCTTTCCATTTAGTCCAAGAATCAATACTATTCCTAGTTAAGGAATTCAACCATTCTTTAGCTTTTCCTATCAAAGAGAAAGGAAACAATTTCAGTTTAATAATATCACCATCTATATCCCTATGCTTTTGCATCTCACAAAGTTCAACAAAGTTATTTAGATGGGAAGCACCATCTTCATTACCAATACCAGAAAATTGTTCTCTCATAACAAGATTGAGCAAAGCAGGTTTTATCTCAAAGAAAGTATCTTCAGCCACAGGTGGAGCAATAGGTGTGCTCATAAAATCATTGTTGTTGGTGCTAGTGAAGTCACACAACTTAGTGTTTTCAAGAGTAGTCATTTTTTGGGTTTTCAAAAAAAGAAAGAAAACTAGTAAAACTATTTTTTGTGTGTGTTTTTTTATAGGAAAACAAGCAAACAAAGCAAAAAAGAAACTAAGCAAAACAAAAATAACAAAGTAAAGAGATTGGTTATGAGGGACTCCCCTTGTGAAGATGTCCTTGACTCCCCGGCAACGGCGCCAGAAAAATGCTTGATGGCTCTGTGTATGGCGCCCAGAAAAGTGCTAGTGCGTGGTTAATGTAGAGCTCGTTGGGAACCCCAAGAGGAAGGTATGATGAGCACAGCAGCAAGTTTCCCTCAGTTATGAAACCAAGGTTTAATCGAACTAGTAGGAGCAAGGAAACACCCCAAAGGTGTTACTAGCTGAGCTTTGGCAGGGCGCACTACCGGTGCTAGTAGCAACGTGGAGACCTGCACAACACAACCACAGAACTTTGTCCCCAACTTGCGATGAGGTTGTCAATCTCACCGTGTTTTGTGGAAAACAAAGGATTAAACGTATCAAATGGAAAGAAGTAAAAGTTTGCAGAAAGTAAACACAAAGAAGTAAAAGATTGTAGATTGAATATAAAAGACAAGGACCGGGATCCATAGTTCACTAGAGGTGGCTCTCCTTAGATAGATAACATGTTGGGTGAACAAATTACAGCGGGGAAATGGACAAACATCGAGAAAGAAATACATGCATATACTAATCATCTTGACTCCTTTGGAACTTGATTGGGCATTACAACATAATACATAGACCGCCATCCAACTGCATCTATGACTAATAATCCACCTTCAGGTTATCATCCGAACCCCCTCTAGTATTAAGTTGCAAGCAACAGATTATTGCTTTACGAACTGCATGTAAAGTAAACAATACGATTGTTCTATGAACAAAGGATTGTTGTTTTCTCCCTAGTAGCAACATCACATCTAGTGCCTTAGAGATTTCTGTCAGTTCCCAGTTACGGAGGCATGAACCCACTATCGAGCATAAATACTAACTCTTGGAGTTGCTAGCATCTACTTGGCCAAGATAGCTACTAACAACGGAAAGCATGCAAGATCACAAATAACAAAGACATGATAGACTCAATAATCAATCTGAAATAGCATCTCAATATCCATCGGATCCCCGCAAACACAACATGCAGAAATACAAATAGATGATCTTGATCATGAATGGAGCTCACAAGATCTAAACATGAAAGCACAAAGGAGGAGAACTAGCCATCTAGCTACTACGTGGATCCGTAGTCCAAAGATGAACTACTCACGCATCACACCGGAGGCTTGCATGGTGATGAAGAAGGCCTCTAGGGTGAATTCCCCTCTCCGGCAGGGTGTCGGGAAGAGCTTCAGATCCCTTCCGATCTAGGGATGGAGATGACAGCGGCTACAGACTCTTTCGTGGATTTTTGATCTGACACTTAGGGTTTTCGTCCCGAGGGCAATATATAGGCGGAAGGGGAGACCGAGGGGATGCCGGGAGTGGCCACACCACCCCCTGGCACGGGCCAGGTGGTGTGGTGGCCCCCTGGCCCCTCTCTGTCTCGTATTCTGGCACTTGATGACTTCCGGAAAAATAGGCACTTTGGCTTTTGTCCTGTCCAATTTCGAGAATATTCATTTTCTGACTTTCCTGGAACCAAAAACAGCAGAAAACAGGCAGCTGGCACTATGGCTCTTGTTAATAGGTTAGTCCAAGAAATCATATGAAAAGTACTCCAAAGTTGGAACAAAACACAAGAAAGTGGATAAAACCAAGCATGGAACATCAAAAATTAGAGATACATTTGCAATGTATCACATGTCACCTCAAAAAATTATTCTTTTTATCACTTACCTACTCGAGGACGAGAAGGAGTTAAGCTTGGGGATTTTGATATGTTGTAAACATATCTATTATTTTTGATCTTCCGTGCTTGTTTTATATCTACTTTCTTATGTTTTGTCCACACTTTAGAGTATTTTTACACATTTTCTAGAACTAACCTATTAACAAGATGCCACAGGCGATTGCCTTGCTTTTCGCTATTTTTGGTTTCAGAAAAATCTAGTAAGGAAATATTCTCGAATTGGACAAAAGCCAAAGTCAATATTTTACCGAAGGGGAACACGGAGTCGGAGGCAGGAAGGGGAGGGGCCACACCCTATGGTGGCTCGAGTACCCCCTGGCCGCGCCACCAGGTGGTGTGGGCCCCTCGGGCCTCCACCGACCTTGCTCTTTCGCCTATAAAAGCCTCCCGGGTTGAAAACCCTAGATACCAGATCAGAATTCCATGAAAAGTTCCATGGCCACGCCACTGAGAGGAGATTTGGGGGAAGTCTGTCGGCACCTCACGGACAGGAAGTGCCCCGAAGCCATCTCCATTGACTCCACCGCCATCTCCATCGCCATTGCTGACTCCCATGATGAGGAGGGAGTAGTTCTCTCTCGAGGCTAAGGGCTCTACCGGTAGCTATGTGTTCATCTCTCTCTCTCTATGCGTGATCTTATGAGATCATGAGCTTTCTAATCTATAGATCTATTTTGCTACTCAAGTGCTTTAATGAATCTCTGCTTATCCCCACGTGTGTGAAGTTGACAGTTGCACAGCGTGTGGCACTTTGGCTAAGGTTACATAAATACTTATCATGAGTACAATTTGAGTTGGGTGTCCTTATGAGATTGTGGTGTTTGTTGGAACCATCTAGCGCTCAAGGTGATAGTGAGGGGTTATTTAGATGGGGAATGCAAACTTTAAGGTGTGTTGTTATAACCCTACATCATCCAACCGGGGAGTAGTTCAGGGTAGCATCATAAAGAGAAGATATTTATATGAGAGTGTCCACTAGTGAAAGTATGATCCCTAGGCCTTGTTTCTAAGCATTGAAACACCATTTACAATCAGTTTTGTTACATGTTTGCTTGATGCCACTCTTATTTCAGATTGCAATTACCACTTATAATCATCCATATTACTTGTATTTCACTATCTCTTCGCCGAACTAGTGCACATATACACCTAAAAAGTGTATTGGGTGTGTTGGGGACACAAGAGACTTCTTGTATCTTGATTGCAGGGTTGCTTGAGAGGGATACCTTTGACCACTTCCTCCCTGAGTTCGATAAACCTTGGGTGATCCACTTAAGGGAAACTTGTTTCTATTCTACAAACCTCTACACTTGGAGGCCCAACATTGTCTACAAGAATAGAAGCGTGCGTAGACATCAACGTCATGTCTTACTTATCTTTAGAAGTATAATTTAAGCCACCATAAAATATTTCCAACAATAACCAATCATCTAAATTATGAGACGAATAATAACGCAACAAAGTTAAGAACCTATTATAAGCTAGCATTAAATCTTCATTGTTGCTTTGCTTAAAAGTCATGATGTCAAACCTCCAGTCATAAATTTTCTTTTATGAAAAATAGTAATTGAGAAAAGCATCAGAGATACCTTGCCATGATTTGAAGCATCCTATAGATTGTGAATGTAACCATTCTTTGGCTTCCCTTTCAATGAGAATGGAAACAACATTAATTTCAGTTCATCATCTGTCCAAATGGCCAACCTCACCGTAGTACACAATTTAGTGAAGTTCTTAATATGCTCGTATGGATCATTCTCTGGATCTCCTGCAAAAGATTTGCTTTTGATGATTTGTATTAGTTTAGGATTAATTTCATAATTCTCCACTATGACAGCAGGCTGAGTAATAGGTGAACATGAATAAATACTATTGAAAGTACCATACTCCCCAAGATCCTTTTGTGCCATAGTTCCCATATTTTTGTATTTTTTATTAAGACAAATAACAAGACTAGCAAAAAAAGATTAACTAATATGTTTGTTCTTTTCAAATGAATAAAAGCAATAAGATAATAGCAACAAATGGAAATAAACTATGTGCGAGTGGGTAGGTAATAACCAAACGCTTTGCTCCCTGGCAACGATGCCAAGTTGATGCCTAGATTTCCTGTGATCAATAACAGGGTTATTATAGTACTTGTAGCAGCAAATATTATTTATAAAGTTCGTCCCTTGAAAGCTTTGCAAATGGAAACAACACAACCCCGCAGCCACGTTGTCAATGCGGCCACGTACCCAAAGCTATGTCTGGAAATAGTCTACTCTATAGGTTGCTAGGATAATGGTAATTGAGAGAGGATTAAAGTAACTAACAATAAGGAACTAAAAGAGAACAAGGTAAAGCAATACTGAAAGTAAACGAAGGGGGGTCGTAGATGTAGAATTGACTAGAGTAAGGCGGTGTCTAGGCTTTCGGTTTCACTAGTACTAGAGGGGCAACTATGTAACCATTTATTGGAATTACACAAGATACATCTTTAGATAAATAAACGATCCCCAATGATTCTGGGTTGTCACACATGTGTACTACATAGAGCCTCGCGTCGCTGTCACTCACGCAAGTCAATAATACACTCCAGACCAAAGGATCACATGAACTCATCTATCTCCTCCTTGTCACTAGGGGAGAGTGTAATATAATAGATCAAGCCACACAGTCTAGGGTTACATACTAGATCATACCTCAACCTAGAACCGAATAAATTACTCAATTATAGATGAATAATAACACAAAGAATAATTCATGGAGATCATCATCATGTTCAACTAACAAATACTAAATACAAGAGAGAGATGGAGGCATTGATGGAGATGGAGATGGTGATAGAGTCGGCGCTCGATGTGTGGTGGTGGTGGCGATGGCCTCCTTCTCTTCTTCCTCTTGCTTGAATGGTGGGTGGTGTAGATGGAGATCTAGATCTTGGAGGTGTGGCAGCTATGGAGATGGCACGACGGCAGGGCTCCGCCGTGGATGTCTATGGAGAGGTATGGATCTCTCTTGGCTCCTTGCCTCTTTATATAGGCCTAGGGGTGCCCCCAATATCCCCCAATACGTTCCTTATGAATTAAGGAAGGTCTAGGAACAAACGGGGACGGATTCCATGAAGAAACGTGTCCAGAACAACTGTTTCCGTGCGTCTAGACCTGTGGTACCGGCGGAGGGTACGACCGTACCTGCCCATACCAGTGGTCGTTACGCCCACTGTATGTTTTCGTATTTTGGCTGCCATTTCTTCATACAACCTCCGATTTGGGTGTTCTTTGGCTCGTTGGAATCGTATGGATGAGGGATACAACACCATGTATTTGGATCTTCATTTGGAGTTTATGGGAAAATCCACTTTTTCCACATCTCAAATGGCTAAGTCTGGTGCCTGAAGCTCCTCCATATTGCATCTTCTTGGTTCGTTTTGCCTTGCTTTATCCATAATCCAACACAACACCTACACACAAGTAAAAGACAAGAAAAGGTAATAAAATCCTAATAAAACTACTACTTGTGCAAAGTCCATGTCAAAATGAATGAGAACTAGTAATCATACATAATAGGCATAGTTGTAGGTAGATGCAGCATGTAATGAGTAACAATATGAATAATTTATATACTTAAATATGTCTCAATTTTGGACTCATCACCCATCTCATAAAAGTTTTAAACCGCCTTTTCAGGGCGACATCCGTGATCTTTCATGATGGAACCAACTTCACTACATGGTTCCATGATCTGAGGATCCCCTAGTCTTCTACAAGTTGACTTATGTCATCGAGGCTGAGCTTCCAGCTAAGCCTGCAAATTCCACCTCCCAGGACAAAAAGAACGTATGGCAGTCCAAGGCGGATGATTTCTCCCTCATCCAAAGTGGAATGCTATATGCCATGGAGCCGTAGCTTCAAAAGCATTTTGAGAAGATGAATGCTTTTGAGATCATTGAAGATCTCAAGGGTGTCTTTGCTCCACAGGCTCGGGCAGAGAGGTATGATGCTTCCGAGCCCTTCTTCTCTGCCAAGAGGCAAGAGCACAGCAGTATTAGTGAGCATGTAGTCAAAATGTCTGGCTATGTTAAGCGCTTGAATGCCCTGGATTGCAAAATCCTAGAGGAGCTCGTGATTTATAGGGTGTTGCACTCGTTGCCCCTAGCTATAAGAGCTTTGTGATGAACTACAACATGCAAGGGATGACTAAGACCCTTGCTAAAGTGTTCGCCATGCTCAAAACTGCTGAGGTAGAGATCAAGAAGGAGCACATGGTGTTGATGGTCAACAAGACCACCAACTTTAAGAAGTCGGGTAAAAGGGAAAGGGCAAGGGCAAGAAGACTAAGAAGGATGGCAAGTTCTTTGCCAACACCTCTAAGGCTGCCAAGCCTAGTCCTAAGCCCGGTGTCACATGCTTCTACTGCAAAGGGGATGGGCACTGGAAATGCAACTGCCCCAAGTACCTTGAAGACAAGAAAGCCGACAAGATAGCCGCCAAAGACAAAGTTATATGTGATATACATGTTATAGATGTGTTTCTTACTAGCGCCAGGAGTAACACCTGGGTATTTGAGATTGGTTCTGTTGCGCACATTTGTAACTCTCAACAGGAACTCTGGAGTAAGAGGCGCCTGAGGAAGGACGTCATGACGATGCATGTTGGCAATGGATAGAGAGTCGATGTGGTGGCCGTCGGCACTTTACCTCTACGTCTGCCGTCAGGATTAATTTTAGTTTTGAATAAATGCTACTATGTACCCGCATTGAGTATGAATATTGTGAGTGGATCTTGCTTGTTGCAAGATCATTATTCGTTTAAACTGGAACAAATGGTTGTTCTATTTATATGAATGATGTTTTCTATGTTCATGCACCTGTGTGTAATGGTTTATTCTTACTGGATCTTGATTGCGATATTCACGTACATAATATTGATGCTAAACATTGTAAACATAATGATGATAATCCCATGTTTATGTGGCATTGCCGTCTTGGTCACATTGGCGTAAAACGCATGAAGAAGCTTCATTCAGATGGACTTCTTAGATCATTGCATTTGAATCTCTTGATACATGTGAGCCTTGCCTCATGGGCAAGATGACCAGGACACCCTTCTCCGGCACAATGGAGAGGGATCCAGACCTACTGGGATCATACATACGAATGTATGCAGACCAATGAGCGTCTCAACATGCAATGGTTATCGTTATTTTGTTACCTTTACTGACGACTTGAGTAGATATGGATATATCTACTTAATGAAGTACAAATCTAAAACCTTTGAAAAGTTCAAGGAATTTTAGAAAGAAGTAGAGAATCAACTTAACAAGAAAATCAAGCATCTTTGATCAGATCGGGGAGGCCGGTATTTGAGTTATAAGTTTAACATGCACTTGAAGGACTATGGGATCATACCACAGCTTACGCCAGCCGGAACACCATAGCGTAATGGTGTGTCGGAACGGCGTAACCATACTCTATTGGTGATGTCTTTGACTAATTTGTCCATACATTTTGGGGATATGCGCTAGAAACCACCGCATTTATTTTAAATCGAGCACCATCCAAACCTGTGGAGACAACCCCATACGAGATGTGGTATGGCAAGAAGCCAAAGTTGTCATTTCTGGAAGTTTGGGGATGTGAGGCTTACGTCAAGAAACTACATCTTGACAAACTCAAACCCAAGGCGGAAAAATGTATCTTCGTAGGATACCCAAGGGAAATTGTTGGGTATACCTTCTACAACCAAGCCGAAGGCAAAACGTTTGTCGCAAAAAACGACACCTTGCTTGAGAAAGAGTTTCTCGCTAAAGGTGTTAGTGAAAGGAAAATTGAGCTAGATGAGGTTGTTGATCCTTCTCTACAAATTCTGAGTAGCACAACGGAAGTTGTTCCTATTACGGCCTCCAACATGGAAGAAGAATCAAATGATAATGATCAAAACAACCACACCGAAACTCCCGCGGTTCGCAAGTCTACAAGAGTTCGTACCGCTCATGAATGGTATAGTAGTCTTGTAATGAATGTCATTCTGGATGAGCAAGAGGAACCCGCAAACTATGAAGATGCTATGGAAAGTGCTGATTTTGAGAAATGGCTAGAAGCCATGAAATCTGAAATAGGATCCATGTATGAAAACCAAGTTTGGACCTTGGTAGATCTTTCGGAAGGCCACAAGGTCATGGAAAATAAATGGAGCTTTAAGAGAAATATAGATGCGAATGGTAATGTGACCATTCATAGAGCTTGACTTTTCACAAAGGGGTTTCGACAAATTCAAGGAGTTGACTACGATGGGACCTTCTCTCCCATAGTGATGCTTAAAACTGTCCGGATTCTACTAGCAATTGCTGCTCATTTCGACTATGAAATATGGCAGATGGATGTCAAAACCGCATTCCTCAATGGACACATTGATGAAGAGTTGTATATGATGCAGTCAAAAGGTTTTGTTGATCCTAAGGATGTTGGAAATGTGTGCAAACTTCAGCGATCCATTTATAGACTGAAGTAAGCATCTCAGAGTTGGAACCAACGTTTTGATCGAGTGATCAAGGGTTTTGGTTTCATCCAAAATCAACAAGAGTTCTATGCTTACAAGAAAGCGAGTGGGAGCTTAGTGGTTTTTCTAGTAGTATATGTGGATGACATATTACTTATGGAAAATGATGTGGAACTTATGGAAAGCGTGAAAGCATATTTGAGTAGTCAATCTTCCATGAAGGACTTAGGTGAAGCTGCATACATATTAGGAATCAAGATCTATAGAGATAGATCAAGACGCCTAATTGCATTAAGCCAAAGTACTTATCTTGAGAAGATTTTGAAGAGGTTCAAAATGGAAGGTGCCAAAAAGGGTTTGGTGCCTATGATAAGAAGTACACATTGAGTTTAACTTAATGTCCAGCAACAGATGCTGATAGAGAAAGGATGTCTAAGGTCCCCTATGCTTTAGCCATAGGATCTATCATGTATGCAATGCTAAGTACTCGACCTAATGTGACATTGGCTCTTAGGCTAACGAGCCGATACCAAAGTAATCCAGGATCAGATCACTGGACATCTGTGAAAAATATCCTGAAGTATCTCAAGAGAACAAAGGATTTGTTCCTAGTCTATGGAGGAAGTGATGAAGCTCTAAACGTAACCGGTTACGTGGATGCGAGCTGGAACTCAGATCTTGATGACTCGAAGTCTCAGACAGGATTTGTGTTTCTGGTGAATGGTGGGGCGGTAAGCTAGAAGAGCAAGAAGCAACCAGTAGTAGTGCTATCTACAATGGGGCTAAATACATTGTTGTAGCTGATGCGGCAAATGAAGCTATTTGGCTAAGGAATTTCATCATCGAACGGGGAGTCATTCCAAGTGTGCAAGACCCCGTGACGATCTATTGTAACAACACGGGTGCTATTGCAAACACAAAGGAACCAAGAACTCATTCCACGGCCAAACACATCAAGTTACGGTTTCACGTCATCCGACAGATCATTGATGAAGGTGAAACCAAGATTTGCAAAGTACACACGGATCTAAATGTGGCAGATCCTCTGACTAAAGCTCTCCTATAAGCCAAGCATGAACAACACCAAGATGCCATCAGTGTTAGGTTCCTGCCTATTGTAAACTAGATTAATTTGTACTCTAGTGCAAGTGGGAGACTGAAGGAGATATGCCCTAGAGGCAAATAATAAAGTGTATTGTTTGATATATCTCTTATATGTTCATAATACATTTCATACTGTGTTATAACTGTGTTAATATGAAATGTTAATACACGTGTGGTATGTAAACAAACTGTGTCTCTAGTTACCTCTAACGAACTAGCTCATTGGTCATGAGGATGATCTAGGGTTTCGAGATCATGGGCATTTATGCCAATTGACAATGAGGTCATGTCATTAGTTGAATGATGTGATAAACAAACATCCAACAGTTGTATCTTAATGAGATCTAGTTACAAAGTTCACCATTGATAATAAACATAGAAAACCTCGCAAGCTGATCCTTAGACTGTGAAATAATGCAAATCACCATTCTGGAGGGAGCTTAGATGGCATCAAGCATCATCTCGTGATAGGGTGATAAAAAAGGTGCTACTCGAGTTTTCCAAAGGGACGTGTAGAGGAGTATATATCAAGACCAGGATTTGCCAATCCATGTAACATATGGATACATGTGGCCATCTCGATGACATTGCATTAACGAAGCTTGCAAGCGTGTGACTTGGTCACAGAATGCAACAACATGGGAACGAGTAAACAAGTTCATTGGTAACGAGATCGAACAAAGGTATGGAATACCACAGATCAAGTCTCGGATGAACTAGGTATCAAGTGACAAAAGGAATAGGAAACAACGTTAACGGTTCGAGCGATAAGATTCGTGAAATGCACGGGGATCAACATGGGCATCCATGCCCCTCTGATGATCATTGATATGAGATAAGTCTCAATCATGTTCGGAGTGTTTCCAAACTGAAGGATGTCACGCTTAAGGAAGGGTATGCTTAGGGATAGATGCGGTATCTTAGGAGAAATAGAGAGAGAAACCAGAATAGTTCCGGGTAACATCCGATGATGATCGGAGGGGTCCGGAAGGAGTTCCGGAGTGAGAAATATAATAGTATGTGTATTTTATATTAATTGGTGAATTAATATTAAATATTTATTTTATTTTATTTTTATAGGCATCCCATTGCTAATGGGCCTCACCCGGAGGGGAGGCCCAAAGGGGCAAGGCGCCTAGGAAGGAGGGCTAGCCGGCCAGGGCTTGGTGGGCCGCCCAAGTGGGGCCCATCTAGGGCCGGCGGCTCCCTCTTGGTGGCCAGCGGGTGTGGGGATTAGTCCCACACCGCCTGGCCCTTGGGCGGTGCCCTTCCCCTCCTACTATATATAGGGGTCTCCCCATTCCCCTTGGAATCATCCTATTCTCTCATTCTCTCTCTCCCATTTCCATTGAGGGCTTCTCCGTAATATTGGAGAGGACCTCTAGGGTTTTGAGTTCTCCACCTTCATACTATCGTCATGTGATATTCGGTCCGCCATCTTCCTCTTCTGCTGCTCGGCTGGATCGGAGCTCGGGAGACGCCACCTACATCGGACGTGTGTAGTACTTCGGAGGCACCACACTTGGGGTGCTTGGAGCTGCTCGTCTTCATCAACATACGCCTTCCTACGTAAGGCGTTCCTCGGTCTTCAAGGGTATGAAAACCGTCTTCCTTCCCCGTTACTTATGTCTACATAGTGTAGATCCTGGTTTTAGTGTTCGCATAGTTATAATTTTTTGTTTTCTGCTACGGAACCCTTCATACCACTACTAACATACAACGTGTTTTAGACGTTTTCGATCTCGAATACACGCTTTTTCTATCAAATTCGAGATGAAGTTAAGTAAAGACAAAGATACATGCTTCCTAAGAAGCTGTAAAAGTAGAAAAATGCGTACAGCGATGAAAGCACACGACAAACGACATACATGTAAGAAGGAGAGAAGTAAATAGCTTCAAAGAATACATCATAAGTCAAATGTAACATAAAAGCTAAAGACGTTGATGACACATATCTTACTGGTGTGCTCTATGAACGCGTGTTATGGCTTATCCTCCGCGTACGACTAGTAGCTTGTAGAGCGCAAAAACGTCAGCAGGGATGAACTACATATGCAAAAAAATATGACTGCGAGCGTTGAAAAATATAAAAGTATGAAGCAAGAAAACATGCGGGTAGGTACTTACTGCACGAGAAGAGACCATACCTCCTTGATCTGAAATAGGAAAGACGCGCAAGATTACCATTAGGACATGTTTTTATGAAGAAGCGTACCTGATAAGCCTCGCCGCGTTGATCACCTACACCATTCGCCTTACAGCACATTGTGCAATGGTTTGCAGCCGATATAGCCACCAACTCATCGCGTCGAGCCACATAAGCTCGCCGAGAAAAACTTCGAACGCAATGGACGAGCATCACCGCACTCTCGACAACACAGAATGCACGCTGAAGAGCACGACAATAATCTGCCCCTAACGCCCGAAGCGAATGCGCCTGCTTCAGTACTCGCGTATGAGAAACTACGACAGAGAACATGTGATATAGGGTAAAGAAATAATGTTGACGATAGAGATGCGAGACATACGATGAGGGTAAGCGAGAGGCACGATTTATAGAGGAGCGCCGCAAGTGGTGCAGAACGCAAGTGGGGGAAATGGATAAAAGGAATGCCATGAAGGCGTTCAGTGTGTGGGGCCTATCCCACCAAAAATAGCTTCTCGCGGCATGGTGTTCATCATTTTCAACGTGTACGGTCATCGTACGCGAGAAGCTATCTCGCGTGGCGGCGGGGCCTTCACCACAAGAAACCTTGTACGGCGAGGGATAACGTTGCCAGCTGGACCGTCGATCGCGCGAACGTCCAAGCGGCAAGAGATAACAATGTAAATCCTACTCTACTCGGTACATAGCGTACGGTCTCGCCGCGAGAAGCCATGGCCATCTAGAGCCTACGATGCTAGCACGGCCCTCCGCCGTGATAACCCTCATCCGCCCATGCCTTCCGATGACGCATCCGCTGCGAGCTCGACTTTCTGCCTAGAAAAACTATGTCTGGAGAGAGTCCAACGTAGCACGATGACTCTGTAAGGGTCCCACGCCCGTGAGAATCCGGGGCCAACACGGGCTTACGACACCATGTTGCCTTCGCATGGGCCCCATAACCGCGAGAAGGCGCGGCCTAGGCCCCATAACCGCACACCCAAAGGAAACAACAAATCCTCCTACGGAGTCGACAGTAAAACTCAAGAAGACAAACTTTAAGCCTACACCTGAATACAAATATTCGAGTGTAGCCTCGGAGGCTACTTCCATCGGTAGCGCTGGCCGTGCACCCGATGCAAAGGGGGAAAAAATCCTCCTACGGAGTCGATGAATAAAAAACCTATGAGTGTTACCCAAGCGTATCCCCAAATGGTTACTCCCATCGGGAGCGGTGGCATCACATCCGATGAAAAAGGCAATAAGCTGACGACTTCAGCAATTCCAACAGCCAAATAAGATAGTCAATAAAAAATTCTAATTCTCAGACTGTGTTCGTGGTGATAACATGTCTGAATGTCGTGTCTATGACATGAAGATAAGACCCCAAGGTCCGTCATGTAAGGCCTGGTAACCGTACACAAATGCGCTCTACTAGAAAATCTCCATATCGACGATATGATGAAAAATTCTGACGAACGCATTGGATACCTGAAACATAAAACTGAAATTTAGTAATCGATAAGACCTCCACGGCCCGAGCTGAATTACGCCAGTATGTATCAGGTTCGAGTCCGGGGACTTGAGTTTGAATAAGATTCATAATGTTTTTGCCCAAGAGCAATTAATCAGTTCCTGGTCCGTCGGATGCACGAGACTCGTTATACCAAAATCCCAATAACAAAAATAATTAAATCACAATTTACTTACTCAAAGAAATCTTTGGGTTCTATGCTAAAAATGTCTTTGAGACTCAATCGGAATCTACGATTCGAGTAGAGTCTCAGGGGCTACTGATATAGATATGACTTATCAGGTTCCCATGATTGGTATACCTAGTATGCACCTAGACTACGACCCATAAAGCCCATAAAGAACCAAGAGTCCTGAAGGCATCAGATGTCCAGGAACTAGACATGGTGATTGATACGTTCATTTTGCATCACTATTCTATATCATAATTTACTGTTATTCATTGATATATTTTATATTAAGATATGATACTTATGTTATTTCATCTGTTTTTCCATGGTTGATGACTTTTGGAGCAAGGACCGCTGAAGTCAGGATTCTGATGGAAAAGGCGTTGTTTGGAGGCGAAATTCGCGAAGATCAGAAAACCCGGGAAAATACATGGAAAATTCTATTTTTTCAGAAGACGAAGGATGCCAGAAGGGGGAGCGGAGTTGGGCCACAGGGGGCCCACACCACCCCCTGGCGCGGGCCACCCCTGGCCGTGCCACCAGGTGGTGTGGCCACCCTGGCCCACTCCCGACTCTCCCTGTTGGCGTATATTATCCCCACGAAACCCTAAGCCTAGGAGAGCGATCACAGAAAGATTTCACCGCCTCTGCGGGGCGGAAAACTACAAAGAGAGAAAGATCTCTCCGGCAGGCAGAAATCTGTCGAGGAAATTCCTTCCCGGAGAGGGGAGATCGTCGCCATCAACACCACCATCAAGATGGACTTCATCGGTATCATCATCATCTCCATCATCATCTCCACCAGCACCATCATCACCACTTCATTCCGCTGTAACAATTGGGTTGAATCTTGCATAGTTCTTAGGGGAAACTTTTCTGGTGTTGATTACTTGTTGTAGTTGATGCTATTGAGTGGAACCATTGAATTATTGTTATGTTAAGATTGTTACTTATCATTATTTCATCTCTGATCTTGATCCATATGATGTCTTGTGAGTAGTTCGTTTAGTTCTTGAGGACATAGGAGAAGTCATGTTGTTAGTAGTGGAATTGTGTTGAGAAAGATTCAATAGTTTGTTATTTAAGTTGTGGTGTTATTCTTCTAGTGGTGTCATGTGAACGACTACATGACACTTCAACTTTATGGGCCTAGGAGAATGCATTGTGTATTTAGCAACTAATCGTAGGGGTTGTCGGAGTGACATAAACCTGAACCCCCGTTAGGAAACCTTTGCACAAGGGATGTAGGATCTCAGAGTTTAAAGTTGTGGTTAGGTTTTTATCTTAATTACTTTCTTGTACTTGCGGACGCTTGCAAGGGGTTTAATCATAAGTATGTATTAGTCCTAGGAAGGTCAGTACATTAGCATAGGTTCACCCACACAACACTTATCAAACTAAAGAAGATTAATCAACTATATGAAATGAAAGCACTTGACGATATCCCCATGTGTCCTCGAGAACGTTTGGTCATCTTAAGTAATACAACCGGCTTGTCCTTTGCTAAAGAAAGGATTGGGCCACTTGCTGCATCTATTTTTATTGTCTTTTATTTACTCGCACTTTATTTATCTGCATTATCAAAAAACCCTAAAAAACTGTTTGCTAAGTATTTACAGAGAATTCCTGCTCCAAGCCACTCGTCAACACCTTCTCCTCCTTGTTGGGTTCAACACTCTTACTTATCGAAAATACTGCGATACACCTCCTATACTTGTGGGTCATCAAGACTATTTTCTAGCGCCGTTGCCGGGGAGTGAAGCGATATTGGAGAGTGGAACTGGTAAAGGAAACTTCTACTGTGATATTGTTTATTTCTGTTAGTTACTTTATTCCAATATGGATAATTCGCTTAGTTTCTTATTTCATAATGCTACTACCACTGCTAAGGTAGTAGATGAACCACCACCTGCTGAAAATGATACTTTTAAGATACCTACAAGAATTATTGATCGTGTTATGGATAACTATTATTTTGGAGATGGAACTGTCCATCCCGGTGATCATTTGCTCTTTATACACGAATTATGCGGGTTGTTCGAGTGTGCAGGTATTACAACCGATCAAGTCAAGAAGAAGTTATTCTCATTATCACTGAAAGGAAGAGCTGAGGAATGGTATAAGCTGCTGAAGAATGGTCAAGCTCTTGAATGGGAGGAAGTAGTACCTCTCTTTTATTCAAAATTTTATCCTCCTAGTGAGATTCATAAGATCGGAATCAAATATACAACTTTTGGCCTCTTGATGGAGAGAGTACAACTCAAGCTTGGGGGAGATTGAAGTTACTAATACTCAAATGTCCTACTCATGAGCTCCCCAACAATAGTATTATCAATAACTTGTATACAAGGCTTTCTCTTCATGATAAGGATCTATTGGATGCTTCTTGTGCTAGATCATTTACACGCATGGAAGAAGAAGCTAAATGGGATCTTCTAGACCGTATTCAAGACAATGTTGAAGTATGGGAGAATGATAAAGGAAGAAAGTTAGGTATAAATTCTGATTATGAATGCATTAAATCTTTTATGGGAACTGATGACTTTCGTAATATTAGTAATGCTTATGGTCTAGACTCTCAAGCTATTGCAACTTATTTTAAGGCTTTTGCTTCCTATATTGAAATTCCTAAAAAGAAATGGAATAAGTATCATGAGCCATATAAAGATATTGCTAATTGTGTTCCTACAAGAAATACTGAAGTTTATACAGCTAATCATGTTTTACCTGAACCTTACATTGATAAAATGCCTTTTCTAGTTAAGATTAAGGAACATTCTATGATAACTAGTATGGTTAATGAAAGTACAAATAAAGCTGTTGAACCTGATGAACAAATAGCTGTCGAACCTATAGTAGTAAATGTGAAAGACTTTGTCACTAAATATGTAGAAGATGTACACACTATCCTCTATAAGGATACTTCTAATATTGTTTCACAAAGTAGTGTTATTAGAGCTAGTGTCCCTGTGTTTTCTGTTAGGATAAGTGATCATTGCTACAATGGTTCATGTGATAGTAGTATCATTAAATTTATGCATGATACTGAAAGTTATTATGAGAGAGGGAAGACTGTTCTTACGCATCTCAATAATATCAAGTTTCCTCGTTTTTGGCTTAAAGTCTTTATGTTGCACTTGTTTTGCCTTCTTATGCTAGCAGCCTCTGGTTTCAACAAATTATTTTCTTACAAAATTCCCTTGCATAGGAAGTGGGTTAGACTTAAACATGTGTACTTTTGCTTCTTGATGCTCTCTTTTACTTCAATTCATATTCTTATGTGAGCATCATTCAAATTATCATGCCCATCTCAAATGGCTATAAAGAAAGAGCTTTTTGGGAGACAACCCAATATATTTTTTGCTTTCAGTTTGTTTTTGTTTATTTGAGTCTTGGAAGTTATTTCTTATGCAATAACCTCTCCTTATCCTTTTGTTTGATTTTTGTGTCAAGATCAACCTCTAATGATAGAGAAGTAAGATTTGGGGAAGTTGCTGTCCTGAAACAGATTTTTGTGCTTCACTATAAAAAATCATGAAAAATCCCAGAATGTCGTACTGATCTGTCATTTTTTGTATGCATGCCCCAGGTTATTATTTAACTTTCGTTAGTTTTGCACTTTTTGATTTGAGCAACAGAAGATTTTCGAAAATATTGATATTTACCTGCTGGTCTATTTTGATAGATTTTTGTCACTCTTGCATTTGCCTCTTAAATCGATTTCCTTTTTGAATTCTTTTTGGGTTTTCGGAAGGAGTTGCTACAGTAGCTTATGTTTTGATGGATTTTAGTTGAAATTGAACTTAAAAGGTTTATTACCTCGCATGCACTAATGTTGCTAATGAGAATTGTGTGAAGTTTTGTGTGAAAGAAATTTCCAGGTTATAGGAGAAAATAATGTAATAAGATGGTGAATGGTTAATTGACTCAAACAATATGTGTATAAATATGAAGATATTGATGTTATTCAAGCGGTGACTCTGGAAGAATTTATTAAACACCAAGTTCAGAGACCTGCAGAGTCTGTTTTGGAATAGGTAATAGTTCTAGTAAGAAAAGTTCCGCGAAAAATCTTTCTAGTTATATTTTTGCAGTTTTTATCCAACAAGAAAAGCAACAAAGCGAAATAGGGACAGAAACGGAGCCAGGGTGGCTCACACCACCCCATGGCGCATGCCCACCTAGCCGCACCACTAGGTGGTGTGGCCACCCTAGAGCCCGTCTCTGACCCGTTTTCTTCCAGTACCTTCCTTTTATTGTAAAACTTCGTAATATATAATCCCCCGGATCCCCCGAGGTTTGTATATCATGTTCTCATCATGTTTTCGTTTCGATCTGTTCTATTCAGATGTCGTTTCAGGGTTCGTTTTTGGAGGACTATGAGCTGCAACACCAGCGTGAGCTCCATCGTGACCTGGAGCAGAGGACCTTCGTAGGATGGGTGGAAGAAGAAAGGATCACAGCTAGGCACGAAGATATGGATCAGAGCATCAAGGAGGAAGTGAAGGGCATGTTGGCAGGCATGAAAGGACAAGGGCTGATACCTCCAATACTAAACCTTAGTTCCTGCCCTGCAGCGGTGGAACCTCTACGGGCCACTGATGAGTTTTGCGATAAGTACCGAGTCCTAGGGAGAAAGGTGGAGATGCTACAAGAAGAGAATAACTGGCTTCACAAGATCCTGGAAAGCTTTCTCACTCCGATTGAGAGAACACCACCACCACCGTAGGAATAGTTCGTCATCAGGTTTTGGCATCCCCTTGGTTTGTTCCAAGCTTGGGGGAGTGTCGCGGTATCATATCACTATCTTTTATCTTTTTACCTTTTTAAGTAGAGTCATATCATGAATAGAGAAGTTATCATGTAGGATGGTTTGCATTATGGAAGTGTACCCCCTCTAGTTAGATATCTATGTATCCCTTGGTGTGAGTTGTCGTTATGGAATATTAATGAGAAGTTCTATCATTTACTCTTTTGCATATCTTATTTTAGTTTTAAATTACTATTATATGATTGATCTTGTTGTTACTATTGGTATCACTTTGGGATCATTGAGTTAATTTAGTTGGTTTTGGCAAACCTGGCTCGGTTAGTAGCAACACTATTATGAGAATTGAATGAAAAACATAAAAGTACTCTTTAAGAAATATAAAGGTATGATGAGCACGGCAGTAAGTTTCCCTCAGTTATGAAACCAAGGTTATCGAACCAGTAGGAGCAAGGAAACACCTCCAAGGTGTTGTTTCCAACTTGGAATTCTGCACAACACAACCACAGAACTTTGCCCCAACTTACAGTGAGGTTGTCAATCTCACCGGTTTTGCTGAAAACAAAGGATTAAACATATTGTGTGGAAGAAAGTAATAACTTCCAGAAAGTAAACAAAAAACAGTAAACAATTGTAGATTGATGGTAAAAGAAAGGACCGGGGTCCATAGTTCACTAGTGGTGGTTCTCCTTAAGATAGATGACATGTTGGGTAAACAGTAAACAGTTGTAGATTGATGGTAAAAGAAAGGACCGAGTCCATAGTTCACTAGTGGTGGTTCTCCTTAAGATAGATGGCATGTTGGGTGAACAAATTACAGCGGGTCAATTGACAAACATCGAGAAAGCATACAAGCATATACTAATCATCTTGACTCCTATGAGATTTGATTGGGCATTACAACATTATACATAGACCGTGATCCAACTGCATCTATGACTAATAATCCACCTTCAGGTTATCATCCAAACCCCCTCCAGTATTAAGTTGCAAGCAACAGATAATTGCATTACGCATTGCGTGTAAAGTAAACAATACGATTGTTCTATGAATAAAGGATTGTTGTTTTCTCCCTAGTAGCAACAACACATCTAGTACCTTAGAGATTTCTGTCACTTCCCTAGATTACTAGAGGCATGAACCCACTATCGAGCATAAATACTCCCTCTTGGAGTTGCTAGCATCTACTCGGCCAAGATATCTACTAACAACGGAGAGCATGCAAGATCACAAATAACAAAGACATGATATAGTCAATAATCAATCTGAAATAGCATCTCAATATCCATCGGATCCTCGCAAACACAACATGTAGGATTACAAATAGATGATCTTGATCATGAACGGAGCCCACAAGATCTAAACATGGTAGCACAAAGGAGAAGAACCAACCATCTAGCTACTTCATGGGCCCGTAGTCTAAGGATGAACTACTCACGCATCATACCGGAGGCTTGCATGGTGATGAAGAAGGCCTCTAGGGTGCGGCAGGGTGCCGGGAAGAGCTTCAGATCCCTCCCGATCTAGGGATGGAGATGATGGCGGCTACAAACTCTTTTGTGGAATTTTGATCGGGTACTTAGGGTTTTTGTATCGGAGGCAATATATAGGCGAAAGGGGAGGCCAAGGAGGTGCCCTAGGCGGCCACACCACCACGTAGCGCGGGCCAGGACTGGACGCACGACCAGGTGGTGTGGGCGGCCCCTGGCCCCTCTCCGTGTCGTATTCTGGCTCCGTGTGCCCCTCGGTGAAATATTGACATTGGCTTTTGTCCCGTCCAATTCCGAGAATATTCATTTTCTGACTTTCCTGGAACCAAAAACAGCAGAAAACAGGCAGCTGGCACTGTGGCATCTTGTTAATAGGTTAGTCCAAGAAAGTGTATAAAAATTACTCCAAAGTGTGGGCAAAACATAAGAAAGTAGATATAAACCAAGCATGGAACATCAAAAATTATAGATACGTTTGCAATGTATCAACATCCCCAAGCTTAACTCCTGCTCGCCCTTGAGTAGGTAAGTGATAAAAAGAAAGAATAATTTTTGAGATGACATGCACCATCATAAACTTGATCAAAGTATTTGTAAAACATTGATAGCTGGGATCATAGTACTTCAACACAACATGAAAGATAAAGTTCTAACAATAAGACATAGCAACTATGTTGTAACATGAAAAGGCACAAACAAAAGATTCATGAATAACAATGCTTTGCAAGACGTTTTTTTGTTTCACAAAAAGAAAACATAGCATAGTGGCATTCAGCTTGTCCCTCATAGAGTGGCAAACATAAATGCATAGGACACCTTCAAAGTTCATAAGGGTGACTAGATACAAATAGTTTAAGCACAAGCAATATCAAAGTTATGCATCAATCAATAAGTCTTGGGACAATGCGTATTAAACTAAGAATGGTCACTATGCTCTCTCAATAGGTGCATAAAGATAGAAGGTGGAGACTCAACATAAAAGTAAAAGGAAGGCCTTCATAGAAGGAAGCAGGGATTCAAGTTTCATACAGAGCTTCCAAAAATTATGGTACATATTAGCTTTCAACTCTCATTGTCCCTATCATAAGCATCTTGAAGTGATTAAGGTTAAAGTGAACAAACTATGGAGTATATGCTTGACAAAGTATAAGTTGAATCTCATGTCCCTTGAATACGAGGGCCGCTCCTCATGCTACTCAAGTTTAGTTACCGGTAAGTTCTTGTCATAGTAAGTACGTGTGTATCATAGAGAACCGCCAACGGGGTACCCCTTGCCCGATGATACGGAAGAATCCCCATATCAAAATGACAAGGTAAGCAGACAACGAGCATCTCAGCAATCTTCTTATTTACCATGGGAAAATGGTGCTTTTTTCTCTCTTTCCTCTTTTCTCATCTTTTTTTTCTTTTTCTCTTTTTCTCAATATCTATCTCCTCTTTTTTTTATAAGAAGAATGCCTCATAGATTGCTCATTATGGTTACGCTGCAGGTTTCCACCATGATTAGGCATAGATTAGACCGACGACCCAGACGTTTCTCTCACATACATACATAACTCCATGGATTTACAAGCTCCCCTTTCATTTCACACCGACGACATCCATAGACAAAAGAGCATGATATCAACTAGGTACAAAGTACAAGTGCAATGTTAAAAGCGTTCCCCATGACAGCATGGTTCTGCTAATCCCCAACATATAAGTGCAAGCATATACAACATAGATGACACAATGTTTCAAGTTTATTAGGGGCAAGAAAAGTAAAGTGTGCCATCAAGTTCGTGAGAGCTTTAATCACTAATTTTGTCATAACAAGTTTAATTCGGAAGGTAGATAAAAACATGAATATACTTGGAATAGCAAATGCTAATAGGTAGGTATGGTGGACTCTTTGGAATAACTTGGTTTTATTTGGAGTTGGATGCATGAGTGGACCTCATACTTGGTTATGGAGGCTAGCAAAAGACTGGGAGCGACCAACTAAGAGAGCAATAATGGCCATAATCATGCAAAGCGACAAAACATCATTAATTAAAGCATAAAGTGATATTACAAGTCGGAAAATAAAGGATCATAAAGGCTATGGTGACTTGGTATAGTCATAACATGGTGTGAGCATGCGCCAAGTCAACCCAAATAAAGCATCAAAGGAGAATACCACAATACTATGCTTTAATATGCTAAAATAACGCATGATTCTTTCAAGGCACATTAAGCAATCTCAGTTATTTATAACAAGTCATGCTACAACAATAAATCACTAAGCATAAAGCCAAAACAATATCAAGCATGACATGACAAAGCATAGGCCACAGTCAAAAACAATCTCCTTTTACCACTTAAGCATGAACTTTTCCTACTCTTTTCCAATCCAAGCCAAACTATTTGAAAAACTAATGTATGAATGAGGGGGTCCAACCAATTTATTCAAGCAAACTAAGCAAACCTAGCAAACTAAAACTAAAAACAAAAACGAAGACGCTCCAAGAACAACACAACTATGCATGAAACAATAAAAATGAAGCGTTTGGAAGAAACCTGAGAATTTTATTGATGAATAAGGGGATGCCTTGGGCATCCCCAAGCTTTGACGCTTGTAATTCTTGGATATTTCTTGGGGTGACACGGGTGGCATCTCCAAGCTTGAGATTTAGTCCACTCTTCATCTCATTACATCATTCTCTCCATATACCTAAATTTTTTCCTTCATACAAAACTTCACACAATCTTTATTAGCAACATTAGTGTACTCAAGATAATAAGTCTTTGGGTTCAGTTTCAACACCAATAAAACTTGAATTAAGATACAAGCTACTGTAGCACTTCCGTCAAAAATCTCAATTCCCCAAAGAGAACTCAAAAAGGAATCAACAAGAAGCAAATGCAAATAATGGTAGAAATCTGTCAAAACAGACCAGCAGGTAAACATCAATTTTTTTCGAAGACCTTCTGTTGCTCAAAAAGTGTTGAACGAACGAAAGTTAGATAGTAACCTGGGGCAGAAGCACAAAAATGTATGCCTCAAAATGCCGTATAGAGATTTTACACGAATTTTTATGGTAAAGCACAAAAATCTGTTTCGGGACAGCAACTTTCCCAAGCATTACTTCTCTCTCATTGGAGGTTACTCTTGGCACAAAAAGCAAATAAAAAGGACAAGGAGCGGTTATTACAGAGGTAATAACTTCCAAGACTCATCTAAAACTTTTGGGTTATCTCCCAATAAGTACTTTTCTTTAACGCCTTTAAGTTAGGCATAAGAAGCAAGAAAAAGAATCAAGTATTCTCAAATGAAGAAGCATTAAGATTGATACCAGAAATATCTTCAACAAGGAAAGGTATCTCATCCAAATAATTTCTAGAGAATCCTCTCTCAATGCTCTTGGGTTCACTATTTTCATCAAACGGGTTTTCAGGAACAATCCAATCAAGATTCTTTTCTATGGCTTCATGCATTGCTACAAGTTTGAAAGGTATTGGTATCTTAATTTCCTCCCCATTAGGTTCGGTTTTGTTCATATTTTATCGTGTACCAATAACATCTACACATGATCCTAGCATATTAAAACGATCAAAACTTTTCTAGCTTCCTTGGCAACATCATAGAATTCCTTAAGCAAAATTTTCAGAATAAAATCTCTCTTTTCAGGGTCCTCAATTTCCTTAACACTGTGTTTGGATGTATGAATTTTAGCTCAGAATTGAATTGATCTAGAAATTCCAAATCCAAGTTGGAAAGGAAATGGACTACAATTCTGTTTTTGGTGTTTGGATGCATATGGAATTTTCGCTCAGAATCATAGGCTAGCACCCAATTCTAAATCCTGTTTGGATGTGCAGGCCATGGAATTGAGAATTTTGATCAGTTTTGGCAATATGACCTTGTCTACATGTATACAAATAGTTAATTTTCAACATATAATAATATTAAAATATCACAACATGTCTCTCACAAATAGCACACAAGTGGATAGTTTATGTCTTACATATAGCCACACTTACACAAGAGAACATTTCATAATCAAAGAACATGACACAGTAGTTTATCTCAACAACCAAGCATCATAGGAACCATCAAGGTAAGGCCAATAAATATGCTACAATGCACACAATATATGAATTCTAATTATTCAGAGCATAGCCAATTTAAATCAAACAATCTACCATTTCTAATATCCATTTTGTAACATGCAAACATTGACATGAACAACACATGTGTATAATGCTCAATCGGGAAACTCAAATTGAGACAGAAATTGATGTTTAACCTTTCAGTCTTCGAACTCAACACCAAATTTGTCCTGCAATTTTTGAAGAACATCCCTCAGCCACAAAGAACTTCAAAAAACAGCCACAATACTAGGGGAGCAGCTCAGCTTGGGGAGGAAAACAAGAGGGCATGTAAGTGGAGGGGGCTGAACGCCATGGCCATTGCCCTACCGCCGCCGTTGTCCTCCTTCCGCTTTCCCCTCCGGCCGCCGCTGCCTTGGTTGATCTAGGGTTTGGGGCGGGGAAGTGGAGGGAGGCGGACGCCATTGCCGCCGCCAGCAAGCTCTACGGGGGCGGGATAGAAACCAAGGGGCTGGGCTAGGGCTGGGAAAAGGAGATGGAGGGGAGACTCACCGGAGTGGCCGCTGACGCCGCCTCTTGTCGATGCGCTCGCTCTGCTCGCCTGGTCCCGTGCGACGCCTTTTGTCGAGGAGAGGAACGAACGGGTACCGCGTGGAGCGAGCATTTCTGAGCCTTTTCGAGCCGCTGAGCTCGGAAACGAGATAAAAATATTTACGAGCGGTGCGGGCCGGTGTGGAATCGGTGGGACATTTCCACGGTCCAATTCGTAGGCCATCCAAACTGTGGAATTCGGTCGGGCCATTTCCAAAAGCCCAATTCCGAGCCCCAATTGATACATCCAAACACAACGTAAGTTTAAGAAACATTACTTGCATTAAGGGGTTAAGGTTAAAACCTAGCTTCCAACATGTGAACTAAAGAAGCTGCAGCAATTTCATAATTTGGCGCAAGTTCTCAACGGATCTATCCTCAATATCCTCATGCTTACTAACATGATTAAAGAATTCTTCAATATTATCAATTATAGAGCCACTACCTATTGAAAGGTCTTTCAGGGTGAACTTAGGGATCAACATGGTGAGCTAATAAAGAGGTAGCAACTATAGAAATACCTAATAATTTTTTGGTGTGTTTTTAATAAAGAAAGCAAACTAGAACAACTAATTTTTCTGTGTTTTTGATAAGAAACAAGCAAACAAAGCAAAAATAAACTAAGCAAAACAAAAAAACAAAGTAAAGAGATTGGTTATGAGGGACTACCCATGTGAAGATGTCCTTGACTCCCCGGTAACAGCGCCAAAAAAGTACTTGCTGACTCGTGGTTGATATCGAGCTCGTTGGGGAACCCCAAGAGGAAGGTATGATGAGCACAACAGTTAGTTTTCCTCAGTTATGAAATCAAGGTTGTCGAACCAGTAGGATCAAGGGAACACCTCCAAGGTGTTATTTCCAACTTGGAATCCTTCACAACACAACCACAGAACTTTGCCCCCGACTTATAGTGAGGTTGTCAATCTCACCGATTTTGCTGAAAACAAAGGATTAAATGTATTGTGTGGAAGAAAGTAATAGCTTGCAGAAAGTAAACAATTGTAGATTGATGGTAAAAGAAAGGACCGGGGTCCATAGTTCACTAGTGGTGGTTCTCCTTAAGATAGATGACATGTTGAATTACAGTGGGGTAATTGACAAACATCGAGAAAGCATACAAACATATACTAATCATCTTGACTCCTACGAGATTTGATTGGGCATTACAACATTATACATAGACCGTAATCCAACTGCATCTATGACTAATAATCCACCTTCAGGTTATCATCCGAACCCCCTCCAGTATTAAGTTGCAAGCAACAGATAATTGCATTATGCATTGCGTGTAAAGTAAACAATACGATTGTTCTATGAACAAAGGATTGTTGTTTTCTCCCTAGTAGCAATAGCACATCTAGTACCTTAGAGATTTCTGTCACTTCCCCAGATTACTAGAGGCATGAACCCACTATCAAGTATAAATACTCCCTCTTGGAGTTGCTAGCATCTACTCGGCCAAGATATCTACTAACAACAGAGAGCATGCAAGATCACAAATAACAAAGACATGATAGAATCAATAATCAATCTAAAATGGCATCTCAATATCCATCGGATCCCTGCAAACACAACATGTAGGATTACAAATAGATGATCTTGATCATGAACGGAGCTCAAAAGATCTAAACATGGTAGCACAAAGGAGAATAACCAACCAACTAGCTACTACATGGACCCGTAGTCCAAGGATGAACTACTCACGCATCACACCGGAGGCTTGCATGGTGATGAAGAAGGCCTCCAGGGTGAATTCTCCCTCAGTAGGTGCCGGAAGAGCTTCAGATCCCTCCCGATCTAGGGATGGAGATGACGGCGGCTATAGAATCTTTCGTGGAATTTTGATCGGGTACTTAGGGTTTCTGTATCGGAGGCAATATATAGGTGAAAGGGGAGGCCGGGGGGTGCCCTAGGCGGCCACACAACCCCCTGGCGTGGGCCAGGCTTGGCCGCGCGGCCAGGTGGTGTGGGCGGCTCTGGCCCCTCTCCGTCTCGTATTCTGGCTCTGTGTCCCCCTCTGTGAAATATTGACTTTGGCTTTTGTCCCGTCCAATTCCGAGAATATTCATTTTCTGACTTTCCTGGAACCAAAAATAGCAGAAAACAAGCAGCTGGCACTGTGGCATCTTGTTAATAGGTTAGTCCAAGAAAGTGTATAAAAAGTACTCCAAAGTGTGGGTAAAACATAAGAAAATAGATATAAACTAAGCATGGAACATCAAAAATTATAGATTCGTTAGCAACGTATCAGTACATTGTACCCAGTTGATATCATGCTCTTTTGTTTATAGATGTCGTCGGTGTGAAATGAAAGGGGAGCTTGTAAGTCCATGGAGTTATGTATGTGTGTTAGAGAAACGCCTGGGTGGCTGGTCTAATCCATGCCTAATCATGGTGGAAACCTGCAGCGTAACCATAATGATCAATCTATGAAGCATTCTTCTTATAAAAAAAGATATAGAGATTGAGAAAAAGAGAAAAAAAGAGATGATAAAAGAGGAAAGAGAGAAAAAAGCACCATTTTCCCATGGTAAATAAGAAGATGCTGGGATGCTCATTGTCTGCTTGCCTTGTCATTTTGATATGGGGATTCTTCCATATCATCGGGCAAGGGGTACCCTGTTGGCGGTTCTCTATGATACACATGTACTTACTATGACAAGAACTTACCGGTAACTAAACTTGAGTAGCATGAGGAGCGGACCTCGTATTCAAGGGACATGAGATTGCCAACTTATACTTTGTCAAACATATACTCCATAGTTTGTTCACTTTAACCTTAACCACCTAAAGATTCTTATGATAGAGGCAATGAGAGTTGAAAGCTAATATGTACCCTAATTTTTGGAAGCTCTTTATGAAACTTGAGATCCCTGCTTCCCTCTGCGAAGGGCCTATCTTTTACTTTTTAGTTGAGTCAGTAAACTTATTCCTTTCTATCTCAGCAAGTATTTTGAGTTGTTGTGTTTCATTCATTCATATGATGATTTATTCAATCATGTTTCTTATGTTCCTTGTTTTGCACATTGCTCTTATCTTAGTGAATATTACTTTGAATGCTATCATTGAAAACCCCATTATGTTTGAACTCCTACAAATTGTTAGCTATCTTTTTGACCAAGAGAAAAGTTTGCCATTACCAATTATGATTTACTTTATGTATCTTTATTATGCTTCCTTTACTTGTTGCAAGTTAAAAGTTATATAATGGTGAGTTGTCTGCTATTATGATTTATGTATTGATGAATGTGATGCTTCTTGTCCGTATTCTTTTATCGACTGTTCACTCCATAAACCTCAGGTCATGTTTATTGAGCTCAGTTTTTGCTTGGGGACAATCGAAGTCTAAGCTTGGGGGGAGTTGATATGTCCATTTTGCATCACTATTCTATATCATAATTTACTGTTATTCATTGATATATTTCATATTAAGAGATGATACTTATGTTATTTCATCTGTTTTTGCATGGTTGATGACTTTTGGAGCAAGGACCGCTGAAGTCTCGATTCTGATGGAAAAGGCGCTGTTTGGAGGCGAAATTCACGAAGATCAGAAAATCAGGAAAATACATGGAAAATCCTATTTTTCCAAAAGACGAAGGATGCCAAAAGGGGAGCGGAGTTGGGCCGCAGGGGGCCCACACCACTCCCTGGCGCGGGCCACCCCTGGCCACGCCACCAAGTGGTGTGGCCACCCTGGCCCACTCCTGACTCTCCCCTTTGGTGTATATTATCCCCACGAAACCCTAAGCCTAGAGAGCGACCACATAAAGATTCTGCCGCCTCTACGGGGTAGAAAACTACAGAGAGAAAGAGCTCTCCGGCAGGCAGTAATCTATCAGGGAAATTCCTTCTTGGAGAGGGGAGATCGTCGCCATCAACACCGCCATCAAGCTGGACTTCATCGGGATCATCATCATCATCATCTCCACCAACATCATCATCACCACTTCATACCGCTATAACAATTGGGTTGAATCTTGCATAGTTCTTAGGGGAAACTTTCCCGGTGTTGATTACTTGTTGTAGTTGATGCTATTGAGTGGAACCATTGAATTATTGTTATGTTCAAATTGTTACTTATCATTATTTCATCTCTGATATTGATCCATATGATGTCTTGTGAGTAGTTCGTTTAGTTCTTGAGGACATGGGAGAAATCATGTTGTTAGTAGTGGAATTGTGTTGAGAAAGATTCAATAGTTTGTTATTTAAGTTATGGTGTTATTCTTCTAGTGGTGTCATGTGAACGTCGACTACATGACACTTCACCTTTATGGGCCTAGGGGAATGCATTGTGTATTTGGCTACTAATCGTAGGGGTTGCTGGAGTGACAGAAACCTGAACCCCCATTAGGAAACCTTTGCACAAGGGATGTAGGATCTCAGAGTTTAAAGTTATGGTTAGTTTTTTTTATCTTAATTACTTTCTTGTACTTGCGGATGCTTGCAAGAGGTTTAATCACAAGTATGTATTAGTCCTAGGAAGGTCAGTATATTAGCACAAGTTCACCCACACAACACTTATCAAACTAAAGAAGATTAATCAACTATATGAAACGAAAGCACTTGACGATATCCCCATGTGTCCTCGAGAACGTTTGGTCATCTTAAGTAATACAACCGGCTTGTCCTTTGCTAAAGAAAGAATTGGGCCACTTGTTGCATCTATTATTATTGTCTTTTATTTACTCGCACTTTATTTATCTGCATTATCAAAAAACCCTAAAAATCCGTTTGCTAAGTATTTACAGAGAATTCCTGCTCCAAGCCACTCGTCAACACCTTCTGCTCCTCGTTGGGTTCGACACTCTTACTTATCGAAAATACTGCGATACACCCCCTATACTTGTGGGTCATTAATGATCAAGGCAGAAGCTTAATCTGACATAATCGTAGAGTTGTATTTGCATCTTGTAACCGACCTACACTAAGACCCAACCTCTCATATAAAGGTTGTGAGGAGCCGACAGAGAGGGCACCGTAGCTTTGAGCAAACCACAACCCGCCATAAGTTAGATTGCATCTAGCAAATCGGTGATCCTAAAATCATCTTCTTCAATAACCAGACAGGACTTCGACTCCCTTATTTGTCTGATAGGCTAAAGAAATCACCAACGCTCTCTTTCTCCCGAAACCCTAAGTCCATAACAATGGACATTGTCGTCGATGTCACCCCTCGTCACTTACAATAGTCGCCAACCACGCGAAGATCTTGAATACAAATTATGGCTATGGCTATGGATGGAGATGGAGATGGAGATGATAAACTATGATGATGGTGGAGCGGTGGATCTTCCTCTATGTGTTTTCAGATGCAATGTGCGAATGACGACTCTCTCTATAGTGGCTGTGAGTCTCGAAATATATAGGGTTTCACGAAAGTTGCTTGGTTTTGACCTAGCAAAGCTGTCACCATGTGGTACGGGCAGAAGGTACATGCAAGCGTTGCATGTACGATGCTCGTTAACACTTCTGGACGCTGACATTCGACCCTAGTTTACTTGGTGATGTTGGCAACATGTTATTCTCCCTTAATTGCTCCAGATTTTTTCATAAAAGAGTGTTTTTCTATACATCACAATTCAAAACAAGGATCTGCACATATTTATAATATTTATCATTGGCAAGGCTAGAAAAATATTTTATCAATTGCTTGACTTAATATAAGATTTAAACGCGAATAAAGATGGCTATTTTTGTAGTCATCAGTGACTACCACTTTAGTCATATTATTGGCCAGAGGAACATCATAATACCGAGAGGTCCAGGAGTGTATCTCTCCATCATTGGAGGAGCAATTCGTAGTCTTGACATATCTAGAACATCAACATTGTTTTTGGTATACACGTAGTCCACCTTTATGATTATGTAGTTATGGAATAACATTTGATATCATTATGCAAACTATTTGGTATTGATGTCTACAATATCATGTTCAGATGAAACTAGTAAACAACAATACTTAAGTCATTGAGAAAATACAGGCAACATATTGACAAAGTGTTTCGCGGTATATCAAATGGGTTTATCCAACACCATTATTCTTCCAACATTATTGCTATCATATATTATAGGAAACCTCGTAACACTTCAAGTTCCCCATAGTCCGGAAAACATGACTATCGATAATATATAATAATATATAAGATAGTCTTATAGGCAAGTGTAGGGATCTATTTTGGTGTTTATTTCTATACATGTTATTAGTTCTTTTTCCGAATCTCACATCCAAAAACTAACCCAATTTTAACATAGAGATTGGTTAATAATAGTAATGGAAATACGGTAACAACCCATTTATTATTACCTCTATGATATATTTCCAACAAAAACACCAAAAGCCAACCCTTGTACGTCTTCTAGTTTCTTAAATTAAAGCCAAAAATATAGAAAACCTTTTATTATTACTAATACTATGTGAATTTAAGCTACTAGTGTAATTAACAAATAGAAACCTATTTTTGCGCCAAAAGATCAAACAATCTATTAATAATCATCAACTTGGTATAAAGAATCCCAAAATAATCATACCCACTTTAAATATTGATTTATCCTATCTGTGTACAACTCCATAAATAATGCAAATCCATTGTGTAGTCATTATCGCCTTGCCATAATGTAACTTTTCTATCTAGTGCATGTTGTGGACGAGGTTTGGGCAATTGAGAAGGTTATGGATTTTTCTGACATTCCATTTACATTGAGCCTTAGCCAAGGTTCTCCCCAATGACATCAAATCGAGGCTAACCGTCGCAAACTACACTAATAATGCACACTACAACGGGTCTAAATTATCTCTATGGATTCAGTGTCTCTACTTGACATCACACACACAATTTCATACTCCATCTGATCTAATGGATGTGACGTCATCGTTTTACGTGCTTTAGTTTTGACCAACAATTTGACACATAATACATGTGTTACTTGTTATAGAAGCTAACAACATTAGAAACTATATCAGAATACAAATTCAATGATACAAACCGTATATATCCATATTTAATTGGTCAAAATGATGGTCAAAATTAGACCTAAAAAAGGGTGTGTGCCACCCAAAAGGGGATGGAGGGAGTATACATTATTGTTGTGTCCAACTTCTTAATAACATTTTCTTCACCTATCTAGGTGAACAATTTGTTGTCTCGCGCATCTCTTCAAGGCAGTGGCCAAATATATAAAGAACACTTGTGTTGTGGAAGCACACTCTGGTATATAATATATGGGAAAATAAAAGAAAATCAAAAACCAATTTCATCAGAGGTAAATTTTGCATACTCGTAGGAGACAGCCTATTAAAACGCAAATAAAATAGAAAATTCATAGCATATTCCACGTGCGAAGCAATGAACATCCCACATTGATGTGCACATCTCCATTGCCTATGGATTACAATGTACTAGCTCAATATCTTAATATAAAATGTTTTGACAGTACAAATTGAACCGTTCAAACATCTTAAATTTGGAAATGGAGGAAGTAGGATAAAAAGGCGCTAGAAGCTAACAAAGGAATAGAATATCACATCAAAGACTCTCGTTTTCATGTAGTAACAATACAAACAAATAAATTCAGAATTAGATATATTCTTTAGTTTCAAAGGGTTCTCATACAAATCTTGAAGGCCCAAGATATTTTATGTGGTTGTTTAAGTATATCTTACATTAGTAGTTATTTGTTTATACTTATACTCTTACTAAAACCTTGTGAAAAGTTACTTAGTTTTGTAGAGTGATACTTTGCTTTGTACATGATGTCTTTCTTTAATACTCCCTCTGTCCCAAAATATAAGACGTCTAAGGATTAATCAAAATTCAGACCTTACTAACTTTGACCAAATATTTAAGAAGCAATATCTACATCTACAATATTGAGTGGACACATTAAGAAAATATACTTCATGGTGAATCTATTGATATTGTTTCAGTATTGTAAATATTTATATTTTTGTGTATAATCTTGGTCAAACATAGAAAACGTTACTTTTGAGTAATCCTTATGCGCCTTATATTTGAAAACAGAGAGAGTATACAAAATGCTAAGAGCATCTTCAGCCGTCCCTCGTAGCCTCCCAAATGGGCCATGGGGGATCTAGATGCCAAAACCTCGCATAGTCGCCCCCGGTAGACTAACTTTTATCTAGTCCACCCAATAGATCTCGTGGAACCCCAAGCCCAAAGGGGCAAACCAGGGGCTTCAAATGAAGCATTTGCGTCGAATAAGCCCACCGTCAGTCTCCCAACCCCTCTCTATAACATCCTGAATAATAGGAACGATTTAGGACTAGTTTGTAAATTGTGAAACTGCATTGCATGCATTTGATAAAGTGTGAAAAATTTCAAACTTTTGTTTTGAGAAGATATAAGTATTGAAAGTTGAACTCTATTGCTGAATTTTTAACTTTTGAATTCAAATTTCAAAATAAATTATTTTAAAATTTTAGGAATTCAAAATATTACACACATATCAAAGACTCAAACACACTTACACTCAACAATTATAAGATTCTAGATTTAGTAGAATCAACTTTAAATTCAACATTGAGATCTTCAAACTTGAGTTTAAGACGCTACCGGACGCTATTTTTGTGTGACGATTGAAGTTTTTTTAGAGGACAGGGGCACGGCTAAAGATGCTTAGTAGACCGATAGGTTTCCACTCCCAATGCCGAGCCCAGTCCAGCACGCTCCAGCCCAAGGTGCACCCAGAATCCCCAAGCCCACCTTGCTCTTCTTTCCGTTCTTCTATCGCTTTCCCGTGAATGGAAGCTGCGCCACGCCCGCGGCAGCAGCAACAGCACCACCGGCGGGGCCGGCATCCCTAAATGCGCCGCCCTCTCGCCGGCGCCGCCGCCGTCCTCCGACTCCGCATCCTCTCATCCTCCTCCCGCCCCCTCGTTCCCTCGCCCTGCCCGCTCCACCTACTCTGCCGCGACGACGACCGCGAGGATCGACACCCTACGCCTCCGTCTCCCCCATTCTCGCCTCGCCCGCTCCTCAGCTCCGCCTTCGGTGCCCACGGCCTCCTCGGACTACGCGGGTGGAGGACGCTGCCCCCGGCAGCTTCACCGCCCCGGGGCGGCGTCGCGGACGCGCCTCCTGTCCTGCTCACAATATCCCGCAGTAAGAGGAGTGCCCCTTGCGTGCATCCTGCCCGTGTCCTCGTTCCAGGGTTTGTTAGGCATCTTACGTTTTGTGTTGTTGCTGTTTGAACGCAGGTTATTCTCTGCGCGTCGCCACGAGCAAGAAGCAGACACACTTCGACGATGAACACAGGTGATTCGGATGCCCCCCTCCCCCTTTTTTTGTTACGAAAATAAGCTGCATAATTGGCACAATGATACCAATCAATTGATGGGTTTGTGTGTTTCGGCCACACTTTCCCTAAGTTTAGGAACAATTAACATATTAGTTATGTAAAATTTACATTGGCAATTTTGTTGAGAAATAGTGCCCATTATTTTATCAATGCATTCTTGAATTATTTTGCAAGGTTCAGTATTGATACACATTTCGTTTCATGCAACTGCTATTTGTTTGATTTCAGCCATCGAGCGGTTAACACAGCACTTTTATGCAATTTCCTCGTCTTCACGCTAAAGTTTGGTGTGTGGTTTTCAACATCTAGTCATGTTATGCTTGCTGAGCTAGTGCATTCAGTTGCAGACTTTGCTAACCAGGTAACTTTACCCTTTGCAACTTAGGTTGGTGCTTATTTTTCTTCCCTGTCTTTTTCTTGCCTTGAAGTGAGATATCAGACCCAGGGACTAACTGCCTATCAAACTTCAGGCTCTTCTTGCATACGGTTTGAGAAGTTCAAGACGTGCTCCAGATGCTCTACACCCGTATGTATAACTTGTCAAATTGCAGTGCATGCTTTGTTAACAAATACCTACCTTTCCTACTGCATCTCAGTTTGATAAACCAATCCCTTTTACCAAAAAGTCCAGTCATTTTCTTGGAAGTAAAATTTCTTTGAACTGAACTATTAGTGATAAGGAAGAATCCTGTTTTTAATCATTATATCATAAATAGTAGCTACTACTCACTAGAGATCCAGTTACAATGCTATCTGATATATGCCATAAAGAGAAGCGATGCCCTATGTCTTGACTCAATGATTACTTACCGTAGGTTAATCTCTTTTGCAGGTATGGTTATTCAAAAGAAAGATTTGTATGGTCCTTGATATCTGCGGTTGGAATATTTTGCTTGGGTGCAGGTGCTACTATTGTGCATGGAGTTCAGAACTTATGGAGTACTCAAGTATGATGCCAATGTATCCTTTAATTCAATAGAAGATTTTGCTCATGCGTTCTTTTTCATTATCAAACGTTATCCCCAAGTACATTTTTCATATCTTATTACTTTTATTCCAGGCTCCTGAAAACATTCACTATGCTGCATTAGTGATTGGCGGGTCGATCCTAATTGAAGGTGTTTTACACGAACACTTGTTCTCTTTATTTATTTTATTTAGTAACATTTTATTATGGTTGTAGTTGACTAATCATGTTGTCTATTTAGGTGCTTCACTTCTTGTTGCTATAAAGGCTGTTAAGAAAGGTGCAGCAGCAGAAGGAATGAGTATCAGAGACTACATCTGGCGTGGTCATGATCCAACTTCAGTTGCTGTTATGACTGAAGTGAGTAATGTGTTCTTAACTACCTTAACAACTGTTTTCTTGTAGTCCAACTACTTCCTGCAACTGAAGTACGAACTTGCATCTATGCCATTTTTTAATGATTACTTTAGTTGCTCGTAACTGCCATCTTAAATCGTTCATTTACCACTTATTACTTATCTTAACTTCCTTGATTTCCTTCTCACATCCCATTATTGCCCGATAGGATGGTGCTGCTGTTACAGGTCTTGCTATTGCGGGAGCATCTTTGGTGGCTGTTCAAATGACTGGAAACCCTATCTATGATCCAATTGGTTCCATCATTGTTGGCAACTTACTTGGAATGGTATGCAAGTTTTTGTTGTTTCATATTTCTTTTGCTTCTGTTGGCTTATGTTTGTTCTTTTCCTACAAGTGAACTAGTCGTTACAAATGGATTTTTTTACTTTTTTGCTCTCTGCTTGAATTCAAGATTCCTAGTTCTGACAGTTTTGCTAACTTCTCCTTACAAATTTTCATGAGAATCTTAAACATATTGAAATGAATATCATGTTTTAGTGCTGAAGCAAAGCTGCATATTCTGCCATTTGAATTCCTTACTCAATTATATTTTCTTATTGAATTATCTTTGTTATTGCATGGACTCATCCTGGTCTGTTACCAGATTGTAGCATTTTCTGACCTCATTATTTTTATGATGCGTTAGCCTCTTGTCTTTCCCATTGTCCCTCTAATTTTTCTTGTTAAAGCCTTTATCTATTGCCAAATGATTCTCTTCCGTTACTTTATACTATGGCTGTCCAATTATGCTAAAAAGAGGCAAATGGTGCTATGTGTATCTGTGTGCCAGATAAAACAGTATCTTGGTTGTTGCATAACAGTCAAACTAGCAACATGTGATATCTGTTGAAGAGGCTTTTTGCATGGACTGCATTTGATACAAATTTGTGATTTTTGAAGCTGCAAGACCAATTTTTTTGTAACTGCTACTGCTAATCTGCTATAGTAGCAGTATGTTTCTTGATGTATATTTCTTGTTGATTGCGTGAAGTCTGAAGTATGTTTTACTTAAATCTTATCCTGTAAAAAGTGCACACTTTTATTCGATGTCTGGTTCGTTCATTTTTTTATATCACTTGGCATCGCATATCCTGCATTCTTTTCATAGTGAAGTTGTTGATGCTATCCATGCTCTAGTGTGAGGTAAACTAGGGATAGTTTATACTGTCAGGCAACACTTACTATTTATTACCTGTGAATAACCCATGACAAACGTATGCCAAAGTAACATTTTTGTTAGCCTATCACTGGAAAACCTTGTTTGTTTTAGTGATGATAACTACAACCAGGTTCACTAGAACATAAACTTGCAAGCTCTGAAAATCAACCATTTCCTTTTTTTTTCTATACAGAACTATAAATAAACTACTCCCTCCGATCCATAATAAGTGTTGTTCATTTTGTACTAAGTTAGTACAAACTTTGTACTAAAAGAGCGACACTTATTATGGATCGGAGGGAGTATTACAATGACTGACGACCAGTTTCAACCAATCAAATATTTTCACTAATGCTATTGGAATGAATAAGGGCTCTATATACCCAAATTTTCACACAGATGGTTTCTGCAAAATCTATCGGCCATAGAATCTAAATGACCAGTATATGTTTTCATCTGGGTTATGTTTGCTCCCCTGATGGTTTGCTTCTCCTTTTTAATTCCTGTCCATGTTGTTTTAGAGCAAGATTCAACAATTGTGCTATCTCTGTAGGTTGCGATTTTTCTCATTCAGAGGAACCGGCATGCTTTAATTGGCAGGGCCATCGATGATCATGATATGCAGCGAGTTCTTGAATTTCTGAAATCTGATCCGGTAACTTCCGGATTGACCTAATTCATGCAATAGTTTAGAAGCTATGCTATGAAGCTGATGTTATTGCATCTTGCAGGTTGTAGATTCTCTGTATGATTGCAAAAGTGAGGTTATCGGACCAGGTTTCTTTAGATTCAAAGCAGAAATTGGTATAACTCTTCTCATGTGCCATATTCTGGCTTACAGTTATTCTATTTTATTGCCACTTTTAGTTCACACTTGTGAGGACAAGGCAGTTCCAGATTGAGGCATTATAAATCGTTCCTTAGTCCACTGAGACTCTTTTTTGAAAGTTAATAATTATGGAGCCACTTTTTGGTTATCCTTGTTTGTTTTTATTTGATGAATTGGCCCATCAGTCATTAGTCTAGGACATGGCTATTGGATTACTATTGAGAAGGAATACACTTCAGTTGTCCAACTATATGAGTTGGTGGCGGTTGACTGAGTCAGTTGATGAACTCATAATTTAGTGTGATGTTACTTGAGGTTGTTTTTAATGTCCAAAATTCCCATAGGGATATTGACTTGCCTGCAAGGATTTTTCCCTTGGGGTTGGTATGGGAGGAAGAGTGTCCAGTAGTGTTGATTGAGGGTGGAGATAGCCAGTGGTAGAGTAGTAATCCTTTATTGCGAAACAAAAACAAACATTCTGGACAGCGAAGCATGTATTCATTATGAATGATTTTTCAAGGGGGTGCCACAATTTGCTAATATCCCGACTCCTCCCATTCGAATTTGCTAATCTGTTGAGCTCATCTATACTTGCTTGTTGAATTTTCTCTTTCCTTTCTGATTTTGTCTTAACTGTTTATTGGCCTAATCATCCCACAGATTTCAATGGAGTAGTCTTGGTGCAAAATTATATGAAAAGGACTGGACGTGGAGTATGGGCGAAACAGGTGCTTTTTTACTTTAAAGTAAAGTAGTTATAGTTTGTGGTTGCTGTCCGTTGTGGGTAATGTTGTTCGCTCTGTTGGCAATTTAGTGAGTAATTGTTAATTTATCTGCTTATCTGTCTTAATTGAAGCAATCGCTCAATTTACTGTTGAAATTGTAGGTAGTCTTTCTATTGCTCTTCTGGCTAGTGTCAGGGGGTGGGGATATAAACTGAGGACCGAACCACCGAACCAAAAGAACCACGTCCGGAGCCAAACCGACCGAAGCCAACAAATTCTATATTAAATTCGGTCATTAGTTGTGCAAAACCGAATTAAATTCAGGAAATCCGGTTTTGTCCTTGGGTTGACCGAATGGACCTAATAAACTCGAATACACGTACATGGCGCAGAATCTGTGGTGTAGCCCAGCCCACTTCTCTAATTTTCTAAGGACTTCCCTCCTATCCTCTGTCCCTCAACGCAACCTCACATTAGAAGTGGTTGTGCAGTTGCCCCCAGCCTCCTGCATCCCAGGCTCGCAGCTGCATCTTTAACCCTGCCGTAAATTAAAGTTGCTACACTTCAGCCTCCAGTTCGACAGCGGGCAGCGGTGGTTCGGCAGCACGCGCTCGGTGGCATCTCCTCCCTGTCCTTCCTTTTGGGCGCCCTTCTGCCTCTTCTCTTTCCACACCGGCGGCCAGCGTGGCTGCACTTCAACCTGCGAGGGAGAGCAGCCAGGCTGCCATGGCGAGTGCACAAATTTACAAGATAAATCTGCAGCGATTCCTTGTTGGTTCAGTTCGGTGATAACCGAGCCCTCAACCAATTTTTCAGTGCACCGAAACCTCGGTTATCTCTTTTAGATTGACCTATCGGTTGGTATTTTCTGGAAACAAAAATTCTTTACTACCCAAAGCACTGTACTGATCAGTTCGGGGGAAATTGAATGCCCAGGCCTAGCTAGTGCAGCAGTAAGTCAGGCAATTGTTGTTTAGTGGCTTGTTCAATACAGTGAAATTAGTCTGACACTTACCATTACAGAGAGTTGTGTAATTAATATATCATGCGCCATGGCAAAAAGTTGATTCAACTGCATGCCCTTGCTGTAGAATGGGGAAATATTAAGTGGAAACCCTCACTTCAATGTCAATTATGTGCACATACCAAGTTTCAGTAATCTTCCCTAAAATGTATGGGCATATTTGGTGCACTAGCAACTTGAGGTGTACTAGGCTTCTAATTCAAAAATTTGAAAGTCGTGAAAATTTTCGATTTTTTTAATTCATACAACACATGTAAACCATATCACAAATTTTTAGATTACAAATACGACATTGAACTCAACAAGCAAAAAAGAGAAATTCGTCTTTGAATAGTGCCACCAGGATACTATTCATTCTAGATTTGAATTCACTACTATTCATATTCAGTTTTTTCTTTTTAGTTTATGAAGTTGTAATTCAAATTTAGATCTGAAAATTTGTGGCAAGGTTGTTGTGTATTACTCTCTATGCCATAAATTAATTTCAGAATTTTGGCGGCTCTTAAGCTTGATTTTTATTGGCCTAGTGCACTAGTGCACCTCCCCAAAAAATACAATGAAGAACGAACTATAATTGTATAAAAGTTTCATCCAGGTTGCTTCACATCGCAGTATGAGCTGCATCTTTGCACTGCTCATCTTAGTTCCTGTTTCACATATTTAGAGGAGAATAGGAGGGGTTGCACTATATACATTCCTATTTGAGAAGATTGTATTCGAGCGATCCAGAGAACACGCCCTTGCTGTAAGATGGCAAACTCCCATTTGATTGAAAATTGTGTGCACTTTACATGTAAGCATCTAAACAATCGTCAATAAAAAATACTCCCTCTGTCCAGAAATAACTGACTTGCATTTGTCTTGATTTGAATGTATCTATACACTGAAACATGTCTAGATACATCTGAATCTAGACAAAACTAAGTCCGTTATTTCTAGACGGAGGGAGTTGTTAAAAGGAGTAGATGAAGGGAGGATCTGTACCCAAAGATTCATCTAAGTTGCTTCGGAGTATGAGTTGATTCTTTGCAGTGTGATCGCTATTCCTTTTTTCATACATTCTCTCATGGCCGTCGATCTCGATAAATCAGTGATAGCATTCTGATATAACCTTGTATTGTTTTGTTTTTACAGTTTCGGGTGGCTTCATTGAATAAGGATGACGCAGAGCTACAAAAGGTCATGGCCAACTATGGTATGCGATATGTTGCTCTAGTCACAGGTTGTATGTGCTTATTATGTTCTTGATCTAATAATCCATGAAACTGCTTGTACAGGTGAGGGTGTAGTAGATGCTCTGGGATATGAAGTGGATCGGCTGGAGTCGGAGATACAGAAGATCGTGCCTGGAATCAGACATGTTGACATTGAGGCGCACAACCCAGAAGGGCTTTCAGTTTAGAGCAGCAACTTTGTAGATTATGGATAATACTCGACCCGGTTGATTGATCACACTTGCTGATCAATGCCAATCCGATTTTTTCCATGACCTCTGGAAAGTTCTTTTGTCCCTCGATAACTCAGCCACCGTCTCCGTGCAAGAACGAAATGCCTGTAGTTTGTCTCACAGAAGGTCAATGAGTAGCATCATCTTCGTGCTCACATGTTCTGTATGTCCTGTGGCACTGCATGATTTGCTATAAGTAAACCGATATGATCTATTATTGCAAAATGAAAACGTCTCAAACAAAACTTAAATGCTACTGCCTCTGTTCTTGAATGCTGCCATATATACGTGTTGGTTCCTGACCGCACTGCTTATAATAGCGGGTGGAGTTGAACAATGCAAACTATATGCTTGCCATAGGCGTTGGAGGCACTGGGACATAGTACTTCTTCAGATCCAAATTAATGTTCTCAGATTTGTTTGGATTCGGATGTATTGGATTCTGAGTGAGTAGAAGAATAGACAGACTATATCCAAGGCAGGTGGATATTCCAATATCGGAGACATGCTGATGCATCACGCTGGCGTGTCCTCATCCCAATCGTTGGACCACACCTCCATGTGAACGCTTTCCTACATACATGGACGAGGCATTACTCATCGTCACATTCTGCAAAATTATGCAACACCTACAATGAAAGATAAAACATTCGAATTCAGTGGAGATCTTTGCCATATGTGTAAACCGTTCTCATTACCTGGAAGGAAATTGGCCAGATTTAGAGCATCTCCACTCGTTAGGAGTTCTCAAACCGAAATCTGGCGCTATTTTGCGCCGGACGGAACTAGTTTTCGGCTTAGAAATGTCCAGTTTCTCAGTGGTGTTCCCAGACGCGGTTCCTAGGCAAGACAAAAACGATGATATTTCGTCCAAATTTGGCTCAAATTTTGCTAAAATATTGGCCTAGTTTAGCCTAGTTCAAAATAATTTGGTCTAATTCGGCATAGTTTGGCCTAGTTCGCCCCAATTTGTCTCAAATTCGCCCTACTTTAGCCTAGTTCGCCCAAATTCGCCTAAAATTCGGCCTAGTTTGGCCTACTTCGCCCTACTTTGGCCTAGTTCGCCTAAATTCGCCTAAAATTCGGCCTAGTTCGGCATAGTTCGCCCAAATTCGGCTAAAGTTTGGCCTAGTTTAGTCTAGTTCGTCAAAATTTGTCTCAAATTCGTCCTACTTTGGCCTAGTTCGCCCAAATTCGGCTAAAATTTGGCCTAGTTCGCTCTTTGGCCTAATTTGGCCTAATTCGCCTAAATTTGTCTGAAATTCGCCCTACTTTGGCCTAGTTCGCCAAATTCAGCTAAAATCTGGGCTAGTTTGGCCTAGTTCGCCCTACTTTGGCCGGTTCGCCCAAATTCGGCTTAAGTTCGGCCTAGTTTGGTCTAGTTTGCCCAAATTCGGCCCAAAAATCAGTCTAGTTTGGCATAGTTTGCCCAAATTCAGCTCAAAATTCGGTGTAGTGGGGCCTGGTTCGTCCAAAATAGCGGCGTCTGACGTTTCCAGACGGTTCCCAGCATCCTGGGTTCGGCCTGGGAATGTCGGACATATTTTAGGCTAAATCCGGACGAAACCGGCATCCTGGGAACGCGACTAGACGAAAAATCACCGTCCAGACGGAAAAAACGCGAAAACGGTTTCTGGAAACCCGAGTGAAGATGCTCTTAGTACTGCTACTTAGGTTCGCATTTTTTTTTTGAGCGGAGGTTCGCATTGGTTCATCTGTAAAAAGTTTGCGACAAACAGTTCAACGACCATCCTACCTATCCTCGTCGAGCTTGGCTGCATGTTGAAGTCATCATGGCCCAACCCTCGTGGAGTATGCAGGCCCCAGCCTGGGTTAAGTGAAACATCGATGGCTCGTTCATTGAGAATACTGTATAGGGTTCGTTGAGAATACATGGGTGGTCTTTCGTGGTGGCACCATCATCTTTTCAGTTCAGCAATGTCGACATGAACGAGTGCCCTCAAGGCTGAGTTGGAAGTGTGACGCTCAAGTTTCTCCCTAGCCCTCACGTGGTCAAATCTGCCAATAATCCTGGAGACTGACTGTGCAGTTCCCATTGTCCCATTGAGGCCTTATTTACTTCTCTCGTATTCACTAGTGTATTTGCGGGAAATGGAGAGGATTATTTTAATCCCCGTAGTCCGTTTACTACTCCAGGTTTGGCCGGGATAATTTCGGGATATCCCGCAAATCTTTCTTATTTTTGTCTAGATTGAAAACTCTCCTACATGGTAGAGTATTTTTGGGGAAGAGTATTTGCGGGGATTGAGGAGTATTGGGTGAACACCAAATCCCCGCATATCTACACAACTCTAATGGATAAAAATACGAGAGAAGTAAACAAGGTCTGAAGAAAATATGTCAAATGAAAGCTGGTCGAGGTATGCCAACATTATGTATGAAGTAAGGGATCACCGCTTTGTGATAGACAGATCTGTTGTGTGAAGACTGGTAGAAGTGGAAATAAATTTAGTTATGAGTTAACTGCATATGGTAGAAGTAATGATCTTACAATCGCTTTGGTAGGGTTCTGTCTAGTTGAAATAGAAATTATCCAGGCACCTTGATGTGAGCTCCACATCTCAGTTTCCGCAGTGAAAACCCTAGGTCTAGCCTTCATTTGATTTTACCTTGCAATGACGGTTGTCTAGAGTGAAAAAGTATGAGTTTGGCGGAATATGATGAATATTTTATTAAGCCTCAAGGGCGGGTATATATAGGCGTACATGAGATTATCTTGGAGTACAAGTCAAGCTAGGATTGTACGTAAACAGTATCTAAACTATCATCACAACCGTATATGCCTAATACTCTAACACTCCCCTTCAGTCATATCGGTAGCGTCGTAAACAAATGGAATGTCACGGACGGTCAGACTAGAGATAAACCGAAGTAGCATCCAATAGGATGACATCCCCCCGCTGTCCAATCGGGAACATGTGGACGGTGTTGCGTCGTGGTAGCTTGGACTGTAGAGGAAGCTGGTGAGATGCTCAGGCGAGGTGATAGCCCTTGTGCCGATGTCAAGGGAGCCGAGAGCGTTGGGCGCTGCAACCTTAGTCGAGGTAGCCGTGCGAGGGATCATCGTGGTCGATGTTGTGGTCGGGTACCGGTGTCGAGGTAGCCGCACATGAAGCCGCGAGCGTATAGTGCGCGAGTAGAATGACAGAGACGTGTCGAGGCATTCGTTGAGGATGTCGATGCCGAAGTAGGTGCAGTCCGAGTCGTCGGAGACGAGGTGCGGCCATAGTTTTGCCAGAATCAAGCGCATGTCGGGGACGAAGGCATACTTCGGTTGTGCCAGAACCGAATACGCAAAAAAGAACTTGTCGGTGACGCAGTCGAGGCAGTCGTAGAGGAAGGTGTCGATGCCGAAGAAGACGTTGTCGAGACCGACAAAGACGAGGCGTTGATCCGATATTGCCAGGCTCGGAGACGCGTCGGGGACAAAGGTACGCACCGGTGTTTCCAATACCGGGCACACAAGGGAAGAGACGAAGACGTAGAAGGTGGCGAAACCAACGGCGGCCTGGAGTGGTCATGTTGGACGCCTAGATTGGAGCGGCGGCGGTACTCGAAGTTGGCGAGGAAGAACCCAACGGCGTGACGAAGACCATGCATGGACGGTGGCGACCCACATCGAGGGAGGTGGCGCGGTGAAGCCAAGTACGTCGGTGCGCAGGGACAGCGATGATGACCGTGTGCAGGAACACTACGCTCCAAGGGGCACAACATCGCTGCAGGGCACGAGTCGGTGCAGCAGCTGGTTGACCAAGGCGCGGTGCTGCGGCCCGAAGGGGCGACGCAGAGACAACCCGTAGCTCGATCGGTGGTAGGCGCAAGCTCGGGATGTGCTTGGCGTAGACGGCGCGGGATTGGTTGATCAGTCCGACGGTGCGCCATATACGCCATGGCGTGGACGACGCGGAGATCGAAGTCGATGCGGCGTTGTCGATGATGTCCCGGACGATGACGAAGACGATCTGAGGAGGATGACCACGGTAGCCTTTCGAGGAAGGCGTAGCAGCTGACCGAGGTAGATCGTCGATGCCGATGGTCGGAGTATAGGCACGGTAGCGAAGACGGCGGTGGGCGACTCAACCCGCTATATGATCGGTAAACCCTAAAAAAAGAAGATCGGCCAAGTGACCGGTAGAGAGAACAACCGATATAGAGATCGAAAAAGACTCACCAGGGCAGCCGATCACAGATCGGCGGACAAACCCTGTGACGGATCGCGCGGCCCCCGGCGGAGATCATGGAGATCGATCCCCCAGGGGCGGCGCGCCGGAAGCGTGTGACTAGGGTTTGGACCGGTTAGTCTGATGCCATGAAAGAGTATGAGTTTGGCGAAATATGATGGATATTTTGTTGAGCCTCAAGTGTGAGTATATATAGACGTACATGGGATTATCTTGGAGTACAAGTCAAGTTAGAATTGTACGTAAGCAGATCCTAACTCTATCTAAACTATCGTAACAACCGTATATGTCTAATACATACTCTAACATGAAGATTGGACCTCTTCGGGGTGAAAACCCATGATCCTAACTTTTATGGTTAGACATGGAGACTACAAGGCTTGTGTAATGTTACTTTCTTGGAGGCATCGCTTTAAACGTCTAGATATCGTCAATGGTGATGGTTTGTTCATGCTGCTGCGAGCCTCTGATATACACCACTCGGTTGAGCGAACACACTTTGCTGATCAATGCCAATCAGATTTTTCTTATGACCTCTGGATATTTTTTTATCCCTTAGTAACTCAGCCACCGTCTCACATCACATGTAAGAACGAGATGCTTGTAGTTTGTCTCACAGAAGGTCAATAAATACCATCATCTTCGTACGCACATGTTATGTATGTCCTGTGGCACATCATGATTTGCCATAAACCGAAATGAGCATCATTGCAAAATCAAAACATCTCCACCAACCTTCAACCTTAACCACCGACGTGGTGACAATTAAATGCTGCCATACTTCTCTTTGAATACCACCATATATACATGTCGGTTCCTCATTGCGCTGCAGATGAGCTAGCAAGGGCAGTAGCAACTCACAACAACGGATGGAAATGGACAATGTATACTACTCCCTCCGATCCATATTACTTGTCGTTCAATTGGGCGTATCTAAACATGTTTTAGTGCTAGATACGTCCAATTCAGCGACAAGTAATATGAATCGGAGGGAGTATACAACATGCTGCCATACATGGGCGTTGGAGGTACTGGGATATAGAAGAGTATATAGACTAGATGCATTTCCTGTCTCAGTTGGCCTGTTGGTTATTGTTACGATAATTACCGCCATGCAAAATCATAGACGACACCGAGGCACGATGTTTGGTAACGCAGTTCGGCATACGCCTACTCTGCGGGGCATGACTACAGGCGCTCCTCCCCAAGATACCGCAACGGCCGCGATAGGCGCCGGCACAAGTCGCCGGCTCCCCCTGCGAGCCTATTGCTATCAAGTCGTCATAGGTTACATCGTGTGGCACCCCCCACATTATATGGGAGGCCTAGGTTACAAGAGTCCGACTCTACTACTACTCATAACCTATCCACACATAATACAACTCCAAGTCCAAACGTAACCCAACTCGTACATAATATTCGACACAAATACAACAAACTCCACCTTGGCGAATATTCTTCGCCACCTTGAATTTGTCCAAGTGTCGAAACTCCATATACTCCGGACTTGAGTTGTCTTCTTCGTAGCTTAGAGTAAGCTACCCGACGAGTCTGAATCAGACCCGCCGCCTCTGTGGAACACTTGTGCTACTCCCGCAACTTTAGTCTCCATGACTCCACCTGCAACTAAGAGAACTTCTCCGTCGCTGTCCAAGTCATCACCATGAGATGCTATAGCACATGACCCACCATTGAGTTCTGGACAGACCCTCTTCATATGTCCCCACTGCTTGCACTTGTAGCACTGCACCTTCTTCTTCTTTTTCCCGTTCTTCCATGCCTCTTGTCCTTTCCAGCCTTGCTCACCCCTGACCAGCAAACCTTCACCATGAGAGACTTCCTTTGCGCCGTTCTTCTTCCTCATATCATAGGACAATAACGCCGCAGTAATATCCTCAAGCTGGATGGTCTCCTTGCCATATGTCAATGTAGTGACCAAATGCTCATAGGACGGTGGCAACGAACATAGAAGAAGAATCGCCCTATCCTCATCTGGAATCTGCACCGCAATACGTGCTAGATCCGTGACAACCTGATTAAAGGCATTCATGTGCTCCACAAGATCCGACCCCTCTTGCATCTTTAGCTTATAGAACTTCTGCTTCAAATACACCTTGGTCGTTGCAGTCTTGGACATAAACCGACTCTCCAGCTTCTCCCAAATCTTCTTTGGCACAGTCTCATCCATCACATGATACATGACCTGGTATGACAGACACAACCGTATGGTCCCGGCCGCTTGCATCTGTAACTCCTCCCAGTCATCATCGTCCATCTTAGCTGGCTTGACATCCCGCAACGCCTTCAAGCATCCTTGTTGAGCCAACAAATCCTTCACCCTTGTCTGCCATAACGCGAAGTTTCCAGTTCCATCAAACTTCTGCACTTCAAACCTAGAACCTGTCGGTGCCATGATATAGCTGACCGCTGAAGGATAACTTTTGACCAACCTTGATGTCTTGATTTGCCTTGATTGTCAAAGCCTTCCCGATGAACTACCGTTGTATCACCGATCGATTTTTTTGCCGATGAAGATTTGTCGCGATCTGTCAAGAAACCTCAGACCCGCACCTCGTGAACGCTACCCTTCAGAAAATTGCCGTGGACCCTTGCTGTATCGCACAGCTCCTTTGCTCCACCTATTCCTGAATTTGTAGATCGATTTTTCCGTGTGTTAGCTACCTCCGTCTCCCTGGCTTTTATTTCCGCCGGGACACCCGGCTTTTCTTTTTTCCTTGTCTTGCACGGAAACCGAGTACTCCTCGTGCGTGTCTCCCAGATTGCACGGTGCGTCCGAACCAAAGTCCAACAGGGGTTCTCTGGGTTCTCTGGGATTGTCACTTGTCTGATTTGGGGTTCTCTGGGATGAGTTTACATGGAATAAGAAGAGATAAGGGTATGAAAATACTCAAGTGAGGATAGACAGGGGACAGTGACCATGTCGTTCCTCCATATGTTTCCTCTAACGATGGTTGAGCATATTTATACAGAGAAGTCCAATCACCAAGCGATGTTGATCAAAGTTTTGGAAGAAACATAGATGCGGCGGGAGAAGGTGGCAAGGAGCTTCTAGTTTGAGGAAATGTGGACAAAACATGATGAATATGAGGAAATGGTTCGTTTGGCGCGGCAAAACTCTGATGGGAATGTCAATGATTTCCAGGCATTATGGAGACGACTCCATGATGTATCAAAGGATATTCAATGTTGGAGTGTTGAGAGTTTTGGTTTGGTCAGAGCTGAAATAAAATATTTGAAGGGCAAGATTGATGAGGCGCTTCACGAGGGGGCTTTCATGGCCCATCGTTAGAAATTAAGGATTTAGAGAATAAGCTACACGAGGTGTACGACAAGGAGGAGGTTATGTTCTGGCAACACTCACGATGGAAGTGGCTAAAGGTGGGCGATCGCAACACAGGATTTTTTCAAAATTGCGCCTCACACCGCAAGAGAAAGAACACTATCAAATCTCTACGGAGAATTGATGGATCCTTGTGCAGCACGAATGAGGGGATGCGGGAGATGTCACATGCCTTCTACAAGCAGATGTATACTTCCGAGGGATCAAGCAACAACGAGGCCATACTGAACCTGATCAACCTGCTGGTGACAGAGGATATGCACACAAAGTTGACGACGACATTCACGGATCAGGAGATTGAGCAAGCGGTGTTTCAAATGGGCCCAACAAAGAAGCCTGGCCCAGATGGGTTACCAGCTTTGTTTTACCAAAAGCATTGGGCTGGTTAGAAAACTGCGGTTTGCCGCGCGATCAAAGAATTCCTACCGGGTGATGACTGTCCGGATGGCTTCAATGATACAGTGCTGGTTTTGATATCTAAGGTTACATCTCCAGAGAATCTAACCCAGTTCCATCTGATAGGCTTATGCAATGTCCTTTATACAATAGCATTTAAGGCACTGACCAACAGACTAAAAAGGTACTGCCATTTCTGATCACGAAGGAGCAAAGTGCTCTTGTGCCAGGGAGATTAATCACAGACAATGTTTTTGTTGCATATGGGTGTGTGCATGCCATCAGGGCGAGGAAAAGGAAGAATCCATTATGTGCTGTCAAGCTAGACATGATGAAGGCATACGATCAAGTGGAATGGGCTTTCATGGAGGACATTATGGAGAGAATGGGCTTCTCAAGAGGGTGGATTTAAAAGAGATATGCCCTAGAGGCAAATAATAAAGTGTATTGTTTGACATATCTCTTATACATTCATAATACGTGTCATACTATGCTATAACTGTGTTAGTACGAAACATTAATACACATATGGTATGTAAACAAACCATATCTCTAGTTACCTCTAGTGAACTAGCTCATTGGTCATGAGGATGATCTAGGGTTTCAAGATCATGGGCATTTATGCCAATTGACAATGAGGTTGTATCATTGGTTGAATGACGTGATAGACAAACATCCAATAGTTGTATCATAATGAGATCTAGTTACAAAGTTCACCATTAATTATAAACAAAGGAAACCTCGCAACTTGATCCTTAGACTGTGAGATAATGCAAATCACCATTCTAGAGGGAGCTTGATGGTATCAAGTATCATACCGTAAATGGCTAATCAAAAAGGTGCCACTCGGGTTTCCCAAATGGGTGCGTAGAAGAGTACATATCAAGACCAGGATTTGCCAATCCATGTAACAGATAGATACATGTGGCCATCTCGGTGACGTTGCATTAATGAAGCTTGCAAGCGTGTGACTGGGTGATACGTTGCAAACGTATCCATAATTTTTGATGTTCCATGCTTGGTTTTATCTACTTTCTTATGTTTTGTCCACACTTTGGAGTACTTTTCATATGATTTCTTGGACTAACCTATTAACAAGAGCCATAGTGCCAGTTGCCTGTTTTCTGCTGTTTTTGGTTCCAGAAAGTCAGAAAATGAATATTCTCGGAATTGGACCGGACAAAAGCCAAAGTCGTTATTTTCCCGGAAGATTCACGGAGCCATAAGGAGAGACGAAGGGGGCGGCAGGGTGGCCAAACCACCCCTAGGCGCGAGTCCCCCTAGGCCGTGCCAGGTCATGGTGTGGCCCCCCTGGCTGCCCATCGACCTTGCCTCTCCGCCTATAAGATGCCTCCCGGTGCAAAAACCCTAAATCGTCCAGCCTCCAGCCACGAAAAGTTCCGTAGCACCGCCACCACCGAAGGGGAGATTCGGGGGATAGAAATTCTCTGTTCCGGCACCCTGCCAGAACAGGGAAGTGCTCCCGAAGCCATCTCCATCGATCTCCACCACCATCTCCATCGACGTTGCTGATTCCCATGATGAGGAGGGAGTAGTTCTCTCTCGAGGCTAAGGGTTCTACCGGTAGCTATGTGTTCATCTCTCTCTATGCATGATCTTATTGAGATCATGAGCTTGTAATCTATAGATCTACCTTGCTACTCAAGTGCTTTAATAGATCTCTGCTCTCCCCATGTGTGTGAAGTTGACAGTGTGCACACCATGGTGGCACTTAGGCTAGAGATTACAAATACTTGTTATGAGTTATATTTGGAGTTGGATGTCTTTATGAAATTGTGGTGTTTGTTTGAATCATCTAGTGCTCAAGATGACAGTGTGGGGTTATCTAGATGGGAAAGGCTTACTTTGAGGTGTGCTGTTATAGCCCTACCAATGATTAGAGTGTCCAACCGGAGAGTAGTTAAGAGTAGTATCATAAAGAGAAGATATTTATATGAGAGTATTCACTAGTGAAAGTATGATCCCTAGGCCTTGTTTCTAAGCATTGATACACCGTTTGCAATTAGATATGTTACATGTTTGCTTGCTTCCTTCTTTATTTTAGTTTGCCTTTAGTCTTTTCCCACATCAACCACACGCCAGCAAGCTATTTTCTATCACCGTTACCACTTATAATTATCTATACCACTTGTATTTCTCTATCTCTTCGCCGAACTAGTGCACCTATACACCTGACAAGTGTATTGGGTGTGTTGGGGACACAAGAGACTTCTTGTATCTTGATTGCAGGGTTGCTTGAGAGGGGATACCTTTGACCACTTCCTCCCCGCGTTCGATAAACCTTGGGTGATCCACTTAAGGGAAAACTTGCTGCTGTTCTACAAACCTCTGCACTTGGAGGCCCAACAACTGTCTACAAGAATAGAAGTGTGTAGACATCAAGCTATTTTCTGGCGCCGTTGCCGGGTAGGTAAGGTAAAAGGTACTCACATCCTCCGGTGTGAGTGCTCGAAGTTATTTCTTTTAGATTCTGCAGTTTTGTATTTTTGTTTCTTGTTTTCACTAGTTAGGCTTAATGGAAAACAACAAAAAAATTAGAGAGCTTTATAGTATTTATCTTGAGTTAGGACATGAAGTGTTTGAAGAGAAAATTAAAAAACCTATGGAACTTTATTTGCATGCTAATAGAAATGTTGTTAGTATGAATTCTTTGGATGTCATTATTGCTAATGCTATGGAAAAGTCTAAGCTTGGGGAAGCTAGTTTTGATGAGCATGATATTTTTAGTCCCCCAAGCATGGAGGAGAAACTTTACTTTGATGATACTATGCCTCCAATATATGATGATTACAATGATGAATATGATATTTTCAGTCCACCTACTATTAAGGAGGAAATTAATTATGATTACAATATGCCTCCTATATTTGATGATTATGGTGATGAAAATAATAATGATAGCTATTTTGTTGAATTTTCTCCCACTACAATCAATAAGAATGACTATGTTTATGTGGGGAGTATTAATTCTTTTATACATGTGGCTCATGATAAGAATGTTTCATGTGATAGTTATATTGTTAATTTTATTCATGATGCTACTGAAAGTTATTATGAGAGAGGGAAACATGGTTTTATGCATCTCAATAAATATTAAGTTTCCCCTCTTTATGATGAAATTTTTGAAGTTGCACTTGTTTTGCTTTACTATGCTTGTTGCTTTGTGCTTTCATGACTTGTTTCTTTACAAGATTTCTATGAATAGGAAGTGGGTTAGACTTAAATGTGCTTTGAATTTGCTTCTTGATGCTCTCTTTTACTTCAATTCATATTTCTTATGTGAGCATCTTCTCAAACTATCATGCCTAACTTAAAGGCGTTAAAGAAAAGTACTTATTAGGAGATAACCCAAAAGTTTTAGATGAGCCTTGGAAGTTATTACTTCAGTAATAACCGCTCCTTATCCTTTTTATTTGCTTTTTTGTGCCAAGAGTAACCTCTAATGAGAGAGAAGTAATGATTGGGAAAGTTGCTGTCCTGAAACAGATTTTTGTGCTTCACTGTAAAAATTCGTGTAAAATATCTGTTCGTCGTTTTGAGGCGTGATTTTTTGTGCTTCTGCCCCAGGTTGTTATCTAACTTTCATTAGTTCAACAACTTTCGATTTGAGCAACAGAAGGTCTTCGAAAAAATTGGTTTTTACCTACTGGTCTGTTTTGACAGATTTCTGCCATTATTTGCATTTGCTTCTTGTTGATTCCTTTTTGAGTTCTTTTTGGGGAATTGAGCTTTTTGAGGGAAGTGCTACAGTATCTTGTGTTTTAATGTAAGTTTTATTGGTGTTGAAACTGAACCTAAAGACTTATTATCTTGAGTGCACTAATGTTGCTAATAAAGATTGTGTGAAGTTTTGTATGAAGGAAAAATTTCAGGGGTATGGAAGGAATGAGTAATGAGATGAAAGATGGACTAAATCTCAAGCTTGGGAATGCCACACATGTCACCCCAAGAAATATCCAAGAAGTACAAGCGTCAAAGCTTGGGTATGCCCAAGGCGTCCCCTTCTTCATCAATAAAAAAATCCTAGGTTTCTTCCAAACACTTCATGTTTATTGTTTCATGCACAGTTGTGTTGTTCTTGGAGCGTCTTCTTTTTTGTTTTTTGTTTTGGTTTTCGTTTGCTTGGTTTGTTTAGTTTTCTGAATAAATTGGTTGGACCCCCTCTTTCATACATTGGTTTTCAAATAGTTTGGTTTGGATTGGAAAAGAGTAGGAAAGTTCATGCTTAAGTGGTAAAGAGAGCTTGTTTTTGACTGTGGCCTATGCTTTGTCAGGCCATGCTCGATATTGTTTTGGCTTTATGCTTAGTATTATTTGCTGTAGTATGACTTGTTATAAACAATTGAGATTGCTTAATGTGCCTTTGAAGAATCATGCGTTGTTTTAGCATATTAAGGCATAGTATTGTGGTATTCTCCTTTGACGCTTTATTTGGGTTGACTTGGCACATGCTCACACCATGTTATGACTATCCCAAGTCACCATAGCCTTTATGATCCTTTAGTTTTCAACTTGTAGTATCACTTTATGCTTTGATCAATGATGTTTTGTCGCCCTGCATGATTATGGCCATTATTGCTCTCTTAGTTTGTCGCTCCTAGTCTTTTGCTAGCCTCCGCAACCAAGTATGAGTTCCACTCATGCATCCAACTCCTAAAACCAAGTTATTCCAAAGAGTCCACCATACCTACCTACTAGTATATGCTATTCCAAGTATATTCATGTTTTTATCTACCTTCCGAATTAAACTTGTTATGAGAAAACTAGTGATTAAAGCTCTCACGAACTTGATGGCACACTTTAATTTTCTTGCCCTTAATAAACCTGAACCATTGTGTCGTCTATGTTGTATATGCTTGCACTTATTTGTTGGGGATTAGCAGAACCATGATGTCATGGGGAACGCTTTCAACATTGCACTTGTACTTTGAACCTAGATGATATCATGCTCTTTTGTCTATGGATGTCGTCGGTGTGAAATGAAAGGGGAGCTTGTAAGTCCATGGTGTTTTGTATATGTGTTAGAGAAACGCCTGGGTCACTGGTCTAATCCATGCTGTCATGGTGGAAACCTGTAGCGTAACCATAATGAGCTGTCTATGAAGCTTTCTTCTTATAAAAAAAGAGTCGGATATTGAGAAAAAAGAGAAAAAGAAAAAAGAGATATGAGAAAAGAGGAAAGAGAGAAAAAAGCACCATATTCCCATGGTAAATAAGAAGATTGCTGAGATGCTCGTTGTCTACTTGCCTTGTCATTTTCATATGGGGATTCTTCTGTATCATCGGGCAAGGGGTACCCCGTTGGCGGTTCTCTATGATACACATGTACTTACGATGACAAGAACTTACCGGTGACTAAACTTGAGTAGCATGAGGAGTGGCCCTCGTATTCAAGGGACATGAGATTTCCAACTTATACTTCGTCAAGCATATACTCCATAGTTTGTTCACTTTAACCTTAATCACTTCAAGATGCTTATGATAGGGGCAATGAGAGCTGAAAGCTAATAAGTACCATAATTTTTGGAAGCTCTTTATGAAACTTGAATCCCTACTTCCTTTTATGAAGGCCTTTTTTTACTTTTATGTTGAGTCTACACCTTCTATCTTTATGCACCTACTTTGAGAGCATAGTGGCCATTCTTAGTTCTATGTGCATTGTCCCAAGACTTGTTGATTGATGCATAGCTTTGATATTGCTTGTTTTAAACTATTTGTATCTAGTCACTCTTATGAACTTTGAAGGTGTCCTGTGCATTTATGTTTGCTACTCTATGAGGGAACAGCTGAATGCCACTATGTTATGTTTTCTTTATGTGAAACAAACAAACGTCTTGCAAAGCATTTTTATTCATGAATCTTTTGTTTATGCCTTTTCATGTTGCAACTTAGTTGCTTTGTCTTATTGCTAGAACTTTGTCTTCCATGTTATGATTGAAGTACTATGATCCCAGCTATCCATGTTTTACAAATACTTTGATCAAGTTTATGATGGTGCATGTCACCTTAAAAATTATTCTTTCTTTTTATCACTTACCTACTCGAGGACGAGCAGGAGTTAAGCTTGGGGATGTTGATACGTTGCAAACGTATCCATAATTTTGGATGTTCCATGCTTGGTTTTATCTACTTTCTTATGTTTTGTCCACACTTTGGAGTACTTTTCATATGATTTCTTGGACTAACCTATTAACAAGAGACACAGTGCCAGTTGCCTGTTTTCTACTGTTTTTGGTTCCATAAAGTGAGAAAATGAATATTCTCGGAATTGGACCGAACAAAAGCCAAAGTCGTTATTTCCCAGAAGATTCACGGAGCCATAAGGAGAGACAAAGGAGGGCCACAGGGTGGCCAAACCACCCCTAGGTGCGGGTTCCCCCAGGCCGCGCCAGGGCATGGTGTGGGCCCCCTAGCTGCCCACCAACCTTGCCTCTCCGCCTATAAGATGCCTCCCAATGCAAAAACCCTAAATCGTCCAGCCTCCAGCCACGAAAAGTTTCACAGCGCCGCCGCTACCGAAGGGGAGATTCGGGGGACAGAAAGTCTCTGTTCCGGCACCCTGCCGGGATGGGGAAGTGCCCCCGGAGCCATGTCCATCGATCTCCACCACCATCTCCATCGATCTCCACCACCATCTCCATCGATGTTGATGATTCCCATGATGAGGAGGGAGTAGTTCTCTCTCGAGGCTAAGGGTTCTATCGGTAGTTATGTGTTCATCTCTCTCTCTATGCATGATCTTATTGAGATCATGAGCTTGTAATCTATAGATCTACCTTGCTACTCAAGTGCTTTAATAGATCTCTGCTCTCCCCATGTGTGTGAAGTTGACAGTGTGCACACCATGGTGGCACTTAGGCTAGATATTACAAATACTTGTTATGAGTTATATTTGGAGTTGGATGTCTTTATGAAATTGTGGTGTTTGTTGAACCATCTAGTGCTCAAGATGACAGTGTGGGGTTATCTAGATGGGAAAGACTTACTTTGAGGTGTGATGTTATAGCCCTACCAATGATTAGAGTGTCCAATCAGAGAGTAGTTAAGAGTAGTATCATAAAGAGAAGATATTTATATGAGAGTGTTCACTAGTGAAAGTATGATCCCTAGGCCTTGTTTCTAAGCATTGATACACCATTTGCAATTAGATCTGTTACATGTTTGCTTTCTTCCTTCTTTATTTCAGTTTGCCTTTAGTCTTTTCCCACGTCAACCACACGCCAGCAAGCTATTTTCTATCACCGTTACCACTTATAATTATTTATACCACTTGTATTTCACTATCTCTTCGCCGAACTAGTGCACCTATACACCTGACAAGTGTATTGGGTGTGTTGGGGACACAAGAGACTTCTTGTATCTTGATTGTAGGGTTGCTTGAGAGGGTATACCTTTGACCACTTCCTCCCTGAGTTCGATAAACCTTGGGTGATCCACTTAAGGGAAAACTTGCTGCTGTTCTATAGACCTCTGCACTTGGAGGCCCAACAACTGTTTACAAGAATAGAAGTGCGTAGACATCACTGGGTCATAGAATGCAATGACATGTGAATGAGTAAACAAGTTCATCGGCAACGAGATTGAAGGAAGGTATGGAGATACCAAAGTTAAAGTCTCGGGTGAACTAGGTATCAAGTGGCAAATGGAATGGGAAACGACATTAACAGTTCGAGCGATAAGATTCATGAAATGTGCTGGGGTCATCATGGGCATCCAAGTCCTGCTGATGATCATTGATATGAGAGAGGTCTCAATCATGTCCAGAGTGTTTCCGGACCGAAGAATGTCACGCTTAAGGGTGGGACGTATAGGGATAGATGTGGTACCATAGGAGAAATAGAGAGAGAGAGAAACCGGAATAGTTCTGGGTAATACCTGATGTTGATCGGGGGGTCCGGAAGGAGTTCTGCAATGAAGGAATATAATAATATGTGTATTTATATTAATTGGTTAAATTAATATTATAATATATTTTTTATTTTATTTTTATAGGCATGCCATTGCTAATGGGCCTCACCCGGAGGGGAGGCCCAAAGGGGCAAGGTGCCTAGGGAGGAGGGCCAACCGGCCAAGGCTTGGTGGGCTGCCCTGCGTGGGGCCCACCTAGGGCCGACAGTTCCCCCTTGGTGGCTGGCGATTGTGGGATTTAGTCCCACACCGCCTGCCCCTTAGGTGGTGCCCCTCCCCTCCCACTATATATAGGGGTCACCCCTCCCCTTTGGAATCATCCCATTCTCTCTTCTCTCTCTCATTTCCTTTGAGGATTTCTCTGTAATATTGGAGAGGACCTCGAGGGTTTTGAGTTCTCCACTTTCACACTATCGTCGTGTGATCTTCAGTCCGCCATCTTCCTCTTCCGCTGCTCGGCTGGATCAGATCCCGGGAGATGCTGCCTACACCGAATGTGTGTAGTGCTTCGGAAACACCACACTTGGGGTGCTTGGAGCTGCTCGTCTTCATCAACATACGCATTCATGTGTAAGACGTTCCTCGGTCTTCAAGGGTATGAATATTGTCTTCCTTTTCTGTTACTTATGCCTACATAGTATAGATCTGGTATTAGTGTTCGCGTAGTTAGAATTTTTTTATTTTATGCTCCGGAACCCTACAGTTGTATCAGAGTGGGTCTATGGGTAGGCATGTCGTACATACAGAATACATAGCAATATGTGGGCATTGATTTTCTAGTTGCTACCCTCTTTTATGTTCTTGTTCATATTGCGACACTGTTTGATGAAGTGGCCCCGAACCGACTTTTCGTGGTGATTCACGAGACTGGTCCACAGTTAAGTGGCTTTGGGGGTGTTTGTCTCTCTATAGTAGTTGATATTGCATCGACATTGGAGGGCCCTAAAAAGGGAAGGAAAAAGGAAATCATTGAATCCATGTTGTGGCTCTACATTCGTAGGTGGGAAGGGGTTCTTCCGTGAAATCCCTAAAGCCACGTAAAACCTGCAATAGATAAAGTAGAGGCGTCTATCATTATTTTGCATAGGGGCGTGTATTGTGACATGGCAATGACAAGTTTGTGAAACATTTCATTGGAGCTCTTGATGGCGATCAAGATGCTACAACCATGTCATAGCACCATACTTTTGAAGTATTCCTTTTTTGCATCTTATTATGGTAGCATAATAGGATAATCCCTCAAATAATTCCAGTTATAGTATTACCCTTTTGTGTGCATGATGCGCTCGACTTTCAACGTAGAGCTCGTTGGGAACCCCAAGAGGAAGGTATGATGAGCACAACAGTAAGTTTTCCCTCAGTTATGAAACCAAGGTTTAATCGAACCAGTAGGAGCAAGGAAACACCCCAAAGGTGTTACTAGCTGAGCTTTGGCAGGGCGCACTACCGGTGCTAGTAGGAACGTGGAGACCTGCACAACACAACCACAGAACTTTGTCCCCAACTTGCGATGAGGTTGTCAATCTCACCGTGTTTTGCGGAAAACAAAGGATTAAACGTATCGAATGGAAAGAAGTAAAAGTTTGCAGAAAGTAAACACAAAGCAGTAAAAGATTGTCGATTGTATGTAAACAAAAAGGACCGGGATCCATAGTTCACTAGAGGTGGCTCTCCTTAAGATAGATAACATGCTGGGTGAACAAATTACAGCGGGGAAATTGACAAACACCGAGAAAGCAATACATGCATATACTAATCATCTTGACTCCTCTGAGACTTGATTGGGCATTACAACATAATACATAGACCGCCATCCAACTGCATATATGACTAATAATCCACCTTCAGGTTATCATCCGAACCCCCTCCAGTATTAAGTTGCAAGCAACAGATTATTACTTTACGAACTGCGTGTAAAGTAAACAATACGATTGTTCTATGAACAAAGGATTGTTGTTTTCTCCCTAGTAGCAACAACACATCTAGTACCTTAGAGATTTCACATCCCCAGTTACGAGGCATGAACCCACTATCGAGCATAAATACTAACTCTTGGAGTTGCTAGCATCTACTTGGCCAAGATAGCTACTAACAACGGAAAGCATGCAAGATCACAAATAACAAAGACATGATAGAATCAATAATCAATCTGAAATAGCATCTCAATATCCATCGGATACCCGCAAACACAACATGTATGAATTACAAATAGATGATCTTGATCATGAACGGAGCTCACAAGATCTAAACATGAAAGAACAAAGGAGGAGAAACCAGCCATCTAGCTACTACATGGATCCGTAGTCCAAGGATGAACTACTCACGCATCACACCGGAGGCTTGCATGGTGATGAAGAAGGCCTCCAGGGTGAATTCCCCTCTCCGGAAGGGTGCCGAGAAGAGCTTCAGATCCCTCCCGATCTAGGGATGGAGATGACGGCGGCTACAGACTCTTTCGTGGATTTTTGATCGGGTACCTAGGGTTTTTGTCCCGAGGGCAACTTATAGGCGGAAGGAGAGGCCGAGGGGGTGCCGGGAGCCACCACACCACCCCCTGGCACGGGCCCAGCCTGGCCGTGCGGCCAGGTGGTGTGGCCGGCCCCTGGCCCTTCTCCGTCTCGTATTTTAGCACTTGATCCCTTCCGGAAAAATAGGCACTTTGGCTTTTGTCCCATCTAATTCCGAGAATATTCATTTTCTGACTTTCCTGGAACCAAAAACACCAGAAAACAGGCAGCTGGCACTGTGGCTCTTGTTAATAGGTTAGTCCAAGAAATCATATGAAAAGTACTCCAAAGTTGGAACAAAACACAAGAAAGTGGATAAAACCAAGCATGGAACATCAAAAATTATAGATACATTTGCAATGTATCAACATCCCCAAGCTTAACTCCTGCTCTTCCTCGAGTAGGTAAGTGATAAAAAGAAAGAATAATTTTTGAGGTGACATGCACCATCAAAGACTTGATCAAAGTATTTGCAAAACATTCAAAGCTGGGATCATAGTACTTCAATCATAACATGAAAGACAAAGTTCTAGCAATAAGCAAAGAAACTATGATGCAACATGAAAAGGCACAAACAAAAGATTCATGAATAACAATGCTTTGCAAGACGTTTGTTTGTTTCACATAAAGAAAACATAGCATAATAGTATTCAGCTTGTCCCTCAATAGAGTAGCAAATATAAATGCATAGGACACCTTGAAAGTTCATAAGAGTGACTAGATACAATAGTTTCAAACAGGCAATAACAAGTTATGCATCAATCAACTAGTCTTGGGACAATGCACATAGAACTAAGAATGGCCACTATGCTCTCAAAGTAGGTGCATAAAGATAGAAGGTGGATACTCAATATAATGGTGGAAGAAAGGACTTTTGTAAAAGGAAGTAGGGATTCAAGTCTCATAAAGAGCTTCCAAAAATTATGGTACTTATAGCTTTCAGCTCTCATTGCCCCTATCATAAGCATCTTTAAGGTGATTAAGGTTAAAGTGACACAACTAAGAGGATATGCTTGACAAGTTATAAACCGAAATCTCATGCCCCTTACTTACGAAGACCGATCCTCATGCTACTCAACTTCAGTCACGAGTAAGCTCTTGTCATTGTAAGTATATGTGTATCATTAAGAACCGCCAACGGGGTACCCCTTGCACATGATACGGGAGCTGTCCCACAACCAAAATGATAAGGCAAGAAGACAATGAGCATCTCAGTGATCTTTTTATTTGCTATTTGCATAGGTTTTTATTGAGGATGCTTCATAGAGTGCTCATTATGGTGATGCTGCAAGTTTCCACCATGATTAGCCATGGCTTAGGCTAGCGGCCCAGGCGTTTCTCTAACACACATACAAACTCCATGATCTTACAAGTTCCACTTTTATTTCACACCGCCGGGATCCGTAAGCAAAAGAACATGATATCAACGGGGTACAAAGTACAAGTGCAATGTCGAAAGCGTTCCCCATGAAACATGGTTCTACTAATTTCAACTTATAAAACGCAAGCATATACACAAGAAAGAAGGACCCAATGGTTCAAGTTTATTAGAGGCAATAAAGTAAAGTGTGCCATCAAGTTTGTGAGAGCTTTAATCACTAGTTTTCTCATAACAAGTGGAAGGTAAACAAAAGCATGAATATACTTGGAATAGCATAAGCTAGTAGGTAGGTATGGTGGACTCTTTGGAATAACTTGGTTTAGGGAGTTGGATGCATGAGTGGAACTCATACTTTGTTGTGGAGGCTAGCAAAAGACGGGGAGCGACAAACTAAGAGAGCAATAATGGCCATAATCATGCAGAGTGACAAAACATCATTGATCAAAGCATAAAGTGATACTACAAGTTGAAAACTAAAGCATCATAAAGGCTATGGTGATGTGTGACAGTCATAACATGGTGTGAGCATGTGCCAAGTCAACCCAAATAAAGCATCAAAGGAGAATACCACTATACTATGCTAAAACAACGCATGATTCATCCAAGGCACATTAAGCAATCTCAATTGTTTATAACAAGTTATTCTATATCAAAGAATACTAAGCATAAAGCCAAAACAATATCAAGCATGGCATGACAAAGCATAGCCACAGTCAAAAACGAGCTCGTTTTACCACATAAGCATGAGCTTTCCTACTCTTTTCCAAACCAAACCAAACTAATTGCAAACCAATGTATGAAAGAGGGGGTCCAACAAACTTATTTAGAAAACTAAGCAAACCAAGCAAACTAAAAACCAAAATGAAAACGAAAAGGAAGACGCTCCAAGAAAAACACAACTGTGCATGAAACAATAAAAATGAAGCGTTTGGAAGAAACCTGGAATTTTTATTGATGAAGAAGGGAATGCCTTGGGCATCCCCAAGCTTTGACGCTTGTACTTCTTGGATATTTCTTAGGGTGACACGCATGGCATCCCCAAGCTTGAGCTTTAGTCCATCCTTCATCTCATTACTCATTCCTTCCATACACCTGAAATTTTTCCTTCATACAAAACTTCACACAATCTCATTAGCAACATTAGTGCACTTAAGATAAATAAGTCTCAAGGTACAGTTCTAACACCAAATAAACTTCCATTAGAACACTAGATACTGTAGCACTTCCATCAAAAATCTCAATTCCCCAAAGGAACTCAAGAAGGAACTAACAAGAAGCAAATGCAGAAAATGGCAGAAATCTGTCAAAACAGACCAGCAGGTAAAGACGAATTTTTTCGAAGACCTTCTGTTTCTCAAATCAAAAAGTGTTGAGCTAACGATAGTTATATAACAACCTGGTTCAGAATCACAAAAAATTACAGCTCAATCCGACATACAGAGCTCTTTAACGAATTTTTACGGTGAAGCACACAAATCTGTTTCAGGACAACAACTTTCCCAATCATTACTTCACTCTCATTAGAGGTTGCTCTTGGCACAAAAAGAAAATAAAAAGGATAAGGATAGGTTATTACAGAGGCAATAACTTCCAAGACTCAACTAAAACTCTTGGGTTATCTCCCAACAAGTACTTTTCTTTAACGCCTTTAAGTTAGGCATAAGAGGCAAAGAAAGAATCAAGTGTTCTCAAATGAAGAAGCATTAAGATCAATACTAGAAATATTTTCAACAAGGCAAGGTATATCATCCAAATAAGTTCTAGAGGATCCTCTCTCAATGCTCTTGGGTTTACTATTCTCGTCAAAAGGGTTTGCAGGAACAATCCAATCAAGATTCTTTTCTATGGCATCATGTATTGCTACTAGTTTAAAGGGTATTGGTATCTTAGGTTCCTCCCCATTAGTTTCGGTTTTGTTCATCTTTTCTTGTGTACCAACAACATCTACACATGAGCCTAGCATATTGAAACGTTCAAAAACTTTTCTAGCTTCCTTGGCAACATCATAGAACTCCTTCAACAAAGTTTCTAGAATAAAATCCCTCTTTTCAGGGTCCTCAATTTCTTTAAGGTTAAGAAACATTACTTGCATTAAGGGGTTGAGGTTAACAAACCTAGCTTCTAACATGTGAATTAAAGAAGCTGCAGCAATCTCAAAATTTGGGGCAAGTTCTACAAGGGATCTATCCTCAGTATCTTCATGTTTGCTAACATGATTAAAGAATTCTTCAATATTATCTTTCCCAATTATAGAACCACTACCAATTGAAAGGTCTTTCAAGGTGAAAGTAGGGATCAACATGGTGAGCTAAGGAAGGGGTGACAACTAAAGTTGACTTAATTTTTTTTGGGTTTTCAAATAAGAAATCAAACAAGTAAAACTAATTTTTTTGTGTTTTTTGAAGAACAAAACAAGCAAACAAAGAAAAAATAAGCTAAGCAAAAAAAAAATGTAAAGAGATTGGTTATGAGGGACACCCCTTGTGAAGATGTCCTTGACTCCCCGGCAACGGCGCCAGAAAAATCTTGATGCACTCGACTTTCAACGTAGAGCTCGTTGGGAACCCCAAGAAGAAGGTACGATGAGCACATCAGTAAGTTTTCCCTCAGTTATGAAACCAAGGTTTAATCGAACCAGTAGGAGCAAGGAAACACCCCAAAGGTGTTACTAGCTGAGCTTTGGCAGGGCGCACTACCGGTGCTAGTAGCAACATGGAGACCTGCACAACACAACCACAGAACTTTGTCCCCAACTTGCGATGAGGTTGTCAATCTCACCGTGTTTTGCGGAAAACAAAGGATTAAACGTATCGAATGGAAAGAAGTAAAAGTTACAGAAAGTAAACACAAAGCAGTAAAAGATTGTAGATTGTATGTAAAGAAAAAGGACCGGGATCCATAGTTCACTAGAGGTGGCTCTCCTTAAGATAGATAACATGCTGGGTGAACAAATTACAGCGGGGAAATTGACAAACACCGAGAAAGCAATACATGCATATACTAATCATCTTGACTCCTCTGAGACTTGATTGGGCATTACAACATAATACATAGCCGCCATCCAACTGCATCTATGACTAATAATCCACCTTCAGGTTATCATCCGAACCCCCTCCAGTATTAAGTTGCAAGCAACAGATTATTGCTTTACGAACTGCGTGTAAAGTAAACAATACGATTGTTCTATGAACAAAGGATTGTTGTTTTCTCCCTAGTAGCAACATCACATCTAGTACCTTAGAGATTTCGAGTTCCCAGTTACGAGGCATGAACCCACTATCGAGCATAAATACTAACTCTTGGAGTTGCTAGCATCTACTTGGCCAAGATAGCTACTAACAACGGAAAGCATGCAAGATCACAAATAACAAAGACATGATAGAATCAATAATAAATCTGAAATAGCATCTCAATATCCATCAGATCCCTGCAAACACAACATGTATGAATTACAAATAGATGATCTTGATCATGAACGGAGCTCACAAGATCTAAACATGAAAGCACAAAGGAGGAGAAACCAACCATCTAGCTACTACATGGATTCGTAGTCCAAGGATGAACTACTCACGCATCACACCGGAGGCTTGCATGGTGATGAAGAAGGCCTCCAAGGTGAATTCCCCTCCGGGGTGTCGGAAGAGCTTGATCCCTCTGCTGACTCTGACTTTCGTGGATTTTGATCGGGTACCTAGGGTTTCGTCCCGAGGGCAACTTATAGGCGGAAGGAGAGGCCGAGGGGTGCAGGAGCCACCACACCACCTGGCGCGCTGGGCCCAGCCTGGCGTGCAGGTGGTGTGGCCGGCCCCTGGCCCTTCTCCGTCTCATATTCTGGCACTTGATCCCTTCCGGAAAAATAGTCACTTTGGCTTTTGTCCCGTCCAATTCCGAGAATATTCATTTTCTGACTTTCCTGGAACCAAAAACAGCAGAAAACAGGCAGCTGGGACTATGGCTCTTGTTAATAGGTTAGTCCAAGAAATCATATGAAAAGTACTCCAAAGTTGGAACAAAAAACAAGAAAGTGGATAAAACCAAGCATGGAACATCAAAAATTATAGATACATTTGCAATGTATCAGTGCACCACCAAGAAAGTTCTCTATTATGAGGGAGGTCGTGTCGATCGGGTCTCGAACATATATGTGTTCGCATACTTTGGGTGTAAGCCATGTTGCACTACGAATACACACAAGTTAGAATTGGTGAGCCTAGCATGTGTAGACATGGCCTCGGAATACAAGAGACCGAAAGGTCGAGCATGAATCACATGAGATGTGATTGACATTGAGAATGTGTACCTTTGAAACTGCTCTGCCGGCCATGATGATCGGGGGTGGAGTAGCGGGTTGGGATCTTGTGATTGATACGTCCATTTTGCATCACTATTCTATGTCATAATTCACTGTTATTCATTGATATATTTCGTATTGAGAGGTGATACTTATGTTATTTCATCTGTTTTTGCATGGTTGATGACTTTTGGAGCATGGACCGCTGTAGTCAGGATTCTGATGGAAAAGGTGCTGTTTAGAGGCAAAATTCGTGAACATCAGAAAATCCGGGAAAATATACGTAAAATCCTATTTTTCCAGAAGACGAAGGATGCCAGAAGAGGGAGTGGAGATGGGCCACAGGGGGCCCACACCACCCCTAGTGCGGGCAGCCCTAGGCCACACCAGCAGATGGTGTGGCCGCCCTGGCCCACCTCTGGCTCTCCCCTCTGGCGTATATCATCCTCCCAAAACCCTAAGACTCGGGGAGCGACCACAAAAAGATTCCGCCACCTCTGCGGGGCGGAAAACACAGAGAGAGAAAGATCTCTCCGGCAGACAGATTTCTACCGGGGGAATTCCTTCTCGAAGAGGGGAGGTCGTCGCCATCAACACCACCATCAAGCTGGACTTCATCGGGATCATCATCATCATCACCACCACCACCATCATCACCATCAGCACCCTCATCACCATCTCCATATTGCTGTAACAATTGCGTTGAATCTTGCATAGTTCATAGGGGGAACTTTCCCGGTGTTGATTACTCTTTGTAGTTGATGCTATTGAATGAACCATTGAATTATTGTTTATGTTCAGATTGTTATACATCATTATTCCATCTCTGATCATGATCCATATGATGTCTTGTGAGTAGTTCGTTTTGTTCTTGAGGACATGGGAGAAGTCATGTTGTTAGTAGTGGAGTTGTGTTGAGAAAGATTCAATAGTTTGATATTTAAGTTGTGGTTTACTTCTTCTAGTGGTGTCATGTGAACGTCGACTACATGACACTTCACCTATATGGGCCTAGGGGAATGCATTGTGTATTTGGCTACTAATCGTAGGGGTTGCCGGAGTGACAGAAACCTGAACCCCTGTTAGGAAACCATTACACAAGGGACGTAAGGGTCTTAGAGTTTAAAGTTGTGGTTAGGTTTCTACCTTAATTACTTTCTTGTACTTACGGATGTTTGCAAGGGGTATAATCACAAGTATGTATTAGTCCTAGGAAGGTCGGTACATTAGCACAGGTTCACCCACACAACACTTAGCAAGCTAAAGAAGATTAATCAACAACATGAAGCGAAAGCACTTGACTGTCTTCCCATGTGTCCTCGAGAACGTTTGGTCATCTTAAGTAATACAACCGGCTTGTCCTTTGCTGAATAAAGGATTGGGCCACTTGCTGCATTTATTCCTACTGTCTTTTATTTACTCGTACTTCATTTATGTAACATCCCAAAACTTCAATCCAAGTTTATCAAAGATCAAATCATCCAAAATTAGGACTAACAAAAACTTTTCCATATTTAAAATAAAAGCATTAATATATATGTGCATTTAAAATAGGAGTTGTTTTGAATTGCCATGATTGTGTGATCCTTTGCTTCTAAAATATTTATTAGGTGATTTAAACATCATCTACGTCATTCCCAAACTTTTCCTAAAGAAAATCAAATCAAAAAGAATTAAAATGAAGGAATGGTCATTTGGACAAATTTAACTCTCATACCTACTTTGGCTATTCCTAGTACTCAATTCTTAACAGAAACAATTCTTGATCTTTACACCCCTTGCTAGTACACATAATGAGGTACCAAGGCCCACCTTTTGATCTACTAAAAACCTTCTGTAAACTATTTTAAATGACAGTTTAAAATTGAATCTAATGCATATGCATAGATCACCCCTATTTCAAAAACCATCTAATTGAGCACCATTTTGAAAACCCTTGCAACCAGAGACTACCTAGCACTAGTGGAGATCACCCAAAAATTTTGAACTCAAAATTCAAAACTTTTTCTCTTGCGGCCATTTCATCAAACACTTGGCAGGCAGATTACAAACTAAACAAATTTCACTATTTTAAATAGTGTTCTGGCCAAACTTGTTCCCCAAATTGCCACCAAAAACCTCTCCACTACTCCCCCTAACCCTCTCTAGCCCAGCCCCACACTATGCCACGACCAAATGGTCATGGCCATTAAGGCCAAACCCCCACTTGGGCACCCCACCGGCGACAGCAAGCCACAACCGCTGCCAGCGCCATCCACCGTGTCCTGGAGATAGCCAGTGGACCACCTCCACCATCCAACCAGCCCAGCCAGAGGCAGGAGGCGAGCGCCAGGAACCGCCGCGCGCCGGAGCTTGTCGAGCATGCCGACGCCGCCCATGAGCGCGACCTTGTCCCGGCCACAAGCCGCCGCGACACCAGCCACCAGCCCACCGCTCCGCCTCGACCTAGAGAACACCCCAAACACCTCCGTCGCCGCCTAAAGCCCCACAGCCACCGCCGTGGACACAGCTGCCGCGCAGAGCGCCACCTCACCCCGACCGCATGCCACCGCTCCTACGGCCGCATTGAAGCACTAGAGCACCACCAGGGGACCGCCCATCGATCGCCATCCCCAGCCATGCCGCTAGCTCGCCGTAGCCATGTCGCCACCGTCGACCGCCCATCCCGCTCGGTCTCACCGTCGAGCCTATAAAGGAGCCCTCCCCAGCACCAAAGACTCACACCATTCCACTCCCCTCACCTCTCTGAACCTCAACCACCCCTCGCCGGAGCAAATGGAGCAGCAGCTCGCCGGAATTGGAGCCGGAGCCGCCGCCTCTGGAGAAGAAGGTGCCGTTGATTCCGGCCACCCCAAGCTCCGCCGCGACCACGCCTCGCCTCGCCGTCGTCTTCCACTTAGTTCGCCCGCATCGCCAACCCCGCTGGAGCCCTGGTACGCCCCCAGTAGACCTCCACCGAGCCGCTAGGGTTCGAGCTCGCCGGCGACCCGTCCGTCGTCGACGACGACCCTCAGCCGTAGATCTAGCCTCTAATCGCACGACCCACAGCACGCGTACCGTTTTGTGTTTTAAAGAGTCACTGACAAGTGGACCCCCCTGTCAGCTGAGCCCCGTGCCGCGTAGCGCCACTGGGCCGGCCCATTTCCTTTCCTGCGCAAGCCCGTAGATTCAAATCTAGGTTTTTCTTTTTAGTTAGAATATAGTTTCTGTCCAGTGTTTCAAAATTCAATTCTGTGAGTTTGATAAATCCAAATTACATGAAACTAATTTTGTCTGAAAGGTATTGAAATGCTCTATCCAAGCCCATTGGATTTGATTCATTTAGAGTTATAGAATTCTCCTAATAAAAATAAGAAGACATAAGCTTTTGCAACTTGAAACATTTTTGTAAAATCAACCAAGTTAGATTTTGAGTTGATTCCAACTCTCAAAAATCACATTTCATCATATCTATCAAAATATGTAAGAATATTAAGGTTTACAGGCAGTGACTTTGGACTAGTACCAAAATAATGCTATATAGGCATTTCTAGTCACTTTAAATCATTAAATAATGAACTTAAACCAAAGTAATATTGATCCAACCTTTAAATCTCATTCCCACATGTTAGAATATGTGGTGAGGACATGTGTCCACATGATCCCATATTTTGGTGGTGAATATTAAATTTTAGTTAATATTTCAATGAGTAGAAATTACTTTTCCAAAATAAAAAGGTTGAAACTATTGAATTAAACTTGTGATGCTTGTGATGATAATAGATCATCAATCGTGTGGTTTAGAATAATACTTAGCCTAGTTAAGGATTGTTTGGTGATTGTGCACTCCCTATGTATTTCTAGACGATAGTACCGACCAAGCCTTCGAGGAGGAGGAGTTCTACCAAGAAGAAGAAGAAGAAAACTTCAACCACTGCACCAACCTAGGCAAGCTATTAGTGGCAAGCTAACCCTTGCAAACATGCTTTAGTAAGCTATTGTAGCAAGCTAGAATAAAACTAGATAGTTTAGTAAGGATGCCTTAAGCATACTTTGATCACACCCCCTTTTACTATGAGTACTCCAAGTCTTATTAACAAGTTTTACCCCCCTTAGTTTACACAAAGTTCTTTAATTAATTTTGAAGGTAGCATAAAGAGTATAAAACTTGACCTACTTAGAAACCTTTAGATGTCATTCTATGGCATGAGATTGATCCCACCTTTCCACCTTAGTGAACACTCTTAACCTAGTGTTTTAGAATAGATCAAAACTTGAGTCACTTTAGATGGGAACACTTGGTGAAAATGAGTTGTGAAAACCTTGGAATGATGAGTCATTCTATTGAGATGTTTTGACATGTGTTGAGAAACACAATTGATTTATGATGATGAAAATGATGAGGCATGAGCCTTAACCCTTTTATAAAACTGATGGTTGGATTCGGATGCGATACCATTCCAAATTTGCATACAACCACATTACCTGAATTGGGTAAGGCTTAGCTGGAAATTTATATGCATTAGTATTAGTTCCCTCACGGGAGAGGTTTGAGCTGAGGCTACCTCTCAATGATGTCCACCTATGCAGTGCCCAAGATGACTGATGGTCATGGTTGGGAGGCCATGCTCATAGGAGAGGTGCTTGTACTAGGGTGTGTAAAGGGAAGGTTATGTTTGATTATCTGCATACTAAGTATGATGATTCAGGTTATCCACGGATGTATCGAATCTTGTGGTGAAAGTGTACCACCTCTGCAGAGTGTCAAACTATTGAATAGCAGCGTCATGATTATGGACAGTTGGAATGGCCATACTGTTTCGTTGTCAGATGTTTTCTAAATAACTTGAAATGGATTATGACCTTTGACTTGACCACAACAAGGTTGTATTAATGATAAATAGCTTCCTAACTTAAGTGATTCTAGAACTTTACTTTATCTTTTCTTGCTTCAGAACTCAGCTTAGGTTTCAAACTTAACTTGATAGTTATTCTTTAAATTCAGCACTTTAACTTAGAATCATAACCCTTGCTAGTAGTAGTTTGCGAGTACTTAAAGAGTACTCATGGCTTTTGTCCCTGGCTATTATCATGGCCAGACTATGAAGGAGTTTATCAAGATGATGGTAAGCAGGACGGCTATGATAACTAGGACTATCGCCAATCGACATTACTGTGCCTGAAGATGGACCCCACCGCTACACTATCGTTTATTTCCGCTGCTTGTTGTATTAAATACTGGATCATGAGATCCGTATTTGTGTAAAACCTTATGTATGGTTTGTAATGGATGATGTACTGTGATATCCAATCCGTTATGTCTCGCAAAAAATGGTAATCCTGGGATTGCGAGGTATGGCATAACGGGCATCTGGGATTAAAAATCCGGGTGTTGACAATTTACTTGCTTTATCAAAAACCCCTAAAAATCCATTTGCTAAGTATTTGCAGAGAATTCCTGATCCATACCACTAGCCAGCACCTTCTGCTCCTTGTTGGGTTCGACACTCTTACTTATCGAAAATACTGCGATACACCCCGTAGGTTTGTGGGTCATCAAGACTATTTTCTAGCGCCGTTGCCAGGTAGTGAAGCGCTAATGGAGAGTGGAACTGGTAAAGGAAACTTCTACTATGAGTATTGTTTACTTCTGCTAGTTGCTTTATTTTCGTTATGGATAATTCACTGAGTTTCTTATTTGGTAATGCTACTACCACTACTAAGGTAGTAGATAAGCCACCACCTGCTAAGAATGATGTTTTCAAAATACCTACAAGAATTATTGATCGTGTTATGGATAATTACTATGTTGGGGATGGAACTATCCATCCCGGTGATCATTTACTCTTTATACACGAATTATGCAGGTTGTTCAAGTGTGCAGGTATTACTACAGATCAAGTTAAGAAGAAGTTATTCTCATTATTGCTGAAAGGAAGAGCTGAGGAATGGTATAAGCTGCTGAAGAATGGTCAAGCTCTGTAATGGGAGGAAATAGTGTCTCTCTTTTATTCAAAATTTTATCCTCCTAGTGAGATTCATAAAGATCGGAATCAAATATACAACTTTTGTCCTCTTGATGGAGAGAGTACAACTCAAGCTTGGGGGAGATTGAAGTTACTAATGCTCAAATGTCCCATTCATGAGCTCCCCAACAATATTATTATCAATAACTTTTATGCAAGGCTCCCTCTACATGACAAGGATTTATTGGATGCTTCTTGTGCTGGATCATTCACTCGTATGGAAGAAGAAGCTAATTGGTATCTTCTGGACCGTATTCAAGACAATGCTAAAGCTTGGGAGAATGACAAAGGTAGAAAGTCAGGTATAAATTATGATTATGAATGCATTGAATCTTTTATGGGAACTGATGACTTTAAAAATATTAAAAATGCTTATGGTCTAGACTCTCAAGCTATTGCTTCTTATTTTAAGGCTTTTGCTTCCTATATTGAAGTGCCTAAAAAGAAGTGGAATAAGTATCATGAACCTTATAAAGATATTGCTAAGAGTGTTCCTACAAGAAATACTGAAGTTTATACTGCTAATCATGTTTTACCTAAACCTTACATTGAGAAAATGACTTTCCCAGTTAAGATAAAGGAGCACTCTATGACAGCTAGTATGGTTAATGAAAGTACAAGAAAAGCTGTTGAACCTGATAAAAAATTGGTTGATGAACCTATAATAGCAAATGTGAAAGACTTTGTTACTAAGTATGAAAAAGAGGGACACACTATCCTTTGTAAGGATACCTCTAATATTGTTTCACATAGTAGTGTTATGAGAGCTGGCATTCCTGTGTTTTCTGTTAAAATAAGCGATCAGTGCTATGATGGTCCTTGTGATAGTTATATTGTTAAGTTTATGCATGATACTGAAAGTTACTATGAGAGAGGGAAAAGTGTTCTTATGCATCTCAATAATATCAAGTTTCCTCGTTTTATGCTGAAAGTTTTTATGTTGCACTTCTTTTGCCTTCTTATGCAAGTAGCCTCTGGTTTCAACAACTTGTTTGTTTACAAAATTCCCTTGCATAGGAAGTGTGTTAGACTTAAATGTGTGTATTTTTGCTTCTTAATTCTCTCTTTAACTTCAATTCATATTCCTATGAGAGCATCTTCAAAATTATCATGCCCATCTTAATGGCTATAAAGAAAGAGCTTTTTGGGAGACAACCCAATTTGTTTTTGCTTTCAGTTTGTTGTTGTGTATTTGAGTCTTGGAAATTATTACTTCGGTAATAACTGCTCCTTATCCGTTTTGTTTGGTTTTTGTGTCAAGATCAACCTCTAATGAGAGAGAAGTAAGATTTGGGAAAGTTACTGTCCCGAAACAGATTTTTGTGCTTCACCATAAAAATTCGTGAGAGACCTCTGTATGTCGGATTGAGCTGTAATTTTTTGTACTTCTGCCCCAGGTTGTTATTTAACTTTCGTTAGTTTTGAACGTTTTGATTTGAGCAACAGAAGATTTTCTAAAAAATTGATCTTTACCTGCTGGTCTGTTTTGACAGATTTTGCCACTCTTGCATTTGCTTCTTTATTCGATTTCCTTTTTGAATTCTTTTTGGGTTTTCGGAAGGAGTTGCTTCAGTAGATTATGTTTTGATGGTTTTAAGTTGAAGTTGGACTCAAAAGGTTTTATCACTTCACTTATGCTAATGTTGCTAATGAGAAATGTATGAAGTTTTGTGTGAAAGAAATTTCCAGGTAGTGGATATAATGGTGTAATAAGGAAGAGAAGGGTTTTATGACTCAAGTAATAAGTGTATGAAGATGAAGATATCGATGATATTCAAGTGGTGACTCCGGAAGAATCTACTAGATACCAAATTCAGAGACCTGCAGAGTCCGCTTTCAAATAGGTAACAGTTATGGTAAGAAAAGTTCCGGAAAATACTATCCAACTATATTTTTGCAGTCTTTAGTCAATAAGGAAAGATACGAAGCGAAAGAGGGACAGAAACGGAGCCAGGGTGGCTCACACCACCCTGTGGTGCGGGCCCTCCCCTGGCCGCGCCACCAGGTGGTGAGTCCACCCCGGACTCCACCTCCGACTCGTTTTCTCCATGTACCTTCCTTTTGATATGAAACTTCGTAATATATAACCCCCCGGATCCCCTGAGGTTTGTATATCGTGTTTTCGTTGTGTTTTTGTTTCGATCTGTTTCTGCCAGGACATACTCTTTGAAAAATTAGAAGCACCATGGTGTCCGCCAAGGATAAAGGGAAGGAGCCTATGGAGGAAGACCTCCAAGACCCCGGGAAGGAGAAGGAGATCAAGAGTGAAGGTGAAGAGGAGTAGGGCCAACATCCGCACACCGGCACTACCATTGCAAGCATTGGAATGGTGACAAAACCTGCCAGGGTTAGAAGGACTGCATGGATGCAGACTGGGGAAAAGCTCCTCGTCATAGTTTGGCTCCACGGTCACTTCCTCCACACACCAAGAATCCCTTCCATACCTTTATCCATAACCATGCAGGAAAAGAAGACTCCAAGAGGGAAGAACAGAAAAAGAATCATAAGAGCTAGGATCCACAAACTGAAATGATTATGAGCCGTATTGAGCACAACTCAGAGTTGATTCGTACTCTCACCTTTGAGATTGAAGACTTGGGGAAACTGATCAAAGAGCTCATTGAGAGGATACCACCACCTGAGGAGTAATTCGTCATCAGGTTTGGCATCCCCTTGGTTTGTTCCAAGCTTGGGGGAGTGCCGCGGTATCAGATCACTATCTTCTATCTTTTTACCTTATTAGCAGAGTCATATCATGAATAGAGGAGTTTTTATGTAGTATGGTTTGCATTATGGAAGTGTCCCCTCTCTCATTAGATATGTATCCCTTGGTGTGAGTTGCCGTTATGGAATATTAATGAGAAGTTCTATCATTCACTCTTTTGCATAGCTTATATTAGTTTTCAATTCATGGTTATATGATTGATCTTGTTGTTAGTATTGGTATCACTTTGGGATCATTGAGTTAATTTAGTTGGTTTTGGCAAACCTGGCTCGGTCAGTAGCAACACTATTTTTGAGAGTTGAATGAAAAAGATAGAAGTACTCTAGAGAAAAAAATCATCATCTTTCTTTCTTGATTTGCTCATAAGTCTAGTATTCTCTAGTTAAGATCTTTTGTGCTTCCAAGGAAGATTGCATGTTTGTCTTTATCACTTGTATGTTTGTTTGTTTCCTTCAACTCTTGTACTTGCTACCCAGCCTTCCTAGCCAAAAACCTGTACTGAGAGGGAATTCTTCTCGTGCATCCACTCCTTTAAACCAAAACCTTTGCCATTTGTGTCCACTATACCTACCTATTAGCATTATTGCTATTCCAAGTAAATTCTTGTTTTATCTACCTCCCAAATTAAACTTGTTTATGTGAAAATTAGTGATTAAAGCTCTCACGAACTTGATGGCACACTTTACTTTCTTGCACTTAATAAACTTGAACCATTGTGCTCACCTATGTTGCGTATATGCTTGCACTTTGTAAGTTGTGAATTAGCAAAACCATGCTGTCATGGGGAACACTTTCAACATTGCACTCGTACTTTGTACCTAGTTGATATCATGTTCTTTTGTCTATGGATGTCGCCGGTGTGAAATGAAAGGGGATCTTGTAAGTCCATGGAGTTATGCATGTGTGTTAGAGAAATGCCTGGGCCGCTGGTCTAATCCATGCTGACATGGTGGAAACCTGCAGCGTAACCATAACGAGTATCTATGAAGCATTCTTCTTATAAAAAAAGAGATAGAGATTGAGAAAAATAGAAAAGGAAAAAAGAGATATTATGAAAAGAGGAAAGAGAGAAAAAAGCACCATATTCCCATGGTAAATAAGAAGATTGCTGAGATGCTTGTTGTCTGCTTGCCTTGTCATTTTGATATGGGGATTCTTCCGTATCATCGAGCAAGGGGTACCCCGTTGGCGGTTCTCTATGATACACATATGCTTACGATGATAAGAACTTACCGGTGACTAAACTTGAGTAGCATGAGGAGCGGCCCTCGTATTCAAGGGACATGAGATTCTCAACTTACAACTTGTCAATGCATATCCTCATATTTGATCACTTTAACCTTAATCACCTAAATATGCCTATGATAGGGGCAATGAGAGCTGAAAGCTAGTAAGTATCATAATTTTTGGGAGCTCTTTATGAGACTTGCAATCCCTGCTTCCCTCTTTGAAGGGCCTTTCTTTTACTTTGTAGTTGAGTCAGTAAACCTACTCCCTTCTATCTCAGCAAGTATTTTGAGTTGTTGTGTTTCATTCATTCATATGATGATTTATTCAATCATGTTTCTTATGTTCCTTGTTTTGCACATTGCTCTTATCTTGATGTTTACTGCTTTGAAAGCTATCATTGAAAAAACCAGCTATTTGTGAGCTCCAGCAAATTATCAACTATTCTTCGACCAAGAGCTAAGTTTGCCATTACCAATTATGATTCACTTTATGTATCTTTATTGTGTTTCCTTTACTCATTACAAGTTGAGTTATATAATAGGGAGTTGTCTTCTATTATGATCTATGTATTTGATTAATGTGATGCTTCTTGTCCGTATTCTTTTATCGACTCTTCACTCCATAAACCTGAGGCCTGATACATTGCAAATGTATCTATATTTTTTGATGTTCCATGCTTGGTTTTATCCACTTTCTTGTGTTTTGTTCCAACTTTGGAGTACTTTTCATATGATTTCTTGGACTAACCTATTAACAAGACCACTGTGCCAGCTGCCTGTTTTCTGCCTTTTTTGGTTCCAGGAAACTCAGAAAATGAATATTCTCGGAATTGGATGGGACAAAAGCCAAAGTGCCTATTTTTCCGGAAGTCATCAGATGCCAGAGTACGAGACGGAGAGGGGCCAGGGGGCCACCACACCACCTGCACCTGGCCCAGCCGGCCAGCTAGGGGTGGTGAGGCCAGCTGGCACCCCCGGCCTCCTTCCGACTATAAGATGCCTCGGGATGTAAACCCTAAGTGCCCGATCAAAATCCACGAAAGAGTTCAGAGCCGTCATCTCCATCCCTAGATCGGGGATCTGAAGCTCTTCCGGCACCACGGAGAGGAATTCACCACAGGCCTTCTTCACCACCATGCAAGCCTCCGGTGTGATGCGTGAGTAGTTCAACCTTGGAATACGGATCCATGTAGTAGCTAGATGGCTGGTTCTCCTCCTTTGTGCTTTCATGTCTAGATCTTGTGAGCTCCGTTCATAATCAAGTTCATCTATTTGTAATTCTGCATGTTGTGTTTGCGGGGATCCGATGGATATTGAGATGCTATTTCAGATTGATTATTGATTCTATCATGTCTTTGTTATTTGTGATCTTGCATGCTTTCCATTGTTAGTAGCTATCTTGGCCAAGTAGATGCTAGCAACTCCAAGAGTTAGTATTTATGCTCGATAGTGGGTTCATGCCTCCGTGTAACTGGGAAGTGACAGAAATCTCTAAGGTACTAGATGTGCTGTTCCTACTAGGTAGAAAACAACAATCCTTTGTTCATAGAACAATCATATTGTTTACTTTACACGCCGTTCGTAAAGCAATAATCTGTTGCTTGCAACTTAATACTGGAGGGGGTTCGGATGATAACCTGAAGGTGGATTATTAGTCATAGATGCAGTTGGATGGCGGTCTATGTATAATGTTGTAATGCTCAATCAAGTTCCAAAGGAGTCAAGATGATTAGTATATCCATGTATTGCTTTCTCGATGTTTGTCAATTGCCCCGATGTAATTTGTTCACCCAGCATGTTATCTATATTAAGGAAAGCCACCTCTAGTGAACTATGGATCCCGGTCCTTGTCTTTTACATTCAATCTACAAACTGTTTACTTCTTTGTGTTTATTTTCTGCAAACTTTTACTTCTTTCCATTCGATACGTTTAATCCTTTGTTTTACGCAAAACACGGTGAGATTGACAACCTCATCGCAAGTTGGGGACAAACTTCTGTGGTTGTGTTGTGCAGGTCTCCACGTTGCTAATAGCACCGGTAGTGCGCCTTGCCAAAGCTCAGCTAGTAACATCTTTGGGGTGTTTCCTTGCTCCTACTAGTTGGATTAAACCTTGGTTTCATAATTGAGGGAAACTTGCTGTTGTGCTCATCATACCTTCCTCTTGGGGTTCCCAACGAGCTCTACATCAACCACGCACCAACACTTTTCTAGGCGCCGTGCATTGAGCCATCAAGCATTTTTATGGCGCCGTTGTCGGGGAGTCAAGGACATCTTCACAAGGGGAGTCCCTCATAACCAATCTCTTTACTTTGTTATTTTTGTTTTGCTTAGTTTCTTTTGCTTTGTCTGCTTGTTTCTTTATCAAAAACACATAAAAAATAGTTTTACTAGTTTGCTTTATTTTTTAAAACACACAAAAAAATTAGTTCCTATCTTGAGTTGCCACTATGTCTAGCCTTGCTCCAATCACTATGTCACCCGAGGAAATTATTTTCACTTTTAAACAAGGAATTGAGGAAAGTTTTAAGGAAGCTTGGTCTAGAATCTCTGATCTACATGAAAAAACTGAGCCTAAAATGACTCAAAGCTTGTTCCTTAGCTGTTTTTACCTTGGGATTGCTCTTTGCTATAGATATGCTTTAGTTGCTGTTGTGGGAGGAGATTTCCTCCAATGTAATGAGGATGATGCTATAAATGCCATAAAGAAATTGATCCTCACTTACAACTTGCCTAGCCAAACTGATATTTCTTTTGCAAGAATATTTGCTAGACTGAACACTCTTGAGACTAGCACTACTAGCTTAAAAGATTGCTATAATACGCTTAGGGAGTATCATAATTATGTCCCAATAAATTCTGAACCATCAAAGTGGATCCCTACAGTAAAGATTGAGATAAACACTGAAACTTTTCAAGCTCGCTGTGATATCATGTCTGAACTTTGTCTTATGCCCAAAGATATTTATGAATCTTTGAAAACTTGGGGGCTTACTGAAGGAGGAAAAGAAATATCTCTTGCTAATAATGCTACCATATTACCTATTGGAATAGCTGAATGAGTGTTTACAAAGATCCTTGGGAAAATGATTTCTACTGATTATCTTGTTATTGAATGTGCAGGAAAAGGACAAATTATACTTGGAAGGTCCCTATTAGAACTCCTTGGAGCAATAATAGATGTGGAAAAAGGGACCATGCACATTTCTTATCCACCAAACAATCATATTTTCCCCAAGGTTAAGAATAAAAGTAAGAGAGGTAAGGGCAAGAAATTTGGTTTTAATGCTTCTTCATTTGAGAACACTTGATTCTTTCTTGCTTCTTATGCCTAACTTAAAGGAGTTAAAGAAAAGTACTTATTGGGAGATAACCCAAAAGTTTTAGATGAGTCTTGGAAGTTATTACCTCTGTAATAACCTCTCCTTATCATTTTATTTGCTTTTTGTGCCAAGAGTAACCTCTAATGAGAGAGAAGTAATGATTGGGAAAGTTGCTGTCCCGAAATAGATTTATGTGCTTCACCGTAAAAATTCGTGTAAAATCTCTGAACGTCTTTTTGATGCGTGAGTTTTTGTGCTTCTGACCCAGGTTGTTATCTAACTTTCGTTAGTTCAACACTTTTTGATTTGAGCAACAGAAGGTCTTCGAAAAAATTCGTCTTTACCTGCTGGTCTGTTTTGACAGATTTCTGCCATTTTCTGCATTTGCTTCTTGTTGGTTCCTTCTTGAGTTCTTTTGGGGAATTGAGCTTTTTGAGGGAAGTGCTACAGTAGCTAGTGTTCTAATGGATGTTTATTTGGTGTTAGAACTGAACCTTAAGACTTATTTATCTTGAGTGCACTAATGTTGCTAATAAAGATTGTGTGAAGTTTTGTATGAAGGAAAATTTTCAGGTGTATGGAAGGAATGAGTAATGAGATGAAGGATGGACTAAAGCTCAAACTTGGGAATGCCACACGTGTCACCCCAAGAAATATCCAAGAAGTACAAGCGTCAAAGCTTGGGTATGCCCAAGGCATCCCCTTCTTCATCAATAAAAATCCCAGGTTCCTTCCAAACGCTTCATTTTTATTGTTTCATGCACAGTTGTGTTGTTCTTGGAGCGTCTTCTTTTTCGCTTTCATTTTGTTTTTTCGTTTGCTTGGTTTGCTTAGTTTTCTGAATAAATTGGTTGGACCCCCTCTTTCATACATTGGTTTGCAAATAGTTTGGTTTGGTTTGGAAAAGAGTAGGAAAGTCCATGCTTATGTGGTAAAAAGAGCTTGTTTTTGACTGTGGCCTATGCTTTGTCATGCCATGCTTGATATTGTTTTGGCTTTATGCTTAGTATTCTTTGCTTTAGCATGACTTGTTATAAACAATTGAGATTGCTTAATGTGCCTTGGATGAATCATGCGTTGTTTTAGCATATTAAAGCATAGTATAGTGGTATTCTCCTTTGATGCTTTATTTGGGTTGACTTGGTGCATGCTCACACCATGTTATGACTATCTCAAGTCACCATAGCCTTTATGATCCTTTAGTTTTCAACTTGTATTATCACTTTATGCTTTCATCAATGATGTTTTGTCGCTCTGCATGATTATGGCCATTATTGCTCTCTTAGTTTATCGCTCCCAGTCTTTTGCTAGCCTCCACAACAAAGTATGAGTTCCACTCATGCATCCAACTCCCTAAACCAAGTTATTCCAAAGAGTCCACCATACCTACTTACTAGCTTATGCTATTCCAAGTATATTCATGCTTTTGTTTACCTTCCAAATTAAACTTGTTATGAGAAAACTAGTGATTAAAGCTCTCACGAACTTGATGGCACACTTTACTTTTCTTGCCCTTAATAAACTTGAACCATTGTGTCTTCTATGTTGTATATGCTTGCACTTATTTGTCGTGAATTAGTAGAACCATGCTTTCATGGGGAACGCTTTCAACATTGCACTTGGTACTTGTACCTAGTCGATATCATGCTCTTTTGTATATGGATGTCGTCGGTGTGAAATGAAAGGGGAGCTTGTAAGTCCATGGAGTTATGTATATGTGTTAGAGAAATGCAGGCATGGTCTAATCCATGCTGACATGGTGGAAACCTGCAGCATAACCATAATGAGCTGTCTATGAAGCATTCTTCTTATAAAAAAAGAGTCCTATATTGAGAAAAAAGAGAAAAGAGAAAACAGGAGATACTATGAAAAGAGGAAAGAGAGAAAAAAGCACCATATTCCCATGGTAAATAAGAAGATTGCTGAGATACTTGTTGTCTGCTTGCCTTGTCATTTTGATATGGGGATTCTTCCGTATCATCGGGCAAGGGGTACCCCGTTGGCGGTTCTCTATGATACACATATACTTACAATGACAAGAACTTACCGGTGACTAAACTTGAGTAGCATGAGGAGCGGCCCTCGTATACAAGGGACATGAGATTTCTAACTTATACTTTGTCAAGCATGTACACCATAGTTTGTTCACTTTAACCTTAATCACTTCAAGATGCTTATGATAGGGGCAATGAGAGCTAAAAGCTATAAGTACCATAATTTTTGGAAGCTCTATATGAGACTTGAATCCCTACTTCCTTTTACAAAGACCTTTCTTCCACCATTATATTGAGTCTCCACCTTCTATCTTTATGCACCTACTTTGAGAGCATAGTGGCCATTCTTAGTTCTATGTGCATTGTCCCAAGACTAGTTGATTGATGCATACTTTGATATTACTTGTTTTAAACTATTGTATCTAGTCACTCTTATGAACTTTGAAGGTGTCCTATGCATTTATATTTGCTACTATATTGAGGGACAAGCTGAATACTATTATGCTATGTTTTCTTTATGTGAAACAAACAAACGTCTTGCAAAGCATTGTTATTCATGAATCTTTTGTTTGTGCCTTTTCATGTTGCATCATAGTTTCTTTGCTTATTTGTAGAACTTTTCTTTCATGTTATGATTGAAGTACTATGATCCCAGCTTTGAATGTTTTACAAATACTTTGATCAAGTCTTTGATGGTGCATGTCACCTCAAAAATTATTCTTTCTTTTTATCACTTACCTACTCGAGGACGAGCAGGAGTTAAGCTTGGGGATGTTGATACGTTGCAAATGTATCTATAATTTTTGATGTTCCATGCTTGGTTTTATCCACTTTCTTGTGTTTTGTTCCAACTTTGGAGAACTTTTCATATGATTTCTTGGACTAACCTATTAACAAGAGCCATAGTGCCAGCTGCCTGTTTTCTGCTGTTTTTGGTTCCAGGAAAGTCAGAAAATGAATATTCTCGGAATTGGACGGGACAAAAGCCAAAGTGCCTATTTTTCCGGAAGTCATCAGATGCCAGAGTACGAGACGGAGAGGGGCCAGGGGCCATCACACCACCTGGCCGCACGGCCCAGCCTGGCCCACGCCAGGGGGTGGTGAGGCCAGCCCCAGCACCCTCTCGGCCTCCCCTTCCGACTATAAGATGCCCTCGGGATGTAAACCCTAAGTGCCCGATCAAAAATCGATGAAAGAGTTTGTAGCCACCGTCATCTCCATCCCTAGATCGGGAGGGATCTGAAGGTCTTCCCGGCACCCTGCCGGAGAGGGGAATTCACCTTGGAGGATGATGGGTTCGTAGCATGGAAAACAAAAAAATTCTACCGCAAGAACGAACAAAACTCAGATCTAATCTAGATAAAAGCCAAGATCTAATCTATTAGACATGTGCAACGAGATAGATCTGTACTAACCCTTGTAGACCCGAAAGCGTTACGAGATCGGATCTCGTGGTTGATGTAGTCGATCACTTGCCGATCTCAAGATCGAGTAGACGATCCTTCCAGGCAGCGTTGCAGCGCTTCGCGATGGGTCACGTGCAGAGTCGAAGCAGACCTTCCTCTCCCTGTTCCAGCGAGCAGCGGAGGTAGTAGATCTCTCCACGGAATCCCAACAGCACGACGGTGTGGTGGTGGTGGTGGAGTAGAGAATTCTGCAGGGCTTCGCCTAAGTCAGAGCAGAGGGAAGGAGGAGGAGAGAGGCAACTTGAGATCTAGAGAATAGAAGGGGCAAGGGGGTTTGTGCCTCCACCCCTCTATTTAAAGGAAGGAGGCGCCATGGGGAGGTGGAGTCCTTGTAGGACTCCCCTCTCCCATGGCCGACGGATCAAGGAGGTGGGGGGAGAGTCCTACTCCCCCACGAATCCTTGTTTTACCCCACAAGGATTCCTTGATCCTTTCTTGGTTTTCAAGCAAACTCCAAGAAATCTTCTAGAACCTTCCGGAACATTCCGAAACCTTCTAGAATCCCCATAGAAATACTCCGGAACATTTCCTAACTTAGAAAATGATCCCCAATATATGAACCTTATTCCCCAGACAATTCCGGATCTCCTCGTGATGTCCCGGATCCAATCCGAGACTCCGAACAACATTCTGTCTCCAACGCACATTCCATATCTACTTAAAACAACTTCCAACCTTAAGTGTGTCACCCTACGGTTCGTGAATATGCAGACATGATGGAGACACCTCTCGATCAATAACCATCAGGGATCCGAGATCCATAACAGCTCCCACATACTCAACAATGAATTTGTGATCGATAGAACCATTTAACATACGAAACCAATTCCCTTTGTCACGCGATACTCTACTTATCCGAGGTTTGATCGTCGGTATCTCCATACCTAGTTCTACCTCGTTACTGATAAGTACTCTTTACTTGTTCCATGATATGTCATCCCTTGTGACCTAGTCACATGCTTGCAAGCTAACTAGATGACATTCCACCGAGAGGGCCCAGAGCATATCTATCCGTCATATGGATGGACAAATCCCAATCTTGGTCCATGCGCTTCAACACATACTTTCAGAATACCCAATGACACCTTTATAACCACCCAGTTACGAAGCGGTGTTTGATGTCATCAAAGTATCCATCTGGTGATGGTGATTAACATAACCTCATGGTCGAAGGATTAGGTTACTATGCATTTGAAAGCTTGTAGCAAAACGAACTTAATGACTTGATCTTATGCTATGCTTACTATGGGTGTGTGTCCATCACATCATTCTCCTAATGATATGATCTTGTTATTAACGACATCCAATGTCCATGATCAAGAAACCATGATCATCCATTAATCAACAAGCTAGCTTAACAAGAGGCTTACTAGGGACTCTTTTATGTTTACAAAACACACAAGTATTAATGTTTCCGGTTAATACAATTATAGCATGGGATGTAAACATTTATCATAAACATAAAGATATAATAATAACCACTTTATTATTGCCTCTTGGGCATATCTCCAACAGTCTCCCACTTGCACTAGAGTCAATAATCTAGTTAAAAAACTTGTGCATTCAACACCTATGGCTTTCTGGTGTTGTATAGACACTATTGCTAGTGGTAAACATAATCTTCGGATCTGACACTTCCAGGTCCGTGTATATTTGCATGTCCTTGCGTCTCTACGCATTACTCATTCTCCAATGAGATGGCATTGTATAAATTTGGTCCTTTGGTGAGACCTTTAGTTCCTTGGGATTAAATCATGTTGATACAATTGTCATACAATGTATCTTCATAGTATTATCCCGCTATGAACCACACCTAGTTTGATAACAAACTACTTGACGCAAATGCCCTCATTTGCTGCTACAATAGCAGTCATATACTTAGCCTTTTGTTGTAGTATCTGTCACAATGTTTTAACTTTGGTACTCAACCAAATCCGTTATGGAACTTCCTTTCCATTACATTGTGCCACCCATAGTTTAAATTGAGATAAACTTAATTTGTGACAAAACTAGTATCAATGTAACAATTTACAATGAACTATTTGTCACCACTATATAAATAATATATTCTTAGTTCTTCCAAAGATCATAGGAATATCCCTACTATTGTCCAATGATCATCTTATGAGTCATTCTGGTATATGCTCATAACATTTAGAGCATAGGACATATCTGGATGTGTACATCTCAAAGAATGATTGATCAAAATATTCTTGTGATTTCACCAAGTATCAAAACACTTGAATCTCGTGTCAACACACTTGAATCTTGATTCAGTCCTTTCCGTGCATGAAGAACCTTTCTTGTTGTTTCCATATTGAACTCATTCAACATCTTATCTATGTACATTTGGCAAAACCATATTAGCGCCTCAATCTATCCATATAGACATTGATGCCTAATTCTTGGGTTATGCCTAAGTCTTTCATCGAAATGAAATTCTTAACCTGTGTCAATAAAAGATACATCTTTTCTAATCAACGATATGTCTTTCACATAATGTATTAGAAATATGTCTTAGCGCTCCCACTTAATTTCTTGCAAAAATGCAAGCATCTTCATCGTCTCTGATGAAATTAAACCTTTTAACGGTTTCATCATGGTGAAGATTCCAACTCCGCGATGCTCACTTCAACCATTGAAGCTTTGCATACTCTTTTAGCATCCTTTGAATTAACAAAACCCTTTGGATCGTGTCAAGGACACATCCTAGGTAACCATTCTATTAGAAGAACTTGTTTTGTTTGTTCAACTACCATATACCAAAATATATGTAGTGGTTGCTACATTAATCCGTCCAGACTAAATATCGCTATGAAAGGTCAAATCTTATCATAGTCAATTCCTTGAACATTGTCGTAAACTCTTTCCGACATGTCGACTATTTCATAGATGTGAAACATCCATGTCTATTTCTTTATAGATCCATATCATTTGTAAGGTCTTGCACCTTTCGGAGGGTCTTTCAAATTCAAAGCTTGATTTCTCGTGTATGGAATTATCACGGATTTTATGGCTTCAAGCCACTTAGCAAGTCGGGCCCATCATTGCTTCTTTGCATGTAGTCGGTTCATCATTGTCAAACAACAATGATTTAACTCTCAAATCTTGGCATTTGATTACTTACCCGACCTACTTGGTTCAATAGTAACTTAGATCTCCGTGACCACAACCTTTGAGGCACGTGAGCCATGAGCATTGTTGCTGCCTCCGGGACACTTTCCGATGCTGCGCAACTCAGCACATATTAGCCAAGGTTCAACGACCTTGTCAAAGTTCTATTGTCCTCCCACTTAACTTTTCACCAAAATTCCTTCTCAAGAAACTCGACATTCTAAGCGACAAACACTTTTGTCTTCGGTGTTATGGAGGAATACCCAATGGTTATTCGAAATAACCTACAAAGACATGCTCATCCGACTTTGGTTGTAAACACTTTACTTATGCCTAGCATACCAAAAATTTAAGAAAGGACAACCTGGGTTTTATCCCAAACCATGACTTATATGGTGTCATTTCAACGGATCACGATGGAGCTCTTTTCAGTGTAAAAGCGGTAGTCACTAAAGCTTTAATCTTTAAAATATAATGGCAGTTTTATAAACGACACCTTTGATCTTACCATGTCAAACAAGGTTTCATTACATATCTCGAACACTCCATACTCCTATGGTGTTTTGGGAAATGCAAATCCATGGAACGATTCCTCAAATCTTAGGTGTTTTGCTAAACTTGTAACTCAAACATCTTTCTTTATGATCCAATCATAAACTTTTTATTTTCTTGTTACAATGATTTTCCACTTCATCTTGAAAGTCTTTGAACATTTTCAAATGTTTCATACTTCTTCCTTATTGAGTAAGTATATACATATACTCACTCAAATCTTCGGAGAAAGCATATGAAGTTGAAATCCATCGCCCACGACTACACATAATGGACTATATACATCAATATGTACAAATTCCAATCAGTTAGTTGTCCGTTCCTCTTTTTGGCCTACGAACGGAGTTTTAATTATCTCCAGGAAAGTATCACAAGCGTCATTTGATCAAAATCAAAGACTCCAAAAAATCCATCAACACGGAGTTTCTTCATGTATCCCTTTCAATATAATTTAAACAGCGATGTCACTTCGCAAGTGATCTTTCAATTATTTGTCTTGCGACATTTTAGCATTAGTTTTATGGTCGTTATTTCTCCAACTAGACTTGTATATCATCCATCTATTATGGAATACGGTAATTATTTGAACAACCTTTTGTCGTCATAATACCTGATCAAAATAACAATTATTGAAACAAATCTTGAAGGCAAGCTTTGATGTTAACGAGCAACACAACAACCCTTTGTTTGTTTACGATGAGCATCATAACATATTCTCTTGCTAGTTACTTAGGCCATTGCAGTTCATGAATTGTGTTGTCATGTATGACACTTCATACCAACCAATTCGGTATCCAATACCGCAGAACTACATTGTTTAACAAGCAAGGAATACAGCCATAACATGTATCTTCTATATACCTAAGTTGGACATCTCCAATCTTTTCTTTTCTGCCAAATATTTTATAGATTCTCTTTCAACAATTCCTTTTCTTTTAAAAGAATCTATCAACATCAATAGTGGTGTCATTCACATGACACATAGTACAAAGTGTGTATAGTCAAATACTAATACCTTTGGACTTGCACTTTGAAGTGGATCACCTTCATCAAATGTTTGGCATTCTTTCAAAGTTCCATTCTTTAGTAATCTTTTAGTGTAGTAAACATTTTACCTACATCTTCTGTTCATCCTTATCATGACAACTTTCATGATCAAGCTGCTATAGCTTATAAAGGTGAATTGCGAGTATAATGTTTCTTTTCCAAAACCTTTTGGAGGATTAGGACGAATAGCGTCTCCAACCTTCACAAATTCTCATCAAATATGAGGACATATACTCTATCATGTTGTAACCAACACATTGTTTTAGATATCGCAATACCTTTCACATATGATGGTTTCTGAAACATCGCTTTCAGCTCTTAGATAAACTTGATATTAAAAACAATCTTTTGAGTATCAAGAATCATGGAGGCAAACATGATACATTAGATACTAACACTGGAATTGTTACTCTTAATTTAATACTGTTTATTAAACTTGACAGAGTAAACGGAGTTTGCTGAAAGTTTGCAATATGACTTTTAAACTTTAGATTGACACTCAAAACAATATGATACCAGTTCGTAAAGCAAATATCCAGAATTTCTATAGTTCTACTATCTCAACTATAACTAAGCGTAAGGTGGTGAATGGATGCCAATGACTACAACAAACTATGCAAATTCACTTTGATTGTGTTTATGATAAATTGAGTTTGACTAATCCAAATTACAAAAGAACTCCCACTCAAAACAACATCCCTCGAGTTGTTTTAGTGATTACATGAACCAAATCCACTACACCAAGTCCGATCATCACGTGAGATGATGTAGCTTTAAAGGCGAACAATCAACATGTTCATCATATCATCCATATGACTCATGCTTTACCTTTCGATATTCCGTGTTCCGAGACCATGTCTGTACATGCTAAGCTCGTCAAGATTAACCTTAGTATCCGCATGTGCAAATCTGGCTTGCACCCGTCGTATGCACACGTAGAATCTATCACACCCGATCATCACGAGATGCTTCGAAACGACGAGTCTTAGCAATGGTGCCTACTAAGGATCATCTTATAATGCTACCATCATGATCTAAGCAATACAAGATGCATAAAGGATTAACATCACAGGCAATTCATAATTAGTGTGATATGATATGGCCCTTTCTTCTTATGCCTTTGATCTCCATCTCCAAAGCACGGACATGATCTCCATCATCACCAGCATTGCGTCAAGGTCGATTAAGCGCGCTTCATGGTTGTCCATCATCACTAGCAACTATTACAACTACTTGGAATAAAGCCATTACAAGATGAATAGAACGCAGGTCTTAACGAATTAAAGACAACCATTAGGCTCACGCGGTTGCCATATTACAACAAGGATCATTGCATACATCAAATATAATCACAATCACATGATGGCCATATCACATCACAAAAACCCTGCAAAAACAAGTTAGACGCCTCTAATTTTCTTTGCATGTTTTACGTGATTTGGGGCTTTCAAATAAGAACGGATCTTACCTATGAAACTGAACCACAACGTTGATACAAGTGCTATCAAGTGCAAAGTGTAGATTGGATCTATACTATGGTGAGAGAGACAGACACCCGCAAATCCACTTGTGCAAAGCAAGTTACACGTCAAGCGTGGAGCAAGTCTCATGTGCGATGACATGTAAGGTTAGCCGAAGCTTCATCCCACCATACCGCAAGATGCAAAGTACACAAAGCAAAAGGCAACACGAGCACCAACACCCACAAAACCATTGTGTTCTACTCGTGCAGCAGATCTACGCATAGATACGGCTCGATACCCTTTGATGGGTTCGTAGCATGGAAAACAAAAAAATTCTGCCGCAAGAACGAACAAAACCCAGATCTAATCTAGATAAAAGCCAAGATCTAATCTATTAGACATGTGCAACAAGATAGATCTGTACTAACCCTTGTAGACCCGAAAGCATTACGAGATCGGATCTCGTGGTTGATGTAGTCGATCACTTGCCGATCTCAAGATCGAGTAGACGATCCTTCCGGCAGCGTTGCTGCGCTTCGCATGATGGAGGTCACACGTGCGGAATCGAAGCAAACCTTCCTCTCCCCGTTCCAGCGAGTAGCGGAGGTAGTAGATCTCTCCACGGAATCCCAGCAGCATGACGGTGTGGTGGTGGTGGTGGAGTAGAGAATTCTGCAGGGCTTCGCCTAAGTCAGAGCAGGGGGAAGGAGGAGGAGAGAGGCAATTTGAGATCTAGAGAATAGAAGGGGCAAGGGGGTTTGTGCCTCCACCCCTCTATTTAAAGGAGGGAGGCGCCATGGGGAGGTGGAGTCCTTGTAGGACTCCCCTCTCCCTTGGCCGGCGGATCAAGGAGGTGGGAGGAGAGTCCTACTCCCCCACGAATCCTTGTCTTACCCCACAAGGATTCCTTGATCCTTTCTTGGTTTTCAAGCAAACTCCAAGAAATCTTCTAGAACCTTCCGGAACATTCCGAAACCTTCTAGAATCCCCATACAAATACTCCAGAACATTTCCTAACTTAGAAAATGATCCCCAATATATGAATCTTATTCCCCGGACAATTCCGGATCTCCTCATGATGTCCCGGATCCAATCCGAGACTCCGAACAACATTTGGTCTCCAACGCACATTCCATATCTACTTAAAACAACTTCGAACCTTAAGTGTGTCACCCTACGGTTCGTGAATATGCAGACATGATGGAGACACCTCTCCGATCAATAACCATCAGCGGGATCTGGAGATCCATAACAACTCCCACATACTCAACGATGAATTTGTGATCGATAGAACCATTTAACATACGAAACCAATTCCCTTTGTCACGCGATACTCTACTTATCCGAGGTTTGATCGTCGGTATCTCCATACCTAGTTCTACCTCGTTACTGATAAGTACTCTTTACTCGTTCCATGATATGTCATCCCTTGTGACCTAGTCACATGCTTGCAAGCTAACTAGATGACATTCCACCGAGAGGGCCCAGAGCATATCTATCCGTCATATGGATGGACAAATCCCAATCTTGGTCCATGCGCTTCAACACATACTTTCAGAATACCCAATGACACCTTTATAACCACCCAGTTATGAAGCGGTGTTTGATGTCATCAAAGTATCCATCCGGTGATGGTGATTAACATAACCTCATGGTCGAAGGATTAGGTTACTATGCATTTGAAAGCTTGTAGCAAAACGAACTTAATGGCTTGATCTTATGCTATGCTTACTATGGGTGTGTGTCCATCACATCATTCTCCTAATGATATGATCTTGTTATTAACGACATCCAATGTCCATGATCAGGAAACCATGATCATCCATGAATCAACAAGCTAGCTTAACAAGAGGCTTACTAGGGACTCTTTTATGTTTACAAAACACACAAGTATTAATGTTTCCGGTTAATACAATTATAGCATGGGATGTAAACATTTATCATAAACATAAATATATAATAATAACCACTTTATTATTGCCTCTTGGGCATATCTCCAACAGAGGCCTTCTTCACCACCATGCAAGTCTCCGGTGTGATGCGTGAGTAGTTCATCCTTGGACTACGGATCCATGTAGTAGCTAGATGGCTGGTTCTCCTCCTTTGTGCTTTCATGTCTAGATCTTGTGAGGTTCGTTCATGATCAAGATCATCTATTTGTAATTCTGCATGTTGTGTTTGCGAGGACCCGATGGATATTGAGATGCTATTTCAGATTGATTATTGATTCTATCATGTCTTTGTTATTTGTGATCTTGCATGCTTTCCGTTGTTAGTAGCTATCTTTGCCAAGTAGATGCTAGCAACTCCAAGAGTTAGTATTTATGCTCGATAGTGGGTTCATGCCTCTGGTAATCTGGGGAAGTGACAAAAATATCTAAGGTACTAGATGTGCTATTGCTACTAGGGAGAAAACAACAATCCTTTGTTCATAGAACAATCATATTGTTTACTTTACACGCAGTTCGTAAAGCAATAATCTGTTGCTTGCAACTCAATACTGGAAGGGGTTCGAATGATAACCTGAAGGTGGATTATTAGTCATAGATGCAGTTGGATGGCGGTCTATGTATAATGTTGTAATGCCCAATCAAGTTCCAAAGGAGTCAAGATGATTAGTATATGCATGTATTACTTTCTCGATGTTTGTCAATTGCCCCGCTGTAATTTGTTCACCCAGCATGTTACCTATCTTAAGGAGAGCCACCTCTAGTGAACTATGGATCCTGGTCCTTGTCTTTTACATTCAATCTACAAACTGTTTACTTCTTTGTGTTTACTTTCTGCAAACTTTTACTTCTTTCCATTCGATATGTTTAATCCTTTGTTTTCCGCAAAACACGGTGAGATTGACAACCTCATCGCAAGTTGGGGACAAAGTTCTGTGGTTGTGTTGTGCAGGTCGCCATGTTGCTACTAGCATCGGTAGTGCGCCCTGCCAAAGCTCAGCTAGTAACACCTTTGGGGTGTTTCCTTGCTCCTACTGGTTCGATTAAACCTTGGTTTCATAACTGAGGGAAACTTGCTGCTGTGCTCATCATACCTTCCTCTTGGGGTTCCCAACAAGCTCTACATCAACCACGCACCAGCACTTTTCTGGGCGTCGTGCATTGAGCCATCAAGGCCATGTTTATTGAGCTCAGTTTCGCTTGGGGACAAGTGAAGTCTAAGCTTGGGGGAGTTGATACGTCCATTTTGCATCACTATTCTATGTCATAATTCACTGTAATTCATTGATATATTTCATATTGAGAGGTGATACTTATGTTATTTCATCTGTTTTTGCATGGTTGATGACTTTTGGAGCATGGATCGCTGCAGTCAGGATTCTGATGGAAAAGCTGATGTTTGGAGGCAAAATTCGCGAACATCAGAAAATCCGAGAAAATATACAGAAAATCCTATTTTTCCAGAAGACGAAGGATGTCAGAAGAGGGAGTGGAGATGGGCCACAGGGGGCCCACACCACCCCTTGGTGCGGGCAGCCCTAGGCCGCGCCAGCAGGTGGTGTGGCCGCCCTGGCCCACCTCTGATCATCACCACCATCATCACCATCAGCACCCTCATCACCATCTCCATATTGCTGTAACAATTGCGTTGAATCTTGCATAGTTCACAGGGGAAACTTTCCCGGTGTTGATTACTCTTTGTAGTTGATGCTATTGAGTGAACCATTGAATTCTTGTTTATGTTCAGATTGTTATACATCATTATTCCATCTCTGATCATGATCCATATGATGTCTTGTGAGTAGTTCGTTTTGTTCTTGAGGACATGGGAGAAGTCATGTTGTTAGTAGTGGAGTTGTGTTGAGAAAGATTCAATAGTTTGATATTTAAGTTGTGGTGTTCTTCTTCTAGTGGTGTCATGTGAACTTCGACTACATGACACTTCACCTATATGGGCCTAGGGGAATGCATTGTGTATTTGGCTACTAATCGTAGGGGTTGCCGGAGTGACAGAAACCTGAACCCCCATTAGGAAACCATTGCACAAGGGACGTAAGGGTCTTAGAGTTTAAAGTTGTGGTTAGGTTTCTACCTTAATTACTTTCTTGTACTTACGGATGTTTGCAAGGGGTATAATCACAAGTATGTATTAGTCCTAGGAAGGTCGGTACATTAGCACAGGTTCACCCACACAACACTTAGCAAGCTAAAGAAGATTAATCAACTATATGAAGCGAAAACACTTGACTGTCTTCCCATGTGTCCTCGAGAACGTTTGGTCATCTTAAGTAATATAACTGGCTTGTCCTTTGCTGAATAAAGGATTGGGCCACTTGTTGCATTTATTCCTACTGTCTTTTATTTACTCGTACTTCATTTACTTGCTTTATCAAAAAACCCTAAAAATCCGTTTGCTAAGTATTTGCAGAGAATTCCTGATCCATACGACTAGCCAACACCTTCTTCTCCTTGTTGGGTTCGACACTCTTACTTATCGAAAATACTGCGATACACCCCCTATACTTGTGGGTCATCAGTGATCACTAAACGAATAGAGGGATTTCATTTGAGTGGGAATTCCTTTTGTTTTAGTTTAGCAGCATAAATTAAAACTTGAACTCATTATTATGAACATGGTCTAAACACTTTGCAAATCCATTGTAGATGTCTCGCCCACCCACCTTCAACCTTAGCATGTTCCTAGAGAAGGACAAGCTGAAAACTGATGGAACCAATTTCACCGCGTGGTTCCGTAATCTCAGGATCCTCCTAGTTCCCTACAAGTTGACTTATATCATCGAGGCTGAGTTTCCAGCTAAGCCTGCAGATTCTGCCTCCCAGGACGAAAAGAATGTCTAGCAGTCCAAGGCGGATGATTTATCCCTCACATAGAGTGAAATGCTCTATGCCATGGAGTCGGAGCTTCAAAAGCATTTTGAGAAGATGAATTCTTTTGAGATCATTGAAGATCTCAAGGCTGTCTTTGCTCCACAGGCTCGGGTGGAGATGTATGATGCCTTCGAGTTCTTCTTATCTGCCAATATGGAAGAGCACAACAGTATTAGTGAGCATGTTGTCAAAATGTCTGTCTATGTTAAGCGCTTGAATGCCCTGGTTTGCAAAATCTCGGAGGAGCTCGCGATTGATAGGGTGTTGCACTCGCTGCCCCTAGCTATAAGAGCTTGGTGATGAACTACAAGTGTAAGGGATGACTAAGACCCTTGCTGAGGTGTTCGCCATGCTCAAAAATGTTGAGGTTGAAATCAAGGAGCACATAGTGTTGATGGTCAATAATACAACCAACTTTAAGAAGCCGGGGCAAAAGGGCAAGGGAAAGAAGCCTAAGAAGGATGGCAAACCTATTACCAACATCTCTAAGGCTACTAGGCCCGGTCCTAGGCCCGGTGTCGTGTGCTACTAGTGCAAAGGGGATGGGCACTGGAAGCGCAACTGCCCCAAGTACCTTGAGGACAAGAAAGCCAGCAAGATAGCCGCCAAAGACAAAGGTATATTTGATATACATGTTATAGATGTGTTTGTTACTAGCGCTAGGAGTAACACCTAGGTATTTGATACCGGTTCTATTGCTCATATTTGTAACTCTCAATAGGAGCTGCGGAGTAAGAGGCGTCTGGGGAAGGACGAGGTGATGATGCACGTCGGCAACAACACGAAGGTTGATGTGGTGGTCGTCGGCACTTTACCTCTATGTATGTCGTTAGGATTGATTTTGGTTTTGAATAAATGCTACTACGTACCCGTATTAAGTATGAATATTATGAGCGGATCTTGCTTGTTCGAAGATCATTATTCATTTAAATCCGAAACAAATGGTTGTTCTATTTATATGAATGATGTTTTTTATGTTCATGCGCTAGTGTGTAATAGTTTATTGTTTGCTCGATCTTGATTGCAATACTCACATATATAATATTGATGCTAAACGTTGTAAGCATAATGATGATAATTCCATGTTTATGTGGCATTGCTGTCTTGGTCACATTAGCGTAAAGCGCATCAAGAAGCTTCATTCATATGGACTCCTTGAATCATTGGATTTTGAATCCCTTGATACATGCGAGCCTTGCCTCATCGGCAATATGACTAGGACACCCTTCTCCATCACAATGGAGAGGGTTGCAGACCTACTTGGAATCATACATACAGATGTATGCAAACCAATGAGCGTCTCAAAACTCAATGGTTATCATTATTTTGTTACATTTACTGACGATTTGAGTAGATATGGACACATCTACTTAATGAAGCACAAATCTGAAACCTTTGAAAAGTTCAAGGAATTTCAAAAGGAAGTAGAGAATCAACTTAATAAGAAAATCAAGCACCTTCGATATGATCGAAGAGGCGAGTATTTGAGTTATGAGTTTAACATGCACTTGATGGACTGTGGGATCATACCACAGCTTACGCCAACCGGGACACCATAGCGTAAATGTGTGTCGGAACAACATAATCGTACTCTATTGGATAGTGTGCGGTCGATGATGTCTTTGACTGGTTTGTCTATATCGTTTTGGGGATATGCATTAGAAAATGCCGCTTTTATTTTAAACCGAGGACCGTCCAAATCTGTGGAGATAACCCCATATGAGATATGGTATGGCAAGAAGCCAATGTTGTCATTTCTGAAAGTTTGGGTATGTGATGTCTACGCACTTCTATTCTTGTAGACAGTTGTTGGGCCTCCATGTGCAGAGGTTTGTAGAACAGCAGCAAGTTTCCCTTAAGTGGATCACCCAAGGTTTATCGAACTCAGGGAGGAAGTGGTCAAAGGTATCCCTCTCAAGCAACCCTGCAATCAAGATACAAGAAGTCTCTTGTGTCCCCAACACACCCAATACACTTGTCAGGTGTATAGGTGCACTAGTTCGGCGAAGAGATAGTGAAATACAAGTGGTATGGATATAAGACAACGGTGCCAGAAAATAGCTTGATGGCGTGGAAGAGACTAAAGGCAAACTAAAATAAAGATGGCAACAAGCAAACATGTAACAGATCTAGTTGCAAACGATGTCTCAATGCTTAGAAACAAGGCCTAGGGATCATACTTTCACTAGTGAACACTCTCATATAAATATCTTCCCTTTATGATACTACTCTAAACTACTCTCCGGTTGGACACTCTAATCCATGGTAGGGCTATAACAACACTCCTCAAAGTTTGCTTTTCCCATCTAGATAACCCCACACTATCACCTTGAGCTCTAGATGGTTCCAACAAACACCACAACTTCATAGAAACATCCAACTCCAAATATAACTCATAGCAAGTAATTGTAATCTCTAGCCTAAGTGCCACCATGGTGTGCACACTGTCACTTTCACACACATGGGCAGAGCAGAGATCTATTAAAGCACTTGAGTAGCAAGGTAGATCAACTTGATTACAAAACTCATGATCACAATATGATCATGCATAGAGAGAGAGATGAACACATAGCTACTAGTAGAACCCTTAGCCTCGAGAGAGAACTACTCCCTCCTCATCATGGGAATCAGCAACGGTGATGGAGATGGTGGTGGAGATCAATGGAGATGGCTCCGAGAGCACTTCCCCGTCCCGGCAGGGTGCCGGAACAGAGACTTCTGTCCCCTGAATCTCCTCTTTGGTGGCGGCGGCGCTGCGGAACTTTTCGTGGCTTTCTGATTGACGATTTAGGGTTTTTGCATCGGGAGGATTTTATAGGCGAAGGGGCAAGGTTGGTGGCTGGCCAGGGGCCCCACACCATGCCCTAGCGTGACCATGGGACCCGCGCCTAGGGGTGGTGTGGCCACCCTCTGGCCCCCTTCGTCTCTCCTTCTAGCTCCGTGAGTCTTCCGGGAAAATAACGACTTTGGCTTTTGCCCGGTTGAATTCCGAGAATATTGATTTTATGACTTTCCTGGAACCAAAACAGCAGAAAATAGGCAACTGGCACTGTGGCATCTTGTTAATAGGTTAGTCCCAGAAAGTGTATAAATATACTCCAAAGTATGGACAAAACATAAGAAAGTAGATATAAAACAAGCATGGAACATCTAAAATTATAGATACGTTTGCAACGTATCAACATCCCCAAGCTTAACTCCAGCTCGTCCTCGAGTAGGTAAGTGATTAAAAGAAAGAATATTTTTTGAGGTGACATGCACCATCATAAACTTGATCAAAGTATTTGTAAAACATTGATAGTTGGGATCATAGTACTTCAACATAGCATGAAAGATATAGTTCTAACAATAAGACATAGCAACTATGTTGTAACATGAAAAGGCACAAACAAAAGATTCATGAATAACAATGCTTTGCAAGACGCTTGTTTGTTTCGCATAAAGAAACATAGCATAGTGGCATTCAGCTTGTCCCTCATAGAGTAGCAAATATAGATGCATAGGACACCTTCAAAGTTCATAAGAGTGACTAGATACAAATAGTTTAAGAACAAGTAATATCAAAATTATGCATCAATCAACAAGTCTGGGGACAATGCACATAGAACTAAGAATGGCCACTATGCTCTCAAAATAGGTGCATAAAGATAGAAGGTGGAGACTCAACATAAAAGTAAAAGAAAGGCCCTTCATAGAAGGAAGCAGGGATTCAAGTTTCATAAAGAGCTTCCAAAAATTATGGTACTTATTAGCTTTCAGCTCTCATTGCCCCTATCATAAGCATCTTGAAGTGATTAAGGTTAAAGTGAACAAACTATGGAGTATATGCTTGACAAAGTATAAGTTGGAAATCTCATGTCCCTTGAATACGAGGGCCGCTCCTCATGCTACTCAAGTTTAGTTATCGGTAAGTTCTTGTCATAGTAAGTACATGTGTATCATAGAGAACACAGCAGGTACCCTTGCCTGATGATACGGAAGAATCCCCATATCAAAATGACAAGGCAAGCAGACAACGAGCATCTCAGCAATCTTCTTATTTACCATGGGAAATGGTGCTTTTTTCTATCTTTCCTCTTTTCTCATATATCTTTTTCTTTTTTCTTTTTTTCTCAATATCTGACTCTTTTTTTATAAGAAGAATGCTTCATAGAAAGCTCATTATGGTTACGCTGCAGGTTTCCACCATGACAGCATGGATTACACCAGCGGCCCAGGCGTTTCTCTAACACACATACATAACTCTATGGACTTACAAGCTCCCCTTTCATTTCACACCAACAACATCCATAGACAAAAGAGCATGATATCAACTAGGTACAAAGTACAAGTGCAATGTTGAAAACGTTCCCCATGACAACATGGTTCTGCTAATCCCCAACATATAAGTGCAAGCATATACAACATAGACGACACAATGGTTCAAGTTTATTAAGGGAAAGAAAAGTAAAGTGTGCCATCAAGTTCATGAGAGCTTTAATCACTAGTTTTCTCATAACAAGTTTAATTCGGAAGGTAGATAAAAACATGAATATACATGGAATAGCAAATGCAAATAGGTAGGTATGGTGGACTCTTTGGAATAACTTGGTTTTATTTGGAGTTGGATGCATGAGTGGAACTCATACTTGGTTATGGAGGCTAGCAAAAGACTGGGAGCGACAAACTAAGAGAGCAATAATGGCCATAATCATGCAGAGCGACAAAACATTATTGATCAAAGCATAAAGTGATATTACAAGTCGAAAAATAAAGGATCATAAAGGCTATGGTGACTTGGGATAGTCATAACATGGTGTGAGCATGCGCCAAGTCAACCCAAATAAAGCATCAAAGGAGAATACCACAATACTATGCTTTAATATGCTAAAACAACGCATGATTCTTCCAAGGAATATTAAGCAATCTCAATTGTTTATAACATGTCATGCTATAGCAAAGATCACTAAACATAAAGCCAAAACAATATCAAGCATGACATGACAAAGCATAGGCCACAGTAAAAACAAGCTCCTTTTACCACTTAAGCATGAATTTTTCCTACTCTTTTCCAATCCAAACCAGTCTATTTGAAAACTAATGTATGAATGAGGGGGGTCCAACCAATTTATTCAAGCAAACTAAGCAAACCAAGCAAACAAAAACTAAAAACAAAAACGAAGATGCTCCAAGAACAACACAACTGTGCATGAAACAATAAAAATGAAGTTTTTGAAAGAATCCTGAGATTTTTATTGATGAAGAAGGGGATGCCTTGGGCATCCCCAAGCTTTGATGCTTGTACTTCTTGGATATTTCTTGGGGTGACACGCGTGGCATCCCCAAGTTTGATCTTTAGTCCATTCTTCATCTCATTATATCATTCTCTCCATACACCTGGAAATTTTCCTTCATACAAAACTTCACACAGTCTTTATTAGCAACATTAGTGCACTCAAGATAATAAGTATTTGGGTTCAGCTTCAACACAAGTAAAACTTCCATTAAAACACAAGCTACTGTATCACTTCCTTTAAAAAGTTCAAGTGATCAAAGAGAACTCAATGAGAAAGAGATTAAGAGGCAAATGCAAATAATGGCAGAAATCTGTTAAAACAGACCAGCAGGTAAAAACCAATTTTTTCGAAGACCTTCTGTTGCTCAAATCGAAAAGTGTTGAACTAACGAAAGTTAGATCACAACCTGGTTTAGAAGCACAAAAATTCAAGCCTCAAAACAACGTACAGAGATTTTACACGAATTTGTATGGTGAAGCACAAAAATCTGTTTCGGGACAACAACTTTCCCAAGCATTACTTCTCTCTCATTAGAGGTTACTCTTGGCACAAAAAGCAAATAAAAAGGATAAGGAGCGGTTATTACTAAAGTAAGTAATAACCTCCAAGACTCATCTAAAACTTTTGGGTTATCTCCCAGTAAGTACTTTTCTTTAACGTCTTTAAGTTAGGCATGATAGTTTGAGAAGATGCTCATATAAGAAATATGAATTGAAGTAAAAGAGAGCATCAAGAAGCAAATTCAAAGTACATTTAAGTCTAACCCACTTCCTATGCATAGGAATCTTGTAAAGAAACAAGTCATGAAAGCACAAAGCAACAAGCATTGTAAAGCAAAACAAGTGCAACTTCAAGACTTTCAACATAAAGAGGGGAAACTTAATATTATTGAGATGCATAAAATCATGTTTCCCTCTCTCATAATAACTTTCAGTAGCATCATGAATAAAATTAACAATATAACTATCACATAAAACATTCTTGTCATGAGCCACATGCATAAAAGAATTAATACTCCCCATATAAGCATAGTCATTCTTATTAATTATAGTGGGAGCAGATTCAACAAAATAGCTATCATTATTATTCTCATCACCATAATCATCAAATATAGGAGACATATTGTAATCATAAATAATTTTCTCCTCAGTAGTAGGTGGACTAAAAATATCATATTCATCATTGTAATCATCATACATTGGAGGCATAGTATCATCAAAATAAATTTTCTCCTCCGTGCTTAGGGGACTAAAAGTATCATGCTCATCAAAACCAGCTTCCTCAAGCTTAGACTTTTCCATAGCATTAGCAATAATGGTGTTCAAAGAATTCATATTAATAACATTGCTATTAGCATGCAAATAAAGTTCCATGGGTTTTTAATTTTCTCTTCAAACACTTCATGTCCTAACTCAAGATAAATATTATAAAGCTCTCTAATTTTGTTGTTGTTTTCCATTAAGACTAACTAGTGAAAACAAGAAACAAAAATATATAATTGCGGAATCTAAAGGAAATAACTTCGAGCACTCACACCGGAGGATGTGAGTACCTTTTATCTTACCTCCCGGCAACAGCGCCAGAAAATAGCTTGATGTCTAGGCACTTCTATTCTTGTAGACAGTTGTTGGGCCTCCATGTGCAGAGGTTTGTAGAACAGCAGCAAGTTTCCCTTAAGTCGATCACCCAAGGTTTATCGAACTCAGGGAGGAAGTGGTCAAAGGTATTCCCTCTCAAGCAATCCTGCAATCAAGATACAAGAAGTCTCTTGTGTCCCCAACACATCCAATACACTTGTCAGGTGTATAGGTGCACTAGTTCGGCGAAGAGATAGTGAAATACAAGTGGTATGGATATAAGACAATGGTGCCAGAAAATAGCTTGATGGCATGGAAGAGACTAAAGGCAAACTGCAATAAAGATGGCAACAAGCAAACATGTAACAGATCTAGTTGCAAACAGTGTTTCAATGCTTAGAAACAAGGCCTAGGGATCATACTTTCACTAGTGAACACTCTCATATAAATATCTTCTCTTTATGATACTACTCTAAACTACTCTCCGGTTGGACACTCTAATCCATGGTAGGGTTATAACAGCACTCCTCAAAGTTCGCTTTTCCCATCTAGATAACCCCACACTGTCACCTTGAGCTCTAGATGGTTCCAACAAACACCACAATTTCATAGAAACATCCAACTCCAAATATAACTCATAACAAGTAACTGTAATCTCTAGCCTAAGTGCCACCATGGTGTGCATGCTGTCACTTTCACACACATGGGGAGAGCAGAGATCTATTAAAGCACTTGAGTAGCAAGGTAGATCTACTTGATTACAAAGCTCATGATCACAATATGATCATGCATAGAGAGATAGAACTGGTAGAACCCTTAGCCTCGAGAGAGAACTACTCCCTCCTCATCATGGGAATCAGCAACAGCGATGGAGATGGTGGTGGAGATCAATGGAGATGGTTCCGGGGGCACTTCCCGTCCCGGCAGGGTGCCGGAACAGAGACTTATGTCCCTCAAATGTCCTCTTCGGTGGCGGCGGCGCTGCGGAACTTTTCGTGGCTTTCTGATTGAGATTTAGGGTTTTTGCATCGGGAGGATTTTATAGGCGAAGGGGCAAGGTCGGTGGCTGGCCAGGGGCCCCACACCATGCCCTAGCGCGACCAGGGGACCCGCGCCTAGGGGTGGTGTGGCCACCCTCTGCCCCCCTTCGTCTCTCCTTCTGGCTCCATGAGTCTTCCGAGAAAATAACGACTTTGGCTTTTGCCCGGTTGAATTCTGAGAATATTGATTTTCTGACTTTCCTAGAACCAAAAACAGCAGAAAACAGGCAACTGGCATTGTGGAATATTGTTAATAGGTTAGTCCCAGAAAGTGTATAAAAATACTCCAAAGTATGGACAAAACATAAGAAAGTAGATATAAAACAAGCATGGAACATCAAAAAGTATAGATACGTTTGCAACGTATCAGTATGTGAGGCTTACGTCAAGAAACTACAGCCTGACAAACTTGAACCTAAAGCGGAAAAATGTATCTTTGTGGGATACCCAAGGGAAACCGTTGGGTATACATTCTACAACCAGGCCAAAGGCAAAACACTTGTCACGAAGAACGACACCTTTCTTGAGAAAGAGTTTGTCGCTAAAGGAGTTAGTGGAAGGAAAACTGAGCTAGATGAGGTTGTTGACCCTTCTCTCCAGATTCCGAGTAGTGCAATAGAAGTTGTTCCAAAACCGCCCTCCAACGTGGAAGAAGAATCAAATGATAATGATCAAGACAACCACATCGAAACTTCTACGGTTCGTAAGTCTGCAAGAATAATATCACCCCTGATTGGTACAGTAGTCTTGTGATGACTGTCATTCTGAATGAACAAGAGGAACCTGCAAACTACAAAGAAGCTATGAAAAGTGTTGATTTCGAGAAAAGTTAGAAGCCATGAAATCTAAAATAGGATCCATGTACGAAAACCATGTTTGGACCTTGGTGGATCTTCCGGAAGGCCGTAAGGCCGTGGAAAATAAATGGATCTTTAAGAAAAAGACAGATGCGAACGGTAATGTGACCATTTACAAATCTTGACTTGTTGCAAAGGGGTTTCGACAAATTCAAGGAGTTGACTACGATGAGACCTTCTCTCCCATAGTGATGCTTAAAACTGTCTAGATTCTACTAGTAATTGCTGCTCATTTCGATTATGAAATATGGCAGATGGATGTCAAAACCGCGTTCCTCAATGGACACATTGATGAAGAGTTTTATATGATGCAACTAGAAGGTTTTGTTGATCCTAAGGATGCTAGGAAGGTATGCAAACTTCAGCGATCCACTGATGGACTGAAGCAAGCATCTCGGAGCTAGAACCAACGTTTTGATCAAGTGATCAAGAGTTTTGGATTTGTCCAAAATCAACAAGAGTTCTGTGTTTACAAGAAAGCGAGTGGGAGCTCGGTGGTTTTCCTAGTAGTATATGTGGATGACATATTACTTATGCGAAATAATGTGGAACTTATGGAAAGCGTGAAAGCATATTCGAGTAATCAATTTTCCATGAAGGACTTAGGTGAAGCTACATACAGATCGAGACGCCTAATTGCATTAAGTCAAAGTACTTACCTTGAGAAGATTTTGAAGAGGTTCAAAATGGAAGATGCCAAAAGGGGTTTGGTGCCTATAACAAAAGGAAACACACTGAGTTTGACTCAATGTCCGGCAACAGATGCTGATAGAGAAAGGAAGTCTTACATCCCATATGCCTCAACCATAGGATCTATCATGTATGCAATGCTAAGTACTCAACCTGATGTGGCATTGGCTCTCAGTTTGGTGAGCCGATACCAAAGTAATCCAGGAATGGATCACTGGTCAGCTATGAAAAACATCCTAAGGTATCTCAAGAGAACAAAGGATACGTTCCTAGTCTATGGAGGCAATGATGAAGCTCTAAACATAACTAGTTACGTGGATGTAAGCTGGCACTCAGATCCTGATGACTCGAAGTGTCAAACGGGATTTGTGTTTCTGGTGAATGGTGGGGAGGTAAGCTGGAAGAGCAAGAAGCAACCAATAGTAGTGCAATCTACAATGGAGTCGGAATACATTGATGCTACTGATGCAGCAAATGAAGCTGTTTGGCTAAGGAATTTCATCATCAAACTAGGAGTTGTTCCAAGTGTGCAAGACCCCATGATGATCTATTGTGACAACACTGGTGCTATTTCAAACACGAAGGAACCAAGAACTCTTTCTACGACCAAGCACATCAAGCTACGTTTTCATGTCATCTGACAGAATGTTGATGAAGGTGAAATCAAGATTTGCAAAGTGCACACGGATCTGAATGTTACAGATCCTTGGACTAAAGCTCTCCTACAATCCAAGCATAAGCAACACCGGGTTGCCATCGGTTTTAGGTTCTTGCCTATTGTAAAATATATTAATTTGTACTCTAGTGCAAGTGGGAGACTGAAGGAGATATGCCCTATAGGCAAATAATAAAGTGTATTGTTTGATATATCTCTTATATGTTCATAATACGTTTCATACTATGTTATAATTGTGTTAATACAAAACGTTAATACATGTGTCGTATGTAAACAAACCATGTCTCTAGTTACCTCTAGCGAATTAGCTCATTGGTCATGAGGATGATCTAGGGTTCCAAGATCATGGGTATTTATGCCAACTGACAATAAGGTCATATTATTGGTTGAACGATGTGATAGGCAAACATCCAACAGTTGTATCATAATGAGATCTAGTTACAAAGTTCACCATTAATGATAAACAAAGGAAACCTCGCAACCTGATCCTTAGACTATGAGATAATGCAAATCACCATTCCGGAGGGAGCTTAGATGGTATCAAGTATCATACCATAAATGGGTGATCAAAAGGTGCCACTCAGATTTCCCAAAGGGGCACATAGAAGAGTACATATCAAGACCTGGATTTGCCAATCCATGTAACGGATAGATACATGTGGACATCTCGATGACGTTGCATTAATGAAGCTTGCAAGTGTGCGACTGGGTCACGGAATGCAACGACATGGGAACGAGTAAACAAGTTCATCATCAATGATAACAAACGAAGGTATGGAGATACCAAAGATCAAGTCTTTGGTGAACTAGGTATCAAGTGGCAAAGGGAATGGGAAACAACGTTAACGATTCGAGCGATAAGATTTGTGAAATGCGCGGGGGTCATCATGGTCATCTAGGCCCCATTGATGATCATTGATATGATAGAGGTATCAATCATGTGCGGAGTGTTTCCGAACCGAAGGATGTCACGCTTAAGGGTGGGGACACATAGGGATAGATGCGATACCGTAGGAGAAATAGAGAGAGAGAGAGAAACTAGAATAGTTCTGGGTAATACCCTATGTTGATCGGGGGTCCGGAAGGAGTTCCGGGGTGAAGGAATAAAATAATATGTGTATTTTATATTAATTGGTTGAATTAATATTAAAAAATATATTTTATTTTATTTTTATAGTCAGCGCATTGCTAATGGGCCTCACTAGAGGGGAGGCCCAAAGGGGCAAGGTGCCTAGGGAGGAGGGCTAGCCGGCCAAGGCTTGGTGGGCTACCCCACATGGGGCCCACCTAGGGCCGGCGGCTCCCCCTTGATGACCGATGGCTGTGGGATTTAGTCACACACCGCCTTCCCCTTGGGTGGTGCCCCTCCCCTCCCACTATATATAGGGGGTCACCCCTCCCCTTTGGAATCATCCTATTCTATCTTCTCTCTCTCTCATTTCCTTTGAGGATTTCTCCGTAATATTGGAGAGGACCTCGAGGGTTTTTAAGTTCTCCACTTTCACACTACCGTCGTATGATCTTTGGTCCACCATCTTCCTCTTATGCTCCTCAGCTGAATCGGAGCCCGGGAGACGCCGCCTACACCAAACGTGTGTAGTGCTTTGGAGGCACCACAATTGGGGTGCTTAGATCTATTCGTCTTCATCAATATATGCCTTCCTACGTAAGGCGTTCCTCGGTCTTCAAGGGTATGAATAATGTCTTCCTTTTCCGTTACTTATGTCTACATAGTACAGATCCTAGTATTAGTGTTCGCATAGTTAGATTTTTTGTTTTCTGCTCCAAAACCCTACAGGATTGACATGATCATGAGATACATCAAGTCGATTCAGTTTGCGGCGAAGCTGAATGGGGGTGTGTCAGATAGCTTCGTGCCTTTGAGAGGTCTACTACACGGGGACCCTTGTTGTCCCCATATATGTTCCTGTTTTGCGTTGAGGGATTTTCTGCACTCCTCAAGCAAGCTCAGATGGAACACCAAATACTTGGGTCAAGTTTGGTGTGGACGGGCCTACAATGATGCACTTGTTGTTTGTAGATGATAGCATGGTTTTTTGGAAGCAAGTGGAGAGAATCTGGCAGCGTTGAAGCATGTTCTCGAAGCCTATGAAGATAGCTTGGGCCGGAAAGTAAAGTTGAAGAAGTCATCGATATACTTTGGGAAGGGACAAAGGCAGGATAGGAAGGAGGTGTTGAAAGGAGATATAGGAATAAGTTGCGAGGCTCTCTCAGAGAAATATCTTGTGCTACCAACAGTAGTTCGACATGTTAAAAATGGAGTATTCCAGCATCTCTTAGAAGGGTCATGGGGCAAAGTGAAGCGGTGGAAGGGACAGGGAATTTCAAAAGCCAGCAAGGAAACTTTAATCAAATCAGTTCTACAAGTTGTCTCAACATATACCATGAGCTTCTTCCGTTTAACCAAGGGGATGTGTTCAGAACTCATAGGCATTTCCTCGGATTTCTGGTGGACTCAGCTGATGGCAAAAATAAGGTGCATTGGGTGGGTTGGAAGAAGATTTGTAAACCAAAGTATGAGGGATGAACCGGTTTCAGGGAGTACTCGGGTTTCAACCAAGAAATGTTGGCCAACTAGGCATGGCGACTACTGACGAACCTATCATCTTTGTGTGTCAGAGTCCCCAAAGCGCGATACTACAAGGATGGGGATCTTTTAAAGGCTGAATGCCCCTCTAATGCGATATTTACATGATGCAGCATCCTACACGGAAGGGATATGTTGAAGGAGGGGCTCATTTGGTGTATTGGGGAGGGCTCTGAGGTGAATGTGTGGCAAGACAACTAGATACCACACGCGAGTGCCTTGAGACCGCTCGGGCACCAACCGGATGTGGTGGTCTCTAAGGTGTCAGAGTTGTTGTTGCCAGGTGGCCAAGGTTGGTTGGAATGAGTAGAATCTACATGCTATGTTTTTCGATGTGGACACTGATGATATCTTGAAAATACCCGTGGGTCATGCTGGAACAGAAGACTATCTTGCATGGAACAACACCAAGAACGGGAATTTTAGTGTAAAATCAGCATACCACTTGCAAGCACATCTGAAGGCAGGATGAGCGAGTTCTTCATCCACATTCCTAGACCATAAAGGGTGGAATGCGCTATGGGATTTTGAGGTTCTGAAGAAGGTTAAAGTTCATATCTAGAGGCTAGCAAAAAATGGACTAGTTGTAGGTCAGGAGCTACAGTGGAGGCATGTTAAAAGGGGGGGTGCGATGCATCGCATGCAATAGATAATAAACCGTGTTGTATTGGTTGTGGAATTGTCCCCATGTGACGGCAGCTTGGGGTGAGAAGGATATTTCTTTGTCTAACATACCGAAATCTCCTGACAACGTGCATAGCCATGGGCACTTGTCCAACTGGTTGCTCACCTGGATCGATACCATGCACGACAAAGAACTGTATGTGGCGCTAATGACTATCTATCACTTGTGGCAAGCAAGAAACGAAGCCAGAGAGGCAGTACAGATCAAAGATCCCATGTCGACGACGAGAAAGGCTATGCCACTAGCGTAGGAATGGATGTCAATCCAACCGCAAGCACACAGAGCTAAAATTGCTGCCCACCTGAAGAAGGATGGACGAAAGCAAATGCAGATGGCGCTTTTAGACAGGAGACAAACAACGGAGGTGGGGAGCGGTTAGCCGCGACCACCATGGTTTGCTGGATCATGCCATTTTTACCCCTCACTGGCAGATCCTGAAAGAGCCGAGCTGCTGGCCTGCAAGCATGCTATCGCCCTGGCAAAGGAGATGGGTGTTGGGAATCTGGTCTTGGAAGCAGACTGTCAGAGTGTGATGACCCACAAGTATAGGGGGTGTATCGCAGTATTTTCGAGGGAAGTGAAACCCAATTTATTGATTCGACACAAGGGGACCAAAGAATACTTTTCAGCCTTAACAACTGAGTTGTCAATTCAGCTGTACTTGGAAACAATCTTGCTCACAACAGTTTATTAGTAGCAACGGTTGTGTAGTAGGAATAGTAAAGTAATGATGGCAACAAAACAAATATGAGTAACAAAAGCGATGCAATGGGATTCGAGTGCGGTAGGCATAGGGATGGATGGACGGGCGTTGCATGGACAAGACAATTCACATAGCAATCATAACATAGGGCAATTGCAGATAAATAAGATAAAGCATCCAAGTACTAGACAATCTTAGGCATGTGTTCCATATATAGTCATACGTGCTCGCAATGAGAACTTGCACAACATCTTTTGTCCTATCAGCCCGTTTGCAGCGGGGCCTCTAGGGAACTACTGGCAATTAAGGTGCTCCTTTTAATAAAGCACCGGAGCAAAGCAATAACACTCCGTGAACACATGTGATCCTCACATCAAAGCCTTTTCCTTCCGGCTACCCCGATTTCTGTCACTTCGGGACCATAGGTTCCGGATAACGACGTGTGTATACAACTTGTAGATAAGACCCAAAACAATACTATCATGATGAATCAATAATAAGTTCAGATCTAAAATCATGGCACTCGGGCCCTAGTGACAAGCATTAAGCACAACAAGGTTGCAACAAAATCATAAAGCACTAATAGAGATACTAGGCACTATGCCCTAACAATCTGATGCCATTACATGAACGATCTCATCCAATCCCTACCATCCCCAAAGCATACAGCAAGGGATTACTCACTCATAGATGGGGGAAACATAGATGGTCGATGGAGAAGCGATGGTGATGATGATGGCGATGATCTCCTCCAATTCCCTGTCCCGGCAGGGTGCCAGAACGGAGTTTCTGGTGCTGTTTCGTGGAATCTCGTGGTGGCAGCGGAGCGGAACTCCTTCCGGAAAAACGTCGAACCCCCAAAGTTTTTAGGTCAGAAGGCTCCTTATAGGCGAAGAGAGAGGTCGAGGGGGTGCCTGGGAGGCCCACACCACCCCCTGGCGCGGCCTGGCCTGGCCCGCGCCAGCAGGTAGTGTGGCCACCCCAGGGCTCTTCTCCGTCTCGTATTCTGTCTCCTGGAGTCTTCGGGTAAAATATGATTTTTGGCATATTTTCTGGGATTTTTCCTGATAGTTGATTTTCTTCACAAAAAGTAGACACCAAGACAATTCTGCTGAAAACAGCGTCAGTTTACATTAGTTGCATCCAAATCACACAAGTATAGAGGAGAAACAATAGCAAAAGTGTTCGAGAAAATAGATACGTTTTGGACGTATCAGAGTGCAGTGATAAAACTGAATAATGAAGAAAGGGACATGTCTATCCATGGTCCTTTGGTGGAACATGTAAAAGATTCAATGCGGGATCTTCAGTATTTCGACGTGCGTCACGTCAAGCGTAAGAGAAATGGTGTTGCTCCCTATTTTGCCAAAGATGGCTGTGATAATAAATTGTGTAAAACTTGGATCGGGTTCCTTCGATGTATGCTATGAACCTAGAGGCATCAGTGATGTCTTTTGCTTAATAAAATCGCAGCAAGTTCCCTCTCTCAAAAAATTAGCATGGGTCACAAAACCATGCATTTTTGCATGCTTTCAAATCCAGTTTGCATGTCGTGGAAATTAAATCCAACTTTCCTAGCTGCCACAGCTAATTTTGGCTAAAACCATTTTGTAGCTAACTGATTTAGCCGGAAAAAGTCAACCTTGGTTGGTGCCAGTTAATTCAGTCATAGTTACTTCCATATTGCAGATCATCACAACAGTTTCACTTTAATGTTCACTCTTGACTTCTTCTACACCGTATTCTCTATGTATCGCTGCAGCCAAAAAGTTTGCGGGCATGCTAATGATTTAGGCCTTCTCGTATATTGGCTGGGGGCATGGAGCTCAATATATCAAGTGATCAAAAAGAAATAAGCTTTAGGCATGTTCATCAGAATTTAAGATGAAGTGAATTCCACTTTTTACCCTCTAGTTGTGCATTTGTGACACTAATTATCCCATTTAGTGGAACCAAAACTGAAATATCTCATTTAAAAGACTTTGAACACATTTTAATCCCAATTTAGTACTTTATTGTTTTTGTTAGATAGAGTTGTCATGTTATGCCGGGGTGATGCGGTAAAATGTGTAAAGATCGGAGGGCATGATCAAAAATCATGTTCATACTTCTTGTATCCTTATTTTCAATTCCTCATCAGCGTCTTGATACATTTAAACTCCGGTCAACACCTTACACCTTGCCCAATAGACACACATTAGAAAATGAGGATTCAAAACTTTTAAAAGGGTAATCTAGACAATTTTTCACTCGACGGGATAATTAGTGTCACAAATGCATAACTAGAAGGTAGAAAGTGGAATTCTCTCTTTAAGATGAGTAATCAAAATCTGATTTGACTACTACAAGTCATTGGTAATTTAATAATAATATAGATGATCTTTGTATTTTAGAATGCAATTGTACCGAAATAGCAATTCTAGAATAAATGGGCACATTTTCATATTATCTACTCCTTCTTTCATAGGATGCATACAGTTTTTGGTTAAAGTCAAACTTTCTAAAGTTGGACTAACTACATAGAAAAAATTGTGACTAATTATAATCTCAAATTAGCATTGTTAGGACCATCATGAAATATAGTTTTATTTTGTGTATGTTCAGCATTCAAGATATTTATATTCTTTTAAATATGGCTGATCAAATTTTAGAAGTTTGACTTGACCAAAAACTATATGCATCATATTTTGGGGAAGCGGGAGTAGTGATACCTTCGATCCGGATTACAGATATAGTATAGCTCTTTTTTTCTAGTAGACCTAGGTTTATCGAATCCTCGGGAAGCAGAAGCATAGTGAAGTTACTTTAACGGACCTTCGGGAGTTTTAAAATTCCTTTTTGTTTTTATCGGACCAAGAGTTTGCATCTTTTTGTTGTTGTCGATGATGGAGAGAGAGGGTCTAGGGCGTTTAGTTTTACCTGTAGCTGTGCAAAATATCTTATGGGAATAAAAGATAAAAATAAAGTATGCATGTAATTGTTAGAGAAAGATACATTATATATGGCCAGTGCACCCATAATTGCCATTGCCTCCGCAACCGCTTATAGAAATAACCTACTAGTCACATTCATAGAAGAACGAGAACTAATGATATGCATAGTGATATCACCGTTAATCCCAAGTAAATCCCTCACATACAGCCGTACTACCCCTTCTGTCACTAGGGCTCCCAACCTGCAGATTAGTCATTACTCATACTTCCTATACCTGGCTCAATCCTCGGGGTCTTGGGTACCTGACAAGTCCTTAGATTGAGGCAAGAGAGGATACAATAATCATCATGTCATACAAACTAATACATGATCCCATCTATGATAAATAGCATGCACAAAAAGCTGCATGGCTAGGCCGAAGCCCTTAGCCCAAGGAGAATTACTCACACATAGAGATGAGATCAAAGATCATAAAAATTGTAGTAGAAATCATGAGACTGATAGCAAATAGTCTTACAATGTCGCCAATTGAAGAAGAGATCTACTATTACAAGTGGTGGAATATGGCTATGGTGGTGGAGAGATTAGATCTAAGTCCGGTCCTCCGGCGGCTCATCGGTGTTGTGGATGGAAATCTGGGGGGGAGGGTGGATGATGGTTTCTGCGAGCGCCTGTTTCTCGTCGCCTGAGGCCTCTTTATATAGGGGTCCCTTCACGAAAGTTGTTCTGTTTGACCTAGCGGCGTCGATGGCAACTATACAGCCGGAATTTTATTTCGGTCATTTAGTTGGTCGTTAAAGCGTCTGCCTCCGATCCACGACTCCTGGTTTTTCTGGTTGTTGGAAATCTCGAATCTTTGACTTTAATGTAGTGATTCCCACCATCAAACATCATTATCTGTGCAGGAAAAAATAGAAAAAAGGATTACATACCCCTTTGAATATTAGGCATTATTGGCAGAGTTTAGAGAGATATTTCATCAAAATTATGAATAATATCCAGTTTAAATATGGACGTAGATGGCTATATTTCAGAGCCATCAACCTCCCCAAGCTTAAACTTGATCGTCCCCGAGCAAGAAAACCAAAATCAAAAAGAACTCGGCATTTAAACTAAAATAACGAGATGATGATCTTACTCATGATTGATAGTCGCATGTTTCTTCCACTTCATAAATCTGAAAAACTTCAACATAGATAGAGTAATGGCAAGCATATCATACGGGTTTTATGCATCCTTATAGCGCAGCAAAATTATTGTTAACATGAATGATTCAAATGAGTAAACTTTATTCCATGTCATGCAATCAACTCATAGGCTTGCCTTTAAATAATAAAGTATAATCATGTAAATTGAGAGTGTGAGAGTTTTCATGAAAAGCATATACACTAGAGTATCTCAATTCTCCCACATCAATAAATCAAGACTTTTCAAGCACTACTTTTATATTTATTGTCCTTCAAGAATTTCAGTTTTTGAGTAATTGAGAGCATGCCAAAAAAAAATTTTTAGTTTATCGGGCTATGATAGACACTCGTGGCATCACTAAGATTTTTACTCCTTTTGCATAATGATTACTCATAATAGCCAGAGGAGTGATTCCATCATGAACACAGCTATCTGGAAGTGCCAAGAATCTTACCCACTATAGCATTGCTGCTACATGTGTTTAATCAACTCATAGCCGAAATCTAGGAGTCTCCTCCATCAAGATCGTTCGTAGGCCAGTAGAGTTGTTGGCATACCATGAAGTTTGACACACGTAAAGCAATATCATTCTTATAATTAACAAGTCAAACTTTGGCATGCTCACAAAAACCGCTAAACATTAATTCAATCGAACAAATCCTTTTAAAGAGAGCTACCAAGTCAATCAACATTTTCAGTGGTGTTGAGTGTCTCTAGAGATAAGCCTTCAGACTAAGCACTACAACATCCAAGTCTTCAATTGTGAGACTTTTTCTTATTACAATTGTTTAGCAATTTTTAGGAAAGACTTGGTTAATTACGAGAGCTGGAACAAAACGTACCCAACTAAAACCCATGCAAACAAAAATCTTACTACAATAAAAAGACTCACTCCACCAGTATAATATCTTAACATTTACTACTAACTAGCATGGGTTTCTCAAACTAAGTGGGGAGTCATAAGGCATAGCTCTCATGTTTGGTTCCACTTCTTTTTTTTGTTTCTTGGAAACTCAAAGTCGATCACTCTCCTGCAAATACATGAGAATCTCGAGACAGAAAGAAAAGAAAGAGGGAAAATAAAGAAAAATGGAGAAATATTTTTGTTATTTTTTAGAGAGGGAATTTAAAGAATAGAAAATTAGCGGCAAAGCTTGGCTAGAAAATCTCGAAAGCAAATAGAAATAACTAAAGATAAAGTGTTGGAGAAACCAACACGAGTGCATATAAACTCGAATTGAAACACAACCTTGAAATAAGTAAAATGAATGCCAAATAAAGATACATAAGGAAACTTCCCCAAGCTTAGGCTTTTGCAAGCCCTTCAAATCATTGTGGTGGCGGGAAAAAGTCAGAACTCCAGTTCGCAAATTGAGTTGAGAGGTTACTAGTTGTTACTCGGAGGTTCAAAGAGAGGCTATGCATCCTCTCCACAGTCCCTCCAAGTTCTTGGAAGTCTTGGTATGTAGCGAACCGGGTTGATGGTTGCTCCTCTTGATGAGGAACTTCTTGCTCCTCTTCTTGGTCCTCATCCTCATCCAAAATCTTCTTCTCAGGTTGGTGTTGCTCAACCTGCAAGTCATATAGCAAACGTCTTTCCTCGATAGAGAAAAGACCATTAGGCATAGGAGCGGGGTAGATACGCCCAACTCCAGCAATATGCAGGTAATAAACATCACCTCTCCTAGTGAGCATTCCGCCAGCTTTTAAAGTAGAGAAATCAACACGTTGCTCACCTTGCACAGGTTGCAACTCACCTAGGTCGATGCCTAGGGTATTGGCGAGCATGGTGATGACACCTTCACCTATGATTCGTCCTTGGCTTTGGGAGAATTGGTGCTCCAAGTAGCGCACAAGGATCGCTCCCAAGTTGAGTGACAAGTTGAAGTTGATGTAAGCAGCCTTTGCAAGGACTAAGATGTCCTCCTCATTGAGTCTTGTGAATTCATTACGTGCCTGCAAGGTGTTAGCAATAACATAGAACAAATAGCGAATTGCAGGATATTGAATATTCTTCCCCTTGCTTACTCTAGTAGTAAAACTTATTCCATTATAATATTGTTCAGGGGAAGGATTTAAGCCAATAAAGGATGCACGTAAGGCATTAACATCATTGTTTGGAAAATTAAAACATGTGCACCATTCATCTAGTGTTAAAGTGTAGTTGTTGTTCATGAGCCGAAAAGGAATCGTGTCCTCTCCTTGCCATAGTTTAACATTGCTTTGTAATGAACTTAGGAATTCAATGGTTAACCGGTGATAAGTAGGCACATCATTGTATACAAAGTTTTGTAGGCCAGCTCTATTGCAAAGTAAATTGAAGTCATCAGAAATACCGAGTTGGTTTAATATAATGGGGCAAGCCCACTTGGTGGCCTTCACTTCGCGGTTCTTGATCTTATTGAAACGATCGCCTTGGAGCTCATTCTTGAACCGTATCCCCATGCATTCTTGAGTGACAGCGCGAGAAGCGCTAGCGGCAGCACGAGCACAAGTTTGGCTCCTTGTGTTCATCATCTGAAACAATAAAGGAAGACAAAAATAAAACTTTTTGATCCAACAATAATAAGTATAACATATTCCTCATCATATCACACTAAAGAATCCTTTCTAAACAATAATCTAGGCAAGAGAATCATGGAAATTGGTTCATAGTAGGTCTCACCCTAGATTGATAATGACAATAGATCAAAAATGAATTTGAAAAAAGTAATTAGAGGATCGGAGGAGAAACATACCGTACATCACTTGTGTGCGAGGAAATCGAACGAAATTGAGTAGAGGTGAAGATCTCTTGAAGTTTTGAGAGAGTTTGGAGGTAGAGGAAAGAAAAAGGATTGAAATTTTAGAGTTGGAGGTACCTTCCCGTGCGATTTTATGGTCGGACGCAACTATACGGCCGGAACATTATGTTCCCGCTGTATAGTTGGCCGGGTGTCAAAATTTTAGGATTTCCACCTGGCGGCGCAGCTATACGGCCGGAACTATACGACCAGAATAATTTGTTTCCGCTGTATAGTTGGTCGTCAAATCATCTGTACCTGAGAACGAAATTGAACAAAGGCATCGATATCTATACGACCAGAGCCATACGACCGATTTTTTTATTCCCGCCATATAGTTGGTCGTTGAACCATCAGTACGTGGAAAAGAATTCGTACGGAAGCACCGATATCTATACGACCGGAGCTATACGACGAATTTTTTATTCCTGCCGTATAGTTGATCATTAAACCGTCAGTACATATGAAAGAAAAATTGTTGATGGCAAAAATATCTATACGACCGGAACTATACGGCCAGAATTTACATTCCCGCCGTATAGTTGGTCGTTAAACTCTCTGTGTCCATCAAAAAATTTCCGTTTCTTCATGAATTACTTCTTATATTGAAATTTAGCGAAATACCTTGTTTTTGATAGAAAGTTGATAGTTAAAACTATCGACCAACAACAGCATGTATATAATAGAACTTTTAGTACTACCGAACTTCTTCTCCTCAAATGGAGTTTTCTAGCACTCTTTATTAAACATAAACTAAAACTAAAACTTAAAATTTAACTCAAACCTTTATTTCACATGGGTTGCCTCCCATGGAGCACTCTTTTATGGTCAATAGCTTAACCTTGATGTTACTCACTTGGGCCAGATGAGTGGAACACCCACTCCAAAATAGTTGGCCTTCAAAGTGATGGCCTCCTTCTCATCATGTTTGGCTTTCTTTTTTCCTGGGGAAATGGATAACAAAAGGATCTCGCGAAGGCAATTACAGCTTCACGTTCCCTTCATGGAGATTAATTAAATCTTTTATAGTTCTTAAGAAAGGACGACCTAGTATAATAGGAGCGATAACATTTTCAGGCATGTCAACAATAACAAAGTCAATTAGAGCAGGACAGCCTTTAATGTAAAATAACGTGTTCTCCTTAATTCCTACACCTTGTTTATAGGTAGAATCTGCAAGATGTAGTTTTAGTTTGGTGATTTCGAAAGAGCCAAGATTTAACTTGTTAAAAAGACTCTTTGGGATTGTTGAGACGCTTGCACCTAAATCACAAAGTGCAGCTATCTCATTGGTCTCAATCTTAATTTTAATCATGGGCTCAAATATATCTTCTAGTTTAACAGGTAAATTTTTAGCGATTTTCTTGTATTCATTGTCAAGATCGCGTACCTTAATCACAACTTGATCAACAAAGTGTTGATACATGGCTTCATCATTACTTTCACTTACCGGAATCTTAACGTTGATCCTTTTTACGAGATCTTCAATAGTGTAGCTTGGTGAAGGAGCGTTACTATAATCAAACTCTTTAGGCTCCTCTCTTTAGATCCTCATCATTTTGAGTTCTTCAACAGGATTGGACTCAACTTTACCTACAAATTTAGCTAGAATGAGAGTTTGACTCTCGGTTATCTTACCTAGCTATGCCTCAACAATCCTCATCCTTTCTTAGAGGGCCTGCAATTTATTCCTCAAACTTACAGCTTGGTTAGATAATTTCCAAGGATAGCATCATGGTTATCCGTTATTTTACCAAGAATATTGTTTTGTTTATTTTGTGAGTCTATAAAAGACTTAAGTGTTTCTTTTAGACTACCATTACTAGATCTCATATTATTATTAGAGTTACCTGCAGGATTAGAATAATGTTTCTAAAAATTAGGATTATAATTTTTCTTCCAATCAGGGTTATAATCATTACGAGCTATGAAGTCTATTTCTTCAATATTATTTTCAGGAATAGCTCTTATCGTGTTTTCCTTACCTTTTACGGCTAATATGAGCTCATCCAACTTAGCATTGAAACCTTCATTTTCTTGTGGTGAGACGGAGTTCACCTTCTTCGTGTTCGATATTTCCACATGCCATTGGGCATGGTTGTCTTGCATATTGTCTAGCATCTGCTTTGCTTTGGTAGTATGTTTACACATGAATGTTCCTCCAGCTGCAATATCAAGCATAGACTTAGACATTGGATTAAGAGCATTACAAAATAAATGAAGGATTAACCAATCTTCCATCCCATGGCTGGGACAGTTTCTTAAGGATTCTTTCATCCTCTCCCATGCAAGCGCTAGTGGCTCACGCTCTTCCTATCTAAAAAAAGTAATATTAGATCTTAGTTGCATAGTCTTTGCAAGTGGGAAAAATTTAGTCATAGATAAAGAAGTACATCCCACCCATGATGTAATAGTATTTTTAGGCAAAGCTAGCAACTATTCTTTTGCCCTTCCTCTAAGAGAGAAGGAAATAAACACAATTTGACCGCATAGGGGTCACCATCTTTTATGCGCATCATATCACATATTTTAGTGAAAGTATTCAAGTGCATACCTGCATCTTCAACAACAGAGCCTCCAAATTGATTTTGTTGAACCAAACTTAAGTAATGGGGCTTAATTTCAAAGTCATTAGCAACAATTGCTGGCTGAGTAATAGGCGTACGCAAATAATCATTATTGGGAGTGGCAAATTTCCCAAGCTTCTTTTCAGCCATATTTCCTATGTTTTTGGGTTTTCTTAAACAGAAACTTATGATAATAATAAAAACAAGAATTTAAAGACTAACTATTTTTTTGGTTTTTCAAATAAAGACTGAAAGCAAACTAAAAATTAAAAACAAGAATTAAAACTAGTAAGGTTCCTACTAACCTCACTAGGGTAGCTATTGCTTCCCCGGTAACGGCACCAGAAAAAGGGTTGATACCTTCGATCTGGATTATGGATGTAGTATAGCTCTTTTTCCCTAGTATACCTAGGTTTACCGAATCCTCAGGAAGCAGAAACATAGTGAAGTTACTTTAACGGACCTTCGAGAGTTTTAGAATTCTTTTTGTGTTTTTACCGGACCAAGAGTTTGCATCTTTTTGTTGTTGTCGATGATGGAGAGAGAGGGCCTAGGGAGTTCGGTTTCACCTGTAGTTGTACAAGAAATCTGATGGGAATAAAAGATAGAAATAATGTATGCATGTAATTGTTAGAGCAAGATAAATTATATGTGGATGCAATTCAATAATATACAAATAAAGTATTTAAGTAATAAAGCACCCTTTATAAAAGAACATTTCTTGGATTTTCTCATGTGCATGTGTATGTTCAATCTACCAATGTATCACTTGTAGTGAGTAAAAAAAATCTAGAGTATTAGGGAGATTGTTTATTTTTATTGAGTTTCTAAGTGAATTCTATTTCTTGAACTCATTTTAGTTGTTATTGAATTACATAATCTGACCTTGAATATCAGTACTTTTGCATACAAGCATGCATATGTATTTAATATTTCTACCACTTAATTTTTGTGTGTATGTGATTCAAATACTTCTAAATTCCAAACCTATTACAATCGGGAGATCGTACAAGTATTCTTTTCTTCCCAAACCCACATTCCAAGATTAGTTTGTCACCCAATTAAGCTCAACCTATGAATCCACATACAAACATGAATGCATTTAGCCAAAACTAGTGACATAACACACAATTTCTACATGCAATCATGCCAATTAAGAGCGGTCAATTAACACTAAGCTTACTACTCCCTCCATTTCAAAATATAAGACATTTTAGCTTTTGTGAAATGAATGTACCTAGATGCTTTTAATGTGTAGATTCACTCTGAACTTATACACCAAAATACGTTGATGAGTCTAAAATTGAAGCATATTTATATTTTGTTTTTGCATCAATAGAATAGGGATCTTTGTATTTCACTGCGTTTGCACGCGCCATTTTGCTCTTGTTTTAACAGGATCCCAAATCACTAAGTCTTATATGAACATCTCAATTGGAACTATCATATTGTATTATAATATGATTATTCTAAGTGATAAAAGTCATTTTATGGATTTACCTTCACACCTAGAGAATACCAAGCGAGGAGAAGCAATCAGTACCGATAACGACCGGTAGTATGGGCGGAGTCCGCGCGTACCGTCCGCCCGTACTAGGTGTCAGCATGATCGCCTCGTCAAATATTTTCTCTTAACAAAGAAGAGAGGAGGATCCGACATTCACAGCCACCAGAAACCACGGAAATCCACATCTGAAAGGGATCTGAAGGAGAAACTTAGCTGGGGCAAAATCCTAGCTACTTCACGGATCATTGGAGGACAACGCATCATCCCCTTCATCATCAACCGCTGCATCTCCATCACCACCATTACCCCCATCTCTAATCTATTATATCTTGTTGTAATTCCAGATTCAATTGTGGTTTGCATTAGATCTATCTCCGTACTTTTATCCATTTATTTGATTATGATGATGTTGTTGATTGCTTCCATGTGTGGATGGTTCCTTTGTTCTTGGGGAGATGGAGAAACCCTAGCACCATTATGAATTTGTAATAAAGATGATCTATTCTTGTGTCCATATGACTTGCTGGTCTATGATAGATTTAAGATTTGTGTTTGATCTCTCTCTCTTTAGATGGTATGTGTAGTCAGCCACATATCATTTGCCCTCGGGACTAAAGGGAGGGATAAATCCTTTGGACGTGTCTTAGGATCATACCAGGAATGGCCTCGTGACAGATCGACGCTGGCTCGTAACCTACACGGTCAAAGAAGGATAAAAGAGGACTCCCTAAGCTAATTATGATATCCACGGAGAAACCCTTAATTACAGTGGTTTGTATTGGTGACTGCTCTCAGACATCACAGTGGTTATTTAGAGGTGACCTCACTCTTGGCTCAACAAAGTGGCTTCCTATGAGCCTTGTAGTGAACATCTTATTATGAAGCTCTCTCTACACATCTCATGTCATAAAAGTATGTTATCTTGATTATTAATAACTAACAATACTATGTTAGTGGTGTATCCTACATCCTCGAGAACGTTTTAGCCCTATTGAGTTCAACCATATTTTCACACAATCTTATTACTTATTTCCTTTTACTTTTTTTAATTACTTTTCTGCAAACAACTAAAAATATTTCAAACACTCTTTACTTGAGATCAAAGGCAGCTTATAAGTATCCTTTGGTAGATAGTGACAAGGGGTATAAAGACCTTTACCAATAGCTCTCTGTGGGTTCGATATCTTTACTTCAAAACTAGCTACAATTGATCTGTACACTTGTAGTCATCAGACATCTAGATACATTTAATTCACAAAAGGTTAAACATCTTATATTTTGGAACGGAGAGAGTACTTAATAATAACTAAAATTTTAGAATCTTCCTTATAGGTTCACGTTCAAATGGATTCAAAAGAAGAACGTTTCTTCAAAATAAACTCCACAATTTCAGTACTTTCAGTTCTTTTTTCAGATTAGTACTTTTAGTTGTTGGTAATTTAAATATTTACAATTTTCTACTCTCCCTGTCCAAAAATAAATAACTTGAATTTGTCTAAATTAACATGTATCACATAGTTTAATATCAAGATAAATTCGAATCTAGTCAAACTCAAGTTGTTTATTTTAGGACAGAGGGAGTATGATAAATTAACTAGAAGTGGCATTTTGATGAAAATGCATCACACATGTATCGTCCACTAATTAGGACAGAGGGAGTATGATAAATTAACTAGAAGTGGCCTTTTGATGAAAATGCATCACACATGTATCGTCCACTAATTTTAATACTGTACCTTTGTTTGTTTCTACTTATTTATTTATTATTACTTTATGTCCATCTGCAAAAAAAAATACTTTATATACACCTATGGAGTGTGCATGCCGAGAGGTTTCAGGAACACAATCCTCTAGTCTCCTTGCCTCGCCGCCACCAGAGGATAATGGTCGTTCGACCTTGATTGAATCTTTGATTTTTCTTCATCTATAGTGCTATTTTAGGATAAAACTAGAACACAATTATGATTCAAGTATAAAAAATACTTTCAAAAATTCAGGCGAAACTTAATAAAAAAAAGAAACCGTGGTACGGATAGAGACGTTTCGCTTCCCGTATTTCTGCCATTTTATTTTAGATAAATCTGGACCGAACCTCGTGCCTTCTGATGCCAAAAACACAACTAGTAGGTCATGGACCCTGTAACGTTCATGCCTGAAGTGCGTTATTGAGAAAAAGAAGAAGAAAACAATTGACTGAAACATAGCGGATCGCTGTATTTACTACCCAAATTCGATGCTTGCAATTTTCAAAGGGAACGGAAGGGGAAAATTTTAGACGAGCATGAGTAGGAGAAGAAACCACATATCGCTATGGCTACCTTCATATATTTGAATACCCAACTGAATGTTTTAATTATTTCATTGGGTAGCAATGCATAACCCAACACAACTGTGTGTGTGGTTGTTGATGCCCACAAGTGGAGCAAAGGGCATGTTGTACTTATTTGTGCAAAATGTTGTGTCGAAAAACACTGAGTCCTTATACTTGGGGTACATCGTCATTGTCCTGCCATCCACCCAAAATAGAGATCGCACAACATTGTCTTTATCTACCTGCTTTGCAAAAAAGAATGTCGGGATTTCAGCTTGCCTCTTTTTAAAGTACTCAATTGTCATGCTCATGTCTTACTGCAATACTTCCTCTCGCAACATAGTTCTTATGTTTGACACATCACACTTCACATAACCAAGACACCTTGGGTCGCCACTGTGCACACTCCCTAGAAAGCCCATCATTTGATATGTGGTTATATTTTGGTTGTGCAAAGTTTGGATGAACTGAAAGTCCTCCTCGGAAACCTTCCTATGAGACCTGTAGTACCATCTTTTACCAATTTGCTTCACCAAACTATGTGTATGCTCTCCATTGAAGACAATGATAGTCTAAATCACATTTCTCTTCCCGACAAGCATTCTCGCTTTACAATCATGCAGTAACACCCTGTTTTTCTGTCTCGTATGTTCCACATCCATCTTTAGCCAGCTTGCTTGCTACTTGACATTTGTGCACTAAAGTTGCTCCCGATTGTACCATGTTCTCCCATTGCAGCAACACCAGAATTATCCTTTGTAGGTGGTTTTCCGCATGGTCACATCAAAGATCCTGCTAAGAATTGCATCATTTGACGCACCTCTTGATGTGCTATACTTGATGTTTCCAATGCGTGTGACAAAACCAAGCTTGAAAGTATAATTATTGTATACTTGCTTTGCTACTTCAAGGTCATCAAATGTCATACCAACATATAGAATAAGAGGCTGCGAGCAAATCTCTTCACTAGCTTCTTCAGCAGCAAAATAAGCATTGCCACTTGTTGCACTTTTGGCCCTGCTTCAAACTGTGGTGCAACAAATTATTGACAGGAGTATCCTGTAGCAACATTTCCTTACCAAACTGTGGTGTAGCAAATCCTTAAGCAGCAAAAGTGTCTGGTGGCTGGTTGAGGTTGAATCCTCCGAATATGCTATCAGCAACAAAGCCCTACAATTCAAATAGTAAAAGTTCAAGTCGAAACATTTACTACAGGAAAAAGTGTTTAAGTTTTTAAACCATAATTCTGCAACCTTTAAACATGAAGAAATAATAGTTGCTACAGATTTTTGCTACAATACAATACATGTTCTTGCTACAGACTTTTGCTACAGTATAGTACATAACATGTTCTTCAATCAATATAAGTATCCAATAACAAAAGTAGTTGGATTCTTGCTAGTATATGTTCTGCTACCTAGTAGCATCATCTGAAGCAACAATAGTGTGAAAGGCTAGCAGGAAAAAATAGGGAGGGAGGATCATGATGCAAAAACACCGGGGATTCACGTGTTGGCCTTGATTTGGTTGCAGCAACAACATCCCGGCATCGACGCTCGCCGAATCGAAGCTATGCCGCCGTCGTGATGTAGGATTTGGTCCATCGCTTGATGCGACGATTGACAGAGGATTGAGGTGGTGAGGATGATCAGAAGGTGGATATAGTATGGAGGAGCGAAGATGGCTCATCTCCGGCGCTGCGAGAGGAGATCAACGCCGTGTCGCCCTCCGTCGTCCTCAGAGCGACGACCGCCACGAGAGCCAGGCCTCGTTGGTTCTGTTTGAAAAAAATTACTACATTGAAACGTTTCCTGCTACCTTGTAGCAAAAGCGAAATAGTGCGCATCTAATACGGTGATCGGACGATTCAGGATCGTTTGGTCGGACGGCTCTGGACCCGGGATATATCCCCGTGGACGCGTAGCACGGCCCATCGGTGAATCCATCAAGATCCGAGTGCGTTCCACTCTAAAAAAAAGAAAAAGATCCGAGTGCGTTGCTAACAGAACCTCGTGCCTTCTGATGGGCCAAAAAGAAAAAATGCAACTAGTAGGTCGTGGGCCCTATAACTTTCGTGTATTTGGCTGAAACGTGTTCTGAGAAAAAGAAGAAGAAAACAATTGACTGAAACGTGGCGGATCGCTGCATTTACTACCCAAATTCGATGCTTGCAATTACCCAAGGGAACGGAAGGGGAAAAGTTTAGACGAGCGTGAGTAGGAGAAATCGCAGATCGCTATGGCTACCCGCGGGCCGCCGCCGCCGTCGTCGTTGTCGTCCTCATCCGGATCCGTGACGGTGACGATCGACCAACCGCCTTCCTCCTCCGCTCCCGCAGCCGCCCCGCCACCGCCAGAGACGGTGGTGCTGCGGCTGAAGCGGCGGGCGAAGAAGAAGGTCTCGTGGAAGGAGGGGACCGTCGACAACGAGTCCCTCGGCCGCAAGAGCTCCAAAAAGTGCTGCATCTTCCACAAGGAGGTCCCCTTCGACGAGGACTGCAGCGACGACGAAGCGGACCCCGGCTGCCGCAATCCTCCGGGCGACGGCGGCGAGGGGACCAGCGGCGGCTGCTCCTCCCACGCCCACGGCCGTCGACACCACCAGCACTGAGCTCCTGATGGATAGGTACGGATTGGGGATCGTTAATTCTTTCCGATATATTTGTTGCGGTAGATTTCGGGACTAGATTGGTGTCAGATCCCCGATATATGATCAATCTGTGAGCACTTTTTTCGTCCGGGGAATATTATGAACCATCTTGAGATTCGGCATGTTAAGATCCCTCTTTTCTTTCTTGTCCAGATGTTAGAAGTGTTCATCTGGTTTAAGGGTTTGTTCTAGTTTGTAGGATAATACTGTATTTCATAACATAAAGCTAAATAACATTGCTCCGGTGTGTACTGATGCACAATTTCCGTAGCCTCCATGCTCGAAAATCTTGTAACCTGGAACTTGAACTACTTCGTAGCCCAACATATATACACTCATGCCACAACTTGCTACACTGCATTGTTTGTTTACTGATCTATTCTTGTTGTAATTTGCAGGCAACTTTTCATGGGATTCCTTGTCTACGCCTGAAGCTGTCAAGTGAAACATTACTGCTGTGTGTCAAAACATTAGGTGAAAATGTACTCAAACATTCAACAGAATGCGCCTTCTATAGCAAACTGTATTGTTGCTTCCATGTGATCCAGTGTATAAATGCTACACCTGTTATCATTGAGTCTGTGACTTCAAAGATTGCCAGGTTGTCCTTGGATACTCGTTTATGCACCTCATTATCCTTCTGGCTCAAATAGCACCATGTTGTGTGGTTGCTTGTCTTATCAAAATGCTTTATTATCCTGTCTCATATATAGCATGCCCCGATAATCAGGTTACATGTAACATTCTTTGTCCAGTGACTTCTACCATTCAAATCAACACACTGGGTTGAACAATACTTGACTGTGAAATTGACAGTTTTGTCTTGTAGAAGACGTACAATTTTGATGATTCAAATTGCACCACTCTTTATAGAAACGTAATTTTTTGTGTGTGTTTTAGCTGTTAAAAACAAGGATGCCAGTTGAGTATGTCTTTTGGTAGAACTTTTCGACATGGAACCTAGATGTCTGCTGGAGTAAGTTAAAAGATTTTGTTTTGAAAGGAAGACTTGTGTTGGTATCCTGGCCTCTGATGCACACAAGCACAAAATCTTCAATTGTTATACTGACTGATTGTCAAGGAAGCCTGCATTGTTTTCTAGAGAAAAACTGGGTGATATACTCGTAGATTTTTGTTTGAGCTACTTATTCTGGAGCTTGGCCATGTAAGAGTCAATACTTAATTATTTGTGGAACTGCTCTGGTTCGTAGTTGTGTAAGGTATTGGTTTTAATAAGTGTTAAAATTTATCATCTGATAACATATAAGTGTTGTGTTTGAAGGAACATCCGATAATACTAGTTTGTTTCCTTCAGTTCTGTCTTGCACAACCTGTTTTTTTGTTTTATCTGGTGTGCTGTGCTAGGATATTTCCTCGGTCCTAGTGCCGTGTTGCCATAAAAGTGAGATGTCCCACAGAAAGTGAAGGGGTACATTATCAATTATCATCATGCCGAATATAACGATATGATTGGGCAAGATATGTGAGCACCAAATGGAAGATCTAAACCGAAATGGGCTATATCTACACCAACCTCCTGAACACAGACGGGGTGATGATTAAGGAAATTGCCTTTTTCACTTGAATGGCACCTTATGTATACGTGGTGTTGGTTCACCACCGCACCTCAGATCAGCTAGGAGAGGCATCTATGTGCAGTTCATGACAACGGATGAAAATAAACATTGTGTATGTTGCTGCTGTGCATGGGAATTGGATGCATTGGGACAATGGAGAATTGTTAATGGTGTTGTATCTACACGCAACAAACTAAGTTTATGGCTGGGTGAAGGGCCATGACTACTGCCGTTGCTCATCCTCTGCTTCCTTGCCTCTTCGTTTGCGCCAACTGGATGGCCCACGGATCATTCTTTGGCTCTCAAGACGTGCTTCATCGCTGGCGTCTTGGTTGTTGGAGGTCCCTTGGACACTGCGCATTACTCGTGGCAAGCTCGCCTGTGCCCCCTCCCATACCATATGTTGCATCAATCCTAATTAGTTGCCCACCCTTAACTTCCGCTACAACAGTTAGGTTCTGTCCAGAATAGTCAAGTGGCACAAACCAATCAATAAATTCACTTACATTATCAAATACTAATGCTTTATTATCTTGTCTCAGATATAGCATGCCCCCATAATCAGGTCAGATGTAACATTTGATATCTTTGTCAAGTGGTTTCTGCCTTTCAAATCAACACATTAACAATGCTTTCAATGCGAAATTGTCAATTTTTGTCTTGTTACTCATATAAGTTCTGATGCCTAAAAATCCACCTGTTTCTATAGACAAAGAAAATATTGGTGGTAACCTTCAGTTTACTCGTCAATCAAGGACGACAACTGTGTATGCCTTTGGGCAGAAATTGTAAAACTTTTTTACATGTAGCCTCGATATTTGCTGGAGCCTTTAAAGCCTTTTCATAGAATAAGACTTGTGTTGATATCTTGGCCTCTGGCTCTGATGCACACCAACCAATCTTCAGTTACTATGACGATTGACTACCAAGAGAGCATGCATTTCTTTTCTTGAGAAAAACCTGGCGATATACTTTCAGATATTTGCTTGAGCTGGTAATTCGGGAGCTCAGACCTGCAATTCAATACACTAGTTGGTTGTTCAACAAAGCTGGTTTATGGTTGTGGTCTTATATGGTATAGATATTATTTTTCCTTTCTCAGGTGCTGCTAATCAGGATACATGTAACATTGAAACTTTTCTATTCAATGTTTCTGGCATTAATGCTTTCAATGTTAAATTGTCAGTATTGTCTTGTAGTCATATGAATTCTGATGATGCCTAAATTCAACTTGTTTCCATAGAGATTGAAAATATATTTTGTGTAACCATTGGTTAGTCATCAAACAAGGACAGAGGCTGTGTATGTCCTCTGGTTGTTGATATCATAACCTCTAATGCACACGCTCAAGTGTTATGATGTGCTCTAAAGAAAACCTACACGATATACTTCCAGATCTTTGCTTGAGCTGGTAATTTTGGATCTCAGCCCTGCAAGAGTCAATATACTCTAGTGGTTATGGAAATGATTAATGGTTGTCTTCTTAAGCGGTACTACCTCAGTTGTTTCCTTCAATTCCGTCTTGAACAATCTGTGGTGTGTCTTATCAGGTGCGTTGTGCTAGGACGTTTCCCCAATCCAAATGCCAGATTGTCATAGAAAGGACACGATGTCCCGCATAAGGTAAATGCTGAATATGCCATGTGATCTACAAGATCTGCGAGCACCAAATGCAAGATTTGTTGTAAGCCCAACTGGACTATATCTCCACCAACCTCCAACCTGACCACAGAGGGAGTATTTTTTTCACATGAATGCCACCTTATATATACATGTTGGTTTACCACCGCATCACACATTAGTTAGTAGAGAGGTGCAGTAGCAACTCACAACAAAATATGAAATTAAAAATTGTATATGCTACCGTTGTGCATTGGAATTGGATGCATTAGGAAAATGGAGAATTTTCAATAGTACAGTACCAACTCACAACAAACTCTACTTATCTCACGGTCAGCACAAAATTGTAGCAACTAGAAGATCACGATCCTTGGCCTATTGTATCCCAGCACCGGATGGCCCTGTGATTTATTATTTTTCTGCTACCCATGGTTGTCATGACGTGATCCATCTCTTGCATGTGGCCTATTAGAGATCCATTGCCGGATCATTCAAGCGCACAGGTTAAGGGCTTCTCGGAGGAATTACAAAGGATTTGTAGAGGATTTGGTTCCTTTGAGAAAACTCCTAAGCTGGTTGTGTGATTCATAGGAGTGGATCCTTAGAAAAATTTCACCCAGGATTCACTTGATACTCACTTCTAAATGAAATTTGTCATCCACTCCAACCCCATATTAGAACTCCTTTGGTTTTCCTGTGAATCAAACATATTTGATCCAAATTCTTGTAGTTTCCTAGTCATGTAGGATTTAAGAGGACATGCGGCAAAAATCACAAAATTAACCTATTTAAAGAAAGAAGGCAAAATATAACTCTCTTTTTGGAAGATTTCCTCATCTAGCCTGTCTTCATGGCGCCATACCGGAAGGAGCCATGGACAACTGCACGACTCCATCTGCAGCGGCGCCATGCCACTATGGCGCTCCCATCAACGGCGCCATGCGACCATTCGATGTGGCGGTCATAGCGACCAGCCGGGCCCACTCGCGTAAGTATGGCTCTATTCGGGCCGACGTCATACTAGTGAGGATGGCTCCGCGCCGGATGGAGCCATGCCCCTTGACTACATAACAGGTCTAGCCCGCGGGGTGGCTGTCCAAACCCAGCCCCAAAGGTTATCTTCTTCCCAGCTCGATCCCGAATAGCCCCTCTCTCCCTCTCTCTCCCCTAACTCATCCTCCCTTCAAATCCTTCCAAATCGGTGGTGTTTCTTCGTGGATTTCGGTCCCCCTTGTCACCAAGAGGTAGTCTCCACCGCCCCCTTGTTTTTGTCCAATTAGATTTGTGCAATTTGGTGGAACTTTGGCAAAAATGTTGAAACTCTAGATCTATCATTTGAAGTGAAAACTATGGTTTATTGTTGTATTGTTGACTAATGTTTGTTGGTGTTATGGTTTGTAGTCATTATGTGTAGAAATTGTAGGCTGGGGTTAGGGTTTTGGTACAATTACTTTAGTTAGGGTTTGTATGTTAGGGTTTTATTTATTAGTGGTTTGCTATGGTGGGTAACTTTATTAGTGGGTTGCTGTGAGTGGGAAACTTCATTAGTGGGTTGCTACGGTTGGTGGTAATCTACTTGTTTTTGATACATTTTGGTTATGGTCAATTTTTTTAGATGGCAAGGATCGTTAATGTTCATCATGTGGATAAGGCGGCTTTCTTGAAAGGCAATGTCGAGTGTGACCCGGAGGAGGTAGTCACGGTGTTTGGCACTAGTCCTACCTATGCCGAGGTTGTGGAAAGAGTGAGGAATGATTTGAAATGGATGGACCCTAGTGATGTGTATGAGTTGGTTGGAAGGTATAATGCCGGGTTTGTCCATCACAATAGATTGAAGATAATGCCTATCAACTCCGGATTGAATTGGAAGGAGGCACAAGATGGAAGAAAGGAAGGAGGCTAGTCCTCTTGACCCACGGCGTGTACCGCTCGTCATAAGGCATCTTCTCCGCCGTGAACATACCACGGTGCCTTGAATCATAATACCATTGAGAAGAGATTCGTTTTTCATCCTACATATGTGAGCAAAATCAAACTATAAAACAGTAAATTATTCCCATATGGTGGTATATATTAGCCACCACACAAATTTTGTAATCATCTAAATAAGCTACAGCTACAACTTCATACTAAACAATCTATAGTTTCAACCTAACCATATGAACTAAGGTTAACATATGTGAGCAAAATCAAACTATAAAACAATAAATTATTCCCATATGGTGTATATTAGCCACCACACTAATTTTGCAATCATCTAAAAAGGTACAACTTCATACTAACCATACATGCCAAAATCTATGTAAACCAACTAGGGTTCATAGTAAGAAATTCCTCATCTAGGGTTAACATAAGGAGGCATTGTGATGATTTCAACCAATCTCTAGGAACTAGGCTTAACAATATGAGGGGAAATTCTCTTAGGAATCAATCATCCTAGCATATACATGCCAAACTAACAACAAATTCAAAAATCATGGATGAACTACGGTTAAGAAGAGAAGGACAATGGGATGATTTGAACCAATAAATAGAGGGGAATCGAAGGGGAATACCTAGAGTATTCCAATGGGGAGGAAATCCACCGAAATTTCTTGTAGACCCGCTTGGTTTTGGGGTCCGATTTGAAGGGGGGGTTAGAGGGACGGCGCCGGCGCCATGCCCTCTATCTCCTGCACTGGCTGGACGAACATGTAAGTGTGGGTCGGGGGATAGAGGGCCACGACGCGATTATGTGGTCAAGGGGCATGGCTCCATCCGGCGCAGAGCCATCCTCACTAGTATGACGCTGGCCCGAATGGAGCCATACTTACGTGAGTGGGCCCGGCTGGTCGCGAGGACCGCCACATCGGATGGTCACATGGCGCCGTTGACGGGAGCGTCATAGTGGCATGGCGCCGCTGCGGATGGAGTCGTGCAGTTTTCCATGACTCCTTCCGGTATGGCGCCATGAGGAAAGGTTAGATGAGAAAATCTTCCAAAAAGAGGGTTATTTTTTGCCTTCTTTCTTTAAATAGGTTAATTCTGTGTTTTTTGCCAGGACATGCCACTTTATTCCTTTGGTTTTTATATTCCTGCGTTTTGAGAATCCTACAAGTCAAAGAGGCCCTTAACTGCGACATGTATCACATTCGCACAATTGACATATAAGTAGGAGTTATGTTCATGTTACATCGGTTTTGCTTCTGCAACATGTCTAGTGTGAGTACGAACGGATGCGTTCATCCTTTGAGAATATTATTATACTTGATTTTTTTTCACCAGTAAAATTATCATGGAGCATGTCCTCCACTTTTAAAGCGTGAACATTAGATACACGAAATTGGATAACACTAGCCCAAGTGCATCAGCGAGAAGCAGGAAAACGTAGGCTCAAGTGCATCGATCTTTTATGTCATTCCACATATTTGCCTCGATCATGATTAGCTGCACGTTATTAACTTATGCTAGAATAGCCTTCCACGAAGGATATTATGGTTCCCATTTGCATGAGAAACAAAGTCTCAGCTGAGACTCAATTCACTTACAATCAGTTTTCGGTGTCTGAAGAAATCTTAACGATGACAAATGGGTTGCATGGTTGCACCTCGTCCAGAGATTGATGTCTATAACTTTGTCAGAAAATAAGGATTCTTTTCTATGAAAATTAACAGAAAACATGATCTTCTCTGTTAAATCTATGTATGAAGACCTTATGAATGGACATCCTAAGTTCCCATCTAGATATCTATGGAAATTAAAGCTACCGCAAAAAATATTTTTTTATGTCGTTTCTTTGTAATAGGGTTTTGCTAACTAAAGATAACCTTGCCAAGAGGAAGTGGGATGGGTGTAAAAAATGTTGTTTTTGTGACGAGGACGAATCAATTGAACATTTATTTCTTTCATGCCTCTTCGCTGGAATTATTTGGCGTATTGTTTTCTTCGCATATGAACTTCCTTCTCCAATCAATATCACTAATATGTTTGGCAATTGGCTTAATGGAGTGGATAGGACAAATAAAACGAGAATTCGTATAGGCGTTTCAGCTTTATGTTGGTCCATATGGAAGTGCAGAAATCATATTATTTTTAACAAGGTCAAACTTCCATCTTTTTTACAGGTTATTCACATGGCATCTGATGGCTCGGTGTTGATGTAGAGCTTATTGGGAACCCCAAGAGGAAGGTATGATGAGTACAGTAGCAAGTTTCTCTCAGTTATGAAACCAAAGTTTAATCGAACCAGTAGGAGCAAGTAAACACCCCAAAGGTGTTGCTAGCTGAGCCTTGGCAGAGCGCACTACCGGTGCTAGTAGCAACATGGAGACCTGCACAACACAACCACAGAACTTTGTCCCCAACTTGCGATGAGGTTGTCAATCTCACCAGTTTTGCTGAAAACAAAGGATTAAACGTATCGAATGGAAGGAAGTAATAGTTTGCAGAAAATAAACACAAAGCAGTAAATAGTTTGTAGATTGTATGTAAAAGAAAGGACCGGGATCCATAATTCACTAGAGATGGCTCTCCTTAAGATAGATAACATGCTGGGTGAACAAATTACAGCGAGGCAATTAACAAACATCGAGAAAGCAATACATGAATATACTAATCATCTTGACTCCTTTGGAACTTGATTGGGCATTACAACGTTATACATAGACCGCCATCCAACTGCATCTATGACTAATAATCCACCTTCAGGTTATCATCTGAACCCCCTCTAGTATTAAGTTGCAAGCAATAGATTATTGCTTTACGAATTACGTGTAAAATAAACAATACGATTGTTCTATGAATAAATGATTGTTGTTTTCTCCCTAGTAGCAACGACACATCTAGTACCTTAGAGATTTCTGTCACTTCTCCAGATTACCAGAGGCATGAACCCACTATCGAGCATAAATAATAACTCTTGGAGTTGCTAGCATCTACTTGGCCAAGATAGCTACTAACAACGGAAAGCATGCAAGATCACAAATAACAAAGACATGATAGAATCAATAATCAATCTGAAATAGCATCTCAATATCCATCGGATCCCCGCAAACACAACATGCAGAATTACAAATAGATGATCTTGATCATGAACGGAGCTCACAAGATCTAGACATGAAAGCACAAAGAAAGAGAACCAGCCATCTAGCTACTACATGGATCCATAGTCCAAAGATGAACTACTCACGCATCACGCCAGAGGCTTGCATGGTGATGAAGAAGGCCTCGTGGTGAATTCCCTCTCGGCGTGGTGCCGGGAAGAGCTTCAGATCCCTCCCGATCTAGAGATGGAGATGACGGTGGCTACAAACTCTTTCGTGGATTTTTGATCGGGTACTTAGGGTTTTTGTCCCGAGGGCAATATACAGGCGGAAGGAGAGGCCGAGGGGGTGCTGGGGTCGGCCAGACCACCTCCGGAAAAATAGGCACTTTGGCTTTTGTCCCATCCAATTCCAAGAATATTCATTTTCTGACTTTCCTAGAACCAAAAACAGCAGAAAAGCAGTGGGCTTGTGGCTCTTGTTAATAGGTTAGTCTAAGAAATCATATGAAAAGTACTCCAAAGTGTGGACAAAAGACAAGAAAGTGGATAAAACCAAGCATGGAACATCAAAAATTATAGATACATTTGCAATGTATCAATATCCCCAAGCTTAACTCCCGCTCGTCCTCGAGTAGGTAAGTGATAAAAAGAAAGAATAATTTTTGAGGTGACATGCACCATCAAAGACTTGATCAAAGTATTTGTAAACATTCAAAGCTGGGATCATAGTACTTCAATCATAACATGAAAGACAAAGTTCTAGCAATAAGAGAAAGAAACTATGATGCAACATGAAAAGGCACAAACAAAAGATTCATGAATAACAATGCTTTGCAAGATGTTTGTTTGTTTCACATAAAGAAAACATAGCATAATGGCATTCAGATTGTCCCTCATAGAGTAGCAAATATAAATGCATAGGACACCTTCAAAGTTCATAAGAGTGACTAGATACAAATAGTTTAAAACAAGCAATATCAAGTTATGCATCAATCAACTAGTCTTGGGACAATGCACATAGAACTAAGAATGGCCACTATGCTCTCAAAGTAGGTGCATATAGATAGAAGGTGGAGACTCAATATAATGGTGGAAGAAAGGCCTTCATAAAAGGAAGTAGGGATTCAAGTCTCATAAAGAGCTTTCAAAAATTATGGTACTTATAGCTTTCAGCTCTCATTGCCTCTATCATAAGTATCTTGAAGTGATTAAGGTTAAAGTGAACAAACTATGGTGTACATGCTTGACGAAGTATAAGTTAGAAATCTCATGTCCCTTGTATACGAGGGCCGCTCCTCATGCTACTCAAGTTTAGTCACCGGTAAGTTCTTGTCATCGTAAGTACATGTGTATCATAGAGAACATAGCAGGGTACCTTGCCCGATGATACGGAAGAATCCCCATATCAAAATGACAAGGCAAGCAGACAACAAGCATCTCAGCAATCTTCTTATTTACCATGGGAATATGGTGCTTTTTCCTCTCTTTCCTCTTTTCATAATCTTTTTTTTTCTTTTTCACTTTTTTTTTCTCAATATAGGACTCTTTTTTTTATAAGAAGAATGCTTCATAGACAGCTCATTATGGTTACGCTGCAGGTTTCCTCCATGTCAGCATGGATTAGACCAGCGGCCCAGACGTTTCTCTAACACATATACATAACTCCTGGACTTACAAGCTCCCCTTTCATTTCACACCGACGACATCCATATACAAAAGAGCATGATATCAACTAGGTACAAGTACCAAGTGCAATGTTGAAAGCGTTCCCCATGACAACATGGTTCTGCTAATTTCTAACAAATAAGTGCAATCATATACAACATAGACGACACAATGGTTCAAGTTTATTAAGGGCAAGAAAAGTAAAGTGTGCCATCAAGTTTATGACAGTTTTAATCACTAGTTTTCTCATAACAAGTTTAATTCGGAAGGTAAACAAAAGCATGAATATACTTGGAATAGCATAAGCTAGTAGGTAGGTATGGTGGACTATTTGGAATAACTTGGTTTAGGGAGTTGTACGCATGAGTGGAACTCATACTTGGTTGCGGAGGCTAGCAAAAGACTGGGAGCGACAAACTAAGAGAGCAATAATGGTCATAATCATGTAGAGCAACAAAACATCATTGATCAAAGCATAAAGTGATACTACAAGTTGAAAACTAAATGATCATAAAGGCTATGGTGACTTGAGATAGTCATAACATGGTGTGAGCATGCGCCAAGTTAACCCAAATAAAACATCAAAGGAGAATACCACTATACTATGCTAAAACAACGCATAATTCATCCAAGGCACATTAAGAAATCTCAATTGTTTATAATAAGTCATGCTACAGCAAATAATACTAAGCATAAATCCAAAACAATACCAAGCGTGACATGACAAAGCATAGGCCACAGTCAAAAACAAGCTCTCTTTACCACTTAACATAAACTTTCCTACTCTTTTCCAAACCAAACCAAACTATTTGCAAACCAATGTATGAAAGAGGGGGTCCAACCAATTTATTCAGAAAACTAAGCAAACCAAGCAAACAAAAAACCAAAACAAAAACGAAAAAGAAGACGCTCCAAGAACAACACAACTGTGTATGAAACAATAAAAATGAAGCGTTTGGAAGAAACCTGGGATTTTTATTGATGAAGAAGGGGATGCCTTGGGCATCCCCAAGCTTTGACGCTTGTACTTCTTGGATATTTCTTGGGGTGACACGCGTGGCATCCCCAAGCTTGATCTTTAGTCCATCCTTCATCTCATTACTCATTCCTTCCATACACCTGAAATTTTTCCTTCATACAAAACTTCACATAATCTTTATTAGCAACATTAGTGCACTCAAGATAATAGGTATTAAGGTTCAGTTCTAACACCAAATAAACTTCCATTAGAACACTATCTACTGAAGCACTTTCCTCAAAAAGCTTAATTCCCCAAAAGAACTCAAAAAGGAAGCAACAAGAAGCAAATGCAGAAAATGGCAGAAATCTGTCAAAACAGACCAACAGGTAAAGACGAATTTTTTCGAAGACCTTATGTTGCTAAAATCAAAAAGTGTTGAACTAACGAAAGTTAGATAACAACTTGGGGCAGAATCACAAAAATTCACTCCTCAAAAAGGCGTTTATAGATTTTACACGAATTTTTACGGTGAAGCATAGAAATCTGTTTCAGGACAGCAACTTTCCCAATCATTACTTCTCTATCATTAGAGGTTACTCTTAGCACAAAAAACAAATAAAAAGGATAAGGAACGGTTATTACTGAATTAATAACTTCCAAGACTCATCTAAAAATTTTGGGTTATCTCCCAATAAGTACTTTTCTTTAACGCCTTTAAGTTAGGCATAAGAAGCAAGAAAAGGAATCAAGTGTTCTCAAATGAAGAAACATTAAGGCCAAATTTTGTTTTCATAGGAGAGGCAAAATAAATCTTATCTCTCTTCTTAGGGAAGTGTTCTATACCTTTCTTGAGTGGGAGTTGATATTTAATGGTGCCTTCTTTGATATCAATAATGGCACCAACAGTTCTAAGAAAAGGTCTTCCCAAAGTAATAGGACAAGAAGCATTGCATTCAACATCCAAAACATAGAAATCAACGGGGACATAGGCATTGTTAACCATAATAAGAACATAATTAATACTTCCCATGAGTTTCTTTTTAGCATTATCATCAAGTGAGACATTCAAATAACAAATTTCAAGTGGAGGCAAATCAAGCATATCATAAATCCTTCTAGGCATAATAGAAACACTACTATCAAGATCACATAAAGCTTTGAAATTAAAGTCATTCACTTTCATATTAATGATGGGTTCCCAACCATATTCTTGTTTTATAGGAATAGAAAATTTATGTTTCATCTTTTCTTCTTTAATCTTTATGAGAGCATCAGTAATGTGTTTTGTAAAGGCCATGTTCATAGCACTAGCATTAGGACTTTTAGCAAGCTGATGTAGGAACTTAATAACTTCAGAGATGTTGCAACCATCAAGATCAAAATCAAAATTATCATCTAGAGTAGTAGAACTATTACTAGCCTCAACACTAGTGGTGGTAATAGTAGAAACACTAATGTTTCTAGTAATTTCATCTTCTCTTTCCCACTTAGCATGTAATTCAGCTAATAGTCTAACATTTTCATCAATTCTTACTTGTATGGCATTAGTAGCTGCAAAGGGATTATCATTAGTTTCATATTAGGAACTATTTTATTCAAATAAGATTGAGCTTCAGCCAAAGATGCTATATTTCTTTCAACATTAGAGAGTTTTTCCTCAATAGTTTTATTGAAAGCAGTTTGTTTACTAATAAAGTCCTTAAGCATAAATTCAAGTTTAGAGGGAGCACTCCTATCGTTGTAGGAACTTCCATAAGCATTACCATTGTTGGGAGGATATGGCCTATAATTGTCGTTACCAAAATTATTCCTATAAGCATTATTGCCAAAATTGTTATTTCTTATGAAGTTCACATCAACTTGCTCTTCTTGAGCAACCAAAGAGGCTAAAGGAACATTATTTGGATCAATATGGGCTTTCCCATTAACAAGCATAGACATAATAACATCAATCTTATCACTCAAGGAGGAAGTTTCCTCAACAGAATTTACCTTCCTACCTTGTGGAGCTCTCTCAGTATGCCATTCAGAATAATTAACCATCATATTGTCCAGAAGTTTTGTTGCAGCACCCAAAGTAATGGTCATAAAGGTACCTCCAGCAGCAGAATCCAATAGGTTCCCTAAACAGTAGTTCAATCCTGCATAAAAAGTTTGGATGATCATCCAAGCTGTCAGTCCATGAGTGGGACAATTCTTTACCAAAGATTTCATTCTTTCCCAAGCTTGAGCAACATGTTCATTATCAGATTGTTTAAACTTCATTATTTCACTTCTCATAGATATAATCTTAGCAGGAGGATAGTATTTTCCAATGAAAGCATCTTTGCACTTAGTCCAAAAATCAATACTATTCCTAGTTAAGGAATTCAACCATTCTTTAGCTTTTCCTCTCAAAGAGAAAGGAAACAATTTCAGCTTAATAATATCACCATCTACATCCCTATGCTTTTGCATCTCACAAAGTTCAACAAAGTTATTTAGATGGTGACATCTTCATTACTAATACCAGAAAATTGTTCTCTCATAACAAGATTGAGTAAAGCAGGTTTTATCTCAAAGAAAGTATCTTTAGGCACAGGTGGAGCAATAGGTGTGATCATAAAATCATTGTTGTTGGTGCAGTGAAGTCACACAACTTAGTGTTTTCAAGAGTAGTCATTTTTGTGTGTTTTCAAATAAGAAAGCAAACTAGTAAAACTAATTTTTTTATGTTTTTGATAAAGAAACAAGCAAACAAAGCAAAAAGAAACTAAGTAAAACAAAAATAACAAAAGTAAAGATATTGGTTATGAGGGACTCCCCTTGTGAAGATGTCCTTGACTCCCTGGCAACGGCGCCAGAAAAATGCTTGATGGCTCGGTGTTGATGTAGAGCTCGTTGGGAACCCCAAGAGGAAGGTATGATGAGCACAGCATCAAGTTTTCCTCAGTTATGAAACCAAGGTTTAATCGAACCAGTAAGAGCAAGGAAACACCCCAAAGGTGTTGCTAGGTGAGCCTTGGCAGGGTGCACTACCGGTGTTAGTAGAAATGTGGAGACCTGCACAACACAACCACATAACTTTGTCCCCAACTTGCGATGAGGTTGTCAATCTCACCGGTTTTGCTGAAAACAAAGGATTAAACGTATCGAATGGAAGGAAGTAATAGTTTTCAGAAAGTAAACACAAAGCAATACACAGTTTGTAGATTGTATGTAAAAGAAAGGACCGGGATCCATAGTTCACTAGAGGTGGCTCTCCTTAAGATAGATAACATGCTGGGTGAACAAATTACAGCGGGGCAATTGACAAACATCGAGAAAGCAATACATGCATATACTAATCATCTTGACTCCTTTGGAACTTGATTGGGAATTACAACATTATACATAGAACGCCATCCAACTGCATCTATGACTAATAATCCACCTTTAGGTTATCATTCGAAACCCCTCCAGTATTAAGTTGCAAGCAACAGATTATTGCTTTATGAATTGCGTGTAAAGTAAACAATACGATTGTTCTATGAACAAAGGATTGTTGTTTTCTCCCTAGTAGCAACAACATATCTAGTACCTTAGAGATTTCTGTCACTTCCCCAGATTACCAGAGGCATGAACCCACTATCGAGCATAAATACTAACTCTTGAAGTTGCTAGCATCTACTTGGCCAAGATAGCTACTAACAACAGAAAGCATGCAAGATCATAAATAACAAAGACATGATAGAATCAATAATCAATCTGAAATAGCATCTCAATATCCATCGGATCCCCGCAAACGCAACATACAGAATTACAAATAGATGATTTTGATCATGAACGGAGCTCACAAGATCTAGACATAAAAGCACAAAGGAGGATAACCAGCCATCTAGCTACTACATGGATCCGTAGTCCAAAGATGAACTACTCACGCATCACACCGGAGGCTTGCATGGTGATGAAGAAGGCCTCCAGGGTGAATTCTCCTCTCCAGCAGGGTACCGGGAAGAACTTCAGATCCCTCCCGATCTAGGGATAGAGATGATGGCGGCTACAGACTATTTCGTGGATTTTTCATCGGGTACTTAGGGTTTTCGTCCCGAGGGCAATATATAGGCGGAAGGAGAGGCCGAGGGTCTGGGTCGGCGGACCACCTGGCGGCTAGGCTAGCCACAGCGGCCAGTGGTGGTGTGGCCGGGCCCCAGCCCTTCTCCGTCTCGTATTCTGGCATCTGATGACTTCCGGAAAAATAGGCACTTTGACTTTTGTCCCATCTAATACCGAGAATATTCATTTTCTGACTTTCTTGGAACCAAAAACAGTAGAAAACAGGCAGCTGGCACTGTGGCTCTTGTTAATAGGTTAGTCCAAGAAATCATATGAAAAGTACTCCAAAGTGTGGACAAAACACAAGAAAGTGGATAAAACCAAGCATAGAACATCAAAAATTATAGATACATTTGCAATGTATCAGCATCACATTGGATTCAGCTTTGGGCTTTTCTACTACCCGAGCATCAGCAGCAGCCTATGGTTTCTGGGTGCCATCGCCTGGTGGTGGTTGCATCGGATATCTTTAGCCAAGCTTCCTGGCGGCATGCTAGTAGATTGACAGGTGTCTAGTTTTAGCAGGCATCCTCGTGTGAGATTTTCTACTTTTTCAGATGGTTGGTGTTTGTATCAATCTTATCTGATCCATGAGATGTTTTTTGTGATCTTTTGTTGCTCTGATACTATTTAATAAATGGTTGTGTGCATCTGAAGATGCAGAGGCCAGTGTCAACCCCATTTCGAAAATAAAAGCTGAGACTCAATTCATTCTTTTCTAGACTAATGGCACACAACAAACACTAATTCACTACCTATATAATCCTCTTAGTTTGTCAAAGAAACTCTTCATGGACTATAATCTCTGGCGGTATACGATCTCCAGCAGACAATTTGTATTACTCAAACTTGGCTTATTCACAGTCCAATGCAGCTTTCTTGTAGGCCCTGATAGTTCCTAGAAAGAAGAGGCTGGCGGTGAGCTCTGCTCTGGCACAGTCGGCCTCGCAAACATTTCTTCTTGATATGATCCTGCATGCTCACATGCTAAGTATATTATGTGATGATCGCACAAAATACGTTAACACCAAATTCAAGATCTGCCGTAACACGCCAATGAGATATATATCTTCACCAACCTCCAACCTGACCACTAATGGAGTGACAAACTGACAATTTAAGCACTAGCGCATTTTCACTTGAACGCCACCTTACATATACATGCTGGTTCACCGCTGCATCACATGTCAGCTAGCTGAGATGCAGTAACAGATGAAATTAAACAACGCGCGCCTATGCTGCCGTCGTCCATGGGAATTGGATGCATCGGAATAGTGCAGACTTGTTAATGGTGATGTAGCTACGCACAAGAAAGTAAGTTTATCGCTGGGTGAAGGGCCACCCCGACAGAATATGTGCATGATGCTTTCTGGCGTCTTCGTTTGGGTGCACCGGATGGCCCTCTGATCATCCTTTGGTCACTAGGCATGGCTGGCATGGCGTGCTCCATCTCTTGCATGACAGGTCCCGGAGGTTTTTCTGCGGAACCTGTCACTACTACTGCGCTGCCAAGAATTGGGATTGCGCTCACGGCCTGGTCAACCATACCCCTCAATGTTTTGTATTTTGTCAGGACTGCTATACTGGAACGTACTCCCAGTCCTAATGACATCGCTTGTCGTAGGGGTCTGGGGAGCAATAGAAAACAGAAATTGTACGAAGTTGATAGTTTTTTCTTGTAGTCATGTAAATTTTGGCACTCAAAGTTCTACCCGTTTCAACAAAAACAGGAAATATTGGTACTTTAGTCGTCGAACAAGGGCGGAAACTGTTTAGGTCTTTTGGTAGAACGTTTAGAACTTGTTTGACATGGAACCTAGATGTGTGATGGAGCCAGTTAAAGAATTTCTTTCGATAAAGTCTTCCGTTAATATCCTAGTCTCCGATGCACAAAGCCAAACCATATTTAATCGTCATACCGACTGTTTGCCAAGAAAGCATGCATTGTGTTTAAGAGAAAAAACTGAAGATATATTTCCAGATGCTTGCTTGAGCTGCTGATTCTGGAGACTAGCCGTGTAATAGATAAGTCAATAATCTAGTGGCTGTAGAACTAATCTAATTCAAGGTTGTGTTATTATGTGGGATCAATACTAAGAGATGTAATTTATCTAAGTTATAATTGGAGTGTTGTGTTTGAAGTAAATTACCGATTATACTTTGTTTTCTTCAGTTACATTTTGCACACTCTGTTTTGTGTTTATCAGGTGTGTTCTGCGAGGATGCTTCCCCAATCCTGTAATTCACATTATCATCCTGTAACTCACATGCTAAATATGCTATTTGATCGGGAAAGATATGCGAGCATCAAATGCAAGATTTGTCGTAAACCGAAATGAGTCATATCACCACCGACCTCCAACCTGACCACAGATGGTGTGACAGTTAAAGCTCTATCGACTTTTCACGTGAATGTCACCTTATATATACATGTTGTTGGTTCACTACCACATCACAGATCAGCTTGCAGAGGTGCAGTAGCAACCACTCACAACAACCAAGGAAAGTAAACAGTGTGTATGCTGTCGCGGTGCTTGAGAATTGGATGCACCGGGATAGTGCAGAAATGATAATACTACAGTATTAACTCACAACGAACTATGCATATTACTGGAATGTGGTGGACTTCTGCGTGAAGTTGAGGCAGGTCATTTGTGTTTTTCACTAAGTGTGTTGTGCTGGGAATGCATTCCTAGCCATTTTGTCATAGAAACTAGGTGGCAGGGAGCAGTAGCAAACAAAACTGCATGGACGATCTGGGCTATGTCATTTAACCGCAATACTTAGTACTATATTCAGACACTTAACATGTGGTAGGAGTAGGACTTATGTTCTTGTTTGCATTGGTTTTGTGTGATTGAGAACTGATGTGTTGATTGTTTTCGTTCGTTCTTCTTTTGAGGACATTGTACCCTCCCTTCTTTTGTGTTTGGGATCCAAGTCATATTGCCAAAGTCTTCCAAGAAAGACATAGCATGCATCCATATCAACCACATCACACAATATATTCGAGCAATACTATTTATGGTTTTCTTTTGCACCAATAGAGCTGTGGTGGAGTATGTGACACTCTCTTTCAAGGCATGATCGTAAGATTCAAGAAAAGATGGCACCGATGCATTAGGGCCAAACTGTTATATGTTGATCCAAATTCTACAAAGTAAAGGCCAACTTCTGACGGAGCGGAGCGAGGCCCGTCGCCGGAGGCTTGGGCCGATATAGTGAAGTTTCGCTGGCTGGCGCCCGTGGTTTTTCCCCTCTCTTTGTTGGAGAGGGTTTTCCACGTTAAATCTGTGTCCCCCTCGCTGCAATTTTATTTTCGTTCTTCGTTATTTACTTGTCGCAAAGCTAACACAAACAAGAAACATATGCTCAAGTGTCGTTATTTTGCGCAATACCAGTCGTTGCCTCAATCAGGATTATCTGCACACTATTAACTTACACTAGACCATTTTTTGTTATCTAAGTTTTGCCAAGAATAACCTTCCACACATGGATACCATGTTGCACAAGTGACGGTGAAACAATGTGTCAACTGATTCAATTCGTTCTTTTCAGACTAAGCCGGATCAAAAATTAATTTACTAGCATTATAAAAATTCTTTATTATCTTGTCTCAACTATAGCATGCCTTGACGTTTATGCTATTCATACTAAGCCAGGTACATGTACAAAAATTAATTTACTGGCATTATAAAAATTCTTTATTATTCTTTTCAGACTAAGCCAGGTACATGTATCATTTGATATATCTTTGTCCGGTGGTTTATGCTATTCAAATCAACACACAGGATTTGAACAATGCTTCAAATTGTCAGTTTTTGTCTTGTAGTCATATAAACCTTGACGTTCAAAATTCTATTGTTTTTACAGAAACAAAAATTATTAGTGTGGTCACAGTCAGTTAGTAGTCAAACAAGGACGGCAGCTGCATATGTCTTCGGGTAGAAGTTTTTGGCATGGAACCTAGAGGTCTGCTAGAGTCCGTTAAATCTTTTTTAGATGAAGACTTATGTTGATATCCTGGCATCTGATGCACAACAAACAATTTTCTATTGTTATGCCAGTTGATAGCCAAGAAAGCATGGATTGCGTTCTTGAGAAAAACTAGGCGATATACGTCCATGTCTTTGTTTGAGCTTGTAATATGGAGCTCAGCCTGCAAGAGCCGATAATCTAGTGGTTGTGGGACAGCTGTGGTTCATGATTGTGTTCTTCTCTGGTATTCATTTTAAGATATAGAGTCGATCAGGTGATACCTGATGAGTGCTATGTCTGAAGGAAACAATCAACGATACTTATAGTATTTTTTTCCCCTTCAGATCCTCTGTTTTATGATTTACCAGGTGTTTTATGCTAGGGTCTGCTGCGTGCTCACATGCTGAATTACTCCTTGTGATGGGACGGATACTCGAGCACCAAATTCAAGATTCGCCATACACCAAATGATCCCTATATCTCCACAAACCTGCAACCTGACCAAATGAACAAAATTAAACAGTACCAACTTTTCACATGGATGCCACCTTATATATACATGTTGGTTCACCACCGCGTCACAGATCAGCCAGCAGAGAGGTGCACTAGCAACTCACATCAATGGATGGAATTAAGAAATGTGTATGGTGCCAATGTGCATGGGAATTGGATGCATCGGGAAAGTGAAGAATTCTTAATGGTGCATCATTAGCAATTCAAATCAAACTAAGTTGATCGCTGAGTGATACGCTCCCACCACGACTGTAGCTCTGTGTTACCATCAGTCTACCCGCACTGAATGGCCCTCCGATCATCCTTTGGACCCCAAGCGTGGCCTTTCATGAACAAAGCAGTATAGCAGTGGGTTAGGTCGTTTAACTGAACACATCAGTTAACATGTAGTACTGTAGTAGGATTTATTTTCATGTTACCTCTGTTCTACTTCTGCAGCGTGTCTAGTGTGTGGATCTGAACTGATGCGCTGATTTTACCGTCACATCAGTGGAGCATGTGCTCCCCCTTTCAGAGCGTGAACATCAGATTCAAGAAACAGGAGAACCCTGCCACAAGTGCATCAGGGAGAAACAGCAAAATGTTGGCTCAAGTGCATTATTCTGTTGCAACATTACCGAATGCTGCTTCAATCATGATTAGCTGCACACCAATAACCTACGCTAAAATAAAAAAAAATCCCGTGTTTTGTCGAGAATAGCCATCGACGCATGGACTGGACACCGTGTTGCAAATTCGACCGAGAAACAAGTGTCGACTGACTCGATTTTCCTTCTTGTTTCATTCCCGCAAAACAAACAAAAAAACATTCCCATTCAGACTAATGGCACGAAACAATTCACTAGCTATCTAATCCTCTTAGTTTGTCCAAGCAGCTGTTTACGGTCTCGATGATCTCTGGTGTGATACGATCACCAGCAGCCAGCTTATACTGCTCAAACTTTGCCTCTTCGAACTCCAACGCAGCTCTCTTGCATGCCCTGATAGTTCCTGGAAAGGAGATTGATGGTCAGCTCCAGTCTGGCACAACTGGCCTTGCAAACATTTCTTCCTGTTAGGGATCACAACAACACAACTAGTACAATTGAGTCGCAATGCCAAACTATATGAGGATGAACATCAAAACGACACATGGAGAAACATCATTGGGTCAAAGTTTGTGCAATGAAACACTTGGAGTCAGAACTAAGTCTGGGGGTCTCAAAAGTACTTTTTAACAAACTGAACAACCTATGTGCATGCCAACAAATCAGAAAGACGAAACTTCACCTTATACTGAAAAGTTAGAGAATTCTAGAAGTAGTAAACATAAAGGAGTACTCAGGTTAAGCTAAGAATGTGGTAGTGAATTCATCAATTAACATGGTGCATCAAACCATTTGTAAGGAAAAACAAAAGCCAAGACTGATGTAGTTCCATCATCAATAATCCACTCACCACTGACATCCAATAGGTTGAATGACAGAGGGATCTTCCCAATGCTCCGCACCATTGTGATAGCAGCCCACACTTTCTGGTGATCTTCACGCGACGCCCGGATTACGCAAAGCTTTGTCAGAGGATTTACATACTTCACTGCAAATGACCATTGACCAACGCTCAGAAGTACTACTACTAAAATCAAAACTAAGCTGAGCAAACAAACAAGATGCTGCCTAGAGGATTCATCGAGGCCACCTTGCAATGACCCGACAATGCAGCGAGGCCACACTCCCCAAAGTTGAGCTGGATGCTGTCTCTGATCACTTTGGTTATGTTGAACTGGGTGAGGATGATGGGATCAGCCTCTCCCCTGCTCGCGTCGATGAAGACCACCATCACCATGTACCTGTTCTTGAAATGAACCATTGCTTGAGACAACTTGCACTTCTTATCGCAACCTGGATTTTCATGCAGATAAACAACAATCAAAATTCAAACTAAGACACCTGTTAAACAGAAGTAAGGCAGTAAAGACTAAATGGCATAGCCACGTCACCAAAAGATTCATCTTCAACACTATACCATTAAAAGAGCGCACAAGGATGCCCGGACAGGAGGCTCACCGTCACCGTGGAGGACCTGCCTGCGGCGGCGAGCTAGCTTCGGGAGCTACGAGTTCCGGGCCATTCTGGCGGCGGCGGGTTGATTCAGCCTCCGGGAGCCCTATTCGGGCGACGCGGAAACCGATTCGGTCGGCGGCGGGGCGGGTCAGGTTTCGGGCGCTAGGATGGGGGTGCTCGGGAGAAACCAAGGAGAGTAGGGAACTTGGATTAAAGTTCACCGACGGAACATCCGCAGAATCTCAATATTTGTTTGATTTTCGGCCAAAAGTAAAAAAAAAACCTACCAGAACTTCAAATCGGCTGGGCGAAGTGAGGTGACACTTTCCTAGTTTACTCAGTACATGTAGTTCAAATTACTCCCTCACACCCAAATTAGTTGACTTAGATGTGTCTAGATTCGGTTATATCTAGACATGATTTAGTATCAGATATATCGAGTTAACTAATTTAGCTCGGAGAGAGTAGCGGAATTTCTTTAAGATTCCGAGAAGTTTGATATTGAACGAATTTTGACTGAAAGTTACAAAAGCACCAAAACTTCATTAGGGCTGAACGAAATGAGCTCAAAATCTTCCAATTTAATTTTTTTCGACAATTACGCGGGGGAGTCCCCACCACTTGCTTGTTATATTACTCGAAGCGACTTGGCAATCACACCGTCCGTACAAAAGGAGAGAGGGGGACACAGGAATTTAGAGGGGATCACACGAAGCAAAGACATGAGCGTGGAATGAGTCAAGGTTCCCACGTTTCATGCGCCTTGAACCGCCACCGCCAAATGGTGAGGTCGTCGAAAGATCCGCGGAGGACGGTGCTCGCCAAGAAGGTCTTCGCGTTAAAAACCAGGTCATTCCGTGCCTTCCAGAGAGACTAAAGAATCGCCGCAATGCCAGCAGGCCAAATGGGATGTGGCAATCCGTTGGTAGGAGCCATGTCCTAGAAGGAGAAGGTGCCAGCAGGGATGGGGATGCCTAGACGCCTCCAAACCTCGGAGGCAAGAGAGAAGTCGAAGAAGAGGTGCCTCCCCGTCTTGATCGAGGGGCAAGCCGCACACATAGCATACGGTGCGCAATTCTTGAGGGAGAGGTTGCAACGTGTGTTGAGGCGGTTGATGTCGGTGAGATACAAGAAAATCTTGATCTTTGCAGGCAGGCCGAGGTCCCAACCCTTGCAAGAGGAAGCATCGAAGGCGTGACGCGGGGAGAGCATCTGATACGCCTCCCGGGAGCTGAACGGGGGGGGGGGGGGAGGGGGAGGGGGGCTGATAGAGAGTCGATGAAGCGGTGGTCGGGGCGGGAGACGAGCGTTGTGGAGCCCACGATGGCCAGGACGACACCAAGCTCCATCTCCACCACCACGGTGAGTCTCGCTTGAAGCGAGAGGCCAGAGGAAACGACGAAGTCGACAGTCGCATTCCGCCGAGTGACATGCGAGAAGAGCGGGGGGGAACCGCTCGACAAGTGGTTTACCTAGGAGCCACTTGTCAAGCCAGAACGCCGTGGTAGCGCCAGTGCCCACCTCGACGTGGGTGATGGCGCGGTAGAGAGGAAGGCATTCCTGCACAATTTTGTCGAGGAAGAATGTAATGAATGTCGTATCAACGACGTCACGACCAGAGTGCTACCGGAAACAATCTTTCCAATGGAGAGTGCCAGTTTGGTGGAGCTTATGAATAAATTTAAGGAGAAAAACTCGGAGATATACTTTCATATCTATGGTTGAGCTGTTAATTATGGAGCTCTGTCTCGAAATAGGCTTCCGCCCCGCTTTATAAATAAAGCAAAGGTGAGACCGTTGCTAGGCCAGACAGCACATCGCCCAAAGGAACGCACACCACTTGATACAAGGAGCTGGGAAGAACCCAAACCCAACATGAAAAGAAAAAGAAATAAAAGAAGAAGAAAGCCGATAACGGCAGTGTGCCGAAAAAGGAAGCAGCTCGCAATCGGTGCGCCCTCCAGAGAAGTTCCACCACACATCCCGCAATCCAAAACGCCTGCGTACCAAAACTGCACCTCCAAGAAGGGGAGTGACGACGACGACACTGCTGTCCGGCCGGGACCTAGGGTTTCCCCCGGTACTCAGTGGGGGGTGGGGGAGGGAGGCCCCCTACACCCTTCAAGAAGGAAGGTGACACCCTCGGGCGTCACCGTGCCAGTGTCAATAGACAAGGATTTCTCCTGACCCCTCCAGAACCACCCTCCCGAGCACTTTGTAAAGCTCCACCAATCACGTCACCCACGAGCATGCGCCATCTCGGTCTTGAAGACGCCACCGCCTGTCAACAGCATGCGGGAGGGAACTACCTCCACCACCCGCGGGTGGTAGCCGACCGGATGTAGCAGCAAGACAAACCAGGCCCTCTGGCCCGGCCGAGCCCCCGAAGGCTCATGAAGTCCCACCGCCGCACTGCAGCAAGGATGCCACCGAACAGGCCAACCGCCGCCCCAGGCCCTACTCCTCCTTTCACCAGGGGATCCGCCACCAGGCAAATCCCGGCCGCCAAGCAGAAGCACCATCGCCACCGAGCTCCCCCGGGCCTGCCGGTCCGCCACCGGTCTGGGGATCTCACGTCACCTCCCGAAGCCTCCTCCGACGGAGGGATGTCGAAGCCGTCCACCTTCCGAGGCCGCCGCCCCGGCGTCCACCGAGCTGGACTCACACCCACCGAGTCAGGTTCGTTGCATGCCCTGCGAGGTAGGGGTAGATTTGGTTGAGGTAGGATGGCGGCCACGACACAGCCGCGCGGAGGAGATCAACCTCCACCACTAATGGCGGTTGTCATCCGGACGCGACAGCAGAGACACACCAGTTCTCGGCCCCGGCCGAGCCCAAAAGAGGGCCCGTAAAGTCTCCGCCGCCATGCTGCTACAGCGCAGCTGCAGCCGCCGCCACCATCCTACACATCCCACACCGCCACCCCTCCTCCAGAAGGTGCCAGCCTCACGAGAGGCCCGCCCCAGGCCCAGATCGGGCCCAGATCTGGGGGAGCCGGAGCTTCCCGAGGAGCAGGCTCGCGAGGCTCCACCTGCTGGCGCCCCGCGCAGCCACCACGACCCCCTGGTGGCGAGCCACGGCCCACCTGCCGCACCGCCGGAGTACGTCGCTGCGCCGCCCGAAGCACCGCCGTCGTCGTCCTCCGGAAGCGCCAGTCCCGCCCGAGGCCACCACGCCGCCACCGCCTGAGGCGCGCCGGACGCGGCGCCTGAACCACGCCCTGCAGCCCTCCGTGCCGAGCCGCCGCGACCTCCGCCGCCGACGCCGCCTCCACGCCCCGCAACAGCGCGCCGCCCCGCACAACCCGTTCAGCCCGTGCAAACCGTTGCCTTGGGGAGGGAGAAGAATCCCCGCCGCCGCCGACGCCCGCTTGGCCAGCTTAGCGCCCGGTGAGGAGGGAGGGGTGGCGGCCGCCGAGAAAAACTAGGTTCCCCGGTCATGGGAGGAGCGACACGGGAAAGTATCCTTTTCCCCGAACCGTATACTCCAGTAGCCACCTAATTATGGAGCTCAACCCTGTAAGATGAGTAAGTACTCTAGGAACCGCTCCGATCCATATTAATTGTTGCAGAAATGGATGTATCTAAACACATTTTAGTGCTAGATACATCCAATCCAGTGACAATTAATATGAATCGGAGGGAGTAGCAATTTTAAGAGAAATAATCGATCAAGTGATAGCTGGCAATTGATGTGTGTGAAGTAAACAGCTGATAATATTTTTGTTTCCTTCAGTTCTTCTCCCTTGCACAATCTGTTTTGTGTTTTATCAGGTGTGATGTGTTAGGACGTTTGTAAGGTAGTCTTGTCATGAAAACGAGATGATGTACCACAGAACGTCAAGGTGTACATCATCATGTTCTACGCTCACATTTGAATATACCATGTGATCGAGGCAGATATACGAACACCAAATTGAAGATTCGCTTTAAAACGAAATGAGCTATATCTCCCACCAACCCTTCAATTTGACCACTAATGGGATGACACTTAAGCACTAGAGCGTTGGCACTCTATGGACTATAGATGCATATATATACAAGTTGCCAAGTCGGTTCACCACCAATTCACAGATGAACTAGCGGAGGTGAAATAGCAACTCACAACAACGGATGAATACAACAATGTGTGCCATCGCCGTGCATGGGAATTGGATGCGTAGGGATAGTACAGAATTGTTAATGGTGCAGTAGGAACTCACTACATACTAATAATATCTCTGTGTCGACGAAGCCATGTGCGTCTCACTTTCTGGCCTCTTCGCTTGCACGCACCATGATCTCATGAGTTACATGTGGCGCTCCTGTCATGCTTCGGCCTCTAGACACACACGCAGTCTGTCGGAGCTCCTTCCAGGCATCCTGCCAGTACACGGAGCGGTACCAATATGAGACCGTGGCGGATATAGCACGTGAAGATACCACACTCGCAGCCAGACCCCATCGGTCTCGATGTTGGCTACAAGTATGTACTACTCCTCTCCAACACATACAGTATTGTAATCGCAGAGTAAGCTCTTTTTCCACCAATAGAACTATCACGAAGCATGTTCTTCTCTTTCAAAGCATGAACATATGATTCAACAAGCAACTGGGAAATGCTGCCACAAATGCATCAGTGAGAAACAGGAAAAGCCATCATCCTTCTGCGCATAGAACAAATTTGTTTCCCAATTTCTCTCCATAATAGACTTCCACACAAGGATACCGTGTTGCACAATTTGACCAAGGAAAGAATGTCAAGTGACTCAATTCATTCTTTTTCAGGCTATAATAGCATGAAACAAATTTTTTTCTTTGGTGAAAATGCAGTCAGAACTGCTTTTTCATTGATAAGTAGGAGTACAAGAGTACCAAAACCAGGAGAAAAAGGAACAAACTAAGGGGGAAAAAGATAACGACCACGGCTAGAACGCAGCTAGGAGAATCAGTCGGGTTGGATAGAAAATGAAACAAACATTAATTCGCGAAATATTTAATCCTCTAAGTTTGTCAAAGCAACTCTACACGGAATCAATAATCTCTGGCGTAATTCAATCACCAGCAGACAGTTTGTGCTACTCAAACTTCGCCTCTTCACACTCCAACACAGCTTTCTTGCAGCCCCTGATAGTCCGTGGAAATGGAATCGACGGTATGGTTAACCCTGGTCTGGCACACCTGGACTTGCAAAACATTACTTCCTATCAGGGATTGCAACAAAATAACTCGTACAACTGAGCCAAACTGCCAAAAGATATGAGGGTGAGCATCAACTATACATGGAGAAACGTCATCAAGTCAAAGTTCGTGCAGCGAAATTACTTAGTCAGTACTAAATGTTGGGTATCCGCGACAAAAGTAGTTTTAACAAACTTATACGCTTTTAAAGAAATCAAAAGGAGGATGCTATGATTGCCAATGGAACTTCACCTTACACAAAAAGGTTAGCGTATACGAGAAGAAGCAGACATAGAAAAGACTCAAAGGAGTATGTTTTCGTCAACAACTCCAATCTGAAAAGAAACATTTGAGCAATTTGGTAACGAGACGAGCATATCAAATTGTGAGCATATGTTATTGCACTCAATAATAGTTATAACACGGTGCGGGCCAAAGAGGCTAACAGCCCAGCCTGCCATGGGGCAGATATGAAACATTTTAGACCAACGCTAATAATATAGCCAGTAACCGGCTATGCCATGTCATCTAAGAGTCATCATATAGCTTATTTATATAATAAATGAGCTATTAGTTGGCTCTTGAATAGACTTTAATTAATATTTAATTATTTAATACATGTATGCTATTGGCTTTAGCCTACATGCAAGCCTCTTTTTCTTGATTATTCTGCTATAGCCAGGCTATAGCGAGTATCATAGTTAGTGTCATGCATGCCATGTTGGCAAAAATCTGATGTGACACAACAATTCATTAAGAAAGAGATGATTAGAGTACCATAGGTAGATACCGTATCATAGCACGTAAAACTAGAAAATCCTCATACAAATAAATCTTTGTACACAATTTTGCATTGAGATTTTACAAATCATTAAATATAGTACTAGTATGATACTACTATATGATACCATGCACTATGGAGATAGTATCATATACTAGTATAATGTGCATGATACTAGTAGTATGATACTACCACTATGACCAGCCTAAGAGTCAGCTCTTATCTCTTTCCTCTTTTCTCGAGTAATTAGCATAAAACCACCACATATCTGCCATTCGAAAAACCACCACTTTTGAAAAATTTCGCAAAATGTGACTACTTTTCTGGATTTTTTTTGCAATTCGCACTAAAACTTAATTTGGAGCCAATTGACACCGTTTCTGACTAGTGGGACCCACTTGTCAGGGACAAAATTGCTGAGTTAGACATAGCCCCACATGTCAGACCAATTAAAAAGGTCTAGATTTTGTAAAAGAATAAAAAAAAAATCGGGAGATCGACCTCGACTTATTCAGCTGCGAGCTCCGGCGAGGTACGGGGCGCCGTGGCCCGGGCAAACTCTGGCTCAAGACTAGGCAGGCGAGCCCCAACGAGCTCTGCATAGGCGCGGGGAGGGGCGTGCTCCTGCTTGAGCTCCAGCGAGGGCTTGGCGAGCAGTGGGCCGAGGCCGGCCAGCCTTGACGTGGTCGGGAAAGGCGAGCTGGCGGGGCTAGAAGCAGCGGGCGGGATCGCTAGGCGTGGTGGGCAAGCTCCTGCTCGAGCTCCAGTGAGGGCGGTCTTGGGCCATCAGCGGGGGCGGGCGTGGTCAGGGGAAAGGGGCGGCGGCGGTGTACGGGTGGTGGTGCTCTCCTTTTCTATTTTTTCTTTCATTTAGTATTTTTTGCCTTTTTTAATTGGCCTGACAGGTGAGACCCAGACTAACTCAGCAGATTGGCCCTGACAAGTGGGTCTCACTAGTCAGAAACGGTGTCAATTCGATGTTAATTATGTTTTAGTGCGAATTGCAAAAAAATTGTAGGAAAGTGGTCATATTTTACGAATTTTTTCAAAAATGGTGGTTTTTCGAACATTTGGCAGATATGTGGTGGTTTTATGCTAATAACTCTCTTTTCTCTCTTATCCAATTGATGTGGCAAAAGCCAACAATCAGTAGCTATGGCATGCTAGTCTTATCGAATGCTTTATTGTCTCAGTTATGGCATGGCCTGATAATCAGGATACATCATACATTTCTTTCATTTGTTGTCGAGTGGTTTATTTGGTTGTGCCGCATGACCTGATAATCAGGATTCATGTAACATTTAGTACATTTTCTTGTTGAGTGGTTTCTGTCACATGCCCCGATAATCAGGATACATGTAACATCTGATACTTTTTTGTCCAGTAGTTTCTGCCGTGCAAATCAACACATTGGGTTTGAACATTGCTTTGAATGTGAAATTGCTAGTTTTGTCTTGTAGTCATAATTTTTTATGCTTAAAATCCTACTTGTTTCTATAGAAACAAAAATTATGTGTGGTAACCATCAGAGTGTTGGGGCATAGCTCGGAGGCTCTTTTTGCTAGAGAGCTTCGCGGCTTGCTCGTTTGTTTAGAGGCGGCGAGCCCCGTATATGGCAAGGACATTGATTGTGTCTTAGCAGGAAAGGCTTCAGAGGACATAATTAGGAAGGTGGAGAAGTCTCTCAGGAAGGCTTCTCTCAAAGAAAGAATAAGAATGAGAGGTGTGGTGAGAAAGGTTTCAGTTGATACTTGATCGTTGACGTTTCTTTTGGGTCGTCTGTTAGGTTGGTCATCTTTACGGTGTCGTGCTCCAGGTGTTGTTAGTTTACGGTTGTGGTAGGTTGTGGGTGCTTGTTGGTTCTAGAGGTTGCGGTTGTGGTAGGTTGTGTGTGCTTGTTGGTTCTAGAGGTTGCGGTTGTGGTTTGGTGTTGTGGTGGTTTTCGCCCGGTTTTCCATAATTAACTGGGCAATTCTCTTCTTCTTAATTAATAGATTTGGGTAAATCTTTTACCTCCATTTCAAAAAAAAAACTGTGTATGTCTGATATAATTTGGGATGGTGCGGGGAGATAGACCTAACGAGAAAGCAGCGGAGCTCCCCCCCCCCCCCCGAGGGCGACGGGCTCCCCCCAACCACCCCTCCCCTCCGTCGCCGCCGCCGGCAAGGGTCGCCGGGCGAAGCACGGGCGACGCCAGCGGCGGCGGCTTGTCCTTCCCCGCGTCAGGGTGAGCGAGTTGGGGCTCGGTTCCTCGTGGCGGCGGTGCATCTAGGCAGAGGCCGGTGGGGCTCGACGGGGGCGGCCTCCTGTAGCTCGAGGCGGCGGCGGGTGGTGGGACGCTCAGCTGCTGTGTTCCGGTGGCGGCAGGGGCCCATCCTCGCGGATCTCCGGCGGCGGCGGCGGTTGACGCCACTCCTGCACCCCTCCTTCGACCGTGTGTTGTTGGGGCGGTCTGGAACGAGGCCGGGATGGAGATTGGTGGAGCTGACCTCCGATGGCGGCGCCCTTGCCCTAGGCCCAGATCAGGGCCCGTACGGGCCTGATTCGGGCTGGGTGGGCCCTGCTGTCCGGATGGTTCCAGGGGCGCCCGGGAGGCCTGGGAGCCCACCCCTCGGCCAGATGTCTGAGGTGCTGGATCAGGGCTAGCGAGCCTAGATCCGGTGACCGCCTGGCAGCTCCTCCGGAGCTGCGGAGTTGACTTGCGTGGCTTGTCAATCCGATCTGTCCACGTCATGTTTGGCTGGACTGCCCTCGCACGCCCACTCTCAAGAAGGTGTCATGGTGGTATCTTCCATGCTTGTTGTGCGGGATCTCGGATGCCGAGACGGCGGCCTCGGGAGGTGGACTGCGCGGACGTCTCTTCGGCGAGTGACATGGCGGTGGTGGTGGTTCCTTTCCTTGGTCATGTGGATGGCGAGGAGAGGACGTTGGGAGGCTTCGGCGTTGGCGGCGTTGGCGGCGCTTCGGCTTCGGCAGCTCCCAGATCATGTGCCAGAGACCTATCTTGGGGACAACGGGCGTGGTGGAAGACGGGGAACGATTCGAAGGTTTTTCCGGGCGAAAGCTCAGTGCTTCGGCACCATCGGTGGCGATGCCTGCGGGTACCGTTACCCTCTTGGGGGCACTCCTCGTGCCAGGGCTCCGGGTGAAAACCCTTGACCGTTGGTCTCGACGGCGGCGGCACGGTGTGTCGTTACCCTCTTGGGGACGTCGTCGTGGAGCCCCGGTTCACCTCGATCTCGGCTCTTTGTCTTCGGTGGTAAGTTTAGGTCTTCTGCGGTTTTCTTGTGTATTCTGATCTGCTTTGTATTAGGGGTCTCCCCTCCATCTTGTATCTGTTCGGCCGATGTGGCTTTATTCTATAAAGCGGGGCGAAAGTCTATTTCGACAACTGTGTATGTCTCTACATAGAACTTTTTGTTATGGAAACTAGATGTCTGCTTGAGTTAAAGAGTTTTTTTTTTGAAAGGAAGAATTATTTTGATATCTTCACCTCTTATGCCCACAGTCAAACATTCTCAAATTCTATGCCGACTAATTGCCGGGAAGACATCTTGTTGTGTTCTAGTGAGTAAACCAGCGATATACTCCCAAATTTATGATTGCACTGCTAGATCAACCCTGCCAGAGTCAATACTGTAGTGGTTATGGAACTGTTCCGAGTCATGACTGTGTTCTCATCTGGTATAAATATGAAGGGATAGAGCTGATCAGCCGATAACTTGTAAGTATTATGTTTGGAGTAAACAGCCGATAATATTTTGTTTCCTTCAGATCCTTTATTTTGTTTCTTATCAGGTATCTTATGCTAGGATGTTCCCCTGTCCTAATGAGGCTTTTGTATGCTACATGCTCGTATGCTGAATAACACCAAATGCGAACACCAAACGAGGCCATGTGATCGGGCATGAAATGCGAACACCAAATGCAAGATTTCCTGTAAGCCCAAATGAGCTATATCTCCACCAACCTCCAACCTGACAACAAATGGGGTGACAATTGAGCACTGCCGCCTTCTATCTGAGTGTCACTTTATATATACATGTTGTTGGTTCACTGCCGCATCTCAACCAGCTAGTAGAGTTGCAGCAGTGGCTCTTAACAACGGATGAAACTAAACATTGTGTATGTTGCCCCCGTGAATGGGAATTGGCTACATTGGGATAATGAAGAACCGTTATTGGTACCGTGAAACCTCACAACAAAACAAGCCCATCGCTGTCCGGCGCCAACCTGACAAAAGCCGCGAGTTCCGCTTCCGGAGCTCCAGCCTCCAGGCCTCTTAGTTTGCACGCACCGAGCATTCTTTGGCTAAGTAGGCATAGCTGTCTCACACGTGCTACATTTCTCATCTCATCCCTGTACTGTTGGAGATCCTTAGGCACATTATATCAGTGCGCGTTGTGTATTGCCCGTGTTCGCGAGGGTCGTCAGTGCTAATTGTCTTTCATAAAGTGTATCACACTAATGTGTATTACTCGTCTGTCATAGAAACTAGCAGAATACTCCACGTTGATACGGTATCTTATTATTTCTGTTATCGCACATGTCTCACGTGTAATATAAAATACACACAAATATTCATGTATATTAATCTTATCCTTTTGCTCAGCCGCCACTATTTCATCGAGCATGATCATGTTCATGTCTTGCTCGATTTCTGCCCTAAAACATGTGGAGATGATCTCCTTTATTATGTCATCACCATCTGTAAACTTCTCGTGACTTTTTATTGGTTCTAATACAAGTTTTGGGTTTCTTTTTTTTCATTCTCATAAGTTTCATGTACAGTTGGATGCCTATTTTAGAGATACAGAATACATAACAACTATTTTGTTTCTTTTTTCACCAATAGGATTACCATGTAGCATGTGGTCCTCCTTCAAAGCATTTTTCCGAAAAGGGGCACACCCGTCCTCTGCTTAATGCATGCGATCTTTTATTAATTTACTAAAGTCTTACAAAGTTTTAGAACTCACGGATCACACAAAGTTGATACATCAAAGAGACCACGGAAAAATACAATAAGGTGAATCGCCTTTGCATCAATATGTGAGTCGCCTATCAGAATGTCAACTGAATTGCTGCAAAAAGTCTATGCTACTATTTCCAAACAGATACACCCTGAATCTATGGACAGACGTTGCTCCGCCGGCCGGCTGGAGAAAGGACCACCTACAGATCTAATGGGTAGTGAGGGGGATAGCCTGCAAAAGGAAGGATAGCTTATCTTGTTAAAGGTAAATTCAGTTTGATTATGCCAAATAGCCCAAGCACAAACACCCACTCGGATGTGACTTGTAAGATGTTGCGACTATGTGAGAGTTGGAAACATTAGTCTCTCACTTGTAGAGAAACCCCTATTGGTGGCATTGCAAAAACTAAGTTGCTGACGTGTATCCCTCACGGCACCAACTCATCGCTGTTGGTATTTATTATCGGTCTCGTGGGGCAGACACACTACTGATGTTTCAATTCTTCGTGGCGTTATGTGTTTGCAGTGCTAGAAGTACAAGTTCCACAAAACCAAAAGTGGATGTTTTGCCGGTTTACCAAAAGTGGATGTTATGCGTGGCGTTATTGGGGCCGATGACGAGCTACAGAAGGGGGTCGGTAGAAGGCTGGGCTTCCGGTGGCAGAGGGGAGCACGTGTTGTGGAGGCCAGGCTGAAACTCAAGCAGGGGAGCATGAGCTTGTCCCTTTGGCGTTTGTTCGCGGACGGAGCGGGCTAGAGCGAGCACGTAGACGCTTCTTGAACCACTCTGGCACCATCGATCTGACGCCACCGCCCTTCCCCATGTGCGACACGCGGTATCCTTACTGGATTCGTGTCGATTTCTTTTTGCACGCTCAGTCTCCTCACTCTAGCAATTCCGTCCTTGCTCTCCTGACAACACATAGATCAATATAGCAAAGGAAGCGAAATCGAAAGTCCGATTTTGGGTGGTCGTGACATGTCTGCCAAGACCAATGCAATTGAAGTTGAGGGGAGGTGTTTGTCAGCTCCTCTACATCGGAGGTGGAGAAAATGTTATCGATGACGAGGAGGAGTCCAACCGAGAACGCAAGCGCAAGAAAGCACGCAGTGGCCATGTGCATGGATCGAGCCCTCGACTTGGATTAATTTAATCTTTCTCAATCAAGAAAGGGGCGGTCCGCGGAGCTGGGCGTGGAGAATTGATACCTTAAACCAAGATTACGGATGTGGTATAGCTTGATTTTTTCCTGTAAGATCTACTTTTATCGAACTTTGGAAAGAATTTTCTTGGTGTAAGTTCATGTCAAACAAGACCTTGAGAACTCGTAGTATTTTTTTACCAGACCATTCAAGTTCACTTTGCTTTGTGTATAGGTGGATGGAGGTAGGCCAGGGTTAAGGATTCACCTTCAGCTGTGCACACACATATGGAATAATGGAAATAATAATCTCATTCCTGAGTTTTTTATCTAATCTAAATAAGTATTGTAGGTGGTATGCCCATAACCACTATAGCATTTTCGAGCCGCAAAACACTACAGACTTTTGTCCAACCACTGCATCATCGACGCATGGGGTTATGCAGTTATTAAGTAAAATAGACCAAAGCTTTATGATGTATTATGTTACTGTGATTTCTAAATCTCAAATCAACTATTGTACTCCCCTTTTTATCACTAGGTTCACATGAGAAGTAGATTACCACTCATATCACCTCATTATCTTTATCAATTATCAGGATCTTGGGTACCTAACATGTTCTAATATTGAGGTAAGATACAATGATACAAAAGATAAATCCAATATTTAACACAACACAATATTCCTATGTTTAGAGGGATGTCTATGGTGATGGTGATGGCAGAGGTTCAGTGGTTGGTCTCCTCTCCGCATATGTGTTTCTGCGAATGACTTCAGATGTGTTGCGTTAGGGATTTTAGCGGCTCCGGTGCAAATTATATATAGACATTTTCATGAAAGTTGCTTGGTTCGACTTGGCGAAGGCGGTGACACACAGTACATGCACATGGTACATGCGGTCTCTACCCGTACCTATGCTCGTTAAAATTCTAGATTACCTCTTTGTGGACTCTTTGACTTGGGAAAATTGTCAATTCGCAAATCTTCACTAATTAGCTCAGGTTCCGCCATAGAAGTTCTTATTTCTACAGGGAGAAATTTAAACAAAGGATTTGCACATCTATACAACAATTTGAGAGATATTTTATCAATTACTTGACTTATATGAGATTCATACATGGAGAAAATGGTTGTACTTCACATCCATCAAGCGCGCGGTGAGCGAGAGCGGCGGCTGATGCTTAGGTGGAGGTAAAGAAGGGGGAAGGGATAAGGGTTAAAGATAATTCAGGGGAAAAGGGTTGTTGTGGCCTTGTACATGTGTGTGTGGTCAGGGGATAAGGAGTTGCTTCACATGGGCCATATGTGACTAGTAGCATACCCACATTGCCCTATTAGCGCGTTACTAGTAGCATGCTTTTAAGATACACACCACGTGTATCCATCCATGTCCATCACTGGATTTCAAAATACCAGCAACATTAATTTCTTGCTAGCACGCTACTATTAATCAATTATTAGTAGCGTAGAAACTTCTCCACCCTACTGGTATTTGCTAGTAGTGTGATAGTTTTAGACACTGTCACTAATATGAAACGTCTATAAGGATTTCTCTATGACTGTATCCACTAAATGCGCCCAACCGTCCAGTAATTTTCAATCAAACCCTCCTAAAACATATGTTTAAAGGTATGCTTGACACTACATTTGCCACTGAAACCTCTATTCAATGTGTAATGTTGTAGAGAGAAGGGTACCGGTCAGCTAAAGGCTCATCCTCCAACCATGTATCTTTCTAGAACCTCGTGTTTAACCAATTACCAATAAGAAAAGAACCTCTCTGTAGGAAATTTTCCTTGATATTCATTAATCATTTTAAAAAGAGAGAGTTAGTTGGTTTTCCTAAGACTAAGTTAAAGATTTAGAGTGAAGGTATTTATGTAGTAGATCTTACCACACTCCTTTCTCACTAAGAATCTTAAAAAATTTAAGATACTCAAAATTCAAAATTAAGTTTGGGTCATGTCAACAAAATGTTGGGGTCCATAGAGATAAAAAACTTGCTGCTCCAAAGATCTATCCCAGGTACAAGGACACGAGGATTACAACTAGCCGCGCAAGTGCGGAAATGGTGAAGTTCGTCGGGGCAGTGTAGTCCCCAATCCCATCTGATCCTTGTTCACATTTAAGTGCTAATCATGCAGTACCTCTGTCAATATCCACACGTACGAAGAGTAGCTCCGGTGGCACAATACTAGGTCCTCTACAACAGTAGGACTGAGTGGAGGTGTTAGGCTTCCCAGCACATGGGCGTGGTCTAACCGTTCCTATCATGTCACTGCCGCCACTATATATAGGTGAGTAAGTGTGAACCTAAAAACACTTGCAGCCCACTTACTAAAACCCTTAACTATTCATTGTAAGTCCCACGTGTTGACCTAGTCATGGTCCGTCTCAGGTCCAATCTAGCTAACTCGCTTAAGTGTGTGATCCCACTGACTCACGGTGATTTGGACACAATTGGAGTCTGACTTGCAATCGATCAGTCGGCATCGAATCCTAGCAGAACATGTCGACCCCCAACCATAGAGTTATAACGACAAACCTTTTCAAAGTGACTTTCGTCTAAGCCCTTTCTGCCTCATGATATACCTTGTCAAGTTATAGGTGAGTTATTTTCATGCCTATAATATCTTAACTCTCTTCTCGATTCGTGATATGTGATTCATCTGACTAACCCTTAGTCATCCAACCTGATTAACACTTAACTTAGTAGCGCATGTTCATGCTTTCGAATCATATCATCCGAGAGGTCCTAGATAATAATATTTTTATGAGTCAGAGGGGCAAAATTCCATCTTGGCCATCCACGTCACATAGCTTAATTCTCGGCCAGTCTGAAATCCGCCTTTATAACGATCGAGTTTGGAAAAACGTTTTATGGAACCTAAGCTAGTGGATCTGCAACTTGGAGTGTGCGGTTGCCTCAGGTCTAAGGATTCCATTATTCATAGTCGGTACACATGATAGTGAACTCGTGCCAACTCGACCTTGGGTTAGTCCGACACGCCTAGATCTTTGGTCGACTCCGTAGTAGGTGGACTAGCATGTCTATGCCCATGACGAGTGGAATCTTATCATCTGCCGACTCGTACATTAGTCTATGCTAAGTGTCCGGCTTAACTTGCGACTAAGGACAAGCATTAAAGAACGAATCCAAACAGACAGCTCCACAATTGAATCATATATTCAGCAAGGATTGTTATTGTTTATTACAATACGATTTATGCTTATAAATACACTTAGAAAATATACTGTACGTGATTTTCTTTAGGAAATATTGTGAACAGAAAAATAATTTCAACAAACTCGGAAATCATAAAGACGATGCTATTATTGCTTCTTCTTTTTTTTGCCAGGGATGCTATTATTGCTAACAAGGAAAAGTTAGCGTACACTAGAAGAAGCAGGCATAAGGTCTATGTTTATTAAGAAATTCAATCTGAAAAGAAACATTTGAGCAATTAGATAATGAGATGATCATATCAACCTCGGATCCTATATTTTGTGTTCTATCAGATATATGCTATGCTAGGGTGTTCCCCTGTCCTAATAAGGCGTTGTATGATGCATCATACATGCTCACGTGCTGAACACAATGGCATGATATGCCAACACACCAAATGCAAGACTTTATGTAAACCGAGTTGAGCTATATGTCCACCAACCTCCAACCTAGCCACAGATGGGATGACCATTAGGCACAACCACCTTTTTTATTTGGATGTCGCCTTATATATACATGTTGGTTCACCATCGTGTCCCAGATCAGCTAGCTGAAGTGCAATAGTAGCTCGTAACATCGGATGAAATTTAAAAGTGTGTATGCTGCCACCGTGCATGGGAATTGGATGCATTGGGATAGTGAAGAATTGTTAATGGTGGAGTACAACAACCTCGTAACAGAGTTGGCCTACCTCTAATTCAGACGCCAACCCGACGATGGCTTGCACTTTCTCTTTCGGACCTCTTCGTTTGCATGCAACGAATGGCTTCTCTTTCAAACCGTGAACATAAGGTTCAACAAACTGGAAGACCCCGACATAAACGCAGGAAAACGTTAGCTCAACTTCATCATTATTTTCCTCAATCATGATTCGATATGCATGGTTAACTTACGCTAGAACAACAATTTCTCCCAAATTTCTCTCTAGATAGACACCCGTGAATGGACACCGTGTTGGACAATTTGACGCAGAAACAATGTGTAAACTTCCTCAATTCACTCCTTTTAGACTAATGGCAAGAAACAAACATTAATTCGCTAACCATCTAACCCTCTTAGTTTGTCAAAACAACTCTTCACGGACTCTATAATCTCGCCAGCAGACAACTTGTACTCCTCAAGCTTGGCTTCTTCCTGGTTCCCACTCCAACGCGGCTTTCTTGCATGCCCTGATAGTTTCTGGAAAATATTGTCAGCTCTGGTCTAGCACATGACCTTGCAAATACTCCATTATGTTCTGCCGACAGATTGCCAAGAAAGCACGTATTGTCTTCTGGATAAAAATTGAGAGATCTACTTGTCGATCTTTGCTTGAGCTGCCAATTCTGATGTTCATACTTGTAAGACAAGTCAATACTCCAGTCTAGGTGGTGGAACTGCTCTGACTTATGGCTGTCTTCGTGTTTGTTACTCTTAATTTTAAGAGCCATAATTGGTCAGGTCAGGTGATAACTGAAAAGTGTTGTGCTTGGAGACAACAACCGATGATGTCCCATCGGTTCCCTCTTGCACAATCTATTTTGTGCTTTATCAGTTGTGATGCGTTAGGATGTTTCTAATGTGGAGCTGTCACACACACACACAAAAAAAGATGATGTCCCATGGGACGTCAAGGGGAATATGCCATGTGATATGCACTAACGTACAAGATCTGCGAGCACCAAATTCAAGATTCACTCTAAACCGCAATGAGCTATATCTCCCACCAGCCTCCAACCTCACCACAGATGAGGTGACAATTAAGCACTAGTACATCATTGCACTTCATAAGGCTATAATATACACAAGTCGGTCTGCCACCACACCATATAGTATGAACTAGCGTAGCAGCTCACAGCAACGGGTAAAATTAAACGATGTGTGTGCTGCCGCGGGCTTGGGAATTGGATGCGTCGGGATAGCCAAAATTCGTTAATGGCGTTGTTGCAACTCACAGCAAACCGAGCTTGCCATTAGGTCGGACTGGGAGATCGGAGGTCCGCTTTCTGGCCTCTTCGCTGGCAAGCACCATGTAAGCTCGAGGGGTTCTTGTGGTGCTTTGGACATTCTTCAGACTCTAGGCACGCCTCTTCAGAGATCCTTCGGCCTCTTCGGAGCTTCTTTGGCCGATCCCGCGAGTACACGGGTGCTACCAATATGTTGACGCCGCAGTTATAGTGCCTGAACCTAGTGGCCTCGCAGCGAGACCATACGTGCCTCGATATCTCTTACAACAAGGGTGCATGGAGCATGTGCATCTCTTGCAAAGCATGTAAGTACATAAGATTCAACAAACTAGGAAACACTGGCACAAATGCATCAGCGATAAGGAAGAAAAAGTTGGCCCAAGTGCATCATTATTTAGGCCCATACTAGATGTTGTCTCATCATGATTAGGTGCATATGGTTAACTTACGCCACAACAAAATTTTCTCCCCCAGAATAGAGTGTTGCACAATTTGACCGAGAAACAAGGTTGTCAACTGAGTCATTTCATTTCTTTTTCAGACTAATGGCACAAAGCTAACTAACTAACTAACTAACAATCTAACCCTCTTAGTTTTTCAAAGCAACTCTTCACGGACTCGGTAATCTCTAGTGTGATACGATCACCAGCAGACAACTTGTACTGCTCAAACTTGGCCTCTTCGCACTCCAGCGCAGCTTCCTTGCATGCCCTGATAGTTCCTGGAAAGGAGATTGACGGTCAGTCCTGGTCTGGCACAACTGGCCTTGCAAACATTCCTTCCTATTAGGGATTGCACCAAAACAACTACAGTAGTACAATTGATCGTGATGCCAAATGATACAAGAACGAGCATTAAAACTATACATGGAGAAACATCATCAGTTCAAAGTTTGTGCAGCAAAAATATTCAGAAGTCAGAACCAAGTCCGGGTCACAGGGAGAAAAGAGTTTCAACAAACTGAACAACATATATGCATGTAAATAAACCAGAAAGACGATGATATGATTGCTAACGGAACTTTGCCTTACATTGAAAAGTTAGCGTATACTAGAAGAAGCAGGCATAAGGAGTGTAGCTAAAATACAACATTTTTTTAATGAAACTTGTGATCGTACAAATTATATGTGTAAATGTAGTTGTATATATTCTTTCAGTATCTATTGGTACTGAGAAATAACGTTTTCCAATTTTTGAAAAAAACGAGAGAACTGGTGCCCATGTGCAACTAACAGTTTTCTATGTAACTCAGGCTAAACTAGCAATGTGGTACTAAAGGTGGGAGCATCACATTCATAACACCAATGCAAACACAATGAGATCACATACTGAATTCATTAATGAAGAAACACCTATGGTGCATCAAGCCATTTGTAAAAAAAAGATGTAGTTCTGTTATCAATAATCCACTCACCGCTCACATCCAACAGGTTGAACGACACAGGGATCTTCCCAATGCTCCGTACCATTGTGATAGCAGCCCACACTTTCTGGTGATCTTCACGCGACACCCGGATTACGCAAAGCTTTGTCAGAGGATTTACATACTTCACTGCAGATAACCATTGACCAGCGCTCAGAAGTACTACTAAAATCTAAACTAAGTTGAGTAACACATTACGGACATATATGATGCTGCCTATAGGATTAAAGGTTGCTTTAGAAGTTATTAGCACCTTGCAATGATCCGAGAGATGCAGCTAGGCCACACTCCCCAAAGTTGAGCTGGATGCTGTCTCTGATCACTTTGGTTATGTTGAACTGAGTAAGGATGACGGGATCAAGCTCTCCTCTGCTCGCGTCGATGAAGACCTCCATCACCATGTACCTGTTCTTGAAATGAACCATCGCTTGAGAAAACTTGCACTTCTTATGAGACCTGGATTTTCATGCAAATGAACAACAATCAAAATTTAAACTAGGACACCTCTTCAAAAAGAACCAAGGCAATAAAAACTAAAGAGCATAGTATCCATGACACCAAAAGATTTCTCTTCACCACTATACGATCAAAAGGGCGCACCATTACAATTCCTGGTGTTGGTATGGGAACATAAATAAATAAAAGTAGATCACCATCCTTATTCACCCTTTTCATATCTACGATCTGGATTACAGTTTAGACACACAAAAAACACCCTCCATGCTTCGATGTTTTCAGAAAGTATATAAATTCTCCTATTATATACTAATACAATCTCACAAATATTTTCAAAGCTAATGATTATTTATGATCCAAATACACAAAAATAACACCTTGATCAGGCTCTGCTAAACACAGAATAATTAGGTACTCAGTCCCAAACTCCCAAGTCCTTACCAGTCACCACTAGGTGCTAAACTGCTGCTACGAAATATGAACCAGTGGATAATGCAATGATGGATCACGCTCTGCTCTCATGGCCAGAAACTCGAAAAAAAAGGCAACAATAATGGATCATGTTCTGCTCCCGGTCTCATGGTGAGATAGTGACATTGCATTTGAGAAATCCCCCAGCCAAATTTCAAGGTTTATAACTATCCCAAAAAGCACCTCATAAGTCATAAGTCATAACCTACAAGAATTTACACCTTCAAAAATTTGTATCGGTATAACATGAAATTGATAAGAAACCCTTCGATTCAAGCTGTAGGAAAGAAAATGGCAAAGTGGAGAAATCACCTAGACATGCTAGACTAGTGCATCAAGCAGTGGCAGAGGCAGAATCGGAGCAAGACCCGGGCCAAAAACTAAGCGTAAAATTTTTTTACTAGAAAACTCTTGTGATAGCACGGAAAATTTAGCACAATTGCAAGAATGAACATATATTTTCAAATCCATCGCTAACGATCCAAGAACGTACTTAAGAGATGGCAACCGGTAAGAAGAAAAAACATGACCTCCCATAACCTCATCAATACAAGAAAAAACATAAACATGATGTTGCAACCGGTAAAATCAATGGCAACTCAATTTGCTAATTTGAGCAACGAAAAATATCTCTTCATCTTATGTTAGGAACATGATATCAATTCCCTCCGATCCATATTACTTGTCGTTGAAATGGATGTATCTAACACTAAAACATGTCTAGATTCATCCATTTTAGTGACAAGTAATATGGATCGGAGGGAGTACAAAAAATTGTTAAACCATACCACAGTCACTCAATCTGAATCAGGCAGGAGTTCTTCATACTCTATTCCTAAAATAAGAGCACTTCTAAATGACTAAAACCTAATTCCTTAACAAGAAATTACCTAGTGAGAGCAGCTGCAGATGGAATTGAGTGCAAAACGACAGAGGAGGTCGACTGGCCGAGGCAGGCAGCGCGGACCGAGCCGAGCGGGGCAGGAGGCGGCGGCAGCCCTAGGCGGCGGCCAGGCAGAGCAGGGTCTGGCGCCGCGTGCAGACCGAGAGGCGCAGGGGCGGCCGGGAGGAGGTATGCAGGCAAGGGCGGCTGGATGGAGTCCGATGGTGGCGGGAAGGTGTCCTGCTGCTCCTGCCGGCGTGGCGGCGTGCTCCTTGCGTGAGCGAGACCGAAGGGCGGGGCACACGAAGAAGGGACGAAGGGTTCTCTCGCCTTTTCTCTCCAACGCTCGATGCGGCCAAGTTCGGCCGGCCCGGGTCAATTTCTTTTAAAGAATAGTACTCCATGCGACCAGGGCCATGGCCCATGTTACCCGGAAATTAATCAGACCCGGTCTATTATCATGTAGGATAGACCCGGCTCAATGCAAAACTGTTGCTCCATTTAATTTTAAACAGATAAAAAAAGCTAAAAAACTGTTAAAAAAAGGATATGTGTCAAACATAGGGGAGGATCTATTAATAGACCCGGTCTCGTAGGATTAATTTCCATGTTACCCTAGGCATGTCCCTGCCCCTAGCATCAAGGGCCTAGGAAGTCGTGGAGTTTTCTCAACAACAAAAAAAAAGAAGCCGTGAAGAAATCACGTGTTGATAACAGCCGCGCGAAGAGCCGGCGAGCTCGACAATCCGACGGTCACAGACAGGCAGAGTCGAGGTGCGGCGACTGGGCAATCTAGCAGAGCCCGGGCCGGCACTGGGCAGCGTGGTGAGCTTGGGGGAGTTTACTGAACCATTGATACTCTTTTACATGCGGGCCCGAAGCACGCCAGCCCGGCCTGCCGGAGCCATGCCTGGCATGGCCTGAAACCTACGGTTTCGCCGGCATGGCAGCCTTTTTATTTTTTTATTTTCTTGAAAGATATAGCATATTGCCTCTTAAGCTACGGCGCCACATCTAGGCCAGGGCCGACACATCACGGCCCGCATATTAAATGGGCCACCACATGCCAAGCCATGCTAGGTACATAAGCATGGGTCGTGTGTGTATCGTGCCGATGCGGCCCGTTGGCTAGGTGATTGGGTCAGTTGCTAGTCGTGATGGGCTCAAACGCAATCTGCATAGGCTCGGAGGAAACCCCAGTGAAAACATGTTTATGGACGGCAGAGTTGAGCAGAAAATAGCATTTTTACTTGCTCTTGGTATGAAAAAACTTTATGGTAATGTGTTGGGTATTCTCGTGTTCTTGTAGTTTGTTTCTCCTAGAAACAGGTTTTCGTCCCGTTTTATAAATGAAATCACAACGACTAAACCGATACAAGGTGGTGAGGAGAATCACTTACAAAACCGATCAAAATAAAAAATAAAACATGGAAAAACCAAAACTTGTCACCGAAGACATAGAAACGGCACTGAGTGGTATCAGGGCTCCACGATGACGCCCCCAAGAGGGTAACAACGCACAGTGTTGCAGCCGTCGAGACCACGAGATCAAGTGTTTTCAACCGGTGTCATAGCGCGGGAAGGATAACCACAACGATGCCCCAAAACGGCTACGACACCCGCAAGCATCGCCGATGTTGGTGCTAAGGCGCTAAGCTTTCACCTAGAAAAATCCTTGCACTACTGTCGAGAACTCAGCCGCCCACTGTCCCCGAGTTAGGTCTCTGGACCGCAATCTAGGAGCTGCCAGAGCCGAAGCACTGCCAACACCAGGATCCCTCATCGTCCGCTCCATTCCATCAACATGACCAAAGAGAGAGACCACCACCACAACGTCGCTCGCCGTAGAGACGTCCGCGCGGTCCACCTTCCGGGGCCACCCCCTCGGCATCCACGCACTTGAGCCCATGGCCCGACCAACATCACACCGCAAAGCCGGCGGATTGGACAAGGTAGGGCAGCACCATAGCTCGGTTCCATGAGTACTACTACTAGCCCGGGCATCGCCCATGAAAGTATCATCTCTGCGGTGGTATTCTTCTTCTTGATATAGGGCTTCTTGACCTCACGAACCCATTGAGAGGGCCACTGAAATATCCTCATTGGTGAGCATGGTCTTGATGAGCATCATAATGTAAGGAGTATATGGAATAGAGAGTGCATGTTGCACATTGCGTCAGTCATCTCGTGAAAAATGAAGTCCATAATGTCCAAGGTATAATCAGTAGAGGGGTCATCACGATTAGTACGCTCATGTGCAAAGCCAAGTAAATTAACGAAGTTACCACGAATGTTATCATTGTTACCTCAATTTTTTATTTAGTTCTTCAATTCACTTAAAATTCTTTCTTTTTTTATCTGGGTTGCTAACTCAATGGTAGAGTACTCGGCTTTTAAGTGCGACTATGATCTTTTACACATTTAGATGGAGCAACAAATTCGTCCAGACTCTTGGTAGAGTCTATAAGACCACGACTGATCCTCAAGGGTAATGAATAAAAAAATAGCATGTCGTAGTAAAATTGAATAAAAATTATGATTTTCTGGGTTTAGTGAATAAATGGATAGAGCCTGGCTCCAATTCTGGTAAAATAAAAAGCAACGAGCTTAACTTCCTAATTAGAATAATTCTCCGCTCTAATTAGACGTTAAAAATATATTAGTGCCGGATGCGGGGAAAGGTTGGATTTTACTATGAGTGGACCCTTTTTTAGAAATCCTAATTATTCTTGATTATGGATTGAATGTGTAAAAGAAGCAGTATATTGATAAAGGGATTCCATTCCAAAGTCAAAAGAGCGATTGGCCTGCAAAAATAAAAAAAATTATTCGGTTCTCTTTTGTAATTTAGAACAAACATAAACTAATTGTGTAGAAAAGGAACGGAAAAAGATCTATGGATTAGACTTCCCTTCTTTCCAGGGGTTGTATTAAAAAATCCAACACCCTGTTCTGACCATATTGCACTATCTATCATCATTTGATAAACCAAGAAATGCTTCTTCTCTCTGATTCAAGTAGAAATACAAATGAAAAAAATTAAAGGGTATTCAGAAAAACATAAATCTTGTCAACAATACTTTGTCAACCCACTTCTATTCCGGGAGTATATTTATGCATTTGTCCATGATTATGGATTAAATGATTCCGAACTTGCGGAAATTGTTAGTTGTAATAACAAGAAATTTAGTTCACTACTTGTGAAACATTTAATTACTCGAATGTATCAGCAGAATTTTTGGATTAACTCGATTAATCATCCTAACCAAGATCGATTGTTGGATTACAAAATGGGTTTTTATTCTGAGTTTTATTCTCAGAATAATGCAGTTCATGGAACATGAGAATCAGCTGAGAGTAAAGGGGAAAAAGACCATCAACCTTTACAACCACACCGTTGGGTCCATAGCACGCTGATAGTAATGCATCCTTGCTGGGACGATTGGGGCTACAGATGTGATGCCCACATGAACTATCATGGCCCCGGGAGGGGTAGCAGAGCAACTAAGCAAAGATGTAAAATTTAGCTGAGCAGAATTGGGAACCTAACATCCACTTCATAGTGCGAGCCACATCCCCACAAATCACGAGCATAGAGAAAAACTGATGAACCAGTGTAGTGTCATAGTCACACTAGATCTCCATAAGATGATGCAGCCCCATCTTCTCAGTCACAGCAAGAGCATGAGCGGAATGAGGCTTGTTCTTTGTGGCAGACAAATCCATAGGGCGAATGGGGCGAATCTTCTAGCTAGAGTAGATGTCCTAAAAGATGTACATCTGTGTGGCACACCAAAAATTGGGATCATCAATATTTGCATTGCGTGTAACATCCTCAAACCAATCACGCTACCGGAGGGTGGAGTACTCAATGATGTCCATGTCTTATAGTTGACCCAAGTTTCCTTTCCCTTTCTTTTCGAAGAAGCCCGAGCCCTCTTCTCTCCTTTTGCCTATTCAGCCATCCTCTTAGTCTCTTGAGCCTACTTCCTTATTTCAACCTCATCAGTAAAACCACCTTCTGCGTTGGGACGCAAATACCAAGCACGAGGATGACGCTGATAGGTCTTAGTCGGACCACGAGAACCACCTGTGAATTGAGTAAGGGAGGTAGAAAAAGATAAACACACACAAGTCCAGGAGGGATTGCTAAAAATAGTAGAGAATCAACCACCAAGCAAGTATTGAAGGGTTTCGCAGCATAGTAAATCAAAATTTTCTACGGAAGCGAACAGAGGGAAAGCCAAGATCTAATCTAGGAGATGCAAACAACGAGAGAGATTGGATTAGATCTTCATACCCTTGAAGATTCGCACAGCGGAACGTTCGTCGGAACGTGGGTGATGTAGTCGTACTCGCTTCTCCTCCTCGCGATCCGATCCGATCTAGCACCACAAGTGGCGGTGCCTCCGTGAGATGAACACGTGCGGCACCTCGACGTCTCCTCCTTCCTCGGACCAGTAAGTATGGTGGAGAGATAGATTGGATCTACAGCACGACGGCGTGGTGTATATGGTGGAGAATTTCTGCCGCAGGGCTTCGCCTACAAACAGTCGGGAGGGAGAGAGGAAAGGGCAGCAGGGCAACTGGGTTTGGAGGAAGGTGTAAGGGGAGTGTGAGAGGGGGCGCACCAGCCCTCTATATATAGAGGGGTGCGGCCAGCCTAGCTCTCCTCCAAGCCTAACTCTAGTTTAAACAATTTAAACTCTCCCTTATCTAGAAATCCTATCTTATCTTATCTCTAGTTTAAACGATTTAAACTCTCTAGGATCGGCTGGGCCCTATGGGGCCTTGTGCCCCTGGACCAATGCGGCCAGGACACTCCCTCATAGGCCCATTCCCCCTCCCGGAAGGTGGGACCACGTTGGCCCCCTTCCGGAAGGTTCTAGAAGCTTCCGGTACAATACCGATTAATCCGGAACAATTCCGAACTCCAAAAACTGCACTGCCTTATATGAATCTTATTCTCCAGACCATTTCGGAACCTCTCGTGATATCCCGGATCCCATCCGAGACTCCGAACAAAAATTCATAAACCAATTATCCAATCTATCCTAGCGTCGAGACACGTTAAGTGTGTGACCCTGCGGGTTCGAGAATATGCAGACATGATCTTCTATCAATAATCAACAGCGGTGCAGGCACCCATATTGACTCCACACATTCATCGATGATCATATCGGATGAACCACGATGCCGATTCAATCAATCCCATATATATATTCCCTTCGTCTCGTGATATTTTACTTGCCCGAGATTCGATCGTCGGTATCGTCATACCTAGTTCAATCTCGTTCACAGCAAGTACTTTACTCGTTCCGTAATCCGATATCACTTTGTGATCAACTCCTTAACCACATGCTTGCAAGCGGTGTTGATATCGATTACCGAGTGGGCCCGAAGTATATCTCTCCGACTTGGGAGGGACAAATCCCATCTCGATACATACAACCCAACAGATACTTTCCGATCACCTGAGAGACACCTTTATGATCACCCTCTCATAGGATGACGTTTGATGACCTCAAAGCTTTCTTCCGATACTGTGGAGTTGTATTATCTCATGGTCTAAGGAATACAATATTTGACATAGGAAAAACTTCGCAAAGACGAACACGATGACACGATCTAATTGCTTCGCTTAGTTTGGTCATCCACCATATCATTCTCCCAATGATATGATCTCATTATCAATTGATAACTCATGTCTATGGTTAGGAAACCTTAACCATCATTGATCAATGAGCTAGTCCATAGAGGCGTACTAGGGACACGGTGTTGTTCACAAACCACACAAGTATTAATGTTTCCGCTTAATACAATTCTAGCATGGAATATAAACTTTATCATGAACAAGAATTATAATAATGACATCTTTATTATTGCCTCTAGGGCATAATTCCAACAGTCTACCACTTGCACTAGAGTCAATAATCTAGTTTACATTTGGCAACAATCTCACACCCATGGCACTGAGGTGCTGATCATGTTTTACACGTGGAAGAGGTTTAGTCAATGGATCTGCGACATTCAGATCTGTATGTACTTTGCTAATCTTCAGATCTCCATCTGCTATATAATCTCGGATTATATGAAACTTGCGGTTGATATGCTTGGTCTTTGGATGATATCTTGGTTCCTTAGCGAGTGCTATGGCGCCAGTGTTGTCACACAATATCTCCAGTGGGTCCAATGCACTTGGAACCACGCCAAGCTCAGTGATGAAGTTTTTGATCCAAACTCCTTCACTTGACGCTGCAAAGAGCCATGTATTCCGCTTCTCATGTAGATCCCGCGATCACGCTTTGCTTGCAGCTTCTCCACTCCACAGCTCCTCCATTCAAAATATACACGTATCACGTCGAGATTTAGAATCATCCTTGTCGGTGTCGAAACTAGCATCGACGTAACCTTTCTGACGAGCTGTTCATCACCCCCATAGACTAAGAACATTTCTTTAGTCCTATTTAGGTACCTTAGGATGTTCTTTACGGCTGTCCAGTGTTCCACTCCTGGATCACTTTGATATCTGCTCGTCAAACTAAGAGCATTGGACACATCCGGTCTAGTACACAGCATGGCATACATGATGGAACCTATGGCCGAGGCATAAGGCACTTTGCTCATAGCTCCCTATCATTTACCATAGCTGGACACTGAGCCTTGCTCAATATCTTACGACAACATAGGCCTTGAACCTTTCAATGCCTTATCCATTCGAACCTTTTCGAACTTTGTCTAGGTATGTACTGCTTAAAGCTATCAGGCGTCTTTGTCTATCTCTATAGATTTTGATGCCCAATATATAAGCACCTTCACCTAGGTCTTTCATTGAAAAACACTTGTTCAAATAACTCTTCACATCGTTAAGCATGTTGATGTCATTTCCAATAATCAATATGTCATCCACATATAGTACCAGAAACGTCACCGAGCTCCCACTCACTTTCTTGTAGATGCAAGCTTCGTAGAAATTTGGAACAAATCCAAAGCTCTTGATCACTTGATCAAAACGAAGGTTCCAACTCCGAGATGCTTGCTTGATCCATAAATGGAACGCTGAAGTTTGCATACTTTATCGGCATCCTTAGGATCGACAAAACCTTGGGTTGCATCATATACAACTCTTCATCAATGTTGCCATTGAGGAAAGCGATCTTGACATCCATTTGCCATATTTCATAATCATGAAACGCAGCAATTGCTAATAAAATCTGAATGGACTTAAACATCGCTACGGGAGAGAAAGTCTCATCGTAGTCAACACCTTGAACTTGTCGAAAACCTTTCGCAACAAGCCGTGCTTTATAGACGGTAACATTACCATCCGCGTCCGTTTTCTTCTTGAAGATCCATTTGCACTCAACGGCCTTTCTGGTGCTAGGAGGTCCACCAAAGTCCATACTTGGTTTTCGCTCATGGATCCCAATTGGTTCATGGCTTCTAGCCATTTCTCGAGTTTGGGCTCATCATCGCTTCCTCATAGTTCGTGGGTTCATTGTCTTCTACTAACAAGACAGTCAAGACAGGTTGCGTACCACTCGGGAGGGGCACGCGACCTTGTCGACCTCGACGTTCGAGAGCAGCATCGTCCGAAGCTTCATGATCCTTGTCATTAGCTTCCTCTATTGTTGGTGCAGGCGGCACTAGAAAACAATTTCAGGTGCTGCGCTACTCTCCAATTCAAGAGAAGGTTCAATAACCTCGTCTAGCTCTACTTTCCTCCCACTCACTTCTTTCGAGAGAAACTCCTTCTCAAGAAAGGAACCGTTCTTCTGACAAACACTTTGCCTTCGGTTCTATGATAGAAGGTATACCCAATAGTTTCCTTAGGGTATCCTATGAAGACGCATTTCTCCGCTTTGGGTTCGAGCTTGTCCGGCATCAACTTCTTGACGTAAGCTTCGCATCCCCAAACTTTAAGAAACGACAACTTAGGTTTAGCATCAAACCACAGTTCATACGGTGTCGTCTCAACGGATTTAGATGGAGCCTTATTTAAAGTGAATGCAGCGGTTTCTAATGCATAACCCCAAAATGATAACGGCAAATCAGTAAGAGACATCATCGATCGGACCATATCTAATAGGGTTCGATTCCGGCGTTCAGACACACCATTGCGCTGTGGTGTTCCGGGTGGCGTGAGTTGTGAAACGATTCCACTTGCTTTGAGATGCGTGAGAAAATCATAACTCAAATATTCGCCTTACGATCGGATCGTAGAAACTTAATCTTTACATTACGATGGTTCTCTACTTCATTCTGAAATTCTTTGAACTTTTCAAACATTTCAGATTTATGTTTCATTAAATAGATATACCCATATCTACTTAAGTCATCGGTAAAAGTGAGAAAATAGCGATATCCACCGCGCGTCGAAACACTCATCGGTCCGCATACATCGGTATGTATGATTTCCAACAAGTCCGTTGCTCGCTCCATCATTCTGGAGAACGGGGTTTTGATCATCTTTCCCATGAGGCATGGTTCGCATGTGTCAAATGATTCAAAATCAAGGGACTCCAAAAGTCCATCGAATGGAGTTTCTTCATGCGCTTTACACCAATATGACCTAGCAGCGGTGCCACAAATAAGTAGTATTATCACTATCTACTTTGCATCTCTTAGCCTCAATGTTATGGATGTGTGTTTCATCCCTTTCGAGATTTAGAAGAAATAAACCATTCACAATAGGTGCATGACCATAAAGATGTTACTCATATAAATAGAACAACCATTATTCTCCGATTTAAATGAATAACCGTCTTGCAATAAACACGATCCAGAAATAATGTTCATGCTCAGCAGCACATAATAACATTTATTAAGGTTTAAAACTAATCCGAAGGTAAAACTAAGGAGAGCGTGCCGACGCCATCACATCAACTCTTGATCCGTTGCCAACGCCAGATCGTCACCTCATCCCTCACAAGCCGTCTATTCCATAGCTCCTGTTTGAGTTACAAATATTAGCGAACCAAGTATCAAATACCGAGCACTACAACGAGGGCTAGTAAGGAAAACATCAATAACATGTATATCAAATATACCTTTGATGGTGCCAGCCTTCTTGTCCGCTAAGTACTTGACGATTGCTTCCATGACCCTTGTCCTTGCAATAGAAGCACTTTCGATGTCCGCTTGGGACCAGACTTGAGCTTCTTCTCGCGAGCAACGCGCTTGCCGCCTTTCTTGAAGGGCTTCTTTGCACCTTTACCTTTCTTAAAGGAGGGCTTGTTGACCATCAACACATGATTATCCTTCTTGATGTCCACCTCGCAGCCTTGACTTTGCGAAGAGCTCGGTGATCGTATCAGTGGAACCAATCTGATTGTGAGTCACTACAAAACTTTTGTAGCTAGGAGTGTCAATCTTGAGCTCCTCTGGAATCTTGCAGTCCAGTTGCTCAAGGCGTTGAGTGTAGCCCATCATCTTAATGGCGTGCTCACTAACAGAACTCCCTTCCTCCATCTTGTAGTTAGGAATTTCTTAGAGATCTCATATCTCTCGAGCGGGCTTGAGTCTGAAACATGTTTTTCAGCTCCTCGAGAATCTCAAAGGGCCCGGCGAACTCCTCAAAACGATTTTGAAGATCCGATTCCATAGCATACAACATGACGATCTTAATCAAATCATAATCATCCTTGCGCGACTGATAAACAGCTTTTTCATCAGCCAGCGCATCTATAGCAGGGGCGTCACCTAGCGCTTTCTTAAGGACATAGTCCTTTTGTCCGCCAGACAGAATGATTCTTAGATTGCGGAACCAGTTGGTGAAGTTAGACCCATTGTTTCTAAGCTTTTCTTTCTCAGCAAAAACGTTGAAGTTGAAGTTGGACTTGGGCATGTGATCTATGATTTGCAAGTACAATTTAGACTATGTTCATGATAAATAGTTCAACTTAATCAAATTACTAGATGAACTCCCACTAAATTCAACATCCCTCAAGTTGCTTAGTGAACACGATCCAAATTCACCACACCTAATCCGATCATCACGAGAAGAGATGTGGTTTCAATGGTGGACAACGAAGTGTCGATCATATCATTCATATGACTCATGCTTAACCTTTCGGTTCTTGTGTTCGAGGCCATGTCCGTACATGCTAGGCTCGTCAAGTTAGACCCAAGTATTTCGTGTGCAAAACTGGCTTGCACCCGTTGTATGTGGCGTGAGTCTATAGCACCCGATCATCACGTGATGCTTGGACACGACGAACTTTCATAGCGGTGCATACTTTGGGAGAACACAGTTTTATCTTGATCTTTAAGTGAGGAATCATCTTATAATGCTACCGTCGCGATCTAAGCATAATAAGATACATAAAAGGATAAACATCACATGCATATAACTTTATGTGACATGGTATAGCCAATCTTCGCAATGATCTCCATCTTGTGCGTTCCGCATGATCTCCATCACTCCACCATGATTGCCTCCACCACGAATAGCAACTACAACTATTGCTAACTACTTAGCGATAAAGTAAAGCTATTACATGGCGTATAAGAAGTTGACCAGGTCATACACAATTATAAAGACAACCATATGGCTCCGGTTGTGTACTCATCGACATGCAAGTCGTGAAACATTACAAAACATGATCATCGCATACAATATACACATCACATCTTGGGCCATACCATATCACAGAAAACACTCCCTGCAAAAACAAGTTAGACGCCTCTACTTTGTTGTTGCATGTTTTACGTGGCTCATGGGAGTAGATGCTAAGAACGATTCTTACCTACGGAAAGCCACAACGGTGATATTATGGTTGCCAAACTCCGGTGTTAATCCCATGACAACTATAGTGAGAAAGCGACATCCACCGGCCGCATGTGTGGAACAAGCCACACGTCAAGTGCGGAGGTGGTCTCGCGAACGACGTCGCGTAAGGTTGGCCTGGACCGCTTCAATCTCACTATCCCGCGTCATAAGAAGAACACGAACAAGAGGCTTGCAACAGAAAACATCAACGCCCGCAACAACCATGTTGCGTTCTACTCGTGAATCACATCTACGCATAGATCTAGCTCGATACCCGAAGGGTTTCGCATCATAGTAAATAAAAAATTTCTACGGAAGCGAACAGAAGGAAAGCCAAGATCTAATCTAGGAGATGCAAACGAGAGAGATTGGATTAGATCTTCATACCCTTGAAGATTCGCACAGCGGAACGTTCGTCGGAACGTGGGTGATGTAGTCGTACTCGCTTCTCCTCCTCGCGATCCGATCCGATCTAGCACCACAAGTGGCGGTGCCTCCGTGAGATGAACACGTGCGGCACCTCGATGTCTCCTCCTTCCTCGGACCAGCAAGTATGGTGGAGAGATAGATTGGATCTACAGCACGACGGCGTGGTGTATATGGTGGAGAATTTCTGCCGCAGGGCTTCGCCTACAAACAGTCGGGAGGGAGAGAGGAAAGGGCAGCAGGGCAACTGGGTTTGGAGGAAGGTGTAAGGGGAGTGTGAGAGGGGGCGCACCAGCCCTCTAGATATAGAGGGGGTGCGTCCAGCCCTAGCCTCTCCTCCAATCCTATCTCTAGTTTAAACAATTTAAACTCTCCCTTATCTAGAAATCCTATCTTATCTTATCTCTAGTTTAAACGATTTGAACTCTCTAGGATCGGCTGGGCCCTATGGGGCCTTATGCCCCTGGACCAATGCGGCCAGGACACTCCCTCATAGGCCCATGCCCCCTCCCGGAAGGTGGGACCACGTTGGCCCCCTTCCGGAAGGTTCTAGAAGCTTCCGGTACAATACCGATTAATCCGGAACAATTCCGAACTCCAAAACTGCCTTGCCTTATATGAATCTTATTCTAGGACCATTCCGGAACCTCTCGGATATCCGGATCCCATCCGAGACTCGAACAAAATTCATAAACCAATTATCCAATCTATCCTAGCGTCGAGACACGTTAAGTGTGTGACCCTGCGGGTTCGAGAATATGCAGACATGATCTTCTATCAATAATCAACAGCGGGATCTGGGCACCCATATTGACTCCCACACATTCATCGATGATCATATCGGATGAACCACGATGCCAGGATTCAATCAATCCCATATATATATTCCCTTCGTCTCGCGATATTTTACTTGCCCGAGATTCGATCGTCGGTATCGTCATACCTAGTTCAATCTCGTTCACAGCAAGTACTTTACTCGTTCCGTAATCCGATATCACTTTGTGATCAACTCCTTAACCACATGATTGCAAGCGGTGTTGATATCGATTACCGAGTGGGCCCGAAGTATATCTCTCCGACTTGGGAGGGACAAATCCCATCTCGATACATACAACCCAACAGATACTTTCCGATCACCTGAGAGACACCTTTATGATCACCCTCTCATAGGATGACGTTTGATGACCTCAAAGCTTTCTTCCGATACCAGGGAGTTGTATTATCTCATGGTCTAAGGAATACAATATTTGACATAGGAAAAACTTCGCAAAGACGAACATGATGACACGATCTAATTGCTTCGCTTAGTTTGGGTCTGTCCACCATATCATTCTCCCAATGATATGATCTAATTATCAATTGACAACTCATGTCTATGGTTAGGAAACCTTAACCATCATTGATCAATGAGCTAGTCCATAGAGGCGTACTAGGGACACGGTGTTGTTCACAAACCACACAAGTATTAATGTTTCCGCTTAATACAATTCTAGCATGGAATATAAACTTTATCCTGAACAAGAGTTATAATAATAACATCTTTATTATTGCCTCTAGGGCATAATTCCAACAAGTATACACTGCATCAACATGAGTCAAAAAGCAGAAGGTGTGATCCTTCTAGGCCGGATAATCCGGCCCAGCTAGGGGTGGATAATCCGGCCCTAGATAAAAAAGTGCTATTTGACTCAGATCAATGGCAAATGTACATATCAACAAACATGGTTGATAATCTACTGAAATTAACATGCATATGAATCAATGGCAACCTCTACTCCAAGTTTCAACAACAAAACAATAACTTCCACACAAAAGCAAAGAATGGGGAGTTACCCTCACTCATCGGAAGTTCTACTTGGAGGAGAAGGTACTCGGGATGATGGAGGATCGGATCCGGTCGAAACTGGAGGAACCAACGGCTGGGAAAGCCCTGTGGAGGATGAGGGCGGTCGGCGGCGACTAAGGAAGAGGAGGGAGTTGGGGAGGGGAGTGCTTCTCTGTTTGAGCCTCTCCCCCCAATGCCCTGCCCTAAGAAGAAGAAAAAACACCGAGCCCCCACTAGGGGCAGATAATCCGCCCTTCTCTGAAAATTCCTGTTTACACAGGATTTAGGCCAACACAACCCAAAAACAACCTCACATGTTGACAAAAGAACTTGTGTGCAAGAGATATAGATGTATTGAGGTGGGAATAGACTTAGGTTTAGATATCCAAATTGAGATGGTACTACACACCCAAAATTGCAAGATCCAAAGTCAATGAAAAGCCAATTTTTGGTGAGTTTTCCATAAGAACAAAAGGTAGGCAATAAATCCTAAAAAGATCCACAAAGACTCAACTCTTCGCCATGAAGAGGGCGGCAACCAAAGCCACCATGTAGGACTGTATGGTATGACACCACGAAGATATATCTTGGGTTCATGACCAATACTCATCAATAATCTCACATATCACACATTATCCTCAGGTAACCTACCACATTTTATTGTATATTGAGTATCTTATTTGCAAAAAATGAAAGACGTACTCATAGTTCAAACCAATTTGTGTATCACCTTATTCTTCAATGCAAAAAGGAAGAGCGTACATCAAACAAATATGGTGTATAGATAAAGAAAATGAAACCCAAGAAACAACTTGATTTAGTGAAATGCTCGCTTCCTTATACTTTTATCAAATTTTGTTGTGTTATGCACATTTTCACATGGTGACTTGTGTTCTAAAAATTTAGTGTTAGCACATTGTAAAATGGTAAGAACCCAAACCATGGTCACTCATGAACCATGTCATTTTCAATTGACACTCTCCATAGGTCTAAGCGCAAATCCCATGGTTTTGCACCACCGTAAGAAGCTGTTGTCGAAAAGATCTTTCATGTTTACATATACATGACGGATCAACTGGGAGCAAACCTCTATTGCCAGCACCTCTCTTACCTTCAACCATCACCCCTCGTTAACCATGCTAGCCGGCAACATATATCACCGCCGTTGGCGAGCTAGTACCTGTTTTCCCCGATGCCTTTCCTGCGTTCCATGAGTTCTTCATCTCTGCCTTGCTTCCCAACATTTGCTGCCATAGCCCCCTGTCAACACCCGGATTTTTAATCCCAGATGCCTGTTATGCCATACATCGCAATCCCAGGATTACCATTTTTGCGAGACATAATAGATTGGATATCACAATACATCATCCATTACAAACCATAATAAGGTCTTACACAAATAAAGGATCTCATGATCCAGTCTTAATACAATCAAGTAGCGGAATAAATAGCGTAGCGGTGGGGTCCATCTTCAGTGTCATAGGCAATGCTGACGATGGGAGATGATCCTAGTTGTCATAGCCGTCCTTCTGTCCATCTTCTTGATAGTCCTCCTCATAGTATGGCCATAGGAAGGGACAAAGCCATGAGTACTCTTTAAGTACTCGCAAACTATCACTAACAAGTAAGGTAGTTCTAGTAGGAATGCTAACTCTAAGTTTATTTGGAAAGTTAAGTTTGAAACCTAAGCTAAGTTCAGAAACAAAGAAAGATAAAATAAGGTTTAAAATCACCTAAGTGGGAACTTAGTTGTCATAGTCACAACTCTGTTGTGGTAAAGTCATGTCACAGTTCATTTCATAAGTCATTTTGAAAACATCTGACAAAGGAACAGTATGGCCACTCCAGCTATCCATAACTGCGGACGCGACTATTCGAATAGTTTGACACTCTACAGAGGTGGTACACTTTCACTAGAAAAATCGATACATCTGTCAGGGATAACCCTGAATCATCATACTTAGTATGCAGATAATCAAACATAACCTTTCCTTTACACACTCTAGTATAAGCACCTCTCCTATGAGCTTGGCCTCCTAGCCATGACCATCTGTCATCCTGGGCACTGCATAGGTGGACAACATTGAGAGGTAGCCTCATCTCAAACCTCTCCCGCGAGGGAACTAATACTAATGCATATAAACTTTCAGCTAAGCCTTACCCAATTCAGGTATTGTGGTTGTACGGTAAAATTGGAATGGTATCGCATCTGAACCCAACCATCAGTTTTTATAAAAGGGGCTAAGGCTCATGCCTCAACATTTTCATCATCATAAACCATTTGTGTTTCTCAACACATGTCAAAACATCTCAATAGAATGACTCATCATTCCAAGGTTTTCACAAGTCATTTTCACCAAGTACTCCCATCTAAAGTGACTAAGTTTTTGGTTTGGCTCTAAACTACTAAGTTAAGAGTGTTCAATAAAGTGGGATGCTAAGATCAATCTCATGCCATAAAATGACATCTACTTCTAACTAGATAGGCAAAGTTTTATACTCTTTATGCTATCTATAAACAAGTAAGAAACTTTGGTAAAGTAAAAGAAAGTAAAGCTTGTAAATAAGACTTGGGATGGTATAAGTCAAAAATGTATAACCAAAGCCTGCTTAAGGCATCTTGCTTAGGTCCTCTAGCTTGCAAGGGTTAGATTGCATTGTTAATGATGGATTGCTAAGTATAATACTTGCAAGTGTTAGCTTGCCTTGGGTAGTGCAGTGGTTGAAATTCTCTTCCTCCTCCTCTTGGTAGAACTCCTCCTCCTCATAAGCTTGGTAGGTATTATCGTCTATAAATACATACGGGATACACAATCATCAAACAATACTTAACTAGTCTATTTAGTACACTAAGGCACACATTTGATGATCTATTATCATGACAAACACCACAAGGTTTAATAACTAGTTTCATTTATTTTATTTGAGAAAAGTAATTTCTACTCATTGAAATTAACTAAGATTTAATATTCTCCAATTAAAATATGGGATCATGTGGACACATGTCATCACCACATATTCTAATGCATGGGAATGTGATTTAAATGTTGGATCACATTTTAATAAGTTTAAGTTTAATATTTAATGATTTAAAGTGACTAGAAATGCCTATATAGCATTATTTTGGTACTAGTCCAAAGTCACTGCATGCAAACCTTAATATTATTACATATTCAGATAGGTATGGTTAAATGTGATTTTTGAGAGTTGGAATCAACTCAAAAGCTATTATGGTTGATTTTATAAAAATGTTTGAATGTGAAAAAGCTTCTGTCTTGTTATTTTAGCTAGGAGAGATCCATAACTCTAAATGATTTAAATCCAACGGTCTTGGATAGAGATTTTCATTACCTTTCCAACAAAATTGGAATCATCTAATTTGGATTTGTAAAACTCTCTGAATTGATTTTCAAACTAAGGGACAGATTCTAGTTTAAGTCTAAAAAGAAAAATCCTAATTTGAATCACAGGGCCAGCGCGGGAAATAAATGGGCCGGCCCAGTTTCACTCCACGGCGCTGAGGACTGCTGACAAGGGGTCTCGCTGTCGTTGGCTCATTAAGCTAAGACGATGCAGCATTATGTGGACCGTAGGATTAGAGATAGATTATACGGCTGGGGCTTATCATCAACGACGGACTCGTCGCCGGCGAGGTAGAACCCTAACGGCTCGGTGGGGGTGCAGTAGGGGCGTACCAGGGCTCCAGCGAGTGCGGCGAGGTGGGGCAAATGAACATGGAGACGACGGCAGGTTCAGGCAAAGTCGCGGCAGCTCTGGGGGTGGACGAAATCGACAGGAGTGTCTCCTCCTCTGGTGTGGCTGCCTCCAGTGAAATTCCGACAGCTGGCTGCTCGAGCGGCTCCGGCGAGAGGTGGGGAAGGACCAGTGGTGAGAGGGGAGTGTGATAGTGTGAGGAATTCGTGTTGGGGAGGCTCCCTTATATAGGCGCGGTAAGGCGGCAGAGAGGTGTGGGCGGAGCTCGTCGATGACTACGGCATAGGGGGCTATCGGTGTGGGCGAGGTAGGCAGACAGTGGGCGATTCCCTGGCGGTCATCTAGAGAGTAATGGTGGTGCTAGGGGCGGTGGATAGCGGTCTGGAGCGTCTCGCGCTCTGAGAGACAGAGGCGATGCTCGACGTGGTTCCCGGCGATTGTGGGTCGAGCGGCGGGGTACGAGCGTGTCTGACAGGGTGAGGTGGTCAAGGCAGAGCGGCGTGCACGGGCTGTGGTCGAGGCGCGGCGTGTGGCGCTCTGGCGGGGATGGCGCTCTGGCGTGCGCTGGCGCGGCGCAGAGAGGTTAGTGCGGGGGTTTTCCTCGGTGGTCCAGGGCGTGGCAGTGGCCATGGGGTGGACCGTGGATGGCGGTGAGGTCACGCCTTGCTTCCTGGAGCGGCGGAGAGGTGCTGGTGGTCTCCCGCGGGCTGGACACGATCGGCCGGCGAGCATGTCCTCGGGGTGGCGTTCCACTGCTGCTAGGGACTAGGGGATGGGCTGGTTATGACCTGGTTGGGTCTGGGGGAGACCAAGAGGGTTAATGTGGCTCAATTGGCTCGATAATTTTTGATCAACAACAGTAATAGTTAGGCCAATTTGATTCTGCTCACAAGGTGTTTGACAAAATGGCCAAAAGAAACCAAGTTTTGAATTTTGAAATGAAATTTGGTGGAGTTGTTTGTCACATGCTTAAGCATCTCTGGTTGCTTGGGATTTCAAATGGAGTTTATTTGGATGGTTTTTGAAAAAGGGTGATCTAGACATATGAGGTAGATTCCATTTTCAATTGTCTTTTAAAATTAGAGTTTAAATGTTTCTGGGGGATCACAAAGTGGGCCTTGGCACATCACTACTTGTACTAGCAAGGGGTGCAAAGATCCACAATTGTTTCTGTTTGAAATTGAGTGCTAGGAACACCCAAAGTGGGATAGTTGCTTAAAATGGCAAAAGTGACCATTTCCATTATTAATTGTATTTGATTTTTTTCTTTGGGTTTTGCTTGGGAATGATCTAGATGATGTGGCATTCATCTTAGATTCATTTTACAGCCATTAGAACAAACAACCGTGGCATTTCAAAACAACTCCTATTTAATGCAACACTCATATGCATGCTTAAATATTTTAAATGGGAAAAAGGTTTTGTTAACCCTAAATTGGGTAATTTGGATCTTGATAACTTGGATTAAAGTTTTGGGATGTTACAAACCTTCCCCCCTTAAACAAAATCTCGTCTCGAGATTTAAGAAAGAAAACTAGGAACTAAAGAGATCTGGGAACTCAGTCCTAATGTAATCTTCTCGCTCCCAAGTGGCTTCTTCTTCGGTATGGTTGCTCCATTGGATCTTGAGAAACTTGATTCTCCGGGTCCTGGTGGTTCTGTAGGCTTCCTCCAAGATACGGATGGGACCTTCACGATACGTTAGATCCTTGTTGATATCAATGGCTCGGTGATCGATGTTCTTGAAAACTTCGGTCTTCTCCGGCACTTCTAAGCATTTGCGAAGTAACGAGATATGGAACACACTGTGGATGGCTGACATCTCTTATGGCAGTTCCAATTGATATGATACTTCTCCTTGACGGTTCAGAATCTTGAATGGTCCAATGTATCTGGGGGCTAACTTTCCTTTCAGACTAAAACGTTGCATTCCCTTCAATGGCGAAACCTTGAGATACACAAAATCGCCAACATTGAAAGTCAGGTCTCTCCTTCTCTTGTCATCCTAACTCTTCTGTCTGGATTGGGCGGTCTTGAGGTGCTCACGGACTTTGTGAACTTTCTCTTCGGCTTCTCGTAGGATGTCGGGTCCAAAAATCTGACTCTCTCCTACTCGCGACCAATTCAAAGGGGTATGACACTTTCTTCCATATAAGAACTCAAATGGGGCCATTTGCAAACTGGCTTGATAACTGTTGTTGTATGAGAATTCTGCGAAAGGCAAGCAGTCTTCCCATTTTGATCCATACTCTAACACACAAGCTCTCAACATATCTTCTAATATCTGGTTGACTCTTTCAGTCTGCCCATCGGTTTGCGGGTGATAAGTTGTGCTGAAGTTCAACTTGGTTCCTAATCCTTCTTGGACTTTCTGTCAAAATCTCGAGGTAAATTGGGTTCCTCGATTTGTTACTATGGTCTTGGGGGTTCCATGCAAACTGACGATTCTAGCAATGTACAACTCTGCTAGCTGCGAACTCTGGTAGGTTGTCTTGACAGGTATAAAATGGGCTACCTTGGACAGTCTATCAACTATGACCCAGATTGAGTCATTTCCCCTACTATAAGTAGGCAAACCGGTGATAAAGTCCATTCCGACGGAATCCCATTTCCATTCCGGAATCTGCAATGGTTGCAACAGTCCTGCGGGCCTTTGATGTTCCTCTTTGACTCTCTGACAGATATCACACTTGGCGATGTAGCTTCCGATTTCTCTCTTCATCTTGTGCCACCAAAATTGCTCTTTCAAATCTTGATACATCTTCGTTCCTCCAGGGTGGATAGAATAAAGAATATCATGAGCTTCTTGCATGATAACTTGCTTCACTCGAATCTGCGCACCTGAATCGTCCTTTGTACCACACAACTCCTTCTTCGTCTTCGGTGAATCCAGGTACCTTTCCTGTACTGATATGACGTTTGATTCCGTCGATACTTGCATTTCCCTTCTGGGCTTCCTTGATTTGGCTAATCAAAGTGGGTTGAAGTTCAATGCTAGCTAAGAATCCTTTGCTAACTAGCTCAGTTCTGAACTTCTCCAACTCCTCATACAAACTTGGTTGCTTCTCCTTGATCATGGTGTTTAATCTACACGGCAATCTGCTAAGAGCATCCGCTACCACATTGGCTTTGCCAGAGTGATAGTGAATGTCAAGGTCATAATCCTTGATTAACTCTATCCATCTCCTTTGCCTCATATTCAGCTCCTTCTGAGTGAAAATATACTTCAAGCTTTTGTGATCCGAGTAAATCTCACAGCGATTACCCATAAGGTAACGACGCCATGTCTTCAATGCCAAAACTACGGCTGCTAACTCAAGATCATGGGTAGGATAGTTCTGCTCATGCTGCTTCAGTTGTCGAGACAAATATGCAATGACTTTGCCTTCTTGCATCAATACACATCTGAGACCAATCTTGGATGCATCACAATACACATCAAACGGCTTCTTGATATCTAGCATGATCAATATTGGGGCTGAAATCAATCTCTTGTTGAGCTCTTGGAAACTTGCTTCACATTTGTTAGTCCAGTCAAACTTCTTGTCCTTCTTCAACAATTGGGTCATAGGTCTTGCGATGCTCGAAAATCTTTCTATGAACTTGCGGTAATATCCCGCTAATCCGAGAAATGCGCGAACTTGGGTTTGAGTGGTTGGGGCTTCCCATTCTTCGACATCTTTGATCTTGGCGAGATCAACAGCAACTCCTCCGGTAGACACAATATGTCCTAGGAATCCTACTTCTTTCAGCCAAAACTCACATTTGCTGAACTTGGCATCCAACCGATGCTCTCTAAGGGTTTTAAGGATGATTCTCAGATGTTGCTCATGCTCTTCTTCTGACTTGGAGTAGATAAGTATATATCGTTGATAAACACAATGATAAACTTATCTAGAAAATTCATAAAGATCTTATTCATGAGATTCATGAAATAAGCAGGGGCATTGGTTAATCCAAAAGACATGACCGTATACTCGTATAATCCATAACGGGTAGTAAAGGTGGTCTTTGGAATATCCATTGCACGAATCTTAAGTTGGTGATAACCAGTCCTAAGATCGATCTTAGAGAACACTCTGGCGCCAGTCAACTTATCAAATAGATCCTCTATCTTTGGCAATGGGTACTTGTTCTTGATGGTGACGACATTCAGCTTCCCGTAATCTGTGCACAAACTGTTGCCTCCATCCTTCTTGTCGATGAATAACACGGATGATCTCCATGGGGCTGCGCTTGGTTGAATCAAGCATGTTGCTAACATAGCATCCAACTGCTTCTTCAACTCTACTAACTCTGAGGGGTTCATGCTATAGGGTCTCTAGGCTATTGGTCCGGTTCCGGGGATTAGCTCAATAATGAACTCAATATCCCTATACGGGGGCATGCCTGGCAATTCATCTAGGAATACGTTGGGGTATTCACAGACTACTCTAACTTGGTCTATGGTGGGTAGGGATAGACTCTTGTTGCACTTGAATTGACGGGGTAAGGTTTCATATATATGCTCTACTGTGACTCCAGAGCTACTGGTCATGGTGATGGCTTTCTTAGCACAGTCTATCAGTCCTTTATGCTTTGACATCCAATCCATTCCTAGTACTACTTCCAATCCTTTGGTTCCAAGTACTATTAGATTAGCATAAAAATCTATCCCATGTATTCTGATAGGCACAACTTTGCAAATTTTTCTAGCTTTTGTAGTTGAACCAGGAATTTGAACTATCATGACATGCTTCAAATTGGTTGGGTGAATCTTACTAGTGCATGCAAATTCTTCGGTGACAAATGAGTGTGATGCTCTAGAATCAAACAACACTCTCGCTAAAACTGAGTTGACAGAAAACATACCTAGCACTACATCTGGCGCTTCTTGGGCTTCTTCGGCGTTCATGTGGAAGAGACGGCCGTTGCGGTTGTGAGGGTTCCCTGGGGCAAATCTTCGTCATGGTTGAACACGACGCTGCTGTTGAGCTGGGGCATTCACATTGGCAGTGGCGACAGTCTTCTTGGGGCACTCATTGGAATAGTGACCCTTCACTCCACACTCGAAACAAGTGATCTGAGACTTGTCTTTGGCTGCCACGGGCACAACATTGCTTCCAGTTCTGGGTGCAGTGTTGTTGTTGTTGTTGTTGTTTCTCTTGGGAGGTGCACGGTTGAAATTGCTGGTGTTGTCGGGGTTGTTGTTGTTTCCTCCGGACTTCACATTGCCTCTTCTACGGTTGGGGTAGCTTGGGCGAGACATTGGGGTTCAGTTGTTCCTTGGTGCATATCCTGCTGACGGGTTGGGATGGTACTTCTGGTGACTGTTGGATCCAGCTTGGTGCATCATACGACGTTTGCGGTTGTCGTTTGCCTGGTTAAATCTTCCCTTCCATCTGAATGGAAGAGTCGACTAGCTCTTCGAGATCCTCGAAGCGGATGTTGACGAGGACAGTCTGCATCTCATCATGCAGTCCGTTCAGGAATCTCTCCTTCTTGGCCTCTGTGTTGATCTCATCAGGTGCATACCTGGCTAGGGACAAGAATCTATCACGATACTCTACTAAAGTCATTCTGCCTTGTTTCAATTCTCTGAATTCATCCCTCATTCTGGTGACTAGACCCTGCGACACGTGGGTGCGGCTAAACTTGATTTTGAAGGCTTCCCATGTCATCACTTGACCATGGTTCATCATGCGGATGCTGTTCCACCAGGCTCTTGCATCTCCTGCCAAATAGTGGGTGGCAAAGAGAACTTTCTCGTTTTCATCAACTCTGGCTACTTCCAAATTGTTCTCCATTATGCGCAAGTCCTTGGCATCTAGTGGGTTCTCCGGAGTGCTAAAGATTGGGGGATTGGTATTTTGGAAGTTTTTCAGCTTGGATCCTTGATGATCCTGATTTCCATGTCCTTGGTTGTTTTGGGCCATTTGAGCTATCTGTTGTAGAGTTGCTAAGTTGGCCTGGTGCTCTGCCCTGCTTGCTTTACGGTCTACAACCAGCATGTGCATAATCTGCAGCATTGGGTCCTATGATGAGCTGCTCCCTCTGGGGTTTTCACGAGTCATCTGAAGATTGAGATAGATAAAGGGGTAAGAGGGAAAGTTCTAAGGTTCATGGTTTTGGTTTCAAAGCTAAAACTTTGAGTTTGACTTAGGTTTTGCAACTAACTTCTTTTCATTCATTCAAACAAGCACACGATACAAACACACACACACCACAACATCAAAGCAAAAACAGATGGTTTTAAGAACCATTCTACAAGCTACGATACATTGGGACCGATACTCCTCACTCTACGATAGTTCTCTAGTGCATATACTCATCATCGATGAAGTCGGAGTCATCATCGTCGCTGTGGAAGTCCACGGCATCCTCCTCCAGAAAGTCATCATCATTGCTGAGGTAAGAGTCCATATCTCCCTGGATATCTTCACCTTCCTCTTCTTCTTCCTTTGCTACAAGCTGAGCTTCTTGCTCCTTAATGGTCTTCTCGAGGTCGGCCACCTTCTTGTGAAGACGGTCGATGGTGCGATCCTTCTTTTCGCAATAGCGGCGAAGAGACTGACGGTCCTTGACAAGCAGTGAGAAAGTCTGGGCCTTCTGGGCGGCAATGGCAAGGTTGTGGTTGGCGAACTCCCTAGCATTTTCCAATTCCTTCTAGCAGTCGTACAATAGGAAGTCAAGGTTCTCCACTTGATGCTTCAACTCCGGGTGACTTGGCATCTCCATTGGCATTTCCATGAAGTCACGCCTTGCATAGTGAACAAAGCGGGTTCCTTGGATTTGGTTGACACTCAGGGCACACAGACGTGCGAGAGCTTCATGCATTACCCTGGCTAATCCATCTAGCCAGTTGTTCTCTCTTACTGAGAACTGGATTCTCCCGGACGTTGGTGCTTCTATACTTCCTCGAAGATCAGTGGTGACTAGCCATTGTAAATCTCCTCCTAGGGGTCCAGGAAGTTGAGCTCCAAGGAATTCCGGATGTGGGCGTCCCAAGTACTCCGATAGTGCGTCAAGATCCCTCTCGAAGATCAGCTGGCCTTTGTTGCCCAACTGGTAGAACTTGCTGAACTGAGTCTCCATCTATAAGAATTAAGGATGAGGAAGTTAGTGAAGTGATCAAGGGTGTCAAATTTTATGTAGTAATATAAGAATTGGAGGAACATGAATTTTTTTGAGAGAAAGAATTCCCAAGGGTAAGAGAGGAAATAGTTTTCATAAATACTCACTTTGGTTTTGAAACTAAGTTTTTGTTCGGACGTCCATTCTAACTAGGGTCTCCTATGGCCAGAATGGCTCTGATACCAACTTGTCAACACCCGGATTTTTAATCCCAGATGCCTGTTATGCCATACATCGCAATCCCAGGATTACCATTTTTGCGAGACATAACAGATTGGATATCACAGTACATCATCCATTACAAACCATAACAAGGTCTTACACGAATAAAGGATCTCATGATCCAGTCTTAATACAACAAGCAGCAGAATAAATAATAAGCGTAGCGGTGGGGTCCATCTTCAGGGTCACAGGCAATGCTGACGATGGAAGATAGCCCTAGTTATTATAGCCGTCCTGTTGTCCTTCATCTTGGTAGTCTCCTTCATAGTCTGGCCATAGGAATAGCCAGGGACAAAATCCATGAGTACTCTTTAAGTACTCGCAAGCTATCACTAACAAGTAAGGTAGTTCTAGTGGGAAATGCTAACTCTAGGTTTATTTGTAAAGTTAAGTTTGAAACCTAAGCTGAGTTCAGAAACAAAGAAAGATAAAATAAAGTTCTAGAATCACTTAAGTTGGGAAGGTAGTGTCATAGTCACAACCCCATTGTGGTCAAGTCAAGATTCATCATTCATATCATAAGTCGTTTTGAAAACATCTGACAATGGAACAGTATGGCCACTCCAATCATCCATAATCATGACGACTATTGAATAGTTTGACACTCTGCAAAGGTGGTACACTTTCACCACAAGATTCGATACATCTGTCAGGGATAATCCTGAATCATCATAATTAGTATGTAGATAATCAAACATAACCTTTCCTTTACACACCCTAGTATAAGCACCTCTCCTATGAGCTTGGCCTCCCAACCATCACCATCTGTCATCTTGGGCACTGCATAGGTGGACAACATTGAGAGGTAGCCTCAGCTCAAACCTCTCCCGCGAGGGAACTAATACTAATGCATATAAACTTCCGGCTAAGCCTTACCCAATTCAGGTATTGTGGTTGTACGGTAAAATTGGAACGGTATCGTATCCGAACCCAACCATCAGTTTTGTAAAAGGGTTAAGGCTCATGCCTCAACATTTTCATCATCATAAACCATTTGTGTTTCTCAACACATGTCAAAACATCTCAATAGAATGACTCATCATTCCAAGGTTTTCACAAGTCATTTTCACCAAGTATTCCCATCTAAAGTGACTCAAGTTCTAGTTTAGCTCTAAACTATTAAGTTAAGAGTGTTCACTAATATGGGATGCTAAGATCAATCTCATGCCATAGAATGACATCTAAATCTCACTTTGATAGGTCAAGTTTTATACTTTTTATGCTACCTTCAAACAAGTAAAGGATTTTAATAGAGTAAAGAAAGTAAAGCTTGGAAATAAAACTTGGGGTAGATAATAGTCAAAGTGGTATAACCAAACCATGCCTAATGCATCTTGCTTAGGTTATCTAGCTTGCAAGGGTTAGCTTGCATTGTTAATGATGGATTGCCTTGGTTGGTGCAGTGGTTGAAGTTTTCTTCCCCCTCCTCTTGGTAGAACTCCTCCTCCTCGAAAGTTTGGTCAGTACTATCGTCTATAAATACATACGGGATACACAATCACACAAACAAATCTTAACTAGTCTACTTAGCACACTAAGGCACACATTTGATGATCTATTATCATCACAAGCATCACAAGGTTTAATTAACTAGCTTTAATCTTTTTATTTGAGAAAAGTAATTTCTACTCATTGAAATTAACTAAGATTTAATATTCTCCAATTAAAATATGGGATCATGTGGACACATGTCATCACCACATATTCTAACATATGGGAATGTGATTTAAAGGTTGAATCACATTTTAATAAGTTTAAGTTTAATATTTAATGAATTAAAGTGACTAGAAATGCCTATATAGCATTATTTTGGTACTAGTCCAAATTCACTGCATGCAAACCTTAATATTATTACATATTCAGATAGGTATGGTTAAATGTGATTTTTGAGAGTTGGAATCAACTCAAAATCTATTATGGTTAATTTTAGAAAAATGTTTGAATGTGCAAAAGCTTCTATCTTGTTATTTTTACTAGGAGAGATCTCTAACACTAAAAGATTCAAATCCAACGGTCTTGGATAAATATTTTGATTACCTTTCCAACAAAATTGGAATCACTCCATTTGGATTTGTAAAACTCTTTGAATTGATTTTTGAACTAAGGGACGGAATTGATTTTCAATCTAAATAGAAAAACCTAATTTGAATTAAACGGGTCAGCGCAGGAAACTAAATGGGCCGGCCCAGTAACGCTCAGCGGCGCAGAGGGCGACTGACAGGCTGGTCCCGTATGTCAGCGACACATAGAACCCGAAGCGGTACAGGACGATCTGGGCCACACGATTAGAACACAGATCGACAGTTCACGGTCGTCGTCGACGACGGACTGGTCGCCGGCGAGACCGAACCCTAAACGTCCGGTGGGGGTCTACTGGGGATGTACCAGGGCTTCAGCTAGTGCGGCGAGGCGGGGGAACGAACAAGTCGAGGACGGCGGTTCTCCTGGTACTGGCGGCGTTCCAGGAGATGGCCTGGATCAACGGCTCCCCTCTTCTTCCTCCGCGGCAGACTTCGGCGAAATTCCGGCGCTGCAGACTATGGCTTGCTCCGGTGGGGATCTGGGAGGGTTCTGAGGGGGAGTGGATGGGAATGGTGTGAGGAATTCGTGCCGGGGAGGCCTCCTTAAATAGGCGTGACGAAGCGGCAGTGCGGCATGGGCGGAGCTCGTCGGTGACGACGATACAGTGGGCTAGGGGATTGGGCGGTGGACTAGGACGGTGGGCGGTACCCTGGCAAGTGTCACAGAGGTGCGTGTGCAGTGGATTGTGGTCGGGATAAGCAAGTGGCGTGGCGCACACGATGTTTCTGTCGACGGCGAGTTTCGCGGTGGCCGGCGACTACGGGTCACGGTTGAGGAAACGGGCGTGTCTGGCAGCTTCCTAGGGCGGTGGTGATCATGTAGGTGGGCGGCGGGAGCGAGGCGTGGTCTGGTTGAGCGGGGGACCATGCGTGCTCTGAGGGCGGCGTCGGCATGGCAGACAAGCTCCGGGCGCGGGTTCCTGGCTGCTCCTTGCTCTGTCCACGGGCTGGGACTGGCCTGGCGATGGAGGTGGACCACGAGCGACACGTTGGGCAAGGTGGGCGAGGCTAGCGGCTGCTGTGGCATGCTGTCGCTGGTGAGGTGCTTGAGTGGGCTCGGCATTGATGTCCATGACCGTTTGGTCGTGGGCACAGTGCGTGGCCGGGCTAGGAAAGGGTAGGGGAAGCAGTGGAGAGGGTTTGGTGGCAATGTGGGGGACAAGTTTGGCCAGAACACTGCTCACACTAGTGTTTTTGGTTTTTGTTTGATTTGTGCCCACAAGGTGTTCAATCAAATGGCCGCAAGAAACTTTTGTTTAAATTTTGAGTTGATTTTTGGTGGAGTGATGTATCTTATGCTTAAGCATCTAGGTTTGCTTGGGATTTTAAAATGGAGTTCATTTGAGTGGTTTTTGAAATAGTGTGATCTTGATACCTACACTAGATTCAATTTTCAAATGTCATTTAAAATTTGAGTTTGGATGTTTTTGGGAGATCACAAAGTGGGCCTTGGCACAACACTACTTGTACTAGCAAGGGGTGCAAAGAACCACAATTGTCTCTGTTGGCATTTGAGTCCTAGGAACACCCAAAGTGTCCTAGTTAGTTAAAATGGCACAAATGAGCATTTCTTTATTTTATTCTTTTTGATTTCTTTTTCTTTGGGATTTGTTTGGAAATGATCTAGATGATGTTTAATTCACCTTAGAATCATTTGACAACCAATGGATCACTCAAACATGGCAATTCAAATCAACTCCTAATTTAAATGCACACACATATGAAAGCTTAATTATTTTTAAATGAAAAAGTTTTTGTTAAGCCTAAATTGGGTAGATTTGACCTTGATTAACCTTGGATTAAGTTTTGGGATGTTACATAGGGTTAGACTCTTGTTGCACTTGAATTGACGAGGTAAGGTTTCAGATACATGCTCTACTGATACTTCAGAGCTACTGGTCATGGTGATGGCTTTCTTGGCACAGTCAATCAATCCCTTGTGCTTTGACATCCAATCCATTCCTAGTACTACTTCCAAACCCTTGGTTCCAAGTACTATTAGATTGGCATAAAAATATATCCCATGTATTCTGATAGGAACAACTTTGCAATTTTTTCTAGCTTTTATAGTTGAACCGGGGATTTGAACTATCATGCCATGCTTCAAGTTGGTTGGGTGAATCTTACTAGTGCATGCAAATTCGTTGGTGACAAATGAGTGCGATGCTCCAGAATCAAACAACACTCTTGCTAAAATTGAGTTGACAAAAAACATACCCAACACTACATCTGGCGCTTCTTGGGCTTCTTCGGCGTTCATGTGGAAGAGACGGCCGTTGCGGTTGTGAGAGTTCCCTGGGGCAAATCTTCTTCCGGGCTAAACACGGCGCTGCTATTGAGCTAGGGCATTCACATTGGTAGTGGTGGCAATCTTCTTGGGACATTCGCTAGAGTAGTGACCCTTCACTCCACACTTGAAACAAGTGATCTGAGACTTGTCTTTTGCTGCCACGGGCACAACATTGCTTCCAGTTCTGGGTGCAGTGTTGTTATTGTTGTTGTTGTGCTTGGGAGGTGCACGGTTGAAATTGCTGGAATTGTCGGGGTGGTTGTTGTTGTTTCCTCCGCTACGGTTGGGGTAGCTTGGGCGAGACATTGGGGGTCAATTGTTCCGCGGGGCATATCCGACAGACGGGTTGGGACGATACTTCTTGTGACTGTTGGATCTAGCTTGGTGCATCATCCGATGTTTGCGGTTGTCGTTTGCTTGATTAATATTCCCTTCCATCTGAATGGCAGAGTTGACTAGCTCTTCGAGATCCTCGAAACTGATGTTGACGAGAACAGTCTGCATCTCACCATGCAGTCTGTTCAGGAATATCTCTTTCTTCTTGGCCTCTGTGTTGATCTCATCAGGTGCATACCTGGCGAGGGACAAGAATCTGTCACGGTACTCCACTATAGTCATTCTGCCTTGCTTTAACTCTCTGAATTCATCTCTCATTCTGGTGACTAGACCCTGCGGCACGTGGGTGTGATTGAACTTGATCTTGAAGGCTTCCCATGTCATCACTTGACCATGGTTCATTGTGCGGGTGTTGTTCCACCATGCTCTTGCATCTCCTGCCAAATAGTGGGTGGCAAAAAGAACTTTCTCGTTGGCATCCACTCTTGCGACTTCTAAGTTGTTCTCCATGGTCTGCAACCAATCATCAGCATCCAGTGGGTTTTCAGACTAGCTAAAGATTGGGGGATTGGCGTTCTGGAAGTTTTTGAGTTTGGATCCATGATGATACTGATTTCCATGGTTCTGATTGTTGTGAGCCATCTGGGCAATCTGCTGCAGTGTGGCTAGATTTGCTTGGCGCACTGCCCTACTAGCTTCACGGTCTGCAATGAGCGTCTGCAGAATCTGCAGCATTGGGTCTTGCGATGAGCTGCTCTCTCCTTGGTTTCCATGAGTCATCTAAAGATTGAGGTAGATAAAGGGGTAAGAGGGAAAGTTCTAAGGTTCATGGTTTTGGTTTCAAAGCTAAAACTTTGAGTTTGACTCGGGTTTTGCAACTAACTTCTTTTCATTCATTCAAGCAAGGCACATGATACAAACGCACACACACCACAACAAAAGGAAAAACAGATGGTTTTAAGAACCATTCTGTGAGCTATGATACAATGGGACCGATACATCTCATTCCGATGATAGTGCTCTAGTGCATCTACTCATCATCAATGAAGTCGGAGTCATCATCGTCGGTGTAGAAGTCAATGGCATCATCCTCCAGATAGTCATCATCATTGCTGAGGTATGAGTCAATATCCCCTTGGATATATTCTCCTTCTTCCTCTTCTTCTTTTGCTGCAAGCTGAGCTTCCTGCTCCTTGATGATCTTCTCGAGGTCGGCCACCTTCTTGCCAAGACGGTCGATGGTGCGATCCTTCTTTGTGCGTTGACAGCGAAGTGACTGACGATCCTTGACGAGCAGGGAGAAAGTTTGGGCCTTCTGAGTGGCAATGGCGAGGTTGTGGTTGGTGAACTCTCTAGCATTGTCCAATTCCTTCTGTCTGTCGTATAGTAGGAAGTCGAGGTTCTCCACTTGATGCTTCAACTCCGGGTGACTTGGCATCTCTAGAGGCATTCCCATAGAATCACGCCTTGCATAGTGAGCAAAGCGGGTTCCTTGGATCAAGTTGACATTATATGTGCAAAGACGAGCGAGAGCTTCATGCATTGCCCTGGCTAATCCATCTAGCCAGTTGGTCTCTCTCACGGAGAACTGAATCCCCCCGGACGTTGGTGCCTCTATCTTGTCTCGAAGATCAGCAGTTACTAGCCATTGTAAATCTCCTCCTGGGGGACCAGGGAGTTGAGCTCCAAGGAATTCTGGATGCAGACGCTCCAAGTACTTAGATAGTGCATCAAGATCCCTCTTGAAAATCAGTTGGCCTCCGTTGCCCAATTGGTAGAACTTGCTGAACTAAGCTTCCATCTATAAGAATTTAGGATGAGAAAGTTAGTGAAGTGATCAAGTGTGTCAAGATTTTATGTAGTAATGTAAGAATTTGGAGGAACATGAATTTTTTTGAGAGAAAGAATCCCAAGGGTAAGAGAGGAAATAGTTTTCATAAATACTCACTTTGGTTTTTGAAACTAAGTTTTTGTCCGGACGTCTATTCTAACTAGGGTCTCCTATGGTCAGGTTGGCTCTGATACCAACTTGTCAACACCCGGATTTTTAATCCCAGATGCCTATTATGCCATACATCGCAATCCCAGGATTACCATTTTTGCAAGACATAACAGATCGGATATCACAGTACATCATCCATTACAAACCATAATAAGGTCTTACACAAATAAAGGATCTCATGATCCAGTCTTAATACAATCAAGTAGCAGAATAAATAACATAGCGGTGGGGTCCATCTTCAGTGTCACATGCAATGCTAACAATGGGAGATGATCCTAGTTGTCGTAGTCGTCCTGCTGTCCATCTTCTTGATACTCCTCCTCGTAGTCTGGCTATAGGAATAGCCAGGGACAAAGCCATGAGTACTCTTTAAGTACTTGCAAACTATCACTAACATGTAAGGTAGTTCTAGTAGGAATGCTAACTCTAAGTTTATTTGTAAAGTTAAGTTTGAAACTTATGTTGAGTTCAGAAACAAAGAAAGATAAAATAAGGTTTAAAATCACCTAAGGGAAAACTTAGTTGTCATAGTCACAACTCTGTTGTGGTAAAGTCATGTCACAATTCATTTCATAAGTCATTTTGAAAACATCTGACAAAGGAATAGTATGGCCACTCCAAATGTCCATAACCGTGGACGCGACTATTCGAATAGTTTGACACTCTGCAGAGGTGGTACACTTTCACCACAAAATTTGATACATCTGTCAGGGATAACCCTGAATCATCATACTTAGTATGCAGATAATCAAACATAACCTTTCCTTTACACACTCTAGTATAAGCACCTCTCCTATGAGCTTGGCCTCCCAGCCATGACCATCTGTCATCCTGGGCACTGTATAGGTGGAAAATATTGAGAGGTAGCCTCAGCTCAAACCTCTCCCGTGAGGGAACTAATACTAATGCATATAAACTTCCAGCTAAGCCTTACCCAATTCAGGTATTGTGGTTGTACGGTAAAACTGGAATGGTATCGCATCAGAACCCAACCATCAGTTTTTAAAAGGGGCTAAGGCTCATGCCTCAACATTTTCATCATCATAAACCATTTGTGTTTCTCAACACTTGTCAAAATATCTCAATAGAATGACTCATCATTCCAAGGTTTTCACAAGTCATTTTCACCAAGTACTCCCATCTAAAGTGACCAAGTTTTTGGTTTGGCTCTAAACTACTAAGTTAAGAGTGTTTACTAAAGTGGGATGCTAAGATCAATCTCATGCCATAGAATGACATCTACTTCTAACTAGATAGGCCAAGTTTTATACTTGTTATGCTATCTATAAACAAGTAAGAAACTTTGGTAAAGTAAAATAAAGTAAAGCTTGTAAATAAGACTTGGGATGGTATAAGTCAAAAATATATAACCAAAGCCTGCTTAAGGCATCTTGCTTAGGTCCTCTAGCTTGCAAGGGTTAGCTTGCATTGTTAATGATGAATTGCTAAGTATAATACTTGCAAGTGTTAGCTTGCCTTGGGTAGTGCAGTGGTTGAAATTCTCTTCCTCCTCCTCTTGGTTGAACTCCTCCTCCTCGTAAGCTTGGTCGGTACTATCGTCTATAAATACATACGGGATACACAATCATCAAACAATACTTAACTAGTCTATTTAGTACACTATCGGCATGGGCCAAGGCCCACTTTGTGATCCCTTATATAGGCAAGGCGCAGAGGTGAGAGGTGTGGGGGAGCTTCGGTGGACGCATGACAGCTATCATGGGCGAGGTAGGCGACGTGGGTGGGTTCACGATGGTCAGCTAGAGCGTAATGTTGGTGCTAGGGGCGGTGGATAACGGTCGGGAGCGTGTCGCGCTCTGAGAGACAGAGGCGGTGCTCGACGTGGTTCCCGGCGATTGTGGGTCGAGCGGTGGGGTACGGGCGTGTCTGGCGGGGTGAGGTGGTCAAGGCGGAGCGACGTGCGCGGGCTATGGTCGAGGCGCGATGTGTGGCACTCTGGTGGGGACGGCGCTTTGGCGTGCACTGGCGCGGCACAGAGAGGTTAGTGCGGGCAGTGGTCAAGGGTGTGGCAGTGACCGTGGGGTGGACTGTGGACGACGGTGAGGTCAGGCCTTGCTTCCTAGAGCGGCGGAGAGGTGCTGGTGATCTCCTGTGGGCTGGGCACGATCGGCCGGCGAGCATGTCCTCGGGGTGGCGTTCCACTGCTACTAGGGACTAGGGGATGGGCTGGTTATGACAAGGTGTTTTTGAAATGTGGCTCAATTGGCTCGACAATTTTTGATCAACAATAGTAATAGTTAGGCCAGTTTAATTCTGCTCACAAGGTGTTTGACAAAATGGCCGAAAGAAACCAAGTTTTGAATTTTGAAATGAAATTTGGTGGAGTTTTTTGTCACATGCTTAAGCATCTCTGGTTGCTTGGGATTTTCAAATGGAATTTATTTGGATGGTTTTTGAAAAAGGGTGATCTAGACATATGAGGTAGATTCCATTTTCAATTGTCTTTTAAAATTAGAGTTTAAATATTTTTGGGGATCACAAAGTGGGCCTTGGCACATCACTACTTGTACTAGCAAGGGGTGCAGATATCCACAATTGTTTCTGTTTAAAATTGAGTGCTAGGAACACCCAAAGTGGGCTAGTTGCTTAAAATGGCAAAAGTGACCATTTCCATTATTAATTGTATTTAAATTTTTTTCTTTGGGTTTTGCTTGGAAATGATCTAGATGATGTGGCATTCATCTTAAATTCATTTTACAACCATTAGAACAAACAATCATGGCATTTCAAAACAACTCCTATTTAATGCAACACTCATATGCATGCTTAAATATTTTGAATGGGAAAAAGTTTTTTTAACTCTAAATTGTGTAATTTGGATCTTGATAACTTGGATTAAAGTTTTGGGATGTTACACCCCCCTCGAAAGATTTATGCACCAACATGTGGATTTTTTTTTGCTTTTTGTTGCAAACCAATGTAGACAGGGGCGGAGATAGGCCCAGGGAAACAAGGGTCGTGGCCCTGGGCGAAAAAAAATCTTACATATTATTCCTACAAAAAGTGGCCCAAGCCGTACGACGCAAACCCTCACTTCTCTCATCCCGTTCATTCCCCTCGATCCCTCGCCCACTCGGCATCTTGCGCCTGCTGCAGTGCCACTGCACCAGGGAGGTTGCTACCCCGCCACGGCGCCATCCAGGGCCGGTCCTGAGATTTCGGGGGCCCGGGGTAAAACTAAAATTTTGGGGCCCTTATTATAATTTTTTATGGATATATGAGATGATGAAAAATAAATAGTTTAAGTATACTTCCAACTATAATATTCATATAAAAATAATAATGTTTATATGATACCTTAAAATTTTCTCCAAAAATTCCTAGAAGCAAAGTCCGTGACGATGGAATGAATATCAATCTCGTCCACTAACTTCTTCTCGATGCATAAAGTCGCAAAACCATTTCACCTCTCGAGACATTATAGATATCAAATAGTTCTTTAATAATATCAACTTTGAAAAACTTGTTTCAACTGATGCAACAGTCACGGGCATAGTAAATAAGATTCGATAAGTGATATAAATATTAGGATAACAATCCGCTTCCCTAAAAAACTCAAAAAGCTCCATAGCATACATTGATGTATTTGGCAAAGTGAACTTCATAACACTTAACTCAGAAATAAGTGCATTTAACTCAACATCATATATATCAGGTTTACCATTTGTACCAGGCTAAGTAAAAGTTTTTGCAAATATAGTGCAATGTTCTTTCAGTTGAGAACCACCAAATGCCTTCAAGGATGTTGAACTTATTAAAAACCCAAATATACTTTTAAATAATTAGAGTTCTTAAAATCTGCGCTAAGAATTCTAATTAAAATTAAGATTTAAGAGCTAAGAATTAGGCCGTAATCCATAGAGACATGGGCGGGAGCGGACCACTAGACCAGCAGCCAGACAGTCGATCGTCTCGTCTATGTTCTAGCCTTCGCGCCTGGCATCGATTGTTGAGGGCCTCGAGGCTCCCTGCTGCCTGCTCCCGTATCCCGATCTGATATTCCGATCCAGTGGAGGCGACATGACTCGGACAGGAGGCATGTGATTAATTGTTGGTTTCGTTTGCCTGGGAGGAATCGAAGCGATCGACGCCGTCTAGGATTAGGAGTCGAGCGGTTGGCCTCGGCCTCGGCCTCGCCCTGTACCCATATCAATTGTCTCGTCTCAGAGTCTACGACAGCAAAAAAATGCCCAATTAATCCACCAGCCCAATAAAAAATCTTTTTTTACGATGTATACTAGGCCTGCATATATAGCATATTTCTAGGAGGGCCCCTACTTTTTTTTGGGCCCAGGGCGGCTGCCCTGTAGGTCCCCCCAAGGGCTGGCCCTGGCGCCACCGCCCATCGTTGACCGCCCCACCGAGCAGTGCACGCCCCACACCGCGGTCGCCCGGTGTCCCTTCCTCCCGCCTCTACCTAGCCCACCTCATCACCGGGCCCTGCGTGGCTCGCCCTATACTGCCTTTGGTGTGGCGGTGCTGTCGGCTGCTCGTCATGATTCTCCCATCCGTAATTCAATTCCTGCTAATTGTTGGTTACTTGAACTGGTTAATTTTGTTTAGAAATAGTCATGAATGTGGGAATAGAATAGACAGATAGAGGATGAATACGAATACATATGGCTTAACAATTGTTTGAAATTGATTTCATGTTTCAGATAGAGAAGATGAAGAGATATTTTTCAGTGATATCAAGAGAGAATGAATCAATTCCCCAAACCGAAGATGTTCCTAAAACCGAAGATGCTCCTCCAACTTAATAAACTCCCCAAAGTAAACCTTCAACCTCAACTCAAGAAAGTAATAATCTTGCATATCGTGTTGCAAATGCCAGTACTCGCTTGGGTATGGATGTTATTATTTCGGATCCCGGTCTTAGGACACCTATTGACGACTTGGATCCTAACATACAAGATGTTGCTAGAAGGGAATATGTTAATTTAGGGGATCCAAACATACATGAATGATACAATACCCGCTCAAGGTCGCTCAAGGGGTCATGGATATACAATGGTGACTTACTATCACAACTTTAGATATGAAATATTTAATATTATGCATGACCAAGTTCTTGTTGAGTTGAATAACTGCTTTGTTGAAAAGTCAACTCATTTGTTGAGGTGCATTGCTCGTCTTGATCCAAATAACTCATTTGCTATTTTTGATGAAGACAAACTTGTTGAACTCGCTGAGATGTATGCTAAGGAATTATCCATATATGAGATTTCTTTTGTCCTTAGAAATCAACTTGAGACATTCATTGCTGATGTGAGAGGTGATTCAGATTTTCTAAATTGTCATGACCTTGGTAATCTTGTTGTGAATATTGTTCAGACTAGACACATGGTTTTCCTTTGGTGTATCGCCTCATTGAGTTGGCATTGATTTTACCGGTTGCAATAACATCAGTGGAGAGAGCTTTCTCAGCTATGAACATTATCAAGACCAGTTGAGAAATAAAATGGGTGATGATTGGATGAATTATAGCGAGATGTATTTCACTCTATCAATGATGATGATATTATATATCATTTTGAATTATATAAGCCACGTAGAGGAGTTTTACCTTGTCGTTTTGGTAAGTTCTCATAGTTGTAACAATGATTGACTATTTCATTTTATGAGTGCATTTTCTTATGAGATATTCTTGCTTTTTGAAGGTATTGGTTCTACTTCTACTATTGATGAGGTTATGAGAGGCTCAGATGAACCAAACCCGTGATTTGGTACTATCTTTTGCATTCACACTATTTTTAGACTTTTAGTCATTTTTATATACGTTCGTGGATTGTTAACGATAGATTTAAAAATATATGTTCATGTTTGCTATCTTATCAAAAAAATTGCGCTATTACAAGAGATTTTTTAGTAGTTTTTTTTACTGTTAGATTTTGGCCCGGGGGTTGCACCATTCCTGACTCCGCTGCCACTGAATGCAGATGTGGACCAACAATTAAAATTATGAGCATTCACCACTCATGTTAGAGTATGATGTACGGAATGCACAAAATACACCTCCGATTTGAACAATTCACCACTCATGTTAGTATGAGCATTCAAGCAATGTCAACTATTCTCCAGTGGAGAGACACTTAGGGTATCCGTCTCTGCCATATCTCCTTACTTGCAATTTGTTATCAAACATGTCGTCATGAACTTCAGTTGTTGAATGATGGAGATAATGAAATTAATATCTCATATAATCATCGTCGTCGGTGATCTTACATTGTGCATATAAAATTGAGCATTTTTTGTTTCGAAAATAAAAATTGATCCAAGAGCGCGTGCAGTGTCCATCTAGAAAATAAATTACCACTACATCCATCAAACCAAACCACGGAGCACTAAGTTGCATCCGTTTCTAAATATTTATTCCCTCCGTTCACTAATATAAGACATTTTAGGTATTTAAAATGGACTAGATTTATTCTAAAACGAGTGAACCTACACACTAAAACATGTCTACGTACATGCATGTTAGAAAAAATCTTAAGGCCTAGTTTGGCAACAAAGTTTTCCTAAAACTAAAGTATATCAATACCATATTATTTTAGTGCCTAACAAAGTAATACTTCAGTTTTTCTCTTTTCTTAGTTTTAGAAAAAAGTGGGTTCGACCTTTTTCTCAAAATACTTCAAAAAACCATAGTTTTAGAGAATACTTCAGTTTTAAAATCATATTATTTGTTGGATCCAAACACCTCAAAGTATTTAATACTTCAGTTATTTCAGAAACCAAAGTCTTCCCTTAATACTTTAAAAATACTTTGATGTCAAACATGACCTAAATGTTTTATATCAGTAAAGGGAGGGAGTAGCTTATAAAAAAGTTGCCTGAACAAGCGATGGAATAGCACGTTACAAAATTCATAGCTGATTGTTTCATACACATTACACAACACAAGCCGATATACATGTACACGCATGAGTCAAGAGAGCATGTATAGAGAGGACCAAAGCAATGGACATGCGACGGCCTGAGACGCCGACATGCATGGAGCGATGTTGCTCACGGCGAAGTGCGAGCCTGCGACCTTGACCTGCTTTTCCTTGTTTCCGGTTGCACGAACCACGATGAAAAAACTGACGGCGGTTTAAAAATATACTAATACTATATGTTCATGTCCTGGAGTCGGTTTCGGTCTTTCAGGATGCAACTTAGTGCCACGACCCACGTGACGTCTAGAGATGATCATCAAGGCGGTGGCGGTGGCGGCCAGAAGATGAGACCATGTTCTGGCCGCCTAGAGATGATCATCAAGGCGGTGGCGGAGAAGAAGAAGATTGCGTTTAGATTGAGGTCACTGAAACACGAAAAGACGCGGCTAGTAGAGTGCAGCAGAATCACGCTCATCTGCAATCAAGGGACTAGCTAGCGAGCTGGCCCGCCAAGTTCAACTATGTCACTGTGCGATGGCTATTTGTTTCAGATTGCCGATATATATAAGAATCTGGTTCAGTTTCTTAGGTTAATGCAATATATGCAAAAGTGTGGCACGTTAATTACTACTTAAATTGTTATTGCTGTGTACGTGGTCACCTATATGTAAGATGGGATGATAACTTTAGTACTCTCTCCGATCTAAATTAATTGATCGGATTTATCTAGATTCGGATGTATCTAGCACTAAAACATGTCTAGATACATTCGAATCTAGACAAACCAAAGTCAATTAATTTGGATCGGAGGGAGTACTAATACTATGTTCCAGAAAATTGCATTCTGGTATCCCCAGAGAACATATTTGATCAGATCCTGGAAACATGTTCCGTTTGCAAACTACTGCGCTGTCTCAAGCACACACCTGGTAATAACATTTATTGGCTACAATGATCTCTATAATTGGCAGAGAAGTACTACTCCATCCGATCCATATTAAATGTTCTTTAATTGGATGTATCTAGCACTAAAACATGTCTAGATACATCCAATTCAGCGACAATTAATATGGATCGGAGGGACGACACTACAAGCTTCAAAAGTCAACTACTAACAAAAAAAATTGGTCTCTCCAGCCTTATGATAACAACAAGAGGATCAACTTTGCAGCTTATTCCAGTCACTCAAAGATTAAGACTGCTGGTTCATAAACTTGCTCTGTACGACGAAAAAGTTGAAACGGCATTCACATAGCCTAGCTGTGTGCCTAAACTGATCAAAGAATGGGCGTTCTATACAACTCTACCAAGCGTAGATGTGGGAAAATTGAGGATTCGTCGTATCAAGGGTCTCCAAGGCGTACTCTCACAGGAGAGGGTCTAGCAATCAGACCATCCATCACCCAGCCACTGTTTGAACCATCGAGCTTGACATGTGTAAACTCCCTCTGAGCATAATCCAGTGATGCTTCAAGCCGTCCACCTGGTCGACACTCTGACGCAACATTGAATAGTTTGAAACCCATATATTTCTCCAACCAGTAAAGATAGTTAACATGGAATATAGATTTGAGCATGTCTTCTGGGGAAGATCCTTCTTTAAGAACAATCTGTAAAGGACAGGTAACATGTTAATTAGTTATACAGTAGCAGAACAAAATTTAGGAAATAGCTGATCCAAGATGAACTCACGCAAAATTTCCCCTTGTAATCCGTAAGAAGGTATTGCTCATCTTTGTATAAATCAAACAGTGCATGTGCATCTTCTTTGTTCTCAATTATTTCGCTAAGCTTAGAACCCAACTGTAACCGTCGATAGATTGTATCTGCAGCATCTTTTGCTTCTGCTGATAAAATCTCGCTTTGCTGGTGAACAAATCAAAAAGAACAAAACATAATGAGATTCAATAATATAAAATCAAGCAGCAAAACAATCTTTGAATCGATCGTGGGCAATAATATTACTTTACTGTGCTCAATCAAAAGAATTGTCCATTTATAACTAATTCTAACAAAAAAGGCACGATTATATACTTAGACATCGCCAAGCGCATGTAGAACGTAGACTGTAGTCCTCACTATTTTTTTAAATGAAATAAAATATTCTTTGTGAATAGATCTGTTAGTTTGGTATTGGTTGATTAAAATAATATCTTAGAAAGGTACTCCCTCCGATCTATATTACTTGTCGCAGAAATGGATGTATCTGGACATGTTTTAGTGCTAGATACATCCAGTCCAGTGACAATTACTATGGGATCGGAGGGAGTAATACATTAAGAACTAGGCACTATATTGGACAGAAGGCAGAAAATGGTTAGTGATACACTGAAGCAGAGGACAGCAAAAGGTATTCGTGACTTACTTTAATTTGAGAACCCACAGACAAATTTGGAAAAAGTGGTTCCTCATCATTAACCTCTTTGACTGAAGGAATTTGTCCACTTAATAAATATTCACTAAATACCAAACCTATGGAAAAGAATTATTAATCAAATACTTAAAGACATCCTTAAGAACTGTTTAATGCCAAAGAAAAACATAACACAAACATGCACTGAGCTCATATGTACAAATATACATGTATGCTGGTACGCTTGTCAGAGATGTAAAAAGAAGAGAAAACAACACAATGTGGCATAAAATGTAAACCCAAAATATGGGAGTAAAAGAAAAGAATGTTACCTATCGAAAACACCAACAACAATCCATGTTTGATTTCTAATGCTAATATTTTTTTGAGCTGAAAACAGTAGGGGAGGCCCCGACAGTAAATTTTTATTTATAGAGAAGAAATATATACAAGATGGAAGGATTAAACTTTACAAAGTTCGACTTGGAACAGAACTACTATGCACTATATTTGACATGGAGGGAGTAAATAACTTCTTTACAAAATGTAGTTAGGTGCATTGATGAAAACCAAGATGTTTTACAGCGAACATAGTTCTACTAAAAATATACATTGGGTCATACTGGCCAGTTTTTTATATGCTGCCACTGCCTTCCGTATTTGTTGTTTGTCTTCCATGATAATCACTTTAATACCATGCATTAAAATTGACAAATTTGCATACAAGCTATGATTGTAAAATAGAACTCAATATTTAGCCCCAAAAGAAGTGAATACAAGTGGACTTTTGCCTAGTTCAATGAAGTCTGATGTTTTTACGCATCGCAAAGATACTGATTTATCTAGCTAAGCATTTTAACTATTAGTCACAGAATGGATGTTGACATGTGAGGATTCAGGACTATGAAAACATAAACATGACATAATGTAGTTTTGCAGCAAAGGAGAAAATAAAATTACTTGCACGGTAAGGATTCAATGTCCTCAGCTGAATTGATTGATAAGACTTAAGGTTGCAGTACATGTGAACTACAGTAACACCCGCAAATGAAATAAGAGCCAATGGTACTGATGAGCCGATTTGGTTCGCTAATGCTATGCCAAGCATTATGCCAAGAAACTTGCTAACCATTCCCTGAGCTTCACCCTTTGCAATGACCTGAGACATAACTCAATTCATTTCAGTCACTCAAGCGCAAATACAAAATGAGACAAAGATGTAGTATTGACTAACTTATATCTTACTTAACAGGTAAAGGTCAACATACAGTTCCTTTCAAGACTAAAAATGGCAGGAGTGCAGCCTATAGAAGAACAATAGTACTATACAGCTACTGATGGCACTGCAAAGTGGGGCTGATAACTCTAACATCCAAACAATCAGAAATATGTGTGTGCATACAATATGTTCCCTAACATAAATGACGATATAAAAGGTAAGCAAGATCTGAGATAGGTTCATAGAAACATGTGTCTTGCAGGATTCAGAATAGCATCTTCTACTATAGCTTTAGATGCATAAATAAAGGGACCAAAAAATATTAAGGTAATCCAAGGTATCACCGGTGTAAGTAGACATGGTAAATACTAAATATTACGTGCCGGGACTTGCATGGCTTGATGGAGTCTTAGACACTAGATTAGGGGATATGGGGCTTAGATGAGGGATAACACTTTTGGGGAGAGAAAAACTAATTGTTCATTCTTTGTTCATCTTATAAGTTACAGTGTGTAGGCTTCCACAGGTATGACTTAACTTGTCCACTGTATGACTCAATATCTTTATCTCACATCCGATCTAGACAAATTAAAAAACCAACTTGAGATGAGATCATTAATCTAGCTCAAATTCCGCTAAATACTTCCCAAAATCAACATAATCAAGAGCATAACACACCAAGAGATAAGACACATCCCGTGCTACTGCAACTATACGAGTGCCAATGCCCATGACACTGCGAGGCATCAGCTTACATACAATAATCTCATGTACGAAAGACTGATACATGAGTAAAAGAAACTATTCCATAGACATGTGGAACAAATGTTCAGCAAAATCTGTTCAGAAATAAGGATAGATGGACTTCACCTCAGCAAAGTTTCTCTGGACAGCAAAACCAGCAAAGAAACAACTTCTTGTGGCAGCCTGCACATGGAAATGGCAGAAGTTCAGCAAAGGAGAACTTCTAGGACTAAATTAATGCATCATCTTATTGAGAAATAATGCATACAGTGTCTACACATAATGTTATATGAAATTTGAGAACATATATGAATTGGAACAGTAGTATAGAACACTCTTTCTTTGTGGGGAGCAGTAGATTACACTCGGTAATGCTTATTTACTTCATTCAATTTGACCGGGTAGATAAATGGTCCAAGCATACACACCACCATACAATAATTTTATAGGCAATTAGGAACTATTATAAATGGAACAAATTTGCTTGGAACGCCAAGTTTGAGAAAGATATGAATAGGAACGATAGTAGTAATAGCACATAAGAATGGGTAATATTTATGTAAAAAACTCAATTCGACCGGACAGATAAACGGTCCAAGTACATACACCACCATATAATCATTTTACCGGCAGTTAGATACTACTCCCTCCGTTTCAAAATATAAGATGTTTTAGCTATGTGAAAAGAGTGTATCTGGACCTCTTTTAGTGTGTAGGTTCATCTAGGTTTGGAGTGAACCAACACACTAAAAGGGGTCTAGATACACTCCTTTCACAAAGCTAAAACATCTTATATTTTGAAACGGGGGGAGTATTATAGATGGTAAATAGTTGTCAGAAACATTAATAAGTAACTAAGTATGTACAGATCAGATATAGCATAGTTTTTCCTCTCAGTGGCTGATGATCACATAAGACATAGATTGTTCGATGAATCAAGTAGGTAACCAAATAAAGTAGATTTCTTCATCGGCCGAGAAAGAAAGGCTCGCATATAAAATGCCAGACGAAATGACAGCTAATGGATGCAGGCTGAATCTGTGCAGTGAACGTGGCATACGATATACTAACTATTTAAGCAGTCTTGATCATTACAAAGGATATCTGTTACCACATCGTGCCTGGAACAAAATAATCCTTACATAGAACTTGTTATGGAGCTTGGTCCACAATGGAATAAATTGGGTAGGATAAAGGTCCAAACACAAGCGATAGGGTGATCACCCTCTATTATCTGGCGACAGGGCTTGCTCCTGGCATGGAACAGAGGCTGTGAGGCATATTGGAACTTCTGTTATTGATTGATTGATCAAAGGGTTACATGCTATTCCATTATATATAGGAATACTGACTTGTTCCACAAGTTGGATCTCAATTCAAACTCAAGGCAGCATCATGCTGTTGTAGAAATTATAAGTACTCCCTCCGATCCATAATAAGTGTCAGTGATTTGGTACTGATTTAGTACAAAGTTTGTACCAAGTCTCTGACACTTATTTTGGATCGGACGGAGTACTATTTTTTACTTACTGGGAAATATGTAATATTATTTATATATTGTCAGAGGAAATGCTTGTCCAAGGACTGTGAAATAAGTTGTTTATTTATGTGCACATACAAGACCTATACAGATATTTGTGTGACCTTAATAAGTCATAATAGTTAATGTTCTAGATTGTAAAATTTGTCCAATCAATAAATTTAGTTCCGTAAACTGGTTCCAGATTTGAATGGTACGAAGAAATAAGGGGGTTTCGCCAGTGGTCTGCGCAGGATGGGACTTAGGGACATTGTAATGCTTATTATGATCCAATAAGCCATACCACAAACTGAAGTAAACAGTCCTGACCTGTATCAGAGCAGCAGCCGATCGGCCAGCTCCAGCAGCTGCACCAATGGGAACAAACAGGTGAGGAAAGACTGGAGTCAAAATCTCCAGCCCATAAGCTGTGTTCTCCAGAAGATCTGCAAACAGCCGCCATCCCTTTGGGTTAACATCGAAATGCCGCCCAAATTTCGACAACAGGATCTTGCTCAAGTAGCCAAGCCCATCTTTCAGCACCCAATTCACTGCCGCTGCAGTCGGTATCGCTCCTTTCCCCAAACCAACTGCATACAGTAATGCCTGCGGAATACATCACTCGACTGAAATGCTAAATTATACCTGACAGACTAAGAACTGAACATAATTAACACAGGCATTACAGTACCTGCGTTGAGAGCACGCCGCTGATCTGGCTGGCCACACCTTGCACGCCGCGCCACAGGGAGTATTGCATGTAGTCACTGCTAACGCTATGCGGGTACCCATCAGGCAGCAGCAACTGAAGAGCAAAATCAGTGCACCGCCGCCATGACCGTTCAAGTTGCCTCCGCAGCTCAGTCAAATTATCATGGCCAGCCCCCACCTTTTCCATCCCATCTTCTTGCTTCCGCTTATCGTCTCCCGCGACGAGGTATGAGGTCCCGTTCGGGTTAGGCACGAGAAGCGTACGCCCGCTGCCCCTCACCTCCCAGACGCTCCCGCCGTCGCCGCCGGTCGCTCCAAGGGCATCGGCGAGGGCGGATGGGATGGAAGCGAAGGCGTCGGACTGGAGGAGCAGAAACAAGAGGAAAATCTCGGGGTGGAGGGACTGGAGCCAGCGTCGCCACCCGTCACCGGGGTTGTCAGGAGGGTCTCCTCTTCCCCCTTGCCAGCCCCACCCCCCTCCTCCTCCGCCACCCCCACCCCCACCGCCGCAATTGCCATCGGCGAATCCGCCGGACGAGGAGGCCGCGAGTGGCGGAAGGGAGAGCTTAGCGGCGAGGCGCGGGAGGTGGCGCGCGGTGGTAGGGCGCCAGGAGAGAGGGATGGGGGCGACGATGCGAGGAAGCGGAGGCGGGGAGAGAGGGGAAGGGAGGAGGAGGACGAGAGACTGAGACGAGGACATCAAGGAGGAATTGTTCGGTGAGACCGCGAGAGGCGGGGTTTGGGACGACGGGGCGGAGGTTTCTAGTGGGGGAGGCCGCCGGTGCCGGCGGCTTGGAATTTTCAAGCGACCGAGGTTTAGCTGCAGAGGTCAGGCAGCAGGGGAATTGGGCTGGGCTACAAGGGCCAAACAGGCCGAATATATTGAGGACTTTATGACATGAGTAAATTGGCACTTCGTTCAGAGCGCATTTGTTTTTCTTTTATTAATAATAACTGAGAGCGCATTTGTTTTAGTAGGTACACGATGAAAGTATCATGACTCCTGTCTCCCGGTGTTCAATATATATTGATCTAATTTAAAAACGATAACGGACAATAGACAGAGGAAAACAATTCAACAGCAAATTGTCCTCAATACCAGTTATTCATTTTTCAAATAGAAAATCAAAACAAATCACTTTTCTTAATCTTATTGCACAACATGGAAACAATAGTATAATCATCATCAACATCATAGTTTTTAGCCCTAGCATCATCATTATACATATATCGGGACTTCGTCGGATCTTTCTCACCGTATTCAACATCTGTGTCCTGAGATTCATTAGCTAGATTCAGTTTCTTGTTCGCTGTGTCGACTATACTAATCTCAATAGTGAAAATCTACTTCTCCATCTTGTGTCCAGTCACATGTATCCGACTGCATGTTATCTATGCCATCTGCTTCAATTCTTGTATGACCAATGAGGTCATCTTCAGGGGCAGACCCACCACATCCCTATAGCCCGGGCAGTCGCCCAGGCTTGTCGACACGAGATGCCTTATGTTTTTTGACTTTCTGAAGAAATTTTGTTTGAAAAAATGACGTATTAGACACGTTTGCCCAGGCTTCCGGAATCTTCTGGGTCCGCCACTGGTCATCTTCATGCGCAACATCTATGTATTTGTCATGTCATTCTCATTCACATAATCACATCATAGAAATGATTTGGCTTAAATTTTTGCACCTCTTTCAAGTCAACCTCTATTACATATTAAGAGACATTATGACTTAACCAGCTAGGAGCCACCACATCGTTTTGGACCATTCGGTGCGTCAATCAGCCCGTTCTGGCCGGCCCACAGTCTCAAGGGCTGCTACTCCAAAAATCTACCTGACGCTCTGTTGTTAATCTGGCCGATGAACCGTCCAATCGCTATTGGGTGGACAGGATCAACATGGACAAACAATGTGGCACACGAAAGAGGCGAAACGGAGATGAAGGGGCGAAGCGACGCGGGTGAGGCCTCGGAGACTCGGAGTCCGACGTCTCCTTCGTCCCCGTCCCCACCTCACCCCACTGGCCGCCCTACCGCCCGATCTTCCGTACCCACCACGGATCAGGGCGGTAGCTATCATGGAGTACCCGCACGACGTGGCAATGGCGAATGCAGTCCGACGCGAGCTGCACATCTTCGAGAAGTTCGGGGTACTTGAATACTGTTTTCATCCCTATAGCTGAACCTATCTCAATATCATGGAGTTCAGAACTATCCGCACCGTGCTGATTTTATGCAGTTAACAACGCTTTGGATCCATCCCCAATTGTAAGTTCTGAATTACCTTCACCTTGTCAGGAAATATTTTACTTGATTTTCCTTGATCGGTTCATCATCACAACTTCACAAGTGCAGTGGCAAGAATCACATGCCAAGGCGTCTTTTTTGATTTGTGAAATTGTGAATTTAGTTCTTCAACTGAACTTTGTTCTGTGGCAAATATTCAAGAATATGAAGGTAATCGTGGGTCACTTGATTTATCTTCGAGTTAGACTGTCAACGGCTGTCCAATGATGGGGGTATCTCATTACTAACTGTAGCACCTGATAAAACCACTACTGGAAAATCGTGTTTTTTTTTTTTTATGCATCATTATGATCGTATGCTCATGTCATCATGCCACATTGTATTTGAGCATCATCATGTCATCATGCATATTTTGCCTAAACCTATTTTCTAAAAACCTATATTTGTTTCCTGAATATGCCCCTTTTTTATTTCAAAACAAAACGCCGGGCTTGTCTGAAATATTTTGTTTGTCTAAAAACTATTTACAACAGTCTTTGTAACTGAAATAAATAAAACTTATACTTATTTTGGGAGGCAGCCAGCTAGGCCCAAAAGCCCAGGCGGCCATCTCCAAAACCTAGCTAACCCTAACCCTAATTCTAACCCCATGCAGCCAAACTCTAACCTCCACTCCACTCCCTACCGCCGCCATAACCACCTACCCATTACCCGACACAACCCTAAGCCACGAGAGACTAGCCACCTGCAGCTCGGTGGCATAGCAGCGTGCAGCATAACCGCCCAGCTCCCGTGTATCGTGCGATGCCCCGCCCTGCGACGCACGCACGCGTACCACGCAGCTGCCCGCACACCCCTGATCGGCAACCTCGGCCCACCACCTCGCGTACGATGCACGCCTCTCCCGTATTCGGCCCCTCCTCACGGTCCTCTCCGCTCGACCCCGCATCCCGCTCTCTCGCGAGCCCCGCAATCCCCGCATCATCTTCTCCTCATCGCCTCGTCCCCCTGCCGCAGCGCTGCCCTCCTCCCTAGCACGCGACCGGTCCCGCCCCGCACGCCTCTCGGTGGAGCCCTGCGCCAGCGAGACCTCGCCCGCGCGACCCTACGCCTCGCCTCACCGCCGCCACGCTTGCCTTAGCCAGAGCCTCCCTGCTTGCTGGGCTGGGGGGCCCCGACCTTGCGACTTGCACGTCGCCTGGATCCGTAAGCTTGACCTCGCCATGTTCCGTTCGCCTCGCCAGCCTCTACGCCCCGTCGCCGCCCGCCGGATCCTGAGCCCGTGCCTCGGTCCCCTGCCGCCAGGAGCTCCTCGAGCCGACCACGTCAGCGCCGTTGTGTCACCCTCCTTGGCTCGAGCTCAACGTCCTTCGTCCCGGCCGGTGCCCCGCACCTCCGTCTCGCCGTCCTCGTGTTTGTGCGCACGCGGAGCTCCTGGAAGCCTGTGTATGCCTTATTAACATAGGTTGGTCACGGTTTTACCGTGGTGTACGTGTTGTACACGTTTTGTACTGTAGTCTGTCGTATATATATATATAGAGTGGCGCTATCTGACATCCAGGGTGTAGAATAGTTATTCTTCACCCACCCTCTATCTTTCAAACTGTACATGATTTTTACGGCACGTAATATTTTTTTACCTCGGAAGTCAAGAAGAATGTAATAAAATTTTGACATGTCGTAAAAAAAATTATTTACATGCCGTATAAAAATACGACGTAAAATGCGTATTTTCTATGTTTTTTACACTATAATGACTCATAAATTGTATTTTTATGTCATTTTTTGTGTGTTTCTGATGAATATAAACATAATTATTAGTATACAAAACATAAATTTCTGAACGTGAAAACATAAAAATATGTGGGGTGCAAAATAACTATTCTGCACCCTAGGTGCTGAATAGGGTTTCTCTCTCTCTCTCTCTCTCTCTATATATATATATATATATATATATATGAGCTGATTGTGGTGGCGTTGCACCACGAAACCCAAAAGTCCTTTTAACTTGGTATCAGAGCCGGATCGATCTCATCCGACGCTGCCAGCATCGCTCGTTCTCGACGCCGCCACCAGGGCGTCGCTCCTCGTCTCCGATCGCTCAAGGCGCCATGACCTCCTCGGCGCTACAGCTCAGCTCCGCTGGTCCCCTTGCATCCTCGGCCACGGCTGCCGCAGCGGTGATCCTGATCTCCATCCGCCTAAACCGCCACAATTTCATGCTATGGCATGGATTGACCTTGCCGAACTTCTCATGCGCGCACCTCCATGGCTACCTCGACGGTACTGCTGTAGCTCCGGAGAAGATGATCACCCAGGGCACCGGCGCTGACGCCACCACTGTCCCCAACCCGGAGTATACCCGCTGGTGGGGGCAAGATCAGAAAGTCCTTGGACTTCTGCTTTCCTCCATGGAGGACCTCGCATCTCAGCTCATCAGGTGCAAGACGGCAGCTGAGGTGTGGGCTGCCGTTCACGCCATGTTCGGCGCCCAAAGCCGCGCCAACGTGCGCCACATTCGGTGCTAGCTTCAAGGTCTCCGGAAGGACGACATGACGGCGGCTGAGTACATGCATAAGATGAAAGGTCTCGCCGACATCATGGCAGCTGCTGGGAGTCCGCTCTCTGACGACGAGCTTGTCGACTACATCATCACCGGTCTTGGCCCCGCCTTCAACTCCATCGCGGCATCGATCACTGTAAACAATGTCTCGGTCCCTTATGGCGATTTGTATGCTCACATTCTCTCCTTTGAAGCACTCCAAGCGCAGCAACAACAAGCCGTTGAGTGGTCCTCCTCGGCAAACGCCGTGTCTCGGCCCGGCTCCTTCAACGCCCATACTTAGCCGAGGCAGCAGAGCTTCTCACTCGCCGTGCAAGGCGGGGGTCGTCCAGCTGGTAACCCCTATTACCAGCAAGGACAAGGTGGTGGCCGTCAGCCCTACGGTGGCAACAACAACCACAACCACCCCCCCAACAGCGGCAGCAATAGCAGCCAGAACTACGGCGGCGGTCAGAACTACGGTGGCGTCCAGAACTACGGCAATGGCCGTAACAGCAACGGTCGCAAACAACGTCCTCGGTGCCAAATTTGTGGCTACTAGGGGCATGAGGCTTTTGATTGTCGGAATCGCTTCAACCATGACTACCGCAACAACCCCAACAACAACAACCAGCGCTTCGGCAATTCGGCATCCATTGGCTCAAACGATAATAAACCGTGGGTGATGGACACTGGAGCTACGGATCACTTTACAAGTGATCTTGAACGTCTACACATCCATGAGCGCTATGGCGGGAAGGATCAGGTTCAGGTGGCCAATGGTGCAGGTTTGTCTATTTCACATATTGGTCATTCTCGTTTAGCCGGTTCCTCTCTCCAGTTAAATAATATTCTCCATGTTCCAAAAATCCACCAACATCTTCTCTCAGTTTATCGACTTGTGTGTGATAATGACGTGTTTGTTGAATTTCACCGTCATTTTTTCTGTGTTAAGGACAAGGCCATGCGGAGGGTCCTTCTTCACGGTAGAAGTCATGGAGATCTCTATCCAATCCCTTTTAGTCGCGCTTCGTCTTTGAGTCACGCAAACTCCAGCGTCAAGGTCACTACGTCTCAGTGGCATCAACGTCTTGGTCATCATGCAAATAATGTAGTGCAAAACATTGTTAAGCACCATAGTCTTTCTTGTTCACCTCCGGATAATTCTTCTTTAGTTTGTGATGCTTGTCAGCGTGCTAAGAGTCATCAGTTGTCATACAATTTATCTCATCATCGTTCTACTATGCCTCTTGAGTTAATTCACTCCGATGTTTGGGGTCCCGCTGTTGCATCTTTCGGTGGTTTCAAATATTATGTGAGTTTTGTTGATGACTATTCGCGTTTTTGTTGGATTTACCTCCTCAAGCACAAGTCCGATGTGGAGCAAGTTTTTTATGCCTTTCAAGCTCATGTCGAACGCCTTCTTGACACTAAAATCAAGTCTGTTCAATCCGACTGGGGTGGTGAATATCACAAGTTGCACCGTTATTTTCAAAACACGGGTGTTTCTCACCGCGCGTCTTGCCCTCACACCTCCCAACAAAATGGTATAGCTGAACGCAAACACCGTCATTTGGTCGAGACAGGTCTTTCTCTTTTTGCACACTCCTCTCTTCCCTTACGGTTTTGGGATGAGGTTTTCTTAACGGCGTGTTATCTTATTAATCGTATGCCCACACCCGTTCTCAATAAGGATACACCTCTTTTTCGCCTCTTTAAAATTCAGCCTCACTATGAGTTTCTTCGTACTTTTGGGTGTGCGTGTTGGCCCAGCCTTCGCAAGTACAACGCGCGCAAACTCGAGTTTCGTTCTAAGATGTGTGTCTTTGTAGGCTATAGTTTCATGCATAAGTGGTATAAGTGTTTAGATCGATCAACCGGGCGCATCTATATTTCTCGTGATGTTGTTTTCGACGAGTCTGTGTTTCCTTATGTGACTCCCGGTGTTTCGCTTGATGTTCCGTCACTTTCGCAAGCCATTACTTTTCCCACTTCCGAACCGGCTACGAGTGATCATATGCGTCATTACGACTTGTCATATTTGTCCACTAACCCGCTTGTATCAAGCGATGATTCTTTTCTACAGGAATCTGCTGTTGACGATGTTGTTGCGCGTGAAGAAATCATGCCGACCAGTTTGCATGCGGTAGACATGCATGTGTTGCGCACGTGTCCCGAGGTGGTCTCATCAAATCATCTGTCTACTGCTGATACCCAGCTCGCGTTGCTTCCTGTCGGGGAGTCGGCGTCTCTGGTGCATGCAGCTGCCCCCCCCGATCACGCCGCCCATGCCGCATGTCGTTGCATGACCTAGCACTGCTCCCTCTCCCCTTGTTGCGGATTCATCGACCTCGCCATCGTCTACTGCTGGCACCGGCCCGGCTGCCTCTCTTGAGACTACATCCGTGCGTCCTCGGCGTGTTCCTCGAGAAAAAATATACACCGACGGAACTGTGTGCTATGATCCACGACGCCGAGCGTTCTTCGCTGCTCCGGTGTCACACCGTGATGCCCTGCGTGAACCGGCCTGGCGTGCTGCTATGTCTGATGAGTTCTCCGCTCTCACTCAGACAAATACTTGGGTGTTGGTTCCGCGTCCCCCTGGTATTAATATTGTTGGTAGAAAATGGATCTTTAAGACTAAACATCGTCCTGATGGTTCCATTGAGAAGCACAAGGCTCGTCTGGTTGCTCGTGGTTTTACTCAGCAGCAGGGTATTGATTATGGTGAGTGAAGCCTCAGACTGTTCGTGTGGTGCTCTCTATTGCTATTTCGCGCGGATGGACACTTCGTCAGGTTGATGTCAGCAATGCTTTTCTGCATGGATTTCTGTCTGAGGATGTTTATATGCAGCAGCCCCCTGGTTTTGAGGACTCTCGGCATCCGTCTCATGTCTGCAAGTTGCAACGTGCTATCTATGGTCTGAAGCAGTCTCCGAGAGCCTGGTATGCTCGTTTGAGTACTCGTCTTCTTCAGCTTGGTTTCGCCTCCTCCAAGGCCGATACGTCCCTCTTCATTTTTCATCGGGATGGCATTCATATATTCATGTTGGTATATGTTGATGATATTGTTATTGCTGGTTCCACTCCGGTAGCTGTGGATTGTCATGTGCATTCTCTTTCAGACACTTTTCCAATTAAGGATATCGGTCCTCTGGAGTATTTTCTCGGACTCGAAGCTTCTTACAATTCTGGGGGCATGACACTAACACAGCGCAAGTATGTGCTTGATCTTCTACTACGGGTCAACATGGAGAATTGCAACTCCACTCCGTCTCCGCTGGCTCCTACAGAGCGTCTTGCACGTGATACTGGTACACCTTTGGCTACTGATGATGCTTTCTGGCACCACAGTGTGGTTGGTGCTTTGCAGTATTTAACCCTCACACGTCCTAATATTTCTTTTACGGTGAATAAAGTGTGTCAGTTTCTCTCTCAGCCTACAGAGGTACACTGGGAAGCTATTAAGCGCATTTTGCGCTATATTAAAGGAACTTTGAACACTGGTTTGTGTTTTCGGAAGTCACCACAGTTTGGCATTAGTATTTTCACTGATGCAGATTGGGTTGGATGTGTTGATGATCGACGGTCCACTGGAGGATTTGCTGTTTTTATTGGTCCAAATCTAGTTTCTTGGAGTTCAAAGAAACAACCTACAGTTTCTAGATCAAGCACCGAGGATGAATACAAGGCCCTTGCTAATGGAGCTGCTGAAGCAATATGGATCAATTCCTTGCTTGTGGAGCTTGGCGTGTCTCAGCAGCGTGTTGTGTGACAATCTAGGGGCAACCTATCTAACGGCAAATCCAGTCTTGCATGCTCGTACTAAGCACATTGAGATAGACTTTCATTTTATGCGAGAGCGTGTTGCAGAGGGTACACTAGATGTTAGATTCATCTCTTCTAATGATCAGCTAGCTGATGTATTTACTAAACCATCTACTCGGCAAATGTTAGACCGTTTTAAGTCCAATCTAAATCTTGTATGTAACAGTTTAGATTGAGGGGAAGTATTAACATAGGTCGGTCACAGTTTTACCGTGGTGTACGTGTTGTACACGTTTTGTACTGTAGCCTGCCGTATATATATATACATATATATGAGCTGATTGTGGTGGCGTTGCACCACGAAACCCAAAAGTCCTTTTAACTTGCCTCGGTTTGATGTGGTGGTGCCCGCGTCCTTGTTTCGTGTGCAGTTCCTTTGCTCTACACGTCTAGATGGTGACCTTGTGGCTATTGTTCTGGAGCACGGCCGCCGCTCGATGAACTGACCAAGACCCAGATCATGTTCCTAACGCCAAGTGCCCCGTTGTCTAGTTTTGGCTGCCAAGATCTCTGATGATTGTCGGCGCCTACTCAAGTTCTCCATCGAGCCTGACATCGACAATCGGAGCCGAAACCCCAAGGCCTTCGACACGGAGCATCGAGAACGCCTTCACGGACCCCGAAGACCACCAAGCTCTCTGACCCGGTATCCGAAGACGCAGAGACCCTGGACGCCAAGATCTCCTCACGGATCCTGGAGCCCCGTTCCCGGAGTCCGAAGATGGATCTCGCCGAACCTGAACCCCGTCGAACCCCAAGATCTTCGACCCCTAATGTTATCCCCTTTCCGAGAACCCTATTTTATAAATGCCATCTATACACTTGTTGCATATTAAATAGTTCATGACCGCATACATGTTTGATATTTGGGGGTACTTTGTAGATTCACCTCATAATTAAATATGGAAACTCTATGCAGACTATTCTAGGCTTAAATCGACTCCATTTAAATTTGTGTAGCGAACTGATGCCATGTTTCGTCTTGTTAAGCCAACATTTAAATTGCGGGGTACTTAAATAACATGAACTCTATAATTAATTATAGGGACCTCGGTTCCGCTTAATATTGCCTAGTTGCATCGCATCTTTGCCATGTCATGCATCATATCATGAATATGCCAGATCTTCTACCGTAGTATTAAATAGTGCATCCGGTGTTTCTTTTAGTGTTTTGGTTCTTCGCGGATTAGGCCGTTGAGTTGATGTGAGTATCGACAAGTTCTTTGGATAATGTATCTTCGACAGTGTTTTCTAGGCGAGCAATCTCCCCCTTTCTACCTATTTTGCTTTTATAGTCTTTATTTCCTCCTGTTGATCTATTGATATCCATGTTGTGATGCTTTAGTTTCCGTGCACCATTTATATTCCTTGCAGCCTCTATATGCCTTGGACACATCCTATTGCATGTTGATATATAGTCGGCCTTGCGAGTCGTAGTTGCTTGCCCAGGTGCTGTTTCGCGTTGTTGTCGTTCCACCGTTGTTGGAAGGTTGACACATGTTTAATGGTGGAGATGATCATGACTTTAATTACAACTTGATATTAAAATGTTGGGAATAGATATAACTAATGCAGAGGCACCGGTGGACAATAGATAATATTTGGTTCTTCCACGCTCACTTGTGTTCCGTAGGCCCCGAGTACTTGATACATGTTCATTGACTATTCGCACTATCTACATACGGGAGACTCTATGAAACCCCCTTTGTCTGAGCTTGATTCACACTTTATTTCTTGGGGCCACAAACTAGTTTGGGGCTTTATTACTAACTTGTACTTATGTCATGCTTTACTGCTTTATTTACGATTGTGCGTGGAGCACCTGTACTGTTTAGGAATTGCGGAGTGTTTTTGCGGTATCGACAAGCCTAGTCACACTTTCGGGTTCCTAGTCGTTTACAGCCATTGGTGCAAACCTTGGGCCCATCTCGGATCTGGCCAACTTCGTTGCGGGTAGCTTAATGGGGTGGTCCCTTGAAATAATTTATGAATCCTGTGAATGCTTTATCATGAGGCCTCGTTGTGTTTTATTTGGTTCTTTCCGAGGTTGATCGTGTGTGTGTTGCTATTTGTGCACCCCTGCAGGGTAAATCTTTCTGAAAGTCATGTACGCGGTTATGGACGACTTGGAGCACACTATCTCGATCATAGACAAGCATAACTAAAGTAGTGCTATAAATTTGACTTTGACATGTCTAGTAATCAGATTCACTACAACAGAATGAGTAAATAAAAGTGCCAACAACTGCTGGTTTTCAGAGTCTCATCCTATTTGTATCTGACTAGTAAGTATTGCAACTACAATGTAATGGTTAACTAAAACTGCCCACTGTTTATGATATCAGGATGATTCATGCTATCTATATCTGACTAGTAAGTGCTGCAACTATAATGGAATGAATAAAACAGCCAACTGTGTGAGTTCCTTGGTTTGAATTCCTCGTTTGGTCTCGAGGGGGAAATATCAGGATGGGTATATTTGGTGTTAGTATCAGGTGGTTCCGAATAGGTCTTTCTTATCCCTCTCTAATAGCTGAAAGTTTTACCGATTCTCTATAGGTTGTTTAGTGCATGCTTCGTGATGGACCAAAATATATCGAGCTCGTTCGGGAACCCCAAGAGGAAGGTATGATGAGCACAACAGCAAGTTTTCCCTCAGTTATGAAACCAAGGTTATCAATCCAGTAGGAGCAAGGAAACACCCCAAAGGTGTTGCTAGCTGGACTTTGGCAGGGCGCACTACCGGCGTCAGCAACAACACGGAGACCTGCACAACACAACCACAGAACTTTGCCCCAACTTGCGATGAGGTTGTCAATCTCACCGGTTTTGCTGAAAACAAAGGGTTAAACGTATCGAGTGGAAGAAAGTAATAGTTTGTAGAAAGTAAACACAAAGCAGTAAATAGTTGATTGTAGATTGATGGTAAAAGAAAGGACCGGGGTCCATAGTTTACTAGTGGTGGCTCTCCTTAAGATAGATAACATGTTGGGTGAACAAATTACAGCGGGACAATTGACAAACATCGAGAAAGCATAAAAGCATATACTACTCATGTTGACTCCTTTGAGATTCGATTGGGCATTACAACATTATACATAGATCGCCATCCAACTACATCTATGACTAATAATCCACCTTCAGGTTATCATCTGAACCCCCTCCAATATTAAGTTGCAAGCAACAGATTATTTCTTTACGAATTGTGTGTAATGTAAACAATATGATTGTTCTATGAACAAAGGATTGTTGTTTTCTCCCTAGTAGCAACAGCACATCTAGTACCTTAGAGATTTCTGTCACTTCCCCAGATTACTAGAGGAATGAACCCACTATCGAGCATAAATACTAACTCTTGGAGTTGCTAGCATCTACTTAGCCAAGATAGCTACTAACAACGGAAAGCATGCAAGATCACAAATAACAAAGACATGATAGAATCAATAATCAATCTGAAATAACATCTCAATATCCATCGGATTCCCACAAACACAACATGTAGGAATTACAAATAGATGATCTTGATCATGAACGGAGCTCACTAGATCTAAACATGATAGCACAAAGGAGGAGAACCAACCATCTAGCTACTACATGGACCCGTAGTCCAGAGATGAACTACTCATGCATCACACCAGAGGCTTGCATGATGATGAAGAAGGCCTCCAGGGTGAATTCCCGTCTCCGGCAGGGTGCCGAGAAGAGCTTCAGATCCCTCCCGATCTAGGAATGGAGACGATGGTGGCTACAGACTCTTTCGTGGAATTTTGATCGGGTACTTAGGGTTTCTGTATCGGAGGCAATATATAGGCGAAAGGAGGCGAGGGGTGCCTGGTCACACACACCTGGCGTGGGCCAAGCCTGGCCGCGCGGCCAGGTGGTGTGGCCGCCCTCTGGCCCTTCTCCGTCTCGTATTCTAGCTCTAGGTGTCCCTCAGTGAAAAACTGACTTTGGCTTTTGTCCCATCCAATTCCGAGAATATTCATTTTCTGCCTTTCCTGGAACCAAAAACAGCAGAAAACGGGCAGCTAGCATTGTGGCTCTTGTTAATAGGTTAGTCCAAGAAATCATATGAAAAGTACTCCAAAGTGTGGACAAAACATAAGAAAGTAGATAAAACCAAGCATGGAACATCAAAAATTATGGATACATTAGCAACGTATCACTTCGCTGCCGCTTCAGTCCACCATACCTATGTAGGCGAGCGCAATTCTAACATCGTGTCTTTGGCCTCGAGATCTTGACCGCTCTCTTCTTCCTGTGCCCTTTGTTGGCACCCCTTTTTGTTTTAGTAGGTATAAGATCGACGTAGTTAGTAGGGTTACCCTTCTAGCTTGGCCTGGGCAGGGTTATGGACTCCATTGGTTATTCTTCAGGGCTCTTAGCCCAATTTGCTTTTTATCCGTACTCGGATGTTGTATCGATTTCAAGGTGATTTGGATCTTTGTGTTGTATATCTGTATTCTTGACTCATGGAGTCGTTGTTGTATATATATGTTCTGTGGGTTCCATCATGGACTATTGTGTAATGATACTACTTTGTTTTCCACCCGCACACAAGTGCCTGGTGGGCATCTTTGAATCGTTTCTATGCGGGTTTGGCGGGAATCACTAAAATCTACATATGGCCGGTTCGAGGGTGTTACAAAGTGGTATCAGAGCCCTATAGTTGTGATACCCCACTGGTCCAGCCTGTAGGATAACCTAGCTAATAGCTAATGTAGAGTGTTAAAACTATTTTTGCAAAATCGGTTGGATAGATTTGATTAGGTCTGCTTTTACTCCTTACCTCTATGCTATTCTCCTCTTACCTTTGCGTGTTTTGAATCTACTCTCTTATCTTTTCAAGTCCAGGATTTCTCATGGTTGGGTTTCCGTCGTACCTTCAGGGTTTCTAATCCTTCTTGTTGCAACGGTGTTACTATATCCGGTCTTTATGCTATCTGAGGAACCCTTCATCTATTGTACCTTTCGGTGGGTCAAAATCCACTGAAATCTTTCTTTGTATCTTCCGGTGTTTTCCAATGTGATGACATCATCATTAGCTACATCAAATCCGATGAAGAGCCTGCATCACTCCTTTGTTTCTGAACCTCGCTTGTCGAGATCTTCAATCTGAATTCTGAGAATGGGTGTAATGCTTTTCTACTGCATGTGCGGAGTAATAGTTTGGGTGTGTGATGGATTGGCCCCCATGCCTACTACTCATTCTATTCGCTCTCGTACATTGAAGTGGATTAGGTTGTACCTTTTCTATCCTTCAACGAAGTTAGAGGTGGTTTTATCTTTTGATACCTTTACCTTCGTCCTTTGTTCTCCGGAGTGTTCCCTCGACGAATGTGAGCAACACCCCTTGTTGGTGGTGTCGCCGATTTCAAGATGGAGAAACAATCTTTGTTAGTGGTGTCACGAGGATCTACATGAAGTGAGAAGATTCAAATCGTCGGCCTTCTCCCCCATACCATGAGGCGGATCTTGAGGGCGAGATCCATTGTAAGTGGTGTCGAATGGTAGCACCCCGATAAAACCACTACTAGAAAATCGCGTTGTTTTTGTTTTGTGCATCACCATGATCGCATGCTCATGTCATCATGCCACATTGTATTTGAGCATCGTCATGTCATCATGCATATTTTGCCTAAAACTATTTTCTAAAAACCTATATTTGTTTTCTTAATATGCCCCGTCTTTTATTTCAAAACAAAACCCCGGGCTTGTCTGGAATATTTTGTTTGTCTAAAAACTATCTACAACAGTCTTTGTATCTGAAATAAATAAAACTTATATTTATTTTGGGAGGCAGCCAGCCAGGCCCAAAAGCCCAGCCGACCATCTCCAAAACCTAGCTAACCCTAACCCTAATTCCAACCCCACACAACCAAACCCTAACCTCCACTCCACTCCCTACCGCCGCCACAACCACCTACCCACTACCCGACACAACCCTAAGCACGCAAGGCAGAGACCTAGTCCCACCCGCAGCGCAGCGATGCAATGCGCGTGCAGCCGCAACCGCCCCACCCGCTCCCGTGTATCGTGCGATGCCCCGCCCTGCGACGCACGCACGCATACCACGCAGCTGCCCGCACACCCCTGATCGGCAACCTCGGCCCACCACCTCGCGTTTGACGCATGCCTCTCCTGTATTCGGCCCCTCCTCACGGTCCTCTCCGCTCGACCCCGCATCCCGCTCTCTCGCGAGCCCCGCAATCCCCGCATCATCTTCTCCTCATCGCCTCGTCCCCCTGCCGCAACGCTGCCCTCCTCCCTAGCACGCGACCGGTCCCGCCCCGCACGCCTCTCGGTGGAGCCCTGCCCAGCGCCGCAAGACCTCGCCGCCGACGTGACCATCTGCCTTGCCTCCGTCACCAGCGACCGCCACCGCTTTCCTTAGCCAGAGCCTCCCTGCTTGCTAGGCTGGGGGGCCCCGACCTTGCGACTTGCACATCGCCCGGATCTGCAAGCTCGACCTCGCCATGTTCCGTCCACCTCGCCAGCCTCTGCGCCCCGTCGCTGCCCGCCGGATCCTGAGCCCGTGCCTCGGTCCCCTGCCGCCAGGAGCTCCTCTAGCCGACCACATCAGCGCCGCCGTGTCACCCTCCTTGGCTCGAGCTCACTGTCCTCCGTCCCGACCAATGCCCCGCACCTCCGTCTCGCCGTCCTCGCGTTTGTGCGCATGCGGAGCTCCTAGAAGCCTGTGTATGCCTCAGTTTGATGTGGTGGTGCCCGTGTCCTTGTTTTGTGTGCAGTTCCTTTGCTCTACGCATCTAGATGGTGACCTTGGGGCTATTGTTCTGGAGCACGGCCGCCGCTCGATGAACTGACCAAGACCCAGATCATGTTCCTAACGCCAAGTGCCCCGTCGTCTAGTTTTGGCTGCCAAGATCTCTGATGATTGTCGGTGCCTACTCAAGTTCTCCATCGAGCCTGACATCGACAATCGGAGCCGAAACCCCAAGGCCTTCGACACGGAGCATCGAGGATGCGTTCACGGACCCCGAAGACCACCAAGCTCTCCGACCCGGTATCCGAAGACGCCGAGACCCTGGACGCCAAGATCTCCTCACGGATCCTGGAGCCTCGTTCCCGGAGTCCGAAGACGGATCTCGCCGAACCTGAACCCCGTCGAACCCCAAGATCTTCGACCCCTAATGTGATCCCTTTCCGAGAACCCTATTTTATAAATGCCATCTATACACTTGGTGCATATTAAATAGTTCATGACCGCATACATGTTTGACATTTGGGGGTACTTTGTAGATTCACCTCATAATTAAATATGGAGATCATATGCGGACTATTCTAGGCTTATATCGACTCCATTTAAATTTGTGTAGCAAACTAATGCCATGTTTCGCCTTGTTAAGCCAACATTTAAATTATGGGGTGATACATTGCAAATGTATCTATAATTTTTGATGTTCCATGCTTGGTTTTATCCACTTTCTTGTGTTTTGTCCACACTTTGGAGTACTTTTCATATGATTTCTTGGAGTAACCTATTAACAAGAGCCAAAGTGCTAGCTACCTGTTTTCTGCTGATTTTAGTTCCAGGAAAGTCAGAAAATGAATATTCTCGGAATTGGACGGGACAAAAGCCAAAGTGCCTATTTTTCCGGAAGTCATCAGATGCCAGAATATGAGACGGAGAAGGGCTGGGGGCCGGCCACACCACCTGGCCGTGTGGCCAGGTCTGGCCCGCGCCAAGGGGTGGTCTGACCAACCCCAGCACCCCCTTGGCCTCTCCTTCCGCCTATATATTGCCCTCGGGACGAAAACCCTAAGTACCCGATCAAAAATCCACGGAAGAGTCTGTAGCCACCGTCATCTCCATACCTAGATCGGGAGGGATCTGAAACTCTTCCCGGCACCCTGCCGAAGAGGGGAATTCACCCTAGAGGCCTTCTTCATCATCATGCAAGCCTCCAGTGTGATGCGTGGGTAGTTCATCTTTGGACTACGGGTCCATGTAGTAGCTAGATGGCTGGTTCTCCTCCTTTGTGCTTTCATGTTTAGATCTAGTGAGCTCCGTTCATGATCAAGATCATCTATTTGTAATTCTGCATGTTGTGTTTGCGGGGATCCGATGAATATTGAGATGCTATTTCAGATTGATTATTGATTCTATCATGTCTTTGTTATTTGTGATCTTGCATGCTTTCCGTTGTTAGTAGCTATCTCGGCCAAGTAGATGCTAGCAACTCCAAGAGTTAGTATTTATGCTCGATAGTGGGTTCATGCCTCTAGTAATCTAGGAAGTGACAGAAATCTCTAAGGTACTAGATGTGCTGTTGCTACTAGGGAGAAAACAACAATCCTTTGTTCACAGAACAATCATATTGTTTACATTACACGCAATTTGTAAAGCAATAATCTATTGCTTGCAACTTAATACTGGAGGGGGTTTGGATGATAACCTGAAGGTGGATTATTAGTCATAGATGCAAATGGATGACGGTCTATGTATAATGTTGTAATGCCTAATCGAATCTCAAAGGAGTCAAAATGATTAGTATATGCATGTATTGCTTTCTCGATGTTTGTCAATTGCCCCGCTGTAATTTGTTCACCCAGCATGTTATCTATCTAAGGAGAGCCACCTCTAGTGAACTATGGATCCCGGTCCTTTTCTTTTACATACAATTTAAAAACTGTTTACTGCTTTGTGTTTACTTTATGCAAACTATTACTTCCTCCCATTTGATACGTCCAATCCTTTGTTTTCAGCAAAACCGGTGAGATTGACAACCTCATCGCTAGTTGGGGACAGAGTTCTGTGGTTGTGTTGCGCAGGTCTCCATGTTGCTACTAGCACCGATAGTGTGCCCTGCCAAGGCTCAGCTAGCAACACCTTTGGGGTGTTTCCTTGCTCCTACTGGTTCGATTAAACCTTGGTTTCATAACTGAGGGAAAACTTGCTGCTGTGCTCATCATACCTTCCTCTTGGGGTTCCCCAACGAGTTTGTTAATACACGAGCCAACAAGCACGGGGTACTTAAATAACATGAACTCTATAATTAATTATAGGGACCCCGGTTCCGCTTAATATTGCCTAGTTGCATCGCATCTTTGCCATGTCATGCATCATATCATGAACATGCCGGATCTTCTACCGTAGTATTAAATAGTGCATCCGATTTTCTTTTAGTGTTTTGGTTCTTCGCGGATTAGGCCATTGAGTTGATGCGAGTATCGACAAGTTCTTCCGATAATGTATCTTCGACAGTGTTTTCCAGGCGAGCAATCTCCCCCTTTCTACCTATTTTGCTTTTATAGTCTTTATTTCCTCCTATTGATCTATTGCTATCCATGTTGCGATGCTTTAGTTTCCGTGCACCATTTATATTCCTTGCAGCCTCTATATTGCCTTGGACACATCCTATTGCCTGTTGATATATAGTCGGCCTTGCGAGTCGTAGTTGCTTGCCCAGGTGCTATTTCACGTTGTTGTCGTTCCACCGTTGTTGGAAGGTTGGCACATGTTTAATGGTGGAGATGATCATGACTTTAATTACAACTTGATATTAAAATGTTGGGAATAGATATAACTAAAGCAGAGGCACCGGTAGGAAATAGATAATATTTAGTTCTTCCACGCTCACTTGTGTCCCGTAGGCCCCGAGTACTTGATACCTGTTCCTTGAATATTTGCATTATCTACATACGGGAGACTCTATGAATCCCCCTTTGCCTGAGCTTGATTCACACTTTATTTGTTGGGGCCACAAACTAGTTTGGGGATTTATTACTATCATGTACTTATGTCATGCTTTACTGCTTTATTTACGATTGTGCGTGGAGCACCTGTACTGTTTAGGAATTGCAGAGTGTTTTCGCGGTATCGACAAGCCTAGTCACACTTTCGGGTTCCCGGTCGTTTACAGCCATTGGCGCAAACCTTGGGTCCGTCTCGGAGCCGGCCAACTTCGTTGCGGGTAGCTTAATGGGATGGCCCCCTGAAATAATTTATGAATCCTATGAATGCTTTGTCGTGAGGCCTCGTTGCGTTTTATTTGGTTCTTCCCGAGGTTGACCGTGTGTGTATTGCTATTTGTGCACCCCTGCAAGGTAAATCTTTCTGAAAGCCGTGTCCGTGGTTATGGACGACTTGGAGCACAGTATCTCGATCGTAGACAAGCATAACTAAAGTAGTGCTATAAATTTGACTTTGACATGACTAGTAATCAGATTCACTACAACGGAATGAGTAAATAAAAGTGCCAACAACTGTTGGTTTTGGGAGGTCTCGTCCTATTTGTATCTGACTAGTAAGTATTGCAACTACAATGGAATGGTTAACTAAAACTGCCCACTATTTATGATTTCAGGATGATTCATACTATCTATATCTGACTAGTAAGTGCTACAACTATAATGGAATGAATAAAACTGCCAACTGTGTGAGTTCCTTGGTTTGACTTCCTCGTTTGGTCTCAAGGGGGAAATACCAGGATGGGTATGTTTGGTGTTAGTATCAGGTGGTTCCGAATAGGTCTTTCTTATCCCTCTCTAATAGCCGGCAGTTTTACCGACTCTCTATAGGTTGTTTAGTGCTGCTTCACTGCCGCTTCAGTCCACCATACCTATGTAGGCGAGAGCCGCCAAATTCTAGCTTCGCCGTGTACTGGCATCAGTACTGATCGCTCTCTTCTTCCTTTGCCCTTTGTCGGCACCCCTTTTTGTTTTAGCAGGTATAAGATCGACGTTGTTAGCAGGGTTACCCTTCCGGCTTGGCCTGGGTAGGGTTATGGATGTCATTGGTTATTCTTTAGGGCTCTTAGCCCAATTTGCTTCTTATACGTACTCGGATGCTGTATTGATTTCAAGGTGATTTGGATCTTTGTACTGTATATCTGTATTCTTGACTCATGGAGTCGTTGTTGTATATATATGTTCTGTGGGTTCCATCATGGACTATTGTGTAATGATATTACTTTGTTTTCCACTCGTACGCAAGTGCCTGGTGGGCATCTTTGAATCGTTTCTATGCAGATTTGGTGGGAATCGCTAAAATCTACATAGGACCGATTCGAGGGTGTTACAGTAACGCTGCTATAATATGCTCCTTTTCTGAATGAATGTTGTTGTTTGTGGTTTTCCTGCAGGGTGAAGAGATCATGAGTGGCATCAACATAATGGGCTTGGATGATTATAATGCTAAGGGTAAGCACCATGTATAATCGTGACCATGTTTCCAGTTATCTTAATGTATCACCATACACATTGTTCTTTGTACTTCCTGTTTTTTGGCTGATTGCACTCTTCATTCAGATGTTTATTGTCCAGTGCTATATCCTTGGTGTGTTACAAACTTACAATTTGGTAAACATAATCTCTATGGCGTTGATGTTATAGAGAAGTGTTTCTTTAGTGGTGACTTGTGAAGTGGTCAAACCTCAGCCTAAAAATTCAAACCGTTTTATCCTCACTCTCACAATCAGACATGGATTTCTTTTGTTACCATCTTTTTTTAAATTTGGTTGGTGTCAATCAGATATGAGAGTGTTTGTGCAGGCTATATTTTAGATAGATATGTATTCTGTTTCGTATACCTAAAACATATGTTGTCTATATACTTCAGTTAGTCACCGGCTCGCCATACAACTGCAAATTGGTCGATGTAGTAAGAGCTAGGTATTTTAATTGAAACATATACTAGAGATGTTTTCAAGTATTCTCCCTCTAGTGCTTTGATCTTTTATCTATGCCATATCTTTCTACTTCTTCCATGCATTATAAGATGTGGCAGTTAAGATCAGTACACCCATTCTTTTCTCAAGCAAAATGCACCAACTCTCCAAATTAAGTTCAAAATTAAGGTCAGATCTTTTGCTGCCTCCTCAGTAAGTTCTTACTGATTTAATCTTACTCACGTATGTACATTATGATCATAATTCAAGGGTCTTTATAGCCTTTGTTGTTGTGGATGGTTAAATTATAAGCGTAAACTATTTACTATGATTCTGATCCTTGTTGCATCAAAATATTGACTTAATTATCTTCAGAACAAAGAAAACATTTTCTGATTAAGCTGTTCCATTCATTTTCTGAGCTATTTTAGATGACCTTTCTACGGATCAAGCAAAAAAAAATATTTTTTTGTGTGTAATGGTGTAGGAAATTTTCTCTGGGATGGATTTTCCGAAGCGATGCTCGATTCACCATGGTCAAAGTGGGAGGTCTACAACACAGATACAATTTTTAGCCTTTACATGTATCTATTATATGTGATATCTGATATTATCTCTTCTTGCAGCAGATGTACCTGGGACCAACACTATAATTTTAGCTGCACTTTAGCCAACAATGGAGGCTATGCTAGGAATACTGGTCAGAGGTATGTTCTTCTAGCTTCATCTGTTTCTTATAAATAGAGTGCACATCAAATTGATTATATGCAGTTGTATATTTGCTAGAACTGTGCAAAACGTTTTGATCTAATGAGTGGTTAATTGTTGGGATGGTGATAGAATAGTTATTTACTACAATTGATAAGTATGTATCACAATATGGAAGTTACACACGATCCATTCCACCATGTTTAAGAAATTTTAGGCTTCCAAGGTGATACAATCATATGGCTTAAATGATACAATATTTTTTCTTATTTCCATAGGGAGTGGGAGAGTGTAAGCACCCATGGAAAAGCTGGAAGTTTAAGTTCTGGGCGGTCGCATCCCCGGAATCATACATAGCTTGTCACAAATCTGATTTTCCTAGCTAATTTTTTATGTGATGTTCCTTTGAAAATTGCACACCAATTTTTGTATCTCCTATTCAAAAGCACGTAATGTCTCCTTGCTGCTATATGCACATATTTTACCATGGCAGCTATTGTAATTAGTTTTGTTTCGAGAATGCCTATTGTAATTAGTAATCTTCAAGTATTATGATGAACTAGACAAGTGCCTTTTAAATAGTAAGTTAGGTCCAGGTTGTCCTTTTATTTAGCATAAACAGATAATGTTAGCTGTCATGTGAAAAGACACTGATGTTACGTGGCCAACAGGAAATTCTCTAAATCAATCGCAGCTGCTATGTACAACAGAATCATCAATTCATAACATATATCTACATGGTTTGAACAAAAGTCAGGCAATGTCATCTCCCTTGCTTTCCCCATAGCAGGTATTGCATGTTACCTTAAAACAAACCAGACATGCTCCACCACTTATTCATATTTCTTAGCAAATGTTTGACTTAGGCAAGTTTTTGTTTCCACAACAAAATGCTAAGTGCCAATTTGGATGATGTTTCCACGCTTGGCGATTTTGCAACCTATACCTAAAGCTTGAACAAATATATCCCACCATCAACATTGAGTTACTCTTTACTAATGGTTCATTTTGGTCTCAATTTTTTGTGCTGCTCGGATTTTCCAAATAATTATATTATTGTTTTGTTACATTGGATGGACATGGCAACGCTCGCCGTATTTTACCTCTTGCCAACGCTGTCATTGATCCTTCTGTACTCCTCCAATCAGCACACATGCAGGTGGTTGCCTATGAGTCAGTTGTAGCATGTCATACTCCTATAAATAATTTTGTTTTCAATTCCTTTTCCAAAAGAGATGACAATTTCTATGAGTTTGTACGCCATATCTAACAATTTCAGAATTTATGGGCGGGCGCGGTAAAACGCGCTTTTATGATCTAGTGTCATATGAGAACATTACCTTAGGTGGTGAGGTACCAAAACATAAGGTTCATCTCTCGCTGAGCAGCAACATAGATGGATGTGATACCCATCATTTCGAGGGCGGGGGAGGAGGGCTCTATACCTATTCAGATCTTGGTCATACCAATAATACTTAAATGGAACCACGAATTGAGCAATGGCCTTATCATTATAGGTTAATAACCTCTTTTACACGATCATGCATGATTATCATATGGCTCAGTTTTCTTTCATCTGGTTGTCAAGTGGTATTCATTAGTTTTGATGCCTTTATTTTGTGTCTTCAAATATTTTTCATGTTTGTCGTTGTTGTAGCATACACCATTGGTATTGCAAGATAATGTTATTTGTATCCTTTAATTAGGACCATGTGATAGGGCCAAAAGTTTATCTCGTCTGGTTTCTCTTGGTGTATCTTTGGTTAATAAATAGACAAGAAATCATTCGGTGGACAAATCACAAACAATTTACGGTGCAATTGAACATCTTACATGATTCTTAAACCGTCTATGACCCCCTCCCCCATGTAGTGATGTATCATAATCAGGTTATTTCTTTTCTTCATACAACCTAGAAATGCATACGCAAGTCCGATTTCTAAATATATCTAATTTTACTACAAATTTATTTTACATGTGGGGATATGAAGCATAGTACTCACTTAACAAATTGTTCAGCCGTATCAACATGATTCAGCACATACCAATAAAGTTGTTCATATTCGGGTTCCTCTTATACTCTATGACACAGTCTCGAATACCTACCACTGGCCCAACCTCTTATGTGAGGAGCACACAGCGGTGTTTAGCAGCTTTACGGTCCAAAACCCACCCTACCGCCTTAGCACAACGTCAAGGAGAGGATGCATCTCTAGGCAATGCCCGATCACACCATCAATATGGTCATAACTGCTACCAGACGCAAAGAGTTCTAATGGTCGGCTAGAGAGTTCGGCATCATCACCATTGACTCCGACGAGGATGGCTAGTGGTTTTGTTTAAACTTAATTTTAACCTTTGTAATATTTTTTCTAAATTAGAACGAATTTCGAGCCTTTGGTTCAATTTTGAGAGTTTAAAAATGTAACATCCCAAAACTTCAATCCAAGCTTATCAAAGATCAAATCATCCAAATTTAGGATTAACAAAAACTTTTCCATAATTAAAATGAAAGCATTCATATATGTGTGCATTTAAAATAGGAGTTGTTTTGAATTGCCATGATTGTGTGATCCCTTGCTTCTAAAATGTTTCTTAGGGGATTTAAGCATCATCTACATCATTCCCAAACTTTTCCTAAAAGAAATCATATCAAAAAGAATTAAAATAAAGGAATGGTCATTTTGACAAAATTAACTCTCATGCCTACTTTGGCTATTCCTAGTACTCAATTCTTAACAGAAACAATTCTTTATCTTTGCACCCCTTGCTAGTACACATAATGAAGTACCAAGACCCACCTTTTGATCTTCTAAAAACCTTCTGTAAACTATTTTAAATGACAGTTTAAAATTGAATCTAATGCATATGCATAGATCACCCCTATTTCAAAAACCATGTATTTGAGCTCCATTTTCAAAACCCTTGCAACCAGAGACTACCTAGCACTAGTGGAGATCACCCAAAATTTTTGAATTCAAAATTCAAAACTTTTTCTCTTGCGGCCATTTCATCAAACACTTGGCAGGTAGAATCCTAACTCTAATCCTAGCTCATTGTTTTGAACAGGGTTTTGCCCCCATTTGATCTCCATTTAATCCCTCTGTCCCCCTTTGATCAAACCATGCAAATTGCAGCCCATCCCCTATGCCCTAGTGGCCATGCCAAGCCATGCCGAGCACCACCCTAGCCGGCCAACCTTGCAACCGCCGCAGCAGACCACTCCCCCTTCCCTCGCCATGTCTAGGAGGTAGCCAACGCCAGCATCATTTCTCTGTCCCTTGCCCGAGCCAAGAGCAGTCGTGGACCACCGAGGAGAAACCGCGCCCAGTGCCACCAGACCATGCCGACGCCGCCCGTAGAGCGCGCCCTGTCCCCACGTGCACAAGCCGCTGCTCGACACCAGCCCGCGCCCACCGCTCCGCCTCGACCTAGAGAACACCCCAGACACCTCCGTTCGCCGCCCAAAGCCCCACAGCCACCGCTCGCCGTGGACATAGCCGCTTCGGCCGCGTAGAGCGCCACCTCACCCTGACCGCATGCCACCGCCCCTACGGCCGCATTGAAGCGCTTAGAGCACCGCGGGACGCCCATCGATCGCCATCCCCAGCCATGCCGCTAGCTCGCCGTAGCCATGTCGCCACCGTCGACCGCCCATCCCGCTCGGTCTCACCGTCGAGCCTATAAAAGGAGCACTCCCTAGCAACAAAGACTCACACCATTCCACTCCCCTCACCTCTCTAAACCTCACCCACCCCTCGCCGGAGCAAGTGGAGCAGCAGCTCGCCGGAATTGGAGCCGGAGCCGCCGCCTCTGGAGAAGAAGGGTGCCGTTGATTCTGGCCACCCCAAGCTCCGTCGCGACCACGCCTCGCTGCTGCCTTCCACTTGCTTCGCCAACGCCGACCTGCTGGAGCCCTGCACGCCAGTGAGACCCCCACCGAGCCGCTTAGGGTTCGAGCTCACTGGCGACCGTCCCAGGTCGACGACCCTCAGCCGTAGATCTAGCCTCTAATCGCACGGCCCACAGCGTGCGTACCGCTTCGCGTTTTAAGTGTCGCTGACCAGTGGGACCCCCCTGTCAGCTGAGCCCTGTGCCGCATAGCGCCACTGGGCCGGCCCATTTCCTTTCCCGTGCAAGCCCGTAGATTCAAATCTAGGTTTTTCTTTTTAGTTAGAATATAGTTTCTGTCCAGTGTTTCAAAATTCAATTCTGTGAGTTTGACAAATCCAAATTACATGAAACTAATTTTGTCTGGAAGGTATTGAAATGCTCTATCGAAGCCCGTTGGAATTAGGTCATTTAGAGTTATAGATTTCTCCTAATAAAAATAAGAAGACAGAAGCTTTTGCAACTTGAATTTTTTTTATAAAATCAACCAAGGTAGCTTTTGAGTTGATTCCAACTCTCAAAAATCACATTTCATCATATCTATCCAAATATGTAATAATATTAAGGTTTACAGGCAGTAACTTTGGACTAGTACCAAAATAATGCTATATAGGCATTTCTAGTCACTTTAAATCATTAAATAATAAACTTAAACCAAAGTAATATTGATCCACCCTTTTAAATCTCATTCCCACATGTTAGAATATGTGGTGAAGACATGTGTCCACATGATCCCATATTTTGGTGGTGAATATTAAATCTTAGTTATTATTTCAATTAGAAATTACTTTTCCAAAATAAAAAGGTTGAAACTATTGAATTAAACTTATGATGCTTGTGATGATAATAGATCATCAATTGTGTGGATTAGCATACTACTTAGCCTAAGTTAAGTATTGTTTCCTGATTGTGCACTCCCTATGTATTTCTAGACGCTAGTACCGACCAAGCCTTCAAGGAGGAGGAGTTCTACCAAGAAGAAGAAGAAGAAAACTTCAACCACTGCACCAACCAAGGCAAGCTATTAGTGGCAAGCTAACACTTGCAAACATGTTTAGTAAGCTATTGTTAGCAAGCTAGAATAAAACTAGATGGTTTAGTAAAGATGCCTTAAGCATACTTTGATCACACCCCTTTAACTATTAGTACCCCAAGTCTTATTGACAAGTTTTACCCCCCCTTAGTTTACACCAAGTTCTCTAATTAATTTTGAAGGTAGCATAAAGAGTATAAAACTTGACCTACTTAGAAACCTTTAGATGTCATTCTATGGCATGAGATTGATCCCATCTTTCCACATTAGTGAACACTCTTAACTTAGTACTTTAGAATAGCTCAAAAACTTGAGTCACTTTAGATGGGAACACTTGGTGAAATTGAGTTATGAAAACCTTGAAATTATGAGTCATTATATTGAGATGTTTTGACATGTGTTGAGAAACACAATTGGTTTATGATGATGAAAATGATGAGGCATGAGCCTTAACCCTTTTATAAAACTGATGGTTGGATGCGGATGCGATACCATTCCAAATTTACCGTACAACCACATTACCTGAATTGGGTAAGGCTTAGCTGGAAATTTATATGCATTAGTATTAGTTCCCTCACGGGAGAGGTTTGAGCTGAGGCTACCTCTCAATGTTGTCCACCTATGCAAAGGCCAAGATGGTGATGGTCATGGTTGGGAGGCCATGCTCATAGGAGAGGTGCTTGTACTAGGGTGTGTAAAGGGAAGGTTATGTTTGATTATGCATACTAAGTATGATGATTGGTTATCCCCATGGATGTATCGAATCTTGTGGTGAAAGTGTACCACCTCTGCAGAGTGTCAAACTATTCGAATAGCCGCGTCCGCGGTTATGGACAGTTGGAATGGCCATACTGTTTCGTTGTCAGATGTTTTCTAAATACCTTGAAATTAATGATGAACCTCGACTTGACCACAACAGGGTTGTGTAGATGAAAATAGCTTCCCAACTTAAGTGATTCTAGACTTCTATTTTATCTTTTCTTGTTTCAGAACTCAGCTTAGGTTTTAAACTTAACTTGATAGTTATTCTTTCAATTCAGCACTTTAACTTCGAATTATAACCCTTGCTAGTAGTAGTTTGCGAGTACTTAAAGAGTACTCATAGCTTTTGTCCCTGGCTATTATCATGGCCAGACTATGAAGGAGATTATCAAGATGATGGTCAGCAGGACGGCTATGATAACTAGGACTATCTGCCTTTGTCAGTATTGCCTGTGCCCCTGAAGATGGACCCCACCGCTATGCTATCGTTTATTTCCGCTGCTTGTTGTATTAAAGACTGGATCATGAGATTCTTATTTGTGTAAAACCTTATGTATGGTTTGTAATGGATGATGTACTGTGATATCCAATCCGTTATGTCTCACAAAAATGGTAATCCTGGGATTGCGAGGTATGGCATAACGGGCATCTGGGATTAAAAATCCATTTTCATTGCTAGATTCGTCTCGACGAGTACTTTAAAATAAGATCACATCTTAATATGTTTTGACTATATTTTTTTTTTCGTCGTCAGTTGCCAGATTACTATATTATAGCTACCAAATTAATAATTAACGGTTACCATCCAAATAATGCACAGTTATCAGATAGTTTTACATGTTTTTTATAATAATAATGATGTATATGTATAGAAATTGAGTATTTTGTTCATTCTAAACATGCAAAGTATGATGATATCATCATACAAGCCTTATATTAGTGAAAAACAAAGTTCGGAAACCCCTGATAACTATTGGGTTTTAATCTGGTAGCCAAGGTTGTTTTAACCGGTGACAATGTGACCATAGTCGGGCAACTATGGTCAAAAAAGTTGTCAAAACCTATCAATATGGGATCTAGTCTCGAAGATCTCATCGTAACAAAGCCAACTACGAAAACAGATCTAAATTATGACTTATGGTTTAAGAGATAAAACATTTTAAAGTTTGAAAACAAGAAGGAATCCCACGTGGCCGGTAGACCATATGCATATGTATGGCTGAGTAGCCATATTAAATCCGTGCCCATGCAATGTTAATATGACGCATGTTTTCTAGATAACACGGTTCAAAAATATTTAAAAATATGGGAGGTGTCATTGGGACAGCCAGTAACGACGCACATATATCCGGTGCCCCAATAATAGCCAACTATTGAGAATGCCCAACACCATATTGGGTTGTTGGGAATGCCGGACTCCACCAGTGAAGATGCTCTAAGGTCGACAAAGAGAGTCCCTCCCTCTTTTATCCTTTCCCGGTTGATTTTCGCTAGGGGTTTGTTTGGGTGGTCTCATATTCAGCTTTTTTATGGTAATAATACATGTCTTATTTATATCATAAATGTCATAGTACAAGCCATGTAGACACCGATCTGATAAAACGGAAAAAACAGTATAATGTAAGCCTTTGCGCAAAGGACCACCAGCCAAGAAAGAAAATTACAATCCAAAACAAAAAATCCTCTGAGCTTGATGCCAACACCGTCACCTGCCTCTGGCACCACAACAGAGCCACCAAAGAAAAAATGACGGATCACCTCCTCACCCCGAGCTTGATGCGGCTCCATCGCTGATATGCAACTTTGTGGACCTGCAAGGTGGCTCATCCAAGGTGAAACCATTGTCGTTGAACGAATTAGACCAGGGCAGCATCTTAGACACGCCATTGAACTCCAGATCTAGAACCCCCGCACGACTAGGACGTCGGAGGAGGAAACAATACATGTCATCCACGAACCATGGACCCAGCACGCGATCCAGCATCTTCCAGATGTCGTCGATGTAGATCACAATCTGCATCCTCTCCTTAACTACCTCACAGGTTCCACATCGGCGCTAGAACCAACGCCGCCGCAACGGTGGATCCTTAAGACACACATCCACCACAAGGATGCCGCCACCGTCGCACCATCCTTGCTTGAATAGACTAATCTTTGAATCCATTAGAGAAGGATCTAAAGAAAAAATATTCAGCGCCACCATCCCCACCTCTGAAACCAAGACGATGGACAGACTAAAAACGAAACTACTTTGGCTAAATTATCCACACGTGTGGATCCGACGGTCTCCCTCACCACCGATGAACTAGATCGTCAGTGGGGGGAGCCGCCGGAGGCTGGCGTTGGAAGGTTGTGCCCTAGGGGTCAGGCGGTTTTTCTCCCTAGCGGCGGCGCGTGACAGTCATAGCGGTCTTGTCTCATATTCAGCTGTGAGTAGGCGTCTGATTCAGTACACCCCCACCTAAACTCGTACAAATTGTATAACCTTAAACACAAGAACAGCTCAGATCGCTCGATACCCCTTTGTATTTTGTACGTACACGTATACCTAATTCTGTATAAAACACTGTATAACTTCATCAAATAATACCTTTTTCTAGCCGTATGTGTACTAGTACGACCTCTACGCTAAACGAAAGAAAAACACCGTTGTATGGATCATCGTCGGCGAGCCGTGTCCCCGCGTAGTGGTGGCGTTTGGGAGGTTTCGTGAGTAGGTCCTCGCCGGGGCACGCCTCGACCTTGTAGATGTTTGCCGGCAGGCAAGCGCGGAGGCGGCGGCGTGTAGGTTGGAGGTGGCGCGAGAACTTGGTGGCGGCGGCTACATGTAGGAGATTGGAGGCAGACCGGATAGTCCGGCAAAGTGTCCGGCGCACTAGTCCGACGTCTAGTCCGGCGTCGATATAATTCGCGACACCATCAGCTACAGATTTTGCCGGACATGTTGCCGGACAATATGCCAGACTTGTCCGGCGTCAAAATAATTTGCGCCAATAGAACGTTGTATAATATTATTGTCTAGCGTGTTGTCCGGCCATGCCAGGAAATTAAGTCGGCATGTCCGGTTATATGAATAGACAGTCTGATGTAGTTGTTTGCAGGTACGAATTTCTAACAGAAGCTAAATAGTGTCGTGGGACATGGTGCCGTCAAAAAACTTGGGCATAAATTTCTGCGTAAACTATTCACATACGCCGGCTTGTCTGTCCCATTTAGTAACTTACTTCCGGTCTGTTTAATAAAAGTTCAAAACATACAAAAATTATTTGGCACAATCGGACATGTGGCCGTACTTCTCTACTTCTACGACCATCAACGTTATTTATGATTATGAGGTTATCGTAAATTCATATCGTATTATATCAAACGAATCGATCTTAGCATAATTCGATAACACATCAAAAGGTATAATACTGGCGTGGTTAATTTCGCGAAAAACAACGGCAAATGTAGATAGACCACAATATTGTTGAATTTATCTGGAACAACGATTGTATGAAGGTAAATAAAGTATGGTATTTCACTCGTTACATAGGATACAGAAAAGTTACTGTGTGCATAAGGTATCTTGTTTACATAGTAGAAAATGAAAAGAACCAAGTGTTGAACATGGCGTGGAAACCTTCTTCGGGACAAAAATCCGACCATATCCAAAGGCCTTGGTCCTAAGAATCATCTTCGTGGCATTTGAGATTAAGCAGGTTATTTTTAACGCTGTCCAACTCATTCGTAGATGATAAAAATTATTTCCGTAAACATAACTTCCCTAGTCGAGTCATTAACAGTCTGAAAAAGAAATGCACAAGTAAATTAAGATTTTATTAATATGACCTGGTTGTTCGACATATAGGAATCATCTTGACGTACATGTGTAAGAGTATTTCTCAACTCATCACCATTCTATTTCTCCATACACTTGAGGACACAAAGTCCACACGAATTACTGTCACAAATACCAATTCAAATAATAGTTTACAATAAAAAATACCACAATTAGATTAAGTTGCAACTTTTACTCACCCATCCCGTTGTTTTGGCATGGTGTATTGTTTTATAGGCCAGTTGGAAGGATCGGGAAAAACGTGATCGTCCGATCTTGCCTTTGCTACGTCATATGCAATTTCGGATTTCTGAAATAATAATATGTACTTAGTAGCGAGGACACCTTAAATAATATGGAAAAGCGTGATGAGAACATACCAAAGCTTCAACTGTACGCCTGTAATTGTCTAGTTTAAGTGAATCTAGCACTTGAAATCCTTCCTTTGGCATATACATCACGAGAGTGAACCAATGATTCCCACCAACATGTAGGGTGAAGTAAATCTGCAATAATAAAGTATAAGTGACGAGGGTTTAACTCGTCAATGTCCATTGTTATGGACTTGGATTTTGGAGAAGGAGGGAGTGCTGGAGGCATCAGTAGGCTAGCAAACAAGCACATAGGGATGCAAGTTTTACCCATGTTCAGGCCTCGTAGAGGTCCCTACTCCTGCTTGTCTGCTCTTGAAGTTAATGAAGGAATCGAAGATTACAGGGGCGTACAGATGCAATCTGGCGAGAGTTGTGGAAACTAGTGTTGTGTGTGTCCTCCTCGCTGCCCCTCCTAGCTTTTATATAGATAGGCTAGGTCTCGGTAGCAGATCGAGTCAGTTACAGATTAGGGTTTTCCCTTTAAACTTTCTATCTTAAGCTTCTTGTCTCGCAAGTAATCGAGAGTCCGCGAGCCACTCGAATTCTCCATTTGGGCCTTGCAACACCGTGGGCTTCCGCCGTATCTGGACCGTATATACCGAACTCGAGTACCCATAGGGTATACCCATGTCAGTAGCCCCTGAGTGTCCAGTGAAATCGCAGATTCGACTGGGGACTTTATGGAGTCTTTTTGAGTGCATGACTGAGTATATTTTCGAGTGTTCTGTTTGTGTCATAGGAATTGTTGATATACGTGCCTGATTTATCTGATGTATAGGTATCAGTTAACTGCCTTAGGATAAAACAACGAAATCTACTCAAACTCGAGTCTTTGGCGTAATTCGACTCAAGCCACGGAGGTCTTACAGGAGTCGAATTCCAGTGTATAAGTGTGAGCACTCGACGCGTCCGTCAAGACATGTTCATCATACCTGCAGGCACGGATATGTTTCTGGTAGTGCGCAGCAGATGCGTTGCCAGACCTTATTCAGGTCTTATCTTCACGTTGTAAGCGCGACATCCGAATTTTTGCCATCGTGGAGATGATTCGGGTGGCCTAGGAGACGCAGTCTCTTTGTAGGGATAGTATGAGGCCGAGTCACCATAGCCTTCGGGTGTAGATGTTATCAACACACAGTACAATGTACAAATAATCATAGGATGCACGACCAGCGCTCCCTATGGGAGTTGCCCCCGAGTGCCTGGTTGAGTCGAAGACTCAGACAGGGAGTAAAACTTTGCATCGCCGTCTTTTTTTTGCTTGTTTCACCGAATTTGCTTTGCTTCCGCTACCTATGGGAGTAACCCACAATCCTCAATCGAATCGTAGATTCGAGTGGTGGGTATGTCATGAATGTTCTTATACCTGCATAAAGATAAATCGTAGGATGCGCGACCAGCGCTCCCTATGGGAGTAGCCCCCGAGTGCTTGGTTGAGTCGAAGACTCGAGCAAGGACTAAAGTAGTCGAAATATTCTGCTGCTGAAATCAATGACGTCAGTGGTGATGATGCGATGACCTTGGTTGCCTGCGTGAGCGGCTTTGACGGGACATGATGAGTGGTGGGTCCCACTTTCTGACTTTGATTTGACCGGGCGTGCGTGATCTTTTATTTTAACTGCGTCTCCTCGATTTCCACGCGTAATGGGAATAGTATGGGGACGGTTCGTGCTTTAGCTTCACCACGTGTCGATGGCGATGTACGCCACGCGTGTAGTAGGGTTTCTGCTGGCCATTGGATTGTGTCTGCGATGAGGTTAAGTAGTAGCACAGCTACGGTAATTTCCCCATCTCTCTTCGTTGTTCTTGCCTCCATTGCCATTGCTGCTGCTCTCTTCTTCTTTGCTCACTTTCTTGTTGCGGCGCTGGACCAGCTTCGCATCTTTCCGAGCTACTTCCTCCGTTCTCACCGCCATCAGAAGATGGGCAAGAAGAAGGGAGGCGCCGCCGCTAGGTCTGCCACCGCCATTGCCGCCGCCAAGAAGAAGGGCGGCTCCGCCACTATGGGCACCAGCGTGGCTGGTGTTGGGAAGAAGAAGGGCGCGGGAACCCGAGTCACCAACGGTGCTTGGCATGCATCCATCATCAAGCCTGCCGAGCTTCATCTTCATCGTCGAGATGGAGTTGTTCCCTCCGTGGAGGACGACTCGCGAGTGCCCAACGAGGAGGTAATTCCTTGCCCTCCTGCTAGTTTCCGGGTGATGTTCCTTGCGTTCATCATCCGAGGTCTTTCTCTGCCCCTGCATCCTTTCTTCAGGGGCCTCCTTTGCTTCTACGGGCTCTAGCTGCATCAGTTGTCCCCAAATTCTATTCTCCACATCTCCTGCTTTATTACCCTTTGCGAGTGCTGGCTCGGAGTCGAGCCATACCTTGGCCTCTTTAAGAGGCTTTTTAAGCTGAAGGGCCAGTCAGCATTTGGTTCTGTAGTCTACGACATAGGAGGCTGCAGGATCCATGTCGACTCTTCTGCCACTTATTTCGATATCAAACTCATGGAGTCCGTCCAAGGGTGGAGAGACAAGTGGTTCTACATCCGCGACCAGAAGGCCGACGGGGAGCACTACGGACTCACACCCTTCGATCCAATGACGCTATGCAAGAGGAGGCGTTCTTGGAAGAACATAGTGATGCCTGGCGAGTTCGAGGAGACGGAAGTGCTGTACAAGTGCGTCTGCGACCTCGAGAGTCGCATAGGTAAAGAAGAGGGAGGCACTGCCCTTATTCGCACATGGTTGCACCGTCGTGTCCAGCCTATGTAGGCTAGAGTCCACCCCATGTTCCACTGGGCTGGTGTGAACGATGCCACTCGCGTATCTGCCGATGGCATTTCTGCGGGTGAAGTAGATAAGAGGCTGCGATTGGTGACAAAGTATACCGCCAAGGAGGATCTTCTAGGCGAACCAGTCGTGCTTCCTTTCGACGCCTCTAACCCTCCTCCTGAGGTAGAATTGTACTACGAAGTAGCTTTCTTTGTTGATTGCCGTTAAGGACTTGATGTATAATAAATTATCTTCTGAATGCAGGATTGGAAGGTGTCTCCCAATTTGCCCCCTCTTCCTGAAGGGGTTATTCCTCGTGAAGTGGATGAAGAGGACGAGTCGGAGTCGACCCTCCCAATTGAAGAGGAGGAGGGAGCCCCCGAGTTCAGCTACCCGGACACTCGCAAGCGCTCCCGCAACAAGGACTCGGATGCTTCATCGCCGTCGACTCCAGAAGGCCCTTCTGTTGGTGCAGAGGAGCCAATCACCGCTGTTCCTGTGCAGTCCGTGGCTCCTTCTGCCCGGAAGAAGCTACAACTGCCAAAGGAGTCTTCGGAGTCGGAGGAGCAAACCTTCGATTTTGACAAATTTGACTAGTAAATTTTCGACTTTGTCTTAGTTTATTTTTTCGGGTTGCGTTCCTTGAAGTTTCTGCTGGATGCGTTCTATAGTCAAGTGGCGTCGTCGTCTTTTTGCAACGTCCAATTTTTGAAGGAATCTGGAGTCGCAGACTCCAAGGCCAAAGAGGTGGCCGAACGATCTTCTTCTCCTCCATTGGCGGCCCACTCCGGGCACAATTCTTCGAGTTCCCCACATACTGGGAACACCAGATTGTTACCCGGACGACTGGACGGCAGTCATCTTTGGAGTCTCTAGAGGACCATGTAAGCATCTCGTTGCTGTGTTGGCAGTCGAATATATACTTGGTGCTGTTGCTGAACTTTTGTTTTCTTCTAATGCAGCTCATCATGAAGGAGGCTGCTCGCCTGGCGGAGCAAGTCCCGGAGATGGGTCGACAACATGCGCGACTGGACAATCGCCATCGCGTTGTTGAAGGTTAGTATTGCCTTTGTATTTGTCTTGGTGAAGTGTCTAGATGCGATTGATGATACATCCTCTCTTGCAGTTGAGCATAACGAACTTCTGCGCCATGCCGCTTCACTTGAGAAGGCGCTTGCCGTGGCGGCGAAGAGTCGCGATGAAGCAATCGCGGCATTGGAGGAATCCCAAAAGCGCGAGGTTGTATCTTGCATAATTCTTAGGGGAAACAATTGGGTTGAATCTTGCATAGTTCTTAGGGGAAACTTTCCCAGTGTTGATTACTTGTTGTAGTTGATGCTATTGAGTGGAACCATTGAATTATTGTTATGTTCAGATTGTTACTTATCATTATTTCATCTCTGATATTGATCCATATGATGTATTGTGAGTAGTTCGTTTAGTTCTTGAGGACATGGGAGAAGTCATGTTGTTAGTAGTGGAATTGTGTTGAGAAAGATTCAGTAGTTTGTTATTTAAGTTGTGGTGTTATTCTACTAGTGGTGTCATGTGAACGTCGACTACATGATACTTCACCTTTATGGGCCTAGGGGAATGCATTGTGTATTTGGATACTAATCGTAGGGGTTGCCAGAGTGATAGAAACCTAAACCCCCATTAGGAAACCTTTGCATAAGGGAGTGTAGGATCTCAGAGTTTAAGGCTGTGGTTAGGTTTTTATCTTAATTACTTTCTTGTAGTTGCGGATGCTTGCAAGGGGTATAATAACAAGTATGTATTAGTCCTAGGAAGGTCAGTACATTAGCATAGGTTCACCCACACAATCCTTATCAAACTAAAAAAGATTAATCAACTATATGAAGCGAAAGCACTTGACAGTATTCCCATGTGTCCTCGAGAACGTTTGGTCATCTTAAGTAATACAAACGTCTTGTCCTTTGCTAAAGAAAGCATTGGGCCACTTGCTGCATCTATTATTATTGTCTTTTAGTTACTCACACTTTATTTATCTGCATTATCAAAACCCCCTAAAAATCCGTTTGCTAATTATTTACAGAGAATTCCTGATCCAAGCCACTCGTCAACACCTTCTGCTCCTCGTTGGGTTTGACACTGTTACTTATCAAAAATACTATGATACACCACCTATACTTGTGGGTCATAAAGACTATTTTCTAGCGCCGTTGCCGAGGAGTGAAGCGCTATTGAAGAGTGGAACTGGTAAAGGAAACTTCTACTGTGAGTATTGTTTATTTCTGTTAGTTACTTTATTTCAATATGGATAATTCACTTAGTTTCTTATTTCGTAATGTGATGTGTACACACTTCTATTCTTGTAGACAGTTGTTGGGCCTCCAAGTGTAGAGGTTTGTAGAACAGCAGCAAGTTTTCCCTTAAGTGGATCACCCAAGGTTTATCGAACTTAGGGAGGAAGTGGTCAAAGGTATCCCTTCTCAAGCAACCCTGCAATCAAGATACAAGAAGTCTCTTGTGTCCCCAACACAACCAATACACTTGTCAGGTGTATAGGTGCACTAGTTCGGCGAAGAGATAGTGAAATACAAGTGGTATGGATAATTATAAGTGGTAACGGTGATAGAAAATAGCTTGATGGCATGGAAGAGACTAAAGGCAAACTGAAATAAAGATGGAAGCAAGCAAACATGTAATAGATCTAGTAGCAAATGGTGTTTCAGTGCTTAGAAACAAGGCCTAGGGATCATACTTTCACTAGTGAACACTCTCATATAAATATCTTCTCTTTATGATACTACTCTTAACTACTCTCCGGTTGGACACTCTAATCCATGGTAGGGCTATAACATCACTCCTCAAAGTAAGCCTTTCCCATCTAGAAAACCCCACACTGTCACCTTGAGTACGAGGCGAGTCCAACAAACACCACAATTTCATAAAGACATCCAACTCCAAATATAACTCATAACAAGTAATTGTAATCTCTAGCCTAAGTGCCACCATGGTGTGCACGCTGTCACTTTCACACACATGGGGAGAGCAGAGATATATTAAAGCACTTGAGTAGCAAGGTAGATCTACTTGATTACAAAGCTCATGATCACAATATGATCATGCATAGAGAGAGAGATGAACACATAGCTACCGGTAGAACCCTTAGCCTCGAGAGAGAACTACCCCCTACTCATCATGGGAATCAACAATGGTGATGGAGACGGTGGTGGAGATCGATGGAGATGGCTCTGGGGGCACTTCCCCGTCCCGGCAGGGTGCTGGAATAGAGACTTTCTGTCCCCCGAATCTCCCCTTCGGTGGTGGCGGCGCCGCGGAACTTTTTGTGGATTTCTGATTAACGATCTAGGGTTTTGGTATCGGGAGGCTCTTATAGGCGAAGGAGGCAAGGTCGGTGGCCGGCCAGGGGGCCCACACCATGCCCTGGCGCGGCCTGGGCTGGCCCGTGCCAAGGGGTGGTGTGGCCACCCTGTGGCCCCTCTCGCCTCAGATTCGCTCAAGTGAGTCTCCGGAAAAATAGGCATATTGGCTTTTGTCCCGTCCAATTCGAGAATATTCATTTTCGACTTTCTAGAACCAAAACAGAAAAGCAGGACAAGCGGCTTTGTGGCTCTTGTTAATAGGCTAGTCCAAGAAATCATATGAAAAGGACTCCAAAGTGTGGACAAAACATAAGCAAGTAGATAAAACCAAGCATGGAACATCAAAAATTATGGATAGGTTAGCAACGTATCATAATGCTACTACCACTGCTAAGGTAGTAGATGAACCACCACCTACTGAAAATGATACTTTTAAAATACCTACAAGAATTGTTGATCGTGTTATGGATAACTACTATTTTGGAGATGGAACTGTCCATCCCGGTGATCATTTGCTTTTTATGCACAAATTATGCGGGTTGTTCAAGTGTGCAGGTATTACAACAGATCAAGTCAAGAAGAAGTTATTATCATTATCATTGAAAGGAAGAGCTGAGGAATGGTACAAGCTGCTGAAGAATGGTCAAGCTCTTGAATGGGAGGAAGTAGTACCTCTCTTTTATTTAAAGTTTTATCCTCCTAGTGAGATTCATAAAGATCAGAATCAAATATACAACTTTTGGCCTCATGATGGAGAGAGTACAACTCAGGCTTGGGGGAGATTGAAGTTACTAATGCTCAATGTCCTATTCATGAGCTCCCTAACAATATTATTATCAATAACTTTTATGCAAGGCTTTCTCTTCATGAGAAGGATCTATTGGATGCTTCTTGTGCTGGATCATTTACATGCATGGAAGAAGAAGTTAAATGGGATCTTCTAGACCGTATCCAAGACAATGCTGAAGCATGGGAGAATGATAAAGGAAGAAAGTTAGGTATAAATTATGATTCTGAATGCATTAAATCTTTTATGGGAACTGATGACTTTCAGAATATTAGTAATGCTTATGGTCTAGACTCTGAAGTTATTGCAAATTGTTTTAAGTCTTTTGCTTCATATATTGAAATTCCAAAAAAAGAATGGAACAAGTATCATGCACCGTATAAGGATATTGTTGATTGTGTTCGTGCTAGAAGTACTGAAGTTTGCACTATTGATCGTATTTTACCTGAACCTTATATCGAGAAAATACCTTTCCCGGATAAGGTAAAGGAGCACTCTATGATAACTAGTGTAATTAATAAAAGTACGAAGAGAGCTGTAAAGCCTGATGAACAAATAACCATTGAACCTGTAGTACCAATCGTGAAATACCTTGTCACTAAAAGTGTAGACGATGGACACATTATCTTATGTGAAGATGCTTCTAATATTGTGTCACATCCTAATAAAACTAGAAAAGCTAGTGTCCCTGTGCTATCTGTTAGAATTGGTGATCATTGCTATTATGGTTTATGTGATATTGGTGCAAGTTTAAGTGCTATTCCTTACGAGCTTTAGAAAAAAATTATGCATGAAATTAGTCCATGCGAACTAGAAGAAGTTGATGTTTTTATTCACCTTGCGAATAGAGAGACCATCTCTCCAATTGGTATTGTAAGAGATGTGGAAGTTCTTTGTGGTAAGATTAAATATCCTGCTAAATTTCTAGTACTTGGTTCAGCTGCCAGTAAAACCTATCCTATCATTTTTGGTAGACCTTTCTTGAACACGCGTGGAGCCATTATAGACTGTAAAAGGGAGAAAATTTTAACTAAATTTGATGGGGAATCTTATGAGTTTAATTTTTTGAAATTTGCTAAAGTTCCTTATGAAAATGAAACTCCTAATGAGGATTTTAGAGTTGAAAAACTTGCTTCTATTTCTCTTGCTCCTAACAATGATTTGCAGCAATTTATGGAAGACCACGAAAGTGAAATCTTCATGGAAGAAAGAAATGAGATTGATGAGATTCTCCGTCGTTAACCTAAGATGCTTAAGCATAACTTGCATGTGGAAGATTTGGGTACCACATTACCACCTAAAAAGGATCCGGTTTTCGATCTAAAACCTTTACCTAACGATCTTAAATATGCTTACATTGATGATAAAAAATATATCCTGTTATTATTAGTTCTAAACTTTCAGGGAAGGAAGAGGAAAGATTATTGGAAGTATTGAAGAAACATCGAGGAGCTATGGGCTATACCCTTGATGATTTAAAGGGGTTTTCTCCTACTATATGTTAGCATGCTATCAATATAGAACCCGATGCAAAACCAGTGGTGGAACATCAACGTCGTTTAAATCCTAAGATGAAGGAAGTGGTAAGAAACGAGGTATTAAAACTCCTTGATGCTGGTATTATTTATCCTATTGCTGATAGTGAATGGGTTAGCCCTGTTCATTGTGTCCCTAAGAAAGGGGGAATTACTGTTGTGCCTAATGAGAATAATGAGCTTATCCCCCAAAGAATAGTAGTAGGTTATAGGATGTGCATTGACTTCAGAAAGGTTAACAAAGTTACTAAGAAAGATCATTACCCACTGCCTTTTATTGATCAAATGTTAGAAAGGCTGTCTAAAAAGACCCACTTTTGCTTTCTTGATGGATACTCTAGGTTCTCTCAAATTGCTGTTAAACAACAAGATTAAGAAAAAACAACATTTACGTGCCCTTATGGAACCTATGCTTATAGGCATATGCCTTTTAGTTTGTGTAATGCTCCTGCTACTTTTCAAAGCTGCATGTCTGCTATCTTTCATGGTTTTTGTGAGGAAATTGTGGAAGTATTCATGGACGATTTTTCCATCTATGGAACTTCTTTTGATAATTGTCTACACAACCTTGATAAAGTTTTGCAGAGATGTGAAGAAACTAATCTTGTTCTTAATTGGGAGAAATGCCACTTCATGGTTAATGAAGGAATTTCCCGTGGACATAAAATTTCCGAAAGAGCCATTGAAGTTGACAGAGCCAAAGTTGAAGGAATTGAGAAAATGCCCTGTCCTAGAGACGTCAAAGGTATTCGTAGTATCCTTGGTCATGCTGGTTTCTATAGAAGGTTTATTAAAGATTTCTCCAAGATATCAAAACCTCTTACTAATCTTCTACAAAAAGATGTACCCTTTGTTTTTGATGATGATTGTAAGGAAGATTTTGAAACTCTAAAGAAAGCTTTAACTACTGCCCCTATTGTCCAACCACCTGATTGGAACTTACCCTTTGAAATCATGTGCGATGCTAGTGATTTTGCTGTAGGTGCTGTTCTTGGGCAACGAATAGATAAAAAGTTAAATGTTATCCATTATGCTAGTAATACTCTTGACGCTGCTCAAAAGAATTATGCCACTACTGGAAAAGAGTTCTTAGCTGTTGTTTTTGCTTGTGATAAGTTTAGTCCTTATATTGTTGATTCAAAAGTTACCATTCATACTGATCATGCTGCTATTAAGTACCTTATGACGAAAAAAGATGCTAAGCCTAGGCTTATTAGATGGGTGTTGCTTTTACAAGAGTTTGACCTACATATTGTAGATAGGAAAGGTGCTGGAAATCCTATTGCTGGTAATTTATCTCGATTGGAAAACATCTCTTTTGATCCTATGCCTGTTAATGATAGTTTCCAAAATGAACAGTTGGCTACAGTAGGGGTAAGCTCGAAGAGTCCTTGGTATGATTATTATGCTAACTTTATTGTTTGCAAGATATTTGCCTCCAACTTTTTCAGCCCAGCAAAGAAGGAAGTTCTTTTACGATTTGAGGCATTATTTTTGGGATGATCCACATTTATATAAAGAGGGAATAGATGGTATTATGCAAAGATGTGTTCCAGAATATAAACAAAAGGATATATTGCGAAAATGTCATGGTAGTGCCTATGGAGGATATCATGCGGGAGATAGAACCGCACAAAAGGTTCTACAATTAGGTTTTTATTGGCCCACCTTTTTTAAAAATACAAGAAAATTTGTCTTATCATGTGATGAATGTCAACGAGTTGGTAATATTTCTAGACGCAATGAAATGCCTATGAATTACTCTCTTGTTATTGAACCATTTGATTGTTGGGGATTTGACTTTATGGGTCATTTTCCCCCTTCAAAAGGTTATACTAATATTATTGTTGTTGTTGACTATGTTACTAAGTGGGTAGAAGCCATACCTACGAAAAATGCTGATGGTGAGACCTCTTTAAAAATGCTTAAGGATATTATCTTTCCTAGGTTTGGAGTGCCTAGATATCTTATGACTGATGGAGGTTCTCGTTTCATTCATGGTGGCTTTAGAAAGACCCTTGCTAAATATGATGTTAATCATAGAATTTCTTCAGCATATCATCCCCAAACTAGTGGGCAAGTAGAACTATCAAATAGAGAAATTAAATCCATCTTGCAAAAGACTGTTAATAGATTTAGAAAAAATGGGCTAAAAAGTTGAATGATGCTTTATGGGCTTATAGAACTGCTTATAAAAATCCTATGGGAATGTCTCCTTACAAAATCGTTTATAGGAAATCTTGCCACCTGCCTTTAGAATTAGAACACAAAGCTTATTGGGCAGTGAAAGAACTTAATAGAGACTTCAAACTTGCTGGGGAGAAAAGATTATTTGACTTAAGTTCGCTAGACGAGTGGAGGAGTGAAGCATATGAAAATGCTAGACTATTTAAAGAAAAAGTTAAAAAATGGCATGACAAGAGAATTCTTAAGAGAGAATTCAATGTTGGTGAGAAGGTTCTATTGTATAGGTCTCATCGTAGATTTTTTGCAGGAAAACTACTCTCAAAATGGGAAGGACCATTTGTTATTGAAGAGGTGTATCGTTCAGGTGCAATGAAAATTTCTTCCTTAAAAGATAACACTACACAAGTGGTGAATGGTCAGAGACTCAAGCACTATATTTCTGGAGATTCTTACAATGAAGATATTGATGCTGTTTCAAATGGTGACTCCGGAAGAATTTATTAAATGCCAAATTTAGAGACCTGCAGAGTCCGTGTTCGAATAGGTAACAGTTCTTGTAAGAAAAGGTCCACGAAAAGTCTGTCAATTTATATTTTTGTAGATTTTATCTAACATGGAAAGTAATGAGTCAAAAGAGGGACGGAAACGGAGCCCGGGTGGCTCACACCACCCCGTGGTGCGGGCCCACCTGGCTGCGCCACCAGAGGGTGTGGCCACCTTGGAGCCCGTCTCCGACCCGTTTTCTCTCAGTACTTTCCTTTTATTGTCAAACTTCGTAATATATAATCCCCTGGATCCCCCGAGGTTCGTATATCGTGTTCTCTTCGTGTTTTCGTTTCGATCTCTTTCTGATAGGTGGAGTCTTAGTTTTGGAGCCACAATGTCTTCCTCTGAATTATCTAGGGAAGATTCCTTCGCGGACATCATCCGCCCGTACATGCGTGAGTTGAAGATTCATCCCAAGGAGTTGTTGCTCGAAGATGGGAAGGTATAGATAAATGAGGTTCAGGGCCCTAAAGGTGAAGGTAGTCTGGAGGATAGGATGGAAGCACTGGAGCAAGAAGTCTTTAGGTACAAGAAGATGGCAGAACACGAAGTGGATATCATCCATAAGATTAGTTCAGAACTCATCGCCGAGCACCAGAAGGAGACTGCTAAGCTTAAGGATGAAATTCTCTCACTCCACCGAACAACCAACCAACTACAAGCACAGCTCTACGGCGTGCAAAATCAAAACTTTGAGTATGAGGTTAGGTTTAAACACGTAAGTGCTGCTGCTAGTTTCAGGATGTTGGAAACCAGGATGTCTGTTGTTGATGGGGAGCCCTTACCTTGGAAGTCGGATGATGACGAGAGAACACCACCAGCACCGAAGGAGTAATTCGTCATCAGGTTTTGGCATCCCCTTGGTTTGTTCCAAGCTTGGGGGAGTGCCGCGGTATCACATCACTATCTTTTATCTTTTTACCTTTTCAGTAGAGTCATATCATGAATAGAGAAGTTATCATATAGGATGATTTGCATATTGGAAGTATCTCCCCTCTCGTTAGTTATCTATGTATCCCTTGGTGTGAGTTGCCGTTATGGAATATTAATGAGAAGTTCTATCATTTACTTTTTATTGCACATCTTATATTAGTTTTCAGTTTCTGTTATATGATTGATCTTGTTGTTAGTATTGGTATCACTTTTGGATCATTAAGTAAATTTAGTTGGTTTTGGCAAACCTGTCTCGGTCAGTAGCAACACTATTATGAGAATTGAATAAAAAGATAAAAGTACTCTTAAGAAATATAATTTCATCACCTTTCTTTCTTGATTGGCTCATAAGCTTAGTATTATCTTGTTAAGATCTTTTGTGCTTCCAAGGAAGATTGCATGTTTGTTTTTTATCACTCGTATGTTTGTTTGTTTCCTTCAACTCTTATGCTTGCTACCTAGCCTTGCTAGCCTAAAACCTGTACTGAGAGGGATTGCTTCTCGTGCATCCAATCCTTAAACCAAAACCTATGCCATTTGTGTCCACCATACCTACCTATTAGCATTATTGATATTCCAAGTAAATTCATGTTTTTATCTACCTTCCGAATTAAACTTGTTATGTGAAAATTAGTGATTAAAGCTCTCATGAACTTGATGGCACACTTTACTTTCTTGCACTTAATAAACTTGAACCATTGTGTCCATCTATGTTGCGTATATGCTTGCGTTTTGTAAGTTGTGAATTAGCAGAACCATGTTATCATGGGGAACACTTTCAACATTGCACTTTATTTCATTGATATCATGATATTTTACTTATGGATCCCAGCGGTGTGAAATGAAAGGGGAGCTTGTAAGGCTCATGGAGTTCGTATATGTGTTAGAGAAACGCCTGGGCAGCTGGTCTAAGCCATGCCTAATCATGGTGGAAACCTGCAGCATAACCATAGTGAGCAATCTATGAAGCATCCTCTATATAAAAAAACCCCATGCAAATAGGAAATAAAAAGGAAAAAAGAGAAAAAAGGGCCTATGCAAATAGGAAATAAAAGGATTGCTGAGATGCTCATTGTCTGCTTGCCTTGTCATTTTGATATGGAGAATCTTCCGTATCATCGGGCAAGGGGTACCCCGTTGGTGGTTCTCTATGATACACATGTACTTACAACGACAAGAACTTACTTGTGACTAAACTTGAGTAGCATGAGGAACAGTACTCGTAAGTAAGGGGCATGAGATTTTAAGCTTATAACTTGTCAAGCATATCCTCATATTTGATCATTTTAACCTTAATCACCTAAATATGCTTATGATAGGGGCAATGAGAGATGAAAGCTAATAAGTACCATAATTTTTGGAAGCTCTTTATGAAACTTGAAATCCCTGCTACCCTCTGCGAAGGGCCTATCTTTTACTTTTTAGTTGAGTCAGTAAACCTATTCCTTTCTATCTCAGCAAGTATTTTGAGTTGTTGTGTTTCATTCATTCATATGATGATTTATTCAATCATGTTTCTTATGTTCCTTGTTTTACACACTGCTCCTATGTTAGTTAATATTACTTTGAAAGCTATCATTGAAAACCCCATTATGTTTGAACTCCTGCAAATTGTTAACTATTCTTTGACCAAGAGCAAAGTTTGCCATTACCAATTATGATTTACCTTGTGTATCTTTATTGTGTTTCCTTTACTTATTGCAAGTTAAGTTATATAATAGTGAGTTGTCTTCTATTATGATTTGTGTATTGATAAATGTGATGCTTCTTGTCCGTATTCTTTTATCGACACTTCACTCCATAAACCTGAGGTCATGTTTATTGAGCTCAGTTTTCGCCTGGGGACAAGCGAAGTCTAAGCTTGGGGGGGAGTTGATATGTCCATTTTGCATCACTATTCTATATCATAATTTACTGGTATTCATTGATATATTTCATATTAAGAGATGATACTTATGTTATTTCATCTATTTTTGCATGGTTGATGACTTTTGGAGGATAGACCGCTGAAGTCAGGATTCTGATGGAAAAGACACTGTTTGGAGGCAAAATTTGCGAAGATCAGAAAATCCCGGAAAATCCTATTTTTCCAGAAGACGAAGGAAGCCAGAAGGGGGAGCGGAGATGGGCCACAGGGGGCCCACACCACCCCCTGGCGCGAGCCAGCCCTGGCCGCGCCACCAGGTGGTGTGGCCACCCTGGCCCACCTCTAGCTCTGCTCTTTGGCGTATATATTCCCCACAAAACCCTAAGACTCGGGGAGCAACGACAGAAATATTCCGCCGCCTTTGCGGGGCTGAAAACTGCAGAGGGAGAAAGAGCTCTCCGGCAGGCAGAAATCTACCGGGGAAAATCCTTCCTGGAGAGGGGAGATCGTCGCCATCAACACCACCATCAAGCTGGACTTCATCGGTATCATCATCATCATCTCCACCAGCACCATCATCACCACTTCATACCGCTGTAACAATTGGGTTGAATCTTGCATAGTTCTTAGGGGAAACTTTCTCGGTGTTGATTACTTGTTGTAGTTGATGCTATTGAGTGGAACCATTGAATTATTGTTATGTTCAGATTGTTACTTATCATTATTTGATCTCTGATCTTGATCCATATGATGTCTTGTGAGTAGTCCGTTTAGTTCTTGAGGACATGGGAGAAGTCATGTTGTTAGTAGTGAAATTGTGTTGAGAAAGATTCGTTTGTTATTTAAGTTGTGGTGTTATTCTTCTAGTGGTGTCATGTGAACGTCGACTACATAATACTTCACCTTTATGGGCCTAGGGGAATGCATTGTGTATTTGACTACTAATCGTAGGGGTTATCAGAGTGACAGAAACCTAAACCCCCGTTAGGAAATCTTTGCACAAGGGAGTGTAGGATCTCAGAGTTTAAGGCTGTGGTTAGGTTTTTATCTTAATTACTTTCTTGTAGTTGCGGATGCTTGCAAGGGGTATAATCACAAGTATGTATTAGTCCTAGGAAGGTCAGTACATTAGCACAGGTTCACCCACTCAACTCTTATTAAACTAAAGAATATTAATCAACTATATGAAGCGAAAGCACTTGACAGTATTCCCATGTGTCCTCGAGAACGTTTGGTCATCTTAAGTAATACAACCAGCTTGTCCTTTGCTAAAGAAAGGATTGGGCAACTTGCTACATCTATTATTATTGTCTTTTAATTACTCGCACTTTATTTATCTGCATTATCAAAAACCCCTAAAAATCCGTTTGCTAAGTATTTACAGAGAATTCCTGATCCAAGCCACTTGTCAATACCTTCTTCTCTTCGTTGGGTTCGACACTCTTACTTATCAAAAATACTACGATACACCCCCTATACTTGTGGGTCATCAGCTTCTCGGGTTAGTGCGGTGTGATTCCGTTGGATTATCATGAAAGGCTCATATCACACGAAAGGCCCAGATCAGACGAAATCCCACCAATCCTTGACTCTGCCTCTCTTTCCACCGTCCTCCTTCTACTGGAAGCCACCTCGGATTCTCTGCGTGGATGTTTTTTCCTCCTCTACACCGCCATGAATCCATTGCCACACCGCACAGGCCCGCCCCGCCCCACCCGACTCTCCACCTCTCTCCCTCTCTCGTTGCCTCGACGAAGGCCACAAGGGAGAGCCTGGTGGAGCAGGTCACAAGAGCTGTAGAATGCCGCCAGCCCTCGCCATGTGCCGCGCAGCAAATGACGAAGTGCAACAGGAGCGCTGGACAGGTCGTCCCCCACCTCCAAGGCCGCTTGCCTGAACTGCCGCCTTCAACAAGGTCCCTGTCCCTTCGCACCTTTCCCCCCACTCTCTCTCTCTCTCTCTCTCACACACACACACACGCACACCTACAACTCGATTTTTTTTAGATAACAACTGATGGAATTTCAGCAATGATGAAACCGATTACAAATGACTCCAGAAAAAAAGGAAAATACAACATGGACCCAGAAAACCACACACCGTACTTCCAAACCGCGATCAAGCCCATCGTCCTCATCGTCACCACCCAAGTACCAGGATCGGAACCAGAAGCAGCACATCTTCCGCCACCATCGAATCACCGCCGCCACCTTCCCCACATTGGGATTTGAACACCGCAGGAGTGCCCACCCCGTGGGGTGAGAGCTAAGAGACTTTTCTAGACCATCGGGCAGGCAGGAGATGGTGTAGACTAGGAAGTACCTCCAATCCAAGATACCCGAGCAGAAGGTCCCAACAATCGACGCCACGTCGAGTCGCCTCCTCCCCTCGCCACCATGGCCGGCCATAAGAAGATTCAAGACGCGACAGTCGTATCTCAAAAAAAGACCATACAAAACCCTAACAAGGAAGACGTTTGTACCATCCCCTTCCACTCCCACGCCACCACGGCTGGCCGAGGGGAAGACAATAGCAACAACAGCCCTCCGACTCCTGAAGCTCCACGGCAGAGTCAAAAAATGACCGCGCCCGGAGAGACCACCCTCCCCAGATCCGTAGATCTGAGAGGATACCAGGACAACAGCTCGCCGGCGCTGCCACAAGTGGCATTGCTAAGATGGGGACCAAGATCCGACACCCTTATTCTGACACGACATCGCCTCCGCCATCCCGACGACGTCTCCCAACACCATAGCAGAGCTTAGGCCGTCACCACCGCCGTCAGGGGCAACCACCGTCCACACTCGGGCGCAAGGTCTCCGTGCAGCAGGAGTCGCGCCGGCGTGCCCCTCACCGAGCAGGCCGCCCACCATGGCCACCCGGCCACGCCGTCGCCTCAGAGCGAAGCCCCCCCCGCCGCCAGCGCCCAGGCTTTGCCTGGCGATGCCATCGGCGGCGGCGGGGAGGAGGAGGGAGAGGGGTTGGGGCTGGCTGGCAGCAGCGATTGGAGGTTGTCCCGTTGCCGTCTTGAGGTCCCCGTCGCCAGAGACGGCAGGGCGGCGGCTAGGTCAGGTGCGGTTATATTAGGAGAAAGAAGATGTTGATGTCCCACAACTCGATTTTGACCTTGGTTGATTTGGGGTTGAACCAGATGAAATCCAAAAAGAAGATATGGATTCGCTGTCAAAGAAAAAAGGTGTGTGCTTTTACCCGTATTTCTCTTTGTTCCCGCTCCAAGCGTGCACTGCCCCTAGCCATTGTCCATTGGTGAAAGCCTGAAAGGGAAGATGGGATTTGTAGGGTTAATTCAGTTCGGGTCTAGGATTATGGAGAGCGTGTTTTCCATTGCATTATAACAGTGCAAATTGCAAAAACATTCTAAATATTAGGTTCCCTGTTTTCTAATACATCTAAGACTTAATTATTCTTTTTTCTATGTGACTAACAAAGTAATATTGTACAAGTGCATCTATCATGTGAGTACCCTCTTAGTAGGTTTGCCGAGATGAACTGTAGATTTATACTGTAATTTCTATTAGCAGCAATATGATTTCATTATCTATAATGCCTCTGGTTCCTTTTTACTATCTCTGTGTATAGAGAAGTGGACCTGATAAATATTTTATCAAATTTGGTTCATGATTTGGTGCATTGGTCTTTAATCGTTAATCCGAGAACACACTTCGATTACTTGGTAGTTTGCTTCACGGACGACCATAAGATGTTCTACAACCATGATATGGCTTTGTATGCACGTGCCATTTTCTTCATTCTTAACTTTGGCCTTTTCTTGAAATATGCTAGACATGCTCTCCCTATTAATATGTGCTGAAATAAACTATGGTATCAGGCACCAGGTAATCATATTGTAATAGAAATAACTTCATGACAGATGCAACTTTTTCAGCTGCAAAAAACATTGGAGACACAACTTGGAGAAGGTTAAGCAATGTCTGCAGGAACCAACTATAAAAGTGAAAGTCAGGATCAAGTACATGCGGAAGGTTTGGCTGTTCATTATTGTTCCCTTGTGATGCATCAATTTATCTTCCTTTAACTTCTTAGTGGAGTTATACCTGAAATAAAATTCTAGAAGAAGGCTAGAGTGTATATGTCAGCACCTGACCATCTGTTAGTTTTTTGTTCTTAGCAAACAAGAAACACCGTGCTCAAGCCACAATGATATAGGTACTTGTGATGTCACCCTCTGCTATTGATTAGGCTCTTCATATAAGCTCATGGACGGTTTTAAGCAATGGTAGTACCCATGTGATACACTCGTGGAAAGGATGCAAAGTACTGATACTGGTCAGTCTTTTGTTTTTGTGAAGGTCGGCCACAGATCTAGAGGTGGCGGCCATCCCCGAGCTCTATCGTCATAAGTCATGGGTTATTCAGGTGAGTATCTATTTTTCTTGGCAAGAGTATGTTCTAGAGAAGGCCATCTCCTTTGGACAGATTGGAAAAAGATTGGGAATTCTATTTAAGGTCGATTTGGATCACCAGTACCCTCCAAAATTGGGAGGTGCGCATTGTGGGATTTTGGGCGTCCATAATTATGTCGTTTAGCTAGCCTCGCTTTGGCCCTGTAGTCATCATATATCAATTGATCCTATTGTCCCTGTAGTCATATATTAGTCGATTGAGTCCATCAACATAATTGGCTGGCTGGCCATGGATCAACGGATGATTTCAAGGGTCTAACTACGAGCCTAGGACAGCCATGGAGAGCAGTCAATATAAACTTATGCCATTATGTGCATGAAAGAGTATGAGTTTGGCGGAATATGATGGATATATTATTGAGCTTCATGGACGGGTTATATAGGCGTACAGAGGATTATCTTAGAGTACGAGTCAAGTTATGCTAGAATCCTAACTATCCTAAACTATCACAATAACCGTGTACGTATCATACTCTAACATCCCGCCGCAGTCGTAGCGGTAGCATTGTGAACAACTGGAACGTCACGGATGGTCAGACTAGATATAAACCGAAGTAGCATCCAGTAGGATGACATCCTCCCGTAGTCGTAGCGGAAACATCTTACACGATGTCGCATCGTGGTAGCTTGAACTGTAGAGGAAACTGGTGATGCTCAGGCGAGGTGGTAGCCCTTGTACCGATGTCGAGGGAGCCGAGAGCGTGAGACGGTGCCATGGTCGAGGTAGCCGTGCGATGGGTCGCCGTGGTCGATGTCGTGGTCGGGGATGTCCGTGTTGAGGTAGCCGTACGTGAAGCCGCATGCACATAGTGCACGAGGAGGATGACGGAGACGCGTCGAGGCAGTCATTGAGGGTGTCGATACCGAAGTCGATGCAGTCCAAGCCGTCGAAAACGAGGCGCGGCCATAGTTTTGCCAGAACTAGACGCACGTCGGGGACGAACACACACTCCGGTTTTGCCAGAACCGAGTATGCAAAGAAGAACTCGTCGGTGACGCGGTCAAGGCAGTCGTAGAGGGGTCGATGCCGAAGAAGACGTTGTCGAAGCCGATGAAGACGAGGCGCCGATCCGAGCTTGTCAAGACTCAGGAATGAGTTGGGGACAAAGGCACTCCCGGTGTTGCCAGTACCAGGCGTGCAGGGGCAGGGACAAGACGTAGAAGGCGGCGAAACCAGCGACGACCTGGGTTAGTCATGCTGGATGCCTAGAGTGGCGATGGGGTAGTCGGTGGGACCTACGACGACGAGAGGGCGCCCTGCAGGTTATCTTGTAAATCGCGATGGCGGTGCTCGAAGTAGGCAAGGAAGACCCGGTGACGTGACGAAGACCATGTGCAGATGGCAGCGATCCGCGCCGTAGAAGATGGCGCGGTGAAAGTCGATGCTGTCGATGCACGAGGATGGCGAAGTAGACTGCGTGCAGCCACGCTACGACTCGAGGGGGCGGCATAGCTGCAGGGCGCAAGTCGGTGCAGCGGCTGGGAGACCACTAGCTACATACACGCCAAGGAAGGCGCGTTGGACGCCGGTAGCGTGGACCAAAGGCGGTGGCGCTGCGACCCAACGGGGCGACACAACGGCAGCCCGTAGCTCGATCGGTGGTAGGCGCGTGGTCGGGGATGTGCTTGGCGTAGACAGGCGCGGGTTCGGTTGATCAGACCGACGGTGCACCGTATGCCCCATGGCGTGGATGACACGTAGATCGAATTCAATGGCGACGTTGTCGGTGAAGTCCCGAACGATGACGACGAAGAGGATCCGAGGGGGGACGGCCACGGTAGCCTTCCGAAGAAGACGTAGCAGCCGTCCGTAGTGCGCGGCAGCCTGCCGAGGCAGGCGCAGCAGCGGAGGGGGCAGACGCATGGACGCGATGTAGATCCTCGATGCCGATGGTCGGAGTAGAGGCGCGGCGATGCCGACGACGGTGGGTGACTCAATCCGATCTAAGATCGGTAAACCAAAAAGAAAGCCGATCAAGAGATCGAAGAAAAAGACTTAGAGGGCAGCCGATCGAGGATCGACGGACGAACCCTGCATACGGGTTGCACAACTCCCGGCGGAGATCATGGAGATCGACCTCTCCGGGGCAGCGCGGCGAAAGTTAGGGTTTGAGATTGATTTAGGCTGATACCATGAAAGAGTATGAGTTTGGTGGAATACGATGGATTTTTTCGAAATGGACCTCATGGGCGAGTATATATAGGCGTACAGAGGATTATCTTGGAGTACGAGCCAAGTTAGGCTAGAATCCTAACTATCCTAAACTACCACAATAACCGTGTACGTATCATACTCTAACAATGCAAAGTATTTCTTGATTTAGAAAATGCTTTTATGGAGCAGAATAAAACAGAAGTGAGATAGTTTTCCATAAACCGGGTGAAGGAATTTACAAGAACCGGAAACAACTGAAGTAATAGATCAACGAGTCAAACAAAATTAGAGAATTTGCTGTAGGCATAGTTGTCAGTTTGGAGGATTATATACTTTTTCGCGATGTTTGAGTGAGTTGATTCCGCTCTAGAGCGCGAGCAAGGATGTCCTTGCCCTGCATAGCAGCAAAGCCCCAAAAGGCTAGATTTTTCCATCGATACCAAATACCTAACTTATCTAGAAGAGGCTAGAATGGATTTTTGTCTGGATCCAGAAACCTTTTTATTTCTTTCGTCTTGGCTATCTTTCAGTGGATTTCATAATGCAAGCTGCACAGTTTTAAGGCGACATGATCACTCATTCCCTATGAAATCAGTAATCTGATATGTCTATTTTAGGCTTTCTGTAGTACCATGATCTTAACGCTTCTTACCCATATTTGAGTTTGATCACAAAATCAGCCATTCCATGTACTAACTCAAATGCAGGCAAAATTTTACCAAGTTTCATGCAAAGATTCATTGAGATAATTAGGTTATGTACATATTTCTACATCGCCACGTGCACTAATTGTTATTTAGGTAATATTGTAATACATCGTACATAACACAACTACTCTCTGGTTGAATTCACGAAAAGTTTGGAAGAAAATCTTTGAAACATTTGTACGTAGCAGGAAGTATGTTTTTCTCTCAACTCTTTGCTTTCCATGGATTGGACATATTTTCAGTCGACTTTGGAATGCCTTAGCTTGGCGAGGAAATAAAAGAAGGTGAAAACGTAGAGGTACATGTTTTAGACATGTTTCTTATTCCCAGTAACATTTTATACAAATTCAGTTTTATATAAAACAAGAACAATTTAGTTTGAAATTGGTTTTGCAGAACTAAAAAACCTTTCGTGTGAGCCAACACTTACTTGCTAGATGTTTTCAATACCAGATGTAGGTGGTTCTCAAAGCAATATGAAGTTACTTACACATCGTGTTCTATCCATAGAGGCAATCATGGTGCCTGTTCTTAAAGATATTTTGCATTTAGAATGGCATTTTTTAGGCAAGTCGGTACCAGTTGTGGCATGTGAAAACCCAATACTTCACGAGGCCTCATTTTCTATGATGTTTCATACTCCTTTCGTTCTAAAAAGGATGTCGTAAATTAATCTAATTTCAATGAATCTAGATATGCTTTAGTGTGTAGATACATTTAAATTTTAACAAATCTAAGACATCCTTTTTAGGATGGAAGGAGTATAAGAATCTAGGCCTGGTAAGTTGAAGAAGCTGTACTTGTTGGTTTTGGTTTGCAACAGTATGAAGAGTTGATGGCCCAAAATGTATCGAGCTCATTGGGGAACCCCAAGAGGAAGGTATGATGAGCACAACAACAAGTTTTCTCTCAGTTATAAAACCAAGGTTATCGAACCAGTAGGAGCAAGGAAACACCTCCAAGGTGTTGTTTCCAACTTGGAATCCTGCACAACACAATCACAGAACCTTGCCCCCAACTTACAGTGAGGTTGTCAATCTCACCGGTTTTACTGAAAACAAAGAATTAAACATATTGTGTGAAAGAAAGTAAAAGCTTGCAGAAAGTAAACAGAAAACAGTAAACATTTGTAGATTCATGGTAAAAGAAAGGACCGGGGTTCATAGTTCACTAGTGGTGGTTCTCCTTAAGATAGATGACATGTTGGGTGAACAAATTACGGCGGGGCAATTGACAAACATCGAGAAAGCATGCATGCATATACTAATCATCTTGACTTCTATTAGATTTGATTGGGTATTACAACATTATACATAGAACATAATCCAACTGCATCTATGACTAATAATCCACCTTCAGGTTATCATCTGAACCCCCTCCAGTATTAAGTTGCAAGCAACAGATAATTGCATTACGCATTGCGTGTAAAGTAAACAATATGATTGTTCTATGAACAAAGGATTATTCTTTTCTCCCTAGTAAAAACAACACATCTAGTACCTTAGAGATTTCTGTCACTTCCCTAGATTACTAGAGGCATGAACCCACTATCGAGCATAAATACTCCCTCTTGGAGTTGCTAGCATCTACTTGGCCAAGATATCTACTACCAACGGAGAGCATGTAAGATCACAAATAACAAAGACATGATAGAATCAATAATTAATCTGAAATAGCATCTTAATATCCATCGGATCCCCGCAAACACAACATGCAGGATTACAAATAGATGATCTTGATCATGAACGGAGCTCACAAGATCTAGATATGGAGGCTAGCAAAAGACTAGGAGCGACCAACTAAGAGAGCAATAATGGCCATAATCATGCAGAGCGACAAAACATCATTAATTAAAGCATAAAGTTATATTACAATTCGAAAACTAAAGGATCATAAAGGCTATGGTGACTTGGGATAGTCATAACATGGTGAGAGCATGCGCCAAGTTAACCTAAATAAAGCATCAAAGGAGAATACCACAATATTATGCTTTAGTATGCTAAAACAACGCATGATTCTTTCAAGGCACATTAAGCAATCTCAATTGTTTATAGCATGTCATGCTACATCAAAGATCACTAAGCATAAAGCCAAAACAATATCAAGCATGGCATGGCAAAGCATAGGCTATAGTTAAAAACAAGCTCTCTTTACCACTTAAGCATGAACTTTCCTACTCTTTTCCAATCCAAACCAAACTATTTGAAAACTAATGTATGAAAGAGGGGGTCCAACCAATTTATTCAAGCAAACTAAGAAAACCAAGAAAACAAAAACCAAAAATGAAAACAAAGACGCTCCAAGAACAACACAACTGTACACGAAACAATAAAAATGAAGTGTTTGGAAGAAACCTGAGATTTTTATTGATGAAGAAGGGGATGCCTTAGGCATACCCAAGATTTGGCGCTTGTACTTATTGGATATTTCTTGGGGTGACACGCGTGGCATCCCCAAGCTTGAGCTTTTGTCCATTCTTCATATCATTACATCATTCTCTCCATACACTTGAAAATTTTCCTTCATACAAAACTTCACACAATCTCTATTAGCAACATTAGTGCACTCAAGACAATAAGTCTTTGGGTTCAGTTTCAACACCAATAAAACTTCCATTAAAACACAAGCTACTGTAGCACTTCCCTCAAAAATCTCAATTCCCCAAAGAGAACCCAAAAAGGAACCAACAAGAAGCAAATGCAAATAATGGCAGAAATCTGTCAAAACAGACCAGCAGGTAAAAACCATTTTTTTTGAAGACCTTCTGTTGCTCAAATCAAAACAGACCAGCAGATAAATTTCATGCCTCAAAACGACGTACAGAGATTTTACACGAATTTTTACGGTGAAGCACAAAAATCTGTTTTGGGACAACAACTTTCCCAAGCATTACTCCCCTCTCATTAGAGGTTACTCTTGGCACAAAAAGCAAATAAAAAGGATAAGGAGAGGTTATTACTGAAGCAATAACTTCCAAGACTCATCTAAAACTTTTGGGTTATCTCCCAATAAGTACTTTTCTTTAACGCCTTTAAGTTAGGCATAAGAAGCAAGAAAAAGAATCAAGTCTTCTCAAATAAAGAAGCATTAAGAGCAAATTTTGTTTTCTTAGGGAAGTGTTCTATACCTTTCTTGAGTGGGAGTTGATATTTAATGGTGCCTTCTTTCATATCAATAATGGCACCAACAGTTCTAAGAAAAGGTATTCCAAAAGTAATAAGACAAGAAGCATTGCATTCAACATCCAAAACATAGAAATCAATGGGGATATAGGAATTGTTAACCATAATAAGAGCATCAAGTGGGACATTCAAATAACAATCTTCCAATGGTGGCAAATCAAGCATATCATAAATCTTTCTAGGCATAATAGAAACACTACTATCAAGATCACATAAAGCCTTAAGATCAAAATCATTCACTTTCATATTAATGATGGGTTCCCAACCATCTTCTAGTTTCATAGGAATAGAAGCTTTATGTTTCATCTTTTCTTCTTTAATTTTTATGAGAGCATCAGTAATGTGTTTTGTAAAGGCCATATTCATAGCACTAGCATTAGGACTTTTAGCAAGCTTTTGTAGGAACTTAATAACTTCAGAGATATTGCAACCATCAAGATCAAAATCATAATTATCATCTATTGCAGTAGAGCTATTACTAGCTTCAACACTAGTGGTAGTGATAGTAGAAACACTAATGTTTCTAGCAACTTCATCTTCTCTTTCCCACTTAACATGCAATTCAGCTAATAGTCTAACATTTTCATCAATTCTAACGTGTATGTCATTAGTAGGAGCAAAGGTATTATCAATAGTTTCAGGTTTAATAGCCATTTTATTCAAAGAAGATTGTGCTTCAGCCAACGATGCTATGTTTTTTTCAGCATTAGAGAGTTTTTCCTTAATAGTTTTATTGAAAGCAGTTTGTTTGCTAATAAAATCTTTAAGCATAACTTCAATTTCAGAGGGTGCACTCCTATTATTGTTGTAGGAATTTCCATAAGCATTACCATTGTTGGGAGGATATGACCTATAATTGTTGTTACCAAAATTATTCCTGTAGGCATTGTTGCTAAAATTGTTATTTCTTATAAAATTCACATCAACTTGCTCTTCTTGAGCAACCAAAGAGGCTAAGGGAGCATGATTTGGATCAATATGAGCTTTCTCATTAACAAGCATAGACATAATAACATCAATTTTATCACTCAAGGAGGAGGTTTCTTCAATAGAATTTACCTTCTTACCTTGTGGAGCTCTCTCAGTGTGCCATTGAGAATAGTTAACCATCATATTATCTAGAAGCTTTGTTGCAGCACCCAAAGTAATGGTCATAAAGATACCTCCAGCAGCAGAATCCAGTAGATTTCTTGAAGAATAGTTCAATCCTGCATAAAAGGTTTGGATAATCATCCAAGCAGTTAGTCCATGAGTGGGACAATTCTTTACCAAAGATTTCATTCTTTCCCAAGATTGAGCAACATGTTCATTATCAGATTGTTTAAACTTCATTATTTCACTTCTCATAGATATAATCTTAGCAGGAGGATAGTATTTTCCAATGAAAGCATCTTTGCATTTAGTCCAAGAATCAATACTATTCCTAGTTAGGGATTGCAACCATTCTTTAGCTTTTCCTCTCAAAGAGAAAGGAAACAATTTAAGCTTAATAATATCCCCATCTATATCCCTATGCTTTTGCATCTCACAAAGTTCAGCAAAGCTATTTAGATGAGTAGTAGCATCTTCATTACCAATACCAGAAACTTGTTCTCTCATAACAATATTGAGAAAGCAGGTTTAATTTCAAAGAAAGTAGCTTCAGGAATAGGTGGAGCAATAGGCGTGCACATGAAATCATTGTTGTTGGTACTAGTGAAGTCACACAACTTAGTATTTTCAAGAGTAGTCATTTTTGTGTGTTTTTTAAAAAACAAATCAAACAAGTAAAACTATTTTTTTAAAACACAAAAAAATGACTACTCTTGAAAACAGAAAGATGAAACAATGAGATAGTTTTGAACAAAATTGATACAAAATGTATCTATAATTTTTGATGTTCCATGCTTGGATTTATCTACTTTCTTATGTTTTGTCCACACTTTGGAGTACTTTTCATATGATTTCTTGGACTAACCTATTAACAAGATGCCACAGTGCCAGTTGCCCGTTTTTTGCTGTTTTTGGTTCCAAGAAAGTCAGAAAATGAATATTCTCGGAATTGGACGGGACAAAAGCCAAAGTGCCTATTTTACCGGAAGATTCATAGAGCCAGAAGGAGAGTCGGAGAGGGGCCACATGGTGGCCACACCCTCCCAGGCGCGGGTACCCCCAGGCCGCGCCAGGGCATGGTGTGGGCCCCCTGGCTAGCCATCAACCTTGCCTCCTTCTCCTATATATCTCCCCCGAGGCAAAAACCCTAAATCATCAAGCCTCCATCCATGAAAAGTTCCACAGCGCCGCTGCCACCGAAGGGGAGATTCGGGGGACAGAAATCTCTGTTCCGGCACCCTGCCGGGACGGGGAAGTACCCCCGAAGCCATCTCCATCGATCTCCACCACCATCTCCATCACCATTGCTGATTCCCATGATGATGAGGGAGTGGTTCTCTATCGAGGCTAAAGGTTCTCCCGATAGCTATTTGTTCATCTCTCTCTCTATGCATGATAATATTGTGATCATGAGCTTTGTAATCAAGTAGATCTACCTTGCTACTCAAGTGCTTTAATAGATCTCTGCTCTCCCCATGTGTGTGAAGTTGACAGTGTGCACACCATGGTGGCACTTAGGCTAGAGGTTACAAATACTTGTTATGAGTTATATTTGGAGTTGGATGTCTTTATGAAATTGTGGTGTTTGTTTGAACCATCTAGTACTCAAGGTGACAGTGTGGGGTTATCTAGATGGGAAAGATGAACTTTGAGGTGTCCTGTTATAGCCCTACCAACAATTAGAGTTCAATCGGAGAGTAGTATCATGAAGAGAAGATATTTATATGAGAGTGTTCACTAGTGAAAGTATGATCCCTAGGCCTTGTTTCTAAGCATTAATACACCGTTTGCTACTAGATCTGTTACATGTTTGCTTGCTTCCATCTTTATTTCAGTTTTACTTTAGTCTTTTCCACGCCATCAAGTTATTTTCTATCACCGTTACCACTTATAATTATCCATCCCACTTGTATTTCACTATCTCTTCGCCGAACTAGTGCACCTATACACCTGACAAGTGTATTGGGTGTGTTGGGGACACAAGGGACTTCTTGTATCTTGATTGCAGGGTTGCTTGAGAGGGAATACCTTTGACCACTTCCTCCTTGAGTTCGATAAACCTTGGGTGACCCACTTAAGAGAAAACTTGCTCCTGTTCTACAAACCTCTGCACTTGGAGGCCCAACAACTGTCTACAAGAATAGAAGTGCGTAGACATCGAGCTATTTTCTGGCACCGTTGCCGGGGAGGTAAGGTAAAAGGTATTCACACTGTAGGATTAAAGAAGAAGAACCTCCCACGGCAAACGCCTATTTTCTGGCGCTGTTGCCGGGGAGGTAAGGTAAAAGGTACTCACATCCTCCAGTGTGAGTGCTCGAAGTTATTTCCTTTAGATTCTGCAATTTTGTCTTTTTTTTTCGTGTTTTCACTAGTTAGGCTTAATTGAAAACAACAAAAAATAGAGAGCTTTATAGTATTTATCTTGAGTTAGGACATGAAGTGTTTGAAGAGAAAATTAAAAAATCTATGGAAGTTTATTTGCATGCTAATAGCAACGTTGTTAGTATGAATTCTTTGGACACCATTATTACTAATGTTATAGAAAAGTCTAAGCTTGGGGAAGCTAGTTTTTATGAAAATGATCTTTTTAGTTCCCCAGCTTTGGAAGATAGCTATTCTATTGCTTATGATGATACAAAACCTCCAATATATGATGATTACAATGATGAGTATGATATTTTCAGTCCACCTACTATTGAGGAGAAAATTAATTATGGTTACAATATGCCTCCTATGTTTGATGATTATGGTGATGAGAATAATAATGATAGCTATTTTGTTGAATTTGCTCCCACTACAATTAATAAGAATGACTATGTTTATGTGGAGAGTATCAGTTCTTTTATGCAAGTGGATCATGATAAGAATGTTTCATGTGATAGTTATATTGTTAATTTCATTCATGATGCTACTGAAAGTTATTATGAGAGAGGGAAACATGGTTTTATGCATCTCAACAATATTAAGTTTCCCCTCTTTATGTTGAAATTTTTGAAGTTGCACTTGTTTTGTTTTCCTATGGTTGTTGCTTTGTGCTTTCATGAATTGTTTCTTCACAAGATTTCTATGCATAGGAAGTGGGTTAGACTTAAATGTGTTTTGAATTTGCTTCTTGATGCTCTCTTTTACTTCGATTCATATTTCCTATGTGAGCATCTTCTCAAACTATCATGGCTAACTTAAAGGCGTTAAAGAAAAGTACTTATTGGGAGATAATACAAAAGTTGTAGATGAGTCTTGGAAGTTATTACCTCTGTAATAACCGCTCCTTATCCTTTTTATTTGCTTTTTGTGCCAAGAGTAACCTCTAATGAGAGAGAAGTAATGCTTGGGAATGTTGCTGTCCTGAAACAGATTTCTGTGCTTCACCGTAAAAATTCGTGTAAAATATCTGTACGTTCTTTTGAGGCGTAAATTTTTGTTCTTCTGCCCCAGGTTGTTATCTAACTTTCGTTAGTTCAACACTTGTTGATTTGAGCAACAGAAGGTCTTCGAAAAAATTCGTCTTTACCTGCTGGTCTGTTTTGACAGATTTCTGCTATTATTTGCATTTGCTTCTTGTTGGTTCCTTTTTGAGTTCTCTTTGGGGAATTGAGCTTTTTGAGGGAAGTGATTCAGTAGCTTGTGTTTTAATGGAAGTTTTATTTATGTTTAAACTGAACCTAAAGACTTATTATCTTGAGTGCACTAATGTTGCTAATAAAGATTGTGTGAAGTTTTGTATGAAGGAAAATTTCAGGTGTATGGAGAGAATGATGTAATGTGATGAAGAATGGACTAAAGATCAAGCTTGGGGATGCCATGCGTGTCACCCCAAGAAATATCCAAGAAGTACAAGCGTCAAAACTTGGGGATGCCCAAGGCATCCCCTTCTTCATCAATAAAAATCCCAGGTTTCTTCCAAACACTTCATTTTTATTGTTTCATGCACAGTTGTTTTGTTCTTGGAGCGTCTTCTTTTTCGTTTTTCGTTTTGGTTTTCGCTTTCTTAGTTTTCTTAGTTTGCTGAATAAATTGGTTGGACCCCCTCTTTCATACGTTGGTTTTCAAATAGTCTGGTTTGGATTGGAAAAGAGTAGGAAAGTTCATGCTTAAGTGGTAAAGAGAGCTTGTTTTTGACTGTGTCCCATGCTTTGTCATGCCATGCTTGATATTGTTTTGGCTTTATGCTTAGTATTCTTTGCTGTAGCATGACATGTTATAAACAATTGAGATTGCTTAATGTGCCTTTGAAGAATCATGCGTTGTTTTAGCATATTAAAGCATAGTATTGTGGTATTCTCCTTTGATGCTTTATTTGGGTTGACTTGGCGCATGCTCACACCATGTTATGACTATCCCAAGTCACCATAGCCTTTATGATCCTTTAGTTTTCAACTTGTAGTATCACTTTATGCTTTGATCAATGATGTTTTATCGCTCTGCATGATTATGACCATTATTGCTCTCTTAGTTTGTCGCTCCCAGTCTTTTGCTAGCCTCCATAACCAAGTATGAGTTCCACTCATGCATCCAACTCCTTAAACCAAGTTATTCCAAAGAGTCCACCATACCTACCTACTAGCATATGCTATTCCAAGTATATTCATGTTTTTATCTACCTTCCGAATTAAACTTGTTATGAGAAAACTAGTGATTAAATCTCTCACGAACTTGATGGCACACTTTACTTTTCTTGCCCTTAATAAACTTGAACCATTGTGTCGTCTATGTTGTATATGCTTCCACTTATTTGTTGGGGATTATCAGAACCATAATGTCATGGGGAACGCTTTCAACATTGCACGGGTACTTTGTACCTAGTTGATATCATGCTCTTTTGTCTATGGATGTCGTCGGTGTGAAATGAAAGGGGATCTTGTAAGTCCATGGAGTTATGTATATGTGTTAGAGAAACGCCTGGGCCACTGGTGTAATCCATGCTGACATGATGGAAACCTGCAGCATAACCATAATGAGCTGTCTATGAAGCATTCTTCTTATAAAAAAAGAGTCCTATTGAGAAAAAAGAGAAAAAGAAAAAAAGAGATTATGAAAAGAGGAAAGAGAGAAAAAAGCACCATATTCCCATGGTAAATAAGAAGATTGCTGAGATGCTTGTTGTCTGCTTGCCTTGTCATTTTGATATGGGGATTCTTCCGTATCATCGGGCAAGGGGTACCCCGTTGGTCGTTCTCTATGATACACATGTACTTACAATGACAAGAACTTACCAGTGACTAAAATTGAGTAACATGAGGAGCGACCCTCGTATTCAAGGGACATGAGATTTCCAACTTATACTTCGTCAAGCATATACACCATAGTTTGTTCACTTTAACCTTAATCACCTAAAGATGCTTATGATAGGGCCAATGAGAGCTAAAAGCTATTAAGTACCATAATTTTTGGAAGCTCTTTATGAAACTTTAATCTCTACTTCCTTTTATGAAGGCCTTTCTTACACTTTTATATTGAGTCTCCACCTTCTATCTTTATGCACCTACTTTGAGAGCATAGTGGCCATTCTTAGTTCTATGTGCATTGTCCCAAGACTTGTTGATTGATGCATAACTTTGATATTGCTTGTTTTAAACTATTTGTATCTAGTCACTCTTATGATCTTTGAAGGTGTCCTTTGCATTTATGTTTGCTACTCTATGAGGGACAAGCTGAATGCCACTATGCTATGTTTTATTTATGTGAAACAAACAAACGTCTTGCAAAGCATTGTTATTCATGAATCTTTTGTTTGTGCCTTTTCATGTTGCATCATAGTTTCTTTGTCTTATTGCTAGAACTTTTTCTTTCATGTTATGATTGAAGTACTATGATCCCAACTTTGAATGTTTTACAAATACTTTGATCAAGTTTATGATGGTGCATGTCACCTCAAAAATTATCCTTTCTTTTTATCACTTACCTACTCGAGGACGAGCATGAGTTAAGCTTGGGGATGTTGATACATTGCAAATGTATCTATAATTTTTTATGTTCCATGCTTGGATTTATATACTTTCTTATGTTTTGTCCACACTTTGGAGTACTTTTCATATGATTTCTTGGACTAACCTATTAAAAAGATGCCACAGTGCCAGTTGCCTATTTTCTGCTGTTTTTGGTTCTAGGAAAGTCAGAAAATGAATATTCTCGGAATTGGACGGGACAAAAGCCAAAGTGCCTATTTTACCGGGAGATTCACGGAGCCAGAAGGAGAGTCGGAGAGGGGCCACAGGGTGGCCACACCCCCCCAAGCACGGGTACCCCTAGGCCGCGCCAGGGCATGGTGTGGGCCCCTTGGCTAGACACCGACCTTGCCTCCTTCGCCTATATATCTCCCCCGAGGCAAAAACCCTAAATCATCAAGTCTCTAGCCACGAAAAGTTCTGCAGCGCCACCGCCACCGAAGGGGAGATTTGGGGGACAGAAAGTCTCTGTTCCGGCACCTTGCCGGGACGGGGAAGTGCCCCCGGAGCCATCTCCATTGATCTCCACCACCATCTCCATTACCATTGCTGATTCCCATGATGATGAGGGAGTAGTTCTCTCTCGAGGCTAAGGCTTCTACCGGTAGCTATGTGTTCATCTCTCTCTATGCATGATCATATTGTGATCATGAGCTTTGTAATCAAGTAGATCTACCTTGCTACTCAAGTGCTTTAATAGATCTCTGCTCTCCACATGTGTGTGAAGTTGACAGTGTGCACACCATAGTGGCACTTAGGCTAGAGATTACAAATACTTGTTATGAGTTATATTTGGAGTTGGATGTCTTTATGAAATTATGGTGTTTGTTTGAACCATCTAGTACTCAAGGTGACAGTGTGGGGTTATCTAGATGGGAAAGATGAACTTTGAGGTGTCCTGTTATAGCCCTACCAACAATTAGTGTGTTCAACCGGAGAGTAGTTAAGAGTAGTATCATGAAGAGAAGATATTTATATGAGAGTGTTCACTAGTGAAAGTATGATCCCTAGGCCTTGTTTCTAAGCATTGATACACCGTTTGCTACTAGATCTTTTACATGTTTGCTTGCTTCCATCTTTATCTCAGTTTTACTTTAGTCTTTTCGACGCCATCAAGCTATTTTCTATCACCGTTACTACTTATAATTATCCATCCCACTTGTATTTCACTATCTCTTCGCTGAACTAGTGCACCTATACACCTGACAAGTGTATTAGGTGTGTTGGGGACACAAGAGACTTCTTGTATCTTGATTGCAGGGTTGCTTGAGAGGGAATACCTTTGACCACTTCCTCCTTGAGTTCGATAAACCTTGGGTGACCCACTTAAGGGAAAACTTGCTCCTGTTCTACAAACCTCTGCACTTGGAGGCCCAACAACTGTCTACAAGAATAGAAGTGCGTAGACATCAAGCTATTTTCTGGCACTGTTGCCGGGGAGGTAAGGTAAAAGGTATTCACACCGTTGATTGATGCATAACTTTGATATTGCTTGTTTTAAACTATTTGTATCTAGTCACTCTTATGAACTTTGAAGGTCTCCTTTGCATTTATGTTGCGGAGATAGTGGAGAAATCCGAGCCTGAAAAAGACCTAGCGGTCCAAGTCGAATTTGGAGTGGATCTCCCTGGAGGAGCTGGATCCCAGATCGACCCACCCGTGGAAGTCGAAATTCAGGAGGAGCTAGTCAACGACACTGATTCCAGCTCTGATGACGCCGGGACAGACATGCCTTTCCTCAGGTACACACTGCGACGTATGATACTGCAAGATGCAAGTGCAGATGCAATCCTTGAGACCATCAAAAGTTTCGACATGGCTGACCGTGAAAGCCGCAGGAACCTCAGGAAGCACGCGTCGCACTTTGTCGGATACATAGGATCCGGATCCGGCTTTGCTGATGCTGGAGAAAACACCGACTCTGTGCTAGAGGCAATTGGAACAAACGCCGACGTACCCGCATCCTCGGATGAATCGATGACGTCAGCAGATTTCCGAAAGTTCTCCATGGAGTATGAAGAGGAGTATAACTCCAAAGCTGCAGAAGAAGGAGAAGCCATGGATGAAGGATCCGGGGAACACTCTCCCAAAGCATAGGATGACATGGACGTCGGAGATAATCCCGAAGTCCAGATGTCCGAAAGTACCGATCAGAGCTTGACTCCGGGAAACGGACCCAAAGCCGTCTTTGCTACCGGCGCTGCCAAGAAGGCAAAGAAGAAGAACAAGAAGAACAAGACCCTGGCAAAAGACCCTCTAGCTGAGGAGGTGGTTGCCGAGGAATACGAAGAAGACTCGGATGAAGCACTTATCCTAGAAGAGCCGAAAAAAGAAGAATCGGTGGATGGCCATGTGATCACCGAAGGTGCGTGTAAACTCATCGATGCTGCATTAACCACACCTATCCCTACAGCTGCAAAACTTACTGCTGAAGAGCTGGACGAAAGGGCTCAAGCCCTAGAAGCGCGTCATCAACAACTCCTTGATGAAGCCAAAAACATCGAGGAGGAGAAGAACCGCATGGCAGCCAAGGATTACATGTCTCGGTTGCACCAAAAGACACAGAAGCGTCACACAAATGACGACCAATTCCCACACATTCGTGCCGTCCTTTTCGGAGATGAGATGGAGAAGCCACGGAAAGACATCAAAGGAGATTGGGTATACCCAACCCCAGTACAGAATACCGTGGCGGCCCGAGAAATTCTATCGGCTAATCCAGGACCGGAGGAAATCCAGCTGGGAATCAAACTACTCAACAAGGGACTAGAGCAGCAAAAGGTCGCCATGTCCGGAAGTCAAAAACTAGTCTCAGATTCCGACCAATGTCGCACAGATCCGGCATGGGCTGACGTAAGACCCCAACGCGTCCCGGAGCAGCACTACCGCCCAGAACACCGGGAAGACAATTACTCAAGAACCGGATCGTCAGGACATCACCGCAGGACTACGTGTGGCTGGAGCAATGTCGCCCCAGCGGCCGAGAAAGAGGCTATCGCTGCTCTGAATCCGAGGAATCCTCCCTGACGAGAGTCTAACGATCGAAGGGGAGAAGATAAAGAGAAATGCTAGGAGGAGGATCGTCAAAAAATGCCACCTCCTAGACATGCAAGCCGTCCGGCTGAGCCTCACTGTAGTGGGAACAACGAATGAAGGAATGACGGAAACCATGCCGGGACAAGCCGGCAGGGGGCTCGTCGTAGTCAAGACCCTCCCCGGAACCGGAATAATGACGCTCCGGATGGAGGCCGGCGATCAGCCGGAAATTATCCAGATGCCCCACCTTCTCCACCAAGCAGTCACCATAACGACTCTCAAGGAGGACAAGGAGGACGACGTGGTGGAGGAGGTGGTGGTAGAAGCCGAAGTCCGGCTCCAAGGCACAGCAGCCACAGCCGACATTCGGGACGATCACTATCCCCGAACGATGCAAGGCACAGGATCAACTCCAACATAGAGGCGCGGCGCTATGAAAACGATGATATCTACATGGGCCCAAAGTGCTTCAGACCACGCATCAGAGCTACAAGATTCCCGGAAGGATTCGCTATTTCAAGACATATCCAAGCCTACGACAGCATTGCTCAGCCAGATACCTGGCTACAGGATTTCTTCCAAGCTTGCTGCATCGCCAAAGGCGGAAACAGCCTAGTCGCAACCCGATATCTCCCACTTATGTTGCGGAAGACGGCACGATCATGGGTCAATGAACTTCCGGAGAACACCATCCATAACTGGTATGACATGCAAAGTGCGTTCTTTCGGAATTTCGAAGGCACATATCTGAGGCCCTGTACGGTCAGAGACCTACAACGCTGCACCCAGAAGGCCGGAGAAACTTGCCGAGATTACCTCGGACGATGGATCGACACCAAGAACTCCCGTGAGGGAGTAAACGGTCAAACCGCGATTGAAGCTTTCATCGCAGGACTCCCAATTGGTTTACTACGTCACTGCTTGAAGTGTGACAAGGTTACTGACTTGGGGAAGATGATAGAAACAGCGAGCAAGTATGCAGATGCTGACGACGATACAGAGGGATTGCTCCATGCCCTAGTTGTACCCCAGTCGGCAAGACAACCAAAGCAACAAGCTCAAAAGCGAAAAATACCTCGGAGGAGAAACCCAATGCGGAAACAGCAGTGGTCACTGCTACTTTCGGGTCTGGAGGACGAGGAGGACGCGGCGGAGGCCGCGGGCGTGGCCGTGGGACTTCAAGGGTCCAAGGTAGAGGAGAACAGCAACCAGGCAAAACCTACTCTTGGGCCGACATTGCCAACAACCCATGTGTGCATCACCTAGACGCCAATGGGGGCTCGTCCCACACCAACAGCGAATGTCGTTTTAATGATGACATCAAAAGAGATGACACCGCGGGCTACAAAGCCAAGCGGAAGAAGGGAAAGAAGAATCCCGAAAAAGAAAAAGAGACCAAGGAAGATTCCGACATGGAGGAAGCTGATGCTTCAAATCCCAAGCCGGAAGGGAAGAAAACTTTTCCCTCTAAGAAGGACACTTATGTCACTTTCCTTGGATCTCAACCAGCAAAGGTCAAGAAACCAGTTCTGCACGAACTCAATGCAATAGTTCCGGCTGTCCCCTAATATCTGGACTGGTCGGAAGTGGCAATCACATTTGATCGTGTTGATCATCTGCCTAAGTTGCATAGGCGAGGAAAATATGCCTTAATCGTCAATCCATTAATTGACGGTTATGGTTTCTCCAAGACCCTCATGGACGGTGGTAGTAGTATCAATATTCTCTATGTCAAAACACTACGCCGGATGAGGATCTCGGAAACTCAGCTGAACCATAGCTCTGTGATCTTTCACGGAGTCGTCCCAGGAAGACAAGCTAATTCCCTGGGAGAGATCACTTTGGATGTTACCTTTGGAACTCCAAAGAACTATCGGATGGAGGCACTTTCCTTCGAAGTGGTCCCGTTCAAGAGCGGTACCATGCTATATTCGGACGTCCGGCTTACTGGGCTTTTATGGCTCGTCCGTGTTACATTTATAATATGATGAAAATTCCAGGTCCCAACGGCGTGATCACTATCAGGGGAGACCCGAAGAAAGCGCGAGAGTGCAAGGATGGAAATGCCGCCTTTGCTGAAGCCGTGCTGCACGCCCAGGAGTACCAGGAGATCAAGAAGAGCATAGATCCGTCCGAGATGCCTGCAACGAAGAAGGAGGTGACAAAGCCAAATCCGAAGTTCAAGGCATCAGAAGAGACGAAGAAGACGCCGTTGAAGGATGATGACCCCTCCAAGGTGACTCAGATAGGCGTAGGCCTAGGTAGCGCATAGGAAAGCACGCTCGTCAAGTTCCTCCAAGCAAATCAAGATATCTTCGTATGGCAGCCATCTGACATGACCGGAGTACCTAGGGAACTTGCCGAGCACTCTCTAAATGTAAACCTGAACGCTAAACCCGTCAAACAGTCCCTATGAAGATTTGGCGATGAAAAGCGTAAGGCAATAGCTAAGGAACTAGCATGGCTCGAGTTAGCCGGATTCATAGAAGAGGTCATCCACACTGAGTGGTCGGCCAATCCTGTAATGGTCCCTAAAAAGGACATTACTGATTTAAGGATGTGTGTTGATTATACTGCCTTGAACAAAGCTTGTCTAAAAGATTCGTTCGCTCTACCTAGAATTGATCAAGTCATCAATTCTACGGCAGGCTCGGAACTCCTCTGTTTTCTCGACGCATATTCCAGTTATCACCAAATCCGGATGAAGGAATCTGACAAAGTCAAAACTTCATTCATAACCCCCTTTAGAACCTTCTGTTTTGTTATGATGCCCTTTGGGCTAAAGAACGCAGAAGCTATGTACCAGCGCACGATGCAGCATTGCCTCCATGACCAACTCGGACGCAATGTACATGCATACGTGGATGATATTGCAGTAATGTCCAAAAAGAAGGAAACACTGATTTCCGACTTGGAGGAAACATTTGCCAACTTACGAATATGCAACATCATGCTTAACCCAAAGAAGTGCTTCTTTGGAATACCAGCTGGAAAATTGTTAGGCTTCATCGTGTCTCAAAGAGGCATAGAGGTGAACCGAGACAAAATCAAGGCTATACTCAATATTTCCAGGCCAACTCGCCTGGAGGACGTACAAAGATTAACTGGCTGCATCGCTGCAGTCAGTCGATTCGTAAGACGGCTTGGTGAAAGAGCCGCACCATTATACAAACTCCTGAAAAAGACCAAGGACTTTGTTTGGACTGATGAAGCTGAAGCTGCACTACAAGACCTGAAGAAAGTACTCTCATCTGCTCCTATCCTTGCAGCGCCGGAACCTCAGGAACCGATGTTGCTTTATCTTGCTGCAACAAATAAGGTCGTTAGTATCGTCATGGTAGTGGAGAGACCGGAGGAAAATCAGGAGCACCTGGTGCAGCGTCCGACTTACTTTGTTAGTGAAGTCCTAACAGAGTCAAAACAGCGGTATCCGCACTATCAAAAATTGGCTTACGGTGTTTTTCTAGCATCTCGTAAGTTACGACACTACTTTCAGGAGCATCCAATTACCGTGGTGAGCACATCTCCCATGAGAGACATAATCAACAACAGTGACGCCACAGGACGCGTCGCCAAATGGGGCATAGAGCTTTCAGCTTTCGATATTGAGTATAAACCTCGGACAACAATCAAATCCCAGATCCTTGATGACTTTGTCACTGATTGGACATAAACGAAGGAGAACATGATCCTCCCTGAGTCGGAATATTGGACCCTTTTCTTCGATGGGTCTAAGGCTCGAGGGGGCTCGGGGGCTGGCGTGGTGCTCAAATCACCCCAAGGAGATAAACTTTTATACGTGTTGCAGATCCACTTCACAGCGATAAACAATATTGCCGAGTATGAAGCACTGCTACATGGAATCCGGATCGCTAAGGATATTGGCATCCGACGTTTGATGTGTTACGAAGATTTGGATCTTGTTGCTCAACAAGTGTCGGATATTTGTAACGCAAATAAACACATGGCAGCGTATAAAGCTATCGTGGATGATCTATCTAAATCGTTCGAAGGGTTTGAAGTTCAACACAACCCTCGAGCAGAAAATGAGGAAGAATACGCACTATCTCGGATAGGTTCTGCATGGAAAGAGGTCCCGGATGGCGCTTATTTAGAGCACCTCAAAGTTCCCTCAATAAAGGGAGTAGATGAGGAATATCCGACCAAATCCGACTCACCTCTGATAGCAGTTTTGGCTGTAATTCCCAGCTAGACTCAACCCTACCTCGATTATTTGGTAGATGGCAAATTACCCGAAGACGAGGTTCTGAGCCGGCAGATTATCCGACGAGCAAAAGCCTATACTATTGTTAAAGGTGAGCTCTATAAGCAGAGTGTTTCTGGGGTTTTTCAGCGTTGTGTATCTCCGGAAGAAGGAGTGGAAATCTTAAGAGAAATCCACGAAGGCGAGTGTGGTCACCACGCTGCAGCCAAATCTTTAGTGGCAAAAGCTTTTAGACACAGATTTTTCTGGCTTACAGCTCAGGCAGATGCCGAACGATTAGTCAAGACGTGCAAAGGCTGCCAAAAGTACGCCAAACAAGCTCATGTTCCAGCTGATTAGCTGCGAACAATACCTATAACATGGCCCTTTGCAGTCTGGGGGCTTGATATGGTAGGGCCTTTTAAACGAGCTCCAAGTGGATTTACTCACCTCTTAGTGATCGTGGATAAATTCACCAAATGGATTGAGGCTAAACCTGTCACTAGTTGTGATGGAGCAACAGCCAAAAGATTTGTCGAGGATGTTATAATCCGGTATGGTTATCCACATAGCATTATCACGGACAACGGGAGTAACTTCTCTATGGGAGAATTGGCTGAATTCTGCAACGAGCAAAATATCCGGCTTGACATTGCATCAGTCGCACATCCACAGGCTAATGGACAAGTCGAAAGAGCAAATGGTTTAATCCTACAAGGCCTAAAACCGAGACTCAAAGCACCACTACGACGTGCTGCGGGGGCTTGGGCAGAGGAATTACCCTCTGTAATATGGAGTTTACGAACGACTCTGAATAGGTCAACCGGATACACACGTTTCTTCTTGGTCTATGGCACAGAAGCATTTCTTCCTAGTGATTTGATTCACACTTCTCCTAGAGTGGCCGCGTATATCGAAGAGGATGCCGAGGTTTCTCGACAAAATGATCTCGACTTAGTCAAAGAAGTTCGCGTCGTTGCTGAAATGAGATCTACAGCCTATCAGCAGAAGTTACGCAAGTATCATAGCCAGAGAGTCCGAAATAGATCTTTCAATAAAGGTGATTTGGTTCTCCGGCTTGTGCAACAAAGAAAGCACAAACTTTCCCTGGTATGGGAAGGGCCCTTTCTAGTTAGCTGAGTATTGCACAATGGATCATACTACTTAACTGACATGAGGCCAGTCAAAGAAATACCTGCTACTAAGAAGAGAAAGAGAGCTGGAGGCAGTACACATCTGGATGAGTTAGACAGACCATGGAATATTGCTCAGCTACGTCCCTTTTATTCTTAGTTTATCCTTCTTTATAAACATATATATGTACATGTTCTGTGAGAAATAAAAGTTTTGGTTGCGTTAAGTTTTTCTGACAAGTTTGTACCATCTTATTTCTGAATGATCATGTCATAGTCGAAAATCCTAGAATGCTTGAAAGTACTTTATTCTCATGTTCGTTCTGGTTTAGATTTCCGATTCTAAAACTGCTACCCTTGGGTATAACTCTAAAAATTTCTAGTCTTTACTTTGGTTATTTGTCTGATTGCTGGATGCGAGCATTTTCCGAGTAGTGAATTGTTGGTACTGGAAGCCGGCTTTGTTTCCGAGTTTAAACTGGTTTAGCAATTGAGCTCCGTTGCTCGACAAAGTTTTCGGCAGAAGGTTTAGCCGGCTCACGAAAGGGACGAGGCGGAAAGCCAGATAAACGATAAGTATAGACGAAAAAGTACAAGTGCTTATGTAAACATTTCAGGCACACAAAAAATTAAAGCCAAAAGTGCTGAATAGATCAAAAGCTTAGCACTAGCAAAATCATAGTACTTTACATTTATAGACGCATCATGTTTTTTCAGGATAATACAAATATTTCTTGCAATTTATGATGCAGGAGGAGATGAAGGAGCTGCCGGCTTGCTGGATGCGCTGCCTTAATATCGTTCCGAGATGTCCGCATCCGAGGTGGTGCGTTCATCATCGGAAACTTCTGCTAATTCTTCTGGAGGAGGAGGCGGAGTGTCCACGCGGGTGAAGAAATGGATCTCGTAGCTGGTCAGGTCAGCCACGCGACACCCATATCCGGCGCAGGAGTGCATAATGGCTTGAAGGTCTTGCTCCTAGCTGTCTTCATCTACTTTGCAGTACCCTCTGGTCACTTGCCATATTTCCATGTTTCCATGGTGGCTCATGACCATGGTGAGAGCGTTCTGTGCCGCAGTCCACGCGTAGTACATGTTCCAATCCTGAACAAGTTGCGGCATCTCCTTTGCCTTGTCCTGCACCTGAAAATCTGACATGCTGTGCATGTCCGGAATCTTGAGATCTTCGCCGATGTCCTCAAGGGACTGGCGGAAGTCATGAAGCAGGTCACCGACTTGGGTAAGCCGGTGGGTGCGGGGCTCGGTGGAGGAAGAGTCCGTCAAGTTCAGAGGACCTATACACAAAACAAGTTAAGAAAAATCTGACATTGATAAAAGTCGAAGAAAAAGACAAGTCAGACAGATGGAACATACCGAAAATGACATCGTCAATTTTGGTCTTCTCCTCCCGGAGACTCTGGAGTTCAGCCCGGAGCGCCTGGGACAGGTCCCTCTCTCTGCTAAGTTCATTCTTGAGGTTCGAGATTGTTTTATCTTGAGCAGCGATCTTGCGATCACGGTCTTCAGTAGCCATGGAGGAGGACTCAAAGACTTGAGCAATGCTCTTTTCATGATTTGCCTTGAGCTGATCCAGCTCTTGGTGAAGCTCCTTGTTCTCCACCACCAAGGTCTTGAGGTTCTCGGCCTCTTCAATCATGGCGCAGGATTGTTCACCAGCGCTGAAAGTCAAAAAGAACAACAGTTCAAGAACAAATTCGACATTGAAAATACAAATACAAGGTTTGAGTCTTGGAATGTTTACCTTCGGCCTCATCCTTGGCAACTCTAAGTTCAGCATTTTTAAGTCAGAGAGCCTTGATCTCTCTCCACTTATCGTAGACATTCTTCAATAAATCCTGATTATAGGAACATACTTTCTGTAAGTCGGAATACCCAAAGTCAGAAAGCTACTAAAGACTTGGGCTAATATTTTTGCTAAATATCAGCACGAGCCTTGGGGGCTACACTAGTTCATTCTTTGGCATCCTAATGAAGCATAAACCTGGATTATATATCCTACTTCATGCTTGGGGGATAGAGGATATGATATGAAATAAAGGAAAAACAGGAGTTAGAATTCCGACTTACATATTGTTCGCGAGTGAGTTTATCCAAACTCGCGTTCACTTCAACGGCCACCTTCTCGGCGAGAGTCAGAGGAATCACTGGAGCTGTTGGAAGCTCACCAGTCCTAATCCTCTCATCGCGAAGGCGCACCTGGGCGAGAAGGTCAGAGAACTTGACGTCCTCTGCTTCTTGCGCTTCTTCTTCGGCAGATAAGGTTCTTTTCTCCAGGCATTGCCTGGCGAGCCGCTGGATTTCTTCGGCAGATTTCCGGGACAAGCCAAACTTGGCAAGTCCCGGATTGCTCATGAGGTTTTCGGCGAAGGTTTCTGCCGAGGGATCATTACCCAAAGAGGGTTCACCCTTATATAGATCTGACTCACCCATGGTGACGCTGATTCGCGATTCAGGATCGCAGAGCTCGTCAAAGGAGCGGATCTACTGACGACGAGAAGGAATGGTCACGGCGTTGCGAAGGTTGAGGGCAGGAGTCGAGGAGCCACGGCAGGAGAAGCTATGGTGAGCTTAAATGGCATCAGGGCTTCAAGAAATTCCCTTCCCCTTGCCCTTGATGAGCGGTTTTGCTCTAAGAATGTAGTAAAGTCGGAAACATTACATCTCGGAAAGAAATTCGAGTAAGGTACAAAGGTGGAAATTGTGATTGAAAGTTACCTCTTCACGACAGGCACCTCCTTTGTGCCGACAGCCACTATCGAAGCTTTGCACTTCTTGAGCGCAAGATCCGGCAATGGGATCACTTCTACCTCCTGAGAAAACTCCGGAGAATATCCTTCGAGCGGAGCAAGTTCCGACTCGGGGAGGTCAGCAAGCTGAAAAGAAGAAAACATATCAACATTGCAGTGTAACTAAAATATTGAAACACATAAAAAGGTGTACTGATGGAAGCTTACCAGCACTACGGGGTTGTCCGCTGTGTGCATATCCAGAGAAACCTCCGGGATTCTCCTCTCGATCCGCTCCCTAATCATCCACTTGACTTGGCTTATGTAGCCCTGTGTGGTGTAGGCTTTGGGGTTAATGCGGAGGGAGTCTTTCTTAGATGACGTGATGGAGTGCATCAGTTGATCCCCGTGGTACTAAAGGGGCTAGATCCGACGTGAGACCCATCATTGGACTAAGTCGGATCCCTTCAGTCCTTTGTGTTTGATTAAGTATTCGATCCGCCTCTTAGCGAGGATCAGATCGTCGATGAGAGCCGGAGCAGCCTTGTCCCAGGATGGTTGGGCCGTGGTAGCTCCGTAGATGAAAGCTGGCAAAGCAGTGGCTTTGCCGGGAGCCAGAATATCCCTATGATAGAAGAACATGGCTGGCCATTGTTTGACCGAGTCACTAGCTAAAATTTTGGGATACGCACGCTTGCGTCTAAGCGAAAAGCTAATAGTGCCGGTGATGTAAGGAACACCGGCGGTAATGGAGTTTCTCCGGACATGAAAATAGTACCGGAATAGAGTCAAACTCGGCCTAATGCCGAGAAAGCCCTCGCACAACGGTTGACGCACGCTCATCTCTAAGAGAGAGTTGGGAGGAAGATGATGGAGTTGAACTCCGTAATGATCGATGACCTCGGAGAAGAACTCCGAGGGAGGAAACGACAAACCTCTATCGAGGTGGGTGCCAAAATGGACCCGCTCGCCGGCGCGCGGGTTGGGGACGGTTTCCTCAAAGACGCTCCGCCAGTCGACGGCGCAGAGGAGCCCTTCTTTCTCCATGTTCTTGAGGCCCTCGTCGTTGAGCGCGCAGGGGATCCAGTGCCCACGGAAGGTCTCTTTCTCCTCCACCGCTTCTGTCGCCGCTGCTGCCGCTAAGCCGGAAGGGGAAGATGAAGCCATTTCTCCGGCGAGCAGTTGACCTAAAAGGGGCGGCACTGGGAGTTTTTGGGGGAGGAACGGGGGAGCCCTGTGCGCGCAGAGAGATTAGAAGGAGAGGAAAAGGCAAAGGGCAGGTGAGAGGAGAAGGAGAAAATCCTAACCCCTTATATCCACCTAACTACGCCAAGATTCGTGCAAACGCTATAGTGTAACCGCCACGCGTCGTGGAAGGAGCTGAGAAAAACCCACGCGATAATTACATCGCCTCGATCTCCGCGCATGCATTGAAACGGCGCCTCGGTTCCACGAACCGCGGGCCCGCCAATGGTCGTGCTGACGGAATGCCTGTCGGATGACGTGACTTGACCATGACTTGTGTCAGGTGGCGTTAGAGACCAAATTCCGGCTTAGTTTGAAATCAAGCTGGAAAATCCGAGTAACCTGTTGATAGGTCCGACTTATTTTTGAGACCCGGATCGTATTTTTTGTTGTGAAGTTTCAGGAACCCTTCAAGATTCTGCAAGCCGAAGATTAAGCTAGACGATGATAATTCCGACTTTGGATCTTGGAGGCCTCCGGGGGCTGCTATTGGGGATATACTTTCCGGGTATCCTCACAGTTCCTCACTGACCAGGGTGGCCCACTTCGGGTTAGAGCTTTGCTTCACGGGCGGCCTAGTCAGGGAGAAAGACGGAGTCCAATCCGGCTACGGGAAGGCCTAGAAGACTAACCGACTTAGGCCCATAATGTTACTTGTAGTGCAAGATGTACTCTGTAACCGACTCTTAGTCGTAGCCGGATAGATCTCTCCTGTAAACCCTAGGCCGGATATCTATATAAGCCATCCTAGGGAGAGCCTTTAGGGCACACCAATACTTTAGACCCTCAACTCGCACAGGCGAAACCCTTGTAACCCATATTCCGCTTGCCAGACATCGGATTGCTAGTAGGAGTAGGATCCGTCCATAGCTGGCGGATTCGAACTGGGTAAACTTGTGTGCTTACCGTCCCGGAACACCGTACGTCTCACCCCCTCTCTTCCGCATGCCTCGAGGACCCCCTCATGGCGTAGTTGTCATCAATCCGAGGACATGTTTGCTACTCTATGAGGGACAAGCTGAATGCCACTATGCTATGTTTTATTTATGTGAAACAAACAAACGTCTTGCAAAGCATTGTTATTCATGAATCTTTTGTTTGTGCCTTTTCATGTTGCATCATAGTTTCTTTGTCTTACTGCTAGAACTTTTTCTTTCATGTTATGATTGAAGTACTATGATCCCAACTTTGAATGTTTCACAAATACTTTGATCAAGTTTATGATGGTGCATCTCACCTCAAAAATTATTCTTTCTTTTTATCACTTACCTACTCGAGGACGAGCAGGAGTTAAGCTTGGGGATGTTGATACATTGCAAATGTATCTATAATTTTTGATGTTCCATGCTTGGATTTATCTACTTTCTTATGTTTTGTCCACACTTTGGATTATTTTTCATATGATTTCTTGGACTAACCTATTAACAAGATGCCATAGTGCTAGTTGCCCATTTTCTGCTGTTTTTGGTTCCAGGAAAGTCAGAAAATGAATATTCTCGGAATTGGACGTGACAAAAGCCAAAGTGCCTATTTTACCGGAAGATTCACGGAGCCAGAAGGAGAGTCGGAGAGGGGCCACAGGGTGGCCACACCCGCCTAGGCGCGGGTACCCCCAGGCCGTGCCAGGGCATGGTGTAGGCCCCCTGGATGGCCACCGACCTTGCCTCCTTCGCCTATATATCTCCCCCGAGGCAAAAACCCTAAATCATCAAGCCTCTAGCCACGAAAAGTTCCGCAGTGCGGCCGCCACCGAAGGGGAGATTCGGGGGACAGAAAGTCTCATTCGCACCTGCGGACGGGAAGTGCCCTGAGCCATCTCCATCGATCTCCACCACCATCTCCATCACCATTGCTGATTCCCATGATGATGAGGGAGTAGTTCTCTCTCGAGGCTAAGGGTTCTACCGGTAGCTATGTGTTCATCTCTCTCTCTATGCATGATCATATTGTGATCATGAGCTTTGTAATCAAGTAGATCTACCTTGCTACTCAAGTGCTTTAATAGATCTCTGCTCTCCCCATGTGTGTGAAGTTGACAGTGTGCACACCATGGTGGCACTTAGGCTAGAGATTACAAATACTTGTTATGAGTTATATTTGGAGTTGGATGTCTTTATGAAATTGTGGTGTTTGTTTGAACCATCTAGTACTCAAGGTGACAGTGTGGGGTTATCTAGATGGGAAAGATGAACTTTGAGGTGTGCTGTTATAGCCCTACCAACGATTAGAGTGTTCAACCGGAGAGTAGTTAAGAGTAGTATCATGAAGAAAAGATATTTATATGAGAGTGTTCACTAGTGAAAGTATGATCCCTAGGCCTTGTTTCTAAGCATTGTTACACCGTTTGCTACTAGATCTGTTACATGTTGGCTTGCTTTCATCTTTATTTCAGTTTTACTTTAGTCTTTTCCACGCCATCAAGCTATTTTCTATCACCGTTACCACTTATATTATCCATCCCACTTGTATTTCACTATCTCTTCGCCGAACTAGTGCACCTATACACCTGACAAGTGTATTGGGTGTGTTGGGGACACAAGAGACTTATTGTATCTTGATTGCAGGGTTGCTTGAGAGGGAATACCTTTGACCACTTCCTACCTGAGTTTGATAAACCTTAGGTGATCCACTTAAGGGAAAACTTGCTGCTGTTCTACAAACCTCTGCACTTGGAGGCCCAACAACTGTCTACAAGAATAGAAGTGCGGGTGTTCACTAGTGAAAGTATGATCCCTAGGCCTTGTTTCTAAGCATTGATGCACCGTTTGCTACTAGATCTGTTACATGTTTGCTTGCTTCCATCTTTATTTCAGTTTTACTTTAGTCTTTTCCACGCCATCAAGCTTTTTTCTAGCACCGTTACCACTTATAATTATCCATCCCACTTGTATTTCACTATCTCTTCACCGAACTAGTGCACCTATACACATGACAAGTGTATTGGGTGTGTTGGGGACACAAGAGACTTCTTGTATCTTGATTGCAGGGTTGCTTGAGAGGGAATATCTTTGACCACTTCCTTCCTGAGTTCGATAAACCTTGGGTGATCCACTTAAGGGAAAACTTGTTGCTGTTCTACAAACCTCTGCACTTGGAGGCCCAACAACTGTCTACAAGAATAGAAGTGTGTATACATCAATCATTAATATGAAAGTGAATGATTTTGATTTCAAAGCTTTATGTGATCTTGATAGTAGTATTTCTATTATGCCTGGAAGGATTTATGATATGCTTGATTTGCCACCATTGGAAGATTGTTATTTAAATGTTCCACTTGGTGATAATGCTAAAAAGAAACCAATGGGGACTATTAATGATGTTCTTATTATGGTTAAAAATGCGTATGTCCCCGTTGATTTCTATGTTTTGGATGTTGAATGCAATGCTTCTTGTCCTATTACTTTGGGAAGACCTTTTCTTAGAACTGTTGGTGCCATTATTGATATGAAAGAAGGCACAATTAAATATCAACTCCCACTCAAGAAAGGTATAGAACACTTCCCTAAGAAGAGAGAGAAGATTCCTTTTGCCTCTCCTATGAACACAAAATTTGCTCTTAATGCTTCTTCATTTGAGAACACTTGATTCTTTTTCTTACTTCGTATGACTAACTTAAAGGCGTTAAAGAAAAGTACTTATTGGGAGATAACCCAAAAGTTTTAGTTGAGTCTTGGAAGTTATTATCTCAGTAATAACCGCTGCTTATCCTTTTTATTTGCTTTTTGTGCCAAGAGTAACCTCTAATGAGAGAGAAGTAATGCTTGGAAATGTTGCTGTCCCGAAACAGATTTTTGTGGTTCACTTTAAAAATTCATGTAAAATCTCTGTATGTCGTTTTGAGGCGTGAATTTTTGTGCTTCTGCCCCAGGTTGTTATATAACTTTCGTTAGTTCAACACTTTTCTATTTGAGCAACAGAAGGGCTTCGAAAAAATTGGTTTTTACCTGCTGCTCTGTTTTGACAGATTTCTGCCATTTTTTGCATTTGCTTCTTGTTGATTCCTTTTTGAGTTCTCTTTAGGGAATTGAGCTTTTTGAGGGAAGTGCTACATTAGCTTGTGTTTTAATGGAAGTTTTATTGGTGTTGAAACTGAACCCAAAGACTTATTATCTTGATTGCACTAATGTTGCTAATAAAGATTGTGTGAAGTTTTGTATGAAGGAAAAATTTCAGTTGTATGAAGAGAATGATGTATTGAGATGAAGAATGGACTAAAGCTCAAGCTTGGGGATGCCACCCCGTTTCACCCCAAGAAATATCCAAGAAGTACAAGCGTCAAATCTTGGGGATGCCCAAGGCATCCCCTTCTTCATCAATAAAAATCCTCAGGTTCTTCCAAACACTTCATTTTTTATTGTTTCGTGCACAGTTGTGTTGTTCTTGGAGCGTCTTTGTTTTTGTTTTTGGTTTTAGTTTTCTTGGTTTTATTAGTTTGCTTGAATAAATTGGTTAGACCCCCTCATTCATATATTAGTTTTCAAATAGGTTGGTTTGGATTGGAAAAGAGTAGGAAAAGTTCATGCTTAAGTGGTAAAAAGGAGTTTGTTTTTGACTATGGCCTATGCTTTGTCATGTCATGCTTGATATTGTTTTGGATTTATGCTTAGTGATCTTAGCTGTAGCATGACATGTTATAAACAATTGAGATTGCTTAATGTGCCTTGAAAGAATCATGCGTTGTTTTAGCATATTAAAGCATAATATTGTTGTATTCTCCTTTGATGCTTTATTTGGGTTGACTTGGCGCATGATCATACCATGTTAAGACTATCCCAAGTCACCATAGCCTTTATGATCCTTTAGTTTTCGACTTGTAATATCACTTTATTCTTTAATTAATAATGTTTTGTCGCTTTGCATGATTATGGCCATTATTGCTCTCTTAGTTGGTCGCTCCCAGTGTTTTGCTAGGCTCCATAACCAAGTATGAGTTCCACTCATGCATCCAACTCCAAATAAAACCAAGTTATTACAAAGAGTCCACCATACCTACCTATTAGCATTTTATATTCCAAGTATATTCATGTTTTTATCTACCTTCCGAATTAAACTTGTTATGAGAAAACTAGTGATTAAAGCTCTCATGAACTTGATGGCACACTTTACTTTTCATGCCCTAATAAACTTGAACCATTGTGTCGTCTACGTTGTGTATGCTTGCACTTATATGTTGGGGATTAGTAGAACCATGTTGTCATCGGGAACGCTTTCAACATTGCACTTGTACTGTGTACCTAGTTGATATCATGCTCTTTTGTCTATGGATGTTGTCGGTGTGAAATGAAAGGGGAGCTTGTAAGTCCATGGAGTTATGTATGTGTGTTAGAGAAACGCCTGGGCCGTCAGTCTAATCCATGCCTAGTCATGGTGGAAACCTGCAACATAACCATAATGAGCAATCTATGAAGCATTCTTCTTATAAAAAAAGAGAGAGAGATTGAGAAAAAGAGAAAAAAAGAGATATGAGAAAAGAGGAAAGAGAGAAAAAAGCACCATTTTCCCATGGTAAATAAGAAGATTGCTGAGATGCTCGTTGTCTGCTTGCCTTGTCATTTTGATATGGGAATTCTTCCGTATCATCGGGCAAGGGGTACCCCATTGGCGGTTCTCTATGATACACATGTACTTACTATGACAAGAACTTACCGGTAACTAAACTTGAGTAGCATGAGGAGCGGCCCTCGTATTCAAAGGACATGAGATTTCCAACTTATACTTTGTCAAGCATATACTCCATAGTTTGTTCACTTTAACCTTAATCACTTCAAGATGCTTATGACGGGCAATGAGAGCTAAAAGCTAATAAGTACCATAATTTTTGGAAGCTCTTCATGAAACTTGAATCCGTGCTTCCTTCTATGAAGGTCTTTCTTCCACTTTTATATTGAGTCTCCACCTTCTATCTTTATGCACCTATTGAGAGATCATAATGTCCATTCTTAGTTTAATGTGCATTGTCCAAAGACTTGTTGATTGATGCATAACTTTGATATTGCTGTTTCTTAAACTATTTGTATCTAGTCACCCTTATAAACTTTGAAGGTGTCCTATGCAATTATGATTTGCTACATTATGAGGGACAAGATGAATGCCACTATGCTATGTTTTCTTTATGTGAAACAAACAAACGTCTTGCAAAGCATTGTTATTCATGAATCTTTTGTTTGTGCCTTTTCATGTTACCACATAGTTGTTATGTCTTATTGTTAGAACTTTACCTTTCATGCTATGTTGAAGTACTATGAACCCAGCTATCAATGTTTTACAAATAATTTGATCAAGTTTATGATGGTGCATGTCACCTCAAAAATTATTCTTTGTTTTTATCACTCACCTACTTGAGGATGACCAGGAGTTAAGCTTGGGGATGTTGATACATTGCAAACGTATCTATAATTTTTGATGTTCCATGCTTGGTTTATATCTACTTTCTTATGTTTTGTCCACTCTTTGGAGTACTTTTTATGTACTTTCTTGGACTAACCTATTAAAAAGATGCCACAGTGCCACCTGCCTGTTTTCTGCTGTTTTTGGTTCCAGGAAAGTCAGAAAATGAATATTCTCGGAATTGGACGGGACAAAAGCCAAAGTCAATATTTCACAGAGCGGGACACAGAGCCAGATACGAGACGAAGAGGGGCCCGGGGCCTGCCACACCACCTGGCCGCGCGGCCAGGCTTAGCCCGCGCCAGTGGGTGGTGAGGCCCCCTAGGGAACCCCCTCGGCCTCCCCTTTCGCCTATAAGATGCCTCTGATATAGATACCCTAAGTACCCGATCAAAATTCCACGAAAGAGTCTGTAGCCTCCGTCATCTCCATCCCTAGATCGGGAGGGATCTGAAGCTCTTCCCGGCACCCTGCCGGAGGGGAGAATTCACCCTGGAGGCCTTCTTCATCACCATGCAAGCCTCCGGTGTGATGCGTGAGTAGTTCATCCTTAGACTACGGGTCCATGTAGTAGCTAGATGGTTGGTTCTTCTCCTTTGTGCTACCATGTCTAGATCTTGTGAGCTCCGTTCATGATCAAGATCATCTATTTGTAATCATACATGTTGTGTTTGTGGGGATCCGATGGATATTGAGATGCTATTTCAGATTGATTATTGATTCTATCATGTCTTTGTTATTTGGGATCTTGCATGCTCTCCGTTGTTAGTAGATATCTTGGCCGAGTAGATGCTAGCAACTCCAAGAGGGAGTATTTATGCTCGATAGTGGGTTCATGCCTCTAGTAATCTAGGGAAGTGACAGAAATCCCTAAGGTACTAGATGTGCTGTTGCTACTAGGGAGAAACTAGCAATCCTTTGTTCATAGAACAATCGTATTGTTTACTTTACACGCAATGCGTAATGAATTATCTGTTGCTTGCAACTTAATACTAGAGGGGGTTCGGATTGATAACCTGAAGGTGGATTATTAGTCATAGATGCAGTTGGATTATGGTGTATGTATAATGTTGTAATGCCCAATCAAATCTCATAGGAGTCAAGATGATTATTATATGCATGTATGCTTTCTCGATGTTTTTCAATTTCCCCGCTGTAATTTGTTCACCCAACATGTCATCTATCTTAAGGAGAACCACCACTAGTGAACTATGGACCCCGATCCTTTCTTTTACAATCAATCTACAACTATTTACTGTTTTCTGTTTACTTTCTGCAAGCTTTTACTTTCTTCCACACAATATGTTTAATCCTTTGTTTTCAGCAAAACCGGTGAGATTGACAACCTCACTCTAAGTTGGGGGCGAAGTTCTGTGGTTGTGTTGTGTAGGATTCCAAGTTGGAAACAACACCTTGGAGGTGTTTCCTTGCTCCTACTGGTTCGATAACCTTGGTTTCATAACTGAGGGAAAACTTGCCGCTGTGCTCATCATACCTTCCTCTTGGGGTTCCCCAACGAGCTCGATACATTTTGGGCCATCAATGATGCCTGCTTGTTGCGGTATTGTCACACGGATGAGTGCCCACAACTATTGCTTGGGCCTGTTGTATTTTTCACACTGGAGTTATAGGTCTGCTAGATGGTTGTGTTTTAGTGATGATCTTTGCATTCCCCTAGATTAGGATATCAATCCCGCTATAGATTCAGAGGTGATCACTCAACTACTCCTCATTGTCACTATTACAGGAATAATGTTTGGTAATGTAGCGAGTAAATAGTAATACTCTACTATGTTTTTTATTGTATTGTGGGCCCATGCCGGTTGAAAGACTGCCCAAAAATTTCATAGTTTATATAGTATTGTGTATGTGTTATTTGGGTTGGTGAATATGCTTTTGACGCTACTCTAGCCGTCCTCTTTTACTTGTTCCTGGATGCAACCTGCAACATTGCCACCCTAGATTAGTATATATTTAGTTATGATGTAAGTTGTTTGTGTTGGGGTCTGGAAGAGATGGGTTGTGACCATGCCTTGCTCATAGGTGGCTGCGCTTACTCGATAGTTAGAGTGCATTGTTTTTTAGCGGTAGATTCATTTTGTTTTCAGTTTGTACAATATGCCGCTGCATTCATATTTTTTTTAACAAAACAGGCAAGTTTGCCCCATTTTATTTAAAAAAGTCGAAGAGAATTGACCGGTTCATTTGCAGGGGAACCGGCCGAAAACCCGTACAACTGCACCAATCTCGTCATGGAACACGACCACATTGGGCACGCCACCACGGCCAACCTGGCTACCCAAATGAAACACAAACACACAAGAAAGACCCACATCAAGGTTGCCACATAGCATCATCGTCATCACTCCTCTGCGAGCCAGCGACTTCGAATTCGCTAGAGACTTCCAAGACAGAACCTCCGAGACGGTGTCGGATACCATGTCGGCCTATGCCATCGATTGGCCACACGTGCCAAGGAGAGACAACTCCAACTCCGACGACGAGCTTCACAAGGGAATTATGTTGATCTTGCACCGACTGAGTACCTGCAAAGATCACCGGCGGCCGGTCATCGTCACCGCCTGGACACGCTCCACCGTAGCTCCGACTCCACAACAACACAGTGAAGCAGGAGAACCCATCGGACACACCGGGAAAACCAACTACCGAAGATCAGCCGCGACCCGACCTCCGGTCGAGGCATCATCTTTGTCAAACTTCACCCTTAGACCTAGCAAAGCTTTCCAGCAACAAACCTCCTTCACCGAACCCTGGTTGTAGGCTACTCCGAGACGATGCCCCCAAGAAGGTAAGAGACGCAGAAGCGCCCCCAACGCCCGATCCCAAATCTGAGGTATCCCTCCGGAGTCAAGGCCACAGGGGAGGGACGAGCACACCTCACAATGATGCTTCCATGAAAGTATGAGACACCCTCGGGCATCACCATCGCCGGCTCCGACCAACGCGGAGCTAAGATTTATCTCGGATATGCTCAACAGCATCACCCTGAAATGGCCGCCCACGAGCCACCACCATGCGCGCCAAAGCCCGCCGCCCATCGCCTCGCCGAAGACAGCTCGCACCACGAGGCCGAGAACGCCATCACACCACCGAGCTGCCACTAGAGCACTGAGTCGCAGCACAACGCAACGCAACGGAGCCCTCACCACACTACCAACCCTGACAGCACACCACCACCAACGCTGCCCCCTCCCGCTCTTCTAGCTTCACCGCACCCTCAGTACATCGCCGTGACGAACCATCACGGTAGCACAGCCCACCGAGTCGTGGCCCTGGGAGCCCAGATCGGGGCCAGATGGGCCCAAGCAGCCTCCATAGAAGCCAGGAGCGCTAATGGCTCAATGCACGGCGCCTAGAAAAATGCTTGTTGGCGGTTGATGGCTCAATGCACGGCGCCCAGAAAAGTGCTGGTGCAGTGTTGATGCAGAGCTCGTTGGGAACCCCAAGAGGAAGGTATGATGAGCACAGCAGCAAGTTTCCCTCAGTATGAAACCAAGGTTTAATCGAACCAGTAGGAGCAAGGAAACACCCCAAAGGTGTTACTAGCTGAGCCTTGGCAGGGCGCACTACCGGTGCTAGTAGCAACGTGGAGACCTGCACAACACAACCACAGAACTTTGTCCCCAACTTGCGATGAGGTTGTCAATCTCACCGTGTTTTGCGGAAAACAAAGGATTAAACGTATCGAATGGAAAGAAGTAAAAGTTTGTAGAAAGTAAACACAAAGCAGTAAAAGATTGTAGATTGTATGTAAAAGACAAGGACCGGGATCCATAGTTCACTAGAGGTGGCTCTCCTTAAGATAGATAACATGCTGGGTGAACAAATTACAGCGGGGCAATTGAGAAACACCGAGAAAGCAATACATGCATATACTAATCATCTTGACTCCTCTGAGACTTGATTGGGCATTACAACATAATACATAGACCGCCATCCAACTGCATCTATGACTAATAATCCACCTTCAGGTTATCATCCAAACCCCCTCCAGTATTAAGTTGCAAGCAACAGATTATTGCCTTACGAACTGCGTGTAAAGTAAACAATACGATTGTTCTATGAACAAATGATTGTTGTTTTCTCCCTAGTAGCAACAACACATCTAGTACCTTAGAGATTTCTGTCACTTCCCCAGATTACTAGAGGCATGAACCCACTATCGAGCATAAATACTAACTCTTGGAGTTGCTAGCATCTACTTGGCCAAGATTGCTACTAACAACGGAAAGCATGCAAGATCTCAAATAACAAAGACATGATATAATCAATAATCAATCTAAAATAGCATCTCAATATCCATCATATCCCCGCAAACACAACATGTATGATTACAAATAGATGATCTTGATCATGAACGGAGCTCACAAGATCTAAACATGAAAGCACAAAGGAGTAGAACCAACTGTCGTGGTGGTGTCACGGCAGATGCCATGGATAGGCTGAAGGTGGGGACTAATATGCGCTAGGGGAATCCAGGGAGGGATAGTAGAGTGATTCTCTACACAGAAGCTTTGTATTGATGTTCAGTCTCCAAGACTACAAGTGCTCCTCGAGCTGTTTTGACTAGAGGAGGAAGAAGAAGCTCTCTTACTCTTGCCTATTGACCAGTCCCAGAACCCTAGACCCACAAGTATTTTCCTTGCTATGTATCCGAAAAAGACCCAACCCCCTTACCAGAACCCTAACCCCCCTTATATAGGGGTGGTTCGGTCCTAGCCTAGGGCATACGTGGGGGCATATTCCTAAGAATATGCCGCCTCCCAAATTAGTAACCCGACAGGGGTGCTTTTCCCCCACGTCACTCTTGCTTTAGCGCGTTACCTCTGCAGCGCCTGCGTTAGCCGACGTGAGCGTCGTCACCCTTGTCGGCCACGACCCTGTGGTCCTGCCCTTGCTTTATTCGCTCATCTAGTACGCACCGGGCCTTCTTTTTGACCATAGATATTCCTTCCTTCTCCTAGAAGCCAAACGACGATCCGGATCACAGTTGATCCGGCCACACCTGTTCCTGCATATAAGCTAGACAAGTGCCTCCGACTCACTCCTTGAGTCGGACGAGACAATGTTAGGCGACCTCCCTGGTCCGGGTTACTCCGTGATCCGGCCTGCCTTGAGGTGACTTGGCCAGCATCCGCTTTGACCTTGCCGAAACTCGGCTAGCTCGGCCCTTATACCCCGGAGTGACCCTACCCGGGGTTATCCCCCCAACATTAGTCCTCGAAGCTGGTGCGGCCTTGGCGGCCTTGGTCGCTAAGGCCACATCAGTTTCATTCGTATCCAAGCTTCGGACGTTTATTTCCGGGTTAACTTTTTGTCTCGGATTATATGGATTTACGTTCCCTTCGCACGCTCCAAGTTTTCACTTGCCGGCCGGGTCATCACTTTGGCTCGGATCGTTTGGTTTTACTTTCCCTCCGCACGGTTCAAGTTTTCACTTGCCGGCCGGGTCACCACCGTGGCTCGGATCCGGGCCTTGCTTCCTTCTCTCGTACGCCAACCCACGTAACGGTTAATCATTACGTTGTCTTATTTTAAGGGCCTGCGCAGTAACCGCCGCAGTAAATGTCAGCGATTACTGTGCGAGGGTTACGTCACGTCTGTTTCCTCGTTTACCGCAACTGCACGTCGTGTCATTGGATCACATTTACTCTACGGCCCCCGGTGTGGCTCCTCTCTGATTGGTTGATGCTAGTGATACATGGCCACATCATGTGGTCTTCCTGCACAGCACGATCCCACCCGTTGATGACTGGGGGTGGTTAAATAGGGGAGGGGCGCGCTCCTTAGAACTTTTCCATCTTCGCGGCCCCTCGCCTGTTCCTCTTCTTCTTCCTCGCAACCGTGCTGCCGCCAGTGCCCGTCGCAGCAGCGCCGCCGCCGCATTTTCTTTGTTTCTCCGCATCGCAATCCCGCTGCGCCTCTGTTCAGCCACGGGTCCTTGTCAGTCTAGACCGCAGAGTTCCGCCGCCGCCAGCTCCAGCGAAGACACCGGAATTGAGATGACGGAGGAAGAGCTCGCCGTTGTTGAACAGGATATGGAGGAGGACGCCGACGGTGGATCATGGGCGCGTGGGCTCCTGGTCTGCGAGACGACATCTCTTGGTTTCACTGACCCGGCGCATCCCCGCCGGCGTCGCTGCTCGTCTTCCCTCCTCGGAGCTGGACCCCTCACCCAATCCGGGCGAATTTGTTGTTTTCTTATCCCATTTCCAATGAGGATTCGGGCTTCTAGTGAGTGATTTCTTCCGAGACTGGATCCGGACCTATCACTTGCAACCACATCATCTCCCGGCGAACGCCATCACCTCTCTGTCGCTGCTTTCTTCGATTGAGGGCTACACCGGCTATGGCCTCACGGAAGGAGCTGTGGATCCAGTTCTTTGGCCTCCGTCGCAACGTGGTCCCCAACATCCACGTCGAGTCGGAGGACAAACAGCTAACTCAGTTCGGAGCTGCCTCGATCTCGCCCCGGAGGTCTTCAATCTTTCCCCGGGTCACCGGGCTTGACTCCTGCAAAGGGTGGGCCCGGACCTTCTTCTACGTCCGGAAGGAAGGCACGGAAGATTTGATCCGGTTGCTGCCCTATGCTTCGGGTCCCCCTGACACGGATTTTTGGGAGGAGGTTGCCAGGAAGCCTACAACCCTGGCCAACCAAGTGAACAAAAGGTTTGCGGAGCTGAAGAAGCTCGGATTGCGCAACGAGGATGCCATGATCACATTCGTGCGCAACCGAATCTCTCCCCTTCAGCGGCGCACTCACAAGTTGTGCCATATGAGCTTTAGTCGTGACCCCAACCGAACCTCCTCATTCATGTTGAGCAATATGGAGATCTTCCGCCGGGTCAAGGCTCTTTTCACCACCCATAAGGACTTCTCCGCCGAATGGACATGGGGAATCGAGCATTACTGCCGCGACAGGCTCCCTCCCGTGGTAAGCTTCGCGGGGTAAACTTATCTCGGATCAATTTCATGTCGGCTCTTATCACATTCTTGACTTTGCTCCTTGTGCTTTTTTCTCAGCTGTTTCCAAAGAACCTCGAGGATGGCCCGGATCCGACCCTTAAGTGGGCCCCGGACCGAGAAATTTCGGACGAGGAGGAGCCGGACCAGGAGATGTTCCTCCCCACACCCGATGCCACCAGACGACCCAGCGGTAAATTCTCTTCTCTTAGAGATTGGCCCGACGATGAGGATGACTCGGATATCGATGTGATTGATCCTGTTGAGGCTGTCCCTCTTTCTTTTGCTTACCCGGCATCATCTAACCCCGGTGGGCACATCAACGAGGATCCTCCCCTTGCCATGGGCGAACCTGCTCCAGCGGCGTCAAAGAAGAAACACGGAACCGCGTCGAGTTCTTCTTCCGGACCTTCTCAGCCTTCCAAAAGGCAAAAGAAGGCCGGAGACAAGACTGCCTCCAAACGGGTAGGCAAAGCCCCGGCAAGGAGGGCCCGGAAACCTAAGGAGGCTAAGACCTCGGATGTGTAAGTTCTTTTTTTCTTTTTTTACTGCGGAACACACTTCTCCCTGCTTCGGGGTAATTTCACTCCTGACATTATTTTCTCTTGCAGGGCTCCTGTGGAGGTCCCTCAGAGCGGATCGAGCATCTCCTCCCCTCTTCGGTCTAGTCTTTCCCCTCCCTGTGACGACGAGTCACACCCGCTGAGCCCCATTCCGGAAGGCTTTGCGGCCGCTCCGGGTTCCGCAGTACCTCCTTCAGAGGGACGCGACCTTGGATCGGGAGGGGTCGGATCGGCCGAGGCGATGGCGTCTGGCACTTCGGCATTGCCGCAACCAGCAACAATTAAGTCTACCGCAACTCCAACCCCAGCAGCAGCTCCAGCACCAGCCACCGAACCAGCGCCTGTCCCGGTTCCGAAGAAACCAACAGCAGCTCCAACGCCAGCCACCGAAGCTCCTGCGCCAAGCTCATCTGCCTCGTCCGAGTCATCTCAAGCTCGGTGAGGACCCACCCCAGCGGTTTCCGGGGGCAAATCCACTGCGGTCACTTCCTCCCAGCAGGCCAAAGGCAAATTCACCTCCACCGAGGCTGGGCAGCGAACCTTGTCGTCGATGCTTCCAAAGAAGAAGTCATCAGGCTCGACGGATCCTTCCGCCGAGCCAGCTGATTCACAGCAGATGGTTCTTCACACCAGCTCGGCTCTTGCCCTGATTGAAAGGAAGGAAGCTCACGCCAAGGGCTTGGTGGCACCTCACATGCCCACTGGCGAACGGTACCCTCCGAGCCTCATCGAGTTTGTCATGAACTGGAATAAGGCGGAGTTCGTCTACAACGACGATCTCCCGGAAAAGTTCAGCCCAGTTGAATTTTCCGCTCAGATGAATACCGCCGCCAAGGACATTAACCTTGCTGGGCGTATGATGGAGGTATGTTGTTTCTTCTTTACATGCTGTAGATAATAACCATTAGTCCCCGAGCCTCCGGCGGAGTAACCTGTTATTCGGCCGGATGCTCCTTAGAAGATTAACGTAGCTGCGTGTAAACTTCAAATATGTACATACCTAGAGCCGGGTTAAGGTCCGCTTGGCCCGGATCTTGTATACTTCGAATATGCACACACCTAGAGCCGGGTTAAGTTCCGCTTGGCCCGGATCTTGTACACTTCGAATATGCACATACCTAGAGCCGGGTTAAGTTCCACTTGGCCCGGATCTTGTACACTTCGAATATGCACATACCTACAGCCGGGTTAAGTTCCGCTTGGCCCGGATCTTGTATACTTCGAATATGCACCGAACTCACTTTACACGCCTGTGCCTTTGTCAGGTAACCACCAACCGTCGGAGCGCCGAGTTTTAGCTACCGCTGATACCCATAAGATCTTATACAAGAAACACGTTGCACTTGGCGTGGAGAATGAAAAGAGAGGTAATTTCCTCCCTTAACACCTCACCATTTTGTTTGCTTCTGCCGGATTACCCTCCTTATTCGGTTTTTTGTAGCTGGGGTGGAGGCTGAAAACAAGATTATGCGAAAAAACTTGGAGGAAATCCGAGGTATGTCCTCTTTCGGCCAACATCACTGGTTTCTATTCTTTCTTTTCTTGGCTCAAGAATATTCACTCCTCGGCTTTGCCGGGTCAACACACCATTTTAGCATCGCTTGAGGATATTGTGCCCGTGCCTGATATGATGCTGCATTTTCTCGAACAAGCAGGACAGCATCAAGCCGAGATGAAGAAGAAGGACGATGAGCTTGCCCTCCTCCGGACCAAGGATGGCGAGATAGCCAAACTCAAGGCCGAGATGGAGAAGATGAAGGCCCAACACAAAACCGAGCTCCAGAAAGTTGTCCAGAACTTCACCGAAGAGCGTGAGCTCTTTACCCTTCAGATCTCCAAGGACCAGGATCTGCTCAAGGAATCCGAAGTCCGGCTTGGGTCGGTGCTCGCCGAGCTTGAACAACTTCGGCAGAGACACGATAGTTGTATCCAGGAGTTGACCCGGATCCATCACCATATCTCACGTAAGTTTCTTTTTCGTGCCCGACGCAGTTTTCCGGGTTAACTCATATGCCGGTGCTTCAGCATCCTCCCTCTCCCTATTTTCAGATAATTTTCCGGAGGGTACTGCTATCGCCAGCGCTGCCGTTGCCAAATTTCGCCAAGAGAGGGGTACCCCCATTGCTCCTGATGGTGAGAGTATCCCTTTAGACCTAGAGGACCTGTTGGTTAGCGTGTCAGCCCGGGTGAAAACTATCAAGAACTATGGAAAGGATCTCCTCGACGTTGCGGTCCGGATCTTCAACGCATTCTGGCCAAGCGAGGACGCTCCGGAAAGGATCACACTTCTTGCGGAAAAGCTAATGGAGATTGAGACTCAACTCGACCTCTGGAGGGAATCCGCCGGGCGGGCCGCGGCAGATACCCTTCTCCATCATATCCTTTCATGGTTCGAGAAAATCGATCTGAGCCTCCTCACCCATCGGCGCACCGGATCCAAATGGACCGATGATCTGGAGTGGGTAGCTCAGCGCCAGGCTTGCGCCTATAGCCTCATCGAATATTCTCCAGTCCATGACTGGGTTGAGGGGTCGAGCTTTCTAGACTCCGGCGAGGAGGAGCATATGGAGAACACGGAGGATGGGTCGGGCGATGATGGAGAAGATGCTGCTTCAGATATTGAAGACAGTGATGACGATGCCGAACTTTGTCCTCCTGCCGCTCCCTAGTTGAAAAAACTTGAAAATTTATCAAATCCCCGGTATGCCGGGTGCAATTGTATGTTGAATACCTAATATTTTGCTACTATGCTTGTATGCTGGATTAACTTGGGCGTAGTCCCCGAGTTTCAGTTTCTTGTTCGTCCAATTCTCCGGCTCGATCCGTGTCTACCTTGATTCGGTTTTACGACTTACGAACCCGAGCTTCAAGAATCATTTTAACAATACTAAGAAACTTTGAGGCTCGGCTCAAAATAATTCAACAAAATAGCTTGAAAGTAAATACGGGGTTAGTCGAAACAAACGTTAGCTGGAATAGGATCGTTTCCTTAGTAGTTTTTCATGTGCTACGCAATTCCAAACTTGTTCCCTTGCTCGCCATGAAGCCAATTCTTGTTGGACAGCAGCAAGTCGAAGGGTTTGGGTTTTTGGTGCTCACACATTACTAAACCAGGTTTAAGCGAAACGAGTCATTCCGGCTAACGCATAAAAAGTAACAACAATCATTTATTAAGGCGCCCCGAAGTTATCGCCGAGGCTCCGCTATTTCATTGAGAGGCTCATTGCCGACATACATACCGACATATGAGGATGACTCGGGTACATACACTCTTTAGCTAAGTGTAGAACGGACGAAGTAGTGCTACATTCCACGGTCGCTTGGATTCCTCTCCGGACCTGTCCGCCTTGCTCTTTTCCTGTGGCTTTGCATCTATGAGATAGTAAGAGTCATTGTGCAATGCTTTGCTCACGATAAATGGTCCTTCCCAAGGGGGGATAATTTATGCATGCTAGTGGTACGCTGTACCAACCGGAGCACCAGATCGCCTTCCCGGAAGACTCGGGGGCACACTTTCCGGCTATGATAGCGTCGGAGATTTTGCTGATATATGGCGGATCCGACATGGCCGCTTCTCGCTTCTTCCAGCAGATCAACATCATTTTGCCGGGCTTCATGCACTTCGCTTCGTGGTATTGGGTGACCCTAGGCGAATCATGCTCTATGTCCGGTAATACAGCTTCTGCCCCATATACCAGAAAGAACGGCGTGTAGCCTGTTGATCGATTCGGAGTTGTTCTTAAACTCCACAATACCGCTGGTAGTTCTTCTATCCAGCACCCCGCTGATCTTTGCAACGGCTCAATGAGCCAGGGTTTTATCCCGGATAGCACTAATCCGCTGGATCTTTCCACTTGTCCGTTCGATGCGGGGTGGGCTACCGAGGCTATGTCGAGTCGGATTTTCTTATCTCGGCAGAATCGTGCAAATGCTCCTTCAGCAAAATTGGTGCCGTTATCAGTTATGATACTGTGAGGATAACCGTATCTCAAGATGATGTCTTTGAGAAATGTCACAGCTGTAGCTCCATCACACTTTCTTATAGGCTTCACTTCGATCCATTTTGTAAATTTGTCCACCATGACCAGAAGGTGCGTCATGTTCCCTTTGGCTGGTTTGAACGGGCCAACCATATCCAAGCACCACACAGCAAATGGCCATGTAATTGGTATGGTTTTGAGTTCCGACATAGGCATATGTGTCTTGGTGGCATATCTTTGGCAACCATTGCATTTTCTCACCAGATCCTCCGCTTGCTCCAAGGCGCTTGGCCAGTAAAATCCATGCCGGAATGCCTTTGCCACTAAGGCCCGGGATGAGGCGTGATGCCCGCATTCTCCTTGGTGTATATCTCGGAGGATGTCAAGTCCTTCTTCCGGATCAACGCACCGCTGGAGGATATTGGTTACACTCCGCTTGTACAGCTCGGAATTGATGATTGTGTAAGCTTTGGCTCTCCGCTGAGTTTGCCTGGCTAGCACTTCCTCAGTGGGTAACGCTTCTATCTTTCAAGAATTGGTATATAGGCAGCGCCCAAGCTGGTACTGCTCTCGCCGGGAACATCTCCTCATCAATTTCCATCCGATCCACCGCATAACTTCAGCCGGATCACGCAGAACAGTCCCCTGGTCTGGTGAGGTAGTCCCGGTTTGCCGAGATAATCCTCGGTTTGCCGAGGTAGTCCCCGGTTCGCGACTACTTCCCGTCAATGTTCATGGGCTCAGCTCGATTCCGCTTTTCGGGACATAAATTGAATCGGTTCAGGACGGCACGATAGATGGCTTTACGAGGTGCTCCAATGCAACACCCGTGGAATTTCACCGGGTCGAGCGAGCTTCGACAAAGATGTCGGCAGCTTCATTTTCCACGCGAGGTACATGATGAAACTTCGCATCCCTCAAAGTAACCCGAGATTTTCTGCACATGGAATCAGATAATGCCATGTTTGGATCCGTATGCCCCACACTCCGGACACTTGTCAGACATTAGATCCGAGTCGCCAAAGCAGATTATTTGACGATGCCAATTTCCTTTGCCACTTTTAGACCATGCACAAGAGAGCCTCGTGCTGGCGACATTGTTTGATGCCGAAATGGATCTGCAACACGATTTGAGCTGATCCTTCTTTGGCAGGTAAGCACAACCCGCACCTAATCCGCTTTGGTCTTCGATCCGTCAAGTGCATCCTCCAGAGTTCGGATCCGTGGCGGTGGTTCAGATTGTACCGCCCAATCCATTTAAAAAGTCCGCTACAGCTGGGACTTGATCGCTTCTTCTATCAGACATGCCAGATGGTGCTAGCTCAATTGCCCATTTCGCAATTCTGCCATTCGCATCTTTGTTACCCATTATCTCGGATATGGGGCTTCATATCACTTTGATGGGATGCTCCTCAAAGTAGTGCTTTAACTTCTTTGCCGCCATATAAACTCCAGATGCCACCTTTTGAAAATGCGGGTAGTTCTGTTTTGAGACGCATACAATACCTCGCTCAAGTAATACATCGCCTCTGACCGACTTACCCTCTTCATCTCGCTCCACTACAATCACCGCACTTACAACTCGGTTGGTTGCGGCTATGTAGAGCAACATTGGCTCCTTCGACGGTGGAGAGGCTAACACGTGCAAAGGGCCAACATCTTTTAAGTGGGCAAAGCTTCATCGCTCAAGCGTGTCCAAATGAATTTATTTGATTTTTTCATGAGTTGGTAGAGAGGTTTTTTCCCTAACCGACATACAAACCGGCTCAACGACGCCAGGCATCCGGTGAACTTCTGGACGTCGTTGAGACACTTCGGCAGCTCCATTCGTTCGATGGCTCGGATCTTAGTTGGATTAACCTCGATACCTCGGCTAGAGACGAGAAATCCGAGTAATTTCCCAGCCGGGAAACCGAAGGTACATTTCTCCGGGTTAAGCTTCATCCGGAATCTCCTCAAGTTCGCGAATGTTTGCCTTATGTCGTCAAGGAGCGTTGCGCTTTCCTTGGTCTTGATAACCACATCGTCCATGTAAACTTGCACATTTTGACCTATTTGGTCGTGCAGACATTTTTGCATACACCTTTGGTACGTTGCTCCTGCGTTTCGTAAACCAAACGGCATAGTGCGATAGCAATAAGCCCCGTACGGGGTAATAAAGGCAGTTTTTATTTGATCGTCCGGGTTCAGGGGTCAATAAATGACAACAGTTCACATCCCGCGGTAGAGTCGATGACCTATCCTCGGCAGCGGAAATGGATCTTTCGGACATGCCTTGTTCAGGTTCGTGTAATCGATACACATACGCTAAACCACTGCCACGTTCGGATCATCCTTCTTCTTTTCTACCAGTACCGGATTAGAGAGCCAATCCGGATATAGCACTTCCATGATAAATCCTGCTGCTAGCAACCGAGCTATCTCGTCACCAATGACCTTTCTCCTATCCTCGGCGAAGCGTCGAAGAGGCTGCTTCACCGGCCTTGCTCCGGGTCTTACATTCAAAGAGTGCTCGGCCAACTCCCTCGGAACACCTTGCAAGTCCTGTGTGGACCAAGCAAAAATATCCCGATTCTCACAGAGGAAGTTGACGAGATCGCTTTCCTATTTGTCAGTTAATCCGGCCCCAATTGTCACGGTACGCTTCGGAAACATGTTATCCACCGGTATCTTCTTGGTGTCCTTCGCGGCTTGAAATGAAACGCTTCCATGCGGGTTACTTAACGCCGGCATATACTGCTGCGCGGACCGAGCTAATGCCATCACTTCTTGGATTTTTCTTTTCTCTTGGGCAATTACGAGTGACTCGGCTAGGTTAGACCCGGCTGAAGCGCACTCAATAGAACGTCGGAAATCCCCAACGATAGTAATTGCACCATTTGGCCCGGGCAACTTCATCTTCAGATAACTAACGTGGCAACTTGCCATGAATTTGCCCAGCGCTGGTCTCCCGAGCAATGCATGATACGCGCTCTCCAGGTTTACCACTTCGAACTCCAGATTTTCGGTTCGGCAGTTATCCCTTGTACCGAACAGCACGTCGACCCGGACTTTGCCTATGGGTTCGCAGGATATGCCGGGCACGATACCGTGAAAAGTTGTTCTCGTAGCCTGGAGCATGTTCTCCGAGATGCCCAACTTGTGCATCGTATCCGCATACATGATGTTAATGCTACTGCCATTGTAGATCAGTACCTTGGAGAACCTCACATTAATGTTTGGTCCAATGAACGTCGGATCCAACACTAGTGCATACGAGCCCGGACTTGGCATAAGCTTGGGGTGATCTTTGACGCTCCAGGTAATTTCCTGGTCCGACCAAGACATGTACCTCGTCACTGCGAGCATAACCGCGTTAACCTCCATATGTCGGCGCTGCAAGATCTTCCTATCTGCTTTTCATTGTGAACACACAATAGCTCTGGTTATGTTCCTCGTACTCATTTCTTCCCTCGCTTCGAGTACCTCCGATCCGGTTGTTGCTGGTTTCTATCCGATGCACCGTGCATCCCTTCTCTCATCGTTGTCATACCTCGGCGGAGGGGAGGCAACATCAGTTGCTGCGGTTTGCTCCGGAGAGCAATTGCTACCGGGTAACTCTGCCGAGGTTGATCATTCCGAGGTGCCCGAGCATTCCTCGAACCACCTTGTTCTATCTTGCGATCCACTCACATTGTCTCGTCGTGTGACCCGCCGGGCTGCTCGGATTTGGCGTGTGAAACTTGCAGCTGGTCCAACATTGACTCGGTAGGTATACCTCGACGATCTTTCTTTCTTGCCATTGCTTCTTACGCTCCGAGTCCACGTTTTCTTGCCATCGCTTCGAGGAGTCCATTGCCCTCCCGCTTTCACGGCGTTGGTTGCTCCTCGCCCGGGCTGATCTTGATTCACGGCCACAACTTGTTGCGAGCCATATCGATGATCCGCCCACCGCCTCCTTTTCCCCTGTAATCGTTCCTCCGGATGACCCAGATCCGCCCTCGGATAGTACTCCTCATTTGACTCGCTTGACGCGATCCTAGGTTGAGTTGGATCACCCAAAGCATAAGAATCCGCGATCCGGATCATCTCGCCAATGTGACTGCATTTTCCTTGCAATTTCATCCACAACTCGCTACCATATCTACATCCTTGTGCGAACCATGCTATAGCCTGTGACTCTATGACTCCCTCACACGAATTTCTCATGGTACACCACCGGGTCAAGAATTCACGATCCGTTTTGTTAGATCTCTGCTTGCACATTGCCAGGGTCTGCGGTCTGTTCGGTCTCGATACGACATTTGAGAAGTTGCTGATGAACATCTCTTCAAAATCTATCCAGCAGTTGATGCTTCCGGGTGGCAAATTATTCAGCCAAACCCTAGCTGGACCTTCCAACATTTGGGGTACATATCGTACAGTCCACCTCAAGTTGCCAGTTGCAATTTTCACAGCTGTTGTGTAGTTTATTAGCCAATCCTCCGGCTTTGTACTTCCGTCATACGTCTTCGTGCCCACGGTAATTGGAAATTGCATCTGGCGGTTCTTCATGATCCGGGATCCGGCACGCTGGACCCGGAGGACCTTGACATTCGATCTGTTCGACCTATACAAAGCGGTCTAGTTTTAGCCTAGCGCCATCCGCATCAAATCTACGCTTCCCAATCTCGACCCTATCACATGATAGTCCGTCTTGCGATCCGCATTCATCATCTCCGAGTCTCCATCATTGTATCGGTTTTGCTCCGTTGTGGTCCTCTGTTGCATACCATGGCGGCATTTTGCTCTTGCCTTGGTGCATTCTAGGCGTGATTGCCGCTCCCGCCGAGTTTCGCTGTCCGGCATTGCCGTTGGCAGCATTCCCTTGACCGGCATTGCCTTGGTCATGGTTACCTCGGCTTACACTTCGTCGATCGTCGTTTTTCCGTACCCCTTTTTCCTTTCCCGCACGCTTTGGGTCGTACGGAACGATCTGCTTGTTCCGTCTGGCCGAGGTTACTACCTCTTCTCTTCTAGGGCCACCATGAGGCGATGATGCGGCTCCAGCGGATTTCTCCGGGTTACCCATCACCGATTGGATGATTTTAGAAGCTCCAACTCTCTCCGGATTACTTCTCAACAGCTCCTCATTCTACATGTTCGCGATCCGAACCAGCTCGTTAACCCGGTCTTGCTGTCTTTGGCGAGCTTCACCCGTCAGACCCTCTAGCTCGGACGCCGCGGCATCTGCTGCTCTGAGGTTCTTCGCCGGGGTACTATACTTCGGCAACCCCACAGACAGATAGTTTTCCGACCCTTCTGGTCCATCATCACCCTCTCAGTTCATCTCGCTTATGAGGTTTCTCCCTTTTACCCTCACTGCATCAACCTTGTTCGCTTTCGCGTACTCACGCAGCGTCATGTTCAACGACTACTGAGCCGCAGCTATCTTCTTTGCGCCCTCCAGTATCTTTCGCCGGGTCTCCTCTAGCTCGGCCTGTGCCTGAGCCGGATCTACCACTGCTGCCACCGGGTTAGCCAAGCTATCCATAGCTTCCCTCAGCATGTTCTCGGGCCTCTCTAGCGGAGGACCCCTAGCTTTCCTTGGTGCCTTGGGTGTTGCCCCCGGGTCTGGCGCTGGATCCCTACTCACGCCCGCGCTCGATGCGGTCATCATCACCTCTGCATGGCCCGGGGAATGGGCGATACACGCCCCGCGAGCCACAGTGAGGGGTGGTTCCCCCGCATCGACGACGCGACGCGGATGAACGCCAGACACGTCCACGGCAACATAGACCTTGTGCGCGCCGAGCTTGACGAAGACGCCGTTGCGCGGAAGGGGGCGCGTGCCGAAGCAGCCAATATTGTCGCTGACGTAGTCCAGCGCACCGAAGCGCTGAACGAGCCCGGAGACAATGCGTTCACCGGTGCCGATGAAATTTCCCGTCCGGATCTTCACCCCTGCTAGCGTCGCTAGCTCCACGATGGGCGCCAACTGTCATGGTGGTGTCACGGCAGATGCCATGGATAGGCTGAAGGTGGGGACTAATATGCGCTAGGGGAATCCAGGGAGGGATAGTAGATTGATTCTCTACACAGAAGCTTTGTATTGATGTTCAGTCTCCAAGACTACAAGTGCTCCTCGAGCTGTTTTGACTAGAGGAGGAAGAAGAAGCTCTCTTACTCTTGCCTATTGACCAGTCCCAGAACCCTAGACCCACAAGTATTTTCCTTGCTATGTATCCAAAAAAGACCCAACCCCCTTACCAGAACCCCAACCCCCCCTTATATAGGGGTGGTTCGGTCCTGGCCTAGGGCATACGTGGGGGAATATTCCTAAGAATATGCCGCCTCCCAAATTAGTAACCCGACAGGGGTGCTTTTCCCCCACGTCACTCTTGCTTTAGCGATGTTGCCTCTGCAGCGCCTGCGTCAGCCGACGTGAGCGTCGTCACCCTTGTCGGCCACGATCCAGTGGTCCTGCCCTTGCTTTATTCGCTCATCCAGTACGCACCGGGCCTTCTTTTTGACCAGAGATATTCCTTCCTTCTCCTAGAAGCCAAACGACGATCCGGATCATAGTTGATCCGGCCACACCTGTTCCTGCATATAAGCTAGACAAGTGCCTCCGACTCACTCCTTGAGTCGGACGAGACAATGTTAGGCGACCTCCCTGGTCCGGGTTACTCCGTGATCCGGCCGGCCTTGAGGTGACTCGGCCAGCATCCGCTTTGACCTTGCCGAACCTCGGCTAGCTCGGCCCTTATACCCCGGAGTGACCCTACCTGGGGTTATCCCCCCAACACCAACCATCTAGCTACTACATGGATCCGTAGTCCAAGGATGAACTACTCACGCATCACACCAGAGGCTTGCATGGTGATGAAGAAGGCCTCCAGGGTGAATTCCCCTCTCTGGCAGGGTGCCGGGAAGAGCTTCCGATCCCTCCCGATCTAGGGATGGAGATGACGGCGGCTACAGACTCTTTCGTGGATTTTTGATCGGGTACTTAGGGTTTTCGTCCCGAGGGAAATATATAGGCGGAAGTAGAGGCCGAGGGGGTGCCGGGAGCAGCCACACCATCCCCTGGCGCGGGTCAGGCCTGGCTGCTCGGCCAGGTGGTGTGGTGGATCCATGGCCCTTCTCCGTCTCGTATTCTGGCACTTGATCCCTTCCGGAAAAATAGGCACTTTGGCTTTTGTCCCATCCAATTCCGAGAATATTCATTTTCTAACTTTCCTAGAACCAAAAACAGCAGAAAATAGGCAGCTGTCACTGTGGCTCTTGTTAATAGGTTAGTCCAGGAAATCATATGAAAAGTACTCCAAAGTTGGAAAAAAACACAAGAAAGTGGATAAAACCAAGCATGGAACATCAAAAATTATAGATACATTTGCAATGTATCAACATCCCCAAGCTGAACTCCTGCTCGTCCTCGAGTAGGTAAGTGATAAAAAGAAAGAATAATTTTTGAGGTGACATGCACCATCAAAGACTTGATCAAAGTATTTGTAAAACATTCAAAGCTGGGATCATAGTACTTCAATCATAACATGAAAGACAAGGTTCTAGCAAAAAGAAACTATGATGCAACATGAAAAGGCACAAACAAAAGATTCATGAATAAAATGCTTTGCAAGACGTTTGTTTGTTTCACATAAAGAAAACATAGCATAATAGTATTCAACTTGTCCCTCAATAGAGTAGAAAATATAAATGCATAGGACACCTTCAAAGTTCATAAGAGTGACTAGATACAATAGTTTAAAACAAGCAATATCAAAGTATGCATCAATCAACTAGTCTTGGGACAATGCACATAGAACTAAGAATGGCCACTATGCTCTCAAAGTAAGTGCATAAAGATAGAAGGTGGAGACTCAATATAATGGTGGAAGAAAGGCCTTTTGTAAAAGGAAGTAGGGATTCAAGTCTCATAAAGAGCTTCCAAAAATTATGGTACTTGTAGCTTTCAGCTCTTATTGCCCCTATCATAAGCATCTTGAAGTGATTAAGGTTAAAGTGAACAAACTATGGTGTACATGCTTGACGAAGTATAAGTCAGAAATCTCATGTCCCTTGTATACGAGGGCCGCTCCTCATGCTACTCAAGTTTAGTCACCGGTAAGTTCTTGTCATCGTAAGTACATGTGTGTCATAGAGAACCGCCAACGGGGTACCCCTTGCCCGATGATACGGAAGAATCCCCATATCAAAATGACAAGGCAAGCAGACAACGAGCATCTCAGTTCTTCTTATTTACCATGGGAATATGGTGCTTTTTTCTCTCTTTCCTCTTTTCATAGTATCTTTTTTTTCTCTTTTCTCTTTTTTCTCAATATAGGACTCTTTTTTTCATAAGAAGAATGCTTCATAGACAGCTCATTATGGTTACGCTGCAGGTTTCCACCATGTCAGCATAGATTAGGCCAGTGGCCCCGACGTTTCTATAACACATATACATAACTCCATGGAATTACAAGCTCCCCTTTCATTTCACACCGACGACATCCATATACAAAAGAGCATGATATCAACTAGGTACAAGTACCAAGTGCAATGTTGAAAGTGTTCCCCATGAAAGCATGGTTCTGCTAATTCCCGACAAATAAGTGCAAGCATATACAACATATAAGACACAATGGTTCAAGTTTATTAAGGGCAAGAAAAGTAAAGTGTACCATCAAGTTCGTGAGAGCTTTAATCACTAGTTTTCTCATAACAAGTTTAATTTGGAAGGGAAACAAAAGCATGAATATACTTGGAATAGCATAAGCTAGTAGGTAGGTATGGTGGACTCTTTGGAATAACTTGGTTTAGGGAGTTGGATGCATGAGTGGAACTCATACTTTGTTGTGGAGGCAAGCAAAAGACTGGGAGCGACAAACTAAGAGAGCAATAATGGCCATAATCATGCAGAGCGACAAAACATCATTGATCAAAGCATAAAGTGATACTACAAGTTGAAAACTAAAGTATCATAAAGGCTATGGTGACTTGAGATAGTCATAACATGGTGTGAGCATGTGCCAAGTCAACCCAAATAAAGCATCAAAGGAGAATACCACTATACTATGCTTTAATATGCTAAAACAACGCATGATTCATCCAAGGCACATTAAGCAATCTCAATTGTTTATAAAAAGTCATGCTACAACAAAGAATACTAAGCATAAAGCCAAAACAATATCAAGCATGGCATGACAAAGCATAGGCCACAGTCAAAAACAAGCTCTCTTTACCACTTAAGCATGAACTTTCCTACTCTTTTCCAAACCAAACCAAACTATTTGCAAACCAATGCATGAAAGAGGGGGTCCAACCAATTTATTCAGAAAACCAAGCAAATGAAAAACCAAAATGAAAACAAAAAAGAAGACGCTCCAAGAACAACACAACCGTGCATGAAACAATAAAAATGAAGCGTTTGGAAGAAACCTGGGATTTTTATTGATGAAGAAGGGGATGCCTTGGGCATCCCCAAGATTTGACGCGTGTACTTCTTGGATATTTCTTGGGGTGACACGCATGGCATCCCCAAGCTTGAGCTTTAGTCCATCCTTCATCTTATTACTCATTCCTTCCATACACCTGAAAATTTTCCTTCATACAAAACTTCACATAATCTTTATTAGCAACATTAGTGCACTCAAGATAAATAAGTCTTAAGGTTCAGTTCTAAAACCAAATAAACTTCCATTAGAACACTAGATACTGTAGCACTTCCCTCAAAAAGCTCAATTCCCCAAAAGAACTCAAAAGGGAACCCACAAGAAGCAAATGCGGAAAATGGCAGAAATCTGTGAAAACAGACCAGCAGGTAAAGACGGACTTTTCGTAGACCTTCTGTTGCTCAAATAAAAAAGTGTTGAACTAACGAAAGTTAGATAACAACCTGGGGCAGAAGCACAAAAAATTCCAGATCAATACGACATACAGAGCTCTCTCACGAATTTTTACGGTGAAGCACAAAAATCTGTTTCGGGACAGCAACTTTCCCAATCATTACTTCACTCTCATTAGAGGTTACTCTTGGCACAAAAAGCAAATAAAAAGGATAAGGAGCGGTTATTACTGAAGTAATAACTTTCAAGACTCATCTAAAACTTTTGGGTTATCTCCCAATAAGTACTTTTCTTTAACGCCTTTAAGTTAGGCATGACAGCTTGAGAAGATGCTCACATAAAAAATATGAATTAAAGTAAAAGAGAGCATCAAGAAGCAAATTCAAAACACATTTAAGTCTAACCCACTTCCTATGCATAGGAATCTTGTAAGAAAATAAATCAAAGAAGCACATAGTAACAAGAATGGGTAGATAAAACAAGAGCAACTTCAAAACTTTCAGCACATAGAGAGGTGTTTCATTACCATGAAAACTTCTACAACCATATTTTCCTCTCTCATAATAATTGCCAGTAGACTCATGAATAAACTCAACAATATAACTATCACATAAAGCATGCTTTTCATGATCTACAAACACTAGAGCTTTATTATAAATATTTTCAAAAGAATCCATGAGAACATGACATTAAATCCTCCTTTGGTAAGCATGGGGGACAATCAAATAATATAAGGGGTAAAGAGTTACTCTCATTAGAAGGTAGGGATGGGTAGATCCATTCTTCCTCCTCTTGATCATCACTCTCCTCCTCTTTTTCATCCAATGAGCTTCCAGTTTCAGCAATTTCTTCTTCCATAGGCTCCTTGTAATTATCAAAGCAAAATTTAAGTATATCATAAACCTCATATTTATAAGGTGAATCATCAGTATTTTCAAGAAAACTAGCAAGTTCAAATGCGCCCTTCCAAGCAATAAATTCTTCAATTTGTTCCACATCATAAAATTCATAGTTTCCTTTAACATAAGAAGATATGGTATCATTATCATTATACTCACATTGAAAAGGGAGGTGTTTATACCTCCTACATCAACAAGATTTATCAAAGCAATAAGTAACATTGTAAGTAGAGCACACGTTTCTAGCAATGGTATTCAATTTATCAATTTGTTCCCATAAGTGTTTCCCTTTTTGTGACAAGCGGTGTTCCTTATAATAATATTTTTGTTCTTCCGTGAACCCACCATGCCAATAAAATTCAGTTTCAAAGAAACCAACCATTGATAGGAAGCATCACAAAGCAAGGCAATAATAGACCAACAACTATAGGAGACTAAATTTGTTTGTGTTTTTGATAAAGAAAGCAAACTAGTAGAACTAATTTTTTTTGTGTTTTTGAGAAAGAAACAAGCAAACAAAACAAAAAGAAACTAAGAAAAACAAAAATAACAAAGTAAAGAGATTGGTTATGAGGGACTCCTCTTGTGAAGATGTCCTTGACTCCCCGGCAACGGCGCCAGAAAAATGCTTGATGGCTCAATGCACGGTACCCAGAAAAGTGCTAGTGCAGTGTTGATGTAGAGCTTGTTGGGAACCCCAAGAGGAAGGTATGATGAGCACAACAGCAAGTTTCCCTCAGTATGAAACCAAGGTTTAATCGAACCAGTAGGAGCAAGGAAACACCCCAAAGGTGTTACTAGCTGAGCCTTGGCAGGGCGCACTACCGGTGCTAGTAGCAACGTGGAGACCTGCACGACACAACCACAGAACTTTGTCCCCAACTTGCGATGAGGTTGTCAATCTCACCTTGTTTTGCGGAAAACAAAGGATTAAACATATCGAATGGAAAGAAGTAAAAGTTTGCAGAAAGTAAACACAAAGCAGTAAAAGATTGTAGATTGTATGTAAAAGACAAGGACCGGGATCCATAGTTCACTAGAGGTGGCTCTCCTTAAGATAGATAACATGCTGGGTGAACAAATTACAGCGGGGCAATTGACAAACACCGAGAAAGCACTACATGCGTATACTAATCATCTTGACTCCTCTGAGACTTGATTGGGCATTACAACATAATACATAGACCACCATCCAACTGCATCTATGACTAATAATCCACCTTCAGGTTATCATCCGAACCCCCTCTAGTATTAAGTTGCACACAACAGATTATTGCTTTACGAACTGCGTGTAAAGTAAACAATACGATTGTTCTATGAACAAAGGATTGTTGTTTTCTCCCTAGTAGCAACAACACATCTAGTACCTTAGAGATTTCTGTCACTTCCCCAGATTACTAGAGGCATGAACCCATTATCGAGCATAAATACTAACTCTTGGAGTTGCTAGCATCTACTTGGCCAAGATAGCTACTAACAACGGAAAGCATGCAAGATCTCAATTAACAAAGACATGATATAGTCAATAATCAATCTGAAATAGCATCTCAATATCCATCGGATCCCCGCAAACACAACATGCATGATTACAAATAGATGATCTTGATCATGAACGGAGCTCACAAGATCTAAACATGAAAGCACAAAGGAGGAGAACCAACCATCTAGCGACTACATGGATCCGTAGTCCAAGGATGAACTACTCACGCATCACACCGGAGGCTTGCATGGTGATGAAGAAGGCCTCTAGGGTGAATTCCCCTCTCTGGTAGGGTGCCGGGAAGAGCTTCAGATCCCTCCCGATCTAGGGATGGAGATGACGGCGGCTACAGACTCTTTCATGGATTTTTGATCGGGTACTTAGGGTTTTCGTCCCGAGGGAAATATATAGGCGGAAGTAGAGGTCGAGGGGGTGCCGGGAGTAGCCACACCACCCCTTGGCACGGGCCAGGCCTGGCCCCGTGGCCAGGTGGTGTGGTGGCTCCCTAGCCCTTCTCCGTCTCGTATTCTGGCACTTGATCCCTTTCGGAAAAATAGGCACTTTGGCTGTTGTCCCGTCCAATTCCGAGAATATTCATTTTCTGACTTTCCTGGAACAAAAAACAGCAGAAAACAGGCAGCTGGCACTGTGGCTCTTGTTAATAGGTTAGTCCAAGAAATCATATGAAAAGTACTCCAAAGTTGGAACAAAACACAAGAAAGTAGATAAAACCAAGCATGGAACATCAAAAATTATAGATACATTTGCAATGTATCAAGCGCCACCGCGTGGTGCCTGCCTCGCCATAGCTCCTTGGCCGCCTTCCCATCGACCTGCAGCGCAGCAACCGCCGACATCGCCGCCCAGCCATCGTGCCGCACCACCGCGTCCACCGCTGCTCTCTCGCGCCACCTTCCGAGGTGGGGGGCGCTGCCACCACGGAGAGGCCAGCGGCAGCGGCAACAGGGAAGAGGGGTAGGTAGGGAAGCTAGAGGCGGCAGCGGCGGTTCCCCTGGGCCGCCCCTGAGGGGCGATGTGAGGGACGGGAGGAGAGAGCGGTTCGCTTTTTTAGATGTAGAGAATGCATTCGTCTTCGGTTGTGCTAGCGTTGGATGTTTCTTTTCCTGTGCACCCAACTTCGGTGGCATGATGCCGGACGGTGGGTGGCCTGTATGAGGGGATCTAGAAAGGGTTTCCATGGGTGCCATTGTACCCTCCAAAATTCGAAATCAAATCATACCATATACTTAGCACTTTGTTAGTAGCTAAAAGTCTATTCTGGGACTATTTTGAAATTATGATAATATTTTGATTAAGTCATACCATTTATATTGCAAGTGTCGTAGGTTTATAAAAAAGAGAATATATTACGTCATTGTTTATACAATGTGATCCGCCATTGATGGCCCAGGGGATCGAGCCATGTTCTGTGTGTATGTTTTGTGTTTTTTCAATTTTGTGGGTGTGCTTATCAAGATTTTGATTATTTGATTGATTCTGGTTAGGTGTTTCGAGGATAAAGTTGTCCTAAACAGATTTAAACGCCATTTACAGAGGATGGCGCGGCAGAGCGTGCTGGGTCCATCTAGTCTATTATCTATGTGTAAGACTATGTTTGTTGGATTCCATGTCGGTAATTTTTTTTGGATTATGGTTATCGTGTTTGTTATTAATTCCTATGTTGGATGATTAGTGAAATTTTGTGTTGGATGTTTCCTTTGTTGTTGTGGAAGAAAAGTATGAGGTGTTCTCTATACTAAGATTTTGCTTTATTCTTGATACTTTTATTGTGGCATAGATCCCTGCTTCTTACGCAGCCTAAACCATAGTCGGCCAGGCCGGCAATCTCGACCGGCCAGGCCGGCGCACCAGTTATTCTGCTGTGCAACCTAGCGCCGGACAGGTCGGCTACTACCGCTGGTCAGGGCGGCAAGATGAAAGTGTACCAGGACAAGCTTCGATACATGTTCAGTTACATGTTCGGGTACTTGTACGGCCTTAAAGTTTATGCTCTGGAACTTCTCACATCCTCAGCCGGACATACCGGCTGTAACTGCTAGACAAACCGGCAAGGTAGTCAGTGAAGGAGTTATGCCCTAGAGGTAAATAATAAAGTGTATTATTTTATATATCTTCTATGTGTTCATAATACGTTTCATACTGTGTTATAACTGTGTTAATACGAAACGTTAATACACGTGTGGTATGTAAACAAACCATGTCTCTAGTTACCTCTAGTGAACTAGTTCATTGGTCATGAGGATGGTCTATGTTTCAAGACCATGGGCATTTATGCCAACTACAATGAGGCCAGGTAGTTGAATAACATGATAGATAAAGATCCGACCGTTATATCTTCATGAGATCTAGTTACAAAGTTCACCATTGATGATAAAACACAGAGAACCTCGTAACCCGATCCTTTGACTGTGAGGTAATGCAAATCACCATTCCGGAAGAAGCTTAGATGGTTATCTAGAGTCATCTCGTAACAGGGTGACCAAAAGGTGCTACTCAGGTTTTCCGAAGGGATGCGTAGAGGAGTACATATCAAGACCAGGATTTGTCTAGTCTGTGTAATGGACAGATACATGTGGCCATCTCGGTGACATTGCATTAATGAAGCTTGCAAGCATGTGACTGGGTCACGGAATGCAATGACATGAGAACGAGAAAACAAGTTCATTAGTAACGAGATCGAACTAAGGTATGCAGATACCAAAGATCAAGTCTCGGATGAATTAGGTATCGAGTGACAAAGGGAATGGGGAACGACTATCTCACGGTTCGAGAAATTGTATTCGTGAAACGCACGGGGGTCACATGGCCATCCAGGTCCCTATGTTGATCATTGATATGAGAGTGGTCTCTATCATGTCCGGAGTGTTTCCGAACCGAAGGATGTCACGCTTAAGGGTAGGGACACTTAGGGTAGATGAGGCATCGTATGAGCAATAGAGAGAGAGACCGGAATAGTTTCGGCAACATCCGATGGAGATCGGAAAGGGGTCCGGAAGATGTTCCGGAGTGAAGGAATAATATAATATGTGTATCTGAATGTTAATTGGAGAATTAATATTAAATATATATTTTATTTTATTTTTGAAGGCACTATATTGCTGATGAGCCTCACCCGAAGGGAGGCCCAAGTGGGCAAGGCGCCTAGGGGGTGGGGGCCAGTCGGACTAGGGCTAATGGGCCACCCGAGTGGGGCCCACCTAGGGCCGGCGGCTGCCCCAAGGTGGCCGGCGGGTGTGGGGATTAGTCCCACCCCGCCTGGCCCTTGGGTGGTGCGCCCCCCTCCCACTATATAAAGGGGTCCCCCCTCCCCTTGGAACACACCCTTTCCTCTCATTCTCTCTCTCTCATCTACTAAGGACTTCCCCGTAATATTGGGGAGGACCTCGTGGTTGAGTTCTCCACCTTCACACTACCGTCATGTGATCGGCGATCCGGCATCTGCTTCTTCCGCTGCTCGGCTGGATCGGAGCCCGGTTGACGTCCCCTACACCGGACATGTGACAAACTTCGGAGGCACCACACTTGGGGTGCTGCTCGTCTTCATCAATATACGCCTTCCTGCGTAAGGCATGCCTATCTCTGCAAAAGTATGGATACTGTATTCCTTCTCCGTTACTTATGTCTACATAGTATAGATCCTGGTATTAGTGTTCGAGTAGATAGATTTTTTTTGTTTTCTGCTACGGAACCCTTCAGTGATATCAGAGCGGGTCTATGGGTAGACATGTCGTACGGATAGAACACATAGCAATATGTGGGCATTGATTCTCTAGTTTCTACCCTCTTTAGTGTTATTGTTCATATCGCGGCACTGTTTGATGAAGCGGCCCCCAACCTACCTCACGTGGTGATTCACGAGACTGGTCCACAAATCTAAGTGGCTTAGGGGGGTGTCTGTCTCTCTACAGTAGTTGATATGGCATTGACACTGGAGGGCCCTGAAAAGGGAAGAAGAACGGCAATCATTGAATCCATGTTGTGGCTCAATGTTCGTAGGTGGGAAAGGGTTCTACTGCGAAATCCCTAAAGCCGCGTAAAACATGCAATAGTCAATATAGAAGCATCTATCTTCGTTATTGCATAGGGGAAAGTATTATAACATGGCAATGACAAGTTTGTGAAACTCTCATTGAAGCTATTGATGATGATCATAAAGCTATAACCATGTCATAACACTTTACTTTAGAAGTATTACTTATTGTGCTAGTATACTTACTAGATGGTAGCATAATAAGATAATCCCTCATAGTATTCCAGTTATCGTATTCCCCTTGTGTGTGCACCACCAAGAAAGTTCTTCTGTATGAGGCGATCCAGGGTGACAGGCCTGGGTGTCAAACATATCTACGTTCACATACAGTGGGTGTAAGCCATGTTGCACTGCAAATACACACGAGTTAGGACTGGCAAGCCTAGCACGCTAGAGAAGCGTGGCCTCGGAATACAAGAGACCGAAAGGTCGAGCATGAATCACATGGTTGATGTGATCGACATTAGGGAATGTCCACCTTTGATACTGCACTGATGGCCATGACGATCGGGGGAGGTGCAGAGGATAGGGATCATGTGATCACTGAATGAGTAGAGGGATGTTCGTTTAAGTGGGAGTTCTTTTAGTTAAAACTCGAACTCATTATTATGAACATAGTCTAAATACTTTGCAAATTCCTTTGTAGATGTCTCGCCCACCCACTTTCAACCTTAGCACTTTCCTCAAGAAGGACAAACTGAAAACTGATGGAACCAACTTCACCGCATGGTTCTGCAATCTTAGGATCCTCCTAGTCCCCTACAAGTTAACTTATGTCATCGAGGCTGAGCTTCTGGCTAAGCCTGCAGATTCCGCCTCTGAGGACAAAAAGAATGTCTGGCAGTCCAAGGCGGATGATTTCTCCCTCATCAAGAGTGGAATGCTCTATGCCATGGAGACGGAGCTTCAAAAGCGTTTTGAGAAGATGAATGCTTTTGAGATAATTGAGGATCTCAAGGCTGTCTTTGCTCCACAGGATCGTGCAGAGAGGTATGATGCTTCCGAGCTCTTCTTCTCTGCTAAAATGGAAGAGCACAACAATATTAGTGAGCACGTGGTCAAAATGTCGGGCTACGTTAAACACTTAAACGGCCTGGATTGCAAAATCCCGGAGGAACTCGCTATAGATAGGGTGCTGCATTCGCTGCCCCCTAGCTATAAGGGTTTTGTGATGAACTACAACATGCAAGGGATGACTAAGACCCTTGCTGAGGTGTTCGCCATGCTCAAAACTTCTGAGGTTGAAATCAAGAAGGAACACACGGTGCTGATGGTCAACAAGACCACCAACTTTAAGAAACCGGGGCAAAAGGGAAAAGGCAAGAGCAAGAAGCCTAAGAGGGATGGCAAGTTTGTTCCCACCACCTCAAAGGCTGCCAAGACTGGCCCTAAGCCTGGCACTTCGTGCTTCTACTGCAAAGGGGATGGGCACTAGAAACGCAACTGCCCCAAATACCTTGAAGACAAGCGAGCTGGCAAGATAGCCATTCCAGACAAAGGTATATATGATATACATGTTATTGATGTATTCCTTACAAGCGCTAGGGGTAACACCTAGGTATTTGATACCGGATCTGTTGCTCACATTTATAACTCTCAGCAGGATCTACAGAGTAGGAGGCGCCTAAGGAAGGACGAGGTGACGATGCGCGTCGGCAATGGCTCGAAAGTCGAAGTGATGGACGTCGGCACCCTGCATCTACGTCTACCGTCAGGATTATTGTTGATTTTGAATAAATGCTATTATGTACCCGCACTGAGTATGAATATTGTGAGTGGGTCTTGCTTGTTGCAAGACCATTATTCGTTTAAATCAGGAACAAATGGTTGTTCAATTTATATGAATGATGTTTTCTATGTTCATGCACCTGTACGTGATGGTTTATTCTTACTTGATCTTGATTGTGATACAAACATCCATAGTGTTGATGCTAAACGTTGTAAGAACAGTGACGATAATTCCATGTACATATGGCATTGCCGTCTTGGTCATATTGGCGTAAAGCGCATGAAGAAGCTTCATTCAGAAGGGCTTCTTGGATCATTGGACTTTGAATCCCTTGATACATGTGAGCCATGTCTCATGGGCAAAATGACCAGGACACCATTCTCCGGTATAATGGAGAGAGCCAAAGACCTACTTCGGATCATACATACGGATGTATGTGGACCGATGAGTGTCTCAGCCCGCAATGGTTATCGTTACTTTGTTACCTTTACTAACGACTTAAGCAGATATGGATATATCTACTTGATGAAGCACAAGTATGAAACCTTTGAAAAGTTCAAGGAATTTCAGAAAGAGGTAGAGAATCAACTTAACAAGAAAATCAAGCACTTTCGATCGGATCGAGGAGGCAAGTATTTGAGTTATGAGTTTAACATGCACTTAAAGGACTGTGGGATTGTACCACAGCTTACGCCAGCCGGAACACCACAACGTAACGGTGTGTCAGAACGTCGTAACCGAACCCTATTGGATAGCGTACGGTCCATGATGTCTTTAACTGATTTGTCTGTGTCTTTTTGGGGAAACGCGTTAGAAACCGCCGCTTTTATTTTAAACCGAGCACCATCCAAATCCGTGGAGACAACCCCATATGAGATGTGGCATGCCAAGAAGCCATTGCTGTCATTTTTGAAAGTTTGGGGTTGTGAGGCTTACGTTAAGAAACTGCAGCCTGACAAACTCGAACCCAAATCGGAAAAATGTATCTTTGTAGGATACCCGAGGGAAACCATTGGGTATACCTTCTACAACCAAGCCGAAGGCAAAACGTTTGTCGCTAAAAATGGCACCTTTCTCGAAAAGGAGTTTCTTGCAAAGGGAGTGAGTGGAAGGAAAATAGAGTTAGATGAAATTGTTGACCCTTCTCTCCGTATTCCGAGGAGCGCAACGAAAACTGTTCTGAAACCGCTCTCCAACATGGAGGAAGAGCCCATTGATGCTGATCAAAACAATGACATCGAGACTCCTGAGGTTCGCAGGTCTACAAGGGTTCGTGCCACTCCAGATTGGTACAGTGGCCTTGTAATGTCTGTCATCTTAGATGATCAGGAAGAACCTGCAAACTACAAAGAAGCTATGGATAGTGCTGACTCCGAGAAATGGCTAGAAGCCATGAAATCCGAAATAGGATCCATGCATGAAAACCAAGTTTGTACCTTGGTGGATCTTCCAGAGGGTCGCAAAGCCGTGGAAAATAAATGGATCTTTAAGAAAAAGATAGATGCGAATGGTAATGTGACCATTCACAAAGCTTGACTTGTCGCAAAGGGGTTTCGACAGATTCAAGGAGTTGACTACGACGAGACTTACTCTCCCGTAGTTATGCTTAAGGCTGTCAGGATTTTAATAGCAATTGTTGCACATTTCGACTATGAAATTTGGCAGATGGATGTCAAGACCGCATTCCTCAATGGTCACATTGATGAAGAGTTGTATATGATGCAACCAGAAGGTTTTGTCAATCCTAAGGATGCTGGAAAGGTATGCAAACTTCAACGGTCCATTTATGGACTGAAGCAAGCATCTCGGAGCTGGAACCAACGTTTTGATCAAGTGATCAAAAGTTTTGGATTTTTCCAAAACCAACAAGAGTTCTGTGTTTACAAGAAAGCGAGTGGGAGCTCGGTTGTTTTCTTAGTAGTATATGTGGATGACATATTACTCATGGGAAACGATGTGGATGTTATGAATAGCGTGAAAGCATATTTGAGAAACCAATTTTCCATGAAGGATCTAGGTGAAGCTGCATACATATTAGGAATCAAGATCTATAGAGATAGATCGAGACACCTAATAGAATTAAGTCAGAGTACTTACATAGATAAGATTTTGAAGAGGTTCAAAATGGAAAACACCAAGAGGGATTTTACTCCTATGATGAAGAATTGCAACTTGAGTATGACTCAATGTCCTGTAACAGACAGTGATAGAGAAAAGATGTCTTACATCCCCTATGCTTCAGCAATAGGATCTATCATGTATGCAATGCTTAGTACCCGATCGGATGTGGCATTGGCTCTTAGTTTGACAAGCCGATATCAGAGTAATCCAGGACCAGATCACTCGACAGCTGTGAAAAATATCTTGAAGTATCTGAGAAGAACAAAGGATATGTTCCCGATCTATGGAGGAAATGATGAAGCTCTTAACGTAACAGGTTACGTAGATGCGAGCTGGAATTCAGATCATGATGACTCAAAGTCTCAAACATGATTTGTTTTCTTGGTGAATGGTGGGGCGGTAAGCTGGAAAAGCAAGAAGCAGCCGGTGGTGGCACAATCTTCAATGGAGTCTGAATACATTGCTGCGGTGATGCAAAGAAATGAAGCTGTTTGGCTAAGGAATTTCGTCATCGAACTGGGAGTTTTTCCCAATGCGCAAGACCCCGTGACGATCTATTGTGATAACACGGGAGCTATTGCAAATGCAAGGGAGCCAATAACTCATTCCACAGCCAAACACATCAAGCTTAGATTTCACGTCACTCGGCAAAACGTTGACGAAGGTGAAGTCAAGATTTGCGAAGTAGATATGGAACTGAATGTAGCAGATCTGTTGACGAAAGCTCTCCACTTAGAAGAAGCATGAACAACACCGAGATTCCATTGGTGTTAGGTTCCTGCCTATTGTAAACTAGTTTGATATACTCTAGTGCAAGTGGGAGACTGAAGGAGTTATGCCCTAGAGGCAAATAATAAAGTGTATTATTTGATATATCTCCGGTGTGATCATAATACGTTTCATCCTGTGCTATAATTGTGTTAATACGAAACGTTAATACACGTGTGGTATGTAAACAAACCATGTCTCTAGTTACCTCTAGTGAACTAGTTCATTGGTCATGATGATGGTCTATGTTTCAAGACCATGGGCATTTACGCCAACTGACAATGAGGTCATGTTATTAGTTGAATAACATGATAGACAAACATCCGACCGTTATATCTTCATGAGATCTAGTTACAAAGTTCACCATTGATGATAAAACACAGAGAACCTCGTAACCCGATCCTTTGACTGTGAGGTAATGCAAATCACCATTCCGGAAGAAGCTTAGATGGTTATCTAGAGTCATCTCGTAATAGGGTGACCAAAAGGTGCTACTCAGGTTTTCCGAAGGGATGCGTAGAGGAGTACATATCAAGACCAGGATTTGTCTAGTCTGTGTAACGGACAGATACATGTGGCCATCTCGGTGACATTGCATTAATGAAGCTTGCAAGCATGTGACTCGGTCACGGAATGCAATGACATGAGAACGAGAAAACAAGTTCATCAGTAACGAGATCGAACTAAGGTATGCAGATACCAAAGATCAAGTCTCGGATGAATTAGGTATCGAGTGACAAAGGGAATGGGGAACGACTATCTCACGGTTCGAGCGATTGTATTCGTGAAACGCACGGGGGTCACATGGCCATCCAGGTCGCTCTGTTGATCATTGATATGAGAGTGGTCTCTATCATGTCCGGAGTGTTTCTGAACCGAAGGATGTCACGCTTAAGGGTAGGGACGCTTAGGGTAGATGAGGCATCGTATGAGCAATAGAGAGAGAGACCGGAATAGTTTCGGCAACATCCGATGGAGATCGGAAAGGGGTTCGGAAGATGTTCCAGAGTGAAGGAATAATATAATATGTGTATCTGAATGTTAATTGGAGAATTAATATTAAATATATATTTTATTTTATTTTTGAAGGCACTATATTGCTAATGAGCCTCACCCGAAGGGAGGCCCAAGTGGGCAAGGCGCCTAGGGGGTGGGGGCCAGTCGGACTAGGGCTGATGGGCCACCCGAGTGGGGCCCACCTAGGGCCGGCGGCTGCCCCAAGGTGGCCGGCGGGTGTAGGGATTAGTCCCACCCTGCCTGGCCCTTGGGTGGTGCGCCCCCCTCCCACTATATAAAGGGGTCCCCCCTCCCCTTGGAACACACCCTTTCCTCTCATTCTCTCTCTCTCATCTACTAAGGACTTCCCCGTAATATTGGGGAGGACCTCGTGGTTGAGTTCTCCACCTTCACACTACCGTCGTGTGATCGATGATCCGGCATCTGCTTCTTCCGCTGCTCGGCTGGATCGGAGCCCGGTTGATGTCCCCTACACCGGACATGTGACAAACTTCGGAGGCACCACACTTGGGGTGCTGCTCGTCTTTATCAATATATGCCTTCCTGCGTAAGGCATGCCTATCTCTGCAAAGGTATGGATACTGTATTCCTTCTCCATTACTTATGTCTACATAGTATAGATCCTGGTATTAGTGTTTGAGTAGATAGAATTTTTTTGTTTTTTGCTATGGAACCCTTCAGTCAGCTGTGCAACTAAACAGCTGGACAAGCTATCGATCTCACCCGGACAGGACGGCACATGCACGAAGGCACGACGTGCCCAAGTAATGTCAGACAGACCAGCCGGTTAGGCCGATGATGGGACTCGATTTATCTTCCCCTACTAAACCTACATATTTAATTCTATAGTTATTTTCAGCATTTCAGCCATTCAGACAAATAATACCAAAATTTGAACATATCATTAATAATAATCTCAAATGGTTTTTTCCAATTACAATTCTCTAACGTAGAAACATGCGACGTTTTATTTCTGCCATCGGCGAGTGAAGGTGCACTTCTACTTGTTTTCTTCCGCCACATACATGCATTACAGAACGAAAAAGTTAAGCGCATGCAAAAAATATAGATTTAATAAATCAAACTAGCAAGTAGTGTAAAGATGCAAACAAACTTACTTAGGATGTATTTTGCATAACTTTGTGTTCCGCTTGTTATGATCCATCTCACCCCAAGTGCCACACCCTTGTTTCCGTTTTTTCTGTTTTTTCCACTCATCGAAGGCTAGTGGTCTACCATTTTTAGTTACTGGGTGATTCTCCCTTTTTTACCTTTTGTCTTTTGCTTAGGTGCTCCATTCGTGGTAACCTTACCGGGGTCACCAACTGGAAATGGGTTTACTTGAAAGCCAAATGCGTCTTTCTCCACGAAGGCTCTATGATCACCCGGTCCATCATTTTTGGCACGCTTCTTTGCTAGTTGGCCCTTCATATGTTCAAGGAGTTTATTGTACATATCTAGATCATCGGATGCCACATCCAAAAGTTCTTCTGCTACTGCATCAAGCTCAGCATATATTTTTCGCTTCTCTGCCCCTGACCAACCGTATGCGGACAGATCGCTCGTGCGCCTTGCTGGCAATCCGTTTCTTGCCATTTTGGAGAATCGTTGAAGAACACACCACTCTGGTATTCCGGACAATTTGAGGTGCTTCACTTCAAACAATATATGCTTTCATGGAAATCCTTTACGATCCATTTGAAGGGGAACCATAGCAGAAAACAAAAAAATTCCTACGATGGAACCCCAAAACTGCCTAGGATCTATCTATATAGTAATGCGGTAACAGCCAATGCGTAGAGAATACATACCCTTGTAGACCGTATGCGGTTAACGTTCCGAGAGGAACGTGGTTGAAGTAGTCGTACTCGTAGCCGACCTCAAGGTCGCGAAGCTCCACGCAGGTCACCCCTTGCTCCTTCTTCATCGTGCAGCAGTTCTGACTCACGACATTTAAGCGCCCCAAGTGTTGTGCCTCGTGTCTTCGTACACATCCAGTGCACGATGAGACCTCCGGCTCCCCGATCCCGCCAGGAGTGCGGAAGTTCATATCCGGCTAGGAATCCCTGCAGCGCAATGGCGTACTGCAGGTGTGCCTTGTTCGCACAGCCCAGACTTAGGGCCATGGTCACAAGGTATAGAGAGAGGGAGGGAGAAAGTCAACTGAAAGACTTCTCAAATTGTGTGTTTGATCCCACCCATGGGCACCCCATTATATAGGCGGAGGGGGTGTGCCTTCCCCATTAGGTCAGCCGTGTGGGACTAAAAGGCAAAAGGAAAAAACAGGAAAAATCAACTCATTCGGATGGGCCAAACACCTTCAGCCCAGCTAGAAATAAGCACCAACCCGGGTGGGCCAGGGAGCCTCCCTTGACGGCCTTCCAGCAATCGCAGCGTCTGGGGTCGTCGGCGGTTGGCCACCCAGCCTAACGCCATGCACGGCGACAGCTAGTGCGAGGCCCGGGTGGGCCGATGTGCCTCCCTGTCCTGTTGGCTTCCGGTGCCCAGGTGGGCTGCTGCCGACGTGGCCCGGGTGGGCCGGCTGATCCCGCGGCCCAGCCATGCCATACTAAATGTATATTCAAATTTTCATTTATCCGAAAACACTTTTCCGGGTCTTTTCCTTTATTCTTTCTCCGAACATCTTCTGATCTCTTTGCGGAACAATTCTGGCTTTCTCTTTCTCTACTGTGATTCCTTCTTACAAATGATCGCTCTCATCGTACCCTTAAGTGTATTCTCTTGTGGCTCAGGAATGCTCTAGACATGATCTGTATCAATGATCAACAGACGGACCAGGGATATCCATGTGACCCCTATGCATTCCTGATGACAATGTCGTTTGAACCGCTAAATGTAGCATCCAATTCCTTGTTTCTTGATACGACTTGTCCGAGATCCGATCATTGGTATCACATACCTTGTTCAATCTCGTTCACAACAAGTTCTATTTTCTTGTTACCGTGATATTACATCCCCGTGACCGAGTCACATGTTGCAACAATTATGGATGTAATCTCACCAAGCCGGCCGTATGTATCTTTACCCGTCATGTGGGTGAACAAATCCCGGTCTTGCAGTCACATGTCATCTACTGTTCCTTCGGAATACCCAACATACACCTTTATGGCCACCGTATTACCAGATGACGGTTGATGCAGTCTAAGCAGCCTCGAGAAACAATGAGTAATATGAGCTCGGTCTAAGGAAAAGGAGTCTAGGTATAGCTGTTGCAACAATGAACTATACGACTTGATCGTGTTGCAATCCTTCGAGGAATGTCCAATCACATCATTCTCTAATGATATGATCCCGTTGTCAATTGGCCTAAATGCCCATGATCTTGAAACCCAGATCATCCTCATGACTAACGAACTAGTATGAATAGAGGCTACTAGGGACTTTGTTGTTTCATACCACACCTGTACCAATGTTTCTACTTGGCACAGTTATAGCACAATATGAAACTATTATAAACTTATTGAGATATGATAATAAAAACCTATTTATTATTTCCCTCTAGGGCATATCTCCTTCAGTCTCCCTGTCGTGGTGGTGTCACGGTAGATGCCATGGATAAGCTAAAGGTGGGGACTAAATGCACTAGGGGAATCCAGGATCCAGGGAGGGATAGTGTGGTGATTCCACACACAGAAACTTTGTATTCAATTCACTTCCAAGGTTTACAAGTGCTCCTCGAGCTGTATTGGAGAGAGGAGGAAGAAAGAACTCTCTTACTCTCACCCCTGGCTAGCTCTCAGTCACTTGCTCGAAGAACATAACCTCTCAAGACTAACTCTGTGAAACTCAACACTCTAGCGATCCACCTTTACTACAGAAGCCCTAACCCTCCTTATATAGGGGTGGCTAGGTCTCCAATTAGGGCATACGTGGAGGCATATTCCAGGGAATATGCCTCCTCCCAAAATGGCAAACCGACCGGGTCTCTTTTCCCCCGCGTCATCCATGCAGAGGCTACGCGAGCCTCTGTGGCGCCCGCGTCAGCCGACATTGGCATCCTCACCTTTGTCGGCCACGCCTCGGTGGTCCTGCCTCTGTCCGCTTCGCTCATGCTCTGCATACAGGGGTCACCTTTGACCAGCGAGATACCTTCCTTCTCCTACAAGCTTGATATGACCCGGATCGTACATAGTTGATCCGGCCACACCTGTTCCTGCATATGAGTTAGATTCATCTGTCCGACTTACGACTTAAGTCGGTTGAGACCTAGTTAGGTGGACATCCCTTGGTCCAGGTTACCCCGTGATTCGGCCTGCCTTGAGGTGACTCGGCCAGCATTCGCTTTGACCTTGCCGAACCTCGGCTAAGTCGGCCTTTATACCCTGGCGTGACCCTACCCGGGGTATCCCCCAACATTAGTCCCCGAAGCTAGTGCGGTCTTTGCTACCTTGGCCGCTAAGGCCACATCAGGTTCAATTCTACTGAGCTTTGAGTTACTTTTCCGAATTACCTCCTTATCTCGAATTCCATGGGTTTACTTTCCCTTGGCACATTCCAAGTTTTCACTTGCTGGCCGGGTTACCACATTCTCATCCGAGTCATTCTTCCTTCTCTCGTACGCTTCCCCATGTGGAGGCTAATCATTAGCTTGCCTCATTTTAAGGGCCAGCAACAGTAACCGCCGTAGTTATTGTCAGGAGTTACTATGCTCATGTCACATCGTGCCTGCCTCCTCGTTAACTGCATCATTGTGTTGCGTCATGGGATCCGCTACGCCCTGTGGTCCTTCGTGTGGCTCATTGTTGATTGGTCAATCCGGGTTATACACGGCCACACCATGTGGCACACCCGCATAACACGATCCCACTACCCCCTCGAGGGAGTGGTTAAATAGGGAGGCGCCCTTGGTCTTTTTCCCACTTCGCCCCCGCCTCTACTTCTTCTTCTTCTTCTTCTTCTCATGATAAGCGCCAAGCCGCCTCCACGCTCACCAGCGTCGCCGCCGCCTCCGTGCATCTCTTCCACCACGGGTCGCTGCCAGTCTAGGCCACTGCCACCCACCGCCGCTAGCGCCAGTGAGGGCAGTGAACTCGAGATGACTGAGGAGGAGCTCGTCGTCGCCGAGCAGGAGATGGAGGAAGATGCTGCGAGCGCTGACCGTGGCGCGTGGGCAGGCTCCTAGGTCTGCCAGGATGACCTGGATTGGCTCTACCGCACCAGGCGCGTCTCGGAGGGCATCACCGCACGCCTTGCTTCCTCCGAGCTTGCCCCCTCACCCAATCCGGGTGAGTATGTGGTGTTCCTATCTCATTTTCAACGTGGATTTGGTCTGCCAGTGAGCGACTTTTTCCACGACTGGTTGAACACATACGAACTCCAGCCGCACCACCTTCCAGCCAATGCCATCACATCTCTCTCTGCTTTCGCCTCCACCATCAAAGGTTATGCCGGACTGTGGCCCACGAAGGAGCTCTGGATCCGGTTCTTTGGCCTTCGCCGGAACGTGATTCCGAACATCTAGCTTGACCCGGAGGACAAGCAGCTCATGTAGTTCGGTGCTGCGTCAATTTCTCCTCGGAGGCTGTCCGTCTTCCCACAAGTCACTGGGCTGGACTCTTGCAAAGGATGGGCCCAGACTTTCTTCTATGTCCGGAACGACACTACTGAGGATCTGATCCGGCTGCGCCCTTACGCTCCGGGTCCTCCCAATCCGGAGCTATGGGACGTTGTCCCCAAGAAGCCCACCGTCCTGGCGAACCAGGTTAACAAGAGGTTCAAGGAGTTAAAGGACCTCGGATTGTGCAACGAGTACGCCATGATTACATTTGTACGTAACCGGATCTCCCCCCTTTAGAAACGCTCACATAAAGTCTATCACATGAGCTGGGGCCGTGACCCCAACCGGACCTCGTCTTTCGAGTTAAGTAACACAGAGATCTACCACCGGGTCAAGGCCCTCTTCACCACCCACAAGGACTTCTCCTCTGAGTGGACGTGGGGAATTGAACACTATTGCCGAGATAGGCTTCCTCCCATGGTAAACTTCGTGAATTATATGTCGGTCGCTGTTGTATATTTAACTCTGTTATCTTTTCTTTCCCTTAGCAATTCCTTCAGCAAACTATCGAGGATGGCACTGAGCCCTCCCACAAATGGGCGCCTGACCAGGATACCTTCGACAAGGAGGAACCGGATCAGGAGATGTTCCTCCCAATGGCCGACGCGACCAAGCGACCCACCGGTAAACTCTCTTCCATTAGAGATTGGCCCGACGATGAAGATGACTCGGATGTTGAGGTGATGGAAGCATTTGATGTTGTCCCCCTTTCTTATGCTTTTCCGGCATCAGCTAACCCCGGTGGGCAGATCCATGAGGACCCTCCCATTGCCGTGGGTGATCTTGTTCCGGTTGCACCGAAGAAGAAAAGGGGAGCCGCATCAACTTCTTCCTCCGGACCTTCTCAGCCAGCCAAAAGGCGAAAGAAGTCCGAGGACAAAACTGCCTCCAAGCCTGCAACCAAGGCCCCAGCACGAAGGGCTCGGAAGCCCAAGGAGCCCCTGACCTCGGATGAGTAAGCCTATTTTCCCTCTGCCATTTACCAGTTCTTCTATTGTTATAGTTTCTCATCCGACACTGTTTGATTCGGCAGGGCCGTGGTGGAGGTCGCACAGAGTGGATCCGGCATTGCCTCCCCGCTCCGACACAGCCCTTCTCCCCCTCGTGGCGACGATTCACGCCCGCTGAGTCCAATCCCGGAGGGTTCAGCGGCTGCTCCGGGTTCCAGCCCACCTCGTCAAGAGGAGGGCAACCTTGGAGCAGGGGAGACTGGCTCTACTGAGGCAGCGACCACCACTACTTCGGCTCTGCCGCAAGCAGCTACCACCGAGGTTACCTCATCACCTCCACCGAAGAAGAAACTAGCACCAGCACCAGCACCAACTCAAGCACCAGCAGCAAAAGCAATAGCAGCAACACCAAGCCCCTCTGCCTCGTCCGAGTCTTCTCAGTCTCGGCGAGAAAGCACCAAGGCAGCGCCCAAGGGTAAATCTGCTGCAACAACTTCCACTTCTTAGCAGCAACCTAAGGGCAAGAAGGCCCCTGACGCCACTAGGGCAATGTCCATCGAGGCTGGATAGCGCACACTCGCGTCCATGCTTTCGAAGAAAACTCCACCACCGAAGGACGCCCCTGCCGAGCCAGCTGACGTGCAACTTGTTTTGCATACCAGCCCATCCCTTGCCCAGGTTGAGAGGAGGGAAGCACATGCCAAGGGCCTAGTGGCGCCGCACATGCTCAGTGGCGAACTATACCCTCCGACCTTGATCGAGTTCGTGAACAACTGGAACAAGGCGGAGTTCGTCTACAACGACGATCTCCCGGAGAAGTTCGGTCCCGCCGAGTTTGCTGCTCAAATGAACACAAACGCTAAGGCAATTAACCTCGTGGGTCGGATGATGGAGGTACGTTACTTCACCTTTTCCTTAGCATGTTGTAGATATTAGTGATATAACCATTAGTCCCCGAGCCTCCGAGGGAGTAACTTGTTACTCGGCCGGATGCTCCTTAGAATACTAACGTAGATCCTTGATCACTTCTAATATGCACACACCTAGAGCCGGGTTAAGTTCCACTTGGCCCAGATTTTGTACACTTCGAATATGCACACACCTAGAGCCGGGTTAAGTTCCACTTGGCCCGGATTTTGTACACTTCGAATATGCACACACCTAGAGCCGGGTTAAGTTCCACTTGGCCCGGATTTTGTACACTTCGAATATGCACACACCTAGAGCCGGTTAATTTCCACTTGGCCCGGATTTTGTACACTTTAATATGCACACCTAGAGCCGGGTTAAGTTCCACTTGGCCCGGATTTTGTACACTTCGAATATGCACACACCTAGAGCCGGGTTAAGTTCCACTTGGCCCGGATTTTGTACACTTCGAATATGCACACACCTAGAGCCGGGTTAAGTTCCACTTGGCCCGGATTTTGTACACTTCGAATATGCACAAGGCTTAAGCTATATTTTTGTACTCTTTTCAGGTGACCACCAACCGCCGGAGCGCCGAGTTTCAGCATCTCCTGGACACTCACAAGATGCTGCGCGCAAAACATAATACACTTCTCGCTGAACACGAGAAAAGGGGTAAGTTCTCTTCTTGACATTTTCCTCTTCTCCTTTATCTTTTTCTGCCGAACTAACCCATCATTCGGTTTTCGCAGCTGGGGTGGAAGCTGAGAATACCATAATGAGGAAGAAGCTTGACCAGATCAAGGGTAAGTCATTTTGGCTCAGCTCTGCTATGCTTTCTATCTCCTTTTCTCCCTGGCTCGGCAAACATTCATACCTCGGCTCTGCCAGGTCAGCAAACTATTTCAGCATCTCTTGAAGATAGTGTGCCCGTGCCTGATATGCTGCATTTTCTCGAACAAGCAGGGCAGCATTAGGCCGAACTTAAAAAGAAAGACGATGAGCTTGCCCTCCTCCGAACCAAGGATGATGAAATTGCCAAGCTCAAGGCAGACATGAAGAAGTTGAAAGCACAACACCAATCCGAACTTCAAAAGACTGGCCAGGACTATACTGAAGAGCGCGAGCGCCTCCATCTCCAGATTACCAAGGACCGAGAACTTCTCCAGGAGGCCGACGTCAAACTTGAGTCGGCGAATACTGAACTTGTGCAGCTTCGCAAAAGGCGTGATGACTGTACCAGGGAGTTGACCCGGATCCACAGCCATATTTCACGTAAGCTCCTTTCCCTCATCCGGCATATTTCTTCGGGTTACTTCACATGTCTTTTCTTTACCTGCTTCTCTTATCTTATTTTCAGGCAAATTTCCAGAGGGCAATGCCATTGCGAGCACCGTTGTTGCTAACTTCCGCCGAGAGAGGGGTACCCCCGTTGCTCCTGACGCTGAAGAGATTCCCTATGACATGGATGACTTGTTGGTCAGCTTGTCTTCTCGTGTGAAAATCGTGAAGAACTATGGCAAGGATATCCTTGACGTTGCAATCCGAATCTTCAACACTTTTTGGCCTGCAGAAGACACTCCGGAGGGAACCGCAGTTCTTGTTGATAAGTTGATGGAATGCGAGACCCAGCTCGACCTTTGGAGGGAATCCGCTGGACGTGCCGGAGCTGAGACTGTTCTCCACTACGTGCTTACGTGGTACGAGAAGACCGACCCCAACCTCCTAGCACGCATGTGCACCGGATCCAAATGGACCAGTGACCCGGAGTGGGTAGCTCGGCGCAAGGCTTGCGCCCATAGCCTCGTCGAATATGCCCCCGTTCATGAATGGAATGAGGGTCCAAGCTTCCTTGGTGGCACGGAAGATGAAAACACTGAAAACGTTGACGATGGCTCGGATGAGGAGGAAGAGGACGATGCCTCGGACATCGAAGATAGCAAAGATGACGCCGAACTTCCTCCTCCTGCTGCTCCTTGAGTGAAAAAACTTTAAAGTTTATCAGATCCCCGGTATGCCGGGTGGAATTGTATCCAGTACACAAGTGATATTTTGCTACTAAGTCCTTATGCCGGATTAACTTGGGCGTAGTCCCCGAGTTTCATTTTCTTGTTCATCCAATCTTTTGGCTCGTCTCGTGTCTACCTTAATTCGGTTTTACGACTTACGAATCCGAGCTTCAAAAATTGTCTTAACAATACTTGGAAACTTTAGGCTTAGCTCAAAATAATTCAGCATAATAAATCGAAAGTGAATCATAGGGTTAGTCCGAAAAATAAACGTCGGCTCGATTAAGTTCTTTTCCTTAGTCGTTTTTCATGTGCTACGCAATTCCAAACTTGTTCTCTTGCTTGCCATGAAGCCAATTCTTGTTGGACATCAGCAAGTCGAAGAGTTGGATTCTTGGTGCTCACACATTACTAATCCGGCCTAAGTAGAACAACTTACGCCAGCCGACGTATAAATAATAGATAGAGAAGACAATAAATATTATTAAGGCAGTCCCCGAGTTACTGCTCGAGGTGCCACCATTTCATTGATAAGCTCATTGCCGGCATACACACTGACATATGAGAGACTCAGATACATACACTTCTCTGCTAAGTGTAGAAAGGACGAAGTAGAGCTACATTCCATGGATGCTTAGATTCCTCGCCGGACCTGTCCGCCTTGTTCTTTTCCTGTGGTTTTGCATCGATAAGATAGTAAGGATCATTGTGCAATGCTTTGCTCACAATGAATGGCCCTTCCCATGTGGGGGATAACTTATGCATGCCAGCAGTACGTTGTACCAACCGGAGTACCAGATCACCTTCCCGAAAGACTCGGGGGTTTACTTTCCGGCTATGATAGCGTCGGAGATTTTGCTGATATATGGCGGATCTGGACAATGCCAATTCTCTCGCTTCTTCCAGCATATCAACATCATTTTGCCAGGCTTCTTGCACTTCGTGGTATTGGGTGACCCTAGGCGAGTCATGCTCTATGTCGGTAATACAGCTTCCGCCCATATAATGTAAAAATGGCGTATAGCCTGTTGATCGATTCGGAGTTGTTCTTAAACTCCACAATACCACTGGTAGTTCTTCTATCCAGCACCTCGCTGATCTTTGCAGCGGCTCAATGAGCCGGGGGTTTATCCCGGACAATACCAATCCGTTGGATCTTTCCACTTGTCCGTTCGATGCGGGGTGGGCTACCGAGGCAACGTCCAGCTGGATCTTCTTATCTCGGCAGAATCGCGCAAATGCTCCTTCAGCAAAATTTGTGCCATTATCAGTTATGATACTGTGAGGATAACCGTATCTCAATATGATGTCTTTGAGAAATGTCACGGTCGTAGCTCCATCACATTTTCTTATTGGATTTACTTCAATCCACTTTGTAAACTTATCCACCATGACCAAAATGTGAGTCTATTTGCCCTTGCTGGTTTGAACGGGCCAACCATGTACAAACATCATACGGCAAATGGCCAAGTGATTGGTATGGTCTTGAGTTCCGACATTGGCATATGTGTCTTGGTAGCGTATCTCTGACAACCATTGCATTTTCTTACCAACTCTTCTGCTTGTTCTAAGGCACTTGGCCAGTAGAATCCATGCCGAAAAGCTTTTGCTACCAAGGCTCTGGACGAGGCATGATGCCCGCACTCCCCTTGATGCATATCTTGGAGGATGTTAAGCCCTTCTTCCGGGTCAACGCATCGCTGGAGGACATTGGTCACACTCCTTTTGTATAGCTCAGAATTGATGATTGCGTATGCCTTTGCTCTCCTCTGAGTTTGCCTGGATAACACCTCCTCAGTGGGTAACATTCCATCTTTCAGGAATTGAAATATAGGCAGTGCCCAAGTTGGTATTGCTCGCACAGGGAACACATCCTCATCAATTTCCATCTGATCCACCGGCATAACTTCAACCGGATCACGATGAACAGTCCCCGGGTCCTGCGAGGCAGTCCCCGGGTTCGCTGAGGCAGTCCCCGGGTTTGCTTAGGCAGTCCCTGGGTTTCACGCACCACCTCCCATGTCAATGTCCATGGGCACAGCTCCGGACTCCGGATCCTCCGGGACGTAAATTGAGTTGGTTTCTAGGGACGGTTTGATAGATGGTTTTCTAAGGTGTTCTAATGCTACACCCGGTGGAATTGCTTGTCGGGTTGATCTGAGCTTCGACAATACGTCGGCAGCCTCATTTTCCACCCGGGGTACATGGCGAAATTCGTATCCCTCAAAATAACCAGATATCTTCTGCACATAGAATCTGTATAATGCCATGTTTGGATCAAGAGCATCCCATAGCCCCGAGACTTGCTAAACTACCAAATCTGAGTCGCCAAAGCATTGGATCCGACGTATCCCAATTTCTTTTGCCACTTTGAGCCTATGCACAAGTGCTTCATACTCAGCGACATTGTTCGACGCTGCGAAATGGATCTGTAGCACATACTTCAACTGGTCATTCTTTGGCGAGGTAAGCACAACTCCGGCGCCTAACCCGGTTTTTGTTTTTGACCCGTCAAAGTGCATTCTCCAGTAGTTCGGATCTGGTAGCAGTGGTTCATATTGCACCTCGGCCCAGTCCACAAAAAAGTCAGCCATAGCCTGACACTTGATTGCTTCTCTTTTGTCATATTGTGGCGCATAAGGAGCTATCTCAATTGCCCATTTCGCAATCGTGCCACTTGCATCCTTGTTACTCATTATCTCGGAAATTGGGGCTTCACATATTACTTTGATGAGGTGCTCCTCAAAATAATGTTTTAGCTTCTTTGCCGACATATAAACACCATACGCCACTTTCTGATAGTGCGGATAATTTTGCTTTGAGGCTGATAATACCTTACTCAGATAATATACTGGCCTTTGCACTGACTTACCCTCTTCGTCGCGCTCTACCACAATGACTGCACTTACAACTCGGTTGCTTGCGGCTATGTAGAGCAACATTGGCCCCTTTGATAGTGGAGAGGATAACATTGGTGTAGTGGCTAACATTTTCTTTAATTGGATAAAGGCTTCATTGGCCTGCGGTGTCCAAATGAACTTGTCCGACTTTTTCATGAGTTGATAGAAAGGCAATGCCTTTTCTCCCAACCGACATACAAACTGACTTAACGATGCCAGGCAACCAGTGAACTTCTGGACATCGTTAAGATACTTCGGCAGTTCCATTCGCTCAATGGCCCGGATTTTAGTTGGATTGACTTCGATACCTCGGCTGGAGACAAGGAATCCGAGTAATTTTCCACCCGGGACACCGAAGGTACATTTTTCCAGGTTAAGCTTCATCCGGAACCTCCTTAGGTTCTTCAACGTCTGCCTGATATCGTCAAGGAGCGTTTTGCTTTTCCTTGGTCTTGATAACCACATCATCCACATACACCTGTACATTTTGACCAATTTGGTCGTGCAAATATTTCTGCATACATCTTTGGTACGTTGCCCCTGCATTACGTAAACCAAATGGCATGGTGCTATAGCAATAAGCCCCATACGGGGTGATAAATGCAGTCTTTATTTGATCATCCGGACTCAGAGGTATCTGGTGGAAACCAGAATATGCATCAATGAATGACAACAGTTCACATCTAGCAGTTGAGTCTATGACCTGATCTATCCTTGGAAGTGGAAATGGATCTTTTGGACACGCCTTATTCAGGTTCGTGTAATCGATACACATACGCCAAACCACTACCACATTCGGGTCATCCTTCTTCTTCTCCACCAGCACCGGATTAGATAGCCAATCCGGGTAAAGAACTTCCATGATAAATCCTGCTGCTAGTAACCGAGCTATCTCGTCTCCAATGACCTTTCTCCTATCTTCGGCGAAGCGGCGGAGAGGTTGCTTCACCGGCCTTGCTTTGGGTCTCACGTTCAAAGAGTGCTCGGCCAACTCCCTCGGAACACCTTGCAAGTCCTGTGTGGACCAAGAAAAAATATCCCGATTCTCACGGAGGAAGTTGACGAGCTCGCTTTCCTATTTATCATTTAACCCGGCACCAATTGTTACGGTGCGCTCTGGTAACATATCATCAACAGGCACTTTCTTGGTATCCTTTGTGGCTTGAAATGAGACACTACCATGCGGATTACTCAACGCTGGCATATATTGCTGCGCGGATTGAGCCAACGCCGCCACCTCCTGTATCTTCCTTTTTTTCTTGTGCAATCACGAGTGACTTGGCTAGGTTAGACCCGGCTGATGCACACTCAATGGAACGTCAGAAATCTCCAGCAATGGTAATCACTCCATTTGGCCCGGGCAACTTCATCTTCAGATAACTGATGTGGAAACTTGCCATGAACTTGTTCAGTGCTGGTCTTCCAAGTAACATGTGATACGCACTTTCTAAGTTCACAACTTCAAACTCCAAATTCTCAGTTCGGCAGTTATCTCTTGTGCTGAACAATACGTCAACCCGGACTTTGCCTATGGGCTCACAAGAAATGCCTGGCACAATGCCATGGAAAGTTGTCCTGGTAGCTTGGAGCATGTTCTCCGAGATACCCAACTTGCGCATTGTATCGGCATACATGATGTTAATGCTACTGCCATTGTCAATCAGTACCTTGGAGAACCTCACATTGATGTTAGGCCCAATGAATGTCGGGTCCAGCACTAGCGCATATGAACCAGGACTTGGCATAAGCTTGGGATGACCTTTGATGCTCCAGGTAATTTCCTGGTCCGACCAAGGCATATACCTCATCACTGCTGGCATTACCGCATTGACCTCCATATGTCGGTGCTGCAAGCTCTTTCTATCTGTTTCCTCAGTGGTAAACACACAGTAACTCTGATGATGCTCCCTGTACTCATTCCTCCCCTCGTTTCCAGGATACCTCTGATCCGGCTGACGCTGGTCTTCCACTTGATGCACTGCATCCCTTTTCTCATGGTTATCATACCTCGACGGAGGGGGAGGCAACATTAGCTGTTGCATGTTCACTCCGGAGAGCAACTGCTGCCGGGGTAACTCCTGCCGAGGTTGATCATTCCGAGGTGCCTGAGCATTCCCTGAACCACCTTGTTCTATTTTGCGCATCCACTCACACTGCCTCGTTGTATGACCCGCTGGGTTACTCGGATTTGGCGTATGAAATTTACACGGCTGATCCAACATTGACTCATACGTATACCTCGGACGGTCATTCTTTTCTTGCCACTGTTTCTTTTGCTCTGGCGTCCAAGTTTTCTTACCATCATTTCTTGGTGTCCATTGTTGGCCTCCAGTTTTCTGACGTTGATTTCCCCCTGCTCCGGGCTGATCTTGATTCACAGCAGCACTCGTTGCGAACTATACCGGTAATCCGGTCTGTCATCTCTTCTTTAACCCTAGTAGTCATTCCTCCGGGATGACCCGGCTCCATCTCTCTGGTAGCACTCCTCATTTGACTCGTTTGACACGAGCCTAGGTTGAGTCGGATCACCCAAAGCATACGAATCAGCAATCCGGATTGTCTCTGCCAATGTAGTTGGCATATCCCTTTGCAATCTTTGCCATAACATGCTTGCATATCTGCATCCTTGCACAAACCATGCTATGGACTGTGACTCAATCACACCCTCACAGGAGTTTCGCACGATACACCACCGGGTTAAAAACTCTCGGTCCGTCTCGTTCGGTCTCTGCTTACACATAGCTAGGGTCTGTGGCCTATTTGGCCTCTGATACGTACTTGAGAAATTGCTGATAAACATTTTCTCAAAATTGATCCAGCAGTTAATACTTCCGGGTGGCAAATTATTTAGCCATACCCTCGCTGGACCCTCCAACATCTGGGGTACGTATCTCACAACCCATCTCAAGTTGCCTGTAGCAATTTTCACTGTTGTAGCATAGTTTATCAACCAATCCTCCGGCATTGTACTGTCGTCATATGTCTTTGTGCCTCTAGGTAACTGGAAGTTAGGTACCGAAGGCTCCTTCATGATCCGGGGCCCAAAACACGCTGGACCCGGGGGACCTTGACATTCAATCTGTTCCGACCTATACAGCCGATCCAGTTTCAATCTGGCATCATCAGGCATCAAATCACTGCTTCCCAATCTTGACCCTATCACATGATAGTCCGGCCTTGGGTATCCTGCGTTCACCATTTCCGAATCTCCATCGTTATACCGGTCTCGCTCTCGTGGAGCACCTCTCTGTTGCATACCTCGGCCGACACTATGATCTTGCCTTGGTATATTCCGCTGTTGTGGTTGTCCTGCCGAGTTGCGCTGTCCGACATTGCCATTTATAGCGTTTCCTTGACTGGCATTGCCTTGGTCACGGTTACCTCGGCCAGCTTCACCTCGGCTCACACTTCGTCAATCGTCATTTCTCTGTACTTCTTTTCCTTTCCCTGCCCTTGTCAGATCATACGGGACGATCTGTTTGTTCCTCCTGGCCGAGGTTACTACCTCTTCTCTCCTAGGACCACCATGAGGAGACGATGCAGCTCCAGTGGATTTCTCCGGGTTACCCATCGCCGAATGAACGATCTTGGAGGCCCCAGCTCTCTCCGGGTTAGCCCTGAGCAATTCCTCATTTTGCCTGTTCGCGATCCGAACCAACTCATTGACCCTATCTTGCTGTCTTTGGCGGGCTTCACCGTCAGACCTTCTAACTCGGATGCAGCTGCATCTGCTGCCCTGAGGTTTTTCGCCGGGGTACTATACTTCGGCAGCCCCACGGACAAACAGTTCTCAGATTCCTCAATCCTAGTATCACCCTCTTTGTTCATTTCACTCATGAGGTTCCTCCCTTTTACTTTTACAGCATCTACTTTATTTTCCTTTGCATACTCACGCAGCATCATGTTCAACGACTGCTAAGCCGCGGCTATCTTTTTCGCACCCTCTAGAATTTTTTGCCTAGTTTCCTCTAGCTCGGCTTGTGCCTGAGCCGGATCTACCACTGCTGCTACAGGGTTTGCCAAGCTATCCATCGCCTCCCGCAGTACATTCTCTGGCCTCTCTAGTGGAGGACCTCTACCTTTCCTCGGTGCCTTAGGCGTTACCTCCGGATCTGGTGCCGGATCTTTGCTTGCGCCAGCGCCAGGCGCAATCATCATTACCTCAGCACGGTCCGGGGAGCGTGTGATACGCGCCCCGTGAACCATGCTAAGGGGTGGCTCGCCTGCCTCGACGACGTGCCGTGGATGAACGCATGACACATCGATAGCAACGTAGACCTTGTGCGTGCCGAGCTTGACGAAGAGGCCGTTGCACGGAAGTGGACGCTTGCCGAAGTAGCCAGCGTTGTCGCTGACAAAGTCCAGCGCTCCAAAGCACTGAATGAGCCCGGAGACGATGCGTTCGCCGGTGCCGATGAGGTTTCTCATCCGGATCTTGACCCCTGCTAGTGTCGCTGGCCCCACGTTGGGCGCCAACTGTCGTGGTGGTGTCACGGCATATGCCATGGATAGGCTAAAGGTGGGGACTAAATGCACTAGGGGAATCCAGGGAGGGATAGTGTGGTGATTCCACACACAGAAACTTTGTATTCAATTCACTTCCAAGGTTTACAAGTGCTCCTCGAGCTGTATTGGAGAGAGGAGGAAGAAAGAACTCTCTTACTCTCACCCCTGGCTAGCTCTCAGTCACTTGCTAGAAGAACATAACCTCTCAAGACTAACTCTATGAAACTCAACACTCTAGCGATCCACCTTTCCTACAGAAGCCCTAGCCCTCCTTATATAGGGGTGGCTAGGTCTCCAATTAGGGCATACATGGAGGCATATTCCAGGGAATATGCCTCCTCCTAAAATGGCAAACCGACCGGGTCTCTTTTCCCCCGCGTCATCCATGCAGAGGCTACATGAGCCTCTGCGGCGCCCGCGTCAGCCGACATTGGCATCGTCACCTTTGTAGGCCACGCCTCGGTGGTCCTGCCTATGTCCGCTTCGCTCATGCTCTACGTACAGGGGTCACCTTTGACCAGCGAGATACCTTCCTTCTCCTACAAGCTTGATATGACCCGGATCGTACATAGTTGATCCGGCCACACCTGTTCCTGCATATGAGTTAGATTCATCTGTCCGACTTACGGCTTAAGTCGGTTGAGACCCAGTTAGGTGGACATCCCCTGGTCCGGGTTACCCCGTGATTCGGCCTGCCTTGAGGTGACTCGGCCAGCATTCGCTTTGACCTTGCCGAACCTCGGCTAACTCGGCCTTTATACCCCGGCGTGACCCTACCCGGGGGTATCCCCCCAACACTCCCACTTGCACTAGAGTACAAATAATCTAGCTTGCATTTTACTCATATAAACCATATAACATATGCGTTTACAGATCATGCATGCTCATGGGAAACGTCATGTCCATGTTCTGTTTTACCAGATCATTATGTCTTTTGCAAATCGTTAATGTCTTCCTAATTTGACATTCACACCATTATCGTATAATGGGTCGAAGCATTTGTTTGGCAACAAAGTGAGACTTTATTTCTAGTGTTTATAATGACGGTCATTTTCACTGTTGTCATCTAAACTTCGAAACACACTTTGCGATCCTTTGTGTATATACTGTAGTCATGGAAGCATAACGAGGCCGGATTCCAGGAGCTTACAGTGACTTTAGATCAACCTCGAGGGCTTTCTCATGGGCACTGGGCCCCGGGACACATCATTCTATGTTAAAAGCGAACTAGCCCTGCCATAACATTATACATCACATCAGATGGAGCCTTTATACTTCTATATCTATGTAGATCCTAGTGCATGAAATGCAACTATGCCACTTACTTTGCTTCTTGCCATTTATGTACAAACTTAATTCTGGTTCTGTGATCAACTCACGAATCACTTAAAGACACGTTCTTACAGTTAAGACTTTGTCCTATCAACCAAAACTTCGGGTCACTTTATGTCGAGTATACAACATGGTTATATGGAAGAACCTATGACTGAGGCATAGGAGATGCAACGCATCTCTTTCTTTCAACTATAGTTGCAATACTATCTCCATGCTTCATATAGTAAGAACTACTTTCTTACCTTGTTCCATTCTGAGCTTCTTCAGAATCTTGTCTAAGGACATTCTGAACATCTTTCAGAATCAAGTCTAGGAAGCATTCAACATTTAGTGTTTATTAAACTCACCAATCTATATTGATAGATATTATTGTTTAATAACTTCAACTTCATCCTTATTTATCTAACTTAAATATTATTAACACTAATCACATCATTCATATATGTCGTCCACATATCCCAGAATGGTTTCACGCTCCCACTCAAATATGACATTCATGTTTGAGATCCAGGGATTTCACTTAGCTCCCACTCAAATATGACATTCATGTTTGAGATCCAGGGATTTCACTTAGCTCCCACTCAAATATGGCATTCATGTTTGAGATCCAAGGATTTCACTTAGCTCCCACTCAAATATGACATTCATGTTTGAGATCCAGGGATTTCACTTAGTTCCCACTCAAAATATTTACATATTATGAATTAGCCAAGCTGATTTGCTCCCACTCAAAACCAGGTCCTCTCGATAATCTTGGACATTCCAAAATTCGTTGCTCATCATCAATTTGAGAATTCCACTAACGAGATTTCAATGACTATTCATTTCTCGTACTTAGGTCCATCATGCTTCTTTGTAATGTTTTGTTCAAAACATGACAAGTGAATCAACAATATAATTCCACAAACTTGTAGAATATATAGTTGAATCCTACTTCTTTAGTAAAAGTATTCCCTTAAACTTTATGATCATTATCATTGGTTTCTCTTATTTGTAGAGTTTGGATTCACGGAACAAATTCCGCTGTGCCACTCAACAATCCGGAGGTAAGGTCAAATACCTTGTTTTGATCTTTTACTTTCTTCCACCTGTATCTACATCAAGACACGTCAACTTTGGACAACAACAGGTTTGCCCCTTTTGTGGAAGATGCATTCATAGCTTCCTAAGAATGCTCTAAAAAGACTTGTTTATTCACCACGACTTCGACTTATCGAAACCTCCAGAAACTTGAACTTGCCATAACACTTATGGTGTTGTTTCCACGAATCTTTAGATGTTCCTTTGTATTTCAAATGAGTGTTTACTTATTTCGATCTCTAACTCTAAACGATAACTATAACCCCGATAAGAGATAATATGTATCTAATACAAAATGATTATGATGTTTAGACATTTCAACACGGTTTGAATTCGTCCAATTATCATAATTTGTGAAACATCTTTCACAAGTCCCTTTTATGCTAAACTTAACTTGAATACTTCAGTCATGTCGATCAAATCGAAGAGACTTCGTATTATTGTTAATTTCAATATCCTCTTATTGTTGTGAACTCATTTGAACAATTCAAATCGCTTCAAACTTATGTTTCATTAAGTAAATACGCTTATTCACTTAAGTCCACAATTAACTAATGATTTCCACTATTTGTTGAAAATACGATACATCACTATGTATAAGATTCAACATTTCTTCGCATATCACCGTTTTACCAGAATGCGGATTTTTAGTCATTCTTCCCAAGAGTCATGGTTTTGTAAAATCTCTAGATTAAGCATCTAGGACCCCGATCTTCATAAAGAACATGCAATAACCAAAATTACTTAAACTATAGTGTCATCTCATTATTAAACTTTGGATATCTTTTAGCATTCTAATCCTTTATAAATGTTTAAACCATTATCATTAACATGGTGATGAGAATAACTTATTTATAATCATAATGTGACCATAAGGTATTGTTCATAAGAATAGTACAAACTGGCTTGTAACTTGTTCATATATGAATAATTGTCTCGCCAAAAGTGAGACACACAAAGAGGGATTACAAATTTATATTCAAGTCCACTAATCCAAATGACAAACTTTGAGGGAAGAGGTGATGTCGGCCATTAATTGTTTTGCTTGCCGTCATCAAGTCACGTTGCCTCAAAACCAACAATTCTCAAGCAGATCCTCCTGTTTTCACAAAATGGGACAAGTATCAAATACTTTGCAAACTGCAACGAGTTTTGCAAGAACATCATTTATAATTTGTATATCTTACATATACCCTTTTCATTCATGACCTCCTATTGCAATCAAGCCCTTCTAAGAGTTCTCAACTCTAACGCTAGATCGCTAAGTGTTTCTCTAAATATTCCCTTTTCATCCATGATGAGAAAAACCCATCCAATGGCTCATACTCTATGTGCCTTATTCTGTAGAATACAAAATGTATCCCAACTCTCCATCCAATGGAGAATGGCTTGTTGGATGATTATGGAGAAAACACAAACATTCCAGAGTCATCGAATTATCTCCTAATGGTTATTGTATCAAGAAGAGAAGATCACCTTTTACGAGGATATCCCTTAGGCGTGGGTATTAATCTATGAAGTTGGACCCTTTTGCTAAGTTCCATATTAAGCAATATAGTCCCATGGTCGCAAAGGACCTCAATGGGATAGGCCACGATCTACTAAGATATTTGCAAACAGACATCTAGACTAAGTTTATAATAAGAGATCAATTTATAATTGGTCTCCACTAAAATTGTCATTCCCTGGACAATTTTAGTGATCACATGATCCCTATCCTCTGCACCTCCCCTGGTCATCATGGCCATCAGTGCATTATCAAAGGTAGACATTCAAAAATGCCAATCACATCATCCATGTGACTCATGCTCGATCTTTCGATCTCTTGTGTTCCGAGGCCATGTCTGCACATGCTAGGCTCGCCAAATCTAACTTGTGTGTATTCGCTGTGCAACATGGCTTACACCCACTGTATGGGAACGTAGATATGTCTGACCCCTACTCACCACAGGGCGCCTCATAACAAAGAACTTTCTTGGTGGTGCACACACAAGGGGAACACGGAACATTGGAATTAAATAGGGATTATCTTATTTGCTACCGTTGAGTATCTTAATACTAGCACACAATAAGATGTAAAACAGGTATCAACATCATATGTATAATGTGATATGATATGGTGCTTCTTATTGCGCCTTGATCTCCATCGAGCGCTCCGGCATGATCTCCATCTTGCCCTTGGTTTGACGCCAAGTCCACGACACCTCCACCGGGTCATTCATCGGAACGATGACTATTACTATGCTACTTAGTAACAAAAAAGTAAACTACTTTACCTTCGCAACGACCAATGCCATATCATAATCACATGCCCCTTGCAAAATAAAGTTAGACGCCTCTACTTTATCTATTGCAAGTTTTACGTGGTTGTTAGGGCTTTCGCAATAGAACCGTTTCTAAACTATGAACTTTCCAACCACAACATGGATCCGCCAGTAGTCTCTATTACACCCCTTTCGGGACCCTCAGTTGTAAATGTTATATCAACTATCGAATGAGAGACAGACACCCGCTAGCCACTTATACGGTACAAGCCGTATGTTGAGCGTGGAACCAGTCTCGCGTACGAATACGCGTAAGGTCAGTCCGGACCGCTTCATCAAACAATACCGCGATATAAACAAGTACATGTTAGAGGGTAACAACTAAGGGATCAATGCCCACACAATACTTGTGTGTACTGGCCGTACAACACTCCTACGCATAGATTGGCTCTGATACCACTGAAGGGGAACCGCAACAGAAAACAAAAAAATTCCTACGATGGAACCCCAAAACTTCTTAGGATCTATCTATGTAGTAATGCAGTAACGACCAATGCGTAGAGAATACATACACTTGTAGACCGTACACGGTTAACGTTTCGAGAGGAACATGGTTGAAGTAGTCGTACTTGTAGCCGACCTCAAGGTCGCGAAGCTCCTCGCAGGTCACCCCTTGCTCCTTCTTCATCGTGCAGCAGCTCCGGCTCACGACATTTAAGCGCCCCAAGTGTTGCGCCTCGTGTCTTCATACACATCCGATGCACTATGAGACCTCCGGCTCCCCGATCCCACCGGGAGTGCGGAAGTTGATATCCGTCTAGGAATCCCTGTAGCGCAACGGCGTACTGCATGTGTGCCTTGTTCGCACAGCCCAGAATTGGGCCATGGTCACAAGGTATAGAGAGAGGGAGGGAGAAAGTCAACTGAAAGACTTCTCAAATTATGTGTTTGATCCCACCCATGGGCACCACTTTATATAGGCGGAGGGGGCGTGCCCTCCCCATTAGGTTAGCCATGTGGGACTAAAAGGCAAAAGGAAATAACAGGAAAAATCAACTCAGCCGGATAGGCCAAACACCTTTAGCCCAGCTGGAAATAAGCACCAACCTGGGTGGGCCAGGGAGCCTCCCGCACGGCCTGCCAGGCGCAAACTATAGCCGGTGGCCCGGGTGGGCCGGCTGGCCACCCCTGACCCCAGTGCCGCCATGGCAGGTAGTCGAGCCGGGTGGGTCAGGCCTCCCCGGCCTGTTGGCTTCTGGTGCCCGGGTGGGCTGCTGCCGACGTGGTCCGGGTGGGCCGAGGCCAGCTCCCCCACGAGCTCCTTGGGCTAGGGTCGAGCTGGGCCCAGCTGTGGCAAGCACAGGCAGCTGTTTTTCTTTTTCTTTTTCCCTTTATTTTTCTGCAGCTTTTATTCTAGGCTATTTCCCTCCAGGATTTGGCCTAATATAAAAGTTTCCTTTATAAATCTTAATCTAAATATTGTTTAGAATATATTAATTCATAATTAACATATACTAAATGTATATTCAAATTCCCATTTATCTGAAAACACTTTTCCGGGTCTTTTCCTTTATTCTTTCTCCGAACATCTCCGGATCTCTTTGCGGAACAATTCCGTATTTCTCTTTCTCTACTGTGATTCCTTCTTACGAATGATCGCTCTCATCGTACCCTTAAGTGTATCCTCTCATGGCTCGGGAATGCTCTAGACATGATCTGTATCAATGATCAACAGAGGGACCAGGGATATCGATGTGACCCCTATGCATTCCTGATGACAATGTCGTTTGAACCGCTAAATGTAGCATCCAATTCCTTTTGTTTCTTGATACGACTTGTCCGAGATCCGATCATTGGTATCACATAACTTGTTCAATCTCGTTCACAACAAGTTCTGTTTTCTTGTTACCGTGATATTACATCCCCGTGACCGAGTCACATGTTGCAACATTTATGGATGTAATCTCACCAAGCCGACCGTATGTATCTTTACCCATCATGTGGGTGAACAAATCCCGGTCTTGCAGTCACATGTAATCTACTGTTCCTTCGGAATACCCAACATACACCTTTATGGCCACCGTATTACCAGATGACGGTTGATGCAGTCTAAGCAGCCTCGGGAAACAGTGAGTAATATGAGCTCATGGTCTAAGGAAAAGGAGTCTAGGTATAGCTGTTGCAACAATGAACTATATGACTTGATCGTGTTGCAATCCTTCGAGGAATGTCCAATCACATCATTCTCCAATGATATGATCTTGTTGTCAATTGGCATAAATGCCCATGATCTTGAAACCCAGATCATCCTTATGACCAACGAACTAGTATGAATAGAGGCTACTAGGGACTTTGTTGTTTCATACCACACCTGCACCAATGTTTCTACTTGGCACAGTTATAGCACAATATGAAACTATTATAAACTAATTGAGATATGATAATAAAAACCTATTTATTATTTGCCTCTAGGGCATATCTCCTTCACCATTCTTCGACAACTGCACCATATTATTTCCTGCGAGTTATTAGGGGTATAATCAATTTCAAACGTGTACTTACTGCTATTCTTCCATTTCACCAAAATCTGTTTTAAGCCCCCTGTTCCCACAATTTCATCGTAAACCTCGAGGTTGTCAATCTTATTGACATCTCGCTGCAAGATGTAGAAGTTGGTCGGAGTAAAGACATGGGAAAGTGCAACCTCAACCTCCTTGGATTCAGTTACTGGCATCGATAAACTCTGGGAAAAAATACAGTCATCTTCCCCTCTCTCACACGGATGCGAGTGATTGCATTCTCGTAATGCATAATCATGTCGAGTAGGGTCATACCAAAATCCAGGTGAAGGTGAAGGCATGAGTTCAAACTCTCACTCCTCTGGTTGCTTTTCATACCAAGAAAATATCCACCGGATAGATACGCGGCGACCCAAATTCTCTTCTTGTTGTACATCCTTTTAAGCCATTCCTGAGTTGATTCTGTCCGCCACTTGCAAACAGATGTGCTCCATCTTTGCTCAAAGACGGCTTCTAAAGTGACGTAGTATAAGAATGGATGAAACTCCTTAAGTGACTTATGACCAAAATGTTTCTTCATGTTATTCTCTATGTACCACGTATATATACGGTACCACACGTCTGGAAGGACATTCTGAATAGCTCTTAGCATTGCGGTGTCACTATCTGTGATAATACCTTTCATCTTTTTCTGACACATTGCTTTCAGACACATCCAAAACAGCAAAGCATATGTATCTTACTTATCATCTGACATGATGGCACATGCAAACACCATAGAATTACGGTGATTGTTCATGCCTACAAAAGAAATGAACGGCATACCATACCAGTTCATCTTGTAGGTGTTGTCGAACACCACCACATCGCCGAAGTCCTATTAGTCCCGACGTGACTGAGAATCAAACTAGAACAAGGTATTCACATGTCCTTCATCATCTACATGTAGTCAAAAAATAATTCAGGATCATTGTTCTTCCTAACGACCATGATACCGAGGGCTATTGCAAAATCACCATCCGCAATAAGCTTTCTCTTCTCCCTACCACACATGTTGTACAGATCTCTAGGAATGAAGCCTACACCACTGTAGCCGTGTCTCCTGAGGAAGTGTCTCATGATCATACTTTGTCTTAACCCAACGGCTCCCAATAATAGTATCTCAGCTCTCTGGTGCGGTTAATCTTTCTATGCGACCGAACAAACAGTGCTTCATCCGGACTAGCCAATACATGATTGAGACTCCACGGGATCTATCAAGCTTCACTCTGATATGGGCATTGCAATTACAGCGAGTCTCGGGTCTCAGCTTTTGGGTGTCGCGTTCCTGTGTTAAGAGTTTTTCCAGACGTTTGCTTGTCCTAGAACAAAGATATCATCTTAACCGTATTTCTTTCCTAGAGCCTTTTCCTCGCCTCAAAATGTCCTTTCTGATACTGAAGACATGGTCTCTCGCATAGCTGTTGTACCAGACAAAAGCCACTGATTCGGAATCAAAAGTCATGTACAATATTTTCAGTGATTATCAACTCGGAATTTCTTATCTTCGTTACTCACAAATTCCATGTCTGGCTTTCTGTGATGTTCATGCCCATCGTGAGCACCAGATATCACCTACACAGATAACCCTATAAGATGTCGTTTCATTGTTAACATTCATTGCTTGCCACGGTAAAAATATCCATAAACATCGCTCCTCTTTTCCAAGCTAGATTCGTCCTGATACATTGCTTCGACGCTGTATTCATCAAAACGAATTTCCAAGTCTGAATATTCATCCTTGTCGTGACCATCGGCTACCACCTATGTAATAAAAATAGAGAATGTAAGATGTCAATTCACTTATTGGTATGGACTGGCATTACAGAATATTCAACATACTTCACTCATGTTTTCTAAGTATGCCGATGACTCGGGATCATTCTGCCCATTATTATGACCACCAAACTCGTCGTTCATGGGAGGTACATTTTCATAGGTTTTGGATCCGTTCTCCGAACTAGAATCCTCATTGCCTGTGTAACTGTTATAGTTGTCATTCCAAGTTGAGCCAGAGTCCCCCGTCTCTCCAAAAACTACAGTGAAACATCGTAAAAGAATACATAAGTAGGGCAGCAGAAAAAGAATAATTGCCGGACATACCGACAATGGATCACCGGCCAGTTCGGACAGGCCGGCCGGGACAGTCTGGCACTTCCGGACAAGCTGGCTTAGTAGGCACCGGACTGTCCGGTGGCTCAACTACCATGGCGATCAGCCAAGACGCGAGCCAAGACGTGATCGAGAAATGAGGGTGAACCTACCTCGGCGAGGACACGACAATAGCCGGTGTAGGCGGCGGTTGTCAGCCGGTGTCAGAGGCGGTTGTCAGCCGGCGACGACGGCGGTCCTTCAAATGGCTGGCGTCAACGGTAGTGATGGTCGGCAGCTGCGGCGGTTCTTCAGGTGGCTGGCGTCGGCGGCAATGATGGTCGACGGCGATGATGGCCGGCGGCTGCGGTTGTCGTCTAGATGGCCTGGGGCGGTCGCGGCAGGCCTGGACGTCGGTAGGGCAAGCTGGGTCGAGCATATACGTACACATCCGATCTGTATCCTATACGTAGGCAATACACATTTAGATACGGGGTTTAAATATATACATGGACGTATTTAAACGAGTTTATGTGTGTGTGCGGCGGGTGGTGGTGGGGGAGGGGGGGGGGGGGTGAGGCTGTTGTGAGTACTGTTTCCACTGCATTGCACGTAAATCCCGCTACGGGCCACCTGAGCCAAACAGGAAGTACTCGCGTAGAAATTTCAGTCACGGTGTATAATCCGATTTCTTGAGCAAAAACGACAGCGCACTGAACGTCTCTTGGCGAATCACGTGTTATTATTTTGGAATTTCCCGACGTAGCCTCTACTCAGTAGGGCGGCACGCCGAGATAGTTTCCCGGAGGGAAGTACCTGCAGACGCCCACGGTGTCGCCACTGCTCCGGCAGGTGCGGCGGGCGCAGCCGAGCTGCGTGGTGGTGTTCCACACCACCTGCCTGTATGACCAGCACACCTTGCCGGGCGCGCACGCGTCGGCGCTGTGGTCGTACCACCGCCGCTCGTACACCCACGAGCTCGCCACGGCCGTCCCGTCCTGGTACCCGCCGCCCCAGTAGGTGTTCCGGCCGTAGAACCGGTCGTTGTCCCACTTCAGCGGCGAGAGCTTGCAGTTGACACCGAGCTGCTCCGCGTACCGCTTGGCGTCCAGCTCCAGCGTCGCGTTCCACCTTAGGGGCGCCACGCCCACCACGCGGCGCGCGACGTTGTGCACCTGCAGGAACTGCGCCGCCGCGGGTATGCGCTTGGGTGCCGCGACGTTGATGCCGTTGTTGCCGGGAGTGTCTTTTGTGGCTGCAGCCGGCGACAGCGAGGCCAGTGCGAGGGACAAGATGGCGACACAGGCGAAAGGAGACATGGCGATCTGCTGCATCTGTGACTTGGGAGTTCGGTTCGGTGATGTTTACAGAGAAATTGACGGATTATATAGGACTAATGCTAAAGCATTGTGCAATTAATTGCGCAGGTCAGTAGGTCACGGTAATTAAGTTCCAGAAACGTTTGGATGTTAGCTTGATGGGCAAGCATCAGTTTAACTCACGTAATTTGAAGCGTTGATATGGCTTCCATTTAAGGGTGAAATGGTTACGAAAATATCCCATCTATGTCATTTCTGACTCGAACAATATAGAAATCGTAGGAGCTTTTCACTACAAGAAAAAATGGCGTTGCCGTGCATCGTTGCTTTGCCGTGCACCATTTCAGCTAAACATACAGCAAAGAACACATACATGGCAAAACCGATCAGATTACACGGCAAAGAAAACATCCACGGCAAAGCCTAAGGAAGGCACACGGCAAAATAATAATGCACGGCATAGACTAGAAAAAGTACACGGCACAGCGCTGCGTCGGGCCCACCACCTCGGCCAAGTTAACGGCGTTGTGGTGACGGTATGCCTTTGTCGTGTACCACATTATCACGCACGGCAAAAATTTGAATCTGCAAATTTTGTTTACGTGGGAAATTTTTCCGCCGTATTATTGTAATAACGCGCGATTTTTTTGCCGAAACTTATAATTTTGCAAATATTAGAGGTCTTTGTCGTGCAGTGTTACAGGGCAAAGATGTCTTTGCCGTGTGGTTTTACACGGAAAAGAGGTCTTTGTGGTGTAGTGTTGCATGGCAAAGGCAAGGTATTTTTTTTGTCTTTTTATCTCCTTTTTTCACGCATTTTAGCATGACAAGATCATTGCCTCAGTTTTGTTAGCATACATTTTAATTCTATTATCACCCATCTTGCATTATGGTCACATATCCTAGGCCCACATGCAGTCTCGTGGGAGGACGGCGTGAAGTTACTTTTGTATGCCGTGAGGAGCAGCAAGCACACGACAAAGGCTTTGTCGTGCATTTTTTCGGACGCGCACGGCAAAGACTTCTTTGCTGGCTCATTTTTTGCCGTGCGATCTTTGCCGTGTAGCCTTTGCCGTGCTCTTTTTAGGCTTTGTCGTGTACTATGTGTTACACGATGAAGAATTTATTTCCTGTAGTGTTTTAAATCCGAACACATTCTGTTCCGAACCCGAGTTATGTTGATATGATACTCCTCGAAATAGGATTTCGCCCAACTTTATAAGTAAAGCAATCATGCATACATAGTTCCAACAAGTCCAAAATGACAAAAGCTGGGGGAACAGTACAAACATCCCACTAAACAGAGATACAACAGAAGCTAAGACAACGACAGTAAGCGGGGATCCCATAGTCCAGAGAAGACTCATGATCGGACATGAGGCGGTGTGAGGTATCGTGCCTCCTCAATGAGACATCAGAGGATGTCGTTTAGCTTCTCCTTGTCCTTGCGCCTACAAAGCGGGTGCCACAGCTGCAAAAAAGCGAGGAATTGAAGACCGAGTCAGTGGCGCGCCGTATGAACACTTTTTCTATCACCATTTGTTTCGGACCGTCCACAGTGTCCATGACAACGCCGCAAAAACGAACCAGAAGAGGCGTCGCCTCTTGCCGGGTTCGTTCACGCGTGTTTCCAGGAATTCTCCAAGATCCTGAGCACCCCAGTCGGGGCCCAGGGCTTCTCGGACGAAGTTCCATAAAAACCGGACCGCGGGCAGGTGAACATTATGTGCGATCTCGTCTCTGGGATCAAGCATAATGGACATAACCCGTCCCCAGCCCATGTCGTAGTGACACCTCTAGCCTGAGGAAAGGCGGTCGCGTAGCATCTGCCACACGGAAATCTTCGTCTTCAGGGGTAGAGGGGCTTTCCACAGGTGTTTGGTCCAAGGAAAGGCGAGCCCTTTAAATAGGGCCCTATATGCCAAACTAACTGAGAAGGCCCTTGATAGGGTCAATTTCCAGGACGCTGAGTCCACCTCTTCTGAGAGAGAAGCGAGCAAGCGAGCCCTCAGGTTCTGCCACTCCACTATTTCCACTGGATTAAAGGTCCTCGGAATGTGACAGGTCAGGGCCCTTCCTGGGCCACTGCCGCAACAGAAAGAGACGGGTCCACGGAGATTGCAAAGACATGTGGGTACGTACTCATAAGAGGGCTTCCATCAAGCCATGGATCCAGACATCAGAGTGTGACTTCCCTATTCCCAATGGTGAAGGTTACCCCTCGCCGAATCTCCGGCTTGATCTCCTGTGTGGACCGCCAAAACTGCGAGCCGTCTCGGTAGTCACAAGCAAGGAGTAGGCGATCTCTGAGGTATTTCGCTTCGATAAGTTGAAGCCAAAGACCTCCCTCTCCTGTCAAGATACGCCAAACCCATTTTAGCATCAGAGCTATGTTGAATTGGCGTGACACTATAATTCCTATACCCCCAAGCTCCTTGGGGGTGCAAATGTCTGCCCATTTAACCATGTGATATTTTTGGTGGCCGTGTGGATCCTTCCAAAAGAAGCGGGACAAATCCTTGTCAAAGGAGCCGTGCACCCCCTCCAGGAGGAGGTATAGCCCCATAATATACATCAGTAGGATGGATAGGCAGGCATCTATGAGGATCGGCTTGCTACCTTTAGACGTGAACCGGCTGCACCATGGTTATCATTTGGCCTGCATGCGACCAACTAGGGGCTCTAGGTCTTGGATAAGAATCCTAGAATCCAGGACCGGCATCCCCAAGTAGGTGATGGGGAATAAGATCAGCTGACAATTTAGATTATCAGCTATCCTCTATTGGTCCTTAGGGGTGAAACCTAGAGCAATGACCTCGCTCTTGTCAAAATTAATCCTAAGCCCCGACATCTCCTGGTCAGACCCCTCGATCATGATCATTGTGTCGTCAGCATATTGAAGGTGCATGACCTCTCCTCCTGAGAGAAGGTGGCCCACCACACCTGAGATATGCCCAGCGATCTTCGCCTTCTCAAGGATCTCCTCAAGGGCATCTACTGCCGAGTTAAAGAGGAGAGGGGAGAGGGGACATGTGGGTGATACGTCCAAAACGTATCTACTTTCCTAAACACTTTTGCTATTGTTTCTCCTCTAACCTTGTGTGATTTGGATGCAACTAACACGGACTGACGCTGTTTTCAGCAGAATTGCCTTGGTGTCTACTTTTTGTGCAGAAAATCAACTATCAGGAAAAATCCCGGAAAATATGCCGAAAATCCTATTTCACTAGAAGACTCCTGGAGCCAGAATACGAGACGGAGGGGGGCTGGGCCCAGGCCACACCACCTGGCCGCGTGGGCAAGCCCAGGCCACGCCAGGGGGTGGTCTGGCCGCCCCAGACTCCCCCTCGGTCTCCCTCTTCGCCTATAAGTTGCCTTCTGACCTAAAAACTCAGGGGGGTTCGACGTTTTTCCAGAAGGAGTTCCACTCCGCCGCCACCACCAGATTCCATGAAACAGCACCAGAAACTCCGTTCTAGCACCCTGTCGGGACGGGGAATTGGAGGAGATCATCGCCATCATCATCACCATCGCTTCTCCATCGACCATCCATGTTTCCCCCATCTATGAGTGAGTAATCCCCCGCTGTAGGCTATGGGGATGGTAGGGATTGGATGAGATCGTTCATGTAATGGCATCAGATTGTTAGGGCATGGTGCCTAGTATCTTCTATTAGTGCTTTATGACTTTGTTGCGACTTGTTATGCTTAATGCTTGTCACTAGGGCCCGAGTGCCATGATTTCAGATCTGAACATGTTATTGATTCATTATGATAGTATTGTTTTTGGTCTTATCTGCAAGTTGTATACACATGTTGTTGTCCGGAACCTATGGCCCTGAAGTGACAGAAATCGGGATAACCGGAAGGGAATGGCTTTGATGTGAGGATCACATGTGTTCACAGAGTGTTGATGCTTTGCTCCGGTGCTCTATTAAAAGGAGCACCTTAATTTCCAGTAGTTCCCTAGAGGCCTCGCTGCAAACGGGCTGGCAGGACAAAAGATGTTGTGCAAGTTCTCATTGCGATCACGTATGACTATATATGGAACACATGCCTAGGATTGTCTAGTACTTGGATGCTTTATCTTATTTATCTGCAATTGCCCTATGTTCTGATTGCTATGTGAATTGTCTTGTCCATGCAACACCTGTCCATCCATCCCTATGCCTACCGCACTTGAATCCTACTATTTACTACTATTGTTACTGCTGTCTTTACTTTACTACTGCTGCTACTTTGCTATTTCTACTATAAAACTGTTGCTACTGATAAACTGCTGTGAGCAAGATTGTTTCCAGGTGCAACTGAATTGACAACTCAGTTGTTAAGGCTTATAAATATTCTTTGGCTCCCCTTATGTCGAATCAATAAATTGGGTTTCACTTCCCTCGAAAATACTGCGATACACCCCCTATACTTGTGGGTCATCAAGACTATTTTCTAGCGCCGTTGGCGGGGAGCATAGCTTTATTTATCAAGTTCACTTGGATTCCCTATTGTTCGTTGCTATCCATCCATCATGGGTAAGTCTCGTGATGGCAAGTTTCCTATTTTACCATCCACTACAAGAAGAGGTACGGTTCTGAACACCTCTGCTGCTCTTGATTCACCATCTGTTATAAGTAAGCTCGTTACTCCACCACATACACATGCTACACACACTGCTACTACTGCTGAATCTGAAACTTTTGATGCTTATGATGTTGCTTCTTCTATGCTTGATAAGAGTGGTTCATTAGGTCCTTTCCTAGATGCTACGATTGCTAGAACCATAGCTGGAAATACTGAAACTCCTAATGAAGACACTACTACACATGTTAGTTCACCTGAGTCTAGTGAAAGTTATGATATTGAAGATGGTTATGTTGAGATGACCGATGAATTTATTAAAGAATGTAAAAACACCCATGATAGGAGCGCTGCTAAGAGTCTCCTTGAGAGGCGTACTATTAGACCCAAATTGTCTCCTATTGCTAAGTTTGCTATTTCTCCCATAAACATTATAGATAAAGATTATGATTTCTCTCTCGATCTATCTTACATAGCTATTGTTGAGAAAGAACCTTTTTGTGGGACTAAGAATGAAAGTGCGGTAGCACATATGAATGAACTTTCTACCATGAGTGGCTTGTTTTCTGATGATATTAAGATGCGTACTTACTTTGTTGCTAAGATTTTCCCCTTTTCACTGAAAGGGGAAGCTAAAACTTGTTTTAGTAAGTTACCTCCTGGATCTATTGATAGCCCTGATTGCTTGATTAGTACTTTCCTGCAGAAATATTTTCCTCCTAGTGCTAGACATGCTATTTTGCAGGAACTTTTTGATTTTAAACAGGGAGAAAAAGAGATATTGCCTGAATCTTGGGCAAGGTTTTGTGCTTTGATTCATGCACAAGCTGGAAGTCCATTACCTAAGAATGAGATTCTTGATATATTTTATAATGGACTAACCGAAGAATCTAGGACATACCTAGATAGTTGTGCTGATTGTGTTTTCAGGAATAGGACTCCTAAGAAAGTTGAGGAATTAATGGCTAAAATAAGTAAGAACTATGAAGATTGGACTCCTACTGAACAAGCTATACCTGAAGTAATTGTACCTGAACCTACTAAACCAGTGCCTATTCCAACATCAAAGAAGAGGGGAGTTATTGAATTAAATGATGAAGTGATGAAGGAAGCTAAGAAATGTCTTAAGGAGAAGGGAATTAAAGCTGCAGATGTCAAGAATTTACCTCCTATAGAAGAATTATGTAAGACTATTCCCTACTCATCCACTATCAAGGTACACTCTCTCCAACACTTTGATGAAGGTGATATCCCTTACTCTAAACCTCCTGATCAATGCTTAGAAGAATTCGATATCTTTATTGTTAAGCAAGATAATTTTAATAAAAGGGTGCAAAATCATCTAATGGAAAATACTAGAGCTATTGTTGAGTTGAAGGATATTGTAGAAAGAACCGCTAATGATGTTAAAATGATTGTTAAACACTTTCAAATGGTTCAAACTCAAATAGATCAACTCGTTAAAGTGCAAAAAGACTTGCTAGTTAATGCTGCTAAAGAAAAACATGCTTATCAAATTAGAACTAGAGGTGGAGCTGCTACTCAGGATCCTCTATATCCTGAGGGGCACCCCAAAAGAATTGAGCAGGATTCTCAACAAGCTGAAAATAGTGGCTCTACTCGTAAGAAAAGGAAAAAGAAACATAAAACTATTGTAGAACCCTCTGAACCTGCTATAGATCCTAATAGTATATCCATCTCTGATGCTGAAACTGAAAGTGGTAATGAAGAAAATGAAGTTCCTAATGAAGAAAAAGTTGAAGAAGAACCTGAAAACCACACTCAGAATACTAAATACACTAAAGAAGATTTTATTGCTAAGAAACATGGTAGTGAAAGAGAACCTTGGGTTCAAAAGGCCTTTCCCTGATAAGAAACAGAAGTCAAAGGAAGATGAACACTATAATAAGTTTTGTGAGTGGATGAAACCTTTATTCCTGCAAATTCCTTTGACTGATGCTATTAAATTGCCTCCTTACTCAAAGTATATGAAGGATATTGTCTCGAATAAAAGGTAGATCCCTAATGAAGAAATCTCTACTTTGCTTGCTAATTATTCCTTTAGTTGTAAGGTTCCAAAGAAACTTGGAGACCCAGGGATTCCAACTATCCCTTGCTCTATTAAGAATAGTTATGTTAGAACTGCTTGATACATTGCAAATGTATCTATAATTTTTGATGTTCCATGCTTGGTTTTATCCACTTTCTTGTGTTTTGTCCACACTTTGGAGTACTTTTCATATGATTTCTTGGACTAACCTATTAACAAGAGCCACAAAGGCCAGTTACTGTTTTACGCTTTTTGGTTCCAAGAAAGTCAGAAAATGAATATTCTTGGAATTGGACGGGACAAAAGCCAAAGTGCCTATTTTTCCGGAAGTCATCAGATGCCAGAATACGAGACGGAGAAGGGCTGGGGGGCAGCCATACCACTGCCACGCTGGCCAGGTTCGCCCACGCCAGGGGTGGTCTGGCCGACCCAGACCCCTCGACCTCTCCTTCCGCCTATAATATGCCCTCGGACGAAAACCCTAAGTACCCGATCAAAATCCACGAAAGAGTGCATGTCCGCCGTCATCTCCCTCCCTCGATCGGGAGAAATCTGAAGCTCTTCCCGGCACCCAGCCGGAGAGGGAATTCACCGAGGCCTTCTTCATCACCATGCAAGCCTCCGGTGTGATGCGTGAGTAGTTCATCCTTGGACTACGGATCCATGTAGTAGCTAGATGGCTGGTTCTCCTCCTTTGTGCTTTCATGTCTAGATCTTGTGAGCTCCGTTCATGATCAAGATCATCTATTTGTAATTCTGCATGTTGTGTTTGCGGGGATCTGATGGATATTGAGATGCTATTTCAGATTGATTATTGATTCTATCATGTCTTTGTTATTTGTGATCTTGCATGCTTTCTGTTGTTAGTAGCTATCTTGGCCGAGTAGATGCTAGCAACTCCAAGAGTTAGTATTTATGCTCGATGGTGGGTTCATGCCTCTAGTAATCTAGGGAAGTGACAGAAATCTCTAAGGTACTAGATGTGATGTTGCTACTAGGGAGAAAACAACAATCCTTTGTTCATAGAACAATCATATTGTTTACATTACACGCAATTTGTAAAGCAATAATTTGTTGCTTGCAACTTAATACTAGAGGGGGTTCGGATGATAACCTGAAGGTGGATTATTAGTCATAGATGCAGTTGGATTACGGTCTATGTATAATGTTGTAATGCCTAATCAAATCTCAAAGGAGTCAAGATGAGTAGTATATGCATGATTGCTTTCTCGATGTTTATCAATTGCCCCGTTGTAATTTGTTCACCCAACATGTCATCTATCTTAAGGAGAGCCACCACTAGTGAAACACGGTGAGATTGACAACCTCATCGCAAGTTGGGGACAAAGTTATGTGGTTGTGTTGTGCAGGTCTCCACGTTGCTACTAGCACCGGTGGTGTGCCCTGCCAAGGCTTAGCTAGCAACACCTTTCGGGTGTTTCCTTGCTCCTACTGGTTCGATTAAACCTTGGTTTCATAACTGAGGGAAACTTGCTGCTGTGCTCATCATACCTTCCTCTTGGGGTTCCCAACGAGCTCTACATCAACACCGCACCAGCACTTTTCTGGCGCCGTTTCTGGCGCCGTTGCCGGGGAGTCAAGGACATCTTCACAAGGGGAGTCCCTCATAACCAATCTCTTTACTTTGTTATTTTTGTTTTGCTTAGTTTCTTTTTTCTTTGTTTGCTTGTTTCTTTATCAAAAACACACAAAAAAATAGTTTTACTAGTTTGCTTTCTTATTTCAAAAACACAAAAAAAATTAGTTCCTTTCTTAAGTTGCCACTACATCTAGCCTTGCTCCAATCACTATGTCACCCGAGGAAATGATTTTCACTTTTAAACAAGAAATTGAGGAAAGTTTTAAGGAAGCTTGGTCTAGAATCTCTGATCTACATGAAAAAACTGAGCCTAAAATGACTCAAAGCTTGTTCCTTAGCAGTTTTTACCTTGGAATTGCTCTTTGCTATAGATATGCTTTAGATGCTGTTGTGGGAGGAGATTTCCTCCAATGTAATGAGGATGATGCTATTAATGCTATAAATAAATTGATCCTCACTTACAACTTGCCTAGCCAAACTGATATTTCTTTCGCAAGAATATTTGCTAGATTGAACACTTTTGAGACTAGCACTACTAGCTTAAAAGATTGCTATAATACGCTTAGGGAGCATCATAATTATGTTCCAATAAATTCTGAACCATCAAAGTGGCTCCCTATAGTAAAGATCGAGATAAACACTGAAACTTTTCAAGCCCGCTGTGATATCATGTCTGAATTTTGCCTTATGCCCAAAGATATTTATGAATCTTTGAATCTTTGGGGTCTTACTGAAGGAGGAAAAGAAATATCTCTTGCTAATAATGCTACCATATTACCTATTGGAATAGCTGAAGGAGTGTTTACAAAGATCCTTGGGAAAATGATTTCTACTGATTATCTTGTCATTGAATGTGCAGGAAAAGGACAAATTACACTTGGAAGGTCCCTATTAGAACTCCTTGGAGCAATAATAGATGTGGTAAAGGGGACCATGCACCTTTCTTCTCCACCAAACAATTATATTTTCCCCAAGGTTAAGAATAAAAGTAAGAGAGGTAAGCGCAAGAAATTTGGTTTTAATGCTTCTTCATTTGAGAACACTTGATTCTTTCTTGCTTCTTATGCCTAACTTAAAGGCGTTAAAGAAAAGTACTTATTGGGAGATAACCCAAAAGTTTTAGATGAGTCTTGGAAGTTATTACTTACGCTTTGTTTGGATGTATGAATTGGAGCTCGGAATCATGGAATCTGGAATTTAGGCCTCCGATTCTACCGTTTGGACGCGTTTAGAATCTAGGCCTGGAAATCGGGGCAAATTCCGAGCCCACCTCGCGCCTGTGTCCTGCACCCCTCCCGCGATTCGGAGGTCGCAACCTCGGAAACGCTCGGAAACTGGCTGCGTACCCGTTCGTCGAACAGAAACAGAGCCACGACCTGGAGTTCCTTCGCTAGGGAGCTCCTGCCAATGGAGATGGAGACCACGACCTAAAGGAACCGGCGGCCGCGGCTCCGGCAAGCTCCTCCCCGCCCCCTCTCTCTCCTTCCCCACCATCATCTCCCTCTCCTCGCCCTCCTCTGTGGCCCGGTCGTCTGACGCCCGTCCGTCCCCTCCATGAGCCCGCCCTAACCCTAGGTCAACCGGGCGGCAAGAGGGGAACGGCGGTGGAAGGTGAACGACGGCGGGAGGGGAACACCATCGGTGGCCTGACCCTCCCCAAGCTAGTCTCTTCTCCAACCCTCTTCCCATTGCAAGAGTTGTTCCTCCCGATTAGGTTTTCTCAAAATGTTCTGTTGCCTAATAGCTAGTTGTTCCTCCCGATTGAGTTTTCTCAATATGTTTGATCTGCAGGTCACGAGAGAATTTGTAAGAGCTACTCCATCAGATAATAATTTTGTGTAGCTACTCCATCAGACTAGAAGAAAACTACTGTTTCTTTTTTTCATCTGAAGTTGAAGCTTGCTGACAGCTGAGTTGCCTTCATCCTAGTTGTTCAGATTACAGAATAGTGACATCAACGAGGCTGAAGAACTATTCTGGGTCATGCGTGTTCTTCTTGAGATTTTATTAAAATACTTTAATATTATTACGTGTAAAAATTATTTTCATATATCTATAGAACTTTATATTGTCCAAACTAAACAAAATATTCAATTCCATGGTTTGTAGACCCAAACAGGAATTGGAATTGGGTACCAACATTCGATTCTAATAGCAGATTTCCAAGCACATCCAAACAATAGAATTCGAATTGAGAGTCATTTCCTTTCCATCTTGGATTTGGAATTTCTACTCCAATTCAATTCCAAGGCTAAATTGCTACATCCAAACACAGAGTTAAGTAATAACCGCTCCTTATCCTTTTTATTTGCTTTTTGTGCCAAGAGTAACTTCTAATGAGAGAGAAGTAATGATTGGGAAAGTCGCTGTCCCGAAATAGATTTATGTGCTTCACCGTAAATATTCGTGTAAAATATCTGAATGTCTTTTTGAGGCGTGAATTTTTGGGCTTCTGCCCCAGGATGTTATTAAACTTTCGTTAGTTCAACATTTTTTGATTTGAGCAACAAAAGGTCTTCGAAAAAAATCGTCTTTATCTGCTGGTCTGTTTTGACAGATTTCTGCCATTTTCTGCATTTGCTTCTTGTTGGTTCCTTTTTGAGTTCTTTTGGGGAATTGAGCTTGTTGAGGGAAGTGCTACAGTATATAGTGTTCTAATGAAAGTTTATTTGGTGTTATAACTGAACCTTAAGACTTATTTATCTTGAGTGCACTAATGTTGCTAATAAAGATTGTGTGAAGTTTTGTATGAAGGAAAAATTCCAGGTATATGGAAGGAATGAGTAATGAGATGAAGGGTGGACTAAAGCTCAATCTTGGGGATTCCACGCGTGTCACCCCAAGAAATATCCAATAAGTACAAGCGTCAAAGCTTGGGGATGCCCGAGGCATCCCCTTCTTTATCAATAAAAATCCCAGGTTTCTTCCAAACGCTTCATTTTTATTGTTTCATGCACAGTTGTGTTGTTCTTGGAGCGTCTTCTTTTTTGTTTTTGTTTTGGTTTTTCATTTGCTTTAGTTTGCTTAGTTTTCTGAATAAATTGGTTGGACCCCCTCTTTCTTACATTGGTTTGCAAATAGTTTGGTTTGGTTTGGAAAAGAGTAGGAAAGTTCATACTTATGTGGTAAAAAGAGCTTGTTTTTGACTGTGGCCTATGCTTTGGCATGCCATGCTTGATATTGTTTTGGCTTTATGCTTAGTATTCTTTGTTGTAGCATGACTTGTTATAAAAAATTGAGATTGCTTAATGTACCTTGGATGAATCATGCGTTGTTTTAGCATATTAAAGCGTAGTATAGTGGTATTCTCGTTTGATGCTTTATTTGGGTTGACTTGGCACATGCTCACACCATGTTATGACTATCCAAAGTCACCATAGCCTTTATGATCCTTTAGTTTTCAACTTGTAGTATCACTTTATGCTTTGATCAATGATGTTTTGTCGCTCTGCATGATTATGGCCATTATTGCTCTCTTAGTTTGTCGCTCTCAGTCTTTTACTAGCCTCCACAACAAAGTATGAGTTCATCCATGCATCCAACTCCCTAAACCAAGTTATTCCAAAGAGTCCACCATACCTACCTACTAGCTTATGCTATTCCAAGTATATTCATTCTTTTGTTTACCTTCCAAATTAAACTTGTTATGAGAAAACTAGTGATTAAAGCTCTCACGAACTTGATGGCACACTTTACTTTTTTGCATTTAGTAAACTTGAACCATTGGGTCCTTCTTTGTTGCGTATATGCTTGCACTTTATAAGTTGAAATTAGCAGAACCATGTATCATGAGGAACGCTTCAAGATTGCACTTGTACTTTGTACCCCGTTGATATCATGTTCTTTTGCTTACGGATCCCGGCGGTGTGAAATAAAAGTGGAACTTGTAAGATCATGGAGTTTGTATGTGTGTTAGAGAAACGCCTGGGCCGCTAGCCTAAGCCATGCCTAATCATGGTGGAAACTTGCAGCATCACCATAATGAGCACCCTATGAAGCATCCTCAATAAAAACCTATGCAAATTGCAAATAAAAAGATCGCTGAGATGCTCATTGTCTGCTTGCCTTGTCAGTTTGATTATGGGAAAGCTCCCGTATCATGTGCAAGGGGTACCCCATTGGCGGTTCTTTATGATACACATGTACTTACAATGACAAGAGCTTACTCGTGACTAAAGTTGAGTAGCATGAGGTCCGGTCTTTGTAAGTAAGGGGCATGAGATTTCGGTTTATAACTTGTCAAGCATATCCTCTTAGTTGTGTACTTTAACCTTAATCACCTTCAAGATGCTTATGATAGGGGCAATCAGAGCTGAAAGCTATAAGTACCATAATTTTTGGAAGCTCTTTATGAGACTTGAATCCCTACTTCCTTTTATAAAGTCCTTTGTTCCACCATTATATTGAGTCTCCACCTTCTACCTTTATGCACCTACTTTGAGAGCATAGTGGCCATTCTTAGTTCTATGTGCATTGTCCCAAGACTAGTTGATTGATGCATAACTTGATATTGCTTGTTTTAAACTATTTGTATCTAGTCACTCTTATGAACTTTGAAGGTGTCCTATGCATTTATATTTGCTACTCTATGAGGGACAAGCTGAATACTACTATGCTATGTTTTCTTTATGTGAAACAAACAAACGTCTTGCAAAGCATTGTTATTCATGAATCTTTTTTTGTGCCTTTTTATGTTGCATCATAGTTTCTTTGTCTTATTGCTAGAACTTTGCCTTTCATGTTATGATTGAAGTACTATGATCCCAGCTTTGAATGTTTTACAAATACTTTGATCAAGTCTTTGATGGTGCATGTCACCTCAAAAATTATTTTTTCTTTTTATCACTTACCTACTCGAGGACAAGCAGGAGTTAAGGTTGGGGATGTTGATACATTGCAAATGTATCTATAATTTTTGATGTTCCATGCTTGGTTTTATCCACTTTCTTGTGTTTTGTCCACACTTTGGAGTACTTTTCATATGATTTCTTGGACTAACCTATTAACAATAGCCACGATTGCCTTTTTTTCTGCTATTTTTGGTTCCAGGAAAGTCAGAAAATGAATATTCTCGGAATTGGACGGGACAAAAGCCAAAGTGCCTATTTTTGCGGAAGTCATAAGATGCCAGAATATGAGACGAAGAAGGGTTGGGGGCCAGCCACACCACGGCCACATGGCCAGGCCTGGCCTGTGCTGTGGGGTGGTCTGACCCACCCTCGGCCTCCTTCCGCCTATAAGATGCCCTCGGGATGAAAACCCTAAGCACCGATAAAAATCCACGAAGAGTCTCAGAGTCCGTCACCTCCATCCCTAGATCGAGGGATCTGAAGCTCTTCCGGCACCGCCGGAGAGGGAATTCACCACGAGGCCTTCTTCATCACCATGCAAGCCTCCGGTGTGATGCGTGAGTAGTTCATCCTTGGACTACGGATCCATGTAGTAGCTAGATGGCTGGTTCTCCTCCTTTGTGCTTTCATGTCTAGATCTTGTGAGCTCTGTTCATGATCAAGATCATCTATTTGTAATTCTGCATGTTGTGTTTGCGGGGATCCGATGGATATTGAGATGCTATTTCAGATTGATTATTGATTCTATCATGTCTTTGTTATTTGTGATCTTGCATGCTTTCCGTTGTTAGTAGCTATCTTGGCTAAGTAGATGCTAGCAACTCCAAGAGTTAGTATTTATGCTCGATAGTGGGTTCATGCCTCCGTAACTGGGAAGTGATGTAAATCTCTAAGGTACTAGATGTGATGTTGCTACTAGGGAGAAAACAACAATCCTTTGTTCATAGAACAATCGTATTGTTTACATTACACGCAATTCGTAAAGCAATAATCTGTTGCTTGCAACTTAATACTAGAGGGGGTTCGGATGATAACCTGAAGGTGGATTATTAGTCATAGATGCAGTTGGATGGCGGTCTATGTATAATGTTGTAATGCCCAATCAAGTCTCAAAGGAGTCAAGATGATTAGTATATGCATGTATTGCTTTCTCGATGTTTGTCAATTGCCCCGCTGTAATTTGTTCACCCAGCATGTTATCTATCTAAGGAGAGCCACCTCTAGTGAACTATGGATCCCGGTCCTTTTCTTTTACATACAATCTATAAACTGTTTACTGCTTTGTGTTTACTTTCTGCAAACTATTACTTCTTTCCATTCGATACGTTTAATGCTTTGTTTTCCGCAAAACACGGTGAGATTGACAATGTTGCCAAGGCTTAGCTAGCAACACCTTTGGAGTGTTTCCTTGCTCCTACTGGTTCGATTAAACCTTGGTTTCATAACTGAGGGAAACTTGCTGCTATGCTCATCATACCTTCCTCTTAGGGTTCCCAATGAGCTCTACATCAACACCGCACCAACACTTTTCTGGCACCGTACACTGAGCCATCACTGCTTTGTGTGATTTGGGAGCTAGAGTTAGTGTTATGCCTTTCTCTCTCTATCAGAGGCTTCAACTAGAAAAACTAATACCAACTGATATATCTTTGCAAATGGCTGATAAATCTACCACTATTCCTGTTGGTATATGTGAGGATGTACCTGTTCAAGTGGCTCATAATTGCTTGATATTAACTAATTTTGTTGTGCTTGAAATGCCTGAAGATGATAATATGTCCATTATTCTTGGGAGACCTTTTCTTAATACTACAGGAGCTATTATTAATTGTAATCAAGGAAAGGCGACTTTCAATGTTAATGACAAGGAACATACTGTCTATTTCCCCAAGAAGATTGAAAGGACTTATGGTTTGAATTCAATTGAACATGTTGAGGGCATTCAAGTTGGAGAAATATATTGTCCCATACCTAGAGAAAAATTGGAAACTATTATGATTGGGACCATTGCTATCAAGGTTGAGGTAACATAATCATTAGTGGAATACAAAGTTTTGTCTCATATGGAATTGTTTTGGTAACAAGACCTGATCAACCTTGTTAACAAAAGGATTTCATTGAACAAAACAATGTTTTCATTATGATTATTTCCATGTACTTCTATTCTATCCATTTTAGTATTTGCTTTCGTTTAGTTTTGTTTTTCTTGTTAGTTGCTTGCTTGTTAGAGTGTCTTAGAACTTCTATAGCTTTTGCTTTGTTTTGCATTGCATCTTTTTCCAAAAAAAATCTGTCTATCAGAAAATCATTCTTTTATACCTGAAAATTTCCCAAAAATAAAGTGTCTCGAAAAATTCCAGAAAATTGATATTAAATTTTTACGTGAAAAAAGGGGCAGAGGAGTGCCTGGGAGGTACCAGGGGGACCCACCAGGCAGGCACACCACCTGGTGGCGTGGACTGCCCTAGGTGGTGCCATGCCCTGGTGTGGGCCACCCCTGGCCCCCCACTAACTCTCTCACCTGCCACTTTCTTCTCTTTCCCGAGCAAGCTCCAGTTCATTGCTCAAAATCGCGTTCTTGCTGTGCTTGCTCTCGATTTTTTCGATCTCCTTGCTCAGCCCATCTTTCTTGCTGAAATTTGGAGCAATTGTTCCTTGGTATGTGACTCCTCCCCTTGTCCAAGTAGATTTGTGTTTAGTGGATTATATATTGAGTATTTTACTACTGTAGGTGATAGGTTATGAGAGCTTGTAAGCTTGTTTGATGCTTAGAGATATAGTTTTGATGCATGTTTAGGCCTCTTACAAGTCCCTATGAGTAGAATCCTTTATTATATTTACTTTGCAATCACTTGTTTAATAGGTGTTTAAATTTCAGAATACCAAGCATGAACAACCATACCTTTGGAGAGATATTTGAGAGTGATGCACCTAGGAGGTCGAGGCCCTCAAGATCAGCCTCTCAGTTTAGGCCATCATACAACAAAGACCTTATTGCAACTCGTATTGGTAATGAAAGGGATGATGGGGATGCTCGCCCATCCACTTTTCCTTGTTTTACTTTCTTACAAGTTGCAGGTATTCTTGATGATTTCTTGCTATTGATTGAGAGGGTTGGTTTGACCTCATATATGCAAGATGAGAGTGAGCAATACGCTATGCTCACCAAAACCTTTGTTGAGAGCTTCACGTTTACTAACACATCCTATCAGTCGACTGTCTCTTTCAAAATTTACAATCTTCCCTTCACCATGCCTTTGGAGAGATTTTGCAGTATTGTAGGTGTAAGCATGACAGGGTCCGTGAAGAAAATTCAAGGGAGACCCGCTGAATTGCTGGAGCTTTACCGAGGAGTGACCAATGATGATGATCGCGTGGCGCAGCGCGGAAAGATAAGAAATATCCAACTCCTTGCTCTTAGATACTTTGCATATTATCTTGCTACTAGCATACTAGGTAGGGAGAACACAAGTAATATCTCCAACTATCATTTAGCCTTCCTTGCTGCTGTGCTTAACAATGATATTCGGTACAACCTTGGCTCGCTTATTGCTCGCCGCCTAGCTGCTAGGGGGCCTATCTATGGGGGCATCATTGCCTCGCGTATGGTCAATGCATTAGGTCTTTTAGTGGACCCCAATGATACTGTACTGGCACCACAGAGGCTTGACCTTGTTGCTATGAAAACTCATCACTTTGTCACTGCTACTTCTGATTTGAACAGTCTAGTATATAGGATGCTTTTCACTGACGGGGATGAAAGGGAGATCCCTTTGCCACAGCCTTCTTTGTTTAGTGTTCACAGGAGACCGTGGTCGCACTCCAAGGAGGAGGTGGACGAGCAGGTTCGCTTGCTGGGTTTCCACGAGCAGCACCAGGAGGATGTACCCTCCTATAACTACTCCGCATACTACGGAGGGACGTACTCGAGCTTGCACCAGGACGAGGGGACCTCCTCGTCATACTACGGTGACACATCATCCTAGCCGGCTTGGGATTGATACCCACTTAGGCCAAAAGCCTAAGCTTGGGGGAGGTACGCTGACACCGCACTCATCTCATTATCATGTTGCGTCGGTACTTTGTATATTCATGTTTTATTCTCTTTTTAGTTTTCTTTCTTTCTTTGCTTTTGCTTTCTAAAACACAAAAAAGACCAAAAATATTTCTGTTGTTTCTCTTTGGTTTGCTTCTTCTTTTTGCCTTGGTTTGTTTTTTCCCTTTTTGCTTTGTTTGAACTATTCGAAAAAACCAAAAAGATTTTGCGTTGCTTGTTTTTCCTTTTGGTTCTTGTTTTAAAAATCAAAAACAACAAAAATATTTGTCGCTCTTCTTTGGTTTTGTGAGTTTTCTACAGGGTTCAGCAGTCCTCAGTGGATATTGGTTTCATATTATTATTCAAGCCACACAAGTGAAGAGCAATAATGAGGATTAATGACAACTTGAGGCGTGGTATGAGGCTGGTAAAGAACTCTATTTGTTTTCATTTTTGTACATATACTCATCACTGTGGGCATGCTTAGTCCGTTCGTGTAAGGTGTATGTTATCTTTGGATGCTTTGTAGTTCATGCTTTTTTATGATTAGCTCCATCTCGCTAATAGTTTGTAGCATGTCTTATGAATGTTTGCTTGCATTGCTCTATTCATAAATTGGTATGACACCGTGTTATCCTCCTCTGAATGTTTTATTTGAATTGACTTGGCACATGCTTACGCATGCACATGACTGTAATAAGCAGTTAAGCCTTGATGAATTATTTTGCCTTGAGGATCTTGAATCACTTTCATGCCATGATTAGTCCCGTTTTGTTGCAAGCATGATTATGACAGCTATTGCTCTCTCGTTTGTCGCTCCCTTACTATTGCTAGCCTTCACTTACACTGAGTATGTTTTACTCAAGTTTCCAACTCCCTTAACCAATTATTTCCAAAGTGGCCACCATACCTACCTATTAGCATCATTTGCTACTTCCGCGCATATTCAATATGCCTTGTTTTCTTCTGAATAAAATGTTTGCTTGTTATGAGAAAGTTAGTTAGTAAAGCTCTCACAAACTTGATGGCACACTTTATTTTTCTTGCATTTAATAAACCTGAACCATTGTGTCCTTCTTTGTTGCGTATATGCTTGCGCTTTATAAGTTGAAGTTAGCAGAACCATGTTTCATGGGGAACATTTTCAACATTTCATGGTACTTAGTACCTCATTGATATCATGTTCTTTTGCTTATGGATCCCGGTGGTGTGAAATAAAAGTGGAACTTGTAAGATCATGGAGTTTGTATGTATGTTAGAGAAATGCCTAGGATGCTAGCCTAAGCCATGCCTAATCATGGTGGAAACTTGCAGCATAACCATAATGAGCATTCTATGAAGCATCCTCAATAAAAATCTATGCACATAGTAAATAAAAAGATCGCTGAGATACTCATTGTCTGCTTGCCTTGTCATTTTGATTATGGGATAGCTCCTGTGTCATGTGCAAGGGGTACCTCGTTGGCGGTTCTCTATGATACGTATATACTTACAATGAGAAGAGCTTACTTGTGACTGAAGTTGAGTAGCATGAGGATCGGTCTTCGTAAGTAAGGGGCATGACTCTTCGATTTATAACTTGTCAATCATATCCTCTTAGTTGTGTCACTTTCACCTTAACCACATTAAAGATGCTTATGATAGGGGCAATGAGAGCTTAAAGCTAATGAGTACCATACTTTCAGCATTTGGAAGCCCTTCAAACTATTCAAAACCTTTTCATTTCCTTATTGAGTCTCCACATATTCTTTGAGCACCTTCTTGAGAGCATAGTTTTCATTCTTTGTGCTTGTCCCATTACTTGACTATTTGTGTTATGGCTTTGATGCTTGTATCTTTGACATCTTTACTTCTAGTCTTCACCTGAACTTCAGAGGTGCCTTGGCATTCACAATCAAAGGCAAGCGAGATACCACTCTACCATACCTTGTTATGAGCATTGCAATGTTGCTTATGTTTATGCTTCATGCTACTTATTATTTTTGAGTTGGAATCTCTTCATAGCTTGCAATGCCTATTAAGTAAACTTAGTTGCATACTCCTTATTATGAACTGTCTAAGTAGTTGATCACATTGCTGAGAATATATACATCATATGAAGCAAATGTGTTCGTGAAAGTTCTTTTATCGCACTCAGTTTTCAACTGAATTACTTGAGGACAAGCAATAAGCTAAGCTTGGGGGAAGTTGATACGTCCAAAACGTATCTACTTTCCTGAACACTTTTGCTATTGTTTCTCCTCTAACCTTGTGTGATTTGGATGCAACTAACGCGATCGCTGTTTTTCAGCGAATTGCCTTGGTGTCTACTTTTGTGCAGAAAATCAACTATCGGAAAAATCCCGGAAAATATGCCGAAAATCCTATTTCACGGAAGACTCGAGCGAATCACGAGGCGGAGGATGGGCCCAGCCACACCACCGGCCGCGGGCAAGCTCAGCCACGCCGAAGGTGGTCTGGCCGCCCACTCCCTCGGTCTCCCTCTATAAGTTGCCTTGACCTAAAAACTCGGGGGTTCGGCGTTTTTCGAAGGAGTTCCTCGCTGCCACCACCAGATTCCACGAACTTGACACGAAACTCCGTTCGGCACCTGTCGGGACGGGAATTGAGGAGATCATCGCCATCATCATCACCATCGCTTCTCCATCGACCATCCATGTTTCCCCCATCTATGAGTGAGTAATCCCCCGCTGTAGGCTATGGGGATGGTAGGGATTGGATGAGATCGTTCATGTAATGGCATCAGATTGTTAGGGCATGGTGCCTAGTATCTTCTATTAGTGCTTTATGACTTTGTTGCGACTTGTTATGCTTAATGCTTGTCACTAGGGCCCGAGTGCCATGATTTCAGATTTGAACATGTTATTGATTCATTATGATAGTATTGTTTATGGTCTTACCTGCAAGTTGTATACACACGTTGTTGTCCGGAACCAATGGCCCCGAAGTGACAGAAATTGGGATAACCGAAAGGAATAGCTTTGATGTGAGGATCACATATGTTCAAGGAGTGTTAATGCTTTGCTCCGGTGCTATATTAAAAGGAGCACCTTAATTGCCAGTAGTTCCCTTGAAGCCCCGCTGCAAACGGGCTGGCAGGACAAAAGATGTTGTGCAAGTTCTCATTGCGAGCACGTATGACTATATATGGAACACATGCCTAGGATTATCTAGTACTTGGATGCTTTATCTTATTTATCTGCAATTGCCCTATGTTCTGATTGCTATGTGAATTGTGGTGTCCATGCAACGCCCGTCCATCCATCCCTATGCCTACCGCACTCGAATCCTATTGTTTACTACTATTGTTACTACTGTCTTTAGTTTACTACTGCTGCTACTTTGCTATTCCTACTATAAAACTGTTGCTACTGATAAACTGCGGTGAGCAAGATTGTTTCCAGGTACAGCTGAATTGACAACTCAGTTGTTAAGGTTTATAAATATTCTTTGGCTCCCCTTGTGTTGAATCAATAAATTGGGTTTCACTTCCCTCGAAAATACTGCGATACACCCCCTATACTTGTGGGTCATCAGTGGGTTGGAAGTATGGGCCACTTCCACATTTATGTTGATCGCAGTATTCCCAGACATCACAAATTGCATGATCTAGGAGATAAGGCGATCATCAAAACCTCCCTTAATCAACACAGGGTGCAAGAAGCGCCAGTCTAGTTAGTCATATGCCTTCTGAAAGTCAAGTTTCAAGAAGACCCCCATTGTCTGCTTGGTTTCCACCTCGTGGATGATATCATGGAGGGCCAGTACTCCATCGTGTATCAAGCGGACCTTGAGAAAGGCAAACTGGTACGGACAGGTCAATCGCTCCATAATTAGGCCAATGCATGAGGCACCGACTTTGGCAAAGATGCGCTAAATGCGTTTATTACTGGTCGTGAGTTTGGGTTCCTCGGGGTAACCCATGATCTTGATTTAAGTAGATGTTAGCTTGAATGCTGAGGGCATGGACACCGTCGATGGTGTGGTGTTGAGCGTGACCTGTCTAACCGACAGGGTGAGGGTGGAGCTACAGGCACAAACACACAGGACCTCCGCCAAGGGGAAGGACACTACGAACTCCGTATCTGAGATCTTCCTAACCTACCACTCCCCTGGTAGCATTATCGCAAGCTCGTTGCGGACGAGCTCCACCAACACGTCCACTAGCCCCTTCCTCGGGACAACCTTGGCGACCGCCAAGTCCTCCGGGACTGTCAACTGCACACTCCGATGTTGATGTAGTAGAACCCCCCGTCAATATAGTGTCTGAGGTACTCTAACTGACTGGGAGGGAGCAGCGGGGGTACAATGTACGGTTGGGGCTGTGGCAAGGAAGAACCTCCTTGCGCCGAGGGAGGAACCTCCCCTGCAGCGACCTCCACTAGCGCACCCGTGGGCTTCTTATTCTTCTTTGGTGGTTCCATCGCCACCACAGCGTCTTCCGGCCTAGGCAAGCAACGCCTTTCCTTCTCACATTCCTGGTCTTGATCATCCCTCCATGAGCCTTGCGGAGCTTGATCATGACCTCCCTCGCCGCCCAAGTGGTCCTGCACTAGGGCTTGGCGAAGGTCACGCTCTGCCAGTGGCGGCATGCTCCTTCCATGGTTGCTTGTCCGGTGCAGCACATGTGGGGGAGAATGGTCCGACAGAGATAGAGCGATGGAGGCTCTCCCCACTGCCCGCTTCATGTGGGGGAGGGGCTCCCGTTGCCGGAGAGCAACGGTAGTGGCCGGGGGACCTCCTGCCCGGTGGCCGGTAGGTGTCCCTGGGATCACGCGGGAGTGGGGACGTGGGTCGTGAGGGGCGGGGAGAAAGGGCATAGTCATGAAGGGGGGAGGGTGCACGGTCGCATCAGGGAGAGGGGTCACGACCCCTCTTCATGGCGACGACGGAGGTGGGCAAAAGTAGCAGGGGCAACAGGGTCGGGTATAGTCTGATGGTGCGTGCGGCGGCAGAAAACTTCCGGAACTGGGTGTCCGAAGCACAGTAAGCTAAGGTTAGGTTGTGGGCACCTTTCGGTATCCAACGCCACATCTCGGGCGGCTAGTTGGTCTATGCAAGTTTCAGCCCGGGATCGTCCCAGGTGGTGGACCAGCTGTGGCGGAAGGCAGCGGGAGCCGCTTGGGCCCTCCATTCTAGTGTGGGCCGGTCCACTCCGCGGTCCAATCTCAGCCCGGTTGACCCGTTCCCGACCCGTCCTACGTCCTAGACCCCTTCTCGTCCTCGCCACCGAGTTGGGTAGGTCACGCTGCCGTCCTTCGGGGGTCCTGCACCCTGGCTGCCGCCAGAACCGAGTGGGGGGAACTAGCCTCCCCGGAGTCAAATAGGGTAGCATGTTCCTCCCTCCCAGCCCTAGCAGTCACCTGCGCCTTCCCGGAGACCCTTCCCGAACGGACACTGGCCGAGCCGACCTCGCCGTCGGTGGCGACCTCGCGCCTAGGTATGCCTGTCGTGGGCGTCGCCATAACACCTTCCTCACACGGTCCACGAAATCAGCCAGCATCAGAAGCGCGGGGGAGGAGCACCACGCCATCATCTCACGCTCGAGCTCTTCCTCCGCCTTCTCCTTGTCTGTGACGTTGCCCACCGACGGCCCTTCAGCGACATCCCGGTCAGGGGGATTTGTCGCAGGGAAAGGGGGCGACCATGTCGCGCCGCCGGGGCTAGCAGCCCGACTTCCCGCGGAAGAGCGACAGCGCAAGGACGCGCCTTTCCCCATATCTATCACAATCCTGGCTCTACTCGCCTGCTGCCGTACACATAGACCCGGAGTACCTTCAACTCTGTGCCAAAAATAATAATTACAATGATACCAAATATTCCATTTTTAGCAGGGTATTCTTTTAAATGTGATTTTCTGATTTATTGGCAAGATTTTCTAGCTGGTGATGAATAGGATTTGGTCAGTCATATTCCCTTAATTTCATTTAAGTGAGAGTAAGTTGAGTAGATTCCCATGAGGCTATTTATAGCCTAGAGATCCTTGACAAATGACCAAACTACCTTGTAGTGGTAGACCAAAGGGGTAGTTGGGATAATCTTTGCTTAATTAGGATATCTCTAGCGGCACGACGCAAAGTGTCATGCCGCGTCTGAATCGGTCCGCACAGACCGGTCGACTGATGACCCACAAGTATAGGGGGGTGTATCGCAGTATTTTCGATAAGTAAGAGTGTCGAACCCAACGAGGAGCAGAAGGTGCTGGCTAGTGGTATGGATCAGGAATTCTCTACAAATACTTAGAAAACGAATTTTTAGGGGTTTTTGATAAAGCAGGCAAATAAAGTACGAGTGAATAAAAGACAATAAGAATAAATGCAGCAAGTGGCCCAATCCTTTATGCAGCAAAGGACAAGCCGGTTGTATTTCTTAAGATGACCAAACGTTCTCGAGGACACATGGGAAGACTGTCAAGTGCTTTCACTTCATATAGTTGATTAATCTTCTTTAGCTTGCTAAGTGTTGTGTGGGTGAACCTGTGCTAATGTACCGACCTTCCTAGAACTAATACATACTTGTGATTATACCCCTCGCAAACATCATAAGTACAAGAAAGTAATTAAGGTAGAAACCTAACCACAACTTTAAACTCTAAGACCCTTACGTCCCTTGTGCAATGGTTTCCTAATGGGGGTTCAGGTTTGTATCACTCCGGCAACCCCTACGATTAGTAGCCAAATACACAGTGCATTCCCCTAGGCCCATATAGGTTAAGTGTCATGTAGTCGATGTTCACATGACACCACTAGAAGAAGTACACCACAACTTAAATATCAAACTATTGAATCTTTCTCAACACAACTCCACTACTAACAACATGACTTCTCCCATGTCCTCAAGAACAAAATGAACTACTCACAAGACATCATATGGATCATGATCAGCGATGGAATAATGATGTATAACAATCTGAACATAAACAATAATTCAACGGTTCACTCAATAGCATCAATTACAAAGAGTAATCAACACCGGGAAAGTTTCCCCTAAGAACTATGCAAGATTCAACCCAATTGTTACAGCAATATGGAGATGGTGATGAGGGTGCTAATGGTGATGATGGTGGTGATGATGATGATGATGATGATCCCGATGAAATCCAGCTTGATGGTGGTGTTGATGGCGACAATATCCCCTCTCCGGGAAGGAATTCCCCTAGCAGAAATCTGTCTGCCGGAGAGATCTTTCTCTCTCGGTGTTTTCCGTCCCGCAGAGGCGGCGGAATCTTTCTGTGGTCGCTCCCCGAGTCTTAGGGTTTCGGGAGGAATATATACGCCAGAGGGGAGAGCTAGAGGTGGGCCAGAGCGGCCACACCACCTGGTGACGCGGCCTAGGGTGGCCTGCGCCAGGGGGTGGTGTGGGCCCCCTGTGGCCCATCTCCACTCCCTCTTCTAGCAGCCTTCATCTTCTGGAAAAATAGGATTTTCCGTATATTTTTCCGGATTTTCTGATCTTCGTGAATTTTGCCTCCAAACAGCACCTTTTCCATCAGAATCCTGACTGCAGCGGTCCATGCTTCAAAAGTCATCAACCATGCAAAAACAGATGAAATAACATAAGTATCATCTCTTAATATGAAATATATCAATGAATAACAGTGAATTATGATATAAAATAGTGATGCAAACTGGACGTATCATCGACCATGCACGTTCCCTCTAGCAACGCGGTGCATCCGAACTGATGCATCCGGTGCGATACATCGGTGCACCAAATTGCACCAAGATTGCGTCGGCGCAGACATCGCAAGTGCCATATAGTTAATAGTTAATGCCCACGTAAGGAAAACACTAATAACTAATAATTGTTTCATTATATTTCAGTCTACCAATTACAAAAAGGCCCAGTTAAACTAAAGTAAACTGAAAACGACCTATACCACTGGTCGGGCAGTGGGTGGGGTGGAGCTGCACCTCCTAGTCCTCGCCGATGCCTGAGTCGCTGTTGCCGGCGGGTCCGGCCCTATCGATCTCCACATGCGTAGCCAAGATAGACTGCTGCTGACGGTGTTGCATGATGATGGCGTGGCGGCGGACTGTGGCGGCAGAACGATCTGCCTCACGGAGGATCGCCCTCTCCTGCTCCCCTCCTGGCGACGTAGCACGGATTTCAGTTCGTCCGTCCAATGGTCCCGCGCCTCCTGGTTTGCCCGCCGGGCCTCCTTCGCAGCGAGCTCCTCCTCCGCGCGCCTCTACCGCAGCCTGCCGAATGGCGACCTCCTTTGCGGACCGTCGTTGCGCCCTCTCCGCTGCCATGTGCGCCGCCTCTAGAATGGCAGTCTCCCGCATGGCAGCCTCGACGACGTAGCCCCTAGGCTGGTGTCATTGTGCTCCTCTTCCTCGTCGCCCTCCTCCACCTCCGTGTCGCTCCCGTCGTTGATGAGAGCCCCTGTTGCTGCCACCTCGGCGGCATCTGCCAGACGCACCTCCTCCACCGCGGCGTCAGCTACGTGCTTCACCTTCTCGCGCTCTACCTTCTCCGCCGCCTGGCGTGCCGCCGCAGTGTGGCGCAGCTCGCACACGGTGAATGGGCGGCCTCCTTGGCCACCGCTCTGAGCGTCTCCATGGCGTCCTCGTGGCGGATCTCCCGCAGCACCGCTGCGGCTGCCTCCTTGGCCATTGCCTCCACCTCCTCCTTCGCCATGTCGTGGTGGATCTCGCACACCGCGATCTCGTTGGCCTCCTGCACTACCGCCTCCACCACCTCCTCCAGCTCCTGCTGGGCCACGGTTCCCTCACGCTCGAAGTTGTTCACCTCCTCCTCCGCGAAGCTCCGGGCCATCACGATGACCTGTATCTCTACATCCTCCTCGAAGGAGGACCACGGGAATCGGTTGCAGCACATCTCCCCGAGCATCATCTAGTTGGCGATCTTGCAGCGAGACATGGCTAGCGATTTGTAGTGCTTGGTGCCACTTGGTGGTTCTAGGGTTTGGTGTTCATCGCCGCGCCGGTGACCGTCTTTTATAGACAATGGCCAAGGCAGGAAACGTTCGCTCGGGCGTGGGAGGTTTTCGGGCCGTGGGCGGGAAACGACCATGACACGCGTGGGAGGAAACAATAGGTGTGAAACAATGGCAGCGCGGGAAGCCACTGACGGTGATTGGCGATGTCTCATCGCCATTAGCATCCCGTCACCATTAGAGAGAGGTCGTTAAGCCTTGACAATGGGCGGGGTGGTCAAAATGGGTCGCACCGCTGGCGCCTTGCCCGGGCAGGCCAGACCAGTGACCCATTTTTTATCCGCGGGCCGACCCATCCGGGCAGAATCGGACCAGATGCGGCGCCAGTTTGCATCGGCCCGCTGGAGATGCCCTTAGTCCATGGTGGACTAGGAAAGAGATGTGGTGCGCATGATCCATGGTGGACTACCACGAATCCCTACGTTTTGTTTTGCCAATGAAAAATCCTTACACTTGATGGGCTCCTTCCACTTAATGGGCTTATTTCCTGGGTCTTTCTGTCTTGACCCTTTGCTTTATGTTTCTTCCTCCTGTAACTTGTTGACCATGATTTGCAGCTTAAAATTTCTTTGACTTGTATTGACATTATCAAATTTTCCACTTGGTTACCACATAGGATTTGGTAGGACCCTAGTAGAATTATTTATCCCAAAGTAGTATTATATTTGGAGTATTTACTACCTTCTTGTGTTTTATGTTTTCTTAAGTAATTCTTGTTCATTGTTAATGTATAATTTTATTCTATAGCATGTTTATTTTAAATACCGGTTCTTATTTTCGCATATTGCAGTATGTATATTAGTTGGGCCTTTAATCACGTATTTTTTATTGATAATATGTTCCTCATATATATGCATGTGGTATATGTCAGTTTTCTATCTTTCTATGACCCGCTACCATACCATATCCGGATGCAATATAATCCGGTATTCGGATCTGTATCCATGTGCCATCCTTCTATCGGATCCAAAAAAGTTGAAATAGATTGATCAATACAAGTGTAAGATGATGGTGGTAGTGAGAAGTATAGTATGCAAACTATAAAATCTATAGTGGAATAATACCTCTGGTCCATAATATAAGTCTTTTAGCAAACTAAATGTTAGATTATAAGCTGGTATGGTTTACTTGTAACTTAAGTTAGGTTAGGCCGGCTGGCCCTCTATGTATATTCCTTATAATCCCCCAAACAATGTAACCAATTATGAGACAAATACAATTATACATGGTATCACACTAAAACGATTTAGGGCATGTCACGCCACCCACCTCCTCGCCGCCTCGGCTATTTGAAGGCGCCTCGCCCGCTTCCAAACTACATGCCACGGCAATCTCCCCTTCTTCTGCCTCTACCCAAACCCTAGTTTCTTTCCACCCACCCACCATCCAATATGCCGATACAATTTCAGATATTAGTCCCTTTATCCCCATCACCTTAGATCTTTCCAAGCACAACTACTACCATTGGTGCCACCTCTTCGAAAAGTTCATCTAGGCCGATGCAATCTACTCGGCCACGTCGACGCCAACTCGGTACCCCAGCCCTCGAATCCTCGTCGGGTGAAGGACGACCTCGCCATCATCCAATGGATCTACCAACGGGTGTCCACCAAGATCTTCAATCTCGTCTTTCGTGACGCCTCCAACGCCTCCGCACTCTGGGCGGCTCTTTGTCAGCTTTTTCAAGACAACGTCGATGCTCGTGTCAACACCCTCCACACTGAGCTCTGCAACACCGTGCAAGGCAACTCCCAAGTGGGGGTTTATTGTCAGCAACTAAAGTCCCTCGCCGACGAGCTCCGTGAACTCGGTGACCCCATAGATGATCGTCAACTCATCAACGTCCTCCTCGTCGGGCTCAGTGAATGTTTCGAGAAGCAAGCCTCCTTCATCCCCATGATGCGGCCCCGTCCCTCCTTCGCCGAGGTTCGCTCCATGCTACAATGGGCCGATCGCGCCATCACCAACAAGGAGACTCGCCCTCAAGTTTTTGCGGCCATCCCACGTCCGCCCGCTCCTGCTCCACCAGCACCAACTCCTCCGACCACGGTGCAACCACCTCTAGGCTGGCGCCCCAGCCCCAACTACCGTGACACCAGGCCGATCTACCGACCTCCATGACCTTCAGCGCCATCGACCCCCGCTCCTCCAAGCGGCACACTCCCTCCAGCGCCTATAGCATCATCCACTTGGCGCCCTCCACATGACCCATGGACCGGCCTTGTGCAGGCCTGGTCTATGCCCTGGGCGGCCCCCTCTCTGATCGACGCCCCACCCACCTACTTCGGCTCCTGGGTGCCGGGCATGCACCCTCACACCGTCTCTTCTGGAATACTCGGCATCCGCCCTCTGTCACAGGCCTACGTTGTTGTACCATCATACTACGGCGCCATGTCTCTGATAAACTGCAACACCTCAGCAGGCGGCCACTATTCGATGTACCAGCTGCCGCCACCACCACTCACTCCAGCAATGCCATCTGCACCAACTCCATCTCCTGCAACAACGCCAAGCTGGGACCAAGCCGCTTTCCTCCAGGCCATGAACAACTTCGCTGCTCAAGGAAACTCAAGTATGGATTGGATTTCCGATTCCGGTGCATCTACATGTCTAATTCGTGCAATATGCTGTCCTCATGCACTTCTTCACCTTTTTCCTCTATCACTCTTGGACATGGTTCTTTAATTCATATTCATTGTGTTGGCCAAAACCATATTCTATCCACTTCAAAACCCATCCTCCTTCGAGATGTTCTTGTTGCTCATGCCCTAATTAAAAACTTAATCTCTGTCCGATAATTTACACGTGATAATCTTGTCTCCATCGAATTTGACTGTTTTGGCTTGTCTGTGAAGGATTACCTGACCAAAGCGGAGGTCGCACACTTCAATAGTTCCGGAGACCTCTATTCCATCAACGGCGCTCCCACCACCGCTCATCCTTTCTCCATGGTTGCTTCGGTGGATCTATGGCATCAACGACTAGGACATCCCGAAGCTACCACGCTATCTCATCTTCTTAGTGAATTTTCAATTTTATGTAACAAAGATTCTCATGATACTTCGGTTTGTGAGTCCTGTCAATTAGGAAAACACGTTCATCTTCTTTTTAGTACCTCTCAATCATCTAGTACTTTTCTATTTGAATTAATACATTATGATTTATGGACATCTCTCTATGAGAGTTTTTCTGGTTTCAAATACTATCTTGTTATTCTTCATGATTTTACTCAATTTATTTGAACTTTCCTCATGCGCAACAAATCTGATGTACACACAATTTTTCTAAATTTCAAACGTTATGTGGCTACACACTTCTTTCTTCTTATAAAATTTATTCAATGTGATAATGATAAAGAATTTGATAATAATCGAAATAGAATTTTTTTCCTTAGTCATGGCATCCTCCTGCGCTTTTCCTGTCCCTACACTTCTTCTCAAAACGGCAAGGCTGAACGAGCTCTACGCACAATCAACGATATTATTCGCACCCTTTTAATTCACTCATCTATGCCTCCAAAATATTGGGCTGAGGCGCTCTGCATTGCTAGATATCTCCTAAACATAAGACCAACTAAATCAAACCCCAATAATACTCCCTATTTTTCTCTTTTTTATTGTCATCCCGATTACTCCGAGCTAAGTGTTTTTCGCTGCCTTTGTTTTATTAACATATATACCACTTCACCTAACAAACTAGCACCCCGATCTATCTCCTGTGTGTTTCTCGGTTACTCCGATGAACACAAAGGCTTTCGTTGTCTTGATCATATTTCTGGCCGAATTCACATATCTCGCCACATCACTTTTGTCGAACACATCTTTCCTTTTTCAATGATCCTATCCTACCGAGACCGAACACTCTTCAACATCGCCCCCAACCCGTCGTGCCGTCCTACACCCTTTTCACATTATACCAACCCCAGCCCCACCGGACCCAAACCCGCGGCAGACTTCTCTGCCACGCCACCAGATCCACCCTTCCCTTCGCCCAAATCCTCCGCTGCGCCGGGCGATCCACCCCCCTCTCCTCCACAACCTCTAGCTCATGTCGTTCCAATCACCAAACCTACTAATGATCACGTCATGCGCACTCGTGCAAAATCAGGATTTCGACTACCAACTCAAAAACTTAATCTCCATGTCACTCCCTCTATATCTCCCATCCCTAAAACTTATAAATCAGCCCTTCTCGATCCCCACTGGACTTTTGCTATGCGTGAAGAATTCCAACATCTCATAGACAATCAAACTTAGCAACTCGTCCCTCGACCTCCTGGTTCAAATGTTGTTTCTGGTAAATGGGTTTTTCGTCAAAAATTTCACTCTGATGGTTCTCTCTCTCGTTATAAAGCCCGTTGGGTCTGTCGTGGTTTTTCTCAACAGCATGGTCTTGATTACGATGAAACCTTTTCCCCTGTAGTTAAACCAAGTACTATTCGCACAGTTCTTAGTATTGCAGTCACCTCTTATTGGCCAATCCATCAACTTGACGTTCAAAATGCTTTTCTACACGGATCTATCAATGAAACAGTTTATTGTCAGCAACTTCTCGGTTTTGAAGATTCAAGTAATCCCAATCATGTTTGTCTTATCAAAAAATCTTTATATGGTCTCAAACAAGCTCCTCGTGCGTGGTTTCAACGTTTTTCTTCATTTATTCTCACTATCGGTTTTCAACCATCTCCCTCGACTCCTCTCTCTTTGTCTATAATAATAATTCTCACACCGCATATCTGCTTTTGTATGTTGATGATATTTTCTTAACAGCCTCCACTCAACACTTTCTTGATCACATAATTTCCTTGCTGCAATGTGAGTTTTGTATGACTGATATTGGCCTTCTCCATCACTTCTTAGGCATTGCTGTCACTCATGATACTCATGGTCTTTTTCTTTCTCAAAGACAATACATCATTGATCTACTAACTAAGTCCGACATGCTTGACTGTCAACCTTCTAAAACTCCTATAGACACAACAACAAAACTCTCCTCCTCCGGTGAAGTCTTTTCCGATGCCACTCTATATCGTAGTTTAACTGGTGCTCTCCAATATCTCACTCTCACTCGACCAGAAATATCTTTTGCTGTTCAACAAGCATGTCTCTACATGCATGATCCTTGCATTCCACATTATAATCATGTTAAACGTGTTCTTCATTATCTCGAAGGTACTCTTAATCATGGTCTCCATATATATTCCTCCTCTTCACATACTTTGATAGCATATTTTGATGCCGACTGGGCTGGTTGTCCGGATACTCGTAGATCCACATCCGGATACTGTGTTTTTCTTGGTAACAACTTGATTTCATGGTCTTCGAAACGACAGGTTACAGTTTCACGTTTGTCTATAGAGGCTGAGTACCGTGCAATGGCACATGTTGTCGCTGAAATGGTTTGTTGTGTCAGGTTCTCTCGGATCTTTGTCGTCCTACCCAGCAGGCTACTATGGTTTATTGTGATAAGGTTTCAGTTGTTTACATGTCCAGCAATCCAGTGCAGCATCGTCGGACCAAGCACATCAAGATTGATATTCATTTTGTTCGAGAGAAGGTGGCCCTAGGACAAGTTCGAGTTCTTCATGTTCCAACCACTGCACAATTTGCCGATATCTTCACCAAGGGTCTTCCGATAGCTTCGTTCACCGACATTCGTTTTAGTCTTAACGTTGGTGAACCACACGTTGACACTGCGGGGGGATGTTAGATTATAAGTCGGTTGGGTTTACTTGTAACTTAAGTTAGGTTAGGCCGGCTGGCCTCTATATATATTCCTTGTAATCCCCCAAATAATGTAATCAATTATGAGATAAATACAATTTTACAATAAAATAGTTTGCTAAAAAGGCTTATATTATGGAACGGAGGGAGTACATGTTATTGTACTAGAAGGTTCATCAAAATCGTCATTAATAAGGGAAGTCCTAGAGATGCATTGTCCGATGAGCGATCCAAGGGTTCCAGTTAAAGGATTGGGTGAACAAATAACTACCATATTTTAGTACAAATTTTAAAAATAAAAAATGTTTTGAAAATTGAAGGTTCTCTACAATTCTAGAATAACACAACCTAATAAGCCTAAAGAGCAAAATAACAAACTAAAGTAACAATTTTTTTTGAGGGAATACAAAGTACAAGAAAGGAGGATGGCCTTGAAGATTTGTTCATGGAGTTCAGATCCTTACAAGGACTCTATGTCTCTGTTGGATAGGCTTGAACACATATCCTATGGCCACAAAGATCTCACATTATTCTCCTTGAGTTGAACTATATGAAGTATTTGAGGGAATTTTTGGTACCTTCACAAACAATACAGTGGTACAAAACCTTGGATGCTCCTAGGTGACTGCAACGGTCTAGGAGCCCCAAACCTTAAAAAATTAACAAGGTTAATGAAGTCCTACAAAATGGCTCAATTCTTTGCTTGAGATAGTTCTTGGATCACACCAAATCGTTCTTTCTTCACACAAAGATATATGGACCCGGGAGCTTTTTTACATTGGGGGGGGACGGGGGTGCTTCTCTCAAAAGTAGTGGTTCTCCATTTTGAGGCATTTCTCTGAATGGTTGATCCTCTTGCGCTGTGTTTGCTACAGGACAATACATAATGCATTTCATGTTTCTTTGTTTGTGCGCCTTGAATGTTTATGTGGAGTTGTTTGGACTTTAGTTTACATTTTGCAATCATTTGTAATAATCATAGTTTTTTATAGAAATGGATACTTATATTGCTTCTTGGCAATGTATCTAAGTATCTAGCTATTTGATACAACCACACAAAGTTTAGGTATGTTTGGTTCATGCTATCTTGTGCCCTAACAATTTCTATCAACCATTGGCTAGCCAAAATATTGGTTAGGGGTTTCTTGGCCCCATGTTGGCCAAAAAGTTGTGAAGCAAATGTGAGATAGGTAGGCAACGTTTTATAGGAAACCAACTTCTTATTAGGGACTTTGTCTTGTTTATTTAACCAAAATACAATAGGCTGCCAAAATTTTGGCTCGGCACATTTGGACATCAACCGAACATACCCAAAGTCTCATCCTTAGATGCACATCACAACCATTTGTAATAATCATAGACATGTGCATGTAGTCGGTGAGATTTTTTTTTCGTAGATTTCATAAAAAAAATGAGTTTTTATTTAGCCTAAATTATGGTGCCACTGTGAGAACTTTTGCACTGATATCCAAAACAAAATATTTGTCACCCACGGAATTCATGGAAAACTATCTGAAATCCGTATGAGTTTCAGTAAAAAAGGGGAACCTTGTCCAGGATAAGTTTCATATCAACTATCACGCCTGTCGTACGTTATTTGGATCTCGGATGTTAGCTTTGCGTATAAATGAATTGTGATCAGTAGGGCAGCACGCCGACATAGTTTCCGGGAGGGAAGTAGTGGCAGACGGCGACGGTGTCGAGGCCGTTCTTGCAGGTTCGGCGGGCGCAGCCGAGATCCGTGGTGGTGTTCCAGACCACCTGCGTGTAGTCCCCGCACGTCTTGCCCTCCGCGCAGGCGTTGGCGCGGTGGTCGTACCACCGGCACTCGTCCACCCACGCGGCCGCCGCATGCGCCGCGGAGTGGTGCCCGCTGGCATAGTAGAGGTTCCGCCCATAGACGCCGTCGGTGGGCCACGCCATCGGCAACAGGCTGCAGGGGACGCGGACCTCGTTCGCGTAACTCATGGCGTCCATCTCGATCGTCCAGTTCCACCTCAGCGGGGGTACGCCGACGGCGGCCCGAGCTTCGTTGTGCACCTGCAGGAACTGCGCCCATGAGGGCTTGACGGGTGCCTCGACGGCGGCGCCATGGTTATGGCCGGGGATGCTGATGGCTGCAGCCAGCGATGATAGCGAGGCCAGTGCAAGGGACAAGGTGGCGAGGCAGGCGAAAGGAGCCATGGTGAAGTGCTGTGTTTCTGGGAATTGGTTGGGTGAAGTTTGCAGGGGAAGTGCCGTGATTATATACTAGTTGTGCGTGGTCGCGTAACTTGCATAAGCGTTTTGGACTTTAGATGCAGGCATGCGTCGGTTTGGACATTGGAGAGTTAATTTGAAGCGTTCATCGTCGAGTAATGGTTTCTCTGTTTCTGTTAGACTTACATACCTGGACATGAATATGTGAGTTCACTCTTCAAAAAAGAAAAATATGTGAGTTCTACTATATGTGTGAGTACAGCTTGTGGCTTCCATTTTTACCAAGGTATTTTAAAGTTTGCACCAGAAAATTGCTCCATCTGATGCTTTGAGAGCATCTAAGCAGATACTGTATCCCGCAAAACACGTGTGAACCGCATTGCTTTTGTGGTGCGAAAAACTTCGAGGCAAAGCAGATGCCGCATAGGTGTACCGCAAATTCGAATATTCTCTTTTATAGGTCAGCTATACGATATTTTTTCCGGCCCATCGTGTGTACCAGAAACAGATTTTACCATAGTCTGCACACAATTCAGTGTTTTACAAGAAATAGCACGGAAGTTTTAGTTTGAACAGTACAAACATAGATTAGCATCATTGTTCCACTCAGGGATGAAAGTACGACAAATAGAATTGTTCAAAGTTTCAACAATACAAACAAAATCGAACAATCGTTTTAAACCTGATGCAAGCAACATACTAGGCACGTCAAGACCATGAACACCTCCACCGTCCGCATGAGCGGTTGCGGCAACAACAACACTTGCAGCAGCAGCTTTACGAGATTTCCTTGCTTCGATGATCTCTAACCTTCTATCGTCCTATCACTCCCTCGTGATCGGATCCATATTTGAAGTATTCATCATCATCACTCATGTCTCGTTGGCAATGATGGCTGCCCTAGCCCTGTCCTCTTCGAGATGGAGCCTCCGCTCCTCAAACTCAGCCTTGTGCTTCTCATATTCACGAGTTGCAAGCCATGTTTTCATCTTGTCATCTTCTCTCTTCTCAGCCAACTTGATCTTGGCTTCCAATTTTTGATGCGCTACAACCACCTTGTGCTTCATCATCTCGTCGATCTTGTCCCTCAACTTTTTATGATCAGTCTTTCTCTTCAACTCAGCCTTCACCTTCTTGGTGTCATCTGGTCTTCCTCTTTTTGCTTTCGGTAGCGACATCCTCTTCATCTTTTTCATCTAAGTTTATTGTCGGCCGTGTTCTTGGAGGAGGTGCCTCTTTATCCCTCAACCTCCACTTCTCACTATGCTCAAGCAATGCCCAACAATGTCTGTGTACCTAATTTGTGCTACCACATCCTATTGGGTCCGCAGCATAAAAAACAAAAAAAATTCCTACGGTGTAAACTACACCCCAAGATCTATCTACTAGGTACAAAGCAACGGGTGGACATACATCTAACGAGAACTTACCCTCGAAGACAACGAGTTTTGTTAACGAGTAGGAACTCGTGGTTGATGTAATCGTACACTTGCCGATCTCAAGATCGTGAGGTAGTCCGAGCGCTGCAACTCAGCAGCGCATCCATACTCGCACACACGTTCAAGCCACCGGACAACCTCCACCTCCTCGCTCCAGCGATCCAGCGGAAGCAGCAACTCCTTCCAGACGAAATGCCACCAGGAACATGTATCTCGCTAATCCGAGACCATGGGGGAATAATTTTAGAGGGGGAGAGAGATCCTTCACAAGGAGGTGTGAGGATGAAGGAGGAAATGGGTGGCCTTTTATAGGAGGAGGGCGGTGCCCCTCCTCTCCATGGCCGGCGCATGGGGGGTGACCCCTCACCTCCCCCATTCATGTGGTGGTAACCCCTCCACATTAAAATGCCTCTTCACATTCCCTTTTAAAGTCTCCACTTTAAATGCATTAAAATTCTCCAAGTTTAATGCTGTCTCATTTAATAAAACTCTTTTATTAAATTTATTCAGAATTTTGTTAATTACTTTAATTAACAAACATTCACATATATCCCCTTGCAATATTTCAATATCACATGCAGAACCACTTTCTGCAATTTCACCCGAAACAATTTCTGGTTTCTATTGAAACAATTCCTGCGCTTTGCAATTCTTTTGTCTGAAACATATGCGCTCCAAAATAGTGTCCGGCAACACTTAAGTGTGTCACCCTACGGTTCGCGAATAATGCAGACATGATCGAGACCCTTCTCCGATCAATAATCAGCAGCGGGACCTGGAGATCCGTACTGACTCCTACACATTCAACAATGACTTCTGTGATCGTGAGAACCTTTAACGCTTGTAACTAAATCCCTTTGTCTCGCGATATATTACATGACCGAGATTCGATCATCAGTATCTCCATACCTAGTTTGATCTCGTTACCGACATGCACTCTTTTCTCGTTCCCGTGATATAACATTCTAGTGATCACATCACTTGCTTGCAAGCTATCTCAATGTGATATCACCGAGAGGGCCCAGAGTATATCTATCCGTCATCGGGATTGACAAATTCAACTCTTGATCCATGAGCCTCAACATAACACCTTTGTAGTACTGAACCCATCTTTATAGTCACCTTGTTACGGTGTGACGTTTGATGTTATCAAGATACTCTTCCGGTGTTAGCAATTAACATGATCTCATGGTCTAAGGATAAAGATTACTTCGTATGATGTTATAGCAATATAAACATAATTACTTGATCGTAATGCTATACTTCGGATGAATGTTCATCACATCATTCCACCAATGGTGTGACCTTGTTATTAACAACATCCAATGTCCATGATCAGGAAACCTTGATCATCTTGTTAATCAACAAACTAGTCTATAAGAGAGGCATAACTAGGAACCCTTTTTGTTTATTAAACACACATGTATTGATGTTTCCGATCAATACAATTCTAGCATGCAAAATAAACATCTATCATATATAAGGAATACATAATAACAACTTTATTATTGCCTCTGAGGGCATATTTCTTTCAGTCTCCCACTTGCACTAGAGACAATAATATAGTTCACATAGTGATAAATCTAACACCCATGGAGTTCTGGTGTTGATCATGTTTTGCCCTAGGGAGATCTTTAGTCAACGGATCTGCTACATTTAGGTCCGTCTGTACTTTACAAATCTTTATATCTCCATCCTTGACATGCTCGCGGATGGAGTGAAACCGACGCTTAATATGCTTGGAATTCTTGTGAGACCTCGGTTCCTTTGTGTTGGCTATGGCTCCATTGTTGTCACAATAGATCACCATCAGGTCCAACGCACTAGGAACCACACTGAGTTCCGTAATGAACTCTTTCATCCAAACCGTTTCTTGTGCTGCTTCTGAAGCAGCAACATATTCCGCCTCCGTCGTTGATCCAGCCACCACAGGTTGTTTGGAACTCCTCCAACTAACTGCTGCCCCGTTCAAGAGAAATACGTATCCGGATTGAGACTTAGAGTCATCCGGATCGGTGTCAAAGCTAGCATCGACATAACACTTAGCGACTAGCTCTTCTTCACCTCCGTATATAAGAAACATATCCCTAGTTCTTCTCAAGTACTTGAGGATGTTCTTTACCGTTATCCAATGTTCTGAACCTGGATCAGATTGGTACCTACTAGTCAAACTAATAGCATGTGCCACATACGGTCTTGTACATAGCATGGCATACATTATAGAGCCTATGGCCGAGGCATAGGGGATCTTATCCATCATCTCTCTTTCTTCCGTCGTAGCCGGACTTTGAGTCTTACTCAATGTCTTGCCTTGCAACATAGGTAAGAACCCCTTCTTACTTTCGTCTATATTAAACTTCTTTAATATCTTATCACGGTATGTACTCTGCGATGGCCCAATTAGGCGCCTTGATCTATCTCTATATATTTTAATGCCTAATATATATGATGCTTCACCAAGGTCTTTCATCGAAAATTTGCTATTTAGATAACTTTTAACACTGTTTAAAAGATCTATATCATTTCTAATCAATAATATGTCATCCACATATAATATCAGAAATGCCACATTGCTCCCACTCACTTTCTTGTAAATACAAGCCTCCCCATAAGTTTGGACAAATCCAAATTCTTTGATCACCTCATCAAAGCGAAGATTTCAACTCCGGGATGCTTGCTTCAGTCCATAGATGGATCGCTGAAGTTTGCATACCTTATTAACATCCTTAGGATCGACAAAACCCTTACACTGTGTTTGGATGTCAGAATTTAGCCTCGGAATTGAATTGAACTAAAAATTCCAAATCCGAGGTGGAAAGGAAATGGTGTGCAATTCCAATTATGTTGTTTGGCTGCGCATGGAATTTGCTATTGGAATCAAGGGTAGCACCTAATTCCATTTCCTGTTTGGATGCATAAAACATGGAATCAAATGTTTTGCTGAGTTCGAATCATATAAACTTGTCCACGTGTATAAAAAGTATTATGTGCATATTTAATGTTTATAGTATTATTTTTTCACACATAATAACATTAAAATATTTGAAATCCAATTATTGGACAAATTCATATCTTAAGCATAGAATTGAGGAACAACACATGTGTAAATTGGACAAATTCATATCTCAGATCACAGAGTAAAGAAAATGATGTTTTTATATCTTCAATTGAACTCAACACCTACTTATTATCCTCAGATTTTGTAGTTCAGAGAATCAAACATATGAATATTTGAGAAGGCAAAATTGGAAGAAGAAATTGGAAGGGCCAAGGAGATGCCAGCTTGGGGAGGGCCAGGGAAGTGGCTGTCGTTCCCCTCCCGCCGCCGTATGCCTCACGCCGCTGTTCACCTATAGTACTCAATCTAGGGTTTGGTGTCGGGGCCGTAGAGTGGACGGACGGCGTCGCCGCCGCTGGCTTGCTCCGAGTAGGCGGGGAATGGGATGGGACGAGGGAGAGGAGATCGGGGAAGAGGAGAGGAAGGGGAGGAGTCACCAGAGCAGCCGCCTCCGGTTACCTGCAGGTTGCGAGCGGTCATCTCTAGGCTCGCATGGTCGGGAGCTCGAGGTCTGTTTGCGAAGCGGTACGCTGGGAGCGTTTCCGCACGTTTCCGAGCGGGGAAGGTAGGAAACTCGCGAGGCAGCGTGTACGCTCGTGGGAGTGAGGCTCGGAATTTCTTATAGTTTCCACACTATAATTCTGAGGCCACTCCAAACTACTGAATTCGGCCGAGGGATTCCAAACCGGCAATTCCGAGGCTAAATTCCGACATCCAAACACAGCATTAGGCTGTATCATATACAACTCTTCTTCAATATTACCATTGAGGAACGCAGTTTTGACATCCATCTGCCATATTTCATAATCGAAATATGCAGCAATTGCTAACATAATCCTAACCGACTTAAGCATCGCTACGGGAGAGAATGTCTCATCATAGTCAACTCCTTGAATTTGTTGAAACCCCTTTGCGACAAGTCGAGCCTTATAGATGGTCACATTACCATCAGCATCAGTTTTTCTTTTGAAAGTCCATTTATTCTCAACGGCCTTTCGATCGTGAGGTAAGTCCACCAAGGTCTAAACTTGGTTCTCGTACATGGATTCCATCTCGGATTTCATGGCTTCTAGCCATTTGTTGGAATCCGGGCTCATCATCGCTTCTTCATACATCGCAGGGTCATCCATTTCATCAACCATAAAATTCACAACAGAATTGCCGTACAGTTCAGGAGCTGCACGTGTCCTGCTTGACCTGCGAGGTTCGGTAGTGTCCTCTTTCGGAGTTTCATGATCAATATCATTAGCTCTCTCTTCATTAGGTGAAGTCAACTCCGAAACAACTTCCGGTGCTGCGCCACTCGCCATTTCATGAAGAGAAGATTCAATAACCTCTTCGAGTTCTACCTTCCGACTACTCACACCTTTCGCGAGAAATTCCTTCTCAAGAAAGGATCCATTCTTGGCAACAAAAACCTTGCCTTCGGATCTGTGATAGAAGGTATACCCAATCGTTTCCTTAGGGTATCCTATGAAGACGCATTTTTCTGCTTTGGGTTCGAGTTTATCCGGTTGAAGTTTCTTCACATAAACATCGCATCCCCAAACTTTAAGAAATGACATCTTAGGTTTGTTTCCAAACCATAATTCATACGGTGTCGTTTCAACAGATTTAGATGGTGCCTGATTTAAAGTGAATGCAGCTGTTTCCAGTGCATAACCCCAAAATGATAGTGGCAAGTCAGTCAGAGACATTATAGATCGAACCATATCCAATAAGGTACGATTACGACGTTCTGACACACCATTACGTTGTGGTGTTCCGGCAGGCGTGAGTTGTGAAACTATTCCACACTCTTTCATGTGTGTGCTAAACTCGTAACTTAGATACTCTCCTCCACGGTCAGACCGTAGAAATTTGATCTTTCTATTATGATGATTTTCCACTTCATTCTGAAATTCTTTGAACTTTTCAAAAGTTTCAGACTTGTGTTTCATCAAATAGATATACCCGTATCTACTCAAATCATCCGTGGAAGTAACAAAATAACGATATCTACCTCGCGCCGACACACTCATTGGTCCACACACATCAGTATGTATGATTTCCAATAGATCTGTCGCCCGTTCCATTGAACCGGAAAACAGCGTTGTAGTCATCTTGCCCATAAGGCATGGCTCACATGTATCAAATGATTCAAAATCAAGTGATTCCAAAAGTCCATCATAATGGAGTTTCTTCATGCGTTTAACACCAATATGACCTAGACGGCAGTGCCACATATATGCAGATATATCATCATCAAGTTTAATCTTTTTAGTATTAACATTATGAATGTGTGTAATATTACTATCGAGATCCATCAGAAATAAACCATTCAACATAGGTGCATGACCATAGAAGATATCATTCTTATAAATCGAACAACCATTGTTTTCAGATTTAAAGGAATGACCACTTTGCATCAAACACGATCCGGATACAATGTTCATGCTCAGTGTAGGCACCAAATAACAATTATTTAGGTTTATAACTAATCTCGATGGCATATGGAGAGGTAGCGTCCCAATGGCGATCACATCAACTTTTGATCCATTGCCGACCCGCATCCTGACCTCATCCCTTGCTAGTTGTCGCTTGTTCCGTAGCCCCTGAATCGAGTTACATATATTAGAAACTAATCCTGTATCAAATACCCAGGTGCTACTGCGAGTACTAGTCAAGTACACATCAATAACATGTATATCACATATACCTTTGTTTGCCTTGCCGGACTTCTTGTCCGCCAAATACTTGGGGCGATTCGCCCAATGGCCAGTCCCCTTGCAATAGTAGCACTCGGTATCAGACTTAGGGCTAGCTCGGGGTTTCTTTTCAGGCACGGCAACAGATTTGCCACCCTTCTTTCCCTTGTGCTTGCCTTTCTTGTCCTTCTTGAATCCGGTGGTCCTATTGATCATCAACACTTGATGTTCTTTCCTAATCTCCACTTCTGCAGTCTTAAGCATTGACAGAAGATCGGGAAGAGTCTTCTTCATGCCCTGCATATTATAGTTCATCACGAAGCTCTTGTAGCTAGGTGGCAGAGATTGGAGAACACGATGTATGCCCAAGTCAATGGGAATCGTTATTCCCAAGGGCACAAGCTTATCAGCGTACCCAGACATTTTGAGTACATGCTCACTAATGGAGCTGTTCTCCTCCATCATGCAGCTAAAGAACTTTTCAGTAGCATTATAACTCTCTACGGCAGCATGGGTATCGAAAATCATTTCAATTCTCTCATGGTATCAAAGGCATTGCCATTTTCGAAACGCTTTCGGAGTTCTGGCTCTAGCCCATATAGTATGCCGCAATGAACTAAGTTGTGGTCCTCCTGACGAGTCACATAGACATTCTTTTCTTTGTCAGGGGCATCAGGAGCTGGTGGGGGGCCTAGCGGCGCATCTAGCACATATTGCTTTTGTGCAGCAGTGAGGAGAATCCTCAAATTCATAGCCTAGTTGGTGAAGTTGCTACCATTCGCAGCAAGTTTCTCTTTCTCCATGAACACATTGAAATTAAAAGCAGGTGGTGCCATCTACAATAGAATTTGTAAAGTTTATTTAGACTAAGTTTATGATAGATTGAGTTCAACTAATCCAAATTACTAATGAACTCCCACTCAAAAACGACATCCCTCGTGTCCTTTTGGTGATTACATGAACCAAATCCACTACATCAAGTCCGATCATCACGTGAGTTGATGTAGCTTCAAAGGCGAGCATCTATATGGGCATCATATCAACTATATGACTCATGCTTAACCTTTCGGTCCGTGTTCCGAGGCCATGTCTGTACATGATAGGCTCGCTAAGTAAGAACCTTAGTATTCGCGTGTGTAAAACTGTCTTACACCCGTTCCTATGAAAGCGTAGATTCGAGTACACCCGATCATCACGTGATGTCTCGAAACACGATCCATAGAACGGTGCATACTCAAGGAAGAACACATTTTATCTTGATATCTAAAAGAGGGATCATCTTATAATGCTACCAAAAGCGCCAAACTAGCAGTATAAGATGCTAACATCTAATGTGTAAAGTAAGATGATATGGTCCATGCATTTGATCTCTATCATTTGCATCGTGGTATGATCTCTATCATTCCTTTGTGTGTAAGGCCAAGTTCTATGGAACTTACACGTTGAATGTGTTGTAAGAGTATCTATCATACATCTACTTACAACAATACCATATCAATACACTAGCCCATCAACGATCTAAACTAGACGCCTCTAATTTATCAATTGCAAGTTTTACGTGGCTTAGGGCTTTCGGAGATAGAACCGTTTTCACCTACGAACATGAACCACAACAAGGATAACCAAGTCATTAGCAACTCGTTGTAAATCAGATATTGACTATAGTAGGAGAGACAGACACCTGCCAGCCACTTATGCAAAACAAGTTGCATGCCAGTCGTGGAACCGGTCTCATGTACGATGACATGTAAGGTTGGTCTGGGCCGCTTCATCCCACAATGCCACCAATATCCAAAATACAAAGAAGATGCAATAACATGATCATCATCGCCCACATATAAACATATGTGTACTACCCGTGCAAAGCACCTACGCATAGATCAGGCTCTGATACCACTGTTGGGTCCGCAGCATAGAAAACAAAAAAATTCCTACGGTGTGAACTACACGCCAAGATCTATCTACTAGGTACAAAGCAACGGGTGGACATACATCCAACAAGAACTTACCCTCGAAGACAACGAGTTTTGTTAACGAGTAGGAACTCGTGGTTGATGTAGTCGTACACTTGCCGATCTCAAGATCGTGAGGAAGTCCGAGCGCTGCAACTCAGCAGCGCATCCGTACTCGCACACACGTTCAAGCCACTGGACAACCTCCACCTCCTCGATCCAGCGATCCAGCGGAAGCAGCAACTCCTTTCAGACGAAATGCCACCCGGAACATGTATCTCGCTAATCCAAGACCATGGGGGATAATTCTAGAGGGAGAGAGAGATCCTTCACAAGGAGGTGTGAGGATGAAGGAGGGAATGGGTGGCCTTTTATAGGAGGAGGGGGTGCCCCTCCTCTCCATGGCTGGCGCATGGGGGTGACCTCTCACCTCACCCATTCATGTGGTGGTAACCCCTCCACATTAAAATGCCTCTTCACATTCCCTTTTAAAGTCTCCACTTTAAATGCATTAAAATTCTCCAAGTTTAATGCTCTCTCATTTAATAAAACTCTTTTATTAAATTTATTCAGAATTTTGTTAATTATTTTAATTAACAAACATTAACATATAGCCCCTTGCAATATTTCAATATCACATGCAGAACCACTTTCTGCAATTTCACCCGAAACAATTTCCGGTTTCTATTGAAACAATTCCTGCGCTTTGCAATTCTTTCGTCTGAAACATATGTGCTCCAAAATATTGTCCGGCAACTCTTAAGTGTGTCACCCTACGGTTCGCGAATAATGCAGACATGATCGAGACCCTTCTCCGATCAATAATCAGCAGCGGGACCTGGAGATCCGTACTGACTCCTACACATTCAACAATGACTTCTATGATCGTGAGAACCTTTAACGCTTGTAACTAAATCCCTTTGTCTCGCGATATATTACATGTCCGAGATTCGATCATCAGTATCTCCATACCTAGTTTGATCTCGTTACCGACATGCACTGTTTTCTCGTTCCCATGATATAACATTCTAGTGATCACATCACTTGCTTGCAAGCTATCTCAATGTGATATCATCGAGAGGGCCTAGAGTATATCTATCCATCATCGGGATTGAAAAATTCCACTCTTGATCCATGAGCCTCAACATAACACCTTTGTAGTACTGAACCCATCTTTATAGTCACCCTGCTACGGTGTGACGTTTGATGTTATCAAGATACTCTTTCGGTGTTAGCAATTAACATGATCTCATGGTTTAAGGATAAAGATTACTTCATATGATGTTATAGCAATATAAACATAATGACTTGATCGTAATACTATACTTCGGATGAATGTTCATCACATCATTCTACCAATGGTGTGACCTTGTTATTAACAACATCCAATGTCCATGATTAGGAAACCTTGATCATCTTGTTAATCAACAAGCTAGTCTATAAGAGAGACATAACTAGAAACCCTTTTTGTTTATTAAACACACATGTATTGATGTTTCCGATTAATACAATTCTAGCATGCAAAATAAACATCTATCATATATAAGGAATACATAATAACAACTTTATTATTGCCTCTCAAGACATATTTCCTTCACATCCTACATATAAAAATGATGGAAAGACAAGTAAACACATGTGAAAATGCAATGCGAAAAGTGAGCACAATATCGCAACATAACTCACATATTCATCAATGTTGATAGCACTTGGGGGATGATTCTTCACTTGTTCATAAGCAGCACTTCAATGGCTACAAGGTTACTTGATTGTATCCCATCGGCCTTGAAGGGATCTCAATGTGTGAATGCTTTCTTTGGGCACAAGTTTGAAAAAATTATCCTCAATTCGCTGCCAATACTTCTTCGAGCGAGGGAAGGGGGCCTCTTTGGCGATAGCCGGATGATTTCTTGACAACATTCGGCCTTTTTCAAAGTGGACGATGGCTTCTTCCGTCAGTTCACGTCTCGGCTCTTCTTGGCCTCTTCCTGGTTCAACGAGTGTTCCGGTGAGCCCAAGCTGCAGGCATTTTCTTATTTTTTGTTTACTTCTCTTTGTATTGCTTGCAATATTTTTAGTCTAGTCGTTCGTGTTTTTAATTAAATTCGGACCTAATGCCTTCAATTTAGAGAAAAAGTCAAAACTATGCGCCAAAGCCACTATCCTCAGCTGAAGGACACTACGTCGTGTGATTTTAGGTCAGTCTTTTCTAATTTACGGATATCATCATCGACAATGATTGCTGCTATAGTGCACTAATGTTTTGTGGACTTAGCACGATGATTTTCCTTTTGTCTAGTACAGCAAGATGTACTACGACAAGCTTTGTCTGACTTCGGTTATGGATAGGGCGAGGACGGCGACACGTGTTTGCATCGTGCTATTATTTGCAGTCGTCTCTAGGTGATTCATGGATCTATTTGTAATTCTTATTATTTTTAGGCCTCTCTCTACTATGTTGATGTTTAATCGGTGGGATTTTCGGAAAAAAAGAACGTTGAGAATATGAACAACTTTATTTCGAATATACAATGTGCGAATCACGAGGAAACAAACGTGCAATGCGTAATACAGTAGTAGAGTGGCAACGAACTTGATGCACCACGTACACGGTGGAAAGCAATTGAGTAACTGGCATGCATGGCGTGATGAATCAACGACGCGCGAGGCGCGACGATCAGTATGGCGGGCCGGTGCCGTAGTTGCCCGGCGGGAAGTAGTCGCAGACGAGCATCGTGTCGCCGGAGTCGCACACGATCTTAGCGCACCCGAGCTGCGTCGTGCTGCGCCACACCACCTGCGTGTACCGCGCGCACCCGGACAGCCCCGCCGGCGCCGCGCACGAGGCCGTGCCGTAGTCGTACATCCGCCGCTCGTCCACCCACTGCGCGACCAGCGCCGCGGCGTTCCAGCGACGCCCCTTGCCCACGACCACGTTCTCGCCGAAGTTGAACAGCGACGAGCGCCGCGGCGCGCAGTCCGCGCGGTGGGACTGGGCGTAGCGCTTGGCGAGCGCCGCGATCTGCGGGCTCCACCTCAGGGGCGCCACCCCGACCTCCCGCCGCGCCGCGTTGTGCGCCGACAGAATGTCCGCGACGGTGGCGGCCGCGGCGCGCGCACGGCGGCCGTCGTCGTCGGTGTCCGTGGCGGGCGTGCAGGGTGGAGCCAGTAATGCAAGGAGTAGCAAGATGGTGAGGCAGGACGTGCGAATAGTCACCCTTGTGTTCGCCATTTGCGTGCGTGTGGTTTCTGGAAATCTTGGTTGTTTTGTGAGGGAATGGCAATGCATGGATCGAGCTGATTGGATTGAGAACTCGGTGTGGCTACTTATATAGGGGAGCAAGTTTCGTGTCTATCTTTCTTCAGTCTGATTAACCGTGGATATCTTTGAACGCTCGCATGCATGGCGGCCGCTATGGCCAGTTTGTGTATTCTAGCTGGCTCATGAAATCTTTGTATCCAAGCTAGTACGAAGGAATCTTTCAAATTATTTGGAAGATATATAAATCAACGAGTGCTTGACCAGAGCAGCAAATGCAATTAAAAACAGCTTTCTATATCTTCGTTGAGTGTGCGTGGTATGTTGCTGATTTTAGGGGACTGATCATGCGTGTGTATCCTTAGCCGTTGGGGATCCTGTCAAACATGGAGGGCGGAGATTAAGGAATAAGTAAGAGCGGCTGCACGGCAATTACTGCCGCCCACACGGCCGTATATCACGGTGCTGTGAGGCAAAGATTCTCGCCAAATCTGTGCGCTGTTCTGTTCCTCTATGTGTTCGACTGTATTACAGGCTTTCAGGAGTACTCTGATTGACTCCAGCCGCGAGCACAAACGAAACGACGTCAAGCTCACCGCCATGGACCTCTTGTCCACACGCGCCTAGGAACGGAAGAGGTCAAGCTCGCCGCCATGGACCTCTAGTCCCCACGCGCCTCCGCTTCCTTCTAAGTAATTTCTCTAGAATCTTTTCTCAAGAATACGTCCTAGGAGACATATCTATCACATAAAAGAAGAGGCCGACGACCTATACGACGCCAGGAATGGCTATAACACACACCGCTAATCCGAAGACTAGTCATCACACACTACAACAATAACATACAAGGGCCTAGCCCAAACTGAACCACAAGCCGCGTCACGACCAAAGCCAGGCAACTCCTAAGAAATGACCTCCTCTAAACTCTCCTCGTCGGCGTACCAACCACCCTTGAGCGCCTAAGAGTCGGCATGCAGGACTTGGCCAGTCCTGAGAAAGGCGCCGCCAGCGACGGCATACATTGCGCCTTGGAAGCTCAAATCTGAGCAGCAGCAACACCAGAGCAACACTGTGCCAGAACCATGTGATCCCCGAGTTCGTGTCTTCAAAAACGATGCTTCCATGGAAGAAACGACGTTATGCCGCCGCCATCACCGACCGACACCTGGTCTTGGTTTTCACCCGGATACACCACCCCGAGTGGGCGAGGGAGGTGCCGACACTCGTCGGTGATGCCTCCATGGAGGGGAAACACGCCCGCAAGCGTCGTCATCACTGGTTCCAACCGAAGACGGAGCGCGATTTTTATCCGGAGTGCCGTGAACCCGTTGTTCCTTCCCACTAGGCTTTGGAGCAACACATCGCCCTTGCTAGATTGAACTGTTGTGCACAACACCTCCATGTTGCCGTTGTAGAGTCGTGGTCCACGGGCACGATCTTCACAACGGCTAGCACCACCACGCCGCCATGCGCCACACACCCCGCACCTCAGCGCAGAGGACCAGTAGCACAGGTTTCCATGCCAGCATCACCCACGCCAATCACTCAACCACCACAACACGACCCCGAAGAACCTACTGCCCGCTGGGAGCCTCAGCCATCGTCGCCCAGCCCATCGTCGCCAGCACCACCATGGTACCAGGCAGTAGCGCAGCCAGGCGCCGCCATGCCGCCAGCAACAACGGATATGGACCCGAAGGCCCGCCCAGGCCCAAGGCCCAAGCTGGACCCAAATACAGGCCGCCGCTGCAGGGGCACAACCACTGAACAGATCACCGCCTCGACCTTCATTGTTGCATCAAGTTTGTCGTAGGAGGCTGTGGCACCACATCGCCGCAGAACTGCTAGAGCTTGTCTCCGCCTCCGTAAGGAAGGGGAGCGCCACCCAGGGAGAAATCCCGCCGCCGCCTTCGCCGCACGGGCTTTGCCCGTCGGTGACCTCTGGCGGCGGCAGAGGGAGAGGAGGGAGGTGGGGGAGGGCCTTGGAGGCACCGGTGCGCCTCCCCGTGTCGCGGAGGGGTTGGGCGACGCGGTTTTTTTTTCTCTAATTTCTCTATGACCATCACCAGTAGCTAGGCAACTTCAGTTCAGACTCCATACATATTATTAGAGAGCTACATATATACTCTTCTACATCTACTGAATCGAAAATCTTACAACATGAGAGTTGTGCAGAACAACATGTTCAAGCCGCCTCTGAAAGGAAATTTCAAACTATTCACGATATGCATGGATCTGAAGAAATACTTTTAAAATTTCGTCAAACAACAACACAAATATGAGAAGATACGGTCGAAGAAACTTGATGTCGATTGTCAGAATGGGACCCCATCATCAACGCACATCTCTTTCGTGTAGAGATTATCTTGAGTCGAAGCATCATATGCTAATTACAAGAGGTTGGGGAATAAGTAGTTTAATGGAGAGAGAAAGTTTATCAAGTGTGGAGGTTGCATCCAACGAGCACACCAGCGTTGATAACGGGCTTGGCTTCACGAAAACTGCCGATTCAAGCAGCGGGCCTGCCCTGAAGCGCTTTAAAGTTCATACGGGCCAACAACATGAAGGTCGGAAGACATCCAATCGGCCAAATTTCTTCTCCATGGGCCTGCCTGGGTTTGGGGCACCCTACCAAACACGCCCAAAATAGCTGACGCAGTTCATGCAGATGTTATGTGGGTGCTAAGGAATACCAAAAATGATGTTTGTTTTAATTGAATACCTTGGTATGACATACAGATAGTCTGGAGGAAGATAGATAACTTGCATGCTATCCATGTGGCTGGTCGTTCTTCTCAAGGATGCAAAACAAGAGCTAAGCGATGTGACTGGAGTAGTGGAGCATTTATTATGACGTGACTGGTTCCATTCCTAGGTTGCGTGGACTTTTTGTTCCATAGGGCTATGCCCGCCAGCTACTAGCATTGCCACAGCCATGCCGAGTGAGAAAACAACCGAAAACAGGAAAAATTTAAAGATTTAGATGGAAGTGTCTTGTGGTGGTAAGCAGACCCGCCTCCGCTAGACCCAGGGTCTGAATTTTTAACTGTAAGCAGACCTGTAGGTCTTTTTCTCAACCAAATCCTCCCTGTTTAAAACGTGTATCCGTTAGGCTTGTGGGTTTCGGGTATGTGTTGACATCCGGACTTATGTTATTGTGGATAGGAATACGACGAGCATTATCCCTAAGACACGATGCCTTCAAAGTAAAAAGTGATGCTCCTACAAACGCAAGTGTCTCAGTTTTTCCCCTTTTCAGTTGTATACCTAGGGGTAGAAGTGTCTTGTGGTGGTAAATATTTTGTTTTGTTTTGATCCACTGTTAAACTGTGTGAGGCGATGTTCCTGTATTTTTTTACTTGTAGTTTCAGTCTGGTAATGGAACCGGTACAAGGCCCTTTTCCTCTAAAAAGAACTTCAAAGGAAAATGGTCATTCATTTTATTTTTTGACTAGATACATTTAAAAAGTATGGATCGTCAATTTTTAGAACGAAGCACAAGAACCGTTGCTTGAAACACAACATGTTTCTTTCTAGAATAGAAAGACAGTGTGGAGATTTGGTGTACATAGGCACCAGCGATCCCGCTTTAAAAAATCATACTTTTGAGTTCTAAAAATTTCTTAAAATAAATTAGGATGTAGCCCGTGATTTATATCATAAGCGTGCAAAATCTCAATTCGAAATAATGTGTATTTTGAGCTACACAAAAATAACAAAATTGTAGATCTATAGTATAATGATTTCGAATCATAAAAAAGTCACACTTTGTATTTTTTGTGTAGCTTGATATACAAAGCACTTCGAATCGAGATTTTGCACATTTATGAGATGCATCATTAGCAACTTTTATGATTTTATTTCATGATTTTTTGAAACTTATAAGTGTAGTTTTCAATTTTTTTAATAAGCAGTGAGCACTGAAGGTCGAGAGCCAAAAATGACTTTTCCGAGAAAGACAACACTTCCAAGAAAGGATCAACACTCAAATTGTTATGTTGTTTTTTCTTCCGACGGTGCTCCAAGACTAAGAGTGGAGATTTGATGCACGTGGCCATCAGTGCTCCCTCCATTTAAAAAAAATGGTACTTTTGAGTTTCAAAAAAACATTGAAAAAAATCTCAGGAATACATACACATGGTTCATATATTTGTGCGGAATTTCAGTAAAAAAATCTTTTTATTTTAGGCTAAACGAAAAAACAAATTTCTGACAGTAACTAAGACTAGAAATATTTATGTTTTGTCAGAAACTTGTCTTCTTTATGTAGTCCAAAATATAACTTATTTTTAAACAGAATTTCTATCATACATTCTAGATGTATGTATGTAGTAATATATTTATTTTCCGAATTTTTGGAGATCTAAAAGTACAAATTTCAAATTGTTTTAGAAACGGGAGCACTAATGCCCATGTCGAAATGATAGTTTCCGGTGCTCTAATTGTTATATTTTTTTGGGTGCTGGTCAACGAGCTCCGTCAGCAAACTCAAACTCTTGATACATAATTGATTCTTTTCTATACGGAAGGGGTAAAGAAATTATTGCGGCGGCAAGAGCTTCTCGATCTATGTTTTAGAGACCTGGTGCGCCTCGTACGGGTTTGTGGTCTCCTGTTCGTGTCACGGTTACATCACGTGGTTTGCCGCCGGTGACTCCACTGGTGCAGCGAACTGTCCTTCGTCGTTCGGCGAGGTGGTTGCTGCTGCTAAATCTCCTGATATTCTGTTGGAACATGCTGCTTCGTCTCCTATGATTCAGTTGTGTAACGCCGAGCTGCTACCAGGCCGCCGCTCGCTGGCACCGGTCCGTAGCAGCACGCTGCTCCACTTGCTGGCACGACGCTGGGCTGAGCCGTTTCGCAGACTCGTACGACCCCGTCTGATGGGCTGCTACCGGGCCGCGCCGAGCCACAACTTCCAGCTGATTCACCAGGCGCTTCATCCACTGGTACCTAAGCCTGTGCTTCCCCTCAAAAAACAAAAAACAAAAAAAACCTAAGCCTATGCAAAACTGGTTTGACCGGTTTGGACGGTTTGGGCTACAAAATTTTGTATTAACTTCAAAATTGAGATTGGACTTGTGAATGAGATTGTACTACGGAATTTTAGCCGGTTTAAGCAGTTTGGACGGTTTCAGATTTTGCACAGGCTTACTGGTATGCAAAGCTGACGCTGCTACGCATGGTGGACTCCCGCTGGGCCACGCCGAACAGCTGGCTTCTTCCTAGCCTCAGCTAACCGGTCAGGTGGACTGTGTCGGGCTGATGGAGCTCGACGTCATGGGCCCTAGGGTCGAGATTCTTTCTCCCCCGGAGGCTGCCTCGAATGCTTCTTCAACTGCGTCGTCTGCTATGGAGGTGTGGATTGCATGTTCGACTGTTTCCGGTTGTTCCACAGCTACGAGGGTAGATAGAATCCCGCCCAAGGTGCACGTGGAGGCACACACACTGCGGCATAGTGTGCGCCATCCAGTGGGCGAGGATGGGTCAACCTCATCGGATCAGGATTCCATGATGAAGGCAATGCGCTGCAAGGTGGAGAAAAATTTGGACACGATTGGTAATGTTTCGTCTTCTAAATCCTTTCTTTCATTTTCATCTACGTATATTAATTCAAATTTGAATAGTGTAGGAGTTAGTCTTGGTTCAAATGCTAGAGATATTTCTGTTTCAACAAAGGTTTTGAGACGGATGAAATTTAACCGTCTAACGGTTATCCTAAAAACTTCAACCTTGTTGGATACCACCTATATAGATGATGAGGATGTGATTGCCACAACTGATGATCAACTCTTATCTCATCTAGTGGATGAAGTATTGGAGGTTGGTCTCGATGAGGATAGACTGAGTTCGTTATATGAACTAACAACGTTTGATTGAAAATCTACCTCTAGTAAAAATGTAACAAGTCTCGGAAACGAGATTTTGCACCAAAATCACTTATTGTTTCCCAATGAATGGTTGTTCCATAATAGCAGACGTCTTCGTGACTTGGCTAAATATTTACATATTGCACACTATTCGTGGGATCATCATTTCTCGGGATCATCATTTAGATTTTGTGGCTATTTTGGAAACGGGTAGACAAGATTTCTCACAAAGTTTGCTTGACTGCCTATCGGGTGGCACAGACTTTGGTTGGCATTCTCATCCACCTCGTGGTCGTTTTGGTGGTATTTTACTTGGTGTAAGGATTGATACCATGGATATTTTAGCTTGTTCCGAGGGTGAGTTTCATGTTAAACTACATATCCATAATAAAGCTGACAATTTCACATGGAGCCTTGTGGCAGTGTATGGTGCTGCCTAGGATGCTTTTAAGGCTGACTTTCTTCGGTAATTGGTAAACTTAGCTAAAGATAATTTGTACCCTCGCTTCAAGTTTATTAAAGACCGGTTATGGGTGCTACGCCAATCGAGAGGTGGAATAACAAAGTAAGTGCAATGCGTAAACACCTCGGAGGTCACACAACTGGTATCCTTAAAAAAGAAAAGGCTAGACTATCGTCTACTATTGATGAACTTGAAGCATTAGCAGAAACACTTCCATTATCCGTGCATGAAATTGAGATTAAAAGCCAATTGAATGCCGAGTGAGCAGGGATGTTGCGTGAAGAACAAATCAAATGGTACCAACATTCCAAGGCTCAGTTCATTTTTCTTTGGGACTCAAACAAAAGATACTTCCATAGTGTTGCCAATGGTATACACAATAACAAACTTATTAGAGCCCTAAGCCAAGACGAAGGAACGATCGAAGGACATGATGTAACACCCTAGCATTAGAGCTTAGAAATAAGCTGAACACATGTGTGTGCATTGCATTCATGCATAGAAAATCTGGATAATTTCCGCACTTTTAAATAAAACTTGTCAAAGTGATTGAAGCTTCTCTTAACTTGGTGGAACTGAAGTAGATCATCAAGTTGACTGCGATAAGTTTCAATATGACCTTTGCTAAAACCTTATCTTTGGGTAATATAATTTTATCTAAGGGTAGATCAAATGTAATAAAACTAAGTCACAACACACTACTTAATAAGGAGTACTTGATCTTCTAGAGATCATTACATGGTATTCCATACAACAACTCAAAGATGAATACTTAATGTTCTAAAGATGATATCAAGGTATTATCTACCACAAATCCTGAATCCGAAGTCAAGTATATAACTTAAGTAAAAGAAACTCATAACTAAATCTTGAAACACTTGTTTGCCATAGTTACTCTTATCATAGGTACCATGATAGTTCTTAAACATTAACTCTTATCACAAATAGAGTAGAAAGAGGAGTCAAGCTAAGACCATCCATCACATACCCTTAGTGTCATGTTAATAGATGACAATCATATTTAACCAAGTCCTAGTGTCTATTGATCATCAACGTGTGTGATCAATTCTTGCCCTGGAACTTATTGACTCATAGCCTTTGACCTATTATGTTGACCTTTCAAAGATTTTAAGTAAATTAATCAGATGGAGGAACTAGCTATGGTGAAGTATGCCATCATTAATGGAATGTGATCCTTAGTGGTGATCAAACCATTGGATATTAGAGGAGGTATCCCACTCATGAGTTAACTAGAAGCAGTACCTAAATCCAAGAGTTAAGCTAGTGATCATGGAGCTATAAGGAAGCTAGTAGTATTAGAATATCCAATGATAATCTTGTTAATCCTAGTGGGCATAAACTTAAAGTAAGTTTCTTAATAAGACAAATCCTATAGAGAGACCAGTACTAGTCTACTACTTAGTGGAGTATAGATCTTGATCAGACAATTAAAAGCCTAAGCTTTGTTTGATCAAATGATGGTGGTCATTATTCTCAAGTCACTTGAGAATAGATGACTAGATAATGAAGAAGTGAGGTGAGTATACCAAGTTAGGTAAATCCCTAGTAAGATGAATCATCTAGCTTGATTATGAGAAGTCAAGCTAGAGTATAATGAAGTATATAACATAAGTTGTAGGAGTGGTTGGAAGTATAATAGTTTAACTAAGGTAATACAAGAACAAACTTGCATTGTGGAGAGTAGTACCATACCTATTCTAGAGGATTGATATCACATGTGATATATAGAGAGAGCTATAATCTTGCAAGCCTTAGAAGTAGATGCAAGGTAAATATGAAGGAGTTTATGGAATGAAGTTAGTACTAACTACTTTGATGGATTCAGTAAGGGAGTTTATAAATGGAAGTTGTATATGTATACTAGAAGAAGAATGAAGGAGTAATATTGAAGTGGCATGACCATGTCATCATATGATGATGGATATGGTGGAGTCAGATGGTTGTCTTATTTAGGAAGATGAGATCTTTGTGGATAAGATAAGAGAGATTTAAATAGAGAATATTTAGGAAAGGAATTCCTTATCTCAAGATAAGCCTAGTGAGGTATTAAGGTAAGGATTCTTTAGACACCTTTAATCAACAGTATATCAAGCCATGATAGAATCATGTCTACCTCTTTGTTTAACATCCTAGAATAAAGAGGGTAATTAAATCAATTCCTATTTTTAGGCAGCCAAAGAAGAGTAGCTCTTAGTAAAGTAAAGTTTCCAAGAGATAATTAGAGAACTAGATGAGTGTTTAAGGATGGAAGCCTTGTCCACCTTATTGTCTTAAACACTAATAAAGAGCTAGTCTCATATACTATCAAGATCACTTTAGTAAAGCAATCTCAGTAACTCACTCTAAGGTGAGTTATTATCCATGGTCACAAAACATGATAGTAATATGTCTTAGCCTTAATAATCATCCATATCTATAATTGAATATGAGTTATTAAATCCTCTCAAAACCCATATACCTATATTTGAATAAACCTTAGTATTTCTCCACCAATGATTATTATTGATCCATGATTACCTAACCAAAAGTGTTCTGTGGTAATTCTAAACTCTATAAACCAAGTAGAATTGGATTTGGCAAATCACCAAATATGGAGGACCATGAAACTTATATCATCCCATTATGAACCACAAAGATTAATACCTTATCATGTATATAGATAAATCCTTTATGAAGATAAGTAGGAACACGATTCATCAATAAACATCTCAAACTAGTACCATTAAGATTATCAAGTGAAAACAAAATCATTTCTATGAAAACTTATTATAAGAAACCAATTCCTAAAACACTAATCCTTATTAATATTTCTTAATGAAAAGGACTTTTCATATAATTATGAATATTTTTAATACACAATTAGAAATGAAGAGAGGAGGGTCTACAAACTCTCTGAATATTGAAATCCCTAAAGAAATTCAAATTAAAAAAGGTTTTGTAAAAGAAAACAGAAAATGTAATTGAAAAAGAAAAAGGATAGAAGCAGTGAAGTAGCTCGGCCCACGGCCCAGGTCATCTCAGTTCCAACTATCGCTCACGTGCAGCCCCAGGAACAATTCGCTCGCTCGACCAAATCCCACTACCGGCCCAACCCAATGTACCCTTTGTCAATCTTATCCATTGTCTTCCTCCTCCGGTGAAGCAGCTCACTGGAGGGGACGACGACCATCCGATGCCGCCTCGCTGCTATGACGTCACCGCCGAAACTCCTACGAGGATAAGAATGCCACGACGAAGCCTCATCCCCATCCACTCTCTCTCGCGCTCTCTTTCTCTTCCCCGCAGAGGACCGCAACCCTAGCCGGTCAGAGCCAACCATCGTCATCACTAGAGGTCATCTCGGTGACCTTGGAGTAGCCCAGAAGAAGCGCAGTGCTTTGTAGATCCTCTGGGAGGAGCACATCATCAAGGGAAGCTCTGAGGAGGGTGAATTTCGTCATTCCCTTTCGTTGGTGTTCGCCAGAATCCGTGACTCTGCACTCATCTCCGACCACGTCGGACTCCATCAGCCGCTTTACAAGAACCAGGGTAAGCTAGCGCATCTCCAGAACTCGCTCTCGCCTGCTAACTCTTACTGTAGCCCAGTCGCATCGAGCGCCGCCGTCCCAGCTCTACTATGGCCGACGCTGACATTGTTTCCGATCACCCCAGAGCACCGCACCGCCCTAGATGAGTCGACCATCGTGTACTGCATCCAATAGAAGCCACGTCACGTCCGCACGTCCACGGTAGCGCCGCCACCAAATGGTCGTCGGCGTCGGTTGACCACGACGGAGTGGTCAGTCAGTTACAGTTGCCTCGGTGGCATGTGACGTGGCTCGGGTCCACTAGCCAGTGGCTGTAGGCTAGGGTTATTTGTAGTGTAAAAAGGTTAAGTGAAAAGCTGACGTCAGCAATGACGCAATAAACCATTATATTTATTTATTTTTAAATCCAGAAAATATATAAATCTGATAAATTGAATATCTTTTGTTTTATAATTCAGAAAAATATGTTTAATATATGAAAATTTATAGAAAAATAAAATCTATAATTTAACTTTATTAACAAACATTATTATGTTAACTATTTAAATAATTATTATTTAATAAAGATTATAAGTAATAATATTTTGAAAATTCATATTTTAATATTGGTAAATAAGAAAAATATAAATAATATACTAAAATTCTTGGAAAAATAAGAACTAAAATGTAAAACTATAAAATTAAAATATTATATCCCTTAACTAAGTATTTATTATTTATTAAGTATTTATAAAGTAATAAAACTTATAAAAATCATAGTTTAATATTTAAAAATCACAAAAATACATATAATATACCAAAATGATCACAAAAATAAATTATACAAATGAAAAATATCCTCTTTCTTAATTGAAGTCAAATAAAAGGTAAAGGTCTAATAAATCTTATTTTAACTCTTTTTTTGTTTTAATTCATTAAAATATATAAACCATTACTATTGCCTTTGCCATTATTTGTTTAACGTCTAAAAACATAATAACAAGTGAATTGATGTTTAAGTGAAGTTAAGATAAGTCTAATAATTTTAAGTTGTGCTTACTAAACTACCATTCAGAATTAAGTAAATCTTACTCTCCAAAAATATTTTATCAATTATATAATCATCAAGATTTAAGTATCAATTATTCTACATGTTGGGAAAACTACTCAATTGTTTAAATCAAATTTTTAAGTAATTTAAGTAATGCCCTTTCTATGTTTATAAACGGTAAGCGTTAATAATAAAGTAATTCTATTCACTTATAACTTTAATAAAATATCACCTCATTCAAGTAATAACATTTAAATTCTAACTTTGTGGAATGTTAAGAAGTAAACCATCTACAATGTGATGCCTTATTCAACACATGCAAATCTCCACCACTTATGCTATGATTGTTTAATATAGTAATGTTTTCCTCTTTAATAATCTTAGCTAATAAAAACCTTAAAGTGTTAGCTTTAAGTTTAAATACTTTTTTCTTTATAAAGTAATATTTTTCTCAAAAGTTATTCTTTTAAGAAACATTAAAAAGTGATCCTTGAACACTTCTTTAAAAGCTCTAATTGATTCTTCATCTTGTTTAAGAAATATTTTAGATACCATGACCCATTTTATTGCTTTAGTATTGCATACTATTTGTTGTATTTCCATATTGTTTCACACACTCTCACAAGCCTTAATAAGAAGCAGAAGTGTGAAACTGGTATAAAAGTGCAACACATTCCTAAGAACTCATCACACGCTTCAAACACTAGATTAGATACGATTATTCCGGGGATTCACGTTTATCAAATTGCATTACATTACTTATGCATCATTGCATCTTGCTTCTTTAAACATTAGTCGTTACCGGACCAATGATGATGTTTACAGAATTTGGATCTTCTATTGTCTTGAAGACCGTGAGTGCATAATCTTGCAATCACAAAAGGCAAGTTCACAACTTGCTCACGTCCTTTGGTTATTTTCTATCAAATGATTGTAACTCAAATATTGTCATCACCTGCATTTCAAAAAGGACAGAAAATACTATTTTCATAGTAATATGATTATGGATTATTTACCAAGTGGTAATAATCTATTGATACAGTTCTAGTGGTAAAGGAACATAATACCTAGGACTTAACAACCAATATCGCCAGTGATTCTAGCGCCGTATATTATGCGTCAACCATGAGATTTGGAATGGGATGGAGAAGTTAGCTGTATCTTCTTCCTCTCGCATGCATCCGGATGGCTAGGTCATGGCTATTATCCTTGTAGCGTGCATTTATTGGTAATTCATAGAGGGTATGTAGCATATGGGTGGGAGCCCTCAACGTCCCATGATAGTTTTGGCATCTGACGGTCTTTACTAACCATTGCCGTAATTCAAGATGTGGGCATGGCGTACACCAAGAGGACATGCTGGGTCGTGAAGGGGGCAGTGATTGGCTTGGATCTTAGGTTGGGCCTCAAACCATGGAAGTTTAAATGGGGACATACTCCCGGCCGTGCAACAAAGCTTAAGGTCTCTTGTGGGAAAAGTGACGCACCCCTGTAGAGTTCAAGAATTGTGATATGTTACTCCCTGTTATGGAAAGGAGCTACGAACGCGGCAGGAAAGGAACCCCACGAAGGTTCTGGTCAACCTGTGAAGGTTGTCGGACATAGTTTTCAAAATAAAAGCAACATTTGAAGAAATGTTTACGAAAACCTGCATTTCCTACGACCTTTGGTCTGTGGCTGTAGAGATAGTGCATCATATACTCCTTTTTAGTGAACTTGCTAAGTACGCTCGTACTTAACCATACCTTCTTAACCCTTGCTAGGTTTTAAGCCGTTGAAGACGACGTCAACATCAATTTCTGCTCAAGAAACCATCATCGGCAGCTCAAGTTCTTCAATAAAGTCTATGAAGTCAAAACATACATTAGCCAAAGTGAAGACAAAGTCTCTGTTTAGATAGGAGTAGATACTCTAGCCATAAACCTACTTCTATAGAGCATTGCATTAGTAGAAATTGCAAGCCAAATAGTTTAGGTGTTAGTCTTATTAGCCAGATAGTTCTGAATTATTATTTCTGGTTCTTCGTTGTAAGAAGTTCTTTCTCTCTCTCTTTAACATAGAGTGTTCTATTGATCTTCTGTAAAGAGTCAAGTTGTAATTTATAGTCATGTCTTGGACCTACTGTGTTTCTGTTATACCACTCTGAGGGGATGTAATACTAGTGAGCGGTGTTTCATTGGTGTTATGTCAATGACTATAGTGTACTACATCATTCATGACTCAGTGTACGGCGCCAGAAAAGTGCTGGTGCGGTGTTTATGTAGAGCTCGTTGGGAACCCCAAGAGGAAGGTATGATGAGCACAGCAGCAAGTTTCCCTCAGTTATGAAACCAAGGTTTAATCGAACCAGTAGGAGCAATGAAACACCCCAAAGGTGTTGCTAGCTGAGGCTTCGTAGGGCGCACTACCGGTGCTGGTAGCAACGTGGAGACCTGCACAACACAACCACAGAACTTTGTCCCCAACTTGCGATGAGGTTGTCAATCTCACCGTGTTTTGCGGAAAACAAAGGATTAAACATAACGAATAGAAGGAAGTAATAGTTTGTAGAAAGTAAACACAAAGCAGTAAACAGTTTATAGATTGTATCTAAAGAAAAAGGACCGGGATCCATAGTTCACTAGAGGTGGCTCTCCTTAAGATAGATAACATGCCGGGTGAACAAATTACAGCGGGGCAATTGACAAACATCGAGAAAGCAATACATGCATATACTAATCATCTTGACTCCTTTGAGATTCGATTGGGCATTACAACATTATACATAGACCGCCATCCAACTGCATCTATGACTAATAATCCACCTTCACGTTATCATTCGAACCCCCTCTAGTATTAAGTTGCAAGCAACAGATTATTGCTTTACAAACTGCCTGTAAAGTAATCAATACGATTGTTCTATGAACAAAGGATTGTTGTTTTCTCCCTAGTAGCAACAGCACATCTAGTACCTTAGAGATTTCTATCACTTCCCCAGATTACCAGAGGCATGAACCCACTATCGAGCATAAATACTAACTCTTGGAGTTGCTAGCATCTACTTGGCCAAGATAGCTACTAACAATGGAAAGCATGCAAGATCACAAATAACAAAGACATGATAGAATCAATAATCAATCTGAAATAGCATCTCAATATCCATCGGATCCCCGCAAACACAACATGCAGAATTACAAATAGATGATCTTGATCATGAACGGACCTCACAAGATCTAGACATGAAAGCACAAAAGAGGAGAACCAGCAATCTAGCTACTACATGGATCCGTAGTCCAAGGATGAACTACTCATGCATCACACCGGAGGCTTGCATGGTGATGAAGAAGGCCTCCAGGGTGAATTCCCCTCTCTGGCAGGGTGCCGGGAAGAGCTTCAGATCCCTCCCGATCTAGGGATGGATATGACGGCGGCTACAGACTCTTTCGTGGATTTTTGATCGGGTACTTAGGGTTTTCGTCCCGAGGGCATCTTATAGGCGGAAGGAGAGGCCGAGGGGGGTGCCTGGGCTGGCCAGACCACCCCATGGCGCGGGCCAAGCCTAGCCGTGCGGCCAGGTGGTGTGGCCGCCCTCTGGCCCCTCTCCCTCTCTTATTCTGGCATATGATGACTTCCGGAAAAATAGACACTTTGGCTTTTGTCCCGTCCAATTCCGAGAATATTCATTTTCTGACTTTCCTGGAACCAAAAACAGCAGAAAACAGGCAGCTGGCACTATGGCTCTTGTTAATAGGTTAGTCCAAGAAATCATATGAAAAGTACTCCAAAGTTGGAACAAAACACAAGAAAGTGGATAAAACTAAGCATGGAACATCAAAACTATAGATACATTTGCAATGTATCAACATCCCCAAGCTTAACTCCTGCTCGTCCTCGAGTAGGTAAGTGATAAAAAGAAAGAATAACTTTTGAGGTGACATGCACCGTCAAAGACTTGATCAAAGTATTTGTAAAACATTCAAGGCTGGGATCATAGTACTTCAATCATAATCATGAAAGACAAGGTTCTAGCAATAAGACAAAGAAACTATGATGCAACATGAAAAGGCACAAACAAAAGATTCATGAATAACAATGCTTTGCAAGATGTTTGTTTGTTTTACATAAAGAAAACATAGCATAATAGTATTCAGCTTGTCCCTCATAGAGTAGCAAACGTAAATGCATAGGACACCTTCAAAGTTCATAAGAGCGACTAGATACAAATAGTTTAAAACAAACAATATCAAGTTATGCATCAATCAACTAGTCTTGGGACAATGCACATAGAACTAAGAATGGACACTATGCTCTCAAAGTAGGTGCATAAAGGTAGAAGGTGGAGACTCAATATAATGGTGGAAGAAAGGCCTTTTTATAAAAGGAAGTAGGGATTCAACTTTCATAAAGAGCTTCCAAAAATTATGGTACTTATAGCTTTCAGATCTCATTGCCCCTATCATAAGCATCTTGAAGTGATTAAGCTTAAAGTGAACAAACTATGGTGTACATGCTTGACGAAGTATAAGTTAGAAATCTCATGTCCCTTGTATACGAGGGCCGCTCCTCATGCTACTCAAGTTTAGTCACCGGTAAGTTCTTGTCATTGTAAGTACATGTGTATCATAGAGAACCACCAACGGGGTACCCCTTGCCCGATGATACAGAAGAATCCCCATATCAAAATGACAAGGCAAGCAGACAACGGGCATCTCAGCAATCTTCTTATTTACCATGGGAACATGGTGCTTTTTTCTCTCTTTCCTCTTTTCATAATGATACATTGCAAATGTATCTATAATTTTTGATGTTCCATGCTTGGTTTTATCCACTTTCTTGTGTTTTATCCACACTTTGGAGTACTTTTCATATGATTTCTTAGACTAACCTATTAACAAGAGCCACGATTACCGCCTGCTTTTCTGCTGTTTTGGTTCCAGGAAAGTCGAAAATGAATATTCTCGAATTGGATGGGACAAAAGCCAAAGTGCCTATTTTTCCGGAAGTCATCGATGCCGTATTACGAGACGGAGAGGGCCAGGTCGCCACACCACCGGCCAGGACCAGGCTTAGCCCACGCCAGGGGGTGGTGTGGTGGCCCCTGGAACCCCCTCGGCCTCCCCTTACGACTATAAGATGCCATCGGGACGTAAACCCTAAGGACCCGATCAAAAATCCACGAAAGAGTCTGTAGCCGCCGTCATCTCCATCCCTAGATCGGGAGGGATCTGAAGCTCTTCCGACCACGGAGAGGGAATTCACCGAGGCCTTCTTCATCACCATGCAAACCTCCGGTGTGATGCGTGAGTAGTTCATCCTTGACTACGGATCCATGTAGTAGCTAGATGGCTGGTTCTCCTCCTTGTGCTTTCATGTCTAGATCTTGTGAGTCTGCTCATGATCAAGATCATCTATTTGTAATTCTGCATGTTGTGTTTGCGGGGATCCGATGGATATTGAGATGCTATTTCAGATTGATTATTGATTCTATCATGTCTTTGTTATTTGTGATCTTGCATGCTTTCTGTTGTTAGTAGCTATCTTGGCCAAGTAGATGCTAGCAACTCCAAGAGTTAGTATTTATGCTCCATAGTGGGTTCATGCCTCTGGTAATCTAGGGAAGTGACTGAAATCTCTAAGGTACTAGATGTGCTGTTGCTACTAGGGAGAAAACAACAATCCTTTGTTCATAGAACAATCGTATTGTTTACTTTAGACGCAGTTCGTAAAGCAATAATCTATTGCTTGCAACTTAATAATGGAGGGGGTTCGACGATAACCAAGGTGGATTATTAGTCATAGATGCAGTTGGATGGCTTCATGTATAATGGTGTAATGCCCAATCAAGTCTCAAAGGAGTCAAGATGATTAGTATATGCATGTATTGCTTTCTTGATGTTTGTCAATTGCCCGCTATAATTTGTTCACCCAAGATGTTATCTATCTAAGGAGAGCCACTAGTGAACTATGGATCCCGGTCCTTTTCTTTTACAATCTACAATCGCTTTGTGTTTACTTTCTGCAAACTTTACTTCTTTCCATTTGATACGCTTAACTTTTGTTTTCGCAAAACATGGTGAGATTGACAACCTCATCGCAAGTTGGGGAGAAAGTTCTGTGGTTGTGCAGGTCTCATGTTGCTACTAGCACCGTAGTGCCTGCCAAGGCTCAGCTAGCAACACCTTTGGGGTGTTTCCTTGCTCCTACTGGTTCGATTAAACCTTGGTTTCATACTGAGGGAAACTTGCTTCTATGCTCATCATACCTTCCTCTTGGGGTTCCCAACGAGCTCTACATCAACACCGCTCCAGCATTTTTCTGGCATATATATAAACCATCAAGCATTTTTCCAAGGGTAGTCAAGGACATCTTCACAAGGGGAGTCCCTCATAACCAATCTCTTTACTTTGTTATTTTTGTTTTGCTTAGTTTCTTTTTGCTTTGTTTGCTTGTTTTGTTATAAAAAACACACAAAAAAATAGTTTTACTAGTTTGCTTTCTTATTCAAAAAAACACAAAAAAATTAAGTCTCCTTTAGTTGTTGCCTCTCCCTTAGCTCACCATGTTGGTCCCCAAATTCACCCTGAAAGACCTTCCAATTGGTAGTGGTTCTGTAATTGGGAAAGATAATATTGAAGAATTCTTCAATCATGTTAGTAAGTATGAAGATACTAAGCATAGATCCCTTACAGAACTTGCTCCAAACTATGAGATTGCTGCAGCTTCTTTAATTCACATGTTAGAAGCTAGGTTTGTTAACCTCAACCCCTTAATGCAAGTAATGTTTCTTAAGCTTAAAGAAATTGAAGACCCTGAAAAGAGGGAGTTTATTCTAAAAACTTTGTTTAAGGAGTTCTATGATGTTGCCAAGGAAGCTAGAAAAGTATTTGAACTTTTCAATATGCTAGGATCATGTGTAGATGTTGTTGGTACATGAGAAAAGATGAACAAAACCGAACCTAATGGGGAGGAACCTAAGATACCAATACCCTTCAAACTAGTAGCAATACATGATGCCATAGAAAAGAATCTTGATTGGATTGTTCCTGCAAACCCTTTTGATGAGAATAGTGAACCTAAGGGCATTGAGAGAGGATCCTATAGAACTTATTTGGATGATGTACCTTGCCTTGTTGAAGATATTTCTGGTATTGATCTTAATGCTTCTTCATTTGAGAACACTTGATTCTTTTTCTTGCTTCTTATGCCTAACTTAAAGGCGTTTAAGAAAAGTATTTATTTGGAGATAACCCAAAAGTTTTAGATGAGTCTTGGAAGTTATTACTTCAGTAGTAACCTCTCCTTATCCTTTTTATTTTCTTTTTGTGCTAATAGTAACCTCTAATGAGAGAGAGGTAATGATTGGGAAAGTTGCTGTCCCGAAACAGATTTCTGTGCTTCATCGTAAAAATTTGTGTAAAATCTCTGAACGTCTTTTTGAGGCGTGAATTTTTGTGCTTCTGCCCCAGGTTGTTATCTAACTTTCATTAGTTCAACACTTTTTTATTTTAGCATCATAAGGTCTTCGAAAAAATTTGTCTTTATCTGCTGGCCTGTTTTGACAGATTTCTGCCATTTTCTGCATTTGCTTCTTGTTGGTTCCTTTTTGAGTTCTTTTGGGGAATTGAGCCTTTTGAGGGAAGTGCTTCAGTATCTAGTGTTCTAATGGAAGTTTATTTGGTGTTGGAACTGAACCTTAAGACCTTTTATCTTGAGTACACTAATGTTGCTAATAAAGATTGTGTGAAGTTTTCCATGAAGGAAAATTTTCAGGTGTATGGAAGGAATGAGTAATGAGATGAAGGATGGACTAAAGCTCAAGCTTGGGGATGCCATGGGTGTCACCCCAAAAATATCCAAGAAGTACAAGCGTCAAAGCTTGGGGATGCCCAAGGCATCCCCTTCTTCATCAATAAAAATCCCAGGTTTCTTCCAAACGCTTCATTTTTATTGTTTCATGCACAGTTGTGTTGTTCTTGGAGCGTCTTCTTTTTCGTTTTTATTTTGATTTTTTGTTTGCTTGGTTTGCTTAGTTTTCTGAATAAATTGGTTGGACCCCCTCTTTCATACATTGGTTTGCAAATAGTTTGGTTTGGTTTGGAAAAGAGTAGGAAAGTTCATGCTTATATGGTAAAAAGAGCTCGTTTTTGACTGTGGCCTATGCTTTGTCATGCCATGCTTGATATTGTTTTGGATTTATGCTTACTATTCTTTGTTGTAGCATGAATTGTTATAAACAATTGAGATTTCTTAATGTGTCTTGGATGAATCATGCGTTGTTTTAGCATATTAAAGCATAGTATTGTGGTATTTTCCTTTGATGCTTTATTTGGGTTGACTTGGCGCATGCTCACACCATGTTATGACTATCTAAAGTAACCATAGCCTTTATGATCCTTTAGTTTTCAACTTGGAGTATCACTTTATGCTTTGATCAATGTTGTTTTGTCGCTCTGCATGATTATGGCCATTATTGCTCTCCTAGTTTGTCGCTCCCAGTCTTTTGCTAGCCTCCACAACCAAGTATGAGTTCCACTCATGCATCCAACTCCCTAAACCAAGTTATTCCAAAGAGTCCACCATACCTACCTACTAGCTTATGCTATTCCAAGTACATTCATGCTTTTGTTTACCTTCCAAATTAAACTTGTTATGAGAAAACTAGTGATTAAAGCTCTCACGAACTTGATGGCACACTTTACTTTTCTTGCCCTTAATAAACTTGAACCATTGTGTCGTCTATGCTATATATGCTTGCACTTATTTGTTGGGGATTAGCAGAACCATGCTTTCATGGGGAACACCTTCAACATTGCACTTGGTACTTGTACCTAGTTGATATCATGCTCTTTTGTATATGGATGTCGTCGGTGTGAAATGAAAGGGGAGCTTGTAAGTCCATGGAGTTATGTATATGTGTTAGAGAAACGCCTGGGCCGCTGGTCTAATCCATGCTGACATGGTGGAAACCTGCAGCGTAACCATAATGAGCTGTCTATGAAGCATTCTTCTTATAAAAAAAGAGTCCTATACTGAGAAAAAAGAGAAAAAGAAAGAAAAGAGATTATGAAAAGAGGAAAGAGAGAAAAAAGCACCATATTCCCATGATAAATAAGAAGAATGCTGAGATGCTCGTTGTCTGCTTGCCTTGTCATTTTGATATGGAGATTCTTCCGTATTATTGGGCAAGGGGTACCCTGTTGGCGGTTCTCTATGATACACATGTACTTATGATGACAAGAACTTACCGGTGACTAAACTTGAGTAGCATGAGGAGCGGCCCTCGTATACAAGGGATATGAGATTTCTGAATTATACTTCGTCAAGCATGTACACCATAGTTTGTTCACTTTAACCTTAATCACTTCAAGATGCTTATGATAGGGGCAATGAGAGCTGAAAGATATAAGTACCATAATTTTTGGAAGCTCTTTATGAGACTTGAATCCCTACTTCCTTCTATGAAGGCCTTTCTTCCACCATTATATTGAGTCTCTACCTTCTACCTTTATGCACTTACTTTGAGAGCATAGTGGCCATTCTTAGTTCTATGTGCATTGTCCCAAGACTAGTTGATTGATGCATAACTTGATATTGCTTGTTTTAAACTATTTGTATCTAGTCACTCTTATGAACTTTGAAGGTGTCCTATGCATTTATATTTGCTACTCTATTGAGGGCCAAGATGAATACTATTATGCTATGTTTTCTTTATGTGAAACAAACAAATGTCTTGCAAAGCATTTTTATTCATGACTCTTTTGTTTGTGCCTTTTCATGTTGCAACATAGTTTATTTGTATTATTGCTAGAACTTTGTCTTTCATGTTATGATTGAAGTACTATGATCCCAGCTTTGAGTGTTTTACAAATACTTTGATCAAGTCTTTGATGGTGCATGTCACCTCAAAAATTATTCTTTCTTTTTATCACTTACCTACTTGAGGATGAGCAGGAGTTAAGCTTGGGGATGTTGATACATTGCAAATGTATCTATAATTTTTGATGTTTCATGCTTGGTTTTATCCACTTTCTTGTGTTTTGTCCACACTTTGGAGTACTTTTCATATGATTTCTGGGACTAACCTATTAACAAGAGCCACAGTGCCAGCTGCCTGTTTTCTGCTGTTTTTGGTTCTAGGAAAGTCAGAAAATGAATATTCTCAGAATTGGATGGGACAAAAGCCAAAGTGCCTATTTTTTCGGAAGTCATCAGATGCCAGAATACGAGACGGAGAGGGGCCAGAGGCCGGCCACACCACCTGGCTGGCGCTTGGCCAGCTTGGCCCAGGTGGTGTGGTGGCCCTTGGCACCCCCTTGGCCTCCCCTTCCGACTATAAGATGCCCTCGGGACGTAAACCCTAAGGACCCGATCAAAAATCCACGAAAGAGTCTGTAGCCGCCGTCATCTCCATCCCTAGATCGGGAGGGATCTGAAGATCTTCCCGGCACCCTGCCGGAGAGGGGAATTCACCCCGGAGGCCTTCTTCATCACCATGCAAGCCTCCAGTGTGATGCGTGAGTAGTTCATCCTTGGACTACGGATCCATGTAGTAGCTAGATGGCTGGTTGTCCTCCTTTGTGCTTTCATGTCTAGATCTTGTGAGCTCCGTTCATGATCAAGATCATCTATTTGTAATTCTGCATGTTGTGTTTGCGGGGATCCGATGGATATTGAGATGATATTTCAGATTGATTATTGATTCTATCATGTCTTTGTTATTTGTGATCTTGCATGCTTTCCGTTGTTAGTCGCTATCTTGGCCAAGTAGATGCTAGCAACTCCAAGAGTTAGTATTTATGCTCGATAGTGGGTTCATGCCTCTGGTAATCTGGGGAAGTGACAGAAATCTCTAAGGTACTAGATGTGATGTTGCTACTATGTAGAAAACAACAATCCTTTGTTCATAGAACAATCGCATTGTTTAATTTACACGCAGTTCGTAAAGCAATAATCTGTTGCTTGCAACTTAATACTGGAGGGGGTTCGGATGATAACCTGAAGGTGGATTATTAGTCATAGATGCAGTTGGATGGCGGTCTATGTATTATGTTGTAATGCCCAATCAAGTCTCAAAAGAGTCAAGATGATTAGTATATGCATGTATTGCTTTCTCGGTGTTTGTCAATTCCCCCGCTGTAATTTGTTCACCCAGCATGTTATCTATCTAAGGAGAGCCACCTCTAGTGAACTATGGATCCCGGTCCTTTTTCTATACATACAATCTACAATCTTTTACTACTTTGTGTTTACTTTCTTCAAACTTTTACTTCTTTCCATTCGATAGGTTTAATCCTTCGTTTTCTAGAAAACACGGTGAGAATGACAACCTCATCGCAAGTTGGGGACAAAGTTTTGTGGTTGTGTTGTGCAGGTCTCCACGTTGCTACTAGCACCGGTAGTGCGCCCTGCCAAGGCTCAGTTAGCAACACCTTTGGAGTGTTTCCTTGCTCGTACTGGTTCGATTAAACCTTGGTTTCATACTGAGGGAAACTTGGTGCTATGCTCATCATACCTTCCTCTTGGGGTTCCCAACGAGCTCTACATCAACACCGCTCCAGCATTTTTCTGGCGCCATATACAGAGCCATCACATAATATCTCTTTTTTTTTTCTCTTTTCTCTTTTTTCTTAATATAGGACTCTTTTTTTATAATAAGAATGCTTCATAGACAGCTCATTATGGTTACGCTGCAGGTTTCCATCATGTCAGCATGGATTAGACCAGCGGCCCAGGCGTTTCTCTAACACATATACATAACTCCATGGACTTACAAGCTCCCCTTTCATTTCACACCGACGATATCCATACACAAAAGAGCATGATATCAACTAGGTACAAGTACCAAGTGTAATGTTGAAAGCGTTCCCCATGAAAGCATGGTTCTGCTAATTCCCAACAAATAAGTGCAAGCATATACAACATAGACGACACAGTGGTTCAAGTTTATTAAGGGCAAGAAAAGTAAAGTGTGCCATCAAGTTCGTGAGAGCTTTAATCATTAGTTTTCTCACAACAAGTTTAATTTGGAAGGTAAACAAAAGCAAGAATATCCTTAGAATAGCATAAGCTAGTAGTTAGGTATGGTGGACTCTTTGGAATAACTTGGTTTAGGGAGTTGGATGCATGAGTGGAACTCATACTTGGTTGTGGAGGCTAGCAAAAGACTGGGAGCGACAAACTAAGAGAGCAATAATGGCCATAATCATGCAGAGCAACAAAACATCATTGATCAAAGCATAAAGTGATACTACAAGTTGAAAACTAAAGGATCATAAAGGCTATGGTGACTGGATATAGTCATAACATGGTGTGAGCATGCGCCAAGTCAACCCAAATAAAGCATCAAAGGAGAATACCACTATACTATGCTTTAATATGCTAAAACAACGCATGATTCATCCAAGGCACATTAAGCAATCTCAATTGTTTATAACAAGTCATGCTACAGCAAAAAATGCTAAGCATAAATCCAAAACAATATCAAACATGGCATGACAAAGCATAGGCCACAGTCAGAAACAAGCTCTTTTTACCACATAAGCATGAACTTTCCTATTCTTTTCCAAACCAAACCAAACTATTTGCAAACCAATGTATGAAAGAGGGGGTCCAACCAATTTATTCAGAAAACTAATCAAACCAAGCAAACGAAAAACCAAAATGAAAACGAAAAAGAAGACGCTCCAAGAACAACACAACTGTGCATGAAACAATAAAAATGAAGCGTTTGGAAGAAACCTGGGATTTTTATTGATGAAAAAGAGGATGCCTTGGGAATCCCCAAGATTTGACGCTTGTACTTATTGGATATTTATTGTGGTGACACGTGTGGCATCCCCAATCTTGAGCTTTAGTCCATCCTTCATCTCATTACTCATTCCTTCCATACACCTGAAATTTTTCCTTCATACAGAACTTCACACAATCTTTATTAGCAACATTAGTGCACTCAAGGTAAATAAGTCTTAAGGTTCAGTTCTAACACCAAATAAACTTCCATTATAACACTAGATACTGTAGCACTTCCCTCAAAAAGCTCAATTCCCCAAAAGAACTCAAAAAGGAACCAACAAGAAGCAAATGCAGAAAATGACAGAAATCTGTCAAAACAGACCAGCAGGCAAAGACGAATTTTTTCGAAGACCTTGTGTTTCTCAAATCAAATAGTGTTGAACTAACGAAAGTTAGATAACAACCTGGGGCAAAAGCACAAAAATTCACGCCTCACAAAGACATTCAGAGATTTTACACGAATTTTTACGGTGAAGCACAGAAATCTATTTCGAGACAGCAACTTTTCCAATCATTACTTCTCTCTCATTAGAGGTTACTCTTGGTACAAAAAGCAAATAAAAAGGATAAGGAGAGGTTATTACATAGGTAATAACTTCCAAGACTCATATAATACTTTTGGGTTATCTCCCAATAAGTACTTTTCTTTAACGCCTTTAAGTTAGACATAAGAAGCAAGAAAAAGAATCAAGTGTTCTCAAATGAAGAAGCATTAAGGCCAAATTTTGTTTTCATAGGAGAGGCAAAAGAAATCTTCTCTCTCTTCTTAGGGAAGTGTTCTATACCTTTCTTGAGTGGGAGTTGATATTTAATGGTGCCTTCTTTCATATCAATAATGGCACCAACAGTTCTAAGAAAAGGTCTTCCCAAAGTAATAGGACAAGAAGCATTGCATTCAACATCCAAAACATAGAAATCAACGGGGACATAGGCATTGTTAACCGTAATAAGAACATCATTAAGACTCCCCATGAGTTTATTTTTTAGCATTATCATCAAGTGGGACATTCAAATAACAATCTTCAAGAGGAGGCAAATCAAGCATATCATAAATCCTTCTAGGCATAATAGAAACACTACTATTAAGATCACATAAAGCTTTGAAATCAAAGTCATTAACTTTCATATTAATGATGGGTTCCCAACCATCTTCTTGTTTTATAGGAATAGAAGCTTTATGTTTCATCTTTTCTTCTTTAATCTTTATGAGAGCATCAGTAATGTGTTTTGTAAAGGCCATGTTCATAGCACTAGCATTAGGACTTTTAGCAAGCTTTTGTAGGAACTTAATAACTTCAGAGATATTGCAACCATCAAGATCAAAACCATACTTATCATCTAGAGTAGTAGAACTATTACTAGCCTTAACACTAGTGGTGGTGATAGTAGAAACACTAATGTTTCTAGCAATTTCATCTTCTCTTTCCCACTTAGCATGTAATTCAGCTAATAGTCTAACATTTTCATCAATTCTTACGTGTATAGCATTGGTGGCTGCAAAGGGATTATCATTAGTTTCAGGTTTAGCAGCCATTTTATTCAAAGTAGATTGAGCTTCAGCTAAAGATGCTATATATCTTTTAGCATCAGAGAGTTTTTCCTCAATGGTTTTATTGAAAGTAGTTTGTTTACTAATAAAGTCTTTAAGCATAACTTCAAGTTCAGAGGGAGCACTCCTATTATTGTTGTAAGCATTTCCATAAGCATTACCATTGATGGAAGGATATGGCTTATAATTGTTGTTACCAAAATTACTCCTATAAGCATTATTGCCAAAGTTGTTGTTTCTTATGAAGTTCACATCAACTTGCTCTTCTTGAGCAACCAAAGAAGCCAAAGGAACATTATTTGGATCAATATGGGCTTTCCTATTAACAAGCATAGACATAATAATATCAATCTTATCACTCAAGGAGGAGGTTTCCTCAACATAATTTACCTTCTTACCTTGTGGAGCTCTCTCAGTATGCCATTCAGAATAATTAACCATCATATTGTCCAGAAGTTTTGTTGCAGCACCCAAAGTGATGGTCATAAAGGTACCTCCAGCAACAGAATCCAATAGGTTCCTTGAAGAATAGTTCAATCCTGCATAAAAAGTTTGGATGATCATCCCATGATCGGTCCATGAGTGGGACAATTCTTTACCAAAGATTTCATTCTTTCCCAAGCTTGAGCAACATGTTCATTATCAAGTTGTTTAAACTTCATTATTTCACTTCTCATAGATATAATCTTAGTAGGAGGATAGTACTTTCCAATGAAAGCATCTTTGCACTTAGTCCAAGAATCAATACTATTCCTAGTTAAGGAATTCAACCATTCTTTAGCTTTTCCTCTCAAAGAGAAAGGAAACAATTTCAGCTTAATAATATCACCATCTACATCCCTATGCTTTTGCATCTCACAAAGTCCAACAAAGTTATTTAGATGGGCAGCAACATCTTCATTACCAATACCAGAAAATTGTTCTCTCATAACAAGATTGAGCAAAGCAGGTTTTATTTCAAAGAAAGTATCTTCAGGCACAGGTGGAGCAATAGGTGTGCTCATAAAATCATTGTTGTTGGTGCTAGTGAAGTCACACAACTTGGTGTTTTCAAGAGTAGTCATTTTTTGTTTTTTCAAATAAGAAAGCAAACTAGTAGAACTATTTTTTGTGTTTTTGATAAAGAAACAAGCAAACAAAACAAAAAGAAACTAAGCAAAAAGAAAATAACAAAGTAAAGAGATTGGTTATGAGGGACTCCCCTTGTGAAGATGTCCTTGACTCCCCGGCAACGGCGCCAGAAAAATGCTTGATGGCTCAGTGTACGACGCCATAAAAGTGCTGGTGTGGTGTTGATTTAGAGCTTGTTGGGAACCCCAAGAGGAAGGTATGATGAGCACAACAGAAAGTTTCTATCAGTTATGAAACCAAGGTTTAATCGAACCAGTAGGAGTAAGGAAACACCCCAAAGGTGTTGCTAGCTGAGCCTTGGCAGAGCGCACTACCGGTGCTAGTAGCAACGTGGAGACCTGCACAACACAACCACAGAACTTTGTCCCCAACTTGCGATGAGGTTGTCAATCTCACCATGTTTTGCAGAAAACAAAGGATTAAACGTATCGAATGGAAGGAAGTAATAGTTTGCAGAAAGTAAACACAAAGTAGTAAACAGTTTATAGATTGTATGTAAAGAAAAAGGACCGGGATCCATAGTTCACTAGAGGTGGCTCTCCTTAAGATAGATAACATGCTGGGTGAACAAATTACAGCGGGGCAATTGACAAGCATCGAGAAAGCAACACATGCATATACTAATCATCTTGACTCCTTTGAGATTCGATTGGGCATTACAACATTATACATAGACCGCCATCCAACTGCATCTATGACTAATAATCCACCTTCAGGTTATCATCCGAACCCCCTCCAGTATGAAGTTGCAAGCAACAGATTATTGCTTTACAAACTACGTGTAAAGTAAACAATACGATTGTTCTATGAACAAAGGATTGTTGTTTTCTCCCTAGTAGAAACAACACATCTAGTACCTTAGAGATTTACATCACTTCCCAGTTACCAGAGGCATGAACCCACTATCGAGCATAAATACTAACTCTTGGAGTTGCTAGCATCTACTTGGCCAAGATAGCTACTAACAACGGAAAGCATGCAAGATCACAAATAACAAATACATGATAGAATCAATAATAAATCTGAAATAGCATCTCAATATCCATCGGATCCCCGCAAACACAACATACAGAATTACAAATAGATGATCTTGATCATGAACGGAGCTCACAAGATCTAGACATGAAAGCACAAAGGAGGAGAACCAGCCATCTAGCTACTACATGGATCAGTAGTCCAAGGATGAACTACTCACGCATCACACCGGAGGCTTGCATGGTGATGAAGAAGGCCTCGTGGTGAATTCCCTCTCAGGTGGTCTTGGGAAGAGCTTCAGATCCCTCCCGATCTAGGGATAGAGATGACGGTGGCTACAGATTCTTTCGTGGAGTTTTGATCGGGTACTTAGGGTTTTCGTCCCGAGGGCATCTTATAGGCAGAAGGAGAGGCCGAGGGGGTGCCAGGGCTGGCCACACCACCCCTGGCGCGAGCCAAGCCTGGCCGCGTGGCCAGGTGCTTTGGCCGCCCTCTGGCCCCTCTCCATCTCGTATTCTGGCATATGATGACTTCCGGAAAAATAGGCACTTTGGCTTTTGTCCCGTCCAATTCCGAGAATATTCATTTTCTGACTTTCCTGGAACCAAAAATAGTAGAAAACAGGCAGCTGGCATTGTGGCTCTTGTTAATAGGTTAGTCCAAGAAATCATATGAAAAGTACTCCAAAGTTGGAACAAAACACAAGAAAGTGGATAAAACTAAGCATGGAACATCAAAAATTATAGATACATTTGCAATGTATCAATCATGTAGTGTGTATGCTGGGTCACCGCACATGAGCAGTTGAAGTCTTATATTACAATTATTATAAAGGTTTGTTTGGAGCCCCACTAGAAGGAAATTTCTCATTGGATGAGTCTCAAACGGATGATATACCATAAGTTTCTGATTTGGAGAATAGCCTTTTTACTGCCACCTATTCAGAGGAGTAGGTTAAAATTTCGTTTTTTGATGGAACAGAACAAAGCTCCTGGTGTTGATGGTTTTTCGGTAGAGTTTTACCAAACTTTCTGGGATGTTATGAAGACAGATTTTCTGGAGTTGTTTAGTTCCTTACATGCTGGTCAGCTTGAGCTGTTTCGACTAAATTTTGGTGAGATAATTTTATTATCTAAGGTTAATGAGACATAACGGGTTCAATAATACAAACCGATTTACCTCCTTAATGTTAGTTTTATTTTTTTACCAAAGTAGCTACAATCAGGCTTAACTCAGTGGCTAAGCATCTGGTTCGTCCCTCTTAGACTGTTTTTATGCAAGGTCGTCATATACTTGATGGTGTGGTTACCTTGTATGAAGTACACGAACTACATAGGAAAAAGCTAAACGGAGTTAATTTTAAAGTTGATTTTGAGAAATTCTATGATAAAATCAAGTGGTGTTTCATTCAATAGACTCTCCGAATGAAAGGTTTTTCAACTGAGTGGCGTGTTTTGATTAATAGCTTTGTGTTGGGGCCAGTGTTGCCATCAAAGTCAATGATGATGTGAGCAACTACTTCTAGACCAAACAAGAGCTAAGACAGAGCAATCCTCTATCACCAATACTAATTAATATAGTGGCTGATATGTTAGATGTCATGATTGAGCGCGAAAAGTTTGCTGACCAAAATGAGGTAGTGATTTATCATCTTGTTGATGGTGGTTTATCTATCTTTCAATACGACTGATGATACATTTATGTTTACGGAACATGATCTTTAAAAAGCAAGAAACCTAAAACTCATTCTTTTAGCATTTGAGCAACTTTCGAGACCGGAAATTAATTTTCATAAAAGTGAATTGTTTTTGTTCCGCAAGGCACAAGATGCGGCTACCCTGTACGCTGAGCTCTTTGGGTGCAGCCAGGAAACATTTCCGATTTGTTATTTGGACATTCTGATTCACTATCGGAGGCTTACAAATGCTGAGTGGAAAGCAGGCGAGGAAATATTGCAATTAAGATTGAGTAGTTGGAAAGATAAACTGCTCTCCCTGGGTGGAAGATTGGTAATCATTAATTCGGTACTAACTAATATGGTATTGTATATGATATTGTTTTGCAACTTCTAAAAGAAGTCTTATATAGATTGGATTATTTTCGATCAAGATTCTTTTGGCAGGCAGATAGTGAGAAAAAATGTACCGTCTAGCTAATTGGAGTCCGCTTTGCCGATCTAAATATCAGGGTAGGTTGGGTATTCATGATTTAGAGAACAAGAATACATCCCTACTTAGTAAGTGGCTCTTAAAATTGTTAACTACAGACGAGGTTTGGAAAACTCTCCTTAGAAGAAAGTATATTGGTTCGAAAGCAATGTCCCAAGTGGTTTGGAAACCTGACTCTCACTTTTGGACTGGTTTGATGGTAATAAAGAAAACTTCTTTCACTTTGGATATTTTACTATTCGATATGGGCCAGATATTCGTCTCTGGGAGGATAAATAGCTTGGTAATGCTATGCTCTGGGAACAATATCTTGCATTATATGCCATTCTTCGTCACAAGGATGAAACAATTTCCACTGTGTTGGAAACATTTCCTCCAAATGTAACGTTCAGGCGAGATTTGATTGGATCCAGACTTAACTATTGGATTGCACTGTTACACCGATTAGTAGATGTCCAATTGTTGCCTGGATCTGATGAATTTCGTTGAAACTTAACCGAGAATGATACTTTCTCAGTTAGCTCCTCGTAAAATATGCTCATTCAGCCAGTCATACCGGTTTTTGTCAATAGGAAGATATGGAAGATGAAGATACCCCTCAAAATAAAATCTTTGCGGTATCTTCGCCGAGGGTAATCCTAACAAAAGATAATTTATTTAAGCGAATTTGGCATGAAAATCCTACATGTATGTTTTGTCATCGCAATGAGACAATAAAACACTTGTTTTTTCAATGTAACTTCGCTAGATCTATATGGTCAGTAACCCAAACAGTTTCAGGCTTGTATCCACCACGTAGTATTGCTAACATTTTGGGGAATTGATTACATGGTATAGATCACAAGTACAAGACTCTATTACGGGTTGGGGACCTTTCTATTATATGTTCGCCCTGGCTATGTAGAAATGAAAAAAGTTTTAATGACAAGAATTGTTCCCTTTTGCAGGTTTTATACCGGTGTACCAATACCTTACCTTCATGATCCTACATCATGGAGAGTATTGAGACATTTTTATGGAGGTGTGTACGCGTCTGGAGGATACGGTGCAGGGTTTATTTACTCGTCATGGGTGGCAGCATAATCTTCAGATCGGTTCTCCTGTATCATCTTAGGTGTTCTTACAATTTTTTGGTGTGATATGTAATTCGTTTTTATTTTCTATTTGGAATTATGGATGATTATCGAGTGTGTGCATCCAGATATTTAGAGGCCGGGTGTAATAGCGCCCTTTATCCAAGAAAATCAGTGAAGGATCTTCACATGTTCAAAACTCAAGCATCCAGGCCCAAGCCCATCAAGTCTCCTGTCGTAGCTTTTTATTTTCCCTTGAGATGACAAAACAAATAAATCGACATAGTTTGACATGCCGATAAAATCAGAGTTTTCACTCATTTGCGTAGGTGGCGTTGGCTATCGTAACTCCAGATAAATATCCAGATAAATTTTGAGGAACATGTATTTTTGAGAAAGAATGAGTTCACAAGGGTAAGAGGGGAAATAGTTTTTCATAAATACTCACTTTGGTTTTGAAGCTAAGTTTTTGGTTTGAACGTCCATTCTAACTAGGGTCTCCTATGGTCAGGATGGCTCTGATACCAACTTGTCAACAACCGGATTTTTAATTCCAGATGCCCGTTATGCCATACCTGGCAATCCCAGGATTACCACTTTTGCGAGACATAACGGATTGGATATCATTGTACATCATCCATTACAAACCATACATAAGGTTTTACACAAATAAGAATCTCATGATCCAGTCTTTAATACAACAAGCAGCGGAAAATAACGATAGCGTAGCGGTGGGGTCCATCTTCAGGGGCACAGGCAATGCTGACGAAGGCAGATAGTCCTAGTTATCATAGCCGTCCTGCTGACCATCATCTTGATAATCTCCTTCATAGTCTGGCCATGATAATAGCCAGGGACAAAAGCCATGAGTACTCTTTAAGTACTCGCAAACTACTACTAGCAAGGGTTATAATTCTAAGTTAAAGTACTGAATTGAAAGAATAAATATCAAGTTAAGTTCGAAACCTAAGCTGAGTTCTGAAACAAGAAAAGATAAAATAAAAGTCTAGAATCACTTAAGTTGGGAAGCTATTTTCATCTACACAACCCTGTTGTGGTCAAGTCAAGGTTCATCATTCATTTCAAGTTATTTAGAAAACATCTAACAACGAAACAGTATGGCCATTCCAACTGTCCATAATCGCGGACGTGGCTATTCGAATAGTTTGACACTCTGCAGAGGTGGTACACTTTCACCACAAGATTCGATACATCTGTCAGGGATAACCCTGAATCATCATACTTGGTATGCAGATAATTAAACATAACCTTCCCTTTACACACCCTAGTACAAGCACCTCTCCTATGAGCATGGCCTCCCAACCATGACCATCAGTCATCTTGGGCACTGCATAGGTGGACAACATTGAGAGGTAGCCTCAGCTCAAACCTCTCCCGTGAGGGAACTAATACTAATGCATATAAATTTCCAGCTAAGCCTTACCCAATTTAGGTAATGTGGTTGTACAGTAAATTTGGAATGGTATCGCATCCGAATCCAACCATCAGTTTTATAAAAAGGGTTAAGGCTCATGCCTCATCATTTTCATCATCATAAACCAAGTGTGTTTCTCAACACATGTCAAAACATCTCAATGGAATGACTCATCATTCCAAGGTTTTCATAACTCATTTTCACCAAGTGTTCCCATCTAAAATGACTCAAGTTTGATCTATTCTAAAACACTAGGTTAAGAGTGCTCACTAAGGTGGGAAGGTGGGATCAATCTCATGCCATAGAATGACATCTAAGGGTTTCTAGTTAGGTCAAGTTTTATACTCTTTATGCTACCTTCAAAAATTAATTAAAGAACTTTGCGTAAACTAAGGGGGTGTGATCAAAGTATGCTTAAGGCATCTTTACTAAACTATCTAGTTTTATTCTAGCTTGCTACAATAGCTTACTAAAGCATGTTTGCAAGGGTTAGCTTGCCACTAATAGCTTGCCTTGGTTGGTGCCGTGGTTGAAGTTGTCTTCTTCTTCTTCTTGGTAGAACTCCTCCTCCTCGAAGGCTTGGTCGGTACTAGCGTCTAGAAATACATAGGGAGTGCACAATCACCAAGCAATACTTAACTTAGGCTAAGTAGTATTCTAAACCACACAATTGATGATCTATTATCATCCCAAGCATCACAAGTTTTAATTCAATAGTTTCCACCTTTTTATTTTGGAGAAGTAATTTCTACTCATTGAAATATTAACTACACTTTAATATTCACCACCAAAATATGGGATCATGTGGACACATGTCCTCGCCACATATTCTAACATGTGGGAATGAGGTTCAAAGGTTGGATTAATATTACTTTGGTTTAAGTTTATTATTTAATGATTTAAAGTGACTATAAATGCCTATATAGCATTATTTTGGTACTAGTCCAAACTCACTGCCTGTAAACCTTAATATTATTACATATTTAGATAGATATGATGAAATGTGATTTTTGAGAGTTGGAATCAACTCAAAAGCTAACTTGGTTGATTTTATAAAAATGTTTCAAGTTGCAAAAGCTTCTGTCTTCTTATTTTTATTAGGAGAAATCTATAACTCTAAATGAATTAAATCCAATGATCTTGGATAGAGCATTTCAATACCTTCCAGACAAAATTAGTTTCATGTAATTTGGATTTGTCAAACTCACAGAATTGAATTTTGAAACACTGGACAAAAACTATATTCTAACTAAAAAGAAAAACCTAGATTTGAATCTACGGGCTTTGAAAGGAATGGGTGGCCAGCCCACGCTGTGACATGTGGCTCAGCTGATGGGGTCCCACTGGTCAGCGGCACTTAAAACCCGAAGCGATGTGGGCCGTGCGATTAGAGGCTAGATATACGGCTGAGGGTCGTCGTCAACGACGGACGGGTCGTCGGCGAGCTCAAACCCTAGCGGCTCGGTGGGGGTCTACTGGGGGTGTACCAGGGCTCCAGCGGGGTCGGCGATGCGGGCGAACAAAGTGGAAGATGACGGCGAGGCGAGGCGTGGTCGCGGTGGAGCTTGGGGTGGCCGGAATCAACGATACCCTTCTTCTCTAGAGGCGGCGGCTCCGGCTCCAATTCCGGCGAGCTGCTGCTCCACTTGCTCCGGCGAGGGGTGGGTGAGGTTCAGAGAGGTGAGGGGAGTGGAATGGTGTGAGTCTTTGTTGCTGGGGAGTGCTCCTTTTATAGGCTCGACGGTGAGACCGAGCAGGATGGGCGGTCGACGGTGGCGACATGGCTACGGCGAGCTAGCGGCATGGCTGGGGATGGCGATCAATGGGCGGTCCCCTGGCGGTGCTCTAGCGCTTCAATGCGGTCGTAGGGGCGGTGGCATGCGGTCAGGGTGAGGTGGCGCTCTGCGCGGCCAAAGTGGCTATGTCCATGGCGAGCGGTGGCTGTGGGGCTTTGGGCAGCGAACGGAGGTGTCTGGGGTGTTCTCTAGGTCGAGGCAGAGCGGTGGGCGCGGGCTGGTGTCGAGCGGCGGCTTGTGCACGCGGGAAGGGGCGCGCCTGGGCAGCGTCGGCATGGTCGGCAGGCCTCGAGGCGCCAAGTTCTCGGGTCGTTCGGGTCGCTGTCCTTGGGACTGGTTGGGCGTGGAGGTGGACCACCTGCTATCTCCAGACACGTGGATGGTGGCGTGGCCAAGTGGCTGTCGTCACCGGTGGGGTGCCCAAGTGGGGGTTCGGCCTTAATGGCCATGACCATTTGGTCGTGGCATAGTGTGGGGCTGGGGCTAGAGAGGGTTAGGGGGAGTAGTGGAGAAGTTTTTGGTGGCAATTTGGGGAACAAGTTTGGCCTGAACACTATTTAAAATAGTGAAATTTGTTTAGTTTGTAATCTGCCTGCCAAGTGTTTGATGAAATGGCCGCAAGAGAAAAAGTTTTGAATTTTGAGTTCAAAATTTTTGTGTGATCTCCACTATTGCTAGATAGTCTCTGGTTGCAAGGGTTTTGAAAATGGAGCTCAAATACATGGTTTTTGAAATAGGGGTGATCTATGCATATGCATTAGATTCAATTTTAAACTGTCATTTAAAATAGTTTACAGAAGGTTTTTAGTAGATCAAAAGGTGGGCCTTGGTACCTCATTATGTGTACTAGCAAGGGGTGTAAAGATCCATAATTGTTTCTGTTAAGAAATGAGTACTAGGAATAGCCAAAGTAGGCATGAGAGTTAAATTTGTCCAAATGACCATTCCTTCATTTTAATTCTTTTTGATTTGATTTCTTTTTAGGAAAAGTTTGGGAATGATGTAGATGATGTTTAAATCACCTAAGAAACATTTTAGAAGCAAAGGATCACACAATCATGGCAATTCCAAACAACTCCTATTTTAAATACACACATATATGAATGCTTTCATTTTAAATATGGAAAAGTTTATGTTAATCCTAAATTTGGATGATTTAATCTTTGATACACTTGGATTGAAGTTTTGGGCTGTTACAAATCTTCCCCCCTTAAATAAAATCTCGTCCCGAGATTTACAAGAAAACTAGGAACTAAAGAGATCTGGGAACTCTGTCCTAATGTAATCCTCGCGTTCCCAAGTAGCTTCCTCCTCGGTATGGTTGCTCCACTGAATCTTGAGAAACTTGATACTCCTGGTCCTGGTGGTTCTATAGGCTTCTTCTAAGATACGAGTGGGCACTTCCCGATAGGTCAGGTCATTGTTGATTTCACCGCCTGCGGATCGATATTCTTGAAAACTTCAGTCTTCTCGTGCACTTCCAAGCATTTCATGGTAACGAGATATGGAACACATTATGGATGGTGACATCTCTTCGTGCAGTTCTAGTTGATACGATACTTCTCCTCGTGGTTCAGAATCTTGAAAGGTCCGATATATCCGAGCTAACTTTCCTTCAGACTAAAGCGTTGAGTTCCCTTCAATGGTGAAACCTTGAGATATACGAAATCTCCGACATTGAAAGTCAGGTCTCTCCTTCTCTTGTCAGCATAGCTCTTCTGTCTGGATTGGGCGGTCTTGAGGTGCTCACGAACTTTGTGAACTTTCTCTTCTGCTTCTCGGAGAATGTCGGGTCCAAAGATCTGACTCTCTCCTACTTGCGACCAATTCAAAGGGGTACGACACTTTCGTCCGTATAGGAATTCAAATGGCGTCATCTGCAAACTAGCTTGATAACTGTTGTTATATGAGAATTCTGCGAAGGGCAGACAGTCTTCCCATTTTGATCCGTATTCCAACACACAAGCTCTAAGCATATCCTCCAAGATCTGGTTGACTCTCTCTGTTTGTCCATCGGTTTGCGGGTGATAAGCGGTATTGAAATTCAACTTGGTTCCTAAACCTTCCTGAACTTTCTGCCAAAATCTTGAAGTAAACTGGGTTCCTCGATCTGATACGATGGTCTTGGGGGTTCCATGCAGACTAACAATTCTAGCAATGTACAGCTCTGCTAGTTTTGCACTCTGGTAGGTTGTCTTGACTGGTATGAAGTGGGCTACCTTGGATAGTCTATCAACTATGACCCAGATTGAGTCATTCCCCTACTAGAAGTAGGTAAACCGGTGATAAAGTCCATTCCGACGGAATCCCATTTCCATTCCGGAATCTGCAATGGTTGCAACAATCCTGTAGGTCTCTGATGCTCTGCCTTGACTCTTTGACAAATGTCACATTTGGCGATGTAGCTTCCGATCTCTCTCTTCATCTTGTGCCACCAAAATTGCTCTTTCAAATCCTGATACATCTTTGTTCCTCCGGGGTGGATAGAATAAAGAGTATCATGAGCTTCCTTCATGATAATTTCCTTCAGCTCCGAATCTGCTGGTACACAGATATGTCCCTTGTACCACAGTACACCTTCTTCATCTTCGGTGAATCCAGGTACCTTGCATGTACCAATACGACGTTTGATTCCATCGATACTTTCATTCCCCTTCTGGGCTTCCTTGATTTGGCTAATAAACGTGGGTTGAAGTTCAATGCTAGCTAGGAATCCTTTGCTAACTAACTCAGTCCTGAACTGCTCCAACTCCTCATACAAACTTGGTTGCTTCTCTTTGATCATGGTGTTAAGCCTACACGGCAATCTGCTAAGAGCATCCGCTACCACGTTGGCTTTGCCGGGGTGATAGTGAATGTCAAGGTCATAATCCTTGATTAATTCTATCCATCTTCTTTGCCTCATATTCAACTACTTCTGGGTGAAGATATACTTCAAGCTCTTATGATCTGAGTAAATCTCACAGCAATTACCCATCAAATAATGACGCCATGTCTTCAACGCTAGAACCACAGCTGCTAGCTCAAGATCATGGGTCGGATAGTTCTGCTCATGCTGCTTCAGTTGTCGAGACAGATACGCGATGACTTTGCCTTCTTGCGTCAATACACATCCTGGACCAATCTTCGATGCGTCACAATACACATCAAACGGCTTCTTGATATCTGGCATGATCAAGATTGGGGCTGATATCAATCTCTTCTTCAGCTCCTGGAAACTGGCTTCACACTTGTCTGTCCATTCAAACTTCTTGTTCTTCTTCAATAATTGGGTCATTGGTCGGGCTATGCTCGAGAATCCTTCTACGAATTTGCGGTAATATCCCGCTAATCCGAGAAATGAACGAACTTGGCCTTGATTGGTTGGGGCTTCCCATTCTTTGACATCTTTGATCTTGCTGGGATCAACGGAGACTCCTCCGGCAGACACAATATGTCCTAGGAATCCTACTTCTTTCAGCCAAAACTCACACTTGCTGAACTTGGCATATAACTGATGCTCTCTCAGGGTTTCTAGGATGATTCTCAAATGTTGCTCATGCTCTTCTTCTGACTTGGAGTAGATAAGGATGTCGTCGATAAACACAATTACAAACTTATCTAAGAAATTCATAAAGATCTTATTCATGAGATTCATGAAATAAGCAGGGGCATTGGTTAATCCAAAAGACATAACCGTATACTCGTATAAACCATAGCGAGTAGTAAAGGCGGTCTTCGGAATATCCGTTGCACGAATCTTAAGTTGGTGATAACCAGTCCTAAGATCAATCTTTGAGAATACCGAGCTCGATCAACGGTCAAATAGATCCTCTATCTTTGGCAAGGGGTACTTGTTCTTGATGGTGACATCATTCAACTTTCTGTAGTCTGTACATAGACGGTTGCCTCCATCTTTCTTGTCGACAAATAACACTGGTGATCTCCATGGCGATGCACTTGGCTGAATCAAGCCTATTGCTAACATGGCATCCAACTGCTTCTTCAGTTCTACTAACTCTGAGGGGTTCATGGTATAGGGTCTATGGGCTATAGGTCCGGTTCCGGGGATTAGTTCGATAATGAACTCTATATCCCTATCCGGGGGCATACCTGGCAATTCATCTGGGAATACGTCGGGGTATTCATAGACTACTCTGACTTGGTCAATGGTAGGCAGGGCTACACTTTTGTTGCATTTGAATTGACGGGGTAAGGTTTCAGAGATATGTTCTACTGTTATTCCAGAACTACTGGTCATGGTGATGGCTTTCTTAGCACAGTCTATCAGTCCTTTATGCCTTGACATCTAGTACATACCTAGTACTACTTCCAAACCTTTGGTTCCAAGTACAATTAGGTTGGCATAAAAATCTATCCCATGTATTCTGATAGGTACAACTTTGCAAATTTTTCTAGCTTTTGTAGTTGAACCGGGGATTTGAACTATCATGACATGCTTCAGGTTGGTTGGGCGAATCTTACTAGTGCATACAAATTCTTCGGTGACAAATGAATGCGATGCTCCAGAATCAAACAATACTCTTGCTAAAACTGAGTTGACAGAAAACATACCCAGCACGACATCTGGTGCTTCCTGGGCTTCTTGTGCGTTCATGTGGAAGAGACGACCGTTGTGATTGTGCGGGTTCCCTGGGGCAAATCTCCTACCTGGTTGAACACGACGCTGCTGCTGAGCTGGGGCATTCATAGGGGCTTTGGCGGCAGACTTCTTGGGACACTCATTGGAGTAGTGACCCTTCACTCCCCACTCGAAACAAGTGATCTGGGACTTGTCCTTGACTGCAACAGGTACATCATTGCTGCCAGTTCTGGGGGCAGTGTTGTTGTTGTTGTTGCTCTTGGGAGGGGCACGGTTGAAGTTGATGGCATTGCCGGAGTTGTGAATGTTTCCTCCGGGCTTCACATTTCCTCTGCTACGGTTGGGGTAGCTTGGGCGAGAATTTGGGGGTCGGTTGTTCCTTGGTGCATATCCTGGTGAGGGGTTGGGACGGTACTTCTGGTGACTACTGGATCCAGACTGCTGCATCATATGACGCTTGCGGTTGTCGTTTGCCTGGTTAATCTTCCCTTCCATCTGAATGGCAGAGTCGACTAGCTCTTCAAGATCCTGGAAACGGATGTTGACGAGGACAATCTTCATCTCATCATGTAGTCCGTTTAAGAATCTCTCCTTCTTCCTGGCCTCCGTGTTGATTTCATCCGGTGCATATCTAGCGAGTGACAAGAATTTGTCACGGTACTCTACTATAGTCAATCTTCCTTGCTTCAGTTCACGGAATTCATCTCTCATCCTGTTGACAAGACCTTGCGGCACGTGGGTGCGGCTGAACTTGACCTTGAATGCTTCCCAGGTCATCACCTGGCCATGGTTCATGTTGCGGACGCTATTCCACCAAGCTCTTGCATCTCCCGCCAGATAGTGAGTGGCAAAGAGAACTTTCTCATTCCCATCAACTCCTGCAACTTCTAGGTTGTTTTCCATGGTCTATAACCAGTCATCAGCATCTAATGGGTTTTCAGATTGGTTGAAGATTGGGGGATTGGTGTTCTAAATTTTTTTGAATTTAGATCCATGGTGATCCTGATTTCCATGTCCTTGGTTGTTGAGAGCCATTTGGGCGATCTGCTGCAATGTTGCTAAGTTGGCTTGACGCTCGACCCTGCTTGCTTCACGGTCCGCGATGAGATTCTGCAAGATCTGCAGCATTGGGTCCTGCGATGAGCTGCTCCCTCCTTGGTTTCCACGAGTCATCTGAAGATTGAGATAGATATAGGGGTAAGAGGGAAATTCTAAGGTTCATGGTTTTGGGTTTTCAAAGCTACAACTTTGAGTTAGACTCTGGTTTTTTCAACTAACTTCATTCTCATTCATGCAAGCAAGCACACGATGCAACACACACCACAACAATCAAAGGGAAAACAGATGGTTTGAAGAACCATTCTGCAAACTACGATACAATGAGATGATACATCTCATGCTACGACAGTGCTCTAGTGCATCTACTCATCGTCAATGAAGTCAGAGTCTTCATCATCAGTGTAGAAGTCCACAACATCCTCTGCCAGAAAATCGTCATCGTTACTGAGGTAAGAATCCATATCCCCCTGGATGTCTTCTCCTTCATCATCTTCTTCCTTGGCGGCAAGCTGAGCTTCCTGCTCCTTGACGATCTTCTCGAGTTCGGCCACCTTCTTGTGAAGACGGGAGATGGTGCGATCCTTCTTTACATGCTGGCAACAAAGAGACTGGCGATCTTGGATGAGCAGTGTGAAAGTCTGGGCCTTCTGGTCGGCAATTGCACGGTTCTGGTTGGCTAACTCTCTAGCATTGTCCAGTTCCTGCTGTCGGTCATGAAGCAAGAAGTCAAGGTTCTCCACTTGGCGCCTCAACTCTGGGTGACTTGGCATCTCCATCGGCATTCCCATGAAGTCACGTCTTGCATAGTGGGAAAAACGGGTTCCTTGAATCTTGTTGACGCTGAGGGCACATAGACGTGCGAGAGCTTCATGCATTGCCCTGGCTAATCCATCTAGCTAGTTGTTCTCTCTCACAGAGAACTGAATTCTCCCGGAAGTTGGTGCTTCAATGCTTCCTCGAAGATCTGCGGTGACTAGCCATTGTAGGTCTCCTCCTAGGGGTCCTGGAAGTTGAGCTCCAAGAAACTCCGGATGTGGGCGTCCCAGTAATTCTGACAGTGAATCCAGATCCCTTTCGAAGATCAGCTGACCTCCGTTTCCTAACTAGTAAAACTTGCTGAACTGAGTCTCCATCTACAAGAATTTAGGATGAGGAAATTAGTGAAGTGATCAAGTGTGTCAAATTTTAAGTAGTAATGTAAGAATTTTGAGGAACATGTATTTTTGAGAAAGAATGAGTTCACAAGGGTAAGAGGGGAAATAGTTTTTCATAAATACTCACTTTGGTTTTGAAGCTAAGTTTTTGGTTTGGACGTCCATTCTAACTAGGGTCTCCTATGGTCAGGATGGCTCTGATACCAACTTGTCAACATCCGGATTTTTAATCCCAGATGCCCGTTATGCCATACCTCGTAATCCCAGGATTACCATTTTTGCGAGACATAACAGATTGGATATCATAGTACATCATCCATTACAAACCATACATAAGGTTTTACACAAATAAGGATCTCATGATCCAGTCTTTAATACAACAAGAAGCGGAAAATAACGATAGCGTAGCGGTGGGGTCCATCTTCAGGGGCACAGGCAATGCTGACGAAGGCAGATAGTCCTAGTTATCATAGCCGTCCTGCTGACCATCATCTTGATAATCTCCTTCATAGTCTGGCCATGATAATAGCCAGGGACAAAAGCCATGAGTACTCTTTAAGTACTCGCAAACTACTACTAGCAAGGGTTATAATTCTAAGTTAAAGTACTGAATTGAAAGAATAACTATCAAGTTAAGTTCGAAACCTAAGCTGAGTTCTGAAATAAGAAAAGATAAAATAAAAGTCTAGAATCACTTAAGTTGGGAAGCTATTTTCATCTACACAACCCTGTTGTGGTCAAGTCAAGGTTCATCATTCATTTCAAGTTGATTAGAAAACATCTGACAATCTAAACAAGATGGCCATTCCAATCGTCCATAACATGACGCGGCTATTCGAATAGTTTGACACTCTATAGAGGTGGTACACTTTCACCACAAGATTCGATACATATGTCAGGGATAACCCTGAATCATCATACTTGGTATGCAGATAATCAAACATAACCTTCACTTTACACACCCTAGTACAAGCACCTCTCCTATGAGCATGGCCTCCCAACCATGACCATCAGTCATCTTGGACACTGCATAGGTGGACAACATTGAGAGGTAGCCTCAGCTCAAACCTCTCCCGTGAGGGAACTAATACTAATGCATATAAATTTCCAGCTAAGCCTTACCCAATTAAGGTAATGTGGTTGTACGGTAAATTTGGAATGGTATCGCATCCGAATCCAACCATCAGTTTTATAAAAAGGGTTAAGGCTCATGCCTCATCATTTTCATCATCATAAACCAAGTGTGTTTCTTAACACATGTCAAAACATCTCAATGGAATGACTCATCATTCCAAGGTTTTCATAACTCATTTTCACCAAGTGTGTTTCCCATCTAAAATGACTCAAGTTTGATCTATTCTAAAACACTAGGTTAAGAGTGTTCACTAAGGTGGGAAGGTGGGATCAATCTTATGCCATAGAATGACATCTAAGGGTTTCTAGTTAGGTCAAGTTTTATACTCTTTATGCTACCTTCAAAAATTAATTAAAGAACTTTGCGTAAACTAAGGGGGTGTGATCAAAGTATGCTTAAGGCATCTTTACTAAACTATCTAGTTTTATTCTAGCTTGCTACAATAGCTTACTAAAGCATGTTTGCAAGGGTTAGCTTGCCACTAATAGCTTGCCTTGGTTGGTGCAGTGGTTGAAGTTGTCTTCTTCTTCTTCTTCTTGGTAGAACTCCTCCTCCTCGAAGGCTTGGTCGGTACTAGCGTCTAGAAATACATAGGGAGTGCACAATCACCAAGCAATACTTAACTTAGGCTAAGTAGTATTCTAAACCACACAATTGATGATCTATTATCATCCCAAGCATCACAAGTTTTAATTCAATAGTTTCCACCTTTTTATTTTGGAGAAGTAATTTCTACTCATTGAAATATTAACTACACTTTAATATTCACCACCAAAATATGGGATCATGTGGACACATGTCCTCACCACATATTCTAACATGTGGGAATGAGGTTTAAAGGTTGGATTAATATTACTTTGGTTTAAGTTTATTATTTAATGATTTAAAGTGACTAGAAATGCCTATATAGAATTATTTTGGTACTAGTCCAAAGTCACTGCCTGTAAACCTTAATATTATTACATATTTATATAGATATGATGAAATGTGATTTTTGAGAGTTGGAATCAACTCAAAAGCTAACTTGGTTGATTTTATAAAAATGTTTCAAGTTGCAAAAGCTTCTGTCTTCTTATTTTTATTAGGAGAAAGCTATAACTCTAAATGAATTAAATCCAACGGGCTTGGATAGAGCATTTCAATACCTTCTAGACGAAATTAGTTTCATGTAATTTGGATTTGTCAAACTCACAGAATTGAATTTTGAAACACTGGACAGAAACTATATTCTAACTAAAAAGAAAAACCTAGATTTGAATCTACGGGCTTGCACGGGAAAGGAATGGGCGGCCAGTGGCGCTATCTTGGGCTGAGGCTCAGTGACAGGGGTCCCACTGGTCAGCGACACTTAAACGCGGCCTTGTATTTGTGGGCCAGGCGATTAGAGGCTAGATCTACGGTGAGGGTCGTCGTCGACTGACAGACGGGTCGCCGGTGAGCTCGAACCCTAGCGGCTCGGTGGGTCTACTGAGGCGTGCAGGGCTCCAGGGTCGGGCGAACGAAGTGGAAGACGACGGCGAGGCGAGGCGTGGTCGCGACGGAGCTTGGGGTGGCCGGAATCAACGACACCCTTCTTCTCCAGAGGCGGCGGCTCCGGCTCCAATTCCGGCGAGCTGCTGCTCCACTTGCTCCGGCGAGGGGTGGGTGAGGTTTAGAGAGGTGAGGGGAGTGGAATGGTGTGAGTCTTTGTTGCTAGGGAGTGCTCCTTTTATAGGATCGACGGTGAGACCGAGCGGGATGGGCGGTCGACGGTGGCGACATGGCTACGGCGAGCTAGCGGCATGGCTGGGGATGGCGATCGATGGGCGGTCCCCTGGCGGTGCTGTAGCGCTTCAATGCGGCCGTAGGGGCGGTGGCATGCGGTCAGGGTGAGGTGGCGCTCTGCGCGGCCGAAGCGGCTATGTCCACGGCGAGCGGTGGCTGTGGGGCTTTGGGCGGCGAACGGAGGTGTCTGGGGTGTTCTCTAGGTCGAGGCGGAGCGGTGGGCGCGGGCTGGTGTCGAGCGGCGGCTTGTGCAAGCGCGCTGGCGCGGCGGCATGGGCGACATGGTCGGGCTCCGCGGGTTCCTGGTCGCTCGGGTGGCTTGGCTGGGACTGGTTGGGCGGTGGAGGTGGACCACTGGCTATCTCGTGACACGGATGGATTTGGCTGGTGGCGTTTGTGGCTTCTTTGTCGCCAGTGGGGTGCCCAAGTGGGGGTTCGGCCTTAATGGGCATGACCATTTGGTCGTGGCATAGTGTGGGGCTGGGCTAGAGAGGGTTAGGGGGAGTAGTGGAGAGGTTTTTGGTGGCAATTTGGGGAACAAGTTTGGCCACAACACTATTTAAAATAGTGAAATTTGTTTAGTTTGTAATCTGCCTGCCAAGTGTTTGATGAAATGGCCGCAAGAGAAAAAGTTTTGAATTTTGAGTTCAAAATTTTTGGGTGATCTCCACTATTGCTAGGTAGTCTCTGGTTGCAAGGGTTTTGAAAATGGAGCTCAAATACATGGTTTTTGAAATAGGGGTGATCTATGCATATGCATTAGATTCAATTTTAAACTGTCATTTAAAATAGTTTACAGAAGGTTTTTAGTAGATCAAAAGGTGGGCCTTGGTACCTCATTATGTGTACTAGCAAGGGGTGTAAAGATCCATAATTGTTTCTGTTAAGAAATGAGTACTAGGAATAGCCAAAGTAGGCATGAGAGTTAAATTTGTCCAAATGACCATTCCTTCATTTTAATTCTTTTTTATTTGATTTCTTTTAGGAAAAGTTTGGGAATGATGTATATGATGTTTAAATCACCTAAGAAACATTTTAGAAGCAAAGGATCACACAATCATGGCAATTCCAAACAACTCCTATTTTAAACACACATATATGAATGCTTTCATTTTAAATATGGAAAAGTTTTTGTTAATCCTAAATTTAGATGATTTAATCTTTGATACACTTGGATTGAAGTTTTGGGCTGTTACAACAACTGTTGTCGGCTTAATATCTAAGGAGACATCAAACTGAAACCGACTCACAATATTGTGCCGGGTCGCACCTAGTGGATTCTGGACCAAGTGTAGAATCAGGGGCGGAGGACCAGAGAGGTAGCTCGATCATCAGTCAGACCTCAAGTTTGGCACCATTAACTACCACGAGAGTGGGTTTTCCGGTATCGTTATTTCAAGTCGTTGCTGATGCTTCCGTCATGCTCTAGGATATGGAACTTTGAGACTCAGATTCTATCGACTTCACAACTCTGCCATACCTCAAATCTAATCCGTCCTTTGCCGTTTTATAGAACTAGAAGGATACCCCGCGTTGCAACGGTCATCTTTTAAGAAGCTCTATTTTTTCGAAATAGACGCTTTATTACTCAAAGTAATGTTTACATTCGGTCTCTGCATAGTTAGGATGCATACACCCGATGAAACCACAGTACTAGACAACAAAGAAAGTAGACCAACATTATGTAAAGTACTATCATAGTAACCGGCCTCGAGCTATGGAGGATCGATCTGCAAATTACGCGGCCATCCATGCCGTGAGAAAATATCTCTCGTCGTGTCCTTCAATCGTGTACACCCCTTCACAAACAAGTCATGAAACTCCATACATTATAGGGTAGTTCAGGAGCGGAGGATAGCCGTGGCCCGATATATAACCTGCAGGTTAGAAGACACGATGTTATTAAAAATATTGTCATTTCTATATAGTCATATCGACCAAATAATAGCAAACGCTCCCACCCTAAACAGAGCCTTGTATCTATCATCTATCACATACAACTAGTTACCAAATACATTGGGGACCAAACATGGAGGAGATAAACCATAGGCTACTTAGAGGATTGACCATATAGAGCGATCAAATTTATATTGAAAGAATAAATGCCGAATTGTCTCCTCGACAAAAAGCGCAGGTTGTACTTCCATGCCAATTCTTCTTTACAAGATTATTCTTTGTAAGAATGACTCCCTTACGAAGATACTATGTGAATATCTTCGTCTTTAGAGGGATCTTTATCTTCCAAATTTTACTATGATCATTAATCGGAATATCTGGTTGTATCAAAGCTCTATACATTGAGTCAATAGAAAATTTGCCCCTCTCTAGTAATTCCCATTTGAACTCGTCTACACCATCCGACAACTATATCATGGATAATCATAGTAAAAGATTATTCCAAGATATCAATCGAAGGCCGACGAGGTTTTTTCTTAAAGACACATTCAGAAGATTGGATTCCATAACTATGGAAAGTTTATCCTCTTTGTGCCTAACAATCGAATATAAATCTAGATATTGTTCGCGAAGAGGAGTTTGGCCAAGCCACTTATTCTCCCAGAATCTAATCTGTGATCCATCTATGATATTGAAAGCACCAAAATGGAAGAAATGTTTTTTGAACGTAATTAATGCAGCCCAAAAATGTGAATCACCTAGTTTTTAAACCACTCGATACACAGCTTTAGAGCCAACATATTTCCTCCATAGAATGGTTTTCTAGATACCATTCTCTGTAAGTAGTTTGCAAAGCTATTTACCTAGAAGCACGATATTTTTGACTTGCAAATCATGTATGCCAAGTCCACCGTATTTTTTTGGTCGGAAAACCATATTCCATCTGGCAAGTGATATTTCTTCTTTTCACCATCCCCTGCCAAAAGAATCTTGAGGAGAAATAATTCACTTTATTTAAGACACCTTTTGATAAATGGAAAAAAGAGATCATATACAGTACCATGTTGGTAAATACTAAATTTATGAGTACAAGTCTTTCCCCAAGGGATAATAATTTACCTTTCCAGCTATTAAGATGTTTTGGAGTCTTTCCTTAACGAGTTTCCATTCAGAAAGTGTGAGACACCGATAATGAATTGGTATCCATAGATAGTTGATTGGAAATTTCCCCTGCCCACAGCCGAATAGCTCAGCATATAGGTGGACCTCGTTTTGAGCCTAGCTAAAACAATACAAATCACTTTTATAGAAATTAATTTTTAACCCCGAAAGTTGCTCGAATGTTGATAGTATCAATTTCAGATTCTTTGTTTTCTCCAGACCATGTTCCATAAATAGTATTGTATCATCGACGTATTGAAGAATAGAAAGACCCCCATCAACCAGATTGGAAACTAATACTTAAATTTACCATTAGCCTTGACTCTCTCTATCATGATAGCCAATATATCAGCCACTATATTAAATAGTATAGGTCATAGTAGATCTCTTTGTCTCAATTCCTTTTTGGTCTAAAAGTAATTGCTAGTGTTATCATTTACTTTTATGGCAACACTACCACCAGACACAAAAGAATGTATGAGAGCACACCACTCCCTAGAAAAACCTTTCATGCGGAGTGTTTGCTGGAGAAAAGACCGATTAACTTTATCATACTCCTTCTCAAAGTTAATCTTGAACATTACACCATTTAGTTTTTTGATTGTAGTTTGTGAATTGTTTCATGCAGGATTACTACACCGTCTAGGATGTTTCTTCCTTGCATGAAAGCAGTTTGACAAGAACAGACAACATGGCCAGCCACTGAATTTAGTCTAATCGTGGCAACTTTTGTAAAAAAAATTAAAACTGACGTTAAGGAGGCAGATTGGACGATACTATTGTATATGTTCTGCATCATTAACCTTAGGTAGTAAAATTATGTTGCCAAAATTTATTCTAAAAAGATCAAGTTGGTCGACCTGCAGAAACCCAAACAAATTCATCAGGTCCTCCTTGATGACATCCTAGAATTTTTGGTAAAATTCCGCTGGAAAACCATCAGGCCCTGACTCTTTGATATGTTCCATTTGAAAAACAGCTTTCTTGACCTCCTCCTTCGTATAGAAAGCGGTTATAAAATTATTTTCCTCAACAGAAACGTGTGGGATATTCGCGGTTTGGGACTCATCCATAGAAAAAGAATTTTTCGGAGGTGCTCCAAACAAAGATTTGTAATAACTTGTAATATAAGACTTTAGTTGCTCCTGACCCTAAATCATACCCTCATTCTGAGTGAGAGAGTGAATACATTTCTTTTTATGCTTGCCATTGGCAACAACATGAAAGTATCTTGTATTCACATCTCCTTCTAAAATTAATTTTGCTTTAGAGCGTTGGTACCACTTGAGTTCTTCCTCTCGCAGAAGTAGTGCGATTTCCGTATTCGAGTGGCTTTTAAGCTCAATCTCTTGTGCAAATAACGGACTCACATCCGCAGAAGCCTCTAAGTCATTAATAATAGATGAAAAGCGCATTATGTCTAGCCCAACATCAAAGGAACTTATGTAGATCACGTATTTTATTATTTCATTATTGTATAGGCATTTGACCACTAACATGTTTCTCCCAAATGGCCTTCGCCATCTCATGGAAACTATCATGAATCATCCAGCCAAGTTTGAATTTGAACTTATGCTTAGATTTTTGTGGAGGTAGTCCAACAGATAAAAGTAAAGGGCATGATCCGACAAAGCCTGAATACGCTCTAGAGCATGAATAGTTACCATAGGGAACTTCTCTTTCCACTCGGTATCCATAAACACTCTATCTAATTTTTTGTATGTTATCTCCGAAAGACTACTAGCCCAAGTAAACTGTCTTTCTAACATGGTAACTTCTCTTAAGTCCAAGCTGTCTATGACCGTGCTAAATAGCAAAAGGCCAATGTTCATCGAAATATCCCCGACTTTTTTCATGAGGAAATCTTAACAAATTGAAATCACCACGTATAAGTATAGGATACAGATTGTCTTTTGCCAGATCCACCAATTCACATAAAAAGTCAGATTTATAGACATCGTAGGTGGCTCCATAGACAGCGTCTAGAGACCATGTGAAATCATCAGCCTTGTTACGTATATAGAGTTTGATGAAAAATCTTCAATCGAACTAGCTAAGACTTCCATGGTCTTATCTCTGATGCCTAATAGGATCCCCCGAATCAACCACGCGGCGGATGTGAGATCCACGTAAAGTACACTCCACCAGAAAGGCGATTGAGTAGAGCTTGTGAAAAATCACGTCTACCAGACTCAGAAATACCCAAAAAATCCAAATTATAATAATCTCTCACACAATCGGTAAAGAACAAATGTTTAACCAGGTCACAAAGACCTCTGCTATTTGAAAACATGCCATTCATTGAGAAACTATAGGAGATTTGGATACACGGGGTCTCTTGCGAGTCTTCTGGCTCTTTGATTTGCGACTAGATGCTTTAGACTCATAGAATGAATCCAACCCAGTCCCATCAAAGTCCACTTCCGACACTTCACCAACTAAGTGAGAGAGGAGTTGACCATCTATTGTGGCATGAAACTCCTCCTCCTCCGTTGGTGAAGAGTCAGGGACTTTAGGAGTAACCGTTAGACGGTCAACCTCCATGTATCTCAAAACATTAGAACAAAAAATAACTTCTTTTACATAACTACCCAAGCTAATGCCAACATTGGCCAACCTAGAGGTAATAAGTAGGGTAGAAAAAGAAAGAAAGGACTTGGAAGAACTTGTAATACCAGGTGAATCTAAATTCTTCTCCGCCTTGCACCGCATCGCCTTGATCAGAGAATCCTCATCGGTGGCTGATGTACAAGAGGCATCAATCCCATGGCGGGAGCTCCACCCTAGTGGTGTTTTCCTGCGCGGCGCCACTAGAGGAGTAGACGATGCAGCGCTCAGAGGAAGATCCAATCCCTCCTAGACCGGTCCACCCCAACTTCCGACAGCTCATCCTGGGCCCCTGGCTTGGGGCTCACGCAACCTTGGTCCACAGAGCCCATCGCTCCCGTAGCCGTGACGGGAGTCAAAGGCTTCACCACCGGGACAAGTGGGCCGAGTTGGGCAACAAGGCTAGAAGCACAGCCATGGTAGGCGACCCACCATGGCCTGACAACTTCCCCGTCACCTCCGCCTGGGCTTTCCCCACCTAGGCCTGCCCCATGACTGTGTCCTCCCGGGCCAACCCCTCCCGGGCGAGCCCGCTAGTCAATTGACCTGCCTGGGCTAGCGTCCGGTCACCACTGCCACGGGCAGCCAACCCCTCCTAGACCAGCTTTTGCATCGTGTCGTTAGCCTCAGCCTCAACCAACACCGGCCCAAGGCGGTCCCGAGGAATCGTACGGACTAGAACATTCAGCCTAGTACGGGCCAGTGAAGCCACCCGCCTCATGTCGTCTACCAAATCAGCAGTAGTCGATGCCACCTGCAGCGCCGCATGCAGCTGAGACGACGTGACACGTGGCAAGGTACTGCTCCCACGCAACGGAGAATCCACCAGTAGTGCAGCCAGTAACTCCAACCCTTGAGGAGTAGTTGGATTAGCATTGAAAGGTGTGACACCAATCACGGTCTGGGCCACCTTCTTAGACGAAGAAGGAGTCATATGTATCTACCCAAGCAGAGCCATAGGAGTGCCCACTGCAGTATTTAGAGCTCCCTTCCCCGGCTCAGAAGTGTCCATAACATCATCCGGGGATTTTCTATTAGTACCATCCTCAGAATCATCATCACTCCTCTTCCATACGAAAGGAGTAAACTCTGGATCCAGAACATACCCCTCTGGTTCTCTCCTGAAATGGAATTCACATCCCTTCAATTACACCACAACATCAGAAGTAACATAAAAGCCCAACGTGTCCTGCTTTTTTTTAGAAAAATCGTAGTATCAAACATGGCAACTAGGATACGCACAACACCATGTTTTCTCAGATTAACTAGATCAACATCCAAATTAGTTCCCGTGAGGCCACCCACAGCCCACATCCCTAGAAAGGAACGTAAAGTACATGGTACCCCCTCAACATGCAGCCATAACTGCTGAAGCTCAGACTTATGGGGAACTTCCGGTAAACTGTAAGCAAAGATAGTGATCCGAGCAGTTCTTAATGGAATAGACACCTGGATCCCATCAACCCTGTCCAAATCCTCGAAAGAAGAGAAGCTAACTAAGAAAGCATTTTCTCCATACGGCATAGGCTCCCACTTCTACCGATTCTGAACGGAGCATCTCCTTGCAATCTGCCTCTCAACAACGTCCACAACAACTGACTGCCCAGAAACTTGCACAAGAGCAATTGGTGACGGGTTTGGTGCCAGATGATCACGAACCGGGATTTGTGTGAACAAAGTTGCAATTATATAAATAAAATGGTATAATACATATTAAACATAGAGTTTTCTATAAAAAGTATTCAGTAATCATTTTATAAATATAGTCGAGATGCTAAATTTAATTGATATAAAACTGTTGTATATTAGATGGATATAAATTGGTGATGTGGACATTCGATGATGTGACATGGATAACTTGTATGTAAATAAACACCGTTATAATATTGTTAGTGGGATGACATGGACTTCCTTTTTGCGGGTGAAACAGGAATTTTATTCAATGAGCTTTTGAGGCCACACCCAGGAAAGATTTCTTTCTTCTTTTAGTCCGGCCTTTTAGGATGGAGTCGATTCTCTTCTTATATTAGAGCTGCGTGCGTCCAGAACATAGGCTGAGTGCTGGGCTGGCCAAGTGGACACTAACAACCGGTAAAATTTCTGCATTGTGCTACCCGGGTCAGTATAGCTGAACACGATCGCTGTGCATGGATCCATCACGTATCCCACTTGTTGTGCAGATGCTCTCCTTAATTAGACGATGCCCATTGGCCGCACTAGTCGAAAGATGTAGGGTTGAATTTGGACCTAGGCATGCCAGTCCATTTCATCACTTTGTCACTATCCTTGAATGTTCATCTGCATCTCCAGGAGCCTGTCCGTAATCTGGAGTATTTGCAGCAGAAGATGTGGTGTACTGGTCCACAGATGTCACTCGCAACAGCGCAAGTGTCCTAAAATGTCACTCGCAACTCGCAAGTGTGCAGACTTGTATTCTATGGTGCCTATTTTACTCGCCCAGGCCCAGTTACAAAAGAGTAGATGTTAGCACGCGTGCTGATATTTTACCAGAAAACCAGCAATGGCTGTGCTGAAGCTAAGCTTCAGCTCAAGCAGAACAGCGACTGATCTACTCGTCTTGTGCCTCTTGCTCCTCCATGTACACGTTCATCATGCGACCGCTCTCTCCTTCAGATACGACTCCTTCATCAGCCCCGACGATTTCAGGGCGGAGGACGACGCTATGGTCACCGCTGGAAAAATCGAGCTCCTCGGCGACGAGGCAGGCGGTCGGGCAAGAGGCCGCGCGCTGCACAGGCAGGCGGTGCAGCTCTGGGACCGCGTTACGGGCGAGGCGGCTGGCTTCACCGCCACCTTCAACTTCAGCATCCAGTCTCTGCCCGGCCGGAGCAGCGGCACCGCCGGACACGGCATGACGTTCTTCCTCGCGCCGTACACGCCTGACCTTGACCTGCCGCAGGACTCCTACGACGGCTGCCTCGGGCTTTTCAGCAAGAGCATGGTGCCCAGCGACGGCACGACCACGGTTTTCGCCAATGCGTCCGGTGGCGCCAGGTTCGTCGCCGTAGAGTTCGACACCTACCGTGACGCGTGGGACCCGAGCAGCCGGCACATCGGCGTAGACATCAACAACGTCAATTCGCTCGGCAACTACGAGATCTTACCAGACGATAGCCTCGTCGACGCCGGCGTGATGTTGGCGACGGTGAGGTACGACAACGCCACCACGAGGCTGGACGTCCTCCTCGCCGCCAGTGGCTCCACTTACACACTTGCCGCCACCGTCGACTTGCGAAGCTTGCTGCCAGAGCAGGTCTCGGTAGGCTTCTCGGCAGCCACCGGCGACAAGTTCGGCAGCAATCACACGGTGCTCTCGTGCTCCTTCCAGTCCACGCTCGCGACCAGGAACGACGACACGTCCCTCCCAGCCACGTCGTCAACCAAGAAATCCACCGTACAACTCATTGCCGGGGTTGCCGCCGCCGCTGCCGTGCTGGTGCTCCTGCTCATCGTCATCGTCGCGGTGCTGCTCCGCCGCGTGAGCAGGAGGCGATCAGAGGAGAAAGACATGTTTGCCGGAGATATGACCCCGGACTCCCTCGACATGGACAAAGACGATGAGTTCGGTTCCAGCACGGGACCCCGGCCCATCCCGTACGCCGATCTGGCGGCGGCGACGAGTAACTTTTCGGAGGACGGGAAGCTGGGGCAGGGCGGGTCTGGGTCGGTGTACCGTGGCCACATGAAACAACTCGGTGGCCGCGACGTCGCCATCAAGGTATTCCTGAGGGGGGCGTCCATGGAGGGGAGGAAGGAGTACAGGTCCGAGGTCACCATCATCAGCAGACTACGGCACCGGAATCTAGTGCAGCTAATCGGTTGGTGCCATGGCCGCAGGCGTCTGCTGCTGGTCTACGAGCTCGTGCACAACGGCAGCCTCGATGGGTACCTCTACAGCAAAGAGGAGACGGCTCTGACTTGGCAAGTTCGGTATGCAGGCTTGATTATCCATACCAGTCGTATTCTTAGCTTAATTTCTCGCATTGACTAAATGACCCTAGTTTATTAATTACTATAGAAATATCTTCGCTTTAGTTGAACTTTCTTTTTCAAAATCTGAGTCTACTAATATCGGCTAGGTTGTCATATTTCACTACAAACATGTGTTATTTTCAAGGACAGTGAGTGAGCCAGGAAATAGAGGCGACGGGTGCCAAACTACAGCATTGTTAGTAATTTGATTTTAATATTTCTCTAGGAAATAAGGTATTTAGATTTTTTTTACGAAAATAAGTGATTTTTATTTGTCTAGATACTAAAACGTATCTAGATACAGGGGAAATCTAAACAAATCCGAGTCACTTATTTTCGGATGGATGGGATATCAAGGACATGTGTATGTACTCAAGGAACCGATGAGTAACAATTAAGATGCCGAGGAGCCACGAAGATTTATTTTCCATAAAGGGGTGACCCCCCCGCGCCGGTTCCACTATCTCACGGTAACGAAGCAAGTACCACACGATAACCAGAGTAACCAAAGCAAAAAATCAAAGGAAAAACAAGCAAAAGATCTCCAAATGAAAATCGCCAAAAGATCACCAGCAGCTAAAAATCCAACCTGCACACACTCTAGAGCATGTCTACGAGCTTCCCCTGCAACCCTACGCAGCAAAAGTGAATAATTTACAAAAACTACCCAAGATTAACCTACTTATTACAAGCACCAACATCTCCACAGCCAAACCAACTGGAGTTTGTTTAAGACGAAAAACACGAGGAAAAGGAGCAAACATAGGTGGATCGACGTCCACATCTTCCTCCAATCTAAGCTCATACTTCTTCATCAGAAGAGTCCTCCACTGACAGGATCGGCTACATCCTCGATGAACATGATGTTGTTGCATGAAGCGAAAGTGCAGTCTCCTGTAGTTGTGCATCACCTATCAATAAGGTTTCTTTCTCCCTTTCCTTTTGCAATTCTTGCCCACTAAGCAGAACAACTGTCAACCATTTTTTGTTTGATGACAAGTTAAGCACCAAGTTGTGGAACTTTTTTGATGGCAAGAGGGGCTATATCTTCCCTGGCTCATCGATATTTCCCATAATATTAGTGCTAGATGCAGCAGGAGGTGAGCCAACCATAACGAGCATGGATGATATCTCATTATCAAGAATATCCGCAGCCACCTAGTGATGCCGTACCATATATGATACCATGGTACAACTATTTTCAATTCAAATTTGCAAGTTTCAAAAAAAATTGAAATAAATTTATGGATTTCACAAGATCCGTGTTTACAGTCGCTAACATTTGCATAACCAAATTCATGATACTCACGGAGAAACAAAAAATACAAATCCAACAAGAATAGTGTCACAAAAAGACAAAACAAAAAACGACACTATTCACATAGCAATTTGTCTTTTTTATTTCTCTATGCTTATTTCGATTTTGGTTCTGAAAATTTTAGGAAATGTAAACACACATCTAGTGAACACCTAGAGATTTGTTTCAAAATTTTTGACACTTTTATTTTGAATTTTGAGAAGTGGTATCATGGTATCATGTGAGGGGTGGGATCACTAGATATTTTCCCTAGGCAGTATTGAAGGGGTGATGTAGAGATGAACCCGTGTGCAAACCTAGTTCCAAGTTTCAAAATGTTGTGAAATCTCTTTTGGTCGATCTCTATACTATTGGATAATTTGTGAATATGAGCATACCATTGTGTATGTTTAACATAGTTGAGCTTTTCTCCCTTGACTTTTTTTTAATATATACTCCCCTCTGTTCCAATCTGTAAAAAAGGAACTCTCTTCGTCCAATAATATAAGATGTCATTATAACTAATAAAATTTAGGTATCATTACAACCAATATGTGTTATATACTTATACTAGTTGTCATAAATTCTTATATTATGGGACCGAGGGATTAGAAATTAATTGATGTTCGAAAAACTTAGCAGCTTCATGTGCTTCATCTAACAACGAACATACATGATTATATTCAAAACTTCGTGATAGTTAAAATTGTAAGGCTGGTCATAATGTGATAACCTACATTAGTAAAATGCATATATTACTAGTCTATGTTACTATTTCTATAGTATGCAGTGTCACGTGTGATAACATAGAGATTTTTATTTATTACTTTGTAGAATCATTTTTCATTCAAAATCGCTACGTGACGGTGGCGTATTATTTTTACTTTATTTATATTCTTTATTTTTAAGTATTTTCCATCTTATTATTTTTATCTTGGTGGCATGCATGTTATCATATATGTTTTTTTTTTTGAGAATGATGTTATCATATATGTTACTATCACTATGAGCAGTCGGCGATTTTAACTCTTAAACATCATTGGCATCACCTGCAAAAAAAAACATCATTGACATTGAGTGCAAAAAAAAAACATCATTGGCATTAGAGTAGACGACTGCATTTGAAGCGTTACATTTAAAAGATCTCGCCATCAGAGAGGGGCCGGGTGCATAGTTCTGTCGTTCAAAACCACCATATAGGTTCAGTTTTTTTTTTTTTGAATCACCTTATAGGTCCAGTTGCTACCGCGGGCATGTTTTTTCCTTACAGTATTTTCCGCGGACGTATGATAAGCGGTCTTCTTTTTCTACCAGGTACCAGATAATTCTCGGACTAGCATCTGCCGTGCTGTACCTCCACCAAGAATGGGACCAGTGCGTGGTCCACGGCGACATCAAGCCAAGCAACATCATGCTTGACGAGTCCTTCAACGCCAAGCTCGGCGACTTCGGCCTCGCTCGGCTCATCGACCACGGCGTGAGCCTGCAGACGATGACGGCCATGGCGGGAACCCCGGGCTACCTCGACCCTGAGTGCATCATCACCGGCAAGGCGTCCACCGAGTCCGACGTGTACAGCTTCGGTGTCACGCTGCTGGAGATCGCGTGCGGCCGGCGGCCGATGGCGCCGCCCCGAGCCGGCGCCAAGGACGGCCAGGTGTTCCGGCTGCTGGAGTGGGCATGGGACCTCTACGGCAGGGGCGCGGCGCTCGATGCCGCCGACGCGCGTCTCGGTGGCGCGTTCGACCAGTGGGAGATGGAGCGGGTGGTGGCCGTCGGGCTGTGGTCCGCGCACCCCGACCCGAAGATGAGGCCGACGATCAGGCAGGCCGCCGAGGCGCTGCAGTCGAGGAAGTTCAGGATGCCGATGCTGCCACCCAAGATGCCGGTGGCCGTGTACATGCAGCCTTTCGGAGCTTCTGTCATGGAGTACGGCGACAGCGCCACCACCGTCGGATCAGGAGTTACCATGCAGTACTCGTCGACGGCGACGCAATCGTCAAATTCTAGCGTGCCGGCGGCTGTCAGTGAGCAGCTGAGCCCAAGAGTATGAGATCAGGAGACGTCAGTTTGTCTCAGCTGGTGGGCTGAAAATGAAAATCGAAGTAAAGTATTGTACTGGCGACTTATACTAAGATAAGTGGGATCAATGCAGTCCCGTTGCTTCGGCAGATTTTATAAACTACATTTGGTGTAAAAACTAGTTGTAGTAACTCATAGGAGTTACAGTTTCAGATTCAGATACCTACATCGAATTAATTTCGGTCTTTCACTCTGTATTGGTTCCTCTTCCTTTAGCATCATCTGCAACTCAAATTCTTGCAGTAGGTGAATCCAATCGATTATTTTTGGCTTAACATCTGTTTTTTTCAAGAATTTCTTTCAAGTCATCATGATCCATATGAATTCTTACTTTGGAATAGATTATATAGATCTAAACTTGTCGCAGTAGAAAACAATAGCAAATAATTCTTTCTCGGCCATGACATACCTCTTTTGTGCTTCACTAAGATTACAACTAGCATGAAGAATGTAACATCCCAAAACTTCAATCCAAGTTTATCAAAGATCCAATCATCCAAATAGGGTTAACAATTTTTTTTTCCATTTTTAAAATGAAAGCATTCATATTATGTGCATTGAAATAGGAGTTGTTTGAATTGTCATGATTAAGTGATCCAATGCTTGTAAAATGTTTCTTAGGTGATTTAAACATCATCTACATCATTCCCAAACTTTTTATAAAGAAAATCAAATCAAAAAGATTTAAAATGGAGAAATGGTCATTTTGCCAAAATTAATTCCCATGTCTACTTTGGCTATTCCTAGTACTCAAAAATTAACAGAAACAATTCTTGATCTTTGCACCCCTTGCTAGTACACATAATGAGGTATCAAGACCCACCTTTTGATCTTCTAAAAACCTTCTGTAAACTATTTTAAATAACAGTTCAAAATTGAATCTTTATCATATGGGAAGATCCCACTTTTTCAAAAACCACTCAAACAAGCTCAACTTTCAAAACCCAAGCATCTGCAGACTCACCAGCACCAACTTAGCACACCCACCAAAAATCTTTTCAAAATTCAAAACTTGAGTTCTTGCGGCCATTTCATCGAACAGGTGGCAGACACAAATCAAACAAAAACCAAACACTATTATGAGCAGTGATTGAAGCCTAACTTGTTCCCTCTCTAGCTCACAACCATCTCAGTAGATCAGCTAGCAAGTTAAACCAAGCACTAGACTCACTGTAAGCTGGGCAATGACATTAATGGTGAACAGCCGAAGCTCACCATGCCACCCCAGTGGAGACAGCAAGCTAGGAGGAGATTTAGCCGTGCCAACCTTGTCTAGGAGGCAGCCCACCGTCCACCGCCACTCCCTGTCCAGCGCCCGAACCTTGCCAACCCCTGGACCACACGCACGGACCGCGCCCAGCCCGCCAGCAACCATGCCGAGCATGCGCTAGAGCGCCACCCTCGACCGACGCCCACAGACCGCGCGCCGCCCTCGCCGCTTGCATACATGATCGCCACCGACCCAGGAGACCGCCAGACATCCCCGTTCGCCGCCCCAGCGCTGACCGCCGTCGTCGAAGATGCCGCCTACGCGCGCGAAGCATCGCGCGTTCCAGACCAAACCGCACCGCCCCATGTCTCGCCACCGTGTCGTTGAGCATCACCAGGGAGCACCGCACCGCCCCCTACCGTCGCCCATGCCGATAGCCGTCTGTACCATCGACCACGACGCGCTCACCGTGCGCCCCGTCGGTCCCCTCTCGCCACTATAAATAGAGGCCACCCCCAGCCGATTTGAGCACACCATCTCACTCACCGCCTCTCACACTCACTCCCCACCGCCAGCCGGAGCCGCTCGAGCACCAGAGCACCGGAATTGCAGCCGGAGCCGGGAGGAGAAGGGCGCGTTGATCGAGCCACCCGGGAGAAGCTGCCGGTACCAGGAGGTTCGCCGTCGTCGACTTCGTCATTCGCCCGCCTCGCCGACCCTCGCCTGAACCCCGGTGAGCCCCCAACGACCCCCACTGGCCGCGCTAGGGTTCTGTCTCGCCGGCGTTGCCCAACGTCGACGATGACCCTCAGCCGTTGGATTAGAACCAGATCGCACGGCCACCGTTCGCCCATACCGCTTCGCACCCCCCCTGTGCCACTGACGGGTGGGGTCCTCGCTTAAGTCAGCCTTGATGTGGGCGGTGATGGGCTGACCCATTTCGTTCCGGCGCGTGTTGGAAATTCAAATTAGGATTTTTCTTTTTAGTTAGAATATAGTTTCTGTCCTGTGTTTCAAAAATCAATTCTGTGAGTTTGACAAATCCAAATTGCATGAAACTAATTTTGTCTGAAAGGTATTGAAATGCTCTATCCAAGCCCGTTGGATTTAATTCAATTAGATTTATAGATCTCTCCTAATAAAAATGAGAAGACAGAAGCTTTTACAACTTGCAACATTTTTATAAAATCAACCAAGTCAGCTTTTGAGTTGATTCCAACTCTCAAAAATCACATTTCATCATATCTATCCAAATATGTAATAATATTAAGGTTTACATGCAGTGACTTTGGACTAGTACCAAAATAATGCTATATAGGCATTTCTAGTCACTTTAAATCATTAAATAATAAACTTAAACCAAAGTAATATTGATCCAACCTTTAAATCTCATTCACACATGTTAGAATATGTGGTGAGGACATGTGTCCACATGATCCCATATTTTGGTGGTGAATATTAAATTTTAGTTAATATTTCAATGAGTAGAAATTACTTTTCCAAAATAAAAAGGTTGAAACTATTGAATTAAAACTTATGATGCTTGTGATGATAATAGATCATAAATTGTGTGTTTTAGAATCTACTTAGCCTAGTTAAGTATTGTTTGGTGATTGTCTACTCCCTATGTATTTATAGACGCTAGTACCGACCAAGCTTTCGAGGAGGAAGAGTTCTACCAAGAAGAAGAAAAAGAAAACTTCAACCACTGCACCAACCAAGGCAAGCTATTAGTGGCAAGCTAACTCTTGCAAACATGCTTTAGTAAGCTATTGTAGCAAGCTAGAATAAAACAAGATAGTTTAGTAAAGATGCCTTAAGCATACTTTGCTCACACCCCCTCAGTTTACACCAAGTTCTTTAATTAATTTTGAAGGTAGCATAAAGAGTATAAAACTTGACCTAATTAGAACCCTTAGATGTCATCCTATGGCATGAGATTGATACTACCCCTCCACCTTAGTGAACACTCTTAACCTAGTATTTTAGAATAGATCAAACTTGAGTCACTTTAGATGGGAACACTTGGTGAAAATGAGTTATGAAAACCTTGGAATGATGAGTCATTCTATTGAGATGTTTTGACATGTGTTGAGAAACACAATTGGTTTATGATGATGAAAATGATAAGGCATGAGCCTCAACCTTTTTATAAAACTGATGGTTGGATTCGGATGCGATATCATTCCAAATTTACGTACAACCACATTACCTGAATTGGGTAAGGCTTAGCTGGAAATTTATATGCATTAGTATTAGTTCCCTCACGGGAGAGGTTTGAGCTGAGGCTACCTCTCAATGATGTCCACCTATGTAGTGCCCAAGATGACTGATGGTCATGGTTGGGAGGCCATGCTCATAGGAGAGGTGCTTATACTAGGGTGTGTAAAGGGAAGGTTATGTTTGATTATCTGCATACTAAGTATGATGATTCAGGGTTATCCCTGACAGATGTATCGAATCTTGTGGTGAAAGTGTACCACCTCTACAGAGTGTCAAACTATTCGAATAGCCGCGTCCGCGGTTATGGACAGTTGGAATGGCCATACTATTTCGTTGTCAGATGTTTTCCAAATAACTTGAAATGAATGATGATCTTTGACTTGACCACAACAGGGTTGTGTAGCTGAAAATAGTTTCCCCAACTTAGGTGATTCTAGACTTTTATTTTATCTTTCTTGTTTTAGAACTCAGCTTAGGTTTCAAACTTAACTTGATAGTTATTCTTTCAATTCAGCACTTTAACTTAGAAGTATAACCCTTGCTAGTAGTAGTTTGCGAGTACTTAAAGAGTACTCATGGCTTTTGTCCCTAGCTATTATCATGGCCATACTACGAAGGAGATTATCAAGATGATGGTTATCAGGACGGCTATGATAACTAGGACTATCTGCCTTCGTCAGTATTGCCTGTGCCCCTGAAGATGGACCCCACCGCTACGCTATCTTTTATTTCCACTGCTTGTTGTATTAAGACTTGGATCATGAGATCCTTATTTGTGTAAAACCTTATGTATGGTTTGTAATGGATGATGTACTATGATATCCAAATCCGTTATGTCTCGCAAAAATGGTAATCCTAGGATTGCGAGGTATGGCATAACGGGCATCTGGGATTAAAAATCCGGGTGTTGACAAAGAATAATATTAAATTTATTATCCTCACGTTTTACTAGAACTACACCAACAACTTCACTTATAGCTTCACATATAATCTCAAAGGAACATTCTCAAATAGGTGGCTTATTGTTGGAGCATTTAACAAGGCTTGCTTAAGGGTATTAAAAGCAAATAAGAAATTATCATCGCCGAGTATTTTTCTTGAAAAGATTAGTCAAAGGTCTAGATACTTTTGAGAAGTTCATTATAAACCTTCTATATAATTCTACATGGCGAAGAAAGTTGTGTATACCTTTCACATATCATGGAGGTGGTAATATTTCTATTGCTTCTATCTTGGCTTTGTCAACTTCTGTTCCTTGACTTGATGTCCAAGTACGATTCCTTCTTTTACCATGAAGTGGGATTTCTCCTAATTTAGAACTAGGTCAGTATCCTCACATCTCTGAAAAACTTTTCTAAGATTATGGTGACAATGTTTAAATGAAGTTCTATAGACAAAAAAGTCGTCCATGAAAACTTTCATTACTTTTTCTACAAAGTATGCAAATATACCAGTCATGCATCTTTGAAAATGCATACAACGATAAGCATACATACCAAATGGAAAAGTGTTGGGGGGATACCCCCGGTAGGGTCACGCCAGGGTATAAAAGCCGAGTTAGCCGAGGTACGGCAAGGTCAAAGCAGGTGCTGGCCGAGTCACCTCAAGGCAGGCCGAATCACGGGGTAACCTGGACCAGGGGATGTCCACCCAACTGGGTCTCAGCCAACTTATATCGTAAGTCGACGAGATATATCTAACTTGTATGCAGGTACAGGTATGGCCAGATCAACTAGGTACGATCCGGATTATATCATGCTTATAAGAGAAGGAAGGTATCTCACTGGTCAAAGGGTGACCACTGTACGCAGAGCGTGAGCGAAGCGGACAGAGGCCAGGACCACCGAGGCGTGGCCGACAAAGGTGACGATGCCTGTGTCAGATGACGCGGGCGCCGTAGAGGCTCACTAGCCTCTGCATGGATGACGCTGGGTTAAAGTGACCTGGTCGGCTTACTATTTTGGGAGGAGGGGTTGGTCTTGGACTAGTTGATCTTTAGAGGTTTATGTTCTACTAGTGAGTTCCTGAGGGCTAGCTAGTGGTGAGAGTAAGAGAGTTCCTTCTTCCTACTCTCCCCAATACAGCTCAAGGAGCACTTGTAAACTGTGGAAGTAAATCAAATACAAAGCAACTGTGTGTGGAATCACCACACTATCCCTCCCTGGATTCCTCTAGTGCATCTTGTCCCCACCTTTAGCCTATCCATGGCATCTGCCGTGACACCACCATGACAGTTGGCGCCGACCGTGGGGCTAGCGGCGCTAGCAGGAGTGAAGATCCGGACGGGAAACTTCATCGGCACCGGCGAACGCATCGTCTCTGTGCTCGTTCAGCGCTTGGAGCGCTGGACTTCGTCAGCGACAACGCTGGCTGCTTCGGCAAGCGTCTTCTTCCGCGCAACAGCCTCTTTGTCAAGCTCGGTGCGCACAAGATCTACGTTGATGTTGATGTGTCGTGCGTTTGCCCACGGCACGTCGTCGAAGGAGGTGAGCCACCCCTTAGCACGGTTCATGGGGCGTGTATCACTCGCTCTCCAGACCGCGCCGAGGTGATGATGACTGCGCCAGGCGCTGGCGCAAGCAAGGATCCGGCACCAGATCCGGAGGTAACGCCAAAGGCACCAAGGAAAGTAGAGGTCCTCCACTAGAGAGGCCAGAGAATGTGCTGCAGCAGGAGATGGATAGCTTAGCAAACCCAGTAGTAGCAGTAGTAGATCCGGCTCAGGCACAGGCCGAGCTAGAGGAGACTAGGCAAAAAATACTAGAGGGTGTGAAAAAGATAGCCGCGGCTCAACAGTTGTTGAACATGACACTGCGTGAGTACGCAAAGGCAAATAAGGTAGATGCTGTAAAAGTAAAAGGGAGAAACCTCATGAGTGAAATGAACAAAGAGGGTGATACTAGGATTGAGGAATCAGAGAACTGTTTATCCGTGGGGCTGCCGAATTATAGTACCCCGGCAAAAAACCTCAGAGCAGCAGATGCAGCCGCGTCCGAGTTAGAGGGTCTGACGGGTGAAGCCCGTCAGAGACAACAAGATAGGGTCAATGAGTTGGTTCGGATCGCAAACTGGCAAAATGAGAAATTACTCAGGGCTAACTCGGAGAGGGCTGGGGCCTCCAAGATCGTTCATTCGGCGGTGGGTAACCCGGAGAAATCCGCTGGAGCTGCATCGTCTCCTCATGGTGGTACTAGGAGAGAATAGGTGGTAACCTCGGCCAGGAGGAACAAACAGATAGTCCCGTATGACCCGGCAAGGGCGGGGAAAGGAAAAGAAGTGCAGAGAAATGAGGATCGATGAAGTGTGAGCCGAGGTGAAGCTGGCCGAGGTAACCGCGACCAAGGCAATGCCGGTCAAAGGAATGCTGTAAACGGCAATGCCGGACAACGTAATTCGTTAGGTGCAGGGCAACCGCAGCAGCGGAATATACCACGGGAAGAGCGCAGTGTCGGCCACGGTATGCAACAGAGAGCAGCTCCACAGGAGCAATATAGATATAATGACGGTGATTCGGAAATGGTGAACGCTGGGTATCCCAGGCCGGACTATCACGTGATAGTGTCAAGATTGGGAAGCAGGAATTTGATGCCTGACGATGCCAGGTTAAAACTGGATCGGCTGTATAGGTCGGAGGAAATCGAATGTCAAGGTCCTCCGGGTCCTGCGTGTTTTGGGCCCCGGATCATGAAGGAGCCTCCAGTACCTAACTTCTAGTTACCTAGAGGCACAAAAACATATGACGGCAGCACTAAGCCGGATTGGTTGATTAACTATGCTACAGCTATAAAAATTGCTACAGGCAACTTGAGATGGGCAGTGAGATATGTACCCCAGATGTTGGAGGGGCCAGCGAGGGTATGGCTAAACAATTTGCCGCCCAGAAGTATTAACTGTTCGATCGATTTTGAGGAAATGTTTGTCAGCAATTTCTCAAGTACGTATCAGAGGCCGAATAGGCCATAGACCCTAGCAATGTGCAAGCAGAAACCGAATGAGACAGACCGGGAATTCCTAACCCGGTGGTGTACAGTGCGAAACTCCTGTGAGGGTGTAATTGAGTCATAGGCCATAGCATGGTTTGCGCAAGGGTGCAGATATGCAAGCATGTTGTGGCAAAGATTGCAAAGGGATATGCCAACTACATTGGCAGAGACAATCCAGATCGCTGATTTGTATGCCTTGGGTGATCCGACTCAACCCAGGTTAATGCCAAGTGAGTCAAACGAGGAATACTACCAGAGAGATGGAGCCGGGTCATCCCGGAGGAATGATTGCCGAGGTAAAAGAAGAGATGATAGACCGGATTACCGGTACAGTTTGCAACAAGTTGCTGTTGTGAATCAAGATCAATCTGGTGCAGGAACCAACCAACGTCAGAAAACTGGAGGACAGCAATGGACTCCAAGAAATGATGGCAAGAAAACTTGGAGGCCAGAGCAGAAGAAACAGTGGCAGGAAAAGAAGGACCACCCGAGGTATACCTATGAGTCAATGCTAGATCAGCCGTGTAAATTTCACACGCCAAATCCGAGTAACCCAGCGGGTCATACAACCAGACAGTGTGAGTGGATGCGCAAGATAGAACAAGGTGGTTCATGAATGCTCAAGCACCTCGGAATGATCAACCTCGGCAGGAGTTACCCCGACAGCAAGTGCTCTCCAGAGCGAACATGCAACAGTTAATGTTGCCTCCCCCTCCGCCGAGGTATGACAACCATGAGAGAAGGGATGCAGTGCATCAAGTGGAAGACCAGTGTCAACCGGATCAGAGGTACCCCGAAAACGAGGGGAGGAATGAGTATAGAGAACATCATCAGAGCTACTGTGTGTTTACCACAGAAGAGACAGACAGAAAGATTTTGCAGCACCGACACATGGAAGTAAATGCGGTAATGCCGACTATGACGAGGTATATGCCTTGGTCGGACCAGGAAATTACCTGGAGCATCAAAGATCATCCCAAGCTTATGCCAAGTCCTGGTTCGTATGCGCTAGTGTTAGACCCGACATTCATTGGGCCAAACATCAATGTGAGGTTCTCGAAGGTGCTGATTGACAATGGTAGCAGCATAAATATCATGTACTTGGACACCATGCGCAAATTGGGTATCTCGGAGAACATGCTCCAAGCTACAAGGACAACTTTCCATGGCATTGTGCCAGGCATTTCTTGCGAGCCCATAGGCAAGGTCCGGGTTGACGTATTGTTCGGCACAAGGGATAACTGCCAAACTGAGAATTTGGAGTTCGAGGTTGTCAATTTGGAGAGCGCATATCACGCGTTACTCGGCAGGCCAGCTCTGAACAAGTTCATGGCAAGTAGTCATATCAGTTACTTAAAGATGAAACTGCCCGGGCCAAATGGTGTGATTACCATAACTGGCGATTTCCGACGTTCTATTGAGTGTGCGTCAGCCGGGTCTAACCTGGCCGAGTCACTTGTGATTGCACAAGAAAAAAGAAAAATCCAAGAGGTGGCAGCGTTGGCTCAATCCGCGCAGTAGTATATGCCGAAGCTGAGTAATCCGCATGGTAGTGTCTCATTCCAAGCGACAAAGGATACCAAGAAAGTGCCTATTGATGATATGTTCCCAGAACGCACCGTAACAATTGGTGCCGGGTTAAATGACAAATAGGAAAGCGAGCTTGTCAACTTCCTCTGTGAGAATCGGGATATTTTTGCTTGGTCCACATAGGACTTGCAAGGTGTTCCGAGGGAGTTGGCCGAGCACTCTTTGAACGTGAGACCCGGAGCAAAGCCGGTGAAGAACCTCTCCGCCACTTCGCCGAAGATAGGAGAAAAGTCATAGGAGATGAGATAGCTCGGTTGCTAGCAGCTGGATTTATCATGGAAGTACTTTACCCGGATTGGCTGTCTAATCTGGTGCTGGTGGAGAATAAGAAGGACGATCCGAATGTGGCAGTGGTTTGGCGCATGTGTATCGATTACACGAACCTGAATAAGGCGTGTCCAAAGGATCCATTCCCACTGCCAAGGATAGACCAGGTCATAGATTCCACTGCTGGGTGTGAACTGTTGTCATTCATTGATGCATATTCTGGTTTCCACTAGATACCTCTGAACCCAAGTGATCAAATAAAGACCGCATTTATCACCCCGTATGGGGCTTATTGCTATCGCACCATGCCATTTTGTTTACATAATGCATAGGTAACATACCAAAGATGTATGCAGAAATGTTTGCACGACCAAATTGGTCAAAATGTGCAGGTATATGTAGATGATGTTGTTATCAAGACCAAGGAAAGCAAAACGCTCCTTGACGATATCAGGCAGATATTCGCGAACCTAAGGAGGTTCCGAATGAAGCTTAACCCGGAAAAATGCACCTTCGGTGTCCCGGCTAGAAAATTACTCAGATTTCTTGTCTCCAGCCGAGGTATCGAAGTCAATCCAACTAAAATCCGGGCCATAGAGAGAATGGAATTGCCGAAGTGCCTTAACGATGTCCAAAAGTTCACTAGTTGCCTGGCATCCTTAAGTCGGTTTGTATGTCGATTGGGAGAAAAGGAACTGCCTCTCTATCAACTCATGAAAAAGTCGGACAAGTTCATTTGGACGCCGCAGGCCAATGACGCCTTTATCCAATTAAAGAAAATGTTAGCCACTGCACCAGTGTTAGCCTCTCCACTATCAAAGGAGCCAATGTTGCTCTATATAGCCGCAACCAACCGAGTTGTAAGTGTAGTAATTGTGGTAGAGCGCGATGAAGAGGGTAAGTCAGTGCAAAGGCCAGTATATTACCTAAGCGAAGTGTTATCCGCGTCAAAGCAAAATTATCCGCACTATCAGAAAGTGGCGTATGGTGTGTACATGTCGGCTAAGAAGCTAAAACACTATTTTGAGGAGCATCCCATCAAAGTAATATGTGAAGCTCCCATATCCGAGATAATGAGTAACAAGGATGTAAGTGGTAGGATTGCAAAATGGGCAATTGAGCTAGCTCCTTATGCGCCAGAATATGACAGAAGAGAAGCAATCAAGTCTCAGGCTGTGGCCGACTTTTTTGTGGACTGGGCCGAGGTGCAATATGAACCACCATTACCAGATCCAAACTATTGGAGAATGCACTTTGACGGGTCAAAAACAAAAACCAGGTTAGGCGCCGGAGTTGTGCTTACCTCGCCAAAAAATGACCAGCTGAAGTATGTGCTGCAAATCCATTTCGGAGCATCAAACAATGTGGCCGAATATGAGGCACTTGTACATGGGCTCAAAGTGGCAAAAGAAATTGGGATACGTCGGATCCAATGCTTTGGCGACTCGGATTTGGTAGTTCAGCAAGTGTCGGGGATGTGGGACGCTCTTGATCCAAACATGGCATTATACAGATTCCATGTGCAGAAGATATCTAGTTATTTTGAGGGATGCGAATTTCGCCATGTACCCCGGGTGGAAAATGAGGCTGCCGACGTATTGTCGAAGCTCGGATCAACCTGACAAGCAATTCCACCGGGTGTAGCATTAGAACACCTCAGAAAACCATCTATCAGGCCGTCCCCAGAAACCGACTCAATCTACGTCCCGGAAGATCCGGAGTCCGGAGCTGTACCCATGGACATTGACATGGGAGGTGGTACACGTAACCCGGGGACTGCCTCGGCGAACCTAGGGACTGCCTCGGTGAACGCGGGGACTGCTTCACAAGACCCGGGGACTGTTCAGCATGATCTGGATGAGGTTATGCCGGTGGATCAGATGGAAATTGATGAGGATGTGTTCCCAATATGAGCTGTACCAGCTTGGGCATTGCCCATATTCCAATTCCTGAAAGATGGAACCTTACCCGCTGAGGAGGTGCTTTCCAGGTAAACTCAGAGGAGAGCAAAAGCATACACGATCATCAATTCCAAGCTATACAAAAGGAGTGTGACCAATGTCCTCTAGCGATGTGTTGACCCGGAAGAAGGGCTTGACATCCTCCGAGATATACATCAAGGGGAATGTGGGCATCATGCCTCGTCCAGAGCGCTGGTGGCAAAAGCTTTCCGACATGGGTTCTACTGGCCAAGTGCCTTAGAACAAGCAGAGGACTTGGTAAGAAAATGCAATGGTTGTCAGAGGTATGCTACCAAGACTCATATGCCAATGTCTGAGCTCAAAACCATACCAATTACTTGGCCATTTGCTGTATGGTATTTGGACATGGTTGGCCGGTTCAAACCTGCGAGGGGGAACATGACCCACATCTTAGTCATGGTTGATAAGTTTACAAAGTGGATCGAAGTAAAGCCAATAAGGAAATGTGATGGAGCTACGGCCGTGACATTCCTCAAAGATATCATCTTGAGATACGGTTATCCTCACAGTATCATAACGGATAATGGCACGAATTTTGCTGAAGGAGCATTTGCGCGATTCTGCCAGGATAAGAAGATCTGGCTAGACGTAGCCTCGGTAGCTCACCCCGCATCGAACGGACAAGTGGAAAGATCCAACGGATTAGTATTATCCGGGTTAAAACCCCGGCTCATTGAGCCGCTGCAAAGATCAGTGGGGTGCTAGATAGAAGAACTACCAGCGGTACTGTGGAGTTTAAGAACAACTCCGAATCGATCAATAGGCTATACGCCATTCTTTCTAGTATATGGGGCAGAAGCTGTATTACCAGCTGACATAGAGCATGCCTCGCCTAGGGTCACCCAATACACAGAAGCCGAAGTGCAAGAAGCCCGGCAAAATGATGTTGATCTGGTGGAAGAAGCGAGAGAATTGGCATTGTCCAGATCCGCCATTTATCAGCAAAATCTCCGATGCTATCATAGACGGAAAGTAAACCCCCGAGTCTTCCAGGAAGGTGATCTGGTACTCCGGTTGGTACAACGTACTGCTGGCATGCATAAGTTATCCTTCCCATGGGAAGGGCCATTCATCGTGAGCAAAGCATTACACAATGACTCATATTATCTCATCGATGCAAAACCACAGGAGAAGAACAAGGCAGACAGGTCCGGCGAGGAATCTAAGCGTCCATGGAATGTAGCTCTACTTCGTCCTTTCTACACTTAGCAGAGAAGTGTGTGTATCTGAGTCACTCATATGTCAGTATGTATGCCGACAATGAACTTATCAATGAAATCTTGGCACCTCGAGCAGTAACTCGGGGACTGCCTTAATAATATTTGTTGTATTTGGCATTTATTTATACGTCGGCTAGCGTAAGTTGTTTCTACCTAACCCGGATTAGTAGTGTGTGAGCACCAAAAACCTAACTCTTCGACTTGCTGCTGTCCAACAAGATTTGGCTTCATGGCAAGCAAGAGAACAAGTTTGGAATTGCGTAACACATGAAAAACGACTAAGGGAAGGAACTTAATCAAGCCGACGTTTGTTTTTAGACTAACCTTATGTTTACTTTCGATTTACTATGCTGAATTATTTTGAGCTAGTCCTAAAGTTTCCAAGTATTGTTAAGTCAATTTTTGAAGCTCGGACTCGTAAGTCATAAAACCGAACCAAGGTAGACATGAGCCGAGCCAAGAAATTGGAAGAACACGAAAATGAAACTCGGGGACTACGCCCAAGTCAATCCAGCATAAAAACTTAGTAGCAAAATATCACTTGTGTGCTTGATACAATTGCACCCGGCATACCGGGGATCTGATGATATTTAAAGTGTTTATTATCAAGGAGCAGCAGGAGGAGGTAATTCGGCGCCAGCAGGTGTAGCCCCAGCCTCGGCTTCAGAGTCATCTGCGTCTCCCTCGACGTCCGAAGCTTCGTCCTCTTCATCCTCATCTAAATCATCTTCAATGTTTTCAGCATTTTCATCGTCGGCGGCATCTAGGAAGCTTGGTCCCTCATTTCATTGATGAATGGGGGCGTATTGGATGAAGCTATGGGCGCAAGCCTTGCGTCGAGCTACCCAATCTGGGTCAGTGGACCACCTTGATCCGGTGCGCATGCGCTCAAGGAGTTTGAGGTCAATCTTCTCGTACCATGTAAGCACGTAGTGAAGAATGATCTCAGCTCCGGCGCGTCCACCGGATTCTCTCCAGAGATCGAGCTAAGTCTCGCACTCCATAAGCCTGGCAAAAAGAGCAGGGGCACCCTCCGGTGTATCTTCTTCAGGCCAAAAGGCATTGAAGATCCGGATTGCTACATCCAAGATGTCCTTGCCGTAGTTCTTCACAATCTCGACACCAGAGGACAAGCTGACCAGCAAGTCCTCCATGTCATATGGAATTTCTCCAGCACCAGGGGCAATTGGGGTACCCCTCTTCTGGCAGAACTTGGCGACAGCGGTAGTTGCAACAGCATTGCCCTCTGGAAATTTGTTTGAAAACGAGACAGGTGAAATAAGTGAGAAGGGTTGACCCGGAAAGATTCATGATAGCTGAAGAGAAAAAACCTACGAGAAATGTGGCTGTGGATCCGGGTTAGCTCCTTGGTACACTTGTCACGCCTCTCTCGGAGTTGCACAAGCTCAGCATTCGCCGACTCAAGTTTAGAGTCTTCCTCCTTCAGAAATTCTTGGTCCTTGGCGATCTGAAGGTTGAGGCGCTCGCGCTCTTCAGTAAAGTCCTAGCCAGCTTTTTGAAGTTCGGATTGGTGCTGCGCCTTCAGCTTCTTCATGCCCGCCTTAAGATTAGCGATTTCATCATCTTTGGTTCGGAGGACGGCGAGCTCATCGTCTTTCTTCTTGAGTTCAGCTTCGTGCTGCCCTGCTTGTTCGAGAAAATGCAGCATCATATCAGGCACGGGCACACTATCTTCAAGAGAGGCTGAAATAGTTTGTTGACCCGGCAAAGCCGAGGTATGAATATTTGCCGAGCCAAGGAGAAAAGGAGATAGAGAGCATAGCAAGGTTGAGCAAGAATGACTTACCCTTGATCTGCTCCAAGTTTTTCCTCATGATGATATTCTCAGCCTCCACCCCAGCTGTGAAATACGAATGATGGATTAGTTCGGCGGAAAAAGATGAAGAAAAATGGAAAAATGCCACGGAAGAAACTTACCCCTTTTCTTGTGTTCTGCGAGAAGTGCACTATGTTTTGCGCGCAGCATCTTGTGAGTTTCCAGAAGACGCTGAAACTCAGCGCTCCGGCGATTGGTGGTCACCTGAAAAGAGTACAAAAGGATAGCTTAGTCTTGTGCATATTCGAAATGTACAAAATCCGGGCCAAGTGGAACTTAACCCGGCTCTAGGTGTGTGCATATTCGAAGTGTACAAGATCCGAGCCAAGTGGAACTTAACCCGGCTCTAGGTGTGTGCATATTCGAAGTGTACAAGATCCGGGCCAAGTGGAACTTAACCCGGCTCTAGGTGTGTGCATATTCGAAGCGTACAAGATCCGGGCCAAGTGGAACTTAACCCGGCTCTAGGTGTGTGCATATTCGAAGTGTACAAGATCCGGGCCAAGTGGAACTTAACCCGGCTCTAGGTGTGTGCATATTCGAAGTGTACAAGATCCGGGCCAAGTGGAACTTAACCCGGTCTAGGTGTGTGCATATTCGAAGTGTACAAGATCCAGGCCAAGTGGAACTTAACCCGGCTCTAGGTGTGTGCATATTCGAAGTGTACAAAATCCGGGCCAAGTGGAACTTAACCTGGCTCTAGGTGTGTGCATATTCTAAGTGTACAAGATCCGGGCCAAGTGGAACTTAACCCGGCTCTAGGTTTTTGCATATTCAAAGTGTACAAGATCCGGGCCAAGTGGAACTTAACCCGGCTCTAGGTGTGTGCATATTCGAAGTGTACAAAATCCGGGCCAAGTGGAACTTAACCCGACTCTAGGTGTGTGCATATTCGAAGTGTACAAAATTCAGGCCAAGTGGAACTTAACCTGGCTCTAGGTGTGTGCATATTCGAAGTGTACAAGATCCGAGCCAAGTGGAACTTAACCCGGCTCTAGGTGTGTGCATATTCGAAGTGTACAAGATCCGGGCCAAGTGGAACTTAACCCGGCTCTAGGTGTGTGCATATTCGAAGTTATTAAGGAGTTACGTTAGTTCTCTAAGGAGCATCCGGCCGAGTAACAAGTTACTCCCCCGGAGGCTCGGGGACTAATGGCTATATCAATAATATCTACTACATGTTAAGGAAAAGACGAAGTAACGTACCTCCATCACCCGACCCGCAAGGTTAATTGCCTTGGTAGCAGTATTCATCTACGCAGCAAATTCGGCGGGACCGAACTTCTCCAGGAGATCGTCATTGTGGATGAACTCCGCCTTGTTCCAGTTATTTAGAAACTCGATCAAGGTCGGAGGTTATCGTTCGTCGCTGAGCATGTGGGGCGCCACCAGACCCTTGGCATGCGCTTCCCTCCTCTCAACCTGGGCAACGGCGGGGCTGGTGTGCAAAACGAGTTGCGCATCAGCTGGCTCGGCAGGGGCGTCCTTCGGCGGTGGAGTCTTCTTCGGGAGCATGGACGCAAGTGTACGCTATCCAGCCTCGACTAACACTGCCCTAGTGGCGTTAGGAGCCTTTTTGCCCTTGGGCTGCTGCTGAGAAGTTGAGGTTGCTGCAGCTGATTTGCCCTTGGGAGCCGCCTTGGTGCTAGCCTTGGTACTACTAGTGTCTTCTCGCCGAGCCTTGGAAGACTCAGACGAGGCGGAAGGACTTGGGGCTGCTGGTAGTGCTGGGGCTAATGATGATGCTGGTTTTTGTTTTGGCGAAGGTGCTGTGGGTAACTCGGATGAGGCTGGTTGTGGCGGAGCCGAAGTGGTGGTTGCTGCTGCCTCAGCAGAGCCAGTTTCCCCCGCTCCGAGGTTGCCCTCCTCTTGACGAGGTGGGCTAGAACCCAGAGCAGTCGCTGAACCCTCCAGAATGGGGGCTCAACGGGCGTGAATCGTCGCCACGGGGGGAGAAGGACTGTGTCAGAGCAGCGAGGCAATGCCGGATCCACTCTATGGGACCTCCACCGTGGCCCTGCCGAATCAAATCATGTATGATAAGAAACTATAACAAAAGAAGAACAAGTAAATAGCAAAGGGAGAAACGACTTACTCATCCGAAGTCAAGGGCTCCTTGGGCTTGCGAACTCTCCGGGCCACGGCCTTAGTCGTGGACTTGGTGGAGGCTTTGTCCGCGGACTTCTTTCGCCTTTTAGCTGGCTGAGAAGGTCCGGAGGAAGAAGCAGATGCAGCCCCCCTCTTCTTCGGTACGTCCAGGACAGGCAAGGGGAGGATCTTCATGGATCTGCCCACCGGGGTTAGCTGATGTCGAAAAAGCATAAGAAAGGGGGACAACGTCAAATGCCTCCATCACCTCAACGTCCGAATCATCTTCATCATCGGGCCAATCTCTAATGGAAGAGAGTTTACCGGTGGGTCGCTTGGTCACGTCCGCCATCGGCAGGAACATCTCCTGATCCGGCTCCTCCTCATCCGAGGTGTCTCGGCCAGGTGCCCATTTGAGAGAAGGCTCGGCGCCATCCTCAATGGTTTGCTGAAGAAACATCTAAGGGAAAGAAAAGGCAAAGGGATTAAACCTATAACAGAAACCGACCTATGATTTAATTCGGAAAAGGTTTGGGGCACGGGACTTACCGCAGGGGGAAGCCTATCTCGGCAGAAGTGTTCGATCCCCCACGTCCACTCAACAGAGAAGTCCTTCTTAGTGGTGAAGAGGGACTTGACCCGGCGAAAGATCTCAGTGTTGCTCAACTCAAATGAGGAGGTTCGGTTGGGGTCACGGCCCCAGCTCATGTGGCAAACTTTATGTGTATGTTTCTGGAGGGGGGAGATCCGGTTGCGGACGAATATGATCATCGCGTCCTTGTTGCGCAATCCCAGGTCCTTCAGCTCCTGGAACCTTTTGTTGACTTGGTTCGCCAGGACGGTGGGCCTCTTGGAGACAATGTCCCACATATCCGGATTAGGAGGACCCAGAATGTACGGGCGCAGCCGGATCAGATCCTCAGTTGTGCTGTTCCGGACATAGAAAAAGGTCCAGGCCCATCCCTTGCAAGAATCAAGCCCCGTGACTCGGGGGAAGATTGGCTGTTTCCTAGGAGAGATGGAGGCTGCGCCGAACTACGTGAGCTGCTTGTCCTCCGGATCGAGAGCTATATTCGGAATCACATTCCGACGAAGGCCAAAGAACCGGATCCAGAGCTCCTTCGTGGGCCACAGTCCGGCGTAACCCACAATGGTGGAAGCGAAGGCAAAGAGAGGTGATGGCATTAGCCGGAAGATGATGCGGCTGAAGCTCATACGTGTTGAGACAGTCGTTGAAGAAATCGCTTTCTGGGAGCCCGAATCCACGTTGGAAGTGGGAGAGGAATACCACATACTCACCCGGATTGGGTGAGGGGGCAAGCTCCACAGCGGGAAGACGCGCGATGACGCCCTCCGGGATGCGCCGGGTGCGGTATAGCCAGTCAATATCGTCCTGGCAAACCCAGGACCTAGCCCAGGCGCCGCGGTCGGCGTTCACCATGTCCTCCTCCATTTCTTGCTCAGCGATGGCGAGCTCCTCTTTAGTCATCTCAAGATCACTTTCCTCACTGGCGCTAGCGGCGGTGGGTGACAGTGGCCTGGATAGGCGAGGACCCGTGGCGGAAGAGATGCGGGGAGCTGGCGGCGACGCGGGTGCGCGAGGAAACGGTGCAACGGCGGTGCAGCTACGCAAGTGCGATGGCGGCGACACTGTCGCTGGAGAGGAAGAGGAAGAAGAAGAGGCAAAGGGGGCACGAGAGTGGGGAAAAGACCCAAGGGGCGCCCCCACCCCTATTTAACCACGCCCTTAAGGGGTAGTGGGATCGCGCTGTGCGGGCGGGCCACACGGTGTGGCCGTGTATAACCCGGATCAACCAATCAGCAGTGAGCCACAGGAAGGGCCACAGGGCGCAAGAGATACCTTGACGTGACATTATGATGCAGTTAACGAGGAAGCAGGCACGATGTGACGTGTGCTACAGTAATAACTGACAATTACTGCGGCGGTTACTGGCGCAAGCCCTTAAAATGAGGCAAAATAATGATTAACCTCCACGTGGGAAGCGTGCAAGAGAAGGAAGAATGACCCAGATGAGTATGAGGTGACCCGGCCAGCGAGTGAAAACTCGGAATGTGCCAAGGGAAAGTAAACCTATGAAATCCGGACTATGAGGTAACTCGGAAAGGGAGCGAGAGGCTCGATAAAATTGAACCTGTTGTGGCCTTAGCGGCTAAGGCAGCTAAGATCGCACCAGCTTCGGGGACTAATGTTGGGGGGATACCCCCGGGTAGGGTCACGCCAGGGTATAAAAGTCGAGTTAGCCGAGGTACGGCAAGGTCAAAGCAGGTGCTGGCCGAGTCACCTCAAGGCATGCCGAATCACGGGGTAACCCGGACCAGGGGATGTCCACCCAACTGGGTCTCAGCCGACTTATATCGTAAGTCGGCGAGATATATCTAACTTGTATGCAGGTATAGATATGGCCGGATCAACTAGGTACGATCCGGATTGTATCAAGCTTATAAGAGAAGGAAGGTATCTCACTGGTCAAAGGGTGACCACTGTACGCAGAGCGTGAGCGAAACGGACAGAGGCCAGGACCACCGAGTCGTGGCCGACAAAGGTGACGATGCCTGTGTCGGATGACGCGGGTGCCGTAGAGGCTCACGTAGCCTCTGCATGGATGACATTGGGTTAAAGTAACCCGGTCGACCTACTATTTTGGAAGGAGGCATATTCCTGCCTCCACGTATGTACTAATTGGAGACCTAGCCACCCCTATATAAGGAGGGCTAGGGCCTCTATAGAAGGGGTTGGTCTTTGACTATTTGATCTTTAAAGGTTTATGTTCTACTAGTGAGTTCCTGAGGGCTAGCTAGTGGTGAGAGTAGGAGAGTTCCTTCTTCCTTCTCTCCCCAATACAGCTCAAGGAGCACTTGTAAACTGTGGAAGTAAATCAAATACAAAGCAACTGTGTGTGGAATCACCACACTATCCCTTCCTGGATTCCTCTAGTGCATCTTGTCCCCACCTTTAGCCTATCCATGGCATCTGCCGTGACACCACCACGACAAAAACTGAAAGTAGTATTGAGTTAATCATCATGATGAACAACTAATTGTGAAAAAACAGAATAACTGTCCAAATAACAAAAGTAACACTAGTAGGAAAAGGCCTATCATCGGTGCATAGAAATAGCCTACCGCCGGCGACCCTCACGCCGGTGGTAACAACATACAGTCAGTGCACAACCTTGGTACGCTAGCAGTAGTTAGGCTACCACCAGCGCACACCACCTTGATGCACCATCAATATTCTCTGAATAAGAATTTAAAATATATTTATTTATTTTTTAAAATTTAGAATATTTGAATTGTTTGATATTTTAATCGCACATGAAATGTCTTTATCTCTAAGCAATCTTAATCTCAGGTCAAATTGCTCGCTCGTGGTCAAATTTCCCGATCAGTTACCCATTCTCATATTGCTCTAGTCCCAGGATGCTTAACTGGTGAGGTCCTTCCGAATGAGCTTCCGAGAAACAAGTTATACCTTGTTGATAATAGTATTCTCTCAATTCTATTAACCCTTAAGCCACGATGTCACACGTCTTTATTGTTTGAATTTCAAAGAATTATTTAAAGAAATAACAATAATTAAAAAATAATAATCTTGAATTCAAATAAGAATAAAATGAATTTTACTTCCTTTTTGCCCTTTTCCATTTAATAAAGAATAATTTATATATTTAAATCTGTAAATCAGATTTCGACAATTATATATCTAAATCGACTAGAAAATGAGAGGAGTATAAATATGATATCCATATCATATTTTCCAGCATGCATCATGTATTTTCAATAGTGTACTGCAAGGTTTTTCAAATAAAATTCATCTAATAGTGTAAAAATATTCAAAATATCATATAAAAATCCCTTTTGAATTTGAGGATTCTAAAATATTGGTAAATGCCTGTAGGCGGTTGAAATCGAATGTAAATTTGTGCGTAGATAATTTTTACATAAAAAACTTTTTGATCTGATGTCGTATGCAGGAGTTATGATCGCTTTACGGAAAAATAATATTTTTTAGTAAAATATGTCGAAATTCGTGTTTGTTAATTTTCTTAACAACTAAATCATGTAACATAACTAGATGTCAAAGAATTTTCAAATTTAAGGTTTGTATCATTTATTTTTATTTTTTCTAAAACTGAAAATGGCGATCGGGGGGTGAGACCACACTTACCGTGGTACGCCAACGGTGTCAAGCCCCTATATCACCGGCACACCAGTATGGTGGTACGCTAGCGATATGTTATATACCGCTGGTGCACCACTATATTTGTGCGCCTGCGGTAAGGATGGGGCATGGGTCTAGGTCGGTGGGGCACGGGTCAAGCCATACCACCAACGCATAACATCCTATGTTCGCTGACGATAATGCTAGTAGCGTCAGAGCATGGACTAAGTGGTTAGCCAATGGTAAGTAGCACCAGCGCACCCAATTTTTTGTCCCTCAGCGATAGTGTACTGCTATGGCCCTTTTCCTAGTAGTGTAAGAATGCTTAGCAAGCCTTTCTAAAATTTGATCTATGAATGGTAAAGGGTAGTGGTCCTTCCTAGTATCTTTATTTTTTATCTTGTAATCAATACACATTCTATGCCCAATAATAGTCCTAGTAGGGATTAGCTCATTATACTCATTAGTTACAACTGTAAATACTTATTTTTTAGGAAAACAATGAACTGAACTTACCCAATCACTTTCCTTCACATAGTATATGATACAAGCATCTAATATAGATATAATTTATTTTCTTATAACTTCCTTCATTTATGGTTTAAGTCTCCTTTGAAAGTTAGCAACTGGTTGAGCACCTTTTTCCATAAATGTTCGATGAATAGCTATAGAGGGACTTATCCCCTTTAAGTCATTCATAAAATATCCAAAGGCTTTGCGATGCTTCTTCAATAGAATCATAAGTTGGTCTTCCTCTTGTCCTGCAAGATGAGCACCAACAATAACAAGATATTTATTAGTATCATCTAAGAGTGTAAGGGCATTTCTCTCTTAATCATTATTTAGGTTAAGATGACACTAGAGCTAAAGTCTGGACTAATATTTCCTACAAGTGGTTACACATGTTTTAGTTCAGAAGTAATGATGGAAGGTGGTAGGAGAACCCCTAGTCGGTGTTTTCATTGTATTTCTCTCTTGTTCTTGTTTGAGTCAAATAGGAAAAACCACACTATTAATAGGGGAGGTCTCGATGAGATCTTTGGGGATGACAAAATACCCTATACATATCCTAACACCAAATAGCCATTAGATAATCCCCAAGAAAAGAGAATCACTATAGCACAATTCGATAAGTATTTGAGTGTCGATCCCACGAGGAGCTGAAGGTAACTATCTATTCTCTAAATCCCTATAACCCACTTATATGGCCCTTTGTGCAATGCAATGATCTACTAGGTGTAATGTACTTTTTATTTCTAACTTGAAAAATGTAAAGTAAAACTATCTAGTGCTAAAAGTAAATACATAAAGTAAAACTAGCTAGTGCAAGTAATATAAAAACAAGTAAAATAAAATACAAGAAAGTAACTCAAGAAAGCAAATGTTTTGGCAAATTGTTATCTTATTGATTTTGGTTGTCACAATTAGTGAAGCACAATTTATACTAGCTAGATGCATAAGTACTAAATACCATAAAGCATAAATAACTTGATGATTAAAACCCCAAGGCACTATAATCTAGAGCAACAATAGGATTAATTAAGGACATGTGTCTACCAAGTGACACGCCTAACCATCACATCTAACTTGTATAAATATAGTATATTGTTTCTTCTAGGTGGAGCCATAAATAGGTGCATCCAATTAAATGTGCCATTACACACCCTAGTGATTTGTCCCTAGGCCAAGTGAATGTGATAACAAGGGATTTCATTAAGAAAAAATATGTCCAACCACTAATTTAAGTTCTAAGATCTCCAATATATTACTCCCCGTTAATTAACCATGAATTAATATAGCATGCATATAAGACTTGGAACACGGTTTCTGTCGATCCATCCATCCCTCCTCCTAGCAACATGCAATGGTGGCAACCTTATGCATCCCCCAACATAAATGTCCACTCATATATATAAGTACATAAAACCATCATAGAAGATAACATGCTTGTATGCAACCAATAAACAAAGTATTTCACAATTACCAAGAACAGATCACTACTCAAACTTAGACATAGATACAATAGATCATGGGAAAATAATAGATTGTACCACCCATCATGTATACCAAGATATTATAGTAGGGGTATCAAGATGGTGTTTCTTTAGATGGTGAAGATGACCACGTCGGAGGGGGTGGAGCCTACCGGAGGCGATTCCGGCAGCGTTTCCCTCCTCTGAACTCCTCCAGTGACAGCATTCTGTCTCTCTGTTTCTTTGTTTTCGATATCCGCCTCGCCACGGGACGAGAATGCCCAGGGGACCTCTTATATAGTCGGTTTTAGGTCAACTAAGTCGAACCATATGAAAACGGACGTCATCCGACGCTCGATGAGAGAACAGAGGCCGGTGGCACGACCTACTAGGCTGACCGTGCCACTTGGCCCCATTTCCAGATCGTTGACCTCCTAATGTCCCACTTTAGCTTGTTGGATGCATCTTCAAATTTCCGAAGCGTGGCCTCTGACCTTTACATTTTTGCAGTCCCGTAGCTCCTAGAAAGTCGAAAATACTAACAGAAGGTGTTTTTTCTGCTAAACAGAGTGAGCACCAAAAAAGGGGGGATTGTTTAGAAAATCCCCAAAATCATTAAGAACATTGGTAATAACAACTAATATGATGCAATTTTTTTGGATTATGCGACAATAAACTACAAAGTTCATGTATGCATTTTACATGCATCAACATCCCCAAGATTAACCTATGCTCGTCCTCAAGCATGAAGGTGATAAAATTGAACATGGACTTTGAAGTTTGTTGTTACTAGATACATATAAAAGTCACGATAATTGTTTCCAAAAGTCAAAGCATTCCTAATAAAAACAATAATAGCAAGTAATCATAATGTAGTATTTCAATGACATGTACTTCATGAATGTAAAACAATAAGTAAAGCTTGCATAGAACTAAATGTACCAAGTACTATGGACAATGAAACATGTAAGAATGCAAATGCAAATGTATATGTTGTATGAGTCCTAGTTTGGTCTTAGAATCCTAAGTTTACTTTTATTTTTGACTATTTTGAACAAGTGGCTGCAAGCATTGATATACATTGAACTAAAACTTTGGATAAAACCACTTGTAAGCAAGAGTGTGATTCCAGGTATGATTTTGGTGTTAAAGTGAAAGTAAATATACTCCTTATATGCTTGACATGTTATAAGTAAAGTGTCTCATGCCCGTTGACTACAATTGCTTGTTCCTCATGCTACTCAACTTAGGCCATAAGATGTTCTTCCTAGTATGCAAATAGCTCCAAACGGGATGGCATTGAGGTACCTCCTGCCCCTTTGTACGAGTGATAATTGGAGACCATCCATACTCCAATGATAGGACAAACAGACAAATGAGCATCCTTCACTTTTCCTTTTTATTTACTATTTGCATAGCTTTTTATTTAGATTAGTTTCATCGAATGCCCATGATGCAAATTTACACCATGATACATGGCTTAGATTAGCGACCCAATGCCTCCCCTAACCTGTATGCATACTCAAAAGATCTTGATTACACCAAGGCATTTCACACCGCCAGACAACCACAGCCAAAAGTACATGATATCAAGAGATGGTACTTGAGTTGAAAATGTTCCCCATGTTAGCATGGTTCTGATAACAATAAACTCATAAAATGTCATGCATATAACTAACATATATCATTTCACAATATTAATGAATTGTTTAATTTTAAGCAACTGTGCTTCTTCTAGATCAACCCCACATCTTACTTCCAAAGCTAGAACAATGTAATATACTTGATAGGTAATAGGTATGGCTGATACTCCTATGAAACTAGGATCAAGGGAGTTTGGCTTTTCAAGTATTTGTTTGCTTCATTAAGTTTCAGGCTAGCAAGGGGAGGAATACTTGACCATCTACATGCATCTTAAAGTGTCCATAGTACTACTCATTTACTAATATGCAAAATAAAACTTGAAGTAAACCTTAATGATGTAAATGAGATCTAGCACCATGCATGACACTTATACTACCATTGATCTCAAGTATAACAAATACAACAAAATGTAACAACATGCATAACTTTTAATGTAGCTATTCTTCCCTTTCCTTTCTTTTAATATGCATCCAATTTATTTTATTTATACAATAATATTTATTGATAGAGGTCTTGGAAACATGAATAAAAATGAAAATTTAACATGAAAATAAAGACACATATGCTCCAAGTTTATGCGAGCTTCTATGTTGCTAAAAAACGAAGTTTCAAGGTTTCCAAACCGAGGTGTTGTTGGAGTAGAGGGATGCATGGGAATCCCCAAGCTTGAGGTGTTGACCATTTTTGAATACATTTTTTCTTGGTGTAGAGGGGTTGCTGGGGCATACCCAAGATTATGGTTTTCACCTATCTTGGATATTTCTCAGTTTAGTGTTCCTTCATTCCCTGTGAAAAACTTCAACACAAAAACTCTCCCATTCTTTTTCTGCGGGGTTACTTTAGTGGCATAAAGATAAAATGCATTTTTCCATAAAACCTCCAAATAAATTTAGTTTGAAGTGTCCAGAGAGTATATTAAGTTTCCATAATTCATAAAATATCAAAATACCCAAAAAGAATCAAATTGAAACTCAAAATAATGACATAAGCGACAAAAATACAAAATCTGTCAGAAAAAACTCAAATTTTAAGGGTATACAGAGGATGAAAAGTTGTAACATCACTATGAATTTCGTGAATTTAGGAGTTACTGATACATTGCAAATGTATCTATAATTTTTGATGTTCCATGCTTGGTTTTATCCACTCTCTTGTGTTTTGTCCACACTTTGGAGTACTTTTCATATGATTTCTTGGACTAACCTATTAACAAGAGCCACAGTGTCAGCTGCCTGTTTTCTGCTGTTTTTGGTTCCAAGAAAGTCAAAAAATGAATATTCTCGGAATTGGACGGGACAAAAGACAAAGTGCCTATTTTTTCGCAAGTCATTAGATGCCAGAATACGAGACGGAGAAGAGCTGGGGGCTAGCCACACCACCTGGCCACGCGGCCAGGCCTGGCCCGTGCCAGGGGGTGGTCTGGCCGGCCCCAACAACCCCTTGGCCTCTCCTTCCGCCTATAAGATGCCCTCAGGACGAAAACCATAAGGACACGATCAAAAATCCACGAAAGAGTCTGTAGCCTCCGTCATCTCCATCCCTAGACCGAGAGGGATCTGAAGCTCTTCCCGACACCCTGCCAGAGAGGGGAATTCACCTTGGAGGCCTTCTTCATCACCATGCAAGCCTCCGGTGTGATGCGTGAGTAGGTCATCCTTGGACTACAGATCCATGTAGTAGCTAGATGGTTGGTTCTCCTCCTTTGTGCTTTCATGTCTAGATCTTGTGAGCTCCGTTCATGATCAATATCACCTATTTGTAATTCTGCATGTTGTGTTTGCGGGGATCCGATGGATATTGAGATGCTATTTCAGATTAATTATTGATTCTATCATGTCTTTGTTATTTGTGATTTTGCATGCTTTCTGTTGTTAGTAGCTATCTTGGCCAAGTAGATGCTAGCAACTCCAAGAGTTAGTATTTATGCTCGATAGTGGGTTCATGCCTCTAGTAATCTGGGGAAGTGACAAAAATCTCTAAGTTACTAGATGTGCTGTTGCTACTAGGAAGAAAACAACAATCCTTTGTTCATAGAACAATCGTATTGTTTACTTTACACGCAATTCGTAAAGCAATAATCTGTTGCTTGCAACTTAATACTGGAGGGGGTTCGGATGATAACCTGAAGGTGGATTATTAGTCATAGATGCAGTTGGATGGAGGTCTATGTATAATGTTGTAATGCCCAATCAAGTTCCAAAGGAGTCAAGATGATTAGTATATGCATGTATTGCTTTCTCGATGTTTGTCAATTGCCCCGCTGTAATTTGTTCACCCAGCATGTTATCTATCTTAAGGAGAGCCACCTCTAGTGAACTATGGATCCCGGTCCTTTTCTTTACATACAATCTACAAACTGTTTACTGCTTTGTGTTTACTTTCTACAAACTATTACTTCTTTCCATTCAATACGTTTAATCCTTTGTTTTCCGCAAAACACGGTGAGATTGACAACCTCATCACAAGTTGGGGACAAAGTTCTGTGGTTGTGTTGTGGAGGTCTCCATGTTGCTACTAGCACCGGTAGTGCGCCCTGCCAAGGCTCAGCTTACAACACCTTTGGGGTGTTTCCTTGCTCCTGCTGGTTCTATTAAACCTTGGTTTCATAACTAAGGGAAACTTGCTACTGTGCTCATCATACCTTCCTCTTGGGGTTCCCAACGAGCTCTACATCAACACTGAGCCATCAGTTACCAATATTAAATGAAAAATAAAACGGTGAACAACGATGTGCAGAAATCTGCAAGTCCTCATATGTATTGCAGCTTTAAAATATCCAAATGGGTAAAACTTGGTACTTTATTTTGTACAATGAAAACTTAGACTCCAAAATTTATTTTAATATAGAAAAAAATAAAAACGAAAATTCAAAAAGAATCAAAGAAGAACCAAGAAAATGCAAGCAAGAAATAAAAATCGTTTTGTTGTTTTTGTTTTCTCAAAAGGCCAAGAAGAAGCAAATAAAAACCATATAAATAAACATGAAATCTTTTTGGTATTTTAGTTTTATAAATCAGAAGAAAAAGAAAAATCAATAAAACAAAAGGCAAATGAAAACATGGTTTGCACAAACATACAAAAAGAGAACATGAAGGTAAAACTAAAACATGAGTTTGAGATGATAATACTTAAAATTACTTGAAACAAGAAGGGGATACATGGGAATCCCCAAGCTTGTGTTTTTGCTAGTTCTTTTCCTCTACTCATTTTTCATCATATCATGTTTCATCTCAATCAAAGAAATATTTTCATCCTCATGATACTTTATTGCCTATAAAATGGTTAGTTCTCCATACAAATGATATAATAGTCTCAACATTGATGCAAACTCTAGTAATTATTAAAAACCCATTCAAGAAGCAAGTATGTATAGTAGAACACTCTTTTTATGTGTTTAGTAAGGGAAACGTTTTAATGATATATACTTTGCAATGGTTCCATTGACATGAACAACACATGGTCAAGGTTAACCCCAACTTCTCCATTGCTTATCTTTCTCATTTACTTTCCCAATTTTTTATTTTTAGTTAAGCTCCTAAAATAATTTTTATAAAACAGTATCTAAACATATTTTACATGTTACAAGGATACAAATGTGTGCTCAAACTTAATAGTATTAGAAATAATATGGAGCACACCACAAAACATAAAAGTTTAACTCTCTTCCTATGCATTGGCATTTTATATATGAATAAATAATAGCAACTTAGTTGTATCCAATGCATATAATGATCATTAGCTTGCATTTTAAATAACGTGGAAACATAAAGAGGGCTCTTATCTCTTCCTCTTTCATAATATTTGCAAGCATCATAGGTAAACTCAACCACATAGTTTTGAATAGAATCACCATAAATGACTTGTCATATAATGAGCATAATGGATCATCTAACTCAATTATACCACTTTCATCCTCCCGTATACTAGTTGTAATTGTTCCACATAGAGGACTACTAGTTAATAAAGAATCATTATCATTATACGAAGAGTTGTTCATGGGAATTTGTGTGTTACCCTTGTTGGGAGTAGGAGATGGGTAGCTACTCCATTTTTCCTCCACTTGTTGTTCTTGCTCTTCTATCTCCTTTTATTTGGGATGCATGGGCATCCCCAAGCTTAGGATTTTGTCATCTTCTTCCTCAGCAGTTCCAACATGATTTCTTGCATTCAAAACATTAGTCCCCAAGGGAATATTCAAGCTTTTAACATATATGAGCAACATATCTTTCATATATTTGTGAGACTTGCTATAAGGCTCCAGAGCATCTTCCATTATCTATTTTTTTTAGTTTTAATTTTATATGCAAGGTACAGAAAGTAAACTAGCAATGCAAACAAGAATACAAGCCTAGCTCTACGTTCCTCGGCAATGGCGCAAGAAAAGTACTTGATAATCCCCATGAGCAGGGAATCACTGTAGCACAATTCGATAAGTATTTGAGTGTCGATCCCACGGGGAGCATAAGATAAACTATATATTCTCTAAATACCTATAACCCACTTACATGGCCTTTTGTGCAATGCAATGATCTACTGGGTGCAATGTACTTTTTACTTCTAACTAGAAAACTGTAAAGTAAAACTATCTAGTGCTAAAAGTAAATACAGAAAGTAAAACTAGCTAGTGCATGTAAGGTAAAAACAAGTAAACTAAAATAGAAGAAAGTAACTGAAGGAAGAATATGTTCTCGATTTTTTTTATTTCATTCATTTTGGTTGTCACAATTAGTACAGTACAATTTATACTAGCTAGATGCATAAGTACTAAATACCATAAAGCATAAAGAACTCGATGATTAAAACCCCAATGCACTAGAATTTAGAGCAATAATAGGATTAATTAAGGACATATGTCTTGCAAGTGACACGCCTAACCATAACATCTAACTTGTATATATAAAATCTATTGTTTCTTCCAGGTGGAACCATAAATAGGTGTATCCAAGTAAATGTGCCATTACACACCCTAGTGATTCGTCCCTAGGACAAGTGAATGTGCTAACAAGGTATTTCATTAAGAAAAATACGTTCAACCACTACTTTATGTTCTAAATACCCCAATATATTACTCCCCGTCTATTAACCATGAATTAATATAGCATGCATATAAGACTTGGAACACAGTTTCTGTCAGTCCGTGCATCCCTCCTCCTAGCAACATGCAACAGTGACAACCTTATGCATCCCCCAACATATGTGTGCACTCATATATCAGTACATAAGACCATCATTGAAGATAACATACTTGTATGCAACCAATAAACAAAGTATTTCACAATTGCCAAGAATAGATCATACTCAAACTTAGACATAGATACAACAAATCATGGGAAAACAAGAGATTGTACCACACATCATGTTTTCCAAGAGATTATAGTAGTGGCATCAAGATGGTGTTGTTGTAGATGGTGATGATGAACATGCCAGAGGAGGGTGGAGCCTACCAAAGGCGATTCCAGCAGAGTTTCCCCCCTCCGAACTCCTCCGGAGAGAGCATTCTATCTCTCTGTTTCTTTGTTTTCGATCTACACATCGCTACAGGACGAGAACGCCTAGGGACCTCTTATATAGTCGGTTTTAGGTCAAACCGAGTTGAACCAGATGAAAATGAATGGCATCTGACGCTCGAGGTGAGAACGGAGGCCGGTGGTACGACCTACTAGGCTGACCGCAAAACTGGACCCAATTGTCATCTCGTTGACCTCCTGACGAACCACTTTAGCTTGTTGGATGTATCTTGAAATTTCTGAAGCATGGCCTTTGACCTTCCCCTTTTTGGAGTCTCGTAGCTCCTGGAAAGTCAAAAATACTAATAGAAGGTATTTTTTGCTAAAAAGAGTGAGAACCAAAAGAGAGGGGATCGTTTAGAAAATCCCCAAAATCATTAAGAACATTGGTAATAAAAACTAATATGATGCAAATAAGTTGGAATGTGCAACAATAAACTACAAATTTCATGTATGCATTTTACATGCATCACCATTATACCCACTAGAGGAGAGCTTAGTACGAAGGAGAAAATTGCAATGTATGCAGGTTTCTGCGAAACCGGCGGGAAACCCGGCGCCGCAAGATGTGCCACCAGATTGATTTGTTTGCTTTCGGTTTGAGAACCCTATACCGAACTGCTATCCACTACAGCAGTTCGGAGGGGACCCAGATCGTCTAGAGCAGTGTCAGTTCAGTTCGACACAAAGTCCAGCTCGCCAGTTATGCTACTGGTTCATTGGGCACATAGTCTATCGCTGCTGTAATTACTATCGGTTTAGTGTAGAAACCCCCAAACGGCTATTTTTCTCCCTTTGACTATATATATACCCTTTCTTCCACCTTGAGCTGGATTAGTCAATAATTCATATTCATTCTTTGATCTCTCTCTCTCTCACTCCATTGTTGAAACACCAAATCTTGAGGATCTCCCATTCCACCCAACCAAATACAAATCCCTTTAGTAAAAAGTAAGAGGAGGTGATCTACGTTTCCACGAAGCCATATTTCATTCCCCTTGAGTTCATCAAGTTTGCTTGTTACTCTTGGGTTTGTGGGAAATCCTAGGCGACTAAGGTCAAACTGAGGCTTTCGGCTTGTGATTTTTCCCGTGAAAAGTTTTTGAGGATTTGGAGACTACCTTAAATTCTACCACGAGTAAGTGAGCTATTCCTTCATGGGATAGGCTAGAATAAGAAGGTGAGCCTCATGGAGTGGGGGAATCCTTTATGGGACCTCACACCTCTCCAACATGATGTACCTTCTCCCCAAGGAAGGGAACACAGGAATACTTCTTCGTCTCCACGTGCTTCGGTTATTCCTAACCGATATTTTTAGTTGTGTTCTTTACTTTGGGATAGCCTTCGAGTTTGTAGTATCTTATCATCATCTAGGTTACTTCACCTAGTTTGCATTTAGGTACACTTATATTCCGTAAAGCCAAAAACTTGCAAAAGATCATAAATATTTTTTTAGAAACCTATTTACCCCCTCTAGGTTAACCATATGTATCCTTTCAAAGAATCTACATTTGAATTCCCTGGGTAAAGGCTTTAGTTCAATAGGTGGAAGTTCTTCATCTCCCTTCCTCTCTAGTACTTTGTAAGTTTAATTCATGAAATACTCCATTATTGGATTTGACTCAAGATACTCATCTAATTATTGTTTCTCTTTGTCTTCAGGAGTATCACCAGTATTCACCAAGCTTCTTTGTAGGTTATCTGTAGGTGTGCCATAATATATGGTTGCAACCTCGGTGATAGTTTTACTTAAATTTCTTTGAGTTCTTCAAACTCCTTATAGTTAGGCCTATCCTAAAATTTGGAGAAGTGGAATTGCATTTCCTCTTGCCCAAACTTAAGAGATATGGTATTTTTCTTACAACCAATCTTTTCCCCTATTATACTTAAAAAGGTTCTTACAAAAATAATTGGCAAACAATAATCAGTAGGCATGTCAACTACTACAAAATAAATGGGGAACTCATAGGGTCCAATATAAATGGAAGCATTTTTAACTACTCCCATTGGAATTCGAAGAGTTTTACCATCTAACATAATTGTCATATCCGTATCCTCAAACTTAGCTAGTTCTAACTCATATTTTATTTCTCTATGTTATTCATGAGGTATAACAATAATCGTAGTACCTAAATTACATAGGACAAAGTGAGAATATCCTCCAAAAGTACAAGAAAGAATGGGATTACCTACATTTTTAGCTTTTAGGGTTTAGTATCAAGCTCAATCACATTACAATGTGCAAACATGGCCATCACTGCTTATTTAGTTATTTTTCCTCCTTAACTTCTTATATAGGATCTATTATAATTTCCTATTCCTCCTTATTTGCTTCTTCCAGAGCTTTATTATCCTCCCCAGATGATCTTCTTTTTACTGCACTAGGATGTGCTTCAGCATAGTCCTTGAAAGGGAACAGGTTCTACATAATGTGTTATTTCCCTCCTTGGCTCCAATGGTGCTTCAATGATAGTGCGAGCTTTCTTTAGAGGAGGTGGTACATACTGTATCCAACCATTTGGGTGTTTCAATGTGAACTGTAAAATACTTAATAACATGTAGAACAAATCAGAGTCAAAATGGAGATCTTTATCCAAATCATCTACTTTTCTAGTTTTATGAAAAGCGTGGATACAATCATAATCAATTTCTATGCCTCCTTCATTGCCTAAGTCAAAAGACCAAGATTCTCTATTATGGCAAATTCTTTTAAGTAGTTCCCAAGCCTTGGAAATATGACAGTCCATAAAAGCTCCACCTGAAGCTAAATCAATTTCAGTTCAATTAGCTTCACTTAGTCCTCCATAGCAAATATGTAAAACATACCAAGGTGGTAAATCATATTCAAGACAATTATTAATCAAACCTCAGAACCTTATATAGGCCTCGACGAGGCTTTCTCGTAGGCGGTTCTTGAAATTTATAATTATTTAGTTGGTTCCAAAGGATTTTATTTTGGGCTAGAAGTGATACAAAAATTCTTCTGATAGCTTGTCTGAGGTAACTATTGCTTCTGTAGGACAAGTTCTATACCAAACAAGAGTTGTATAGGTTAGAGTTTGATTAAATAATTTTGACTTTACCTCATCATTAGTACAATTCTTTAATATGAATGTTCCATATATATCTTTAAAGAAGTCCAAATGTGCATATGGATCTTCAAAATGATGAGCTCCTGCAAATTTCCTATTGTGCGGGATTGTCATTAATTGAGGGTTACCCCATACTCAGTGTTTTTGAAAGAACATTTCATGATCTCTAGGGTTTTATGTGTTAGATAACAATGCCAAGGATTATTTAATTGTGTGTTTAGTGGTGCAGAATAATTTTCCACTCAAATGCTGCTAAACCAGTGTTTTGGGGGCGGATTAACCACCCCTACCAAGGCCGTATTATCTACCCCACCGATCTCGACAAGGCTGCCAAGGCGCGTCACCCAGAAGGGGCAGATTTTTCTCGGATTAACTGGGCAGGGCTAGAGCTTTTGCCCGGGACGGCTAATCCGCTTCACCAGGGGGGCGGATAATCCCCCCCCCCTTAGGATTTTTTCCAAAGGACTCTAAGGCGCGTCACCTAGATAGGGGGCGGACAATTGGTCTGGATTTTGATTCTAGGCCTGATGTTTACCTTGGCCGAATAATCGGTCCCCTGATTCGTCCAACAGCTAGATCTGGGCAAGGGTATAAATACCCCAATTGATCCTCCTGTTAGATCTCTTGATTCATTCGAAAAAGTGCAGAGCTGTTGATTCTAATTCCCACGAGATCTCCATGTTCAACATCGGCACCAATCAAGATCTCCATTTCCCCTCCATTCACTTGGAGGATTCTTGATCTAGTATTTCTTGCAAATATCTAGATCTCTATTTTGATTATTGATTAACTTGTTCTTGTGGCATCTTGTTGTCATCACGAGAGCCTCCAATTAAGTTGTGGATGCATACCCCACTAGTGTTCTAAAGGCACCGGTTCCCGCCTAGAATGGTACCAAATAGTGGAAGGTGAATCACGCCTTTGGTGGCGAGATCCATCGGACAAAAAGGGTGAGGTCTATTGTGGTGTAGTGGTCTTAGTGCCGCTCACCCCTCCAACGCAGACGTACTTCCCTTAACAAGGAAGGAACTGTGGTAAAATAAATCCTATGTCTCCGCATGCTTCACTACGGTTACTTCGTTCCACTCCCTTCGCCTTTACTCACTTAGTAGTTAGGTTGACATATAGGGAAATTAATCTTAGTTTCATATCTAGAGAATTGCCTTTGTGTTAAGCCTAAAATTGAAAAAGAACTAAAATTGGGGTAGCACCTATTCACCCTCCTTCTAGGTGCCCATACGATCCATTTCAATTGGTATCAGAGCCTCGAATCTTTATTCGGGATTTACCGCCTAAGAGAGTATGGGTACTAAAGATGATGGTGATGCTATGAACAAGGTCACCATGGATGATCTCAAGACATTGGAAACAACCTTTATTAAAACCATGGAGACCCAAATCCAAGAGATGCGTGAAATGATAGCGTGTCTCTCGCCATCCATGGCCCCTCCACCATCTTCCACTAAGGTTACAACTCCTATTTCTAAGGACAAAGATAAGCCTAACTCTGAAGAAAAGGAGTTGGAGAGTGAAGATAAAACCATGGTTCCTTTTCCAAAAAGGGAAGTGGTAAGGAGGACTATAGTGAGGTTTCTCACTTATACTCACCTGATCCACCAATCCCTCACCCTCATATAGAAAATAGGGTGATCCACCCAAGCTTAGTGCATCTTCTTTTAATCAATGGAAATTTTTAATGAAGTCTCATGTGTGCAGCTTGTCTATTGAATTGTGGAAGATCATCGAGGGTGGTCTCCACATTGGAGATCCAACCAATTTGACAAGACGTGAAGTTGTTGACAGTTAACTCAACGCGACAGCTTTGCATATGATCCAGCTTGGTGTGGGTCCCAAGGACATGCCACACATTGAACATCTAAGCACCACTAAAGAAGCTTGGGATGCCCTCACCGAGCTATTCATTGGAAATGAGAGCATGATAAGGAATAAGTATGATGCTCTAAGAAATCAAGCTGAAGGATTCTACATTATGGATGGTGAGGACCATGAATATATGTATAGAAGGCTCAATTCCATAGCCACTACGTTTAAAAAACATGGTGCAACACATGTTGATGATGCTTGGATCAAGAGGAAATATGTGAGTGCTCTTATGCCATTTGAGCCCACAGATTTGAAAATCCTTCAAGGAAGACATAATTATCACCAAATGACTTCAACGAGGTCATGCAAGAAATGGTTGCATTCAAAGTTGCTGCCAAGAACACTGAAGATGCTCATTCACGGGCTATTGGAATGCATAAGGTTGTAAATGTTGCCTTGAAGGTCAATGTGGTCGAACAAGAAGAAGATGACACTGTTGCCATGAGCTACCACGAGGCGGTCAAATGGGCACATGGTGAGTACATGGCCTTTTATGCAAGGAATTTTTGGAAGGATCCCGCCAAAGCAAAATCTGAACTTGAACGCAAGAACGGGTCAAATGGAAGGAAGGAAAATGGTCCAAGACTAAGATCTTGCTACAATTGTGGAGACCATTTGCATTTTGTAGCTGAGTGCCCTATCAAAGTCTACAAGATCATGAGGGTAGGCTGGTCCTCAAGGAGAAGTCAAAAGCACCTTGCAAGAAGCCATTTGTCAAGAAAATGTGGGCCCCCTGGCCAGCAACCGACCTTGCCTCTTTCGCCTATAAGAGCCCCCCGATGCAGAAACCCTAAGGAGTCAATCAGAAATCCACGAAAAGTTCCGCAGCGCCGCCACCACCGAAGGGGAGATTTGGGGGACAGAAAGCCTCTGTTCCGGCACCCTGCCAGGACGGGGAAGTGCCGCCGGAGCCATCTCCATCGATCTCCACCACCATCTCCATCACCATTGCTGATTTCCATGATGAGGAGGGAGTAGTTCTCTCTCGAGGCTAAGGGTTCTACCGGTAGCTATGTGTTCATCTCTCTCTCTATGCATGATCAAATTATGATCATGAGCTTTGTAATCAAGTAGATCTACCTTGCTACTCAAGTGCTTTATTAGATCTCTGCTCTCCCCATGTGTGTGAAAGTGACAGCGTGCACACCATGGTGGCACTTAGGCTAGAGATTACAAATACTTGTTATGAGTTATATTTGGAGTTGGATGTCTTTATGAAATTGTGGTGTTTGTTGGACTCATCTAGTACTCAAGGTGACAGTGTGGGGTTTCTAGATGGGAAATATGAACTTTGAGGAGTGTTGTTATAGCCCTACAATGGATTAGAGTGTCCAACCGGAGAGTAGTTAAGAGTAGTATCATGAAGAGAATATATTTATATGAGAGTGTTCACTAGTGAAAGTATGATCCCTAGGCCTTGTTTCTAAGCATTGATACACCATTTGCAATTAGATCTGTTACATGTTTGCTTGCTTCCATCTTTATTTCAGTTTTACTTTAGTCTTTTCCACGCCATCAAGATATTTTCTATCACCGTTACCACTTATAATTATCTATACCACTTGTATTTCACTATCTCTTCGCCGAACTAGTGCACCTATACACCTGACAAGTGTATTGGGTGTGTTGGGGACACAAGAGACTTCTTGTATCTTGATTGCAGGGTTGCTTGAGAGGGGATACCTTTGACCACTTCCTCCCTGAGTTCGATAAATCTTGGGTGATCCACTTAAGGGAAAACTTGCTGCTGTTCTACAAACCTCTACACTTGGAGGCCCAACAACTGTCTACAAGAATAGAAGTGCGTAGACATTAAGCTATTTTCTGGCGCCGTTGCCGGGGAGGTAAGGTAAAAGGTATTCACACCGGACGATTAAAGAAGAAGAACCTCCCACGGCAAACGCCTATTTTTTGGCACCGTTGCCGGGGAGGTATGGTAAAAGGTATTCACACCGGCGGATTAAAGAAGAAGAACCTCGCACGGCAAACACATATTTTCTGGCGCCGTTGCCGGGGAGGTAAGGTAAAAGGTATTCACACCGGAGGATTAAAGAAGAAGAACCTCCCATGGCAAACGCCTATTTTCTGGTGTGAGTACTCGAAGTTATTTCCTTTAGATTCTGCAATTTTGTCTTTTTGTTTCTTGTTTTCACTAGTTAGGCTTAATGGAAAACAACAACAAAATTAGAGAGCTTTATAGTATTTATCTTGAGTTAGGGCATGAAGTGTTTGAAGAGAAAATTAAAAAACCTATGGAACTTTATTTGCATGCTAATAGCAATGTTGTTAGTATGAATTCTTTAGACATCATTATTGCTAATGCTATGGAAAAGTCTAAGCTTGGGGAAGCTAGTTTTTATGAAAATGATCTTTTTAGTTCCCCAACTTTGGAAGATAGCTATTCTATTGCTTATGATGATACCAAACCTCCAATATATGATGATTGCAATGATGATTATGATATTTTCAGTCCACCTACTATTGAGGAGAAAATTAATAATTACAATATGCCCTTATATTTGATGACTATGGTGATGAGAATAATAATGATAGCTATTTTGTTGAATTTTCTCCCACCACAATCAATAAGAATGACTATGTTTATGTAGGGAGTATTAATTCTTTTATGCATATGGCTCATGATAAGAATGTTTCTTGTGATAGTTATATTGTTAATTTTATTCATGATGCTACTGAAAGTTATTATGAGAGAGGGAAACATGGTTTTATGTGTCTCAGTAATATTAAGTTTCCCCTCTTTATGTTGAAAATTTTGAAGTTACACTTGTTTTGCTTTCCTATGCTTGTTGCTTTGTACTTTCATGACTTGTTTCTTTACAAGATTCCTATGCATAGGAAGTGGGTTAGACTTAAATGTTCTTTGAATTTGCTTCTTGATGCTCTCTTTTACCTCAATTCATATTCCTTATGTGAGCATCTTCTCAAACTATCATGCCTAACTTAAAGGCGTTAAAGAAAAGTACTTATTGGGAGATAACCCAAAAGTTTTAGATGAGTCTTGGAAGTTATACTTCAGTAATAACCGCTCCTTATCCTTTTTTATTTGCTTTTTGTGCCAAGAGTAACCTCTAATAAGAGAGAAGTAATGATTGGGAAAGTTGCTGTCCCGAAACAGATTTCTGTGCTTCACCGTAAAAATTCGTGTAAAATCTCTGAACGTCTTTTTGAGGCGTGAATTTTTGTGCTTCTGACCCAGGTTGTTATCTAACTTTTGTTAGTTCAACACTTTTTGATTTGAGCAACAGAAGGTCTTCGAAAAAAATTGTCTTTACCTGCTGGTCTGTTTTGACAGATTTCTTCCATTTGCTGCATTTGCTTCTTGTTGGTTCCTTTTTGAGTTCTTTTGGGGAATTGAGCTTTTTGAGGGAAGCGCTACAGTATATAGTGTTTTAATGGAAGTTTATTGGTGTTAGAACTGAACTTTAAGACTTATTTATCTTGAGTGCACTAATGTTGCTAATAAAGATTGTGTGAAGTTTTGTATGAAGGAAAATTTTCAGGTGTATGGAAGGAATGAGTAATGAGATGAAGGATGGACTAAAGCTCAAGCTTGGGGATGCCACGCTGTCACCCCAAAAAAATATCCAATAAGTACAAGCGTCAAAGTTTGGGGATTCCCAAGGCATCCCCTTCTTCATCAATAAAAATCCCAGGTTTCTTCCAAACGCTTCATTTTTATTGTTTGATGCATAGTTGTGTTGTTCCTGGAGCGTCTTCTTCTTTGTTTTTGTTTTGGTTTTTTGTTTGCTTCATTTTCTTAGTTTGATGAATAAATTGGTTGGACCCCCTCTTTCATACATTAGTTTTTAAATAGTTTGGTTTGGTTTGGAAAAGAGTAGGAAAGCTCATGCTTAAGTGGTAAAGAGAGCTTGTTTTTGACTGTGGCCTATGCTTTGTCATGCCATGCTTGATATTGTTTTGGCTTTATGCTTAGTATTCTTTTCTGTAGCATGACTTGTTATAAACAACTGAGATTGCTTAATGTGCCTTGGATGAATCATGCGTTGTTTTAGCATATTAAAGCATAGTATAGTGGTATTCTCCTTTGATGCTTTATTTGGGTTGACTTGGCACATGCTCACACCATGTTATGACTATCCCAAGTCACCATAGCCTTTATGATCCTTTAGTTTTCAACTTGTAGTATCACTTTATGCTTTGATCAATGATGTTTTGTCGCTCTGCATGATTATGGCCATTATTGCTCTCTTAGTTTGTCGCTCCCAGTCTTTTGCTAGCCTCCACAACCAAGTATGAGTTCCACTCATGCATCCAACTCCCTAAACCAAGTTATTCCAAAGAGTCCACCATACCTACCCATTAGCTTATGCTATTCCAAGTATATTCATGCTTTTGTTTAGCTTCCGAATTAAACTTGTTATGAGAAAACTAGTGATTAAAGCTCTCACGAACTTGATGGAACACTTTACTTTTCTTGCCCTTAATAAACTTGAACCATTGTGTCATCTATGTTGTATATGCTTGCACTTATTTGTTGGGAATTAGCAGAACCATGCTGTCATGGGGAATGCTTTCAACATTGCACTTGGTACTTGTACCTAGTTGATATCATGCTCTTTTGTATATGGATGTCGTCGGTGTGAAATGAAAGGGGAGCTTGTAAGTCCTTGGAGTTATGTATATGTGTTAGAGAAACGCCTGGGCCGCTGGTCTAATCCATGCTGACATGGTGGAAGCCTCCAGCGTAACCATAATGAGCTGTCTATGAAGCATTCTTCTTATTAAAAAAAGAGTCCTATATTGAGAAAAAAAGAGAAAAGGAAAAAAAAGAGATTATGAAAAGAGGAAAGAGAGAAAAAAGCACCATATTCCCATGGTAAATAAGAAGATTGCTGAGATGCTCGTTGTCTGATTGCCTTGTCATTTTGATATGGGGATTCTTCCGTATCATCGGGCAAGGGGTACCCCGTTGGCGATTCTCTATGATACACATGTACTTACGATGACAAGAACTTACCGGTAACTAAACTTGAGTAGCATGAGGAGTGCCCCTCGTATACAAGGGACATGAGATTTCTGACTTATACTTCGTGAAAAATGTACCCCATAGTTTGTTCACTTTAACCTTAATCACTTCAAGATGCTTATGATAGGGGCAATGAGAGCTGAAAGCTATAAGTACCATAATTTTTGGAAGCTCTTTATGAGACTTGAATTCCTACTTCCTTTTTATGAAGGCCCTTCTTCCACCATTATATTGAGTCTCCACCTTCTACCTTTATGCACCTACTTTGAGAGCATAGTGGCCATTCTTAGTTCTATGTGCATTGTCCCAAGACTTGTTGATTGATGCATAACTTGATATTGCTTGTTTTAAACTATTTGTATCTAGTCACTCTTATGAACTTTGAAGGTGTCCTATGCATTTATATTTGCTACTCTATGAGGGACAAGCTGAATGCTATTATGCTATGTTTTCTTTATGTGAAACAAACAAACGTCTTGCAAAGCATTGTTATTCATGAATATTTTGTTTGTGCCTTTTCATGTTGCATCATATTTTCTTTGTATTATTGCTAGAACTTTGTCTTTCATGTTCTATGATCCCAGCTTTGAACATTTTGCAAATACTTTGATCAAGTTTATGATGGTGCATGTCACCTCAAAAATTATTCTTTCTTTTTATCACTTACCTACTCGAGGACGAGCAGGAGTTAAGCTTGGGGATGTTGATACATTGCAAATGTATCTATAATTTTTGATGTTCCATGCTTGGTTTTATCTACTTTCTTATGTTTTGTCCACACTTTTGAGTACTTTTCATATGATTTCTTGGACTAACCTATTAACAAGAGCCACAGTGCCAGCTGCCTGTTTTCTGCTGTTTTTGGTTCCAGGAAGTCAGAAAATGAATATTCTCGGAATTGGACGGGAAAAAAGCCAAAGTTATTATTTGCCCGGAAGACTCACGGAGCCAGAAGGAGAGTCGGAGAGGGGCCACAGGGTGGCCACACCACCCCTAGGCGCGGGTCCCCCTTGGCCACGCCAGGGCATGGTGTGGGCCCCCTGGCCGGCCACGACCTTGCCTCTTTCGCCTATAAGAGCCCCCCGATGCAGAAACCATAAGGAGTCAATCAGAAATCCATGAAAAGTTCTGCAGCACCGCCGCCACCGAAGGGGAGATTCGGGGGACAGAAAGTCTCTGTTCCGACACCCTGCTGGGACGGGGAAGTGCCCCCGGAGCCATCTCCATCGATCTCCACCACCATCTCCATCACCATTGCTGATTTCCATGATGAGGAGGGAGTATTTCTCTCTCGAGGCTAAGGGTTCTACCGGTAGCTATGTGTTCATCTCTCTCTATGCATGATCAAATTATGATCATGAGCTTTGTAATCAAGTAGATCTACCTTGCGACTCAAGTGCTTTATTAGATCTCTGCTCTCCCCATGTGTGTCAAAGTGACAACGTGCACACCATGGTGGCACTTAGGCTAGAGATTACAAATACTTGTTATGAGTTATATTTGGAGTTGGATGTCTTTATGAAATTGTGGTGTTTGTTGGACTCATCTAGTACTCAAGGCGATAGTGTGGGGTTTTTAGATGGGAAAGATGAACTTTGAGGAGTGTTGTTATAGCCCTACCATGGATTAGAGTGTCCAACCGGAGAGTAGTTAAGAGTAGTATCATGAAGAGAATATATTTATATGAGAGTGTTCACTCGTGAAAGTATGATCCCTAGGCCTTGTTTCTAAGCATTTATACACCATTTGCAATTAGATCTGTTACATGTTTGCTTGCTTCCATCTTTATTTCAGTTTTACTTTAGTCTTTTCCATGCCATCAAGCTATTTTCTATCACCGTTACCACTTATAATTATCTATACCACTTGTATTTCACTATCTCTTCGCCGAACTAGTGCACCTATACACTTGACAAGTGTATTGGGTGTGTTGGGGACACAAGAGACTTCTTGTACCTTGAATGCAGGGTTGCTTGAGAGGGTATACCTTTGACCACTTCCTCCCTGAGTTCGATAAACCTTGGGTCATCCACTTAAGGGAAAACTTGCTGATGTTCTACAAACCTCTGCACTTAGAGGCCCAACAACTGTCTACAAGATTAGAAGTGCGTAGACATCAGTGGCCACCATAGCCACTACATCTACACCAATCGCTTCTCTCTTTGATTCTCCAAATGAGAACGTCTCCAACAAGAACATCACTTTTCTCATGGCAAGAGGTTCCGAGGTATCATCTTTCATCACTTCTTTTCCTAAGACTACCATGAACGCTGATATGGATGATTCCACTAGTCTTAAGGTTAAGGAAGTAGTTATTGTTTTGGACTATTATATGACTAACTTGCAAGGTGAGCACAAAATACATTTTGAGGCTCTCATGACCCAACTTGCTCATTCGGAAGAACTTCTTGATGAAAATGGCAGAATTGAAAGAGAGGATGCAATGGAAATAGCATCCTTCAAAAATGCTCTAGAAGAAGAGGAGATTCGGGCTTCTCTTGAGGAGAAGCTTGAGTCAATTGAGGAGTCTAATGATGAACTTGTGGCCAATCTTATGAAGGAATGAGATCATGCAATTGCAAACACAAAGAAGCTAAAAGAGAGAAGGTTGAATTTGGGCCTGCTCATGCTAGACTATCCGAAAAGCTTGAGGCACTTGATATTGCTCACAAGGCATTGGAGAGTGAATACTCTATTCACAATGAGTCTCATGATCAGCTCCAAACTTGACTAACCAAGTATGATGTTCCAAGCACCTCTACACCAATGTGAAATCATGAAGACATTCTTCAAGAAAACGCTAGATTGAAAGTTGAGCTTTCCAAGTCATCTCTTCCCAAAGGTAAGGAAGTCCTTGGTGAGCTCTTGAGCAAGCAAAGGACAAACAATGGAAATGAGGGACTTGGCTATGTTCCCAAGACCAAGAAGAATAAGAACAAGAAGAAGAAGGCCAAGAATACTCAAGCAAAGACAAGCACCACTGAAAAGAACATCACGAAGGACAAAACTGATTATAATGGTTTTGCAAGGTCTAATAATCCTCACTATGAGTTATTTCGTGATTATTGTGGTGACGTTTATGCTAGTTATGTTGGTCCTCATGATAATTACATTGCTTGGTCTATTTGGGTTCCAAAGACCCTTGTTACTAACATGAAAGAACCCATTGAAAAATGGGTACCTAAAACCAAAAAGTAATTATCTTGTAGGGCTATGCTTCTAGTGGATCGAAATGGGTGCTTGATAGTGGATGCAGAAGTCATATGACCGGAAGCAAGGAGATCATTACGGATATGAGGACTAATCATGATAAAATAATTGTCTTCTATGGTGACAAGTCTAAGTCTAAGGTATTGGGTCTTGGAAAGTTTGTGGTTACCCATGATATCTCTCTCGTGGACGTCATGCTTATTGAGACCCTTGGGTACAATTTACTTTCTCTTCGTGCCCTTGGTAAGATGAGCTTTGAAGTTTTCATTGATGATGATATTGTGGTACTCTTGTGGAGCAAGTCTCTCAAGGTCGCTTTTGTTGGGTACGTCGAAAACGACTTGTATGTGGTCGACTTTTCAGGGAAAACCACTGCAGGTCCGATGTGCCATCTATGGCATCACCATCTAGCCCATGTCAATATGAGGACTTTGCAAAGTCTTCACAAGGGTGGCCACATCCTTGGACTAAAATAAAATGTTTCCTTTGCCAAAGATCATGTTTGCAAGGCTTGTGTTGAAGGAAAGATGCATGACTCTCTCCATCGAAAGAGGACAATTATCTCATCAAAGTGGATCTTAGAGCTTCTTCGTGTGGATCTCTTTGGTCCTCCATCTCATGCAAGTCTCGGTGGGAAGAAGTATTGCCTTGTGATTGTTGATGACTATTCAAGATACACATGGGTTTACTTCTTCAAGCAGAAAAGTGATACTCAACAAAACTTCATCGACTTTGCCAATGAGGTGCAACGTCAACACAATGTCCCCATATTGGCAATAAGAAGCGACAATGGCTCCGATTCTTCAAACCGTCTTTACCTCCGCAAGCTCTTGGACAAGACTCCCTATGAGATACTTATCGGTAACAAGCCAAACATTTCATACTTCTGGGTATTTGGTTGTAAGTGTTTCTTTCTCATTAAAGGTGTTCATTTATCTAAATTCGATTCTAAGGCCTTAGAAGGCATTTTTTTGTTATGGTGCTGAATTCCACACTTATACAGTCTACAACAAGACCGCCGGGATTGTTGTGGAATCTTGTAGTGTGGTGTTCGAAGAGAATGACGGCTCCCATGTGGGGCAAGTTGATGTTTGTGACACGGATTTTGAAATACCCCCAACATGCCATAAGAAGAATGGGTGTGGGATTCTACCGCCCTGTTGAGGAACCCCTTGTGGTGGATCGGGAAGGACAATGCTTTACTCAAGTAGAGCCTAAGAAGGTGATCTAAGGAGTAGGGTGTCCACAAGGGTGAGTTAGCAAGATTCAGTGATCATCAAGCACATATATCCATGGTGGAACCCAAGAAGGTTTTTGAAGCTCTTGAAGATCCAGACTAGGTTGTGGCTATGCATGAAGAGATCAACAATTTTGAGCGCAAAAAGAGTTCCGCAATGTTACCGACACAAAGTGGATCTTCAAGAACAAGCAAGATGAGAATGGAATTTGTGTGAGGAACAAGGCAAGACTTGTGGCAGAAGGTTTTTCCCAAGTGGAAGGCATCGACTTCAGCGACACTTATGCTCTAGTGGCTCGCCTTGAGTCCATATGTATCCTTCTTGCTTATGTAGCTCATCATAATTTTAAATTACAACAAATGGATGTCAAAGTGCCTTTGTTAATGGCCCATTACATAAGTTGGTTTATGTAAAGAAACCCCCGGGCTTCGAGGACCCAAACTTTCCTAACCACGTATACAAACTCGATAAGGTGCTCTATGGCCTTAAACAAGCCCCATGTGCATGGTATGAGCATCTTAAAGAGTTATTGTTAGATCGGGGTTTCGAAGTAGGGCAGATTAACCCCACTCTTTTCAGTAAGAAGGTTAATGGGGATCTTTTCGTATGCCAACTTTATGTTGATGACATTATTTTTGGCTCAACTAACCAAGCTTTTAACGATGAATTTTCTAAGCTTATGACTAACATGTTTGAGATGTCTATGATGGGAGAGTTAAGATTCTTTCTCGGCTTCGAAATCAAGCAACTACAAGAAGGGACTTTCATTAATCAAGCAAAATATATACAAGACATGCTCAAGAGATTCAAGATGACTGATCTTAATGGCGTTGCTACCCCGATGCAAATGAAGTGTCATCTCGAATTAAATCCCAATGGTAAAGATGTGGACCAAAAGGTATACCGGTCCATGATCGGCTCTTTGCTTTACCTCTACACATCTAGACCCGATATTGTGTTGAGCGTAGGTGTGTGTGCAAGGTATCAAGCGGCTCCTAAATAAATCCACTTAGTGGCGGTCAAGAGAATATTCCGATATTTGGTTCATTCCCCTAACTTTGGTCTATGATATCCCAAGGGCTCCAATTTTTCTTTATGTGGATACACAGATTCCGATTGGGCTGGTGATAAGGATGATAGGAAGTCAACCTCTGGAGCTTGTAAATTTTTGGGAAGATCTTTGGTATGTTGGTCTTCCAAGAAGAAAAATTGTATATCTCTCTCTAGTGCAAAAGCGGAATATGTGGCTACTGAGTGTGCATGCACTCAGTTGTTATGGATGAGGCAAACTTTAAAGGAATACGATGCCAATTGTGACAAAGTGCCTCTTTTATGTGACAATGAAAGTGCCATTAAAATTTCTTACAATCCAGTGCAGCACACAAGGACGAAACATATTGAGATCCACAATCATTTTATTCGAGACCATGTCACTCGTGGAGATATTGATCTATATTTTGTGAGCACGAATAATCATCTTGCGGACATTTTCACGAAGCCAATTGATGAAGCAAGGTTTTTTTATTTTATGAATGAGCTAAATACCATGGATTCAAGGAGCTTGATTTGATTTCCCTTGCATACTCCCCTATATCTCTTCCTCTATTTGGTTTAGATGTGGGCATGGACATAGGGGGAGTGTGGTCCTAACTATTGGGCTAACCCTCCCCCATAATGTCAAAAGCGATACAAATGATACCTCTTAATATCATCTTGTGATATGTGAGCTTATTGATGAGTGTTGGTCATGAACTCAAGATACATCTTCGTGGTGTCATACCATTTACTCCGACATGGTGGCCATGGCCATCGCCCTCTTCTTTATGAAGAGTTGGTTCTTTGAGGGTTTTATTGGTTTTATTTCCCCATCTTGTGTTCTTATTGAAAACACACCAACAATTGGATTTTCATTATCTAAGACTACAACGAGGATGAGGACGAGGACGAGGACAAGGACGAGGAGTGATATCTCGAGACGCTAGCATCACTCTTTTCCCTTTTTAGCGTTTCAATGCCAAAGGGGGATAAGTAGTTCTATTAGGTGTCGAGGGGATTTGCATGGGTTACGCACAAGCACATTTTACATCTTATCATTTTATTTTATCCTTGCTTGTGCCCATTTAGTGTTGCACTCTCTTATTTGCTATTTGGTTTGCTCGTGTGAGACTATGTTGGTCCGTCTTGAGTCATGAGACTATGGATTTATCCCTATGGATCTATCAATGGTTATCTATGGATTTATCACTATGATATTCTAGAATTATCAATATGGTTGTATCATCATGATATTATTCTCGTAAGTCTCAATATGGGGGTTTCTAAAATGTGTCTATCATTATATTATTGAGGACTTCATTATGGATGGTATGACTCATCTCTATCTTTCCAACTCATCATTTGATATTAGTTTCCAATTCATGAAAAAGTATTGAACCTATGTGTGTGCATTTATATTCAAATGCAAACTTAATATATGCACACATTTAGGGGGAGTCCTTTTTCATCCTTGGAATAATGTGTTAGTAGGGCTATATTGCAAATCCTAGTATTGTCATTTAACACCAAAAAGGGGGAGATTGAAAGAAAATTTCATGATCTCTAGTGTTTTGTCTATTAGATAACAATGCCAAGGATTATTTAATTGTGTGTTTAGTGGTGCAGAATACTTTTCCACTCAAATGCTGCAAAACCAGTGTTTTGGGGGCAGATTATCTGCCCCTACCAAGGTACGAATTATCTGCCCCACTAAGCTCGACAAGGCCACCAAGGCACGTCACCTACAAGGGGGCAGAGTTTTCCCCGGATTAATTGGCCAGGGCCAGAGCTTTTGCCCGGGCCGGATAATCTGCCCCACTAGGGGGGCAGATAAGCCACCCCCAGGATTTTTTCCAAAGGACTCCAAGGAATGTCACCCAGAGAGGAGGGCGGACAATTGGTCCAGATTGTCCGATTCCGAGCCGGATGTTTGCCCCGGCCGGATAATCCGGCCCTCACTTAGGCTGGATAATCCGGCCCCCGATTCTTCCAACGACTAGATCTGGGCAGGGGTTATAAGTACCCCAACTGATCCTCCTGCCAGATCTCTTAATTCATTCAAAAAAGTGCAGAGCTGTTGATTCTAATTCCCATGAGATCTCCACGTTCAACCACCTGAAGGCTCCGATCTTTGGGGAATCGAAGGAGGAGGCCTCCATCTACATCGGCACCAATCAAGATCTCCATTTCCCCTCCATTCACTTGGAGGATTCTTGATCTAGTATTTCTTACAAATATCTATTTCGATTATTGATTAACTTGTTCTTGTGGAATCTTGTTGTCATCACGGGAGCCTCCAATTCATTTGTGGAAGTGTTCCTCGCTAGTGTTGTAAAGGCACCGGTTCCCACCTAGAAGGGTACCAAATAGTGGAAGGTGGACCAGGCCTTTGGTGGCGAGATCCATCGGAGAATAGGGTGAGGCCTATTGTGGCGTGGTGGTCTTAGTACCGCCCACCCCTCCAACGTAGACGTACTTCCCTTAACAAGGAAGGAACTGCGATAAAACAAATCATGTGTCTACACGTGCTTCACTACAGTTACCTCGTTCCACTCCCTTAGCCTTTACACGCTTAGTAGTTAGGTTGACATATAGGGAAATTCATCTTAGTTGCATATCTAGAGAATTTACCTTTGTGTTAAGCCTAAAATTGAAAAATAACTAAAATTTGGAATAGCACCTATTCACCCCCCTAGGTGCTCATACAATCCATTTTAGTTTTCCCTCAGGTTTCCTTTCATATAGACAAGATTGAACTGCCTGAGAGAGGTGGTGGCATGAAATTGTTCATAAGACCAATCTCGGTCATGATGTTTCACCTAAAACTTAATGACCAACTTTATCATAACAATAGTAAATTAATAACTAATGACAAATACCAAACGCGCTTGGCTCCTAGGAACGTCGCTAGAAAATAGCTTGATGACTACAAGAGCACGGTTCATATGTAGCTAGTTTAGAAATAAGAGTATTGAACAATAGAGAGCTACTGGTTGAGGTCTCAATTCCCCTCGTTATTATTCATGAGTGTTTGGGAGTTGTCTCTGATTTCAAGAAGGGTGTTTGAGAATGTTTGTGTGTATGGACAAAGCAATATTAATCTAGTGCAACTACACAGAGAGGTGGGTTTGGGATGTAAATAGTATTAAACTGCAATGGGGTTAAAGCATTCTTAGACAGGGTAGGATCCACGACTAGCAATTGCATTATTCATAATTAGGATAAATCTATGCCTTTCTTTATGTGTATGTAACGGAGAAGCTCCAAATTAGGTGATCATAGACCAACCAACTGATATATCACCCCTCATAATCACATGTGATCATAGGCCAGTCACCCTGATCCCCATCAATTAAGGTTTTGTTGGGGGGATACCCCCGGGTAGGGTAACGCCAGGGTATAAGGGCCGAGTTAGCCGGGGTACGGCGCGATCAAAGCAAGTGCTAACCGGGTCACCTCAAGGCAGGCCGAACCACGGTGTGACCCGGCCCATGGAGCATCTCCTTAACTATGGTCCGACCAGCATAAAATATATGCCGGCCATGTTTATCTATCTGTTTTGCACGTAACTTGATAAGCCGGATTAGCTATATGCTAGCTAGACTATCTTATGGCTTCCAAGAGAAGGAATCCCCCGCTGGTCAAAAGGTGGCTTTATTAGCTATAGCATGAGCGAAGCAAAGTAAAGAAGAGGACCAATGGGTCAAGGGTGACCAAGGTGACGCAGGCAAAGTCGGATGACGTAGCCCGTGTCTAGTGACGCTTAAAGACAAAGGTTATGGTGTGGGTTACGTCCAAAGCCCGGACGATCCGTTAAAGAGAATAAAGGAGCATCTACTTTAGGTGAGGAGCATATTCGCAGAATATGATGCCACGTGTGCCCTAGAATTGTAACCCGGGCTCCCCTATATAAGGAGCACCGGGGCCTCCATAGAGAGGGATCGATCATTTTCTCTATCTAAGGTAGAACTCTAGAGCTAGTTTGTAGGGGGGTAAGAGACATAGTCTCCTTCCTACCAAGAGCTAGAAGAGCGTTTGTAAACACCATTGACAGAAAGAATACAAGAACATCTGTGCATGGAATCACCACGTTCTCCCTCCCTGGATTCCCCTAGCACTCATTGGCCCCATCTTTAGCCTATCCATTGCATCTGCCATGCCACCACCACGATAGTTGGCGCCCACCGTGGGGCTAGCGATGCTAGCTAGGGTGAAAATCCAGACGGGAAGCTTCTCCAGCACCGGCGAGCGCGTCGTCTCCGGCTTGGTTCAGCGCTTTGGAGCGCTGGACTATGCCAGCGACAATGCAGGAAGCTTCGGCAGGCACCCTCCTCCGTGCAACGACGTCTTCATCAAGCTTAGCGCCGCACAAAATCTACGTCGGCATGGACGAGTCCTGCGTTCATCCGCGGCACATCGTCGAGGGAGGCGAGCCACCTCTCAGCGCAGCTCGTGGAGTGCGTATCACTCGCCCCACCAGCAGCGTTGAGGTCCTGATGACTGCACCTGATGTGGAACCGAGCAAGGGCCTGGCGCCAGAGCCAGAGGTAACGCCAAAGCATACCAGGTCTAGGTTTCCTCCACTATAAAGGCCAGAGAATGTGCTCCAGCAAGCAATAGATAGCCTAGCAACACCAATAGCACATGTGGTAGATCCGGCTCAGGCACAAGCTGAGTTAGAGGAAACTAGGCGGAAAATGTTAGCTAGGGCAAAGAAGGTACCAGAGCTGCATCAGTCTTTGAACATCACCTTGAGAGAATATGCTAAGGCAAACCGCATAGATGGAGTGAAAATCCAGGGTAGGAACCTGATCACAGAGATTGACATGGAGTACGAGCCTAGGCCGGGTCAGATAGCCACGATGGTAACAGGAGGACTGGATCGGTATAGTACCCCGACACAGAACCTCAGGGAAGCAAACACGGCTGCGTCCGAGTTAGAAGGTCTAACTAGAGAGGCCCGACAAAGGCAACAAGAGAGGGTGAATCACTTGCTGAGAGTTTCTTTCCAGCAAAATGAAGAAATGAACAAGGCAAACCCGGCGCCACCAGGAGCGTCACATGTGGTAAATTCGGCCAGGAATAACCCGGCAAGATCCGGAGGAGCCGAGTCATCTCTAGGTCACAATCCCATGAGAGAAGTAGTAGTGAACTCCGAAAGAAGAGACAAACAGATGGTTCCCTATGATATGGTAAGGGCCGGAAAAGGCAAGGCAGTGCAAGTTGATGAAGATCGCCATAGTACCAGCCGAGGTGTGGCCGGCCGAGGTAACCGTGACCAAGGCAATGCCGGTCAGAGGAATGCTACCAATGGCAATGCTGGACAGTGTGATCCTGTGGGAACGGGACAAAATATACCTCGGACGCAACAACAACATGCACCTCAGCAAGAGGGGAGTGCAGGACAAGAAACACAACAACAAAATGCTTGCCCGGATAAGGAAAGATACAATGATGGTTAGTCGGCCATGATCAACGATGGATACCTCAGACCAGATGACCACATAATTGGGTCAAGGATGGGAAGCAGGAACTTGCAGTTGGATGATGCAAGGCTGAAACTGGATAGAATTTATAGGTCGGAGCTAATTGAGGTACAAGATCCACCAGGTCTAGCATGCTTTGGGCCCTGGATCATGAAGGAGCCACCAGTGCCGAACTTTCAGCTGGCCAGAGGAACCAGAACTTATGATGGTAGTACTAGGCCAGAGGATTGGCTGATTGATTATGCCACAATGGTCAAGCTCGCAACAGGAAATTTGAGATGGGAAGTAAGATATGTGCCATAGATGCTGGAAGGACCATCGCGAGTTTGGCTGAACAATTTGCCACCAAGGAGTGTCAACTGTTGGTTGGATCTCGAGGAGCTATTCATTAGCAACTTCTCAAGCACTTACATGAGGCCCAACAGGCCACAGACCCTTGCGTTGTGCCAAAAGAGACTGAATGAGTCATACCGAGATTTCCTGATTCGGTGGTGCAACGTGCGAAACTCGTGCGAGGGGGTAATTGAATCATAAGCTATTGCGTGGTTCGCTCAGGGATGCAGATATGGAAGTATGCTATGGCAGAGGTTACAGTGAGACATGCCAACTACCTTGGCCGAGACAATCCGGATCGCGGATTCGTATGCCTTGGGAGATCCAACACAACCCCGGCTAATGTCGAGTGAGGCAAACAAGGAATATTACGGCCGAGATGGCTCTGGATCATCAAGGAGGAATGATTTTTGAGGAAATAGAAGGGATGAGCGCCAGATTACCGATATAACTCGCAGTAGGTAGCAGCAGTAGACCGGGATCAACCCAATGCCGGCGCTAGCCAACGCCAAAAAACTAGAGGGCAAAACTGGCAGCAGAAAAACGAAGGGAAAAAGCCTTGGACCCCGGAGCAGAAAAAGCAATGGCAAGAGCGAAAGGATAGACCGAGGTATACGTTTGAGTCCATGCTAGATCAACCTTGCAAGTTCCATACACCAAGCCCGAATAGTCTGGCGAATCATACAACCCGGCAATGTGAATCGATGAGAGGAAGTTAGAACAGGGTAGTTCAAGGAATGCGCAGGCACCTCGGAAAGAAGCACCTAGAAATGAAGCACCATGGACAATGTTACTAACAGGGGGAATGGACAACAATTGATGTTGCCACCGCCTCCGCCGAGGTACGAAAATCCGGAAAGAAGGGACGCAGTACATCAAGTAGGCAATAACCAGCAACAAGGTCAGGGTTACCACGAGAATGAGGGACGAAACGAGTATAGGGAGCATCATCAGAGCTACTATGTGTTTACCATGGAAGAGAATGACCGGAAAAGCTTGCAGCGCCGGCATATGGAGGTGAACACAGTAATGCCAGCAGTAGTGAGATATATGTCCTGGGCGGATCAAGAGATTACATGGAGTATCAAGGATCACCCAAAGATCATGCCTAGCCCGGGAACCTATGCTCTGGTCCTGGATCCGACGTTCATCGGGCCAAATCTCAATGTAAGGTTTTCCAAGGTACTAATCGACAATGGCAGTAGTATCAACATTATGTACAAGGATACCATGCACAAGTTGGGAATAACAGAGAACATGTTACAAGCAACGAGGACCACCTTTCATGGCATTGTACCAGGTATTTCCTGTGAGCCAATTGGTAAGGTCCGGGTTGACGTGGTGTTCAGCACAAGAGACAATTGTCGAACTTAAAACTTGGAATTCGAAGTGGTGAATCTAGAGAGCGCTTATCACGCGTTACTTGGCAGGCCAGCGCTGAACAAGTTCATGGCAACTACCCACATCAGTTACCTTAAGATGAAGCTGCCCAGGCCAAGGGGCGTGATAACTGTATCAGGGGACTTCCGGCATTCGATCGAGTGCGCCTCAGCCGGATCTAACTTAGCCAAGTCACTCGTGATAGCTCAAGAAAAAAGGAAGATACTAGAAGTGGCGGCACTGGCTCAATCCGTGCAACAACATATGCCAGCTTTGACCAACCCGCACGGGAGCTTATCATTCCAAGCAACCAAGGACACGAAGAAATTGCCAATCGATGATCAGTTCCCAGAGTGCACCATGACCATTGGTGCCGGGTTAAGCAGCAAATAGGAAAGTGAGCTCGTCAACTTCTTCCGTGAGAATCGGGATATCTTTGCTTGGTCTACTCAGGATCTGCAAGGTGTACCAAGGGAGTTGGCTGAGCACTCATTAAACGTAAGACCCGGGGCTAAGATGGTAAAGCAAACTCTCCAGCATTTCGCCGAAGACAGAAGGAAAGTCATTGGAGACGAAATAGCTAGGCTCCTAGCGGTCGGATTTATCATGGAAGTACTCTATCCAGATTGGCTCTCTAATCCGGTGCTTGTGGAGAAAAAGAAAGATGATACGAACGGGGCTGTGGTATGGCACATGTGCATTGATTACACGAACCTGAATAAGGCGTGTCCCAAAGATCCATTTCCGCTCCCTAGGATAGATCAAGTCATAGACTCAACGGCCGGATGTGAGCTACTGTCATTCATTGATGCGTATTCTGGTTTCCACCAGATACCCCTGAATCCGGATGATCAAATAAAGACTGCATTTATTACCCCATACGGGGCTTATTGCTATCACACTATGTCGTTTGGACTACGTAATGCAGGAGCAATGTACCAACGATGCATGCAAAAATGCTTACATGACCAAATAGGTCGGAACGTGCAAGTTTATGCGGATGATGTGGTAATAAAAACCAAGTAAAGCAATATGCTCCTCGATGATATCCGATAGACGTTCGCGAACTTGAGAAGGTTCCGAATGAAGCTGAACCCGGAGAAGTGCACCTTTGGCGTGCCCGCTGGAAAGTTACTCGGTTTTTTGGTATCTGGCCATGGCATTGAAGCTAATCCGACGAAATCTAGGCCATAGAAAGAATGGAACTGCCAAAATGCCTTAACGATGTGCAGAAGTTCACTGGTTTCCTGGCATCGCTAAGTCGGTTCGTGTGTAGGTTGGGAGAGAAGGCCTTGCCACTCTACCAATTAATGAAAAAGGCAGACAAATTCACATGGACACCATAGGCGGACCTTGCATTTCGAGAGTTGAAAAAGATGTTATCTACTGCGCCAATCCTAGCAGCACCACTACCTAAGGAGCCAATGTTGCTCTACGTAGCCGTGACCAACCAAGTCGTAAGTGCAGTAATCGTAGTGGAGCGTGAAGAGGAAGGAAAGTCGGTGCAAAGGCCGATGCACTATCTGAGCAAGGTATTGTCAGTATCGAAACAGAACTACCCTCACTATCAGAAGATGGCGTACGGCGTATATATGTCGGCCAAGAAACTCAAACACTATTTTGAGGAACACCCCATCAAGGTGATATGTGAGGCACCCAATTCGGAAATCATGAGTAACAAAGATGCAAGTGGCCGGATAGCAAAGTGGGCAATCGAGTTAGCTCCCTATGCACCACAATTTGACAGAAGGGATGCTATCAAGTCACAAGCCGTGGCGGATTTCTTTGTGGACTAGGCTGAAATGCAATACGAGCCACCCCTGTCGGACTCCAATTATTGGGAAATGCACTTCGATGGATCGAAACTGAAAGATGGGTTGGGCGCTGGAGTAGTGCTTACCTCGCCCAAGAAGGATCAACTGAAATATGTCCTTCAAATCCACTTCAGTGCCTCGAATAATGTGGCAGAGTATGAAGCATTGGTGCATGGTCTCAAAGTAGCGAAAGAAGTAGGGATACGCCCGATACAATGCTTTGGAGTTTCCGATTTGGTGGTACAGCAAGTGTTTGGAAATTGGGATGCCTTGGATGCTAACATGGCCCTATACAGGTTCCATGTTCAAAAGTTAAGTGGGTTTTTCAAGGGGTGTGAGTTCCATCACATACCTCGGATTGAAAACGAGGTGACATATATGCTGTCCAAGTTAGGCTCGTCCTGGCAACCAATCTCGCCAAATGTTGCTTTGGAGCACCTGAGAAAACCATCTATCGCGCCCTCACCCGAATCAGATTCAATTTATATCCCGGCACTCTCCGGATCAGGAGCTGGACCTATGGAGATAGAGTGGGGAAGCACCTCAGCAAACCCGAGGACTGCTTTAGCAGACCCGGGGACTGCCTCAGCAAACCCAGGGACTGATCAGCCTTATCCGGCAGGAGTTATGTCGGTAGATGCGATGGAAATTGATGAGGAGCCATTTCCCGTCTGGATTGTACCAACTTGGGCCAAGCCAATTTTTGATTTCTTGAAAGAGGGAATCTTGCCGGATGAAGAAATAAGATTAAGGAAGATCCAAAGAAGGGCAAAGGCCTATACAATTATCAACGCCGAACTATACAAAAGAAGTGTGACAACAGTACTGCAGCGATGTGTTGATCTGGAGGAAGGACTTGACATACTCCGGGATATTCACCAAGGGGAATGTGTCCACCATGCCTCCTCAAGGGCATTAGTGGAGAAAGCTTTCCTGCATGGATTTTATTGGCCTAGTGAGTTGGAGCAAGAAGAGGACTTGGTGAGAAAATGCAATGGCTGTCAAAGATACGCCACAAAAACTCATCTACCAATGTCGGAGCTGAAAACTATCCCCATTACCTGGCCATTTGCTGTATGGTGCCTAGATATGGTAGGGCCATTTAAGCCAGCCAAAGGAGGGATCACCCATATCCTAGTCATGGTTGACAAGTTCACCAAATGGATTGAGGTGAAACCAATTCGGAAATGTGATGGGGCGACAACAGTAAGATTCCTCAAGGATATAATCCTAAGATATGGCTATCCCCATAGCCTCATAACTGATAATGGAACAAATTTCGCTGAAGGAGTGTTTGCGAGATTCTGCCAAGAAAAGAAGATCCGGCTAGATGTCGCCTCAGTTGCCCACCCCACATCGAACGAGCAAGTGGAAAGATCCAACGAACTGGTATTGTCCGGGATAAAACCCCGACTCATAGAGCCGCTGCAAAGATCAGCGAGGTGCTGGATAGAAGAACTACCAGCAATACTGTGGAGCTCAACATCATTTTGCCGGGCTTCGCGCTCTTCGGCTTCTGTGTATTGGGTGACTCTTGGAATTGGCCTTGTCCAGATCCGCCATATATCAGCAAAATCTCCAACGCTATCATAGCCAGAAAGTAAGCCCCCAAGTCTTCCGGGAAGGTGACCTGGTACTCTGGCTGATACAGCGCATGACTGGCATGCATAAGTTATCCCCTCCATGGGAAGGACCTTTCATTGTAAGCAAAGCCTTGCACAATGACTCCTACTATCTTATTGATGTACAACCCTAGGAAAAAAACAAGGCGGACAGGTCCGGAGAGGAATCCAAACGACCGTGGAACGTAGCACTACTTTGTCCTTTCTACACCTAACTAAGAGGTGAATGTATCCGAACTACTCATATGTCGGTATGTATGTCGGCAATGAGGTTATCAATAAAAACTTTGCCACCCCGAGCAGAGACTCGAGGACTGCCATAATAATTGTCTCTTGTTTTCATATTTTTATGTTGGCTGGGTTAAGTCGCTTATATCTTAGTCGGATTAGTAATGTGTGAGCACCAAAAACCTAACTCTTCGACTTTGCTGCTATCCAACAAGAATTGGCTTCATGGCAAGCAAAAGAACAAGTTTGGAATGGCAAAGCACACGAAAAACGACTAAGGAAAAGAACTTAAACAAGCAGGCATTAGTTTTATTTTGACTGAGCCTTAGTTTATTATGCTCACTAAAATGCCGGATCATTTTGAGCTAATCTCAAAGTTTCAAGTATTGTTAAATCAATTTTTTTAACCTCGGACTCGTAAGTCGAAAAAACGAATCAAGGTAGAAGCAAGCCGAGTCAAAAATTGGGGGAACAAGAAAACGAAACTCGAGGACTTTGCCCACGACAATCCAACAATAAAAACTTAGTTCAGGACATTAAATTGCAGCACAACCAAACTAAAGTATTTAGATACATTTACGCCCGTCATTCCGAGGATTTGATAAATATGATGAGTGTTTTCTAAGGAGCAGGAGCAGCAGATGAATCATCAGTCGATGAAGGAAGTACTTCGGAGTGTGGGGGAGGGGTGCTAGCCTCGGCTTCATCCTCAGGGTTAACCTCGCCATCCTCCAGGTCTTCGGCCTCGTCGCCAAGCTCGGAGGCCTCACCTTCACTCCCTTCCTCTTCATCTCCAGAAATAGCCTCTTCATCAACGACATCGAGATAACTCGGCCCTTCATTCCAAGCATGGCAAAATGAGTACTGGACGAGCTTGTTGGCACAGGCTTTGCGGCGCCCGATCCAATCCGGATTTTCGCACCACTTAGACCCGGTGCACATGCGAGTGAGAAACCCCAGATCAATTCCTTCATACCACGAAAGAACAAATTGCAAGGCAATGTTGGCCCCGGCCCGTGCGGCATATTCGCGCCACAGATGCAGCTGCGTATCACACTCCATTAATTTGGCTATGAAAGCCGATCCTCTTTTTGGAATGGTTTCACTTGGCCAGAGGGAGCCGAACATTCGCGTTGCCGCCGGTATAATATTCGTGCCATGGTTCTTCACTACCTCAAGACGAGCGGTGAGGCTCGCTAGTAGATCCTCTGTATTATACGGGATTGGCTCGGCACCAGGGCAGCAAGAATACCATGCTATTCGCGGGACCGGGATACGGCAGCGGCACCGAGCGTATCGCTTTATGGAAATTTTCCTGAGAGCAGAGGAAGCAGTAACTAAGAGTACCAGATCTAGAGAAATGAAAGTTAAGCAAGGGCAGACAACTCACGTGCAATCTGGAAGAGGAGTCGCTGAAGCTCGGAATGAACGTCGGTGCTATGGGCCTGTAGTTTCTCATATTCGATGGTCACTGACATAAGCTTGACGTCGGCTTCCTGCAATAAGCTCTTGTCCTTGGAGATTTGCATGGTTAAACGCTCTTTCTCCTCGGCAAACTCCTGGTCAGCCTTCTCTAACTCGGACTCATGGAGGCCCTTAAGCCTCTGAATTTCGGCATTTAGCCGAGTGATTTCCGAGTCCTGGAGCTAGAGCCGAGCTATCTCTTCATCTTTTTTCTTCAGCTTAGCCTCATGCCTCCCTGCTTGTTCGAGGAAATGGGTCATCATTTCAGGCATAGTGATGCTATCGTCGAGAGCAACTACAACAACATAATGATCCGGAGGACCCAAAGTATAAGTGTCCACCGAATAAAGGAAGGAAAATACAGCGATCGTGTGGAGGGGATGAATTTACCTTTGATCTCAGCAAGGTTTTTCCGCATGATTATATTTTTAGCTTCAACCTCAGCTGCATGATTCGGATAACAAATTAATATGGATCCTAGGAAGTTCGAATAAACGAATACGGAAGAGGGAGAAGGGAAAATTACCCCTCTTTTGGTACTCCTCCAGGATTTTACCATAACGTGCTCGGATGTCTTTATAGGAGTCCAGCAGGCGCTGGAACTCAGTGGATCAGCGGTTAGTGGTAATCTGAAATAAGCAAGGCAATGGCAAAGTAAAAATAATCCGAAGTCTACAAGATCCAAGCCAAGTGGAACTTAACCCGGCTCTAGGTGTGTAGATATTCGAAGTCTATAAGATCCGGGCCAAGTGGAACTTAACCCGACTCTAGGTGTGTGGATATTCAAAGTCTACAAGATCCAGGCCAAGTAGAACTTAACCCGGCTCTAGGTGTGTGGATATTCGAAGTCTACAAGATCCAGGCCAAGTGGAACTTAACCCGGCTCTAGGTGTGTGGATAATCAAAGTCTACAAGATCCGAGCCAAGTGGAACTTAACCCGGCTCTAGGTTTGTGGATAATCGAAGTCTACAATATCTGGGCCAAGTGGAACTTAACCCGGCTCTAGGTGTGTGGATATTCGAAGTCTACAAGATCCGGGCCAAGTGGAACTTAACCCGACTCTAGGTGTGTGGATATTCGAAGTATACAAGATCCAGGCCAAGTGGAACTTAAGCCGGCTCTAGGTGTGTGGATATTCAAAGTGTATAAGATCTAGGCCAAGGAAACTTAACCCGGCTCTAACTATGTTAAAATTCTACGTTGCTACAGACAAAAACTAGATTCTATAAGGAGCATCCGACCGAATAACAAGTTATTCCCTCGGAGGCTCGGGGACTAGGGGCTATATCTACAAGTGCTCAGTTATGCAAAGTATCAACAGTAGAGGAAAAGAGTTACCTCCATCATCCGGCCAGCTAAAGAGATAACCTTGGTAGCGGAGTTCATCTGGGCACTGAACTCGGCTGGGCCGAACATCTCCGATAGATCATCTTGAGGGTCGATGCATTCTGCATTATTCTAGTTCTTCACATACTCAAGGAGCAGTGGACTGTAACTTTCACCACTGGGAGAATAGTTCGCCACAAGGCCTTTCACGTGGGCCTCTCGCCTGGCGGATTGAGCTGCAGCGGGGCTGGTATGCAGAACCAGCTGGTTGCTACCCTATGACCCGGAGGCGGTAGACCCAATTGAAGTTCCTTTAGCTGACCCAAAAGCCTTCTTGAACTTGTCGGATGAAGGTTGAGGAGATGGTTGGAAGATATCCGCAATTGAAGGAGTGGACCCGAAGGGAGCTGATGGGGCTTTACTCTTGGGAGGCTTGGTGGAGGCTTTGGCTGCTGCTGTTGGTGCCGCTACTACTGGTGCTGATGCTGCTGGTCTTGCTGCTGGTGCTGTTGTTGCTGCTGGTGCTGGTGCTGCTGATGCTGCTGGAAACACTGGGACAGAAGAACTTGTTGGGGGCGATGCCGATGAAACTGGCACCTCATGACTTGGCACTAAGGCCGAAGAAGAACTGGGGAGATCCGGCATCGCCGTATCCAGAGCTACCTTGCTACCCCCCGCACCGACATTGCCCTCCTCATGACGAGGTGGGCTCTGGTCAGGTGCAGCCACCAAGCCCTCTAGAATAGGGTTGAGTGGGCGAATATCGTCATTACGGGGGGGAGAAGGGCTGCATCGGATTGGGAAGGCTATACCGGAGCCGCTCTGAGGGATGACCCTAGGAGCTCTAAAAAGAAGGAAAAGCACCAAGTCAAAAAGAGAAAGAACCAATAAGAGACAAAGGCAAGCAAGAAAAAATCCCCAAGTATCAGTGCAAAAGGACTTACTCATCCGAGGTTAGGGGAGCCCGAGGTTTGGGCGCCCTCCGGACCGTGCTCTTGGCAGCCGGCTTAGACGAGGCTTTCACCCCGGACTTCTTCTGCCTCTTCTTGGGTGGCGGCACCTCCGAAGCTTCTAGGAAGAAGCAGGGGCCGGACCACCAGTGGCGAGGGGAGGAACCTCGTGGACCTGACCGTCTAGGTTAGCTGAACATTCGGACATAACCAGATGCGCGTAATAGATGGGAACCAGATCAAATACCTCCAGGACCTCAACGTCCGAGTCATCGTCGTCAGGCCAATCCCTTAGAGAAGAGGCCTTACCAGCACTGCATTTGACGACATCCGGGGTAGGCAGGAAGGTCTCCGGATCAGGCTCCTCCTCGTCCTCCTCGGTGCGGTCCGGTAACCACTTGCTCGCCAGCACCTCGCCATCCTCCAGTGGTTGTTGGAGGAATCACTGAGAATAAGACAATAATTGACAAGTTATAAAAGTGAACCGACATACAGAGAAAATCCGGAGAACAGGAAAAAGTAAATTCACCTTTGGAGGAGGGTTGTCCCGGGTGAAGGGCTCAACTCCCCACTCCCAATCCTTAGTGAACTCCTTATCCACATTGATAATGGATTTAACCCGACGGTAAACCGCCGAATTATCCAGCTCGATAGATGAAGTCCGGTGGGGATCGAGAGGGCCGCTCAAATAGCAGATCTTGTGGGCTCGCTTCTAAAGGGGGGAGACCTGGCTGCGGACGAAAGTAATCATGATGTCCTCCCCCGGAGCTCCTCCTTGAGCATCTCCTTGATCCGGCGCTCCACCTGATTCGCCAGGGCCATGGGTCGCTTGGGAATGCTCTCCCAAACCGAGGTATTAGGAGGGCCAAGCTTGAAGGGGAGGAGCCGGATCAGGTCCTCGTTGGTGGTGTTCCGGACATAGAAGAAAGTCCGGGCCCAGCCTTTGCAGGACTCAAGCCCGGTGACCCGGGGAATGCGCAGGTCTTGCCAGGAGAAATGGAGGTAGCGCCACACTAGGTCAAGTGCTTCTCCTCCGGAGTAAGTTCCTTAGCTGGAACCACATTCCTCCCGAGACCGAAGAACTTGATCCAAAGTTCCTTGGTTGGCTAGAGGCCAATGTATCCCTCAATGCCAGAGGCAAAGGAGGACAAAGAAGTGATAGAATTGGCGGGGAGATGATGCGGTTGCAATTTGTAAGTGGAAAGGAAATCAAAAAAGAAATCGGAGGTGGGGAGGCCGAAGCCGCGCTGAAAATGCGAAAGGAAAACTACGTATTCCCCATGATTGGGGGAAGGAGAGATTTCACCGGAGGCGAGGCAGCAGGCGACGCCGGCGGGGATGCGGCGCATGGCATGGAGCCAGTCCAGGTCCTTTTCGCAGACGAACGTGCCGCCCCAGCAGCCGCACTCGTGGCCCTCTGCTTCCCCCTCCTGCTGCGCCACCACGACTGCTTCCTCCTCTGTCATGGTGAATTCGAGATCCTTGAGAGAGAAATCAGTGTAGAGATAACCGGAAGAGGGAAAACAGGAAGCGCAAGGCCCTGTGATGGAAATCTTGAGTGGGAATGGCAGCACATGTGCGAGATGCTGCCTGTGCATGGTCGTGACGGCACCGGTGCAGCAAGAAACTGGCGGCGGCGGTAAGGCTACGGCGAGAGAAAAATGAGGCTGGGAAGCAGAGGAAATGGGGAACTTTCCCAGGGGTTGCCCCAGGGCCTCTACTTAACCGCGCAACAGGCGCGTAGTGGGATCCTTTGTGGTTGCCACACCACGCGCAACAGGCGTGTACGCGGCTGAATCAGCCAAACAGAGCGTGGCCACAACAAGGGCCACAGGGGAAAATGATCCCATGACACGATGTAATGTTACAGTTAACGAGGCACCGCAGTGAAGGGACGTGCGCAACAGTTATTCCTGACATTGCGATAGTAACCGGCGCATTAAATGCGCGTGGCCCTTAAAATGAGGCAAAATGATGATTACCCTCCACGTAGGATGTGGGGAAGCGTACAAGGGAAGGAAAGGTAAGCAAGAGACCTGGCCAGCAAGGAATAACTCGGAATGAGCCAAGGGATCGCAAGATGAAAAACTCCGGGTTACGGGGTAACTCGACCAAAGAGGCAAAGATCCGGATATGGGAACCTTCTTTGGCCTTAACAACTGAAAGTTGCTAAGACCGCACCAGCTTCGGGGACTAATGTTGGGGGGATACCCCCGGGTAGGGTAACGCCGGGGTATAAGGGCCGAGTTAGCCGGGGTACGGCGCGGTCAAAGCAAGTGCTGACCGGGTCACCTCAAGGCAGGCCAAACCACGGTGTGACCCGGCCCATGGAGCATCTCCTTAACTATGGTCCGGCCAGCATAAAATATATGCCAGCCATGTTTATCTATCTGTTTTGTAGGTAACTTGATAAGATGGATTAGCTATATGCTAGCCAGACTATCTTATGGCTTCCAAGAGAAGGAATCCCCTACTGGTCAAAAGGTGGATTTATTAGTTGTAGCATCAGCGAAGCAAAGTAAAGAAAAGAACCAGCGGGTCAGGGGCGACCAAGGTGACGCGGGCAAAGCCGGATGACGTAGCCCGTGTCTGGTGACGCTTAAAGACAAAGGTTATGGTGTGGGTTACGTCCAAAGCCTGGACAAGTGATGACCCACAAGTATAGGGGGTGTATTGCAGTATTTTCGATAAGTAAGAGTGTCGAACCCAACGAGGAGCAGAAGGTGCTGGCTAGTGGTATGGATCAGGAATTCTCTGCAAATACTTAGCAAACGGATTTTTAGGGGTTTTTGATAAAGCAAGTAAACAAAGTATGAGTAAATAAAAGACAGTAGGAATAAATGCAGCAGGTGTCCCAATCCCTTATGCAGCAAAGGACAAGTCGGTTGTATTTCTATAGATGACCAAACGTTCTCGAGGACACATGGGAGGACTATCAAGTGCTTTCGCTTCATATAGTTGATTAATCTTCTTTAGCTTGCTAAGTGTTGTGTGGGTGAACCTGTGCTAATGTACCGCCCCATCCAAGACTAATACATACTTGTGATTATACCCCTTGCAAACATCCATAAGTACAAGAAAGTAATTAAGGTAGAAACCTAACCACAGCTTTAAACTCTAAGACCCTTACGTCCCTTGTGCAATGGTTTCCTAACAGGGGTTCAGGTTTCTGTCACTCCGGCAACCCCTACGATTAGTAGCCAAATACAGAATGCATGCCCCTAGTCCCATATAGGTTAAGTGTCATGTAGTCGACGTTCACATGACACCACTAGAAGAAGTACACCACAACTTAAATACCATACTATTGAATCTTTCTCAACACAACTCCACTACTAACAACAAGACTTCTCCCATGTCCTCAAGAACAAGACGAACTACTCACAAGACATCATATGGATCATGATCAGAGATGGAATAATGATGTATAACAATCTGAACATAAACAGTAATTCAATGGTTCACTCAATAGCATCAACTACAAGGAGTAATCAACACCGGGAAAGTTTCCCCTATGAACTATAGCAAGATTCAACCAATTGTTATAGAAATATGGAGATGGTAATGAGGGTGCTGATGGTGATGATGATGGTGATGATGATCCCGATGAAGTCCAGCTTGATGGTGGTGTTGATGGCGACGATATCCCCTCTCCGGGAAGGAATTCCCCTGGCAGAAATCTGTCTGCCGGAGAGATCTTTCACTCTGAGTGTTTTCCACCCCGCAGAGGCGGAGGAATCTTTCTGTGGTCTTTCCTCGAGTCTTAGGCTTTCGGGAGGTTGATATACGCCAGAGGGGAGAGGCTGGAGTGGGCCAGGGTGGCCACACCACCTCCAGGCACGGCCTAGGCTGTGGGCCCCCTATGGCCCACCTCCACTCCATCTTCTGGCATCCTTAGTCTTCTGGAAAAATAGGATTTTCCATATATTTTCCCGGATTTTTTGATCTTCGCGAATTTTGCCTCCAAACAACACCTTTTCCATCAGAATCCTGACTGCAGCGGTCCATGCTCCAAAAGTCATCAACCATGCAAAAATAGATGAAATAACATAAGTATCACCTCTCAATACGAAATATATCAATGAATAATAGTGAATTGAGACATAGAATAGTGATGCAAAATGGACGTATCAACTCCCCCCAAGCTTAGACTTTGCTTGTCCCCAGCAAAACTGAGCTCAATAAACATGGCCTCAAGTTTATGGAGTGAAGAGTCTATAAAAGAATACGGACAAGAAGCATCACATTCATCAAATACATAGATCATAATAGAAGACAACTCACTATTATATAACTCAACTTGCAGTGAGTAAAGGAAACACAATAAAGATACATAAAGTGAATCATAATTGGTAATGGCAAACTTAGATCTTGGTCGAAGAATAGTTGACAATTTGCTAGAGTTCAAATAACTGGTTTTTCAATGAAAGCTTTCAAAGTAGTAAACATCAAGATAAGAGCAATGTGCAAAATAAGGAACATAAGACATGATTGCATAAATCATCATATGAATGAATGAAACATAACAACTCAAAATACTTGCTGAGATAGAAGGGAGTAGGTTTACTGACTCAACTACAAAGTAAAAGAAAGGCCCTTCAAAGAGGGAAGCAGGGATTGCAAGTCTCATAAAGAGCTCCCAAAAATTATGATACTTACTAGCTTTCAGCTCTCATTGCCCCTATCATAGGCATCTTTAGGTGATTAAGGTTAAAGTGATAAAAAATGAGGATATGCATTGACAAGTTGTAAGTTGAGAATCTCATGTCCCTTGAATACGAGGGCCGCTCCTCATGCTACTCAAGTTTAATCACCGGTAAGTTCTTGTCATCGTAAGCATATGTGTATCATTGAGAACCACCAACAGGGTACCCCTTGCCCGGTGATACGGAAGAATCCGCATATCAAAATAACAAGGCAAGCAGACAACAAGCATCTCGGCAATCTTCTTATTTACCATGGGAATATGGTGCTTTTTTCTCTCTTTCCTCTTTTCATAATATCTCTTTTTTTTCTTTTCTCTTTTTTTTCTCGATCTCTTTTTTTTATAAGAAGAATGCTTCATAGATACTCGTTATGGTTACGCTGCAGGTTTCCACCATGTCAGCATGGATTAGACCAGCGGCCCAGGCGTTTCTCTAACACACATGCATAACTCCATGGACATACAACTCCCCTTTCATTTCACACCAACGACATCCATAGACAAAAGAACATGATATCAACTTGGTACAAAGTACCAGTGCAATGTTGAAAGCGTTCCCCATGACAGCATGGTTCTGCTAATTCACAACTTACAAAGCGCAAACATATACACAACATAGGTGAGCACAATGGTTCAAGTTTATTAAGTGCAAGAAAGTAAAGTGTGCCATCAAGTTCGTGAGAGATTTAATCACTAATTTTCACATAACAAGTTTAATTTGGGAGGTAGATAAAACAAGAATTTACTTGGAATAGCAATAATGCTACTAGGTAGGTATGGTGGACACAAATGGCAAAGGTTTTGGTTTAAAGGAGGTGGATGCACGAGAAGAATACCCTCTCTGTACAGGTTTTTGGCTAGCAAGGCTGGGTAGCAAGTATAAGAGTTGAAGGAAACAAACAAACATACAAGTGATAAAGACAAACATGCAATCTTCCTTGGAAGCACAAAAGATCTTAACTAGAGAATACTAGACTTATGAGCACATCAAGAAAGAAAGATGATGAAATTATTTTTCTTTAGAGTACTTCTATCTTTTTCTTTTCAACTCTCAAAAAGGTGTTGCTACTGACCGAGCCAGGTTTGCCAAAACCAACTAAATTAACTCAATGATCCCAAAGTGATACCAATACTAACAACAAGATCAATCATATAACCATGAATTGAAAACTAACATAAGCTATGCAAAAGAGTGGATGATAGAACTTCTCATTAATATTCCATAACGGCAACTCACACCAAGGGATACACATCTAACGAGAGAGGGGACACTTCCATAATGGAAACCATACTACATAATAACTCCTCTATTCATGATATGACTCTACTAAAAAGGTAAAAAGATAGGAGATAGTGATGTGATACCGCGGCACTCCCCCAAGCTTGGAACAAACCAAGGGGATGCCAAACCTGATGACGAATTACTCCTTTGGTGATGGTGGTAATATTTTCTTAGTTGACGTGAGGTAATCTTCCAGCATCTTGCGAAGCCTATTATTCTCCCATTGAAGCATGTCCACCTTTCTCTACAAGTCCCGGTACTTATCGCAGAACTCCTTAGTGACTCGTAGTGCTTCTGTTGATGCAGGGCAAGTAACAAAAGGTACCAGCCTCTGCTTGGGGTCTTGGAGGTCTTCCTCCATGGGCTCCTTCCCTTTATCCTTGGCAGACACCATTGTGCTTCTAAACTTTCAAAGAGTATGTCCTGGCAGAAACAGATCAAAACGAAAACACGAAAAATTTATATACGGACCTCGGAGATCCGGGGGTTATATATTCTGAAGTTTCATAACAAAGGAAAGGTCGGGAGAAAAGCAGTGGAGGGAGTCTGGGTGGCCTCACCACCTGGTGGCGCGGCCAGGGGTGGGCCTGCGCCATGGGGTGGTGTGGGCCACCCCAGCTCCGATTCCGTCCCTTTTTGCTTCGTAACTTTCCTTATTGACTAAAAACTGCAAAAATATAGTTGGATTGTATATTCGCGGAACTTTTCTTACCAGAATTGTTACCTATTTGAAAACAGACTCTGCAGGTCTCTGAATTTGGTATCTAGTAGATTCTTCCGGAGTCATCACTTGAATATCATCGATATCTTCATCTTCATATGCTTATTACTTGAGTCATAAAACCCTTCTCTTCCTTATTACACCATTATCTCCACTTCCTGGAAATTTCTTTCACACAAAAGTTCACACAGTTCTTATTAGCAACATTAGTATAAGTGAAGTGATAGAACCTTCTGAGTCCAACTTCAACTGAAAACCATCAAAACATAAGCTACTGTAGCAACTCCTTCCGAAAACCCAAAAAGAATTCAAAAAGGAAATCGAATAAAGAAGCAAAATGCAAGATTGGCAAAATCTGTCAAAACAGACCAGCAGGTAAAGATCAATTTTTTCGAAAATCTTTTCTTGCTCAAATCAAAAAGTGCAAAACCATCTAAAGTTAAAGAACAACCTGGGGCAGAAGCACAAACAATTACAGCTCAATCCGACATACAGAGATCTCTCACGAATTTTTACGGTGAAGCACAAAAATCTGTTTCGGGACAGCAACTTCCCCAAATCTTACTTCTCTCTCATTAGAGGTTGATCTTGACAACAAAACGGATAAGGAGCGGTTATTACCCAAGTAATAACTTCCAAGACTCAAAGAAACAAAAACAAACTGAAAGCAAAAACAAATTGGGTTGTCTCCCAAAAAGCTCTTTCTTTATAGCCATTAAGATGGGCATGATAATTTTGAAGAAGCTCTCATAGGGATATGAATTGAAATGAAAGAGAGCATTAAGAAGAAAAAACACACACACATTTAAGTCTAGCCCACTTCCTATGCAAGGGAATTTTGTAAACAAATAAGTTATTGAAACCAGAGGCTTCTTGCATAAGAAGGCAAAACACGTGCAACATAAAAACTTTCAGCATAAAACGAGGAAGCTTGATATTATTGAGATACATAAGAACACTTTTCCCTCTCTCATAATAACTTTCAGAATCATGCATAAACTTAACAATATAGCTATCACAAGGACCATCATAGCAATGATCACTAATTCTAACAGAAAACACGGGAATACTAGCTCTCATAACACTATTTTGTGAAACAATATTAGAGGTATCCTTACAAAGGATAGGGTGTCCCTCTTTTTCATATTTAGTGACAAAGTCTTTCACACTTGCTATTATAGGTTCATCAACCATTTCTTTATCAGGTTCAACAACTTTATTCATACTTTCATTAACCATACTAGCTATCATAGAATGCTCCTTTACCTTAACTAGAAAAGGCATTTTCTCAATATAAGGTTTAGGTAAAACATGATTAGCAGTATAAACTTTAGTATTCCTTGCAGGAACACTTTTAGCAACATCTTTATAAGGTTCATGATACTTATTCTACTTCTTTTTAGGCACTTCAATGTAAGAAGCAATAGCTTGAGAGTCTAGACCATAAGCATTTTTAATACTTTGAAGGTCATCAGTTCCCATAAAAGATTCAATGCATTCATAATCATAAAATATACCTGACTTTCTACCTTTATCATTCTCCCAAGCTTCAGCATTGTCTTGAATACGGTCCAGAAGATCCCATTTAGCTTCTTCTTCCATGCGAGTGAATGATCCAGCGCAAGAAGCATCCAATAAATCTTTATCATGTAGAGGGAGCCTTGCATAAAAGTTGTTGATAATAATATTGTTGGGGAGCTCATGAATGGGACATTTGAGCATTAGTAACTTCAGTCTCCCCCAAGCTTGAGTTGTACTCTCTCCATCAAGAGGCCAAAAGTTGTATATTTGATTCCGATCTTTATGAATCTCACTAGGAGGATAAAACTTTGAATAAAAGAGAGGCACTATTTCCTCCCATTCCAGAGCTTGACCATTCTTCAGCATCTTATACCATTCCTCAGCTCTTCCTTTTAGTGATAATGAGAATAACTTCTTCTTAACTTGATCTATAGTAATTGTTGGGGTCCGCAGCATAGAAAACAAAAAAATTCCTACGATGAGAACTACACGCCAAGATCTATCTACTAGGTACAAAGCAACGGGTGGACATACATCCATCGAGAACTTACCCTCGAAGACAACGAGTTTTGTTAACGAGTAGGAACTCGTGGTTGATGTAGTCGTACACTTGCCGATCTCAAGATCGTGAGGAAGTCCGAGGAGGTCCGGCTCCAGCACGTCCTTCAGATCCAGCTCCAGCACCACCAAGTCCAGCACCGCAAAGCAGCGGTGCATCCATGATCGCACACACGTCCGATACCGCGACAACCTCCGTACCTCGCTCTAGCAAAGCAGCGCAAGCAACAACTCCTTTCAAATAAAGCCACCGGGAACATGTATCTCACTAATCCGAGACCATGGGGGAATAATACTAGAGGGAGAGAGACATCCTTCACGAGGAGGTATGAGGAAGAAGGGGTGTGAGGGGGGCCTTTTATAGGAGGAGGGGAGGGTACCCCTCCCCATGGCCGGCGCCTCAAGGGGTGACCCTTCACCTCCTCATTCATATGGTGGTAACTCCCTCCACATAAATTTGCCCCTTCACATTCTCTTTTAAAGTCTCCACTTTAAATGCATTAAATTTCTCCAAATTTAATGCTCTCTCATTTAATAAAACTCTTTTATTATTTTTATTTAGAATTTTGTTAATTACTTTAATTAACAAACATTCACATAAAACCCCCTGCAACATTTCAATATTACATGCAGAACCAATTTCAGCAATTTCACCCGAAACAGTTTTGGTGTCTATTGAAATAATTCTAGCGCTTTCTTAAATCTTTATCTGAAACATATTTGCTCCAAATGGTGTCGGTATCCCTTAAGTGTGTCACCCTACGGTTCACGAATAATGCAGACATGATCGAGACCCTTCTCAGATCAATAATCAGAAGCGAGACCTGGAGATCCATACTGACTCCTACACATTCAACGATGACTTCTGTGATCGTGAGAACCTTTAACGCTAGTAACTAAATCCCTTTGTCTCGTGATATATTATATGTCCGAGATTCGATCATCGGTATCTCCATACCTAGTTTGATCTCGTTACTGACATGCACTCTTTTCTTGTTCCCGTCATATAACATTCTAGTGATCACATCACTTGCTTGCAAGCTACCTTAATGTGATATCACCGAGAGGGCCCAGAGTATATCTATCCGTCATCGGGATTGACAAATTCCACTCTTGATCCATGAGCCTCAACATAACACCTTCGTAGCACTAAACCCATCTTTATAGTCACCCTGTTACGGTGTGACGTTTGATGTTATCAAGATACTCTTCCGGTGTTAGCAATTAACATGATCTCATGGTCTAAGGACAAAGATTACTTCGTATGATGTTATAGCAATATAAACATAATGACTTTGATCGTAATGCTATACTTCGGATGAATGTTCATCACATCATTCCACCAATGTTGTGACCTTGTTATTAACAACATCCAATGTCTAAGATCAGGAAACCTTGATCATCTTGTTAATCAACAAGCTAGTCTATAAGAGAGGCATAACTAGGAACCCTTTTTGTTTATTAAACACACATGTATTGATGTTTCCGATCAATACAATTATAGCATGCAAAATAAACATTTATCATAAATATAGAATAAGATAATAACCACTTTATTATTGCCTCTCGGGCATATTCCCTTCAGTCTCCCACTTGCACTAGAGTCAATAATCTAGTTTGAAAAACTTTGCGTATTGAACACCTATGGCTTTCTGGTGTTGCATATACGCGATTGCTAGTGGTTAACATAATCTCCGGATCTGACAGTTTCAGGTCCATGTGTATTCGCATGTCTTTGCTTCTCTACGCATCACTCATTCTCAAATGAGATGGCATTGTATAAATTTGGTCCTCTGGTGAGACCTTTAGTTTGTTCGGGTTAAAATATGTTGATATTATTGTCACACTATATATCTTTATAGTATTAGCCCACTTTTAACCACACCTAGTTTGATAACAAACTACTTAACACAAATGCCCTCCTATGCTCCTACTATAGCAGTCATATACTTAGCCCTTTTGTTGTAGTATCCGTCACAATGTCTCAACTTTGGAACTCATCCAAATCCACCATGGAACATCCTTTCCATTACATTGTGCCACCCATAGTATAAACTGAGATAAATTTAATTTTTATTTGTGACAAAACTAGTATCAATGTAACACTTTACAATGAACTACCTTTAACTATTTGTCACTTATACATGATATATTCTTAGTTCTTCCAAAGCTCATAAGAATATCTTTACTATTGTCCAATGATCATCTTATGAATCATCCTGGTATGTGATCATAACACTTAGAACATAGGACATTTTGGATATATACATATCATGGTATATTCGATCAAAATCTTCATGTGATTTTACTCACCAAGTGTTGAAACACTTGAATTTTGATACAATCCTTTCCATGCAGCAAGAAACTTTCTTGTTGTTTCCATATTGAACCCTTTCAATATCTCATATATGTATGTTTGGCACAACCATATTAGCGCCTTAATCTATCCATATAGATATTGATGCCAAATATTCTGGGTTTGCCCAAGTCTTTCATCGAAATCTTATTTTAATGAAATTCTTAACTTGTGTCAATACAAGATACATCATTTCCAATCAACAATATGTCCTCTACATAATGTATTAGAAATATGTCTCAGCGCTCTCACTTAATTTCTTGCAAATGCAAGCATCTTCATCATCTCCGATGAATTGAAACTCTTTTAACAGTTTCATCATGGTGAAGATTCCAACTCCGCTATGCTTACTTCAACTATTGAAGTTTGCATGCCCTTTTTAGCACTCTTTGAATTAACAAAACCCTTCGGACCGTGTCTTGTACACGTCCTAGGTAACCATTCTTTTAGAAGAACATTGTTTTGTTTGTTCAACTACCATACATCAAATTATATGTAGTGGTTGCTACATTTAATCCGTCAAGACTAAATATCGCTATGAAAGATCAAATCTTGTCATAGTCAACTCCTTGAACATTGACGTAAACTTCTTTTCGACATGTCGACTATTTCATAGATGTTAAAAATCCATGTCTATTTCTTTATAGATCCAAAACACGACCGATAGGATTCACGCCTTTCCGAAGGGTCTTCCAAGTTCAGAAACTTGATTTCTCGTGTATGGATACTATCACGGATTCTATGACTTCTAGTCATTTTATGGAGTCAGGTCCCATCATTGCTTCTTTGCATGTAGTCGGTTCATCATTGTCAAAACAATAACGACTTGCTTATCAAATCACACTATTTGATTCTTACCGACCCACATGGTTCAATAGGAACTCTAATCTCCGAGATCACACCCTTTGTAATCACGGGAGCCATGAGCATTGTGCCTGCCGCCGGGACACTTTTCGGCGTTGCGCTACTTAGCACATATAGCTAAGGTTCAACAACCTTATCAAAGTTCTATTGTCCTCCCACTTAACTTTTCACGAGAAATTCCTTCTCAAGAAACTTGACATTCCAAGTAACAAACTCTTTTGTCCTTGGTGTTATGGAGAAATTCCCAAAAAATTCTTTGGGATAACCTACAAAGACGTGCTTATCCGACTTTGGTTGTAAACATTTTACTTATGCATAGCATACCAAAATTTAAGAAAAGACAATTCGGGTTTTATCCCAAACCATAACTTATATGGTGTCATTTCAACGGATCATGATGGTGCTCTTTTCAGTGTAAAAGCGGTAGTCTCTAAAGCTTTAATCCTTAAAACATAATGGCAGTTTTATAAATGACACCTTTGATCTTACCACGTCAAACATGGTTTGATTTCATCTCTCGAATATGCCATAATCCTATGGTTTATCGGGAAACACAAATCATGGAACAATTCCTCAAATCTTAGGTGTTTTTGCTAAACACGTAACTCAAATATCTTCCTTTATGATCGAATCATAAACTCTTTATTTTCTTGTTACAATGATTTTCCACTTCATCTTGAAAGTCTTTGAACAATTTTCAAATGTTTCATCCTTCTTCCTTATTAAGTAAATATATAGATATATTCACTTAAATTTCTGGAGAAAGCCTATGAAGCAAAAAGATCCATCACATATGGCTACACATAATGGACTATGCACATCAGCATGTACAATTTCCAATAACCTAGTCATCCGTTCCTCTTTGGCCTATGAACGGAGTTTCAATTATCTCGAGGAAAGTTTCACAAGCGTCAATTGATCAAAATCAAAGACTCCAAAAATCCATCAACATGGATTTTATTCATGTTTTCTTTCCAATATAATTTAAACAGCGATGTCACTTCATAAGTGATCTTTCAATCATTTGTCTTGCGACATTTTAGCAATAGTGTTTATGGATGTGATTTTTCCAACTAGACATGTAAAAGTTCATCCATCCTTTATGGAATACGGTAATTATTTGAACAACCATTGTTATCGTAATCCTGGAACAAAATAACTATTATTAAAACAAATCTTGAAGGCTAGGTTTGACCACAACAAAAAACACAATAACACTTTATTTGTTTTCGATGAACATCATCACTTATTCTCTTGCTAGTTACTTAGGCAATTGTAGTTCATGAATTGTGTTGTCCTGTATGACACTTCATACCAACCAATTCGTTATCCAATACCGGTATCCAATACCTCAGAACCACATTGTTTAACAAGCAAGGAATACAGCCATAACATGTATATCTTCTATATACCTAAGTTGGACATCTCCAACTTTTTCTTTTCTGCCAAATATTTTATAGATTCTCTTTCGGCAATTCCTTTTCCTTTTAAAAGAATCTATCAACATCAATAGTGGTGTCATTCACATGACTCATAGTACAAAGCGTAATATAGTCAAATACTAATACCTTAGGACTTGCACTTTGAAGTGGATCACCATCATCAAATGTTTGGTATTCTTTCAAAAATCCATTCTTTAGTAATCTATTAGTGTAGTAAACATTTTACTTACATCTTCTATTCATCCTTATCATGATAACTTTCATGATCAAGCTACTATAGCCTATGAGGAAGAATGACGAGTATAATTTTAGTTCCCAAAAACCTTTTTGGGAGATCTGGATGCCTAGCATATCCATCCTTCACAAATTCTCATACAATATGAGAACATGTATTTTGCTAAATTATACTCTATCATAATGCAACCAAAAACATTGTTTCAGATATCACAATATCTTTCACACATGATGGTTTCTGAAACAATTTCCAGCTCCTATATAATCTTGATATTAAAACAACTTTTGAATATCAATAATCATGGTGGCAAACATGATACTTTAGATACTAACATTGGAATTCTTACTCTTGATTTAATACTACTTATTAAACTTTATGGAGTAAATAGAGTTTGCTGAAAGTTTGCAATAGGACTTATAAACTTTAAATTGACATTCAAAACAATACGATACCAGTTCATAAAGTAAATATCCAGAATTATATAGTTCTATTATCTCAATTAAAACTAAGCGTAAGGTAGTGAACATACGCCAATGACTACAACAAATTATGCAAATTCACTTCGATTTAGTTTATGACAAATTTAGTTCGACTAATCCAAATTAGAAATGAACTCCCACTCAAAAACGACATCCCTCGTGCCTTTTTGGTGATTACATGAATCAAATCCACTACACCAAGTCTGATCATCACGTGAGTTAGTGTAGCTTCAAAGGCGAGCATCAATATGGGCATCATATCAACTATATGACTCATGCTTAACCTTTCGGTCTGTGTTCCGAGGCCATGTCTGTACATGCTAGGCTCGCTAAGTAAGAACCTTAGTACTCGCGTGTGTAAAACTGTCTTACACCCGTTGTATGAAAGCGTAGAGTCGAGTACACCCGATCATCACGTGATGTCTCGAAACACGATCCATAGAATGGTGCATACTCAAGGAAGAACACATTTTATCTTGATATCTAAATGAGGGATCATCTTACAATGCTACCAAAAGCGCCAAACTAGCAGTATAAGATGCTAACATCTAATGTGTAAAGTGAGATAATATGGTCCATGCATTTGATCTCTATCATTTGCATCGTGGTATGATATTTATCATTCCTTTGGGTGTAAGGCCAAGGTCTATGGAACTTACACGTTGAATGTGTTGTAAGAGTATCTATCATACATCTACTTACAACAATACCATATCAATACACTAGCCCAGCAACGATCTAAACTAGACGCCTCTAATTTATCAATTGCTAGTTTTACGTGGCTTAGGGATTTCGGAGATAGAACTATTCTCACCTACGAACATGAACCATAACGAGGGTAACCAAGTTATTAGAAACTCGTTGTAAATCAGATATTGACTATAGTAGGAGAGACAGACACCCGCCAGCCACTTATGCAAAGAAAGTTGCATGTCAGTCGTGGAACCGGTCTCATGTACGATGAAATGTAAGGTTGGTCCGGGCCGCTTCATCCCACTATGCCACCAATATCCAAAATACATGAAAGAAGCAATAACATGATCATCATCGCCCACATATAAACATATGTGTACTACCCGTACAAAGCACCTACGCATAGATCAGGCTCTGATACCACTGTTGGGGTCCACAGCATAGAAAACAAAAAAATTCCTACGATGAGAACTACACGCCAAGATCTATCTACTAGGTACAAAGCAACGGGTGGACATACATCCATCAAGAACTTACCCTCAAAGAGAACGAGTTTTGTTAACGAGTAGGAACTCGTGGTTGATGTAGTCGTACACTTGCCAATCTCAAGATCGTGAGGAAGTCCGAGCAGGTCCGGCTCCAGCACGTCCTTCAGATCCAGCTCCAGCACCACCAAGTCCAGCACCGCAAAGCAGCGGTGCATCCGTGATCGCACACACGTTCGGTAACCCGACAACCTCTGTCCCTCGCTCCAGCAAAGCAGCGGAAGCAGCAACTCCTTTCAGATAAAGCCACCGGGAACATGTATCTCGCTAATCCGAGACCATGGGGGAATAATACTAGAGGGGGAGAGAGATCCTTCACGAGGAGGTGTGAGGAAGAAGGGGTGTGAGGGGGGCCTTTTATAGGAGGAGGGGACGTTACCCCTCCCCATGGCCGGCACCTCAAGGGGTGACCCTTCACCTCCTCATTCATGTGGTGGTAACTCCCTCCACATAAATTTGCCCCTTCACATTCTCTTTTAAAGCCTCCACTTTAAATGCATTAAATCTCTCCAAATTTAATGCTCTCTCATTTAATAAATATATTTTATTATTTTTATTCAGAATTTTGTTAATTACTTTAATTAACAAACATTCACATAAAACCCCCTGCAACATTTCAATATTACATGCAGAACAAATTTCACCCGAAACAGTTTCGGTGTCTATTGAAATAATTCCAGCGCTTTCTTAAATCTTTATCTGAAACATATTTGCTCCAAATGGTGTCGGTATCCCTTAAGTGTGTCACCCTACGGTTCGCGAATAATGCAGACATGATCGAGACCCTTCTCAGATCAATAATCAGAAGCAGGACCTGGAGACCCATACTGACTCCTACACATTCAACAATGACTTCTGTGATCGTGAGAACCTTTAACGCTAGTAACTAAATCCCTTTTTCTCGCGATATATTACATGTCCGAGATTCGATCATCGGCATCTCCATACCTAGTTTGATCTCGTTACCGACATGCACTCTTTTCTTGTTCCCGTGATATAACATTCTAGTGATCACATCAGTTGCTTGCAAGCTACCTTAATGTGATATCACCGAGAGGGCCCAGAGTATATCTATCCGTCATCGGGATTGAGAAATTCCAGTCTTGATCCATGAGCCTCAACATAACACCTTTGTAGCACTGAACCCATCTTTATAGTCACCCTATTACGGTGTGACGTTTGATGTTATCAAGATACTATTCCGGTGTTAGCAATTAACATGATCTCATGGTCTAAGGACAAAGATTACTTCATATGATGTTATAGAAATATAAACATAATGACTTCGATCGTAATGCTATACTTCAGATGAATGTTCATCACATCATTCCACCAATGTTGTGACCTTGTTATTAACAACATCCAATGTCTATGATCAGGAAACCTTGATCATCTTGTTAATCAACAAGCTAGTCTATAAGAGAGGCATAACTAGGAACCCTTTTTGTTTATTAAACACACATGTATTGATGTTTCCGATCAATAAAATTATAGCATGCAAAATAAACATTTATCATAAATATGGAATAAGATAATAACCACTTTATTATTGCCTCTCGGGCATATTCCCTTCAGTAATACATGCACACTTGAACAACCCGCATAATTCGTGTATAAAGAGTAAATGATCACCGGGATGGACAGTTCCATCCCCAACATAGTAGTTATCCATAACACGATCAATAATTCTTGTAGGTATTTTGAAAACATCTTTCTCAGCAGGTGGTGGCTTATCTACTACCTTAGCAGTGGTAGTAGCATTACCAAATAAGAAACTCAGCGAATTATCCATAACGAAAATAAAGCAACTAACAGTAGTAAACAATACTCACAGTGAAGTTTCCTTTACCTGTTCCACTCTCCAATAGTGCTTCACTACCCGGCAACGGTGCCAGAAAATAGTCTTGATGACCCACAAGTATAGGGGGTGTATCGCAGTATTTTCGATAAGTAAGAGTGTCGAACCCAACGAGGAGCAGAAGGTGCTGGCTAGTGGTATGGATCAGGAATTCTCTGCAAATACTTAGCAAACGGATTTTTAGGGGTTTTTGATAAAGCAAGTAAACAAAGTATGAGTAAATAAAAGACAGTAGGAATAAATACAGCAAGTGGCCCAATCCCTTATGCAGCAAAGGACAAGCTGGTTGTATTTCTATAGATGACCAAACGTTCTCGAGGACACATGGGAGGACTGTCAAGTGCTTTCGCTTCATATAGTTGATTAATCTTCTTTAGCTTGCTAAGTGTTGTGTGGGTGAACCTGTGCTAATGTACCGCCCCATCCAAGACTAATACATACTTGTGATTATACCCCTTGCAAACATCCATAAGTACAAGAAGTAATTAAGGTAGAAACCTAACCACAGCTTTAAACTCTAAGACCCTTACGTCCCTTGTGCAATGGTTTCCTAACGGGGGTTCAGGTTTCTGTCACTCCGGCAACCCCTACGATTAGTAGCCAAATACACAATGCATTCCCCTAGGCCCATATAGGTGAAGTGTCATGTAGTGGAGGTTCACATGACACCACTAGAAGAAGTACACCACAACTTAAATATCAAACTATTGAATCTTTCTCAACACAACTCCACTACTAACAACAAGACTTCTCCCATGTCCTCAAGAACAAGACAAACTACTCACAAGACATCATATGGATCATGATCAGAGATGGAATAATGATGTATAACAATCTGAACATAAACAATAATTCAATGGTTCACTCAATAGCATCAACTACAAGGAGTAATCAACACCGGGAAAGTTTCCCCTATGAACTATAGCAAGATTCAACCAATTGTTACAGCAAAATGGAGATGGTGATGAGGGTGCTGATGGTGATGATGATCCCGATGAAGTCTAGCTTGATGGTGGTGTTGATGGCGATGATCTCCCCTCTCTGGGAAGGAATTCCCCGGTAAATCATGTCGGGAGAGATCTTTCTCTCGGTGTTTTCCGCCATGAGGCGTGAAATCTTCGTGGTCACTCCCAGTCTTAGGGTTTGAGAGGTTGATATCGCCCGGAGGAGGCTGGAGTGGGCCAGGGTGGCCACACCACCTCGAGGCGCGGCCTAGGCCTGCCCGCGCCATGGGGTGGTGTGGGCCCCTGTGGCCCACCTCCACTCCATCTTCTAGCATCGTTAGTCTTCTGGAAAAATAGGATTTTCCATATATTTTCCCGAATTTTCTGATCTTCGCGAATTTGCCTCCAAACAACACCTTTTCCATCAGAATCCTGACTGCAGCGGTCCATGCTCCAAAAGTCATCAACCATGCAAAAATAGATGAAATAACATAAGTATCACCTCTCAATACGAAATATATCAATGAATAATAGTGAATTAAGACATAGAATAGTGATGCAAAATGGACGTATCAACAAGCTATTAAAGAGAATAAAGAAGCATCTACTTTAGGCGAGGGGCATATTCGCAGAATAAGCTGCCACATGTGCCCTAGAATTGTAACCCGGGCTCCCCTATATAAGGAGCACCGGGGCCTCCATAGAGGGGGATCGATCATTTTCTCGGTCTAAGGTAGAACTCTAGAGCTAGTTTGTAGGGGGTAAGAGACATAGTCTCCTTCCTACCAAGAGCTAGAAGAGCGTTTGTAAACACGATTGACAGAGAGAATACAAGAACATCTGTGCATGGAATCACCACGTTCTCCCTCCCTGGATTCCCCTAGCACTCATTGGCCCCATCTTTAGCCTATCCATGGCATCTTTCGTGCCACCACCACGACAGGTTTACTCCAATGTTCATGGACATAGCTTTGTTAGTCCCCTCTTATCCCCCTTGGCCAAATGAATGATGATCTGGTGTGACATGTCACTTAACACCTTCAATACCACCACAACATGTCCAACGGTAGTTACCACTAATGTCCCAAAGGAAAATGTTATGTGGTCGGCATTCAGATAACATCTGGAGAGTGAACTAATACAAACTCATAAACAAGGTTATAGATCATCTTTATTTCAACTCATAATAATGCTAGCGTTTCTCGATCTCCTCAAGAACAAGGAAAACTACTCACACATGGAGGCAATCAACATCATCATAATAGTATGGATGGAATACATATGAATACTTGAAAATATGTGCAAAACCACAATAGGGTTTGGTAAATACAAAAAGATGAATGTAAACGAGATGTAGAGGATGGGTATGATGGTGGAGTTGTAGAAATTGATGATGAGGATGATACCTAGGCCCTCAAGGATCTTTGTAGCCTTAGGATCAAATACAAGGTGAGGTTTTGCGAACTCTCGTGTCTCTAAATGTCGGATATTAGATTCATATGCACGGGGTGAAAGTATTTGACGAGGCGACTCTGACAACACATGGTATGGGCGGGCGGTACGACGGGTCCCTCCGTACCGGTGCTCATTAAAGCTTCTAGACGCCTCCTACAAATTGTATTCACTTTAGCTTTTCTCCTAGGTGTGTGTGTGTGTGTCATTGTATGAAAGGCTTTAATGGCCATCAATTAGCAGATTTGTACACAAAATTGATAGATTTAATTATATTGTCCATCAACACCTTTGATTTTAGGATTCTATTGAAAACAAGCATCAAAGGTGCACGAACCCAATAAAATACCAAAATATTATCACTTGTTATTTAAATATGCTACAAAAATGCACACATTAGGAAACAAGTACACATATTACAGAGATTGTAGGTTATACCCTAAGGTTTCCTGCCGGGCGGCTTATATAGGGGCTAGGCCATGGTTACAAGGCAAATCCTGGTCGGACTGGTTCAGAGTTCTAGACTAATTCATATATGTCTTGATCTCCAAGTCTATAGTGTTTACGCAACACCGGGGATTTTCTCAGATGCAACTTATCCCAACCGACGGCTTACAAGAGATATATATAACGGTGGAAACCTAGGTCATCAACGATCTATACCGGTCCAAGCCTACCTGAGATGAGGCGTGTAGAACAAGGCCGTCATCGGGAGGCTTGGGACAAATACATCTTGTATGCTAGTTGTCGTCAGACTGAAGACATGTACGCGAAAGGGGTGTGAGGTGACAGTATTCCGGGACGGTGAGCACACAAGATTTACCTAGGTTCGAATCCGCTGGCTTTGGACGGATCCTACTCCTGCTAGCAATCTGGTAATACGGCAGAGCCAGAAGTATAGATTACAAGAGAGGTTTTCCTGTGAGATTTGAGATTGTAGATTGTGGGTGCCCTAAAGGCTGGTCCCTAGGATGGCTTATATAGATATCCGTCCTAGGGTTTACAGGAGAGACCTATCCGGCTACGACTAAGAGTCGGTTACAAAGTACATCTTGGACTAAAAGTAACTAAGCAGGCCTAAGTCGGTAAGTCTTCTAGGCCTTCTCGTAGCCGGATGGAGCTTTGTCTTCTCTCCCTAACTGGAGCAAAGCTCTAACTCGAAGTGGGCCACCCTGGTCAGTGAGTCACAGTAGGTATACTTGGAAAGTATATCCCCAACAGTAGCCCCCAGAAGCCTCCAAGATACAGAGTTAGATTTCATCGTCTAGCTTGATCTATCTTCAGCCTGCAGAATCTTGAAGGGTTCCTGAAAGTCAATACAAAAGTAGGATCCGAGTCTCAAATTGAGTCGAACCTGTGAATATGTCATTTAGTTTTCCAACTTGAAATTCAAACTAAGCCGAAACTTGGTCCCTGACAGACATTCCTGACAGTGTGACCGTTGGGGGGGTCCATTTATCACGGAACCGAGGCACCGTTTAATGCGCATGCAGAGATCGAGGAGTCATAATCTTCTCGAGGAGGTTACCCAGCTCCTTCCACGATGCGTGGCACATTCACTATTCGTTTCACATGAACCTTGGGGCAAGCGAGGCATGTAAGGGATTTAGATCTCCTTACTTTCTCTCACCAGCGCCACTGCCTTCTTCTTCCTCCCAACGACACCACTCCCTTGCTCCCCTTTTCCTTCTCACAAATCGCACAACACCGCCGATCCAAGGTCATCACTACCACCAAAATGGCTGATGTGTCTTTATTTGGCATGGCGGTGATCATTGCAGCGACAAAGAAGGAAAATTTCTGCGGAGTGTGGATCTCATGCATCCTTGATGATGAGAAACTGCGCGTCATTGAGAAGGAAGGTCCCCTCTATGCCAACGACTGGCAGAGAGGTTTCAACGAGATCATCCCCACTCCTCGTGCCGACGAGAGGGTTCACTTTGGTACTCACCTTGACAGAGGTTTGAGCTTTCCCCCCTCAGAGTTCTTCTCTAAGGTCATATATTACTATGGAGTTCAACTCCACAACTTCCCCCCAAACACGATCCTAGAACTTAGCGCTTACGCTTCCTTGTGTGAGGGTTATCTCGGAATAAAGCCGAGTCTTATCTTGTTCTGCTACTATTTCGGTACCCGGAGAAATTGCATCACTTCCGGTAATCCCTACATTACCAGGACTCTTAGCCTGACTCTTAGGAGAGACCGAGTCCACCCCAAGATTAAAGCTCGCGAGTCGGTCAACAAATGGCCGTCCATGTTCTATTACCATACGGACAAACTGGCTCCCGGCAAAGAATCTGGTTTGCCAGCTTTAGTCGATGGTGCCGCCATGCCCCAAGAGTCCTAGGATGCAGATGCTCCGGCTCTTTCTGATGATATGATTCTTGCCAAGAGACGGATTGAATATCTAATGAAGCACAAGGGTCTGAAGGGATCCAACTTGATCCACTGCTGGCTAGCACATCGGATTTAGCCCCTCCAGTACCATGGTGATGGCTTATGCACACATTAACCAAGAGCAAAAAGGACAGCCTTAAGATCAGCTGGCTCTCAATCCCGGACAAAGAATATGAGTCCCAGATTAAATGGTTGATCAAGGAGCGAGTTGAGAGGAAAATTACAGATCTCTCTCTAGATATGTATACTGCTGATAAACCTTTAACACCAGTAAGTTTTCCGGCTGTTCCTTCATACGCAATTACTTGCACATCTATACTCACCTTGCTGACTCCCCGAGTCGGAGCTTGCTCCTCTCGAGGGATATCCGCCTGAGGATCCGGTTCCTCGGGGGGATGAAGATCTTGAACTACTGCCGGAGGCGCTTACCCGAAAGTGCAAAGCTCCGATTGTCTCCGTGGGCACTCAAAAAGTGCCTGTTGTAAAGAGGTAAACTTATTCACAAGGTTTCGAGTATCAATTTGTATTTTCTCTGAATTGCAACGATCTTACTCTATTACCATCCAGGGGTAAAACGATTGCCAAGGGTAAGGCAAAAGGAAAAGCGAGGAAGACTCTGCGCCAGCAGAAGTTGACTCTGGCCTCACCTATCGTCCTGCCTCCGACTCCTACCCAAAATCCATCATCAGCACCGGAGGGTACTTCCTCTCCGTGCGTTGAAGATGTTCCAGCTCATTCTCTAGAGCCAGCGAAGCTTGGTTCACAAACCGACGTCACCGTAGGTGACTCGGGACTTGATAAGGGTGAACCCTCAAGGGGTAATGATCCCCTAGCTGATATCTTCACGAACAACCTTCTGCAAAATCTGGGTATTACCAAGCTTCGCCTTACTCGGAAGAGCATAGAAGAATATAGGGGTCCCGTGCATGAAAACAATAATTCTACCCTACACACCTGAACCCCTGATGCTGCCAGGACCTATCTATTAGTAATATAGTAACAGGAGGGGCTTTTCACGAACTTACCCTTGAAGACCGAAAAGCATTGTCAACGCTCAGAAGAGCGTGGTTGATGTAGACGAACCGAAGCCGACCTCAAGGTCGTGATGAAGTCCTAGCGCTCCTGTGGCTCCAACGACTTGAATGCCTCAAGTGTGACACCTCGCGGGGAGTTACACACGTCCGGTGCCTGATAATGACTCCCGCTTCCCCGATCCAGCATCAGTTGCGAAAGTAGAGCTCCTGGATTCGAATCCCGCAGTGCGACGGCGCTCTGCGGTGAAGATGTCTCTCGTTCGTGCAGTCCGAACTTGGGACCATGGTCACGAGAGAGAGAGAGAGAGAGAATATCAGTTGGAGGTCTTCCCAAAAGTGAGAAGACCTTTATTGAATATTGTGGGTGTTTATCTAGCCAAATACCCCCACTATATATAGGGGGAGGGGAGGTACTACCTCCCTCAAATTCTCGGGGTGGGACAAAAGGAGAGAAGAGGGAGGGGCAGCCGCCGGCCGGCCCTAGTGGGCCCCATGTGGGGGGGGGGGGCTTGTCCCAGCCGGCCACCCCCTTTGCCTCTTCTCCCTCTCTCCTTTCCCTAATGGGCCCTCTTCCCTCCGAAATTGGCCCATTAAGCCTTTGACCATTTAAATTGATTTTCTCTTTTATTAAATAATTATGAATAAATGATTAAATCAATATTTAACATTCATTCACATATTATTCAACCTCCATCGCTATGGAACACCTTCCACCTCCACTCCGGACATCCTTCGGACTTACCGAAACCCTTCCGGTTTTCTCTCTACTATTCTTCGGTGATTCTTCTGATCCTATAAATACTCCCTAAGCATCATCAAACCCTTAAGCGTGATACCTGATGTGCTCGTCGTTCGACGTAGAGCTCGTTGGGAACCCCAAGAGGAAGGTATGATGAGCATAGCAGTAAGTTTTCCCTCAGTTATGAAACCAAGGTTTAATCGAACCAGTAGGAGCAAGGAAACACCCCAAAGGTGTTACTAGCTGAGCTTTGGCAGGGCGCACTACCGGTGCTAGTAGCAACATGGATACCTGCACAACACAACCACAGAACCTTGTCCCCAACTTGCGATGAGGTTGTCAATCTCATCGTGTTTTGCGGAAAACAAAGGATTAAACGTATCGAATGGAAAGAAGTAAAAGTTTGCAAAAAGTAAACACAAAGCAGAAAACAGTTGTAGATTGTATGTAAAGAGAAAGGACCGGGATCCATAGTTCACTAGAGGTGGCTCTCCTTAGATAGTTAACATGCTGGGTGAACAAATTACAGCGGGGCAATTAACAAACACCGAGAAAGCAATACATGCATATACTAATCATCTTGACTCCTTTGAGACTTGATTGGGCAATACAACATAATACATAGACCGCCATCCAACTGCATCTATGACTAATAATCCACCTTCAGGTTATCATCCGAACCCCCTCCAGTATTAAGTTGCAAGCAGCAGATTATTGCTTCTGAATGCGTGTAAAGTAAACAATACGATTGTTCTATGAACAAAGGATTGTTGTTTTCTCCCTAGTAGCAATAGCACATCTAGTACCTTAGAGATTTTTGTCACTTCCCCAGATTAGCAGAGGCATGAACCCACTATCGAGCATAAATACTAACTCTTGGAGTTGCTAGCATCTACTTGGCCAAGATAGCTATTAACAACGAAAAGCATGCAAGATCAAAAATAACAAAGACATGATAGAATCAATAATCAATCTGAAATAGCATTGATGACCCACAAGTATAGGGGGTGTATCGCAGTATTTTCGAGGGAAGTGAAACCCAGTTTATTGATTCGACACAAGGGGAGCCAAAGAATATTTATCAGCCTTAACAACTGAGTTATCAATTCAGCTGCACCTGGAAACAATCTTGCTCACAGCAGTTTATCAGTAGCAATAGTTTTGTAGTAGGAATAGTAAAGCAGCAGCAATAGTAAAGCAAAGACAGTAGTAACAAAAGCAGTAAACAGTGGGATTCGAGTGCGGTAGGCATAGGGATGGATGGACAGGCGTTGCATGGATAAGACAATTCACGTAGCAATCAGAACATAGGGCAATTACAGATAAATAAGATAAAGCATCCAGGTACTAGACAATCCTAGGCATGTGTTCGATAAATAGTCATAGGTGCTCGCAATGAGAACTTGCACAACATCTTTTGTCCTGCCAACCCGTTTGCAGTGGGGCCTCTAGGGAACTACTGGCAATTAAGGTGCTCCTTTTAATAGAGCACCGGAGCAAAGCATTAACACTCCATGAACACATGTGATCCTCACATCAAAGCCATTCCCTTCCGGTTATCCCGATTTCTGTCACTTCGGGGCCATAGGTTCCGGACAACAACGTGTGTATACAACTTGTAGATAAGACCAGAAACAATACTATCATAACGAATCAATAACATGTTCAGATCTGAAATCATGGCACTCGGGCCCTAGTGACAAGCATTAAGCACAACAAGTCACAACAAAATCGTAAAGCACTAATAAAAGATACTAGGCACCATGCCCTAACAATCTGTTGCCATTACATGAATGATCTCATCCAATCCCTACCATCCCCATAGCCTATAGTGGGGGATTACTCACTCATAGATGGAGGAAACATGGATGGTCGATGGAGATGATGGTGGAGATCGATGGAGATGGCTCCGGGGGCACTTCCCTGTCTCGGCAGGGTGCCGGAACAGAGATTTTCTGTCCCCCGAATCTCCCCTTCGGTGGTGGCGGCGCTGCGGAACTTTTTCTGGAAAAACGTTGAACCCCCCGGAGTTTTTAGGTCAGAAGGCTTCTTATAGGCGAAGAGGGAGACCGAGGGGTGCTTGGGGCCACCACACCATGCCCTGGTGCGGCCAGGCCCAGCCCGCTCCTGGGGGTGGTGTGGCTAGCCCCTGGCCCTCCTCCATCTCGTATTCTGGCTCCTGGATTCTTCTGGAAAAATAGGCACATTGGCTTTTGTCCCGTCCAATTCCGAGAATATTCATTTTCTGACTTTCCTGGAACCAAAAACAGCAGAAAACTGGCAGCTGGCACTGTGGCTCTTGTTAATAGGTTAGTCGAAGAAATCATATGAAAAGTACTCCAAAGTGTGGACAAAACACAAGAAAGTGGATAAAAGCAAGCATGGAACATCAAAAATTATAGATACATTTGCAATGTATCAACATCCCCAAGCTTAACTCCTGCTCGTCCCCGAGTAGGTAAGTGATAAAAAGAAAGAATAATTTTTGAGGTGACATGCACCATCAAAGACTTGATCAAAATATTTGTAAAACATTCAAAGCTGGGATCATAGTACTTCAATCATAACATGAAAGACAAAGTTCTAGCAATAAGACAAAGAGACTATTATGCAACATGAAAAGGCACAAACAAAAGATTCATGAATAACAATGCTTTGCAAGACGTTTGTTTGTTTCACATAAAGAAAACATAGCATAATAGTATTCAGCGTGTCCCTCATAGACTAGCAAATATAAATGCATAGGACACCTTCAGAGTTCATAAGAGTGACTAGATACAAATAGTTTAAAACAAGCAATATCAAGTTATGCATCAATCAACAAGTCTTGGGACAATGCACATAGAACTAAGAATTGCCACTATGCTCTCAAGAAAGTGCTCATAGAATGTGTGGATACTCAACAAGGAAATGAAAAGGTTTTGAATAGTTTGAAAGGCTTCCAAATGCTGAAAGTATGGTACTCATTAGCTTTGAGCTCTCATTGCCCCTATCATAAGCATCTTTAATGTGTTTAAGGTGAAAGTGAGGTCCAATCTGAGTTATATGCTTGACAGACTATAAACTGAAAATTCCAAGTCCCTTGAGTACGAGGGCCGCTCCTCATGCTACTCAACTTTAGTTACCGGTAAGTTCTTGTCATCCTAAGTATGTGCGTATCATTGAGAACCGCCAACGGGGTACCCCTTGCCCGATGATACGGAAGAATCCCCATATCAAAATGACAAGGCAAGCAGACAATGCGTATCTCAGCAATCTTCTTATTTACCATGGGAAAATGGTGCTTTTTTCTCTCTTTCCTCTTTTCATAAATCTCTTTTTTTTTCTTTTTCTCAATAGCTATCTCTCTCTTTTTTTATAAGAAGAATGCTTCATAGATATCATTATGGTTACGCTGCAGGTTTCCACCATGTCAGCATGGATTAGACCAGCGGCCCAGGCGTTTCTCTAACACACATACATAACTCCATGGACTTACAAGCTCCCCTTTTTTTCACAAGCGACATCCATGAGACAAAAGAGCAAGGTATCAACTGGGTATATATTTACAAGTATTGAAAGCATTCCTCGTGACAGCACGGTTCTGCTAATCCCTAGCCTATAATTAGCAAGCATATAACTTTCATGGAGAGTTCACAATGGTTCAGGTTTATTAGGTGCATGAAATAAAGTGTGCCATCAAGTTCGTGAGAGCTTTACTAACTAACTTTTTCATAACAAGCAAACATTTTATTCGGAAGAAAACAAGGCATATTGAATATGCACGGAAGTAGCAAATGATTCTAATAGGTAGGTATGGTGGACACTTTGGCAATATTTGGTTTAAGGGAGTTGGAAACATGAGTAAAATACTCAGTGGAAGTGAAGGCTAGCAAAAGTAAGGGAGCGACAAACGAGAGAGCAATAATGGCCATAATCATGCAGAGCGACAAAACATCATTGATCAAAGCATAAAGTGATACTACAAGTTGAAAACTAAAGGATCATAAAGGCCTATGGTGACTTGAGATAGTCATAACATGGTGTGAGCATGCGCCAAGTCAACCCAAATAAAGCATCAAAGGAGAATACCACTATACTTATGCTTTAATATACTAAAACAACGCATGATTCATCCAAGGCATATTAAGCAATCTCAATTGTTTATAACAAGTCATGCTACAGCAAAGAATACTAAGCATAAATCCAGAACAATATCAAGCATGGCATGACAAAGCATAGGCCACAGTCAAAAACAAACTCTCTTTACCACTTAAGCATGAACTTTCCTACTCTTTTCCAAACCAAACCAAACCAATTACAAACCAATGTATGAAAGAGGGGGTCCAACCAATTTATTCAGAAAACTAAGCAAACCAAGCAAACTAAAAATCAAAACGAAAACGAAAAAGAAGACGCTCCAAGAACAACACAACTGTGCATGAAACAATAAAAATGAAGCGTTTGGAAGAAACCTAGGATTTTTATTGATGAAGAAGGGGATGCCTTGGGCATCCACAAGATTTGATGCTTGTACTTCTTGGATATTTCTTGGGGTGACATGCGTGGAATCCCCAAGCTTGAGCTTTAGTCCATCCTTCATCTCATTACTCATTCCTTCCATACACCTGAAAATTTTCCTTCATACAAAACTTCACACAATCTTTATTAGCAACATTAGTGCACTCAAGATAAATAAGTCTTAAGGTTCAGTTCTAACATCAAATAAACTTCCACTAGAACAATAGCTACTGTAGCACTTCCTTCAAAAAGCTCAATTCCCCAAAAGAACTCAAAAAGGAAACCACAAGAAGCAAATGCAGAAAATGGCAGAAATCTGTCAAAACAGACCAGCAGGTAAAGACGATTTTTCGAAGACCTTCTGTTGCTCAAATCAAAAAGTGTTGAACTAACGAGAGTTATATAACAACCTGGGGCAGAAGCACAAACAATTACAGCTCAATCCGACATACAGAGATCTCTCAGAAATTTTTACGGTGAAGCACAAAAATCTGTTTCGGGACAGCAACTTTCCCAATCATTACTTCTCTCTCATTAGAGGTTACTCTTTGCTCAAAAAGCAAATAAAAAGGATAAGGAGCGGTTATTACAGAAGTAATAACTTCCAAGACTCATATAAAACTTTTGGGTTATCTCCCAATAAGTACTTTTCTTTAACGCCTTTAAGTTAGGCAAAAGCAAAAACTAAAAATGGATAAAATAGAAGTAAGCGGAGATAATCATGGTGGAAACATTGTTTTGTTCAATGAAATCCTTTTGTTAACAAGGTTGATCAGGTCTTGTTACTAAAACAATTTCATATGAGACAAAACTTTGTATTCCACTAATGATTATGTTACCTCAACCTTGATAGCAATGGTCCCAATCATAATAGTTTCAAATTTTTCTCTTGGTATGGGACAATATATCTCTCCAACTTGAATGCCCTCAACATGTTCAATTGAATTAAAACCATAAGTCCTTTCAATCTTCTTGGGGAAATAGATAGTATGTTCCTTGTCATTGACATTGAAGGTCACCTTCCCTTGATTACAATTAATAATAGCTCCTGCGGTATTTAAGAAAAAGGTCTCCCAAGAATAATAGACATATTATCATCTTCAGGCATAATAGTTTGAGAGGATGCTCTCATAAGAAATAAGAGTTGAAGTAAAAGAGAGCATCAAGAATCAAATTCAAAAAACATTTAAGTCTAACCCACTTCCTATGCATAGGAATCGTGTACGCAAATAAATTCGCAAAGAACAAAGTGACAGGCATAGGAAGATAAAACAAGAGTGACTTCAAAACTTTCAGCACATAGAGAGGTGTTTCAATACCAGGAAAACTTCTACCACCATATTTCCCTCTCTCAAAATAAGTTTCAGTAGCCTCATGAATAAACTCAACAATATAACTATCACATAAAGCATGCTTTTCATGATCTACAAGCACTAGAGCTTTATCATAAACATCTTCAAAATAATCCTTAGGAACATAACATTCATCCTTCTTTAGTAAGCATGGGGGACAATCAAATAATGTAAGGGATAAAGAGTTACTCTCATTAGAAGGTAGGCATGGGTAGCTAATCCATTCTTCCTCCTTTTGTTCATCACTCTCCTCCTCTTTTTCATCTAACGAGATTTCAGGTTCATCAATTTCTTCTTCCATAGGAGCCTGCAAGTCATTAGTCTCTTCCATAGGGTCCTGCAAGGCATTAGTCTCTTCCATTTGTGGAAAGCATCTATTAAAATATTCAAGGATATAGCCATTTTCATCCTTGTAATTATCAAAGCAAAATTTAAGTATACCATAAACCTCATACTTATAAGGTGAATCATCAATATTTTCAAGCAAACTAGCAAGTTCGAAAGCACCCTTCCAAGCAATAAATTCTTCAATTTGTTCCGCATCATAAAAGTCATAAATTCCTTTAGCATAGGAAGATATGGTATCAATATCATTATACTCACATTGAAAAGGGAGGTGTTTATACCTCTTTCTGCAACAAGATTCGTCACAGCAATAAGTAACATTATAAGTAGAGCACACGTTTCTAGCAATGGTATACAATCTATCAATTTGTTCCCATAAGTGTTTCCCTTTTTGTGACAAGTGGTGTTTCTTATAATAATATTTTTGATCTTCCGTGAACCCACCTTGCCAATAAGCTTCAGTTTCAAAGAAACCAACCATTGACAACAAGCATGACAAAGCAAGACAATAACAGACCAACAAAAATAACAACTAGAGTAGGAACTATTTTTTTTGTATTTTTAATAAAGAAAGAAGCAAAGTAAAAAGAAATAAACTTAGCTTGAACAATAGTGATTCCAAGTGGACTTGATAAATAAAGCTATGCTCCCCGGCAATGGCGCCAGAAAATAGTCTTGATGACCCACAAGTATAGGGGGTGTATCGCAGTATTTTCGAGGGAAGTGAAACCCAATTTATTGATTCGACACAAGGGGAGCCAAAGAATATTTATCAGCCTTAACAACTGAGTTGTCAATTCAGCTGCACCTGGAAACAATCTTACTCATAGCAGTTTATCAGTAGCAACAGTTTTGTAGTAGGAATAGTAAAGCAGCAACAGTAGTAAAGCAAAGACAGTAGTAACAAAAGCAGTAAACAGTGGGATTCGAGTGCAGTAGGCATAGGGATGGATGGACGGGCATTGCATGGACAAGACAATTCACATAGCAATCAGAACATAGGGGAATTGTAGATAAATAAGATAAAGCATCCAAGTACTAGACAATCCTAGGCATGTGTTCCATAAATAGTCATACGTGCTCGCAATGAGAACTTGCACAACATCTTTTGTCCTGCCAGCCCGTTTGCAGCGGGGCCTCTAGGGAACTACTGGCAATTAAGGTGCTCCTTTTAATAGAGCACCGGAGCAAAGCATTAACACTCCGTGAACACATGTGATCCTCACATCAAAGCCATTCCCTTCCGGTTATCCCGATTTCTGTCACTTCGGGGCCATAGGTTCCGGACAACAACGTGTGTATACAACTTGTAGATAAGACCAGAAACAATACTATCATAACGAATCAATAACATGTTCATACCTGAAATCATGGCACTAGGGCCATAGTGACAAGCATTAAGCACAACAAGTCGCAACAAAGTCATAAAGCACTAATAAAAGATACTAGGCACCATGCCCTAACAATCTGATGTCATTACATGAACGATCTCATCCAATCCCTACCATCCCGATAGCCTACAGCGGGGGATTACTCACTCATAGATGGAGGAAACATGGATGGTCGATGGAGATGATGGAGATCGATGGAGATGGCTCCGGGGGCACTTCCGCGTCCCGGCAGAGTGCCGAAACAGAGACTTTCTGTCCCCCGAATCTCCCCTTTGGTGGTGGCGGCGCTGCGAAACTTTTTCTAGAAAAGCGTCGAACCCCCCGGAGTTTTTAGGTCAGAAGGCTTCTTATGGGCGAAGAGGGAGACCGAGGGGGTGCCTGGTGCCACCACACCATGCCCTGGCGCGACCAGGCCCAGCTCGTGCCTGGGGGTGGTGTGGCCAGCCCCTGTCCCTCCTTCGTCTCGTATTGTGGCTCCTGGAGTCTTCTGGAAAAATAGGCACTTTGGTTTTTGTCCCTTCCAATTCCGAGAATATTCATTTTCTGACTTTCCTGGAACCAAAAACAGCAGAAAATAGGCAGCTAGCACTGTGGCTCTTGTTAATAGGTTAGTCCAAGAAATCATATGAAAAGTACTCCAAAGTGTGGACAAAACACAAGAAAGTGGATAAAACCAAGCATGGAACATCAAAAATTATAGATACATTTGCAATGTATCAAGCATCTCAATATCCATCGGATCCCCGCAAACACAACATGTATGGATACAAATAGATGATCTTGATCATGAACGGAGCTCACAAGATCTAAACATGAAAGCACAAAGGAGGAGAACCAGCCATCTAGCTACTACATGGATCCGTAGTACAAGGATGAACTACTCACGCATCATACCGGAGGCTTGCATGTTGATGAAGAAGGCCTCCAGGGTGAATTCCCCTCTCCGGCAGGGTGCCGGGAAGAGCTTCAGATCCCTCCCGATCTAGGGATGGAGATGACGGTGGCTACCGACTCTTTCGTGGATTTTTGATTGGGTACTTAGGGTTTTCGTCCCGAGGGCAATATATAGGCGGAAGGAGAGGCCGAGGGGTGCCACACACCTCTGGCGTGGGCTGGCCTGGCCAGCCGCCAGGTGGTGTGGTGGCTCCCTGGCCCTTCTCCGTCTCGTATTCTAGCACTTGATCCCTTCCAGAAAAATAGGCACTTTGGCTTTTGTCCCATCCAATTCCGAGAATATTCATTTTCTGACTTTCCTGGAACCAAAAACAGCAGAGAACAGGCAGATGGCACTGTGGCTCTTGTTAATAGGTTAGTCCAAGAAATCATATGAAAAGTACTCCAAAGTTGGAACAAAACACAAGAAAGTGGATAAAACCAAGCATGGAACATCAAAAATTATAGATACATTTGCAATGTATCAGCATCCCCAAGCTTAACTCCTGCTCGTCCTCGAGTAGGTAAGTGATAAAAAGAAAGAATAATTTCTGAGGTGACATGCACCATCAAAGACTTGATCAAAGTATTTGTAAAACATTCAAAGCTGGGATCATAGTACTTCAACCATAACTTGAAAGACAAAGTTCTAGCAATAAGCAAAGAAACTATGATGCAACATGAAAAGGCACAAACAAAAGATTCATGAATAACATGCTTTGCAAGACGTTTGTTTGTTTCACATAAAGTAAACATAGCATAATAGTATTCAGCTTGTCCCTCAATAGAGTAGCAAATATAAATGCATAGGACACCTTCAAAGTTCATAAGAGTGACTAGATACAATAGTTTAAAAACAAGCAATGTCAAGTTAGGCATCAATCAACTAGTCTTGGGACAATGCACATAGAACTAAGAATGGCCACTATTCTCTCAAAGTAGGTGCACAAAGATAGAAGGTGGAGACTCAATATAATGGTGGAAGAAAGGCCTTTGTAAAAGGAAGTAGGGATTCAAGTCTCATAAAGAGCTTCCAAAAATTATGGTACTTATAGCTTTCAGCTCTCATTGCCCCTATCATAAGCATCTTGAAGTGATTAAGGTTAAAGTGAACAAACTATGGTGTACATGCTTAACGAAGTATTAGTCAGAAATCTCATTTCCCTTGTATACGAGGGCCGCTCCTCATGCTACTCAAGTTTAGTCACCGGTAAGTTCTTGTCATTGTAAGTACATGTGTATCATAGAGAACCGCCAACGGGGTACCCCTTGCCCGATGATACGGAAGAATCCCCATATCAAAATGACAAGGCAAGCAGACAACAAGCATCTCAGCATTCTTCTTATTTACCATGGGAATATGGTGTTTTTTTCTCTCTTTCCTCTTTTCATAGTATCTCTTTTTTTTCTTTTCTCTTTTTTTTCTCAATATAGGACTCTTTTTTTTATAAGAAGAATGCTTCATAGACAGCTCATTATGGTTACGCTGCAGGTTTCCACCATGTCAGCATGGATTAGACCAGTGGCCTAGGATTTCTCTAACACATATACATAACTCCATGGACTTACAAGCTCCCCTTTCATTTCACACCGACGACATCCATATACAAAAGAGTATGATATCAACTAGGTACAAGTACCAAGTGCAATGTTGAAAGTGTTCCCCATGAAAGCATGGTTCTGCTAATTCCCAACAAATAAGTGCAAGCATATTCAACATAGACGACACAATGGTTCAAGTTTATTAAGGGCAAGTAAAGTGTGCCATCAAGTTCGTGAGAGCTTTAATCACTAGTTTTATCATAACAAGTTTAATTTGGAAGGTAAACAAAAGCATGAATATACTTGGAATAGCATAAGCTAGTAGGTAGGTATGGTGGACTCTTTTGGAATAACTTGGTTTATGGAGTTGGATGCATGAGTGGAACTCATACTTTGTTGTGGAGGCTACCAAAAGACTGGGAGCGACAAACTAAGAGAGCAATAATGGCCATAATCATGCAGAGCGACAAAACATCATAGATCAAAGCATAAAGTGATACTACAAGTTGAAAACTAAAGGATCATAAAGGATATGGTGACTTGTGATAGTCATAACATGGTGTGAGCATGCGCCAGGTCAACCCAAATAAAGCATCAAAGGAGAATATCACTATACTATGCTTTAATATGCTAAAACAACGCATGATTCATCCAAGGCACATTAAGCAATCTCAATTGTTTACAACAATTCATGCTACAGCAAAGAATACTAAGCATAAAGCCAAAACAATATCAAGCATGGCATGACAAAGCACAGGCCACAGTAAAAAACGAGCTCTTTTTACCACATAAGCATGAACTTTCCTACTCTTTTCCAAACCAAACCAAACTACTTGCCAACCAATGTATGAAAGAGGGGGTCCAACCAATTTATTCAGAAAACTAAGCAAACCAAGCAAACGAAAAACCAAAACGAAAATGAAAAATAAGACGCTCCAAGAACAACACAACTGTGCATGAAATAATAAAAATGAAGCGTTTGGAAGAAACCTGGGATTTTTATTGACGAAGAAGGGGATGCCTTGGGCATCCCCAAGCTTTGACGCTTGTACTTCTTGGATATTTCTTGGGGTGACACGCGTGGCATCCCCAAGATTGAGCTTTAGTCCATCCTTCATCTCATTACTCATTCCTTCCATACACCTGAAAATTTTCCTTCATACAAAACTTCACACAATCTCATTAGCAACATTAGTGCACTTAAGATAAATAAGTCTTAAGGTTCAGTTCTAACACCAAATAAACTTCCATTAGAACACTAGCTACTGTAGCACTTCCCTCAAAAAGCTCAATTCCCCAAAAGAACTCAGAAAGGAAACCACAAGAAGCAAATGCAGAAAATGGCAGAAATCTATCAAAATAGACCAGCAGGTAAAGACAAATTTTTTCGAAGACCTTCTGTTGCTCAAATAAAAAAGTGTTGAACTGACGAAAGTTAGATAACAACCTGGGGCAGAAGCATAAATCATTACAGCTCAATCAGACATACAAAGCTCTCTCATGAATTTTTACGGTGAAGCACAAAAATCTGTTTCAGGACAACAACTTTCCCAATCATTACTTCACTCACATTAGAGGTTACTCTTGGCACAAAAAGCAAATAAAAAGGATAAAGAGAGGTTATTACTGAGGTAATAACTTCCAAGACTCATCTAAAACTTTTGGGTTATCTCCCAATAAGTACTTTTCTTTAACGCCTTTAAGTTAGGCATAAGAAGCAAAGAAAGAATCAAGTGTTCTCAAATGAAGAAGCATTAAGACCAATACCAGAAATATTTTCAACAAGGCAAGGTATATCATCCAAATAAGTTCTAGAGGATCCTCTCTCAATGCTCTTACATTCACTATTCTCATCAAAAGGGTTTGCAGGAACAATCCAATCAGGATTCTTTTCTATGGCATCATGTATTGCTACTAGTTTAAAGGGTATTGGTATCTTAGGTTCCTCCCCATTAGGTTCGGTTTTGTTCATCTTTTCTCGTGTACCAACAACATCTACACATGAGCCTAGCATATTGAAACATTCAAAAACTTTTCTAGCTTCCTTGGCAACATCATAGAACTCCTTAAACAAAGTTTCTAGTATAAAGTCCCTCTTTTCAGGGTCTTCAATTTCCTTAAGCTTAAGAAACATTACTTGCATTAAGGGGTTGAGATTAACAAACCTAGCTTCTAACATGTGAATTAAAGAAGCTGCAGCAATCTCATAGTTTGGAGCAAGTTCTACAAGGGATCCATCCTCAGTATCTTCATGCTTACTAACATGATTAAAGCATTCTTCAATATTATCTTTCCCAATTATAGAACCACTACCAATTGAAAGGTCTTTCAGGGTGAAACTAGGGATCAACATGGTGAGCTAAGGAAGAGGTGACAACTAAAGGAGACTTAATTTTTGTGTGTTTTGGAATAAGGAAGCAAACTAGTAAAACTAATTTTTTTGTGTTTTTGAAGAACAAAACAAGCAAACAAAGCAAAAAGAAACTAAGCAAAACAAAAACAACAAAGCAAAGATATTGGTTATGAGGGACTCCCCTTGTGAAGATGACCTTGACTCCCCGGCAACGGCACCAGAAAAGATCTTGATGTACTCGTCGTTCGACGTAGAGCTCGTTGGGAACCCCAAGAGGAAGGTATGATGAGCACAGTAGTAAGTTTTCCCTCAGTTATGAAACCAAGGTTTAATCGAACCAGTAGGGGCAAGGAAACACCCCAAAGGTGTTACTAGCTGAGCTTTGGCAGGGCGCACTACCGGTGCTAGTAGCAACGTGGAGACCGGCACAACACAACCACAGAACTTTGTCCCCAACTTGCGATGAGGTTGTCAATCTCATCGTGTTTTGTAGAAAACAAAGGATTAAACGTATCGAATGTAAAGAAGTAAAAGTTTGCAGAAAGTAAACACAAAGTAGAAAATAGTTGTAGATTGTATGTAAAGAGAAAGGACCGGGATCCATAGTTCACTAGAGGTGGCTCTCCTTAGATAGATAACATGCTGGGTGAACAAATTACAGCGGGGCAATTGACAAACACCGAGAAAGCAATACATGCACATACTAATCATCTTGACTCCTATCAGACTTGATTGGGAAATACAACATAATACATAGACTGCCATCCAACTGCATATATGACTAATAATCCACCTTCAGGTTATCATCCGATCCCCCTCCAGTATTAAGTTGGAAGCAAAAAATTATTGCTTTACGAACTGTGTGTAAAGTAAACAATACGATTGTTCTATGAACAAAGGGTTGTTGTTTTCTCCCTAGTAGCAACAGCACATCTAGTACCTTAGAGATTTCTGTCACTTCCCCAGATTACCAGAGGCATGAACCCACTATCGAGCATAAATACTAACTCTTGGAGTTGCTAGCATCTACTTGGCCAAGATAGCTACTAAGAACGGAAAGCATGCAAGATCACAAATAACAAAGAGACGATAGAATCAATAATCAATTTGAAATAGCATCTCAATATCCATCGGATCCCCGCAAAGACAACATGTATGGATACAAATAGATGATCTTGATCGTGAACGGAGCTCACAAGATCTAAACATGAAAGCACAAAGGAGGAGAACCAACCATCTAGCTACTACATGGATCCATAGTCCAAGGATGAACTACTCGCGCATCACATCGGAGGCTTGCATGGTGATGAAGAAGGCCTCCAGGGTGAATTCCCCTCTCCGGCAGGGTGCCGGGAAGATCTTCAGATCTCTCCCAATCTAGGGATGGAGATGACGGCGGCAACAGACTCTTTCGTGGATTTTTGATCGGGTACTTAGGGTTTTTGTCCCGAGGGCAATATATAGGCGGAAGGAGAGGCCGAGGGGGTGCCAGGAGCGGCCACACCACCCCCTGGTGCGGGTCAGGCCTGGCCGTGTGGCCAGGTGGTGTGGTGGCTCCCTGGCCCTTCTTCGTCTCGTATTCTGGCACTTGATCCCTTTCGGAAAAATAGGCACTTTGGCTTTTGTCTCGTCCAATTCCGAGAATATTCATTTTCTGACTTTCCTGGAACCAAAAATAGCAGAAAACAGACAGCTGGCACTGTGGCTCTTGTTAATAGGTTAGTCCAAGAAATCATACGAAAAGTACTCCAAAGTTGGAACAAAACACAAGAAAGTGGATAAAACCAAGCATGGAACATCAAAAATTATAGATACATTTGCAATGTATCAATACCCCACGGTTCGGGAACACTCCATACATGGTCGGGACACTCCTGCACAAATGATCGATAGAGGGACCAAGATGGCCATGTGACCCCTGTGCGTTCCACGAAGTGTCGTCAGATTGATGACAAGTACGCCATGAGGGGGTCCTCGAGGCGTGCGGAAGATAGGGGTGTGAGACGTACGGTGTTCCGGGATGGTGAGCACACAAGTTTACCCAGGTTCGAATCCGCCGGCTTTGGACGGATCCTACTCCTGCTAGCAATCCAGTAATACGGCAGAGCCGGAATATGGGTTACAAGGGTTTCGGCTGTGTGAGTTGAGGGTCTAAAGTATTTAGGTTCCCTAAGGGCTCTCCCTAGGACGGCTTATATAGATATCCGGCCTAGGGTTTACAGGAGAGATCTATCCGGCTACGACTGAGAGTCGGTTACAGAGTACATCTTGAACTACAAGTAACATTATGGGTCTAAGTCGGTAAGTCTTCTGGGCCTTCCCGTAGCCGGATTGGACTCCGTCTTTCTCCCTGACTGGGCCGCCCGTGAAGCAATGCTCTAACCCGAAGTGGGCCACCCTGGTCAGTGAGGAACCGTGAGGATACCCGGAAAGTATATCCCCAACAGCAGCCCCCGGAGGCCTCCAAGATCCAAAGTCGGATTTATCATCGTCTAGCTTGATCTTCGGCTTGCAGAATCTTGAAGGGTTCCTGAAACTTCACAACAAAAAATACGATCCGGGTCTTAAAAATAAGTCGGACCTATCAGTAGGTTACTCGGATTTTCCAGCTCGATTTCAAACTTAAGCCGGAATTGGGTTCCCAACGTCACCTGACACAAGTCATGGTCAAGTCATGTCATCTAACAGGCATTCCGTTAGCACGACCGTTGGTGGGTCCACGGTTCGCCGAACCGAGGCGCCGTTTCAATGCGTGCGTGGAGATCGAGGCGACGCAATCATCGCGTGGGTCCTTCCCAGTTCCTTCCACGACGCATGGCGGTTGCACTGTAGCATTTGCACGAATCTTGGCGCAGGTAGGTGGATATAAGGGGTTTGGATTTTTCCTTCTCCTTTCCACCAGTCCTTTGCCGTTTCCTTTCCTCCCAATCCTCCTACGCGCACAGAGCCTCCTCGTTCTTCCTCCACAGAGCTCCCAGCGCCGCCCCTTTTAGGTCATCTTCTCACCGGAGCAATGGCTTCATCTTCTTCCTCCAGCTTGGCAGCAGCGGCGGCGGAAGCAGTAGCGGAGAAAGAGAGCTTCCGCGGGATCTGGATTCCCTGCGCCCTCAACGAGGAGGGCCTCAAGAACATGGAGAATGAGGGGATTCTTGTCGCCGGCGACTGGCGGAGCGGCTTCGGGGAAAACATCCCCAACCCGCGCGATGGCGAGCGGGTCCACTTCGGCAACCACCTCGATAGATGTCTGTCCTTTCCTCCCTCGGAGTTCTTCTCCGAGGTGATAGATCATTTCGGAGTTCAACTCCATAATCTTCCTCCCAACTCTCTCTTAGAGATGAGTGCGTATGCTTCGCTTTGTGAGGGCTTTCTCGGTATTAGGCCGAGTTTGACTCTCTTCCGGTACTATTTCCATGTCCAGAGGAATTCCATTACTGCCGGTGTTCCTTACATCACCGGCACTATCAGCTTTTCACTTAGACGCGACCGGGCTTATCCCAAGATTCTAGCCAGTGACTTGGTCAAACAATCACCGGCCACTTTTTTCTATCATAGGGATATTCCGGCTCCCGACAAAGCTACTGCTTTGCCGGCTTTTGTCGACGGAGCTGCCACGGCCCAACCTTCTTGGGACGAGGCTACTCCGGCTCTCACAGACGATCTGATCCTCGCTAAGAGGCGGATCGAATACTTAATCAAACACAAGGATCTGAAGGGATCCGACTTAGTTCAGTGTTGGGTCTCACATCGGATCTAGCCTCTCCAGTACCACGGAACCTGGTTGATGCACTCCATCACGTCGTCCCCGAAATATTCCCTCCACATCAGCTCCAAAGCCTTCACCACACAGGGCTACATAAGCTAGATTAAGTGGCTGATCAAGGAGCAAATCGAGAGGAGAATCCCGGAGGTTTCTCTGGACATGCACACGGCGGACAACCCCGTAGTGCCGGTAAGCTTCCATCAATATACTTTTTATGTGTTTCATTCTTTCAGTTATACTGCAATACTGATATGTTTTCTTCTTTTTAGCTTGCTTACCTCCCGAGTCGGAACTTGCTCCGCTCGAAGGATATCCTCTGGAGTTCTCTCAGGAGGTGGAGGTAGTTCCATTGCCGGATCTTGCGCTTAATAAGCACAAGGCTCCGATAGTGGCTGTTGGCACAAAGGAGGTGCCTATCGTGAAGAGGTAACATTCAATCACAACTTCCACCTTTGTACCTTATTCAAATTTCTTTCCGAGATGTAATGTTTTTTGACTTTTACTACATTCTCAGAGCAAAACCGCTCGTCAAGGCCAAGGGGAAAGAGATTCCTTAGAAGCTGTTGCGGCAGACTAAGCTTACCATAGCTTCCCCTGCCGTGGCTCCTCCGACTCCTGGCCCGCAACGCTGGTTATCTCGTCGGATGCTGTAGAAGATCCGGCTCCTTCAACGGGGCATGCGAACCTTGGATCGCAAACTGACGTCACCACGGGTGCGTCAGATCTAGATAAGGGTGAACCCTCTTTGGGTAATGATCCCTCGGCAGAAATCTTCACCGAAAACCTCCTGAGCAATCCGGGACTTGCCAAATTTGGCCTGTCTCAGAAATCTGCCGAAGAAATCCAGCGCCTTGCCAAGCAATGCTTGGAGAAGAGAACTTTATCCACCGATGAAGAAGCGCAAGAAGCAGAGGACGTCAAGTTCTCCGACCTTCTCGCTCAAGTCCGCCTTCGCGACGAGAGGATTAGGACCGGTGAGCTTCCAACAACTCCAGTGATTCCTCTGACTCTCGCCGAGAAGGTGGCTGCTGAAGTGAACGCGGGTTTGTATAAACTCACCCGTGAACAATATGTAAGTCGGATTTCCAACTCCTAACTTTCCTTTATTGTATTTTATATCATATCCTCTAGCCCCAAGCATGAAGTAGGATAAATAATCCGGGTTTATGCTTTATTAGGATGCCAAAGAACGAACTAGTGTAGCCCCCAAGGCTCGTGCTGATATTTAACAAAAATATTAGCCCGAGTTTTAAGTAGCTTTCTGACTTTGGGTATTCTGACTTACAGAAAGTATGTTCCTATAACCAGGAATTACTGACCAATGTCTGCGATAAGCAGAGAGAGATCAAAGCTCTCCGGCTTAAAAATGTTGAACTCAAAGTTGCCAAGGATGAGGCCGAAGGTAAACATTCCGAGACTCAAACCTTGTCTTTGTTATTTTCAATGTCAAATTTTTCTGAACTTTTGTTCTTTTTGACTTACAGCGCTGGTGAGACAATCCGTTGCCATGATTGAAGAGGCCGAGAACCTCAAGACCCTAGTGGTGGAGAACAATGGACTTTGCCAAGAGCTTGATAAGCTTAAGGCGGATCATGAAAGGAGCATAGATCAAGTCCTTGAATCCTCCTCCATGGCCACTGATGAGCATGATCGCAAGATCGCTGCTCAAGATAAAATAATCTCGGATCTCAAGAATGAGCTTGACAGAGAGAAGGATATGTCCCAGGCGCTCCGGGCTGAACTCCAGAGTCTCCGGGAGGAGAAGACCAAGATTGACGACGTCATTTTTGGTACGTTCCATCTATCTGACTTGTCTCTTTCTTCGACTTTTACCAATGTCGGATTTTTCTTAACTTGTTTTGTGTATAGGTCCTATGAACTTGACGGATTCTTCCTCCTCCGAGCCCCGCACCCACCGGCTTACCCAAGTTGGTGACCTGCTTCATGACTTCCGCCAGTCCCTTGAGGATGTCGGCGAAGCTCTCAAGATTCCGGACATGCCAAGCATGTCGGACTTCCAGGTGCGGGACAAGGCGAAGGAGATGCCGCAACTTGTTCGGGACTGGAACATGTCCTACGCGCGAACTGCTACGCAGAACGCTCTCACCATGGTCATGAGCCACCATGGAAACATGGAAATATGGCAAGTGACCAGAGGGTACTGCAAGGTAGACGAAGATGGCCAGGAGCAAGACCTTCAAGCCATCATGCACTCCTGTGCCGGATATGGGTGTCACATGGCTGACCTGACCAGCTACGAGATCCCCTTCTTCACTCGCGTGGATACTCCGCCTCCTCCTCCGGAAGAACCAATAGAAGTTTCCGACGATGAAAGCACCAACTCGGATGCGGACATCTCGGAACAATATCAAGGCAGAGTAACCAGCGGGCCGGCAGCTCTTTCATCCCTGCATCATAGACCATAAACTTATGTATTATTCCGGAAAAAACATGATGCGTTTGTAAATATGTAATACTTTAACTTTGCTAGTGCTAAGCTTTTGATCTATTCAGCACTTTTCGACTTTGAATTTTTTGTGTGCCTAAAATGTTTACATAAGCACTTGTATTTTTTCGTCACTACTTATCATTTATCTGGCTTTCTGCCTCGTCCCTTTCGTGAGCCGGCTAAACCTTCTGCCGGAAACTTTGCCGAGCAACGGAGCTCAATTGCTAAACCATTTTAAACTCGGAAACAAAGCCAGCTTCCAGTTCCAACAATTCACTACTCGAAAAATGCCCGCATCCAGCAATCAGACAAATAACCAAAGTAAAGACTAGAAACTTTAGAGTTATACCCGAAGGTAGCAGTTTTAGAATCAGAAATCTAAACCAGAACGAACATGAGCATAAAGTACTTTCAAGCATTCTGGGATTTTCGACTATGACATGATCATTCGGAAATAAGATGGTTTAAGAACTTCTCAGAAAAATTTGAGGTAACCAAAACTTTTATTTCTCACAGAACATGTACATATGTATGATTACAAAGAAGGATAAACTAAGAATAAAAGGGACGTAGCTGAGCAATATTCCACGGTCTGTCTTACTCATCCGGATTTGTACTACCTCCAGCTCTCTTTCTCTTCTTAGTAGCAGGTCTTTCTTTGACTGGCCTCATGTCAGTTAAGTAGTATGATCCATTGTGCAATACTCGACTAACTAAAAAGGGCCCTTCCCATACTGGGGAAAGTTTGTGCTTTCTTTGTTGCACAAGCCGGAGAACCAAATCACCTTTATTGAAGGATCTATTTCGGACTCTCTGGCTATGATACTTGCATAACTTCTGCTGATAGGCTGTAGATCTCATTTCAGCAACGACGCGAACTTCTTCGACTAAGTCGAGATCATTTTGTCGAGAAATCTCGGCATCCTCTTTGATATACGCGGCCACTCTAGGAGAAGTATGAATCAAATCACTAGGAAGAACTGCTTCTGCACCATAGACCAAAAATAAAGGTGTGTATCCTGTTGACCTGTTTGGAGTTGTTCGTAAACTCCAAATTACACAGGGTAATTCCTCTGCCCAAGCCCCCGCAGCACGTCGTAGTGGTGCTTCGAGTCTCGGTTTTAGGCCTTGTAAGATTAAACCATTTGCTCTTTCGACTTGTCCGTTAGCTTGTGGATGTGCGACTGACGCAATGGCAAGCCGGATATTTTGCTCATCGCAGAATTCAGCCAATTCTCCCATGGAAAAGTTACTCCCGTTGTCCGTGATAATGCTATGCGGATAACCATACCGGATTATAACATCCTTGACAAATCTTTTGGCTGTTCCTCCGTCACAACTTGTGACGGGTTTAGCCTCAATCCATTTGGTGAGTTTGTCCACCATCACTAAGAGGTGAGTAAATCCACTTGGAGCTCGTTTAAAAGGTCCTACCATATCAAACCTCTAGACCGCAAAGGGCCATGTTATAGGTATTGTTCGCAACTGATCAGCCGGAACATGAGCTTGCTTGGCGTACTTTTGGCAGCCTTTGCACGTCTTAACTAATCGTTCGGCATGTGCCTGAGCTGTAAGCCACAAAAATCCATGTCGAAAAGCTTTTGCCACTAAGGATTTGGCTGTAGCGTGGTGACCACACTCGTCTTCATGGATTTCCCTTAAGATTTCCACTCCTTCTTCCGGAGATACATAACGCTGAAAAACCCCAGAAACACTCCGTTTATAGAGCTCACCTTTAACAATAGTATAGGCTTTAGCTCGTCGGATAATCTGCCGGCTCAACACCTCGTCTTCGGGTAATTTGCCATCTACCAAATAATCGAGGTAGGGTTAAGTCTAGCTGGGAATTACAGCCAGAACTGCTATTAAAGGTGAGTCGGATTTGGTCGGATATTCCTCATCTACTCCCTTTATTGAGGGAACTTTGAGGTGCTCTAAAAAAGCGCCATCCGGGACCTCTTTCCGCGCAGAACCTATCCGAGATAGTGCATCTGCTTCCTCATTTTCTGCTCGAGGGATGTGTGGAACTTCAAACCTTTCGAACGATTTAGATAGATCATCCACGACAGCTTTATATGCTGCCATGTGTTTATTTGCATTACAAATATCCGACACTTGTTGAGCAACAAGATCCGAATCTCCGTAACACATCAAGCGTCGGATGCCAATGTCCTTAGCAATCCGGATTCCATGTAGCAGTGCTTCATACTCGGCAATATTGTTTGTCGCTGTGAAGTGGATCTGCAACACGTATAAAAGTTTATCTCCTTGGGGTGATTTGAGCACCACACCAGCCCCCGAGCCCCCCCGAGCCTTAGACCCGTCGAAAAAGAGGGTCCAATATTCCGACTCAGGGAGGATCATATTCTCCTTCGTCTCTGTCCAATGAGCGACAAAGTCAGCAAGGATCTGGGATTTGATTGTTGTCCGAGGTTTGTACTCAATATCGAAAGCTGAGAGCTCTATGCCCCATTTGGCGACGCGTCCTGTGGCGTCGCTGTTGTTGATTATATCTCTCATGGGAGCTGTGCTCACCACGGTAATTCGATGCTCCTGAAAGTAGTGCCGTAACTTATGAGATGCTAGAAAAACACCGTAAGCCAACTTTTGATACTGCGGATACCGCTGTTTTGATTCTGTCAGAACCTCGCTGACAAAGTAAGTCGGACGCTGCACCAGGTGTTCTTGATTTTCCTCTGGTCTCTCCACCACCATGACGATACTAGCGACCTTATTTGTCGCAGCAAGATAGAGCAACATCGGTTCCTTAGGTTCCGGCGCTGCAAGGATAGGAGCATATGAGAGTACTTTCTTCAGGTCTTGTAGTGCATCTTCAGCTTCATCAGTCCAAACAAAATCTTTGGTCTTTTTCAAGAGTTTGTATAATGGTGCGACTCTTTCACAAAGCCAGCTTACAAATCGACTGACCGCAGCGTCTGACCGATTAATCTTTGTCGTCCTTGTGCAAGTTGGCACGAAATATTGAGTATAGCCTTGATTTTGTCTCGGTTCACCTCTATGCCTCTTTGAGACACGATGAAATCTAACAATTTTCTGGCTGGTATTCCAAAGAAGCATTTCTTCGGGTTAAGCATGATGTTATATTTTCGTAGATTGGTGAACGTTTCCTCGAAGTCGGAAATTAGTGTTTCCTTCTTTTTGGACATCACCATGATATCATCCACGTATGCATGTACATTGCGTCCGAGTTGGTCATGGAGGCAACCCTGCATAGTGCGCTGGTACGTAGCTCCTGCGTTCTTCAGCCCAAAGGGCATCATAACAAAACAGAAGGTTCTGAAAGGGGTTATGAATGAAGTTTTGACTTTGTCAGATTCCTTCACCCGGATTTGGTGATAACCGGAATATGCGTCGAGAAAACAGAGGAGTTCCGAGCCTGCCGTAGAATCGATAACTTGATCAATTCTAGGCAGAGCGGACGGATCTTTTGGACAAGCCTTGTTCAAGGCAATATAATCAACACACATCCTTAAATCAGTGGTGTCCTTTTTAGGGACCATTACAGGATGGGCCGACCACTCAGTGTGGATGACCTCTTCTATGAATCCGGCTAACTCGAGCCATGCTAGTTCCTTAGCTATTGCCTTACGTTTTTCGCCGCCAAACCGTCATAAGGACTATTTGACGGGTTTAGCATTCGAGTTTACATTTAGAGAGTGCTCGGCAAGTTCCCTAGGTACTCTGGTCATGTCAGATGGCTGCCATGCGAAGATATCTTGATTTGCTTGGAGGAACTTGACGAGCGCGCTTTCCTATGTGCTATCTAGGCCTACGCCTATCTGGGTCACCTTGGAGGGGTCATCATCCTTCAACAGCGCTTTCTTCGTCTCTTCTGATGCCTTGAACTCTGGATTTGGCTTGGTTACCTCCTTCTTCGTTGCGGGCATCTCGGACGGATCTATGCTCTTCTTGATCTCCTGGTACTCCTGGGCGTGCAGCACGGCTTCGGCAAAGGCGGCATTTCCATCCTCGCACTCTCGCACTTTCTTCGGGTCTCCCCTGATGGTGATCACGTCGTTGGGACCTAGAATTTTCATCATATTGTAACTGTAACACGGACGAGCCATAAAAGCCCAGTAAGCCGAACGTCCGAATATAGCGTGATATGCGCTCTTGAATGGGACCACTTCGAAGGAAAGTGCCTCCGTCTGATAATTCTTTAGAGTTCCAAAGGTAACATCCAAAGTGATCTCTCCTAGGGAATTAGCTTGTCTTCCTAGGACAACTCCGTGAAAAATCACAGAGCTATGGTTCAGCTGGGTCTCCGAGATCTTCATCCGGCGTAGCGTTTCGACATAGAGAATATTGATGCTGCTACCACCATCCATGAGGGTCTTGGAGAAACCATAACCGTCAATAAGTGGGTTGACGATTAAGGCGTATTTTCCTCGCCTGTGTAACTTAGGCGGATGATCATCACTGTCAAACGTGATTGCCACTTCCGACCAGTCCAGATACTGGGGGACAGCCGAAACTGTTGCATTGAGCTCGTGTAGAACTGCTTTCTTGACCTTTTCTGGTTGAGATCTGAGGAAGGTGACATAAGTGTCCTACTTGGTGGGAAAAGTTTTCTTCCCTTCTGGCTTGGGATTTGAAGCATCAGCTTCCTCCATGTCAGAATCTTCCTTGGTCTCTTTGTCCTTTTCGGGATTTTTCTTTCCCTTCTTCCGCTTAGCTTTGTAGCCCGCGGTGTCATCTCTTTTGATGTCATCATTGAAACGACATTCAGCGTTGGTGTGGGACAAGCCCCCATTGGCGTCTAGGTGATGCACACATGGGTTATTGGCAATGTCGGCCCAAGAGTAGGTTTTGCCTAGTTGCTGTTCTCCTCTACCTTGGACCCTTGAAGTCCCACGCCCACGCCATGACCTCGCCACGTCCTCCTCGTCCTCGGACCAGCAGTAGTTACCACCGCTGTTTCCGTGTTGGGTTTTCCTCCGAGGTGTTCTTATGCTTGAGCTTGTTGCTTTGTTTTCTTGCCGAGGTACAGCCAGGACGTTGAGTAATCCCTGCATCGTCAGCATCCGCATACTTGCTTGCTGTTTCTATCATTTCTCCCAAATCAGTGACCTTATCACACTTCAAGCGGTGACGTAGTAGACCAATTGGGAGCCCTGCGATGAAAGCTTCAATCGCGGTTTGGTCGTTTACTCCTTCACATGAGTTCTTGGTGTCGATCCATCATCCGAGATAATCTCGGCAAGTTTCTCCGGCTTTCTGGGTGCAACGCTGTAGGTCTGTGACCAAACAGGGCCTCCGATATGTGCCTTCGAAATTACGAAAGAACGCACTTTGCATGTCATACCAGTTATGGATGGTGTTCTCGGAAGTTCATTGAGCCATGATCGCACCGTCTTCCGCAACATAAGTGGGAGATATCGGGTTGCGACCAGGCTGTTTCCTCCTTTGGCGATGCAGCAAGCTTGGAAAAAATCCTGTAGCCAAGTGTCTGGCCGAGCAATGCCGTCATAGGCTTGGATGTGCCTTGAGATAGCAAATCCTTTCGGGAATCTTATAGCTCTGATGCATGGTCCGAAGCACTTTGGGCCCACGTACATGTCATCGTTCTCATAGCGTCGCGCCTTTATGTTGGAATTGATCATGTGCCTTGCATCGTTCGGGGATAGAGATCGTCCTGAATGCCAGCTGTGGCTGCGGTGCCTTGGAGCTGGACTTTGGCTTCTGCCACCACCTCCTCCGCCATGTCGTCCTACTTGCCCTCCATGGGAGCCGTTGTGATGACTGTGTGGTGGAGAGGGTGGTGCAGCTGGATAGTTTACGGTTGATCGCCAGCCTCCGTCCGGAGCGTCATTATTTCGGTTCTGGGGAGGATCTTGACTATGACGAGCCCCCTGCCGGCTTGTTCCAGCGTGGTTTCAGTCGTTCCTTCGTCCGTCGTTCCCACCATGGTGAGGATCAGCCGGACGGCTCGTATATTTAGGAGGTGGCATTTTTTGACGATCCTCCTCCCGTCGTTTCTCTTTATCTTCTCCCCTTCGATCGTTAGATTCTCGCCGGGGAGGGTTCGTCGGATTCAGTGCAGCAATGGCGTCTTTCTCGGCCGCTGGAACGACGTTGCTCCAGTTGCGCGTGGTCTTGTAGTGCTGTCCTGACGATCCGGTTCTTGAATAATTGTCTTCCCGGCGTTCGGGGCGATGATACTGCTCCCGGACGTGATGGGGTCTTACGTCAGCCCATGCCGGATCTGTGCGACATTGGTCAGAATCTGAGACCAATTTTTGACTTCCGGACAGGGCGACCTTTTGCTGCTCCAGTCCCTTATTGAGTAGCTTGATACCCAAACGGATCTCCTCTGGTCCTGGATTAGCCGATAGAATTTCTCGGGCCGCCACGGTATTCTGTACTGGGGTTGGGTGTACCCAATATCCTTTACTATCTTTCCGTGGCTTCCCCATCTCATCTCCGAAAAGGATGACACGGACAGTTGGGAACTGGTCATCATTGGTGTGACGTTTCCGTGTCTTCTGGTGCAACCGAGACATGTAGTCTTTAGTTGCCATGTGTTTCTTCTCCACCTCGATGTTTTTGGCTTCATCGAGGAGTTGTTGATGACTCGCTTCTAGGGATTGGGCCCTTTCATCAAGCTCTTCAGTAGTAAGTTCTGCGGCTGTAGGGATAGGTGTGGTTAATGCAGCATCGATGAGTTTACGCGCACCTTCAGTGATCACGTGTCCATCCACCGATTCTTATTTTTTTGGCTCGTCTGGGATAAGTTCTCCATCCGAGTCTTCTTCGTATTCCTCGGCAATCACCTCCTCAGCCAGAGGGTCTTTTGCCGGGGTCTTGTTCTTCTTCTTTGCCTTCTTGGCAGCACCGGTAGCAAAGACGTCTTTGGGTCCGTTTCCCGGAGTCAAGCTCTGTTCGGTACTTTCGGACATCTGGACCTCGGGATTATCTCCGACGTCCATGTCATCCTGCGCTTTGGGAGAGTGTTCCCTGGATCCTTCATCCATGGCTTCTCCTTCTTCTGTAGCTTTGGAGTTATACTCCTCTTCATATTCCGCGGAGAACTTTCGGAAATCTGCTGACGTCATCGATTCATCCGAGGATGCGGGTACGTCGGCATTTGTTCCAATTGCCTCTAGCACCGAGTCGGTGTTTTCTCCAGCATCGGCAGAGCCGGATCCAGATCCCACATATCCGACGAAGTGCAACGCGTGCTTCCTGAGGTACCTGCGGCTTTCACGATCAACCATGTCGAAACTTTTGATGGTCTCGAGAATTGCATCTGCGCTTTCGCCTTGCAGTATCATACGTCATAATGTGTACCTTAGGAAAGGTCTGTCTGTCCCGGCATCATCAGAGCCGGAATCAGTGTCACTGATATGCTCCCCCTGGATTTCGACTTCCGCGGGTGGGTCGATCTGGGATCTGGCTCCTCCAGGGAGATCCACTCCAGATTCGACGTGGACCGCTAGGTCTTCTTCAGGCTCGGATTACTCCACTATCTCCGCAACTGGTGCGTGCTGGGTGGGATTAGGGTTTTCTGAGATCCGGAACTCTGCCGCCTCTACAGACAAAGGGAACCCAAAAGTTTCTTGTGCCTCTATCATCACCGCTGGTGTGGGGTGGGCAGGTTCAGCAAAGCCGATGTAAACATCGATCTCGCCAAAATACATGATTGTGTAGGCAGTCACGGCCTCCTTAGCCAGAATCCAAGTCTCGTCGAGAACGATGAGAGGGACATCGCTGGCGTAGAGGATGCGACCGACAGCGATAGTCTCGCCGATTCCGATTCTTGCAGATTCCGCTCGGAACGCAGATCCGAAGCTCACTTGCCCCACGGTGGGCGCCAACTGTCGTCGGATTGATGACAAGTACGCCATGAGGGGGTCCTCGAGGCATGCGGAAGAGAGGGGTGTGAGACGTATGGTGTTCCGGGACAGTGAGCACACAAGTTTACCAGTTGAATCCACGGCTTTGGACGGATCCTACTCTGCTAGCAATCCGATGTCTGGCGAGCGAATATGGGTTACAAGGGTTTCGCTTCTACGAGTTGAGGGTCTAAAGTATTTAGGTGCCCTAAGGGCTCTCCCTAGGACGGCTTATATAGATATCCGGCCTAGGGTTTACAGGAGAGATCTATCCGGCTACGACTGAGAGTCGGTTACAGAGTACATCTTGAACTACAAGTAACATTATGGGCCTAAGTCGGTAAGTCTTCTGGGCCTTCCCGTAGCCGTATTGGACTCCGTCTTTCTCCCTGACCGGGCCGCCCATGAAGAAATGCTCTAACCCGAAGTGGGCCACCCTGGTCAGTGAGGAACTGTGAGGATACCCAGAAAGTATATCCCCAACACGAAGATCTTTCGTCGTTTGAACCGGGGATAGTCGTGTCTTATTCCCTTTATCTCTCGATACTTGCATTGCCCGAGATCTGATCAATGACATCACCATGTCTTGTTCAATATCTTTACCTAACAATGCTACTTGACTCGTTCCAACAAGTGATAACCCTGTGATCAAATCACACGCTGCGCAGCTATTGGATATAACTTCTCCGAGTGGGCCCTTGTGTATCTTTCTGTCACGTGGACGGACAAACCCCGCTCTTGACATATATTGCCTCTACGGCTTCCTCCGAGTACCTGAACACACCTTTATAACCACTGTATTACCAAGTGGCGCTTGATGCTATCTAAGCACTCTCGGGAGATAGTGATTGATATAGCCTAACGGTTTAAGGAATAGTCTACGAGGATCCATTTCTAATCATCGTAACTTAAACTTCATGACATGATCGGGTCATGATGTTTAGGTTGGGTATTGGTTCATCATCTCATTCGCAGAATGAGTTAACTCCATTTCCAACTGGCATAAATGCCACATTATCAGGAAACTTGATCATTTGTTGACCAATGAACCAGTGACTAGAGTTTCACTGGGAACCCCTGGTTGTTTATATATCACAGGTGTATTGATGTTTCCACTCAATACAGTTATAATAGGATATAAAACTTAATCATAAACTATATGAAATATGATAATAGTCCTTATAACTATTTGTCTCTAGGGCATATTTCCAACAGTCTCCCACTTGCACTAGAGTACAAATACACTAGCTGCATTTGTTCTTAATCATTGGCACCATATCCGGTACCCTGAACATGCTTGCTCATGGAAGAGGTTGAGTCTTGGGCCTCTACTTTATAGTCCCAAATCCTTTGCAACTTACTAATGTCACCTTGATTGACATTAATACTTTATCATCACATGATAACATTTGTGTGTATGCATTGTCGCTATGGCAGCAGAACGAGGCCTGATTCCAGGAGCCTATAGTGACTTTAGATCAACCTCGACGGCTTTCTCATGGGCACTATGCCCTGGCACACATCATTCTACGTTAAAAGCGAACTAGCCCCACCATAACATTATACAACACTTTAGATGGTACCCTTATCTATTATTATAAATGTATTCATCGAAACACTAGTGCACTCTGTGCAACTTACAATGTTTTGTTCACCTCGCTTCCTACTTGACTTTAATCGGTATTTACAGGAGTTTCCAACATATTCCCTTATAACATAACCCTTTATGTTTAAGATATGTCATCCTTTATGGATTTGGAAAATTTGTCTACAGGTCTCTATTAGACAGTGCGAACAATCTTAGCTCAACGTTCTATTATTCAAACTTAATCACTTTCAAACGTTCCTTATTGGATCACATATTATGTTAAGTTATCATCATGGTTTTCTAAGATAGAACCTATGTCTCAACATAGTGGATGATGATCATCCTTTTTCTTTCTTTCAACCATTGATGTTAAACTTAATACTATTCCTAATTTGAGTTATTAAGGACCCGTTCCTTAATTAACTTCTATTCTGAAACTCTTTTCAGAATTCCTTAAGTAATACTACATAATATCATAATATACTTATTATCCACTTCTACACCTCATAAATCATTATTTATTGGTACTTGCTCTTTTATTCTTAACACACTTAAGAATCACTGTATAAGCTCCCACTCAAAATATGTTTCTACCATATTTGGGTATGAGTTAGTACTCTTACTCAAACTATGTTCCTACATATTTGAATTTGAGACTTATATTGCTCCCACTCAAAAAATATGTCATTCACATATTATTTTAGGAAGACTTTCATAGCTCCCACTCAATTTCATGAAAATTGCATATCTACTCACTATTTTGAACAACTTCAAATCTTTTGATCAAATATCAAACTTGGAGTTTTACTATGAGATGCTAGTACCTTTACTAGTTTTAAATCCACTGGATATTAAGAACATTTGAATCAAATTCATTTGAATTCGTCCAATACTTGACAAATTGTCCTTTTGTCATTCACCCCCTTTTCCACTATGGCTTTGTAGTCATTTGGGAAAATTCAAGTAACCCCTTTTACTTGTGAGATTCAGCAACTAATTGCTTTCTAATCTCAAGGGAATTTTGTTATTAGGATTTCTCATAATTTTAGCTTACCATTATTTCCTTAGTAGTTCATAGGTATGTCATATTCTAGGAGTCACGAAAAATGATTCATAAATGTCTCCATACAAGATATGGGTTACATTTTGAATCCTACTTCATGTAGTGAAAACACCAGTGGGGAAAACACAATGATCATTATCATTGATTATTTCCTTTGTGAAGAGAATTGTTCAGGAACGTTTTCCGTTGCGCTTCTCAACACTCTTATGTAGGGTTTTGAATCCTCATCGTGTTTTTCACTATGTTCCATTTGCTCCATAATCGAGAAATATCACTAAAAGTGAGCTTTCTCAAGGATGCACCAAAATCCAAGCAATGCAAGTTTTGCTTCCCTTTGGTTTCAGCTATGGATTTTGTATTCAAAGTTTCCAATGAATACTCTACAAGGACTTATTCGCTATTGTTTTGGTTATATCGAATACCCCCAAAACTTTTACGACGATCATTACCAGATATGGAGCCGCTTTCACGAATTCAAATGGTTCACTATATATTCTAATTGAGTGCTAACTATTTCTAACTAATGGTCTCTACACCTATACTACAACGATTTATTTGGCACCATCTATTCACCCACTTTGATATTCAATATCATATTGTGATGCTTTGCATTTTGACATTTCAAAACACTTTGCATTCCACAATTCTTTTTATGCCATTCTTATAAAGTTGAATTTCATTACTATTGATCCAATCATAGTAATTAGATTATCTTTTATATTTATACCCTTTGTTGATGAAACACTTTGATCATATCAAATGGTTTCATACTCATGTTTCCTTTGGTAAACTACTTTACACTTTTAAACAATCATACAATGATAATTACCATTTTCGTTAAAACACAATACATCGAATATGTATTTACTTTTAACAATTCATTAAACACTTTGTATTCAAGTAATACACGGTGTTCAAGTTATTTTGCCGAACTTAGGCATGATTTATATGTGATAAGAAATCGAATGTCTTTCACATATTATCAACATAACTTTGAATTCAAACAATGGTTTCATTCATTAATGAACATATCATTAAGTTGGGTATTTTTAAAGGAATTTCAATATTTTACAAATGTTCATCATTATCAATTTGTTTCAAACAACAAGGATAATTCACATATAGTCAAACAAGATATGAACACAAATAGAAATCATTCATAAAAGTAGAACAACTGTTTGTTACAAACTCATATGAATAACTGTCTCACAAAGTGTGAGACACACTAAAGAAGTTCATAATCTTTTGATTACAATAACTATCCAAAACATAAACTAAGTGATAAATGTCGAGGGAGAGTGTCGTCGACCATCATCATACTCGCCATCAACACGCAACGTCACCTCCTCTCCAGCAAGCACCTCTCATGCAGAAGGACCTGTTTTCAGCAAAACAGAACAAGTATCAAATATACTTAACACTGCAAATGTGTTTGCAAGATTATAACATTTATAAAATTGTATATCAAATATATACCTTTGTCATTGATGACCTGAGCGACATCTGGTTCAACCAACACATTCCTGAGATGTGATATGAACCGGTGGAATTCCATTGATTCCGCGTCGCCTCTCATAATGCAAGTCCTGACTTGTGCTTGGTAGCTTGGTGGTAGCGACCGCAGCACAACGCCATTTGCAAAAGAGCCTGTCATCCATCTATCCAGGAAGTATGCAGGCCTCATGTACACATCATGCATGTGCTCCAAGTGGTCGTCAAGTGATGAGTTCTCCTCCATCTTACTGGAGAGGAAGTCTCCCATCAGCTCATGCTCCCATATGCGTGCTTGTTCCATGAAATGTGTCCTAAGCTGTACCATAGTCGCCCGAGGGTCAAGATTGCCGACGAATGGCCACAGCTCATCCACAATCCCGTAGCACATTGTAACTGATATGAAGGTGGACATCTCACAATGATAATAGCGGTCTTCCTGCTGCTCTAGGGTCTCTAGGTCAATGGGATGATCCAAATCCATCTCGTCAAGTATGTAGTCGACCACGTCATTCTCGCTAAGGAGAACGTGGAGACGCGCAACCCATATAGAGAAGTTTTATCCGTCTAGCCTGAGCTTCTCTCCTTCTAACCAATCAATCGTCAACATGAAAGGTGGCATTGGGGAGAACTTTTCTACATTTACAATTGCAAAAGGAATTTAGACTAAGTTTATAATTAAATGAGTTAACAATAACTCCACTTAGAAACACCTATCCCCATAAGGGTTCCTAGTGATAACACGACCCCTATCAGCCACATCTCCTCCGATCATCATGGCCATCAATGTGGGTTCAAGGGTGGATGCTAAATGTCGGTCACATCATTCATGCGACTCGTGCTCGATCTTTCGACCATCCGTGTTCCGAGGCCACGCTTCTATGGCGTGCTAGGCTCGCCAACTCAGCCTTAGTGTATTCATTGTGCAACATGGCTTACACCCACTGTATGTGAACGTAGATATGTCTAACACCCAGTACCCTAGGCCGCCTCATACCGAAGAACTTTCTTGGTGGTGCATACTAAGGGGGAACACAATCATTGGTAATTTTAACAGGGATCATCTTATTAGGCTACCGTCGAGTATCTAACACTAGCACACAATAAGATATACAAACAATAACATTGAATGTAAATGCAATGTGATATGGTCCTTCACGTCGTGATCTCCATCCGTCGTCACCGGATTCCGGCGCCAGGGTTCTAGCACCGTAGACACCAGGGTACCGATGTCATTCCGGCGTGGTAGTCCGTCACCTCCGTGACTATCTACTACTACGTAACATAAGGTAATCACTTTACCTTTGCCACAACCATATCACAAAGCAACGCCCCCCTGCAAAACAAAGTTAGACGCCTCTACTTTATCTTTGCATGTTTTACGTGGCTGAATGGGCTTTTGCACAAGAACCATTCTTACCTACAAACTTTCAGCACAACGCTGATCAAGTAGTTGTCTCTACTACACCCCTTTCGGGGCCCTCTGTTGCAAATGGCATACCAACTAATGTTATAGAGACAGACACCCCCCTAAGCCACTTTATACGGTACAAGCCGTATGTCAAGCGTGGACCAGTCTCGCGAATGAATGTGTCAAGTTGGTTGGGGGCCGCTTCATCAAGCATTACTGCGGTATACACAAGTACACGTGGGAGGGTAACAACTAAAAGATCAACGCCCACATGCTACATCTCGTGTGTTCTACCCGTACTAGCATTACTACGCATAGATCTAGCTATGATACCACTGTAGGGGTTCAGCGCATGAAAACAATAAATTTTACCCTACGCACCTGAACCCCTAATGCTGCCAGGACCTATCTATTAGTAATAGAGTAACGAGAGGGGCTTTTAGCGAACTTACCCTTGAATACTGAAAAGCGTTGTCAACGCTCAGCAGAGCATGGTTGATGTAGACGAGCCGAAGCTGACCTCAAGGTCGTGATGAAGTCCTTGCGCTCCTGTGGCTCCAATGACTGTAGTGCCTGATGATGACTCCCGCTTCCCCGATCTAGCATAAGTTGCGGAAGTAGAGCTCCTGGATTCAAATCCCGCAGCACGACGACGCTCTATGGTGAAGATGTCTCTTGTTCGTGCAGTCCGAACTTGGGACCATGGTCACGAGAGAGAGCGAGATAATATCAATTGGAGGTCTTCCCAAAAGTGAGAAGACCTTTATTGAATATTGTCTATGTTTATCTGGCCAAATACCCCCACTATATATAGGGGGGAGGGAGGTACTACCTCCCTCAAAGTCCCGAGGTGGGACTAAAGGAGAGGAGGGGGAGGGGCAGCCGCCGGCCGACCCTAGTGGGCCTCGTGGGGGGGGGGCTTGGCCTAGCCGGCCACCCCCTTTGCCCCTTCTCCCTCTCTGCTTTCCCTAATGGACTCTCTTCCCTCCGGAATTGGCCCATTAAGCCTTTGACCATTTAAATTGATTTTCTCTTTTAATAAATAATTATGAATAAATTATTAAATCAATATTTAACATTCATTCACATATTATTCAACCTCCGTAGCTATGGAGCACCTTCCACCTCCACTCCCAAATCCTCCGGACTTACTGAAACCCTTCCGGTTATTCTTTGGCGATTCTTCTAATCCTATAAACACTCTCTAAGCATCATCAAACCCTTAAGCGTGATACCCCACGGTTCGGGAACACTCCATACATGGTCGGGACACTCCCGCACCAACGATTGACAAAGGGACCTAGATGGCCATGTGACCCATGGGCGTTCCACGAAGATCTTTTGTTGTTTGAACCGGGGATAGTCGTGTCTTATTCCCTTTATCTCTCGATACTTGCATTGCCCGAGATCTAATCAATGACATCACCATGTTATGTTCAATCTCGTTACCGAACAATGCTACTTGACTCATTCCGACAAGTGATATCCCTGTGATCAAATCACACGTTGCGCAGCTATTGGATATAACTTCTCCGAGTGGGCCCTTGAGTATCTTTCTGTCATGTGGACAGACAAATCCCGCTCTTGACATATATTGCCTCTATAGTTTCCTCCGAGTACCTGAACACACCTTTATAACCACTATATTACCAAGTGGCGCTTGATGCTATCTAAGCACTCTTGGGAGATAGTGATTGTTATAGCCTCACGGTCTAAGGAATAGTCTACGAGGATCCATTTCTAATCATCATAACTTGAACTTCATGACATGATCGGGTCATGATGTTTAGGTTGGGTATTGGTTCATCATCTCATTCTCAGAATGAGTTGACTCTATTTCCAACTGGCATAAATGCCACATGATCAGGAAACTTGATCATATGTTGACCAATGAACCAGTGACTAGAGTTTCACTAGGAACCCCTGGTTGTTTATATATCACACGTGTATTGATGTTTCCACTCAATATAGTTATAGCATGATATAAAACTTAATCATAAACTATATGAAATATGATAATAGTCCTTATAACTATTTGTATTTAGGGCATATTTCCAACAAAGAAATCAAGAAGCTAGCTCTCCGTTGTCTAGAGACCCAGAATATCACAGTAGAGGAGGAGGCGCAAGAAGCTGAAGATGTCAAACTCATCGATCTTCTTGACCAAGTTTGTGTCCGGGACGACAAGTTGAAGGCTCGTGTGGCCCCGCCACAACCAGTGATTCCTCTTATTCGCACCGAGAAGGTTTCTACAGAGGTGAACATGAGCCTCTTCTTTTTATTGTATTTCATAACATATCCTCTAGCCCCCAAGCATGAAGTTGGATGGGAATCTGAATTGATGCTTTTAAAAGATGCCAAAGAATGAATTAGTATAGCCCCCTAAGGCTCGTGCTGATATTTAACTTAGTTAAAATATTAGCCCGAGTCTTAGTAGACTTCCGGCTCTGGTTACCATTCTGACTTACAAAAAGTTAATGCTTATAACTAGGAATTGTTGAAGAATAGTTGCAACAAGCGGCGAGAGATCAGAGCTCTTCGACTTGAAAATGCGCAACTAAAAATTGCAAAGGGTGAAGCTGAAGGTAAACATTTCACGCCTCATTTTCATAGTCTATTTTTTGATCTATAGCTGAATATTTTTCCGGATTTTATGTATTACTACTGTCAGAACTTGTAAAGCAGTGCTGTAAAATGATTGAACAAGCCGATGATTATAAGATCTTGGAGGTGGAGAATGCTGACTTACGTGTAGTGCTAGAAAAACTCAAAATAGATCATGATACTAGCATCACCAGTCTTCTTGAATCCTCCAATCATGCCACTGAAGAGCGTGACCTCAAAATAGCCAAACAAGACCAAACAATCTCGAACTTGCAAGATGCTTTGGACAGGGAGAAGGACACCTCCGAAGCTCTCCGGAATGAACTCTGAAGCCTTCGAGAGGCGAAGAACAAAGTAGATGATGCTATCTTCGTTAAGTTTTTCTATCGCGAGTTATTGTTGCTCCAAATTGTTAGACTCGGATATATTGTTGACCTTGTTTTCTTTCTTATAGGTCCTCTCCACCTTCTTCATGCCTCTTCATCCGAGCCTCGTACCAGCTGGCTTGTCATTGTTGGGGACCTAATTCATGATTTCTGCCAGTCCCTGGAAGAAATTGGTGAATCTGACCCGCTCTCTGGCTTAGACTCAATGTCAGCCTTTGAGCTACGAGACAAAGCAAAGGATATGCCCAAGATAGTCAAGGATTGGAAAATGTCGTATGCGTGCACAGCGGCACAGAATGCCCTGACAATGGTAATGAGCCACCATGGAAGCATGGAAATATGGCAAGTTACCAAGGGTTATTCGACTGTCGATGAAGATGACAATGATCAGAACATCAAGGAGACCTGGGATTCTTGCGCCGGATACGCTTCTCGCATGGCCAAGTTGACCAACTATGATGAGCCATTCTTCACACCCTTTGAGGTGCCACCACCCCCCAAGGAAGTAGGTGCTGAAGTCTCTGAAGACGATGAGCATACTGAGTCTAACTTACTCGTCTTGGACAGATATTGGGGTGACACAGGTGATGTGTCCAGCAAGCCGAAAATCCTGCATCTTCACCTGCATCATAGAATGTGCTAGAAAAAACAATGTGTTATTCCGAAAACAATCTGATTGTAATAAGTAGATTATTATTTTGCTAGTGCTAAGATTGTAAGAACTTATGCTTTACTCCTTTTAGCACTTTTGGATTTGTTATTTGCTGTGCTTGAAAAATACTTAAGCATTTGGTTTTGTCCACACTTATCGTTCATCTGACTTTCCACCTCATCTCTTTTGTGAGTTGGCAAACCTTCAACACAAAACTTTGATGAGCAACGGAGCTCAATTGCTAAACTAGTTTAAACCCGAAATCAAAGGCAGCTTCTAGTACCAACAATTCACTACTCATAAAATACCCGCATTCAACAAGCAGACAAAAACCCAAGTATAGACTATAAAATTTAAATTTATACCCAAAGGTAGCATTTTTAGAATCAGAAATCTAACCAGAACAAACATGATCATGAAGTACTTTCAAGTATTCTAGGATTTTTGACTATGACATGATCATTCGGAAATAAGATGGTACATAAAAAACATCTCAGAAAAAACATTAAGGAGACCAATACATTATTTCATTCTGAACATGTACATGTATATGATTACAAAGAAAGAAAATTTTAAGAATAAAAGGGACGTAGCTGAGCAATATTCCATGGACGGTCTATCTCATCCGATTTGTATTGCCTCTAGCTCTCTTTCTCTTCTTAGTATTAGGTCTCTCTTTTTCTGGACTCGTGTCGGTTAGGTAGTAAGAACCATTGTGCAATACTTGACTAACCATGAAGGGCCCTTACCATATAGGGGCAAGTTTGTGCTCTCTTTTTTGCATTAGCCGAAGAACCAGATCGCCCTTCCTGAAAGACCGTTTTCTGACTCTCTGACTATGATATCTTCGTAACTTCTGCTAATAGGTTGTAGATCTCTATTCAGCAATGACACGAACTTCCTCGAGCATATCAAGGTCGTCTTGTCGAGCAACTTCAGCATCCTCTTCGACATACACAGTGACTTGGGGAGAGTTATGAATAAGATCACTCGGAAGTACAGCTTCTACAATGTGAACCAAGAAGAAAGGTGTATATTCAGTTAATCTATTTGGAGTTTTTCGTAAACTCCATATCACGGATGATAGTTTGTTCTCCCAAGAACCCGCAGCACGATGTAGTGGTGCTTCGAGTCTTGGTCATAGGCCTTGAAGAATTAGACCATTTGCCCTTTCAACTTGTCTATTGGCCTATGGATGTGCGACTGATGCAATATCAAGTCGGATCCCCTATTCATTATAGAATTCGACTAGTTCTCCCATGGAAAAGTTACTCTTGTTGTCTGTAATAATACTATGTTGATACCCAAATTGGATGATCATGTCCTCGACAAACTTTTTGGCTGTTGCTCCATCACAACTTGTGACAGGTTTTGCCTCTATCCATTTTGTGAGTTTATCCACCATCACAAGAAGGTGGGTGTATCCACTTTGAGCCCATCTAAACGGTCCTACCATGTCAAGCCCCCAGACCGCAAAAGGCCATGTAATCGGAATTTTTCACAGCTGATCAGCCAGAACATGGGCTTGTTTGGCGTATTTTTGCCAACCTTTGCACGTCTTGACTAGCCGTTCCGCATATGCCTTAGCGGTAAGCCAGAAAAATCCGTGTCTAAAGGCCTTTGCCACGAAAGATCTGGTTGTGGCGTGATGTCCGCATTTGCCTTCGTGGATTTCCCTTAGGATTTCCTCGCCTTCTTCCGGAGAAACACAACGCTAATATACCCTAGATACACTCCTCTTATAGAGATCGCCTCCCACCACTATGTAGGATTTTTCTTGTCAGACGATGTTTTGGCTTAGCACTTTGTCTTTGGGTAACTTCCTATCTACCAAGTAATCAAGGTAGGGTTGTGTCCTAGGAATTACAGCCGGAACTGCTATGAGTGGTAAGTCGGATTTGGTCGGATACTCCTCATCAACCCCTGTGATAGAGGGAACTCTCAAGTGCTCCAAAAAAAGCACCATCCGGGACCTGTTTCTGCATAGAGCCTATTCTTGATAGAGCATTTGGTTCCTCATTTTCTGTTCGGGGAATGTGTTGCACTTCAAACCCTTGGAATGATTTAGATAGTTCATCCACGATGGCACTATAAGATGTGACATGCTTGTTTGCATTGCATATATCGGATACTTGTTGAGCAACTAAATCCGAGTCTCTGTAACACATCAGTAGGCGAATGCCGATGTCTTTTGTGATTAGAATTCCATGCAGCAGGGCTTCATACTTGGCAATGCTGTTTGTCGCTCTGAAGTGAATCTACAGTACATAGAACAGTTCATCACCTTGGGGTGACTTGAGCACCACGTCAGCCCTCGAGCGCTTTAGACCCGTCAAAGTGTAAGGTTCAAACTTCTGTCTCTAGGAGGCCTATGTTTTCGATTGTCTCTGTCCAATCAGTGACAAAGTCAGCAAGAATTTGGGAGTTGATTGTTGTGTGAGGTTTATACTCAATGTCGAAATATGCTAACTCTATGCCCCACTTAGCGACGTGTCCTGTGGCGTCATTGTTCTTGATTATGTCTCTCATGGGAGTTGTGCTCACCACGGTAATCTTGTGCTATTGAAAATAGTGTTGTAGCTTTCTGGATGCGAAGAATACACCATAGGCTAACTCTTGGTAGTGAGGATACCTTTGATTCGATTCAGTCAAGACCTTTCTGAGAAAATAAGTCAGACGCGACACCAGGTGTTCCTGTTTTTCTTCTGGCTGTTCCACCACCATGATGACACTAACGACTCTATTTGTCACAACTAAATATAGCAACATCGGTTCCTATGGCTCCGGTGCTACAAGAATAGGGGCGGGCGAGAGTACGGCTTTCAGATCCTAAAGTGCAGCTTCAGCTTCATCAGTCCAGATGAACTGCGTGGTCTTTTTCAAGAGCTTGTATAATGGTGCGGCTCTTTCACCGAGGTGGCTTACAAACCGACTGACTGCAGCAATGCAGACAGTTACTCATTGTACGTCCTTCAGGTGAGTTGGCCTAGAAATGTTGAGTATAGCCTTTATTTTGTCGCGGTTCACTTCTATGCCTCTCTGAGACACAATGAAAATTAACAATTTTTCGGCTGGTATTCCAAAGAAACACTTCTTCGGGTTAAGCATTATGTTGTATTTTCGTAGATTGCTGAATGTTTCCTCCAAGTCGTAAATTAGTGTTTCCTTCTTTTTGTACATCATAGCTATGTCATCCACATATGCATGTACATTGCGTCCGATTTGATCGTGGAGCCAATGCTGCATAGTGTGCTGGTAGATGGATCCTATGTTTTTAGCCCAAAAGGCATTGGTACGTAGCAAAAGGTTCCGAAGGGTGTGATGAACGAAGTCTTTATTTTGTCTAACTGCTTCATCTGAATTTGATGATATCCGGAATATGCGTCGAGAAAACATAGGAGTTCCAAGCCTACTGTTGTATCGATTACTTGATCAATTCTTGGTAGAGCGAACGGATCTTTGGGACAAGCCTTGTTCAAGGCAGTATAATCAACACACATCCTTAAATCAGTGGTGTCCTTTTTAGGGACCATTACAGGATTGGTCGACCAATCGGTATGGATGACCTTTTCTATGAATCCGGCTAACTCGAGCTAGGCTGGTTCCTTAGCTATTGTTTTGCGCTTTTCATTGCTGAAACGTTGTAATGACTGTTTAATGGGTTTAGCATTTGGGTATACATTTAGACTTTGCTCTGCAAGTTCCCTAGGTACTCCGGTCATGTCAGATGGCTGCCATGCAAATATATCTTTATTAGCTTTGAGGAACTCGACGAGCGCGATTTCCTATGCAAGGTCTAAACCTATGCCTATCTAGGTAACCTTGTAGGGATCATCATCCTTCAATGGTGTCGTCTTTGTCTCTTCCGATGCCTTGAACTCCGGAGTCGGCTTGGTCACCTCCTTCTTCATCATGGGCATCTCAGACAGGTTGATGTTCCTCTTGATCTCCTGGTACTCCTCAGCGTGCAGTACGACTTCAGCAAAGGCGGCGTTTCCGTCCTCGCATTCTCGTGCCTTCTTCGGGTATCCCCGGATTGTGAAGACGCCATTGGGACCTGGATTTTCATCATATTGTAAATGTAAAAGGGACGAGCCATAAAATCCCAGTAAGCTGGACACCCAAATATAGCGTGGTATGCGCTCTTGAACAGGACCACTTCGAAGGAAAGTGCTTCCGTCCGGTAGTTCTTTGGAGTTCCAAAGGTAACATCCAAAGTGATCTCTCCTAGAGAATTTGCTTGTCTTCAGGGGACAACTCCATGAAAAGTCACAGAGCTATGATTCAGCTGTGTCTCCAATATCCTCATCCGGCACAACATTTTGATGTATATGATGTTGATGATGCTGCCACCCTCCATGAGGGTCTTGGAGAATCCATAACCGTCAATAAGTGGATTGACGAGTAGAGCGTACTTTCCTCCCTTGTGTAGTTTAGGCGGATGATCGCCTCGGTCAAAGGTGACTATAACTTCTGACCAGTCCAAAAACTGGGGGACAGCCGGAACAGTTGCGTTGAGTGCATCACTGCCTTTTGACCTTGGCTGGTTGGGGAGGTTTTCTTTCCCTCCGACTTGGGATTTGAAGCTTCTGCCTCCTCCATGTCAGAATCTTCCTTGGACTCTTTCTCTTTGTCAGAATTTTTCTTTCCTTTTCATCGCTTAGCCCTATATCCACCGAATTCATCTTTCTTGATGTCTTCATTGAAATGACACTCGGCATTGGTGTGGGACGAGCCCCCGTTGCCATCTGGGTGATGCACACACAAATTGTTGGTAATGTCGGTCCAAGAGTAGGTTTTGCAATGTTGTTGGTCTCCTCTACCTGGGACTCTGGAAGTTCCACAGACTAGTTCTCGGATGCCTCCGTGGCCTCCTCGTCCTTCAGACCCGAAAGTTGCATTGACTGTTGCGGTTTCCGGATTGGGCTTTTCCTCCGAGGTGTTTTTGCGTTTTGCGGTCTGCTGCTTTGGTTGTTTTGCCGACTGTGGTACGGCCAACACATTGTGCAGTCCTTCTACATCATCGTCAGCATATTTCTTGTTGTCTCTATCATCTCCCCCAAATCAGTCACTTTGTCACACTTTAAGCCATGATGTAGTAAACCAATTGGGAGTCCTGCGATGAATGCTTAAATTTCGGTCTAGTCATTTACCCCTTCGCAGGAGTTCTTCATGTTGATCCATCGTCTGAGGTAATCCCGGTATGTTTCTCTGGGTTTCTGAGTGCACCGCTACAGATCTCCGACCATGGAGAGCCTCCTGTATGTTCCCTCGAAGTTCCGAAAGAAAGCACTTTATATATCATACCAGTTGTGGATGGTGTTTTTCGGGAGTTCATTGAGCCATGATCGAGCCGTCTTCCTTAGCATAAGCGGGAGATACTGGGTCACGACCAAGCTGTTTCCTCCTTTGGCGATGCAGTAGCCCTGGAAGAAGTCCTAGAGCCAGGTGTTTGGCCAGGCCACACCGTTGTAGGGTTGGATGTGCGTTGAGATAGAAAACCCTTCCGGAAAATTTGTTTGTCGTATGCGCGGTCCAAAGCATTTTGGACCCATGTAGATGTTGTCCGACTCATAGCATCGCGCCTCAATGTTTGAGTTGATCCGGTGCCTAGCATCACTTGGTGACAGGGGATGCTATCTTGGTTGTTCACTATATCTATGGTCCCCATGAGCCGGACTCCTGCTTCTTCTGCCACCACCTGCGCCACGGCGCCCTCACTGGCCTCCATGCGAGCCCCTATGGTGACTGCTTGGCATAGGAGGTGGTGGTGGATTGTTACCCCCAGCCGGGGATTCATGATGACAGCCTCCGTGCCAGCTTGTTCCAGCGTGATTTTCGTTGTTCCTTCGTTCGTCATTGCCGTCATTGTGACGCGGCTCAGCCAGACGGCTTGTATGTCTAGGAGGGGGCATCCTTTGCCGGTCCTGCTCCCGACATTGAGCTTCTTCGTCTTCCCTGTGAGTATTCGACTGTTGCCGGGGAGGTTTGACCATTGCTGCAATGGCGTCTCGCTCTACGGCCGGAGCGACATTACTCCAGCTTCGTCCGGGTCTATGCCGGTCTCCCGAAGATCCGGTTCTTGAATAGTTGTCTTCCCTAGGGTCAAAACGGTACCCTTGTTCCGGCTCCCGTCGGGGAATTGTGTCTTGGTGGCGACCCATGTCCGTGCGGCATTGATCTGACTTGGAGACGAGCTTTCTGCTTTCGGACATGGCGACCTTCTGCTATTCCAGGCCCTTTGTGAGCAGCTTCACGCTTAGCTGAATCTGATCTGGGCTTGGGTTATTTGCCAAGAGATCTCGAGCCGTAGCAGCATTTTCTACCGGTGTCCCATACACCCGGTTGCCCTTGCTGTCGATCTGAGGTTTCCCACCGGCTGTATCTCCTTCAAAAAGGGTTTTGTGAACATCTAGATTTTTGTTAGCCAACTCAGGGCTATTCCGGTTCTTCTGATGCTGTCGGGTGCTAGGCTGTCCCGCAGCTGCAATGCGCTTCTTCTCTTTGAGGATATTTTCAGTTTCCTCAAGGAGTGCTTGACGATGCGCTTCTAGGGCCTAGGCCCTGTCCTCCAACTCTACAGGTGTAAGTTCTATAGCCTTCGGGATGGGTGTGGTAATTGCTTCTCCAAGGAGTTTATGGGCACCAGGGGTAAACACATGTCCATCCAATGGAGTATCTTCCGGCTCATATGGGATCAAGGCTCCATATGAGTCCTCTTCGTATTCTTTGGCTATTACCTCGTCAGTTGGAAGGTCCTTAGCTGGAGTCTTCTTATTCTTCTTTGCCTTCTTGGCTGCACCGGTAGCAAAGACGGCTTTGGGTCCGAGTCCTGGAGTCAAGCTTCTATCAGTACTCTCGGACATCTGGATGTCGGGATTATCTCCAAGATCCATATGATTCTGTGGTTCAGGAGAGTTTTCTTCGGATCCTTCATCCATGCTATTGTCAGGGCTTTGATCCATGGCTTCTCCTTCTTATGTAGGCTCGGAGTTGAATTCCTCTTCATATTCCACGGAGAACTTCTAGAAATTTGCCGATGTCATGGAGTCATCCGAAGATGCCGGTAAGTCAACGTTTGTTCTGATTGCCTCCAACACCGAGTCATTGTCATCTCCAGCATTGGCAGAGCTGGATCCAGATCCGATGTATCTGACAAAGTGCGATGTATGCTTCCCAAGGCAGTTGCAATCCTCTTCATAGGCTTCCTCGAAACGTCTTATGGTCTCGATAACTGCATCTGTGTTGACTATGGCACTGTTCATCATCATCTTCATGCTGTGCCTCAGGAGTGATTTTCCTGCTCTACGTCGGCAGAGCCAGATCAAGATCTATTGTTGCTTTGATCTTTCTGAGATTCGACCTCTTTGGGGAGAGCCTCCTGAGATTCGACCTCCATGGGGAGATCCGCTTCAGGTTTAACCTCCTTTAGGAGATCTTCTTTAGATTTGATCCTCTCCACTATCTCCACTTCAGGTGCGGGTTGGGTGGGATTAGGGTTTTCCGAGACCCGAAACTATGTTGCTTCCACAGTCAAAGTGGATCAAGAAAGTTCTTCCACCTCTATCATCACTCATAGGGTGGGTTGGGCGGTTTCAGCGAAACCGAGGTAAACATCGATCTCGCCAAAAGACATGATGGTGTAGGTGGTCACAGGTTCCCTAGCCGGAATCCAAGTCTCATTGAGAAAGACAAGAGGGACATCAGTGGCGTAGAGGACCCGACCGATGACGATAGTCTCGCCGATTCCGATTCACGCAGGTTCCGCCCTGAACAAAGATCTGAAACGCACCTGCCCCACGGTGGGCATCAACTGTCGTCGGATTGAAGACATGTGCGCCGAGAGGGGGTCCTCGAGGCGTGTGGTGAAAGGGGATGTAAGGCGACGGTATTCTAGGACAGTGAGCCCACAAGCTTTACCCAGGTTCGAGCCCGCCAGCTTTGGACGGATCCTACTCCTGCTAGCAATCTAGTAATACAGCAGATCCGAAAGTACAGATTAGAAGAGAGGTTCGCCTATGCGAGTTGAGATTATAGATTTGGGTGCCCTAAAGGCTAGTCCCTAGGAAGTGGACCACCCTGGTCAGCGAGGCATAGTGGGTATACCCAGAAAGTATATTGCCAACACCGGTGGCTAGGGTTTATCAATACATCAAAAATCCACGACGTTGTGTAAACACTCTCTATATAGATAGTGAAGGTTTATTGGCTGGAGCCGGTGGTTTTTCTCTTCTTGTTAGAGGGTTTTTTCCATGTTAAAAAGATTGTTTCCTCCATGTTTGGTTTATTCATTCCTTTTGCTTTTCATATTTATAACAAATACTACGTTTATGCATAACTACGAGAAACCCAAATGTTGCCATGTATTAAAAATACATAGCAAAGTCTAAAAAACACTCAGCAAAATTTTGATGTGTATATACACTCGTCAAACGACACACAGCAAATAACTGTCTGGTAAAGGTGAGTTTACCGAGTGTCTGAAACTCGGATACATGGTAAAGGCTTTCCCGAGTGTCTAAACCCCAGACACTCGACAAATATAGGATTGACGGTGCACGTGACCACGGATGGTATCAAGCCTTTGTCGAGTGTTGCTATTAGATAAATGACAAAGTTCTAGCAAACAAAGTAGTATCACGTCGTTTCGCCGAGTGTTAAGAAGGGCACACAGCATGTCACCACAATTACACAATTGAGCCATGTCACACCGTAAGCTTTTCTCAGTGTATTTGTCGTCAAACACAACGTACTTTCTGAAAGGTGACAAAAAGTCTGCCGGTGATCTCGTCGGTGCCAGAACGAGCCGCAGCTTGAAAACCTCTACACCAAGAACCCTGCCTCAATAGATTCGCCGCAAGGCCCTGATACATTGCAAATGTATCTATAACTTTTGATGTTCCATGCTTGGTTTTATCCACTTTCTTGTGTTTTGTTCCAACTTTGGAGTACTTTTCATATGATTTCTTGGACTAACCTATTAACAACAGCCACAGTGCCAGCTACCTATTTTCTGTTGTTTTTGGTTCCAGGAAAGTCAGAAAATGAATATTCTCGGAATTGGACGGGACAAAAGACAAAGTGCCTATTTTTTCGGAAGGGATCAAGTGCCAGAATACGAGACGGAGAGGGGCCAGGGGCCGGCCACACCACCTGGCCGCGCGACCAGGCCTGGCCTGCGCCAGGGGGTGGTCTGGCCAACCCCAGCACCCCCTTGGCCTCTCATTCCGCCTATAAGGTGCCCTCGGGACGAAAAACCCTAGGTAACCGATCAAAAATCCACGAAAGAGTTTATAGCCGCCGTCATCTCCATCCCTAGATCGGGAGGGATCTGAAGCTCTTCCCGGCACCCTGCCGGAGAGGGGAATTCACCCTAGAGGCCTTATTCATCACCATGCAAGCCTCCGGTGTGATGCGTGAGTAGTTCATCCTTGGACTACGGATCCATGTAGTAGCTAGATGGCTGGTTTCTCCTCCTTTGTGCTTTCATGTTTAGATCTTGTGAGATCCATTCATGATTAAGATCATCTATTTGTAATCCATACATGTTGTGTTTGCAGGGATCCGATGGATATTGAGATGCTATATCAGATTGATTATTGATTCTATGATGTCTTTGTTATTTGAGATCTTGCATGCTTTCCGTTGTTAGTAGCTATCTTGGCCAAGTAGATGCTAGCAACTCCAAGAGTTAGTATTTATGCTCGATAGTGGGTTCATGCCTCGTAACTGGGAAGTGACAGAAATATCTAAGGTACTAGATGTGCTGTTGCTACTAGGGAGAAAACAACGATCCTTTGTTCATAGAACAATTGTATTGTTTACCTTACACGCAGTTCGTAAAGCAATAATCTGTTGCTTGCAACTTAATACTGGAGGGGGTTCGGATGATAACCTGAAGGTGGATTATTAGTCATAGATGCAGTTGGATGGCGGTCTATGTATTATGTTGTATTGCCCAATCAAGTCTCAAAGGAGTCAAGATGATTAGTATATGCATGTATTGCTTTCTCGGTGTTTGTCAATTGCCCCGCTGTAATTTGTTCACCCAGCATGTTATTTATCTAAGGAGAGCCACCTCTATTGAACTATGGATACCGGTACTTTTTCTTTACATACAATCTACAATCCTTTACTGCTTTGTGTTTACTTTCTGCAAACTTTTACTTCTTTCCATTCGATACGTTTAATCCTTTGTTTTCCGCAAAACACGGTGAGATTGACAACCTCATCGCAAGTTGGGGACAAAGTTCTATGGTTGTGTTGTGCAGGTCTCCACGTTGCTACTAGCACCGGTAGTGCGCCCTGCCAAAGCTCAGCTAGTAACACCTTTGGGGTGTTTCCTTGCTCCTACTGGTTCGATTAAACCTTGGTTTCATAACTAAGGGAAAACTTTCTGCTGTACTCATCATACCTTCATCTTGGGGTTCCCAACAAGCTCTACGTCGATCGTCGAGTGTATCAGGCCCCGCCCTACCTCCTATCCAGTGTGGAAGGAGGATGCTAGCCATGCCCACCCGAGGCCCATCCATGGGCGACCTGCGTGTCGACCACGATGGTGTTCTGACACTTCCCACCCGGACCCCTCCTTCCTGAGCACCAATCACCAGATGTGGCCGGATCCGAGGCGCCGAGATTGAGGGTGACCTCCAGCAATTCAGATAGGAGGTCGGGGATGCCTACATCTCAGGGGCCTTCAAGTACGGTGGCATACAGTGGGATCAAATAGGTATGGGGACTCCTACACCATCAGCAGGAAGAGGATGCCGCTGTGGACAGCTGAATTATAGGAGGAGCGAGGGGCTGGCTAGGAGCCGCAGGCACTACGCTCGGTCCCAAAGGCCACGACCATGGCTGGCTATAGGTAGGCGGCGATGGCTCTCTCCAACGACACGAGACAGACCACAACACGGTGGCGAGGGTAGCTGTCAGACACCCTGTTATCTATAGACCAGATTAGATGGACGATGGAGATGAATCTCACTTGGTGACACCATGTCACTCCTCTATTTACTATGTTCATTTAACTTTTATCCACTGTAATAATTGAACCAGCTATTAAGCCTCCCAGCTGGGAACCGACATGGCTATCGAATGGAATGTTCACTAATGCTATCTCTCTGTTTTTACCCTCTCGCATTAGGGGTTCTAGCTGTAGAAATCCCCAATTCATCGAGGGGTCTTCGAATCGGGAGTTTAGGGTTGGATCTTGACTAGCGGGATCTGACAAACTGGTATCAGAGCAAGTTCTCCTTGGCAAAAAAATCCAATCGCAATCTAAAAGCAGGAGATATTCCAGATCGTGGAGGCGTGCTGAATTGGGACACGAGGCTGGTTGGGATCTCTCGTAAAATCCCACCCTTCCCTCCCTGTTCGCGGCGGTGGGTGTGGTCGATGACGGCGTAGGCGGCGATGACGTCCCTCTTGACGTAGTCGATGGTGGTGGCTTGGTGGTGGCGGCACAGCTTGGGCACAAATCAAGGAGCATGCCAAGGTTGCTGGAGAATACCTCCTCTGGTGGTAAAATCCATGTGACCGTCCTGGTTCGTGTGCCTCTGGTGGAGAATTATACGGTGGTGGTAGAATTGTTTCTAGCTTCGTCATCGGATGGGGAAATCCAAGACCACAGAGAGCTCAGATATCGTGGAACTGATAGCACTGAAGCTCGACATGGAACATATCAACACGAGGATGGAAGAAATTGGAGCTAAGATGGATGGAGTGAAAGAAAAAGTAACAGCCTTGAGTGACCAACTCGCCAGGCACGAACCTCTCCTCACTGCTGATTGGGGAAAGCTCGTCGAATAGGCAGCTGGCGCATCCAACACTTCTCCAGAAGCACCAACCGACAGTGAACCTATCAGGACATTCCCAGCCTCCACATTGGCGACGCAGGAGTGTTGTTCCTGAACCACCAACATATGAATACCAATTCAATGAGCAAGAGGATCATACCCAGGAACAAACTGAACACTACCACGTGGGACAACACCAGCAGCAGTACCAGGATGTTCAGTACACTTACCATCCAAATCCATACCAGCCATACCAAGCTTACACTTACCCTCCACAACAACCCCAACCCATCTACCTAGAGACCTTTCCTCCTTGGCACCAAACTCAGTTCCACCAACCAGCTCAAAATCCACCTTACCAACACCCATTTTACCATGAGCCATACAATCCACCAAACCCACCATACTACCAACAACAACCAACACCAAATTGGAAAAACCAACAGCACCAAAACCCACCCATTCCACTACCATACCCTCCACAGACCCAACAACTACAACACTACCAGCAACAAGGCAGACAATATGATCCCAATGATAGAGGCAACCAGCACAGAGGCAATCGAAACAATGAGTTGGACAGAGATGCTCAATTTTACAAATAAATTGCCAAAGCACCTAAGATGGATTTCCCTAAGTTTGATGGTAAAAATCCCCAAGAATGGTTGAGAACAACTGAGAAGTATTTTGCTATGGTCTATGTTCCAGAAGAGGCAAATTTTGAATATACCTAGATGTATATCACTGGTAAAGCTGATAATTGGCTCAGAAACTCTGGTGTCCTTGATGAGGAACTATCTTGGACACAATTCTGCAAGGTCTTGGTCCAGAGATTCACTGAAATTAGTGCCTATGATGTGATGGATGAGTTTAATACCATCAAGCAGGGAAGTCAAACTGTCAATGAATACACTAAGAGATTTGAAGATAAAAGAGCAAATTACAAAAAGGAAAACCAAGATGTGAAAGAAGCATATTTTTTTAAATGCTACATCAATGGGTTAAGACCTGAGATCAAACACTACCTCAAACCTCTTAAACCCACCACAATATATGATGAAGTGGAACATGCCAAAGACATGAAGAAAGCAGTCTCTGCAACCAACCAGCAAAACAATAGGAAATTCTCTCTTGCAAGTAACTACCAGAAGAGTAGTTTCTCTAGTCAACCACAATACAAACCAAAACCTGCTACTAAGCTTGTTCCCAAAGAATAAGGGGACAAAAAATAAGAGTAGTTTCTCTAGTCAACCACATATCATTGCAGGCAGTCAAAGGGAAAAGCTCCAAGAACACATTCACACTATCAGTCAACATTGCTAGAAAAATAGCAATAGCACTAGTTGATAATGGAAGCACCCATACCTTCATTCATCTAAAATTTACAACCAAGATCAACTGCAAGACCACCAGTAATACATTGGAAAAAGTGTTAATTGCTGGAGGTGGTGAACTTCAAACAGGGCACATGTGGACAATCTAGAATACACAATTCAAGGGAACAAATTCAAAAAATCTTTCAAAGTGCTTCCCTTGAAAGGATATGATATAGTCCTAGGAGGAGACTGGATGTGTACACATAATCCAGTCAAGTTTGACTACTTATCCAAACAGCTAAAAATAAAGCTGAATGGACAGAAGAAAATAATCCTCAAGGATGAATCCCTCAGGAAAGGTGTGGAACTGATGTCCATTGAAAATATGCACAAAGCAATCTCAAAAGGTGCAACTAGCTACTGTTTATTCCCTATATCTAAAGCTGAACCAATTGATGCTCAAGAAGACAAGGAACTCCAAGAACCGCTAGCAGATTTCTTGGATGTTTTCAAAGAACCAACTACCTTACCCCCCACTAGGGACTGTGACCACTCAATACCATTAAAAGATGGATCTGAACAACCGAGAGTTATACCCTACAGAGTTCCTCACAAACAAAAGGAAGAAATGGAACAACAAATCAAGTAGTTGCTACAAAAATCTATCATCAGACCAAGCAAGAGCCCATATGCATCCCCAACAATCTTGGTTAGGAAAAAGGATGGCTCTTGGCGCTTATTTATTGATTACAAGAAATTGAACTTGTAGACTATAAAGGACAAGTTTCCTATACATATAATTGAGGATCTCCTTGATGAGTTAAATGGAGCAAAATACTTCACCAAGTTAGACATTAGGTCTTGCTACCACCAATTCAAGATGAGGGAGGAAGATGTGCATAAAACAACATTTAGAACATATTTTGGACACTATGAGTACCTGGTAATTCCATTTGGACTCACAAATGCACCTACCACCTTCCAATCTCTGATTAACAAGGTTTTTTCAGGCTTAATGAGAAAATTCATGCTTGTGTTCTTTGATGACATCCTCATCTACAACAAAACAAAATAAGAACACCTACAACATATCAAGATTGTCCTGGAGGTGCTGAGAAAGAACAAATTGTTTTCCAAGAAAAGCAAATGCACCTTTGCCACCAAGCAAGTGGAATATTTAGGACATGTGATCTCAGCAGCTGGTGTAGCAACTGACCCTAAGAAAATAGCTGTTGTTAAGGAATGGCCACTCCCACAAAACATAACCAAGCTTAGGGCATTTCTTGGCCTCACTAGATATTATAGAAGATTTGTGACGAACTATGGCCTGATATGTAGACCTCTCCATAACATGCTCAAGAAGGACTCCTTTAAGTGGACTGAAGAACAAACCAAAGCATTAAACTAGTTGAAAGACAGCTTGATCTCTGCTCCTGTCATGGCCTTGCCAGATTTCTCCCTTCCCTTCACACTAGAGACAAATTCAAGTGGCACTAGTTTGGGAGCTGTGCTCCTGCAAAAAGGAAGACCTTTGGCTTATTACAGCAGAACAATTGGCCCAAGAGCAGCTGCTTTGTCTACCTATGATAAGGAAGCTCTAGCCATCTTAGAAGCACTGAAAAGATGGATACACTACTTCCTAGGTTCTGAATTACAAATCAGAACAGACCAGAAAGCCTCAAATTCATCACTGAGCAAAAGGTGGCTAAATGCATCCAACATAAGTTTCTCCTCAAACTCCTTGAGTTAAACTATACCATTAATTACAAGAAAGGAAAATAAAATAAAGCGGTTGATGCTTTAAGCAAGAGGGATTCTGTACTAATGCCCATCAATCTCATTCAACCAACTTGGATTGAATCAGTCCTGAGCAGCTATCAAGAGGATGAGCACTGCCAAGACCTACTCAAAAGGCTAGCAATTGCAAATGATCATGATGGCATTAATTCATTACATGCAGGGATCATCAGATACAAACAAAGGGTATACATTGGTGCTGACCCTGACCTCAAAACACAACTACTAGGCTCTTTTCATGCATCTGCCCTTGGGGGACACTTAGGCATGGTGGCTACATACCACAGACTCAAAAGAATTTTCTATTGGCCTGGCATGAAAAAAGACACACACAAATTCATCTCAGAATGTCATGTCTGCCAAAGAGCTAAGGCTAAACATTTCCCTTACCCTGGGTTGTTGGAACCTTTGGAAAGACCTGACTTAGCTTGGCAGCACATTACCATGGATTTTATTGAAGGGCTTCCTAAATCCAATGGGAAAGAATTAATCCTAGTGGTTGTGGATAGAATTACTAAGCTGGCACACTTTATCCCTCTGTCTCATCCTTACTCAGTCAACACTGTGGCTCAAGCTTTCATGGACACTATGTTTAAACTACATGGTCCACCTACAAGCATCATCACTAACAGAGACATGATATTTACTACCAATATGTGGCAAAAGGTATTCAAATCCCTCAATGTCCAACTGAAGTTGAGCACAGCATACCACCCACAAACTGATGGACAATAAGAAAGAGTAAACCAATGTCCGAAATCTTATCTGAGATGCATGGAATTTCAAGAACCTAAGAAATGTGCTTCCTGGTTGGCCTTAGATATGTGGTGGTACAACACATCCTACCACACTGCAATTAAAATTTCCCCTTTCCAAGCATTGTATGGCTATGCCCCACCAATGGTCAATGAAATTGCCTTACCTGGCCCTGAAGATAGTGAAGCCAGAGATTTCTTGCAAGAGAAACAACACATTCTCACATAAATCAAAGAAAATCTAGCTCAAGATCGGGGGAGAATGAAGAAACATGCTGATAAGAAAAGGACTAAGAGAACATTCGAAGTTGGAGACATGGTGTATCTCAAAATGCAACCATACCGGATGATTGCTTTTGGACTGAGACAAGCAATCAAACTAACAAGCAAATATTATGGCCCATTCAGAGGTCTCGAAAGAATTTGCAATCTCTCATATAAGATACTACTTCCTGAAGGAGTGAATATTCATCATGTTTTTCATGTCAGCTAGCTCAAAAAGCATGTGGGCAAAAATGATATTCCACAGGAAAGCCTCCCATTGGTTACCATTGATGGTAAGATCAAAACAGAGCCAGTCGTAGTTCTAGAGACATGTTCCTTGCCTAGAAACAAAGTGTTGGTCACTCAGTGGAACATTCAATGGGGAAATTTAGCTCCTGAAGACTCTTCTTGGGAGGATGCTAATTTCATCAAGAAAGTTATCCCTGAGTTCTATGTTGCAACACTTAAATCTTGCTTCCCAAGCAACACTTGAGGACAAGTGTCATTTCAAGGACCCGACATTGTAAGACACCCTGTTATCTATAGACCAAATTAGGTGGACGGTGGATATGAAGCTCACTTGGCGACGCCACGTCACTCCTCTATTTACTGTGTTGGTTTAACTTTTATCCATTGTAATAATTGAACTAGCTATTAAGCCTCCCAGCTGGGAACCGATAGGGATATTGAATGAAATATTCCCTAATGCTATCTCTCCATTTTTACTTTCTCGCATTAGGGTCCTAGATGTACAAATACCCAATTCATCGAGGGGTCTCCGAATCGGGAGTTTAGGTTGGATGTTGACTAGCGGGATCTGACAATAGCGGGGGCGTGGAGGCGGCAAGGTTTGGTTTATGAGTAGCTAGCCGGGGCGGTGGCGACGAGGCTATGGAAGAAAAAGGGGATCAAGGAAGAGGAGAGTTGCATCAGTGATTGAGGATGTAGCGATGGGTGGTGGGTGGCTCACTGACGTGTATAGGATAAGGATAGCGAAATTATCTATAAGTGTAAGTGTGCTAAAATGTGAGCCTTTTTAGGGTGCTTGTCGCGCCTCCTCCTTAATTGTGTTGCTGTCGTGTGGGCCTGGTCTTCTGTGTTAGGACGTAAAACACCCGTGCCCAGTTGCCCTACAGACCATAGTAGCACACGTCGATGGTTTGGGTAGCCGGGTGTGCATGTGTCCATGTTTGAACCGATCCACCCACTCCTCCGTCGTTTCTTGGTATTGATCAGACATAGTGGTATCCTCTCCTACCGTTGGCTGCGACGTCTCGACATTGACCATCGTGTGATCGGGCGTATCCACCTGAGAAACAACATCAGCGGCAAGGACACGGCCGGTGGCGGCGAGGGCCGGGTCTGCTAGGTCGGCTCGGCACATGGGGCAGGTGACGTGTGCCACGATCCACACATCAATGCACATGGCGTGGAAGACGTGTAGCACCAGGGGAGGAGCCGGAGCTTCTTACCGTCATCGGCGAACTTGGCCAGGCACACTGCACACTTGAGAGCCCCGTGCCAGGACTTGCCGACCCTCGCCCTTGTGTACTTCAGCACTAGCAGCGCCTCCATTGCAGCGATGCCCAAGCCTAGGGATCCTCCAGTTGTGGATCACAACTGACGAGAATGCAGCCGCTGCAGCTGTCACGATAGCCGCGTTGGCATTCGAGGCGGCTCCGCTGCCGTGCTGCCCACCGCCGCCAGTGGCAGTGTCGGTGGAACATCGAAGGTATGCAGAGAAGAATCATACCAAGAATAGCGCCACGATGACACCTATGAAGAGGATCGAAGTGGCCACGCTAAACGTCTCACTGCCAAGTCCCTCGATAGCTGCTGGCGATGGGGGTGGCCTGGATGCTTTAGTGAAGGTGTCACCACCGGTCGTCGGTGATGTGAAGATGGACTAGGACGAGGCAGGCCAGATTCCAGCAAGCATAAGAACTAGGGCTCAGAGGAATGCATGGTGGCGGCAAATCCATGTGGTACATAGCAGCGTGAGCACCATTGGCGTGCAGGTGGAGGACGGGGTGCGCAACATGGAGGAAAGTGGGGTGGTGTGCGTGCTTGGTGAGCGAAAATATGAAGAGGTGGAGACGTGCAAGGAGTAAGGTGGGAACGAGTAGGAGTCAAAGTTTTCTTTTGGGCACCATGGCTTCTTGCAATGGCATGGGTTCTTGCCTTTGACATTGTTAATGCAGGGACCATGTTAAGCTTGCATTTTGATATTAACATGTCTGATTAGCTAAAGTCAAACACACTTTGTGGTTGGTGATGGCTCTAAAATATAGCCATCTACGTCCACATTTAAACTGGATATTAATCATATTTTTGATGAAAATATTGCTCTAAACCCTGCCACTAATGCTAATATTGAGAGCGGTATGCAATCCTTTGTTCTTGTATTTTTCCTGCGCAGATAATGTCGTTTAAAGGAGGGAATCACTATATTAAAGTTAAAGATACGAGACTTCCAACAACCAGAAGAAACTAGGAGCCGTCCAATAGAGGCAGATGCCGTAATCACCAACTATACGGCCGGAGCAAAAATTCCGACCGTATAGCTCCGATCGTATAGTTGGCGCCGCCACTGTCACATCCCAAGATTTTCCAAATCTTGTAATGTGAAAATAAATGAATAAAATATTATTTTATTTTGAGATTTGGATTATGTTGATAAACATAACCAAATTCAAAGTACAAAGTTGAGTGATTGTTTGAATTGTTTGAATGGTTTGAGTGATTAAATAATTGTTTGAATTTTCAAAACAGAAATTGGTTTGGAAAATAGAAAAAGATTTAAACAGAAAAAAATAAGAAAACAGACCCAGCCTACTAAGGCCCAGCAGCAGCCCACCTAGCCCACCTGCTCTCTTCCCCGAAGCATTCTTTTCTCACCCAGTTTCTGACCCACACAGACAATGACCAGTGGACCCTCCCCCTCATTTCTTTTCCCACTGACCGGTGGACCCCACCTCTCTCTCTCTCTCTCTCACGAAGCGAACCGTTATTCACCGCGAAAGAAACCCACGCCCTCACTGATTGGTGGACCCAACCCCCTTTCCTTTTCTATCGCTGACAGGTAGACCCACTCTCCCCTGTTCTTCTTCTCCACCCGCAGACCACGCCCACCCCTCGCGTGGCCGTTGCAGACGGATTAACTCCGGCGTAATACGCCTTAAACACGCGTTGAATCAGCCCCACGACCACGCAGGATAAATCGCCTCTCCCTCCTCGTCATTTTCCCCCAGACCACTCCTCCTCTCTGCCCCTAGGCTGTCGCCAATTTCCTCTGCACCACCGCCATCTCCGACGAGCTCCCTCCTCGATTCTGGCAGCCCCTCGCTGCCCCTTGCCTCCTCGACCATGCTCTCGTGATCCCCACCTCCTGGCGATCATCCCCGTAGCGCCAGCTTTCCCCCGAGCGACCCAGAGCGTCGGCAACCACCTCGACTGAGCGCCACCACAGTCTGCTTCAACTCCGGCGAGCAGTAGCCGACAAACCAGCGCGCCTCTTTCCTTCTGGTAAGTTCTTTCACAACCTAGGCAACCTTGCGCACCCTCCTGACAAGTTTACTTGATCAAATGCGACACAGACACTCGCCTTCGACCACGACAAATGCGTCGTGCGTTGTAGAGCAACTCCGGCGAGAGATTGCCAACCCGTCCGTGCGCCCCTGCCTCCCCAAGAGCACGTTGAGCATCAGCATCATCCAGCGAATCAGGTGAGCCCCCTCTCTCTCTTTCTCGCTTCCTGCATCACCGGCGACGCCACTGCCAGGCCGCTGCCGCCGCAAGACAGAGTCCAGCGCCGCCAGTTCTAGGTCATTAGATTAGGACCGTTGGATCTTGATCCTGAGGCTTAGATAGAATCACTTAAACGCGAATGGGTACGCCCTCTGGACCACACGATCTAATTAGATCTAACGCACCTCAGCACGCGATCCACCCGAACCGGTATCAACCAATCACGGCGCGACGCGTGGCCAGTGTTTGATTGAAACAGATTTAGAAACCAGATTCAAATGCCATTTTCAAACCCTTGTATCTTTGGATCCACACGTCCAAAAATTATAAATTTTATGTCGTTGGATTCAGGAAAGCAAGACCTAACCAACCCTGCCCTTGGTTTAGCAAATAGTATCTGTTAGTTTGCTTGTTTTTGCAGATTCATTTGTGTGCTTGTTTAGATTAGAAAAATTGTTTAAAAATGTTTTTAGGGTTAAAACCTTTGCAAATTGGTTTGTTGTGACCTTACTGACCCTAGGAACCAACCCATGTTTTGGAAAATGAATTTGGAAAAGTTTAGAATGGATTAATTGGTTTAATCCATTTCTAGCTAAATAAAACTATTGTTTTGTTTATGAAAATGGTTTTGAATGGAAAACTTTGGAGGAAATGTTTTGGACCAAACCTACTGACCAAAAACACCATGTTTTGCAATAGCAACTCATTTGGTGAAACAAATAATGATTCTTTGATTTAAAACCATTTCTAGTCAAATAGAAATGTGGTTTATTTATTAAAAATGGTTTTGGAAGAAAACCTTTGGAAAATGTTTTGTTTTAAACTCACTAACCCCAAACCCCAAGTTTTGTGATTGAGAACATACTTGGTGAACCCTATAGGTTAATGCCTTAGTAAAAATATTTCTACACCACATAAAATGATACTTTGTTTTGAAAATGGTTTTGAAGTGAAACCTCTTTGCAAATGACTTTGCCACTTTACAAAATGACCATTAGGTGCCTTCCAATTGTTTATGACACATTAGGAACCACCTTTTCAAACAAAACAAAGCTTGGCATGCTTGCATGCATTACTTTGACTTTGTTATTTTTGTGTGTTGTTTTGCTTGATTGGTAGATTGAGTTTGTGCCTTGCTTGATTGAATTGTAGTGACTTGAAGAGTGTGATTGTTGCAAAGACAAGGAGTGAACCTATACCCTCTACCAAAAAGGCAAGTGATGCTTCATACTTTTTGTCCCATTATTTTCACTATGCATTAGTGTTTTTGCTAAGTAAATCTTGCATGGATTTTATTTGCTAAGTATAGACCTTGCTATAGGAAAACCTAGTAGATGAATCCTTAGTAGGATTTTCCTAAGTTAAGAATCCTATTACTATCAAGCTTAGCCTAGCTAATAGAAAACATGGGTGGAATATATATTCACACTATGGAAAAATATCCTAAGTCTGAGGACTTATGTTTTGTTTAATAAAACAACTAAGCTAATGAATCACCTGGGTGGAAATGGAAGGAATGGTTTGTGTTGAGTGGTTCACAAGGCCATGGACTTGGCTTGTGTATCTCACTTGTGGATGGCCACCCAGGAACAAAGAGATTTGAGATGTCAAATGTTGAGAAGCTTCAAGTGCAACCACTTGGCAATATGGGCTCTGCCATGATCATATAGGTTGCAAGAACTTAGCCATATGGACAGTGGGTGGTAGTGTTTGATAGGTTGGAGCGCGTCCATGATGGTCTAAGGAAGGCTTGAAAGATCTTGTCTTGGGAAACCAAGTCTTGTGGGGAAAGTGCACCACCTCTGCAGAGTGTAAAACCTAAGTACTTAGCCATGTCCCTGGTAAAGGACAATTTGAGCATCAAGACATGGAAGCTATCAAGAATCTCATCATTCAAATTTCTAAGTTAAAATCTTGTGGTTTGAACAAGGGTTAAAAGGATCTTCAGTCTTTGATTGGTAGATGCCCTGAGTGGATCTTCAGTCATTGATTGGTAGATGCCTTGGGTGGTTTGTGCCAAACAAAAACTTAGTATTTTCAAATGATAAGGAAAAATCTATTTTGAGCAATGCAAGCCTCAACTCCACTTAGCCAAATGCATATAGATGATAGACTCCACTATACTACCATAGTATCACTTGCCAATACAATTCAAAATGTATTGACCCTTGTGGTTGTAACTTGTAATGTTGCAGGTTTGATTGATTTTAGGGAAGATTGATTGATTAGGATTACAAAGTCTACAACCAACATCTTCCTGTGGCACTTTGAAGATGAAGGACCCCATGACTATAGTTATTCCGCTGCAATGTAATGTAAATAGCCAATGAGCTATGTTTGATGTAATAAAATTATTTTATTTCCTGGTTATAAAATTGTATTATGACCTTTGTTTCTTGATATTACATCTAAACTGTGGATGCTAGCTATTGATCCAGGGACTAGCATTGTAAACACAGGGGGCTCAATCTTATTAAAGGTTGGGGACCCGACAGATGGTATCAGAGCATTGTGTTGCCTGTAGGATTTGTAACCCTAGGATTGGACAAAAACCCTTAGAAAAATAGGAGTTGTATTTGTTCCAAAACTTATTTACAAACAATCTTGTAAACTCTTTCCTCAACCAATTTGGTTTTGATTCTACATCTTTTCTATTTCAAACTTGATGGAAAAACCTACCCATGACCCAAGACTTCACCATGAGCAAAGAACTTCTTCAACACTTTCAACTCTAATGACTTCAACATCTTCAGCATATTCACCAAAGATTTCCAACTTGGAAACCACTAAAGACTACAAGAGAGACAAGAAATGTTACTCAAGACTTGAAGACTAAGGAAAAACAACTTAGAAGGAGCCATCATCACCTTTGAAGATTTGTGACCAAGACACAAGAATTATCCAAGGATACAAAGATCTCATTCAAGAAGAATCAACCAAGAAGGATGGAAAGATCACAAGTGAACCATATAGATGGACCACCATATTTAGTTTAAGTCAAACCCACCAACTTATGTGGTGTAACAAAAATATTTTGTTGCCTAAGTATGTGCTTGAACTTGTTTGAGTGGAATGTTTGATTGTGATTGTTTGCACATTGCTTGTGTGAATTGTGATGTGTGTGATTAGAATTGATTCCTTAGAAAATATTTTGCCTATTCTAATCCCAATCCAACCCAAACAGATGACTTCTCCAAGAGACTCCAACATCAAGGTTGATGACAACAACAACCAAGCTGACAGCATGAAAGAGCTCATAGCAACCCAAAACCAGTTGAACCAACTAACAGCTCAGTTCATAGCCAGCAATAGTGATAAAGATCCAGCACTGCAAAAGTTTTTGGAGGAACAAACCCAACTGATGCTTAAGGTGACTAATCAAATGATCAACATGGAAGAAAGCTATCCCAACAGAGTCTATGACAACAAGGATGACAAAAATGTTATTCTAGATGGAGACCCAGCTTACATTATTTGTGGAGACAAGGACCATACTTCCAAGGAGCATGAAGATCAATGTCCTAACTGTGAAGAGAAACATCCTATTGGACAATGTCCTACCTCTCAAGCTACTTGTTACCTTTGTGAGGGAAACGACCATGTCCCTATCCAATGCCCCATCTATGCCATTGTTGAACAAAGGAAACAAGAAGGGTCCAAGTATGCCAAAAATGTTGATGGCAAAGGAAAAGGACCACTCATACCTCCAAACAAGACAACCCAATTCAAAGGATCAAAGAAACCCAAGAAACCAAAGCAGGACATGAGCCTTGTGCAATGTCGTAAATGTAAGGAAATGGGACACTACCCTAGTGGATGCCAGAGAACCCGAAGAATAAAGAGATCGGCCAAGTAGTGTGCAACAATTGCAAAGAACCAGGCCACTATGTAGCAACTTGTCCACAAGAGCCACGTAAAGAACTCAAGGACATCCATTGTTTCAACTGCAAGAATCCAGGACATTATGCAAGCAATTGTCCAGAAAAGATGAAGAACAAGTTGAACAAGCCTATGGAGAAACTCAACCTTGGCCCATGAGTCAAGAATGGAAACCAAGGGCACAATGCAAAAGTTTGCTTAGAGAAGTTTTCCCAGGATCCCAAGAAGGACAATGTGTAATTCTGTTTGAAAATTTTTAAGGGTGGTAGTACCCTAGTTGTTTTGAACCTGCTTGTAACCCCTAGCCTCCCCAAATCTCGGGCCGAGATTTCTTTTAAGGGTGGTAGCCTGTCACATCCCAAGATTTTCCAAATCTTGTAATGTGAAAATAAATAAATAAAATATTATTTTATTTTGAGATTTGGATTATGTTGATAAACAGAACCAAATTCAAAGTACAAAGTTGAGTGATTGTTTCAATTGTTTGAATGGTTTGAGTGATTAAATAATTGTTTGAATTTTCAAAACAGAAATTGGTTTGGAAAATAGAAAAAGATTTAAACAGAAAAAAATAAGAAAACAGACCCAGCCCACTAAGGCCCAGCAGCAGCCCACCTAGCCCACCTGCTCTCTTCCCCGAAGCATTCTTTTCTCACCCAGTTTCTGACCCACACAGACAATGACCAGTGGACCCTCCCCCTCATTTCTTTTCCCACTGACCGGTGGACCCCACCTCTCTCTCTCTCACGAAGCGAACCGTTATTCACCGCGAAAGAAACCCACGCCCTCACTGATTGGTGGACCCAACCCCCTTTCCTTTTCTATCGCTGACAGGTAGACCCACTCTCCCCTGTTCTTCTTCTCCACCCGCAGACCACGCCCACCCCTCGCGGCCAAGCAGACGGATTAACTCCGCGTGTCGCCTTAAACACGCGTTGAATCAGCCCCACGACCACGCAGGATAAATCGCCTCTCCCTCCTCGTCATTTCCCCCCAGACCACTCCTCCTCTCTGCCCCTAGGCTGTCGCCAATTTCCTCTACACCACCGCCGTCTCCGACGAGCTCCCTCCTCGATTCCAGCAGCCCCTCGCCGCCCCTTGCCTCCTCGACCATGCTCTCGTGATCCCCACCTCCTGGCGATCATCCCCGTAGCACCAGCTTGCCCCCGAGCGACCCAGAGCATCGGCAACCACCTCGACTGAGCGCCACCACAGTCTGCTTCAACTCCGGCGAGCAGTAGCCGACAAACCAGCGCGCCTCTTTCCTTCTGGTAAGTTCTTTCACAACCTAGGCAACCTTGCGCACCCTCCTGACAAGTTTACTTGATCAAATGCGACACAGACACTCGCCTTCGACCACGACCGTGCGTACCCGTGCCAGAGAGCAACTCCGGCGAGAGATTGCCAACCCGTCCGTGCGCCCCCTGCCTCCCCAAGAGCACGTTGAGCATCAGCATCATCCAGCGAATCAGGTGAGCCCCCTCTCTCTCTTTCTCGCTTCCTCGCCATGGCGATGCCATTGCCAAGAAGCCGCTGTCCGCCGCCAGTTCTAGGTCATTAGATTAGGACCGTTGGATCTTGATCCTGAGGCTTAGATAGAATCACTTAAACGCGAATGGGTACGCCCTCTGGACCACACGATCTAATTAGATCTAACGCACCTCAGCACGCGATCCACCCGAACCGGTATCAACCAATCACGGCGCGACGCGTGGCCAGTGTTTGATTGAAACAGATTTAGAAACCAGATTCAAATGCCATTTTCAAACCCTTGTATCTTTGGATCCACACGTCCAAAAATTATAAATTTTATGTCGTTGGATTCAGGAAAGCAAGACCTAACCAACCCTGCCCTTGGTTTAGCAAATAGTATCTGTTAGTTTGCTTGTTTTTGCAGATTCATTTGTGTGCTTGTTTAGATTAGAAAAATTGTTTAAAAATGTTTTTAGGGTTAAAACCTTTGCAAATTGGTTTGTTGTGACCTTACTGACCCTAGGAACCAACCCATGTTTTGGAAAATGAATTTGGAAAAGTTTAGAATGGATTAATTGGTTTAATCCATTTCTAGCTAAATAAAACTATTGTTTTGTTTATGAAAATGGTTTTGAATGGAAAACTTTGGAGGAAATGTTTTGGACCAAACCTACTGACCAAAAACACCATGTTTTGCAATAGCAACTCATTTGGTGAAACAAATAATGATTCTTTGATTTAAAACCATTTCTAGTCAAATAGAAATGTGGTTTATTTATTAAAAATGGTTTTGGAAGAAAACCTTTGGAAAGTGTTTTGTTTTAAACTCACTAACCCCAAACCCCAAGTTTTGTGATTGAGAACATACTTGGTGAACCCTATAGGTTAATGCCTTAGTAAAAATATTTCTACACCACATAAAATGATACTTTGTTTTGAAAATGGTTTTGAAGTGAAACCTCTTTGCAAATGACTTTGCCACTTTACAAAATGACCATTAGGTGCCTTCCAATTGTTTATGACACATTAGGAACCACCTTTTCAAACAAAACAAAGCTTGGCATGCTTGCATGCATTACTTTGACTTTGTTATTTTTGTGTGTTGTTTTGCTTGATTGGTAGATTGAGTTTGTGCCTTGCTTGATTGAATTGTAGTGACTTGAAGAGTGTGATTGTTGCAAAGACAAGGAGTGAACCTATACCCTCTACCAAAAAGGCAAGTGATGCTTCATACTTTTTGTCCCATTATTTTCACTATGCATTAGTGTTTTTGCTAAGTAAATCTTGCATGGATTTTATTTGCTAAGTATAGACCTTGCTATAGGAAAACCTAGTAGATGAATCCTTAGTAGGATTTTCCTAAGTTAAGAATCCTATTACTATCAAGCTTAGCCTAGCTAATAGAAAACATGGGTGGAATATATATTCACACTATGGAAAAATATCCTAAGTCTGAGGACTTATGTTTTGTTTAATAAAACAACTAAGCTAATGAATCACCTGGGTGGAAATGGAAGGAATGGTTTGTGTTGAGTGGTTCACAAGGCCATGGACTTGGCTTGTGTATCTCACTTGTGGATGGCCACCCAGGAACAAAGAGATTTGAGATGTCAAATGTTGAGAAGCTTCAAGTGCAACCACTTGGCAATATGGGCTCTGCCATGATCATATAGGTTGCAAGAACTTAGCCATATGGACAGTGGGTGGTAGTGTTTGATAGGTTGGAGCGCGTCCATGATGGTCTAAGGGAAGGCTTCTGAAAGATCTTGTCTTGGGAAACCAAGTCTTGTGGGGAAAGTGCACCACCTCTGCAGAGTGTAAAACCTAAGTACTTAGCCATGTCCCTGGTAAAGGACAATTTGAGCATCAAGACATGGAAGCTATCAAGAATCTCATCATTCAAATTTCTAAGTTAAAATCTTGTGGTTTGAACAAGGGTTAAAAGGATCTTCAGTCTTTGATTGGTAGATGCCCTGAGTGGATCTTCAGTCATTGATTGGTAGATGCCTTGGGTGGTTTGTGCCAAACAAAAACTTAGTATTTTCAAATGATAAGGAAAAATCTATTTTGAGCAATGCAAGCCTCAACTCCACTTAGCCAAATTCATATAGATGATAGACTCCACTATACTACCATAGTATCACTTGCCAATACAATTCAAAATGTATTGACCCTTGTGGCTGTAACTTGTAATGTTGCAAGTTTGATTGATTTTAGGGAAGATTGATTGATTAGGATTACAAAGTCTACAACCAACATCTGCCTGTGGCACTTTGAAGATGAAGGACCCCATGACTATAGTTATTCCGCTGCAATGTAATGTAAATAGCCAATGAGCTATGTTTGATGTAATAAAATTATTTTATTTCCTGGTTATAAAGTTGTATTATGACCTTTGTTTCTTGATATTACATCTAAACTGTGGATGCTAGCTATTGATCCAGGGACTAGCATTGTAAACACAGGGGGCTCAATCTTATTAAAGGTTGGGGACCCGACAGCCACCGTTAGGTCTAACAGAACAACTTTCGTGAAGGGACCCCTATATAAAGCAGCCTCAGGCGACGGGAAGAGAACGAACGCTCGCTCCGCCCCAAAGAAGCCAGACTCCGCCAAAAAGCTGCCTTAGATCTCCAAACCATTCTCCATCTCCATAGCCATCTTTCAACCACTTGTAATAGTAGATCTCGTCTCCGATTGGTGACATTGTAAGACTATTGCTATCAATCTTATGATTTTCATTACAATGTTTGTGATTGTTGATCTCATCTCTATGTGTGAGTAATTCTCCTTGGGCTAAGGGCTTCGGCCTAGCCATGTAGCAATTGTGCATGTGATTTATCATAGATGGGATCGTGTATTAGTTTGTATGCCATGATGATTATTGTATCCTCTCTTGCCTCAATCCAAGGACTTGTCAGGTACCCAAGACCCCGAGGGTTGAGCTAGGTATAGGGAGTATGAGTGATGACTGATCTGTAGGTTGGGAACCCTAGTGACAGAAGGGGTAGTACGGCTATATGTGAGGGATTTGCTTGGGATCAACAGTGACATCACTATGCATATCATTAGTTCTCTTTCTTCTATGGATGAGACTAGTAGGTTATTGCTATAAGCGGTTGCGGAGGCAATAGCAATTATGGATGCACTGCCCACATATAATTTATCTTGCTCTAACAAGTACACACATACTTTATTTCTATCTTTTATTTCCATCAGATGTTTTTACACAGCTACAGGTGAAACCGAACTCCCTAGGCCCTCTATATCCATCATTGACAATAACAAAAAGACGCAAGCTACTGGTCCGATAAAAACACAAAAGGAATTATAAAACTCCCGAAGGTCCATTAAAGTAACTTCACTACACATTCGCTTCCTGTGGATTCGATAACCTAGGTCTACTAGGGAAAAAGAGCTATACTACATCCGTAATCCGGATCGAAGGTATCAACCCTTTTTCTGGCGCCATTGCCGGGGAAGGAATAGCTACCCTGGTGAGGTTATTCGGAACCTTGCTAGTTTTAATTCTTGTTTTTAATTTTGTTAGTTTGCTTTCAGTCTTTATTTGATAAACCAAAAAATAGTTAGTCTTGAAATTCCTATTTTTACTGTTATATTTTTTATCTAAGAAAACCCAAAAACATAGGAAGTATGGCTGAAAAGAAGCTTGGGGAGTTTGCTACTCCCAATAATGATTATTTGTGTACTCCTATTACTCAGCCAGCAATCGCTGCTGATGACTATGAAATTAAGCCCCATTACTTAAGTTGGTTCAACAGAATCAATTTGGTGGCTCTGCTGTTGAAGACGCGGGTATGCACTTAAATACTTTCACTAAAATATGTGATATGATGCGTATAAAAGACGTTGACCCTGATGCGGTTAAATTGCGTCTATTTGCTTTCTCTCTAAGAGGGAGAGCTAAAGAATGGTTGCTATCTTTGCCTAAAAATACTATTACATCATGGGTGGGATGTACTTCTTTATTTATGACTAAATTTTTCTCACCTGCAAAGACTATGCAACTTCGTTCTAATATTACTAGCTTTAGACAGGAAGAGCGTGAGCCACTAGCGCTTGCATGGGATAGGATGAAAGAATGCCTAAGAAACTGTCCTAGTCATGGGATGGAAGATTGGTTAATCCTCCATTTATTTTATAATGCTCTTAATCCTGTGTCTAAGTCTATGCTTGATACTGCAGCTGGAGGAACATTTATGGTTAAACATATTACCAAAGCAAAGTAGCTGCTAGACAATATGCAAGACAATCATGCCCAATGGCATGTGGAAAGATCAAACACAAAGAAGGTGAACTCTGTCTCACCACAAGAGAACGAAGATCTCAATGCTAAGTTGGATGATCTCATACTAGCCATAAAAGGTAAGGAAACTCAGGTAAGAGCCACCCCCTAAACAAACATAGAAGAAATATACTCCGTAGCTCGTAATGATTACAATCCTGCTTGGAAGAAGAGTTACAATCCTAACTTTCAGAAACACTATGCTAGTCCTACAAATAACTCTAATAATAATATGGGAACTAGTAATGGTAGTCTCCAAGAAACACTTAAGTCTTTCATAGACTCACAAAATGAACAAAATATTCTAATCAAAATTACGGAGAACCATGATCCTATGCTTGGTAAATTATCTAACCAACCTGTTAGTTTGAGAAATGATTTGCAGGCCCTTCAAGAAAGAACAAGGATCGTTGAGGCACAACTAGGTAAGATAACCGAGAGTCAAACTCTCATTTTATTTAAGTTTGCAAGTAAAGCTAAGCCCAATCATGTTGAAGAACTCAAAATGATGAGGATCCAAAGGGAGGAGCCTGAAGAACTTGATTATAGTAATGCCCCTTCACCAAGCTACACCATCGAAGATCTCGTAAAGAGGATCAACGTCAAAATTCTAGTAAGTGAAGGTAACGATGAAGCCATGTATCAACACTTTGTTGATCAAGTAGCAATTACGGTACGTGAGCTTGAAGAGGAGTACAAGAAAATCATTGAAAAGTAACCTGTTAAACTAGATGACATATCTGAGCCTACTATTAAGATAAAGATTGGAACGAATGAGATAGCTGCACTTTATGATCAGGTGCAAGCGTCTCAACAATTCCAAAGAGTCTTTTTAACAAGTTAAATCTTGGCTCCTTTGAAATTACTAAATTAAAATTGCATCTAGCAGATTCTAACTACAAACAAGCTGTAGGGATTAAGGAGAACACTTTAGTTTATATCAAAGGCTGTCCTGCTCTCATTGATTTTGTTATTATTGACATGCATGAAGATACTGTTGCTCCTATAATACTAGGCCATCCTTTCTTAAGAACTATAAAGGCTTTAATTAACCTTCATGAAGGGAATGTGAAGTTGCAATTGCCTTCGCGGGGTCCTTTTGTTATTCATTTCCCCAGGAAGAAGAAAGCCAAACATGACAAGAAGGAGGCCATCACTTTGAAGGCCAATTACTTTGGAGTGGGTGTCCCACTCATCTGGCCCAAGTGAGTATCATCAAGGTCAAGCTATTGACCATAAAAGAGCACTCCATGGGAGACAACCCATGTTAAAATAAGGTTTGAGTTAAGTTTTTAGTTCTATTTAAAGTTTTTGTTTAATAAAGAGTGCTAAAAAACTCCATTTGAGGAGAATAAATTCGGAAGTACTTAAAATTCTGCATTATTCATGCTATTGTTGGTCGACAATTTTTACTATCAATTTTCTGTCAAAAACAAGGTATATCGCTAAGTTACAGGAAAAGAAATAGTTTACGAAGAAACATATTTTTTTTGATGCACACAGAAAGTTTAACGACCAACTATACGGCAGAAACAAAAATTACGACCGTATAGTTCCCGTCGTATAGTTATCTTTGCCATCGGAAAATTTTCTGCAATATATACTGAGAGTTTAACGACCAACTATACAGCGGGAATAAAAATTATGGCCGTATATTTCCGGTCGTATAGATATCAATGCCTCCGTACAATTTCTTTTCATATATACTGGGAGTTTAACGACCAACTATACGGTGGGAATGAAAAATTTCGGCCGTATAGTTCCGGTCGTATAGATATCTATGCCTTTCCAAATTTTCTTTCGCATCACAGATGATACATTGCAAATGTATCTATAATTTTTGATGTTCCATGCTTGGTTTTATCCACTATCTTGTGTTTTGTTCCAACTTTGGAGTACTTTTCATATGATTTCTTGGACTAACCTATTAACAAGAGCTATAGTGCCAGCTGCCTGTTTTTTACTGTTTTTGGTTCCAGGAAAGTCAGAAAATGAATATTCTCGGAATTGGACGGGACAAAAGCCAAAGTGCCTATTTTTCAGAAGTCATCAGATGCCAGAGTACGAGACGGAGAGGGGCCAGGGGGCCACCACACCACCTGGCCGCGCAGCCCAGCCTGGCCCGCGCCAGGGGATGGTGAGGCCAACCCTGGCACCCCCTCGGCCTGCCCTTCCGACTATAAGATGCCCTCGGGACGTAAACCCTAGGTAGCCAATCAAAAATCCATGAAAGAGTCTATAGCCGTCGTCATCTCCATCCCTAGATCGGGAGGGATCTGAAGCTCTTCCTGGCACCCTGCCGGATAGGGGAATTCACCCTGGAGGGCTTCTTCATCACCATGCAAGCCTTCAGTGTGATGCATGAGTAGTTCATCCTTGGACTACGGATCCATGTTGTAGCTAGATGGCTGGTTCTCCTCCTTTGTGCTTTCATGTCTAGATCTTGTGAGCTCCGTTCATGATCAAGATCATCTATTTGTAGTTCTGCATGTTGTGTTTGCGGGGATCCGATGGATATTGAGATGCTATTTCAGATTGATTATTGATTCTATCATGTCTTTGTTATTTGTGATCTTGCATGCTTTCCGTTGTTAGTAGCTATCTTGGCCAAGTAGATGCTAGCAACTCCAAGAGTTAGTATTTATGCTCGATAGTGGGTTCATGCCTCCGTAATCTGGGAAGTGACAGAAATCTCTAAGGTACTAGATGTGTTGTTGCTACTAGGGAGAAAACAACAATCCTTTGTTCATAGAACAATCGTATTGTTTACTTTACACGCAGTTCGTAAAGCAATAATCTGTTGCTTGCAACTTAATACTAGAGGGGGTTCGGATGATAACCTGAAGGTGGATTATTAGTCATAGATGCAGTTGGATGGCGGTCTATGTATAATGTTGTAATTCCCAATCGAATCTCAAAGGAGTCAAGATGATTAGTATATGCATGTATTGCTTTCTCGATGTTTGTCAATTGCCCCGTTGTAATTTGTTCACCCAGCATGTTATCTATCTTAAGGAGAGCCACCTCTAGTGAACTATGGATCCCGGTCCTTGTCTTTACATACAATCTATAAACTGTTTACTGTTTTGTGTTTACTTTCTGCAAACTTTTACTTCTTTCCATTCGATACGTTTAATCCTTTTTTCTGCAAAACACGGTGAGATTGGCAACCTCATCGCAAGTTGGGGACAAAGTTCTGTGGTTGTGTTGTGCAGGTCTCTATGTTGCTACTAGCACCGGTAGTGCGCCCTGCCAAAGCTCAACTAGTAACACCTTTGAGGTGTTTCCTTGCTCCTACTGGTTCGATTAAACCTTGGTTTCATAATTGACGGAAACTTGCTGTTGTGCTCATCATACCTTCCTCTTGGGGTTCCCAACGAGCTCTACATCAACCACGCTCCAGCATTTTACTGGGCGCCATACACAGAGCCATCAAGCATTTTTCTGGCGCCGTTGCCGGGGATCGAAGAAGAAGAAGAAACTCCCATGTCAACAACATGCCATCAAAAGGCAATTTTTTGGCGCCGTTGCCGGGGAGTCAAGGACATCTTCACAAGGGGAGTCCCTCATAACCAATCTCTTTACTTTGTTATTTTTGTTTTGCTTAGTTTTCTTTTTGCTTTGTTTGCTTGTTTTGTTATTCAAAAACACAAAAAAATTAGTTTTACTAGTTTGCTTTCTTATTTGAAAAACCAAAAAAATGACTACTCTTGAAAACACTAAGTTGTGTGACTTCACTAGCACCAACAATAATGATTTTATGAGCACACCTATTGCTCCACCTATGCCTAAAGATACTTTCTTTGAGATAAAACCTGCTTTACTCAATCTTGTTATGAGAGAACAATTTTCTGGTATTGGTAATGAAGATGCTGCTTCCCATCTAAATAACTTTGTTGAACTTCATGAGATGCAAAAGCATAGGGATGTAGATGGTGATATTATTAAGCTAAAATTGTTTCCTTTCTCTTTGAGAGGAAAAGCTAAAGAATGGTTGAATTCCTTAACTAGGAATAGTATTGATTCTTGGACTAAGTGCAAAGATGCTTTTATTGGAAAATACTATCCTCCTGCTAAGATTATATCCATGAGAAGTGAAATAATGAAGTTTAAACAACTTGATAATGAGCATGTTGCTCAAGCTTGGGAAAGAATGAGATCTTTGGTTAAGAATTGTCCCACTCATGAACTGACTGCTTGGATGATCATCCAAACTTTTTATGCAGGATTGAACTATTCTTCAAGGAACCTATTGGATTCTGCTGCTAGAGGTACCTTTATGACCATCACTTTGGGTGATGCAACAAAACTTCTGGACAATATGATGGTTAATTATTCTGAATGGCATACTGAGAGAGCTCCACAAGGTAGGAAGGTAAATTCTGTTGAGGAAACCTCCTCCTTGAGTCATAAGATTGATATTATTATGTCTATGCTTGTTAATGGGAAAGCCCATATTGATCCAAATAATGTTCCTTTAGCCTCTTTGGTTGCTCAAGAAGAGCAAGTTGATGTGAACTTCATAAGAAATAACAATTTTGGCAATAATGCTTATAGGAACAATTTTGGTAACAACAATTATAAGCCATATCCTCCCAACAATGGTAATGCTTATGGAAATTCTTACAACAATAACAGGAGTGCTCCCTCTGAACTTGAAGTTATGCTTAAAGAGTTTATTAGTAATCAAACTACTTTCAAAAAACTATTGAGGAAAAACTCTCTAATGCTGAAAGAAATATAGCATCTTTGGCTGAAGCTCAATCTACTTTGAATAAAATGGCTGCTAAACCTGAAACTAATGAGAATCCCTTTGCAGCTACCAATGCTATACAAGTAAGAATTGATGAAAATGTTAGACTATTAGCTGAATTACATGCTAAGTGGGAAAGAGAAGATGAAATTGCTAGAAACATTAGTGTTTCTACTATTACCACCACTAGTGTTGAGGCTAGTAATAGTTCTACTACTTTAGATGATAAATTTGACTTTGATCTTGATGGTTGCAATAACTCTGAAGTTATTAAGTTCCTACAAAAGCTTGCTAAAAGTCCTAATGCTAGTGCTATGAACATGGCCTTTACAAAACACATTACTGATGCTCTCATAAAGATTAAAGAAGAAAAGATGACACATAAAGCTTCTATTCCTATAAAACAAGAAGATGGTTGGGAACCCATCATTAATATCAAAATGAATGACTTTGATTTCAAAGCTTTATGTGATCTTGATAGTAGTGTTTCTATTATGCCTAGAAGGATTTATGATATGCTTGATTTGCCTCCACTTGAAGATTGTTATTTGAATGTCCCACTTGATGATAATGCTAAAAAGAAACTCATGGGGAGACTTAATGATGTTCTTATTATGGTTAACAATGCTTATGTCCCCGTTAATTTCTATGTTTTGGATGTTGAATGCAATGCCTCTTGTCCTATTACTTTGGGAAGACCTTTTCTTAGAACTGTTGGTGCCATCATTGATATGAGAGAAGGCACCATTAAATATCAACTCCCACTCAAGAAAGGTATAGAACACTTCCCTAAGAAGAGAGAGAAGATTTCTTTTGCTTCTCCTATGAAAACAAAATTTGGTTTTAATGCTTCTTCATTTGAGAACACGTGATTCTTTTTCTTGCTTCTTATGCCTAACTTAAAGGCGTTAAAGAAAAGTACTTATTGGGTGATAAACCAAAAGTTTTATATGAGTCTTGGAAGTTATTACCTCTGTAATAACCTCTCCTTATCCTTTTTATTTGCTTTTTGTGCCAAGAGTAACCTCTAATGAGAGAGAAGTAATGATTGGGAAAGTTGCTGTCCCGAAAACGATTTCTGTGCTTCACCGTAAAATTTCGTGTAAAATCTCTGAACGTCTTTTTGAGGCGTGAATTTTTGTGCTTCTGCCCCAGGTTGTTATATAACTTTTGTTAGTTCGACACTTTTTGATTTGAGCAACAGAAGGTCTTCCAAAAAATTCGTCTTTACCTGCTGGTTTGCTTTGACAGATTTCTGCCATTTTCTACATTTGCTTCTTGTTGGTTCCTTTCTGAGTTCTTTTGGGGAATTGAGCTTTTTGAGGGAAGTGCCACAGTAGATAGTGTTCTAATGGAAGTTTATTTGGTGTTAGAACTGAACCTTAAGACATATTTATCTTGAGTACACTAATGTTGCTAATAAAGATTGTGTGAAGTTTTGTATGAAGGAAAATTTTCAGGTGTATGGAAGGAATGAGTAATGAGATGAAGGATGGACTAAAGCTCAAGCTTGGGGATGCCATGTATGTCACCCCAAGAAATATCCAAGAAGTACAAGCGTCAAAGCTTGGGGATGCCCAAGGCATCCCCTTCTTCATCAATAAAAATTCCAGGTTTCTTCCAAACGCTTCATTTTTATTGTTTCATGCACAGTTGTGTTTTTCTTGGAGCGTCTTCTCTTTCGTTTTGGTTTTTCGTTTGCTTGGTTTGCTTAGTTTGCTGAATAAATTGGTTGGACCCCCTCTTTCATACATTGGTTTGCAAATAGTTTGGTTTGGATTGGAAAAGAGTAGGAAAGTTCATGCTTATGTGGTAAAAGGAGCTTGTTTTTGACTGTGGCCTATGCTTTGTTATGCCTTGCTTGATATTGTTTTGGATTTATGCTTAGTATTCTTTCTTGTAGCGTGACTTGTTATAAAAATTTGAGATTGCTTAATGTGCCTTGGATGAATCATGCGTTGTTTTAGCATATTAAAGCATAGTATAGTGGTATTCTCCTTTGATGCTTTATTTGGGTTGACTTGGCGCATGCTCACACCATGTTATGACTATCTCAAGTCACCTAAGCCTTTATAATCCTTTAGTTTTCAACTTGTAGTATCACTTTATGCTTTGATCAATGATTTTTTGTCACTCTGCATGATTATGGCCATTATTGCTCTATTAGTTTGTCGCTCCCAGTCTTTTGCTAGCCTCCACAACAAAGTATGAGTTCCACTCATGCATCCAACTCCCTAAACCAAGTTATTCCAAAGAGTCCACCATACCTACCTACTAGCTTATTCTATTCCAAGTATATTCATGCTTTTGTTTACCTTCCAAATTAAACTTGTTATGAGAAAACTAGTGATTAAAGCTCTCACGAACTTGATGGTACACTTTACTTTTCTTGCCCTTAATAAACTTGAACCATTGTGTCTTCTATGTTGATATGCTTGCACTTATTTGTCGGGAATTAGCAGAACCATGCTTTCATGGGGAACACTTTCAACATTGCACTTGGTACTTGTACCTAGTTGATATCATGCTCTTTTGTATATGGATGTCGTCGGTGTGAAATGAAAGGGGAGCTTGTAATTCCATGGAGTTATGTATATGTGTTATAGAAACGCCGGGGCCACTGGTCAAATCTATGCTGACATGGTGGAAACCTGCAGCGTAGCCATAATGAGCTATCTATGAAGCATTCTTCTTATAAAAAAAGAGTCCTATATTGAGAAAAAAGAGAAAAGAGAAAAAAAGATACTATGAAAAGAGGAAAGAGAGAAAAAAGCACCATATTCCAATGGTAAATAAGAAGATTGCTGAGATGCTCGTTGTCTGCTTGCCTTGTCATTTTGATATGGGGATTCTTCCGTATCATCAGGCAAGGGGTACCCCGTTGGCGGTTCTCTATGATACACATATACTTACAATGACAAGAACTTACCGGTGACTAAACTTGAGTAGCATGAGGAGCGGCCCTCGTATACAAGGGACATGAGATTTCTGACTTATACTTCGTCAAGCATGTACACCATAGTTTGTTCACTTTAACCTTAATCACTTCAAGATGCTTATGATAGGGGCAATGAGAGCTGAAAGCTATAAGTACCATAATTTTTGGAAGCTCTTTATGAGACTTGAATCCTTACTTCCTTTTATAAAAGGCCTTTCTTCCACCATTATATTGAGTCTCCACCTTCTACCTTTATGCACCTACTTTGAGAGCATAGTGGCCATTCTTAATTCTATGTGCATTGTCCCAAGACTAGTTGATTGATGCATACTTTGATATTGCTTGTTTTAAACTATTGTATCTAGTCACTCTTATGAACTTTGAAGGTGTCCTATGCATTTATATTTGCTACTCTATTGAGGGACAAGCTGAATACTATTATGCTATGTTTTCTTTATGTGAAACAAACAAATGGCTTGCAAAGCATTGTTATTCATGAATCTTTTGTTTGTGCCTTTTCATGTTGCATCATAGTTTCTTTGCTTATTGCTAGAACTTTGTCTTTCATGTTATGATTGAAGTACTATGACCCCAGCTTTGAATGTTTTACAAATACTTTGATCAAGTCTTTGATGGTGCATGTCACCTCAAAAATTATTCTTTCTTTTTATCACTTACCTACTCGAGGACAAGCAGGAGTAAAGATTGGGGATGTTGATACATTGCAAATGTATCTATAATTTTTGATGTTCCATGCTTGGTTTTATCCACTTTCTTGTGTTTTGTTCCAACTTTGGAGTACTTTTCATATGATTTCTTGGACTAACCTATTAACAAGAGCCACAGTGCCAGCTGTCAGTTTTCTACTGTTTTTGGTTCCAGGAAAGTCAGAAAATGAATATTCTCGGAATTGGACGGGACAAAAGCCAAAGTGCCTATTTTTCCGGAAGTCATCAGATGCCAGAGTACGAGATGGAGAGGGGCCAGGGGGTCACCACACCACTGGCCGGCCATGCTGGCCCGGCGCCAGGTGGTGAGGCCCCCTGCACCCCTCGGCCTGCCCTTCTGACTATAAGATGCCCTCAGGACGTAAACCCTAGGTAGCCGATCAAAAATCCACGAAAGAGTCTGTAGCCGCCATCATCTCCATCCCTAGATCGGGAGGGATCTGAAGGTCTTCCCGGCACCCTGCCAGAGAGGGGAATTCACCCTGGAGGCCTTCTTCATCACCATGCAAGCCTTCGGTGTGATGCGTGAGTAGTTCATCCTTGGACTACGGATCCATGTAGTAGCTAGATGGCTGGTTCACCTCCTTTGTGCTTTCATGTCTAGATCTTGTGAGCTCCGTTCATGATCAAGATCATCTATTTGTAATTCTGCATGTTGTGCTTGCGGGGATCCGATGGATATTGAGATGCTATTTCAGATTGATTATTGATTCTATCATGTATTTGTTATTTGTGATCTTGCATGCTTTCTGTTGTTAGTAGTTATCTAGTCCAAGTAGATGCTAGCAACTCCAAGAGTTAGTATTTATGCTCGATAGTGGGTTCATGCCTCTGGTAATCTGGGGAAGTGACAGAAATCTCTAAGGTACTAGATGTGTTGTTGCTACTAGGGAGAAAACAACAATCCTTTGTTCATAGAACAATCGTATTGTTTACTTTACATGCAGTCCGTAAAGCAATAATCTGTTGCTTGCAACTTAATACTGGAGGGGGCTCGGATGATAACCTAAAGGTGGATTATTAGTCATAGATGCAGTTGGATGGCGGTCTATGTATAATGTTGTAACTCCCAATCGAATCTCAAAGGAGTCAAGATGATTAGTATATGCATGTATTGCTTTCTTGATGTTTGTCAATTGCCCCACTGTAATTTGTTCACCCAGCATGTTATATATCTTAAGGAGAGCCACCCCTAGTGAACTATGGATCTCGGTCCTTGTCTTTACGTACAATCTATAAACTGTTTATTGTTTTGTGTTTACTTTCTGCAAACTTTTACTTCTTTCCATTCGATACGTTTAATCCTTTGTTTTCCGCAAAACACGGTGAGATTGACAACCTCATCGCAAGTTGGGGACAAAGTTCTGTGGTTGTGTTGTGCAGGTCTCCACGTTGCTACTAGCACCGGTAGTGTGCCCTGCCAAAGCTCAACTAGTAACACCTTTGAGGTGTTTCCTTGCTTCTACTGGTTCGATTAAACCTTGGTTTCATAACTGAGGGAAACTTGCTGCTGTGCTCATCATACCTTCCTCTTGGGGTTCCCAACGAGCTCTACATCAACCACGCTCCAGCATTTTTCTGGGCGCCATACACAGAGCCATCAACAGACAGTTTAACAACCAACTATACGACCGTAACATTTTGTTCCGCCATATAGTTGTGTCCGTATAGCTGCGCTGCCAGGAGGAAGACCTAATATTTTGACAGAACGCCAACTATACGGCCGGAACGCATGTTCTGCCTGTATAGTTGCGCCTGTATAGTTCTGTCCGACCACAAAATCGCACGGGAAGGCACTCCCAACTCCAAAACTTCAATCCTTTTTATTTCTTCTACCTCCAAACTCTCTCAAAACCTCAAGGGATCTTCATCTCTACACAAATTCGTTCGATTTCCTCGCACACAAGTGATCTGTAGTATGTTTCTCCTCCGATCCTCCAATTAATTTTTACAAATTCATCTTCGATCTATTGTCATTGTCAATCTAGGGTGAGACCTACTATGAACAAATTGCTATGATTTTCTTGCCTAGATTATTATTTTGAGGAGATTCTTTAGTGTGCTTAGATGAGGAATGTATTATACTTACTGTTGTTGGATCAAAAAGTTTTATTTTTGCCTTTCTTCAATGTTTTAGATGATGAACACAAGGAGCCAAACTCGTGCTCGTGCCACCGCTAGCGCTTCTCGGGCTGCCTCTTAGGAACGCATGGGGATACAATTTAGGGATGAGGCCCATCGCAAACGCTTCAACAAGATCAAGAACCACGGAGTGAAGGCCACCAAGTGGGCTTGCCCCATTATATTGAACCAACTCGGTATTTCTGATGACTTTAATTTATTTTGCAATAGAGCTGGCATGCAAAACTTTGTGTACAATGATGTACCTACTTATCGCTGCTTAACCATTGAATTCCTAAGTTTGTTGCAAAGAACCGTTAAACCATGGCAAGGAGAGGATACTATTTGCTTCTGTCTGATGAACAACAACTACACCTTAACATTAGATGAATGGTGTGCATGCTTTAATTTGCCAAACAATGATGTTCATGCTTTATGCGCATCCTTTACTGGCTTAATTCCTTCCCCTGATCAATACTATAATGGAATGAGCTTCACTAGTAGAGTGAACAAGGGGAAGAGTATTCAACATCCTGCAATTCGCTATTTGCTCTATGTTATTTCTAACACCTTGCAAGCACGTAATGAGTTCACGAGACTCAACGAGGAGGACATCCTAGTCCTCGCAAAGGCTGCTTACATCAACTGCAACCTGTCACTCAACTTGGGCACCATCCTTGTGCGCTACCTGGAGAACCAAGCCTCCCAAAGCCAAGGGCCAATCATAGGAGGAGGCGTCATCACTGTGCTTTCCACTACCCTAGACATCAATCTAGGTGAGTTCCAACCCATACTAGGTGAGACACGTGTTGGTTTCTCCAGCTTGAGGGCCTGTGGAATTCTCACTAGGAGAGGTGGTGTTTATTACCTGCATATTGTTGGAGCTAGGCGTATCTACCCCGCTCCATTTCCTAATGGTGTTTTCTCTATCGAGGAAGGACATTTGCTATATGATTCACAGGTTGAGCAGCACCAACCCGAGGAAGAAATTCCTGAAGAGGATGAGGACCAAGAGGAGGAGCAAGAAGTTCCTCACCAAGAGGAGCAGCCACAAACTCGGTTCACCACATACCAAGATTTCCAAGGACTTGGAGGGACTGTGGAGAGGATGCACAACCTCTCTTTAAACCTCCGAGAATCAACAAGTAACCTCTCAACTCAATTTCTGAACTGGAGAAATGACTTTTTCCCACCACCACAACGATTTGAAGGGCTTGCAAAAGCCTAAGCTTGGGGAAGTTTCCTCATGTATCTTTATTTGGCGTTCGTTTTTTTCGAGGTTACGTTTTTATTTGAGTTTATAAGCACTCGTGCTGGTTTCCCCAACACTTTATCTTTAGTTCTTTTTATTTTATCTTTCAAAATTTTCTAGTCGAGCTTTGCCGCCAATTTTCTATTATTTAAATTCCCTCTCTTGAAATTCACAAAAAGATTTCTCCATTTTTCCTTATTTTCCCTCTTTCTTTTCTTTCCGCCTCGAGGTCTTCATATATTTGCAGGAGAGTGATCGACTTCGAGTTTCCAAGAAACAAATAAAAAAGGAAGAGAGAAGTGGAACCAAACATGAGAGGTATGCCTTATGACTCCCCACATTTGAAGTTTGAGAAATCCATGATAGTTAGTAGTAAATGTTGAGATATTATATTGGTGGAGTGAGTCTTTGTATCATAGTAAGATTGTCATTTGCATGGGTATTTAATTGGGCTCATTTTTGTTCTTGCTCGCATAATTAACCAAGTCTTGCCTAAAAATTGCTAAACAATTGTAATAAGAAAAAGTCTCACAATTGAAGTCTTGGGTGTTGTAGTGCTTAGTCTTGAAGGTTTATTTCTAGAGACACTCGACACCACTGAAAATGTTGATTGACTTGATAGCTCTCTTTGAAAGGATTTGTTCGATTGAATTAATGTTTAGCAGTTTTTGTGAGCATGCTAAACTTTGACTTGTTAATCATAATAATGATATAGCTTTACACGTGTTAATCTTCATGGGATGCCAACAACTCCGCTGGCCTACGAACGATCTTCATGGAGGAAATTCCTAGATTTCGGCTATGGGTTGATTAAACACTTGTAGCAGCAATTCTATAGTGGGTAAGATTCTTGGCACTCCCGGGTAGCTGTAATCATGATGGAATCACTCCCCTAGCTATTATGAGTAATCATTATGCAAAAGGAACAAAAACCTTAGTGATGCCACGAGTGTCCATCATAGCCCGATAAACTAATAAAAATCTTTGGCAAGCTCTCAATTACTTAAAAACTAAAATTCTTGAAGGACAATGAATAGGAAAGTAGTGCTTGCAAAGTCTTGATTCATTGATGTGGGAGAATTGAGATACTCTAGGATATGTGCTTTTCATGACAACTCTCACACTCTTAATCTACATGATTATACTTTACTGTTCAAAGGCAAGCCTATGAGTTGATTACTTGACATGGAATAAAGTTTACTCATTTGGATCATCCATGTTTACAATAATTTTGCCACGCAATAAGGATGCATGAATCCCATATGATATGCTTTCCATTACTCTATCTATGCAAAAGTTTTTCAGATTTATGAAGTGGAGGAAAACATGAGACTATTAATCATGAGTAAGATCACCATCTCGTTATTTCAGTTTAAATGCTGAGTTCCTTTTTGATTTTGGTTTTCTTGCTCGGGACGATCAAGTTTAAGCTTGGGGAGGTTGATGTCTCTTAAATATAGCCATCTACGTCCACATTTAAACTAGATATTAATCATATTTTTGATGAAATATCTCTCTAAACCCTGCCACTGATGCTAATATTCAGAGGGGTATGCAATCCTTTGTTCTTGTATTTTTCCTACGCAAATAATATCGTTTAAAGGAGGGAATCACTACATTAAAGTCAAAGATACGAGATTTCCAACAACTAGAAGAAACTAGGAGCTGTCCAACGGAGGCAGACGCCATAACGACCAACTATACAGCCGGAGCAAAAATTCCGATCGTATAGCTCTGGTCGTATAGTTGGCACCACCACCGTTAGGTCAAGCAGAACAACTTTCATGAAGAGACCCCTATATCAAGAAGCCACAGGCGACAGGAAAATAACGAACGCCTGCTCCGCCCCAAAGAAGCAAGACTCCGCCAAAAAGCTTCCTCAGATCTCCAAACCATTCTCCATCTCCATAGCCATCTTCCAACCACTTGTAATAGTAGATCTCTTATCCAATTGGCGACATTGTAAGACTATTGCTATCAATCCTATGATTTTCATTACAATGTTTGTGATTGTTGATCTCATCTCTATGTGTGAGTAATTCTCCTTGGGCTAAGGGCTTCGGCCTAGCCATGTAGCAATTGTGCATGTGATTTGTCATAGATGGGATCGTGTATTAGTTTGTATGCCATGATGATTATTGTATCCTCTCTTGCCTCAATCTTTTATTTCTATCTTTTATTTCTATTAGATGTTTTTTCACAGCTACAGATGAAACTGAATGCCCTAGGCCCTCTCTCTCCATCTTCGACAACAACAAAAAGACGCAAGCTACTGGTCTGGTAAAAACACAAAAGGAATTATAAAACTCTCGAAGGTCCGTTAAAGTAACTTCACTACGCATTCGCTTTGCATCGATTCGATAACCTAGGTCTACTAGGGAAAAAGAGCTATACTACATGCATAATACGGATCGAAGGTATCAGTTGGTGATTAGCCGTGTTGGGGCTGGGTACGAACACCAAACCTCCTCCACACATCATGGATATTGTACATTCCCTCGAGCGAGAACGCACTGACCCACGTGTGACGTTTCACTTAGGGCAACTCCAAGCCCCCGCCAATGGACGGAGTCCATCTGAAATAGTGCGACCGAATAGGGGCAAGGTCCAAATGGTGACCCGCGAATGGACCGTGCAACGCGGACCAGTCCATTTCGCCGCATTCTATGCTAAAATTTGAGCTGACTTTGTGGTCCAGCGAATAGCCCGCATGGCCAGGTTGCACGTTTTTTCTACAATTCAGGCCCTCTATCCAGCCACACATGATCTCTCTCCCTCCATTCTCATCCAGCCACCACCCGCCGCCAATCCCTAAGGCGATCCATGGAGGCCACTCTGCCCCTCAACATGGCCGAAGCCCAAGCCATCGTTGTGCCCATGGCTCCCGACGGCTGCGACCATCTAGGAAAGGGCATAGCGGCAGCTGGTGTGGTCAAGCCAAAGAAGTGTTGGGTCCGCAGCATAGAAAACAAAAAATTTCCTACGGTGTGAACTACACGCCAAGATCTATCTACTAGGTACAAAGCAACAGGTGGACATACATCCAATGAGAACTTACCCTCGTAGACAACGAGCTTTGTTAACAAGTAGGCACTCGTGGTTGATGTAGTCGTACACTTGCCGATCTCAAGATCGTGATGAAGTCCAGCAGGTCCGGCTCCAGCACGTCCATCAGATCCAGCTCCAGCACCACCAAGTCCAGCACCGCAAAGCAGCGGTGCATCCGTGATCGCACACACGTCCGACAACCTCCGTCCCTCGCTCCAGCAAAGCAGCGGAAGCAACTCCTTTCGAGATAAAGCCACTGGGAACATGTATCTCGCTAATCCGAGACCATGGGGAATAATACTAGAGGGGAGAGAGATCCTTCACAAGGAGGTGTGTGTGAGAAGTGAGGAGGGTGGCCTTTTATAGGAGGAGGGTGCCCTCCTTCATGGCGCATGGAGGAGGTGACCCTTCACCTCCTCCATTCATGTGGTGGTAACTCCCTCCACATAAATTTGCCCCTTCACATTCTCTTTTAAAGTCTCCACTTTAAATGCATTAAATTTCTCCAAATTTAATGCTCTCTCAGTTAATAAAACTCTTTTATTAATTTTATTCAGAATTTTGTTAATTAACAAACATTCACATAAAACCCCCTGCAACATTTCAATATTACATGCAGAACCAATTTCAGCAATTTCACCCGAAACAGTTTCGGTGTCTATTGAAATAATTCAAGCACTTTCTTAAATATTTATCTGAAACATATTTGCTCCAAATGGTGTTGGTATCCCTTAAGTGTGTCACCCTACGGTTCACGAATAATGCAGACATGATCGAGACCCCTCTCAGATCAATAATCAGAAGTGGGACCTGGAGATCCATACTGACTCCTACACATTCAACGATGACTTCTGTGATCGTGAGAACCTTTAATGCTTGTAACTAAATCCCTTTGTCCCTCGATATATTACATGTCCGAGATTCGATCATCGGTATCTCCATACCTAGTTTGATCTCGTTACCGACATGTACTCTTTTCTCGTTCCCGTGATATAACATTCTAGTGATCACATCACTTGCTTGCAAGCTATTTCAATGTGATATCACCAAGAGGGCCCAGAGAATATCTATCCGTCCTATGGATTGACAAATTCCACTCTTGATCCATGAGCCTCAACATAACACCTTCGTAGTACTGAACCCATCTTTATAGTCACCCTGTTACGGTGTGACATTTGATGTTATCAAGATACTCTTCCGGTGTTAGCAATTAACATGATCTCATGGTCTAAGGATAAAGATTACTCCGTATGATGTTATAGCAATATAAACATAATGACTTGATCGTAATGCTATACTTCGGATGAATGTGCATCACATCATTCCACCAATGGTGTGACCTTGTTATTAACAACATCCAATGTCCATGATCAGGAAACCTTGATCATCTTGTTAATCAACAAGCTAGTCTATAAGAGAGGCATGACTAGGAACCCTTTTTGTTTATTAAACACACATGTATTAATGTTTCCGAATCAATACAATTCTAGCATGTAAAATAAACATTTATCATAAACATGGAATAAGATAATAACCACTTTATTATTGCCTCTCGGGCATATTCCCTTCAGTCTCCCACTTGCACTAGAGTCAATAATATAGTTTGAAAAACTTTGCGCATTGAACACCTATGGCTTTCTGGTGTTGCATATACGCTATTGCTAGTGGTTAACATAATCTCCGGATGTGACAGTTTCAGATTCGTGTGTATTTGCATGTCTTTGCGTCTCTACGCATCACTCATTCTCAAATGAGATGGCATTGTATAAATTTGGTCCTCTGGTGAGACCTTTAGTTCGTTCGGCTCAAAATATGTTGATATTATTGTCACACAATATATCTTCATAGTATTAGCCCACTTTGAACCACACCTAGTTTGATAACAAACTATTTAACACAAATGCCCTCCTTTGCTGCTACTATAGCAGTCATATACTTAGCCTTTTGTTGTAGTATCCGTCACAATGTCTCAACTTTGGAACTTATCCAAATCCATCATGGAACATCCTTTCCATTACATTGTGCCACCCATAGTCTAAATTGAGATAAATTTAATTTGTATCTTGTGACAAAACTAGTATCAATGTAACACTTTACAATGAACTACCTTTAACTATTTGTCACTTATACATTATATATTCTTAGTTCTTCCAAAGCTCATAAGAATATCTTTACTATTGTCCAATGATCATCTTATGAATCTTTCTGGTATATGCTCATAACATTTAGAGCATAGGACATTCTGGATATATACATATCATGGTATAATCGATCAGAATCTTCATGTGATTTTACTCACCAAGTGTTGAAACACTTGAATCTGAATATAATTCTTTCCATGCAGCAAGAACCTTTCTTGTTGTTTCCATATTGAACCCTTTCAATATCTCATATTGAACCCTTTCAATATCTTATATATGTATGTCTGGCACAACCATATTAGCGCCTTAATCTATCCATATAGATATTGATGCCTAATATTCTGGGTTTGCCCAAGTCTTTCATCAAAATCTTATTTTAATGAAATCCTTAACTTGTGTCAATTCAAGATACATCATTTCCAATCAACAATATGTCCTCTACATAATGTATTAGAAATATGTCTTAGCGCTCCCACTTAATTTCTTGCAAATGCAAGCATCTTCATCATCTCTGATGAATTTAAACTCTTTTAACAGTTTCATCATGGTGAAGATTCCAACTCCGCTATGCTTACTTCAACTATTGAAGTTTACATGCCATTTTAGCACCCTTTGAATTAACAAAACCCTTCGGACCATGTCATGTACATGTCCTAGGTTACCGTTCTATTAACCTTGTTTTGTTTATTCAACTACCATATACCAAATTATATGTAGTGGTTGCTACATTAATCCGTCAAGACTATATATCGCTATGAAAGATCATATCTTGTCATAGTCAACTCCTTGAACATTGTCGTAAACTTCTTTCCGACATGTCGACTATTTCATAGATGTCAAACATCCATGTCTATTTCTTTATAGATCCAAACACGACCTATAGGCTTCACGCCTTTCCGGAGGGTCTTCCAAGTTCAGAAACTTGATTTCTCGTGTATGGATACTATCACGGATTCTATGACTTCTAGTCATTTTATGGAATCAGGGCCCATCATCGCTTCTTTGCATGTATTCGGTTCATCATTGTCAAAATAATAACGACTTGCTTATCAAATCTTACTATTTGATTCTTACCGACCCACACAGTTCTATAGGAACTCTAATCTCCGAGATCACACCTTTTGTAATCACGAGAGCCATGAGCATTGTGGCTGCCACCGAGACACTTTCCGGCGCTGCGCTACTTACCACATATAGCTAAGGTTCAACAACCTTATCAAAGTTCTATTGTCCTCCCACTTAACTTTTCACGAAAAATTCCTTCTCAAGAAACTTGACGTTCCAAGTAACAAACTCTTTTGTCCTCGGTGTTATGGAGAAATTCCCAACAAATTCTTTGGGATAACCTACAAAGACGTGCTTATCCGACTTGGTTGTAAACACTTTACTTATGCATAGCATACCAAAATTTAAGAAAAGACAATTCGGGTTTTATCCCAAACCATAACTCATATGGTGTCATTTCAATGGATCACGATGGTGCTCTTTTCAGTGTAAAAGCGGTAGTCTCTAAAGCTTCAATCCTTAAAACATAATGGCAGTTTTATAAATGACACCCTTGATCTTACCATGTCAAACATGGTTTGATTTTATCTCTCGAATATGCCATACTCCTATGGTTTATCGGGAAACACAAATCATGGAACAATTCCTCAAGTCTTAGGTGTTTTTGCTAAAAATGTAACTCAAATATCTTCCTTTATGATCGAATCATAAACTCTTTATTTTCTTGTTACAATGATTTTCCACTTCATCTTGAAAGTCTTTGAACAATTTTCAAATGTTTCATACTTCTTCCTTATTAAGTAAATATACATACATATTCACTCAAATTTTCGGAGAAAGCATCTGAAGCAAAAAGATCCATCGCATATGGCTACACATAATGGACTATGCACATCAGCATGCACAATTTCCAATAAGCTAGTCATCCGTTCCTCTCTGGCCTATGGACGGAGTTTCAATTATCTCGAGGAAAGTATCACATGTGTCAATTGATCAAAATCAAAGGCTCCAAAAATCCATCAACATGGAGTTTCTTCATGTTTTCTTTCAAATATAATTTAAACAACGATGTCACTTCATAAGTGATCTTTCAATCATTTGTCTTGCGACATTTTAGCAATAGTGTTTATGGATGTGATTTCTCCAACTAGACTTGTAAAAGTTCATCCATCCTTTATGGAATACGGTAATTATTTGAACAGCCATTGTTCTCATGATACCGGAACAAAATAACAATTATTTAAACAAATCTTGAAGGCTTGGTTTGATGACAACGAAAAACACAATAACACTTTATTTGTTTTCGATGAACATCGTCACTCATTCTCTTGCTGGTTACTTAGGCCATTGTAGTTCATGAATTGCGTTGTCCTGTATGACACTTCATACCAAACAATTCGGTATCCAATACCTCATAACCACATTGTTTAACAAGCAAGGAATATAGCCATAACATGTATATCTTCTATATACCCAAGTTGGACATCTCCAATCTTTTATTTTCTGCCAAATATTTTATAGATTCTCTTTCAGCAATTCCTTTTTCTTTTAAAAGAATCTATCAACATCAATAGTGGTGTCATCAACATGACACATGGTACAAAGCGTATATAGTCAACTACTAATACCTTTGGACTTGCACTTTGAAGTGGATCACCATCATCAAATGTTTGGTGTTCTTTCAAAAATACATTCTTTAGTAATCTATTAGTGTAGTAAACATTTTACTTACATCTTCTATGCATCCTTATCATGACAACTTTCATGATCAAGCTACTATAGCTTATAAGGAAGAATCACGAGTATAATATCAGTTCCCAAAACCTTTTTGGTAGATTCGGATGCCTAGCATCTCCATCCTTCACAAATTCTCATACAATATAAGAACATGTATTTTGCAAAATTATACTCTATCATAATGCAACCAAAAACATTGTTTCAGATATCACAATATCTTTCACACATGATGGTTTCTGAAACAATTTCCAGCTCCAATATAATCTTGATATTAAAACAACTTTTTGAATATCAATAATCATGGAGGCAAACATGATACTTTAGATACTAACATTGGAATTCTTACTCTTGATTTAATACTACTTATTAAACTTCATGGAGTAAATAGAGTTTGCTGAAATTTTGCAATAGGACTTATAAACTTTAAATTGACATTCAAAACAATACGATACCAGTTCGTAAAGTAAATATCCAGAATTCTATAGTTCTATTATCTCAAATAAAAACTAAGCATAAGGTAGAAAACGAATGCCAATGACTACAACAAACAATGCAAATTCACTTTGATTTAATTTATGACAAATTTGATTTGACTAATCCAAATTAGAAATGAACTCCCACTAAAAAATGACATCCCTCGTGCCTTTTTGGTGATTACATGAACCAAATCCACTACACCAAGTCCGATCATCACATGAGTTGATGTAGCTTCAAAGGCGAGCATCTATATGGGCATCATATCAACTATATGACTCATGCTTAACCTTTCGGTCCGTGTTCCGAGGCCATGTCTGTACATGCTAGGCTCGCCAAGTAAGAACCTTAGTACTCGCATGTGTAAAACTGTCTTACACCCGTTTGTATGAAAGCGTAGAGTCGAGTACACCCGATCATCACGTGATGTCTCGAAATACGATCCACAAAACGGTGCATACTTAAGGAAGAACACATTTTTATCTTGATATCTAAATGAGGGATCATCTTACAATGCTCTGAAGCGCCAAACTAGCAGTATAAGATGCTAACATCTAATGTGTAAAGTGAGATGATATGGTCCATGCATTTGATCTCTATCAGTTGCATCGTGGTATGATCTCTATCATTCCTTTGTGTGTAAGGCCAAGGTCTATGGAACTTACACGTTGAGTGTGTTGTAAGAGTATCTATCATACATCTACTTACAACAATACCATATCAATACACTAGCCCAGCAACGATCTAAACTAGACGCCTCTAATTTATCAATTGCAAGTTTTACGTGGCTTAGGGCTTTTGGAGATAGAACCGTTCTTACCTACGAACATGAACCACAACGAGGATAACTAAGTTATTAGCAACTCGTTGTAAATCAGATATTGACTATAATAGGAGAGATGGACACCGCTGACCACTTATGCAAAACAAGTTGCATGTCAGTCGTGGAACCGGTCTCATGTACGATGACATGTAAGGTTGGTCCGGGCCGCTTCATCCCACTATGCCACCAATATCCAAAATACATAGAAGATGCAATAACATGATCATCATCGCCCACATATCAACATATGTGTACTACCCGTGCTAAGCACCTACGCATAGATCAGGCTCTGATACAACTGTTGGGTCCGCAGCATAGAAAACAAAAAAATTCCTACGGTGTGAACTACACGCCAAGATCTATCTACTAGGTACAAAGCAATGGGTGGACATACATCCAATGAGAACTTACCCTCGTAGACAACGAGCTTTGTTAACGAGTAGGAACTCTTGGTTGATGTAGTCGTACACTTGCCGATCTCAAGATCGTGAAGAAGTCCAGCAGGTCCGGCTCTAGCACGTCCATCAGATCCATCTCCAGCACCACCAAGTCCAGCACCGCAAAGCAGCGGTGCATCCGTGATCGCACACACATCCGGTACCCCGACAACCTCCGTCCCTCGCTCCAGCAAAGCAGCGGAAGCAGCAACTCCTTTCCAGATAAAGCCACCGGGAACATGTATCTCGCTAATCCGAGACCATGGGGGAATAATACTAGAGGGGGAGAGAGATCCTTCACAAGGAGGTGTGTGTGAGAAGTGAGGAGGGGTGGCCTTTTATAGGAGGAGGGGGGTGCCCCTCCTTCATGGCCGGCGCATGGAGGAGGTGACCCTTCACCTCCTCCATTAATGTGGTGGTAACTCCCTCCACATAAATTTGCCCCTTCACATTCTCTTTTAAAGTCTCCACTTTAAATGCATTAAATTTCTCCAAATTTAATGCTCTCTCATTTAATAAAACTCTTTTATTAGTTTTATTCAGAATTTTGTTAATTAACAAACATTCACATAAAACCCCCTGCAACATTTAAATATTACATGCAGAACCAATTTCAGCAATTTCACCCGAAATAGTTTTGGTGCCTATTGAAATAATTCCATAGCTTTCTTAAATCTTTATCTGAAACATATTTGCTCCAAATGGTGTCGGTATCCCTTAACTGTGTCACCCTACGGTTCGCGAATAATGCAGACATGATCGAGACCCCTCTCAAATCAATAATCAGAAGCGGGACCTGGAGATCCATACTGACTCCTACACATTCAACGATGACTTCTGTGATCGTGAGAACCTTTAACGCTTGTAACTAAATCCCTTTGTCCCTCGATATCTCGTTACCGACATGTACTCTTTTCTTGTTCACGTGATATAACATTCTAGTGATCACATCACTTGCTTGCAAGCTATTTCAATGTGATATCACCGAGAGGGCCCAGAGAATATCTATCCGTCATCTGGATTGACAAATTCCACTCTTGATCCATGAGACTCAACATAACACCTTCGTAGTACTGAACCCATCTTTATAGTCACCCTGTTACGGTGTGACATTTGATGTTATCAAGATACTCTTCCGGTGTTAGCAATTAACATGATCTCATGGTCTAAGGATAAAGATTACTTTGTATGATGTTATAGCAATATAAACATAATGACTTGATCGTAATGCTATACTTCGGATGAATGTTCATCACATCATTCCACCAATGGTGTGACCTTGTTATTAACAACATCCAATGTCCATGATCAGGAAACCTTGATCATCTTGTAAATCAACAAGCTAGTCTATAAGAGAGGCATGACTAGGAACCCTTTTTGTTTATTAAACACACATGTATTGATGTTTCCGAATCAATACAATTCTAGCATGTAAAATAAACATTTATCATAAACATGGAATAAGATAATAACAACTTTATTATTGCCTCTCGGGCATATTCCCTTCAAGAAGAAGAGGACATTGGAGTCACGGAAGTGAGCCAGCCACATAGTCGATGTTAGTAACCGGATAGCCGCTTTCACTAGGGCCCAAGAAAGGGCGAAGGCCTTGGTGTTGGAAATATGCCCTAGAGACAAATAGTAATATGGATTATTATCATATTTCATAAAGTTTATGATTAAGTTTTATATCATGCTATAACTGTATTGAAAGGAAACGCCAATACACGTGTGATATGTAAACAACTAGGAATTCCCGGTGAAGCTCTAGTCACTGGTTCATTGGTCAATGGATGATCAAGGTTTCTTGATCATGTGGCATTTATGCCAGTTCACAATGGAGTCACCTCATTGTGAGAATGAGATGATGAGCTATACCCAACCTAATCATCGTGACCCGATCATGTCACAAAGTTCAAGTTATGATGATTAGAATAGACTTAGTGTACTATTTCTTAAACTTTGAGGCCGTATCAATCACTATAACCCGAGGGTACTTTGATAGCATCAAACATCATCTGGTGACTCAGTGATCATAAAGGTGTGTTCAGGTATTTGGAGGAACAGTTAAGGCAATATGCATCAAGAGCAGGATTTTTCTATCCGCGTGACGGAAAAGATAGTCGAGGGCCCACTCGGAGAAGTTATATCCAATATATGCGCAGCGTGTGATTTGATCACGGGGATATCACTTGTTAGAACGAGTCAAGAAGAATTTGTTGATAACGAGATTGAATATGACATGGTGATGTCATTGATCAGATCTCGAACAATGCAAGTATCGAGAGACAAAAGGAATATGACACGACATTCATGGTTCAAACGACGAAAGATTCCATGGAATGCACAGAGGTCACAAGGCCATCTAGGTCCCTCTATTGATCATTTGTGCAGGAGGGTCCCGACCATGTATGGAGTGCTCCCGAATGATGGGGTATCACGCTTAAGGGCTTGATGATGCTCAGAGAGTGTTTTAGGATCGGCGGAATCACCGAAAAAAGAGAAGATAGAAAACCGGAAGGGTTTCGGTAAGTCCAGAGGATGTCCAGAATGAGAGGGAATGAGTTCCACATCAATGGAGATTGAATAATATGTAAGTGAATGTTGAATATTGATTTAATCATTCAATTATATTTATTCAATAAAAGAAAAAAAATTAAAAAGGGTCAAATACCTAATTGGGCCAAATTCGGAGGGAAAGGGCCCATGAGGGAAATACCGAAGGGAGGAAGGAGGAAGGATGGCCGGCTGGGCATTCAGCACCCCACGCGGGTCCCATAAGGGCCTTGGCTGGCCGGCCAAGCCCCTTATCCCCTCTCCCTTGTTTAGTCCCACATGGCTAAGCTAGTTAGCTATGGGGGGTTCCCCTATATAAAGAGAGGTATTTTGACAAATTAAATACACAATAATCAATAAAAGGTTCCCTCTATTTTGGGGAGACCTCTAGTAGATTCTCTCTCTGCCATGACCGTGGTCCCAAGTCCGGATCATGCGAGCAGGAGCCTTCTTCACCGTGGAGCGCCGTCGCGCTGTGGGATTCAGATCCAATAGCTCTATTTCCGCAACTACTACTGGATCGGAGGAGCGGGAGTCATCATCAGGCACTGGACATGTGTAACTCCCTACGAGGTGCAACACTTGGGGAACTAGGAGTCGTTGGAGCCGAAGGAGCTACCGGGACTTCAACAAGACCTTGAGGTCGGCTTCGATTCATCTACATCGACCAAGCTCTCCTGAGCGATGACAATGCTTTTCGGTCTTCAAGGGTAAGTTCGCGAAAAGCCCCTCCCTTTACTGCATCACTAATAGATAGGTCCTGGCAACTGGGGTTCGAGGTGTAGGGAAAAATTTATAGTTTTCATGCGTGAACCCCTACACTTGGAGCAGGCCGCCGCCATTCAGGCACATGCCAACACTAAATCCATCGCCACCCAAGCTACAGTCCATGTTGTGTGATACGTTGCTAATGTATCCATAATTTTTGATGTTCCATGCTTGGTTTTATCTACTTTCTTATGTTTTGTCCACACTTTGGAGTACTTTTTATACACTTTCTTGGACTAACCTATTAACAAGATGCCACAGTGCCAGCTGCCTGTTTTCTGCTGTTTTTGGTTCCAGGAAAGTCAGAAAATGAATATCCACGGAATTGGACGGGACAAAAGCCAAAGTCAGTTTTTCACCAAGGGGGACACGGAGCAAGAATACGATACGGAGGGGGCCAGGGGTCGCCCACACCACCTGGCAGCGTGGCTAGGCCTGGCCCGCGCTAGGGGGTGGTGCGGCCACCTAGGGCAACCCCTCAGTCTCCCCTTTCGCCTATAAGATGCCTCCGATACAGAAACACTAAGGACCCGATCAAAATTCTACGAAAGAGTCTGTAGTCGCCGCCATCTCTAGCCCTAGATTAGGAGGGATCTGAAGCTCTTCCCGGCACCTTGCCAGAGGGGAGAATTCACCCTGGAGGCCTTCTTCATCACCATGCAAGCCTCCGGTGTGATGCGTGACTAGTTCATCCCTGGACTACGGGTCCATGTAGTAGCTAGATGGCTAGTTCTTCTCCTTTGTGCTATCATGTTTAGATCTTGTGAGCTCCGTTCATGATCAAGATCATCTATTTGTAATCCTACATGTTGTTTTTGCGGGATCCGATGGATATTGAGATGCTATTTCAGATTGATTATTGATTCTATCATGTCTTTGTTATTTGTGATCTTGCATGCTTTCTGTTGTTAGTAGCTATCTTGGGAAAATAGATGCTAGCAACTCCAAGAGTTAGTATTTATGCTCGATAGTGGGTTCATGCCTCTAGTAATGTGGGGAACTGACAGAAATCTCTAAGGTACTAGATGTGTTGTTGCTACTATGGAGAAAACAACAATCCTTTGTTCATAGAACAATCGTATTGTTTACTTTACACGCAATGCATAATGCAATTATCTGTTGCTTGCAACTTAATACTGGAGGGGGTTCGGATGATAACCTAAAGGTGGATTATTAGACATAGATGCAGTTGGATTACGGTCTATGTATAATGTTGTAATGCCCAATCAAATCTCAAAGGATCCAAGATGATTAGTATGTGCATGTATGCTTTCTCGATGTTTATCAATTGCCCCGCTGTAATTTGTTCACCCAACATGTCATGTATCTTAAGGAGAGCCACCACTAGTGAACTATGGACCCCGGTCCTTTCTTTTACCATCAATCTACAACTGTTTACTTCTTTCTGTTTACTTTCTGCAAACTATTACTTTCTTCCAGACAATATGTTTAATCCTTTGTTTTCAGCAAAACCGGTGAGACTGAATACCTCACTGTAAGTTGGGGGCAAAGTTTTGTGGTTGTGTTGTGCAGGTTTCCATGTTGCTGCTAGCACCGGTAGTGCCCCCTGCCAAAGGCCACCTAGCAACACCTTGGAGGTGTTTCCTTGCTCCTACTAGTTCGATAACCTTGGTTTCATAACTGAGGGAAACTTACTGATGTGCTCATCATACCTTCCTCTTGGGGTTCCCCAACGAGCTCGTTATTACACGAGTCAGCAAGTACTTTTCTGGCACCATTGTCGGGGAGTCAAGGACATCTTCACAAGGGGAGTCCCTCATAACCAATCTCTTTACTTTGTTTTATTTGTTTTGCTTAGTTTATTTTTGCTTAGTTTGCTTGTTTCTTTATCAAAAACACACAAAAATTAGTTCCTACTATAGTTGGTATTTTCGTTGGTCTGTTATTGTCTTGCTTTATCATGCTTACTATCAATGGTTGGTTTCTTTGAAACTGAATCTAATTGGCAAGGTGGGTTCACGGAAGAACGAAAATATTATTATAAGGAACACCGTTTGTCACAAAAAGGGAAACTCTTATGGGAACAAATTGATAAATTGAATACCATTGCTAGAAATGTGTGCTCTACTTATAATGTTACTTATTGCATTGATAAATCTTGTTGCTGTAGGAGGTATAAACACCTCCCTTTTCAATGTGAGTATAATGATAATGTTACCATATCTTCTTATGTTAAAGGAAATTATGAATTTTATGATGTGGAACAAATTGAAGAATTTATTGCTTGGAAGGGTGCATTTGAACTTGCTAGTTTGCTTGAAAATACTGATGATGCACCTTATAAATATGAGGTTGATGATATACTTCAATTTTGCTTTGATAATTACAAGGAAGAAAATGGCTATATTCTTGAATATCTTAATAGATGCTCTCCACCAGCGGAAGAGACTAATGCCTTGCAGGAGCCTATGGAAGAACAAATTGCTGAAACTAGAAGCTCATTGGATGAAAAAGAGGAGGGGAGTGATGATCAAGAGGAGGAAGAATGGATCTACCCATTCCTACCTTCTAATGAGAGTAACTCTTTACCCCTTACAATATTTGATTGTCCCCCATGCTTACTAAAGGAGGATGAATGTTATGTTCCTGAGGATTCTTTTGAAAATGTTTATAATAGAGCTCTAGTGCTTGTAGATCATGAAAAGCATTCTTTATGTGATAGTTATATTGTTGATTTTATTCATGAGGCTACTGAAAATTATTATGAGAGAGGAAAATATGGTTGTAGAAGTTTTCATGGTACTGAAACACCTCTCTATTTGCTGAAAGTTTGTAAGTTACTCTCGTTTTATCTTCCTATGATTGTCACTTTGTACTTTGTGAATTTATTTGCATGCACGATTCCTATGCGTAGGAAGTGGGTTAGACTTAAATGTGTTTTGAATTTGCTTCTTGATGCTCTCTTTTACTTCAATTCATATTTCTTATGTGAGCATCTTCTCAAACTATCATGTCTAACTTAAAGGTGTTAAAGAAAAGTACTTATTGGGAGATAACCCAAAAGTTTTAGATGAGTATTGGAAGTTATTACTTCAGTAATAACCTCTCCTTATCCTTTTTTTATTTGGTTTTTGTGCCAAGAGTAACCTCTAATGAGAGAGAAGTAATGCTTGGGAAAGTTGCTGTCCCAAAACAGATTCTTGTGCTTCACCGTAAATATTCGTGTAAAATCTCTGTAAGTCATTTTTAGGCGTGAATTTTTGTGCTTCTTCCCTAGGTCGTTATCTAACTTTCGTTAGTTCAACACTTTTTGATTTGATCAACATAAGGTCTTAAAAAAAATTGGTTTTTACCTACTTGTCTGTTCTCACAGATTTCTGCCATTATTTGCATTTGCTTCTTGTTGGTTCCTTTTTGAGTTCTCTTTGAATTGAGATTTTTGAGGGAAGTGCTTCAGTAGCTGGTGTTTTAATGTAAGTTTTAATGGTGTTGAAACTTAACTCAAAGACTTATTATCTTGAGTGCACTAATGTTGCTAATAAAGATTGTGTGAAGTTGTGTATGAAGGAAAATTTTCAGGTGTATGGAGAGAATGATGTAATCAGGTGAAGAATGGACTAAAGGTCAATCTTGGGGATGCCACCCCATGTCACCCCAAGAATTATCCAAGAAGTACAAGCGTCAAAGCTTGGGTATGCCCAAGGCATCCCCTTCTTCATCAATAAAAAATCTCAAGTTCTTCCAAACACTTCATTTTTTTATTGTTTCGTGCACAGTTGTGTTGATCTTGGAGCGTCCTCGTTTTTTGTTTTTGGTTTTCGTTTGCTTGGTTTTCTTAGTTTGCTTGAATAAATTGGTTGGACCCCCTCTTTCATGCATTGGTTTTCAAATAGTTTGGTTTGGATTGGAAAAGAGTAGGAAAAGTTCATGCTTAAGTGGTAAAGAGAGCTTGTTTTTGACTGTGGCCTATGCTTTGTCATGCCATGCTTGATATTGTTTTGGATTTATGCTTAGTGATCTTTTCTGTAGCATGACATGTTATAAACAATTGATATTGCTTAATGTGCCTTTGAAAGAATCATGCGTTGTTTTAGCATATTGAAGCATAGAATTGTGGTATTCTCCTTTGATGCTTTATTTGGGTTGACTTGGCGCATGCTCACACCATGTTGTGACTATCCTAATTCAACATAAGCCTTTATGATCCTTTAGTTTTCGACTTGTAATATCACTTTATGCTTTGATTAATGATGTTTTGTCGCTCTGCATGATTATGGCCATTATTGCTCTCTTAGTTGGTCGCTCCCAGTCTTTTGCTAGCCTCCATAACCAAGTATGAGTTCCACTCATGCATCCAACTCCTAAAACCAAGTTATTACAAAGAGTCCAACATACCTACCTATTAGCATTTGCTATTCCAAGTATATTCATGTTTTTATCTACCTTCCAAATTAAACTTGTTATGAGAAAACTAGTGATTAAAGCTCTCACGAACTTGATGGCACACTTTACTTTTCTTGTCCTTAATAAACTTGAACCATTGTGTCGTCTATGTTGTATATGCTTGCACTTATATGTTGGGGATTATCAGAACCATGTTGTCATGGGGAATGCTTTCAATATTGCACTTGTACTTTGTACCTAGTTGATATCATGTTCTTTTGTTTATGGATGTCGTCGGTGTGAAATGAAAGAGGAGCTTGTAAGTCCATGGATATGTATGTGTGTTAGAGAAACGCCTGGGTCGCCGGTCTAATCCATGCCGTCATGGTGGAAACCTGCAGCGTAACCATAATGAGCTGTCTATGAAGCATTCTTCTTATAAAAAAGAGTCAGATATTGAGAAAAAAAAGAGAAAAAGAAAAAAAGAGATATGAGAAAAGAGGAAAGAGAGAAAAAAAGCACCATTTTCCCATGGTAAATAAGAAGATTGCTGAGATGCTTGTTGTCTGCTTGCCTTGTCATTTTGATATGGAGATTCTTCCGTATCATCGGGCAAGGGGTACCCCGTTGGCGGTTCTCTATGATACACATGTACTTACTATGACAAGAACTTACTGGTAACTAAACTTGAGTAGCATGAGGAGCGGCCCTCGTATTCAAGGGACATGAGATTTCCACCTTATACTTTTTCAAGCATATACTCCATACTTTGTTCACTTTAACCTTAAGCACTTCAAGATGCTTATGATAGGGGCAATGAGAGCTGAAAGCTAATAAGTACCATAATTTTGGGAAGCTCTTTTATGAAACTTGAATCCCTGCTTCTTTCTATGAAGGCCTTTCTTTTACTTTTATGTTAAGTCTCCACCTTCTATCTTTATGCACCTATTTTGAGAGCATAGTGGCCATTCTTAGTTCTATGTGCATTGTCCCAAGACTTGTTGATTGATGCATAACTTTTATATTGCTTGTTCTTAAACTATTTGTATCTAGTCACCCTTATAAACTTTGAAGGTGTCCTATGCATTTATGTTTGCTACTCTATGAGGGACAAGCGGAATGCCACTATGCTATGTTTTCTTTATGTGAAACAAACAAACATTTTGCAAATCATTGTTATTCATGAATCTTTTGTTTATGCCTTTTCATGTTGCAACATAGTTGCTATGTCTCATTGTTAGAACTTTATCTTTCATGTTATGTTGAAGTGCTATGATCCCAGCTATCAATGTTTTACAAATACTTTGATCAAGTTTATGATGGTGCATGCCACCTCAAAAATTATTCTTTCTTTTTATCACTTACCTACTCGAGGACGAGCAGGAGTTAAGCTTGGGGATGTTGATACGTTGCTAATGTATCCATAATTTTTGATGTTCCATGCTTGGTTTTATCTACTTTCTTATGTTTTGTCCACACTTTGGAGTACTTTTTATACACTTTCTTGGACTAACCTATTAATAAGATGCCACGGTGCCAGCTGCCTGTTTTCTGCTGTTTTTGGTTCTAGGAAAGTCAGAAAATGAATATTCTCGGAATTGGACGAGACAAAAGCCAAAGTCAGTTTTTCACCGAGGGGGACACGGAGCCAGAATACGAGATGGAGAGGGGCCAGGGGCCGCCCACACCACCTGGCCGCACGGTCAGGCCTGGCCCGCGCCAGGGGGTGGTGCGGCCACCTAGGGCATCCCCTTGGTCTCCCCTTTCGCCTATAAGATGCCTCCGATATAGAAACCCTAAGGACCCGATCAAAATTCCACGAAAGAGTCTGTAGCCTCCATCATCTCCATCCCTAGATCAGGAGGGATTTGAAGCTCTTCCCGGCACCCTGTCGGAGGGGAGAATTCACCCTGGAGGCCTTCTTCATCACCATGCAAGCCTCCGGTGTGATGCATGACTAGTTCATCCCTAGACTACGGGTCCATGTAGTAGCTAGATGGCTGGTTCTTCTCCTTTGTGCTATCATGTTTAGATCTTGTGAGCTCTATTCATGATCAAGATCATCTATTTGTAATCCTACATGTTGTGTTTGCGGGGATCCGATGGATATTGAGATGCTATTTCAGATTGATTATTGATTCTATCATGTATTTGTTATTTGTGATCTTGCATGCTTTCCGTTGTTAGTAGCTATCTTGGACAAATAGATGCTAGCAACTCCAAGAGTTAGTATTTATGCTCGATAGTGGGGTCATGCCTCTAGTAATCTGGGGAAGTGACAGAAATCTCTAAGGTACTAGATGTGTTGTTGCTACTAGGGAGAAAACAGCAATCCTTTGTTCATAGAACAATCGTATTGTTTACTTTACACGCAATGCGTAATGCAATTATCTGTTGCTTGCAACTTAATACTGGAGGGGGTTCAGATGATAACCTGAAGGTAGATTATTAGTCATAGATGCAGTTGGATTATGGTCTATGTATAATGTTGTAATGCCCAATCAAATCTCAAAGGAGTCAAGATGATTAGTATATGCATGTATGCTTTCTCGATGCTTGTCAATTGCCCCGCTGTAATTTGTTCACCCAACATGTCATCTGTCTTAAGGAGAGCCACCACTAGTGAACTATGGACCCCGGTTCTTTCTTTTACCATCAATCTACAACTGTTTACTGTTTTGTGTTTACTTTCTGCAAACTATTACTTTCTTCCACACAATATGTTTAATCCTTTGTTTTCAGCAAAACCGGTGAGATTGACAACCTCACTGTAAGTTGGGGGAAAAGTTCTGTGGTTGTGTTGTGCAGGTTTCCACGTTGCTGCTAGCACCGGTAGTGCGCCCTGCCAAAGGCCAGCTAGCAACACCTTGGAGGTGTTTCCTTGCTCCTACTGGTTCGATAACCTTGGTTTCATAACTCAGGGAAACTTACTGCTGTGCTCATCATACCTTCCTCTTGGGGTTCCCCAACGAGCACGTTATTACACGAGTCAGCATTGTGCTCATGCTTAAGGATCTGGTGTTGACCACTGCTCTGGGTAGAACTATTTTCTTATCATTTTGGAGATGATTCTGGGCTATCAAAGTTGGAGGGGTAGAGACCAGAGATTATCGATGAACAGGTGCAAATGTTGGGGTATCTAAGTTCTACTTAGAGTTTTTAATCGAAAAAGCTACTTTTATCAAAGCTGAACAAGAGTCAGTAGTAATGTGTTTTGTTCATTGATTACCCTATAAACTATAATTAACTGTAATAGGTGGGATATATTTTATCCTCTGGTCAGTTGTGTAGAAGGACTTATCTATGAGAAGCAGGAGGTGATAGAGAAAGCTTGGCGGCTAGATCTAGTGCCTTCGTGGTCACTAACACTAAAAACATAGGTCCATCACAAATCAAAGTGCCCCGACCGCGACAACACCATGCAGACGGCAAGGCGAATCTCGCCTATTCGTCTAGTAAAAAAATAAAGGGCTAGGAGAGAGAGGGAAAGGAATATACATCCATGATCTAATGGTTAAATATGGTGATACGTCCATTTTGCATCACTATTCTATATCATAATTTACTGTTATTCATTGATATGTTTCATATTAAGGGATGATACTTATGTTATTTCATCTGTTTTTACATGGTTGATGACTTTTGGAGCATGGACCGTTGCAGTCAGGATTCTGATGGAAAAAGTGTTGTTTGGAGGCGAAATTCACGAAGATCGGAAAATCCGGGAAAATATACGGAAAATCCTATTTTTCCATAAGACGAAGACTGCTAGAAGGAGGAGTGGAGATGGGCCGTAGGGGGCCCACACCACCCCCTAGCGCGGGCCGGCCTAGGACGCGCCACCAGGTGGTGTGGCCGCCCTGGTCCACCTCCAGCTCTCCCCTCTGGCGTATATAATCCTCCCGAAACCCTAATACTCAGGGAGAGACCACAGAAAGATTCCACCGCCTCTGCGGGGTGGAAAACACCGAGAGAGAAAGATCTCTCCAGCAGACAGATTTCTGCCGGGGGAATTCCTTCCCGAAGAGGGGAGATCGTCGTCATCAACACCACCATCAAGCTGGACTTCATTGGGATCATCATCACCATCAGCACCCTCATCACCATCTCCATATTGCTGTAACAATTGGGTTGAATCTTGCATAGTTCTTAGGGGAAACTTTCCCGGTGTTGATTACTCTTTGTAGTTGATGCTATTGAGTGGAATCGTTGAATTATTGTTTATGTTCAGATTGATATACATCATTATTCCATCTCTGATCATGATCCATATGATGTCTTGTGAGTATTTCATTTTGTTCTTGAGGACATGGGAGAAGTCATGTTGTTAGTAGTGGAGTTGTGTTGAGAAAGATTCAATAGTTTGATATTTAAGTTGTGGTGTACTTCTTCCAGTGGTGTCATGTGAACATCGACTACATGACACTTCACCTATATGGGCCTAGGGGAATGCATTGTGTATTTGGCTACTAATCGTAGGGGTTGCCAGAGTGACAGAAATCTAAACCCCCGTTAGGAAACCATTGCACAAGGGATGTAAGGGTCTTAGAGTTTAAAGTTGTGGTTAGGTTTCTACCTTAATTACTTTCTTGTACTTACGGATGTTTGCAAGGGGTATAATCACAAGTATGTATTAGTCCTAGGAAGGTCAGTACATTAGCACAGGTTCACCCACACAACACTTAGCAAACTAAAGAAGATTAATCAACTATATAAAGCGAAAGCACTTGACAGTCTTCCCGTGTGTCCTCAAGAACGTTTGGTCATCTTAAGTAATACAACCAGCTTGTCCCTTGCTGAATAAAGGATTGGGCCACTTGCTGCATTTATTCTTACTGTCTTTTATTTACTCATACTTTATTTACTTGCATTATCAAAAACCCCTAAAAATTCGTTTGCTAAGTATTTGCAGAGAATTTCTGATCCATACCACTAGCCAGCACCTTCTGCTCCTCGTTGGGTTCGACACTCTTACTTATCGAAAATACTACGATACATCCCCTATACTTGTGGGTCATCATAGGGTTGCGAAGCGGCACCCAATCTGCCCTGCTTCATAGGCAAAATTTGTTAGTCTAGTTCAAATTTTTCCATCAAAACTGCTCTAGTTTGAACTAAATTTTATTTTCAGGGGCTCGCGCATTGCCGCTTCATAGCCCTATGGTCGAAAGGCACAATCCATGGGACTTCATATTCGAAGTGTGCATCATGTTTGTCGAGTGTCCAATGAAAACAATCGGTAAAGTTGTGACCCTATTTCTAGGCATGCATAGTGATGGGCTGGGATTCCAGCACCAAAATAGGGTTATTGCAGTACTTGCAACAACAAATATTTAAAAAGTTTGTCCCAATGGGAGCTCGGCGAGCACAACCCTCGCAGCCGCGTTGTCAATGCGACCACGTATGCACCCAAACCATGGTTTGGAAATATTCTATTCTATAAGTTGCTAGGATAAATGAATTTAAGATGTTTTGTAATAACTACTACTAGAACTGGAAGAAAACTATAAAGACGTAAAACTGGAAAGAGGTGAATGCAATGAGATGAAATATTAATGCTATGATTCCTCAAGTAATGTTGTGTATACAAGTGCTTATGGAATAGTTGTTAACTATAATTGTGGTGGTCCCTCATATACCGTTGTCTCCCACTGTTGGTAAGTGGCAACTAGACAACTCAATTGTCCACACCCTCTCCAGACATGGGTCATCCGTAAGAGAATAGTGTATTAAGGTAACAAGACCAATCAAGGAAAACTAGAGTGAAGGCATTAAGTTCTATGGACAGCCGTACTCCTAAGCAAGTGTGCTAGTCACAAGATATCCCATATGTCACTTTGGGGTCAAGCAATTCGCAACACTGTACCTATCTATATCATGACTGATCTTGAGGAAATTAAATCTTAATGGGCGGTGCATCCTAATATGATATTTCCTCCGCAAATAACTTATAGCAAATAGACTATTAGTTCTACCCATGGACTTGTCAGGCCCATGGAACGAGTAGAGACTAACGATAAGTTTTGTGACACTCCGTGAATCCCTAGTAAACTCCTCAACAATGGATTGGACGTCTCCAATCACTAGAATAATATCATGAATAGAACAATGTAAAGAGAAATCACAAACATATTAATTAACAAGAACACACCACACTTCAATTACTCAAATCATCATAACATTAATAAAAGGGGGTTCAAGCCATGTTACAACCCATCATGGAGATCATGATGGGGAAGGATGAAGGAGTAGCCGCGATGGAGATGGTGATGACGGCGCGGTGATGGTGGCGTCCTTGTTCTCCTCCTCTTCTTGCTTGGATGGCTTGATGGTGTTGATGGAGATCTAGATCTTGGTTGAGATGTAGAGGCTATGGAAGTGGCACGATGGCAGGGCGCTGCCGTGGAGGCGGTAGATGGGATCTAGATCTTGTATATGGTGTATTGTGTATATATGGTGGCTTCCTTGGGTCCTCCCTCCTTTATATAGGCCTTGTGAGTGCCCTATGGTTCCCCCAATACCGTCATATAACTTAGGGAAGGTTCTGGAGCTTTTCTAGGGTGAAATCCCGTCGTTTCCGACCCTTTTTACAACTATACGGGCGCAACTATATGGCCAGAATTATTGCTCTGGTTGTATAGTTGCTCGTTAAACTCTCAGATCCTTTTAGTATTTTGGTCGCAATTTCTTCATATGAACTCCGTTTTAGGTGTTCTTGGGCTCGTTGAGTTCGTATCATCGAGGGATATAACCCTTTAGTCTTGGATCTTTATTTTGAGAAGTTGAAAAAATTCACTTTTCCAACCTCTCAAATGGCTAAGTCTGGTCCCTGCAGCTCCTCCATACTATGCTCTCTTTGTTCCTTTTGCCTTTGTTTTGTCCATAATCATCATCAACACCTACACACATGTCAAAGACAAGGAACAGGGATAAAATTCTACCTAAACTACTAACTGTACAAATCTCATATTGAATTTAATAACAACTAGTAATCATGCATATCAGGCTTAGCAATAGTTAGATGGAGCATGATATGCTAAGAAAATGACAGAATTTATATTGCTAAAAAGTGTTGTATATCAGAGCCATCAACTTCCCCAAGCTAGATCTTACTCGTCCTCGAGCAAAAGGGATCGATAACTTAATGGATGTGATCTTGCTTATCATTGGAAATCAAAGCATCGTATCCTTATTTTTCCTGCAAGCTCAAAGTAAGAGAGCACATAATCATACAAGGCAATATAAGCTCAGTTATATTATTCCAAACCACTAGAGATTAGTCAAAAACTTCTATGCCCCATGTCAAAGTTAAATCTAGCTTGCAAGTAAACTTGTGATCCTTCTATACACACTTTATTGTATTTTTTGTATTTTTATTTGTATAAGGCAAAGCTGAACATGGTTAGTTGTCAATCATAAATAGAAATAGAGTTTTCCAATGTTACCCACTCATGCCATATATTAAATTCTCTCAAATGCAAACTTCGACTGTTGAGCTCATAGAAAATATATTTCTTAGTAACAAGACCATGCCAAAAGAGTGGTATATGTTCAATCGAGACTATGCAGGCTAGGAAGGACACTCGTGAACGTTACCAAGGTTTCCCTTTTCGTTATAATGATTTCTCATAGCGGTCAGAGGAGTATTCTGACTTTTGATTTTAACACAGGCCCATGAGAATACCAATGCATACCCAAATATAGCATTTTTGCTACATATGTTGGGCAACTCATAGCCAAACTCCAAGAGTTCCTATTTTGGGATTGTTTAAAGGCCAGCGGAGTTGTTAGCATCCCATATTGTGCGATAGTGGCGCAAGATACGCATAAAGCAATATCTCACTTTGATTTCCAAGACAAAATTTTGGCATATGTAATCTCGAAACTTTGAAACATCATTTCTTATTTGATAACTCACTCAGTAAGCATCTATTAAGACCATCATTTCCAGCACTACGGGGTCGTGCTACTCCATAACCATTCACTTAAGATAATTCCGAACAGTGACAACTAGCAAGTTTTGAAGAACTTCTTTATTATATTTTTTTCTTTTCAAAATGCAGAGAACATGGCAATGTATATTGAGAGGATCACAATATTTTTCACAAGCTAGATAAAATTTGAACAAGGTGCATCAAAGCTATGGCTTGTCTCCTATGGGGCCTAACATGAGCAAGTATATCCCTTATATAAATATGAACAAAAACTCACCTAATCAAGCATTCAAAAACAGGGAGATACATAATAGCATGAAAACTTTTTAAGATAAAGAACTTTGCACAAGACTCTACACATGCAAAACAACCTCCCCAAGCTAAGAACTTTGATAAAATCATGAAAACAAAAGATAAATGCAGTTATCAAAAGAGAGTATAAGAAGTGGTTACCTCCCCAAGCATAAGTTAAAGCAAGGGTGACACACTTTACCATTGAGGTGCTTTTAACCTCTACTTTGATGGACAAAGAACCTTTGCTTCAATGAATGCTTCATGATCCGGTGTATGCCTTCCTTAAGAACCTGGTAGGAACAAGACTAGAAAGAAGACAAAATATTTTTGTGTTTTTGAAGACACGGGTTTAGCTCACAAGTGAAAAAAATACAAGTCCCATTAAGTCATTTCATCAACCTAAGCACCACGCCTAAGTCAACAAACTAGTTCTAGAAGTGGCCTCTCCTAGATTGTGATGAGGTGCAAGTGAAACAGGATACGAGACACGAGTGTGCAGCCCCTATATGCCTATTTAAAAGAGGTTCGAGTTGGAAGGTTTTAGCAGACACTGATTGTTGAAACATGGAATTGAAGCAACCAGGTGGCTCATGCGAGTGTTTGCATGGTTGGTACTACCGTACACGTCGTCACACAAGGTTCAACTCCCTGCGAAAATAACACACAAAATAAAAGACAATGGTTTGGTGTACGAACGAAGTTTGTTCACCCAACTAATGAAAGAAAACAAAAAGAAAACATGAACTACTAAAGAGAATTACAACTTAAGGAATTTCTAAGATAGAACTTTATTGTTTACATACGCTCGGCTTCTCTAAAACATGGGAGAAGCTCCCAGGTGGTGCTTCAAGGTTTTTAGAAGAAGAAGGAAAAAAGAAAGAATGAAATTTTGAGAAATGGTTACCTTCCAGTTGGCGTTTGAGGGGTTTTCCCAACTATATGGGCGCAACTATACGGCCGGAACAATGTGTTCCCGCCGTATAGTTGGTCGTTAAACTTACAGTACCTTGAGCATCGAAGGGTCGATATCTATACGGCTGCAACTATACAGCCAGACCAAAAAGGTCCCGCCGTATAGTTGGTCGTCAAACCCTCTGTACCTGGAAAAGAAATTATACAAAAGCATCGATATCTATATGACCAGAACTATACGGTCGGAATTTTTATTCCCACCGTATAGTTGGTCGTTAAACCATCAGTACTTATAAAAGAAAAATTATCAATGGCAAAAATATCTATACGACCGGAACTATACGGCCAGAATTTTTATTTCTGCTGTATAGTTGATCGTTAAACCTTCTGTATACATCAGAAAATTTCTATTTCTTTGTGAATTCTTTCTTATCCTGTAACTTAGTGAAATACCTTGTTTTGACGGTAAAATAACAACTTTAATTTTCAACCAACAAATACATATAATTGAAGGATTCACCTGAAACTGATTTTCTCTTCCTTTTTACCGAGTTTACGCAACACATAATAGTGACAATAAATTCTACCTTTTGAAAACTTTAACAAGATTACTCTAATAGCAAAACATGCGAAGAATAAAAGTGCCAATGTAACATGAATGCAACTAGACTCAAGACACAAAACTAAGAAAGACGCCTACTGACTTCCGGGTTGCCTCCTAGGAAGCGCTCTCTTTAAAGCCATAAAGCCAGGCTAGGATGCTCCATACATTACCCACCTGGATCCCAAGGGATATCGACTTGAGGTGAGGTTGTACATACCAGTTTGGAGCATCTTGAAGTAGAGTTCGGTCGGAGTCGTACCCGCTTACGGTGCATCGGCATCATGTAAATGAACAAGTTCTCGCTTTCAAGCGAGTGTTGATGCACCAAGCTTGGTGAAAATGCCTCCGTGTATAGCGGCAATGAGAGGATTGAAGATTCATCTATAATTTTTAAATCTTTACCTTGGTTACCTTTGCAGGGGAACACTTCATAGTACTCTTCCTTAATAGTAGGGAGTTCAGGACCTGCATGTTAGTATAGCAAGGTTATATCTCTAGTTCATTATTATTAATGCTCTCCATATGAGTGTCTAGGCACAAGGCCTCCGCAGAACAATTATCAACAGTTTTAGCATCATAAAAATCACTACTAGAGTGAGAGGCATCACAAACAAAAGTTGTAGTGTGACTTTCTTTGTCAACCTCACCTTTTTGTTCCTCCTTTTCATCGACTAGTGTTTTAATAGCAAGACTAGTGTTTTAATAGCAATGATAGAATCAAAAGTAGGAGTTGAAGGTGTGAGCGGGTGATCAATCCGTTCTTCCTCCTCTTCCTTGTGCTCCTTTTTCCCTCCACTTAAATTACTTCCACAAAATAGGAATATGAGGTATACTAGATTAAAAACTCCATCAAGTGCTTCACTTTCAACATCAATACTTCCTAGTCTAAATACCATTTCAGATGCACCTTTGAAAAGAACGTATTCTAGTACTTCCAAACTAGCATAGGATTTATCTCTATTATAATTTTCTAGAGTAGGATTGTTGGAATACTTACATTGAAAATTAAGGTGGTCATCTATTATACAAATTGTGCAATAAGATCCATCATTAGCACGCAACCATAATGAATGCCTTTCCAATTGTTCCAACAATTTCTTTATCAGCTCATGTCTAGCAACCAGGCTTGATGAACTTGAATCCTCTATCTCCTCCAATGATTGTATTATCTCTTGAACAAAATTTATCTCGGAAGACATGATTAGTAGCAACAGTTTTTATAATTTTTTGGTTTTGTAATTTTTTATTGTTTTCAATATAAAAGAAAGCAGTAAGATAATGGCAACAAACTGAAATAAACTATGTGTGAGTAGATAACCGAACGCTTTGCTCCCTGGCAACGGCGCCAATTTGATGGGTTGGGGTTCCTGCACAAAAACAGGGTTATTGTAGTACTTGCAGCAGCAAATATTTAAAGATTTTGTCCCGGTAGGAGCTCGGCGAACATGACCCTCGCAGCCGCGTTGCCAATGCGACCACGTACGCACCCAAACCGTGGTTTGGAAATTGCCTATTCTATAAGTTGCTAGGATAAATGAATTTAAGATGTTTTGTAATAACTACTACTAGAACTGGAAGAAAACTAGAACAAAAGTAAAACTAGAAAGAGGTGAATGCAATGAGATGAAGTATTAATGCTATGATTCCTCAAGTAATGTTGTGTATACCGGTGACATGGGTATACCCTGTAGGTACTCGAGTTTGGTATATACGGTCCAGATACGGTGGAAGCCCACGGTGTTGCCACGGCCCAATGAAGACTTTGAGTGGCCCACGGACTCTCAATGACTTGCGAGACAAGAAGAAGTTTAAAGATACAAAGTTTAAAGGGAAAACCCTAATCTGTAACCGACTCGACCTGCTACCTGAGACCTGGCCTATCTATATAAAGGCTAGGACGGGGCGGTGAGGAGGACACACGCAACCCTAGTTTCCACAACCCTCACCAGATTGCATCTGCGTGCCCCTGTAATCTTTGATTCCTTCGTTAATTCCAAGAGCAAACAAGCAGGAGTAGGGACCTCTACGAGGACTGAACCTGGGTAAACCTTGCGTCCATGTGTGCTTGTTTGCTAGCCGATAGATGCTTCCAGCGCTCCCTCCTTCTCCAAAACCCAAGTCCATAATAATGGGCATTGATGAGTTAAACCCTCGTCAATTGGCGTCGTTTGTGGGAATTGGGAGTGTTGATGTTGCAGCTTCTTCGGCCCCATCAACCGCGATCTACAACTCTGCAACAGCAGAGATTCGCCATCTCTTCAGCGCGTTCGACTTCACCGTCCACACGCCGGCCACTCGCCCGGCTTTCGAGTCCGTGGGCAATGGAATCAGCCTGGCAATCGGCAGCTTCCGCTTCCAAGTTGGTCAGATGGGCACGCTTCGCATGCCTGACCAGCCAACAACATCCGCGATTGCTCCAGCATCGTGGTTCCCGCCACCAATAGGCACCCTCAGCGAGATCAACACCTCAGCAGCAGCTGAGAGTACGGACAGCGACAGCAGTCGCGAATCCAATCTGGGTGGCCTAGTAATGGAAGATGGGGTCTACAGCTCCGGATCCGAAAGTTGCAGAAGCAATAGCTTCCCCAACCACTTCATGTGCGTCATCATCAACGCCAGTGAAACCAGCAGCAATCGTGAAAACGGTGGCAACGGTCCTGATCCACCCAACGGTGGCATACCTAATGGCGGACCACCCAATGGCGGCCCCACCAATGGTGGCAATGGCGCGCCCATCAACAATGGAGGGGCAGTCGAACCTCCAACCATGGTGAACGAACACACCGGCGAACGTGTCATGATCAAGCTCAACAATCTCGAGTGGGCTCATTGTCGAGAAGCCCTGTGAGGCAATCCTCTGCCCCCTGGCACACCGCAAGATCTGCTGATGGGCTATCATTGGATACTAAAGGAGGAGTACAGACGCCAATTACAAATGATTGCGCAACTCAAAGCGCGTAAAAAGGCGGCGGACGAGTCAAGTCTCCGACAGGCTGGGCTCTCCTCCCACGGAGGATCCTCCTCCAAGGGCAACGAGTACGTGGCCAACAAGAGGCGATCTCGAATGGCCCACCTCACTGAGCAGGAGCGCATATAAGCTGCAAAAGTCCTCGACTTCAGCTCTATGATAGTCGACACATGGGGCAACATGGTCCCAAAGATGCCGCAAGCTGTGGTGGTAGCGGCCACCATGTACCTCCTCAACAACCAGCCGCCGGCTGGAGATCCCGGAGCCGCCATGCACCGGTCTACGATCGCGGGCTTGGGGTTAATCGAGGCTGCTCTCGACAAAGAACCAACGCCGGAGCCGAAGAAAAGCAAGGCTCTGGCAAAACGCTATTCCTCACCCTCGTCCAGCAACGACAGCCACGACCTGTCTCGATGCCGCCGCTCACAGCGACACGACCACGACTACGATGTGCGCGATGACCTCATACAACGCAAAATCGACAAGTCAAGGGAACGACGCTCCCGCTTGACTGACTCAGAGGACGAAGATGTGGAGCTCTGTGGCACCAGATGCTTCATTAGGGCTATCAGGCAGAAGCGAATGCCCAAGGGGTTCAAGCTCCCATCGGAGAACCCAAAATTTGACGGTCTGCAGGACCCGAAAATCTGGTTGGAAGACCACATCTCCTCCGTCAGGCTCCACGGCGGGATTCGAAGCACGGCCATGCAATGCCTGCAGCTACAGCTGCAGGGCGCCGCTCGAGCATGGCTCAACAACCTCCCGCGCGGATCCATTTGCAGCTGGGAAGAGCTGGTCTACAGCTTTGTGCGCAACTTCAAGGGCACCTACAAAAGGCCCGCATCAATCGAAGAACTGACATGCTGCCAGCAAAGGTCAGGTGAATCGCTACGCTCCTACATCCAGAGGTGGTCCATCATCAAGAACTCCGCAGAAAATATCTCGGAGGATCATGCAATCGATGCATTCAACGGTGGCGTACACCGCATAGAGCTCAGGGAGGACCTGTGCCACTCAAAGCCCAAAACAATCGACCACCTGATGGAAATTGCGAATTGGTGGGCCGGTGGAGAGGATTCGGTAAAAAATCGTACCTACTTCGACGATGACGACGACCTCGGGCGCAGACGCAACCGTCGAGGCAAGCGGCGAATGCGTGTTTACGATGACCGCGATGACGTCAATATGGTCGCAGCAGGCTACGCCGACAAACGCGATGACAACCGCAACAGCGGCTACCGCAGCGGTGGATACCGCGACTCCGGGAAAACCACGCAGGTATGGCAACACCGCACCTGCGAAGAGGCACCTGCAACAACAATTGAAGACAAACTGCCCGGGCCATGCAACGTGCATTTCTACATCGACAAGGACGACGGCAAGAAAAAAATCCAGCCACCTTCTCAAAGACTGCCGCGAGTTTCTCAAACTCCATGAGGGCCTGGCTCGGATGAATCGCGATGCGGTCAACAGGGGCTACGGAGTCGCCCAAGGCGCCATAGCACATGGAGCTCCTCCACCACCACCTGGAGTACCACCACCTGCGGCTGCACCGGTCCAGAATCAAGGCGGCGAACCATACCCCCAGGCCGTGGGCAACATGATGATCCAAAAGGGACGCCCCTCAAATCGGGTACAGAAGGCCATCACTCGCCAAGTCAACTTGGCAACAAACTCTCCGCCATCCATGACTGAGTACCCCAGCGGAAGCAACTCCTGCATCACCTTTGACAAACGCGACCACCCGCGCCAAGTCCCTCGTCCAGGCCACTGTCCCCTCGTACTCGAGGCACAGATTGGAGGCTTCGACATGAGTCGCGTCTTCATGGATGGCGGAAGCGGCATTAACCTCATGTTCGCAAGTGCCTTGCGAGCGATGAGGATCCCTCTGACCTGTCTAGAGGTCTCGGACACGACGTTCCACGGCATCGTCCCAGGCAAGGGCGTATATCCCGTGGGAAAAATGAACCTCGACGTCATCTTCGGCACGCCGAAAAACTTTCAACACGAACGCATCGACTTCGAAGTTGTCGACTGGCCCTCACAGTACCACTGCATCCTCAGACGCGTCGTGTTCGCCAGGTTCATGGCAGTACCGCACTACGCCTACCTGCAGATGAAAATGCCAGGCCCAAACGGCGTCATCACAATCAATGGGAGCTTTAAGAGGTCTGACAACTGTGACAGGGAATTCAACAGAATCTCCCAGTCCTTCGGCATGCAGGAGGAACTCGCAAGATTGAAGGAGTCGACAGAAAACAGTCTGCCTCCCCTGAGCTGGCCAAGTTCACCCCACCTGTCCTTCAACTTGTCAGTGCACACGAAGAAAGTCCAGGTCCACCCATCGGACCTGACCAAGACGGCCCTCATCACCAACAACTTGAGTCCTGCATAGGAACTCGTGCTCGTTGAATTCCTCCGTGAGCACTGGGAAATCTTCGCCTGGTGTCCAGCAGACATGCCAGGAGTCCCTAGGGAATTCGCCGAGCACGCACTCAATGTCAACCCAGACGCAAGGCCAGTCAAGCAAACAATTCGGCGACTGTCTGAACCAAGAGCAAAAGCAGTCGGAATGGAGATCAACAGACTCCTTGACGCCAAATTCATACGCGAGATCAAGGAAAGTACTTGGCTCGCCAACACAATGCTGGTACCCAAAAAGTACACGGATATCCTACGGATGTGCGTGGATTTCACCTCCCTGAATAAGCACTGCCCAAAGGATCACTTCCCGTTGCCGTGAATCGACCAAATCATTGACTCCACCGCGGGATGTGAGCGCCTTTGCTTCCTCGATGCCTACTCAGGCTATAATCAGATTCGAATGAAGGAGGAAGATCAAGAGAAAATAGCATTTACAACGCCTTTCGGTGTGTTCTGCTACAACACAATGCCCTTCGGGCTCAAAAACGCAGGAGCCACCTATCAACGGTGCATGCAGGCTTGCCTCAAGGATCAACTTGGTCGCCATATCCAAGTCTACGTCGACGACATCGTCATCAAAACAAAGGAGGAAGCCTCGCTAATCGACGATTTACGCGAAACCTTCGCAAATCTCGACCGCTACCGGATCAAGCTCAATCTGGACAAGTGTGCCTTCGGCGTACTATCTGGGCAGTTACTCAGATATCTCATCTCCGCAAGGGGAATTGAGGCGAACCCGAAGAAAATAAAAGCCATACTGGCCATCGAGAAACCAAAAAATATAAGAGGTGTCCAGCAACTGGCTGGGGGAATCGCGGCGCTCAGTCGATTCATCAGTCGTATGGGCGAAAATGCACTGCCCTTCTACCAACTCCTCCGCAAAACTGACAAGTTCGAGTGGACCGATGAGGCGTAGGAAGCATTCGAAGACCTCAAGCGTCTACTGTCTACCTCACCAGTACTGGTGACTCCACGCAAAAGGGAACCACTGCTGTTATACATCTCCGCCACCAACCAGGTGGTCAGCACAGTACTCGTGGTGGAACGAGCCAAAGAAAACAAAATCCACGGGGTGCAGCGCCCGGTTTATTACCTCAGCGAGGTGCTAACGCCAACAAAGCAGCGGTACCTGCACAGCAGAAGCTGGCATAAGGCATCTTCATGACAGCCAGGTGACTACGTCACTACTTCCAGGAGCATCCAATCATGGTGGTCAACGACGCCCCACCCTTGGGCACATCCTCAACAAACCCGACGAGAATATCATTTTGCAGCCCGAAAGTTGGGGCGCCTAGGAAACACGGTACCCAAGTTCCCTGAAATCAGCCGGGATGACTACAGTTGGTGTGCCAAATACTCAAAGAGTCTTTTTTGGCACGAATTCAACTTTACGTTTCAATACAAAAAATCAGGCTAACGGCCGTCAAGTTGGGCCCCCTGTTAGTTCTCGCCGTTATGTCGCTCCCGTCGCTTAGGTGTCAATTAGGCTTGCAGCGTTGGCGCCTGCATCCATTACGCGTCTTCTTCTTCCCCGGAGCGGCAATCTGTGGGGCGTCGCAGCCATAGCGCGGAGCTGGGATGTGGACGAACTTGCTCGGCCCAGCTCTCCTCCCTGTAGGCTTGCAGCATTGGCGCCTGCATCCATTAAGCGTCTTCTTCTTCCCTGGAGCGGCAATCTGTAATCGCGGCCATGGCGCGGAGCTGGGACGTGATGAACCTGCTCGGCCCCGCTCTCTTCCCCATCCCGAGTCAGAGCTCGCCCTCACCATGGATGCACCCATGGCACGGTGCGGGGACGAGAATTGGTTCCTGGTGAGATCTGTCACCGTGTCGACCATGCTCAGTTCTATTTTCCTCCTCTAGAATCTGAGCTTGCCGTCGCCGTGGTTGCACCCGCACCAATTCTTCCACCTCTGCCGAGGTCTCTGTGGTAGCTCAAGTTCTGTCATGTTGGACCTATAAGCAAATTCGGAGTTGGGCGGCGGCAACCTGTTGTTGAACCTACAAGGAATTTGCTGAAGACTGTGTGCCGCTCCAAGGTCTTCGGCTGATGCCTTGGGCTTCTGCCAACGTCCACCGCCGATGTGAGATCATTTAGTTACTTCAATACAAAATTTTGACCAATTTAACTTGTTGATGTATTCCTTGACAATTATAATATAATCGAGCACTAGAAATATTTTATAGTGTGCATGAGCATGATCAGTAATATAATTGAACACTAGAAATTTTAAGACACTCCATATAAAGGAGTAGATTAATATAGAAGGTTCAACAGAGACACCACGGATATATTGTCTTACATGACACACACAGGTAATAATTAACTAAAACAAAATAAAATCAGGGGCGGCAGCAGGAGGCCGGGACACGGAGACGCCTAGCAGGGTAGGGGTTTATCAGCAGGAGGCAGCGACAGCCTAGTCGATGGGATACAGGCCAGTCCTGACATACTCCCAGAGGAATTTGCCGTAGGCTGCGTGTCGTGCCAAGGTAATCGGCCTATGGCTTCTGCCTCCGCCTCTCTCAACACCCTCTGCGTGCTGGATCATGTTGTTGAGGTCCACGTTGATTCCTTTGCCATAGAATGGGCAAAACAGTCTCCCCCTACGGTGGAAACGGATTAGCCCACACCGTAACCGCCTCAACACGTAGCGGCTCTTGTTGTCCCTGGATACCTTTCTATCGTCCACTTCATCATCATCATCCTGTTGATTTTTAAGAACATAACTTAGAAGTCATACATATGATTGAATTGTATTACAACTCAATAATTGACAACATGTATATGTAAGTAATGACAATATATCCGTGGATATCAAAGATAAAGTATCTCAGCAATAGTTTGGTCGGTTCATATATCATTTCATCTCAACACAATGACAAATAATTGCATCAGAGTGAATGTAGAATAAATATAGGGGCCTCATAAGTTTCTTCAGGGATGGAGTAGGTGAACCAAGTAACAATTGAACAACCTATAATGGTGTTGTACATCGCCCCAGGTTCACTAACTCATCCCTGAAAAAATCTGACACCAATGTGTCTGCCTCTCTTTTGGGACAAATTTGAATCATTGTCCACAATAAGAAATTCAAATGTAATCGTACAAAACATTATTCAGGGATATACATAGTCAGTTACAAAAACAAGCCTAAATATTGTAATTATAAATAAAAAACCAAACAATTAATCTTCAGGTACATGTTAAAAATACTTATTATCAAAACTATTCATATACATATGCATCATACCAATCATTAAAAGATCAGAAATAATTCAAGGATCATATATGTAGTTCCATATGAGAATAAATCTAGGGCCTCATAATTTGTTCCAGAGATGGAGTTGGTGAACCAAAGTACGAACAACACAACCTATATTGTTTGTGTGCATTGCTGCCTCAGGTTCACCAACCCATTCCTAAAACACGACACCATCATACGTGTCTCCCCTTAAACTCTTTTGGGGCAAATTTCAATCATCGGCCTCGGTGACAAACTAAAATGTAATTCTTATACACTATGAATGCATGGAATAGATAATTCGAATATCATAGTTCTATGAATGTAGAATAAAGATTGCGGCCTCATAAGTTTCTACAGGGATGGCGTAAGCGAACCAAGTAACACTTGCACAGCTTATATTGATCTTGTACATGGCCCCAGGTTCGCTAACTCATCCCTAAAAAAATCTGACACCAATGTGTCTGCCTCTCTTTGGGGCAAATTTGAGTCATTGGCCACAATAAGAAATTGAAATGTAATCGTACAAAACAATATTCAGGGATATACATAGTCAGGTACAAAAACAAGCCTAAATATTGTAATTATAAATAAAAAACAAACAATTAATCTTCAGATACATGTTAAAAATACTTATGATCAAAACCATTCATATACATATGCATCATACCAATCATTAAAAGATCAGAAACAAATCAAGGATCATATATGTAGTTCCATATGAGAATAAATCAAGGGCCTCATAATTTGTTTCAGAGATGGAGTTGGAGAACCAAAGTACCAACAGCACAACCTATATTGTTTGTGTGCATTGCTGCCTCAGGTTCACCAACCCATCCCTAAAACACGACACCATCATACGTGTCTCCCCTTGAACTCTTTTGGGGCAAATTTCAATCATCGGCCTCGGTGACAAACTAAAATGTAATTCTTATACACTATGAATGTATTGAATAGATAATTCAAATATCATAGTTCTATGAATGTAGAATAAAGATTGTAGCCTCATAAGTTTCTACAGAGATGGTGTAAGCGAACCAAGTAATAATTGCACAGCTTATATTGATCTTGTACATGCACTCATCCCTGAAAAAATCTGACACCAATGTGTCTGCCTCTCTTTGGGGCAAATTTGAATCATTGGTCACAATAAGACATTGAAATGTAATCGTACAAAACAATATTCAGGGATATACATATGCATCATACAATGCATTCATAGATCAGAAACAATACAAAGATTATATATATAGGTTCCATATGAGAAAAAATTAGGACCTCATTTTTTTCAACGATGGAGTCGGAGAACCAAAATACCAACAGCACAACCTATATTGTTTATGTGCATTGTTGCCTGAGGTTCACTAACCATCCCTAAGAAAACGACACCATCAGATGCCCTTGCACTATTTTGGGGCAAAATTGAATCATTGGGCTCAATAAGGAATAGAAATGTAATGTTATAGGCCTGCTGTGTATCGAAATCAACACTCAACTAGCAAACTTGACTAGATGGCAGATGAGCAGATTGGGGTTTTGTGACTAGATGGAAGATGCATCAATCAACCGATCGAACCATATATATACTACCCTACTTCAAGAGCAAAAGAATATGTACACGATTGAGCAAATCCTATGTATGAACAGTGAAAACTGCAGCTGCGACTAGAGAAGCTAGCAATGTAGTACCTCGGACTCCTCATCAGGGACCTCCTCCTCAAACTCGTCATTATCCGTGATTGCGTCTAAGATTTCTTGTACGGCGATGGGGTCGTTGATGTGAAACCTTTGGATTGCCTCCGCTCGCTTTGCCCCCATCCGATTCTGGCGGCACCACAGCGTTATCGGCCACTGCTGCTCGGGCGGCGATACCATTACTGCTACTCAGCAGCAACGGCTACCACCTGCTGCTCGGCGGCGACGGCTACTGGCTGAACGGATGAGCTCGCACCCTCGACGGCGCGACAACGAGCGACATTCATGCCCGGAGAAGATGCCTCCACCGGCTTGGCGACGACCGAGCCATCTGCTACTGCGCCTTCAACTGGCTTCACCTCCGGCTCGTCTCCACGCGTACGCTTCATGGCGCACCAAGGGAAGGAGGTAGTGCAAGCGAGGGAGCTTCGACGCGCGCGTTAGGTGTAGATTGGGGTCTTGGGACTAGACAAACTAGGGGAAAATGGCACGAGCTCATGGAATAAGAAGGTCGAGGGGGGTTATAAACACCGGACCGTTCGTAGTCCTCGAGTGGACACGTGTGGTGGGCGGGGGGCGTGGGCTACCACAATCTCCACCCTTTTTTTGGGTTCCCTTTTTTGAAACAGCCATGATCTCCACTTTAGAGCTGCATTGAAAACACGCTCATGGAAGACCTCAATTCCACTGCATGCAAGTGGCACGGAACCAATTTCTAGCAACGTTAGATTTACTCGAGGGGGGCCCTTGACTCATGGAGGTTACTAGCGGTAGGGCCCAGTTGCAAGTGAGATTGAGAGCGCTGCGTAAAAATGGTATATGTCTTATTAAAATCAAGTGGCAATAATTGCAGCGTCCCGTCGACAGCCGTGCACTCGATGACCCTGTTGCCCTGTGCATGTGTTGTAGTAGCAGTAGTAGGCTTTTCAGACTTGATTAAATTGACATGACCGCTCGACGACTTTTTCCATGGACGGCATCGTGTTCCTTCTTGTAGAAGTCTCGCTGAGGGAGACGTCCGTGCTGTCTCACGCTGTACTATGAAGGGCACGACGTGTGCAACGATCATCATTGGATCACACAGAATCAACGGTTGGTGCGCACGATCCGCGTGACAACTATGACAACCGATCAGGGAGTAGCAGATAGGGTGAGCACAGGTTTGGGCTTCTACGAAAGATAGAGAGAGGGGGGCAAAACTAAGTAGTACCACATAAAACCAAGGGCAAAACTGAGTAGTATAAAAATGGAAAGTGTCTTGTACAATGCAATACATCGTGTCATACATCAAATTATGCCAAGATAGATCCACTAGAGTTCATTGGATGTGTGTTCTTCTCATAAACCACACATGGATCCACCAGTGTGATTGCATGTCTGCTCTTTTCCTTAACCATAGTTAGAGTCATTGCATGTTTGTTCTTTTCACAAACCACATATCACCAGTGTCATTGCATGTGCGTTCTTCTCATGAACCACACATGGATCCACCCAGTGTGATTGCATGTCTGTTCTTTTCACAAACCACATATGGATCCACCAGTGTCATTGCATGTCTGTTCTTTTCATGAACCACACCCAGTGTCATTGCATTTATGTTCCTCTAAACAAACCACATAAGGATCCACCAGTGTCATTGCATGTCTGTTCTTTTCATGAACCACGGATGGATTCACTAGTGTCATTGCATGTGTGTTCTTTTCATGAACCACAGCTAGAGTCATTGCATGTGTGTTCTTCTAAACAAACCACACATGGATCCACCTAGTGTGATTGCATGTCTGTTCTTTTCACAAACCACACATGGATCCACCAGTGTCATTGCATATGTGTTCTTTTCATGAACCACGGTGAGAGTCATTGCATGTCTTTATTTCCACAAACCACACATGGATCCACCTAGTGTCATTGCATGTATGTTATCTAAACAAACCACATAAGGATCCACCAGTGTCATTGCATGTCTGTTCTTCTCATGAACCACAGCTAGTGTCATTGCATGTTTGTTCTTCTCACAAACCACATAAGGATCCAATAGTGTCATTGCATGTGTGTTCTTCTCATGAACCACACATGGATCCACTCAGTATCATTGCATGTCTGTTCTTTTCATGAACCACAGCTAGAATCATTGCATGTCTGTGCTTTCCACAAACCACATATGGATCCACCAGTGTCAATGCATGTCTGTTCTTTTCATGAACCACACCCAGTGTCATTGCATGTATGTTCCTCTAAACAAACCACACATGGATCCACCTAGTGTCATTGCATGTCTGTTCTTTTCACAAACCACACATGGATCCACCAGTGTCATTGCATGTGTGTTCTTTTCATGAACCACAGCTAGAGTCATTGCATGTGTGTTCTTCTGAACAAACCACATAAGGATCCACGAGTGTCATTGCATGTGTGTTCTTCTCATTAACCACTCCCAGTGTTATTGCATGTGTGTTCTTCTCATGAACCACACATGGATACACCAGTGTCATTGCATGTGTGTTCTTTTCATGAACCACAGCTAGAGTCATTGCATGTGTGTTTTTCAAACAAACCAAATAAGGATCCACCAGTGTCATTGCATGTGTGTTCTTTTCATGAACCACAGCTAGAGTCATTGCATGTGTGTTCTTTTAAACAAACCACATAAGGATCCACCAGTGTGATTGCATGTCTGTTCTTTTCTCAAAACCACATATGGATCCACCAGTGTCATTGCATGTCTGTTCTTTTCATGAACCACATCCAGTGTCATTGCATGTTTGTTACTCTAAACAAACCACATAAGGATCCACCAGTGTCATTGCATGTCTGTTCTTTTCATGAACAACACATGGATCCACCTGTGTCATTGCATGTGTGTTCTTTTCATGAACCATAGCTAGAGTCATTACATGTGTGTTCTTCTAAACAAACCACACATGGATCCACCTAGTGTGATTGCATGTTTGTTCTTTTCACAAACCACACATGGATCCACCAGTGTCATTGCATGTGTGTTCTTTTCATGAACCACAGCTAGAGTCATTGCATGTCTGTTCTTTCCACAAACCACACATGGATCCACCTAGTGTGATTGCATGTCTATTATTTTCACAAACCACACATGGATCCACCAGTGTCATTGCATGTGTGTTCTTCTCATGAACCACAGCAGTGTCATTGCATGTTTGTTCTTCTCACAAACCACATAAGGATCCACCAGTGTCATTGCATGTCTGTTCTTCTAAAAAAACCACATAAGGATCCCCAGTGTCATTGCATGTGTGTTCTTTTCATGAACCACAGCTAGAGTCATTACATGCGTGTTCTTCTAAACAAACCACATAAGGATCCACCAGTGTCATTGCATGTCTGTTCTTTTCATGAACCACGGATGGATTCACTAGTGTCATTGCATGTGTGTTCTTTTCATGAACCACAGATAGAGTCATTGCATGTGTGTTCTTCTAAACAAACCACACATGGATCCACCTAGTGTGATTGCATGTCTGTTCTTTTCACAAACCACACATGGATCCACCAGTGTCATTGCATATGTGTTCTTTTCATGAACCACGGTGAGAGTCATTGCATGTCTTTCTTTCCACAAACCACACATGGATCCACCTAGTGTCATTGCATGTATGTTCCTCTAAACAAACCACATAAGGATCCACCAGTGTCATTGCATGTTTGTTCTTCTCATGAACCACAGCTAGTGTCATTGCATGTCTGTTCTTCTCACAAACCACATAAGGATCCAATAGTGTCATTGCATGTGTGTTCTTCTCATGAACCACACATGGATCCACTCAGTATCATTGCATGTCTGTTCTTTTCATGAACCACAGCTAGAATCATTGCATGTCTGTGCTTTCCACAAACCACATATGGATCCACCAGTGTCATTGCATGTCTGTTCTTTTCATGAACCACACCCAGTGTCATTGCATGTATGTTCCTCTAAACAAACCACACATGGATCCACCTAGTGTCATTGCATGTCTATTCTTTTCACAAACCACACATGGATCCACCAGTGTCATTGCATGTGTGTTCTTTTCATGAACCACAGCTAGAGTCATTGCATGTGTGTTCTTCTGAACAAACCACATAAGGATCCACGAGTGTCATTGTATGTGTGTTCTTCTCATTAACCACTCCCAGTGTTATTGCATGTGTGTTCTTCTCATGAACCACACATGGATACACCAGTGTCATTGCATGTGTGTTCTTTTCATGAACCACAGCTAGAGTCATTGCATGTGTGTTTTTCAAACAAACCAAATAAGGATCCACCAGTGTCATTGCATGTGTGTTCTTTTCATGAACCACAGCTAGAGTCATTGCATGTGTGTTCTTTTAAACAAACCACATAAGGATCCACCAGTGTGATTGCATGTCTGTTCTTTTCTCAAAACCACATATGGATCCACTAGTGTCATTGCATGTCTGTTCTTTTCATGAACCACATCCAGTGTCATTGCATGTCTGTTACTCTAAACAAACCACATAAGGATCCACCAGTGTCATTGCATGTCTGTTCTTTTCATGAACAACACATGGATCCACCTATGTCATTGCATGTGTGTTCTTTTCATGAACCACAGCTAGAGTCATTACATGTGTGTTCTTCTAAACAAACCACACATGGATCCACCTAGTGTGATTGCATGTTTGTTCTTTTCACAAACCACACATGGATCCACCAGTGTCATTGCATGTGTGTTCTTTTCATGAACCACAGCTAGAGTCATTGCATGTCTGTTCTTTCCACAAACCACACATGGATCCACCTAGTGTGATTGCATGTCTATTATTTTCACAAACCACACATGGATCCACCAGTGTCATTGCATGTGTGTTCTTCTCATGAACCACAACAGTGTCATTGCATGTTTGTTCTTCTCACAAACCACATAAGGATCCACCAGTGTCATTGCATGTCTGTTCTTCTAAAAAAACCATATAAGGATCCAAGTGTCATTGCATGTGTGTTCTTTTCATGAACCACAGCTAGAGTCATTACATGCGTGTTCTTCTAAACAAACCACATAAGGATCCACCAGTGTCATTGCATGTCTGTTCTTTTCATGAACCACGGGTGGATTCACTAGTGTCATTGCATGTGTGTTCTTTTCATGAACCACAGCTAGAGTCATTGCATGTGTGTTCTTCTAAACAAACCACACATGGATCCACCTAGTGTGATTGCATGTCTGTTCTTTTCACAAACCACACATGGATCCACCAGTGTCATTGCATATGTGTTCTTTTCATGAACCACGGTGAGAGTCATTGCATGTCTTTCTTTCCACAAACCACACATGGATCCACCTAGTGTCATTGCATGTATGTTCCTCTAAACAAACCACATAAGGATCCACCAGTGTCATTGCATGTATGTTCTTCTCATGAACCACAGCTAGTGTCATTGCATGTCTGTTCTTCTCACAAACCACATAAGGATCCAATAGTGTCATTGCATGTGTGTTCTTCTCATGAACCACACATGGATCCACTCAGTATCATTGCATGTCTGTTCTTTTCATGAACCACAGCTAGAATCATTGTATGTCTGTGCTTTCCACAAACCACATATGGATCCACCAGTGTCATTGCATGTGTGTTCTTTTCATGAACCACAGCTAGAGTCATTGCATGTCTGTTCTTTCCACAAACCACACATGGATCCACCTAGTGTGATTGCATGTCTATTATTTTCACAAACCACACATGGATCCACCAGTGTCATTGCATGTGTGTTCTTCTCATGAACCACAACAGTGTCATTGCATGTTTGTTCTTCTCACAAACCACATGAGGATCCACCAGTGTCATTGCATGTCTGTTCTTCTAAAAAAACCACATAAGGATCCCCAGTGTCATTGCATGTGTGTTCTTTTCATGAACCACAGCTAGAGTCATTACATGCGTGTTCTTCTAAACAAACCACATAAGGATCCACCAGTGTCATTGCATGTCTGTTCTTTTCATGAACCACACCCAGTGTCATTGCATGTCTGTTCCTCTAAACAAACCACACCCAGTGTCATTGCATGTCTGTTCCTCTAAACAAACCACACATGGATCCACCTAGACTCATTGCATGTCAGTTCTTTTCACAAACCACGCATGGATCCACTAGTGTCATTGCATGTGTGTTCTTTTCTTGAACCATAGCTAGAGTCATTGAATGTGTGTTCTTCTAAACAAACCACATAAGGATCCACCAGTGTCATTGCATGTGTGTTCTTCTCATGAACCACACCCAGTGTCATTGCATGTGTGTTCTTCTCATGAACCACACATGGATACACCAGTGTCATTGCATGTGTGTTCTTTTCATGAACCACAACTAGAGCCATTGCTGAAGGGTTCGTAGCATGGAAAACAAAAAATTTCTACCGCAAGAATGAACAAAACCCAGATCTAATCTAGATAAAAGCCAAGATCTAATCTACTAGACATGAGCAACAAGATAGATCGGTACTAACCCTCGTAGAACCGAAAGCGTTAACGAGATTAGATCTCATGGATGATGTAGTCGATCACTTGCCGATCTCAAGATCGTGTGGACGATCCTTCCGGCGCCGCGTTCCGGCAGCGCTTCCGCAGACGGTCACACGTGCGGAGTCGAAGCAGACCTTCCTCTCCCCGTTCCAGCGAGCAGCGGAGGTAGTAGATCTTCTCCACGGAATCCCAGCAGCACGACGGCATGGTGGTGGTGGTGGAGATGAGAAATCTACAGGGCTTCGCCTATGCCTGTGCAGAAGAAACATGGAGGAGAGAGGCGGCTGAGATTGGGAGTTATGAGACAAGGTGCAAGAGGGGGCGCCCCCTCCCTTCTATTTAAAGGAGGGAGGCGCGCCTGGGGAGGGGGAGTCCTAGTAGGACTCCCTCCTCCTTGGGCCGACGGGTTGGGGGGAGGAAACCTCCTCCCCCACGAATCCGTGTCTTACCCCACTTGGTTTCTTTGATCCCTTTCTTGGTTTTCAAGCAAACTCCAAGAAATCCTCTAGAACCTTCCAGAACATTCTGAAACCTTCTAGAATCTCCATACAAATACTCCGGAACATTTCCTAACTTAGAAAATGATTCCCAATGTATGAATCTTATTCTCCGGACCATTCCGGATCTCCTCGTGATGTCCCGGATCCATTCCAAGACTTCGAACAACATTCGGTCTCCAACGCAAATTCCATATCTACTTCAAACAACTTCGAACCTTAAGTGTGTCACCCTACGGTTCGTGAATATGCAGACATGATGAAGACACCTCTCCCATCAATAACCATCAGCGGGATCTGGAGATCCATAACGGCTCCCACATACTCAACGATTACTTCGTGATCGATTGAACCAATTAACATACGAAACCAATTCCCTTTGTCTCGCGATATTCTACTCATCTGAGGTTTGATCGTCGGTATCTTCATACCTAGTTCTTCCTTGTTACTGATAAGTACTCTTTACTCGTTCCATGTTATGTCATCCCTTGTGACCTAGTCACACGCTTGCAAGCTGTCTAGATGGCATTCCACCGAGAGGGCCCAGAGTATATCTATCCGTCATATGGATGGACAAATCCCATTCTTGGTATATGCGCTTCAACACATACTTTCAGAATACCCAATGACACCTTTATAACCGCCTAGTTACGAAGTGGTGTTTGATGTCATCAAAGTACCCATCCGGTGATGGTGATTAACATAACCTCATGGTCGAAGGATTAGGTTACTATGTATTTCAAAACTTACAGCAATACAAACTTAATGACTTGATCTTATGCTACGCTTACTATGGGTGTGTGTCCATCACATCATTCTCCTAATGATATAACCTTGTTATTAATCACATCTAATGTCCATGATCAGGAAACCATGATCATCAATCAATCAACAAGCTAGTTCAACAAGAGACTTACTAGGGACTCTTTTATGTTTACAAAACACACAAGTATTAGTGTTTCCTAATAATACAATTATAGCATGGGATGTAAACATTCATCATAAACACAAAGATATAATAATAACCACTTTTATTATTGCCTCTTGGGCATATCTCCAACAGTCTCCCACTTGCACTAGAGTCAATAATCTAGATTACATGGTAATATACCGAACACCCATGGCGTTTTGGTGTTGGTCATGCTTTGCTCTAGGGAGAGGTTTACTCAACGGATCTGCTACATTCAGATCAGTGTGTACTTTGCAAATCTTTATGTCACCATCTTGGACATACTCGCGAATAGCATGAAAACGTAGCTTGATGTGCTTCAGCTTGCTATGTGACCTTGGCTCCTGTGCATTAGCTATGGCACCTTTGTTGTCACAGTAGATGGCCATCGGGTCTAATGCACTGGGAACCACGCCAAGTTCAGTAATGAACTCCTTCATCCATATGCCTTCTTGTGCAGCCTCCGAAGCAGCTATGTATTCCGATTCAGTTGAAGATTTCGCCACAACGCTCTGCTTGGCACTCCTCCAGCTTATTGCAGCACCATTCAAAATAAATACGTATCCATTTGTGACTTGAGTCATACGGATCGGTGTTCCAACTAGCATCGGTGTAACCATTTACAACAAGCTGTTCATCACCTCCATAAGAAAGAACCATATCCTTAGTCCTATTCGGTGCCAGGATATTCTTGACCGCTATCCAAAGGTTCCATTCCGGGATCACTTTGATATCTGCTAGTCAAACTAACGATGTGCTATATCTGGTCCCGTATACAGCATGGCATATATGATAGAACCTATGGCGAGGCATAGGGAATTTTATTCATCTTTTCTCTATCTTCTGCCAGAGTAGGACTTTGAGTTTTACTCAAGGTCTTACACGACAACATGGACACGAACCCTTTCTTGCTCTCTTCCATTCTAAACTTCTTTAGAACTTTGTCTAAGTATGTACTTTGTGAAAGCGCTATTAGGCGTCTTGATCTATCTCTATAAATCTTGATGCCTAGAATATATGCTGCTTTGCCAAGATCCTTCATCAAAAAACTATTATTCAAATAGGTTTTGACTATTAAGAAGTTCTATATCATTCCCAATCAACAATATGTCATCTACATATAGTACTAGGAATACCTGAGCTCCCACTCACTTTCTTGTAAATACAAGCTTCTCCATAAGTTTGTATAAATCCAAAGTTTTTGATTACTTTATCAAAGCGTTGATTCCAACTCCGGATGCTTGCTTGGTCCATAAATGGAGCGCTGAAGTTTGCATACCTTATCAGATCACTAGGATCGACAAAACCCTTGTGTTGTACCATATACAACTCTTCCTCAATGTCACCATTAAGGAACGCTTTTGACATCCATCGCCAAATTTCATAATCGAAATATGCAGCGATTGCTAACATAATCCTCACAGACTTTAGCTTCGCTACAGGTGAGAAAGTCTCATCGTAGTCAACTCCTTGAATTTGTCGGAACCCTTTCACGACAAGTCGAGCTTTATAGACGGTAATATTACCATCAGCATCTGTTTTTCTTTTGAAAATCCATTTGTTCTCGACAGCCTTATGGCCATCCGGTAAGTCCACCAAAGTCCATACTTGGTTTTCGTACATGGATCCCATTTTGGATTTCATGGCTTCTAGCCATTTGTCGGAATCTGGGCTCACCATAGCTTCTTCATACGTTGCAGGGTCATCAGTGTTGTCCACCAACATGACGTTCAAGGAAGAGTCATACCACTCAGGAGTGGTACGAACCCTCGTTGACCTGCGAGGTTTAGTAGTAACTTCGTTCGAAGTTTCATGATCAGCATCATTAGCTTCCTCTCCAGTTGGTGTAGGCGGCACAGAAACATTTTCCGGTGTTGCGCTACTCTCAACTCCGAAAGAAGGTTCAACAACCTCGTCTAGTTCTACTTTCCTTCCAGCCACTTCTTTCGAGAGAAATTCCTTCTCCAGAAAGGATCCATTCTTAGCAACGAAAACTTTGCCTTCGGATCTATGATAGAAGGTATACCCAATTGTTTCTTTAGGGTATCCTATGAAGACGCATTTCTCCGCTTTGGGTTCAAGCTTATCAGGTTGTAACTTCTTTACATATGCTTTGCAGCCCCAAACTTTAAGGAATGACAACTTAGGTTTCTTTCCAAACCACAATTCATACGGTGTCATTTCAACAGATTTAGATGGTGCCCTATTTAAAGTGAATGCGGCTGTCTCTAATGCATAGCCCCAAAATGATAACGGTAAATCTGTAAGAGACATCATAGACCGAACCATATCTAAGAGAGTTCGATTACGATGTTCGGACACACCATTACGCTGTGGTGTTCCCGGCGGTGTCAACTGTGAAAGTATTCCACATTTCTTTAAATGCATGCCAAACTCATAACTCAGATATTAACCTCCGCGGTCAGAACACAGAAACTTAATCTTCTTGTTACGATGATTTTCCACTTCACTTTGAAATTCCTTAAACTTCTCGAAAGTTTTGGATTTATGTTTCATAAAGTAGACATACCCATATCTACTCAAGTCATCCATGAAAGTGAGAATATAACGATATCCACCACGCGATGCTACACTTATTGGACCACACACATCGGTATGTATTATTTCCAATAAGTCTGTAGCTCGCTCCATTATTCCAGAGAATGGAGTCTTAGTCATGTTTCCCATTAGACATGCTTCGCATCTTTCAAGTGATTCAAAATCAAGTGATTCAAGAAGTCCATCAGAATGCAGTTTCTTCATACGCTTCACTCCAATGTGACCAAGACGACAGTGCCACATGTATGTAGAATTATCATTTAATTTTATTCGTTTAGCATCTATGTTGTGAACATGTGTATCACTACTATCGAGATTCAATAAGAATAAACCATTCATCTCAGGTGCATAACCATAAAAGATATTACTCATATAAATCGAACAACCTTTATTCTCAGACTTAAAAGAGTAAGTCTACTTAATAAACAAGATCCAGATATAATGTTCATGCTTAACACAGGAACCAAATAACAATTATTTAAATTTAAAACTAATCCCGATGGTAGATGCAGAGGGAGCGTGCCGACAGCGATCACATCAACCTTGGAGCCATTTCCAACGCGCATCGTCACCTCGTCTCTTGCCAGTCTTCGTTTATTCCACAGCTCCTGTTTTGAGTTACAAATATGAGCAACTGAACCAGTATCAAATACCCAGGCACTACTATGATTACTAGTAAGATACACATATATAAAATGTATATCGAATATACCTTTCTTCTTGATGTTGCCATTCTTCAGATCCGCCAGGTATTTGGGGCGATTCGCTCAAATGACCAGCACCCTTGCGAGAAGCACTCGGTTTCAGGTTTAGGACCAGCCTTGGGCTTCTTAGCAGGTGCGGCAGCTTTCTTGCCGTCCTTATTGAAGTTGCCCTTGTTCTTAGGCTTGCCCCGTTTCTTGAAATTGGTGGTCTTATTGACCATCAACACTTGGTGCTCCTTCATGATCTCCACTTCAGCAGTTTTCAGCATGGACGATAGTTCAGGCAACGTCTTGTTCATGCAGTGCATATTGTAGTTCATCACAAAGTTCTTGTAACTTGGTGGCAGTGATTGGAGGACATGGTGAATCCCCAATTCATTAGGAATCGGTATCCCCAACTCTCGGAGTTTGTTTGCATGCCCAGACATGGTGAGCATGTGCTCGCTAACAGAGCTACCCTCTTCCATCTTGCAGGTAAAGAACTTCTCGGAAGCTTCATAGCTTTCCATGGTTGCGCGAGTCTCAAAAATGAGTTTGAGCTCCTTAATGATTTCAAATGGGTCATGGTGCTCAAAACGCTTTTGAAGCTCCGATTCTAAACCGTACAGGATGGCACACTGAACTGTGGAGTAGTGATGTTTCCGAGTGGCATAAACATTCTTTACGTCATCGGTGGCATCTTCTATAGGTGGGTCACCTAGCGGTGCTTTGAGCACACAGGTCAACTGACCAGCCCTGAGGATGATCTTCAGTCCACAGAACCAGTCCGTGAAATTGCTTCCATTGTTCTTAAGATTTTCTTTCTCTAGGAACGCATTGGAATTGATGGAAACGTTCGCCATTATCTACAACATATTTGCAAGTAGTTAAGACTAAGTTTATGATAAATAGTGTTCTAATTTTAATTCTTAAATTAACTAGGTGAACTCCCACTCAAAACAACATCCCTCGAAGTTGTTTTAGTGATTACACGAACCAAATCCACTACACCAAGTCCGATCATCACGTGAGATGATGTAGCTTCATCGGCGAACAATCTTCATGTTCATCATATCAATCAGACTCATGCTCTACCTTTCGGTATTCCGTGTTCCGAGACCATGTTTGTACATGCTAGGCTCGTCAAGATTAACCTTAGTTTCCGCATGTGCAAATCTGGCTTGCACCCGTTGTATGCACACGTAGAGTCTATCACACCCGATCATCACGAGATGCTTCGAAACGACGAGTCTTAGCAACGGTGCCAACTAAGGACGAACACTTTATTACTTGATATTTAGTGAGAGGGATCATCTTATAATGCTACCGTCGCGATCTAAGCAATACAAGATGCATAAAGGATTAACATCACAGGCAATTCATAATTAGTGTGATATGATATGGCCCTTTCTTCTCATGCCTTCGATCTCCATCTCCAAAGCACGGACATGATCTCCATCATCACCAGCATTGCGTCAAGGTCCGTGGCGCCGCTTCATGGTTGTCCATCATCACCAGCAACTATTACAACTACTTGGAATAAAGCTATTACAAGATGAATAGACACGTAGGTCTTAACAGAATTAAAGACAACCATTAGGCTCCTGCCGGTTGCCATATTACAACAGGGATCATTGCATACATCAAATACAATCACAATCACATGTAGTCCATATCACATCACAAAACCCCTGCAAAAACAAGTTAGACGCCTCTAATTTTCTTTGCAAGTTTTACGTGGCTTGGGGCTTTCCACTAAGAACGCATCTTACCTACGAAACTGAACCACAACATTGATACAAGTGCTATCAAGTGCAAAGTGTAGATTTGATCTATACTATGATGGGAGAGACAGACACCCGCAAAGCCACTTGTGCAAAGCAAGTTGCACGTCAAGCATGGAGCAAGTCTCATGTACGATGACATGTAATGTTAGCCCGGGCCGCTTCATCCCACCATACCGCAAGATGCAAAGTACACATATAGCAAAAGACGGCACGAGCACCAACGCCCACAACCTCATTGTGTTCTACTCGTGCAACAGATCTACGCATAGACAAGGCTCTGATACCACTGAAGGGTTCGTAGCATGGAAAACAAAAAAATTCTACCGCAAGAACAAAAAAACCCAGATCTAATCTAGATAAAAGCCAAGATCTAATCTACTAGACATGAGCAACAAGATAGATCGGTACTAACCCTCGTATAACCGAAAGCGTTAACGAGATTAGATCTCGTGGATGATGTAGTCGATCACTTGCCGATCTCAAGATCGTGTGGATGATCCTTCCGGCGCCGCGTTCCGGCAGCGCTTCCGCAGACGGTCACACGTGCGGAGTCGAAGCAGACCTTCCTCTCCCCGTTCCAGCGAGCAGCGGAGGTAGTAGATCTTCTCCACGGAATCCCAGCAGACCTGACGTGGTGGTGGTGGTGGAGATGAGAAATCTGCAGGGCTTCGCCTATGCCTGTGCAGAAGAAACATGGAGGAGAGAGGCGGCTGAGATTGGGAGTTATGAGACAAGGTGCAAGAGGGGGCGCCCCCTCCCTTCTATTTAAAGGAGGGAGGCGCGCCTGGGGAGGGGGAGTCCTAGTAGGACTCCCTCCTCCTGGGCAAGGGTTGGGGAGGAATCCTCCTCCCCCACGAATCCGTGTCTTACCCCACTTGGTTTCTTTGATCCCTTTCTTGGTTTTCAAGCAAACTCCAAGAAATCCTCTAGAACCTTCCAGAACATTCTGAAACCTTCTAGAATCTCCATACAAATACTCCGGAACATTTACTAACTTAGAAAATGATTCCCAATATATTAATCTTATTCTCCGGACCATTCCGGATCTCCTCGTGATGTCCCGGATCCATTCCGAGACTCCGAACAACATTCGGTCTCCAACGCAAATTCCATATCTACTTCAAACAACTTCGAACCTTAAGTGTGTCACCCTACGGTTCGTGAATATGCAGACATGATGAAGACACCTCTCCCATCAATAACCATCAGCGGATCCGGAGATCCATAACGGCTCCCACATACTCAACGATTACTTGATCGATTGAACCAATTAACACTGAAACCAATTCCCTTTGTCTCGCGATATTCTACTCATCCGAGGTTTGATCGTGATCTTCATACCTAGTTCTTCCTCGTTACTGATAAGTACTCTTTACTCGTTCCATGTTATGTCATCCCTTGTGACCTAGTCACACGCTTGCAAGCTGTCTAGATGACATTCCACCGAGAGGGCCTAGAGTATATCTATCCGTCATATGGATGGACAAATCCCATTCTTGGTCTATGCGCTTCAACACATACTTTCAGAATACCCAATGACACCTTTATAACTGCCAGTTACGAAGCGGCGTTTGATGTCATCAAAGTACCCATCCGGTGATGGTGATTAACATAACCTCATGGTCGAAGGATTAGGTTACTATGTATTTCAAAGCTTACAATCTGAACTTAATGACTTGATCTTATGCTACGCTTACTATGGGTGTGTGTCCATCACATCATTCTCCTAATGATATAACCTTGTTATTAATCACATCTAATGTCCATGATCAGGAAACCATGATCATCAATCAATCAACAAGCTAGTTCAACAAGAGGCTTACTAGGGACTCTTTTATGTTTACAAAACACACAAGTATTAGTGTTTCCTAATAATACAATTATAGCATGGGATGTAAACATTCATCATAAACACAAAGATATAATAATAACCACTTTTATTATTGCCTCTTGGGCATATCTCCAATAATTGCATGTGTGTTATTATAAACAAACCACATAAGGATCCACCAGTGTCATAGCATGTGTGTTCTTTTCATGAACCACAGCTAGAGTCATGCCATGTGTGTTCTTCTAAACAAACCACATAAGGATCCACCAGTGCGATTGCATGTCTGTTCTTTTCACAAACCACATATGGATCCACCAGTGTCATTGCATGTCTGTTCTTTTTATGAACCACACCCAGTGTCATTGCATGTTTGTTCCTTTAAACAAACCACACATGGATCCACCTAGTGTCATTGCATGTCTGTTCTTTTCACAAACCACACATGGATCCACCAGTGTCATTGCATGTGTGTTCTTTTCATGAACCACAGATAGAGTCATTGCATATGTGTTCTTCAAACAAACCACATAAGGATCCACCAGTGTCATTGCATGTCTGTTCTTTTCATGAACCACAGCTAGAGTCATTACATGTGTGTTCTTCTAAACAAACCACATAAGGATCCACCAGTGTCATTGCATGTCTATTCTTTTCATGAACCGCACCCAGTGTCATTGCATGTGTGTTCTTCTAAACAAACCACATAAGGATCCACCAGTGTCATTGCATGTATGTTCTTTTCATGAACCACATAAGGATCCACCAGTGTCATTGGATGTGTGTTCTTCTCATGAACCACACATGGATCCACCAGTGTCATTGCATGTCTGTTCTTTTCATGAATCACAGCTAGAGTCATTGCATGTCTGTTACTTCCACAAACCACATATGGATCCACCAGTGTCATTGCATGTCTATTCTTTTCATGAACCATAGCTAGATTCATTGCATGTCAGTTCTTTTCATGAAGCACACATGGATCCACCAGTGTCATTGCATATCTGTTCTTCTCATGAACCACACATGGATCCACCAGTGTCATTACATGTCTGTTCTTTTCATGAACCACACCCAGTGTCATTGCATGTATGTTCCTCTAAACAAACCACATAAGGATCCACCAGTGTCATTGCATGTCTGTTCTTTTCATGAACCACACATGGATCCACCAGTGTCATTGCATGTGTGTTATTTTCATGAACCACAGCTAGAGTCATTGCATGTCTGTTCTTTCCACAAACCACACATGGATCCACCTAGTGTGATTGCATGTCTGTTCTATTCACAAACCACACATGGATCCACCAGTGTCATTGCATGTGTGTTATTCTCATGAACCACAGCCAGTGTCATTGCATGTCTGTTCTTCTCACAAACCACATAAGGATCCACCAGTGTCATTGCATGTCTGTTCTACTAAACAAACCACATAAGGATCCCCCAGTGTCATTGCATGTGTGTTCTTTTCTTGAACCATAGCTAGAGTCATTGCATGTGTGTTCTTCTAAACAAACCACATAAGGATCCGACAGTGTCATTGCATGTCTGTTCTTTTCATGAACCACACCCAGTGTCATTGCATGTTTGTTCCTCTAAACAAACCACACATGGATCCACCTAGAGTCACTGCATGTCAGTTCTTTTCACAAACCACACATGGATCCACCAGTGTCATTGCATGTGTGTTCTTTTGATGAACCACAGCTAGAGTCATTGCATGTGTGTTCTTCTAAACAAACCACATAAGGATCCACCAGTGTCATTGCATATGTATTCTTCTCATGAACCACACCCAATGTCATTGCATGTCTGTTCTTTTCATGAACCACACATGGATACACCAGTGTCATTGCATGTGTGTTCTTTTCATGAACCACAGCTAGTCATTGCATGTGTGTTCTTCTAAACAAACCACCCATGGATCCACCTACTGTGATTGCATGTCTGTTCTTTTCACAAACCACACATGGATCCACCAGTGTCACTGCATGTGTGTTATTCTCATGAACCACAGCCAGTGTCATTGCATGTCTGTTCTTCTCACAAATCACATAAGGATCCACCAGTGTCATTGGATGTGTGTTCTTCTCATGAACCACACATGGATCCACCTAGTGTCATTGCATGTCTGTTCTTTTCATGAACCACAGCTACAGTCATTGCATGTCTGTGCTTTCCACAAACCACATATGGATCCACCAGTGTCATTGCATGTCTGTTCTTTTCATGAACCACACCACCAGTGTCATTGCATGTTTGTTCCTCTAAGCAAACCACACATCGATCCACCTAGTGTGATTGCATGTCTATTCTTTTCACAAACCACACATGGATCCACCAGTGTCATTGCATGTGTGTTCTTTTCATGAACCATAGCTAGAGTCATTGTATGTGTGTTCTTCTAAACAAACCACACCTGGATCCACCTAGTGTGATTGCATGTATGTTCTTCTCATGAACCAAACCCAGTGTCATTGGATGTGTGTTCTTCTCATGAACCACACATGGATACACACCAATGTCATTGCAAGTGTGTTCCTCTCATGAACCACACATGGATCCACCAAGTGTGATTTTTCATGTATGTTCTTCTCACAAACCACACATGCATCCACCAGTGTCATTGCATGTCTGTTCTTTTCATGAACCACACCCAGTGTCATTGCATGTTTGTTCCTCTCATAAACCACACATGGATCCACCAGTGTCATTGCATGTGTGTTCTTCTCATGAACCATAGCCAGTGTCATTGCATGTGTGTTCCTTTCATAAACTACACATGGATCCACCAGCGTCATTGCATGTGTGTTCCTCTCATGAACCACATCTAGAGTCAATGCATGTGTGTTCTTCTCACAAACCACATAAGGATACACCAATGTCATTACATGTGTGTTCTTCTCATGAACCACAGCTAGAGTCATTGCATGTTTGTTCTTCTCACAAACCACATAAGGATACACCAGTGTCATTGCATGTGTGTTCTTCTCATTAACCACAGCTAGAGTCATTGCATGTTTGTTCTTCTCACAAACCACATAAGGATCCACCGCTGTCATTGGATGTGTGTGCTTCTCATGAACCACACATGGATCCACCAGTGTCATTGCATGTCTTCTCTTTTAATTAACCACAGGTAGAATCGTTGCATGTGTGTTCTTTTCACAAACCACATTTGGATCAACCGATGGCATTGCATGTGTGTTCTTTTCACAAATCACATATGGATCCACCCAGTGTGATTGCATGTGTGTTCTTTTCACAAACCACATATGGATCCACCAGTGTCATTGCATGTCTGCTCTTTTCACAAACCACATATGGATCCTATTTAACCTTAGGAGAGCCCTAACCTTAGCCCCCCAATGGGTGGCCGTTAGACCGGGTCTTCTAGAAGGCATGCCCTAACACAGTTGTTCTGCTTGACGATTGTTACATACCATTCGATCGGGGCGCTTGGACGATTGGGATGGTCTTCGTGAGAGCGATCCGCGAGTAGGCTATTATGTGGCATGATTGGCCACACTTGCTCTGGACAAACTGGCAACACTGGGCGCTCCCCTGTTGTGAGTGTCACGACTCACGAGTTCAGTGGGCCATATCCTAGTGTCACGTCCCCATTACTTCTCTTCCTCCCCGTACTTCTCTTCCTTCCTCTCGAAGCCACTTCCCCACTTCACTCCCATCCTGCCGTAACCGCAAGCTGACGGTGCCTCCATCCCAATCTCCTCTCTGGCATCCACCCCCCTCCCCTCTCGCCATGGGTTCAAGGGGAGACGGCGAGGAAACGCGGGTGATGATAGGGACGGTGATTTTGATGTGAGTCGTCTCATCTTTATCTCTATCATCTGTGGCCAGTTATCTATTTTTTGAGCTAGATCTAATCTGTTTACTCATGCGCGTATGATGTGTTAGGCCAACCAGACGATGTATGACTCCGACTATCACGGTTTAGCGGATGAAGACAATCCTCTGCTATGTAAACATGGATATGTGCCCGCTAAATTTGTAGCATTCGAAGGATGAAACATGGGCAGGAGGTTTCTATGATGTCAAGGACATCGTGCAATGATGCAAGGCGGAAGTTGCGGTGCTGTCAAATGGGTAGATCCAGAGTGGCCCAAATCGATGCAGAAAACGTTGGACAAACTATGGGAAATGATTGTTGAGTTGAAAGAATCCGTATTGAGCTCACTTCTTGATAGTGTTGAGATGAAGCTATGTGAACCAGTTGACACGACCAAGCATAAGCGAGATCTCAGGTGGGTGCAAGACAAGGTTAGCAAAGTCGAGAAGGAGAGGGATGCGGTGTTGGCCCTGAAGGCTAAAGCAGAGCAAGAACTGACTCAAGCAAAGAATGATCTTCACCAGGCCAAAGTCCTGCAGTTCACAACTACAAGTATTGACAAGTGCATGAGGAAAAATGCAGAGAAACAATTGAAGTTGTGCAAGGAAGATGCTAAAAGGAAGGAGCAGATGATTCGATCCTTGCTCTCGCAGGAAGATGCGCATCGGGCTAAGATTAGGAAGATTAAGGAGATGTGTGATAACTAGTTCTATTTAGCTTAAGCTCCGAGCCTTTTTAAGTTGTAATAGTTGTACTTGTTGACCTAGCGCTCTGAACTATTGGCCCTAGAGTCCTGGGAGGAAAAAAATTGGTCGCCTGTTAATCTGTCTTAACCTTGCATTACTTCCTTTTGTCTGACCAATGCCCCTTGGATATTCCGCCCATCGCTCCGTCGTCCTCGTGTACAAATAGGAGGCGCCATAGTGTGTCGCTTCGTCGTCCATCCCCTCGTCCTCTCCAATCTCCACCACGCCGTCGCTTCGTCGTCCATCCCCTCGCTTCCTCTCCAATCTCCACTGTGCCGCCATGGAGATGCCCACGCTGAACTTCTACGAGGCAGTGATGTTCGCGCACTTCGACATCCTCACGCCGCCAGCCACGACGGTGCCCCGTGGATGGCGCATCAGCTATGCGGGGGTGACGGTGTCTCCGCTCCCTGGCCGAGCCGAGATGGAGAGCAAAATCGCGGAGCGCTGCCGCCAGATGCCCATGTGGAAGAGGGCGCTGCCCCGGTACACGGCGGCCAGCCCGTACTGGCCGGCGCTGTTCAAGAAGGAGCGGAAGGCAAAGATTGGCAACCGCATCGTTGACGGGCGCGTGGTGCACCGGGGTCTCTGCAACCGAGAAGGGTGGGAGAGGTTCTAGTCCGTCCCTGGACAGACCAAGTACACCGTCATTGCTGCCGCTCGCTGAGAAGAGGTGCTCCGTCTTGCGAACAATGCGGAAATCATGGAGGTTCCATCCGACGACGACGAGGAAGCCGGTGGCTCGGAGGACAGTGGCAGCGGAAGTGAAATTGTTGACTAGTGGTTGAATTAATGTAGGATGTGAAATTGCACCTTTGTTTAGAAGAATTTGTGGTTGAATTAATGAAATGTCTCGATTTAGATCTCTGTCTCGATTAATTTGTGGAAGAATTTGTGATTTATATCAATATCTTCCTCGATTTAGATCTCTATCCTGGATTGGGAACGTGACCGTGGACCAAAGACCCTTTTTCTACTAGTGTATTCTGACATTGGTGGTTTGTTTAAACGTAATCTACGTGGATTGTGCCGCATGCAAATGGCACAACCACAATTTATAGAGTGGAAGCACGTACACCCGGTTACTGGAGATCCGGAAGCTTCGCCAGATGCAGGAGCAGAGAGGCGGTGAGATAGACGGGCTCAAGATTAGGCCATAAAGTGGTACCGATTTCCTCCTCATCTGGGCATTATCGGTTGTCATTGCTGTTTATGTTGCCACGTCGTTGTGCAGCATGTGAAATAAGTTGTTGTTTCATGGAGTGTGGCAGGTTAAATAATTTATTTCTGTGCCACTTACATTCAGTCGTATTTGGAGACCTCCTGCCCCTCAGCAATCGTGGAACCGATGTTGCGTGTTTTCAGATAGCAGTGGCACAATCACAATTTCAGATTCAACTACTGACTCAAGCATTTCCAAACCCTAAGTCGCGGTACATTTTACTCAGAGAACGTGGGTAGATTGTTTCGCCTAGCAACATGCCACACACAGAGCTCCAGAATTTAACAGAATTACATATATAGGTTCAAGTTCAACACATTACTATGCATCTTCTTTGCCAGCAGCCTTCTTCCGCAGCCTGGGTGTCAAGCCTTCACATCCACTGGCTTCTTCATTTCCTGCCTTCTTTTTTCTTCCTCGGTGCCAATTTTATTAGCTTCACGTACTCTACATCGCCGGGACAATAGGCACCAGAATCGTGTCCAGCATCATCTTTCCACTCGTTTTTAATTTCTTCGGGCAGCAAAATAACTGACCCGACAGTCATGTTTCTAACCTTGCGGCGCTTCATGTCAAAGAAACAAGATTGTTGCATAACTGCCCAATATCTACAGAGTAAATAAAACAAAAATTACAATTCAGCACAAACATGCGAATCCTAAGAGACCTTTGCTTACCAGGAGCTAACTGGGTTCGAGCAACCACCTTGTCCAATAATAGAAGGGCGACTCCCAGTTGCAGCAGCTTCCACATCTAGTACATCATAATTCAGCTCAAACATGCAAGCCGAAGCATACCTTTTCATCAACCCAATTAGCTGACTGTCACACGTTAGAGGAACCATGATGCCATGTCCATCCATGAAGCTAAACTTTGCAATCTGCTTCAGCCATAATTCATCATGATTACACAGAGCAGCAACCATAACAGATATAGTGCAAATCTGCACAGGTGCTTCTTCCATCATGATACAATGGTGTCCATATCACTTGCCCTTAGAGTCATACCTGAAGAGGACTACCGTAACCAGGTAAGGGGGGTCCGTAGAGATCCCACTTGACAGAAAACTATGGACAAAATATGTTTGTCAGCGTTGGGCTAACAAACAATTTGAGGTTCAGTAGCCAACTAGCAATTATAATTAGTGCGAATGGCAAAGAGAAGGGTAGCTCACCCGCTTGTAGCCAGAACTTCTTCTTCCTTGGTAGTAGGATCTACCATCCTCCGAGTTGCTCGGCTCGTCAGCGGCGGAGGCGGGCTAGAGCCTCGCAACGGTGTCTATGGCATGCGCCATTGGAGCTCAGGATCAGCGACTGGGCGCAGCAACTAGGCGCAGCAACTTGGCGCCGGAAGTCAAATGTCCGAAGGGATCGTCCTGCCTGGAGGGTGGATTCCGACGCCGCCGGTGCTAGGGGAAAGGTGGGAATGGATTTGTGAAATGGGTCAATGCATCCAATCCACTTAGCTACTCGATTTGCCTAAGAGGTTGCCGTGTTGGCGCTCGCGTCATGGCCAGATGACCGACATGAGGGTCCCGACTGTCTACTTCACAGGGCAGTTTTAACGGAATGTTTGAATTTTGCAGGGGTGAGATGAGTTTGCCTCGAAATGGCCCCTCTCAGTAGTTGGCAGCCCAATATTTCGAAACGTGGCAATTTCAAGCAACTTAGGTACCGCCATGCACTAGCCTGCGAACTTTGGTACCACAGACAAACAGGCCCAACCCCGACGCCACTGGACAAGTCACGATTTGGGGAATCGAGCTGTCTCCACGAGACATTACATATGAAAAGCACGACGCGATCAAGTCGCAAGTCCTCCCTGATTTCCTCGTACACTAGATGGAGAACCAGCTCCTCGAAAACCAGATATGTCCTACCTCTAGACGATGCACTTCGAGGGATCAAAGCGTAAGGATGGGGCTGGCGCAGGTGTCATACTGATATCGCCCCAAGGAGACAAGCTGAAATACATTCTGGGAATGCAGCTCACCGCCTCCAAGAATGAAGCTGAATACGAGGCCCTGTTGCACGGGATGCGGATGGCAAAAGCCTGCGGCGCCAAGAGGCTCATCATCTACGATGACTCCAACCTTGTCGTCAACCAGACAATGCACGAGTGTGACGCGCTGAATGACAATATGATCGCTTACCGCAACCTCTACGACACACTCGAAGGAGACTTCGAAGGCTGCGAGCTGCGAAATGTTGGCCACGAAAGCAATGAAGAGGCGGACGCACTCGCCAACATTGGCTCCACCTACGCCCCCATACCACCTGGGGTACTTCTCGAGAGTATCTGCGAACGCTCCATCAAGCCAAAGGCCGTAGAGAAGAAAACAAGCGCAACAACGGACTTGGGGGCTACGCCACCCAATGAGCCAATGGCACTCGACGACCTAGAGCTTGACACAGGACTCAAGGGACCAATGGGGGTCATGATGATCGAACCATCTTGGACTCAACCCTACATCACATATCTTCTCAGCAAGAAGCTGCCTGACGACCCGGCTGACGCACGACACATCGCACGGCGATCCAAGGCATTCGTTGTCATCAACAGCGAACTATACAAGCGCAACATCACAGGAGTACTCCAATGGTGCGTCTCCAACGCGGATGGAAGGGTCGTACTCCTCGAAATACATGAGGGGACTTGCGGACACCATGCCGGCAGTCGCGCCCTCGTCGCCAAAGCTCTACGAGCTGGATTCTACTGGCCCACGGCCATGTGTGACGCTGATACGTCCATTTTGCATCACTATTCTATGTCATAATTCACTATTATTCATTGATATATTTCATATTAAGAGGTGATACTTATGTTATTTCATCTGTTTTTGCATGGTTGATGACTTTTGGAGCATGGACCGCGATTAGGATTCGATGGAAAAGGTGATGTTTGGAGGCAAAATTGCGAAGATCAGAAAATCCGGAAAATATACGGAAAATCCTATTTTCTAGAAGACGCGAAGGAAGCGGAAGGAGGGCTGGAGATGGGCCAGGGGCCCACACCACCTGGCGCTGGCCACGGCGCCACCACTGTGTGGCCGCCTGTCCACCACTGGCACTCCTCAGCGATATTATCCTCCCAAAACCCTAAGACTCGGGAGGCGACCACGAAAGATTCCGCCTTCACAAGGAAAACACCGAGAGAGAAAGATCTCTCCGGCGGACAGATTTCTCCCAGGGGAATTCCTTCCCAGAGAGGGGAGATCGTTGCCATCAACACCACCATCAAGCTAGACTTCATCGGGATCATCATCATCATCACCACCATCATCACCATCAGCACCATCAGCACCATCTCCATATTGTTGTAACAATTGGGTTGAATCTTGCATAGTTCATAGGGGAAACTTTCCCGGTGTTGATTACTCTTTGTAGTTGATGCTATTGAGTGAACCATATAATTATTGTTTATGTTCAGATTGTTATACATCATTATTCCATCTCTGATCATGATCCACATGATGTCTTGTGAGTAGTTCGTTTTGTTCTTGAGGACATGGGAGAAGTCATGTTGTTAGTAGTGGAATTGTGTTGAGAAAGATTCAATAGTTTGATATTTAAGTTGCGGTGTACTTCTTCTAGTGGCGTCATGTGAACGTCGACTACATGACACTTCACCTATATGGGCCTAGGGGAATGCATTGTGTATTTGGTTACTAATCGTAGGGGTTGCCGGAGTGATGTAAAACCTGAACCCCGTTAGGAAACCATTGCGTAAGGGCGTAAGGTCTTAGAGTTTAAAGTTGTGGTTAGGTTTCTACCTTAATTACTTTCTTGTACTTACGGATGTTTGCAAGGGGTATAATCACAAGTATGTATTAGTCCTAGGAAGGTCGGTACATTAGCACAGGTTCACCCACACAACACTTAGCAGGCTAAAGAAGATTAATCAACTATATGAAGCGAAAGCACTTGACAGTCTTCCCATGTGTCCTCGAGAATGTTTGGTCATCTTAAGTAATACAACCGGCTTGTCCTTTACTGCATAAAGGATTGGGCCACTTGCTGCATTTATTCTTATTGTCTTTTATTTACTCGTACTTCGTTTACTTGCTTTATCAAAAAAACCTAAAAATCTGTTTGTTAAGTATTTGCACAGAATTCCTGATCCATACCACTAGACAGCACCTTCTGCTCCTCATTGGGTTCGACACTCTTACTTCGAAAATACTGCGATACACCCCCTATACTTGTGGGTCATCAGACGCCAAGGACATAGTCCAGAGATGCAATGCTTGTCAGCGATTCGCGGACAAACCGCACGCACCTGGCGCGGAACTCCGGCCAATACCACTAGCTTGGCCCTTCGCGCAATGGGGACTCGACATGGTCGGCAAGCTCCAAAAGTCCTCACGAGAAGGCTATGTCTACCTCTTGGTCCTAGTCGACAAATTCACCAAGTGGATAGAGGCCGTGCCAGTGACAAACCAGTCAGGAGCCAGTGCCGTCAAGTTCTTCGAGTCCATCGTCTATCGCTTCGGAGTGCCACACAACATCATCACGGACAATGGAACGAAGTTCACCTCTAAGGAGTTCTAGGGTTTCTGCGAAAACCTGGGAATCAACATAAGTTATGCCTCCGTAGCTCATCCACAGACCAACGGTCAAGTTGAAAAGGCCAACGGCCTCGTCTGCGGCAGAATCAAGAAGAGACTCCTCCGGCCACTCGAACAAGCCGCCGGATGTTGGCCAGACGAGCTGCAATCCGTACTCGGGAGCTTACACACAACTCCAAACAGTGCCACGGGATACACTCCGTTCTTCATGGTGCATGGTGCTGAAGCAGTACTACCCGCAGAGGTACACTACAAAGCACCATGAGTGGTCGCTTACAGCGAGCAGGAGTCAACACTTGCACTCGAAGACTCCGTCGATCTCCTTGACGAGGCACGGGAAATCGCAGCAGAAAGATCGACGATCTACCAGCAGAACCTGCGCAACTACCATAGCAGAAAGCTACGCCCTAGATCCTTCGTCGAAGGAGACATGGTCCTGCGACTGAAGCAGCAAGGGCACCTCAAGCTCGAGTCCCCTTGGGAAGGACCATACGTGATTACAGAAGTAACCTCAGGTGGCACCTATCGCCTCAAAGATTTTGAGACAGGAGTCACATACTCCAACCCCTGGAACATCATGCAACTGCGACGCTTCTACCCTTAGTCGTTTTTCTTCCTTTTACATTACAAATAAGGCTTTTCTGCCAGGCTACTTAGCCACACATTGTACCTCGTACTGTTGTACGAATAAATAAAGCTAAGTGCCCGAAACTCTGTGTTTTCTATTATTTGTCGCAATCTTATCACTCGGGGGCTGCGCCACCCTTTACACAACTATTCTACAAACCAATCGCGATATCCCGAGTAGCTGACGCACTAATCGAACCCTTGGCAAACACCAACCCAGCTGCAACGCACCTGGCAGGTTGGCAAGGTGTTGAGATAAACAGACGTCAGGCTAACAAAAAGGAATCGCATAGTGCAACGCACTCGCAAAACATACGAGCTAGCAAGCTCTTTACATATGAATATTAATCAATTATATACAGCATACATACGAACTTTACAACACTGGTATACTTATATGCAGGATACAAGCTAAACTACTATTGCAATAGAAGAACGTTTGTCTGTTCTTTGAAGAAGTCAACAATTTCCTCCGCTGGGCGATCCACCGCCTGGTAATGAGGAACCATATTCCAGGTTGAACCTGCCAGCAGCGTCGGAGGTCCAGCAGCAACAGCTGCAATATCCACATCAGGCATGTGCAGTCGCACCAGCAACAAAGCAGCCTTGGCGCCAGCCACTAACTGCTGCCGCACGCACTCGCGAACTGCACTCAAATCCTGAAACTTAGCCAGGAGAGCCAACAAGCTCGAAGGGATGGTGTTCAGCGGAAACATCGTCTGGTAGATATTCCTCAGGCACGACTCCGATTTCTTCAGAAAGTGGAGCACTCGCGAGGCACGATCCTGCAGGGTGGCAAGTGCGATTGCGCGATCATGATCCACCCAGAAGTACCCACTTGCCTGAAGTTGTTCCTGGGTCAGGTCGTTCATGCGAATGGCAATCCCGTCTTTCTCATCCTGCGGATGACGTGCGTTGACAACTATAGCAAGCAAGAGGCAAAAGCATGAAGACAATGAACTACCGTGATTGACTACAAGAAAAGATAAGGGGGCAGAAAGCTAACATTTGAACTGATCACCCAGTTGTGCCACCTCCTCCAGTAGATATTGCTCTCGGGCGGTGGCTTTCTCCGTCCTCAACTTCCATGAATCTGCGTTACCATGGAGGACGGGCAGTTCGCGTTCCAGCTGCTTAACGCGATCGCGCAGTCGCGAAAGAAGGTATAGCTCATCCACCCTTGAGTGCGACTGCGCTAAGGTATCACCAGCGGATGGCGGATCCTGAGGTTCACTCGAAGGACCACTCGATGTACCCTATCACAAGCCAAGCAAGAGATAATAAGGGACCAAGCAGCACATGGACAAAACCTCAAGTGCATTCAAACATAGCAAAAGTATCAACAGAAACACTCAACCAGCGGCATGTTTTCAACAAAAGGAGTCGAGCTATTAACTATTACAAATATAACTACTAAGGAGCAGCCTGCTTCTTCGACTTGGACTTCGGTTTCGGGGGTTTCATCGAGTCTGCATACGACTTCGACGCAGCTGCTTCGCCTTCTTGGCTCGCTGCAGCTCCTCAGAATACTTTGCTATTGTGTTGATGAGTTGTGGCCCGTACTTGCCACAGATAGTTGCAAAAGGAGCAAAAACTACCTGTTGACCATCTGCGCTGACGGGCATCGCCTTGGAGACCGCGGCTGGATCCATCTCCACTCCATGGGCTTGCACCATGGCGAGTGTCATGGAGGCGCTGACCGCACTGTGTGATTTCCTGAAGTCCGAGGGGATACCTCCAGCAAGGGACTCCACCAGGTCATCCAAGTTCTCAATCAGCTCAGCCTTGGGCGCCAGCTCCTCGCGGATGTGACTAAGTACACCCTTAGCTTTGGTTAGTGTTCCCTGAATGGAAGCGCTGCGGTCTTCGACTGCCACAACGGCACCTGCCAAAGCATCATCGTGACGAAGCGCCTGGGCGTCGAAGCTCCGACCATCAGCATCTACATAGATCAAAGTGTTAGCACAATAGCAAGATATTGAAGAAAGAAGCAATCAAAATCGAAACGAAAGAATACCTGAAAGAGACTTGGCAATCGAGAAGAGCTGTTCTTCGAACAACTTTTCCCTCGTGGCAATGGAGGTGCGCAAATCCTCTTCGTGTTTCCGCGATTCATCCAGCGCAGCGACTGCCTCATCACGACTCTTTACCGCTGCGGTGAGCATCTTTTCAAGAGAAGCAGCGTCGCGGAGGAGTTCGTTATGCTCGGCTGCCAAAATATAAGATGGAGCATCAGTCGAATGTATAAACTTCACAAGAATAAAGAGGAAGAAGCAAAATACTAACTTTCGACGACTCGATGGCGATTGTCCAGCATGGCGTGCTGACGACCCATCGCACGTACCTGCTCCGCCAAGCGAGCAACTTCCTTCACAATAAGCTGCCTCAGAAGAAAGTAAAAGATCAGCAGACAGCATGGACTACAAATTCGACTCCAAAAACAAAATCACACTTACATGCTCCTCCAGGGACTCCGAAGTTGATTGCCGCGCAGTCGTCCGGACAACCATCTGGTGTTCCACAGCGTGTGGAGAACTCGATGAGTTGTGCCCGAAGTGGGCCGCCAACGGAGGAGAAGATCGCTCAGCCACTTCCTTGGCCTTGGAGTCTGCGACTCCAGATTCCTTCAAAAATTGGACGTCGCCAGAAGACGACGACGCCGGTTGACTACGGAACAAAAACCAGCATCAGGAAAATGCAACTACAAAAGGAACCAAGACAAGAATAGTAGACTTATCAGTCAAATTTATCAAAATCGAAGGTTTGGTCCTCCGACTCCGACGACTCCTTCGGCGGCCGCATCTTCTTGCGAGCAGATGGCGCCATGGATCTCACAAGAATAGCAGGAATCGGCGACTCTGCACCAATAGCTGGGCCTTCTGGAGTCGAAGGAGACGATGCATCTGAATCTTTGTTGCGCGAACGCTTGCGAGTGTCCGGACCGCTAGACTCGGGGGCTTCCTCCTCCTCTTCAAGTGGGACGGTTGACTCCGACTCGTCCTCTTCATCTACTTCACGAGGAATAACCCCCTCAGGAAGAGGGGGCAAATTGGGAGACACCTTCCAATCCTGCATACAGAAAACAAGTCAGCATACGTCAAGAAATCGGAAGCACTCGACAAATAAAGCTACTTAGTAGCACAATTATACCTCAGTAGGAGGGTTCGAGGCATCAAATGGAGGCACGATTGGTTCACTGGGGAGGACATCCTTGGTAGTGTACTTGGTCAGCAGTCGCACCCTCTTATCTACTTCACCCGCAGAAATGCCATTAGCAGATACGCGAGTGACATCGTCCGCACCAGCCCATTGGAACATGGGGTGGACTCTGGCCTGCAGAGGCTGGATGCGACGGTGCAACTATGTGCGAATGAGGGCGGCGCCTCCCTCTTCTTTACCCATGCGATTCTCGAGGTTGTAGACGCGCTCATACAGCACTTCTGTCTCCTCAGACTCGCTAGGCATCACCACGTTCTTCCAAGAATGCCTCCTCTTGCACGGCGTCGCGGGATCGAAGGGCGCGAGTCTGTAGTGTTCTCCGTCGGCCTTCTGGTCACGGATGTAGAACCACTTGTCCCTCCACCCTTGGACGAGCACCATGAGCTTGATATCAAAGTATGTGACGGAGGAGTCGACATGTATCCCGCAGCCTCATACGTCGTAGACTACGGAACCAGATGCCGACTGACGCTTCAGCTTGAAAAGCCGCTTGAAGAGACCAAAGTGCGGCTCGACTCCGAGCCAGCACTCGCAAAGCGTGATATAGCACGCAATGTGAAGGAGAGAGTTTGGGGACAGCTGGTGCAGCTGGAGCCCATAGAAACAAAGAAGGCCCCTGATAAAAGGATGCAGGGGCAGAGAAAGTCCACGGATGATGAATGCGAAGAACATCACCCGGAAACCGGACGGAGGATGCGGGGTTACCTCATCGCCAGGCACTCGCAAATCATCTTCAGCGCGAGAAAGAACTCCATTTTGACGCAGAAGACGGAGCTCAGAAGCCTTGATGATGGACGCATGCCACGCACCATTGGTGACGCGGGTGCCCGCACCCTTCTTCTTGTCGGCACCGGCAGCGCTGGTATCCATGGCGGCGGAGCCACCCTTCTTCTTGGCGATGACGGTGGCGGCAGTAGACCCAGTGGCGGCGCCTCCTTTCTTCTTCCCCATCTTGCGGTGGTGGTGCGAGCAGAGGAAATAGCTCGAAAACATGCGGAGTTGGTCCAGCGCCATGAAGGGGACGAACTCTAGGAAGTAGAGAGCAGTAGCAATGGCGATGGAAGCACAAGCAGAGAAAGAGCAGATGGGAAATTACCGCAGCTGCGCTGCTACTTAACCCCCTTGCGAATGCAATCCAACAGCCAGCAGAAACCCTATTGGACGCGTGGCGTACATCACGATCGACACGTGGAGAGGCTAAAACACGAACCATACCCCACTACCTCCATTACATGCAGAAATCGAGGAGGCGTAGTTAAAACGAAAGATTACACATGCCCGATCAAGTCAGGGTCAGAAAATGGGACCCACCGCTCGTCACGTCCTGTCAAAGCCGCTCACGCGGGCATCTGAGGTCATCACATCGTCAGCACTGATGTCATCAAAGATTGAGCACTAGAAGACTTCGACTACTTTAGTCCTTGCTCGAGTCTTCGACTCCACCAAGCACTCGGGGGCTACTCCCATAGGGAGCGTTGGTCGCGCACCCTACGATTTTCTTTTTATGCAGGAATATGGACATTCAAAGCTTACCCAACCACTCGAATCTACGATTCGAAGATGGATCATGGGTTACTCCCATAGGGAGCACCGGAAATAAATTTGACTGAAACAAGCAAACAAAAGACGACAATAGTCGTGAAAGTTCTTTAGTCCCTTCCTGAGTCTTTGACTCAACTAGGCACTCGAGGGCTACTCCCATAGGGAGCGCTGGTCGTGCAACCTATGATTATTTGTACATCGTACTATGTGTTGATAACATCCACACTCGAAGTCTATGGCGACACCACCTCATATTTTTCCTACAAAGCGATTGCGTCTCCTGGATCACCTGAATCATCTCCACGATGACAAAAAATCGGATGCCGCGCTTACAGCGTGAAGATAAGACCTGAATAAGGCTTGGCAAAGCATTTGTTGCACACTACCAGAAATATATCCGTGCCTACAGGTATGATGAACATGCCTTGACGGACGCGTTGAGTGCTCACACCCTTATACTGGAATTCGACTCTTGTAAGACCTCCGTGGCTTGAGTCGAATTACACCAGCACTTCTCCGAATTCGAGTCCGAGGACTCGAGTTCGAGTAGATTGCGTTGTTTTACCCTAAGGCAGTTAACTGATACCGATGCATCGGTTAAATCAGGCACGCATATCAACAATCCCTATGATATAAACATAACACTCGTAAAAATACTCTGTCATGCACTCGAAAGGCTTCATAAAGTCCCCAGTCGAATCTGTGATTCCACTAGACACTCGGGGGCTACTGACATGGGTATACCCTGCAGGTACTCGAGTTTGGTATATACGGTCTATATATGGTGGAAGCCCACGGTGTTGCCATGGCCCAATGAAGACTTTGAGTGGCCCACGGACTCTCGATGACTTGCGAGACAAGAAGAAGTTTAAAGATAGAAAGTTTAAAGGGAAAACCCTAATCTATAACTGACTCGACCTGCTACCCGAGACCTAGCCTATCTATATAAAGGCTAGGAGGGGCGGCGAGGAGGACACACGCAACCCTAGTTTCCACAACTCTCGCCAGATTGCATCTGCGCGCCCCTGTAATCTTCGATTTCTTCGTTAATTCCAAGAGCATACAAGCAGGAGTAGGGACCTCTATGAGGCCTGAACCTGGGTAAACCTTGCGTCCCTGTGTGCTTGTTTGCTAGCCGATAGATGCTTCCAGCGCTCCCTCCTTCTCCAAAACCCAAGTCCATAATAATGGGCATTGATGAGTTAAACCCTCATCAACCGGTGTGCAGGATAAGTGCTTATGGAATAGCTGTTAACTATAATTGTGGCGGTCCCTCATATACCGTTGTCTCCCACCGTTGGTAAGTGGCAACTAGACAACTCAATTGTCCACACCCTCTCCGTACATGGGTCATCTGTAAGAGAATAGTGTATTAAGGTAACAAGACCAATCAAGGTAAACCAAAGCAAAGGCATTAAGTTCTATGGGCAGCCATACTCCTAAGAAAGTGTGCTAGTCATAAGATATCCCATATGTCACTTTGGGGTCAAGCAATTCGCAACACTGTACCTATCTATATCATGGGTTATCTTGAGGAAATTAAATCTTAATGGGCGGTGCATCCTAAGTTGTTATTGCCTCCGCAAATCACTTATAGCAAATAGCCTATTAGTTCTACCCATAGATTATCAGGCCCATGGAACGAGTAGAGACTAATGATAAGTTTTGTGACACTCCGTGCATCCCTAGTAAACTCCTCAACAACGGATTGGACATCTCCAATCACTAGAATAATATCATGAATAGAACAATCTAAAGATAAAGCACAAACATATTAATTAACAAGAACACACCACACTTCAATTACTCAAATCATCATAACATTAATAAAAGGGGGTTCAAGCCATGTTATAACCCATCACGGAGGTCATGATGGGGAAGGATGAAGGAGTAGCGGTGATGGAGATGGTGATGACGGCGCGGTGATGGTGGCGCCGGCGTGGTGATGGAGGCGTCCTCCTTCTCCTCCTCTTCTTGCTTGGATGGCTTGATGGTGTTGATGGAGATCTAGATCTTGGTGGAGATGTAGAGGCTATGTAGGCGGCACAGCGGCAGGGCACCGCCGTGGAGGCGGTAGATGGGATCTAGATCTTTTATATGGTGTATTGTGTATATATGGTGGCTTCTTTGGATCCTCCCTCCTTTATATAGGCCTTGGGGTGCCCTAGGATTTCCCCAATACCGTCATATGACTTAGGGAAGGTTCTGAAGCTTTTCTGGGGTGAAATCCCGTCGTTTCTAGCCCTTTTTATAACTATATGGGTGCAACTATATGGCCAAAATTATTGCTCCGGTCGTATAGTTGCTCATTAAACTCTCAGATCCTTTTAGTATTTTGGTCGCCATTTTTTCATACGAACTCCGTTTTAGGTGTTCTTAGGCTCCTTGAGTTCGTATCATCGAGGGGTATAACCATGTGGTCTTGGATCTTTATTTTGAGAAGTTGGAAAATTTCACTTTTCCAACCTCTCAAATGGCTAAGTCTGGTCCGTATAGCTCCTCCATATTATGCTCTCTTTGTTTCTTTTGCCTTTGTTTTGTCCATAATCATCATCAACACCTACACACATGTCAAAGACAAGGAAGAGGTATAGATTTCTACCTAAACTACTAAATATGCAAATCTCATATTGAATTTAATAAAAACAAGTAATCATGCATATCAGGCATAGCAATAGTTAGATGGAACATGATATGATAAGCAAATGACACAATTTATATTGCTAAAAAAGTGTTGTATATCACAGCCATCACATAGCAAATTCAAAAATAATACATTTTATTTGGTAAGTAATATTTATACTTTGGTTGAAATGTTTTTTTTTTTGCAAATACAAAATTTTAGTCCTCCAAATTATTGGGGATAGGTTCTACGGCGCAAAACTTAGAGGAGCAAATATAGAAAGTTAAGGTATATGAATGCTTTTAGTTCTCTAAGGTTTTGGGGAAGGGTTAGAGATGCTCTTAGATCCTTTTGTGCATAGTAGTTTTCATACTCTTTTATAAAAAATTAGACGATGCCCCACGTGTTGTAAAGCTAAAATTTAGATTATATTGTGAAAATAAGACTATCATATTTTTTTCCTAGGTGCATTAAGAATTGCAGCGATGCAAAATGAATCCCCATATATGAGAAGTTTATTCATCAAAGGACTTGTAAAAGGTAGCTCAATGCCTCAATGTAAACTGCATGTCATGCTTGTCATTAAGGAAAACTGGTGATCATAGCATTACGCACCACTAATGTAGTTAGATTGCTGCAAAAAGCAAGAAAAACAAGAAACTTATTAGCAATCAATCATTTGTGTGGGGAAAATAGAAACAGAAAATTGCATTGTATTCTCCAGTTTTCGAGAAGCATGGAAATGAGCAGACCAAGGAAGGAGTATATGCACACATGCTACTAGGGCTACGCGGGTGGGAAGCTGACTGGTGAGAATAATCTGCAAGTGATTCCTAGATTGAGGCAACTGTCATGTCCACGGGAACCGAGATATTCGTGATCCTACTGAGTGTGGGGCCCAGAGCTTGGAGTGCCACGTGTGCTATCCCACAGCTCGCACGACAACGAAGGCTAGGAGCCGTCTCAAGGCCAAGACCACGAGAAGAATACATAAGCAGTGACGTATCCTTCTTGGGATGCGTGCAATATGCCCTCTGGGCGATGGCCGATCCTGCGCGGTCCCCTCCTGTGCTTGGGCAAGATGTATCCAAGGCCAATGTGGTGACCCCTTGTGTTATAAAAGGAGAGCCATGGCCAAGAAGAGAGAGGTTGGATCGGCGAGATCTGGTAGCCATGAGCCACGAGGTAGGAAATCAGGTGATAAAAGGTCCTAAGAGGGACATATGTAGATAGAGAGAGAATAATAGAAAGGGAGTGCGTGGGACCATGGCAATGGCCTACGCCGCCATCGGTATTCCATAGCCTCCATACCCCGGCAAGGTCTTGCAAGATCCACCTTTACTCAACTCGATCATCACGAGCAATACCACCAAACATGTAGGCCATAGGACTATTAGTCTCCGGACAGCCTGAACCTGGGTAAAACTTTGTGTCTCGGCGTCATTGATCGTCCTAAGCATTCACATGAAGAAACCTTGGACGTGCTTGCCACCTCTCTGTGAAGGTTGTGGACTTATACCTCAAATCACCCACTTCGACTGCACCGGGGGAACCTTGATAAAGATAAAAACATGGGTTAATCCTCGTTTGGATAAAGTCAAAAGGCGTAGACCGTCTGGCCACACATGCCAGGGTTTCCCAAGAAACCAAGCGCCAGAGTGTCAGAATCCCTCCAAAACTTGCATGTGGCCCTAATAGATGTATGCAATTGTGGTGGAAGCTTTCAAGATCCCATATCCAACTCTTAGGGGTGACCGAGTTCATAGATATGCGATATCACTCACGAAGATTTTGGACTTATACCTCGAATCACCTACTTCGGCTGCACCGAGAGGAATCTTGTGTGAACTAGGGCTCCACTATGCATTTCCATGTTCCTATGAACCAAGCACACCAAAATAAAGATAAAAGTCCATGGGTCAACTGTCGTCCAGAGAAATTCAAAGGGCGTAGACCGCTGGGCACACATGCTAGGGTGTCCCCAGACACCAAGCTCCAGAGTGTCGGAATCCCTCCAAAATTTGCATGTGGTCCTAATATATGTATGCTAGTGTGTTGGAATATTTAAAATCTGATATAAAACTCTCAGGTGCGACCGAGTTCATAGATATGTGATATCACTTACGAAGTTTCTCGACTTATACCTCGCATCACCCACTTGGGTTGCACCGGGGGAATCTTGTGTGAACTAGGGATCCACTATGAATTTTCATGTTCCTATGAACCAAACACACCAAAATAAATATAAAAGTCCATGGGTCAACCGTCGTTCGAAGAAAGTCAAAGGGCATAGACCGTCGAGCCACACATACCAGGGTTTCCCTAGACACCAAGCACCAGTGCATCATAATCCCTCTAAAACTTGCATGTGGCCCTAATATATGTATGCTAGTGGGTTGGAATCTTGCAATAACCGATATCAAACTCCCATGTGTGACTGAGTTTAAAGATATGTGATATCACTTACGAAGGTTCTGAACTTATACCTCGAATCACCCATTTCGGCTGCACCGTTGGGAATCTTGTCTGAACTAGGGCTCCACTATGCATTTCCATGTTCCTATGAACCAAACACACCAAAATAAAGATAAAAATCCATGGGTCAACCATCGTTCAGAGAAAGTCAAAAGGCGAGACCGCCGGGGCACATACGCTAGGGTTTTCCCAGACACCAAGCTACAGACTATCGGAATCTTTCAACAACCGACATCAAACTCTCAAGTGCGACCGAGTTCATAGATATACGATATCACTTATGAAGGTTCTGGACTTATACTTTGAATCACCCACTTCGGCTGCCGATATCGTGTGGCAGGATAAGTGTGAGTGCAGTTGGCAAAATGAGTGCGGAACAAGTGGAGAAAACGAGTGGACTAAAAATATATGTTTTCTGATATTTTTGTCTGTATCAGAATAAAACACACGGTAAAAAATTGACACATGGAAAAAGGCATATTTGTCGCGTATTTGTGTCTAACACACGATAAAGTTTAGACCCAAGTCATAGTTTTTGGCCCGCGCAGGAGGGGAAATTTTCTTGCTAAAAGTTTGCGATGTGTACGTTAAAAGACACTCGGCAAATCCTAACGCTGTCAGCTACGCCATCAGATGCGGCTGGGAAGGATTTTTACTTAGTGTATTTTTTTATTTTACCGTGTATGTCTGTGTTTGCCGAGTGTTTTTTGCTAGTACAACTTTGTCGTGAGTCGGTTGTTTGATAGTGTAACAAGTATGATACACGGCAAACTTTTGTTTGCCGAGTATCCGGGATCTAAACTCTCCGGTCTCAATTTCTGGTAGTGCATGGTGTCATTATGTATTCTACTCCCTCTGTTTCAAAATATAAAATATTTTAGCTTTGTGAAAGGAGTATATGTGAAAGGAGTACAGGGAGTACTTGTCTGGACTCTGGAGATGCTTTGTTTCCAAGAATTATAAAAGCGACTGCCTTATAAACTTGAATAGATGACGCCGATTGGCCGGACTAGTGGTAGGATATAGGGTCGAATCTGGATATAAGTTAATTCTCAACTTGACCAAATTGTGATTAAGGGAGGTTTTACACATAGAGTCCTACATGTATAGGACTAGTGTCGTACGAGTACATGTTTGTGTACAGCTCCCTCCTGTGTCGCTAGCACCGCAAAGCGCAAAACGCAAAACGCAATCCAAGGGCTCGGCTGTATCCGAGTAACCCTTCATCAGATTTGACAAAGCGACTACCTTGGAAACTTACCTAGATGCGATGCCGATTGGCCGGACTAGTGGCACGATATATATGGTCAAATATGGGCATAGGCACGCTAGTTCGCTCTCACTGTCCCTGAATAATGTTCATGTACATACGTGCTCTCGTAGTGGAAAATGTGATGTACTAGTCCTAAGATGTCACCCGCGACTCGCTAGTGTGTAGAATTTCTAGGTCTACTATGTCGTCTAGTTTGGAAAACACTGTATTCATGGCTAGCTGCTGCTCAATGTGTTTTCTTCATTTGCCCAGTTACAAAAGGGTGCATGTCAGCACGTGTTCTGTTATTTTACCAGTGCAATCGTCAAGATTCAGAAAACAAGCCATGCCTGTGCTGAAGCTATGCTTGTGCTCAAGTAGAACAGCGACTCATCTACTCGTCTTGTGCTTCTTGCTCCTCCATGTACATGCTCATCATGCCACCGCTGTCTCCTTCGAATACAACTACTTCAGCTCTGATGATTTCAGGGCGGAGGATGACGCGAGGGTCACCGCCGGAAGGATCGAGCTCCTAGGCGACCAGGCAGGCGCCTGTCGGGCAAGGGGCCGCGCGCTGTACAGGCAGGCGGTGCAGCTCTGGGACCGCTTAACGGGCGAGGCGGCCGGCTTCACCGCCAGTTTCAACTTCAGCATCCAGTCTGTGCCCGGCCGGAGCAGCACTCCCGGACACGGCATGACCTTCTTCCTCGCGCCTTACACGCCCGACATTCCGCAGGAGTCGTACGATGGCTGCCTCGGACTCTTCGACGAGAGCCTAGTGCCCAAACACGCCGCGACTACCATTTTCCCCAATGCGTCCGGTGACGCCAGGTTCGTCGCCGTGGAGTTCGACACCCACCGTGACGCGTGGGACCCCAGCAGCCGGCACATCGGCGTAGACGTCAACAACGTCTACTCGGGCGGCAACTACAAGATCTTGCCAGACGCCAGCCTCGTCGACGCCGGCGTGATGTCTGCGACGGTGAACTATGATAACGCCACGACGAGGCTGAACGTCGTCCTCAGCGTCAGTGGCGCCACTTACAGCCTTGCCGCCACCGTCGACTTGCGAAGCATTCTGCCAGAGCAGGTCTCGGTAGGCTTCTCGGCAGCCACCGGCGACACGTTCGGCAGCAACCACACGGTGCTCTCGTGCTCCTTCAAGTCCACGCTGCCGACAAGGAACGACACGTCCCTGTCCCTCCCATCTACCTCGTCAACCAAGAAAGACACCGTACAACTCAGTGCCGGGGTTGCCGCCGCCGCCTCCTTGCTGGTGCTCCTGTTCGGCGTCATCGTGGCGGTGTTCCTCCGCCGCGCGAGCAGGAAGAACAGGCCACTGGACGACAAAGACATGCTCGCCGGAGATATGACTCCAGACTCCCTGGACATCGACAACGACGACGAGTTCGGTTCCAGCACGGGACCCCGACCCATCCAGTACGCCGACCTAGCGGCGGCGACGGGTAACTTCCCGGAGGACGGGAAGCTGGGTCAGGGCGGGTCTGGGTCGGTGTACCGAGGCCACATGAAACAACTTGGCGGCCGCGACGTCGCCATCAAGGTGTTCCTGAGGGGGGCGTCCACAGAGGGGAGAAAGGAGTACAGGTCCGAGGTCACCATCATCAGCAGACTACGGCACCGGAATCTCGTGCAGCTAATCGGTTGGTGCCATGGCCGCAGGCGGCTGCTGCTGGTCTACGAGCTCGTGCACAACGGCAGCCTCGATGGGTACCTCTACAGCAAAGAGGAGACCGCTCTGACTTGGCAAGTTAGGTATGCATGCTTGGATTATCCATCATTTCTACAGTTGTATTCTTTGTTTCTTGCATTGACAGAATGACCCTAATGGCCTAATCTACTCCCTCCGTCCCGAAATAAGTGACTTGCATGTATCTAGGCTTAAAATATATCTAGATACATACGAATCTAGTAAAACAGAAGTTACTTATTTTGAAACGGAAGGAGTATATACTTGATGTTTGTAAGAGAACTAAGGTTAGGCCCAGCCGCAAAGAATAGAGAAACGGTTTTTCTATTTTTCAGTCGAACTGAGATTTTCTTAAGTCTCAACCAACTAAGAAAAGTGCAACCTCTGTTCAAGAAAAAGTATTGCATTTAAAAAATCTCAATTGATTGAGACATAGAGAAATCTCTCTTTCCCTAACTTATGTGTGGTGCACATTGAGCCTTGAGAGTAGGACCTTTTTAAAGTCCGGTGTCTCTAAACGTACAAGTTGTTAAACCTTATGTTCCAAACATAGTCCAGATAAGATTAACGACCACTATATAATCCAGTTGTAACTGGAAAATGTTTATTTGTTCATTTTGGTGGCAAAACCTATGGCCATGTGGGTGAGTCATGCCATAATTAAATACTACTTCCCTCATGTCTATATTAGTAGTTTCAACTTTATCTAGATTCTTATGTATCTAGTTAAGTACTTAGACTAGATGCAATTGTATCTAGACAAAGTTGAGACCATTAATATACACCGGAGGGAGTAGTATAGTTTAATTATGTAGGTTAACATTCTAAAGTTTATATTTAGTAGTGTATAGGTTTATATTTGGATCGAACTACCTGATCAAACATTGTAAATTTTGACTCTGATAAAACCTTATATGCAAATAAATTGGGATGGAGGGAGTAGATCTTTCCGTTGCACTAATATTATATTTTAATACTATCTTTCGTAAGTAGACTACTCTAAGTTACTCAAGTTATAATTACATCAAGTATTCGTTCTAGGTCAGCAATAATTCTACAATGATGTATTATTTTAGAATGGATTAAATAGTTCCTGGACACATGATTTCTACAGGTTTGTCCACCACAAGGATATGTGAACTCCTACTTCATGTTTGTAGTTGTCTTAACTTGATTTCTTAGATTGGCTAAATGACCCTAGAGTGTGCCTCACACATAACAAAAGTACAAGAATCTCCCTATCAATTGAATTCTCTCTTGCAGGCTTCCAGTCCATTGAGATCTACTTAGCCAAGAAAGAGAGACGAGTGGGGGCAAACTATAACATTAATAGAAATAATCCAGTATCAAAGATATCGTGTGTTCTCTAATGGATGAAGGAGTAAATATTAAGAGACCTAGAAGCCATCAAGGCACCAATGGATCATTTGTATCATCCCACAAGCGCCCCGACGAAGATCCAACAATGATAACTATTGTATAATACTCCCCACTATGACAAATCTCACTCGTAAAGTTCCGTGTAGAGGTTACATGCAACAAAATAAAGACTAGTTATAAGCAAACTCGGAGTCTTGATCTACATGCTAGCGAACTTAGCACAACTGTGAGGCACAAAATTAGCAGTTCACCTAACAAAATGAATAAACAAGAAATAAGCTCATTAATTTCATGATGTACATGGAGACCTTAACGACAATATTAGGAATATCCGCCATCATTTTAGTTTAGTGAACTCACCATGACCGTCTATTGCACATTTGTGTTCGCTTCACTTGTTGATTTATGGTTTCTAAGATGATATCCATGTTAAGTGTGTTTATGTGTTGGTAACACTAAAGGGGGAACGTAGAGATGAACCCATGAGCGAACATACTTCCAAGTTATAATATATTGTTAAATTATTTATCGGTAGTTCTATATATTATCAGATAATTTGTGAATATGAGAAAAAACAGCATAGCATTGTGTACACTTACGATTGTTGTTTTGGGCTCCTCTGTTGTTTTCTCTTTTGTATTTATGGAAAATAACTACCGTAGAAAAACCTTAGTAGATTCGTGCTTCATCCAACTATGTACATAGATGATTATGTTCAGAACTTCTGTAGAGTTCATATTAGAAGTGGGAATTTGAACTATTAAAACACCATTGACATCGAAAATATATTCGCAAGGAGTCCTATTATCAAATATTCAAAGCTTCCACATTTGAACACGGTTGCATTGAAGCGTTAAGTTTGGAACAAGCAAATCAACTTTGGTAGGAATTTAGGAAATATATCTCCCGTTGAGGAGTTTAGTACTTCAAAACTAAGCTGGGGTCCTTGAATCAAATATAATAATACTCGGTTTTGTGATTCTCATTTGATTGTGAATTAAGATGGGGCTCATTCTACTTTAGGATCTCCATATTTGGATTGTGATTTGTGCGACATGTGAGTCTCACATGGGTTGCTATTGCAATTGAGTTCTTTTCGAGTTGCACAATGAGATTATTCAATTGTACCATAGTTGTAACGGCATATTTTTTAAAATTAAACTATGATTGGAATTGAGTTCTTTTTCAGTTGTATACACCGGGTGCCACCAAATCTTGTACTCCAATTTTACCGTAAATTTTTTGAGTTGCACACCGGTTGCAATAACAGTATAATTACAACTGAATTTTCTTTAGATTTCGGTGATGTCGTTTGAAGGAGAATTGAGCTAAGTCTCATGACATTAGTTAGGCCAACCTGATAATACTTGATCGTGACCTTATTTTTCTATCAGATACCAGATAATTCTTGGATTAGCATCTGCCGTGCTGTACCTCCATCAAGAATGGGATCAGTGCGTTGTCCACGGCGACATCAAGCCAAGCAACATCATGCTGGACGAGTCCTTCAACGCCAAGCTCGGCGACTTCGGCCTCGCGCGGCTCATCGACCACGGCGTGAGCCTACAGACGCTGACGGCCATGGCGGGCACCCCGGGCTACCTGGACCCGGAGTGCGTGATCACCGGCAAGGTGTCCACCGAGTCCGACGTGTACAGCTTCGGCGTCACGCTGCTGGAGATCGCGTGCGGCCGGCGGCCGATGGCTCGGCCAAGCGCAGGCGCCAAGGAAGACCAGGTGTTCCGGCTGCTAGAGTGGGCGTGGGACCTCTACGGCAGGGGCGCCGCCCTCGACGCCGCCGACGCTCGTCTCGGCGGCGCGTTCGACCGGTGGGAGATGGAGCGGGTGGTGGCCGTCGGGCTGTGGTCCGCGCACCCCGACCCGAAGATGAGGCCGACGATCAGGCAGGCCGCCGAGGCGCTGCAGTCGAGGAAGTTCAGGATGCCCGTGCTGCCGCCAAACATGCCGGTGGCCGTGTACCTGCAGCCTTTCGCAGCTTCCACCATGGAGTACAGCGACAGCATGACCACCGTCGGGTCGGGAGATACCATGGACCACTCGTCGACGGCGACGCAGTCGTCAAATTCTAGCGTGCCGGCGGCTGTCACTGAGCAGCTGAGCCCAAGAGTGTAAGATCAGGAGACGTCAGTTTGTCTCAGCTGGTGGGGCGAAAATGAAAATCGAAGCAGGGATCAATGCAGTCCCGTTGCTTCGGGAGATTTTATAAACTACCTGCGGTGTACGTAAAAGCTAGTATAGCACTATTAACTCTTAAGCGTTACAGTTTCAGATTCAGATGCCTACCTTGAATAAATTTCAGTCTTTCACTCGTCGAGTAGTAGTTTGTTTCGTGTCAAACTGTCCAGTTTTAGTTCGGGATAAGTTGGCGAACCTAGAAAATCTCGTTGGTGTCAGTCTTCTAACGATAGTAGTTGCACGACATATTTGTAAGAGTAATTAGCTAATTGTAAAGAGCATTAGTAAATAGAGCAGGAGATGTCAGTTTGTTTCAGTTGCTGTAAGGATAGTAGTACTCCCTCCATTTCAAATATAAGATGTTTTAGTTTTGTAAAAAAAGTGTATCTAGATTCCTTTCTAGTGTGTAGGTTACACACTAGAAAGAAATCTAGATACACTTTTTACACACTAGAAAGGAATCTAGATACACTTTTTTTACAAAACTAAAACATTTTATATTTGAAATGGAGTGAGTACTACTATCCTTACACAACCTACACACTAGAAAGGAATTTAGATACACTTTTTTTACAAAACTAAAACATCTTATATTTGAAATGGAGGAAGTACTACTATCCTTACACATCTTATGTTTTGAAACGCAGGGAGTAGTTGCTGGACATATTTACTTGTAACTCATATGCGTTACAGTTTCAGATTCAGATACCCAACTAGAATAAATTTCAGTCTTTTTTTAGCTGATAAATTTCAGTCTTTCACTCGAGTAGTTTGTGTCGTGTCAAACTGTTCAGTTTCAGTTCTGTCAGGGGTAAGTTGGCGAAGTCATAACATCTCGTGGGTGTCTCCAGCGGGCCGACCTAAATCGGCGACGCAAACCGTCTGATTCTATCCGAATGGATTGGCTCGCGAACAGAATTTGGCTCGCGGTCCAGCATGTCTAGCCAGTGTGCTTAGAGGCGCGATCTATCTTGTTCATGGTGCGCCCCAAAAAAATGACATTCAAATTTCACATGAAATTTAGGTATATTTTTATTGGTTCATGCATAATTTACATAGAAAATTAAAAAAGAAACAAAGAAACAATAATTACGGCTCTAGTCGTCGTAGTCGTCCTTGCCCTTGGCCTATGGTGGTGGCGGGTCCAGCTACATCTCGTTGTCGGACACGAGATCGACGTACTCCGGCGGTGTCCAGAGGTTCACCGGCGGCAGCACAGGCTGCGCCGGCGGGTCGATCACCTGCCTGGGCCACATTGGCCACTCATGCTAAGGCGCAGGTGACGGCAGCGGCACCATCTGCATGTACTTCCGGGCCTGTGGTGGCGCGTGCGGTGGCAACGACGGAGGAAGGGGCAGATCGGTGTTGTGCGCCGCAATCATCTCTGTCAGCTCGACAACCTAGCGGAGTCGTAGCCATTCGGCACCCCCTACCGCCTTGGACACCGCCAGGGCTTGCTACAGCAGTGCCTTCTCGTCGTATCCCACCCCCACGACGGTCTGATACTCTAGGGGCAGGTGGCCGACACCCGTGACGGTGGCATCCTCCACCTCCTGCTTGATGACGTTGGCGCTATAGCTGGGCGTTTTTCGGGGCGGGGGGCAGGTGGCCAACACCCGTACCCAAGGACATTGCCCCTTTAATCTTCGAAATCTCAAAGAATAATAAAAGTGTGGTGCACAAGGCTCTATAAAATGATTTTTGGGTCTCACAAATTAATACTCAAAGGGGGCTCTCCTCGGAACACGTTGACCAATTCTACAAGCTGGGAGAAGCTTAGCAACATCGCCCTTGCCCCTTAAAGACCGGATGAGATCAAGTGGAAGCTCAAATGATGGTTGCTAGTCAGCAAAGTCGGCTTAGAAAATATAATTCTTGGGAGAAACAACTTCTTTGATGCCTATTTTGGTCTAGAAGCCGTGGGCCACTCCGAGGTGCAAGTTCTTTGCTTGATTGGCACTTCAAAATAGAGTTTGGACGACGGATAGACTAGCCCATAGAGACTGGCCAAATTGTGGTCTATGCAAGCTTTGCAACCAAAGACAAGAGTCGTTCTCCCATCTTCTCTTCAAATGCCGCTTCTCCGTAAGGGTTTGGAACAAGTTAAAAGGGTGGCTTGGGCTATAACAAATTGATACTTCAAGTTGGCACCATTTCCGATCCCTTAAAGAGTGGTTGACGGAGGTGGTTCATGAAAGAGGACCGCAAAAAAAGGCTTTGGCTTCACTGGTAATGTTGGTCTCTTAAAAAATTTGGAAAGAGGAATGATATAGTCTTCCGAAGCCATGCCATTCCTGGTGACATGCTAGTAAGAAGCTCAAATGTGGTGTCTTGTGGGCGCTAAGGCCCTTAGTTGTTTAATCCATGGCGAGTTGTTGTTTTTTTGTTTGTTGGTCTTGGTTTCCTTGGCCAAGGCACGGTTTGTAAGACTTTTTTTAAAAAAATCTACTCCTTAATTAATAAAAATGGCAAGTCTTTTGTCTTGTTTGAAAAAAAGGAAGCGTGACTAAACCTCGGGCGAAATGAAGAGTTCAGGCTTCTTTTTTCAAAAAAACAAAATCATACAGAATTACAGATGTTTTCGTTTATTATACCGTGTCAATTAAGAGTAAACTCGGGCAGTGGACTCGGCTTGGTTTCGGTCTTGCAGGATCTCCGAGCTGAGCTGCTGTGATGATCTCACACGATACGATAGGTTCAACGGAGTCAAAGCCAAATTAAAGATCACCATTTGGAACTCAGGGCAAGCCAGGGAGGGGCACACATATGAAAGCAACGGCGCCAAGGCTCCGAGGGATCAATGCAAGTATGCGACAGGTAAACCATAGTAGGAGGCATGTCATGACTGCAGCAGAAGCTTCAGGTGTGTGACCAGTTCTACATCAGCGAGGATTCCGTCGTGAGCGCGAGCGCGTTGCGGCCACTCAATTATACGGCCGGGCCGGCCTCACGCCGTGTGACCGTGTAGTATTTGGTTGTTTGCTCCATGTATTTAGTTGCATCGAGCAATGCAATGACAACAGTTCACACGCACTGGCATGCTCGTCCGAAAATATACACACCATAGTGCCACAACACAAGATAATAAAATGTTACTCCCTTCGTTCGCAAATAAATGTACATCTAGTACTAAAAAATTATTCCAAAAGAGTGTACATCTATATTTTTTTTTTCAAAAAGAGATATAACCCCGGCCTCTACATAATGCACACAACCTTTTATTAAAAGTTCAACATCCATACAAATACAATTCAGGGGTCGCTCATAGTTCAACCAAAAATCAACCAGGAAAAACCAAAAAGTGTGTGACCACTAGGTATCCTCTGGTCGACTAGTATGTTGTCAGCCAGCCTGGCAGAAGAAATCCGGAGCAACCATCGGAAGACGGTTGCATCCAATAGCCATGAAGTCCGCTGGTCCTTCGATAAAAGAAAAGCTCATAGCTGCATCCAATGTGCTACCATATGGATAGCCTGCAAAAAAATTAAACGTTATTTCGTTGTTGAAAATTACATCATTCTATATCTCTAAATAGAAAACATAAGGCAGAAACACCAATACGAATTCTAGCCTTGGATATAGTGTCTGCTCCATTCGACCAATTCCCAAACATATTGGATATATTAGCTGAAGGAGAGAAGTTGACAATACGCCACAATAGACGAGCAAAAGAGCATGATATAAACACATGTTATATAGTCTCCTCTGAGATATAAAAACAACATTTGGTATAGCCCACCAATTTCCTTTTTATCAAGTTATCTTTTGCGAGTAGAAATTTGTTATTTAGAAACCACATAATTTTTTGTATTTTAGATGGGACTTTTAGTTTCCACAAATAATTTTAAAGAAAAATCGTACGATCATTCATAAGATCCTCATACATAGATTTTACTAAAAATCGTTAGATTCCACACAGATTTATCTAGATCCTCAGATAAGTGTAGAAACATACGTCTTTGGCATAGATGCGGCCACGCGGTCCACTTTTACATATTAGTACTCTCCTAAAATGAATATTCGGTGGTACATGAGCTAAAACACAGTAACATTTTTTGTTGCACAATCTTATACAAGGATGGATATTGTTACGCCAATGATGTATCCTCATCTATGTATCTTCCCAAAACTTAATAGTTGACCCATCCTAAATTTGAAAGTGATCCCTAGCAAAACATTTTTCCTTTACTTGAATAAGTCCTTTCCAAAATGGTGAATCAGTTGGTTTCTCTTGAACTTCATAAAGTGTCTTTTGGTTGAGATACTTGTTATGTAATAACTACCGCCACACACCTTTCTCACTAATTAGTTTATAGAATCATTTTCTTAGTAAACATTTATTATTAGGGTCAAGTACTTCAATACCAAGACCACCTTGCTCCTTCGGTCTACAAATTATATTACACTTAGTTAATCTATACTTTCTTTTTTTTCTCGTCACTTTGCCACAAAAAAGTGAGACCTATAAAAATCAATTCGTTTTCGTACCTCCTTAGGTATTTCTAGAAACGACAACATAAATATAGGTAAATTGTTAAGGCGGATTGATTAGGACTAAACAATCACCATAAGATAATAGTTTTCCCTTCCAACAACCCAGTTTCCCTTCGGAAAGTTTCTGTTGGATACCAATCTGAAGTTTTTAATTGTCTGCAATGAATAGGTACTCCTAAGTACCTGAAAGGCAAGGATCCAGCCTCACATTCAAAAAATTGTTTGTACTGTTGTTCCTCTTCTTTTACATTTTTAAAACAGAAAATCTTACTTTCATTGAAGCTTAACTTCAAACCCGACAATTTTTCAAAAATACATAATATTATTTTTATGTTCACGGCCTTACAAATCATGTTTCATAAAAAATATTGTATATTCTGCATATTGTAGAATTCAGATCCCTCCATCGACAAGATGAGGAATGAGTCCTCCCACTTATCCATCCTCTTTAGACCTTGCAATAAGGATAGCCAACATGTCTATAACAATATTAAACAACAAAAGGGGAAAGAGATCTCCCTGACGCAAACCTTTCCTAGTCTGAAAATAGTGTCGAATGTCATCATTGACTCTTATTCTGACACTACCTCCCTACGCAAAATACTCAGACAACCTACACCACTTTTGTTCAAATCCCTTCACGCACAAAGCTTGGGGTGGGGGTGGTTGCGGGGATTGTTGTGGAGAATACAGCCAGCAGAGTAGACATTCCGATGATTCCAAATACTAGTTTGGGTGCCTAGGAAAAATTCAATCCTTTACTTCCATCTCCCAAAATTCTATTTGTTTATCAAGTTAGTGTCTCGATTGCAATCAAGTGAATCTATGAGGTGAAACTGAAACTTTAAGATTTAGGGAGATGGAAGTATAAGAAATAAGAAAATGACACAACTCTTGAACACTTTTAAATTAAATAAACATTATACAACTCTTGATGTAAAAGAGAGTTTATTATTTTTAGAGGGCGAAAAGTAATGCATTCACTAAAATCTTTATGGATCATGCATAAAACAAAATTATACAACTCTTAAACACTTTCAGATTACACTTTGGACATGATAATGTTGTCCTAAGAAAATATTGGGAGTTTATCATTTTCAAAGAGTGAAAAATAATGCATAAACTAAAGGGATCACTAAACTAAAATCTTTATATCTCATGCATATACCAAAATTATGCAACTCTTGAACACTTTCAAATTACACTTTGGACATGATAATGTCATCCTAAGAAAGTCTTGAGAGTTTACCATTTTTAGAGCATGGAAAGAAATGCATAAACTAAAGGGATCCCTAAACTAAAATATTTATGTCTCATGCATATACCAAAATTATACAACTCTTGAAAAATTTCAAATTACACTTTGGACATGATAATGTTGTTCTCAGAAAATCTTGAGAGTTTACAATTTTTAGAGCGTGAAAATAAATGCAGAAACTAAAGGGATCCCTAAACTAAAATATTTATGTCTCATGCATATACCAAAACTATACAAATCTTGAACACTTTCAAATTACACTCTAGACATGATAATGTTGTCCTTTGAACATGTTCCCTTCATTTTCATGTGTTTATGGAGGTAAAGTATCGTTGACACGGATAGAGAGGGGTTATTGATACATTGTAAACGTATCTATAATTTTTGATATTCCATGCTTGTTTTATATCTACTTTCTTATGTTTTGTCCACACTTTGGAGTATTTTTACATATTTTCTAGAACTAACCTATTAACAAGATGCCACAGTGCTAGTTGCATGTTTTCTGCTATTTTTTTGTTTCAGAAAAACTAGTAAGGAAATATTCTCGGAATTGGACCGGACAAAAGCCCAAGTCAATAGTTTACCCGAAGCAATATGGAGTCCGGAGGGGATACGAAGAGGGGAACCAGAGCGGCCACACCCTAGGGTGGCGCGGCCAGCCCTAGTCACGCCACCACCTGGTGTGGGCCCCTGTTACTCCACCGACCTTGCCCCTTGATACATTGCAAATGTATCTATAATTTTTGATGTTCCATGCTTGGTTTTATCTACTTTCTTGTGTTTTGTTCCAACTTTGGAGTATTTTTCATATGATTTCTTGGACTAACCTATTAACAACAGCCACAGTGCCAGTTGCCTGTTTTCTGTTGTTTTTGGTTCTAGGAAAGTCAGAAAATCAATATTCTCGGAATTGGACGGGACAAAAGCCAAAGTTCCTATTTTACCGGAAGACTCACGGAGCCAGAAGCAGAGACAGAGGAGGGCCAGGGCCTGGCCACACCATATGGTGGTGTGGGCTAGCCCTAGCCGCGCCACCAGGTGGTGTGGGCCTCCTAGCACTCCACCGACCTTGCCCTTTCGCTTATAAGAAGCCTCCGATACGAAAACCCTAAATCATCAGACCTCCACCCACGAATTTGCAGCCACCAAAGCCACGTTTTTGCCTCCCCAATGGATCCCATCTCCATGGGGAAGGGCTCCCAAGAAGCCATGAAGGAAGGGTGCTAAGGGGCGGTGCTCCCCTATGATACCAGCGGCGGGGAAGGAGTCCTCCACGCTGCCGCCGCCTCTTCACCATCTTCACCGCCATCTCCATCGATCTCCACCACCATCTCCATCACCATTGCTGATTCCTATGATGAGGAGGGAGTAGTTCTTCCTCGAGGCTAAGGGTTCTACCGGTAGCTATGTGGTCATCTCTCTCTATGCATGATCTTATTAAGATCATGAGCTTGTAATCTATAGATCTACCTTCCTACTCAAGTGCTTTAATAGATCTCTGCTCTCCCCATGTGTGTGAAGTTGACAGTGTGCACACCATGGTAGCACTTAGGCTAGAGATTTCAAATACTTGTTATGAGTTATATTTGGAGTTGGATGTCTTTATGAAATTGTGGTGTTTGTTTGAACTATCTAGTACTCAAGGTGATAGTGTGGGGTAATCTAGATGGGAAAGATGAACTTTGAGGAGTGCTGTTATAGCCCTACCATGGATTAGAGTGTCCAACCGAAGAGTAGTCCAGCGTAGTCTCATAAAGAAGAAGATATTTATATGAGAGTGCTCACCCTAGGCCTTGTTTCTAAGCATTGATACACCGTTTCCAATTAGATCTGTTACATATTTGCTTGCTTCCTTCTTTATTTCAGTTTGCCTTTAGTCTTTTCCCACGTCAACCACACGCCAGCAAGCTATTTTCTAGCATCGTTACCACTTATAATTATCTATACCACTTGTATTTTACTATCTCTTCGCCGAACTAGTGCACCTATACACCTGACAAGTGTATTGGGTGTGTTGGGGACACAAGAGACTTCTTGTATCTTGATTGCAGGGTTGCTTGAGAGGGGATACCTTTGACCACTTCCTCCCTGAGTTTGATAAACCTTGGGTGATCCATTTAAGGGAAAACTTGCTGTTGTTCTACAAACCTCTGCACTTGGAGGCCCAACAACTGTCTACAAGAATAGAAGTGCGTAGACATCAAGCTATTTTCGGGAGCTGTTGCCGGGGAGGTAAGGTAAAAGGTATTCACACCGGAGGATTAAAGAAGAAGAACCTCCCACGGCAAACACCTATTTTCTGGCGCCGTTGCTGGGGAGGTAAGGTAAAAGGTACTCACATCCTCCGGTGTGAGTGCTCGAAGTTATTTCCTTTAAATTCTGCAATTTTGTCTTTTTGTTTCTTGTTTTCACTAGTTAGGCTTAATGGAAAACAACAACAAAATTGGAGAGCTTTATAGTATTTATCTTGAGTTAGGACATGAAGTGTTTGAAGAGAAAATCAAAAAACCTATGGAACTTTATTTGCATGCTAATAGCAATGTTGTTAGTATGAATTCTTTGGACACCATTATTGCTAATGCTATGGAAAAGTCTAAGCTTGGGGAAGCTAGTTTTTATGAAAATGATCTTTTTAGTTCCCCAGCTTTGGAAGATAGCTATTCTATTGCTTATGATGATACTATGCCTCCAATATATGATGATTACAATGATGAATATGATATTTTCAGTCCACCTACAATTGAGGACAAAATTAATTATGATTACAATATGCCTCCTATATTTGATGATTATGGTGATGAGAATAATAATGATAGCTATTTTGTTGATTTTGCTCCTACTACAATTAATAAGAATGACTATGTTTATGTGGAGAGTATTAATCCTTTTATGCATGTGGCTCATGATAAGAATGTTTCATGTTATTGTTATATTGTTAATTTTATTCATGATGCTATTGAAAGTTATTATGAGAGAGGGAAACATGGTTTTATGTATCTCAACATTATTAAGTTTCTCCTTATTATGTTGAAAGTTTTGAAGTTGCACTTGTTTTGCTTTCCTATGCTTGTTGCTTTGTGCTTTCATGACTTGTTTATTTACAAGATTCCTATGCATAGGAAGTGGGTTAGACTTAAATGTGTTTTGAATTTGCTTCTTGATGCTCTCTTTTACTTCAATTCATATTTCTTATGTGAGCATCTTCTCAAACTATCATGCCTAACTTAAAGGCGTTAAAGAAAAGTACTTATTGGGAGATAACCCAAAAGTTTTAGATGAGTCTTGGAAGTTATTACTTCTGTAATAACCGCTCCTTATCCTTTTTATTTGCTTTTTGTGCCAAGAGTAACCTCTAATGAGAGAGAAGTAATGCTTGGGAAAGTTGCTGTCCCAAAACAGATTTTTGTGCTTCACCGAGAAAATTCGTGTAAAATCTCTGTACGTCCTTTTGAGGCGTGAATTTTTGTTCTTCTGCCCCAGGTTATTATCTAACTTCTGTTAGTTCAACACTTTTTTATTTGAGGAACAGAAGGTCTTCGAAAAAAATCGTCTTTACCTGCTGGTCTGTTTTGACAGATTTCTGCCATTTTCTGCATTTGCTTCTTGTTGGTTCCTTTTTGAGTTCTTTTGGGAAATTGAGATTTTTGAGGGAAGTACTACAGTAGCTAGTGTTCTAATGGAAGTTTATTTGGTGTTAGAACTAAACTTTAAGACCTATTATCTTGAGTGCACTAATGTTGCTAATAAAGATTGTGTGAAGTTTTGTATGAAGGAAAAATTTCAGGTGTATGGAAGGAATGAGTAATGAGATGAAGGATGGACTAAAGCTCAAGCTTGGGGATGACACGCGTGTCACCCCAAGAAATATCCAAGAAGTACAAGCGTCAAAGCTTGGGGATGCCCAAGGCATCCCCTTTTTCATCAATAAAAATCTCAGGTTCTTCCAAACACTTCGTTTTTATTGTTTCATGCACAGTTGTGTTGTTCTTGGAGCGTCCTCTTTTTCATTTTTGTTTTGGTTTTTCGTTTGCTTTGTTTGCTTAGTTTTCTGAATAAATTGGTTGGCCCCCTCTTTCATGCATTGGTTTTCAAATAGTTTGGTATGGTTTGGAAAAGAGTAGGAAAGTTCATGCTTATGTGGTAAAAAGAGCTTGTTTTGGACTGTGGCCTATGCTTTGTCGTGCCATGCTTGATATTGTTTTGTCTTTATGCTTAGTATTATTTGTTGTAGCATGACTTGTTATAAACACTTGAGATTGCTTAATGTGCCTTGGATGAATCATGCGTTGTTTTAGCATATTAAAGCATAGTATAGTGGTATTCTCCTCTGATGCTTTATTTGGGTTGACTTGGCGCATGCCCACACCATGTTATGACTATCTCAAGTCACCATAAGCCTTTATGATCCTTTAGTTTTCAACTTGTAGTATAACTTTATGCTTTGATCAATGATGTTTTGTCGCTCTACATGATTATGGCCATTATTGCTCTCTTAGTCTGTCGCTCCCAGTCTTTTGCTAGCCTCCACAACCAAGTATGAGTTCCACTCATGCATCCAACTCCTTAAAACAAGTTATTCCAAAGAGCCCACCATACCTACCTATTAGCATATGCTATTCCAAGTATATTCATGCTTTTGTTTACCTTCCAAATTAAACTTGTTATGAGAAAAGTAGTGATTAAAGCTCTCACGAACTTGATGGCACACTTTACTTTTATTGCCCTTAATAAACTTGAACCATTGTGTCGTCTATGTTGTATATGCTTGCACTTATTTGTTGGGGATTAGCAGAACCATGCTGTCATGGGGAACGCTTTCAACATTGCACTGGTACTTTGTACCTACTTGATATCATGCTCTTTTGTCTATGGATGTCATAGGTGTGAAATGAAAGGGGAGCTTGTAAGTCCATGGAGTTATGTATATGTGTTAGAGAAACGCCTGGGCCACCGGTCTAATCCATGCTGACATGGTGGAAACCTGCAGCGTAACCATAATGAGCTATCTATGAAGCATTCTTCTTATAAAAAAAGAGTCCTATATTGAGAAAAAAAGAAAAAAAGAAAAAAAAGATTATGAAAAGAGGAAAGAGAGAAAAAAGCACCATATTTCCATGGTAAATAAGAAGATTGCTGAGATGCTCGTTGTCTGCTTGCCTTGTCATTTTGCTATGGGGATTCTTCCTTATCATCAGACAAGGGGTACCCCGTTGGCGGTTCTCTATGATACACATATACTTACAATGACAATAACTTACCAGTGACTAAACTTGAGTAGCATGAGGAGCGGCCCTCGTATACAAGGGACTTGAGATTTCTAACTTATACTTCGTTAAGCATGTACACCATAGTTTGTTCACTTTAACCTTAATCACTTCAAGATGCTTATGATAGGGGCAATGAGAGCTGAAAGCTATAAGTACCATAATTTTTGGAAGCTATTTATGAAACTTGAATCTCTGCTTCCTTCTATGAAGGCCTTTCTTCCACCATTATATTGAGTCTCCACCTTCTACCTTTATGCACCTACTTTGAGAGCATAGTGGTCATTCTTAGTTCTATGTGCATTGTCCCAAGACTTGTTGATTGATGCATACCTTAATATTGTTTGTTTTAAACTATTTGTATCTAGTCACTCTTATGAACTTTGAAGGTGTCCTATGCATTTATGTTTGCTACTCTATGAGGGACAAGCTGAATGCCACTATGCTATGTTTTCTTTATGTGAAACAAACAAACGTCTTGCAAAGCATTGTTATTCATGAATCTTTTTGTGCCTTTTCATGTTGCAACATAGTTGCTTTGCCTTATTGCTAGAACTTTGTCTGTCATGTTATGATTGAAGTACTATGATCCCAGCTTTCAATGCTTTACAAATACTTTGATCAAATTTATGATGGTGCATGTCACCTCAAAAATTATTCTTTCTTTTTATCACTTACCTACTAGAGGATGAGCAGGAGTTAAGCTTGGGGATGTTGATACCTTGCAAATGTATCTATAATTTTTTATGTTCCATGCTTGGTTTTATCTACTTTCTTGTGTTTTGTTTCAACTTTGGAGTACTTTTCATATGATTTCTTGGACTAACCTATTAACAAGAGCCATAGTGCCAGCTGCATGTTTTCTGCTATTTTTGGTTCCAGGAAAGTCAGAAAATAAATATTCTCGGAATTGGACGGGACAAAAGCCAAAGTCAGTTTTTCACCGAGGGGGACACGGAGCCAAAATACGAGACGGAGAGGGGCCAGGGGGGCCCACACCACCTGGCCACGCGGCCAAGCCTATCCCACGCCAGGGGGTGGTCTGGCCGCCTAGGGCACCCCCTCGGCCTCCCCTTTCGCCTATAAGTTGCCTCCGATACAGAAACCCTAAGTACCCAATCAAAATTCCACGAAAGAGTCTGTAGCCGCCGTCATCTCCATACCTAGATCGGGAGGGATCTGAAGCTCTTCCTGGCACCCTGCCGAAGGGGAGAATTCACCCTGGAGGCCTTCTTCATCACCATTGAAAGAGCATGTGGGACCCCATGTGTGGTTTTGGTAATTAATGACAATCTTTATGGACTAATGTGTGTATTAAGTTGGACTTGTAGGAATTGTCCATTGGCATCGCTTGGAGCATGTGTTGGCTTCAAGATCGATGAAATGAAGAAGAAGATGCGTTGTGAAAGCTCAATATGCGCCATTCCTAGAAGATCTCATGTTTGGTGCTTGCCATCCTCGGTGTTTATGGATCAATGAAGACAAGGCCAAAGGATGCTCAAGGCAAAGGTATTCTTGATAGGTTTTCCCTTTTACCGGTCTCGTGTTGACCGGGTTTAGGATAGATAGCCATACTATCAAGAGGGACTCTCGAGTGAGTAACTCGACCATATCGTTCGGAGAGAGCTCAAAGCTTTGCATACTTGCATCATCATATTTGCTTGTTTATTTGTCTTATCCTTGTGAGGATTTAGAGCTTGTGGTAATCTTCATAACAAGCTCTTGTTCATCAAAATCGGATCTCCCTTTTATATCTTGTTGCGATTTTGATGTTGGCGGTTTTCCGGATTCTCACCAAGTGAGGTATCTCACATTATACTACTTGATACATTCTCACTTGGTGATATCCAATATTTCCACGCAATTGGATTCGGGTCAATCGGAGTCTCCTAGCAAAAGTTATCACCATTGGAATATTTTCCTTATTTGCTTTGTAAAAAAAAAGAAAAAAACATCTCCTGTCTGGGTCGTCCGGTACTACCGGGCCAGTATCGGAAGCGTCTGAGCCACGCGGCCCAGCTCTCTGCCTGGCCCGGCAGTGCTAGCTGGTAGTACCGGGCCCAAGAGGTACCTCCGCCCCGGCCAGCGGTACTATCGAGCCGGCCCACCAGGTCGTCCTGCTGCTTAGGGTGCAGGTTGGAGCGGACCGTCCGCGGCACCGCAAACGAAAGCCCACGTATCAGCTTATGCGGAGGCCCGCGACACAGGAGAGGAAATACGTGGATTTTGCGGGCCACCAACATATCCCACATACGCGCATATGTTCTAGCCTCGAAATTGCACATGACCGTGCAGGCTCGTGACGATGTGTGGCTGGAGCGCCAGCGGCTTGCTAGTTTACATCGAGGTAGACTAGGGGCAGTTATTTGGCGCTTGGCGGTGAACTCAACAGAAAGAAGTCCAGTCCGAGCACCTGCCGTGTGATTCCCCTTGCCTGCATCTAGCTAGCTAGGATACAGTACTTAACTTTTCCTCCGATGATTCATTAGTGATTAGGCTGTAGCTTAAGCGGGTATGCGTCCGCATGCGGCCGCCGCGAGCAGGTCGCATTAAGTCCGCATAAATTAAGCGGGTACATGCGGCAATATACGGAACGCCCGCAGGTAGTCCCACTTACAGCCTTACCTGCTGCTTCCCCCGCTCGCCCAACCTGCGTTGCCGCTGCTCCTCCCCAGCTTTGCTTATTCTGGCTCGCCCCCGATCCCCTCCCGTGTGCTAGCCCCACCTCGCTGACCTCCCGCTCGCCCGCGAGGCTCCCGATCCCCTGCGCTCGCCAGCTGCCGCTTCCGTTCGCTCATGTTGTGCATTGCTGGGCTGACCGGGCGGTAGTACCGGCCCGATCCGGTACTACCGGGGGCCGGTACTACCGTCCCAGGTCGAATCTGGCCCCCAACGGGAAGATTTTTCTAGCCCCTTTAAATAGCCTTCTTCCTCTCTTTTTTAGGGATGCTTCTTCCTCTTATTTTCTCAAGCCTTTGCCTTTGCTTTGCCTCATCTTTGAGCTTGATTAATCTCTCCCCCTCCAGTGATTCTTTCCCATATTTGAGGGGAAGATAGAGGTGATCTAGATCCACGTTTTGACCAAACAAAATCATCTCTTTGTGAGTGTATCTTTAGGATCTAGATCTTGGGGGATTTTGTGTTCTTCCTCTCTTATTCCCCCAAGTGCTTTAGTAGCCTTGTTGGAATTTGAGAGTGAAGTTGTGGAGCATCTTTGTGGTGTTCTTGCCTTTTGCATTTGGTGCATCGGTTTGTGTTCTCTCAGGAGGATTTGTTCGGATATTCATCGTTGCTTGTCCCTCTTGGGTTCTTGGAACCCTAGACGTTTGTGTGGCCTTTGTGGCATGTTCTTGGGGTCTTCAATTAAGTTGTGAAGCTCCCCCAAGATTGAGGCCTTGGTGGCAATTATTGGGAGCCTCCAATTAAGTTGTGGAGATAGCCCCAATCTTGTACGGGTTCGGTGACCACCCTCAAGTGTCCCATAGTGGAACGGGTGCTTGCCCGCGTGGTGGGTGCTCGGGAGAATAGGGTGAGGCCTTTGTGGCGTTGGTGGTCTTAGTACCGCTCACCCCTCCAACGAGACGTACTCCCTTGTTGGGAGGAACTCGGTAAAACATCGTCGTCCCCGCGTGCCTCGGTTATCTCTATAGCCGAGCTCTTTACTTATGCAATTTACATTGTGATAGCCATTGTGCTTGAAGTAATTATCTTGCTATCATATTGTTGCTTGTCTTGCCTAGCATAAGTTGTTGGTGCACATAGGTGAACCTTAGTATATCTAGGCTTTGTGCTTAACAAAAGAAAACGCTATTTTTATTCCACCATTGTTAAGCCCATCTCGTAGAAATTTTAATCGCCTATTCACCCCCCCCCCCTCTAGGCGAAATCCGTGATCTTTCAACCATGCAAGCCTCTGGTGTGATGCGTGAGTAGTTCCCCCTTGGACTACGGGTCCGTGTAGTAGCTAGATGGCTGGTTCTTCTCCTTTGTGCTATCATATTTAGATCTTGTGAGCTCCATTTATGATCAAGATCATCTATTTGTAATTCTACATGTTATGTTTGCGGGGATCCTATGGATATTGAGATGCTATTTCAGATTGATTATTGATTCTATCATGTCTTTGTTATTTGTGATCTTGTATGCTTTCTGTTGTTAGTAGCTATCTTGTCCAAGTAGATGCTAGCAACTCCAAGAGTTAGTATATATGCTCGATAGTGGGTTCATGCCTCTAGTAATCTGGGGAAGTGACAGAAATCTCTAAGGTACTAGATGTGTTGTTGCTACTAGGGAGAAAACAACAATCTTTTGTTCACAGAACAATCGTATTGTTTACTTTACATGCAATGCGTAATGCAATTATATGTTGCTTGCAACTTAATACTGGAGGGGGTTCGGATGATAACCTGAAGGTGGATTATTAGTCATAGATGTAGTTGGATTACGGTCTATGTATAATGTTGTAATGCTCAATCAAATCTCAAAGGAGTCAAGCTATTTAGTATATGCATATTGCTTTCTCGATGTTTGTCAATTGCCCTGCTGTAATTTGTTCACCCAACATGTCATCTATCTTAAGGAGAGCCACCACTAGTGAACTATGGACCCCGGTCCTTTCTTTTACCATAAATCTACAACTGTTTACTGCTTTCTGTTTACTTTCTGCAACCAATTACTTTCTTCCACACAATACGTTTAATCCTTTGTTTTCAGCAAAACCGGTGAGATTGACAACCTCACTATAAGTTAGGGGCAAAGTTTTGTGGTTGTGTTGTGCAGGTTTCCACGTTGCTGCTGGCGCTGTTAGTGCGTCCTGCCAAAGTCCAGCTAGCAACACCTTGGAGGTGTTTCCTTGCTCCTACTGGATTGTTAACCTTGGTTTCATAACTGAGGGAAAACCTGCTGTTGTGCTCATCATACCTTCCTCTTGGGGTTCCCTAACGAACTCGAGATATTTTGGGCCATCAAGGACTTTTTCTGGCGCCGTTGCCGGGGAGTCAAGGACATCTTCACAAGGGGAGTCCCTCATAACTAATCTCTTTACTTTGTTGTTTTTGTTTTTCTTAGTTTATTTTTGCTTTATTTGCTTGTTTCTTTATCAAAAACACACAAAAAAATAGTTCCTACTATAGTTGTTATTTTCGTTGGTCTGTTATTGTCTTGCTTTATCATGCTTACTATCAATGGTTGGTTTCTTTGAAACTAAATCTAATTGGCAAGATGGGTTCACAGAAGAACAAAAATATTATTATAAGGAACACCACTTGTCACAAAAAGGGAAACTCTTATGGGAACAAATTGATAAATTGAATACCATTGCTAGAAACGTGTGCTCTACTTATAATGTTACTTATTGCGTTGATAAATCTTGTTGCTGTAGGAGGTATAAACACCTCCCTTTTCAATGTGAGTATAATGATAATGTTACCATATCTTCTTATGTTAAAGGAAATTATGACTTAGGAACAAATTGAAGAATTTATTGCTTGGAAGGATGCATTTGAACTTGCTAGTTTGCTTAAAAATACTGATGATGCACCTTATAAATATGAGGTTTATCATATACTTCAATTTTTCTTTGATAATTACAAGGAAGAAAATGGCTATATTCTTGAATAACTTACTAGATGCTCTCCACCAGCGGAAGAGACTAATGCCTTGCAGGAGACTATAGAAGAAGAAATTGCTGAAACTGGAAGCTCATTGGATGAAAAAGAGGAGGAGAGTGATGATCAAGAGGAGGAAGAATGGATCTACCCATACCTACCTTCTAATGAGAAGTAACTCTTTACCCCTTATATTATTTGATTGTTCCCCATGCTTACCAAAGGAGGACGAATGTCATGTTCCTGAGGATTCTTTTGAAAATGTTTATAATAAAGCTCTAGTGTTTGTAGATCATGAAAAGCATGCTTTATGTGATATTTATATTGTTGAGTTTATTCATGAGGCTACTGAAAATTATTATGAGAGAGAAAAATATGGTTGTAAAAGTTTTCGTGGTACTGAAACACCTCTCTATTTGCTGAAAGTTTTGAAGTTACTCTCATTTTATCGTACTATGCATGTCGCTTTGTTCTTTGTGAATTTATTTGTGTATAATATTTCTATGCATAGGAAGAGGGTTAGACTTAAATGTGTTTTGAATTTGCTTCTTGATGCTCTCTTTTACTTCAATTCATATTTCCTATGTGAGTATCTTCTCAAATTATCATGCCTAACTTAAAGGTGTTAAAGAAAAGTACTTATTGGGAGATAACCCAAAAGTTTTAGATGAGTCTTGGAAGTTATTACTTCAGTAATAACCACTCCTTATCCTTTTTATTTGCTTTTTTGTGCCAAGAATAACCTCTAATGAGAGAGAAGTAATGATTGGAAAAGTTGTTGTCCCGAAACAGATTTATGTGCTTCACCGTAAATATTCATGTAAATCTCTATACGTCGTTTTGAGGTGTGAATATTTGTGCTTCTGCCCTAGGTTGTTATCTAACTTTCGTTAGTTCAACACTTTTTGATTTGAGCAACAGAAGGTCCTCGTAAAAATTGGTTTTTACCTGCTGGTCTGTTTTGACAGATTTCTGCCATTATTTGCATTTGCTTCTTGTTGGTTCCTTTTTGAGTTCTTTTAGGGAATTGAGCTTTTTGAGGGAAGTGCTACAGTATCTTGTGTTTTAATGGAAATTTTATTGGTGTTGAAACTGAACCTAAAGACTTATTATCTCGAGTGCACTAATGTTGCTAATAAAGATTGTGTGAAGTTTTGTATGAAGGAAAAATTTCTGGTGTATGGAGAGAATGATGTAATGAGATGAAGAATGGACTAAAGCTCAAGCTTGGGGATGCCACCCTGTGCCACCCCAAGAAATATTCAAGAGGTACAAGCGTCAAAGCTTGGGGATTCCCAAGGCATCCCCTTCTTCATCAATAAAAATCCCAGGTTTCTTCCAAACACTTCATTTTTATTGTTTCATGCACAGTTGTGTTGTTCTTGGAGCGTCCTCATTTTTGTTTTTGGTTTTTGTTTGCTTGGTTTTCTTAATTTGCTGAATAAATTGGTTGGACCCCCTCTTCCATACATTGGTTTTCAAATAGTTTGGTTTGGATAGGAAAAGAGTAGGAAAGTTCATGCTTAAGTGGTAAAAGGAGCTTGTTTTTGACTGTGGCCTATGCTTTGTCATGCCATGCTTGATATTGTTTTGGCTTTATGCTTAGTGATCTTTGTTGTAGCATGACATGTTATAAACAATTGAGATTGCTTAATGTGCCTTGGAAGAATCATATGTCGTTTTAGCATATTAAAGCATAGTATTGTGGTATTCTCCTTTGATGCTTTATTTGGGTTGACTTGGCGCATGCTCACACCATGTTATGACTATCCCAAGTCACCATAGACTTTATGATCCTTTAGTTTTCGACTTGTAGTATCACTTTATGCTTTGATTAATGATGTTTTTTCGCTCTGCATGATTATGGCCATTATTGCTCCCTTAGTTGGTCGCTCCCAGTCTTTTGCTAGCCTCCATAACCAAGTATGAGTTCCACACTTGCATCCAACTCCTAAAACCAAGTTATTCCAAAGAGTCCACCATACCTACCTATTAGCATTTGCTATTCCAAGTATATTCATGTTTTTATATACCTTTCGAATTAAACTTGTTATGAGAAACCTAGTGATTAAAGATTAAAGCTCTCACGAACTTGATGGTACACTTTACTTTTTTTGCCCTTAATAAATTTGAACCATTGTGTCGTGTATGTTGTATATGCTTGCACTTATATGTTGGGGATTAGCAGAACCATGTTGTCATGGGGAACGCTTTCAACATTGCACTTGTACTTTGTACCTAGTTGATATCATGCTCTTTTATCTATGGATGTCGTCGGTGTGAAATGAAAGGGGAGCTTGTAAGTCCATGGAGTTATGTATGTGTGTTAGAGAAACGCCTGGGCCGCCGGTCTAATCCATGCAGTCATGGTGGAAACCTGTAGCGTAACCATAATGAGCTGTCTATGAAGCATTCTTCTTAAATAAAGAGTCAGATATTGAGAAAAAATAAAAAATAAAAAAAAGAGATATGAGAAAAGAGGAAAGAGAGAAAAAAAGCAACATTTTCCCATGGTAAATAAGAAGATTGCTGAGATGCTCGTTGTCTGCTTGCCTTGTCATTTTGATATGGGGATTCTTTCGTATCATCGGGCAAGGGGTACGCCGTTGGCGGTTCTCTATGATACACATGTACTTACTATGACAAGAACTTACCGGTAACTAAACTTGAGTAGCATGAGGAGCGGCCCTCGTATTCAAGGGACATGAGATTTCCAACTTATACTTCGTCAAGCATATACTCCATAGTTTGTTCACTTTAACCTTAATCACTTCAAGATGCTTATGATAGGAGCAATGAGAGCTGAAAGCTAATAAGTACCATAATTTTTGGAAGCTCTTTATAAAACTTGAATCCCTACTTCCTTCTATGAAGGCCTTTCTTTTACTTTTATGTTCAGTCTCCACCTTCTATCTTTATGCACCTACTTTGAGAGCATAGTGGCCATTCTTAGTTCTATGTGGATTGTCCCAAGACTTGTTGATTGATGCATAACTTTGATATTGCTTGTTCTTAAACTATTTGTATCTAGTCACTCTTATGAACTTTGAAGGTGTCCTATGCATTTATGTTTGCTACTCTATGAGGGACAATCTGAATGCTACTATGCTATGTTTTCTTTATGTGAAACAAACAAACGTCTTGCAAAGCATTGTTATTCATGAATCTTTTGTTTGTGCCTTTTCATGTTGCAACATAGTTGCTATGTCTTATTGTTAGAACTTTATCTTTCATGCTATGTTGAAGTAATATGATCCTAGCTATCAATGTTTTACAAATACTTGGATCAAGTTTATGATGGTGCATGTCACCTCAAAAATTATTCTTTCTTTTTATCACTTACCTACTCGAGGACGAGCAGGAGTTAAACTTGGGGATGTTGATACGTTGTAAATGTATCCATAATTTTTGATGTTCCATGCTTGGTTTTATCTACTTTCTTATGTTTTGTCCACACTTTGGAGTACTTTCTATACACTTTTTTGGACTAACCTATTAACAAGAGCCACAGTGTCAACTGCCTGTTTTCTGTTGTTTTTGGTTCCAGGAAAGTCAGAAAATGAATATTCTCGGAATTGGACGGGATAAAAGCCAAAGTCAGTTTTTCACCGAGGGGGACACAGATCTAGAATACGAGACGGAGAGGGGCCAGGGGGACACCACACCACCTGGCTGTGCGGCCAAGCCTGGCCTGCGCCAGGGGGTGGTTTGGCCGCCTAGGGCACCCCCTCGGCCTCCCCTTTCGCCTATAAGATGCCTCCGATACAGAAACCCTAAGTACCCGATCAAAATTCCACGAAAGAGTCTGTAGCCGATACAGATCGGGAGGGATCTGAAGCTCTTCCCGGCACCCTGCCGGAGGGGAGAATTCACCCTGGATGCCTTCTTAATCACCATGCAAGCCCCCGGTGTGATGCGTGAGTAGTTAATCCTTGGACTACGGGTCCATGTAGTAGCTAGATGGCTGGTTCTTATCCTTTGTGCTATCATGTTTAGATCTTGTGAGCTCCGTTCATGATCAAGATCATCTATTTGTAATTATACATGTTGTGTTTGCGGGGATCCGATGGATATTGAGATGCTATTTCAGATTAATTATTGGTTTTATCATGTGTTTGTTATTTGTGATCTTGCATGCTTTCCGTTGTTAGTAGCTATCTTGGCCAAGTAGATGCTAGCAACTCCAAGAATTAGTATTTATGCTCGATAGTGGGTTCATGCCTCTAGTAATCTGGGGAAGTGACAGAAATCTCTAAGGTACTAGATGTGATGTTGCTACTAGGGAGAAAACAACAATCCTTTGTTCATAGTACAATCGTATTGTTTACTTTACACGCAATGCGTAATGCAATTATCGGTTGCTTGCAACTTAATACTAGAGGGGGTTCGGATGATAACCTGAAGGTGGATTATTAGTCATAGATGTAGTTGGATTACGGTCTATGTATAATGTTGTAATGCCCAATCAAATCTCAAAGGAGTCAAGATGTTTAGTATATGCATATTGCTTTCTCGATGTTTGTCAATTTCCCCGCTGTAATTTGTTCACCCAGCATGTCATCTATCTTAAGGAGAGCCACCACTAGTGAACTATGGACCCCGGTCCTTTCTTTTACTATCAATCTACAAGCTGTTCGCTTTACATTTACTTTCTGCAAGCAATTACTTTCTTCCACACAATACGTTTAATCCTTTGTTTTTAGCAAAACCGGTGAGATTGACAACCTCACTGTAAGTTGGGGGCAAAGGTCTGTGGTTGGGTTGTGCAGGTTTCCACGTTGCTGCTGGCGCCGGTAGTGCGCCCTGCCAAAGTCCAGCTAGCAACACCTTGGAGGTGTTTCCTTGCTCCTACTGGATTGATAACCTTGGTTTCACAACTGAGTGAAAACTTGCTGTTGTGCTCATCATACCTTCCTCTTGGGGTTCCCCAACGAGTTCGAGATATTTTGGGCCATCACTAGACAACCTCCGAGTCCTTGCTCCAGCAAAGCAGCGGAAGCAGCAAATCCTTTCAAAAAAAGCCACCGGGAACATGTACTTCGCTAATTCGAAGCCATGGGGAATTGCTAGAGGGGGAAGAGAACCTTCACGAGGAGGTTGTGCAAGAGGAGAGGAGCCATGGGGTTCCTTTTATAGGGTAGGGTGCGCAGCCCCATGTCCATGGCTGGCTGGCCATGGTGGGTGCTCCCACCTCTCCCTCATTCATGTGGGTGGAGCTTTCACTAAGCCCACTCACATCAATTTCAACTCCACTCACTTTGCATTTAAGATCCACTTGTTTAAATGCATTTTCTCTTTAAATCAAACATTCACATAAAACCCCTTGCAACATTTCGATATCACATGCAAAACCAATTTTAGCAATTTGACCCGGTGTCCATAGAAATAATTTTAACGCTTTTATAACCTTTCTCTGGTATCTTATTTGCTCCAAATGGTGTCGGTATCCCTTAAGTCTGTCACCCTACAATTAACGAATAATGCAGACATGATTGAGACCCCTCTCCGATCAATAATCACCAGCGGGGCCTAGAGATCCGTACTAACTCCCACACATCCAATGATGACTTTAGTGATCGTATGAACCTTTAACGTCATAACTAAATCCCTTTGTCTCGTGATATATTACATGCCCGAGATTCGATCATCGGTATCCCCATGCCTAGTTTCATCTTGTTACCAACAAGTACTCTGACATGGGCATAACCCTTCGGGTGCCTATTTTTGGTATATATGGTGCGACCCAACGGAAGCCTCACTAGAAGATTTGCCAAGATCCATGAAGCCCACGACAGTTTGGCTAATACGAAGTATAGAAGGACACAGACTCTTGCCGACATAAGACAAGGAAAGTACAAGACTAGATTAGATACAAACTCTAGCTTGTAACCTACTCATATTGGTACCCGAGACCTAGGCTCCCCATATAAAAAGGCTAGGAGGGGTCAACGAGGAGAAAAGAACACAATACAATAGACGTTACACCCAATTTTAGATATAGACAATAGACACCGAAAAACTCCCAGGCAACTGGTAATAGTGCGATTTCCAAATATTCAGGCGACCTTGACTTTATTGTTTTCCTGACATCCAACAAAATCCCTAACATTCTCTTTTCTGTGAAACCCTAAGTCCTTCACCATGGACATTGCCGAGGTTACCCCTCGTCAATTGGCGCCGTCTGTGGAAACTTGAACGCTGGGAACATGGATTCGGCGGACCGCTCTCCACCAAGCATCAACCCGACAAAAGCAGATCCACGCCCACCCACCCCTATACTAGTACCCGCAGATTTCAACGGCAGATCCGATCTAATCATCGAAAGCTTCCACTTCCAAGTAAAGCACCCACAAGAATCACACCCCTCGGTACTGTTGATATGTTGCAAACGTATCTATAATTTTTGATGTTCCATGCTTGTTTAGTATCTACTTTGCTTTGCATTGTCCACACTTTGAGGTACTTTTATGCATTTTCTGGAACCAACCTATTAACAAGATGCCACAGTGCCAGTTGCCTGTTTTCTGCTGTTTTTGGTTCTAGAAAGTTAGAAAATGAATATTCTCAGAATTGGACGGTATAAAAGCCAATATGCCTATTTTTCCCGGAGTAACACGGAAACATGAAGCAGAGACAGAGTAGGGCACCAGGGTGGGAACACCATATGGTGGCGCGGGCTAGCCCTGGCCGGGCCACCAGGTGGTGTGGGCCCCCTGGCCCCCACCGACCTTGCCTCTTCGCCTATAAGATGCCTCCCGATGCAAAAACCCTAAATCGTCAAGCCTCCAGCCACGAAAAGTTCCGCAGCACCGCCGCCACCGAAGAGGAGATTCAGGGGACAGAAAGTCTTTGTTCCGGCACCCTGCCAGGATGAGGAAGTGCCCCCGGAGCCATCTCCATTGATCTCCACCACAATCTCCATCGCTGTTGCTGAATCCCATGATGATGAGGGAGTAGTTCTTCCTCGAGGCTAAGGGTTCTACCGGTATCTATGTGTCATCTCTCTCTCTCTATGCATGATCATATTGTGATCATGAGCTTTGTAATCAAGTAGATCTACCTTGCTACTCAAGTGCTTTAATAGATCTCTCATCTCCCCATGTGTGTGAAAGTGACAGCGTGCACACCATGGTGGCACTTAGGCTAGAGATTACAAATACTTGTTATGAGTTATATTTGGAGTTGGATGTTTCTATGAAATTGTGGTGTTTGTTGGAGCCATCTAGTGCTCAAGGTGACAGTGTGGGGTTATCTAGATGGGAAAGGCTTACTTTGAGGTGTGCTGTTATAGCCCTACCATCGAGAGTAGTATCATAAAGAGAAGATATTTATATGAGAGTGTTCACTAGTGAAAGTATGATCCCTAGGCCTTGTTTCTAAGCATTGAAACTTCGTTTGCAACTAGATCTGTTACATGTTTGCTTGCTGCCATCTTTATTTCAGTTTGTCTTTAGTCTCTTCCACGCCATCAAAGTATTTTCTGGCACCGTTGTCTTATATCCATACCACTTGTATTTCACTATCTCTTCGCCAAACTAGTGCACCTATACACCTGACAAGTGTATTGGGTGTGTTGGGGACATAAGAGACTTCTTGTATCTTGATTGCAGGGTTGCTTAAGAGGGAATACCTTTGACCACTTCCTCCCTAAGTTCGATAAAACTTGGGTGATCCACTTAAGGGAAAACTTGCTGCTGTTCTACAAACCTCTGTACTTGGAGGCCCAACAACTGTCTACAACAATAGAAGTGCGTAGACATCAACTGGTAACATAAGAACCGTCAGTGGAAAAATATACGCCTATGGCGATACCTGCATCATCCGACGGATCCTCCATGGACGTCACAACACAGATCGAAGCAGGAGAAGAAAGCGAGCAAATCGAGACAAATCTAGGGGACCTTGATGGTCTTTATGGCAATATCTCCCTCGGATCAGGTCCGCAGCCAAATCCACCACGCGAAGCAAGCCTGGCAAATTCAGAATCCAAAGAAAGTAGCAAAAATGTCGACTTCAGAAAAAGGATGACAAAGATCTACCCAGAACTACAATCTCAGAATTTTACCAGTACATTCTTCGGGGCAGAAGACAACGTTATCAGCCCACGCATAACACGCCACCAAGTGTGCATGGTCAACGGGAATACCTCAACACCACGCGACCCACTACCGTGTCAACATCGTTCGCGGCTGCACCTACTTCGTCTACGGCAACTACTAATAAAGCTAAGTTTCCCTCTATTTAGAGTTGATTTCTTTTCGCACTCGAAACATTCGGGGGATGCACCCTCTTCGAGTAACCTAAGTGTAATCGACTCCACGCATTCGAGCACCTCATACGCGATTTCCCGAATAGCTGACTCTGCCTGAGCGTCAAATCCTTGAAGTCCGACCGGATTGCAGCCCAACTAACAGGTCGGCAAGATACTAAGACTAAGGGCGCCAGGATAACGAAAAGGTCTTGTGTTACAGTGCAAAAGTGTCGGGTCTGATGGCACCAGAAAAAGTTATGACAAATTGAAAGGCAATATTCTTTACATGATGCAAGTACTTCATAATTCTCTATGTTTTTTGCAAAGATATCGACTACATCGAGCTATTTTATCGGGTCCTCCAACAAAGTCAAATAACGTTACACGTGTCAACTTACGCCAAGACCCGAGTCGAGAAATTCTTCGGATGAAGATCATCTTCATGCACCTGATATCAATAAAGCTAAGTTCTCTTAATCGAGTCCACTTTTCATTATTCAATTACACCCGATACTCGGGGCTCAGTCGAAAAAATTATTACATAATCATACTCCAATACTCAGGGGCTTCGCTACTCAGCGTAAACTTAAAAATTCTTTGGCTCCGCCATGAAATACGTTAAAAACACGCTTTGAACCGAGTAGCTGATCCAACCCAATGGGCATCAGGCTAACGAAAAGGTCTTGCGAGGGGCGCAAACGCCATAGCCATCGGCAAAATATATAAATATTCCAAATTACAACAAGCTATACTTTCGGCTGATACATACACAAACTTTACATAATCTACATGTCTTTTTTAGGGTCCCTATTTTATCTACACGGAGAAATTCTCGGATGAAGAAGATCTCTAAGCCTATGCTCTGGTGCAAGCACCTGAACATAGCCTCGGGGTCTACTCCCATCGGGAGCACTGGCCGCGCACCCGATGGAAAAAACAAAAATCCTCCAAACAGGAGTTGATAGAAGAATATCTACAATGAAGAAGCATAACTTTGAGTCTACTCGAGTGTAGCCTCAAAGGTTACTCGCATTAGGAGCACCCGATGAAAATGCTGACATCACTTCAGGAACAAGACAATGACATCCATTGCATCAGCCAAACAAGATATTGCCAAGTTCATGCATCCGAAGAAATCTTCGAGTTCACCTTTCGAGCATATTAAAAAGGACTTTGAGCCTATGCTCGGACGCAAGCATCCGAACATAGCCTCGGGGGCTACTGACATGGGCATAACCCTTTGGGTGCCTATTTTTGGTATATATGGTGTGGCCCAATAGAAGCCTCACCAGAAGATTTGCCAAGATCCATGAAGCCCACGACAATTTGGCTGATACGAAGTATACAAGGACACAGACTCCTACCGACATAAGACAAGGAAAGTACAAGACTATATTAGATACAAACTCTAGCTTGTAACCTACTCGTATTGGTACATGAGACCTAGCCTCCCCATATATAAAGGCTAGGAGGGGTCAACAAGGAGAAAAGAACACAATACAATAGACATTACACCCAATTTTAGATCTAGACAATAGACACTGAAAAACTCCCAGGCAACTAGTAATAGTGCGATTTCCAAATATTCAGGCAACTTTGACTCCATTATTTTCCTGACATCCGACGAAATCCCCAACGTTCTCTTTTCTGTGAAACCCTAAGTCCTTCACCATGGACATTGCGGAGGTTACCCCTCGTCATACTCTTTTCTCGTTCCCGTGATATAACATTCTAGTGATCTTATCACTTGCTTGCAAACTATGTCAATGTGATATCACCGAGAGGGCCCATAGTATGTCTCTCCGTCATTGAGATGGACAAATCCCACTCCTGATCCATTAGCCTCTACATAACACTTTCGGGTATCTGAACCCACTTTTATTGTCACCCTATTATAGTGTGATTTTTGATGTTATCAAGTTACTCTTCCGGTGTTAGTGATTGACATGATCTCATGGTCTAAGGACTAAAGTTACTTCGCATGATGTTATAGCAATGTAAACATAATGACTTTGATCATATTACTATACTTTGGATGAATGTTCATCACATTATTCCACCAATGTTGTGACCTCGTTATTAACAGCATCCATTGTCCATGATTAGGAAACCTTAATCAGGAAACCTTGATCATCTTGTTAATCAACGAGCTATTTGTATGAGAAGCATAACTAGGAACTCTTATTTTTTTATTAATCACACATGTATTAATGTTTCCAATTAACGCAATTATAGCATGAGAAATAAACATTTACAATAAACATGGAATAAGATAATAACCACTTTATTATTGACTCTCGGGCATATTCCCTTCATTTCTTGCATTTGATTTGCATTTTAACATAATAGTCCCTAGTTCTCACCTTCAAAAATCTCGGATTTTTTGAGTTAATGCCAATCAAAATATAGCCAGAATGACCATTTGGTGGTAAATAAAACCAGGTAAACACAAAACCAGCCAAAAGTTGTTTTATGAAGGGAATCGCAAAATTGGATCTTCTTGTCTCCAAGAAGGCAATGAAGTCTATGTGATGTTCCCTAATTGACTAAAGATATGTTTAGCTGGATCACGACCCCCCTCGCTATCCACTTCATTCATTTTAAATTTTGGATTATGAATATGATATTTTAGTTCCTTTCCTAGTACTCATGCAAACCTTTGATAAATCATATGTCTTCTTCTGACATGGTTTCTTTATATGTGTATCACAAAGTAGATAATCCAAATGATCTTCCAACTCAACACTCTCCTCCTCATCCGCAATCAAATCCTCGCATAAATTTGAAACTTTTGAGACCACCAAGGTAGAAGGACCATTGTCCTCTTCTATGGAAGAATCAATATTTCTTTGCAATAACATCAATGTTCTTTCTTCTTCGAACTCCTTTAAGCCCTTAACATTTATATTATCAAGGCAGTTAATAAATACAATTATTTTCTCGTAATCACTCCCACACTTCATCCTCCAATATTCATTCTTCACCCCCACCTCATTCACCAATCCTTATTCTCCTCTTTTATTATATTGAGGGAGGCTCCTAAAAGAAGAGAAGAATAAAGAGAACTAATTTGTCTCATGTTTCCTAGATGTACACTTATTCACAGACGGAGGGATTATATCATATTTTCACAGACTAGTTGTAGAAATCTCGCTAAATACTTCCTACAACCTAAGAAAAATATAAAAAGTAAAGGTAGCATGTACATGAGTATCACACTATCACTACAAACACGGTGTCATAGTTCCACTATTGTGGGTAAGCCAAAGATCGGGCGCACTCTAAATGCAAGGACACATGAATCCTCGACCCGGGCTTTCACTATGGCAATCAACGATGACATAGACTAAAGAGCTACATCAGATATATTCCTTGACCTATATATATACACACCATAGAAGCTAAACACCATATATCTGTGCTTAGAGCATCTCCAGCGACATAGGAGAAACACTATTGGGAGTTGTGGAACCATGTGCTAGCATATTGGGGGTGTCTTCCGAGCGATGATCCCCAATAGGATCTCCCGATAGTGTTTTAGTTATTTTATGCAAATACCATCGTATTTCTACCTAAATGCAGCCATTGTACCCAAACATAGATAATTCATACTAGATTCAAATAATATTAAATCTATCTCTTGACAAATGTTTGTTTTCCTTTGAGACACAAATGCTCAATAGGATCATCAATGTCAACTTAAAATATCTCACTCATTAATGGATTTGTTTGATCTCTTGATCTTTTCCTTGTTCACATTACTAGTTTTCGGAAGATCAAACAACATGCATATCAATCCCTTCTTCTCCTCTTTCAGTACTTTCCTTTTCTCATCGCATTTCTTTCTATCCTCCTTCAATTTGTTCCTCTCTTACTCCATCTCCCCAACTCAGTCCTATCTTGATCCTCACAGATTCCCTTCAACTTTTTCATGTTTTGCTCTTGCACCTTTTTCTTAGTGCCATTCATCCACTTCTTCACATCAGCTCATAATCCGGTGTACATTTTACCCACTGTATCCTTCTTTTCAAATAAATTCTTGACCAACTCAACATTCTTATTTATTTTCTTGAGTTCTAGCACCATTGTTGTTCTCATACATGCCCCCATATACTAGATAGTGCATTATGCGGTGTTACAAGCTACATAATATCAACCCAAGATACAAAGCCACACTTTTATGGCACCCTACAAGTTTAAATTGTGAACAAATTGATTTTAACAACTATTTCATATCACACTACTATTGATGATGGGGGAATACCAAAAAGGTAGGCCCATAGAGTGGAGATGGCCCACAAGACCAAGGAGGCCCACAAAGTCGAAGAGACCCATGGAAGACTCATGACTGCCCTCCCGATCCTGGTGGGCTTATACACGAGAAGAGATGGGTCGGCTTACACCTAAGGCGTTCTAGCTGGAGTCCTAGAGCAAGACCATAGAGGAGACTTACCATGCAAGAGAAGTAGTCAAAAGCTAGCTCCAATAAGAACATCGACTCCCAAACTTACGCAGATTATACGAGCAATAGCAATCCATCACTCGCCCCCTTAGCACAACAACTTAGTCGACGACCCCTTGTAATTGACTTCCAATCAAAATAATCAAGTATGAGTAGGTCTTTACCTCCAAGAGAGAGGACCGAACCTAGGTACATCGTGTGTGTTGATCCCATCCATAGAATCATCATCGTCACTCCACCTTTCGTAAGTCTTCCACTATGGCTAGTGTCGTGAGTTTTCCACGACATTTAACGCTCATGCTGGGCCCTGTGACAACTGGACTTGAAAACTAGACAGGATCTCGTGTCGGGATCGGCTCGACTATCGTTGTCGACCCGTTCCTCCAATTCGGGAGCTTGCTTTTGTCGACGGCTCTACATGGACACCCGCGACAGGAAGCGACAATTAGTAGCGCCATCATGTCGGTCGACTCCATCGACATCTTCATCGGCTACGTCGACAGTGGCGGAGACGGGGCAGCGGGGCCCTGTCCCACCCCCTCGGTAAGATGGTGGATTTTCTCATATACCCCAAGATTTCTTTGCCAAAAACCGCTGAAAACTTGTAAGTTATGTGTTCCGGCCCTCCCTAACACATTCTATTTGCCATCGCCCCCTCAAAGTATTTTCCTGGCTCTGTCCCTGCGCGTCGCCTCCTACCACGCCAGCACCAGCTCAAACACTGGCATTGCCGCCATCGACGATGACAACAACATCAACAACGCGTTCACTGGCCACCGCTTAACAGGAAGGGTGACATAAGAATCACACGCTTGTTTTCATCATTCGAAAGCAATGATTTTGTGCCGCTTGTGGACGTGGCAAAGCTCGATTGAATCGATCAATTCAGGAGCATAGTCCATTTTAGGGTACTAGAAATCGGTCAAAAAAACACCAAATTAAGGCTTATTCTATGCACAATAAAAAATACCCGAAAACTGGAACCCTCCTTAACCCTAACCCTACACTGAAATGGGAACGAAGAACTAGCATCGCCTAGCTAGGACTCGCTAAACGGAGGTGTTGAACGAGCTGCATTTTTCATGATTTTTCCTAACTTGGTGAGGTTTTGAGGAATCGCAAGTTCGTGAGTACCGTGTATATGTAGTGTGTGCGCGCTGCCACCACCGCAGAAGATCTACGAGAACGCTGGTGGCAGTGGAGACACGGCACACATTCGCGCCACAACCGGACAAATCCAGCTGCACTTCCCTCCAACACACAATTGAAGCAGAGGAGGAAAAGATGCCCTTTTGACTTTGGCTCTCCACCCACGTAACATAACGTTGATTATTATCCCTCCCAACCGGTTCTTTCCCTGAGTTTTCCACAACAAATCGAACCAAGTCTTGGCCGCACTACTCCAGAAGGAATAATAACAAGCAAAGAAATAGAGGATAGGACGAGGAACAAGATGCCAGGGGCAGTCGTGACCCCACGTCACATGGAGAGGGATTAGGACTCAGGAGTGTAGATTAAGATGGGGGGGATTGAGTGAGTCAAACCGCACTCCACCTGCTTGTCATAAATAAAAAAAGAAACACACTCAAAGTGGGGCTAACAGGACCCTTGTCGGTATTCCACCTATTGTTTTCGCGTGCGATACGTACAAAGTCTCCCTTCAAGTGGTGGTTCGAAGAATTCGATGCCACACGACAGCGTCGCAGGTTTATTTAGTCGCGTTAAAATAATATAACAGGAGCCTATAGCTGACGGTAGCTCACACACCCTCTAGATGGAAGACGGAAGCCGCAGTGGTCCATGGCAGTGGTGGTTCGTGAGCGGACGGGACACGAGCCGAAAGAAATTATTCAACACTGCCCGACCACAGCTTTAAAGCTGGACGCCCGGTTTTCAACGACACCGTTGGCGAGCCAACCGAGACGCTATTGACCACCGGACGCTGCTGCGCGGTGTGGAGTGTGGACGTACTCCAGTGTGGAGTAGACGCCAGCTGCACCGCACGACAAACGAGCCCAAACAAACTGGAAAAATCCAGAGCGCCGCGCACCGCACAGCCTCGCTGGTAACACGAGTCAACGACGCCAGCGGCGCCGGTGGGGACCCCCTGCCGCGTTCCTTGACTGCTTCCCCCACCCGTCCCCGTCGAGCGGGCCCAGGGCCGGGACCAAAAGCATATGCCCGTTCAACTACCGGGCCCCGCCCCGGAACCCGAGCCACGGGAACAAACCCAGCTCTGAAAATCGACACAGAAATGCAGTCAAAATTAAGAGCAGTTGCGCGTCTTTTTCTTTCGCTTCGCTGTCGCTCGCTTCTTTCTTCTCCAACCAAAGCTGCTCAAAGCTTCCCTAAGTTGATTCTTTTACATGCTGCTAATACACTGGTGCGACCAAACAAAAAAGAAGAAACTCTACTAGCTACTACTATACGGCGACAAAGGGAACAGCATGACAGGCTAAGTTTAATTAATTAACAGGTCGGTGTAGTAGCAGTGGGTAGAAACTTCAGAGCTTGTGCAGCTCCGGGAGCGGGGTGAGCGCTGCTGCTGCTTCCTGGTCGCCGGGGGTGTGGCGGTGGTCGCCCTCGTAGGTCACGATGAGCATCGAGGGGTCGCTGGGGTCGCGCTCCACGTGCTTCCGCGCTGGGCACCCGCGCACCGTGCTGCATTTGTAGTAGCCTCTGCAACAACAGGGACAGACGAACTCTGGTTAATCCACTGCACAAAAACTCAAAGATTGCTTTTGTGATTGTTGAGCTTAGTGATGGCGCCTCACCGTGGGTATGGGGAGCCCTTGATGGGCTTCTGCCCGTACTTGCGCCACGAGAAGTCGTCCGCGGGGATCTCCGCCGCCTTCGAGCTGATCGCCGGCACGCGGGTCATCCGCTTCACCCGGGACTTCCTAAGGATTACCATCCATTCATAATTCAGCTACTCACTAAAATATATATACTGCCACCACCGGCACGCCCAGTAGGAAAAACACAAAGACTGGAGTAGTATTAAATTAGCTAGTCCAACCTGCGCTTGGAGCAGTGGCAGCGGCCACCGGAGGCGCCGGCGACGTTCTCGGAGTGCGCGTGCTCGTGGCACTTCCGCTTCGGGCCGGCGGCGGCGGCCGCCAGCGGTGGCTTCCCGCAGCTGGCCGAAGGTGGCGGCGGGAGCATCAGCGAGGACCCGCCACCGCGTCCGTTCGACACGCTCCCGTCGCCTGTCACCGACGACAGGAACGACGAGCTCGCGGCTGACACGCTGTACGCGGCGTCCTTATTCCCGAACACGGATGCGGACTTGGAGAAGTCCAGCGTCATGGGCCTCGACGAAGACGCCGTCCTCACCGGCGCCGGCTCGGACACGGAGGGCCCCTGAGACTGCGCCACCACAGGTCCGCGCCTGAACCTGGCGTGGCCGGTGCGGTGGTTGAGGATAGAAATCACCTTCTTGAACTTGGACACGGTCATATCGGTGATCTCCCGGCAGTCCACCTGCTGCTGCTGCTGCTGCTGTCCCTGCGCGGCCGGCTCCGAGGCCCCAGCCAGCGAGCTCTCGCTCGTGCCTGTGCCTGTGCCTGTCCGGGAGAGCTGCAGGATGAGGTGCTCCATGCCGCGCAGCCCCGCCGCGGCCGCCTCCTGGATGGCCACCTGCTCGTCCGCCCTCCCGTACCTTCCCATCAGATCCATGGTCATCATCGCGACCGCCTCTGCGTCCCAAGTACCGGTGCTCTGCTCGCCGGACAAATGGAAACGGGGGGAGAAGAAGTGGGAGAGGTGCGACGGAGGTCGGGTTATAAAAAGGGATCAGGCGGTAACCGGGAGTAGCGGGTCGAGGTCACACGGTGGACCATTTCAGGTCAAACCGGAGGCCCGCAGGACGGCTGGGATCCTCTGCTTGCCAAATCGGAGAGACAGGGCTACCGATATCAGCCGGTGGCAATGATCCTGCCGTTGGATAGTATGGATGGCTGGGATGGAGAGAGGAAGTTGACTATGGAACAGCAGCCACGAGGTGGAATAGCCACCGGGACCTCGACGCGTGGTGGGGGCACGGGACCAGCTTGTTCCAACTGCAAGATCAGCGACCCGCCTGGCTCTACGCGTACAAGACTCTCCAGTCGCGTAGCACACAGACATCCGGGTCCCAGCCAGAAAGCCACGGAAATTGAGCCACTTGTCAGTGATACTCTTACTTACATCGTGGTACAGTGCTCGTAGAAGAACACGACAGGTGGGTAAGAGTAGACTTTTGCGAGAGGCGATTTTCTCGTGACTCTTTCCGCACCATCAACGAAAAAGGGAAAAACAGTTATGTGAACGGTGACAATGGTGCCAGATGCCGTGCTTGGTCTCGTGACCCATTTGTCAGAGGCCCTTCTTCGGCGTTTCTTCACGTTTGATTTTTGGCATGTCGTGTGGGACGGGGGGTGTGGGCAAAAGTCAATGGAAGGATTTAATGGCTGAACGCCAAATGTCGTTGATTTGTGGACTGAACGATGGAAATCATGAGTTCTGACTTTATTAAGCGCGTCCTTAATATACGTCTGGTCTCAGAAGGAAATGCGTGAACCATTTACTTACACTCAGCTGTCAGTTTTGATTAGGTTGAACGAGACTTGTCAGTCACGGATTCAGATCGCTGCAAGAGTCGTCGATCGTATTTTTTTCTTTTGACCTTTTATATAGAGAATGTACTCACCCCCCGTTGAGAAATATGGTACGTTTTAGTTTTATGAATTGAATATATTAGATGTCTTTAAGCGTATAGTTTTATAAAAATTCGGAATGAATCTATAGATTAAAAAGCTTCTAGATAAATTTATTTGATAAAATTAAAATGTATTATATTTCTGAACGGAGAAAGTAGTACTCTGGTACCCGATATCGGAACCACATGATATGACATATATATTCTAATTATAGGAGAAAACTTTTACAAAATGTATGTATGTGGTTTACAAAAGACAAGACATCTGGCTATCAATACCTTATGATCTTTCTACACAAAAAGTCTTTGTTATCTTCATGACATCTCTTGGTCTTGATGCGCCTAGCTGTAGCTGGATCCTTGTATTGATATTTGGTAATGATGAGCATATATCTTGAAAATCTTTATCATTCCTTTGTACTCTTTCCGTTTTAAAATATAAAATGTTTTTAGTTTTATAAAAGAAGTGTATCTAGACATCTTTTATTGTGTAGGTTTATCTAAGTTTAGAGTGAACTTACTCACTAAAAGACGACTAAGGCGTTGGTAAAGCTAAGGCGTTGCAGCAGTAGTGATGAAGGGCTACAACTATTTCTAATAATACTGAAGCGTGTTGCACTAGGAAATTTCAATATCATGAACGACGGCTCATTGAAAAGGTAGGAGGTAGGATGACTTATGGGTTCGTTGATGACGCAAGTTCAGTAAAACCGAGGGGATAAACTTAGAAACGTACTACCTCCATTCCAGAATGAGCTTGCTAAAAAATGCTTACGTTGTGGAACAAAGGTAGTATTTGAAAAGAAGAAAAAAAAAACACAATGCATATGACCAGGTAAGCACGCGAAATGACTTTCCTTTTTGCCATGATCGATAGACTCATTTGAAGAGTTAGACGCACCAGGTTGCAAATTTTCAAGTATAAGGTACCGGATTCTTCGTTTGCAAGTTGTTGGAGTAAACAGATTGCACGTACCAAGACTACATTCAAAACAATGTTATTGTTCATCATGTACAATTTGAAACAAGTAACAGAAGGGGTTCGCAGTAGAAAATAATAATTTTTCTAACTAGCGTATGCCAATTACCAAGATCTATCTATGAGTTAATATTATAACAGAGAGATTTCGGTGATATACCCTTATAGACCAAAAGCATTAACATTCACGATGAACATGGATGAAGTAGTCGAACAATGTCGCCGACCTCAAGGTCACGTTGATCCTCGCACGACAGACCAGGTGCTACAACTGGCAGCACCTCCGTGGTTTCGCACACGTTTGGTGCTCAACAATGATGTCTACGCACTTCTTTTCTTTTAAACAGTTGTTGGGTCTCCAAATGCAGAGGTTTGTAGAACAGCAGCAAGTTTTCCCTTAAGTGAATCACCCAAGGTTTATCGAACTCAGGAAGAAAGTGGTCAAAGGTATCCCCTCTCAAGCAACCCTGCAATCAAGATATAAGAAGTCTCTTGTGTCCCCAACACACCCAATACACTTGTCAGGTGTATAGGTGCACTAGTTCGGCGAAGAGATAGTGAAATACAAGTGGTATAGATAATTATAAGTGGTAACGGTGATAGAAAATAGCTTGATGGCATAGAAAAGACTAAATAAAAACTGAAGTAAAGATGAAAGCAAGCAAACATGTAATAGATCTAATAGCAAACGGTGTTTAAGTGCTTAGAAACAAGGCCTAGGGATCATACTTTCACTAGTGAACACTCTCATATAAATATATTCTTCTTTATGATACTATACTGAACTACTCTCCGGTTGGACACTCTAATCTATGGTAGGGCTATAACAGCACACCTCAAAGTTCATCTTTCCCATCTAGATAACCCCACACTGTCACCTTGAGTACTAGATGGGTCCAACAAACACTACAATTTTATAAAGACATCCAACTCCAAATATAACTCATAACAAGTATTTGTAATCTCTAGCCTAAGTGCCACCATGGTGTGCAGGTTGTCACTTTCACACACATGGAGAGAGCAGAGATCTATTAAAGCACTTGAGTAGCAAGGTAGATCTATAGATTACAAGCTCATGATCTCAATAAGATCATGCATAGAGAGAGATGAACACATAGCTACCGGTAGAACCCTTAGCCTCGAGAGAGAACTACTTCCTCCTTATCATGGGAATCAGCAATGGTGATGGAGATGGTGGTGGAGATCGATGGAGATGGCTCCAGGGGCACTTCCCGTCGACAGTGCGGAACAGAGACTTCTATCCCCGAATCTCCCTTCGGTGGCACAAGCTTGGAACTTTTCGGATTCTGATTGATGATCTAGGGTTTTTTGCCTCGGGGAGATATATAGGCGAAGAGGCAAGGTCGGGTGGGGCAGGGGCCACACCATGCCCTGGCACGGCCAAGGGGGACCCGTGCCTAGGGGTGGTGTGGCCACCCTATGGCCCCTCTCCGACTCTCTTTCTGGCTCCGTGAGTCTTCCGGGAAAATAACAACTTTGGCTTTTGTCCGGTCCAATTCCGAGAATATTCATTTTCTGACTTTCCTGGAACCAAAAACAGCAGAAAACAGGCAACTGGCACTATGGCATCTTGTTAATAGGTTAGTCCAAGAAATCATATGAAAAGTACTCCAAAGTTAGAACAAAACACAAGAAAGTAGATAAAATCAAGCATGGAACATCAAAAATTATAGATACATTTGCAATGTATCAATATCCCCAAGCTTAACTCCTGGTCGTCCTCGAGTAGGTAAGTGATAAAAAGAAAGAATAATTTTTGAGGTGACATGCACCATCATAAACTTGATCAAAGTATTTATAAAACATTCAAAGCTGGGATCATAGTACTTCAATCATAACATGAAACACAAGGTTCTAGAAATAAGGCAAATAAACTATGTTGCAATATGAAAAGGCATAAACAAAAGATTTATGAATAACAATGCTTTGCAAGACGTTTGTTTGTTTCACATAAAGAAAACATAGCATAGTGGCATTCAGCTTGTCTCTCATAGAGTAGCAAACATAAATGCATAGGACACCTTCAGAGTTCATAAGAGTGACTAGATACAAATAGTTTAAAACAAGCAATATCAAAGCATGCATCAATCAACTAGTCTTGGGACAATGCACATAGAACTAAGAATGGCCACTATGCTCTCAAAGTAGGTGCATAAAGGTAGAAGGTGGAGACTCAATATAATGGTGGAAGAAAGGCCTTCATAGAAGGAAGCAGAGATTCAAGTTTTATAAAGAGCTTCCAAAAATTATGGTACTTATAGCTTTCAGCTCTCATTGCCCCTATCATAAGCATCTTGAAGTGATTAAGGTTAAAATGAACAAACTATGGTGTACATGCTTGATGAAGTATAAGTTAGAAATCTCATGTCCCTTGAATACGAGGGCTGCTCTCATGCTACTCAAGTTTAGTCACCGGTAAGTTCTTGTCATTGTAAGTACATGTGTATCATAGAGAACCGCCAACGGGGTACCCCTTGCCCGATGATACGGAAGAATCTCCATATCAAAATGACAAGGCAAACAGACAACGAGCATCTCAGCAATCTTCTTATTTACCATGGGAATATGGTGCTTTTTTCTCTCTTTCCTCTTTTCATAATCTTTTTTTTCTTTTTCTCTTTTTTCTCCATATAGGACTCTTTTTTTATAAGAAGAATGCTTCATAGACAGCTCATTATGGTTACGCTGCAGGTTTCCACCATGTCAGCATGGATTAGACCAGCGACCCAGGCGTTTCTCTAACACATATACGTAACTCCATGGACTTACAAGCTCCCCTTTTATTTCACACCGACGACATCCATAGACAAAAGAGCATGATATCAACTAGGTACAAAGTACAAGTGCAATGTTGAAAGCGTTACCCATGACAGCATGGTTCTGCTAATGCCCAACAAATAAGTGTAAGCATATACAACATAGACGACACAATGGTTCAAGTTTATTAAGGGCAAGAAAAGTAAAGTGTGCCATCAAGTTCATGAGAGCTTTAATCGCTAGTTTTCTCATAACAAGTTTAATTCGGAAGGTAAATAAAAACATGAATGTACTTGGAATAGCATATGCTAGTAGGTAGATATGGTGGATTTTTTGGAATAACTTGGTTTAGGAAGTTGGATGCATGAGTGTAACTCATACTTGGTTGCGGAGGCTAGCAAAAGACTGGGAGCAACAAACTAAGAGAGCAATAAAGGCCATAATCATGCAGAGCGACAAAACATCATTGATCAAAGCATAAAGTGATACTACACGTTGAAAACTAAAGGATCATAAAGGCTTAGTGTGATTTGAGATAGTCATAACATGGTATGAGCATGCGCCAAGTCAACCCAAATAAAACATCAAAGGAGAATACCACTATACTATGCTTTAATATGCTAAAACAACGCATGATTCATCCAAGGCACATTAAGAAATCTCAATTGTTTATGACAAGTCATGCTACAACAAAGAATACTAAGCATAAAGCCAAAACATTATCAAGCATGGCATGACAAAGCATAGGCCATAGTCAAAAACAAGCTCTCTTTAACACTTAAGCATGAACTTTCCTACTCTTTTCCAAACCAAACCAAACTATTTGAAAACCAATGCATGAAAGAGGGGGTCCAACCAATTTATTCAGAAAACTAAGAAAACAAAGCAAACGAAAACCAAAACAAAAACGAAAAATAAGACGCTCCAAGAACAACACAATTGTGCATGAAACAATAAAAATGAAGCTTTTGGAAGAAACCTGGGGGTTTTATTGATGAAGAGGGGGATGCCTTGGGCATCCCCAAGCTTTGACGCTTGTACTTCATGGATATTTCTTGGGGTGACACGCATGGCATCCCCAAGCTTGAGCTTTATTCCATCCTTCATCTCATTACTCATTCCTTCCATACACCTGAAATTTTTCCTTCATACAAAACTTCACACAATCTTTATTAGCAACATTAGTGCACTCAAGATAATAGGTCTTTAGATTTAGTTCTAACACCAATAAAACTTCCATTAAAACACTAGCTACTGTAGAACTTCCCTCAAAAAGCTCAATTCCCCAAAAGAACTCAAAAAGGAACCAACAAGAAGCAAATACAGAAAATGGCAGAAATCTGTCAAAACAGACCAGGAGGTAAAGACGAATTTTTTCGATGACCTTATGTTGCTCAAATCAAAAAGTGTTTAACTAATGAAAGTTATATAACAACCTGGGGCAGAATCACAAAAATTCACGCCTCAAAAGGACGTACAGAGATTTTACACGAATTTTTACGGTGAAGCATAGAAATCTGTTTCGGGACAGCAACTTTTCCAATCATTACTTCTCTCTCATTAGAGGTTACTCTTGGCACAAAAAGCAAATAAAAACGATAAGGAGCGGTTATTACTCATCTAAAACTTCCAAGACTCATCTAAAACTTTTGGGCTATCTCCCAATAAGTACTTTTCTTTAACGCCTTTAAGTTAGGCATGATAGTTTGAGAAGATGCTCACATAAGACATATGAATTGAAGTAAAAGAGAGCATCAAGAAGCAAATTCAAAGCACATTTAAGTCCAACCCACTTTCTATGCATAGGAATCTTGTAAAGAAACAAGTCATGAAAGCATAAAGCAACAAGCGTAGGAAAGCAAAACAAGTGCAACTTCAAAATTTTCAACATAAAGAGGGGAAACTTAATATTGTTGAGACACATAAAACCATGTTTCCCTCTCTCATAATAACTTTCAGTACCATCATGAATAAAATTAACAATATAACTATCACATAAAACATTCTTATCATGAGCCACATGCAAAAAAGAATTAATACTCCCCACACAAACATGGTCATTCTTATTAATTGTAGTGGGAGAAAATTCAACAAAATAGCTATCATTATTATTCTCATCACCATAATCATCAAATATAGGAGGCATATTGTAATCATAATTAATTTTCTCCTCAATAGTAGGTGGACTGAAAATATCATACTCATCATTGCAATCATCATATATTGGAGGTTTGGTATCATCATAAGCAATAGAATATCTATCTTCCAAAGCTGGGGAACTAAAAAGATCATTTTCATAAAAACTAGCTTCCCCAAGCTTAGACTTTTCCATAGCATTAGCAATAATGGTGTCCAAAGAATTCATACTAACAACGTTGTTATTAGCATGCACATAAAGTTCCATAGGTTTTTTAATTTTGTCTTCAAACACTTCATGTCCTAACTCAAGATAAATACTATAAAGCTCTCTAATTTTGTTGTTGTCTTCCATTAAGCCTAACTAGTGAAAACAAGAAACAAAAAGACAAAATTGCAGAATCTAAAGGAAATAACTTCGAGCACTCACACCGGAGGATGTGAGTACCTTTTACCTTACCTCCCCGACAACGGCGCCAGAAAATAGCTTGATGTCTACGCACTTCTATTCTTGTAGACAGTTGTTAGGCCTCCAAGTGTAGAGGTTTGTAGAACAGCAGCAAGTTTTCCCTTAAGTGAATCACCCAAGGTTTATCGAACTCAGGAAGGAAGTGGTCAAAGGTATCCCCTCTCAAGCAACCCTGCAATCAAGATACAAGAAGTCTCTTGTGTCCCCAACACACCCAATACACTTTTCAGGTGTATAGGTGCACTAGTTCGGCGAAGAGATAATGAAATACAAGTGGTATAGATAATTATAAGTGGTAACGGTGATAGAAAATAGCTTGATGGCATAGAAAAGACTAAATTAAAACTGAAGTAAAGATGGAAGCAAGCAAAGATGTAATAGATCTAATAGCAAACGGTGTTTAAGTGCTTAGAAACAAGGCCTAGGGATCATACTTTCACTAGTGAACACTCTCATATAAATATATTCTTCTTTATGATACTATGCTGAACTACTCTCCGGTTGGACACTCTAATCCATGGTAGGGCTATAACAACACACCTCAAAGTTCATCTTTCCCATCTAGATAACCCCACACTGTCACCTTGAGTACTAGATGGGTCCAACAAACACCACAATTTCATAAAGACATCCAACTCCAAATATAACTCATAACAAGTATTTGTAATCTCTAGCCTAAGTGCCACCATGGTGTGCATGCTGTCACTTTCACACACATGAGGAGAGCAGAGATCTATTAAAGCACTTGAGTAGCAAGGTAGATCTATAGATTACAAGCTCATGATCTCAATAAGATCATGCATAGAGACAGAGATGAACACATAGCTACCGGTAGAACCCTTAGCCTCGAGAGAGAACTACTCCCTCCTCATCATGGGAATCAGCAATAGTGATGGAGATGGTGGTGGAGATCGATGGAGATGGCTCCAGGGGCACTTCCCCGTCTCGACAGTGTGCCGGAACAGAGACTTTCTGTCCCCCGAATCTCCCCTTCGGTGGCGGCGGCACTGCGGAACTTTTCGTGGATTTCTGATTGATGATCTAGGGTTTTTGCCTCGGGGGAGATATATAGGCGAAAGAGGCAAGGTCGGTGGGCGGCCAGGGGGCCCACACCATGCCCTGGCGCGGCCAAGGGGGACCCATGCCTAGGGGTGGTGTGTCCACCCTGTGGCCCCTCTCCGACTCTCCTTCTGGCTCCGTGAGTCTTCCGGGAAAATAACAACTTTGGCTTTTGTCTGGTCCAATTCCGAGAATATTCATTTTCTGACTTTCCTGGAACCAAAAACAGCAGAAAATAGGCAACTGGCACTGTGGCATCTTGTTAATAGGTTAGTCCAAGAAATCATATGAAAAGTACTCCAAAGTTGGAACAAAACACAAGAAAATAGATAAAACCAAGCATGGAACATCAAAAATTATAGATACATTTGCAATGTATCAAGCAACGACTCCCGATTTCTCCGATCCAGTCAAGATTGCAGAAGTAGATCTTTTGGATCGGGGATTCAACAGCGTGACGGTGTGCTCCCACATGCACATTTCTTCTTGGAACCACGAGCACGAGAACCAACAGGAGAGAGAGAAATAGAGAGATAGAGGGAGAGAGAGAGACCGAGAGAGAGAAAAGCCACAAAGGAAAAGTGCCTCAGGGCATGGGATTGGTGTGCCATCCCTTCCCCATGTGTCTCCTCCTTGTATAGGGTAGGGGAGGGTACGACTTGTAGTAGGGGACGGTGATGGCGGCCAAGGCTGGCTACACCCCGCGCGCCCCCAAAACCCTAGGTCGGCCGACCCGTTTCCTCTTGGGGCGGCTAGCCCTCATGTGGGCCTTTCCTCCGGGAAAGGGCCCATTTAGGGTGGTTTACCTTAAAATTAAATTTAAATTAGGTTTTTTATATTAATTTCAATAATTCATATTAAATACATATTTATTTAATTTCTTATGATCTGAAACACCTTTCGGATCACTCTAAATATCCTTTGGACTCTCATGGATCCTTTTCAGCTTTCTCTTCTCTTCAATCTGGTGATCCCGATGAATCCAAAACTATCTCTAAGCATCATCGAACCCTTAATTATGTTACCCTATGGTTCAAGAACACAAAATAAATGATCGAGACGCTTCTCGGACCAATGATCATCAGCGGGATCTGGATGCCCATATTGACCCATGCGCATTCCATGATTAAATGTCGTTTGAACCATCAACGTCGAGTCCTATTCCCTTTGTTACTTAGATATCTGACTTGTCTGAGATCTGTTCATCGGTACCATCATACCTAGTTCAACCTCATTACCGACAAGTGCTACTTGACTCGTTCTTGTGATATTCCATCCTCATGACCTAGTCATATGCTGCAGGTTCTTGGATGTAATCTCAGCGAGTGGACCAAGTGTATCTTCTCGTAATGTGGGAGAACAAATCACGATCTCGATACATACGCTTCAACCTATGCCTTCGGAATACCGGAGATACACCTTTATGATCATCCTGTTACGGTGTGACGGTTGATGCAATCAAGGCAACATCAGGTGATAGTCATTAAATATGATCTCACGGTCTAAGGAGTAGGTTACTTCATTTCCTAATTATCACAACGTTGAACTTTGTGACTTTATCATGTTGCAATACTTATGTTGGGTAAGCGTGTCCATCATATCATTCACTAATGATATGATCTCATTATTAATTGACATAAATATCCACGATCATTAGTTGACCAATGGACTAGTTATATAGAGGCTACTAGGATTTGGTTTGTTTACATACTACATGTGTACCAATATTTTCGATTGATACAATTATATCATGGCATAAAACTTATTATGAACTAATTGAGATATGATAATAAACATGCTTTATTATTTGCCTCTAGGGCTTATCTCCAATAGAACAACACATCACTAACATGATTGATACAATTATATCACTAACACTTTGCAGGCATGATGTAACAACCTCGATCCACGAACTTTGCCCCTCTTATCTTTTGGAAAGGCACAAGCATACAAGTCACCTTGTTCAATATCTCTGTACTTAACGCCTGAATCAAGTAGAAGTTCTGTTTGCATATTGTCCTAGAGTATTATTTGAACTAGCATTAGAACTAGTAATAGACTTAAGCAACATATGTTTGAATATAGTAAATAATAACTTACAATATTTTTCATAGCCACTTCATCAACAGGTACGTTGCCTTTCTTCATGTGTGTGTTGCTCTATACAGTTCAACTCTTGTAATTGGACAATTGTGAGCTTTCTCCTGATTGAAGATGTAAACATTCAGAAAGAGGTTATACAACAAAAAAATTACACAACTTAGATGATACTTTCCTCTATGTACCTCGCCCTAGCAAAACTCCTTGATCTAGAAGTATGACGGACATTTTTTTGATTAGCACGGTTTAATTCATTCATTTTGGCTTTTTCCTTGGTGGAATCCAAACTCCAATACTCACATGGCGCTGCCCAATCCCTGTTAGACATTTTATCATCACAACCATTTGCAACATTCTCCTCAATAGTCAAGTGAGAATTGAAAAACAACTTCTTCAGCTTGCTTTTGAAATCACACCATTTCTTTCCAGCTGACTGATGTCTACGCACTTATATTCTTGTAGACAGTTGTTGGGCCTCCAAGTGCAGAGGTTTGTAGAACAGCAGCAAGTTTTCCCTTAAGTGGATCACCCAAGGTTTATCGAACTCAGGGAGGAAGTGGTCAAAGGCATCCCCTCTCAAGCAACCCTGGAATCAAGGTATAAGAAGTCTCTTGTGTCCCCAACACACTCAATACACTTGTCAGGTGTATAGATGCACTAGTTTAGCAAAGAGATAGTGAAATACAAGTGGTATGGATGATTATAAGTGGTAATGGTGATATAAAATAGCTTGATGGCGTGGAAAAGACTAAAGTAAAACTGAAATAAAGATGGAAGCAAGCAAACATGTAATAGATCTAATAGCAAAGGGTGTTTCAGTGCTTAGAAACAAGGCCTAGGGATCATAATTTCACTAGTGAACACTCTCATATAAATATCTTCTCTTTATGATACTATGCTGAACTACTCTCCGGTTGGAAACTCTAATCCATTGTAGGGCTATAACAGCACACCTAAAAGTTCATATTTCCCATCTAGATAACCCCACACTGTCACCTTGAGTACTAGATGGGTCCAACAAACACCACAATTTTATAGAAACATCCAACTCCAAATATAACTCATAACAAGTATTTGTAATCTCTAGCCTAAGTGCCACCATGGTGTGCATGCTGTCACTTTCACACACATGGGGAGAGCAGAGATCTATTAAAGCACTTGAGTAGCAAGGTAGATCTACTTGATTACAAAGCTCATGATCACAATATGATCACGCATAGAGAGAGAGATGAACACATAGCTACCGATAGAACCCTTAGCCTCAAGAGAGAACTACTCCCTCCTCATCATGGGAATCAACAATGGTGATGGAGATGTCGGTGGAGATCGATGGAGATGGCTCCAGGGGCACTTCCCCATCCGTGAGGTCTTGAACAAAGACTTCTGTCCCCTAATCTCCTTTTGGTGGAGCACTTCTGAAACTTTTTGTGGATTTCTGATTGATGATTTAGGGTTTTGGTATCGGGAGGCTCTTATAGGCGAAGGAGGCAAGGTAGGTGGCTGGCCAGGGGGCCCACACCATGCCCTGGCGCGGCCTAGGCTGGCCCGCGCCAAGGGGGGTGTGGCCACCCTGTGGCCCCTCTTCGACTCTCCTTTTGGCTCCGTGAGTCTTCCGGGAAAATAGTAACTTTGGCTTTTGTCCCATCCAATTCCGAGAATATTCATTTTCTGACTTCCTGGAACCAAAAACAGCAGAAAACAGGCAACTGGCACTTTGGCTCTTGTTAATAGGTTAGTCCAAGAAATCAATCATATGAAAAGTACTCCAAAGTGTGGAGAAAACATAAGAAAGTAGATAAAACTAAGCATGGAACATCAAAAATTATAGATACATTTGCAATGTATCAACATCCCCAAGCTTAACTCATGCTCGTCCTCGAGTAGGTAAGTGATAAAAAAGAAAGAATAATTTTTGAGGTGACATGCACCATCAAAGACTTGATCAAAGTATTTGTAAAACATTGATAGCTGGGATCATAGTACTTCAATCATAACATGAAAGACAAAAATCTAGCAATAAGACAAAGAAAATATGATGCAACATGAAAAGGCACAAACAAAAGATTCATGAATAACAATGCTTTGCAAGATGTTTGTTTGTTTCACATAAAGAAAACATAGCATAGTGGCATTCAGCTTGTCCCTCATAGAGTAGCAAATATAAATGCATAGGACACCTTCAAAGTTCATAAGAGTGACTAGATACAAATAGTTTAAAACAAGCAATATCAAGGTATGCATCAATCAACAAGTCTTGGGACAATGCACATAGAACTAAGAATGGCCACTATGCTCTCAAAGTAGGTGCATAAAGGTAGAAGGTGGAGACTCAACATAAAATTAAAAGAAAGGCCTTCATAGAAGGAAGCAGGGATTCAAGTTTCATAAAGAGCTTTCAAAAATTATGGTACTTATTAGCTTTCAGCTCTCATTGCCCCTATCATAAGCATCTTGAAGTGATTAAGGTTAAAGTGAACAAACTGTGGTGTACATGCTTGACGAAGTATAAGTCAGAAATCTCATGTCCCTTGTATACGAGGGACGCTCCTCATGCTACTCAAGTTTAGTCACCGGTAAGTTTTTGTCATCGTAAGTACATGTGCTCATAGAGAACCGCCAACGGGGTACCCCTTTCTCGATGATACGGAAGAATCCCCATATCAAAATGACAAGGCAAGCAGACAACGAGCATCTCAGCAATCTTCTTATTTACCCTGGGAATATGGTGCTTTTTTATCTCTTTCCTCTTTTCATAATCTCTTTTTTTTCTTTTTCTCTTTTTTCTCAATATATGACTCTTTTTTTTATAAGAAGAATGCTTCATAGATAGCTCATTATGGTTACGCTGCAGGTTTCCACCATGTCAGCATGGATTAGACCAGCGGCCCAGGCGTTTCTCTAACACATATACATAACTCCATGGACTTACAATCTCCCCTTTCATTTCACACCGACGACATCCATATACAAAAGAGCATGATATCAACTAGGTACAAAGTACCCGTGCAATGTTGAAAGCGTTACCCATGACATCATGGTTCTGCTAATTCCCAACAAATAAGTGCAAGCATATACAACATAGACGACAAAATGGTTCAAGTTTATTAAGGGCAAGAAAAGTAAAGTGTGCCATCAAGTTCGTGAGAGCTTTAATCACTAGTTTTCTCATAACAAGTTTAATTTGGAAGGTAAACAAAAGCATGAATATACTTGGAATAACATAAGCTAGTAGGTAGGTATGGTGGACTCTTTGAAATAACTTGGTTTAGGGAGTTGGAGGCATGAGTGGAACTCATACTTGATTGTGGAGGCTAGCAAAAGACTGGGAGCGACAAACTAAGAGAGCAATAATGGCCATAATCATGTAGAGTGACAGAACATTATTGATCAAAGCATAAAGTGATACTACAAGTTGAAAAATAAAGGATCATAAAGGCTATGGTGACTTGGGATAGTCATAACATGGTGTGAGCATGCACCAAGTCAACCCAAACAAAACATCAAAGGAGAATACCACAATACTATGCTTTAATATGCTAAAACAACGCATGATTCTTCAAAGGCACATTAAGCAATCTTAATTGTTTATAACAAGTAATGCTACAGCAAATAATACTAAGCATAAAACCAAAACAATATCAAGCATGGTATGACAAAGCATAGGCCACTGTCAAAAACAAGCTCTTTTTACCACATAAGGATGAACTTTCCTACTCTTTTCCAAACTAAACCAAACTATTTGAAAACTAATGCATGAAAGAGGGGTCCAACCAATTTATTTAGAAAACTAAGAAAACCAAGCAAACGAAAAACCAAAATGAAAACGAAAAAGAAGACCCTCCAAGAACAACACAATTGTGCATGAAACAATAAAAATGAAGTGTCTAGAAAGACCTGAGATTTTTATTGATGAAGATGGGGATGCCTTGGGCATCCCCAAGCTTTGACGCTTGTACCTCTTGAATATTTCTTGGGGTGACACGAGGTGGCATCCCCAAGCTTGATCTTTTTTCCATTCTTCATCTCATTACATCACTCTTTCCCTACACCTGAAAATTTCCTTCATAAAAAACTTCACACAATCTTTATTAGCAACATTAGTGCACTCAAGATAATAAGTCTTTGGGTTCAGTTTAAACACCAATAAAACTTCCATTAAAACACAAGCTACTGTAGAACTTCCCTTGAAAATCTCAATTCCCCAAAAAGAACCCAAAAAGGAACCAACAAGAAGCAAATGCAAATAATGGCAGAAATCTGTCAAAACAGACCAGCAGATAGAAACCGATTTTTGCTAAGACCTTCTATTGCTCAAATCGAAAAGTGTTGAACTAACTAAAGTTAGATCACAACCTGGGGCAGAAGCACAAAAATTCACGCCTCAAAAGTACTTACAGAGATTTTACACGAATTTTTACGGTGAAGCACAAAAATCTGTTTCGGGACAACAACTTTCCCAATCATTACTTATCTCTCATTAGAGGTTACTCTTGGCACAAAAAGCAAATAAAAAGGATAAAGAGCAGTTATTACTGAAGTAATAACTTCTAAGACTCATCTAAAACTTTTGGGTTATCTCCCAATAAGTACTTTTCTTTAACGCGTTTAAGTTAGGCATGATAGTTTGAGAAGATGCTCACATAAGACATATGAATTGAAGTAAAAGAGAGCATCAAGAAGCAAATTCAAAGCACATTTAAGTCTAACCCACTTCCTATGCATAGGAATCTTGTCAAGAAACAATTCATAAAAGCACAAAGCAACAAGCGTAGGAAAGCAAAACAAGTGCAACTTCCAAATTTTCAACATAAAGAGGGGAAACTTAATATTGTTGAGACACATAAAACCATGTTTCCCCCTCTCATAATAACTTTCAGTAGCATCATGAATAAAATTAACAATATAACTATCACATAAAACATTCTTATCATGAGCCACATGCAAAAAAGAATTAATACTCTCCACACAAACATGGTCATTCTTATTAATTGTAGTGGGAGCAAATTCAACAAAATAGCTATCGTTATTATCACCATAATCATCAAATATAGGAGGCATATTTTAATCAATAATTTTCTCATCAATTGTAGGTGGACTGAAAATATCATATTTATCATTGTAATCATCATATATTGGAGGTTTGGTATCATCATAAGCAATAGAATAACTATCTTCCAAAGCTGGGGAACTAAAAAGATTATTTTCATAAAAACTAGCTTTCCCAAGCTTAGACTTTTCCATAGCATTAGAAATAATGGTGTCCAAAGAATTCATACTAACAACATTGCTATTAGCATGCAAATAAAGTTCCATAGGTTTTTTAATTTTCTCTTCAAACACTTCATGTCCTAACTCAAGATAAATACTATAAAGCTCTCTAATTTTGTTGTTGTTTTCCATTAAGCCTAACTAGTGAAAACAAGAAACAAAAAGACAAAATTGCAGAATCTAAAGGAAATAACTTCGAGCACTCACACCGGAGGATGTGAGTACCTTTTACCTTACGTCCCCGACAACGGCGCCAGAAAATAGGCGTTTGCCGTGGGAGGTTCTTCTTCTTTAATCCTCCGGTGTGAATACCTTTTACCTTACCTCCCCGGCAACGGTGCAAGAAAATAGCTTGATGTTTATGCACTTCTATTCTTGTAGATAGTTGTTGGGCCTCCAAGTGCAGAGGTTTGTAGAACAGCAGCAAGTTTTCCCTTAAGTGGATCACCCAAGGTTTATCGAACTCAGGGAGGAAGTGGTCAAAGGTATACCCTCTCAAGCAACCCTGCAATCAAGATACAAGAAGTCTCTTGTGTCCCCAACACACCCAATACACTTGTTAGGTGTATAGGTGCACTAGTACAGCGAACAGATAGTGAAATACAGGTGGTATGTATGATTATAAGTGGTAATGGTGATTGAAAATAGCTTGATGGCATGGAAAAGACTAAAGTAAAACTGAAATAAAGATGGGAGCAAGCAAACATGTAATAGATCTAACAGCAAATGGTGTTTCAGTGCTTAGAAACAAGGCCTAGGGATCATACTTTCACTAGTGAACACTCTCATATAAATATCTTCTCTTTATGATACTACACTGAACTACTCTCCGGTTGGAAACTCTAATCCATGGTAGGGCCATAACAGCACACCTCAAAGTTCATCTTTCCCATCTAGATAACCCCACACTGTCACCTTGAGTACTAGATGGGTCCAACAAACACCACAATTTCATAGAAACATCCAACTCCAAATATAACTCATAACAAGTATTTGTAATCTCTAGCCTAAGTTCCACCATGGTGTGCATGCTGTCACTTTCACACACATGGGAAGAGCAGAGATCTATTAAAGCACTTGAGTAGCAAGGTACTTCTACTTGATTACAAAGCTCATGATCACAATATGATCACGCATAGAGAGAGATGAACACATAGCTACCGATAGAACCCTTAGCCTCGAGAGAGAACTACTCCCTCCTTATCATGGGAATCAGCAATGGTGATGGAGATGGCGGTGGAGATCGATGGAGATGGCTTCGGGGGCACTTCCCCGTCCCGGCAGGGTGCCAGAACAGAGACTTTCTGTCTCCCGAATCTCCTCTTCGGTGGCGGCAGCGCTGCAGAACTTTTCGTGGATTTCTGATTGATGATTTAGGGTTTTGGTATCGGGAGGATCTTATAGGCGAAGGAGGCAAGGTCGGTGGCCGGCCAATGGGCCCACACCATGCCCTGGCGCGGCCTGGGCTGGACAGTGCCAAGGGGGGGGTGGCCACCCTGTGTCCCCTCTCCGACTCTCCTTTTGGCTCCGTGAGTCTTTCGAGAAAATAGTAACTTTGGCTTTTGTCCCGTCCAATTCCGAGAATATTCATTTTCTGACTTCCTGGAACCAAAAACAGCAGAAAACAGGCAACTGGCACTGTGGCTCTTGTTAATTGGTTAGTCCAAGAAATCATATGAAAAGTACTCCAAAGTGTGAACAAAACATAAGAAAGTAGATAAAACCAAACATGGAACATCAAAAATTATAGATACATTTGCAATGTATCACTGACCTCATCATCCAATCTTTACACAAGATCAATATCGAAATATTTATGCATTTTGAGATACATGTGTCAGGATAAAGATGACTGATATAACATGCATAACAAGAATGGTTTGCAGGGAAATGTTGATTACGTTCAGTGCATCCCGTAACTCCTCCTTTTGATCAGCTTTCCTCCAATCTTTAAAGCTGAAGGATATGTCACCTTTTTTTGCCACGTAGGCAATATAGTTAGCAAAGTTGGTCATAGAAAGCCCACAAGGCTGGCCTAATGATGTCTACGCACTTCTATTCTTGTAGACAGTTGTTGGGCTCCAAGTGCAGAGGTTTGTCGAACAACAACAAGTTTTCCCTTAAGTGGATCACCCAAGGTTTATCGAACTCAGGGAGGAAGTGGTCAAAGGTATTCCCTCTCAAGCAATCCTGCAATCAAGATACAAGAAGTCTCTTGTGTCCCCAACACACCCAATACACTTGTCAGGTGTATAGGTGCACTAGTTCAGCGAAGAGATAGTGAAATACAAATGGTATGGATATAAGACAACGGTGCCAGAAAATAGCTTGATGGCGTGGAAGAGACTAAATGCAAACTGAAATAAAGATGGCAGCAAGCAAACATGTAACAGATCTAGTAGCAAACGGTGTTTCATTGCTTAGAAACAAGGCCTAGGGATCATACTTTCACTAGTGAACACTCTCATATAAATATCTTCTCTTTATGATACCACTCTTAACTACTCTCCGGTTGGACACTCTAATCGATGGTAGGGCTATAACAGCACACCTCAAAGTTCATCTTTCTCATCTAGAAAACCTCACACTGTCACCTTGAGCACTAGATGGTTCCAACAAACACCACAATTTCATAAAGACATCCAACTCCAAATATAACTTATAACAAGTATTTGTAATCTCTAGCCTAAGTGCCACCATGGTGTGCACGTTGTCACTTTCACACACATGGGGAGAGCAGAGATCTATTAACGCACTTGAGTAGAAAGGTAGATCTATAGATTACAAGCTCATGATCTCAATAAGATCATGCATAGAGAGAAAGATGAACACATAGCTACCGGTAGAACCCTTAGCCTCGAGGAAGAACTACTCCCTCCTCATCATGGGAATCAACAATGATGATGGAGATGGTGGTGGAGATCGATGGAGATGGCTTCGGGGGCACTTCCCCGTCCCGGCAGGGTGCCGGAATAGAGACTTTTTGTCCCCCGAATCTCCCCTTCGGTGGCGGCGACGCTGCGGAACTTTTCGTGGCTGGAGGCTTGATGATCTAGGGTTTTTGCCTCGGAAGGAATATATAGGCGAAGGAGGCAAGGTCGGTGGCCGGCCAGGGGGCCCACACCATGCCCTGGCGCGGCCTAGGCTGGCCCGTGCCAAGGGGTGGTGTGGCCACCCTGTGGCCCCCTTCGTGTCTCCTTCTGGCTCCGTGAATCTTCCGGGAAAATATCAACTTTGGCTTTTGTCCGCTCCAATTCCGAGAATATTCATTTCTGACTTTCCTGGAACCAAAAATAGCAGAAAACAGGCAACTGGCACTGTGGCATCTTGTTAATAGGTTAGTCCAAGAAATCATATGAAAAGTACTCCAAAGTTGGAACAAAACATAAGAAAGTAGATAAAACCAAGCATGGAACATCAAAAATTATAGATACATTTGCAATGTATCACCTAACATGTTAAATTTGACGTAAATTTTGTACATCCCATTATTCTTTGTTACTGACCTCATCTTATTAGGACCCCTGACGGTCCTCCCATTCATCATCCACGCTGCATGTAATCAAGGATGTAGACATGGAACTCAGGGCAATAATTTATGTTGTGAGTATGTAGCTTAGTTTGTACATTCAGTTAACACTATGCATTAAAATTTAGTTAGCACTATGCACTCAAAATCACTTAGCAGTACTATCCATTCATATTCAGTTAGCACTATGCACTAAATTCAGCTAGCACTGTACACTCAAATTCAGTTTGCACTATGTACATGTGTTTTCCTCTTCGCCTGCCCCTACATCTCCCTCGTCCCCGTTCTCATTATTAGTGCCACTTTCATCCCTGTTGTTATCATCCTTAGTCCTTTCATCTTATTCGTCTAACTCTATCACTTCATCTTCTTCAACCCCCTGTGATTTTGTGAACAAAGGATCTCCACGTTCATCCTTGGACTCATCTCGAGAGGCAGACTGCAAGTGAGAATTGAGGGTAAATCAGTAATGGCAGAAGCAAAATTATAATAGGGTAAATCAGTAATGGTAGATCACAATCGGGCAAGTAAACACACCTCACTCTAAGAATATTTTCTATAGGAACAATTGGTTCTTTGTAAGAGGATGGCCGTAAAAGGAACCTATGTGCAAAATTCTTCTACCTGATTCTTGCATTGTTCGCTTCTATGGTTCCCAATCTCCGCTTTTCATATTTTGGTATTGCAGCCAGTGGCTGGTGTTCTTGATGCTAGGAAGAAGCCTTTCTCTTTGCTCCTTGTGTCATCTAACACAAGCTAGGTTAAACGATGGAAACAGATCGAGCCATGTCAAAGACGTAGATGGTACTGGTAGTAAAGGGTGATGGAAGCAGAGCAGTGCCAACGAGGAAGACTTACCAATTACCTATGCGACATAAGGGATGCACAACGAAGGGGCGAAACTCGTATTAGCTATCGAAAGCCATACTTACTTTCCCGCTTGCCATAAGTAGGGCGGCGGAGGCGGGTGGCGGAAGGCGGCAGAAGGAAGTCACTTCTGGACATCGTCAACCGACATCTACGGTTTCGAGGGTTTAGTGTGGAGGGGAATGGGGAATTTTTAGAGGGGGAAGCGATAGATTTTCCTAACGAGGCGCGCGATAGTCTGATTTCAGGCGCGGCCATTCGAAATCTTAGCGGGACCAGCGAAAAGAGTGGTGGGAAAAGAGAAAAGCAGGGTGGGAACAAGGAAATCGGTGGTAGGACGCGGCAAATATGGATCGTGGTGCCTAAAAGCGCTATAGATGGCACAACATCGGCGATAAATTCAGCACCGCGACCAAATGGTGTCGCGGTTGCTCATCCGCCAGCTAATCAAGTTTTGCTGGTACTTTCTGCTTATGCTGCCCCAAAAAAGTGCCAGGGACGGGGGTATTTTTGTATTGGTTGGCATCCGCCGTACCAACTTGGCACCATGGCGGAATTAGGAGACAAAAAGGGCAGCAAGCCCGGCTCCACGAAATTACCGTCGAAATGGCATGTCTGCGCACAGAAATGGGTTTAATGCCCTGTAATATTCCCCTACCTACCCATTCTCCCCTAGTACTACAAATAGACCCTTGTGGCTAAGATCTAGGTAGAGATGAATTGAGTTGACTCTTGGCTTGTGCCAAAGAACCCTAGATGGGAACCTCTCTCTAGATTAAATCTATGAGTTGTATCAAGGCTCTACTCGAGTATTTGGTCTCTCTAAGTTAACAATTCTAGTAGTTACTTGCCCTCTCCCCTTTTGGGGTTCTACTTTAAACTACTCTCTCTCATTGATTTGGATTCTAACATTTTCTTGCCAATCTCTCCTCGAGTGATTCTACCGCAAGGTCTCTCGTATCGGGATTCTATTGGATTAGTTGTTCGAACCAACGGAGCAAATCAGACGGTGCTTGTGTGTTTTTTTGGGTGCGTTTGTATCTTTACCGCGCCTTTTGTGTCGAGTTCGTCGTGTGCATCATCTTCCTCCTCACACCCCCTCCCGAATTCGTGAAGATCGGGCCACCCCAAGGGTCAATACCCAAGGAACCCGCAACAGTATCAAGGTCCAGTACTAAGGCTGAATATACATCTCTTGATAATGCAATAGCTAAAGTAATATAGGTACAAACATTGTTGAAAAAAATTGGGTTGATCATCCTCGTGCTGCATTTCTATGGTGTGATAATCTTGGTGTAACATATGTACCAGCTAATCTTGTTTTTCATATTAGGACCAAGCATATTAAAGTTGACTATTATTTTGCTCGAGAAAGAGTGGCTAGCAAACTTCTGAATATCAGGTTTATACCAACCGGTGATCAAGTGGCAGATGGGTTTACTAAACCATTTTCTGTGAGACAACTTGAAGCATTTCGACACAATCTCAACTTAGATAAATTGTCATTGAGAGGAGATGTTGAAATATTTGTGTAACATGTATGCTCTCACGTGTGTGTTGATAAGCACGATGAGATAGTCTTATCTCTAGGTAGTTAATCACGGTGAGATATAAACCATGTGTAGTTTCTCGTGTATCAAGTACTCCCTCTGTTTTATAATATAAGATGTTTTAACTTTTGTAAAATGAATGCATCTAGATCCTATTTGAGTATAGGTTCACTCTGAATATAAACACATAAAAATGTCTAAATATATTTATTTCACAAAAAGCAAAACATGTTATATATTGAAACGGAGGAAGTAGATTAGTTGTAACGATGTAGCAACTTCCATGTATGTCCCTGGCCGGGTTTTGGCTATATTAACACGCAGGAGGCCGAGGTCCAAGACTTCCCACAATATTTTCCTATTTTCATAGACCTGACCGATGTTTTTGAAATCACATAACGGTCCTCCCGAACGCTATCCTAGTTGTCGATCTTTGGACTAGTGTGGATCACAAAAGCACAGACGCACACCTGACCTGATCTGACCGATGTTCCTGAAATCACAACTCGACTGAAAGTGCAGGCATCCTGGAAAAAAAAGAGCGCAGACAGCAAAGTGCTCCTTTTCATTACACAAGCTAGCTAGGTAGACAAGTAAAAAAAACAAAAAAAAAAAGCTAGGTAGAGTAGCATGCTCAACAAGCAAGGCCAGTTGGAGTCGAGGAGTAGGCCGCCTTGCGCAGCGCCGGTCGGATCTTCAGCCCACCGGCAGGGGTCGCGCGCCGGTGGCGGTACTCTTCGCAGTCCGACGAGAGGTCCGTGGCCAGGTCGTCAGCAAATCGCACCTTCTTCTTCCTCTTCGTCGTCCTGCTCTGCCGCTGTTGCTCTGCTCGCGGTGTATTGCCTGTACATTTATGTGCAGCTAGCGTTGAAGTAATAGTGGCGATCTACGTGCAAAATTGCAAATTAAGGAGATGGGTCGATCGCTTACCGATGGTGTTGTCGAGCTTGAGGTTGGACTCGAGGCGGCGGTGGACCAGGTGGTATGAGGCCAGGATGACGCCGGTGGACACCACGGAGACGACGGCCACCATCCCCAGGCCACCGACGTTGCTCCGGTCTGCCATGTACAACAATATGCTAAGGGATCCAAGTTAGCTAGCCAGAGAGTCGGGCTGCCCTATACTATAACCTGTTGCGTTTCACCCATGGATCATATATACACGCAGCCGTAACCAGCTAGCTTGGCCGACTGGGACACGAACACAACTCGTGTCCGGACTCTACCTTGAACTTAACCTACTCCTCAAACTATACTTACTTGAACTTCAGTGTACACCTACGAACGAGCAAACTCTAAGACAAAACCAAACAAGTCCTACCCGGACTAGATTTCTAATTAACTTAGACTTCTGAGTTCTGACTCAACTAGTACTCCTAATTCAGAGGTTACATGACAATGTAGTACTACTACATGCAAAGATACCAGATTAGGAAACATAATCTATACCTATACCTATACCCTCCTCCCAAGCCTTAAAGCCTATAATTTTTTTGAAAAGTCAAGCTATAGAAAGTTTGACCAAATTTTCTGAAAAAACTATCAAGAACTATGATATTATATAGATACCACGTGAAAATATGTTTCATGATGTATCCAAGGGTACATATTTCATATTGTAAATATTAATATTTTTTCTAAAAACTTGGTCAAACTTTACATAGTTTGACTTTTTCAAAAAATTATAGGTCTTAAGCTTTGGGACGAAGATTAGGAAGTCTTTAACGCGCAATCGACTATGACATGACTTATATCACAGTCGGCTGACGTCAGCCAAATTCGTTCCTAGCCCGTTGCACCCGTCAGACCCCGAATATTGTGTTGTTTGGTCTTTTGTTGTGTTCTCAGGCTTCTGCTGTTGTTGTCTTCTTGTTGGGCCTGTTTTATTATCATTTTGGACTGCAACTTTGCTTCTTGGGCTGTGGAAAAAGACAACAAAACTTTACGATCTAGACAGAAAAACTCAATCACTCCCAGGACAAAGAAATCATGCTAAAACCCCATCCCCTAACCACTCCCAGACCAAGCTCGGTCTGGAACCTTCCGCTCTATCTCTTTCCCCTCTCCTCCATTGAACAAAAAGTAACAGAAAAGGGGGAGGAGGAAGATGAAGATCTGACGGGTGCAAGAATAGAAAAAAGAATGGATTCAGACCTAGAGAGGAGAGATTCTACAAGGAAGCTGGTAATGGATTCAGAGATGGCCACTTACCACGGTAATTCCAGCGTTTCATTCTTTGATCCCGAAGCCGAACAAGCTGATCCACCAAGGCGAGAAACCATGCCCGCCTTGCAGCGCACTGCCGCCACCACCTGATGCCGCAGGGAAACCACCTGGGTACCTCCTCCCGTGGTGCCCCTGCCATGACCGCCACCCTGACATCCACTCCGCAGTCCTCATCCGCTGCCACCGCCAATCGCCACCAAACCACCAAGCCGGAAGGAGGAGAGACCACCTAGCCAGCTCCAGGAGCACCTCACCACGCGGAGAAGACTGAAACCAGTGACCACGGCTCCGCCCAGCACCTCGCTAGCCGGAGAAACCGTCCCGACCCAAAGGGCACACGAGCAGCGGCAAACACGATCCTCCAACACGGCATCCACGCCGCCTGCACGGCCGCGACAGCCACCACCGCCGCACCCTGCGGACGTCGCCACAACATCCCCCCTCCAGCCGTCGAGACAGAGCCTCCACACGGGCCACCAAGCCCATATGGGCCTTGGACGGGCCCGACCACGCCATCACCGACGTCGCCCGCCACTGCCTCCTCCCGCCCGCCGAGCCCCCGTGATGCCCCTCGTGCAGCGCTCCTCCCCGTGCCTCCAGCCACCATAGCCCCACCGAGGCGCGACCCGCCAAGCCCATCTGGGCCATGGAACCACGTCCTAGGAGCCCATCTAGGCGTGACCATGCAGGGGCAAGGAAGCGGCGCCACGACGTGCCAACCCCGCCTCCAACCACCACCCTCCCGAGTCTCCAACAACAGCGCAACCGCACCACGCACCCACGGGACGCTGCCGGCCTCCGGACCCCAGCAAGAAGGGACTAAGTCCCCGCTGCCCCTTCATCGGCGACGCCTAGCTTCGCCGGGTGGCGGCCTTGGGGCACGACAAGTGGAGGGAGCGGCGGCGGTGGATATAGGATATCCCCCCCCCCCCCCCCCCCCGCTCCCCCCCCCGTGCCGTCGCCCGGAGGAGGTGATAGGAGGAGCGCGGTACTTTGATAAACTTTTTCAGATGCGGGGTCTCATCCACCATGGGCAGTTTTTACGAGCAGTTCATATGTTTGGGTGAATGTTGAACTCTCAGCTACTCCCTCCGTTTCATAATGTAAGATGTTTTACCTTTTATGAAACAAATGTATCTAGCCATCTTTTAAGGTGTAGATTTAGAGTGAACTTACACACTAAAAGATGTCCAGATACATCTACTTCATAAAAGCTAAAACATCTTATATGTTAAAACGGAGAGAGTAGCTACCAATGCTCATCAGTTATATGGAATTAGGTACTTCACGGTTAGGTAAATCAGATCATGGATACATCATATAAAATAACCCCGCTGCACAATAGTACTCCCTCCGTCTAGAAATATAGATACATTCGAATCTAGACAAACCTTAGTCAGTTATTTCTGGACGGAGGGAGTAGAATATTTACTTGCCATTTGTTAAGTTTTATGCTTGCTGTGGGAATATACATTTGGCACAACGGTGCTTCAACAACATCCAACAGAGAGATATTGTCCCATGGAGTTCAACAGAGAGATATTCATGGCAATCATGGATGGATCCACCATCCATCCGGCCCTGACGGCATAAAGTTTGCATTTTTATAGAGATTTTGTCTGACAAATTCATACCTTAAGCTCGTTTGCCTAGTCTTCCGAAAGTTTCTAGGTCTGCCACCGGTAGTGAAGCTTCGGTATTGTTTGATCAGATGCTTAAGGAGTAAGGACAAATGGAGTAACCTTCTTGAGCTTGCCGTCAGCATGTAGTCACTCAGGCTTGTTACTGAAGCACGTGAATTGTTTGATTGCCTGATTAGGAAGTTTGGCTTCACACCTGAGCTAGGCCACTACACTTGTATGGTGGACGTCCTTGGACGGTCGGGTAACCTAGATAAAGACGTCAAAGTAATCACTGATATGGATGTTAAGCGAGATGGAAGTATCTGGGGTGCTCTCCTTGCAGAATGCATTCGAACACCGAGCTGGCATCTTTTGCAGCTCGGGAACTGATGGAACTGGAACGAGATAATGTTGGCTACAGTGTGGTGTTTAGCCATGTCCAAGCAGACAGTGGTGATAGATGGCGTGAAATAGAACACATCAGAAGATCAATGCCAGAGATGGATCTGCGCAAGTTGTCCGCTTGGAGCTGCATTGCTGACAATGGTAGCCCATGAATCCATGATATGTATGCTATACACTGCTTCAGTTGCAGTTTCACCCATATACATGCCGGTTTGGCCAGATTGTCTATTATGTAGATATAATATCAGATGATCTTACGGAGTTTTGAGATGTGATTTTGTCCGATTGACCAAGATCTACTAAAGTTGGCATGGAGTACCAGTGTACCAGGTCTATGGAGTGTGAATATCCATCCAAGTAGTATGATGTGAGATATGGAGTTACGAGCAGTCAGGACGATAGATACACAGATAGCGAAGCCACCGACAGGATGTTGTATTAGTAGATGCTGACCCGCTGCGTGGAGGGAGCAATTGCTATGCAATCTAGGGCTGCTTGAACTGTAGCAATGTATATCTTTTTATATATCAAAGCTTCAGAAACACAAATACAACACAAAATATTACATTTGGGTTGTCTAGATAAATCATTGGATCATAAATTGACAAGTGTTGAAAGAATAGGCCCTTTCAATAAAAGGTGAAAGTTTATGGACTGCATGTACGTATCATGAAGTTACACCTTCTCGTTATTTAAAACTATGAATAATCTGATAATCCTTTCACACATACTGGTCATAGAAGTCATGACTGAAACCAAATACAATGTACAAACTATTCAACAATGTTGCAGCATATGGTTATGCAGAGAAAAAGTCCTATTAGTACTATTTCTTACTTATTATTTAGTATGTGTGATTGGAAGTTGGATGCTTAAACTAATAAAATATTTGGTATGCAAAATCTGAAAAATACATACATAAATGTTACAAATTCAGCTAACAAATCCAGCAAGGTGATGTACTGTAACTAATAAGCATAAAATGTAATGGAGCAAACAGATGGGTCAAGCATGATTGCAAAGAAGAGGCGTTAGTGCTCTGATAACCAAACCCACCAAGATTGTTTATCCCGCTGATCAACATCGCCCCACCGCCACCCATCCCATAGAGGACATACTTTCAGTTTCACTGAATTAGAAAAAAGTTCCGCACTACCTTAACAGTTGATCCAAACACATCACTTCTGCCAGTTGTTCTACCATCAATGCCACCTGATATGGCATACCACCGCTGATACATTGCAAATGTATCTATAATTTTTGATGTTCCATGCTTAGTTTTATCCACTTTCTTGTGTTTTGTCCATACTTTGGAGTACTTTTCATATGATTTTTTGGACTAACCTATTAACAAGAGCCACAGTGCCAGCTGCCTGTTTTCTGCTGTTTTTGGTTCTAGGAAAGTCATAAAATGAATATTCTCGAAATTGGACGGGACAAAATCCAAAGTGCCTATTTTTCCGGAAGTCATCAAGTACCAAAATACGAGACGGAGAGGGGCTAGGGGCCACCACACCACCTGGCCGTGCGGCCAGGCCTGGCCCGCGCCAGGGGGTGGTGTGGCCGCTCCCGGCACCCCCTTGGCCTCCCCTTCCGGCTATAAGATGCCCTCGGGACGTAAATCCTAAGTATCCGATCAAAAATCCACGAAAGAGTCTGTAGCCGCCGTCATCTCCATCTCTAGATCGGGAAGGATCTGAAGCTCTTCCAAGATCCTGCCGAGAGGGAATTCACCGAGGCCTTCTTCATCACCATGCAAGCCTCCGTGTGATGCGTGAGTAGTTCATCCTTGACTACGGATCCATGTAGTAGCTAGATGGCTAGTTCTCCTCCTTTGTGCTTTCATGTTTAGATCTTGTGAGCTCTGCTCATGATCAAGATCATCTATTTGTAATTCTGCATGTTGTGTTTATGGGATCCGATGGATATTGAGATGCTATTTCAGATTGATTATTGATTCTATCATGTCTTTGTTATTTGTGATCTTGCATACTTTCCGTTGTTAGTAGCTATCTTGGCCAAGTAGATGCTAGCAACTCTAAGAGTTAGTATTTATGCTCGATAGTGGGTTCATGTCTCTGCTAATCTGGGGAAGTGATAGAAATCTCTAAGGTACTAGATGTGCTGTTGCTACTAGGGAGAAAACAACAATCCTTTGTTCATAGAACAATCGTATTGTTTACTTTACACGCAGTTCGTAAAGCAATAATCTGTTGCTTGCAACTTAATCTTGGAGGGTTCAGATGATAACCTGAAGGTGGATTATTAGTCATAGATGCAGTTGGATGGCGGTCTATGTATAATGTTGTAATGCCCAATCAAGTCTCAAAGGAGTCAAGATGATTAGTATATGCATGTATTGCTTTCTTGCTGTTTGTCAATTGCCCCGCTGTAATTTGCTCACCCAGCATGTTATCTATCTAAGGAGAGCCACCTCTAGTGAACTATGGATCCTGGTCCTTTACTTTTACATACAATCTACAAACTGTTACTACTTTGTGTTTACTTTTGCAAACTTTTACTTCTTTTCATTCGATACGTTTAATCCTTTGTTTTCCGCAAAACACGGTGAGATTGACAACCTCATCGCAAGTTGGGGACAAAGTTATGTGGTTGTGTTGTGCAGGTCTCAACGTTGCTACTAACACCGGTAGTGCGTTCTGCCAAAGCTCATCTAGTAACACCTTTGGGGTGTTTTCTTGCTCCTACTGGTTTGATTAAACCTTGGTTTTATTACTGAGGGAAACTTGCTGCTGTGCTCATCATACCTTCCTCTTGGGGTTCCCAACGAGCTCTACATCAACCATGCACCAGCACTTTTCTGGACGCCATGCATTGAGCCATCAACCGCCCAAAATGAAATGAACAAGTGCCACCGCACACACAAACATTGGCTTTCTCAAAACTCAGAGTTCGAGAGCAACATTTATTCATAAGACAATTGAATGACTAAGTAGCATGTTTTCAAATTATTACCTAATAATCTTCATGGTAATATGACACGTCAATAAAATGCCCGGCCTTATAGCTTGATCCCTGAGGGTGCTTGATAGCATCGGTACAAGCATAGCGGTGATATATATCCCGATCTTGATTTGTGTGAGATCCTCGAGCAAGATTACGACGGCCAACTGTAAAACAATTGATGAGCTATTAAGCAATTTTCAACTAAGCAAACTAGAAGATCTCAGTATACTTACCAGTTTGTTTCTTTTCATCAAGAAAATGAGAGGACCTGAGAGCCATTGCATTGAGTCGCCGTCCAACATGTTCCAACTTAGCAAAAATAAGCACTTTAGGACCATTTTTCTTTGGACCATTGATAGCATTGGCATAAAAGTTCACATGGGCATGAAAGTGAGCTCTTTCAAAAAATATAGATCCATCAATTGCCTCAACAAGTGAGTACTTAACCTGGCAATTATAACAAATGAAAACAAGCTCAACAACACTGCAAGCAATTTTCAGCATCTACAATTGACAAAAACAAAACAAAGAATTTAAGAAAACATTGGTTAATGCGTTTTAACATTCACTACTCTTTGAAATGAAACACAGTTGACACTGGAGAGGAGAGGATAGTCCTTGTTAAAACTTATTATTTAGTTCCAATTTCTAATCCTTTCAGAAAAGTCAAGGTAACTCTGTTCTAGCTAAACTATTTTCTCCAATGTTTTGCGTAAGGAGAATGCAATCATAAAGGTTAAAAAGGCATAAAAGCAAGTACGTAGAACTATATAAGTATCAAGAAGGGTATCAAAACAATAAGAAATGTGAGTTTCACATTTATTTCTTTGATTTAGACCAAAGGGACCATCTCGTGTTTGTACTTGCAAAAGGCGAGACGTAGATTGACCAATGCATGTTTTTTTCTATTAACAGTGAGTACTGGACATGATCCAAGGAACCAATGTTGCAAAAGAATAAAAAAGCTGATTGATGTACGAAAGACCCTAGACTCTCTTTGGTGTTTTGGAATACCTTTTCTTGTAAGGTATTCAGTTCAACCTTGATGGTGGCGATTGCATCAGAAAATAGATCACGGATGGTTTCCTTATAAATAAAAGAGTGAATTCCACTTTTTACTCTCAATTTTTTGTGTATTTGTGACACTAATTACCCTGTTTAGTAGAAGTTGTATCCGAATTTCTCGCTTAAGAAAATTTTAAGCATGATTTTGCACCGTTTTAGCATTCAATACATGTTCTTGGATAAGACCGACTTGTTAGGATGAGGTGCTGCAGCAAAATATGTCAAGATCGGAGGGCGTCGTCGCCGATCATATCCATCCTTCTCTGCACCAAATGTTCTATTCTTTGTTGCCATCTCGATAATTTCGTGGCTCAATCGTTCTCTCACACCTTTCCCAATGGATATGCATCAGAAAATGAGTGTTGAAAGTTTCCGAACAGGATAATTTAGATGAATTTTCACTACATGGGGTAATTAGTGTCACAAATGCACAAGTAGAGGATAAAAAGTGTCACTAGATGAATTTAGATGAATTTTCAGTACTTGTGACCCCTCTTGTAGGAAAGTAAACTAAAATATTACCTTATTGTCTTTGATTTTGTTGTAACGTTTCAGAGCCAAGTCAGCGAATCGCTTCGTCTGCTTTTGGTAAAGCTCTTCGATCTCTGCTTGATCGAAGTAGACTGGATCATGCCAGTTCTCCACCTCAGCATCCATACAGTCATCTACCAGTGCATTATACGTATGGTCTTCGCATTTGCCGTCGGGTTCACTATTTGGATAACTCTGGTTCAGTACAGAAACACTATGATGGAAAAATAAACACTCAGGCAAAAAACTGCTACATACTGCAATATAAACTAGTAATTCCAATGTGTATCACACGAAAAGAAATCAAGTTATTTTGATTGCAGTAGAAAACGTACATCTGCAACGGACATCCACCCTATTTATGTCACACCAAGAGGCCGTACAATTGATAGATCAGATAATTTGCTTCTTATTTATTACTCTCTTCGTTTCAAAATAGATGTCTCAGCTTTTGTTGGATGAATCTATATGCTAAATAGTGTCTAGATTCATCCAAATTTTAATAAATTAGAGACATCTATTTTGAGACGAAGGAAGTATAAAACATATCTGTATCCATTTGCAGCAAAGAGTTGACTCCCAAGGATCCAATTTAATTCGGAGCAGATGGACAGCTGGGACTGATATTGTTGTTCTTTATATACTGTAGCACCATATATAGTGCGTGTGTATATATAGAAACTGATCCGTATCTTTAGATGAAGCATGTATAATTTATACTACCTCCGTTTTATAATACTTCCTCCAACCCAAATTAGTTGACTCAGATTTGTCTAAATTTGAATGTATCTAGACTTGTTTTAGTGCTAGATACATCCGAATCTAGAGAAAATCAAGTCAACTAATTTGGATCGGAGGAGTATCTGATACTCCCTCCGACCCATATTAGTTGACTTAGATTTACCTAGACTCGGATGTATCTATTACTAAAACATGTCTAGATACATGTAAATCTAGATAAATCCGAGTCAACTAATATGGGTTGGAGGGAGTATTTTAATTTTGTGAAAAAAATGTATCTAGTCTTTTAGTGTGCAGATTCACGCCGAACCTACACACGAGTCTAGATACACTTCTTTTACAAAGCTAAAACATTTTATATTGATTATATTATGAAAACGGAGGGAGTACCTGTCAGTAATCCCTGAACCATCACCACATGCTGAATCAGGCCGACCTGGACATCAAACTAGAACCGTTAAGGGTCCCCATGCCAATTGGAAGAAAAACACACCTAAACAATATAGTACTGTAGACAATAAAGTTATGCATGGCGCACCCTCCTTGTTTTCATCACCCCTACGCCCAAATCTTATCATCTGATCGTGCTCGTAACAATGGCTGCATCGATCGACAAACAAAAAAAGAAGCTTCAGACACGGAGCCAAACAAATAAAAAGAGGTAGTACAAGTAGATACTCACATCGGACTGTCAGGCCAGTCGGTAGGGCTGTTGCTGCCGTCATCCAGAAGAGGCGAATCGGCCGGAACTAGCTCTGGGGACATCCTTGACGGTGAGTGTTTCAGGGGACTCTGACTGAAGCAAGAGGGAAGAGAACTGAGGGCGCCCTTGGCTCCTTCTCCGAGAGGAAACATAAAACAGGATTTCTTTTCGATTTGGACAAGGGGAAATAGGAATTCTTTCCGGTTTCGCCTACCGCCGCACGGGACGTCCATGACCTGGTGGTATTTTATTTTCTTGTGCAAGTTTTGCTTGTTGGACTTGCCGTGAGGTGACGAGCAACTGGCTCGAGTTGGCCTATTTTCTTGTTAACAGCCTTTGGGCCGATGAACTGACTCTGCCCGGCCTGGGACATTTTGGCCAATCAAAACTCGTCGCTGCCCTCAAAGAAGAGACGAGCTGGGAGCATCTCCACTTGAGCCCCCACAGACACCCTCGGGCCTATTTTTGACTAAATCCGGCTAAAACTCTCCTAGCCACGCCATGAGAAGACGAAATTCGTTGGATTGGACCCAAAATACAGCCGGCGATGGGTTCGCATGGGGGCGCCAGATGGAAAGGAATTGACGGGAAGCAGCGGAAACGCTAAGTGGGGCCAAGCTGTCGGCGAGAGAGGTCGTTCGTCCTCATCGCCTCGGCTCCCACATGAATCAATGCGCCGTCGGCGGTCAGCCTTTCTCCAGACACGGCAGGCTGCCGCCCAATCGTCGTGGTTATGGCGAGCTAGCGCCTCGGTTTCTACACCCCTCCCGCCATTCTCCCGCGCAGCTGCACCCCTCCGGCCTTGCCACCGCCGATAAATAGGACACTCCTCGTCGGTAGTTGCAGATAAAGTTTAGGGTTTCCGTGGGCCAATTGCCTCACCACGGGGTCAATATATATAATGATCAGCTCAAGTTACATACGTACACGTATGTACAAATACATGACAGAATACTACAACTAGAGCTATTTTAACACTCCTCCTCAATCTGAACTTCTACTATGAACAAGATTCGGATTGGTCTTAAATCGGTTTAGCATATGTCGAGTGGCTGGTTTAGTAAACACATCAGCCAGCTGATCATCAGAAGATATGAACCTGACCTGCAAAGCTCTAGCGGCGACACGCTCCCGCACAAAATGAAAGTCGATCTCAATGTGCTTGGTACAAGCATGGAAAACTGGATTGGCGGTCAAATATGTTGCCCCTAAATTATCACACCACAACACAGGGGTGCGCTGCTGAGAAACACCCAGCTCCTTGAGTAGATACTCTACCCACATAGCTTTGGCTGCTCCATTTGTCAAAGCTTTATACTCAACATTGGTACTCGATCTCGACACTATGGGCTGCTTCTTCGAACTCCATGAGATGGGGTTCGGTCCAACAAACACTGCGAAGCCTCCTGTGGATCGGCGATCATCAACGCATCCTGCCCAATCCGCATCGGTGAAGATACTGATGCTAGTGGAGGTAGAAGTCCGAAAACTCAGCCCTGTACTCAGTGTTCCCTTCACATATCGCAAGATGCGCTTCACGGCCTTGATAGGTTGCAAACGTATCTATAATTTTTTATGTTCCATGCTTGTTTTATATCTACTTTCTTATGTTTTGTCCACACTTTAGAGTATTTTTACACATTTTGTGGAACTAACCTATTAACAAGATGCCACAGTGCCAGTTGCCTGTTTTCTTTTGTTTTTGGTTCCAGAAAAGCTAAAAAAATAAATATTCTCGGAATTGGATCGGACAAAAGCCAAAGTCGATATTTTACCGGAAGACTCACGGAGCCAGAAGACGAGACGAAGAGGGGCCAGGGGCTGGCCACACCATGTGGTGGCGCGGGTCCCCTCTGGTCGCGCCACTAGGTGGTGTGGGCCCCTGGTCCACCCTCTGACATCGCTCTTTCGCCTATAAGAAGCCTCCGATGGAGAAACCCTAAATAATCGATCATACAACCAGGAAAAGTTCTGCAGCGCCGCCGCCACCGAAGGGAAGATTCGGGGACAGAAAGTCTCTGTTCCGGTACCCTGCCGGGACGGGAAAGTGCCCCGGAGCCATATCCATCGATCTCCACCACCATCTCCATCGTCGTTGCTGATTCCCATGATGATGAGGGAGTAGTTCTTCCTCGAAGTTAAGGGTTCTACCGGTAGCTATGTGTTCATCTCTCTCTCTCTATGCATGATCATATTGTGATCATGAGCTTTGTAATCAAGTAGATCTACCTTGCTACTCAAGTGCTTTAATAGATCTCTGCTCTCCCCATGTGTGTGAAAGTGACAGCGTGCACACCATGATGACACTTAGGCTAGAGATTACAAAAACTTGTTATGAGTTATATTTGGAGTTGGATGTTTCTATGAAATTGTGGTGTTTGTTGGAACCATCTAGAGCTCAAGGTGACAGTGTGGGGTTATCTAGATGGGGAAAGCGGACTTTGAGGTGTGCTATTATAGCCCTACCATGGATTAGAGTGTCCAACTAGAGAGTAGTTCAGAGTAGTATCATAAAGAGAAGATATTTATATGAGAGTGTTCACTAGGGAAAGTATGATCCCTAGGCCTTGTTTCTAAACATTGAAACACCGTTTGCAACTAGATCTGTTACATGTTTGCTTGCTTCCATCTTTATTTCTTTTTGCCTTTAGTCTCAACCATGCACCATCAAATCTATTTTCTGGCACCGTTACCGCTTATAATTATCTATACCACTTATATTTCACTATCTCTTCATCGAACTAGTGCACCTATACACCTGACAAGTGTATTGGGTGTGTTGGGAACACAGGAAACTTCTTGTATCTTGATTGCAGGTTTGCTTGAGAGGGATACCTTTGACCACTTCCTCCCTGAGTTCGATAAACCTTGGGTAATCCACTTAAGGGAAACTGGCTGCTGTTCTTCAAACCTCTACACTTGGAGGCCCAACAACTGTCTACAAGAGTAGAAGTGCGTAGACATCAAGCTATTTTAAAGCGCCGTTCTTGGTAAGGTAAAAGGTACTCACATCCTCCGGTGTGAGTGCTCGAAGTTATTTCCTTTAGATTCTGCAATTTTGTCTTTTTGTTTCTTGTTTTCACTAGTCAGGCTTAATGGAAAATAACAAAAAAAATAGAGAGCTTTATAGTATTTATCTTGAGTTAGGACATGAAGTGTTTGAAGAGAAAATTAAAAAACCTATGGAACTTTATTTGCATGCTAATAACAATGTTGTTAGAATGAATTATTTGGACACCATTATTGCTAATGCTATGGAAAAGTCTAAGCTTGGGGAAGCTAGTTTTGATGAAAATGATCTTATTAGTCCCCCATCTTTAGAGGAGAAAATTTACTTTGATGATACTATACCTACGATATATGATGATTACAATGATGAATATGATATTTTTAGTCCACCTACTATTGTGGAGAAAATTAATTATGATTACAATATGCCTCCTATATTTGATGATTATGGTGATGAGAATAATAATGATAGCTATTTTGTTGAATTTGCTCCCACTACAATTAATAAAAATGACTATGTTTATGTGGAGAGTATTAATTCTTTTATGCATGTGGCTCATGATAAAAATGTTTCATGTGATAATTATATTGTTAATTTTATTCATGATGCTACTAAAAGTTATTATGAGAGAGGGAAACATGGTTTTATGCATCTCAATAATATTAAGTTTCCCCTCTTTATGTTGAAAGTCTTGAAGTTGCACTTGTTTTACTTTACTATGCTTATTGCTTTGTGCTTCCATGAATTGTTTATTTACAAGATTATTTTTCATAGGAAGTTGGTTAGACTTAAATATGTTTTGAATTTGCTTCTTGATGCTCTCTTTTACTTCAATTCATATTTCTTATGTGAGCATCTTCTCAAACTATCATGCCTAACTTAAAGGCGTTAAAGAAAAGTACTTATTGGGAGATAACCCAAAAGTTTTAGACGAGTCTTGGAAGTTATTACTTCAGTAATAACCTCTTCTTATCATTTTTGTGTGGTTTTTGTGCCAAGAGTAACCTCTAAAGAAAAGGAAGTAATGCTTGGGAAAGTTGCTGTCCCGAAACAGATTTTTGTGCTTCGCTGTAAACATTCGTGAAAAATCTCTGTACATTGGTTTGAGCTGTAATTTTTTGTGCTTCTGCCCTAGGTTGTTATCCAACTTTCTATAGTTCAACACTTTTCGATTTGAGCAACATAAGGTCTTCGAAAAAATTGGTTTTTACCTGCTGGTCTGTTTTGACAGATTTCTACCATTATTTGCATTTGCCTCTTAATCTCTTTCTCTTTGAGTTATTATTGATCATTTAAACTTTTTAAAGGAAGTGCTACAGTAGATTTTGTTTTAATGCAAATTTTACTTGTGTTGAAACTGAACCAAAAGACTTGTGTACACTAATGTTGCTAATGAAGATTGTGTGAAGTTTTGTATGAAGGAAAAATTTTAGGTGCAAGGAAAGAATGATGTAATGAGATGAAGCATGGACTAAAGCTCAAGCTTGGTGATGCCACCCATGTCACCCCAAGAAATATCCAAGAATTACAAGCGTCAAATCTTGGGGATGCCCAAGGCATCCCCTTCTTCATCAATAAAAATCTCAGGTTTCTTCCAAACACTTTATTTTTATTGTTTCATGCACAGTTGTGTTGTTCTTAGAGCGTCTTCATTTTTGTTTTTGGTTTTCGTTTGCTTAGTTTACTTGAATAAATTGGTTGGACCCCCCTCTTTCATACATTAGTTTTCAAATAGGTCGGCTTGGATTGGAAAAGAGTAGGAAGAGTTCATGCTTAAGAGGTAAAAAGGAGTTTGTTTTTGATTGTGGCCTATGTTTTGTCATGTCATGCTTGATATTGTTTTAGCTTTATGCTTAGTGATTTTTGTTGTAGCATGACTTGTTACAAACAATTGAGATTGCTTAATGCGCCTTGAAAGAATCATATGTTGTTTTAGCATATTAAAGCATAGTATTGTGGTATTCTCCTTTGATGCTTTATTTGGGTTGACTTGGCGCATGCTCACACCATGTTATGATTATCCCAAGTCACCATAGCCTTTATGATCCTTTAGTTTTTGACTTGTAATATCACTTTATAATTTAATTAATGATGTTTTGTTGCTCTGCATGATTATGGCCATTATTTCTCTCTTAGTTGGTCGCTCCCAGTCTTTTGCTAGCCTCCATACCAAGTATGAGTTCCACTCATACATCCAACTCCAAATAAAACCAAGTTATTCCAAAGAGTCCACTATACCTACCAATTAGCATTTGCTATTCCAAGTATATTCATGTTTTTATCTACCTTTCGAATTAAACTTGTTATGTGAAAATTAGTGATTAAAACTCTCACGAACTTGATGGCACACTTTACTTTTCTTGCCCCTAATAAACTTGAACCATTGTGTCATCTATGTTGTATATGCTTGCACTTATACGTTGGGATTAGCAGAACCATGTTGTCATGGGGAACGCTTTCAACATTGCACTTCTACATTGTACCCAGTTGATATCATGCTCTTTTGTCTATGGATGTCGTCGGTGTGAAATGAAAGGGGAGCTTGTAAGTCCATGGAGTTATGTATGTGTGTTAGAAAAACGACTGGCCCATTGGTCTAATCCATGCCTAATCATGGTGGAAACCTGCAGCGTATTCTTCTTATAAAAAAGAAATAGATATCGAGAAAAAAAATAAGAGATGAGAAAAGAAGAAAGAGAGAAAAAAGCACCATTTTCCCATGGTAAATAAGAAGATTGCTAAGATGCTCTTTGTCTGCTTGCCTTGTCATTTTGATATGGGGATTCTTCCATATCATCGGGCAAGGGGTACTGATGTCTACGTACTTCTATTCTTGTAGACAGTTGTTGGGCCTCCAAGTGCAGAGGTTTGTAGAACAACAACAAGTTTTCCCTTAAGTGGATTACCCAAGGTTTATCGAACTCAGGGAGGAAGTGGTCAAAGGTATCCCCTCTCAAGCAACCCTGCAATCAAGATACAAGAAGTCTCTTGTGTCCCCAACACACCCAATACACTTGTTAGGTGTATAGGTGCACTAGTTCGGCGAAGAGATAGTGAAATACAAGTGGTATGGATAAAAGACAATGGTGCCAGAAAATAGCTTAATGGCGTGGAAGAGACTAAAGGCAAACTGAAATAAAGATGGAAGCAAGCAAAAATGTAACAGATCTAGTTGCAAACGGTGTTTCAATGCTTAGAAACAAGGCCTAGGGATCATACTTTCACTAGTGAACACTCTCATATAAATATCTTCTCTTCATGATACTACTCTTAAATACTCTCCGGTTGGACCCTCTAATCCATGGTAGGGCTATAATAGCAAACCTCAAAGTTAGCTTTCCGCATCTAGATAACCCCACACTGTCACCTTGAGCACTAGATGGTTCAAACAAACACCACAATTTCATAAGACATCCAACTCCAAATATAACTCATAACAAGTATTTGTAATCTCTAGCATAAGTGTCACCATGGTGTGCACACTGTCAACTTCACACACATGGGGAGAGCAGAGATCTGTTAAAGCACTTGAGTAGCAAGGTAGATCTATAGATTACAAGCTCATGATCTCAGTACAATCATGCATAGAGAGAGAGATGAACACATAGCTACCGGTAGAACCCTTAGCCTCGAGAGAGAACTACTCTCTCCTCATCATGGGAATCAGCAACGACGATGGAGATGGTGGTGGAGATCAATGGAGATGGCTCCGAGGGCACTTCCCCGTCCCGGCAGGGTGCCGGAACAGAGACTTTCTGTCCCCCGAATGTCCCCTTCGGTGGCGATGGCGCTGCGGAACTTTTCGTGGCTGGAGGCTTGATGATTTAGAGTTTTTGCATCGGGAGGATTTTATAGGCAAAGGGGCAAGGTCGGTGGCCGGCCAGGGGGGCCACACCACCTGGTGGCATGGCCAGGGCTAGCCCGCGCCACCATATGGTGTGGCCACCCTGTGGCCCCTCTCCGTCTCGTCTTCTGGCTCCGTGAGTCTTCCGGTAAAATATCGACTTTGGCTTTTGTCCGGTCCAATTCCGAGAATATTCATTTTCTGACTTTCTGGAACCAAAAACAGCAGAAAACAGGCAACTGGCACTATGGCTCTTGTTAATAGGTTAGTCCAAGAAATCATATGAAAAGTACTCCAAAGTGTGGACAAAACATAAGAAAGTAGATAAAACCAAGCATGGAACATCAAAAATTATGGATAGTTTAGCAACGTATCAACATCCCCAAGCTTAACTCCTGCTCGTTCTCGAGTAGGTAAGTGATAAAAAGAAAGAATAATTTTTGAAGTGACATGCACCGTCATAAACTTGATCAAAGTATTTGTAAAACATTGATAGCTGGGATCATAGTACTTCAATCATAACATGAAAGACAGAGTTCTAACAATAAGACATAGCAACTATGTTGTAACATGAAAAGGCACAAACAAAAGATTCATGAATAATAATGCTTTGCAAGACGTTTGTTTGTTTCACATAAAGAAAACATAGCATAGTGGCATTCAACTTGTCCCTCATAGAGTAGCAAACATAAATGCATAGGACACCTTCAAAGTTCATAAGAGTGACTAGATACAAATAGTTTAAAACAAGCAATATCAAAGCTATGCATCAATCAACAAGTCTTGGGACAATGCACATAGAACTAAGAATGGCCACTATGCTCTCAAAGTAGGTGCATAAAGGTAGAAGGTGGAGACTCAACAAAAAAGTAAAAGAAAGGCCTTAATAGAAGGAAGTAGGGATTTAAGTTTCATAAAGAGCTTCCAAAAATTATGGTACTTATTAGCTTTCAGCTCTCATTGCCCCTATCATAAGCATCTTGAAGTGATTAAGGTTAAAGTGACACAACTAAGAGGATATGCTTGACAAGTTATAAGCTGAAATCTCATGCCCCTTACTTATGAAGACCGAACCTCATGCTACTCAACTTTAGTCACAAGTAAGATCTTGTCATTGTAAGTACATATGTATCATAAAGAACCGCCAACGGGGTACCCCTTGCACATGATACAGAAGCTATCCCATAATCAAAATGACAAGGCAAGCAGACAATGGGCATCTCAGCGATCTTTTTATTTGCTATTTGCATAGGTTTTTATTGAGGATGCTTCATAGAGTGGTCATTATGGTTATGCTGCAAGTTTCCACCATGATTAGGCATGGCTTAGGCTAGCGGCCCAGGCGTTTCTCTAACACAAATACAAACTCCATGATCTTACAAGTTCCCCTTTTATTTCACACCGTCGGGATCCATAAGAAAAAGAATCATGATATCAACGGGGTACAATGTACAAGTGCAGTGTTGAAAGCATTCCCCATGATACATGGTTCTGCTAACTTCAACTTATAAAGCGCAAGCATATACGCAACAAAGATGGACACAATGGTTCAAGTTTATTAAGTGCAAGAAAGTAAAGTGTGCCGTCAAGTTCGTGAGAGCTTTAATCACTAGTTTTCACATAACAAGTTTCATTCGGAAGGTAGATAAAAACATGAATATACTTGGAATAGCAAATGCTAAGAGGTAGGTATGGTGGACTCTTTCGAATAGCTTGGTTTTAGGAGTTGGATGCATGAGTGGATCTCATACTTGGTTATGGAGGCTAGCAAAAGACTGGGAGCGACTAACTAAGAGAGCAATAATGGCCATAATCATGCAGAGCGACAAAACATCATTAATCAAAGCATAAAGTGATATTACAAGTTGAAAACAAAAGGATCATAAAGGCTATGGTGACTTGGGATAATCATAACATGGTGAGAGCATGCGCTAAGTCAACCCAAATAAAGCATCAAAGGAGAATACCACAATACTATGCTTTAATATGCTAAAATAACGCATGATTCTTCAAAAGCACATTAAGCAATCTCAATTGTTTATAACAAGTCATGCTACAGCAAAGAATAAAGCCTAAAGCCAAAACAATATCGAGCATGGCATGACAAAGCATAGGCCACAATCAAAAACAAGCTCTCTTTACCACTTAAGCATGAACTTTCCTACTCTTTTCCAATCCAAACCAAACTATTTGAAAACCAATGTATGAAAGAGGGGGTTCAAAAATTTATTCAGAAAACTAAGAAAACAAAGCTGGCAAAAAACCAAAACGAAAACGAAAAAGAAGACGCTCCAAGAACTACACAACTGTGCATGAAAGAATAAAAATGAAGCGTTTGGAAGAAACCTGGGATTTTTATTGAAGAAGAAGGGGATTCCTTGGGCATCCCCAAGCTTTGACGCTTGTACCTCTTGAATATTTCTTGGGGTGACACGGGTGGCATCCCCAAACTTGAGCTTTAGTCCATCCTTCATCTCATTACTCCTTCCTTCCATACACCTGAAATTTTTCCTTCATATAAAACTTCACACAATCTTTATTAGCAACATTAGTGCACTCAAGATAATAAGTCTTTGGGTTCAGTTCCAACTCCAATAAAACTTCCATTAAAACACAAGCTACTGTAGAACTTCCCTCAAAAATCTCAATTCCCCAAAAGAACTCAAAAAGGAACTAACAAGAAGCAAATGCAAATAATGGTAGAAATCTGTCAAAACAGACCAGCAGGTAAAGACGAATTTTTTAGAAGACCTTCTATTGCTCAAATAGAAAAGTGTTGAACTAATGAAAGTTAGATAACAACCTGGGGCAGAAGCACAACAATTCACGCCTCAAAAAGACGTACAGATATTGTACACGAATTTTTATGGTGAAGCACAGAAATTTGTTTCGGGACAACAACTTTCCCAATCATTACTTCTCTCTCATTAGAGGTTACTCTTGGCACAAAAAGCAAATAAAAAGGATAAGGAGCGGTTATTACTGAAGTAATAACTTCCAAGACTCATCTAAAACTTTTGGGTTATCTCCCAATAAGTACTTTTCTTTAATGCCTTTAAGTTAGGTTTGATAGTTTGAGAAGATGCTCACATAAGAAATATGAATTGAAGTAAAAGAGAGCATCAAGAAGCAAATTCAAAGTACATTTAAGTCTAACCCACTTCCTAATGCATATGAATCTTGTAAATAAACAAGTCATGAAATCACAAAGCAACAAGCATAGGAAAGCAAAACAGGTGCAACCTCAAGACTTTCAACATAAGGAGGGGAAACTTAATAATGTTGAGATACATAAGACCATGTTTCCCTCTCTCATAATAACTTTCAGTAGCAACATGGATTAAATTAACAATATAACTATCGCATAAAACATTCTAATCATGAGCCACATGCATAAAATGATTATTACTCTCCACGTAAGCATAATCATTCTTATTAATTGTGGTGGGAGCAAATTCAACAAAATAGCTATCATTATTATTCTCATCACCATAATCATCAAATATAGGAGGCATATTGTAATCATAATTAATTTTATTCTCAATAGTAGGTGGACTGAAAATATCATATTCATCATTATAATCATCATATATTGGAGGTTTGGTATCATCATAAGCAATAGAATAGCTATCTTCCTAAGCTGGGGAACTAAAAAGATCATTTTCATAAAACTAGCTTCCCCAAGCTTAGACTTTTCCATAGCATTAGCAATAATGGTGTCCAAAGAATTCATACTAACAATATTGCTATTAGCATGCAAATAAAGTTCCATAGGTTTTTTAATTTTCTCTTTAAACACTTCATGTCCTAACTCAAGGTAAATACTATAAAGCTCTCTAATTTTTTTTGTTTTCCATTAAGCCTAACTAGTGAAAAATAAACAAAAAGACAAAATTATAGAATCTAAAGGAAATAACTTCGAGCACTCACACCGGAGGGTGTGAGTACCTTCTATACCTCCCGACAGCGGCGCTTGGAAAATAGCTTGATGTCTACGCACTTCTATTCTTGTAGACAGTTGTTGGGCCTCCAAGTGCAGAGGTTTATAGAACAGCATCAAGTTTTCCCTTAAGTGGATTACCCAAGGTTTATCGAACTCAGGGAGGAAGTGGTCAAAGGTATCCCCTCTCAATCAACCCTGCAATCAAGATACAAGAAGTCTCTTGTGTCACCAACACACCCAATACACTTGTCAGGTGTATAGGTGCACTAGTTCGGCGAAGAGATAGTGAAATACAAGTGGTATGGATAAAATACAACGGTGCCAGAAAATAGCTTAGTGGCGTGGAAGAGACTAAAGGCAAACTGAAATAAAGATGGAAGCAAGCAAACATGTAATAGATCTAGTTGCAAACAGTGTTTGAATGCTTAGAAACAAGGCCTAGGGATCATACTTTCACTAGTGAACACTCTCATATAAATATCTTCTCTTCATGATACTACTCTTAACTACTCTCCGGTTGGACACTCTAATCCATGGTAGGGCTATAACAGCACACCTCAAAGTTTGCTTTCCGCATCTAGATAACCCCTCACTGTCACCTTGAGCACTAGATGGTTCAAACAAACACCACAATTTCATAGAGACATCCAAATATAACTCATAACAAGTATTTGTAATCTCTAGCCTAAGTGCCACCATGGTGTGCACACTATCAACTTCACACACATGGGGAGAGCAGAGATCTATTAAAGCACTTGAGTAGCAAGGTAGATCTATAGATTACAAGCTCATGATCTCAATAAGATCATGCATAGAGAGAGATGAACACATAGCTACTGGTAGAACCCTTAGCCTCGAGAGAGAACAACTCCCTCCTCATCATGGGAATCAGCAACAACGATGGAGATGGTGGTGGAGATCGATGGAGATGGCTCCGCGGCACTTCCCCATCCCGGCAGGGTGCCGGAACAGAGACTTTTTGTCCCCCGAATCTCCCCTTCGATGGCGGTAGCACTGCGGAACTTTTTGTGGCTAGAGGCTTGATGATTTAGGGTTTTTGCATCGGGAGGATTTTATAGGCGAAGGGGCAAGGTCGGTGGCCGGCCAGGGGACCCACACCACCTGGTGGCACGACCAGGGCTAGTCCGCGCCACCACATGGTGTGGTCACCATGTGGCCCCTCTTCGTCTCGTCTTCTGGTTCCGTGAGTCTTCCGGTAAAATATCGACTTTGGCTTTTGTCCGGTCCAATTCCGAGAATATTCATTTTCTGACTTTCTGGAACCAAAAACAGCAGAAAACAGGCAACTGGCACTGTGGCTCTTGTTAATAGGTTAGTCCAAGAAATCATATGAAAATTACTCCAAAGTGTGGACAAAACATAAGAAAGTAGATAAAACCAAGCATGGAACATAAAAAATTATGGATATGTTAGCAACATATCAGGTACCCAGTTGGCGGTTCTCTATGATACACATGTACTTACTATGACAAGAACTTACCGGTAACTAAACTTGAGTAGCATGAGGAGGGGCCCTCATATTCAAGGGACATGAGATTTCCATCTTATACTTTGTCAAGCATATACTCCATAGTTTGTTCACTTTAACCTTAATCACTTCAAGATGCTTATGATAGGGGCAATGAGAGATGAAAGCTAATAAGTACCATAATTTTTGGAAGCTCTTTATGAGACTTGAATCCCTTCTTCCTTTTATGAAGGGCCTTTCTTCCACTTTTATATTGAGTCTCCACCTTCTATCCTTAGGCACCAATTAAGAGAGCATAGTGGCCATTCTTAGTTTAATGTGCATCGGCCCAATACTTGTTGATTGATTCATAACTTTGATATTGCTTGTTCTTGAACTATTTGTATCTAGTCACCCTTACGAATTTTGAAGGTGTCCTATGCATTTATGTGTTGCTACTCCATGAGGAACAAGCTGAATGCCACTCTGCTATGTTTTCTATATGTGAAACAAAAAAACGTATTTCAATGCATTGTTATTCATGAATCTTTTGTTTGTACCTTTTCATGTTACAACATAGTTGCTATGTATTATTGTTAGAACCATATCATTCATGCTATGTTAAAGTACTATGATCCCAGCTATCAATGTTCTACAAATACTTTGATCAAGATTATGATGGTGCATGTCACCTCAAAAATTATTCTTTCTTTTTTATCACTTACCTACTCGAGGACGGGCAGGAGTTAAGCTTGGGGATGTTGATATGTTGCAAACGTATCTATAATTTTTGATGTTCCATGCTTGTTTTATATCTACTTTCTTATGTTTTGTCCACACTTTGGAGTATTTTAACACATTTTCTGGAACTAACCTATTAACAAGATGCCACAGTGCCAGTTGCCTATTTTCTTCTATTTTTGGTTCCAGAAAAGCCAGAAAATGAATATTCTCGGAATTGGATCGGACAAATGCCATTGTCGATATTTTACTGAAAGACTCACGAAGGCAGAAGACGAGACGGAGAGGGGCCAGAGGCTGGCCACACCATGTGGTGGCACGGGTCCCCTCTAACCGCACACCAGGTGGTGTGGGCCCCTGGTCCACCCTCTGACATTGCCCTTTCGCCGATAAGAAGGCTCCGATGCAGAAACCCTAAATAATCAATCATACAGCCACGAAAAGTTCCACAACGCCACCGCCACCGAAGGGGAGATTCGAGGACAGAAAGTCTCTGTTACGGCACCCTTCCGGGATGGGGAAGTGCCCCCGGAGCCATCTCCATCGTTGTTGCTGATTCCCATGATGATGAGGGAGTAGTTCTTCCTCGAGGCTAAGGGTTCTACCGGTAGTTATGTGTTCATCTCTCTCTCTATGCATGATCATATTGTGATCATGAGCTTTGTAATCAAGTAGATCTACCTTGCTACTCAAGTGCTTTAATAGATCTCTGCTCTCCCCATGTGTGTGAAAGTGACAGCGTGCACACCATGGTGGCACTTAGGCTAGAGATTACAAATACTTGTTATGAGTTATATTTGGAGTTGGATGTTTCTATGAAATTGTGGTGTTTGTTGGAACCATCTAGATCTCAAGGTGATAGTGTGGGGTTATCTAGATGGGGAAAGCAGACTTTGAGGTGTGTTATTATAGCCCTACCATGGATTAGAGTGTCCAACCAGAGAGTAGTTCAGAGTAGTATCATAAAGAGAAGATATTTATATGAGAGTGTTCACTAGCGAAAGTATGATCCCTAGGCCTTGTTTCTAAACATTGAAACACCATTTGCAACTAGACCTTTTACATGTTTGCTTGCTTCCATCTTTATTTCTTTTTGCCTTTAGTCTCAACCACGCACCATCAAAGCTAATTTCTGGCACCATCAAAGCTAATTTCATTTTATCTATGCCACTTATATTTCACTATCTCTTCGCCGAACTAGTGCACCTATACACCTGACAAGTGTATTGGGTGTGTTGGGGACACAAGAGACTTCTTGTATCTTGATTGGAGGGTTGCTTGAGAGGGATACCTTTGATCACTTCTGTAACACCCTCGAATTGGCCCTATGCAAGTTTTAGCCCTTTCCGGCAAACCCGCATAGAAACGATTCAAGGACGCCCACCAGGCACTTTTGTGCGGGTGGAAAACGAAGTAATACCATTACACAACAGTCCTCGATGGGACCCACAGAACAGATATATAGACAACAGCGACCCAACGAGTCAAGAATACAGATATACAATACAAAGATCCAAATCACCTTGCAAACAATAAAGCGTCCGACTACGGACAAGATGCAAATGGGGCTAAGAGCCCTGAAGAAAAACCAATGGCGTCCATAACCCTGCCCAGGCCAAGCCGGAAGGGTAACCCTACTAACGATGTTGATCTCAAACCTGCTAAAACAAAAGGGGTGCCGACAAAGGGCAAAGGAAAAAGAGGAGGCGTCGATCGAGGCCATTACATGGCGAGGCTAGAATTCGGCCTCGCCACATAGGTATGGTGGACAAGCGGCAAAGACAACAAAGACTAAACAACCTATAGAGACTCAGTAAAACTGGCGGCTATTAGAGAGGGATAAGAAAGACCTATTCGAATCCAACCTGATACTAACACCAATCATACCCATCCTGGTATTTCCCCCTCGAGACCAAACGAGGAAGTCGGACCAAGGAACTCACACAGTTGGCAATTTTACTCATTCCGTTATAGTTGCAGCACTTACTAATCAGATATAGATAGCATGAGTTATCCTGAAGCATAAGTAGTGGGCAGTTTTAATTAACCATTCCGTGGTAGTTGGAACATTTACTAGTCAGATATAATTGTCCTGAGGAATCCCAAAACCCAGCAGTTGTTGGCACTTTTATCACATTCCATTGGAGTTGCCATACTTACTAGGCAGATATAACAAGACACAAGGAACCCCAGCTCCACCAGTTGTTGGCATTTTTAATATACATTCTGTTGTAGTTGAATCTGATTACTAGTCACATATTAAGTCAAATTTATAGCACTACTTTAGTTATGATTGTCTATGATCGAGATACTGTGCTCCAAGTCGTCCATAACCGCGGACACGGCTTTCAGAAAGATGTACCCTGCAGGGGTGCACAAATAGCAACACACACACGATCAACCTCGGAAAAACCAACTCAAAACCCAACGAGGCTTTCACGACAAAGCAATCACAGGATTCATAAATGATTTCAGGGGGCCACCCCATTAAGCTACCCGCAACGAAGTTGGCCGGCTTCGAGACGGACCCAAGGTTTTGTGGACTACGGTACGATTTGGGAACCCAAAAGTGTGACTGGGCTTGTCGATACAGCGAAAACGTGTCACGATCCTAAACAGTATAGGTGCTCCATGCACAATCGTAAATAAAGCAGTAAAGCATGGCATAAGTACAGGATAGTAATAAAGCCCCAAACTAGTTTGTGGCCCCAAGAAATAAGAAATGAATCAAGCTCTGGCTAAGGGGGATTCATAGAGTCTCCCGTATGTGGATAGTGCGAATAGTCAAGGAACAGGTATCAAGTACTCAGGGCCTACGGGACACAAGTGGGCATGAAAAACCTAATAGCATGTAATAGCCCACCGGTGCCACTTTCATTAGTTATCACAACAATTTAATAGTTGTAATTAAAGACATGATCAACTCCACCATAAACATCTGTCACCATTCCAACAACTGTGGAACTTGACAACACGAGATCGCACCTGAGCAAGCAACTACGACTCGCAAGGCCAGCTATCTACCAAACATAGGTAATAGGATGTGTCCAAGGCAATATAGAGGCTGCAAGGGGTACAAATGGTGCACGGAAACTAAAGCATCACAACACGGATATCAATAGATCAACAGGAGGAAATAAAGACTATAAAAGCAAAATAGGTAGAAGGGGAAGAGATGCTCGTCTGGGAAACATTGTCGACGGATCATATCCGTAGAACTTGTAGATACTCGCATCAACTCATCGGCCTAATCCGTGAAGAAGCAAACACTAGAAGAAACACCGGATGCAATATTTAATACTACGGCAGAAGATCCGGCATGCTTATGATATGATGCATGGCATGGCACAGAGGTGCAATTAGGCAATATTAAGCGGAACCGGGGTACCGACAATTAATTAAATGGTTCGAGTTATTTAACTACCCCGCAATTTAAATGTTGTATTAACAGGCGAAACATGGCATTGGTTCGCTACACAAATTTAAATGGAGTCCGGAATAAGACAAAGGTATCCCGCATATAGACTCCATATTTAATTTAGGTGAATTGACTATTTAACCCAACCCACCAGATGGCATGTATGCAAGCATGACGATTAATATGCAACAATTTATATAGATGCCAATTTATAAAATAGGGCTCGGAAAAGGGGTCACACATGTCAAATCGAAGATCTTGGGTTCACCAAGGGGTTCGACAGGATCGGTCTTCGGACTCCGGGATCGGGGTCACAGAACCGTGTAGAAGATCTTTGATCATCGGATCCGTGCCGGCGCAGCCGGGGTCTTCGGGTCCGAGAAGGGGTCTTGTCGTTCCTTGTTGACGATCTTGGATCTGGCAAGGAGGTCTTGGTAGTGTCCGCGAAGGGGAATACGGCATTCCGGGAGGAAGATCTTGTCGATAGATCGGGGTCGAAGAACTTGGCATCTTCCGGTCGACCTTGGTTACACGGGCGCAACACGGTAATGAAAACAACATGCCAAAACACCGGGTACCATCAGCAAAACACCCAATCGTAGCATCACAGCACCATCACCGAATGTTGGCACGCGTCAACTCCTCAACATCAACAGCACCATCTCTAGCACAACACTTCCACCACCAACTGAAAACCACCCCAAAATAGACCGGGGCAGCAGTACCGTCGTAGAAAACTCGCCGCACGCTGGCCGACAACACATGAATACAGGACGGTGTTGCGGGACGGAGAGGCGGTGGCGCGCGTGACCGGCTTCAAGGACAAAGGAGGCCAGGGCGGGGTGCTCGGTGGCGCAGGGCGTTATTGGCAGCACGGAGCATGCGGTGCCAACAGAGATGGCAAGGTGGAGGTCGTCGCGGTAGCGCGGTCGACGGAAACGGAGGCGGTAGACGACGAGATTGGAGCCGGGGTGGCATGGGTCAGGTCGAGGAGAGGGCCACGGCGGCGCCCGGTTGATGAGGTTGACGGGGCCGCGCCTGTGGCAGCTCACCGGAGCCAGCGAGGTGGCAACGCTATAGCCGACGAGGAGGGAAAAGGGCCTCACGGCGGCATCTCGGGGTCGTGGCTGGGCCGGAGGGTCACAGTGGAGGCGGCCGGCAAGGTGGAGCCCTAGATGTCCGGACTTGCTTCTGGAAAGGAGGTGCAGCAAATGCGAGGCTAGAGGGTGCCGCGGTGAGCGAGGATGGGGAGGAGATGGCAGCGGGGATGGAGAAGAGATGTGAGGAAGGTGGGACGAGCGGCGGGATTAGCGGGCAGGTAGCAGCAAAAGAGGGAGGGGATCGCGGTTGAGGAAGGCGTGCACCACGGAGTGGAAGACATGGTGGGGCCAGCCTTGCGCGATGCACGGAACAGGTGGAGCGGACGCGTCGACGCGGGGCGCGGGCGGCACTGGGGACGTGGCCTGGTGGGAGGTGGGGCCAGCAGGCGGTAGGTGGCGGGGTGAGAGGAGTTTGGCTGGGAGGCGGTTGGTGGGCATTGGGCCAGGGGGTGGGCGGTCGGTCGGCAGGTGGGCGGGAGAAAAGAGCAGCACGGGGCGACGCGGTTTGGCTCGCGCGGGGTAGGCGAGAAAGAGGAGGTTGGGGAGCGCGCCCAGGTGGCGGCGGCTGGGAGGGATTGGCGGCAGGGTAGGTAGGCTGTGGGGATTAGGGTTAGGGGTTGTAGGCCGGCTGGTTGGGCCTTTGGGCCTGGCCGGCTGCCTCCCCGAATAAAAACGTTTTTATTTTATTAGACTAATATTTTATTTATTTTTAAAAGCCTTTTGTAAATATCTTTTAGACAAACAAAATATCTAGAAGAGACCAGAGTTTTGATTTGAATAAAGACAGGGGATATTTAGAAAACAAAGATAGGCTTTTCGAAAATAGTTTTAGGCAAAAATATGCATGAGGACATGACGATGCTCAAATGCAATGTGGCATGATGACATGAGCATGCGGTCATGATGATGCAATGCACAAAAACACAGCGATTTTCTAGTAGTGGTTTTAGCGGGATGCCACAACTTCCTCCTCGAGTTCGATAAACCTTGGGTAATCCACTTAAGGGAAACTTGATGATGTTCTACAAACCTCTACACTTGGAGGCCCAACAACTATCTACAAGAGTAGAAGTGCGTAGACATCAGGCCGCCCAATGAACATCCATGGGCTGTGAGAGAAACTGGCAAACCTTATTCACCGCAAACGAGATGTCTGGGCGAGTAAGAATGAGATACTGTAGGCCTCCAACAATGCTATGGTACCGGAACGCATCATCAGTAGCAAGTGGAGTACCAGACTCACGGGATAGGCGATCTCCGGTGGCCAAAGGCGTGGAAGTGGACTTGCAATTCTCCATACTCACATGGTGCAAAAGATCCAATGCATACTTCCGTTGAGTAACCATCACCCCCCCTGAAAGGAAGGTAGTGTCTACTACTTTGAAAGCTATCATTGAAAATCAGTTATTCGTGAACACCAGCTAATTGTCAACTATTCTTCGACCGAGAGTTAAGTTTGCCATTACCAATTATGATTTACTTTATGTATCTTTATTGTGTTTCCTTTACTTATTGCAAGTTAAGTTATATAATAGTGAGTTGTCTTCTATTATGACTTATGTATTGATGAATGTGATGCTTCTTGTCCGTATTCTTTTATCGACTCTTCACTCCATAAACCTGAGGTCATATTTATTGAGTTCAGTTTCGCTTGGGGACAAGTGAAGTCTAAGCTTGGGGGGAGTTGATACGTCCATTTTGCATCACTATTCTATATCACAATTTACTGTTATTCATTGATATATTTCATATTAAGAGATGGTACTTATGTTATTTCATCTGTTTTTGCATGGTTGATGACTTTTGGAGCATGGGCCGCTGTAGTCAAGATTCTGATGGAAAAGGTGTTGTTTGAAGGCAAAATTCGCGAAGATTGGAAAACCCGGGAAAATACATGGAAAATCCTATTTTTCCAGAAGACGAAGAATGCCAGAAGGGGAAGTGGAGATGGGCCATAGGGGACCCACACCACCCCCTGGCGCGGGCCACCCAGGCCGCGCCACCAGGTGGTGTGGCCGCCCTGGTCCACTCCAGCCTCTCCCCTCAGGCGTATATTATCCTCCCGAACCCTAAGACTCGGGGAGCAACCATAGAAAGATTCCGCCGCCTCTGCGAGGCGGAAAACACCGAGAGAGAAAGATCTCTCCGGTAGACAGAATTCTGCCAGGGGAATTCCTTCCCGGAGAGGGGAGATCGTCGCCATCAACACCACAATCAAGCTGGACTTCATCGGGATCATCATCATCACCATCACCACCATCATCATCACCAGCACCATCATCACCACCTCATACCGCTGTAACAATTGGGTTGAATCGTGCATAGTTCTTAGGGGAAACTTTCCCGGTGTTGATTACTCCTTGTAGTTGATGGTATTGAGTGAACCATTGAATTATCGTTTATGTTCAGATTGTTACATATCATTATATCATCTCTGATCTTGATCCATATGATGTCTTGTGAGTAGTTCGTTTTGTTCTTGAGGACATGGGAGAAGTCATGTTGTTAGTAGTGGAATTGTGTTGAGAAAGATTCAATGGTTTGATATTTAAGTTGTGGTGTATTTCTTCTAGTGGTGTCATGTGAACATCGACTACATGACACTTCACCTTTATGGGCCTAGGGGAACGCATTGTGTATTTGGCTACTAATCGTAGGGGTTGCTGGAGTGACAAAAACCTGAACCCGCTAGGAAACCATTGCATAAGGGACGTTAGGGTCTTAGAGTTTAAAGTTGTGGTTAGTTTTCTACCTTAATTACTTTCTTGTACTTGCGAATGCTTGCAAGGGGTATAATCACAAGTATGTATTAGTCCTAGGAAGGTCGGTACATTAGCACAGGTTTACCCACACAACACTTAGCAAACTAAAGAAGATTAATCAACTATATGAAGCGAAAGCACTTGATGATATTCCCATGTGTCCTCGAGAACGTTTGGTCATCTTAAGTAATACAACCGGCTTGTCCTTTGCTAAAGAAAGGATTGTTGCTGTATTTATTCTTATTGTCTTTTATTTACTCATACTTTATTTACCTGCATTATCAAAAAACCCTAAAAATCCATTTGCTAAGTATTTACAGAGAATTCCTGCTCCTAGCCACTCGCCAGCACCTTCTGCTCCTCATTGGGTTCGACACTCTTACTTATCGAAAATACTGCGATACACCCCCTATATGTGTGGGTCATCAAGCATGCTGACAAGCATCACATACAAAAGTCTGATTATTGGAAGAACACTCTAAATCATTATTCCTAACAATAGATTGAACGACATTATTGGTAGGGTGCCCAAGACGATGATGCCACAGAGATGCGGTGGTTTTGACACCGGAGGACGCCTGGCGGTGGGTGGCGAAAGCTCTCCTAAATGGGATGGGGTATAGCCCGTTGCGACTGCTACCGTGAAGCAGAATTTTCCTCATGGTTTTGTCCTGGACAAAAAAAACGCTGAAACTCAATGAAGACGTCATTATCATAACAAAGACGAAACACGGAGAGGAGATGTTTGTTGATATGAGGAACGTGAAGAATAATTCTCAAACGGAGGGATGAACCGGGTAAATTCGAGTGACCAATATACAAAATAGACAAACCTGCATCCTTGGCAACTTGCACTTGATCCTTGCCTCCATAGCGTTCATGCATGTGGAGGCACTCTAGTTCGCTGGTGAAGTGGTCCGAAGCGTCGGAGTCCATGATCCACTGTGGTGGCTCGGCGGCGGACGAGCTGGAGGCGGAGTTACCCGTACGGTTGTTGTAGTCGTAGCGCTTCCTGCAGTTGTCCGCCTCATGCCCCCAGTATTTGCAAATCTGGTACTGGGGGCGCCAGCGCCGGTTGCGGCCATTGCCGCCTCCTCCGTTGCGGTTGCGGTCATTGCCGCCACTACTGTTTCCTCTGTTGTTGCGGCGGTCACCGCCGCCGCCCTGGCCGTTGCCATGCTGGCCTTGGCTGCCTTGGCCCTGCGGGGCACCACCCGCAGGACGTTCTCCTCCTCCTCTGCCTTGGTGCCCGGGATTGTTGTGGTAGACCAGGCGCGATACGACATTAGCCGACGAGGACCAGTCGTCGACCTCCGCCTGCTGCTGCTTCTGGAGGGCCTCGTAGCTGAGCACGTTGGCATAGAACATGCCGAGGGTGATCGTGGCTGCCGAAAAATTCATCACGGTGGCGGCGGCGCCGGTGGATCGCCCTAGCCAGGGTTTTGCGGCGGCGGCACGGTGGAGAGGATCGCGTGGCTCTGATACCAAGACAAAGTTTAGGGTTTCCGTGGGGCAATTGCCTCACCATCGGATCAATATATATAATGATCAGCTCAAGTTACATACGTACACGTGTGTACAAATACATGGCAGAATACTACAACTAGACCTATTTTAACAGTTGCACACCGAAAAATCTCTAGCCCATCTCCCCTCCTCCTCAAGCACCATCAGAACCTCGGCAAACCATGGCAGAGCACTTTCCCAGCGACAGCGCAGCGACGAACGGCTTCGGTCCTCGCTCCCTCAACAAGTTGGAGGGACACCTCCTCCACAAGGCTAACTACCCGGCACTGCCTGACTTCCGCACACCGACAAGATGGGTGCTGAACATCGGCGGCGTGCTGGTGCCACCTCCTCCCCAGGGCATCGACATGATCAGCGAGATCCAGGACGTTCTCACCGGGATGTCCGACGAGGACTACGCGGATCCGTGACACTTCCCCGACAACCACGCCTCTTGGACGGAGTACTTCCACGAGCGGTATCAACGGGAGATGGCATCCTACAAGGGGCCACCGCCGGTGCCTAAGCGGAAGAAAGCCGAAGGGTGGCGCCTATGGTGGGGCGTGCCTGGGCGCACGCTAGCCGCTGTCTTCGAGCACATCAAGGTTGGCAACTCGCTACGTATCACATACCCGACACGCCGGTGAGCGCCTCGCACCGGCGTGGCAGGTCCTGGCTACCAAGGCGATTGGCAGCCTTCTCCTCGTCGTCCTCGTCCACTGCATCCCGCTCCTCTGGCGAGGCGCGACACACCGCCGCTTCTGCCTGTGAAGCGCGACCATCTTCTCCATCCTCTATGGCAACAACACGCCGCCAACCCCACGGGCCGCGCGCGGCATCACCATTGGCGGTCCCCATGCCTCGCCGCTGCCACAGCCCTCTCCTCCTTCAGGGCGATTCTGCCTCGTCCAGTCGAAGAGGGTGAAGGAAATATGCCCTGAGAGGGAATAATAAAGTTGTTATTATGTATTCCTTGTATATGATAGATGTTTATTTTGCATGCTATAATTGTATTGATAGGAAACATCAATACATGTGTGTTTAATAAACAAAAAGGGTCCCTAGTTATGCCTCTCTTATAGACTAGCTTGTTGATTAACAAGATGATCAAGGTTTCCTGATCATGGACATTGGATGTTGTTAATAACAAGGTCACATCATTTGTGAAATGATGTGATGAACATTCATCCGAAGTATAGCATTACAATCAAGTCATTATTTTTATATTGCTATAACATCATACGAAGTAATCTTTATCCTTAGACCATGAGATCATGTTAATTGCTAACACCGGAAGAGTATCTTGATAACATCAAACGTCACACCATAACAGGGTGACTATAAAGATAGGTTCAGTACTACGAAGGTGTTATGTTGAGGCTCATGGATCAAGAGTGGAATTTGTCAATCCAGATGACGGATAGATATACTCTGGGCCCTCTCGGTGATATCACATTAGGATAGCTTGCAAGCAAGTGATGTGATCACTAGAATGTTATATCGGGAACGAAAAGAGTGCATGTCGTGAGATCAAACTAGGTATGGAGATACCGATGATCGAATCTCGGACATGTAATATATCGAGACAAAGGATTTAGTTACAAGCGTTAAAGGTTCTCACGATCACGAGTCATCGTTGAATGTGTAGGAATCAAGACGGATCTCGTGTCCGCTGCTGATTATTGATCGGAGAAGGGTCTCGATCATGTCGGCATTATTCGCAAACCGTAGGGTGGCACACTTAAGAGTTACCGGACACTATTTTGGAGCACATATGTTTCAGACGAAAGAATTGCAAAGCGCAGGAATTGTTTCAATAGAAACCGGAAATTGTTTTGGGTGAAATTGCAGAAGGTGGTTCTGCATGTGATATTGAAATATTGCAAGGGGCTATATGTGAATGTTTGTTAATTAAAGTAATTAACAAAATTCTGAATAAATTTAATAAAAAGAGTTTTATTAAATGAGAGAGCATTAAATTTGGAGAAATTTAATGCATTTAAAGTGGAGACTTTAAAAGGGAATGTGAAGAGGCATTTTAATGTGGAGGTTACCACCACATGAATGGGGAGGTGAGGTCACCACCCCCATGCCGCCATGGAGAGAGGGGGCACCCCCCCTCCTCCTATAAAAGGCCACCCATTCCCTCTTTCATCCACACACCTCCTTGTGAAGGATCTCTCTCCCCCTCTAGAATTATTCCCCCATGGTCTCGGATTAGCAAGATACATGTTCCCGGTGGCATTTCGTCTGGAAGGAGTTGCTGCTTCCGTTGGATCGCTGGAGCGAGGAGGTGGAGCTTGTCCGGTGGCTTGAACGTGTGTGCGAGTGCGGATGTTGCTGAGTTCTGGCCCGGACTTCCTCACGATCTTGAGATCGGCAAGTGTACGACTATATCAACCACGAGTTCCTACTCGTTAACAAAGCTCGTTGTCTTCGAGGGTAAGTTCTCCATGGATGTATGTCCACCCGTTGCTCTGTATCTAGTAGATAGATCTTGGCGTATAGTTCTCATCATAGGAAATTTTTTGTTTTCTATGCTACGGACCCAACAGTGGTATCAGAGCCTGATCTATGCATAGGTGCTTTGCACAGGTAGTACACATATGTTTATATGTGGGCGATGATGATCATGTTATTGCATCTTCTATGTACTTTGGATATTGGTGGCATAGTGGGATGAAGCGGCCCGGACCAACCTTACATGTCATCGTACATGAGACCGGTTCCACGACTGACATGCAACTAGTTTTGCATAAGTGGCTAGCGGGTGTCTGTCTCTCCTACTATAGTCAATATCTGATTTACAACGAGTTGCTAATAACTTGGTTATCCTTGTTTTGGTTCATGTTCGTAGGTTAGACCGGTTCTATCTCTGAAAGCCCTAAGCCACGTAAAACTTGCAATTGATAAATTAGAGGCGTCTAGTTTAGATCGTTGCTGGGCTAGTGTTTTGATATGGTACTGTTGTAAGTAGATGTATGATAGATACTCTTACAACTCACTTAACATGTAAGTTCCATAGATCTTGGCCTTACACACGAAGGAATGATAGAGATCATACCACGATGCAAATGATAGAGATCAAATGCATGGACCATATCACCTCACTTCACACATTAGCATCTTATTTTGCTAGTTTGGCGCTTTTGGTAGCATTATAAGATGATCCCTCATTTAGATATCAAGATAAAATATGTTCTTCCTTAAGTATGCACCGTTTTGTGTATCGTGTTTTGAGGCATCACGTGATGATCGGCTGTTCTCGACTCTACGCTTTCATACAACGGGTGTAAGACAGTTTTACACACGCAAATACTAAGGTTCTTACTTGACGAGCCTAGCATGTACAGACATGGCCTCGGAACATGGACCAAAAGGTTAAGCATGAGTCATATAGTTGATATGATGCCCATATAGATGCTCGCCTTTGAAGCTACACCGACTCACGTGATGATCGGACTTGGTGTAGTGGATTTGGTTCATGTAATCACCAAAAGGACACGAGGGATGTCGTTTTTGAGTGGGAGTTCATTAGTAATTTGGATTAGTTAAACTCAATCTATCATAAACTTAGTCTAAATATACTTTACAAATTCTGTTGTAGATGGCACCACCTGCTTTTAATTTCAATGTGCTCATGGAGAAAGAGAAACTTGCTGCGAATGGTAGCAACTTCACCAACTGGGCTATAAATTTGAGGATTCTCCTCACTGCTGCACAAAAGCAATATGTGCTAGATGCGCCGCTAGGCCCCCACCAGCTCCTGATGCCCCTGACGAGGAAAAGAACGTCTATATAACTCGTCAGGAGGACCACAACTTAGTTCATTGTGGCATACTGTATGGGCTAGAGCCAGAACTTCGAAAGCGTTTCGAAAATGGCAATGCCTTTGATACCATGGGAGAATTGAAAATGATTTTTGATACCCATGCTGCCGTAGAGAGTTATAATGCTACAGAAAAGTTCTTTAGCTGCATGATGGAGGAAAACAGCTCCGTTAGTGAGCACGTACTCAAAATGCCTGGGTACGCCGATAAGCTTGTGTCCTTGGGAATAATGATTCCCATTGACTTAGGCATATATCGTATTCTCCAATCTCTGCCACCTAGCTACAAGAGCTTCGTGATGAACTATAATATGCAGGGCATGAAGAAGTCTCTTCCCGAGCTTCTGTCAATGCTTAAGACTGCAGAAGTGGAGATTAGGAAAGAACATCAAGTGTTGATGATCAATAAGACCACCGGTTTCAAGAAGGACAAGAAAGGCAAGCAGAAGGGAAAGAAGGGTGGCAAATCTGTTGCCGCGCCTGAAAAGAAACCCTGAGCTGGCCCTAAGTCTGACACCGTGTGCTACTATTGCAAGGGGACTGGCCATTGGAAGCGCAACTGCCCCAAGTATTTGGCGGACAAGAAGGCCGGCAAGGAAAACAAAGGTATATGTGATATACATGTTATTGATGTGTACTTGACTAGTACTCGCAGTAGCACCTGGGTATTTGATACGGGATCGGTTGCTAATATATGTAACTCGGTTCAGCTCGGAACAAGCGACAACTAGCAAGGGATGAGGTCACGATCTTGAATCGGCAATGGATCAAGAGTTGATGTGATCGCCGTCGGAACGCTGCCTCTCCATATGCCGTCGGGATTAGTTATAAACCTGAATAATTGTTATTTGGTGCCTGAACTGAGCATGAACATTGTATCCGGATCGTGTTTAATGCAAAGTGGTTATTCGTTTAAGTCTGAAAACAATGGTTGTTCGATTTATATGAATAATATCTTTTATGGTCATGCACCTGTGTTGAATGGTTTATTTCTGTTGGATCTCGATAGTAGTATTACGCACATTCATAATGTTGATGCTAAAAGGATTAAACTTGATAATGATATATCTACATATATGTGGCATTGCCGTCTAGGTCATATTAGCGTTAAACGCATGAAGAAACTCCATTCTGATGGACTTTTGGAATCACTTGATTTTGAATCATTTGATACATGTGAGCCATGCCTTATGGGCAAGATGACTAGAACGCCGTTTTCCGGTTCAATGGAACGGGCGACAGATTTATTGGAAATCATACATACTGATGTGTGTGGACCAATGAGTGTGTTAGCGCGAGGTGGATATCGTTATTTTGTTACTTTCACGGATGATTTGAGTAGATACGGGTATATCCATTTGATGAAATATAAGTCTGAAACCTTTGAAAGGTTCAAAGAATTTTAGAATGAAGTGGAAAATCATCGTAATAGAAAGATCAAATTTCTGCGGTCCGACCGTGGAGGAGAGTATTCTGGTTTCATAGTAGTATCCGTCACAGTGTTTAACTTTGGAACTCATCCAAATCCAACATGGAATTTACCTCCAGCCCACTGTGCCACCTTCTGTTAAACACATAGCCTAATTGAGATAATTTTATTTGTATATGTGATAGAACTATTATCGATGTAACACTTTATAATGAATTTGTTCGTCACTTCTGCATACAAAACATATTCTTTATCCTTCTAAAGTACATAATAATATACCTACTATTGTCATGTGATCATGATATGCATCACTCTGGTATATGGTCATAACACTTTACAGTATAAGACATATATGTTTATGAACAAATCATGGTGTACATTATTGATATAATTGTTTATACGGTTTTACTCATCAAGTGTCCAAACACTTGATTTTTTCCCCAACCTCTTCCATGCGGCAATAACTTTTTCTTGTCGTTTCCATATTAAACCAATTCAATATTTCATCTATGTACTTTGGCATAACTATATTAGGCACCTCAATCTATCCATATAGATATTGATGCCCAATATTCTGGTTTGCCTTTAGAGTTTCACACAAAATCTAATTTTAGTGAAATCTTACTTGTGTCAAGAAAAGATACATCATTTCCAATCAACGATATGTCTGTGCACATATAGTTTTAGAAATATTTAATAGTGCTCCCACTTAATTTCTTGTAAACATACAAGCATCTTCACTGTTCCTGGTGAAACTATACTCTTTCAATTTTATCAAAATGAAGATTCCAACTCTGTGATGCTAACTTCTACCATTGAAGTTCCCACCTATTTCTAACATCCATTGAACTAACAAAACCTTTGTGTCGTGTCAATAAACGTCCTAGGTTAACCTCCATGGCATCCCCCGCCTCTTCGCCGCCATCGCCAAGCACCACGAGATCCTCGTCATCGGCATCGCACCCGCACGCAGTAGCAGCGACGGTGGCGAGGTGCACCTCCTCGAAGTCTCCCATGGCGTGCGGGCGGCAGGTGTGCACCTGACCCAGTATCCTGCTATTATTAGGTGGTGTGCAAGGGGAAGAGATGAGGGCAGAGGTGGTTTGAGGGCGCGACTCTGTTTCTCCGATGAGGCTAGGTGGCTGCGCGAGGAACCTCTTTGGATCGAGATAAGAAGAGGGGGCATAGGTGGTGGTGGCGACACTTGGAGTTGGTAAGGCTGGGATGGGATCTTAGGAGGGAGGGATGGGGTGACCTAGCGAACATGAGGGATGGGGATGGTTTGTCCAAACCGCCCCTTTATTTTTTTCTTTTGGTGGGGTCATTTGGGTCTCTTTATCTTTTGGTGCCCCTGTCCAAAATTTGAGGTGAGGAATTTAGTATGTTGGATGAGACCATATGGATGGCTGAGATGTGTGGTGAGGTGATCCGTGGGTAGTCTATCTATGTCCTCTAATTGCTGGCTCTATTCTACATGGCAAATGGCCAATGTTATGGCTACAATTACAGCATGTTTTTGTGATAATGACCCCATATTATGCACGCATGTGCATTATGAGATGGAGAACAATGTTGCAGGAGGAAGTTTTCCTTTTTGTCGCACAGAAAAGCCATTTTCCATTTTTCAAGCGCCAAAAAAGGGAATTTTGTGAAGCAACCACCAATGGGATAATTCAAAATGGTACCACCCTGTTTTTCAAAAATACTAGACCACCTTACATGGACAATGTCCCAACTAGGGAATGTCAAACCTTTCCGTCCACCCTTGTGTAAAAGACAAATTCCTGCCGAATCGGTAGGAAGTGGGTCCGATTTGAACTACAGGTACATTATCTGATGCTCATGATTTTTTGCAAAAATCATTTTAGACTCACAATATGCTATTTTATCAGAGATCCAATGCAAGTTCAGCGAGGCTCATCCCCTAGCTAAGAACTTTCATGCCTATCGTTTTGACCATAGTTTGAAATGGGCATAAGAAATTCAAAAACGGTCCGAACAATGTAAAAATTTAGCGTGGTGTCATTTTATGTGACATAGTTGCAAGCAAAAATACCAAACTTGGTATATTGATTGCATCTCAAAAAAACCTTCTCAGAAATGACCTACCATGTTCGAGGTTTCACAGCTTTCAAGCCAAATGACCAATGTTATGGCCAAAAATCGCGACATAGTTTGTGAATGTGCCCATATTGTGCACGCATGTGCATCTTGGGATGACGAAAAATATTGCAGGAGGAGGTTTTCCTTTTCATCGCATAGAAAAGCCATTTTCCATTTTTTGAGCGCCAAAAACAGGGCGTTTTATGGAGCAACCACCAAATGATCAATTCAAAATGCTACGCCCCCATTTTTCAAAATACTAGACCACCTTACATGGACAATGTCCCAATTAGGGAATCTCAAACCTTTCCGTCCACCTCTGGTGAAAAAGACAACTTCCTACTTAATCGGTAGGAAGTGGGTCCGATTTGAACTACAGGTACATTATCTGATGCTCATGATTTTTTGCAAAAATCATTTTTCGACTTACAATATGCTATTTTATCAGAGATCCAATGCAAGTTTAGTGAGGCTCATCCCCTAGCTAAGAACCTTCATGCCCGCCGTTTTGACCATAGTTTGAAACAGGGATAAGAAATTTAAAAACGTTCCAAACAATGTAAAAATTTCGCTTGATGTCATTTTATGTGACATAGTTGCAAGAAAAAAATGCCAAAGTTGGTATATTGATTGCATCTTGAAAAAACCTTCTCAAAAATGACCTATCATGTTCGAGGTTTCATGGCTTTCAAGCCAAACGACCAATGTTATGGCTAGAATCGCGGCATATTTTGTGATAATATGCCCATATTATGCACACATGTGTATCTTAGGATGGCGAACAATATTGCAGGAGGAGGTTTTCCTTTTCGTCGCACGAAAAAGCCATTTTCCATTTTTCAAGCGCCCAAAACAGGGCAGTTTATGGAGCAAACACCAAATGGTCAATTCAAGATGCTACCACCCAATTTTTAAAAAATACTAGACCACTTAACATAGACAATTTCCCAACCGGGGAATCTCAAACCTTTCCATCCAGCCTTGATGAAAAAGACAAATTTCTGCAGAATCGGTAGGAGGTGGGTCCGATTTGAACTACAGGTACATGATCTAATGCTCGTGATTTTTTGCAAAAATAATTTTTAGACTCACAATACACTATTTGATGCATGTAAAATGCATCCATGAACTCTGCACTTTATTACTTGATATTCCAACATATTTGCATCATATATGGGGTATATTCATGTTTTATAATAATATTTGGGAATAATTCACACTTCCTATATTGTTTTGGAATTAACCCTGCCGAGGCAAAAAAAACCTATTTCAATGTTTTTGACTTTCAGGTACCCAAACGATGTCCAATTGACCTGAAACCTCACGGGACCTAGTATTTATCAGAACCAAGAACAATGGACCAAAGATCCATGAGAAAAGAAGACCGAGGAGGGAACGAGCTAACCAGCCACGGCCCACTCCCCTAGTCGTGGCTGATGTGCTTGTTTTCCCCTCGAGTCTCCGATGCTATTGATTCTTTCTCCCAAGCGAAGGTTCGGACCTAAAACCACGTATAAAAAAGGTCTCATGACGATTCTCAGAAAGGAGCATCACAGAAGACAGAAACACGAATCAGAGAGGTAGGAGGCAGAAGATTGGAGGGGGAAACTCTGGTGGGGTGCTACCGGTGTGATCTCCACCTCCTCCAATGACTCCAGCACCTTCACCATGATGAAGGGGGAGTAGTCCACCCCTGGACTATGGGTTTGTGGCAATAGCTATTATATCTCTCTCTCATGATCTCGATTGTATTAGAACCGTATGAGCTGCATAACATGATTACTGTCATATTTGTATTACTGATGCATGTAAAATGCATACATGAACTTTGTAGTTTGTTAACATGTTTTCCCACATATTTGCGTCATATATAATGTTATATCCCTATTTTATATTGATTTTTGGGGATTTACCAATGATCCCCTTTATTTTGGTTATAACCCTGCAGGACAGAAAAACCCTGTTTTCAATGTTTTTGATGTTTCAGGTCCTAAACAAAGTCAAATGGACCTAGACTTTGGGGAATGCCAATATTTATCCACGAGGAGCTTCTTGAGCATTGGAATCTCACCAGGAGGGCCAAAATAGCCCACGTGGCGCGCCCAGGCCTGGTGGGCACGCCACCCATGCTATTTCCCTCCTCGATCGTCCGATCACCTTGATTCTTTCACTCATGTAGTTCTCTTGACCTAAAAACCCCTATATACGCTCCCAGGGCGTCGACAGAGGGAGAGCCACCAGAGACGAAAACACCACCAAATGGAGTTAGATCCAGTGAAGATTGGAGGGGAAAACTCCACGAGAGCCACCTCCGGGGAGATCTCCACCCTCTCCAATATCTCCAGCTTCATCACCATGATGAAGATGGAGTAGTCCATCTCCATGGTATGGGTTTGTGGCAGTATATTGATCTATTTCTCTATTGTTCTTCATAGATCTAGTACCATATGAGCTGCCCAACATGATTATGGTCATATTTGTAATTCCTATGTGGTGGATCTTTGTTCTATGATCTGATATTTGAGATTGGAATATATTTTTTGTAGGATGTTTTAATAGATGTGTATCATGCACCCCGTTCTTCATTGCTTGTTTTGATCCAACTTGTATGCAAGAACTTATTTGGGGAGAAGTGTTTGTTAGATGGAGTAGCATGGGGGTAGAGATTCAATTGTGACACATAATATTCAAGATCTACTTTGGTTTTTACCTTTCTTTTGTTGCCTCACTAGGGGTAAAGTGAAATCATGTGCTATAGTTATCATGTGACAGTGTGATGACCTTGACTAGATAAGGGTAGCATATTTTGTATTTCAAACATCATATAATATTGCTTAAAGCTATACTCTGATTTGTTCTTAAATCAAGATTGCATGGAGATTTCCCTTCTTGAGGAGTATAAGAGAGAGAGATGTATTCCATCTCAATATTAGAATGTGATGCCCGTATTAATTCCTTTTATCAAGCACTTATAGAATTTCCATGAATCTTTATCATTGATGAATTGTTTTGTGATCACTACAACTTAAAAAGAGAGTTGACAAGTGAACCCATGAACCCCTGTCCAATTTTTATCATCAGAAACACCTTTCCTTTGAATCTACTATCCTTTACATTTTCTGCAATTTATTATTTTGAAAATACAAAAATACTTTCTCTACTTGAAATCACTCATAAAAACCCAAAAACAACTCTACTATGTTCAATATCATGTAGTTTGCATTACTTTACTTTCTTTACTTTAGTTTGTTTTATATTTCATATTACTAATATGAAACCTTGTGCTTGACAATCACTTGGTGGAGTTGGGGTCACAAGACAAATTATTCTACTTTACAGGTTGCTTGAAGAGGAGAAGACAAACATGCTTCTACAACCAATTCCCCGAGAGTTCGATATAAACCCTCGAGTCACCCTTGTGGGGAAAACAAGCTTGCTACAACACTCTGCACTTGGATTCCCAGTGAAAAGTGGCAGCATTTGTTGCCATCAAGTCTATTTTCTGGTGCCGTTGCCGAGGAATTGCAACAATGATACATCATAGTGGTTGATGCATGGTGAAGAACAAGCCAACTCCCACTACAACTGCAAGGCTATTTTTTGGTATCATTGCCAGGGAATAGGCGAAGGTACATCACAACTGCATCCTCATCAAGTTTGAAGGGCAAGGTGACTCCCACGACAACTGCCTATTTTCGGGCGTCGTCATCTTCAACTTGTGCAACAACCAAGCTTGGGGAGGTTGCACCACTATGAGCTTTTTCTTCTCCTTTTAGATTTTTAAAGTATTTTATTTTGTCTTGTTTTTTGTCTTTTTAAGTTTTCTCTAAAACACAAAAACACATAAAAATTAGTACAACCTCTAAATATGCATGCTAAAATATGGAGAAACTTGGAATCCACATACCTATAGGTCATGTCAAAATGTTGAAAGCCTACTATGAAAGTAGATCAACCGAAGAAGGAAATAGAATGGATGAATTTCTTACAGATCTCAATCAATTTGCTATTGAATTTTGGGAATCACATGACATAACTTGTTGCACTAAAAAGACTATAAACACTCCCACTATCAATGTAAGCATAATAGTGATCCTATTATTGCTTCTTATCAAGAGTGTAAATTTTTATGCCATGATATAGAGCAAGTTGAGAAATATATTGCCTATGTGGGAGCCCATGAGCTAGACTCTCTTATAAATCAAAAATTTGAAACTAGTTATGATGCTCGTGTAATGAAAGGACACATAGATATTATCCTTCAAAGTTGCAACAAAGAATTTAGTGATAATGCTTATGTTATTAAATATAAAGAAAGAACTCTTGCTGCCATGAAAAGTACTAATATATTGCAAGCAAAAGATGATTAAAACATAAGCTTGGAAGAATAAGTGTGTGAAGAAGAAAGTGAAGTAGATATAATCCAACCTAAGCTTGGAGAAGAGTGGGATCTTCCACCTTCACAATCAACAAATGATAGTAACACTCAAAATCAAAAATCATTTGTCATCTATGATAACCCATGATATTATAGTTGTCCAACTAAAAATCCATGCATTTCTTGTGGGGGAATTGAAAGTCAAATGGTTATTTATGATAACCCTTCTTATTATGATGAAACTAATGGTGCACCATTTACTACTAATAACGCTACTACTAAAATTATTGATGATAATGAGGAATTTTGTTTAGATATGCTATATGAAAATGCTTTAGATGATGGTCCTATGCTTCTTGATAACCATCCATGTATAAAAATGAAGATATAAATTATAAAATTGCTTCCTATGATGATACAATTATGACTAAGAGTCCTATAATATTCTTGAACTCTCCTATTTTAACTATAGAGGAGAAATATGCACTTGCTAGAACCTATATATGTGGTTTGCAATTACCTTATGTTGAAAATCATCATTGCAACCATAATCTTAATAATGAAAAGATTACTAACAACTATTTTGAAAGAGTAAATCATGCTAATGAATACCATGAAAATTATAATAATCATCTTCATAAAACAAACTTTACAAACTTGCATGCTTCCAATGGTCATATTGCTAAATTTACTTCTAGTACTTGCAACTATTATGAAAGAGAAGGTTGTCAATTCCCTCCTTATGTTGCTAATTATCTAATTGCTTAAGCCTGAGTGGTAGGAAAGCTTCTCATGGCACTTGCGTGTGCGAGGAGGTGTGCGTTGTCACTGGATGTGGGCCGAGGGACTCGCCGTTGCGACGCGTGCGCTTCTCTATCTGCGCACACATTGACGCTTCCAGTCGCCTAACTTTTCATTCCCATCACCGCCACCCACATCGTATCCCTAGGGTCGGCGCCCTCCTTTCCCTCCCTAGCCACCGTGCCGGCTCGAGGAGGCTGCCGACGCGGAGGGGGATTTGGGAACACTCATCTCCTTCCCAAGGCGGTTAACAACGGGGGGAGGAAAACGGCGTGCTCGGAGCGCGACTATGGGAGGAATCGGTGCGGTCTATGCTCATGGTGAGTTCTAGAAAACTCCACGCACCTCTTAGACTTGCTCCATGGATAGAGTCCTCCTGCCTCCCCTCTTCTTTCTCAACGAGCCATGGATCGGCTGGGGCCAAGATCCTCCAACCCCGCCTCCACCCACTTGTCTGTTCTGCCTCCCCCTGCCTCAAACTCAACCAATTCTTACCAACACGCGAGATACCTCTTTGAGAGGGTGTTGACTGGTTAAAAATTTCAGTTTGTTCTTTCGTTGGTCATAGAGGAGGTAGATCTTACGATTTCAGGATTTTTTCCGTACAACATAGTCAAAGACCCAATTATGTGTGTGGAGATGAACTGAACATGGCGATTGAGAAGGAGAGAAACTTTCTCGTGAGTGGAGCCAGTGCTAGCGAGATGGAGGGGCTGCTCGAGGCTGCCTGCTTTGTGCTACCCCTGATGGCCAGCTCCTACACCCCTCCTTCCACTCTCTTTTGCCCATCTACGCCTAATTATGACTCAAAGGTACTAATGCCTCATCCTTTTCTATTCCTAGATGAATACCGATTCAGGATTGGAGCTGATTGGTATGCATTTTGCACGATGGTGATATGTTCTGACCATATTTTAGTAGTTATATTATTATTCGCATATTTTTTATGAGCACAACGACGGTTGAAGTAGGACAAGCACTTTAGTTCATTGACGATTGGCCCCCTTACACTTATTCTCTTTCTCCAGCAGATGGCGCTAAACTGGGTGGCGGTTCATGAGGACATGACTGTTTGCAGGCCTGATGTTGTAAAGTCCTTCCGACACAAGGTTCCAGGCAACTAAGGTGTAGCAGCCGACTGAGTCACCCATCACCACCACAATCAAGAGAGGGCGAGCGTTGTGCTACTGCTCTGTCCACTGTAGTGTGCCGGAAATATGGAAGTTATAGGTCTGTGATATGCTCATGCTTACCACATGTTGAATGAAAATACTCCTATGCATATATTCATAAACTTATGTGCGGATCTGTTCAGGTAACCGGTATGTGAGAAATTATCAAAATCGCTAATATTGCAGGTCTTCTTCAACTTATGGACTTATTGGCATGTTTTCTGCACATTGAACTGATGGCAGCTTTATGGCAAGCTTCCCATGCTTCTAGGTATGACTCCAACTGGCATGTCTTACTAGGTATTTTAAGGAATTCACCTTATTTTGTTCACCATTAAATCTACAAGTTATCCTTCACTAAGGCAGGACAACTTAGGTATATTGTCTTCAGTTTGGGGTTTATAGGTTCGCTGTGTTACCACAAATTTCGAATACACACAAACATATGTTATCTAGAGAAAGATGATATTAGGGAGGGAATTGATCAATTATAACTATAATATTTATTGTGTTCTCCTTTTTGTAATTATGCCATTTTGAATATGCCTTTATTGCAAGGGATCGCCATGCCAAGTATGGTTCTATGCTATTCCTTTCATGTGATTTTTATGTGGAACTACTGTACTGATCATTTGAGGGATAACCATGCCAAGTAGGATTATTTAGTGACTCCATGCTTTTCTTCTTTGGTTTGTGCACCCCGGTAGACCTTGGAGTATATACAGATTGGATACTTATGTTTAGTGCCTACTACTGATTTTAGATGTACGATACTTCCAGTTTTAAGGGGCATGGCATGTCAGATCTATCTACCGGTTGTTGATAGATATGAGGTCATGAATTTCTCGCTCCATCGTTATATATTAGTCATCTTAGGATGTAGCACTCGATCTTGGAAATTAAATCTTAGTATTTTGATTTGTGTAAATCAGTTAGAGGATGAAAAAACTTGATCTTATGATGTAAATGTGCTAGGTGTGACTATAGTAGACTATTAATCTATTTAGACTACATACAATGAGCAATTTGGTTTAACAATTGATAATACAACTATATGGTATTTTCATCTCCATAATTGCCCTGTTATATTCCCCCACTCAGAATGGAATCGACATAGTTGGCGTTGAGGTAGAGAAGATGAAAATATAGGCTAGGAATCTCCATGTGGGTCACTGGCATGTGAGTGATGTAGTATAGCATAAGTGTAGTGATATGTGGTCAAATAATTTCAGGGGGACACGATTAGGGAATAGATTGCAAGGGCCTTCTTATATGCTACTTCCTGAACCGACTGAAGCATTTAGCTAACTAGACCCTATGAACAAACCGACTTATACTTCAGCTGGCAGCTACTGGACTACATCTGCAGTTTCCGATTCAAACTTTGCCACTTTGCTTCTCTCTTTCATAGTACTTCATTTTATTCTTACCACATATCCTAATATACATGTACTCCTTTTAGCTTATGCTTGAAAGTTATGCACAAATATCAATTTAGGTTCTCTTAGATGTTGAAATTTATAAATGATGATGTTATCAACCTTTGTAGGTGGCTATCATCTGCTGCTTTATTACTTTCTACTTCTTATGATACAAGGTAAAACATCTGCTTATTCACCATAGTTATTATTGCTACGTTTCTTGACTTGGAATTTATGGTTTTATATTGCTTCCATTCATATAAAAACAAAGGTTCCTCCTTTTAGCTTATGCTTGATAGTTATGCACTACTATCAATTTAGGTTCTCTCAGATGTTGGATTTTATAAAAGATGTTGTTATCAACCTTTGTGGATGGCTATGATCTGCTACTTTATTACTTTCTACTTCTTATGATACAAGGTAAAGCATCTGCTTATTCACCATAGTGATTATTGTATGTTTCTTGACTTGGAATTCATGGTAATATACTGCTTTAATTGATAGAAAAACAAAGGTAGTACCACTGCTCTCACAAGGGAAGTTTAGTTTTCCTAGGTTACTCCTATCTTTTGACCTAACACTTTAAGTAATGTTTTTTGTGGGTATGTGTGGCATTGTCATATAGAGTTGATTTGTTTCTAGGTTTTTATGGTATCAACATTTAGAGCAAAGATTTATCGACCTTATAGGTCTGAATTATGTTTGCTATTTTGATTATGTATAATGTCAAGTACAACTTTAGTAGTATTATATTATTCTAAGGCTTAAGCCTGGTTACATGCAGATGCTGTGAGGTTATCTACTGTGTGAGCTGACACTATGTTGTGGACCTACGCTATTATCTTTCGCTTCTTGTGGGCCAGGTAGACCTCCAGAGTTGTAGTTGGTTTGCTTCCATGCACAAACCCCACGTCACTCCTCTCTATCCCAACTCCCAAGTGAAAAATCCTCTGCATCCTAGGTTATCCGGCCAGTCGCCGCCATCCACCCAACTACGGCCTCGGCCCTGCCCTGCGCATCCTCGCGACCTACCCCCTCTCATGGTCGATGACCTCATATTTATCCCGCCTTCGCTCTCGAATCCGTTGGTTGGATTCCCATCAGATAGTCATCCTCGGCATCAGTGTTGGTGCCTGATGCCCCGTTGCTCCGTCGTGAAGATGTTGTGTCCCGACGAGTTCCAGTGCGTACCCTGACCCTCTTCATCGATGTGAGTCCTTTCTTCTTGGTAGATTCCCTGATGTGATAAATTAATTGATTATGTCATGGTGGATTTAATTGGCTTTGACATTTTGCCGCTCTGAGTGCTTTTGATCTGATGTCTCCGTGGGTAATCCTCTGTTGGTTTTATCCTTTGTTGTTCGTGGCATTGTATTTTTTTTAAAGAAAGTTATGCTATTTCGTGGCAGATTTGGTTGTCGGGGGATGCGTTACGAGTGCACCCCTCGGTTGTCCTGCATTGGATGGTCGACTCTTGGTAGCATGTTGGTTTTGCTACGTTTGAGAAGGTGAACCATTCTCTTGGTTAATTAGTCACTTAGTTGGTGTTGCAATTAATAAACACACATTTAAGCTAATGATCTATTTAGATTCAGTTTGACTTTAGAAATGTCAGATGTATTTCGTTATTTCATTTTTATTGTTGAACTTCATCTTCTAATGATCCGCATTTCAACTACAATGTTTTTATGAGCATAACATGATGACCTTTGCCTTCCTAATGTGAACAATTAATAGGAGTTCCTACTTGAGGACGAGGAGGTTTATGCCAAGATTGGACTCCATTCCTAAGTTATATTTCCTTAGCTTGGAAGTCGGTGGTATGGATTGTTGTTAGTTACAGAGGTAAATGAGTTTTTGGATTAACCCACTTGCATTGCGCCCCATCTCAGATTCTATGCATAAAATATAAGCCAATATATTGGTTGCAATATTTCTATATTAATATTATTGTTTTTCTAGACAAACCAATAATAAAGTAGTGTCGACCAAAAGTGTGAAACATCGGCAAAGACTTCCATCCGATAATTTGCATATCTATGGTCAGTTTGGTAGTTCTTTCCTCTGTTTTGGAGTTTCATTTTGCGCATCATGTCGGGAAACTAGCATACAGTAGAGTGTGTTAATTCGACCCACATTATAGGGTGATTTTTTCCTGTAATATCCTTATTGGTTTGTCCACACAGTCATGCATTAATCTGTTGTAGCATGTTATGTTGTTTTAGTTTAGTTTAATTTAGGTATTTGAACTATGTGACTTTAAAGGCTTATGTTTCTATCCTTTTTTATTTTGTTCACAACGTATAAAATATTTTCTTATGCTACCATTTATGATTCAAGCCTTTAGTTTGTACCCATATGATTTATTAAAATTTAATTCCCATCTTGACTAAAAAACCACTTTTATAGATGGTTTTATTGAAAGAGATCCATCTCTCCATGCAGTCCTAGTGACATCTTTGTGATTTTCTAGCAAAATCAAGTCTATATTTTATATGTTCATCTCTAAAACAAAAGAATTCTCCAAAATGGATTAATGGAACTTGAACAAACTATTATGTATAAACATAGAGTTTGTCTGAATATCTAACTTTGTATGCCACCAAATGATTAGATAAGTTGTTGTATGATCACGGGGTTCACGGGTCACCTTCATATTTATTTTGCAATACAAACAATATAATTATTTGATATATTAAGGATTACAAAGACACTACCATATTTAGTCTACCACAACTTGCTTGAGACAAAATGTTTTGTTGTTGTAAAGAAGTTACCATATTCGTTTGGTACATCGTCCACAACTCATAATTTGTGAACATCGAGATAGGGAGGGTGAGATTTTTTTACTATTGAAGGCTGCAAACCCTCTTAATATAGCTATAGCAACCATCCAGCCTTATGTTTTTTACTTCTGTTTGTGATGAATGTTGTACTAGAATGATAATTTCATATATATAGTTCCATGTACTAGAATGATCATTTCTACAAGGTGTTACTATCCTAACACTTCTGAATTCTAATTTAGGTGTTCAGAAGTAATAGGAAATACAAACTGGAGCATTGCTGCTGTAACTAGTCAAGTATATGTCATGATATGGTTATCTGTTGCTACCTTTTTGAGAGAAATATCAGTGTGAATTAAAAAAATCAGTGGAGTATTGTTGTAGTAATTTATCCATCATACCGAGTTGAAGAAAAATCAGTGACACAAAAATATCTTGGAACCTGCGGTGATAGTGGATGTCAAATTTAAGGTGGATGGAAGAGTTAATTTTAGCGGAATCATGGAAAAGGGGGATTTCATCCTGCACGTGAAGGTCGCCACCATTGTGGATTTCATGTTCCATGAGCAAAGGTACAAAAAGGTTTACTTTATTTTCATAGATCCGTGTGTTGGTTGGTTAATAAGTATGATTATGTTCTTCTTACTAGGAACTTAGGATGATTCAACTGGCATATGAATATAAAGTTGCATATTGATTTCTTCTCTTTTGAAGGTCAATTTTGTCTTAACAAAAGTATATTAGAGACAAAAAATTATAGTTAACCCAGATGTTATTCATTTATTGGTAATCATGCAGCTAAACTTTTTTTATTATAGTCAACGGAATTGGTTCTCGTTGTTGTATTTACTAATATATTCTTCTTAGGATGATCTTGGGAAATTTGAGCAAATACTCCTTACATCAATTGCAGTTCAAAACTCAGAGGTGGTGACATGATATCATGTTTTAGGTTGCATATTTTGTTCTTGTGAACTCCAGTTTCCTTTTTACAATTTGTGTCATGTGTTATTATTGTCGTGATAATATTTGATTCTGTTGGCTACAAAATTCTAGTGTTTGTATGCTTATGAAGTAGGTTATCAGGAATACAATCTTGATAGATTAGTGAAAATTAGATTGATTTTCTATAACTAGGGACCACTATCAGTTGTATGTAACACCAGCTATCATGAATATAATACTTTTTCTGTATCGAGTTCACCTTTTGGCATAAGTCTGCAACTTTCATATAATTATACTTTAGTATCACTGCTTATTCTTTATTAGTTGCTTGGTCCCTTGCTTGTTTTGACGTTTTAGTGCTAGAATCAGATTACCATTGTGCTCTTTCTTATTTGCTTTCATTTAACAAGCTTCTCAGGGTACCAATGGCCTCTGGCTCATATATTATGCACTTAGTTCTTTTTATTCTTTATTTCATCCATTTTTTGGAAAGAATAATTACTGTAAATAGTAGCCGGTGATTTCAAATATTCTTCTAGTTTGTCACGGGTCTGATATATCTATTACTCCCTCTGTCTCGGTTTACAGGGATCAATCTAAAAAAACATTTGTCTCACATTACCTCACATCTAAGGCCTGCATGCTGTTAATTTGGTGTAGTAACCCCTCTAATTACTCTCCACCTCTCATTTATCTTCTTTTAGCTAGGTTGGAAACTGAACCAGATTGCATTCTGTTGGTTGCATGCAAGATATTGAATTGGAAGTAGCAGCCGATTGGAGAGACAATAGAGTTTTTTTGCATCCAATGAGAAATCGCCTTGATCATGATGTAGAACATTTTGAGCCCTTTAAACCGAGACGGAGGGAGTAGTATTTGGGGCTGTTATTAAATTAATAAAACAAATATGGCTTCTAAGCTTGGCTTAGTTTTATGGTTCTTTGTTGTGATGTCATGTGTGTATTAAAGCACCACATGTCCCTTTTTTGTTGAAAATACTCAAAATGTGAAGCAAGCCAACAGAGGAGTTGAAGGTAGCTTCCTGATCTTGACCTGTGTTGGTGACCTGACGATGAAAGATCCATCTTCGGCCACTACGGATGGGATGCAAGAAGACGGTAGAACACATCGATTAAATGGTGTACTCATAGAGCTAAGAACCCAACTATGCCTTAGTTCTATTCATCCACAGATCGATCGCTTTTTTTTCCTGAAGCGCACCCTGATGCATCGTCCTAGCTTGCTATGCATCCTAATTGTATCGTCAGTCTAGCTAGAACTATAACAATGCCTACTTATATATTATACTCCCTCCTTCCCAAAAAGAACATCTCAAGTTTATTTAAATTTGGATGTATCTATATACTAAATAATGTCTAGATATATCTAAGTTTAGACAAACTTGAGACATCCTTTTTAGGACGGAGGGAGTACTAATATAGCAATGTATGTTTCGTCCTCAATCTCAAGGACATCATCTGTTGAGAATTCCGTCACATATGTAAATCTACTTCACGTAATGAATTTGTTCTGCCTACTGACAAGTCTTGCTTGATGTACCTTTGAGCACCCTAAGCATTTTAAAGTTCCCATTTTGAGGAGGATATGTTTCTCCTTGTGTCTCATTTGAATTTTCTCAGTGTAGTGTAGCTACCTGTTACCTAGCACGACAAAGCCTTACTTTGAACGCTTAGCATCGCTCATTGACCAAATTTAAACAGCATGATCGCCGTGACTAATCTAAACCTGCAAAGGCATAAAATCTCAAAACATAAAAAATACCAAAAGAGATGGGTGTCACTCCCCTAGACCATCTCTCGCACATCGCCCTCGGAGACCACGCAAATCACGACGTCCACGATCCACCATTTTGTAGCTAACTAACCTATTAAAACGAACCGCTACTAATGCATTATGTCCAAAAATCCTGATAAATTGGTTGCACCAGTTGCACCATGCGACAACTCCAGGCAGGCGGCGCGGCGGAGTGCACCTATCCGTCTAGTAATTATAAAACTCATTCACCTACTGATAATATGCATAGGTATACCCTTGTTTTATGTACCTTATTCAAATATGAAAGCCCTATGCATATGAAGAAATTTAGACTTTGTTATTATCACTTTTATATTTTGTGTTGCTCTATACTTTTTTCTATTCTATTATTTATTTGATTGGCATAAGCACACCATGGGACCCTGGTATAATGTATGGAACACTTTCCAAGAAAGAAGGAGGTAGCTAAGAAGCACAGGCTACCACATGAGTTCCACAGCACCTAAAATCAAGTAAGTAAAGCCTAGTTATATGGCTATAAAGAAAGCGCTTTGCGGGAGGCAACCTGGTTATTTTCTTTTAGATTTTTGTTTTGAAATCTTTCTGTAAAAAAGAGAGTTTTTTTAGATTTATTTCTGTAGTTTTTAATTAAAGTACCAAGTGGAACCCATTTTGAATATTTTAAAAGTTGATAAACATGTGGAGTAGCAAATTCCTGCAAAACAGTTTTTAGTGCGTGAATTTTCTGATTTTTTCTGTAACACGTATTGTGCTCATATTCATAAAGAATTTACAACTTTTCATCCTATATATGCACAAAAACTGGATAAAATTCCTGACATGTCTAAGTGGGCGAAAACAATTAGTTTTGCTATTGCTGAAAATCAAGACAGATTCTGCCATGTTTTGTTTTAACCATTCCCAAGTGTCCTAAGATGATTTGTATGAGTCATATTATATTCTAGGGATATGTAGGAACTTTATATGCTTGATGTAGCATCCATTAAGAATTTTTTCTTTGATATATATGTAGCAACTATTATATTCTTGTGCCACTAATGTCACATCTCAGAAAAGAGATGGGAGAAAAGGTTTTGTGTTGAAGTTTTTTGACAGGGAATAGGGGAACACCACACCAAGAGCAATCCAAGGATGGTGAAAACCATAAGCTTGGGGATTCCCAAGACACCCCACTGGACCAACTCAACTCTCGGTTTGCAAACCTCTAAACTTTGTTTTTTGAGCAACATAGGACTATCGTAGAAACTTGGAGCGTCTATTTTGTCATTTTATTTTTTGTTTGCATTAAAATACCACCACCACCATTACCATAAATGTTTATGATCATCTACTGAAAAGAAACTCTACTTTAAGGATTACAACTGAAAAGGAATGCCATGGAATAAAATAAAAGGGGAGATAAAAACAATAGCTAAAATTCATATTGTGTCTAGTTCTTAAGCTCAAGTATTTTATATGAAACATGAACTGTTTTATGCCTATTAATTTGTATATTTTCTTGTGCATATTTATGATCAACATTAAGAAGCAAGGTTAGAAAATAAATGTTGACATTCTGAACTAGATGGCACACTCTTTAGATCTCTTTTTGCTAAGCCTTTTCTACACAAGCTAAGACTTGTTCCAAGCCCCTTCAAACTAGACTATGCATACCCACCTACTTATGGCAAAAGCTACTTTCAAGTATAGTATGTATGTTAATCCTCCAAACATTCTTAAAAACACCCATTTTCATGTATTTTAAAGCTCATAAGAAAGTAAGGTTTGGGATGATACCACTATGGAAATTTTTGTGCTTTACATCTTATTAGTTGTTGTGGCTAAACCATGTTGGCATGGCACAAGCTTTCAATGTTGAATGTTGATAATCAATCATGTTTAAAGTTCTACCTATGGATTACATCAATGTGAAATAAAGTGTGCACACTGGAGTAGGCATGTTGGTAGAAAACGCTCTTGAACCGCTAGCCAAAGCCATGCTTGACATGGTGGAAACTTACATCATGATGATCCTTGTTGATATGATTCATATGTCTGTTCTTTTTGTCTTCTGGAGTAGAGATATTGCCCCCTCCCACCTTGAACACAGTCAAGGAATTATATTATCTTTTATGATAAATAAGCAAAAAAATCCAAAAAAGGGGGCATATAGCTACACAGGGGAAAGAGGTACTTTAGTGATGCGGTTTCACAATACCAACATGAGTATGCAATGACAGGTCTAAGTTGAGTAGCATGAGGAGTGCAGGATTATAGACTAGGCGCATGAAACAATCAACTTGTAAGATGTTTAGCACATAAACCATACGATACTTTTAAACAAAGTGAAATACAAAAAACACTACTTGGAACCCCATCCTTATTAGTATTATTGACATGAATTACATAGCTCAAAAAGCTATTTTTTATTCTTTATGGAGGATTAACATATGTATTCAATGTTTACTTCCGGCACGGGATGCAAAAGATCTCAAGGAAAGACATAAAACTAAGAAGTGAGTCTTCCAGTCAAGGGCATGAAACTAAGAAGTAGCCCAAAGATAAAGGCATGAAAACACCAATGCCAATCATGAAAAGAGTCTCTTATTCTATAGGTTCATCAAAGTGTGCTTGAAGGTTTATTTTGTTCATCATTTGTTTTATCACACCATCACTTATTGTTTAGCATATTTATGGATGTGTAAAAGATACAACTTGATAGTACATTTGCATATTATATTTCACTGAAAGGAATTGAGCCTATGAACTCTACATGATAATGAAGGAAGCAAAGGTAACAAACTCCAAAGTCCATGTTTAGTTTTATCACCTTCATGCTCGAGGATGAGCATAGGTTAAGCTTGGGGATGTTTTTTTTGAGAAAATGCATACATGAACTTTGTAGTTTATTAACATATTTGCATCATATATAATGTTATATCCCTGTTTTATATTGATTTTTGGGGATTTACCAATGATCCCCTTTATTTTGGTTATAACCCTGCAGGGTAGAAAAACCCAGTTTTTGATGTTTTAGGACCTAAACGAAGTCAAATGGATCTGTACTTTTGGGAATACTAATATTTATCCACGAGAAGCTTCTAGAGCACTGGAATCTCACCTGAAGGGCCAGGAGGGCCAAAAGAGCCCAGGATGCATGCCCAGGCCTGGTGGGCGCGCCACCCATGCTCTTTCTCTCCTCGACCATCTGATTACCTTGATTATTTCGCCCACGGAGTTCTCTTGACCTAAAAACCCCTATATAAGGACCCCCGGGGCGTCCTTTGAGGGAGAGCCACCAGAGACGAAAACACCACCAAACAGAGTCAGATCCAGCAAAGATTGGAGGGGAAAACTCCGCCGGAGCCACCTCCGGGGAGATCTCCACCCTCTGCAACATCTCCAGCTTCATCACCATGATGAAGAGGGAGTAGTCCACCTCCAGGCTATGGGTTTGTGGTAGTAGCTTGATCTATTTCTCTCTTGTTCTTCATAGATCTAGTACCATATGAGCTGCCCAACATGATTATGGTCATATTTGTAATTCCTATGTGGTGGATCTTTGTTCTACGATTTGATATTTGAGATTTTAATATATTTTGTGTAAGATGTTTTAATAGATGTGTATCATGCACCCTGTTCTTCATTGCTTGTTTTGATCCAACTTGTATGCAAGAACTTATTTGGGGAGAAGTGTGTGTTAGATGGAGTAGCATGGGGTAGAGACTGAATTATGACACATAATATTTAAGATCTACTTTGGTTTTTACCTTTCTTTTGCTGCCTCACTAGGGGTAAAGTGAAATCATGTGTTATAGTTATTACGTGACAGTATGATTACCTTGACTAGATCAAGGTAGCATATTTTATATTTCAAACATCATATAATATTGCTTAAAGCTATACTCTGATCTGTTCTTAAATCAAGATTGCATGGAGAATTCCCTTCTTGAGGAGTATAAGAGAGAGATGTATTATATATCAATATTAGAATGTGATGCCCATATTAATTCCTTTTATCAAGCACTTATAGAATTTCCATGAATCTTTATCATTGATGAATTGTTTTGTGATCACTACAACTTAAAAAGAGAGTAGACAAGTGAACCCATGAACCTTGGTCCAATTTTTATCATAAGAAACACCTTTCCTTTGCATCTACTATCCTTTAAATTTTCTTCAATTTATTATTTCTAAAATACAAAAATACTTTCTCTACTTGCAATCACCCATAAAAACCCAAAGCAACTCTACTATCTTCCATATTATCTAGTTTGCATTACTTTACTTTATTTACTTTCTTTACTTTAGTTTGTTTTATATTTTATATTACTAATATGAAACCTTATGCTTGACAACCACTTGGTGGAGTTGGGGACACAAGACAAATTATTCTACTTTATAGGTTGCTTGAAGAGGAGAATACAAACATCCTTCTACAAAAAATTCCTCGAGAGTTCAATATAAACCCTCGAGTCACCCTTGTGGGGAAAAGAAGCTTGCTACAACACTCTGCACTTGGAGTCCTAATGAAAAGTGGCAGCATTTGTTGCCATCAATTACCTATGTGGTGGATCTTTATATAGTTGATATTTGAGATTGCAATTATTCAGTATTGGAAATATATGAATAGATGCATATCATGTACCCCGTTCTTGTTTACTTGTTTTGATAAAACTTGTATATGGGAGCATGTGTGGGGAAACGTGTGCATTAGTTGGAGCAACAGGGGTGATCTTTTGGGTAGGACAGTAAAACTTGCGAATCACTTGGGGGTTTACCTTACTTAGTTGGATCACTAGGGATAAAGAAAATATCATGCTTAGACTAGATCAAGTATGTTCTTATTTTAACTTCATGTCATAGAAATTAATGTTATACTCCGAGATTGTTCTTAATACTAGATTTCTTGGAGACCCCCCCTTCTAGTGGAGTATAAGTGAATTGTTAGTAAAATAATATATCTATGTTAGGACGTGATGCCCATATGAATTGCTATCCATACTTTAACATGTTGCACCAATATTATGTCAACTAGAGTGTCCCGTGTCTACCACAACTCAAAGAGAGAGTGCATAAGCAAAACCATGAACCCTGGTCCATTTTAAACCATAAGAAGAAACACTATCCAACACATCTACATCACTTTTTATTTTCAGTACTAATTAAATCCGAAAATACAAAAACATTTCTCATACTTGCAAACACCAACCAAAACCCAAAAACATCATATTCCATTGCATTTACAACCATTGCATATTTACTTTACTATTGCATTGCATTTTACTTTTATTGTATTTTATTTCAGTTTTGCTTACATACACTTTGTGCTTGACAACCACTTGGTGAGGTTGAGGGCACAAAACAATCTACAACTATTTTGTAAGTTGCTTGATGAAGAATAAAGAGGATCATTCTCTTACACAGCTCTCCGAGAGTTCGATATTGAACTCTTGAGTTTTCCTCGTGGGGAAGACTTCCATTTACTACATCACTCTCCACTTAGAATCTCAACCTTTAAGGTGCACTAAGAAGCTCCTACGACAACTGTCAGAAAGTTTTCTAGCGCTCGCATCAAGGAAGTTTTCTAGCACTGTTGCCGGGGAGCTAGTAAAAGGATAGCTCACAAGAAAGTTCAACTTCATCACCAACTTGTGTAAACACCTAAGCTCGGAAAGGTTGCACCTACGTGAGTATCTTCTTGTTCTTTTAAATCTTCAAAATAGTTTTATTTTGTTTTGTTATTGTCTTTACTTTCATCTTTATATTTTAGTTTTTACATTTTTAGTTACTTTTTACATTCAGTTTTGCATTTACTTTTTATTTTTTAGTTTTTGTCTTTACTTTTGTATTTTGGTTTGTCTTTTAGTTTTTAGTTTTGCATTTCATTTGTTAGTTGTTAGTTCGGTAGTATTAATTTTAGTATCATTTTAATTTTTGTTTTCATTCAAAAACATAAAACACATAAAAATTAGTATCACTTTACTACTTGCATAATAGGAGAAAGAACTAAATTATGTGACTACACAAATACACCTAATGATCAATTTATTGCTAAGCCCATTACCACACCTGAGATTACGGCGGAGAGCTTTGAAGTTAGTCCTAGTTTGCTAAACTTGATAACTAGGGAACAATTTGGAGGTAGTGCAAATGAGTATGCCTCTATGCATCTTCATGACTTTTGTAAAATATGTGACATGTAAAAATTTAAAAATGTTGAAAATGATATTCTCAAACTAAAATTGTTTCCCATCTCACTTAGAGGAAAAGCTAAAGCATGATTACTATCACTACCTACTGCTAGTATAAATTCTTGGGATGATTTAAAATAAGCATTCATAAAAAAAAATTATCCTCCCGACAAAATTTTGCAAAATAGGAATAACATCTTATCATTTAGGAAAAATGAAAATGAGCATGTAGCTATGGCTTGGGAGATAATTAACATAATTCTTAGGACTTTTACATCACATGGAGTCAATGAATGGACCATATTGCATTCATTCTATAATGGTTTGAACTATATATCTAGAAACATACTAGATTCTGCTGCTGGAGGTGATTTTATGAGTAAAACTACTATAGAAGCAAAGGCCATATTAGAAACTATATTGCAAAATTATAGTAAATGGCATACTGAAAGAGCACCTATTCCTTCCAAGAAAGTAAATTCCATAGAAGAGATAGACACTTTATCTAATAAAATGGATACCATCCTTGCTTACATGTCTAAACAAAATGTTGAGAATGTCTGCTAGACTTAGTTGGTAATAATGCTGAAAATGCGGATGTGAACTTTGTTAGGAATTTTGGTAGTGGCAGTTATGGTAATACTAATTACAACTCTTATAATAAACCTCCATATGTTCCACACAATTATGGTAATCGTCCTTTCATTCCCTGTCCAAATGCTAATGAAAATAAGTGGAAACCCACTAATATGCCACCAAGCAATGGTAATTGATGGCTCGGTGTTGATGTAGAGCTTGTTGGGAACCCCAAGAGGAAGGTATGATGAGCACAGCAGCAAGTTTCTCTCAGTTATGAAACCAAGGTTAATCGAACCAGTAGGAGCAAGGAAACACCCCAAAGGTGTTGCTAGCTGAGCCTTGGCAGGGCGCACTACCAGTGCTAGTAGCAACATGGAGACCTGCACAATACAACCATAGAACTTTGTCCTCAACTTGCGATGAGGTTGTCAATCTCACCGGTTTTGCTGAAAACAAAGGATTAAATGTATCAAATGGAAGGAAGTAATAGTTTGCAGAAAGTAAACACAAAGCAGTAAACAGTTTGTAGATTATATGTAAAAGAAAGGACCGAAATCCATAGTTCACTAGACGTGGCTCTCCTTAAGATAGATAACATGTTGGGTGAACAAATTACAGCGGGGCAATTGACAAACATCGAGAAAGCAATACATGCATATACTAACCATCTTGACTCCTTTGGAACTTGATTGGGCATTACAACATTATACATAGACCGCCATCCAACTGCATCTATGACTAATAATCCACCTTCAGGTTATCATCTAAACCCCCTCCAGTATTAAGTTGCAAGCAACAGATTATTGCTTTACGAATTGCGTGTAATGTAAACAATACGATTGTTCTATGAACAAAGGATTGTTGTTTTCTCCCTAGTAGCAACAGCACATCTAGTACCTTAGAGATTTCGGTCACTTCCCCAGATTACCAGAGGCATGAACCCACTATCGAGCATAAATACTAACTCTTGGAGTTGCTAGCATCTACTTGGCCAAGATAGCTACTAATAATGGAAAGCATGAAAGATCACAAATAACAAAGACATGATAGAATCAATAATCAATCTGAAATAGCATCTCAATATCCATCGGATCCCCGCAAACACAACATGCAGAATTACAAATAGATGATCTTGATCATGAACGGAGCTCACAAGATCTAAACATGAAAGCACAAAGGAGGAGAACCAGCCATCTAGCTACTACATGGATCCATAGTCCAAGGATGAACTACTCACGCATCACACCAAAGGCTTGCATGGTGATGAAGAAGGCCTCCAGGGTGAATTCCCCTCTCTGGCAGGGTGCCGGGAAGAGCTTCAGATCTCTTCCGATCTAGGGATGGACATGACGGCTGCTACAAACTCTTTCGTGGATTTTTTGATCGGGTACTTAGGGTTTTCGTCCCGAGGGCATCTTATACGCGGAAGGAGAGGCCGAGGGGGTGTTGGGGTCGGCCAGACCACCCCCTGGCGTGGGCCAGGCCTAGCCGTGCGGCCAGGTGGTGTGGCCGGCCCCCAGCCCTTCTCCGCCTCATATTCTAGCATCTGATGACTTCCGGAAAAATAGGCACTTTGGCTTTTGTCACGTCCAATTCCGAGAATATTCATTTTTTGACTTTCCTGGAACCAAAAACAGCAGAAAACAGGCAGCTAGCACTGTGGCTCTTGTTAATAGGTTAGTCTAAGAAATCATATGAAAAGTACTCCAAAGTGTGGACAAAACACAAGAAAGTGGATAAAACCAAGCATGGAACATCAAAAATTATAGATACATTTGCAATGTATCAACATCCCTAAGCTTAACTCCTGCTCGTCCTCGAGTAGGTAAGTGATAAAAAGAAAGAATAATTTTTGAGGTGACATGCACCATCAAAGACTTGATCAAAGTATTTGTAAACATTCAAAGCTGGGATCATAGTACTTCAATCATAACATGAAAGACAAAATTCTAGCAATAAGACAAAGAAACTATGATGCAATCATGAAAAGGCACAAACAAAAGATTCATGAATAACAATACTTTGCAAGACGTTTGTTTGTTTCACATAAAGAAAACATAGCATAATAGTATTCAGCTTGTCCCTCATAGAGTAGCAAATATAAATGCATAGGACACCTTCAAAGTTCATAAGAGTGACTAGATACAAATAGTTTAAAATAAGAAATATCAAGTTATGCATCCATCAACTAGTCTTGGGACAATGCACATAGAACTAAGAATGGCCACTGTGCTCTCAAAGTAGGTGCATAAAGGCAGAAGGTGGAGACTCAATATAATGGTGGAAGAAAGGCCTTTATAAAAGGAGTAGGGATTCAAGTCTCATAAAGAGCTTCCAAAAATTATGGTACTTATAGCTTTCAGCTCTCATTGCCCCTATCATAAGCATCTTGAAGTGATTAAGGTTAAAGTGAACAAACTATGGTGTACATGCTTGATGAAGTATAAGTTAGAAATCTCATGTCCCTTGTATACGAGGGCCGCTCCTCATGCTACTCAAGTTTAGTCACCGGTAAGTTCTTGTCATCATAAGTACATGTGTATCATAGAGAACCGCCAACGGGTTACCCCTTGCCCAATGATACGAAAGAATCCCCATATCTAAATGACAAGGCAAGCAGACAACAAGCATCTCAGCAATCTTCTTATTTACCATGGGAATATGGTGCTTTTTTCTCTCTTTCCTCTTTTCATAATATCTCTTTTTTTTCTTTTTCTATTTTTTCTCAATATAGGACTCTTTTTTTATAAGAAGAATGCTTCATAGACAGCTCATTATGGTTACGCTGCAGGTTTCCACCATGTCAGCATGGATTAGACCAGCATCCCAGGCGTTTCTCTAACACATATACATAACTCCATGGACTTACAAGCTCCCCTTTCATTTCACACCGACGACATCCATATACAAAAGAGCATGATATCAACTAGGTACAAGTACCAAGTGCAATGTTGAAAGCATTCCCCATGACAGCATGGTTCTGCTAATTCCCAACAAATAAGTGCAAGCATATACAACATAGACGACACAATGGTTCAAGTTTATTAAGGGCAAGAAAAGTAAAGTGTGTCATCAAGTTCGTGAGAGCTTTAATCACTAGTTTTCTCATAACAAGTTTAATTTGGAAGGTAAACAAAAGCATGGATATACTTGTAATAGCATAAGCTAGTAGGTAGGTATGGTGGACTCTTTGGAATAACTTGGTTTAAGGAGTTGGATGCATGAGTGGAACTCATACTTGGTTGTGGAGGCTAGCAAAAGACTGGGAGCGACAGACTAAGAGAGCAATAATGGCCATAATCATGCAGAGCGATAAAACATTATTGATCAAAGCATAAAGTGATACTACAAGTTGAAAACTGAAGGATCATAAAGGCTATGGTGACTTGAGATAGTCATAACATGGTGTGATCATGCGCCAAGTCAACCCAAATAAAGCATTAAAGGAGAATACCACTATACTATAAAACAACGCATGATTCATCCAAGGCACATTAAGCAATCTCAATTGTTTATAACAAGTCATGCTACAGCAAAGAATACTAAGCATAAAGCCAAAACAATATCAAGCATGGCATGACAAAGCATAGGCCACAGTCAAAAACAAGCTCTTTTTACCACATAAGCATGAACTTTCCTACTCTTTTCCAAACCAAACCAAACTATTTGCAAACCAATGTATGAAAGAGGGGGTCCAACCAATTTATTCAGAAAACTAAGCAAACAAAAGCAAACGAAAAACCAAAACGAAAACAAAAAATAAGACGCTCCAAGAACAACACAATTGTGCATGAAACAATAAAAATGAAGCGTTTGGAAGAAACCTGGGATTTTTATTGATGAAGAAGGGGATGCCTTGGTCATCCCCAAGCTTTGACGCTTGTACTTCTTGGATATTTATTGGGGTGACACGCGTGGCATCCCCAAGCTTGAGCTTTAGTCCATCCTTCATCTTATTACTCATTCCTTCCATACACCTGAAATTTTTCCTTCATACAAAACTTCACACAATCTTTATTAGCAACATTAGTGCACTCAAGATAATAGGTCTTAAGGTTCAGTTCTAACACAAATAAACTTACATTAGAACACTAGCTACTTAAGCATTTCCCTCAAAAATCTCAATTCCCCAAAAGAACTAAAAAAGGAACCAACAAGAAGCAAATGCAGAAAATGGCAGAAATCTGTCAAAACAGACCAGCATGTAAAGACGAATTTTTTCGAAGATCTTATGTTGCTCAAATCAAAAAGTGTTGAACTAACAAAAGTTAGATAGCAACCTGAGGCAGAAGCACAAAAATTCACGCCTCAAAAAGACGTTCAGAGATTTTGCACGATTTTTTACGGTGAAGCACAGAAATCTGTTTCGGGATAGCAACTTTCTCCATCATTACTTCTCTCTCATTAGAGGTTACTCTTGGCACAAAAAGGAAATAAAAAGGATAAGGAGCGGTTATTACAGAAGTAATAACTCTGAAGACTCATTTAAAACTTTTGGGTTATCTCCCAATAAGTACTTTTCTTTAACGCATTTAAGTTAGGCATAAGAAGCAAGAAAAAGAATCAAGTGTTCTCAAATGAGGAAGCATTAAGACCAAATTTTGTTTTCATAGGAGAGGCAAAAGAAATCTTCTCTCTCTTCTTAGGGAAGTGTTTTATACCTTTCTTGAGTGGGAGTTGATATTTAATGGTGCCTTCTTTTATATCAATAATGGCACCAACAGTCCTAAGAAAAGGTCTTCCCAAAGTAATAGGACAAGAAGCATTGTATTCAACATCCAAAACATAGAAATCAATGGGGACATAGGCATTGTTAACCATAATAATAATATCATTAAGACTCCCCATGAGTTTTTTTTAGCATTATCATCAAGTGGGACATTCAAATAACAATCCTCAAGTGGAGGCAAATCAAGCATATCATAAATCCTTCTAGGCATAATAGAAACACTACTATCAAGATCACATAAAGCTTTGAAATCAAAGTCATTCACTTTCATATTAATGATGGGTTCCTAACCATCTTCTTGTTTTATAGGAATAGAAGCTTTATGTTTCATCTTTTCTTCTTTAATCTTTATCAGAGCATCAGTAATGTGTTTTGTAAAGGCCATGTTCATAGCACTAGCATTAGGAATTTTAGCAAGCTTTTGTAGGAACTTAATAACTTCAGAGATATTGCAACCATCAAGATCAAAATCATACTTATCATCTAAAGTAGTAGAACTATTACTAGCCTCAACACTAGTGGTAGAGATAGTAGAAACACTAATGTTTCTAGCAATTTCATCTTCTCTTTCCCACTTAGCATGTAATTCAGCTAATAGTCTAACATTTTCATCAATTCTTACTTGTATAGCATTAGTAGCTGCAAAGGGATTATCATTAGTTTCAGTTTTAGCAGCCATTTTACTCAAATAAGATTGAGCTTCAGCCAAAGATGCTATATTTCTTTTAGCATTAGAGAGTTTTTTCTCAATAGTTTTGTTGAAAGCAGTTTGTTTACTAATAAAGTCCTTAAGCATAACTTCAAGTTCAGAGGGTGCACTCCTATTATTGTTGTAGGAATTTCCATAAGCATTACCATGGTTAGGAGGATATGACTTGTAATTGTTGTTACCAAAATTATTACTGTAGGCATTGTTGCTAAAATTGTTATTTCTTATGAAGTTCACATCAACTTGCTCTTCTTGAGCAACCAAAGAGGCTAAAGGAACATTATTTGGATCAATATGGGCTTTCCCATTAACAAGCATAGACATAATAACATCAATTTTATCACTCAAGGAGGAGGTTTCCTCAACAGAATTTACCTTCCTACATTGTGGAGCTCTCTCAGTATGCCATTCAGAATAGTTAACCATCATATTATCCAGAAGCTTTGTTGTAGCACCCAAAGTAATGGTCATAAAGGTCCCTCCAGCAGCAGAATCCAATAGGTTCCTTGAAGAATAGTTCAATCCTGCATAAAAAGTTTGGATGATCATCCAAGCAGTCAGTCCATGAGTGGGACAATTCTTTACCAAAGATTTCATTCTTTCCCAAGCTTGAGCAACATGCTCATTATCAGATTGTTTAAACTTCATTATTTCACTTCTCATAGATATAATCTTAGCAGGAGGATAGTATTTTCCAATAAAAGCATCTTTGCATTTAGTCAAAGAATCAATACTATTCCTAGTTAAGGAATTCAACCATTCTTTAGTTTTTCCTCTCAAAGAGAAAGGAAACAATTTCAGCTTAATAATATCACCATCTACATCCCTATGCTTTTGCATCTCACAAAGTTCAACAAAGTTATTTAGTTGGGCAGCAACATCTTCATTACCAATACCAGAAAATTGTTCTCTCATAACAAGATTGAGTAAAGCAGGTTTTATCTCAAAGAAAGTATCTTCAGGCACAGGTGGAGCAATAGGTGTGCTCATAAAATCATTGTTGTTGGTGCTAGTGAAGTCACACAACTTAGTGTTTTCAAGAGTAGTCATTTTTTTGGGGTTTCAAATAAGAAAGCAAACTTGTAAAACTAATTTTTTTGTGTTTTTGAAAAAGAAACAAGCAAACAAAGCAAAAGAAGAAACTAAGCAAAACAAAAATAACAAAGTAAAGAGATTGGTTATGAGGGACTCCCCTTGTGAAGATGTCCTTGACTCCCCGGCAACGGCGCCAAAAAAGTGCTTGATGGCTCGGTGTTGATGTAGATCTCGTTGGGAACCCCAAGAGGAAGGTATGATGAGCACAGCAGCAAGTTTCCCTCAATTATGAAACCAAGGTTTAATCGAACTAGTAGGAGCAAGGAAACACCCCAAAGATGTTGCTAGCTGAGCCTTGGCAGGGCGCACTACCGGTGCTAGTAGCAACATGGAGACCTGCACAACACAACCACAGAACTTTGTCCCCAACTTGCGATGAGGTTGTCAATATCACCTGTTTTGCTGAAAACAAAGGATTAAACGTATCGAATGGAAGGAAGTAATAGTTTGCAGAAAGTAAACACAAAGCAGTAAAAAGTTTGTAGATTATATGTAACGTGGCTCTCCTTAAGATAGATAACATGCTGGGTGAACAAATTACAGCGGGGCAATTGATAAACATCGAGAAAGCAATACATGCGTATACTAATCATCTTGACTCCTTTGGAACTTGATTGGGCATTACAACATTATACATAGACCGCCATCCAACTGCATCTATGACTAATAATCCACCTTCAGGTTATCATCCGAACCCCCTCCAGTATTAAGTTGCAAGCAACAGATTATTGCTTAATTAATTATGTAATGTAAACAATACGATTGTTCTATGAACAAAGGATTGTTGTTTTCTCCCTAATAGCAACAACACATCTAGTACCTTAGAGATTTCTGTCACTTCCCCAGATTACCAGAGGCATGAACCCACTATCGAGCATAAATACTAACTCTTGGAGTTGCTAGCATCTACTTGGCAAATGAAAGGATCGTATGGGCACCTAGAGGGGGGTGAATAGGTGCTACTTCAAATTTTACTCTTTTTCAATTTAGGGTTTGATATGAAAGGTAAATTCTCTAGATTATGCAACTATGGTGAATTTACCTATATGACAAACAAGCACAAACTAAACAATAACTAGATAAGTAAAGTGCGGTAAAGGATAGAAGTAACCAAAGTGAAGCACACGGATACACAAGGATTTGTTTCCCGTAGTACCTTCCTTTTGAGGGGAAGTATGTCTACGTTTGGAGAGGGGGTGGTTTCAAACCACCAACGCCATGAGAGGCCTCCCTTGTTCTCCGATGAACCTCACCCCAACGGGTTCGATTCACCTCTTCCACTATACGGCAACCTTCGAGGTGGAAGCCGGCACCTTTACAATGAGTTCGGGGCACACATCTACAACTTAATTGGAGGCTCCCAAGTACAAGCTAGCTGTCAAACAATCAAAGACAAGCTAGTAAGAACCAAATCACAAGCTAGGGTTTCCAATGAACCACTAGGGCAAGGGGTCCTCAAGTGAATCAGGAGGAAATGAAGATCTCTCTTGGTGAAGATGTAGATCAAGGCCTCCTCCTTCGATTCTCCAAAGATCAAAGACTTTGGATGGTTGAGTGAGGAGATCTTCTCGATTTGGTGGCTCTAATGGTGCTAGAGTTCTTGAGATGGATGAGCAGCTTCCAAGGTAGAAGAAGGGGCCTTTATATAGGCCCCCTGGAAGTGGAGCAGTTGGGAGCCACTTGACCCGGACAGTCCGGCCAGAGTTAGTCGGACAATTCGGCCCAGCCGGACATTCCGTGTGAGACCAGCCGGACACTCCGGCCATGCCAAGTTTTTGGCCAGAATACGGAAAGTGTCCGGACAGTGTCCGAAAACCTGTTCTAAGTGTCCAGAGAAGTTGCCCACTTCTCATGGGCAGACAGTCCGGCCGAATCCCACCGGACACTCCGGCCTGGATCAGCCGGACAGTCTGGCTGGGACTTATCCTTTGCACAGACCTGACACAGGGAAGCTCTTTTTCCTTTATTGCACCATACATGGGACAACAGGAATCTCCTAAAACATTTAACAGATGATTAATCTTATCCAAGTGTTGTCACCAAACATCAAAATAATAGTAAGGGCATAAATGCCCTTTCAATCTCCCCCTTTTTGGTGTTTGATTACAACCCAAGGATTTGCAAAAGGTATAGCTATAAATGTTCACAAGTGGAGAAATACAACGTATAGCGAGGCTCCCCCTAGATGTGTGACAAATTTTTGCTTTGCATTTGAATGCATGATCACACACCATAGGATTACATCCTCTCTAGATTTTGTAGCTAGCAATATATGACATGATACATAAACACAATAAGCTAGGCATAGATATAACATAGTCACTTAACACAACCGGGTAGGCATGTCTCAACACACAACACATAGTTCAACACAACAAAGTACTCAAAGAGTAGGATAAAGACACGAAGCTTCAAATAGGCAAATCGAAATAACGTGAAGCTCGTGTACCCATGCAAATCCCCGGAAGCAACCTAATAAAGGGTATACTTCTCCCCCTTTGGCATCGAGACGCCAAAAAGGGAAAAGAGCACAACTAAAGCGCCCCAAAGCCAACTCTAGCCACTGTAGTCGTCGTCGTCGTTCTCCTCCTCATCCTCATCCTTGTCCTCATCATCCTGATCCTCCTGAGTAGAGCTATGGCCGTGAGGGCGAGAAGAAGAAGATACATCCTCAAACATGGACCAATCCACACGACCCTGACTCTAGTGACCATAGGAGAGTGTGCCATCAGACGACTACTGCTGAGAAGGATCAACATCCATAGGCTGGTTGATCCGCTTGAGATCCTTCATCATGTTCCTGTTCGCCTTGTATGCATCGTACTGACCATGGCGAATGTCAATGTTCTGGCATAGAAGAAGCTTCTTCCACCAGGAGGCCTTCTTCACCTTCTTGTGCACTTCCTCCTTGGCTTTAGAGACAAAGCCTATGCCCCTTTTTCACCATTTGACCTTTGCTTGTTTAAGAGGTCATCAATAGACTTGTTTCCTTTGGGAAAGGAGGTCTTAGCTAGCTCCTCCTTCAACCTAGCATGTCCTTCAAGAGTATTTGTACAACTAGCAGGAATGAATGTACTAGGTGAGGGAGTATTGATCAATTGAGTTTGAAGCTTTTCACGAGACTTTGTGAGGGACAAGAGTTCACTTTCCAAGGCCTTGTGAGCCTTGTCAAGTGTCCTAAAGTCCTCGGCAAGTTTTTCATGAACAACATCAAACTCAATCTTATCCTTTTTAGCCTTTTTGTATTTAGCAATAGCATGATCATGTTCCTTGATGAGTTTATTAATAATGAGATCATTAGCTTCATCAAGGCCCTCTAGTTTAGTTTCAAGAGATATTCTAGTTTCTTGTTCTTCTTCTAGAGCATTATTAAGAGCTTCTACCTCAATCATGTGCTCTCTTCCTAATTGGCATCTCTCATCTAGAAGTTCTTGTGTGTGTGAAAGTTGATTTAGGAGGTCCACAACATGTTTCTTGTGTTCCCCTTGCAAGTTATTCATGAACACATCAAAAGCAACTAATTCCTTTTTGACCTCAAGAGATAACTCATCATCAAAATCATCATTGATTAAGGAAGTGGAGTGTGATGATGATAATACCTCCGTTCCTCTTTCCATAAGGCAAGTGACGTTCTTGTTGGAGATATTCTCATTTGGAGAGTCAAAGAGTGAGAATGGAGTAGAGTTAGTGGCAAGAGCCGCCACACCACTTGGTGTATCCTCTTCTTCCTCTTCATCATCATCACCGGAGGAGTACTCTTCATGTGTGATCAAGACAATTTCTCCCGGCTTCTTGTTGGTTGGGTTCCTTTTGATGAAGGGTTTCTTGTAGGGAGCTTTGGAGGTCTTCTTCAACACAAGTTTACCCCCATGGTCTTCTCTTTTCTCATAGGGACAAGCCGCAACAAAGTGATAGCGGTCACCACAATTGAAACAAGTTCTCAACTTGGACCCATTGTCTCTTCTCCCATTGGGGTTGCTTCTTTGTTGCATTTCCATTTTGGCCTTGGCGGGATCTTTCCAAAAGTTTCTTGCATAGAAGGCCATGTATTCACCATGAGCAATCTTGACATCTTCAGGGTGGCTCAATGAAGTTCTCTTGGGTCTCACTTTTTAACTTGAAGAAATATACCCAAGTGTATCTTGAGTAGTCATCAACAATCACCAAACAATATTTCTTCCCACCAAGACTCGCATGAGACGGAGGACCAAAGAGATCCACATGAAGGAGCTCCAAGATCCTCTTGGACTTGATGTAGTTCTTTGGCTTGTGGGGAGAATCATGCATCTTTCCTTCAACACATGCCCTGCAAACATGATCTTTGGCAAAGCAAACATTTTCTCTTAGTCTAACAATATGACCATCCTTGTGGAGGCTTTGCAAAGTTCTCATGTTGACATGGGCTAGACGGCGATGCCATAGCCAACCCACATCGGCCTTTCCGAATAGGCACATCGGACTTGTAGTGGTTTTCCTCGAAAAGTCCACCACATACAAGTCATCCTCGACGTACCCAACGAAAGCAACCTTTAGAGACTTTCTCCACAAGAGGATCACAATATCAACATCAATAAAGACAGCAAAACCCATCTTCCTAGAGCATGGACTGAAAGTAAATTATAGCCAAGGGTCTCAACAAGCATGACGTCCACGAGAGTGATATCGTGAGCAACCACAACTTTACCGAAACCCATTACCTTAGACTTTGATTTGTCGGCATATGTCACAGATGTTTGATCAACATTTGGTCTCAACTCCTTCTCACTAGAAGCGCTTCCAGTCATATGACTTGTGCATCCACTATCGAGCACCCAGTTTGACCCTCCGGAATCATAGGTCTACAAAAGATCAAACTAGTTTTTAGGTACCCATTTTTCAATGGGTCCTCTTTTGTTAGCAACAAGGGTCTTGGGAACCCAAATCGACCCTGCAATATAACCATCAAATGGGCCAACATATTGTGCATACACATCACCATAATAATCACGCATTAAGACATAGTGAGGGTTAGCACTACCCGCAAAATCATTATGAGACATAGTTTTGCCACTTGTGGTCTTACTTCCCACAATGACCTTGTTCTTTTCTTGAGCGGGTTTGGCCTTCCCGTAGTTCCTTCCTTTTGAGGGGAAGTACGTCTACGTTTGGAGAGGGGGTGGTTTCAAACCACCAACGCCATAAGAGGCCTCCCTTGTTCTCCGATGAACCTCACCCCAACGGGTTCGATTCACCTCTTCCAATATACGGCAACCTTCGAGGTGGAAGTCGGCACCTTTACAACGAGTTCGGGGCACACATCCACAACTTAATTGGAGGCTCCCAAGTACAAGCTAGCTGTCAAACAATCAAAGACAAGATAGTAAGAACCAAATCACAAGCTAGGGTTTCCAATGAACCACTAGAGCAAGGGGCCCTCAAGTGAATGAGGGGGAAATGAAGATCTCTCTTAGTGAAGATGTAGATCAAGGCCTCCTCCTTCGATTCTCCAAAGATCAAAGACTTTGGATGGTTGAGTGAGGAGATCTTGTGGATTTGGTGGCTCTAATGGTGCTGGAGTTCTTGAGATGGACGAGCAGCTTCCAAGGTAGAAGAAGGGGCCTTTATATAGGCCCCCTGGAAGTGGAGCCGTTGGGAGCCACTTGACCCAGACAGTCCGGCCCAGCCGGACATTCCGTGTGAGACCAGCCGGACACTCCGGCCATGCCAAGTTTCCGTCCAGAATCCGGAAAGTGTCCGGACAGTGTCCAAAAACCTGTTCTGAGTGTCCAGAGAAGTTGCCCACTTCTCATGGGCGGATAGTCCGGCCGAATCCCACCGAACAGTCCGGCCTGGATCAGCCGGACAGTCCGACTGGGACTTATCCTTTGCATAGACCTGACATAGGGAAGCTCCTTTTCCTTTATTGCACCATACATGGGACAGCAGGAATCTCCTGAAACATTTAACAGATGATTAATCTTATCCAAGTGTTGTCACCAAACATCAAAATAATAGTAAGGGCATAAATGCCCTTTCAGCCAAGATAGCTACTAACAACGGAAAGCATGCAAGATCACAAATAACAAAGACATGATAGAATCAATAATCTGTAGGGGTTAGTAGCATGGAAAACAAAAATTTTCTATCGCATACAAACAAACAAGCCAAGATCTATCTACTAGATTGTAGCAACGAGTCGATAGTGGAACTCACCCTCGAAGATTCCAAAGCGGTTAACGAGAGCAGATTCTCGTGGGTGATGTAGTCGTACTCTTTCCGATCTCAAGATCGTGTAGACGATCCTTCCAGCGCCACGTTCCAGCAGCGCTCCCGCAGTCGGTCACACATTCGGTACTCGACGAAGACCTTCCTCTCCCTTGTTCCGAAAATGCGGAGGTTGTAGCACTCTCCTCGCGATTCGGCAAAGACAACGGGCGTGGTACCGGAAGTAGAGGGAGATCCTGAGGCTTCGCCTTAAGCGGGTGCGTGTTTGGTGGAGCTTATGAGAGAGGCTATTAGTGGTCTAGTAATTAGACACACCAATTAGAAGGCTCTAAACCAATTAGAAGGCTCTAAACCAAAACGGCTCTAAACCGGAGATTAGAGGTGGAAACTTGTGTGTGCTAGGAGGGGAGCCCTGCCCCTCCTTATATAGGTGGGAGGGCCGGCCAAGGGGAGGAGAGTCCCTCCCCAAGTCGGCTTGGTGGGCGCCGGCCAAGGAGGAACCCTCCTCAATTCCGGCCTCCACCAATCCTCCTCTCTTCCCACTTCCCAAAATTGCCGTTTGACTTTCAAACTAGCCGTTTGACTTTTCAATTTAGGATTTAAATAAACCCTTTATTTTGGACAGCAAGAACACCTAGTACATGATGCAATCATTCCAACTTACAATGACACATTCATGTACCCTTCCCCCTCCGGAGTGCCGGACATTCCGGGACCTTCTAGAATGTTCCCGATGAAAACACCGGAATCATTCCGCTACTCCGAAACGGGACTTTCCTTATATGAATCTTATTCTCCGGACCATTCCGGATCACCTCGTGATATCCCGGATCCCATCCGAGACTCCGAACAACATTCGGTCTCTTTCTCATAATACCATAACTACTCAAAACAACGTCGAATCCTTAAGTGTGTCTCCCTACGGTTCGTGAATTATGCGGACATGATCGAGACACTTCTCCGAACAATAACCAATAGAGGAATCTGGAAATTCATATGGCTCCCACATATTTCTACGATTACTTTGCGATCGAATGAACCACTTACATACGATACCAATTTCCCTTTGTCTCACGATAGTTTACTTATCCGAGGTTATGATCGTCGGTATCTCTGCATACCTAGTTCAACCTCGTTACTGATAAGTACTCTTTTCTCGTTCCCGTGATATGTGATCCCTTGTGAGCCAGTCACATGCTTGCAAGCTAATTGGATGACATTTCACCGAGAGGGCCCAGAGAATATCTATCCGTCATGTGGATGGACAAATCCCACTCTTGATCCATGTGTTTCAACCAATACTTTCCGAACACTCAATGCCACCTTTATAGCCACCCTGTTACGGTGTGGCGTTTGATGACATCAAAGCATCCATCCAGTAAAGGTGATATGCATGATCTCATGGTCGAAGGAATTAGGTTACTATGTATCAGAAAGCATATAGCAATTGAACTATTGAAATGACTTGATCTTTATGCTACGCTTATCTATAGGAGTATGTCCACCATATCATTCTCCTAACGATATGATCTTGTTGTTGATAACATCTCAATGTTCATGATATGGAAACCACAATCATCAATCAACCAACAAGCTAGTGAAGTATAGAGGCTATACTAGGGACTTCAAATTAAGTTTTACAAATCACACAAGTATTAATGGTTTCCTTGTTAATACTATTATAGCATGAATGTAAACATTTATCATAAGTATGAAGATATGATAATAACCTACTTTATTATTGCCTCTTGGGCATATCTCCAACAGTCTCCCACTTGCACTAGAGTCAATAATCTAGTTTCAAACCTTTGTGTATTCAACACCTATGGCTTTCCGGTGTTGTATGTACACGATTGCTAGTGGTCAATCGATCTCGGATCGACACTTCCAGTCCGTGTGTAATTGCATGTCTTTGCGTCTCACGCATCACTCATTCTCTAATGAGATGGCTTTGTATAAATTTGGTCTTTCGGTGACCTTTAGTTCTTTGGGGTTAAACATGTTGACAATATTGTCGCATAATATATCTTCATAGTATTATCCTGTGAACTACACCTAGTTTGATAACAAACGCTTGACACAAATGCCCTCTTTTGCTGCTATAATAGCATCATACTTAGCCTTTTGTTGAAGTATCTGTCACAATGTCTTAACTTTGGAACTCATCCAAATCCATTATGGAACTCACTTTCCATTATATTGTGCCACCCTTAATTTAGATTGAGATAAACTTAATTTGTACTTTGTGACAAAACTAGTATCAATGTAGTACTTTTACAATGAACTAACCATCTATTTGTCACTTCTACAAATAATATACTCTTAGTTCTTCCAAAAGATCATAAGAATATCCTTACTATCGTCCAATGATCATCTTATGAATCATTCGGTATATGCTCATAATATTTACAAGCATAGGACATATCTGGATTTGTACATATCACAATATGATTGATATAAATACTCTTTGTGATTTCATACATCAAGTATCAATCTATACTTGAATCTTTGTTTCACTTACCAAATGTCAATACATTTGAATATATCATCAACATTGAACTCATTCAATCCTTTCTGTGCGACAAGAACCTTTCTTGTAGTTTCTATATTGAACTCATTCAATATCTCGTTTATGTACTACGGCACAACCATATTAGCGCCTATTGATGCCTAATATTTGGTTTTGCCTAAGTCTTTCATCGGGATGAAATTCTTAATATGTGTTAATAAAAGATACATTATTTCCAATCAACAATATGTCTTCCACATAATGTATTAGAAACATGTCTTAGCGCTCCCACTTAATTTCTTGCAAATGCAAGCATCTTCATTGTCTCCGATGAAATTAAACTCTTTAACAGTTTCATAATACTGAAGATTCCAACTCAGCTATGCTTACTTCAACCATTGAAGTTTGCATATGCTTTTAGCATCCTTTGAATTAACAAAACCCTTTGGACCGTGTCATGCACACGTCCTAGGTAACCATTCTATTAGAAGAACTTGTTTTGTTTATTCTACTACCACATAACAAATTATATGTAGTGGTTGCTACATTAATCCGTCTAGACTAAAAATCGCTATGAAAGATCAAATCTTGTCATATACAACCTTTGAACATTGTTGTGAACTCTTTCCCAACATGTCGACTATTTCATAGATGTGAAACATCCATGTCTACTTCTTTATAGATCCAAACACAACTGCAAGGTCTTACACCTTTTTCGAGGGTCCTTCAAGTTCAAAACTTGATTTCTCGTGTATGGAACTATCACGGATTATATGGCTTCAAGCCATTTGACGGAGTCAGGGCCCATCATCACTTCTTTGCATGTAGTAGGTTCATTATTCTCAAATAATGATTCAACCCTCAAATCTTGGTATTTGATTGTTCATCCGACCTACTTGTTTCAATAGAAACTTAGACCTCCGTGACCACAACCCTTGAGGCACGTGAGCCATGAGCATTGTTGCTGCCTCCGGAACACTTTTCGGTGCTGCGCAACTTTGCACATATAGCTAAGGTTCTTTTAACCTTATCAAAGTTCTATTGTCCTCCCACTTAACTTTTCACGAAAAATTCCTTCTCAAAGAAACTTGACGTTCTAAGCGACAAACACTTTTGTCTCCGGTGTTTATGGAGGAATACTTAACAGTAATACAAAGACAGGTTTATCCGACTTTGGTTGCAAACATCTTTCTTATGCATAGCATACCAATGTTTTAAGAAAGGACTACTTGGGTTTTATCCCAAACCATAACCTTATATGGTGTCATTTCAGCGGATTATGATGGAGCTCTTTTAGTGGAAAACGGTAGTCTCTAAAGCTTTTAATCTTTAAAATATAATGGCAGTTTTATGAATTATACCTTTGATCTTACCATGTCAAACAAGGTTTAATTACATATCTCGAATGCTCCATACTCTTATGGTGTTTCGGGAAATGCAAATCCACAGAACGATTCCTTAAATCTTAGGTATTATGCTAAACTTGTAACTCAAATATCTTCTTTTATGATCTTATCATAAACTATTTATATTCTTGTTACAATGATTTTGCACTTCATCTTGAAAGTCTTTTGAACTTTTCAAATATTTCATACTTCATCCTTATTAAGTAAATATTCATATATTCACTCAAATTTTCGGAGAAAGCATATGAAGTTGAAATCCATCGCTCTTGACTACACATAATGGAGTTCGTACAACAATATGCACAAGTTCCAATAAGCTAGTCTTTCGTTCCCTTTTGGCCTATGAACGAAGTTTTAATTATCTCTAGGAAAGTTTCACAAACGTCATTTGATCAAAAATCAAAAGACTCCAAAATTCCATCCACATGGAGTTTCTTCATGTTTTCTTTCCAATATAATTTAAACGGCGATGTCACTTCCTAAGTGATCTTTCAATCAATTTGTCTTTCGACAATTTTAGCACTAGTTTTATGGATGTGATTTATCCAACGAGATTTGTGAATCATCCATCTTTTATGGATTACGGCAATTATTTGAACAACCCTTTTGTTCTCATAATACCTGATAAAACAAATCCTGAAGGCAAGTTTTGATGTTTAACGAGCAACACAATAACCCTTTATTTGTTTTCGATGAACATCATCACATATTCTTTTGCTAGTTACTTAGGCCATTGTAGTTCATGAATTGTGTTGTTTCGTATGACGATTCACACCAACAAATTCAGTATCAAATACTTAAGAACCACATTGTTTAATAAGCAAAGAATATAGCCATAACACGTATATCATCTATATACTTAAACTGAACAATTTTAGTCTTTTCTTTTCTGCCATATACTTATGAGATTCTCTTCAAGATTTCCTTTTGCTTTGAAAGAATCTATCAACATCAATAGTGGAGTCATACATATGACACATAGTCCAAAGCGTGTATAGTTAAATACCAATGTCTTTGGACTTGCACTTTGAAGTAGATCACCATTATCAAATGTTTGGTGTTCTTTCAAATTCCTTTCTTTAGTTAACTCTTGGTGTAGTAAACATTTTACCTACATCAAATATTCACCCTCATCATGGACTTATCCATGATCTAGCTACTTTTAGCTTATAACGGTGAATCGTGAGTATAATGTTGCTCTCCAAAACCTTTTGGAAGATTAGGACAACTAGTGTCTCCAACCTTTGCAAATTCTCATCAAAATATGAGAACATGAACTTTGCCATATTATACTCTATCATGTTGTAACCAAAACTTCGTTTCAGATATCACAATATCTTCCACACATCATGGTTTCTGAAACAACTCTTTCAGATCCTAGATAACCTTGATATTAAGATAATCTTTTGAATATCAAGAATCATGGAGACAAACATGATACTCATATACTAACACTTGGAATTGTCACTCTTGTTTTAATACCAATTATTAAACTTCATGGAGTAACCGGAAATTACTGAAAGTTTGCAATAGGACTTTAAACTTTAGATTAACACTTCAAAACAATACGATACCAGTTCGTAAAGTAACTTACCAGAATTCTATAGTTCTATCATCTCAATTAAAACTAAGCGCAAGGTGGTAAACGGATGCCAATGACTACAACAACTATGCAAATTCACTTTGATTTAGTTTATGATAAATTGAGTTCTAATTAATAATTAAATTAATCTAGGTGAACTCCCACTCAAAACAATATCCCTCACATTGTTTTAGTGATCACATGAACCAAATCCACCACATCAAAACCGATCATCACGAGAGTTGATATAGCTTTAATGGCGAACAATCAACATGTTCATCATATCTACTATATGACTCATGCTCTACCTTTCGGCAATCCGTGTTCCTGAGGCCATGTCTGTACATGCTAGGCTCGTCAAGATCAAACCTTAGCTACCGCATAAGCAAATCTGGCTTGCTTACGTTGTATTCACCGGAATCAAAGACACCCGATCATCACGTGGTGCTTGAAGCAAAGAAGCTTTGGCAACGGTGCATACTAAGGGTGAACACTTTAGAACTTGAAATTTATGTGCATGAGGGATCATCTTATAATGCTACCGTCTACTAAGCAATACAAGATGCATAAAGGATTAACATCACATGCAATTCATAATATGTGATATGATATGGCCTTTCTTCTTTGTGCTTCCGATCTCCATCTTCAAGCACGAACATGATCTCCATCATCACCGCATAGCATCAAGGTCAATGACGCTTCTTCATGGTTGTCGCCCACCAGCTTCAACTATTACAACTATTTTGAATAGACACGGTCTTAACAGAAATTAAAGACAACCATATGGCTCGCCGTTGCCAACTTACAATAAGGAACATTGCATACATCAAATATAATCACAATCATGGCCATATCACATCATCGCACCCACGCAAAACAAAGTTAGACGCCTCTACTTTCTTTGCATATTTTACGTGGTTTGGGGCTTTCAATAAGTGTCGTTCTAACTTACGAACAAGAACCACAACATTGATACTAGCATTGTTGATTACCGTTGTAAATTGGATCTTTACTATGCTAGGAGAAACAGGCACCATAAAGCCACTTATGCAATACAAGTTGCATGTCAAGCGTGGAGCAAGTCTCATGAACGATGTCATGTAAGGTTAGCCCGGCCGCTTCATCCCAACATACCGCAAGATGCAAAGTACACAAAAGCAATCTACAATGAAAGCATCAACGCCCACAATGACCATTGTGTTCTACTCTGCAACAGATCTACATATAGACACGGCTCGATACCCTCAGAGGGGTTAGTAGCATGGAAAACAAAAATTTTCTATCGCATACAAACAAACAAGCCAAGATCTATCTACTAGATTGTAGCAACGAGTCGATAGTGGAACTCACCCTCGAAGATTCCAAAGCGGTTAACGAGAGCAGATTCTCGTGGATGATGTAGTCGCATTCTCTTCCGATCTCAAGATCGTAGACGATCCTTCCAGCGCCACGTTTCCAGCGCCCCAGATCGGTCACACGTTCGGTACTGACGAAGACCTTCCTCTCCTTGTTCCAAAGAAAATGGAGGTTGTAGCACTCTCTCGATTCCGGCAAAGACAACCGTGGTACCGGAAGTAGAGGAGAGATCCCGCAGGGCTTCGCCTTAAGCCGGTGCGAGTATGGTGGAGCTTATGAGAGAGGCTATTAGTGGTCTAGTAATTAGACACACCAATTAGAAGGCTCTAAACCAATTAGAAGGCTCTAAACCAAAACGGCTCTAAACCGGAGATTAGAGGTGGAAACTTGTGTGTGCTAGGAGGGGAGCCCTGCCCCTCCTTATATAGGTGGGAGGGCCGGCCAAGGGGAGGAGAGTCCCTCCCCAAGTCGGCTTGGTGGGGCGCCGGCCAAGGGAGGAACCCTCCTCCAATTCGGCCTCCACCAATCCTCCTCTCTTCCCACTTCCCAAAATTGCCGTTTTGACTTTCAAACTAGCCGTTTGACTTTTCAATTTAGGATTTAAATAAACCCTTTATTTTGGACAGTAAGAACACCTAGTACATGATGCAATCATTCCAACTTACAATGACACATTCATGTACCCTTCCCTCCGAGTGCCGGACATTCCGGGACCTTCTAGAATGTTCCGATGAAAACACGGAATCATTCCGCTACTCAAACGGGACTTTCCTTATATGAATCTTATTCTCGGACCATTCCGGATCACCTCGTGATATCCGGATCCCATCCGAGACCAACAACATTCGGTCTCTTTCTCATAATACCATAACTACTCAAAACAACGTCGAATCCTTAAGTGTGTCTCCCTACGGTTCGTGAATTATGCGGACATGATCGAGACACTTCTCCGAACAATAACCAATAGAGGAATCTGGAAATTCATATGGCTCCCACATATTTCTACGATTACTTTGCGATCGAATGAACCACTTACATACGATACCAATTTCCCTTTGTCTCACGATAGTTTACTTATCCGAGGTTATGATCGCTCGATCTCCGCATACCTAGTTCAACCTCGTTCGATAAGTACTCTTTTCGTTCCGTGATATGTGATCCCTTGTGAGCCAGTCACATGCTTGCAAGCTAATTGGATGACATTTCACCGAGAGGGCCCAGAGAATATCTATCCGTCATGTGGATGGACAAATCCCACTCTTGATCCATGTGTTTCAACCAATACTTTCCGAACACTCAATGCCACCTTTATAGCCACCCTGTTACGGTGTGGCGTTTGATGACATCAAAGCATCCATCCAGTAAAGGTGATATGCATGATCTCATGGTCGAAGGAATTAGGTTACTATGTATCAGAAAGCATATAGCAATTGAACTATTGAAATGACTTGATCTTTATGCTACGCTTATCTATAGGAGTATGTCCACCATATCATTCTCCTAACGATATGATCTTGTTGTTGATAACATCTCAATGTTCATGATATGGAAACCACAATCATCAATCAACCAACAAGCTAGTGAAGTATAGAGGCTATACTAGGGACTTCAAATTAAGTTTTACAAATCACACAAGTATTAATGGTTTCCTTGTTAATACTATTATAGCATGAATGTAAACATTTATCATAAGTATGAAGATATGATAATAACCTACTTTATTATTGCCTCTTGGGCATATCTCCAACATAATCAATCTGAAATAGCATCTCAATATCCATCGGATCCCCGCAAACACAACATGCAGAATTACAAATAGATGATCTTGATCATGAACGGAGCTCACAAGATCTAAACATGAAAGCACAAAGGAGGAGAACCAGCCATCTAGCTACTACATGGATCCGTAGTCCAAGGATGAACTACTCAAGCATCACACCGGAGGCTTGCATGGTGATGAAGAAGGCCTCCAGGGTGAATTCTCTCCGGTGGTGCCGGGAAGAGCTTCAGATCCCTCCTGATCTAGGGATGGAGATGACGGCGGCTACAGACTCTTTCGTGGATTTTTTGATCGGGTACTTAGGGTTTTCATCCCGAGGGCATCTTATAGGCGGAAGGAGAGGCCGAGGGGGTGTTAGGGTCGGCCAGACCACCCCCTGGCGTGGGCCAGGCCTGGCCGCGTGGCCAGGTGGTGTGGCCGGCCTCTAGCCCTTCTCCGTCTCATATTCTGGCATCTGATGACTTCCGGAAAAATAGGCACTTTGGCTTTTGTCCCGTCCAATTCCAAGAATATTCATTTTCTGACTTTCCTGGAACCAAAAACAGCAAAAAACAGGCAACTGGCACTATGGCTCTTGTTAATAGGTTAGTCCAAGAAATCATATGAAAAGTACTCCAAAGTGTGGACAAAACACAAGAAAGTGGATAAAACCAAGCATGGAACATCAAAAATTATAGATACATTTGCAATGTATCAGTAATCAACAAGAAGCTAATAGGAACCTTGCGGAATAAGTAGCTAGTCATAGCACGATGATAGAGGAATCAAATAAGTCTGTTGACTCCATAAGTTCAGACATTAAAGGCTTACAAGCTCAAGCTGCAAATTTAGACAAAGCTCTTTCAAAGCTAGCTGATAATCAAGCCACTTTATTAAGTATGTCAGCGGGATAACCATAAGCACCACCCGTTGATGGCATGAACTCCATTGTTATTACTGAAAATACTCCTCTCACTTTGGAGGAGACACTTGATGAATTAAGGAACTATCCAGATTTTTTATTGCCACTTATGTCACGACTTGATTGTTTAAAAGAAAATCTAATGAAGTAAAAGAAGATGAACCACCTATGGTTCAAAATTAGAAAAAAGTTGAAGAAGTAAAGATGCTTAGTGAGTTTAAGGATCCATTACTTGATTTACATAAATGTAGCTTGCATGAACTCATTAATATGCTATAAAAGTTTGCTAGTGATCCTTCCATAAATTCTCACTAAGCGGGTTTTGATTATTGTATAGCTAACCATGTGCTTAAAGAAAAGATTGTTAGGTACAATCAAGATGCTATGATACCACCTAAGCTTGGGGATGTATGGATCCCCAAGGTATTAATTACTATTGGAAAAGAAACACACCATGCTATACTTGATCTAGGTTCTAGTGTTTCAGTTTTATCCAAGGATCTATATGAATTGCTAGAGTTGCAAAATATAGAAAAATGCTCCATGGACTTACTACTTGCTGATGATACCATTAAACATGTTGTAGGAAAAGTTAGTAATGTAATGGTAGAGTTTCACATGACTTTCGTTCCCGTTGATTTTATTATCATGGACATGGGGAGTAAAACCTCTAGTCCAATTATTTCGCGTGCTGTCATTTTATGTGACATATTTGCAAAAAAAACCAAACTTGGTGTATTGATTGCATCTCAAAAACCTTATAAAAAATGACCTATCATGTTCGAGGTTTCATGGCTTTCAAGCCAAACGACCAATGTTATGGCCAGAATCGTGGTATAGTTTGTGATAATATGCCCATATTGTGCATGCATGTGCATCTTGGGATGGCGAACAATGGTGCATGAGAAAGTTTTCCTTTTCGTTGCACGGAAAAGCCATTTTCCATTTTTCGAGCGCCAAAAATGCGGCGTTTTGTGAAGTAACCACCAAAGGGATATTTCAAAATGCCACCACCCCATTTTTCAAAAATACTAGACCACCTTACATGGACAATATAACAACTATGGTATATCGAACCTTTCTATCCGTCCCTCGTGAAAAAAGACAAATTCATGACGAATCGATAGGAAGTGGGTCAGATTTGAACTACAGGACATGATCTGATGCTCGTGATTTTTTTTAAAAATCAGTTTAGGTTCACAATATGATGTTTCTTCAGATAACCATTGCACTCATCCACAATTTTGAAGCAATACCCTAATTTTAAAATCATATTTTAAATTATGATATTGTCTCTACTATGGACTAATGTGGGATTAGTAAATCCACTACTTTTATAAAATTAAAGTGTTGATAATTAACACCCTAAAGTGATCTACCGAATCTTATAAAAACTTAGAGACGAAAATCAATTGTTTTAGACTTCTTATGAAAAAGATATAAAAGAATTAAGAAAACAGAAAAAAGAAAAAAGAAAAGAAAGAAAAAAACTATCCTAACCGGACCAGCCGAGAGGCCTGGACCTAATCTACCACGCGTAGTGCAGGCTGACCCAACCTAACAGCGTAGTGAAGGCCGACCGAAGATAACAGCAGAGTGTAGCCTGCATAGTGAAGGTTGCCCCAACCAAAAAATAAATACTTATACGGTTCGTTGTAGTAGTATGCTAGGAACAATCGTTTGGTCTAGTGGTTAGCAATAGACAGTTGTGATATGAGCTGGGAGGTCAGGCGTTCAAATCCTCGTCTAGCTTATTTTTTAGAAATAATCCACTAGGCAATTGAAACTAGGTCTGAGATGTCAGGTCGCGAATGGCCCCACATGTTAGTTTGGATTGGTCCACTTATCATGTTAGAGATTGGTCCCACTTGTCAGTTTGTGTAACTATAGGTCCTAGTATAAGAAAATATTAATACATGGATATGACACATAGTCAAAAACTGACACGTAGACATGACACATAGACACAATTGCTGATGTGGCTGACCTCTCATTTCAACTTTTTCTAATTTGCACGGTAAATCGTCATAGTGAGAAACAAATAAGGCCGTGGGCTGCATTCACTGAGTTATGACGATTTAAGCTAATGAAACTATGACGTTTTTGAGCAAGGTCGTCGTAATTTTCCAAGGTTTTGACCTCCCGAACGGCTAACGACCATCTAGTATGAAATCGTCATAACTCTATGATGATTTTGTCCACAGTCACTATTAAAAGATCATAGAATAACACATTCCTCGTAGTGAAGCTCCACTCACCGTTATGGAGGGAGAGGTGGGTGCACCACCATGGGCGGCCATGTCTTTGGGGATGCACCCCATCCTCTATAAAAGGAGGTGGTGGCATCCTCTCCTCTTGCACCAGCTCCTCGTGAAGGTTCTATTTTCCCTCTAGCAATTCCCCATGGCTTCGGATTAGCGAAGCACATGTTCTCGGTGTTTCTCTGGAAAGGATTTGCTGCTTTCGCTACTTTACTAAAGCTAGAACTCGGAGGTTGTCGGGGTGCTGAACATGTGTGCGATCACGGATATGCTGCTACTTTGCGGCACTGGACTTCAACTCGATCTTGAGATCGGCAAGTGTACGACTACATCATCCATGAAATCAGATTTTGTTAACAAAACTTTTCGGTCTACCAGGATAAGATCTCTATAGATGTATATCCACCCGTTGTTTGCATCTAGTAGATAGATCTTGATTCTTAGTTGTTCATATCGTAGATTGTTTTCTATGCTATGAACCAAACAATAATAGCGTCGCTAATCGCGTAAGTGGTGAGCATATCCTTAGAATATATGAGTCTCCAAAAAATACAAATGAAAAACATCCAATGCAAGTAAGACGACGATAAACCAACTGTATCAGTACAACAACATGTGAAACAACTTACCACCATCGAAGCGAGCGAAGGAAACCGTACGCGCGGCAGATGAAGAAAGGGAGAACTAAGGAATGTCCAATGTTAAAGAATAGACGTCGGGACTCGAGAGCTTTTAGATGAAGAGACTAAATGTTGGATATATTTTAGTCGAGAAAAGTCGACGGCTTTATACCGACCCGCGGCAGAACTCCTTCGCGGGGCCCACCGCTAGACATGTGACTGTTCAAACAAACGTTTTTGCCTAAATATGACGAAATCGTCTAAAACCCGCTACACGATTCATGTCGTTCACACTTTTTTTTGAAATGGGGATTTCCCCGGCCTCTGCATCCCGGGATGCACACAGCCCTTTTAATAAAGTATCAAAAAGTATTCATGGAGTATTACAAATCACTTGACAAACCTAGTTGATACATACACCAACCGTCTGACCAAAACACAAGAGGATCTCACACGAGATAAAACCTAGAACAACTAGGCATTTGTCAGACACCACGAAGCCTGGCTGAAAAAATCTGAAGTAATCATCACAAGATGGGTACACCCAGAAACCATGGGTTGCCGCTGATGCTCTGGGAGAAGGAAAGCCCAGAGTTGAATCCAATGTACCGCCATAAGAACAATCTGCAAAAAAGATGGAACTCTAGCATGGTTAAAAATAAAGTTATTCCGACATTTCCAAATTGACCAACAAATGGCCGAAATGCCAATTCTGATTCTGTCCTTGTTTGTTTTATCTACCCCATTTAACCAGTTACCAAACATATTAGTAATATTAGTTGGAGGTGGTAAATTATAAGTACAAAATATCAAACGCCAAATAACTTTAGCAAAAGGGTATGAAAGAAAGAGATGTTCTATTGTTTCGTCTTCGTCACAAAAGCAACATTTCCTTGATCCATTCCACAAACTCCTAGCAAGATTATCTTTTGTTAACAACACTCCTGTATTAAAAAACCCATGAGTATAGATTTTACAAAGGTTGCATGTAAATTTTACGAAGTGTACTAACTAGAGGCTAAGGCAAATAATTTAACACATCTCATCATTACACAACCCATGCCATTCATAAACAGTCAGACAAAGACAAAAGCATTTTAAAGAATGACACATATATCTTATCAGTCTTAAATGTGACGTATGAGATTAGCAGGCTAAATAAAGGACGATGAGATGAATTATTTTTATTCATTCACAACCCACGTACACTGAGTAAAGGCACACACAAACTGTCATTACACTTAATAGAATACCAGCAAGTCGTCTATCTAAGTTCTACGTCGTGTGTCCCCGTGCGTGAGATACCGAACCACTCATCCGCGCTTCTCCGCATCGAGTCTAGGCTCCATGGCGAGGAAGAGCGAGAAGGCAGCGCAAGGAGGACGCTTTGTATGGAGATCTTTGTACCGGTCGCACAGCTGTCCCCGTACTCGCCCTACCCCGCATGTCCGCTTCTTTCTCGGTGTTGACGACGGCAGCATGAATAAAGTCGTGTACACCCTAGACATAGAAAAGTGCTGCAAGCGCTGTTGTGTAGAGCGTTCGCTGATAGTTACCGTTAAGACCATCCTCGTTAGATATCGAGGATATTCCGGTAGAAACCACATGCAGCGTTACCAGCGATCCTCTCGATACAATGTTATGCAAATACGTAGGCAATAGCGAAATATGCAAAAATGACGAAGAACACGTCAAAGGAAAGGTAGAGGAAAAGAAAAAAGAAAAACAAATAAAGACCGACAAAAAGGGCACGTACTTTTAAGAAACAGTCGTGGGCAAATATGAAGGACAAAGAACGTCCTCGAACCACAAGTTTTCGCGACCTAGGCATCAAAACCTGGAAAAGCAGCAGAAATAGCAAAGAACACATCAAAGTAAACACGTTGAGGAAAACAAAATGCAGCCAACTACTAAACGAATAGCGAAGATAAGGGCGCATACCGTACACCGTCGAGAAACACGAAGGACGAAGAGCGTCCACAAACTGCACAGTCTCACGAGACCTAAACATCCTGACTTCAAAACAAAATCAAAAAGAGAAATTAGCGTAGGCAATATATAAAGCGTAAACAACCGAGAAAAAGGAAAGAAACAGAAGAGCAACAGGAACAAAATAATTTACCAAGTCACGCCGAAGGAAAGGATCCCACAAGAACGTCCATGAGCTTTCGAAAAATAAAAGGAAAATTGTCAGGAAACAAACACGCGAACGGAAAAGACCGAAACCCAAACACAGCGAAAGAAACAAAACATATCAGGCGTCGAAAGAGAAGACACGTAGGAGAACACGAGTTCACGCTACCGGGTGCCATCACCAACGAAGAAGACCTTTTCGAAGTGACGCCCGATGAGCTACTGATTCTTAAAGAAGAAATCCGTCAATAAACATAAACACAGACAAAACAAAATGAAAGAGGAAAGAAAGAAAGCAAATGTACCAACCCGAATGTAAGCCAGAGGATGATCGGGAGAAGCAAAGAAGCAATACACGCACCGGCGCTTGTTACGTGTCCCGACTATCGGCGGTTGCAGCGCCATCGTAGGATAAAGCCATCGAAGCGTCGCGTGCAGCCGAGGACGGGAGCGTACCGAAACACGGCGATGTTGTCTAGAAGGGGCTCGGGTCTAGGGAAGATTAAATAGAGCTAACCTGATGCGTGCAAACAAATACACCAAAACAGTTTTATACCAGGACCATCACGGTAACCGCCTGTGAGACATTTTCAGCGCCAACGGGACCCACCCTAGCATGTTCTGGCGGAGTTCCCCACCGAACGCGACAACCCACGGACGACGACAGGTAACAATTCCCGCTTGTCTCTCACCCTTGAGAGTCCGCCGCCAGGTGTACTTTCGTCCACGAGAAACCGTTGCTAGCTACGAATAATGCAGTCAGCTCGGACATGGACAGGATCTGTAGCACGACCACGGCACGAGAAAACGCGTACGCCTATAGCCTACGTTGTCAGGTCGGTTCTCCGCCACGAGAAACCGCACACGCCCATGACTTCCCACGCCACCTACTCTGCCAACTCGGCTCTTCAACAAGGTAAACCGCGTGAGAACGCACGATCCAGATGAACCCCACGTACATGAGAATATGCGGTCATATAGGGTCTACGTTGCCACGTATATTTGAGGCGGACCCCACGATCACAAGAAACCGCACCCAGCATGGGCTCACACCGCCATGTTAACTTTTGGCAGGCCCCGCAATCCGGCGGGTACGGAGCATTATCGCGCACGGAACGCCTCTCACCGCGCACGTTTCAGCCCATGTAAGCTGGCGATGGGCCCATGACACACGCGCGGCCCACCATCCAGCGACACAAGGTACCATACGTCGCTTGGTACATCCGTCCACGGTATAGAATATTTCGCTCTAGACCGCGACAAGGCCGCCTCACGAGATAACAGGGCTCCGTTGCAACATCACCGTGTGTCCTTCCCGACGTTCATCCCACGACCGAAAAGAATCGGGACAACGTAGATAGCAGTTTGAGCCAAAACAATCTAGCGCTATTATTTACTCCTGATAATATGACAATCATCGCGGCTCCAGCCACTTATACCCAACGAGATTACAACATAACACATCGCGTACATCACATTGCAAATTTCAGCTATACGACATCACTTCCCTGCAAAAACAAGTTAGACGTTTCTAACATGCTTTGTGTTTGTGTAGGTGGCGTGGAAAATCATGGGCGTGCGTGGCAGAGAACCAAGCTAGCAACCTAGGCGTGCGCGAAACGCGTTTTCGTGCTACGGAGGCTGTCCATGTCCCATGTCCGAGGGAGTAGATTTGGGAGTAATATTATATGAACCAAGTGAAATGTCTAGCTTTCTTGAGATCTAATAACCTGCTATGAAATCCTAAACAAGCTCTATAGCATATGCAGCAAGAAAATCTAATAAGCAAAGTAATGGCAACATTTTGTCGTCGTCAGCCTTGTAAAATTCAACTCGAGGTTGGCTTGCCACTCCCCAAAAAAATACATACTAACCATCAGAATACTCTTCATCGTCACTGGGCTGTTCGAAAATTTCGAACTCTCCATCACTTAATTCAGCATTATTAAGGCCATCACCTAATTTATCCCGGCCATCACCTAATTTATCCCGGCCATCTTCATTCAGGGGGAAGCTGCGCAACACCTCCTCAAGGTATCCAGTGGACAAGCCTTCTCCAAGTGTGTCTGATACTTTTTATAGGAAAACAATTTCGGACCTCATCCATGGGAAGATTAGATTTTGAGGTAAGTCGTGAACACGCATGTATCGAGAAGAACAAAAGTAATTTCAGCGCAATGCATATAACCATGTAAAAGTTGGATCGAGGGTTGAGAAAAACGTCAGTTACCAGCCAGTGATCAACCAATAAATCGCAAATGATCACTGCAACCTAAAAAATGTAAAATCTGCTTACTCAAAATTTTGAAAGATTCAAAAGAAAGGAAAAACAACCAGAGTTTGCTAAGCAACCAGAGTCCAGTTGTTTGTCTTGCCACAAACTGAAAGTTAAAACTCAGTCGTGAATCTGTGTTGTCTTTGGAACACAAAACAACTGACACTTAATCTTATGCAAGGATGTAAGTTACCATAAAGATAATATTCTCAAGGGGTTGGGGAGTGAGGGGGAAGATCAGTCACTTACAAGTTACCTACTCATACCAACTCATGTTTTAATTTCTGCAGAATGTGAGTGTAACTGTAGCCTATGTGCTGTGATTGTTTTGTTTGTTAACCAACATAATACTTTTATTGCTACCTTAAAACCTAGAAAAAATGAGTGTCAATCAGCATCACCCAGGCAGAGAGGAATGAATAAAGTTGGAACAGCGTAGTAGTTTTTCCTTATGAGAAATAAAAAAATGATAAATGAATTGTATTAAGGATACAGGAACCATGTAAGGTGAAATCAGGAACATCTTCGGCCTATGTACATATATTAAAGGATTAGTTTTTGCAGCACCCATATGTAGGAAATTGGTGCAAGTAGTGACATACCATGGATGGAGAATCATAACCATCTGATTCCTCTTTATCCTCCTCTTCATCGTCATCAACAGCTTCACTATCAGAGTTGTTAGTGTCCACTTGATCCTCAGATCCAGCATGTTTGCCAGGTGCTTCTGCAGAATAAATGAGATTTAACAAGCATGAGTGTGCTTGGGTATCCATAATGAAGAAGAACAAACAATATGGTCATCAAACACACGGGCTACCAACTGACCTGAACTTGTATCATGCCTATCGAAAGTTACAAAAATGTCCATGCTAGCATGCATGTACTCCCTTCGTTCCTAAATATAAGAGGTTTTGGCAGCTCAAATTGAACTGCCAAAACGTTCTATATTCACGAACAGAAGAAGTATAAATTTGTATATTTCTAAAAGTTTACTATAAAAGCATAGTACTAGAACAAGTTAGATGTGCATAGCAAAACTGTGCAGAAATAAGATAACGTGTTCACTGCAAACAAAAAAGAAGATTGTGAAGATTCTGCTCAGTTCAATTTTTCTAAGGTGTTAGTGCTACTAGTAACTTTTAGGAATTTCTCGTACATTCACATGTACGCAAACCAACAATAGCTGCACATAAAGCTAGGTTCATCAAATCCATGTCTGAACAAAATTACAGCTTGACAGAGCCATCCAAGCAGCATAGTTAGCTCAATAAGAAATGTTCTGAGCCATCCGGACAGTAATATATTCATACTGCGCTCATTAAGAGGTCTACAATACGTGAAAAGCAAACCATACATACGGATTAAACAAATATGCATTAGGATAGTGTTAAAGTAAGATGAAACTGAATAAACCTTCATCAACATCTTTTCTTTCTTTCAGCTTCTCAGATCTGGAAATGGCTTCCTGCTTTTTCATCCTTTCAATACGTTCATGGTTAGTCCTCAAAATGTTTTTTGCATCTTCAATAGGACATAATGAGAGGAACCTTATGCTCAGTTGTAGCCTCAAGGTTTCAATCATTGGCTTAGAAAACCAACCTGTCGAACGCTAAATAGGAGTTAGTTAGTTTATGACAAAAAGGACTGTTGGTACAAGTCACAGATAATGATAATAGCAAAAGAGAAGTAATCTTGGTACACATTGAAAGTGGCCAGTGAAAGTATGCAAGCAGGCAAAGTGGTCAGTGAAAGTCCATATTACTAGCTGGTCTCTACCATTTTTCCTCAAGATACTTAAGATGACTGTACAAGGAGCTCATGACATAACTCATAACTATACTTCGAAAAATAGATTTCTGAAGGCCAGAGTCCACCCAATGAACCACATAATGTTAATTCACCCTCAACGACACAAGTAGATAAGTAATAGTAAAGGTGTTATGCCCATACATTTTTTATGTTCTTCCTTTCCAAGAAAGCCTCAAAACAAATATTTAGTTACTCACTGAGCAAGTCGATTGATGAGAAGGTTTTCTAATTTCTGCTTGAATGAAGTCGTCCTTCAGTTCACATAATTGCAGGAAAATGAAACTCTTCGATGGCATCCTTTCAAGCTTGCACATGTCTGACCACTTTTCAGATCTTAAATGCAAAAAGAAAAAAAATGTATAAGCAGGGGGGCAGAAGCACATGCAGCAATTGTAAAGGCCTTCTTATTCAAAGAGAGAAGCACTTAAACAATGTCATCCGGAACCCGCGTTCATGGACAAACAACAACAACAACAACAACAACAGGCCTTGGACAACACAATCATCTGGAGAAATGGAAGTGACAAACTATACATATTTGGGCAGACTCATCCAGATAAATGTTCAACTGGATTGATGCAGATGAAAGTGAAGAGCTAATAAGCATCTGTTTGACATATTTGGACATCAGGATTATATTACATAGCTCATGGACTAATCATACTAGTAATTTCCAATGACCCAATAGTTCAACAGAAACCCTTGATAGATCGAAGTTGAACATGCATTAGTACATCTACATTTCAAGAGTTTTCAAATAGAAACCCTTAGTAGAGAACTAGAATATGGCAAAGACAGTTTTTGCGATCTGTACATGCATGTAGTGTTTGAGATTAGTACCTGAACCATGTATAACTTTTGATCCACATACCCATTACAGCAGTTTCACAATTAATTACATTCAAGTTCTCTACAAAGTCCAGCTCAATTACTACAAGGTGGCAGGCTGGCAACAACTATGTTCACAATAACTATGCCAGAAAACTCGAAGTCTGATGCACCATAACAAAACACAAGTGCTGACCTTTTCTATGACAATCAGGCTAACATAATACTTTATAGTGAATAACTATGAACATTTGGTTGCAAAACACAAGTATTACTTCATAGTGAATAACTATGAGTATTTTTACAACAACCCACTAATACAAGAAACCTGGGGCAACTGAGAGCCAGATCTTTAAAATATCGCGGCGATATACTCAAAATTCAAGCTAAAAGAATAATATAACTCACCCACAGTGCTTTTTCTTTTGAAGATTCCTTAGCTCAAGAGGCATGCGGAAATCAATTCTCTGATATCTAGCACAAGAAGAGCAAATTTTAAAAGATTCTAAACCTGCTAAAAATATAGTTCCAAAACAAGAATGAAATGAAGACGTGACGAAAGATTTTGGCTGCATGAAACCTAGCTATGAATATACTCGTTTTTAGGAGTTGGTTATTCTGGGTTATTGGATCATTTGGTAACAAAGCTAAAGAATGATTTTGATGAAGTTTCTTCTACTCATAGATGGAAGACGTTACTTTTCAAGATAAAGAACTCATCAAAGAAGGGCTTCTCAGAATATGATGGATGCTAGTTAGGAAGTAGATTTGATCATCGCTGTTAGTTAACAGGATTTGATTTTTCTACCATGTTACTTTTGTGGAAGTGTTATAATATGATCGCTAGCATGCTAGTAACATTGGACAAGATATGTTGTTGAACCAAGACACCAGGACATAGACATATGCTGCTCTAACATCCAAATCTGACAGAGGATTGAAATTCGACAGTTTTCACTAATCTGAACTTTAAACCAACCAGGGACCTATCCAATAATGCGACCTCAGGCAACAGACACAATTCTTATAAGCTTTGTAGGATATGTTTCAGTTGCATACTTTATCTGAGAAGACCATCTAGTAATATTTTTTTCCTTCTCCTTTACACTTTCTAATTAAGTAGTGCATTATCACATTATCCATATATACTAAACAACCACATTTATGCTCTTCTGTAAAATGATAGCAGTAGTCTAACGATGAAAGTGTACAGCTATTTGTCTAATATACAGTTCAGACAAATAAGACTTGTAAATGTTTCAATTAGAATACTCATTCGAAATATTTTTTGGGGGTAGTTCATACTTCATAGGTTCTGCACAAGAAATGATAACTTTATAGTCACTCATATTTGCAGCACAAAAAAGGAACACCAAAAGCATTCGCTTCACTACAATAAGCAATATGATCTATTGTCTGCAGATTATCTAATAGATGTCAAATAAGAAAGTAGATTAGTGCTTAGAAACAGGCTCTACTGTCTAGGGAATATCTAATGGGTGTCGAATAAGTAGTTAATAAAACAGCTGTGCTTACATTCGTGACTCAGGATCTTTACGAGGATCATATTCTTTTCTGATCCAGAATTTACCAAAGGGTCCAGTAGAGAAGTAGTATCCAGCTTTAAACAGAAGGCTGAGCAAGCACAAAGGAAACATTACAAATGAAGAGCATGATAGTTCAAAAACATTTAAAACATATCTAAAGTCCTAAATGACAAGTCGAGTCAGCAAAACTGAAAGAAATAATGAAACCTTTTGAACTGTCCTATTGACACCTGCACACCATCATCAAGCAAACGTTCATAAAGTGACTGTCTTGGCCACACAGGACGCTCGTCAAACAATTTGCACACAGCCATTTGCCAATCCCACTCTGATGAATTCTTCGGTATGTGGTCTTCCCAGTTGATCTTCTTAGGAACAGGTAAATGACAATTAAGGTAACAAGAACAATATTGTAAATTACGTCATGCTCAACATTTGAGAGGAGTGGAAATGCAATATAGATTAGGGAAGTGAGAAAGATAATTTCTTCTGGGAAGAATATCTAAGATGTGTGTCTTACAGAAGTACATTTGAACAGAAATCCTCTTGCAAAGAAAAATAATGGACAGCCAATGTCAGAACAACAGAGTATTGGTCATAATGGAACAGCAAGTTTTCAAGCTAAATAATCATTTATGGCAAAAAAATATAGGGCACTACTGTTATGTGTCACAACTGCTGATGCGAAAATCGTTCTTTTCCATTTAGGTCTCTTTCATTATTTTGGCCTACTTTTAATTTTTTGTTCAGCTCTTGATTTCCCACTCCTCTTAGGCTTACTTCATTATATCACACACACACACAAATGGCAATATGTTATATGCCACTCAGACTGTGCAAAATGTTGGATCTGCCACCTAAGTTTGTATATTTTTGTATATGCTACAGGAAACACATGTCAGTAATGATTTTTTTAGGGAAAGCCACCGCAGCAACTTTCTTGATATTAGATAACAATTACATCGTCTATAAGTTTTCTCACGATACATCTAGGGGGCTCATCGACCCAATTACACGAACTTTTAGAATCAAAACAAAACCTAGCCAAGGTATGAGCAACTACATTCGTTTCCCGTGGGCAATGTTTAAACTCGACCTTCCCTATTGCTGGTACCGACAGCATGTCAGTAATGATTTGATTCACTTTCAATGGCAACGGTGTGAAAAGAAATACCCATGCTCGGTGATTACTTAGTAGTTAGTACACCTCGACTTGATTTGAGGACAGTGACAATACCGACCAAAGGCCGAGCTATCAGCTACCTACACCCAGGTCATGCCACATGTCTTACCTCAGACCAAGTCACACCACTGCTAAAAATGGCACTGCACACTAGTGACACATGTTTAAACTCAAGTGGCAGATCCTAACATTTCATAAACCCAGAGTAACATGTAAGATATTGTCCTATTATTATAAATAAAAACTTACACAGACTTGATGGTACAATGGTAAATAAAGGATATCTTGAATGTTGAAAGGAAGCAAAATGGTTGGTTCAATATCCATCTGCAAACAAAGAAAAATAGCCATAACTAATTCAGTCAACAAGCCAATTCATACCAAGTACAATGGGAAAGAGAAGGCAATGGAGGAGGCAGCAGGATGGGAAGAGGTAGTAGTAAAAATGTCCAAAATGTTATAGAAGTAAGCCTGGTAACACAGAGAGTCCCCGAAAGCAAGAAGAAACACTTTCAGTGGTATGTTTGCATACGGCAAAAAAAATAGTACTATGAAGGCAAAGGCAGTATATGTAACAAACATTGATTATAACTCTACAGAAATTTCAGCATCCATCGCAAAAGAAAATCATAAACCAGCAAGATATGATATAGAGCCATGGTCAGTATGAGCAATTTCCAAGCGGTAAATGGTTACCATCTACCCGCCGTCAAAGTGATAAATGTTACAACACCAAGTAGAGTCAAAGTCACTGCATAGTTTGACATATTTACCTGTTCGGCAAATGATGTAGTGTAACAAAATGAAATATAGGAGAAATGAGACAGGGAAGTAACACTTTCCTGAATAACAGCCTCAGTCTATCTTCACGCAATACACAGCACAAAATTTAAAGGTTTAGCAACCTTGATAGTAGTTTAGCTGGCCTTGACAGGTTAGCGGTTTAGCGAGCCTAGGCATATAGCGCCCGAATTGCTCTTTTTTGAGGCTTCCTTGGTGAGGTTAACAAGGGCTTCCTCAAGACGATACACATAACACATTGGCTTCGTCAAGAAACTATCAAGGAAGTGGGTTTGACAGCACAACGGAAGACATATTGATATGGAGTAAGCCCCTAGCAATGCCCACATGTGAAACGTTATATAAATTCAGAACTCATTGTTTAGTTGTGTGTATTTTCTATGACTACCTGAACTTCCATGCTTTGCTACAGACAAATAAATATCATACTTCACAGTTGTAACTCGTTTAGATATCCTATTTTGAAGGAAGGTGGAACAGGAGAGATGCTGAGCATACCACCACTCACCAACTCCATTTTTAAGTAAAGAAATCCCAATTTCACATGAATATAAGTATATGTAACTGTTAAACCGCTTCAAAGCACTTCCAGATTGGGTGGCATGTTGCTGAGCAGTTACTGCTATTTAGAGCATTCTTAGGCAATGGAGAACCGAGTACAGTTCACGCAAAAAAGTAAAATGAGAAATGGCACAATTACATTGCAGCAGACATTCACGAGAACCTAGAGAGCCTGTAAGAGATAAACAACAGAAGAAGTCCATGCAAGGAGGATATACCTCCCACTGATGTTGTACAACTCCCCTTTGCATGCTCTTGGATAGTGCATTGGACGATGGTAGAAGCCTACAAAATTACAGCAGACACTACTAAGCAATATTCAAATGATATCTTGTTTTCCGTGCATATAAATAATATAGGAAAATGATGGAACCTTAAACAAGCTAGTACAGCTAATTCCAGAAGGTCTGTAAACAACATAGCTCCGCTTTTGGCCGCAAATGATTTAGATGCTTTTTGTATCATTTATTCATTTATGAGCAGATCAGACTAACATGTTTTATTTAAGTTATTCAAGAAGATTTTGGGCGGATTCTGAACAATTCTGAGAGTACTGTTGATGCCTTACACCACAGTACTGACATTCTGAGTCATTTGACGGGGTAATTGACCATGGGAAAAACTGTGCTGATGAAGGACATTTGTCACCAAAAGTCATGTGTGTGACAGGAAATCACTTATAGGAAAATGCACCTACTTTCATTCCTTCTCCGTTAGGGAAAAGGAAGCAATCTCAATGCACAAAGCTAAAGAGACTAGTTACTGCAGATGATAAATAAAAAATCAGACATCCCTCACTCGGTATGTTTCCACAATGAATTATTCAATTAGAAGCTGTACACAGTAAATCTATAAAGCATGTTTTGTCTTCAAAATGTTTCAAGGCACAGATATATCCCATGATTTTTTTTACATACCCAGCAGATATTTGATGTATCAGCAGCATATCAGATACTTATAAATATTCACACATGGTGCATCATAAGAATATATGCATCCAACACACCATATATGTGCTTTTTGTAATTTTTATCAGGTATTTATTAACAAATTTTAGGTTCAATATCATACGTTTACCTTCTCTAGAGTAATCAAGAGAAATGCAAATATCAAGAAAAGTTAAATAAACCGATATTACATTTCATTGCTAACTGTGAAATTAGCATCACTTACGCTATATTTGTAGGAGTGTCCTTTATTGAGAAAAGTCGTGGTACCAGCATCATGACATCTCCATCCTCTGTTTCTAGATCTCCTGCGTTATCTGCCACGCAGGAGATAAGCAATGATCAGAAATGGTAATATTAAGAAAATTGCATCATCAAAGACAGAAAGTTTGAAAGTAATCTACCACTGCCGAAATCATCTTTAACATTCGGGCGATCTAACCGTTTTCTTTTTTTCACTTCAGCAGCATGCACTGGAACCACATGCTGAAAATCTGACATGCCTGCATAAGCTTGAATATCATCAAGAAATCGATAAAATCTCATGTATTCACACTGTATCCTAATCTAGTAGCTATGAAAAGTAGAACAAGAGAATGATCTGTGGACACATTCTACCGGAAGGAATCGTCCTCCTCGAAGTCGCACAGCACATGTAAGGGGTGGGTGCAGCGATGGCCACAGACATACTGATCGTTGCAGTTGTAGCACAAGCCACCTTTATACTACTTCGTCATCTCTGCCAGTTTGTGGTGGCATAGCTACTGTGTTGGGCAGGTGCCGCAGAGGTGTTGGGTACTTGTGTGTCGGCACGACATAGGTGCTGTTGTCCAGTGGCCAGCTGGAACGCAATGACGGGCATGCTGGACGCCCAGGAACCACGACGCTGTCGATAGTGGCACCGTCTGGGACATTTCTTTACATTACACCTTGCATAGTTTGACATGTATATCCCTTTGACTTTCTCATTTATATAGTTTGACGGGAGGTGGTACTTGGCTATCTATTCGCCTCCAGAATCATAATGTTGCAAATAATATGCAAGGTAAGACTGTTAACTTAAGGGAAACTTGTGTGAGGAAAGTAATTTTAGATTATTTTACCATAAATGCAATTCACAAACTATTCTAGACTGGGAAGGATGTAATACTGGGATTTGATTACCAAAGAGAACTTTGTATCTTACATTATTATTACCTCCGTTCATAATAAATGACTTCCTAGAAAGCATGCAGCCAAAAGTTACTTATAAAATAAAAATGTAAGGTGAGAATAGTATCAGTAGGCTTTTCATAACAAATACTTTCAGAATATAGAACTTCATAATTTCCATTAACATATACATACAAAATCTAACAGTCAAAGATACAAAATGGAGACTTCGTGAATGTCTAAAACGTCCATCTATTAATAGAGGGAGTATTATTTTATAGTCCACAACCATAAGCAGAAAAGATAGCAGTGTGCCAGCCCAAACATGCCCCTGTGCTATTTCTTCTAAAGTTAGATTAGTTTAACTCATTTTGAACTCTGAAAGAAAACATCAATCAAAATGATAAGCATTCATCCAGGCATGATGCATTTTTAGGGCAACATGGTTATCAAGTAAATCTTGTGTCTACACTCAAGCAAGGCATATTAGAACACTTCTCCGATTGTTCACAAAGACAATAGCCGTATATCGCCTATTTTCGTTAATTGTATCTCATCAGATACGGAATTTGGTACTTGAACAATGGCGGAAAATCTGCTAGCACATCTACTAACTTGTCAAAAGAGCCAAGTCTTCGAACATGAGAGCCATAAGTGAAAGAAAGACATGGCATTTCATCAAACAGGTTTGCTCAAAGGCTCACCTTCGAAATGGTAGCCGCTGTGGACACGCGCCACAACCACAGCACGCGGCGGCCCACAACCTCCCTTGGGTCCGGAGAGGCGAAGGAGTAAGCCAGTGGAGGCGCGGAGCTCGCCGAATGCCGGGTGGCAATAGGGATCCTCTGGGCGGAATCGCAGCCCGAGACGGGGGGCGGGCGCGGAGGAGGAGGGCTCGGGTTTGAAACTCCGGACCTACGGGGATACCAGAACAAGCCGATGTGGGTCACTCCGCTTGCCCTGCTTAACGGAAGCGAGAGGGATGAGGGTTTCAGGGGTACCTTCGCGATGGCGGAGTGGCCACCAAGGGTATGGACGGCGCGAGCGGGAGAAGAGGGGTACCCAGGGTAGTGCACGGCAAAGGCCTCGGCCCCTGGGAGTGTCCCGTAGACGGCGCCGTCCGTGATGGTGGACGAAGACTGCAGCGGCGGCGCCTCCGCCGTGGGGATGGGGGGAGTCATCTGGGAGCCAAAGATTAGACGGTTTCAGAAGGCAATTTCCAATAATCGAATCCCAAATAGAGATGGTGCTTAGTTCTGAATTTAAACAACTCTTTCCGCTCACCTTGGCTGACGGAAGCGGCAAACAGCGCACGCGGCGGGACCGTAGGCCGTCGGCGGCCGCCGAGTTCACGCAGCAGGGCGCAGGCGTCCCCGGGGGAGGAACGACCCAGAGAAGCAGCCGGGTCCGGGGGCCGTCGGTGGCCGGCGTGCGGGCGGTAGTCGGTGGCGGCACGCTGTGTGGGAGACGTCAGAGTTGCAGGCTGAGCCGTCAGTGGCGGGCGTGCGCGCTGCAGGCACAGCAAAAACATAGTAGAAGATTAATATCTAGAGACAAAAAAAAGTACTGGCATGAGAGGGGAAGCATGGAAGGAATCGTTCTCCAAGCATCTGCAGCAAGGAGAGATCGGCCTCCGCCGCCGTTCAACCTCCAGCGCCCCCCAGCCCCCCATCTAGGGTTGGGGGCGAGCTTGTAGAGTGGGTAGGGAAGACGGCAGGCCGCGAGATGGAGCGGGGGTAGGGATGAGGGCGGGCGGCGGCCTACCTGCGTCGACGATGGGACGGACGGCACGCTGCTGCTCCCTCTGCGTGTGCTCGATTCCAGTCTTCCAGAGCGATACGTGAGGTACCTCCCTCCGCAAATTGCTAAGCGCCGCCTGCGCACCGCACAGAGCAACCAGCAGCGGGCCAGGCCCATTTTGGTCGCTGCGCGCGTCACAGCCAGACTGCTCCGGTTTTTTGGCACCGATTTTTTCGGCCCTCCGGGTTTTCTTTCTGTTTTTCGTTTCCTTTTGATTTTCTGCTTCCCTTTCCTCCCTTTTTTATTTTTATTTTACATTTATTTATTTTATTTCCTTTTTATGTTTCTTGCATATTAAAATTCGACATATCTGTGTAACGGGTGCCCCCGTCACGGTCGCGTTTCCAACGGGCGCGCGCGAGCCGTTGGGTCGAAAGCCAACGGACCGCATCGAATGGACGGAGCAGTTAACGGGAATCGCGGAGCGTTGGATCAGAAGCGGGCGGTCCAGATCGACCCGTTTGACGTGGATGGAAACCACCTGGCGCTTGGACAGGCCACACCCGGGGGTTCCACCATGCCCACCCCCCCTATTATGTCGATCGTTTGGTTTCTTCTCGGCCCCGTCTCCTCTGCCTCTGCTTCGGCGATTTCGTCATTATTTCTCCGTTTATGGACATTCTCCTACGCATTTTCGAACGATTCCGGCGCGCCCTGAGGTATTTACTTCTCTGCCTCCGCTTATTCCCTTCTAGGGAAGCTCATTTCGATAGTATTTTGTCGACTCGTAGCCTCGAGTTGGGTGTGAGGAGCATTTGCCGGCGATGTTTGTGCTTGCTGATGTTTCGGCTCTGGTAGACATGTGCGCGCTGATTTGGTACTCCAATGTCCCTACTGGTTGTTATTTTCATCCTCGCTGCCAGTAGTTTGATTTTTGGCGGCGATTTTTCCGGCGACGTTGTGCTGTGCATGTACGGTTCAGGTAGTTTTCCTGTAGCCCCTTCAGTTACAGTAATGGTTGATGATGATTTTTTCGACTCATAGTCACTGATGGGTGGAGGTTGATTGTGGTGTGTTTTTGTGTGTCGATGGTGGTGTCGGAGTTGGTGATTTTTGGAGGTGGGAGAGTGCAGAGTTGGTGATTTGGAGGTGGGAGAGGGGTAGTTTTCGTGTGGCCTCTGCAGTTCCAGTAAGTTGATGATGAATTTTTGCGACTCGTAGTCACTAATGGGTTGAGGGTGTTTGTTGTGTCAGTTTGATGTGTTGATGGCTGCAGTAGGGTCGGTGATTTGTAGTCAATGAAGATGAGTGATTATTATTGTGGAGGGAGGTGATGTTGCTGCTCTGAATCACATGTCGGCAAGCATGCAATGCGCGTGTGGCTCGCCTTTGTGTAGTTGATAGGTTGTTTTTATGCTTTTACTATAATGTAATAGGCATGATTTTCAGGGTACTTACTATGTGAGTATTTTTATGTTTGAAAATGAATGGCACACTAATTTTTGATGTATTGTACAAAACTTTAATACAGCTGGATAAGTATAACTAAAATTAAGGGGTAACTTCATATGTAATCGGTGGATACATCACTAATGTGCAGCGGGGGATAGGATCAATTATGTATTGTTGACGGTCGAACTGATGTGTTCCATATGTTATATGCATTGTTTATCATGTTACTGATGTATGTTGTTTTTCTGTTTGAATAATAATAACAAACTGTTTTTGGATGTGAGTATTCGTACATTGCACAAATCTCTACTATACCTGGATAACTATATATTCAACACATAAGTAACTTTATATATAATTAGTGAATAAGTAATATCTATATAGCATGGTAATGGCATCTATTTGAGTTATGATGGCTAGATCTTGGAGCACTAATAATAAGTCTATATGATTTTCAAGGCACTATCTTTGAGAGATAGTGTGCTATTGACGATCTTAAAGTATTGTAAGTGGGGCTCCTGTTTTGTGGCGTGGTGGCAGGACCGTTAGGGGATTGACTCCGGGTCCTAAATTCTTGGGTAACTCTACTATGACCATCTTGGTAAATTCATAAGTAGTTGGTAGGTAACTATTATCTAGAGGTGGTGGGTAACTACATCAATTTTCAGAATAGCTTTTTGTGGTATGATGCTATGTGTGCAATTTTTCATGTATCCTTCATATGGCCTTTTTATCACACTAGACGAAGATGTGCGCTTCACCGCGTCACCTACATTTCGTTTTGACATAGCGTGACTGACATGGTAAACTTGCAGGTGTTTTTCCTTACCACAAACATTTAAGCCAATACCAAGAAAATCGTGTTAGTCTGCCTTGTTGACTATGTTCGGGGACATTCTATCCTTACTGGGCTAAGAAACAATGCATACTTACTGATTTTGAATCTCAACCACATGATCTTGTCATTTCTAATGAGAAATAGCAACATTTGTTATTCTTTCTCTCGTTTCTTAGGAATAATAACCTCAAAAATGAACAACAGTCGATGTTGTTGCATGATACTTGAAAGTTTAATTGAAATCCAAGTCTGGTTGTAGCAGCATGACGAACATAAGGTGCATGCAGTTTTAGGAAGAACAAAAGTCCACTCGTTAGGTTTCACTCAAGTCTGCAGAACCAAAACATGTCAAATGACCTGTCATGGAAAACGGGTTATCTACTGACATATGCATTCATCCCGGCAACATGTCAGCTGTAGGCACTTTCTCACCAAACTTAACACCTAATCGTCGCAAACCTTCTGATGCTCTTCTCTAGCAATTGCAAAACACTTTATATGAAGCCGGTAATCTATCTACCTGAAAACAGAAAATTAAATGTCAAGTAAGTACACGACCCCTCTTAGTAACAACTGTTCCTAGGGTTATATGTTCTTCGCCTTTTCTTGTTGCTTTGGGCAGAGCGCAAAAAATGCATCATCAGGCAGGGTCTTGTTATCATCATGGCTGAAAGATCTTTTGTAGATGTTTTTAATAGTAAACATGAGTAAGAAAACATTGTTTCACTAAAAAAGGGTTCTATAGCTGGCAAGACAGCTCCTATAGGACATCTTCTTGTCTAGGTTGTACTGAATCATAAGAACATGTTATAAAATTTAAATTGATAATGGGGAAAGAAAACATAAGAATTTAACTCATTTGTTTATGTAGATCCCACGGTAGGGGTGGCGATCATGTGGCCACTCTAGGAGAAGTGTGAATCAAATAACTAGGAAGAAATGCTTCTGCGTCATAGACCAAGAAGAAAGGTGTGTATCCGGTTGACCTGTTCGGAGTTGTTCATAAACTCCATATTACAGAGGGTAATTCCTCTGCCCAAGCCTCCGCAGCACGTCGTAGTGGTGCTTCGAGTCTCGGTTTTAGGCCTTGTAGGATTAAACCATTTGCTCTTTCTACTTGTCCGTTAGCCTATGGATGTGCGACTGACGCAATGTCAAGCCGGATATTTTGTTTGTTGCAGAATTCGGCCAATTCTCTCATAGAGAAATTACTCCCCGTTGTCCGTGATAATACTATGCGGATAACCATACCGGATTATAACATCCTCGACAAATCTTTTGGTTGTTGCTCCATCACAACTAGTACGGGTTTAGCCTCAATCCATTTGGTGAATTTATCCACCATCACTAAGAGGTGAGTAAATCCACTTGGAGCCCGTCTAAACGGTCCAACCATGTCAAGCCCCCAGACCGCGAAAGGCCATGTTATAGGTATTGTTCGCAGCTGATCAGCTGAAACGTGAGCTTGTTTGGCGTACTTTTGGCAGCCTTTGCACGTCTTGACTAGCCGTTCGACATCTGCCTGAGCTGTAAGCCAGAAAAAATCATGTCTGAAAGCTTTTTGCCACTAAAGATTTGGCTGCAGCGTGGTGACCACACTCGCCTTTGTGGATTTCTCTTAAGATTTCCACTCCTTCTTCCGGAGATACGCAACACCGAAAAACCCCAGACACACTCCGCTTATAGAGCTCACCTTTAACTATAGTATATGCTTTCGCTCGTCTTCGGGTCAGAACCTCGTCTTTGGGTAATTTGTCATCTACCAGATAATCAAGGTAGGGTTGGGTTCAGCTGGGAATTACAGCCAGAACTGCTATTAGAGGTGAGTCGGATTTGGTCGGATATTCCTTATCCACTCCCTTTATTGAGGGAACTTTGAGGTGTTCTAAAAAGCGCCATCCAGGACCTCTTTCCGTGCAGAGACTATTCGAGATAGCACATCTGCTTCCTCATTTTCTGCTCGAGGGATGTGTTGAACCTCAAACCCTTCGAACGATTTAGATAAATCATCCACGACAGCTTTATATGCTGCCATGTGTTTATTTGCATTACAAATATCCAACACTTGCTGAGCAACAAGATTCGAATCTCTGTAACACATCAAACGTCGGATGCCGATATCCTTAGCAATCCGGATTCCGTGTAGCAGTGCTTCATACTCGGCAATATTGTTTGTCGTTGTGAAGTGGATCTGCAACACATATAGAAGTTTATATCCTTGGGGTGATTTGAGCACCACGCCAGCCCCCGAGCCCCCGCGAGCCTTAGATCCATCAAAATATAGGGTCCAATATTCCGACTCAGGGAGGGTCATATTCTCCTTCGTCTCTGTCCAATCAGCAACAAAGTCGGCAAGGATTTGGGATTTAATTGTTGTCTAAGGTTTGTACTCAATATCGAAAGCCGAGAGCTCTATGCCCCATTTGGCGACGCCATTCTGGCGTATGCCACTGTTGTTGATTATATCTCTCATGGGAGCTGTGCTCACCATGGTAATTGGATGCTCCTGAAAATAGTGTCGTAGCTTACGAGATGCTAGAAAAACACCGTAAGCCAGCTTTTGATAGTGTGGATACCGCTGTTTTGATTCTGTTAGAACCTCGCTGACAAAGTAAGTCGAACGCTGCACCAAGTGTTCCTGATTTTCCTCCGGTCTCTCCACTACCATGACGATACTGATGACTTTATTTATCGCAGCAAGATAAAGCAACATCGGTTCCTGTGGTTCCGGTGCAGCAGGGATAGGAGCAGATGAGAGTACTTTCTTCAGGTCTTGTAATGCAGCTTCAGCTTCGTCGGTCCACACAAAATCCTTGGTCTTTTTCAGGAATTTGTATAATGGTGCGGCTCTTTCACCGAGCCGTCTTACGAACCGACTGACTACAACGATGCAACCAGTTAGTCGTTGTACGTCCTTCAGGCGAGTTGGCCTATAAATATTGAGTATAGCCTTGATTTTGTCTCAGTTCACTTCTATGCCTCTTTGAGACACGATGAAACCTAATAGTTTTCCGGCTGGAATTCCAAAGAAGCATTTCTTCGGATTAAGCATTATGTTATATTTTCGTAGATTGGTGAATGTTTCCTCCAAGTCGGAAATCAGTGTTTCCTTCTTTTTGGACATCACCGCAATATCATTCACATATGCATGTACATTGCGTCTGAGTTGGTCGTGGAGGCAACGCTGCATCGTGTGCTGGTATGTAGCTCCTGCGTTCTTCAGCGCAAAGGGCATCGTAACAAAACAGAAGGTTCCGAAGGGGGTTATGAATGAAGTTTTGACTTTGTTAGATTCCTTCATCCGGATTTGGTGATAACCGAAATATGCGTCGAGAAAACAGAGGAGTTCCGAGCCTGCCGTAGAATCGATAACTTGATCAATCCTAGGCAGAGCGAACAGATCTTTTGGACAAGCCTTGTTCAAGGCAGTATAATCAACACACATCCTTAAATCAGTGGTGTCCTTTTTAAGGACCATTACAGGATTGGCCGACCACTCAGTATGGATGACCTCTTCTATGAATCCGGCTAACTCGAGCCGTGCTAGTTCCTTAGCTTTTGCCTTACGCTTTTCATCGCCGAAACATCGTAAGGACTGTTTGACGGCTTTAGCGTTCGGGTTTACATTTAAAGAGTGCTCGGCTGATTCGGTCTCTCTAGGGAGACCCACTCCAGATTTGACTTGGACCGCTAGGTCTGCTTCAGGCTCGGATTTATCCACTATCTCCGTGACTAGTGCGGGCTGGGTGGGATTAGGGTTTTCTGAGATCCAGAACTCTGTCGCCTCCGTGGACAAAGGGGACCTAGAAATTTCCTCTGCCTCTATCATCACCACTGGGGTGGGTGGGACAGGTTCAGCAAAACCGATGTAAACATCGATCTCGCCAAAATACATGATGATGTAGGCAGTTACAGCCTCCCTAGCCGGAATCCAGGTCTCGTCGAGAACGATGAGAGGGACGTCGCTGGCGTAGAGGATGCGACCGACAGTGATAGTCTCGCCGATTCCGATTCTTGCAGATTCCTCTCGGAACGCAGATCCGAAGCTCACTTACCCCACGGTGGGCGCCAACTGTCATCGGATTGATGACAAGTACGCCATGAGGGGGTCCTCGAGGCATGCGGAAGAGAGGGGTGTGAGACGTATGGTGTTCCGGGACGGTGAGCATACAAGTTTACCCAGGTTCGAATCCGCCGGCTTTGGACGGATCCTACTCCTGCTAGCAATCCAGTAATACGGCAGAGCCGGAATATGGGTTACAAGGGTTCACCTGTGCGAGTTGAGATTTTAGACTATTGAGGGTGCCCTAAAGGCTCTCCCTAGGACGGCTTATATAGATATCCGGCATAGGGTTTACAGGAGAGATCTATCCGGCTACGACTGAGAGTCGGTTACAGAGTACATCTTGAACTACAAGTAACACTATGGGCCTAAGTCGGTAAGTCTTTTGGGCCTTCCCGTAGCCGGATTGGACTCCGCCTCTTCTCCCTGACTGGGCCGCCCGTGAAGCAAAGCTCTAACCCGAAGTGGGCCACACTGGTCAGTGAGGACTGTGAGGATACCCGGAAAGTATATCCCCAACATAGGTCGCTGCCGGGAATAGGTTTCCTTCCACCACTCAAAAGGCACGACACGAACTGAAAATCAGCCGCACCAAAATGGAATGACACCAAGATGCACACAAAAGGCACCACGGCCAAGAAACACCCCAAGGCTTCTCACCTCCATGAACACAAGAAGCACATCGCTCCAATCCGCAACCATCCAATGAAGGAAAAACCAACAGGGACGAAGAAAGACAACCTCTAGACACCAACTCTGTAAAGAAAGGAGCACCAGCCAAAACAACACTGTCAAGAATGAGAAATAATAATTAAGACCTAGAAAGAACACAACAACAACATCACCTAAGAAGAATATTGTCAAGTACATATTAAGCCATATAGATCTAAATTCTTCTTGCTTGCACTAAGTTCATCCTATTACTTAAGATTTATGCGCGTCATTAGATGAAGCTCTGCTACTACAGGAAAACATTGAGTTCATGTTGTGACAATAAGTAGATATTCCAAAAAACTTCTTTTGGGCAGTTCAACTATATCATAGTTCATTTTTTAATTTACGTCTAGATATTATACATAGATACAGAAGATATTGATGATTCAAGTTATGAACAAACATCTAACTTGATCAGATTTTCTTGTAGATTCCTTGCTAGAGAAGATTTTCTTGTAGTTTAGGATGTTGGAAGCATTATAAGCTGAGCCACATGTTATCTATAACATTTTTGTGATATTTACCACTAAAGGAAGTTCTTTAGTTAATTTTTGTTCTCTATAATGCCAATATAATTTTAATGTTATTTTCCTAAAGTTCCTACAATCTTACATGACATTTAAGTTAAATTCCGTTTTAGCATTGAGGAAACATGGAAGATTTACATCCGACTTCATTCAACCCGGAGATGATTTATGGCCCAACTGCAGTAGAATATCAGCTTACACTGAAAATGTTTGCTAGGTAAAATTATATACAAAAACATAAGGCTGGCTTATTTAAATCTCCTACATGGTCACTCTACTTTATAAACTGTCTATTCTAGAGCATCAACATGCATACTTCATCGCTAGTGGAAGTACCAAGCTATTATAATACGCTAGAAAATTTGGTCACTACGCTTTATCAGGACCAGTAGAGCACCTTGTTCTTTCTTCTGTTCTTCCTTGGCGTTGGTTGTGTGCCTAGCAGGGTATTCTCTAGATGAAGTCTTCTAGGGCTGCATAACTGCACAATCACAGAGGATAATTAGTGTTAGACTTAGGATCATTGAAAAAGATATGCACGGTCACATGAATTTTAAAACTATTCTATTTTTTATCTTTAGAGGAATAAAGAGAGATGGTTCAAGACCACACCAACTTCTGATCTTTGAATAAACTAAGAACAGTGGGAATCTGAAACAATTTTATTTGCATTGGTCTCTATCTATTGTATAATTATTTGTCAGGTTGCCAACAATTTTAGTTTTTATGAGGCATGTCAACCTATTGTGAGGAAATCATTCAGTCCCTGTGTTCCACACATCTATTATAGAACACGATAGTTTGGCTTTTCAAAGGCATATCGTGCATTCCTTCTAAATAAGCAGTGAGGCATGTCCTAGAGATTATACCGCGTGAGATCATTTTGCGAGATAGAAGTAGAACATGTAGTCCCACCGAAACAAATAGTGGTTAGCTTGGTGCATAAAAAACAGTTGTAAAAGATGGACGCTACTAAACCCTCACTTATAGAAAAATGTTGAGGCAAAAATCATATCAAATTGATGTTGTCAAGGGATATAACATAGGAAAACGTCCATTATTCATATGGGGTGTTGTGTTTGGGTTGTTTTCGATTATCGCCAGTGTGCGCGGTCTCGGGACCAGTGTGGAGGTCGGAGCGGCGGCTCCAGGAGCTTTCTGTTTTGAGTGCCGCCAATTCTTGCTGGGGCAAGAGTGTCATCGGCTCGTGTGCTGCACGTCCTGGGGGCTTGTGTGTGGTGTTATAGTTGTACGGGTTTTGCCAGTTTCCCTTATAAACTGGCCATGTTGGTTTTTTCTTGCCTGGTTTCCTTTTAAACCAAGCATGGGTGTCATGCTTGTATCAGTTTTCAGCCAGCTTCTCTTATAAACTGGCCAAATTTTCCTCTACTTAATGAAAAGGCAGATCTCCTGCCGGTTGCTCCAAAAAAAATGTAGGCTTGTATATTATCATGTGAAGGGTGAGCGACAGAACAGAGGTATACATGTTTTGGAGCCAACAATTTTTTCTCAGGTAGCCTCTTACTCAACAATACTCCCTCCGTTTTATAATAGAAGCCATACAGTTTTTTTGAAAACTCAAACAATGTAATATTTGATGAAGTTCATTTATGGACTTTTGAAAAGAAATTATATGGCTTATTTTACGAAATGGAGAGAGTTTTTCTTAAGAAACTGATAGATGGACGAGGCAGTAAACCTTATTTCCATGTGAAATATCCGGTGATAACAATTCCATACTCACCTCCATGTTTCCAGTTTGCAATATATGGTGTTTCTTTCTTTTTATGTATTTTGCATCTAGGAAAATTTATTTTTCTAGGATGTTTTTTATGGCTGAAATCGTGAATATAGATGTAAAACAAGTACGAAGTTTAGAATCAAACATCTAATTTGAACTAAAAAATTAGATTGGGACATCAATAGCTTTTTCCTAAGAGCATGAATCCTTTCCTGAAAATCAGATTTGCAAGGTTTTGAATAATGATAAACCTTGTTTGTGCTGGTCATATATTGACCCTAGGCCCTAATTCTTGATTTCACACACAGCCCCATCTATATTGTAGGCGTCATACCTCTACTAATAATTTTACAATGATGCGTTCAGAATTATGTAGCAGATTAGCATTGTTATAACTATGTATGCGCAGCAATGAGGAAAGAGCGAAACAAAGATAAACTAATATGCTACCCTTTCATCCATTTTTTGTATCCACATACTCTTAACAATTATAGCATTCAATGTTTTTTGGTAAGCCGTAAAAAGGATCAGAACAAAAGAAAGGAATACTGGCTCCTTGGCGATTCAGGTCTTGAGCATTCTGCCAGATCAAAATCTACAATCTCTATAGCAAAATAAAACCATAAGCATACTTAGAGATGAACACATGCTTACATGTCCTCTTGTGATATCCAGTCCTTTGTACTACACGGGAGACAGGGTCAAAAAAGCGCCTCTTACATTGTCTACTCTTGTAAAGACAGTAGAGCACATGTAATTGTACATAAACTGCAAATTGTGAAACATGTATCATCGGTAAGCATCACCTCAATTCTTGGTACATGTACAATAAGAAGGCAAAATTAACCTGTCTGTTGACATGATTCCCCTCAGAAGCAGCAGGACCAGCAACTCTCTAACAAGGTACGCAACGCTTTCTCCACATTAATCGGTGGTGCCAATAAGATGTGGTATTATAGTTCACTAGACCATGTAAGCGCGCGTTGCTGCGCCCGTCCATTAAAAAAATAGTGATAAAAATATGAAAATAATATGTAAAAACGATTTTAAAAATCTAGATGTCACATCTAATGATATGTCAGTTAAATTTACCTTTAGATCGTGTGTTATTTTGCGAACACGCAAAAACTTTGTGTGCCGTTTGCATTAGAAGAACAAAGTTTTGGGTACAACGATTCTGGCATGGATGCGGTTACACTCCCGTGGCTAGGGATTGGGTGATCACATACCGAGAAAAAAGAATAGCGCCCTACAACCCTAGACTGCTATCTCCATCCCAACAGCGCCGGAGAGCTTCCAAAGCTCAATTTCATCGGTGATTCTTCGGCAAACAGTTGGCACCATTTCAGATGCACGCTAGAAAATTCTAGAGGTCCGCTCCTTCCACAACATCCAGACTGTTAGAAGTACCAGGGAGTCAAAGCATTTCCTGTGTTGCCGAGGTACACGGAGGCGCTCTTCCGGCTACCATTCCATCAGCCGTGACTCTGCAACTGGTATGAGTGTGTAGATTACAACGCCAAAGTAAATTGCGCCAGACTTCTCTTGAGAAAACGCACTCTAAAGCGATGTGATCTGCCGTCTCAGGTTCTTGGCCACAAAGAGGGCACATGGTGTGCGAGTCCATACCATGCCGGTGTTGGGTCCGTAGCATATAAAATAAAAAATTTCCTATGATGAGAACTATAAGCCAAGATCTATCTACTAGATACAGAGCAAACGGGTAGACATACATCCATGAAGAACTTACCCTCGAAGACAACGAGCTTTGTTAACGAGTAGGAACTCGTGGTTGATGTACTCGTACACTTGCCGATCTCAAGATCGTGAGGAAGTCCGAGCGCCGCAACTCAGCAGCGCATCCGCACTCGCACACACGTTCAAGCCAACGGACAACCTCCACCTCCTCGCTCCAGCGATCCAGCGGAAGCAGCAACTCCTTCCAGACGAAATGCCACCGGGAACATGTATCTCGCTAATCCGAGACCATGGGGGAATAATTCTAGAGGGGGAGAGAGATTCTTCACAAGGAGGTGTGAGGATGAAGGAGGGAATGGGTGGCCTTTTATAGGAGGAGGGGGGTGCCCCCTCTCTCCATGGCCGGCGCATGGGGGTGACCTCACCTCCCCATTCATGTGGTGGTAACTCCTCCACATTAAAATGCCTCTTCACATTCTCTTTAAAGTCTCCACTTTAAATGCATTAAATTTCTCCAAATTTAATGCTCTCTCATTAATAATACTCTTTTTATTAAATTTATTCAGATTTTTGTTAATTACTTTAATTAACAAATTTTCACATATATAACCTTGCAATATTTCAATATAACATGCGTAACCACCTTCGCAATATCACCAAACAATTTCCGGTTTCTATTGAAACAATTCGCGCTTTGCAATTCTTTCGTCTGAAACATATGTGCTCCAAAATAGTGTCCGTAACTCTTAAGTGTGCCACCCTACGGTTCACGAATAATGCATATGATCGAGACCCTTCTCCGATCAATAATCAAGCGGGACACGGAGATCCATCGACTCCTACACATTCAATGATGACTCGTGATCGTGAGAACCTTTAACGCTTGTAACTAAATCCTTTGTCTCTCGATATATTACATGTCCGAGATTCGATCATCGGTATCTCCATACCTAGTTTGATCTCGCTCGACATGCACTCTTTTCTCGCTCCTCGTGATATAACATTCTAGTGATCACATCACTTGCTTGCAAGCTATCCTAATGTGATATCACCGAGAGGGCCCAGAGTATATCTATCCGTCATCTGGATTGACAAATTCTACTCTTGATCCATGAGCCTTAACATAACACCTTCGTAGTACTGAACCCATCTTTATAGTCACCCTGTTACGGTGTGACGTTTGATGTTATCAAGATACTCTTCCGGTGTTAGCAATTAACATGATCTCATGGTCTAAGGATAAAGATTACTTCGTATGATGTTATAGCAATATAAACATAATGACTTGATCGTAATGCTATACTTCGGATGAATGTTCATCACATCATTTCACAAATGCTGTGACCTTGTTATTAACAACATCCAATGTCCATGATCAGGAAACCTTGATCATCTTGTTAATCAACAAGCTAGTCTATAAGAGAGGCATAACTAGGAACCCTTTTTGTTTATTAAACACACATGTATTGATGTTTCCTATCAATACAATTATAGCATGCAAAATAAACATCTATCATATACAAGGAATACATAATAACAACTTTATTATTGCCTCTCAGGGCATATTTCCTTCAGTCTCCCACTTGCACTAGAGACAATAATCTAGTTTATATAGTGATAAATCTAACACCCATGGAGTTCTGGTGTTGATCATGTTTTGCCCTAGGGAGTACTTTAGTCAATGGATCTGCTACATTCAGGTCCGTGTGCACTTTACAAATCTTTATATCTCCATCCTTGACATGCTCGCGGATGGAGTGAAACCGGCGCTTAATATGCTTGGAATTCTTGTGAGACCTTGGTTCCTTGGCGTTGGCTATGGCTCCATTATTGTCACAATAGATCACCATTGGGTCCAACACACTAGGAACCACACCTAGTTCCGTTATGAACTCCTTCATCCAAACCGCTTCCTGCGCTGCTTCTGAAGCAGCAACATATTCCGCCTCCGTCGTTGATCCAGCCACCACAGGTTGTTTGGAGCTCCTCCAACTAACTGCTGCTCCGTTCAAGAGAAATACGTATCCGGATTGAGACTTAGAGTCATCCAGATCAGTGTCAAAGCTAGTATTGACATAACACTTAGCGACTAGCTCTTCTTCACCTCCGTATACAAGAAACATATCCTTAGTTCTTCTCAAGTACTTAAGGATATTCTTGACCGCTATCCAGTGTTCCGAACCTAGATCAGATTGATACCTACTAGTCAAACTAATAGCATGTGCCACATCCGGTCTTGTACATAGCATGGCATACATTATAGAGCCTATGGCTGAGGCATAGGGGATCTTATCCATTATCTCTCTTTCTTCCGCTGTAGCTGGATTTTGAGTCTTACTCAATGTCTTGCCTTGCAACATAGGTAAGAACCCCTTCTTACTTTCGTCCATATTAAACTTATTTAATATCTTATCAAGGTATGTACTCTACGATAGCCCAATTAGGCGTCTTGATCTATCTCTATAGATTTTAATGCCTAATATATATGAAGCTTCACCAAGGTCCTTCATCGAAAATTTGCTGTTAAGATAACTTTTAACATTGTTAAAAGATCTAAATCATTTCCAATCAATAATATGTCATCCACATATAATATCAGAAATGCCACATTGCTCCCACTCACTTTCTTGTAAATACAAGCCTCTCCATAAGTTTGGACAAATCCAAACTCTTTGATCACCTCATCAAAGCGGAGATTCCAACTTCGTGATGCTTGCTTTAGTCCATAGATGGATCGCTGAAGTTTGCACACCTTATTAGCATCCTTAGGATCGACAAAACCCTTAGGTTGTATCATATACAACTCTTCTTCAATATTACCATTGAGAAACGCAGTTTTGACATCCATCTGCCATATTTCATAATCGAAATATGCAGCAATTGCTAACATAATCCTAACCGACTTAAGCATCGCTACGGGAGAGAATGTCTCATCGTAGTCAACTCCTTGAATTTGTCGAAACCCCTTTGCGACAAGTCGAGCCTTATAGATGGTTACATTACCATCAGCATCAGTTTTTCTTTCGAAAATCCATTTATTCTCAACGGCCTTTCGATCATGAGGTAAGTCCACCAAGGTCCAAACCTGGTTTTCGTACATGGATTCCATCTCGGATTTCATGGCTTCTAGCCATTTGTTGGAATCAGGGCTCATCATCGCTTCTTCATACGTCACAGGGTCATCTATTTTATCAATCATGAAATTCATAACAGGATTGCCGTGATTCCAGAGTCGCACGTGTCCTGCTTGACCTGCGAGGTTTGGCAGTGTCCTCTTTCGGAGGTTCATGATCAATATCATTAGCTCTCTCTTCATTAGGTGAAGTCAACTCCGAAACAACTTCTGGAGCTGCGCTACTCGCCATTTCATGAAGAGAAGGTTCAATAACCTCTTCGAGTTCTACCTTCCGACTACTCACACCTTTCACGAGAAACTCCTTCTCAAGAAAGGATCCATTCTTGGCAACAAAGACCTTGCCCTCGGATCTGTGATAGAAGGTATACCCAATTGTTTTCTTAGGGTATCCTATGAAGAAGCATTTTTCCGCTTTGGGTTCGAGTTTATCCGGTTGAAGTTTCTTCACATAAACATCGCATCCCCAAACTTTAATAAATGACAGCTTAGGTTTGTTTCCAAACCATAATTCATACGGTGTCTTTTCAACGGATTTAGATGGTGCCCTATTTAAAGTGAATGCAGCGTTTCAGCATAACCCCAAAATGACAGTGGCAAGTCAGTCAGAGACATCATAGATCGAACCATATCCAATAAAGTACGATTACGACGTTCTGACACACCATTACATTGTGGTGTTCCGACATGCATGAGTTGTGAAACTATTCCACAATCTTTCATATGTGTGCTAAACTCATAACTAAGATACTCTCCTCCACGGTCGGACCACAGAAATTTGATCTTTCTGTTACGATGATTTTCCACTTTATTCTGAAATTCTTTGAACCTTTCAAAAGTTTCAGACTTGTGTTTCATCAAATATATATACCCATATCTACTCAAATCATCCGCGAAAGTAACAAAATAACGATATCCACCTCGCGCTGACACACTCATTGGTCCACACACATCAGTATGTATGATTTCCAATAAATCTGTCGCCCGTTCCATTGAACCGGAAAACGGCGTTCTAGTCATCTTGCCCATAAGGCATGGCTCACATGTATCAAATGATTCAAAATCAAGTGATTCCAAAAGTCCATCAGAATGGAGTTTCTTCATGCGTTTAACGCCAATATGACCTAGACGGCAGTGCCACATATATGTAGATATATCATTATCAAGTTTAATCCTTTTAGCATCAACATTATGAATATGCGTAATACTACTATCGAGATCCAACCGAAATAAACCATTCAACACAGGTGCATGACCATAAAAGATATTATTCATTTAAATCGAAGAACCATTGTTTTTAGACTTAAATGAATAACCACTTTGCATCAAACACGATCCGGATACAATATTCATGCTCAGTGCAGGCACCAAATAACAATTATTTAGGTTTATAACTAATCCCTACGGCATATGGAGAGGCAGCGTTCACGCCATCATCACATCAACTCTTGATCCATTGTCGACCAAGATCGTGACCTCATCCCTTGCTAGTTGTCGCTTGTTCCGCAGCCCTGAACCGAAGTTACATATATTAGCAACCGATCCCGTATCAAATACCTGTGCTATCTGAGTACTAGTCAAGTACACATAAATAACATGTATATCACATATACCTTTGTTTGCCTTGCCTTCTTGTCCGCCAAATACTTGGGACAGCTTATGCCCAATGGCCATCCCTTGCAATAGTAGCACTCGGTGTCAGACTTAGGGCCAGCTCGGGGTTTCTTTTCAGGCGCAGCAACAGATTTGCCACCCTTCTTTCCATTGTGCTTGCCTTTCTTGTCCTTCTTGAAACCGGTGGTCCTATTGATCATCAACACTTGATGTTCTTTCCTAATCTCTACTTCTGCAGTCTTAAGCATTGATAGAAGCTCGGGAAGAGACTTCTTCATGCCCTGCATATTATAGTTCATCACGAAGCTCTTGTAGCTAGGTGGCAGAGATTGGAGAACACGATGTATGCCTAAGTCAATGGGAATCGTTATTCCCAAGGACACAAGCTTATCGGCATACCCAGACATTTTGAGTACGTGCTCACTAACGGAGTTGTTTTCCTCCATCATGTAGCCAAAGAACTTTTCTGTAGCATTATAACTCTCTACGGCAGCATGGGTATCGAAAATCATTTTCAATTCTCCCATGGTATCAAAGGCATTGCCATTTTCGAAACGCTTTCGAAGTTCTGGCTCTAGCCCATACAGTATGCCGCAATGAACTAAGTTGTGGTCCTCCTAACGAGTTATATAGACGTTCTTTTCCTCGTCAGGGGCATCAGGAGCTGGTGGGGGGCCTAGCGGCGCATCTAGCACATATTGCTTTTGTGCAGCAGTGAGGAGAATCCTCAAATTTATAGCCCAGTTGGTGAAGTTGCTACCATTCGCAGCAAGTTTCTCTTTCTCCATGAACATATTGAAATTAAAAGCAGGTGGTGCCATCTACAACAGAATTTGTAAAGTATATTTAGACTAAGTTTATGATAGATTGAGTTCAACTAATCCAAATTACTAATGAACTCCCACTCAAAAACGACATCCCTCGTGTCCTTTTGGTGATTACATGAACCAAATCCACTACACCAAGTCCGATCATCACGTGAGTCGGTGTAGCTTCAAAGGCGAGCATCTATATGGGCATCATATCAACTATATGACTCATGCTTAACCTTTCGGTCCGTGTTCCGAGGCCATGTCTGTACATGCTAGGCTCGTCAAGTAAGAACCTTAGTATTTGCGTGTGTAAAACTGTCTTACACCCGTTGTATGAAAGCGTAGAGTTGAGAACACCCGATCATCACGTGATGCCTCAAAACACGATCCACAAAACGGTGCATACTTAAGGAAGACAACATTTTATCTTGATATCTAAAAGAGGGATCATCTTATAATGCTACCAAAAGCGCCAAACTAGCAATATAAGATGCTAACATCTAATGTGTGAAGTGAGGTGATATGGTCCATGTATTTGATCTCTATCATTTGCATCGTGGTATGATCTCTATCATTCCTTTGTGTGTAAGGCCAAGGTCTATGGAACTTACACGTTAAGTGAGTTGTAAGAGTATCTATTATACATCTACTTACAACAATACGATATCAATTGCAAGTTTTACGTGGCTTAGGGCTTTCGGAGATAGAACCTGTCTAACCTACGAACATGAACCACAACGAGGATAACCAAGTTATTAGCAACTCGTTGTAAATCAGATATTGACTATAGTAGGAGAGACAAACACTCGCCAGCCACTTATGCAAAACTAGTTGCATGTCAGTCGTGGAACCGGTCTCATGTACGATGACATGTAAGGTTGGTCCGGGCCGCTTCATCCCACTATGCCACCAATATCCAAAGTACATAGAAGATGCAATAACATGATCATCATCGCCCACATATAAACATATGTGTACTACCCGTGCAAAGCACCTATGCATAGATCAGGCTCTGATAGCACTGTTGGGTCCGCAGCATAGAAAACAAAAAATTTCCTACGATGAGAACTATACGCCAAGATCTATCTACTAGATATAGAGCAAACGGGTGGACATACATCCATGGAGAACTTACCCTCGAAGACAACGAGCTTTGTTAACGAGTAGGAACTCGTGGTTGATGTAGTCGTACACTTGCCGATCTCAAGATCGTGAGGAAGTCCGAGCACCGCAACTCAGCAGATCCGCACTCGCACACACGCTCAAGCCACGGACAACCTCCACCTCCTCGCTCCAGCGATCCATGAAGCAAGAACTCCTTTCGCATTTAAATGCCACCGGAACATGTATCTTGCTAATCCGAGACCATGGGGAATAATTCTAGAGGAGAGAGATCCTTCACAAGGAGGTGTGAGGATGAAGGAGGAATGGGTGGCCTTTTATAGGAGGAGGGGTGCCCCTCTCTCCATGGGCGCATGGGGGTGACCTCACCTCCCCTATTCATGTGGTGGTAACTCCTCCACATTAAAATGCCTCTTCACATTCCCTTTTAAAGTCTCCACTTTAAATGCATTAAATTTCTCCAAATTTAATGCTCTCTCATGTAATAAAACTCTTTTTATTAAATTTATTCAGAATTTTGTTAATTACTTTAATTAACAAACATTCACATATAGCCCCTTGCAATATTTCAATATCACATGCGTAACCACCTTACGCAATTTCACCCAAACAATTTCCTGCTTTCTATTGAAACAATTCCCGCTTTGCAATTCTTTTCGTCTCAAACATATGCGCTCCAAAATGGTGTCCGTAACTCTTAAGTGTGCCATCCTACGGTTCATGAATAATGCGCATATGATCGAGACCCTTCTCGATCAATAATCAGCAGAGACACGGAGATCCGCATCGACTCCTACACATTCAACGATGACTCCTGTGATCGTGAGAACCTTTAACGCTTGTAACTAAATCCCTTTGTCTCTCGATATATTACATGTCCGAGATTCGATCATCGGTATCTCCATACCTAGTTTGATCTCGTTACCGACATGCACTCTTTTCTCGTTCCCGTGATATAACATTCTAGTGATCACATCACTTGCTTGCAAGCTATCCTAATGTGGTATCACCGAGAGGGCCTAGAGTATATCTATCCGTCATCTGGATTGACAAATTCCACTCTTGATCCATGAGCCTCAACATAACACCTTCGTAGTACTGAACCCATCTTTATAGTCACCCTGTTACGGTGTGACGTTTGATGTTATCAAGATACTCTTTCGGTGTTAGCAATTAACATGATCTCATGGTCTAAGGATAAAGATTACTTCATAAGATGTTATAGCAATATAAACATAATGACTTGATCGTAATGCTATACTTCGGATGAATGTTCATCACATCATTTCACAAATGCTGTGACCTTGTTATTAACAACATCCAATGTCCATGATCAGGAAACCTTGATCATCTTGTTAATCAACAAGCTAGTCTATAAGAGAGGCATAACTAGGAACCCTTTTTGTTTATTAAACACACATGTATTGATGTTTCCTATCAATACAATTATAGCATGCAAAATAAACATCTATCATATACAAGGAATACATAATAACAACTTTATTATTGCCTCTCAGGGCATATTTCCATCAGCCGGAGCATCCTGATCACTGTCCATATGCATTTCATAGCTAGCCAAATATGAATCTTGCACTTCGAAGGAGCCAAGTCTTCCATATAGTTTTGCCGCAAGGAAAAAGTTTCAAGCCAACGTGGAAAGCTTTGTAGACCGAGCTAGCTGAGTACTCGACAGATGGTGTCCATTTCCATTCAACACGGTTAGGAGTTCCTTGTAGAGCTACACTTTGTAGCGAGTCCACCAGCGTGAGGAACTCAACCAACACCGGCACATTGAGAGGGCCTGTTATGTCATGGACCCAGGCTCGCTCCATCAGCCCTTCATCAATTGTCCGGGTGTGCTTGGCGTGTTCATCGACAGCCGCAAAGAGGGCGGTGATTGATCCTTAATTGAATGGACGTCCAGCCAGGCATATTTCCAAAACAGCATCATACGCCCGTCACCAACGACAACTCGGATAGAAGCATCGAACAGAGCCTGAACCTCCGGTTCAACCTGGATCTAAAACCCAGTCCAGCATCCCTGGCGCTTCTTCTACAGCCAGAGCCATCTCATATGTAGTGCGTATCCCAGTATCTTGAGATTCAGAATACCTAGGTCGCCGTATTCAACAGGCCGACAAACCGTGTACCAGGCAACCAAGCATTGCCCGCCGTTAACAACTTCAGTGCCCTTCTAGAAGAATGCACGGGTCCGTTTCTCCAAAAACTGCAGGAGCCAAACCGGTATACTCATGGCAATGCATAGGTAGAATGGTATCAAGGTGATGACGGACTTGATCAGCACCAATCTCCCAGCTGAGGTGTAAATGTTCGCCATCAGCGGTGATAGCCTCTTACAGATCTTGTCCACAACTAGTTGTAATCTCACCCTGGGTAGCCTCTTACAGGAGAGCGGAAGTCCTAGGTAGGTACAAGGAAAATGATTGATTATGCAAGGGAAGTGTTGTGCTGCCACGACAAGATCCTCATCAGTACACCGGATGGGAGAGAGAGAACACTTGTCATAGTTTTTCGAGGAGCACACTTTATATGGTAACAATATAAATCTGCATATCAGTGCATAGGTAAAAGATGATTTTGGCCAGCTTGATTTGAGAATGCATAAAATAAACAGAAAATAAATAGTGTGGAAATGGTAAAGGATCACTTGTAAATGGATATAAGGTTTAAGAGAAGGCTCCTTATTGATTTGATGGCACCTCGTATTTTCTTCTCATGTGAAAATAGTTGTTTGAAGGATAATAAGCCAACTAATCCTTGCTCATAGAAAAATGAAACTTGAAGGGAATGGTTTGCATCAGTTTTAAGGATAATAAGCCAGCTAATCGCTAACATCTGTTTGAACATATGAAACTTGAAGAGAATTATTTGCACCAGCTAAACGGTCGAACCTTTTTTTATTAGTCCATGGTTGAGATCATTTTCTGTTGCAGACTATCCTAGGAGAACCTAGAATATTCTAGTGAGTGTTAGTATAGTAGTGCTGTCCTAGGAGTACCTGGAACATTCCAGTGAATATTGGAGTCTAGGTTAGTGTCCTACCAGATTCTAGAGTATTCCAGTGTTCTAGTTAAGATGTACCTAAGTTCAGCTATATATAAGAGGTTGCGGAGGTCCAAGGTGTAACTACCTCGGTGAATTACGCTCCTAGTTACAAGCCTGGATGAGCAGAAATGGTTGAAATAGTACGGTGGGGCCCAAATGCCACTCACAGGTAGACCTTTCGGCCGTCCCAACCATTTCCAAACATCGGGACAAGAACGGACGGCGTAATCGGCAGGCGAAGGGATCAACTACATACACAAGTGAGTATGAATGCAAGCCACCATACAATAGTACATCAGAGCCATTCCATCTAAAAAGAAAGGAAATATAGCAACGCCATACGATAAGATCCAAATATCCTAGATAGATATAATAGTTTAGGATATCTCCTCATACATCAAACATCAAATTATCAAGCGGAAGCGGAAGACAAAATCCGAGTACGGATAAGAAGCAAATCGGCATAAGATGCCCCATAAATAAGCACATCCCGCCCACAGATCTCACGGATCCCCGTTCCCGGAATCTCTACACCGAATGATCGTTGCCCACATCGTCTGCTCCTTCCACCCAAGATCCATCTTGCGAGGGTACTGTTCATCGAACCAATAATTTATCGTGTGAGACCCTAGGGGTACTCAGCAAGTCTTTATGCCTCTAAAGGGGACACAACCTGGGGTGACGCAATTGCAGCAAAAGATAAACCCTAACAGTTCTATAGATACTCGCTAACCATCCGCCTAACCAAAGATAGACGGATGTCCGTGAATTAATAACAACAGTTATAATGGTAATCTTAACAGATCCATCCTCCTCCTCGCTTACCGACGAGGAAGCGGACGAACAACCCCCATCCGCTTGGCGTTTTATTATCCATTCCGTGAGTCTTGCACTATTTACTAGTCGGTACCTAGTCTAGTCAAATTAAAAGCGGTTTTAGTTATTCTTGTCTATGATCGAGAAACGTGCTCTAAGTCGTCCATAACCGCGACACGGCTTTGAAAGTTTTACCTAGGGTGCACAAATAGCAACACACACTCGATATGCCTCGGAAAAACCAAATCAAACCCAACGAGGCAGTCACGACAAAGCAATTATAGGATTCAGAATATTTGGGGCCACCCCATTGAGCTACCCGCAACGAAGTTAGCTGACTCCGAGACGGCCTCAAGGTTTGCGCCAGTGGCTGTGAACGACTGGGAACCCGAAAATGTGACTAGGCTTGTCGACACCGCGAAAACACTCCGCTTTCCTAAACAGTACAGTATGCAGTACCTCGCACAATTTAAATAAAGCAGTAAAGCATGGCATAAGTACAGGATAGTAAATAAAACCTCAAACTAGTTTGTGGCCCCAAGAAATAAGAATGAATCAAGCTCGCTCGTGGGGGTCCATAAGGCCTCCGGATGTGGATAGCGAATAATCAAGGAACAGGAATCAAGTACTCGGGGTCCTACGGGACACAAGTGAGCCTGAAAAACCAAATAGCGAATATGGCTCACCGATGCCACTTTCATTAGTTATCCCATTACTGCTCAGGTTAAGTTGTATAGGTACCTCGTTATCCATCAGACACTCACATACCCTACACATGCTGTTCTACGACTCGCATGGCTCAAACAACTCCTGTAGTAATGGCTCATGGGATGGAGGAACAAGCTTCGGTGGGGTTTGAAAGTAAAGGCTATGCAATACTTGGGATTCAATTTAATGCAATCGCGACTCAATGATGCAAGAATAAGAAAGAGGCAATAGGTACTATATGTATGCAAGCATGTGGTAGTGCTTGCCTGGCAGCTCAGTTGAAGCAATGGATGGATCTGGGTAGTGCTCCTAGTTCTCTTGATATATCCCCTGCTCAGCGTCTATTCGGAGAAGAACCAAACAAACAAAGGCCAACATAAATAAAGTGCACAAGCATATGAGTTAAATGCGACAAGCAAACAATCATGCCATGATGAATGATGCACAATTTGCATGGCAATAAAGTAGCATGGCATGGGTGAGGTGTGGAATACAAGAATAAACCATTTTATTGAGTTTTGGCCTCATTTTATCCTCATTTTAGTTGCTGTATACTTTATATTTATATGATGCATGCTTCAAAACAAAACATGGAATGCATAAACAGAAAGGTCTCGTCGAGCTAATCATTTTAGACATATTATTTGTTAAATTTGGAGTTATAAAACAAAAGTTATTAATTAATTAAGAAAAAGGGCATTTTATTGTAATTTTAATTAACTTGGAAAAATAAAGTGTTAAAAATATATTTTGAATGGCATATTTGAATTCCTCATGTTTTTCTGATTTCAAAACATATATTATTTGCATTATTTGGATTCATATTTTAAAAGATATTTAAAAACAGAATTAAATTTGAATTTGAATTAATTTGAAATAAGATTTGAATAAAACAGAAAACCAGAAAATTACTTTTGTTACTCGGGTTTAGCCAGACACAGACGCTGGCGGGTGGGGCCATCGCTGACTGGATGCCACAGCGCACAGAAATCCCTTTTACACCGCGGGCTTAACTAGCCACAGAGACAGACGAGTGGGGTCCGAGGCTCTGCTGGCCCACACGCCAGTGGCCGAGAGAGGGCTTGCCACGCGGCACAGCGAGGGAGTGCGGGATGAGGCCAGAGAAACGGAGGGGCCCTTTTGCAAGATCGATCGGCGGCTGACTGGTGGGCCAAAAGAGTACCGCGGGTTAAGCATAAAAACTAGCAGGGGGTTAAGCGGAAAACGACCACCCGACTGCTTTTTCTTCTCGCCGATCGACGATCGATGGCGCGGCGCGGAGCGGGATCGATCTCGGACTGGGCGTCTACATGAGGCGCCGCCACTGCGGTAGGCTAGGCTTGGTGTCAGGAGAGGTGGGCGTGGCCTAGGTAGGGTTTTGCGCGGCGCGGAAGCGAGCAGACGCTGCGCTCGCCGGCGCACAGAGCGTGCTCGATGAAACGCAAAGCGGCCCTAGACGACGATAGCGCGGCGGAGCATGTACAGGAGGTCAGTTAGCTCACCGAGAGTGCGTCGGTGCGGTTGGATCGGCTCGAGACGCAGAGGATCGGCGTCGAGGCAGACGACCAGAGGATCTAGGGTTTGCGTCGGGCTCGCGCTGGTGCAGGGGTTCTGGGGCTTCCTCTTTGCGGCTCCGTGTACGGGGCTGCTGCAGGGGGTCTACTTGTACTCCTCGACCGCCTCCACATCGCGCTCGTCGCCTGGTACGGTGTAGCCGAGAGGAGGCCGAGGGTGCCGGCGATGGTGTAGACGGTGGCGATGGAGAAGAGAGGGGAGAGGGCAGGGCGCCCTTGGGGTAGATCTGGGGGTAGCTGGGCGAGGCAGAGAGGTGGTGGGGTGGTGGTAGGTAGCAGAGAGGGGGGAGATGCTGTGGGGAGGTGGGGTAGATGAAAAAGGTGGCTCGGCCACCCTTTTCTCTCCTTCCTCCTTCACGTGCTAGGGTCGGCAGGGCAGGGCAGGTAGAGGAGGGGCTTCCAGGTGGGGCATGGTGGTCTGGGAGGGTAGGCTCGGGCTGGGGCCACCTTGGCAGAGAGAGAGCTAGAGAAAGGAGAGGGGGTAGGCTCGGGCTAGGTTAGGGTTTGGAGCTAGGCTCGGGTTAGGGCTTGTGGGGTGGAGGGAGTAGCTAGGTGGGGCCAGGGAGAGAGGGTGGCCGGTGGGCCAGCTAGGTGAGAGAGGGGGTAGGGCCGAGAGAGAGGGGAACATGGTAGCTAGGGTTTGGTCATGGTGGGGTTTAGGAGAGAGGGGGGTTATGGTGATGATGAGGTAGGTGATGGTCTAGGGCTTAGGGAGATAGATGGAGTGGTTTGTAGCTAGGGTTTGCCTTGGACAAGATCAAGACAAGAAAAAGAGAGGGATGGAATGTTAGGGTTTGAGCAAGATCAACATAGATCAAGCCAAAAGAAAAGATAGAGGTAGAGAGAGAGGGATGATCCACTCAAAAATCAAATAAAATCCAAATGACAAGCTAAAGGGGTACTTGCATGGCCCATGCAAAATATTTATTGCCATGTGGGTTCTTGTGAAAACAATATTATTACATGGCATTAATATAATGCATTCCCAAAAATTGGAATAAAAGCCAAGCAAAAGAATTAAAAGGATGCCCCATGTGGAGTAGATGGAGATGACCATTTTGAAATACAATGGGACTTGCTAGTGTGTATATGCCACTAGGTAGTTAATAAGCCCACAAAATATCCCAACATGATGATAACCCCAAAACAACACATATGGGAGCTGGAAATAGGGTTCCACCCACAAGGCATGCAAAGGTGGCCAGGTGGCTCTCATATGTCAATAATGTGAAAACATCATGATGCTAAGATGAGAGCATGTGGAAAAGAATTGGATCCATCCCAACCCACATGAGCTAGAGGTAAACTCAAATAAAGTGCAAAGCTCATATTTAGTTGGATGGTGGAATTATAAGGTGGTGAAAGAAAAGTGGTGGAGTTAATAAAAGATATGCCCCCAACTCAACTTGGGCATTTAAACAATATATCAAGAACCAAATACAATATCAAGAGGCAAATACAATTTACAATGCATATGAGAGAAGAACCAAATCAAAAGGGTTTTATATGATGCTCAAATGCAAGGAGGCATGATGACATGAGCATGATATAATGATGATGCAACTAATTATATATTGAAGTAGCATATCTATAGACTAGGCTAGTAGCATTGCAATTGTTAGACAATTAGGATGCTACACAAGGGATCTACCCAACCAGAAACTATTTCCCAAGAAAATCTTCATGGTATCAGAGCTGGAGGAAACACTGGGTGGCTGCTGGTGGTGAATCGGCGGTCAGCGGCACAAGTGCATGAGCTGGAGGTGAGGCTTGTGCTGGCTGGAAGCAGTAGGAGGAGGGAGACGCCTAGCTATAGAAATTCTGGAGGTGAAGTACTAGTTGGTGGAGCTCCCGGCGAGGAGAATCATTAGGAGGAACTGCAACTGAGCACTGTCCTGTAGCAGATTTGAAGAGCAAAGAAAAGGTGCAATGACTTTCTGTGCAAGAAGAGGAGAGCTAATTGGAGCTAGTGTGTGTGCAGCTGTGGCCAGGAGAAGAAGCACAGGGGCATTATCTATAAGAGGAACCTGAGAGTGGTAGCTGCAGGTGGTTGCAGGGAATATGTCTGCACCTGATTTGCATTTCTCGTAGGTGTTGTGATTATTTAGATCATGGGGGAAAATCAAGGATTGGAGAAGGCACTTGAGAAACTTGTGGAGCTTCTCACAACCAAGGCAGGTGGTGCATTAAAATCAAATAGTGCAGTTACAGAGCAGACCCAGAAGATTGAACTGCCACCCAATGAGATCAAATTGGAAGGCATAAAAAACTATTTGGGTTGGTCAAGAAGGGCTTTGCTCATCTTAAGGACTAAAGACCTGGAGAGCTATGTTGAGGGTGAAGCAGCCGAGCCAAGGGACAAGACAACTCCAAAATGGAAGGCGTGGAGTACTACTAATTTACTGATTGTAGCGTGGCTATTAAATTCCTTATCCCCAACAATTGCACCATCTGTGGAGATCCTCTCAAGTGCGGCTGATGTATGGAAGACTTTAAAGAAATTGTATTCAGGTGAAGGGAATGTAATGCTGATGGCTGAAACGGAGGAGAGACTGAGTAAACTAAGACAAGAGGACAAGTCTATGATGGAGTATCTTGCTGAGCTGCAGCATTTGTGGGCTAATTTAGATCACTATGATCCTCTAGAGCTCCATCATGCAGATTGCATTGCTGCTGCTAGAAAGTGGATTGAACGCAGGCGAGTGCTAAATTTTTTGAAAGGCCTAAACTCTAAGTTCGAGGGAAGACGTGATGCACTGTACCATCAGCCTTCACTTCCCACTCTAGAGGATGCCATAGCAGCGATCACACAAGAAGAGATCAGATTGAGGTTGACAAAGAGCAACACAACAACTCCATCTCGTCCAGCCTTCGTTGCAACCCAAAGCTTGGAGACTAGGGACTGCTTCAACTGTGGTGAGAATGGTCATTTGACCCGAAATTGCACAGCCCCACGCAGGGGAATTCTGGGTAGAGAAAGAGGATATAATACAGGTGGATTAAGCAGAGGCAGAGGCCGGGGATACTTAAGTGGCCCTAGAGCAAATGTGGCAGTCTCCGAAGAAGAATCCTCGAGCATAGCTCATGATGAGTTAAAGAAGGAAGTAAAGGTGACTAATGATGGCGGTTATGGGGACTTCAGCTTCGACAAGTTCGCTCACCTTGCCTATACTGATGAAGGTAATTATGCCCATGCATCTACATCTTTGCACAAGTCTTGTTCAAATTGGATATTAGACTCAGGTGCATCAAAGCATGTTGCGGGCACACTGAAAGAATTTGATTCTTACACCCAATATCCACCCATACATACAGAAACTATTCAAACTGCCGATGGTACCTCTCAACCCATCAAAGGAGTTGGAATAGCTCAGTGCACACCCACAATTAAGTTATCTTCCGTCCTTCACATTCCCACCTTCCCTGTAAACCTTATTTCATTGAGTGCCTTGGTTGATGATATATATTGTCGTGTAATGCTTGACCGCAAGATGTGTTTAATTCAGGAAAGGCTGACTAGAGAGAGGCTTGGGACCGGAACCAGGCATAATGGACTGTGGTACATGGACCGAGAGGTGACAAGTGATGCAGTATGTACTGTACTAGCATCAACTGTAGGAGAGAAGGAAGCCATGGTGATGCTTCAACATTGTAGAATGGGACATTTGTCTTTTGATAAAATGAGTAAGGTTGTGCCTGATGTAATGTGTGGGTGGATAAAAACAAACTAGTGTGTGATGCTTGTGAGTTTGGGAAGCACACTAGAACATCCTATGTGAGTAGGAGAATCCAGAGTATCTCGCCTTTTGTATTTATTCATTCAGATGTCTAGACATGCCCTATTATCTCTATAAGTGGAATGAAGTACTTTGTGACATTCATTGGCTGTTATTCTCGTATGACCTGGGTGTATCTCATGAGGCATAAAAATGAGGTATTCAGATGTTTCCAGGACTTTTATGCCTATGTGAAAAATCAGTTCAATACACAGGTACAGGTAATCAGGACAAATAATGGGACCGAGTATGTGAATAAGGAGTTTGGTACATTCTTGTCAGCAGAAGGTATATTGCATCAGACCTCCTGTTCAGATACGCCCCCTCAAAATGGAGTAGCAGAAAGGAAAAACTGTCATATTTTGGAGGTTGCTTGGTCGTTGATGTACACAATGAATGTGATGAAATTCTTATGGAGTGAGGCGGTGATGACAACCACGTATCTCATCAACCGCATGCCATCGAGGGTGATTGGGATGAAGTCACCATGTGAAATATTGCTAGGTGAGAACAAGTTCTTAGTTGCTCCTAAAGTATTTGGTTGCACGTGCTTCGTTAGAGATCATAGACCCTTGGTGGGAAAGTTGGACCCACGAGCAGTGAAGTGTATATTTATTGGATACCCATCTGGACAGAAGGGCTACAAGTGTTGGAGTCCTATTGAGCAACAAACACTTGTGAGCATGGATGTGACATTTAGGGAGTCTGAGCTGTTCTATGGAGAGAAGACTGATCTCAGCTCATTATTTGACATTGACCTTGACTCTCCTAGCATGAGTGAGGCTAGTCGAGAGGGGGAGAGTGAAGTGTTGAGGAGAAACGAAGATGAACCTTTGAGTGTTGTGGTTGATTCTATTGAAGATGAACCTTTGAGAGTTGTGTTTGATTCAATCCCATATCCTATGGTCGAAGAGAGATGGAGAAAGCCGAACGAGGAAGATAACTTAAAAGTGTATACATGGAGAAAATTGCAACATGAGCATCAGCAACAACAGGCCCCTATGGCAGGTAACACACAGGTGCAGGGGGAGCAACATGCTCCAACAGGTGTTGAAATTGTTGAATTTCCTAATGACACAGGTCCATCTACTACGGAGGATTCAATGGACTTGCCCATTGCCTTAAGAAAAGAAACCCAAGCTGGAGCTAGAAAACCTCCAAATTGGTACCGGGAGGAGAATGACATAGCTAATTATGTATCATATACATCTCTATCTACGAACTATAGGGCCTTCATCGCATCATTGCAATCTGTGGTGATCCCAATAGACTGGAAAGTAGCAAAGCAAGACCCGAAGTGGCGCGAGGCCATGATAGAGGAGTTAAATGCTCTCAAAAAGAATAAAACTTGGGAACTTGTACATTTTCTAGCAGGAAAGAGAGCTATTGGGTGTAAATGGATCTACACCGTGAAACAAAATCCAGAAGGGAAAATTGAAAGGTACAAGGCAAGGCTAGTTGCGAGAGGATATAGCCAAACATATGGGATTGACTATGATGAGACATTTGCGCTGGTGGCAAAGATGAACACAGTGAGGATCCTAATCTCATGTGCAACTAACTTCGGGTGGCCTTTGCATCAGTTGGATGTCAAGAATGCATTCTTGCATGGAGATTTATAGGAGGAGGTATACATGGAGATACCACCTGGTTTCTCCACTCCTAGAACATCAGGAAAGGTATGCGGGTTGAGAAAATATCTATACAACCTCAAGCAATCTCCACGGGCATGGTTTGATAGATTTAGACAAGTTGTATGCGGTATGATATATAAGCAGTGTAATGGGGATCATACGGTGTTCTATCGGCACTCAAATAGCCAAATAAAAATCCTTGCCGTATATGTTGATGATATCATAATCACTGGAGATGATGAGGTGGAGATATCACGATTGAAAGACAACCTACGCAAGGAATTTTAGGTAAAAGATCTTGGCCAACTCAAGTACTTTCTTGGCATAGAAATTGCTAGATCCCCCAAAGGGATTGTTCTCTCCCAGCGAAAGTACGTATTGGACTTGCTTAATGACACAGGCATGCTTGGGTGTCGGGTTGCATCAACCCCTATCGATCAAAACCACAAGCTATGTGCCGAATATGGGGAACCAGTGGATAAGGAGAAGTACCAGAAGCTTGTTGGAAGGATCATCTATCTATGTCACACAAGACATGATATTTCATATAAAGTGAGTGTAGTGAGTAGATACATGCATGATCCTAGGAGCGGACACTTGGATGCGGTCAATCAAATCCTCCGATACTTGAAGGGTAGTACAAGAAAGGGGCTATGGTTCAAAAGGAATGGTCATCTAAATGTGGATGGGTATTGTGATGCTGACTGGGCAAGTTGCTTGGATGATAGGAGATCAATATCTGGTTAGTGTGTGTTTGTCGGGGGAAATTTAGTGTCATAGCGAAGTAAGAAGCAGTCGGTGGTATCAAAGTCAACAGCTGAAGTTGAATATAGAGCTATGTCGCAAGGTTTGAGTGAGATGTTATGGGTGAGGAATCTTCTTTCAGAACTGAAAGTGTTGAGGAAATTCCCTTTAAATTTGTGGTGTGACAATAAGTCGGTGATCAATATCGAAATAACCCTGTTCAACATGATAGAACCAAGCATGTGGAGATTGATCGCTTCTTCATAATGGAGAAGTTGGATGATGGTATAATTAAGATAAGTCATGTACCCTCTTGCGAGCAAATTGCAGACTATTTAACTAAAGGATTAGGAAATAAAGAGTGCAATTCATCTTGTAACAAGATGGGAATGATAGGTATCTATCACCCATCTTGAGGGGGAGCGTTGGAGACTGTCCTAGGAGAACCCGGAATATTCTAGTGAGTGTTAGTATAGTAGTGCTGTCCTAGGAGTGCCTGGAACATTCCAGTGATTATTGGAGTCTAGGTTAGTGTCCTACCAGATTCTAGAGTATTCCAGTGTTCTAGTTAAGATGTACCTAATTTCAGCTATATATAAGAGGGTGCAGAGGTCCAAGGGATCTACCTAACCAAAAACTATTTCCCAAGAAAATCTTCATTTTCTAGTGTAAGTGAAAAATGAAAAATATGTAGGAAAAGAGAGAAAGACGCAAACTGAATTGATGAGTTTATTGCGGCTTCTTGAGCTACTAAAAATGCTTCCCCAAACAACGCCATTTCCTGAAATTTCAAGGATCAAACATTGTACTCTCTAGTTAGATGGGAGATGCTAATCCATATGGTTGATTGATAAAAGGCAACATACAACTATGTTCTCACTGGATAACCTCTGAATAGAGTTACCTCGAAAAGCTAAAGATAACTTAACAAACAGACACTTTAGTAAACACATAATAGATAAAAAGAACAGGGCCTATTTAAATGGGGATCATGAGAGATATTTTATTGCTTTGTATGTGTAATATGCCAAAGATATAAGGTCATTTATGTCATAAGTTCTCGTGGAGGCTCAAGTCATCACAACTCTATACCAAGTAAAAAACTCCATACTGTCTCTTTGGTTCATGCATATTGAAGTTATGATAGAAGAGCGAAGTGTCAAATCTATAGATCATAACAAAGCGCTTCATGTACCCAAAGGCTAATAGAATTGGTAGAGAGATGAGTTAAAGTAACTCGGTCGTGCATCTGCTGTCATGAACTCATAAAGCTTAGCATCAAACTGAGAACCCACTTTTTCTATTCTTGTCATGGTTTGCATTAAATAATAAGGAAGCATGTTAACAAGAAAGAACGTCGCAAGGATACTAAAATCTAAAATAAATATCATTCAGCTCAACTAACCGACGATAAAAGGAAACCCATCCTACAATGATGATAATAGGCGCGCGAGTAAATATGATTTATATCACCTGCAAGGCCACATCATATGGGAGCAGAGTGGACGGATATCTGCTCTGATTTTTATGCTAAGAAAGGGCCTACTACGATTGATGCAATCTGCTCAGCCTTGATAGCACCCTCATGTAGTCCCTCAATAATGTGTAGTGCCCCAAAACTATATATTCGAATTGAGACAATGGAGTAATCACTTTGAAAATATTTTCTGCAGAACCTGTAAAAAATCAACATTCCTTTTTCTTTAGATAAATATTATGAGTTTTCTTGATGGAATTTCAAGCACAACGCCTACACTACTAGGGAAAACCCTACCCTAGGTGCACCAAAAACCCTATCCGAGACGCATATGATATATGCCTCTAGCGTCGCGCCTCTAGTATTTGTTATGTGAGGCGCATATCATATGCACCTCCTATATCCTAGATATGCGAGGCGCATATTGATCATATGCGCCTCCCATACTCAGAATATGCGAGGCGCATATTGATCCGAATGCGCCTCCTATATTCTGCATATGCGAGGCGCATATTGATCCAAATGCGTCTCGGATATTATTTTTGAATTTCAAAAAAAAATGGCGGCCAGATCTGGATCTAGCCAGAATTTCGTCGGAGCTCATCGGAGCTCGTCGAAGGCCGTGCCCGTGGCCACAACCTACCACCGCAGGCAATTGCAGGAGGCCATGGCCATGGGGTCGCCGGAGATGGTGGAGGAGGATGAGGCCGCCGGAGGTGGAGGAGGAGGTGGTCGGTGTGGTTATGGAGGAGAAGGAGAAGGAGAAAGAGAAAGAGAAGGAGGAGAGGTGGAGGAGAAGGAGAAGGAGAAGGAGGAGAGGTGGTAACTGTGGTATAGGTGTCTGTTTCAAATTTGAATCCAGCTCTACTTATGCTAGGCGCATATATATGATATGCGCCTCGAATATTTTTTTATTTTTTGCAGGAAAAAATCTTCTTTTGGCCATAACTTTTTACTCTTTTCGAATTTGGGGATTCTGTAAAATCCAGAACAACCGTAGGTGGTTGAATTCGAATAGGAAATTTCGAGACAATCGTTTTGATAGGTTAAAGATTTTTTCGACATCATATGCAAAAGTTATAGCCGTTTTACCGTGCCATGACCTATTTTTGCAAAATACATCGAAATTCATGTTTTTCAATTTTGTCTAGATCTATACCCTAAAATCTAACTACAACTCAAATGAATTTTTTTTGAAGTTTCTATTATTTTTCTTTATTTTTTACAAAAATGATAAGGCGTTCCTAGGGGGTGGGATCTGCCAGGTGCGCATCGCATATTATCAAGTATAGGAGGCGCATATTGCCATATGCGCTTCGCATATTCGACCACAGATCTCTTCCCAAACCCATGCAACTTATGCGAGGCGAATTCTTCCCATATGCGCCTCGCCTATCTAATATATTAGAGACGCATATTATTAAAATGCGTCTCGCATAATATGGGGTGCTAGATTTCGTCCGTACAGAGACTAGAGGAGGCGCATCCTACAAATATGCGCCTCACCTATTTTAATACTAGAGGCGCATGTAAGTGCAGTGCACCTCGCCTATTTTATCGGAGGCGCATATTGTATAAATGCGCCTCAAATGAGCATGTATCCTTTAGCCTTTTCTCTAGTAGTGTTAAATGTCAAATTCAGCACATCACGCGATAGTAGAATATGGAAAAGAAATCTTACCATGTCAATCAAGAGGCAAACCGAGTCTAGACAACATGGAGATTGTCTCATAATCTTGGGGGTTTCCCACCGTTGCTAATTGATCTCGTGCTGCAGCCAAGGATATAATCATGATCATCTTTTATCCAACACAAGACAAATGGTGGACTACTATGTTTAAAAATTCCCAAGCAACAACCAATGGACACAATTGCATCAATATGAGGCTGAAAAGGGGTTGCATGTACCTTCTTCAACTGCATAATCTGAAAGCATGTGTGGCATAGTGATCCAGGTGTACTGACGTTGCTAATGTCATACGAACCTAAGGTCATGGTGTCTAACGTGCATGGCCTTAACAGCCGCGCACGACGTTCGGGTGTTAGGAGTGTGGTTAGCACGACGGATGCCTTGATTGTATGCCTATAGGAAACTAAGCTAGCGGTTGTATCCCAATCTATTATTGTTATGGAAACTCTGGGCACGAATTTTGATGCTTACTTCTGCTTGCCGGCTTCTAGAACGAGGGGTGGGATTATCGTGGCTTGGGTTAGCAGCCTGGTGCATCTTGACAGCGCACATATCGACACCAACAGTTTTACAGCTTGGGTGAGGCCCCTTGTTGTGAAATCTTTGTCCCCTTTGCTCTGTGTTCAGCTGAGAGATTCCTTTCCATCAAGATCTCTCTACCCTATGGGCCCACAATATTATTTTATAGGATCCATAGTATTCTATTCTAGGCTTCGAGGCTTCCTATCATCTTGTATGCCTCCTTTTTATTTGTTTGGGTACTTTATAAGTCATTTCTTCTCTTAGAAGCTACCTCGTGATTGCTACCTTGCAGTATACGTTGTATCACTCAAGTAGTAGTTACTTCTTTCTCGGGTTTTAACCCTTGACTTGAACCAAAGGTCCCGGATTGCACTAGATTCTAGTGTTATGAATCTTGTACATGAATCTGATCTTTAACCCAATTTCCATTCCATTGACCCTTGTCGTTAATGTTCACACATTACCTTAGGATGGCTGGTACTACAATTCTAGCCTTCAAGCTTGTGGTTATTGTTGCGATTGAATTTTGACAACTAAGGACTTCCCCAACTACTAGCTATGGCAGATGTTCTTTAATGTAACCAAATAGATCACCATAAGAGTACTCCTCGTGAGTCTCACATCTATACTCGTGACTCTACCACACCCTCCCTTATATGCATCGGTTTTGCGAAGATTGTTAATCTATGCATCCACATCTTGGGATTCAATTCTGAGCATGTTCTTATCCCCTTGTTGTTTTCCAACCTTTTTCTACCATTTGGCAGCCAAGTAGTAAATGTGCATTGGTGTCTTCTGATGCAAGATACTCTTCTGGTCCACCATGACAAACCATTTCGGGATGTCAGGAGAAACAAACTCTAGTACCTTGTCATATCTAGGACCAGGTCAAAGTGTTGTAATCCGCAGATCAAAAGGCACCAGCTATCTTCTATCTGTTCTACCTTAAAGTATCATATTCTTATACATCAAGAGGTCATGCTGAGTTTCGCGACCTTCTTAATGAAGTGATGCTCTTACACATATTTAACCACCCTTCCTCCGAGCTTTCACGCTCGTGAATGATGCGTGTGCATAATAATGTGGCGATCTGAGACTCTTAGCAATTATTAATGCTTTGAACTCTAAGGACATTTTTGTCATTCTTAGCGTGATGGTTAACCCTATCACTAAGTGAAGGATGATTGTGCTACCAAGTCCGTTATTCTGGTACATTCTCTTTGGTCAAAGAGTTAGGCTTGTGCTGAAGCTGTGAGACTATGTATTCTTGCCTTACAAGCAAGTTTCCTCTCGAACTAAGTGACATATTGGTGGTTCATGATATTCTGGATGTCTTCCTAAAAGTATCGCCATGTTGCCACATGACCGTGTTTGTCAAGTTCTTGAGCAAGCCAGTTCTTTGAACTGCTTCTTCTCTAAGGATACGCACCGCATACCCCTGAATTAGTTGGTTGAGCTTAAGACCCAACTTGGAGAGTTGTAAGACAAAAGTTCTATCCAACTTAGTTTCTTCATAAAGGGATGTCTAGTTCTGTTTGTGCTAAAAAAAGATAGTGTTTCCTTCATGGATATGCTATCTTCCACTGCCTTTGATTTGATTTGGGTTATCATCAAATCAAACTTAGTTCCAAGGACTATCCTGATGATGTTTCTACTCGTGATGTTTCACCTAGGTGCATCTTCTTGTCCTATGGTCTGACCAATATTGTTGTCTTGTTCATATGATATATGAGTCCATCTTCTTGGAGTATCATGATAAGTTTGTTGTTGAGCCCATCGACAATATCCTTATCTTTTCCATGTTAGACTAGATTCATATGGAACATTTGGCACTAATGTTGGAAAACTTTCGAGAACCATTTTCGAGTCATCTCGAAGTATGTGTTCTGGATGTTAGAAGTAACCTCCTCTAGTTCACGTACAATTGCAGAAAGATGTCGTCATGGATTCGAGTAAAGTTATTATTGTTTCCTTAAGGATACATGTGTATTTTGTTGCAAGTACTTCATGTAGATGCATTTGTATTTTGACAATTTGCCCATACATGGGTCTAGCAATCTAGCTTAGTCTATTGGAGCTTGACACTATAGTCCATGTCTTGAGAATCTAGTGACTTTATCCTTGTGGTAAATGTTGCACACTTTCTATTCGGGCATGCTGAGTCTGAAGTATCATTTCACCTAACCAAATCTGAATCTCAAGCAAATATGATGGTTGGTGTTCTTCAAGGTTTTGACATAGGTTTGTTTGTAACCCCGGCAAGATTGATGTAATGGTTGGCACAATCAGTTGGAAAGTATATTGTCGTATTCTCTTGAATCAGCAATAACAACCATTCTTCTTGAGGATTCTTCTATGATTTATTATGGGAGTTGCACTTATGGTTTCCTTTGTATCCGAAGTCCGACCTTTACTTGATGTCCGGTAACTCGAACCTCAAGGAGAACATTTAAAGTAGTGTTGCTAAATGTTTCTTGGTCGATCGTCCAGACCCTTTTATGTTGGGAAGTTGAGCCAAGTAATTGAAGTATGAGCATGAAGTTCCTTTTTCCTCGTGTCATCAGGAATCTTCTTACCTATTCATCTGGTGGTGTAAAGTGATATCACGGTCTGGTGGTGTAAAGTTAGTGTTATTTTGAATGTGTAACTATATAGAATTAGGATGGATAACTTTAACTAACATGTATGGGTGCATTGTATTCATTACTGTTTTAGTACGGTAGCGTTGATTACTAATGAGGTGCTGATATGCGATGTCTTCATTTCTTGTATGTTGTCGAAGTGTGGACTTTTTGTGACGCAGCTGATATGCGATGTCGATGTCCCCATTTTATTTATGGATAAGTCTATTTTTTTAATTTGGTGGATAACCTTTTCTTAATATGGTGGATAACTTTATTTTATTATTATGGGTAACTTTATCTTAATCTGGTGGATAACCTTAGTTACATACACTTGATCTGTTTTGTGTTTTAGTGTGGATAACTTTTATTTAGTTGCTTGGATAACTTATGTACACTAGACTTCTATCTGCGCCCTCGGGGCACAGCTGTCAGGCAAAACTTTAAACAACAGGCCGATGAACGTTGACCAAGTGCATGTCTGAGCAAGTGTTACTGCACTAAGTAAAGGTCATCATCATACAATATTAAAAACCATATTTGGGGCATTCCTGTAGGAATTGGAGTTCCTAAGGTAAAGACTCAAACCTGGCCGGTCTAATTCTCATTATTGGATTTATAAGCTGGATGAAACCCCTCTAACCTTTCGAGGTGGGAATAAACTTTTAGGCTTCTAGCACATGAAACCGCGAATGCTATAAGAGTCGGTTCCGTGAGCGCGTGAGCCGAGCTGTTTCTGCGAGCGCGTGGGCAGCATACATACAAACATAAGGGACATGTTCGCACGCATCCAGTATCCACGACACGACCCATGATGGTAGGTGTCTCTTTAACACGAAGTGTCTCTTTAACACGAAGACGCAAGCATATAGGAATAGAGTGCAGAACACTAAGACGTGGAAGTACACGCGTAAAAAGTAAAGTGAAACATACACACATAGAATTAAAAACAACAAATAGTCGATAGCTAATAATACTAAGGAGCCAAGAAAGGGCTGTGAAGCTGTTCCAAAATTCTCGTCTCCTAGACGAACAATGGAAACATGCACACGACTATCTCGAAACCGAGAAAAGGGTTGTGAAGCTCTTTCGAAATTCTCTTTTCTCTTGGAAGAACGACGGAAACATGTGACTATCTTCGAATTCGTAAAATCTACTATGTCTAGCCTCTACACGTCTATTACGTTAGAGAAAATCAATAGGCATCAGAATCAATATGAAGCGTAACTCGCACGAGATAGCAATGATTTTCATAATAGATATCTTCTTTTTTCTGCACACACTATAATAGAAAAAGTAAACGGTAAAAAAACTTTAAAAAATAAAGATATTATTATTGGAAGAAGAAAAACACGCCTATGCACCATAGACAGTAGAAAGTGTTACTCATTGCACGAAACATGAATAATTTTCGAAATATATATTTTTTATATCTTGTCGTACACATTACTGACCTAATTACAGTCTATCTAGTCTAAACCTATACTAACTACTAGCCAAAAGGCTCTAGCGCTAACTAAATCTTGTACAGTGCCTTGGCCACGGTGTTGTGTTCACCCCGGCGATGAACTTCTCGTAGACGCCGCAATAGGAGTACATAGCGTCGACGTTGGTCCTTCTCCCCGTCGGCGCATGCTTCCTGGTTGGCGTGGTAGCCTTTCTTCTAGTGGACGTGCCTCATGCGTATGTCATGGCGTGAGGACGTTGCTACACCATCGTCGATGTCGTGGCCCCCCGGTCGTCGCGCCTCCCGCTTGACGTGCTCGCGGACATCTTGGAGAGAGAACATGCCGCCAACTGCGGTCCCTCTCCCCATCTCGTATACGCCGATGGTGGAGGACATTGCTCCGCCGTGAATCCATCTCCTGTTTGCGAGTCCCGTGTTGACGCAGTGGCACGGATCATCGTGTCTACCGCTTCTCCCCGTTGATAGGCTTCACGCGTACATCCGGCGAGAGGACATGACGCCGACCCGATTCCGTAGACGTTTCTCTTTGGCTATCACTACGGTGTACCTACAAAGGAATGGACCTACTCTTCTCGCCATGCTATAGTGCATCATGCCGCCGCCCCAAACACGTCGGATTCGGCAAAGCCGTCGTTTGGGGCAGCTGGCAGTGTCTCTTCTAGCACGATGTGCAGGAAAGGTAAGACGAACTAGCTAAATCGATGCGAGAAACCACGAAGATGTAGGAGTATTTTATAAGCTCAAGGCTGGTCATGGCGCCGAGGATATGCGTACTTGGATCCACCATCGCGTACCCCAAAAGATAACACTGCCAGCTTGACTCCCGGCTGCGAGAACGCGATCGAGAGATGGCGCTATAGCTAGACCATAGATGTACACGTGAACCCGAGGACGTCTACTCGCGGATGTCTACCGTCTTAGCCCCCAGCTTTGGTAGTAACGAGACCCACCAGATGACCTCAACGCGAGAACACGTGCACGTCTAACGTCTACGATGCCAGCTGGCCTCTCCGTCCGCGAGAATACGTGGTCTGTATGGGCTTACAACGTCACGTTGCCTTTCGGCGGGCCCCATGACCGCGAAAGCCCACGGCTGGCATGGGCTCACGTCGCCACGTCGGCTCTCGGCTGGCCCCGTCACCCGGTGGGTGCAAAGGCGTGTCGCGCCAGGAACGCCTCTCACAGAGCGCGGTCTTGCCCACATATGCTAAAGGTGGGCCCACGTCGTGCGCATGGCCCACCCATCTATGACGCGGGGTATGACGTACGAGTGCCACCAAGCCGTGGTTTAGAATCTTTCGCCCTGGCCTGCATCAGGACCCGCCTCATAGGATAGCAAGGCTCCATTGCGACGTCACTGTGTGTCCTTCTCGACATCCATCCCACTGCCGAAAAGAATTGGGATGACGTGTGATGGCTGTGAAAATAGATATCTTTCTTCGTGTTTAAACTTCATTTTTAGTCAAGTAATTGACCAAGAATCTCTCTAGCCTTGCTACTAATGATTAATTATTGCGAAGATGTGCAATCTCTTGCTTTGAATTGTGTTGTGCAGGAAATCATCTTTTTATGGCGAAATCGGGAGCTATTAATAAAGATTTTGAGAAAGTCTACATGGCCAAGCAATCCTAGAGTAAAAACCGCTCAACAAAGGCTTTAACAACCACTATTGCGGGCAAGGTTAAATTCACCTTTTTGAGGAGGTTCTCTCTACATGCCACTAGGCATGGTTGCTTTGCATATCATCAAGTAGTTGTTTTGCGATCCGTCCGGACTCAGCTCCAACAGGTGTGCTCTCCTCCTCACGCACGAGAGGGGCGGCGGCCGACAAAAATCCCGCCAATCTCCACCGGCCATAGCATGAGTCCCCTCTCCCTCCTTGATGCTCCGGCAGCAGGAGGGAGGGGGACCTCGTTCCTCCATTCTGTAGTTAGGGTTAGGGTCTTTTTGCTGTGGTGTGCTGTTGGGGTAGGGGGAGCGACGCACAGGCGACTAAATCTGTCTCAACTCTTCTCCCAGATCGGCGGCGTCCTTCACGGCGGCGTCTCGGAGTTGATGGAAACGTGTGCTTGTCAATCCTTTAGATCGCCGGCTTGGTCTTCTCGTGGATCTTCAGATCTAGCGAGATCTCTATCTCGACGTGTCGCTGGCGTTCATCGTTATCCATGACAGCGCTAGGGGCCGCGGCGAGGTGGATGCTCTGGAGTAAGGATGCTGGTCCGGAGGTGGTGGATTTGCCGTTATTCCTCGACTTCGTCGATGGTATGCATCGGATCTTGGTTCAAGGTAGCACGAGGACGTCCCCCGGTCGACGTGCCACATCGACATCTGCCTTGCTGTTTGCAGCGGGCCTGTTCATCGACTCACGAAGCCTCTTTGGCGATAGTGCTCCATTGGTTCTGACAATGGTGGAGGCTCGATGTCTATTCCAACGCATGTCTAGGCGACGTTGGTGTTTGGCGGCGGCCGCTGGCTTCGGCAAGTGCAGAAAACCCTAGGGATAGTTCTCTATAAAGTTTTCAGAATATCTATTTTCTCCTGATCTGTCTATTAGTTTTCACGTTTGTTTACTCATCTAACTTGATTTTCTATTAATGAAATATGTGGTTTCTCTCTAAAAAATAGTTGTTTTGCAACATTCACTTGCTTCCCTAAGAAGGTTCCTCCTGCTGCGATATCTAACATAGAATTAGATATTAGGTTAAAAGCATTATATAATCTTTACTATTAAAAGACTTATGTTCTTGATGGTCTGGTAAGTTATCCATTGGTCGTCCATCCAAGACATATATGAACAGCGAGTCCGAATGCAGCCGAGTCCTTGTATAAAATGATTGGTAGAGTCCACGGGGTGCTAAGTGTTCAGCTCTCAAAGAAAAATTGGGCAGCCTCGTGTCTGCCTACAGGAGCAGAACTTTCCAAGATAGAAAAAGGGAAATGATACTGTTCACATGGGGATCGATTCGTTCGATCCCCCGGGTCCGCTCGCACGCGCCTCGCAGGAACTGTCTTTGCTGCTGCTCGCGCCGCCGCACACAGGAGCCGCTCGCTGGCGCTGCCGCGCCGCCGGAACCCCTGCAGCGGGCTGCCAGGCTCTACCTCGGCGGGCTCCTCCTCTTGCCCCAATCTCACGCGAGAAGGACGCATCCGACTGAAGCTATGGCAAACTCCCTCCTTGTTGTTTGTCGTTGTGTTCCGTGAAGCCATGGCGACAGTGCCGGTGGCCATGGTTCCAACCACCGCCAGCTCCTCCAGGGACACGAGCCCACGACACGTGCTCCGGCGCTTCTACAATGGCATTTTTCTTTGGTACAAATGTTTCTTGTTTTTGCTAAAATAGTACAAGTGTTTGCTACTTCGTCTTCGACGAAATTTCCGGCGAAGTCGTTTTTTTGCTACAGATGCTGAACGTTTTTGCTATATCGGTTTTATAGTTATGCTATAATAGCGCAAAGTTTATGTTATAATGTCTCCGACGAAGTCTCCTAGCGAAAATATCCGCGACGTCTCCAGCGAACTCCTTTTTTTTTACTACAAATGCTGAACCTTTTTGCTACAAACCTTAATTAGTAGTGCGTACCATTTATTTTATTTGGGAAATCATAGGGTCATAAAATCGTAGAATCAATTTTATCCACGTCTACATCCTACATCCAAATAGAATCCATGTACAATAAGGACAGTGCAAAAGAATGTAAGTTGGGGCTACCTGCATATCCGCATAGATCGGATCGATTGAGATAAGAAAAATGCCAGTTTTGATTGGATGTAGGGTTGCAGAAGTGGGTCCTGCTTTAACCTGCAATACACGATGTAGAGAACGAATTGTACTACCGCCATGCATCCCACCTGTAGCGTAATTGTGCTATTCGGAATATAAATCCGCCCTGCATGTAGCGCCGCTTGCCACCCTAATTGGATGTCACTGGGCAAGATAAAAAAGCATCACGTTTCTTAGACCGAGTCAGATCATTTGATCGAGGATCAGCTCCTTGTCATCAAGCGAGAAAAAAACCCTCTGGCAAGCCTGCGGTGTGCCATCGATTCTCAAGAAAATTTGACAACATTTCCCAATAAGAAAAAATGATTCCTAGGGAAACCGACGACCAAATATTTTTATTCATTTTATTTGTGCAAGGCTTATTTATTGACCCGTTGTAACGTACGGACATTGTGCTAGTAAATATAATATAAGTCATTCTTTCACCCCATGACTGAGACAGTTCATTGCGGCTTCGAGCGCTAGTGGCTTACAGTCTTCTTGTCTAAAGCTTGTATGTTGGATCTTAGCTGCATAGTCTTAGCTAGAGGAAAAATTTAGTCACAAAAAGATTAGTGAATTTCTCCCAAGTTTTAATAGTGTCTTAGGCAAAGCTAACAATCAGTCCTTAGCCTTTCCTCTTAAATATAAAGGGAATAATCATATATTAACCGTATTGGGGTCAACATCTTTAATGCGCATCATGTCACAAATTTTAGTAAAAGTGTTTGGGTGCAAAGCTGAGTCCTCAGCAGATGAACCTTTAAATTGATTCCGTTGAACCAAACTTAATAAGTTAGGCTTAATTTTATAAGTTTTCGCATCAATAGCGGACTGAGTAATAGGTGCATGAATAAGATCATCATTGGGAGTAGCATACTCCCCAAGTTTGTTCTAAGCCATGGCTCCTTTATTTTTAGTATTTTCGGAATAAGATAAACAAATAAGTAACTATTTTTTTGGATTTTCAATAGATAATAAAAAGTAAATTAATAACAAGAACTAAACTAAAAACAAAAATATAACTAAAAACAAGGTCTCTAGTGACCTCACCAGGATAGCGAGTTGCTTCCCTAGCAGCAGTGTTGATGACTGCAAGTGCACAAATCGATTGTAGCTAGTTTAGAAATAAGAGTATCGAACCTACAAAGAGCTATTTGGTTAAGGTTTTTATGTTCCTCGTCACTGTCTACCAAAGGATACTTGCAAGCTGCCTTGGATTTCAAGTAAAGGTGTTTGAAAGGTTTTTGGTTGAATGCATAATATTAAAACAAGTAAAATAAAGCAAGTAATAAGAGTGCGTGAAACATGGTTGAACTTAGTAGGGCTAATACATTCTCGGGGATGTAGGATACACCTCTAGCATGATATTATTATTCATAATTAGGATAATCTACTTGTGTCATGATGTGTGTGAACAAAGCTCCATAATAAGATGTTCACTACATGTCTCGTAGGCAGTCACTTTGTTGAGCCAAGAATGAGGTCACCTCTAAATAACCACTTCAATGTCTGAGAGCAATCACCCATACATATCATCGTAATTACGGGTCTACCCATGGATGTTGTAATTAGCTTAAGGAATCTATCTTTATCTTCCTTTGACCGTGCATGTTGTTAGCCAATGCCAATTAGTCACGATAGCTTTCCGGGGCACGCTTCCAAACACATCCAAAGGATTTCACCCTATTCTTTAGTCCCAAAGGCAAATGATATGTGGTCGACTACACATACCATCTAAAGAGAGAGATCAACCACACATCATAAATCTATCATAGACCAGTAAGTCATACAGACACAAGAATAGATCATCTTTAATTCAGTTTCATAAAGTGCTAGGGTTTCTCCATCTCCCCAAAAACGAGGGTAAACTACTCACACATGTAAGAAATCAATGACATCATCATAATCAAATAGATGGATAAAAGTATGGGGATAAATCTAGTACAAACCACAATTGAATCTGAAATTACATCAAGATCTAATGAATGAAAGATGGGGTTATAGTAGCGATGGAGATGCAGCGGTTGATGATAAAGGGGATGATGCGATGTCCTCCAATGATCCATGAAGCAACATATATTTTCCCTTCTCCTAGTTCCTCCTTCAGATCCCTTTCTGGTGTGGTTTTTCATGGTTCAAGGTTGTTGTGAATGTCATATTTGTGATACGTCTTTGCTAGGAGAAAGTATTTGATGAGGCGGACGAGCTGTCACGTGGTATGGGTGGACGGTACGGGCGGGACCCGCCCATACCACTGGTCGTTATCGCTGCTGAAGCCTTCCTCGCATTTGCTATTCTTCTAGGTACGAAGGTAAATCAATAAAATGACTTGTATCACGTAAAAATATCATATTATAACATAATATGACAGTTCCAATTGATATGTCAATAAGAGACTCAGAATTTTGGGATCCTATTGAAATAAGGATAAAAGGTGCACGCAAACGCAGTAAAATACAAAAATCCATAATCTACTTATACAAAAACGAAAGGTAAATATTCATCAACTCCCCAAGCTAGACTTTTGCTTATCCCCAATCAAGATGGTGGCTTATGGAGATCATTATGTCCATGAGGCACGAGTCGTTACAATAAATGAGATAGAAATTGAAGCAGAAATACAATATCAGATGTAAACTTACTTCGGGGGTATTATCATACCCTTACACATCACATAACTTAGAGGCTTCCACACCTTTTTGGTATCAATGAAGTTATAAGAAGTTTTTAGTGATTCAACATATTATAAAACCATATGGTTAAAGGGATTTCTATTTTCGTGCCCTTGGTTCGTTAGTTGTACTCAGTTTTCCCCAGCCGCTTAGTTTTTCCTTACTTTTCCACTCCCTCTATTCTGAAACCCTCACAGGCGCTCGGACGGGGGGATGCCGTCAGGTCAAAGGCTTAACCTTTACATGCTGACCGGTTGGAACGTTGGGGCGGGTCGTGTGTTGAGCGTTACGTTACGTCGCCTGAACCGTTATATGCTGACAGGTGGGGCCGCATTGGGACGGGTCTTTCATACGTGGTGAAGGGTGGGGCCACATTGGGACGGGTCTTGCATATGTGGTGAAGGGTAGGGCCACATGGAGACATGTCGGACCAGCCATTCCCGCTCACCCAAAGCATTCGCTTCCCCAGAGCCTGGAACAACTCCCACACCGCCCCTCCGCTCCCCCTCCATCATGCCCTCCTACCTTATGTCATCCTCGGCTGCCGAGCCGCCCCTCCCCCTAGCCGTGGAGCCCACTCCACCTCTGGCTCCGCTCCCACCCCCGCTAGATCTACCCCTTTTGCGGAACAGTATGCAACACCGGCGAGTGTACCGGTCCTCCCTGTCGAGCGCGGAGAAGATTGGGTGGAATCAGAGGGATCTAACGCATGGATTCCATCTGGGTAAGCATCGTTTCCCTTTGTGGATTGATTATGGGTAGTAATTGAGCATGAATCACTGGTGCTCATCTAACTGCCTTTCTTTTCGAATAGGATTGATCTAGCGCTAGCATTTTGGCTGGCAGTTAGACTGGATACTAGCGTAATTCGTGGTTGTGAACAATATCTCTCTGGATTTTACTTCCCAATGGTGGTTGCAACCTCCATAACTCTTAGAGATTTGAAATTTAAAATCTATTCTAAATTCCCCTAGAGCAATGGCGATTCAGTTGATTTGCAATATTTCAACATTAGCGAGCAAAGATTGCTCCCACTAACTAGCAAAGCTGATCTGGTAATGCTTTTCTCTTTGAATGATGCCGAACGTTTTTGTTGAATTCGTCTCCATGTGCAACCTAAAGTTGAACATATGATAAAGAGGGTTAAAGCATCATCTGGTGGTCAGGCATCATCAGGTGGTCGGGCATCATGTGTCTCCGCTGTCTCTGCTAATAGTGTGTGCCCCTGCTCTCCTTGTAGGTCCACATCAGTACCATCTGTTCACACTGCTAGTGTAAGCCAAATCGCTCGTGTGGGCGATGTGGAGGATGAAGCAGAGCCTGATGAGGGAGCGCCTCCACTAGATGATGAGGATGAGTTTATGTTTCATGAATTGGTAGATAGATTCAGTAAATAGGCACTAGAGGATCAATACACAGAAATGGCCCACGGTGCCATATTTGGTGACACTGATGATGAAGAGAACGAGGAGAACAATGGCAGTCTCATTTTAGCCGAGTATGATGGTGAGGACTTGCCAATAATTGAGTGGGATAGGAACGATCCTAAGATTTCATAAGGCACCGTATTTGAAACGATGCGGGACAGTCGTAATGCCCTCACTACATATTGCATTCACACCAATAATGATTATGATGTTATTAAGAGTGAGCCAACAAGGTTCACAGTGAAGTGCCCATACAAGAGGTGTAGGTGGAGGATGCATGCATCCACTATGCTCAGGAGCAGTTTGGTTCAGGTATTACAACCAGTTGTGTATTTTAGATCATTGTATAGAGTTTGTTAACTGTACCTGACATTTTCATTATGTTTCAAATAAAAAGTAACCGGTTTGAACATTCTTGTCCACCTCAAGGGGGACAGCCAAAGGACAAAACAAAATTAGTAAACACTAGGTGGTTGGTAGAGGCAATCATGGATTGGATGAGAGCAAACCCATCACTTGGTGCAACAACGCTCATAAAAGAAGTTTCTCAAAAGTTTAATATTACAGTACCTTACATGAGCATGTTCTATGCAAAGGAAATGGCTCTTGATAGGATCAATGGTCCATGGAATGAAAGTTTTCAGTTGCTTTACAGCTTCAAAGCTAAAGTGGAGATGGCTAGTCCAGGTAGTGTTGTATAGATAGACATGCATAAAGTTCAGTACAAAATAAGAGGGAAGACAAAGGAGAAGGAGTGCTTTAGAAGGGCTTTTGTTTGTTTCAAAGCTTGATGGCAAGGGTTTCTGGATGGTTGCAGGCCTTATTTGGCCGTGGATGCAACATCACTTCATGGCAGATTTAAAGGACAACTAGTAGCTGCTACTGCAGTTGATGGCCACAATTGGATGTTCCATGTTGCTTTTGGAGTTTTGGAGATTAATTCAGAGGAACTTTGGACTTGGTTTCTGGAGAATTTGCGCGACCATATAGGCCATTGATACCTTTGATCCAGACTACAGATGTAGTATAGCTCTTTTTCCCTAGTATACCTAGGTTACAGAATCCTCGAGAAGCAGAAAGCATAGTGAAGTTACTTTAACGCACCTTCGGGAGTTTTAGAATTCTTTTTGTGTTTTACTGGACCAAGAGTTTGCTGCCTTTTGTTGTTGTCGATGATGGAGAGAGAGGGCCTAGGGCTTCCGGTTTCACCTGTAGTTGTGCAAAACATCTAATGGGAATAAAAGATAATAATAAAGTATGCATGTAATTGTTAGAGCAAGATAATTATATGCGGGCAATGCATCCATAATTGCTATTGCCTCCGCAACCGCTTATAGCAATAACCTACTAGTCTCATCCATAGAAGAAAGATAACTAATGATATGCATAGTGACGTCACCGTTAATCCCAAGTAAATCCCTCACATACAACCGTACTACCCCTTCTATCATCGAGGTTCCCAACCTGCAGATTAGTCATTACTCATACTCCCTATACCTGTCTCAATCCTCGGGGTCTTGGGTACCTGACAAGTCCTTGGATTGAGGCAAGAGAGGATACAATAATCATCATGTCATACAAACTAATAGATGATCCCATCTATGATAAATAACATGCACAAAAGCTACATGGATAGGTCGAAGCCCTTAGCCCAAGGAGAATTACTCACACATAGAGATGAAATCAAAGATCATAAACATTGCAATGGAAATCATGAGATTGATAGCAAATAGTCTTACAATGTCGCCAATCAAAGATGAGATCTACTATTACAAGTGGTGGAATATGGGTATGGAGGTGGAGAATGGTTTGGAGATTAGATCTAAGTCTATTCCTCCAGCGACTCTTCGGTGTTGTGGATGCAGGGTTCTGGGGGCGGCTTGACTCTGGTTGGCGCTATTTCTCATTGCCTGAGGCCTCTTTATAGATGGGTCCCTTCACGAAAGTTGTTATGTTTGACCTAGCGGTGGCCCCGACAACTATACGACCGCAACTATACGGCCAGAATTTTATTCGCGCTGTATAGTTGGTCGTTAAAGCGTCTGCTTCCACTTCACGACTCCTAGTTTATTTGGGTTGTTGGAAATCTCGTATCTTTGACTTTAATGTAGTGATTCCCATCATCAAACATCATTATATGTGCAGGGAAAAATAGCAAGAAAGCATTGCATACCCCTTTGATCATGAGGCATTAGTGGCAGGGTCTAGACAGATATTTCATCAAAAATATGAATAATATCCACTTTAAATGTGGATGTAGATGGCTATATTTCAGAGCCATCAACCTCCCCAAGCTTAAACTTGATCGTCCTCGAGCAAGAAAACCAAAAATCAAAAAGGAACTCAGCATTTAAACTGAAATAACGAGATGATGATCTTACTCATGATTGATAGTCTCATGTTTCCTCCACTTTATAAATCTGAAAAACTTTAGCATACATAGAGTAATGGCAAGCATATCATACGGGTTTTATGCATCTTTATAGCGCAAAAAAATTATTGTTAACATGGATGATTCAAATGATTAAACTTTATTCCATGTCATGTAATCAACTCATAGGCTTGCCTTTGAACAATAGAGTATAATCATGTAAAATTGAGAGTGTGAGAGTTGTCATGAAAAAGCATATACACTAGAGTATCTCAATTCTCCCATATCAATAAACCGAGACTTTTCAAGTACTACTTTGCCATTCATTGTCCTTCAAGAATTTCAGTTCTTAAGTAATTGAGAGCATGCATAAAAAATATTTAGTTTATCGGGCTGTGATGGACACTCGTGGCATTGATGTCTACGCACTTCTATTCTTGTAGATAGTTGTTGGGCCTCCAAGTGCAGAGGTTTGTAGAACAACATCAAGTTTTCCCTTAAGTGGATCACCCAAGGTTTATCGGACTCAGGGAGGAAGTGGTCAAAGGTATCCCTCTCAAGCAACCCTGCAATCAAGATACAAGAAGTCTCTTGTGTCCCCAACACACCCAATACACTTGTCAGGTGTATAGGTGCACTAGTTCGGCAAAGAGATAGTGAAACACAAGTGGGATGGATAATTATAAGTTGTAATGGTGATAGAGAATAGCTTGGTGGCGTGGAAAAGACTAAAGTAAAACTGAAATAAAGATGGAAGCAAGCAAACATGTAACAGATCTAATAGCAAACGGTGTTTCAGTGCTTAGAAACAAGGCCTAGGGATCATACTTTCACTAGTGAACACTCTCATATAAATATATTCTTCTTTATGATACTACGCTGAACTACTCTCCGGTTGGACACTCTAATCCATGGTAGGGCTATAACAGCACACCACAAAGTAAGCCTTTCCCATCTAGAAAACCCCACACTGTCACCTTGAGTACTAGATGAGTCCAACAAACACCACAATTTCATAAAGATATCCAACTCCAATATAACTCATAACAAGTATTTGTAATCTCTAGCCTAAGTGCCACCATGGTGTGCACGCTGTCACTTTCACACACATGGGGAGAGCAGAGATCTATTAAAGCACTTGAGTAGCAAGGTAGATCTATAGATTACAAGATCATGATCACAATATGATCATGCATGGAGAGAGAGATGAACACATAGCTACTGGTAGAACCCTTAGCCTCGAGAGAGAACTACTCCCTCCTTATCATGGGAATCAGCAATGGTGATGGAGATGGCGGTGGAGATCGATGGAGATGGCTCCGGGGGCACTTCCTCGTCCCGGCAGGCTACCGGAACAGAGACTTTCTGTCCCCCGAATATCCCTTTCGGTGGCGGAGGCGCTGTGGAACTTTTCGTGGATTTCTGATTGATGATCTAGGGTTTTGGTATCGGGAGGCTCTTATAGGCGAAGGAGGCAAGGTCGGTGGCCGGCCAGGGGGCCCACACCATGCCCTGGCGCGGCCTAGGTGGACCCCCGCCATGGGGTGGTGTGGCCACCCTGTGGCCCCCCTCCGTCTCGTCTTCTGGCTCTGTGAGTCTTCTGGGAAAATATGAACTTTGGCTTTTGTCCCATCCAATTCCGAGAATATTCATTTTCTGACTTTCCTGGAACCAAAAACAACAGAAAACAGGCAACTGGCACTATGGCATCTTGTTAATAGGTTAGTCCAAGAAATCATATGAAAAGTACTCCAAAGTGTAGACAAAACATAAGAAAGTAGATAAAACCAAGCATGGAACATCAAAAATTATAGATACATTTACAATGTATCAACATCCCCAAGCTTAACTCCTGCTCGTTCTCGAGTAGGTAAGTGATAAAAAGAAAGAATAATTTTTGAGGTGACATGCACCATCATAAACTTGATCAAAGTATTTGTAAAGCATTGAAAGCTGGGATCATAGTACTTCAATCATAACATGAAAGACAAAGTTCTAGCAATAAGGCAAAGCAACTATGTTGCAACATGAAAAGGCACAAACAAAAGATTCATGAATAACAATGCTTTGCAAGATGTTTGTTTGTTTCACATAAAGAAAACATAGCATAATAGCATTCATCTTGTCCCTCATAGAGTAGCAAATATAAATGCATAGGATACCTTCAAAGTTCATAAGAGTGACTAGATACAAATAGTTTAAAACAAGCAATATCAAGTTATGGATCAATCAACTAGTCTTGAGACAATGCACATAGAACTAAGAATGGACACTATGCTCTCAAAGTAAGTGCATAAAGGTAGAAGGTGGAGACTCGATATAATGGTGGAAGAAAGGCCTTCGTAGAAGGAAGTAGAGATTCAAGTTTCATAAAGAGCTTCCAAAAATTATGGTACTTATAGCTTTCAGCTCTCATTGCCCCTATCATAAGCATCTTGAAGTGATTAAGGTTAAAGTGAACAAACTATGGTGTACATGCTTGACGAAGTATAAGTTAGGAATCTCATGTCCCTTGTATATGAGGGCTGCTCCTCATGCTACTCAAGTTTAGTCACTAGTAAGTTCTTGTCATCGTAAGTGCATGTGTATCATAGAGAACTGCCAACGGGGTACCCCTTGCCCGATGATACGGAAGAATCCCCATATCAAAATGACAAGGCAAGCACACAACGAGCATCTCAGCAATCTTCTTATTTACCATGGGAATATGGTGCTTTTTTCTCTCTTTCCTCTTTTCATAATATCTTTTTTTTTCTTTTTCTCTTTTTTCTCAATATAGGACTCTTTTTTATAAGAAGAATGCTTCATAGACAGCTCATTATGGTTACGTTGCAGGTTTCCACCATGTCAGCATGGATTAGACCAATGCCAAAGCGTTTCTCTAACACATATACATAACTCCATGGACTTACAAGCCCCCCTTTCATTTCACACCGACGACATCCATATACAAAAGAGCATGATATCAACTAGGTACAAGTACCAAGTGCAATGTTGAAAGCGTTCCCCATGAAAGCATGGTTTTGCTAATTCCCAACAAATAAGTGCAAGCATATACAACATAGATGACACAATGGTTCAAGTTTATTAAGGTCAAGAAAAGTAAAGTGTGCAATCAAGTTCGTGAGAGCTTTAATCACTAGTTTTCTCATAACAAGTTTAATTCGGAAGGTAAACAAAAGCATGAATATACTTGGAATAGCATAAGCTAGTAGGTAGGTATGGTGGACTCTTTGGAATAACTTGGTTTAGGGAGTTGGATGCATCAGTGGAACTCATACTTGTTGGGTCCATAGCATAGAAAACAAAAAATTTCCTACGATGAGAACTACACGCCAAGATCTATCTACTAGATACAGAGCAACGGGTGGACATACATCCATGGAGAACTTACCCTCGAAGACAACGATCTTTGTTAACGAGTAGGAACTCGTGGTTGATGTAGTCGTACACTTGCCGATCTCAAGATCGTGAGGAAGTCCAAGCGCCAAGAACTCAGCAGCGTGATCCGCACTCGCACACGTTCAAGCCACGGACAACCTCCACCTCCTCGCTCCAGTGATCCAGCGGAAGAACTCCTTCCGCACAAAATGCCACTGGAACATGTATCTCGCTAATCCGAGACCATGGGGAATAATTCTAGAGGGGAGAGAGATCCTTCACAAGGAGGTGTGAGGATGAAGGAGGAATGGGTGGCCTTTATAGGAGGAGGGGGTGCCCCTCTCTCCATGGCGGCGCATGGGGGTGACCCCTCACCTCCCCATTCATGTGGTAGTAACTGCTCCACATTAAAATGCCTCTTCACATTCCCTTTTAAAGTCTCCACTTTAAATGCATTAAATTTCTCCAAATTTAATGCTCTCTCATTTAATAAAACTCTTTTATTAAATTTATTCAGAATTTTGTTAATTACTTTAATTAACAAATATTCACATATAGCCTTGCAATATTTCAATATCACATGCAGAACCACCTTCGCAATTTCACCGAAACAATTTCCGGTTTCTATTGAAACAATTCCTGCGCTTTGCAATTCTTTCGTCTGAAACATATGTGCTCCAAAATGGTGTCCGTAACTCTTAAGTGCCACCCTACGGTTCATGAATAATGCAGACATGATCGAGACCCTTCTCCGATCAATAATCAGCGGGACACGAGATCCATCTTGACTCCTACACATTCAACGATGACTCCTGTGATCGTGAGAACCTTTAACGCTTGTAACTAAATCCCTTTGTCTCGATATATTACATGTCCGAGATTCGATCATCGGTATCTCCATACCTAGTTTGATCTAGATTATCGACATGCACTCTTTTCTCGTTCCCGTGATATAACATTCTAGTGATCACATCACTTGCTTGCAAGGTTTCCTAATGTGATATCACCGAGAGGGCCTAGAGTATATCTATCCGTCATCTGGATTGACAAATTCCACTCTGGATCCATGAGCCTCAACATAACACCTTCGTAGTACTGAACCCATCTTTATAGTCACCGTTACGGTGACGCTTTGATGTTATCAAGATACTCTTCGGTGTTAGCAATTAACATGATCTCATGGTCTAAGGATAAAGATTACTGTATGATGTTATAGCAATATAAACATAATGACTTGATCGTAATGCTATACTGGATGAATGTTCATCACATCATTTCACAAATGCTGTGACCTTGTTATTAACAACATCCAATGTCCATGATCAGGAAACCTTGATCATCTTGTTAATCAACAAGCTAGTCTATAAGAGAGGCATAACTAGGAACCCTTTTCGTTTATTAAACACACATGTATTGATGTTTCCTATCAATACAATTATAGCATGCAAAATAAACATCTATCATATACAAGGAATACATAATAACAACTTTATTATTGCCTCTCAGGGCATATTTCCTTCAGTCTCCCACTTGCACTAGAGACAATAATCTAGTTTATATAGTGATAAATCTAACACCCATGGAGTTCTGGTGTTGGTCATGTTTTGCCCTAGGGAGTACTTTAGTCAACGGATCTGCTACATTCAGGTCCGTGTGCACTTTACAAATCTTTATATCTCCATCCTTGACATGCTCGCGGATGGAGTGAAACCGGCGCTTAATATGCTTGGAATTCTTAGAGACCTTGGTTCCTTGGCGTTGGCTATGGCTCCATTATTGTCACAATAGATCACCATTGGGTCCAACGCACTAGGAACCACACCTAGTTCCGTTATGAACTCCTTCATCCAAACCGCTTCAAGCATACGAAGCGACAACATATTCCGCCTCCGTCGTTGATCCAGCCACCACAGGTTGTTTGGAGCTCCTCCAACTAATCGCTGCTCCGTTCAAGAGAAATACGATCCGGATTGAGACTTAGAGTCATCCGGATCAGTGTCAAAGCTAGCATCGACATAACACTTAGCGACTAGCTCTTCTTCACCTTCCGTATACAAGAAACATATCCTTAGTTCTTCTCAGGTACTTAAGGATATTCTTGACCGCTATCGATGTTCGAACGGATCGATTGGTACCTACTAGTCAAACTAATAGCATGTGCCACATCCGGTCTTGTACATAGCATGGCATACATTATAGAGCCTATGGCTGAGGCATAGGGATCTTATCCATTATCTCTCTTTCTTCCCGTGGCGGACTTTGAGTCTTACTCAATGTCTTGCCTTGCAACATAGGTAAGAACCCTTCTTACTTTGTCCATATTAAACTTCTTTAATATCTTATCAAGGTATGTACTCTGCGATAGCCCAATTAGGCGTCTTGATCTATCTCTATAGATTTTAATGCCTAATATATATGAAGCTTCACCAAGGTCCTTCATCGAAAATTTGCTGTTTAGATAACTTTTAACACTATTTAAAAGATCTAAATCATTTCCAATCAATAATATGTCATCCACATATAATATCAGAAATGCCACATTGCTCCCACTCACTTTCTTGTAAATACAAGCCTCTCCATAAGTTTGGACAAATCCAAACTCTTCGATCACCTCATCAAAGCGGAGATTCCAACTTCGTGATGCTTGCTTCAGTCCATAGATGGATCGCTGAAGTTTGCACACCTTATTAGCATCCTTAGGATCGACAAAACCCTTAGGTTGTATCATATACAACTCTTCTTCAATATTACCATTGAGGAACGCAGTTTTGACATCCATCTGCCATATTTCATAATCGAAATATGCAGCAATTGCTAACATAATCCTAACCGACTTAAGCATCGCTACGGGAGAGAATGTCTCATCATAGTCAACTCCTTGAATTTGTTGAAACCCCTTTGTGACAAGTCGAGCCTTATAGATGGTTACATTACCATCAGCATTAGTTTTTCTTTTGAAAATCCATTTATTCTCAACGGCCTTTCGATCGTGAGGTAAGTCCACCAAGGTCCAAACCTGGTTTTTGTACATGGATTCCATCTCGGATTTCATGGCTTCTAGCCATTTGTTGGAATCAGGGCTCATCATCGCTTCTTCATACGTCGCAGGGTCATCTATTTCATCAATCATGAAATTCATAACAGGATTGCCGTCTGAGTTCAGGAGCTGCGTGTCACCTTGACTGCGAGGTTCGGAAGTGTTATCTTTCGGAGTTTCATGATCAATATCATTAGCTCTCTCTTCATTAGGTGAAGTTAACTCCGAAACAACTTCTAGAGCTGCGCTACTCGCCATTTCATGAAGAGAAGGTTCAATAACCTCTTTGAGTTCTACCTTCCGACTACTCACACCTTTCGCGAGAAACTCCTTCTCAAGAAAGGATCCATTCTTGGCAACAAAGACCTTGCCCTCGGATCTGTGATAGAAGGTATACCCAATTGTTTCCTTAGGGTATCCTATGAAGACGCATTTTTCCGCTTTGGGTTTGAGTTTATCCGGTTGAAGTTTCTTCACATAAACATCGCATCCCCAAACTTTAAGAAATGACAGCTTAGGTTTGTTTCCAAACCATAATTCATACGGTGTCTTTTCAACGGATTTAGATGGTGCCCTATTTAAAGTGAATGCAGCGGTTTCCAGTGCATAACCCCAAAATGACAGTGGCAAGTCAGTCAGAGACATCATAGATCGAACCATATCCAATAAAGTACGATTACGACATTCTGACACACCATTACGTTGTGGTGTTCCGGCAGGCGTGAGTTGTGAAACTATTCCACAGTCTTTCATATGTGTGCTAAACTCGTAACTAAGATACTCTCCTCCATGGTCGGACCGTAGAAATTTGATCTTTCTGTTATGATGATTTTCCACTCCATTCTGAAATTCTTTGAACTTTTCAAAAGTTTCAGACTTGTGTTTCATCAAGTAGATATACCCATATCTACTCAAATCATCCGTGAAAGTAACAAAATAACGATATCCACCTCGCGCCGACACACTCATTGGTCCACACACATCAGTATGTATGATTTCCAATAAATCTGTCGCCCGTTTCATTGGACCGGAAAACGGCGTTCTAGTCATCTTGCCCATAAGGCATGGCTCACATGTATCAAATGATTCAAAATCAAGTGATTCCAAAAGTCCATCAGAATGGAGTTTCTTCATGCGTTTAATGCCAATATGACCTAGACGGCAGTGCCACATATATGTAGATATATCATTATCAAGTTTAGTCCTTTTAGCATCAACATTATGAATATGCGTAATACTACTATCGAGATCCAACAGAAATAAACCATTCAACACAGGTGCATGACCATAAAAGATATTATTCATATAAATCGAACAACCATTGTTTTCAGACTTAAACGAATAACCACTTTGCATCAAACACGATCCGGATACAATATTCATGCTCAGTGCAGGCACCAAATAACAATTATTTAGGTTTATAACTAATCCCGACGGCATATGGAGAGGCAGCGTTCCGACGGCGATCACATCAACTCTTGATCCATTGCCGACCCGCATCGTGACCTCATCCCTTGCTAGTTGTCGCATTCTGCAGCCCACTGAACCGAGTTACATATATTAGCAACCGATCCCGTATCAAATACCCAGGTGCTACTGCGAGTACTAGTCAAGTACACATCAATAACATGTATATCACATATACCTTTGTTTGCCTTGCCGGCCTTCTTGTCCACCAAATACTTGGGACAGTTGCGCTTCCAATGGCCAGTCCCCTTGCAATAGTAGCACTCGGTGTCTGACTTAGGGCCAGCTCGGGGTTTCTTTTTAGGCGCGGCAACAGATTTGCCGCCCTTCTTTCCCTTGTGCTTTCCTTTCTTGTCCTTCTTGAAACCGGTGGTCCTATTGATCACCAACACTTGATGTTCTTTCCTAATCTCCACTTCTGCAGTCTTAAGCATTGACAGAAGCTCGGGAAGAGACTTCTTCATGCCCTGCATATTATAGTTCATCACGAAGCTCTTGTAGCTAGGTGGCAGAGATTGGAGAACATGATGTATGCCTAAGTCAATGGGAATCATTATTCCCAAGGACACAAGCTTATCGGCGTACCCAGACATTTTGAGTACGTGCTCACTAACGGAGCTGTTTTCCTCCATCATGCAGCCAAAGAACTTTTCTGTAGCATTATAACTCTCTACGGCAGCATGGGTATCGAAAATCATTTTCAATTCTCCCATGGTATCAAAGGCATTGCCATTTTCGAAACGCTTTCAAAGTTCTGGCTCTAGCCCATACATTATGCCGCAATGAACTAAGTTGTGGTCCTCTTGACGAGTTATATAGACGTTCTTTTCCTCGTCAGGGGCATCAGGAGCTGGTGGGGGCCTAGCGGCGCATCTAGCACATATTGCTTTTGTGCATCAGTGAGGAGAATCCTCAAATTCATAGCCCAGTTGGTGAAGTTGCTACCATTCGCAGCAAGTTTCTCTTTCTCCATGAACACATTGAAATTAAAAGCAGGTGGTGCCATCTACAACATAATTTGTAAAGTATATTTAGACTAAGTTTATGATAGATTGAGTTCAACTAATCCAAATTACTAATGAACTCCCACTCAAAAACGACATCCCTCGTGTCCTTTTGGTGATTACATGAACCAAATCCACTACACCAAGTCCGATTATCACGTGAGTCGGTGTAGCTTCAAAGGCGAGCATCTATATGGGCATCATATCAACTATATGACTCATGATTAACCTTTCGGTCCGTGTTCGGAGGCCATGTCTGTACATGCTAGGCTCGTCAAGTAAGAACCTTAGTATTTGCGTGTGTAAAACTGTCTTACACCCGTTGTATGAAAGCGTAGAGTTGAGAACACCCGATCATCACGTGATGCCTCAAAACACGATCCACAAAACGGTGCATACTTAAGGAAGAACACATTTTATCTTGATATCTAAATGAGGGATCATCTTATAATGCTACCAAAAGCGCCAAACTAGCAATATAAGATGCTAACATCTAATGCGTGAAGTGAGGTGATATGGTCCATGCATTTGATCTCTATCATTTGCATTGTGGTATGATCTCTATCAATCCTTTGTGTGTAAGGCCAAGGTCTATGGAACTTACACGTTAAGTGAGTTGTAAGAGTATCTATTATACATCTACTTATAACAATACCATATCAAAACACTAGCCCAGCAACGATCTAAACTAGACGCCTCTAATTTATCAATTGCAAGTTTTACGTGGCTTAGGGCTTTCGGAGATAGAACCTGTCTAACCTACGAACATGAACCACAACGAGGATAACCAAGTTATTAGCAACTCGTTGTAAATCAGATATTGACTATAGTAGGAGAGAGACACCGCTTGACCACTTATGCAAAACTAGTTGCATGTCGGTCGTGGAACCGGTCTCATATGCGATGACATGTAAGGTTGGTCCCAGCTTCATCCCACTATGCCACCAATATCCAAAGTACATAGAAGATGCAATAACATGATCATCGCCCACATATAAACATATGTACTACTTGCAAAGCACCTCATAGATCAGGCTCTAATACCCTTTGTTGGGTCCATGACATAGAAAACAAAAAATTTCCTACGATGAGAACTACACGCCAAGATCTATCTACTAGATATAGAGCAACGGGTGGACATACATCCATGGAGAACTTACCCTCGAAGACAACGAGCTTTGTTAACGAGTAGGAACTCGTGGTTGATGTAGTCGTACACTTGCCGATCTCAACATCGTGAGGAAGTCCGGCGCCATAACTCAGCGCATCCGCTTTTCGCACACGTTCAAGCCACGGACAACCTCCACCTCCTCGCTCCAGAGATCCAGCGAGCAACAACTCCTTCAGCACGAAATGCCACCGGGAACATGTATCTCGCTAATCCGAGACCATGGGGGAATAATTCTAGAGGGGGAGAGAGATCCTTCACAAGGAGGTGTGAGGATGAAGGAGGGAATGGGTGGCCTTTTATAGGAGGAGGGGGGTGCCCCTCTCTCCATGGCCGGCGCATGGGGGGGTGACCCCTCACCTCCCCCATTCATGTGGTGGTAACTCCTCCACATTAAAATGCCTCTTCACATTCCCTTTTAAAGTCTCCACTTTAAATGCATTAAATTTCTCCAAATTTAATGCTCTCTCGTTTAATAAAACTCTTTTTATTAAATTTATTCAGAATTTTGTTAATTACTTTAATTAACAAAAAATCACATATAGCCCCTTGCAATATTTCAATATCACATGCAGAACCACCTTCTGCAATTTCACCCGAAACAATTTTCGATTTCTATGGAAACAATTCCTGCGCTTTGCAATTCTTTCGTCTGAACATATGTGATCCAAAATGATGTCCCGTAACTCTTAAGTGTGCCACCCTACGGTTCGCGAATAATGCAGACATGACCGAGACCCTTCTCCGATCAATAATCAGCAGCGGGACCTGGAGATCCGTACTGACTCCTACACATTCAACGATGACTCCTGTGATCGTGAGAACCTTTAACGCTTGTAACTAAATCCCTTTGTCTCTCGATATATTACATGTCCGAGATTCGATCATCGGTATCTCCATACCTAGTTTGATCTCGTTACCGACATGCACTCTTTTCTCGTTCCCGTGATATAACATTCTAGTGATCACATCACTTGCTTGCAAGCTATCCTAATGTGATATCACCGAGAGGGCCCCAGTATATCTATCGTCGCTATCTGGATTGACAAATTCCACTCTTGATCCATGAGCCTCAACATAACACCTTCGTAGTACTGAACCCATCTTTATAGTCACCCTGTTATGGTGTGACGTTTGATGTTATCAAGATACTCTTCCGGTGTTAGCAATTAACATGATCTCATGGTCTAAGGATAAAGATTACTTCGTATGATGTTATAGCAATATAAACATAATGACTTGATCGTAATGCTATACTTCGGATGAATGTTCATCACATCATTTCACAAATGCTGTGACCTTGTTATTAACAACACCCAATGTCCATGATCAGGAAACCTTGATCATCTTATTAATCAACAAGCTAGTCTATAAGAGAGGCATAACTAGGAACCCTTTTTGTTTATTAAACACACATGTATTGATGTTTCCTATCAATACAATTATAGAATGCAAAATAAACATCTATCATATACAAGGAATACATAATAACAACTTTATTATTGCCTCTCAGGGCATATTTCCTTCAATACTTGGTTGTGGATGCTAGCAAAAGACTGGGAGCGACAAACTAAGAGAGCAATAATGGCCATAATCATGCAGAGCGACGAAACATCATTGATCAAAGCATAAAGTGATACTACAAGTTGAAAACTAAAGGATCATAAAGGCTATGGTGACTTGAGATAGTCATAACATGGTGTGAGCATGTGCCAAGTCAACCCAAATAAAGCATCAAAGGATAATGCCACTATACTATGCTTTAATATGCTAAAACAACGATGATTCATCCAAGGCACATTAAGCAATCTCAATTGTTTATAACAAGTCATGCTACAACAAAGAATACTAAGCATAAAGCCAAAACAATATCGAGCATGTCATGACAAAGCATAGCCACAGTCAAGACCGAGCTCTTTTTACCACATAAGCATGAACTTTCCTACTCTGACAAACCAAACCAAACTATTTGAAAACCAATGTATGAAAGAGGGGGTCCAACCAATTTATTCATAAAACTAAGCAAACCAAAGCAAATGAAAAACAAAACGAAAAAGAAAAAGAAGATGCTCCAAGAAAAACACAACTGTGCATGAAACAATAAAAATGAAGCGTTTGGAAGAAACCTGGATTTTTATTGATGAAGAAGGGGATGCCTTGGGCATTCCAAAGATTTGACGCTTGTACTTCTTGGATATTTCTTGGGGTGACACGCATGGCATCCCCAAGCTTGAGCTTTAGTCCATCCTTCATCTCATTACTCATTCCTTCCATACACCTGAAATTTTTTCTTCATACAAAACTTCACACAATCTTTATTAGCAACATTAGTGCACTCAAGATAAATAAGTCTTAAGGTTCAGTTCTAACACAAAATAAACTTCCATTAGAACACTAGCTACTGTAGGACTTCCCTCAAAAAGCTAAATTCCCCAAAAGAACACAAAAAGGAACCCACAAGAAGCAAATGCAGAAAATGGCAGAAATCTGTCAAAACAGACCAGCAGGTAAAGACGAATTTTTTCGAAGACCTTCTGTTGCTCAAATCAAAAAGTGTTGAACTAACTAAAGTTATATAACAACCTGGGGCAGAAGCACAAAAATTCACTCATCAAAAAGACGTTCAGAGATTTTACACGAATTTTCACGGTGAAGCAAGAAATCTGTTTCGGGACAGCAACTTTCTCAATCATTACTTCTCTCTCATTAGAGGTTACTCTTGGCACAAAAAGCAAATAAAAAAGATAAGGAGCGGTTATTACTGAAGTAATAACTTCCAAGACTCATCTAAAACTTTTAGGTTATCTCCCAATAAGTACTTTTCTTTAACGCCTTTAAGTTAGGCATGATAGTTTGAGAAGATGCTCACATAAGAAATATGAATTGAAGTAAAAGGGAGCATCAAGGAGCAAATTCAAAGCACATTTAAGTCTAACCCACTTCCTATGCAAAATAATCTTGTAAAGAAACAAGTCATGAAAGCACAAAGCAACAAGCATAGGAAAACAAAATAAGTGCAACTTCAAAACTTTCAACATAAAGAGGGGAAACTTAATATTATTGAGATACATAAGACCATGTTTCCCTCTCTCATAATAACTTTCAGTAGCATCATGAATAAAATTAACAATATAAATATCACATAAGACATTCTTATCATGAGCCACATGCATAAAAGAATTAATACTCCCCTCATAAACATAGTCATTCTTATTAATTGTCGTGGGAGCAAATTCAACAAAATAGCTATCATTATTGTTCTCATCACCATAATCATCAAATATAGGAGGCATATTGTAATCATAATGAATTTTCTCCTCAATAGTAGGTGGACTGAAAATATCATATTCATCATTGTAATCATCATATATTGGAGGTTTTGTATCATCATAAGCAATCGAATAGCTATCTTCCAAAGCTAGGGAACTAAAAAAATCATTTTCATAAAAACTAGCTTCCCCAAGCTTAGACTTTTCCATAGCATTAGAAATAATGGTGTCCATAGAATTCATACTAACAACATTACTATTAGCATGCAAATAAAGTTCCATAGGTTTTTTAATTTTCTCTTCAAACACTTCATGTCCTAACTCAAGATAAATACTATAAAGCTCTCTAATTTTGTTGTTGTTTTCCATTGCTTCAACTAGTGAAAACAAGAAACAAAAGACAAAATTGCAGAATATAAAGGAAATAACTTTGAGCACTCACACCGGAGGATGTGAGTACCTTTTACCTCCCGACAGCGCTAGGAAAATAGGCGCTTGTCAGGGAGGTTCTTCTTCTTTAATCCTCCGGTGTGAATACCTTTTACCTTACCTCCCCGGCAACGGCGCCAGAAAATAGCTTGATGTCTACGCACTTCTATTCTTGTAGACAGTTGTTGGGCCTTCAAGTGCAGAGGTTTGTAGAACAGCAGCAAGTTTTCCCTTAAGTGGATCACCCAAGGTTTATCGAACTCAGGGAGGAAGTGGTCAAAGGTATCCCTCTCAAGCAACTTTGCAATCAAGATACAAGAAGTCTCTTGTGTCCCCAACACACCCAATACACTTGTCAGGTGTATAGGTGCACTAGTTTGGCGAAGAGATAGTGAAACACAAGTGGGATGGATAATTATAAGTTGTAATGGTGATAGAGAATAGCTTGGTGGCGTGGAAAAGACTAAAGTAAAACTGAAATAAAGATAGAAGCAAGCAAACATGTAACAGATCTAATAGCAAACAGTGTTTTAGTGCTTAGAAACAAGGCCTAGGGATCATACTTTCACTAGTGAACACTCTCATATAAATATATTCTTCTTTATGATACTACGCTGAACTACTCTCCGGTTGGACACTCTAATCCATGGTAGGGCTATAACAGCACACCTCAAAGTAAGCCTTTCCCATCTAGAAAACCCCACACTGTCACCCTAAGTACTAGATGAGTCCAACAAACACCACAATTTCATAAAGATATCCAACTCCAATATAACTCATAACAAGTATTTGTAATCTCTAGCCTAAGTGCCACCATGGTGTGCACGCTGTCACTTTCACACACATGGGGAGAGCAGAGATCTATTAAAGCACTTGAGTAGCAAGGTAGATCTATAGATTACAAGCTCATGATCACAATATGATCATGCATGGAGAGAGAGATGAACACATAGCTACCGGTAGAACCCTTAGCCTCGAGAGATAACTACTCCCTCCTTATCATGGGAATTAGCAATAGTGATGGAGATGGCGGTGGAGATCGATGGAGATGGCTTCGGGGGCACTTCCCCGTCCCGGCAGGGTGCCGGAACAGAGACTTTCTGTCCCCCGAATCTCCCTTTCGGTGGCGGAGGCGCTGTGGAACTTTTCGTGGATTTCTGATTGATGATCTAGGGTTTTGGTATCGGTTGGCTCTTATAGGCGAAGGAGGCAAGGTCGATGGCCGGCCAGGGGGCCCACACCATGCCCTGGCGTGGCCTAGGTGTACCCGCGCCATGGGGTGGTGTGGCCACCCTGTGTCCCCCTCCGTCTCGTCTTCTGGCTCTGTGAGTCTTCTAGAAAAATATGAACTTTGGCTTTTGTCCCGTCCAATTCCGAGAATATTCATTTTTTGACTTTCTTGGAACCAAAAACAGCAGAAAACAGGAAACTGACACTGTGGCATCTTGTTAATAGGTTAGTCCAAGAAATCATATGAAAAGTACTCCAAAGTGTGGACAAAACATAAGAAAGTAGATAAAACCAAGCATGGTACATCAAAAATTATAGATACATTTACAATGTATTAGGCATCACTAAGGTTTTTGTTCCTTTTGCATAATGATTACTCATATCAGCCAGAGGAGTGATTCCATCATGAACACAGCTACCTGGGAGTGTTAAGAATCTTACCCATTATAGCATTGCTGCTACATATGTTTAATCAACTCATAGCCAAAATCTAGGAGTTTCCTCCATGAAGATCGTTCGTAGGCTAGCGGAGTTGTTGGCATCCCATGAAGTTTGACATGCATAAAGCTATATCATTCTTATGATTAACAAGTCAAACTTTGGCATGCTCACAAAACCCGCTAAACATTAATTCAATCGAACAAATCCTTTTAAAGAGAGCTATCAAGTCAATCATTATTTTCCGTTGTGTTGAGTGTCTCAAGAAATAAGCCTTCAAGACAAAACACTACAACACCCAAGCCTTCAATTGTGAGACTTTTTCTTATTACAATTGTTTAGCAAATTTTTAGGCAAGACTTGGTTAACTACAAGAGATGGAACAAAACATACCCAACTAAATACCCATGCAAAAAAAAACTTTACTACAATATAAAGACTCACTCCACCAATATAATCCCTCAAAATTTACTACTAACTAGCATGGGTTTCTCAAACTTCAAAAGTGGGGAGTCATAAGGCGTACCTCTCATGTTTGGTTCCACTTCTCTCTTCCATTTTGATTTGTTTCTTGGAAACTCGAAGTCAATCACTCTTCCTGCAAGTACATGAGAACCTTGAGGCGGAAAGAAAAGAAAGAGAGAAAATAAAGATAAATGGAGAAATCTTTTTGTTGTTTTTGAGAGAGGGAATTAAAGAATAGAAAATTAGCGGCAAAGCTTGGCTAGAAAATATCGAAAACAAATAGAAATAACTAAAAATAAAGTGTTGGGGAAACCAACACGAGTGCTTATAAACTCGAATTAAAAACATAACCTCGAAATGAAAGAAAATGAACGCCAAATAAAGATGATAAGGAAAACTTCCCCAAGCTTAGGCTTTTGCAAGCCCTTCAAATCATTGTGGTGGCGGGAAAAGTCGTTACTCCAGTTCACAAATTGAGTTGATAAATTACTAGTTGTTCCTCAGAGGTTCAAAGAGAGGCTATGCATCCTCTCCACAGTCCCTTGAAGTTCTTGGAAGTCTTGGTGTGTAGCGAACCGGGTTGGTGGCTGCTCCTCTTGATAAGGAACTTCTTGCTCCTCTTCTTGGTACTCATCCTCATCGTGAATCTCCTCCTCGGGTTGGTGTTGCTCAACCTGCAAGTCATAAAGCATACGTCCTTCCTCGATAGAGAAAAGACCATTAGGCAAAGGAGCGGGGTAGAGACGCCTAGCTCCAGCAATGTATAAGTAATAAACACCACCTCTCCTAGTGAGCATTCCACAAGCCTTTAAAGTAGAGAAACCAACACGTCGTTCACCTTTCACATGTTGCAACTCACCTAGGTCGATGCCTAGGGTAATGGCAAGCACGGTGATGACGCCTCCACCTGTGATTGGTCCTTGGCTTTGGGAGGATTGGTGCTCTAGGTAGCGCACAAGGATTACGCCCAAGTTGAGTGACAAGTCGAAGTTGTTGTAAGCAGCTTTTGCAAGGACTAAGATGTCCTCCTCACTGAGTCTCGTGAACTCATTTCGTGCCTACAAGGTGTTAGCAATAACATAGAATAAATAGCAAATTGCAGGATGTTGAATATTCTTCCCCTTGCTTACTCTAGAAGTGAAACTCATTCCATTATAATAAAGTTCAGGGGAAGGGTCTAAGCCAGTAAAGGATGCGCGTAGGGCATTAGCATCATTGTTTGGGAAATTGAAACATGTGCATCATTCATCTAGTGATAAAGTGTAATTGTTGTTCATAAGTCGGAAAGAAATCATGTCCTCTCCATGCCATAGTTTAATGGTGCTTTGCAAAGAACTTAAAAATTCAAGAGTTAACCGGCGATAAGTAGGCACATCATTGAATACAAAGTTTTGCAGGCCAACCCTATTGCAATGTAAATTGAAGTCATCAGAAATACCGAGTTGGTTCAATATATTGGGGAGCCCACTTGGTTTCCTTCACTTCTCGGTTCTTGATCTTGTTGAAGCGATCATGTTGGAGCTCATTCTTGAACCGTATCCCCATGCGTTCCTGAGCGACAGCCCGAGAAGTGCTAGCGGCGGCACGAGCACGAGTTTGGCTCCTTGTGTTCATCATCTAAAATAATAAAGAAAGACAAAAATAAAACTTTTTGATCCAACAATAATAAGTATAACATATTCCTCATCATAGCACACTAAAGAATCCCCTTAAAATAATAATCTAGGCAAGAGAATCATGGTAATTAGTTCATAGTAGATATCACCCTAGATTGATAATGATGATAGATCAAAGATGAATTTGCAAAAATTATTTGGAGGATCGGAGGAGAAACATACCGTAGATCACTTATGTGCGAGGAAATCGAATGAAATTGAGTAGAGATGAAGATTCCTTGAGGTTTTGAGAGAGTTTGGAGGTAGAGGAGAGAAAAAGGATTGAAGTTTTGGGGTTGGAGGTACCTCCCGTGGTGATTTTGTGGTTGGACGCAACTATACGGGCGGAACTATACGGCCGGAACAATGTGTTCCCGCCGTATAGTTGGAATGCTACCAACATTTCAGGGTTTCCACCTGGCGGCGCAGCTATACGGCCAGAACTGTATGGCCAGAACGATTTGCTCCTACCGTATAGTTGGTCGTCAAACCTTCTGTACCTGGAAAATAAATTGTACGAAAGCATCGATATCTATACGACCGGAACTATACGGCTGGAATTTTTATTCTCGTTGTATAGTTGGTCGTTAAACCTTCAGTACTTACGAAAGAAAAATTGTCGACGGCCAAGATATCTATACGGTCGGAATTTTTATTCCTGCCGTATAGTTGGTCGTTAAACCTTCTGTAAACATAAAAAAATTCCATTTCTTCAAGAATTATTTCTTATCCTGAAACTTAGCGAAACACCTTGTTTTTTACAGAAAAATGACAGTAAATATTGTCGACCAACATCATCATGTATAAAGCAGGATTTTAAGTACTATCGTACTTCTTCTCCTCAATTGGAGCTTTCTAGCACTCTTTATTAAACATAAACTTAAACTAAAGCTTAAAGACTTTACTGAAACCTTTATTTCACATGGGTTGCCTCCCATGAAGCTCTCTTTTATGGTCAATAGCTTGACCTCCATGTTGCTCACTTAGGCCAGATGAGTGGAACACCCACTCCAAAATAGTTGGCCTTCAAAGTGATGGCCTCCTTTTCATCATGCTTGGCTTTCTTCTTCCTGGGAAAATGAATAACAAAAGGATCCCACGAAGGCAATTGAAGCTTCACGTTCCCTTCATGTAGATTAATCAAAGCCTTGATAGTTCTTAAAAATGGACGGTCTAATATAATAGGAGCAGTAGCATCTTCAGGCATGTCAACAATAACAAAATCAATAAGAGCAGGACAACCTTTAATGTACACTAAAGTATTCTCCTTAACTCCTACAGGTTGTTTGTAGGTAGAATCTGCTAGATGCAATTTTAACTCGGTGATTTCAAAAGATCCAAGATTTAACTTATTAAGATGACTTTTTGGAATTGTTGAAACGCTTGCACCTAAATCACAAAGTGCAGCTATTTCATTGGTCCCAATTTTAATCTCAATAGTAGGCTCAAATAAATCATCAAGCTTCATAGGTAATTTTTCAGCAATTTTCTTATATTCTTCCTCAAGCTCACGTACCTTTATTGCTATCTGATTAATGAAGTGTTTCTACATGGCTTCCTCATTTCCTTCACTTACCGGAATCTTGATATTGATCCTTTTCACAAGATCTTACACGGTGTAATTTGGTGAAGGAGCATTACTATAATCAAGTTCTTTGGGCTCCTCCCTTTGGATTGTTATCATCTGGAGGTCTTCAACATGATTGGGCTTAGCTTTACCTGCAAATTTAGCTAGAATGAGAGTTTGACTCTCGGTTATCTTACCTAGTTGTGCCTCAACAATCCTCGTTCTTTCTTGGAGGGCCCACAAATCATTACTCAAACTTACAGCTTGGTTAGATAATTTACCAAGCATAGCATCATGGTTCTCCGTTATTTTTACAAGAATATTGTTTTGTTAATTTTGTGAGTCTATGAAAGACTTAAGTGGTTCTTGGAGACTACTGTTACTTGTTCCCATATTATTATTAGAGTTACCTGTAGGACTAGAATAATGTTTCTTAAAATTAGGATTATAATTCTTCTTCCAAGCAGGGTTATAATCATTACGAGCTATGAAGTCTATTTCTTCAATATTTGATTCTAGGATAGCTCTTACCTGGCTTTCCTTACCTTTTACGGCTAATATGAGCTCATCCAACTTAGCATTAAGTTCTTATTTTCTTGTGGTGAGATGGAGTTCACCTTCTTTATGTTTGATATATCCACATGCCATTGCGCATGGTTGTCTTGCATATTGTCTAGCAGCTGCTTTGCTTCGGTAATATGTTTACCCATAAATATTCCTCTAGGTGCAGTATCAAGCATAGACTTAGACACAGGGTTAAGAGAATTATAAAATAAATGGAGAATTAACCAATCTTCCATCACGTGACTGGGACAGTTTCCCAGGCATTCTTTCATCCTCTCCCATGCAAGCGCTAGTGGCTCACGCTCTTCCTGTCTAAAACCAGTAATATTAGATCTTAGTTCCATAGTCTTTGCAGGTGGGAAAATTTTAGTCATAAATAAAGAAGTACATTACACCCATGCTGTAATAGTATTTCTAGGCAAAGATAGCAACCATTCTTTTGCTCTTCCTCTAAGAGATAAAGGGAATAAACACAATTTGACCGCATTGGGGTCAACATCTTCTATGTGCATCATATCACATATTTCAGTGAAAGTGTTCAAGTGCATACATGCGTCCTCAATAGCAGAGCCTCCAAATTGGTTCTGTTGAACCAAACTTAAATAGTGGGGCTTAAATTTCATAATCGTCAGCAGTAATTGCTGGCTAGGTAATAGGAGTACACAAATAATCATTTTTGGGAGTAGCAAACTCCCCAAGCTTCTTTTCAGCCATATTTCCTATGTTTTTGGGTTTTCTTAAATAGAGACTTATAATAGTAAAAACAAGAATTTAAAGACTAACTTTTTTTTGTTTTTTCAAATAAAGACTGAAAGCAAACTAAAAATTAAAAACAAGAATTAAAACTAGCAAGGTTCCTACTAACCTCACCAGGGTAGCTATCGCTTCCCCGGCAAAAGCGCTAGAAAAGGGTTGATACCTTCGATCCGGATTACGGATGTAGTATAAGACTTTTTTCCCTAGTAGACCTAGGTTATCGAATCCTCAGGAAGCAGAAAGCATAGTGAAGTTACTTTAATGGACCTTCAGGAGTTTTAAAATTCTTTTTGTGTTTTATCGGACCAAGAGTTTGCTGTCTTTTTTTGTCGTCGATGATGGAGAGAGAGGGCCTAGGGCTTTTGATTTCACCTGTAGCTGTGTAAAACATCTGATGGGAATAAAAGATAATAATCATGTGATTATTAGAGCAGATAATTATATGTGGGAAGTGCATCCATAATTGCTATTGCCTCCGCAACCGCTTACATCAATAACCTACTAGTCTCATCCATAGAAGAAAGAGAACTAATGATTTGCATAGTGAAGTCACTGTTAATCCCAAGTAAATCCCTCACATACAACTATACTACCCCTTCTATCACTGGGGTTCCCAACCTACAGATTAGTCATTACTCATACTCCCTATACCTGGCTCAATCCTCGGGGTCTTGGGTACCTGAAAAGTCCTTGGATTGAGGCAAGAGAGGATACAATAATCATCATGTCATACAAACTAATGCATGATCCCATCTATGATAAATAACATACACAAAAGCTACATGGCTAGGTCGAAGCCCTTAGCCCAAGGAGAATTACTCACACATAGAAATGAAATCAAAGATCATAAACATTGCAATGGAAATCATGAGATTAATAGCAAATAGTCTTACAATGTCGCCAATCAAAGATGAGATCTACTATTATAAGTGGTGGAATATGGCTATGCTGGTGGAGAATGGTTTGGAGATTAGATCTAAGTCTATTCCTCCGGTGGCTCTTCAGTGTTGTGGATGTAGGGTTCTGGGGCGGCTTGACTTTGGTTGGTGTTGTTTCTCATCCCCCAAGGCCTCTTTATATAGGGGTCCCTTCACGAAAGTTATTCTGTTTGACCTAGCGGTGGCGGCGGCAACTATACGATCGCAACTATATGGTCGGAATTTTATTCGTGCCGTATAGTTGGCTGTTAAAGCGTCTGCTTCCACTTCACGACTCATGGTTTCTTTGGGTTGTTGGAAATCTCGTATCTTTGACTTTAATGTAGTGATTCCCATCATCAAACGTCATTATCTGTGTAGGGAAAAATAGCAAGAAAGGATTACATACCCCTTTGATCATTAGGCATTAGTGGCAGGGTTTAGAGAGATATTTCATAAAAATATGAATAATATCTAGTTTAAATGTGGACGTAGATGGCTATATTTCAGAGCCATCAGTCATCCACAAGGACTTACTATCCACACGAATGCTTGCAAAGGTTTGGAGAAAGCTGTAGAAGCATTATTCCCTGGAGTAGAGCATAGGGAATGTATGCGACACTTAGTGTAGAATTTTACAAAGAAATTCAAGGGTAAAGTTTATACTGACAACCTATGGCCAGCTTCATACACATCTAGTTTGAGGAAGCATCTGTATCATTTCGAAGTGTTGTATAAACAAAAACCTGTAGTGAAGGAATGCATTGTTTTTCATGGGTGTTCTAGGAGGTGAAGAGGGTGAAGTTGATCAGTACATGTCGGAGTATTTCTCCGTTGCCAAATTTAGGGCATCATATGCTCAGAATGTTCCAGCCTTGTTGGGAAAAGACCAGTGGATGGAAGTGGATACATGCTTCAAGCTATACCCTCCAGATTTTACTAGACCAGCAGGTAGGCCAAGGAAGAATAGGATGAGAGCTAGTGTAGAGGGTGGTGCACCACCTCGACAACGTAAGTGCAAACATTGTGGGATCCTAGGGCACATTGCTAGGCTTTGGAAAAATGCAGTGGACCCAGCTTATGGAATGGATGATCAGGCGGGAGCAGCAAATGCAGATGAGAATGAAGTATTTGAACGAGAGGAGAATGAAGCAATGAATACATTGCAGATTGAACCAACAGATCGAGAGGAGATTGAACCAAATGTAGATGAGATTGAACCAAATGCAGGGGAGATTGGACCAATGGATCTAGAGGAGATTGATCCAAATGCAGGGGAGATTGAACCAATGGATCTAGAGGAGATTGAACCATTGGATCGAGAGGAGTTTGAACCAATGGATCGAGAGGAGAATAAAGCAATTTATTCATTGGAAGAAGAGTTCAAAAGTAAAGGAATTACACAAGAGGATATTGAAGAAATGAGGCCAATGCATTTTGAACCGTATGAACCAATGGATCGAAACGTGATTGAACCAATTGTATGATAGACTGAAGCATTTGGTTCATTAGATGTAGAGAAAAAGAACAAAGGGAACAAATGGAAGAAGCTGACGGTGGACTCCGCTAATATTCCAGCTAGGATCACCCGGAGCAAGGCGGTGAACCCAGCAAAAAACACTAGGAGCAAGAAAAAAATTGAATTATTAATTTGAATTTGTATGATGAATTTGAACTACTGTCAATGTTTGTATTAAAATCAAACTAGTGTGATGCTCCCAAGTTTGTATGTTGGATAATCCCATAATGTATGTGTTATTGCAAGTTCCTATGGTCATCCACCTAGTTGCTTAGCACTACTCAGTTTTTCCCTCGACATGTGGTCAACACATGGGGTTTAGCTAGTTCATGGCTTAAACCATAGCAAGTGTTGACCAATTGATCCAAAATTTGGCACACTTTTGTATCTTAGATTGATTAACCATATGAAATTGGAAATTTTGGATTTACTTGTAATCACCCATATTTTTCTTTTTCTAAGTGATTAAATTCAAAAAAATGGTTTTAGGGTTAGTTTAATTCAAAAAAAGTGAAAACATAGTGCAACCTTCGCATGGAGTCTTGTTATGTTACCTACAACCTAGCATGAATAATAAAGGAAAATGAAATAAAGAGAAATGGACTTATCCCCTAAACCCTTCTCGGAATGAGCTACTAGCTATGAAGATGCATGGCTTTCTACTCAATCAACCTCCAAAATAACCCATCTCAAAACATACTTTGTCTAAATGAGGCCAAATTTGGAACACTTGTGTATCTTTGAGTTGCAAACAATATAATGTCGGCCAAGATGGATTTTTTTTAAATAACACATGTTCCATTTATTATGCCAAAAGCTTGAATTTCCCTTAGTCATTTTTTTATCTGAGTGCCCTTGTTTTCCTTAGCTCTACTTAGTTTTCCCTCCCACTAAAGTTTTCCTCAGTTTTCCCCTCCCACTAAAGTTTTCCTCACTTTTCCCCTCCAGCTAAAGTTTTCCTCACTTTTCCCCTCTCTCACGTCTTAGTTTGGATGTGCTCTGATTGGTCGAGATGTATGTCACACGGATCTTGGCCAACCACCATTGGATACATCATGATCCGACGGGCTGGAGGTCTCTCTCTCTGTTGGGTGCACCTAACCTTGTACGGCAAGGAGAGCCCAACATGCTGGATGTCTTTCCCTCCCTTTCCCCGTCGCTCAGTTTGGCTGCACTCTGATTGGTCGAGATGTATGTCACACGGATCTTAGCCAACCACCATTGGATACATCATGATCTGACAGGCTGGAGGTCTCTCTCTCTCCTGTTGGGCTATGGAGAGGAGATCCCGACGGGCTGGATGTCTCTCCCTCTTGCCCCCTCCCTCTCCATGTCGCACGTATACCAACCGCATCTTCCTCCCCTCCTATCGACGTACAACAGCATGGCAGTCCGAATGGTGTGTGATGAGTGCATATTTGCATCATGTTTTACATTATTATTTTGCATTATAGATGTAGGATCTTGGTATTTTATGGTGCTCGCATGCACATTTTATGTCTGTTTTCACCAAGATCAGGACATATGATGGATCCAATGGATATAATTCTTGGAGCAGTTGTACTGAGGAGAAAAGGAGTAAAAAACAATGTAAATCGCTTATTTGGGAAATATTAATAATACTAGAAGAAAACCAGAAGCGAACAAGGGAGGCAGAGAGTTCAACCACCAACTATACAACCAAAGCAAATTTTCCGGCCATATATCTCTGGCCATATAGTTGGTGCCGCCTCTGCCTCCTCAAATAGTTTCACCCCGTGCAACTGGTTCAAGGAGACGACATACAAAACACCCAGAAATCACATAAACCTCACCTCCGGAAGGCATCTGGAGGGGGAACTCATCCACCAAGGATCCATCTTCTCCCTGCGCAGATCCGGGAGGCTAAGACATCGATCATCATCCACTACTGCATCACCACCATCTCCATCCATCCCATCTACATCTTTTCTAGATCTTGTTGTAATTTCCGTACTCGTTGTGGATTTATACAAGTACTATTCATCTATGATAAATTCCATTGTTATTGCCATGATGTTTATTGCCTCCATGTCCGAGTAGATCATTAGTTCTTGGGAGATGGAGAAACCCTAGTATGATATTGAAATAAGATACAGTCTATTATGATATTCATCGTCATGACCATGTGTTAGATTTTGTACATCTTGATGTTGAGATAAGTCGACATCTCAATATTTGCCTCTCGTGGGGACTTGATGGAGGAAACTACTTGTTGGTAGACGGAGGTGTGCTAGCACTTACAGTGACTATAAGGCTATTGGCACCTGATACGTCGTAAACATATCTATAATTTTCGATGATCCATGCTTGTTTTGTATCAACTATCTTATGTTTTGTTTACACTTTGAGGTATTTTTATACATTTTCTAGAACTAACCAATTGACAAGATGCCGCAGTGCCAGTTTCCTATTTTCTGCTATTTTTGGTTTAAGAAAAGCTAGTAAAGAAATATTCTCGGAATTGGACAAAACAAAAGACAAAGTTCCTATTTTTCCCGACACGACATAGAAGTCCAAAGCAGAGACGGAGGAGAGCCACGAGGCAGCCACACCATAGGGTGGCGCGGCCCCCTAGGCGCGCCAAACCCTAGTGTGGGCCCCTCGGGCAGCCACCAACCTCGCCTCTTCACCTATATAAACACCCCGAGATGAAAACCCTAAGGGGAGGATCAGAATTCCACGAAAAGTTCCGTAGCGCCGCCGCCACTGAAGAGGAGATTCGGGGGACAGAAGTCTCTGTTCTGGCACCCTGCCGGGACGGGGAAGTGCCCCCAGAGCCATCTCCATCGACTCCACTGCCATCTCCATTGCCGTTGCTGACTCACATGATGAGGAGGGAGTAGTTCTCTCTCGGGGCTAAGGGCTCTATCGGTAGCTATGTGTTCATATCTCTCTCTCTCTATGCGTGATCTTATTGAGATCATGATCTTTGTAATCTAGTCGAATAAATAGATCTATTCTGCTACTCAAGTGCTTTAATTAATCTCTGCTTATCCCCACGTGTGTGAATTTGACAGTGTGCACACCGTGTGGCACTTAGGCTAAGCTTACATAAATACTTATCATGAGTATAATTTGAGTTGGATGTCTCTATGAGATTGTGGTGTTTGTTCGAACCATCTAGCGCTCAAGGTGACAATGAGGGGTTATCTAGATGGGGAATGTGAACTTTAAGATGTGTTGTTATAGCCCTACATCGTCCAACCGGAGAGTAGTTCAGGGTATCATAATGAAGAGAAGATATTTATATGAGAGTGTCCACTAGTGAAAGTATGATCCCTAGGCCTTGTTTCGAAGCATTGAAACACCGTTTACAATCAGTCCTATTACATGTTTGCTTGCTGCCACTCTTATTTCAGATTGCAATTACCACTTATAATTATCCATATTACTTGTATTTCACTATCTCTTCGCCGAACTAGTGCACCTATACACCTAACAAGTGTATTGGGTGTGTTGGGGACACAAGAGACTTCTTGTATCTTGATTGCATGGTTGCTTGAGAGGGATACCTTTGACCACTTCCTCCCTGAGTTCGATAAACCTTGGGTGATCCACTTAAGTGAAACTTGCTGCTGTTCTACAAACCTCTGCACTTGGAGGCCCAACACTGTCTACAAGAATAGAAGCGTGCGTAGACATCAAGAACTTTTCTGGCGCCGTTGCCAGGGAGGTAAGGTAAAAGGTACTCACATCCTCTGGCTACTAAGCTATCTTCTAGTACTATTGTTGGTGTGTGAGTGCTCGAAGTTATTTCCTTTAGATTCTGCAATTATATCTTTTTGTTTCTTGTTTTTATTTTCACAAGTTAGGCTTAATGGAAAAAATAAAAAAATTAGAGAGCTTTATAGTATTTATATTGAGTTAGGACATGAAGTGTTTGAAGATAAAATTAAAAAACCTATGGAACTTTATTTGCATGCTAATAGCAATGTTATTAGTATGAATTCTTTGAACACCATTATTGCTAATGCTATGGAAAAGTCTAAGCTTGGGGAAGCTGGTTTTGATGAGCATTATATTTTTAGTTCCCCAGCTTTAGAGGATAAAATTTCTATAATGATACTTTATCTCCCATATGTGGTAATTCTAATGATACTTGTGATATTTGAAATCCACATACTGAAAGCATACCTTTTAAAATACCTATGGAAATTGTTGAACGTGTTATGAATAACTATTATTTTGGAGATGGAACTGTACATCCTGGTGATCATTTACTCTTTATACATGAATTATGCGAGTTGTTCAAGTGTGCAGGTATTTCAATGAACCAAGTTAAGAGGAAGCTATTCTCTTCATCACTTAAGGGCAAAGCAAGGGAGTGGTATGAGCTACTAGATGATCCTCATCATTCGGAGTGGAAGGAACTTGAATCTCTCTTTTACTCTAAATTTTATCCTCCTCATGAAACTCATAAAGATAGTAATTATATTTATAATTTTTATCCTCATGATGGAGAAAGTATTGCCCAAGCGTGGGGGAGATTGAAGTCACTAATGCTCAAATGTCCCATTCATGAGCTCCCTAGTAATATTGTTATTAATAATTTTTATGTAAGGCTTTAAGGACATTACAAGGGCTACCTAGATACATGTTTAAAGGGATCCTTCACAAGGAAGGAGGTCAAAGATAAGTGGTATCTTCTTGAAACAATTCAAAGCAATACCGAAGATTGGGATAACAACAAAGGTAAAGAACCAGGTATAAACTATGAGTATGATTGCATTAAGTCTTTCGCTGAAACTGCTGATTTTCAAGAGCTTAGTGCTAAATATGGTCTTGATCCTCAAATTCTTGTTGATTATTGTAGAGCCTTTGCTTCTCATATTAATGCTCCTAAATAAAAATGGGACATGTATCATGAGCCTTTTAAAGACACTTGCATGAAAAATGAAATTGTTATTAATGATAGCAATAAACATGTTGAAACCTCTGAAAGTACTATTTCTTATAAGCATGTTAATTTTTGTGGAGTACATAGACCTTGTGAAAAGAATCAAATTGAAGAAGAATATTGTATCACCCACAGGAATGAAAAAATTAGAACGTGCTATAGGGCTCTAAATGATCTTGGTAAAAAAGTTTGTGCCCTCTATCCTTTTATTTGTGAAGTTTGCTTTGAAGTGGGTCATTTCAATTTTCAATGCTCACGCCATAATAATAGCCCTTCTAATCCAATGAGTACTGCAAGTTTGTATTGTGACAACATGATCACTCCTAATCAGCATGTTGAACTTACATTATTTTTGGGGTGTGAAGAGTTATGAAGAAAAACTTCTTTGGTAGATATGAGTGCTTTTGATATGAATAGCATCCCACATGGTTGTCATCTTTATTATGTTGATAATTGCCACACAAACACTTACATACAAAATATTATAAAAGACGAGATTTTACCAAAATATGACAGGACTAATATGTGTTTTTTCCTTATTAATGAAAAGGAGGAATCCTCCAAAGTTTCTTCTATTGTCTCTAACAATGAACCAGGGTATATGGAGAAGCTTCCTTTCAAGCCACTCCCTCCTAAAGAGAAGAAGAAAAAGAAGAAGAGGAGGAGTAAAAGGAGGGAGGAAACGGTATCCCCTAAGCATGTTGTGCCTATTATAGTTTTTGATGAGTCTGAACTCGATGATGTTCCTATGCCTGTTACCTATAGTAGTGATCATGATTGGGAAAATCACACTACTTTTGATATTGAAAATCTCTTCGGTACCAATTCTGAAAATGATGATGTTAATATTTGTTGTACTATTAGTACTATCCATGTTCCTTCCAATGATGATATGTTTCAAATGAACACACTTTGGAAGATAATTATTCTACTACTTATGATGATACTATACATCCAATATATGATGATTACAATGATGAATATGATATTTTCAGTCCACCTACTATTGAGGAGAAAATTAATTATGATTACAATATACTTCCTATATTTTATGACTATGGTGATGAGAATAATAGTGATAGATATTTTTTTGAAGTTGCTCCCACTATGATTAATAAGAATGACTATATATGTTTATGTGGAGAGTATTAATTCTTTTAAGCATGTGGCTCATGATAAGAATGTTTTATATGATAGTTATATTGTTAATTTTATTCATGATGCTACTGAAAGTTATTATAAGAGAGGGAAACATGGTTTTATGTATCTCAACAATATTAAGTTTCCCCTCTTTATGTTGAAAATTTTGAAGTTGCACTTGTTTTGCTTTCCTATGCTTGTTGCTTTGTGCTTTCATGACTTGTTTCTTTACAAGATTATTTTTCATAGGAAGTGGGTTAGACTTACATTTGTTCCATATTTGCTTCTTGATGCTCTCTTTTACTTCAATTCATATTTCTTATGTGAGCATCATCGAAATTATCATGCCTATCTTAATGGCTATAAAGAAAGAGCTTTTGGGAGACAACCCATTATATTTTTACTTTCAGTTTATTTTTTGTTTTGTTGAGTCTTAGAAGTTATTGCCTCTGTAATAACCTCTCCTTATCCTGTTTGTTTGGTTTTTTTGCAAGAATAACCTCTAACGAGAGAGAAGTAAGACTTGGCAAAGTTGCTGTCCCGAAATAGATTTTTGTGCTTCACTATAAACAATCGTGAAAATCCCTGTATGTCAGATTGATCTGTAATTTTCTATGCTTATGCCCCAAGTTATTATATAACTTTTGTTAGTTTAGCACTTTTCGATTTGAGCAACAGAAGGTCTTCGAAAAAATTGGTTTTTACCTGGTGGTCTGTTTTGACAGATTTCTGCCATTATTTGCATTTGCCTCTTAATATCTTTCTCTTTGAGTTCTCTTTGATCACTTGAGATTTTAGAAGGAACTGCTACAATAGCTTGTGTTTTAATGGAAGTTTTACTTGTGTTGAAACTAAATCCAAAGACTTATTATCTTGAATACACTAATGTTGCTAATGAAGATTGTGTGAAGTTTTGTATGAAGGAAATTTTCAAGTGTAGGAAAGAATAATGTGATGAGATGAAGTATGGACAAAAGCTTAATCTTGGGGATGCCACCCATGTCACCCCAATAAATATTCAAGAGGTACAAGCGTCAAAGCTTGGGGATGCCCAAGGCATCCCCTTCTTCATCAATAAAAATCTCAGGTTTTCTTCCAAAACACTTCATTTTTATTATTTCATGCACAATTGTGTTGTTCTTGGAGCGTCTTTGTTTTTGTTTTTAGTTTTCTTTTGTTTGGTTTTCTTAAATAAATTGGTTGGACCCTTGCATTCATATGTTGTTTCAAATAAGTTGATTGGTGTTGGAAAAGAGTAGGAAGCTTCATGCTTATAAGTGGTACACAAGGAGCTTGTTTTGACTATGGCCTAGACTCTATCATGTCATGTTTGATGTTGCTTTGACCTTATGCTTAGTGATTATTGTTGTAGCATGACTTGTTCCAAACAATTGATATTGCTTAATGTGCCTTGAAAGAATCATGCGTTGTTTTAGCATACAAAAGCATAATATTGTGGTATTCTCCTTTGATGCTTTATTTGGGTTGACTTGGCACATGCTTACACCATGTTAAGACTATGAACCAGTCACCTTAGCCTCTATGATCATTTAGTTTTTGACTTGTAATATCACTTTATTCTTTAATTAATAATGTTTTGTCGCTTTGCATGATTGGTGGCCATTATTGCTCTCTTAGTTGGTCGCTCCTAGTCTTTTGCTAGCCTCCACATGTACCAAGTATGAGTTCTACTCATGCATCCAACCTCCAAGAAAACCAAGTTATTCAAAAGAGTCCACTATATATTCCTATGCATGGTGTGTTACACCACTCCAAGTATATTCATGCTTTTATCTACCTTCCAAATTAAACTTGTTATGTGAAAATGAGTGATTAAAGCTCTCACAAACTTGATGTCACACTTTATTTTCTTGCACTTAATAAACTTGAACCATTGTGTCCATCTATGTTGCTTATATGCTTGCACTTTATAAGTTGTGAATTAGCAGAACCATGATACCATGGGGAACGCTTTCAACATTGCACTTATTATTCAGTTGATATCATATTCTTTTGTTTATGGATCCTGACGGTGTGAAATAAAAGGGGAGATTGTAAGCTCATGGATTTTGTATGTGTGTTAGAGAAACGCCTGGGCGGCTAGCCTAAGCCATGCCTAATCATGGTGGAAACTTGCAGCATAACCATAGTAAGCATTCTGTGAAGCATCCTCAATAAAAACCTATGCAAATAGCAAATAAAAAGATCGCTGAGGTGCTCATTGTATGTTGCCTTGTCATTTGATATGGGAAAGCTCCTTCATGACCCACAAGTATAGGGGTGTATCACAGTATTTTTGATAAGTAAGAGTGTCGAACTCAACAAGGAGCAGAAGGTGTTGACGAGTGGCTTGGAGCAGGAATTCTCTATAAATACTTAGCAAACAGATTTTTAGGTTTTTTGATAATGCAGATAAATAAAGTGCGAGTAAATAAAAGACAATAATAATAATTGCAGAAAGCGGCCCAATCCTTTATTTAGCAAAGGACAAGTCGGTTGTATTACTTAAGATGACCAAACGTTCTCGAGGACACACGGGAATATCGTCAAGTGCTTTCGCTTCATATAGTTGATTAATCTTCTTTAGTTAGATAAGTGTTGTGTGGGTGAACCTGTGCTAATGTACTGACCTTCCTAGGACTAATACATACTTGTGATTATACCCCTTGCAAGAATCCGCAAGTACAAGAAAGTAATTAAGATAGAAACCTAACAACAACTTTAAACTCTGAGATCCTACACTCCCTTGTGCAAAGGTTTCCTAACGGGGGTTTAGGTTTCTGTCACTCCGGCAACCCCTACGATTAGTAGCCAAATACACAATGCATTCCCCTAGGCCCATAAAGGTGAAGTGTCATGTAGTCGACGTTCACATGACAACACTAGAAGAATAACACCGCAACTTAAATAACAAACTATTGAATCTTTCTCAACACAATTCCACTACTAACAACATGACTTCTCCCATGTCCTCAAGAACTAACGAACTACTCACAAGACATCATATGGATCAAGATCAGAGATGAAATAATGATAAGTAACAATCTGAACATAAATGATAATTCAATTGTTCCACTCAATAGCATTAACTACAACAAGTAATCAACATCGGGAAAGTTTCCCCTAAGAACTATGCAAGATTCAACCCAATTGTTACAGCGGTATGGAGTGGTGATGATGGTGCTGGTGGAGATGATGATGATGATCCTGATGAAGTCCATCTTGATATCGGTGTTGATGGCGAAAATATCCCCTCTCCGGGAAGGAATTTCCCTGGCAGATTTCTGCCTGCCGGAGAGCTCTTTCTCTCTGCAGTTTTCCGCCCCGCAGAGGCGCGGAATCTTTTTGTGGTCGCTCCCCGAGTCTTAGTGACATGGGTATACTCTACAGGTATTCGAGCTTGGTATATACGGTCTGAATACGTATAGGCCCACGGTGTCGCCAAGGCCCAAAACGAAGGAGTCGAGTAATCTGCGGACTCTCGATTGCTTGAAGAACAGGAAGAAGCTAAAGATAGAAAGTTTGAAAGGGAAAACCCTAACTTGTAACCGACTCGACCTGCTACCCGAGATCTAGCCTATTTATATAAAGGCTAGGAGGGGGCGGCAAGGAGGACACACGCAACCCTAGTTTCCACAACCCTCGCCAGATTGCATCTGTGCACCATTGTAACTTTTGACTCCTTCGATAATTCCACGAGCAGACAAGCAGGAGTAGGGACCTCTACGAGGCCTAAACCTGGGTAAATCTTTGTCCCCTATGTGCTTGTCTGTTAGCCGATAGATGTCTCCAGCACTCCCTCCTTCTCCAAAACCCAAGTCCATAACAATGGGCATTGACGAGTTAAACCCTCGTCACTTAGGGTTTCGGGAGGATAATATACGCCAAAGAGCAGAGCCAGAGGTGGGCCAGGGTGGCCACACCACCTGGTGGCGCGACCAGGGCTAGCCCACGCCAGAGGGTGGTGTGGGCCCCCTGTGGCCCATCTCCGCTCCCCCTTCTGGCTTCCTTTGTCTTCTGGAAAAATAGGATTTTTCGTATATTTTCTAGGATTTTCTGATCTTCACGAATTTCGCCTCCAAACAGCGCCTTTTCCATCAGAATCCTAACTTCAGCGGTCCATCCTCCAAAGTCATCAACCATGCAAAAACAGATGAAATAACATAAGTATCATCTCTTAATATGAAATATATCAATGAATAACAGTAAATTATGATATAGAATAGTGATGCAAAATGGACGTATCAACTCCCCCCAAGCTTTGACTTCGCTTGTCCCCAAGCGAAAACTGAGCTCAGTAAACATGACCTCAGGTTTATGGAGTGAAGTGTCGATAGAAGAATACGGACAAGAAGCATCACATTTATCAATACACAAATCATAATAGAAGACAACTTACTATTATATAACTTAACTTGCAATAAGTAAAGGAAACACAATAAAGATACACAAAGTAAATCATAATTGGTAATGTCAAACTTTGCTCTTGGTCAAAGAATAGTTAACAATTTGCAGGAGTTCAAACATAATGGGGTTTTCAATGATAGCTTTCAAAGTAATATTAACTAAGATAAGAGCAGTGTGCAAAACAAAGAACATAAGAAACATGATTGAATAAATCATCATATGAATGAATGAAACACAACAACTCAAAATACTTGCTGAGATAGAAATGAATAGGTTTACTGACTCAACTAAAAAGTAAAAGATAGGCCCTTCGCAGAGGGAAGCAGGGATTTCAAGTTTCATAAAGAGCTTCCAAAAATTATGGGACTTATTAGCTTTCAGATCTCATTGCCCTATCATAAGCATATTTAGGTGATTAAGGTTAAAGTGATCAAATTTGAGGATATGCTTGACAAGTTATAAGATGAAAATCTCATGCCCCTTACTTACAAGTACCGTTCCTCATGCTACTCAAGTTTAGTCACAAGTAAGTTCTTGTCATTGTAAGTACATGTGTATCATAGAGAACCGCCAATGGGGTACCCCTTGCCCGATGATACAGAAGATTCCCCATATCAAAATGACAAGGCAAGCAGAAAATGAGCATCTCAACAATCCTTTTATTTCCTATTTGCATAAGCGCCCCTTTTTTTAATTTCCTATTTGCATAGGCTTCTTTTTTATAGAGGATGCTTCATAGATTGCTCACTATGGTTACGCTGCAGGTTTCCACCATGATTAGGCATGGCTTAGACCAGCCGCCTAGGCATTTATCTAACACATATACAAACTCCATGAGCCTTACAAGCTCCCCTTTCATTTCACACTGCCAGGATCCATAAGCAAAAGAACATGATATCAACTAAATAAAGTGCAATGTTGAAAGCATTCCCCGTGATAACATGGTTCTACTAATTCACAACTTACAAAACGCAAGCATATACGCAACATAGATGGGCACAATGGTTCAAGTTAATTAAGTGCAAGAAAGTAAAGTGTGCCATCAAGTTCGTGAGAGCTTTAATCACTAATTTTCACATAACAAGTTTAATTTGGAAGGTAGATAAAAACATGAATTTACTTGGAATACCAATAATGCTAATAGGTAGGTATGGTGGACACAAATGGAATGGGTTTTGGTTTAAGGATTGGATGCACGAGAAGCATTCCCTCTCAGTACAGGTTTTTGGCTAGCAAGGCTAGGTAACAAGCATAAGAGTTGAAGGAAACAAACAAACATACAAGTGATAAAAACAAACATGCAATCTTCCTTGGAAGCACAAAAGATCTTAACTAGAGAATACTAAGCTTATGAGCCAATCAAGAAAGAAAGATGATGAAATTATATTTATTGAAAGTACTTTTATCTTTTTCATTCAATTCTCATAATAGTGTTGCTACTGACCGAGCCAGGTTTGCCAAAACCAACTAAATTTACTTAATGATCCCAAATTTATACCAATACTAACAACAAGATTAATCATATAACAGTAATTGAAACTAAAATAAAATATGCAAAAGAGTAAATGATAGAACTTCTCATTAATATTCCATAACGGTAACTCACACCAAGGGATACATAGATAACTAATGAGAGGGGAGACACTTCCATAATGCAAACCATCCCATATGATAACTTCTATATTCATGATATGACTCTACTGAAAAGGTAAAAGATAAAAGATAATGATGTGATACCGCGACACTCCCCCAAGCTTGGAACAAACCAAGGGGATGCCAAAACCTGATGACGAATTACTCCTTCGGCGGTGGTGGTGTTATCTCGATGAGCTTTTCAATCAATTTCCTCAAATCCTCAATCTCGAAGGTGAGAGTATGAATCAACTCCGAGTTGTGCTCAATGCGGTTCATGATCATGTCGGGCTATGAATCCCAGCTCCTGCGATTCCTTCCCCACTCTTCCTCCTTGAAGTATTCTTTTCCATGAAGCCAAGCAATGACACGGAGTCTTCCCTCTAGTGGACATCCGTGCAGTCCTCTTAAACTTGGTGGGATTTGCCACCACTCCAATGCTTGCAATGGTGGTGCTGGTGTGCGGATGCTGGTATTCCTTCCCCTCCTCTTCAACTTCACTCTCGATATCCTGCCCCTACTCAAGGTCTTGGACAACATCTTCCACAAGCCCCTTGCCCTTATCATTGGCTGAGACCATTGTACCTCTAAACTTTTAAGAATAATTCCTGACAGAAACAGATCAAAATGGAAACACAATGAGAACACGATATATGAACCTCGGGGGATCCGAGGGATTATATATTACGAAGTTTAACAACAAAAGGAAGGTACTGGGAGAAAACGGGTCGGAGACAGGCTCCGGGGTGGCCACACCTCCTGGTGGAGTGACCAGGTGGGCCCGCGCCACGGGGTGGTGAGAGCCACCCGGGCTCCGTTTCCGTCCCTCTTTCTACTTATTACTTTCCACGTTAGATAAAAACTGCAAAAATATAAACTGACAGATTTTTCACGGACCTTTTCTTACCAGAACTGTTACCTATTCGAAAACAGACTCTGCAGGTCTCTGAATTTGGTCTTTGATAAATTTTTCCAGGGTTATCATTTGGATAGCATCAATATCTTCGTTGTAAGAATCCCCTGAAATATAGTGCTTGAGTCTCTGACCATTCACCACTTGTGTAGTGTTATCATTTAAGGAAGAAAATTTTATTGCACCTGAATGATACACTTCTTCAATAACAAAAGGTCCTTCCCATTTTGCGAGTAGTTTTCCTGCAAAAAATCTGAGACGAGACCTATACAAACCTTCTCACCAAACTGGAACTCTCTCTTAAGAATTCTCCTGTCATGCCATCTTAACTTTTTCTTTAAAGAGTCTAGCATTTTCATATGCTTCACTCCTCCACTCCTCTAACGAACTTAAGTCAAATAATCTTTTCTCACCAGCAAGTTTGAAGTCTCTATTAAGTTCTTTCACTGCCCAATAAGCTTTGTGTTCTAATTCTAAAGGCAGGTGGCAAGCTTTCCCATAAACCATTTTGTAAGGAGACATTCCCATACGATTCTTATAAGCAGTTCTATATGCCCATAAAGCATCATTTAACTTTTTAGCCCAATTTTTTCTAGATCTATTAACAGTCATTTGCAAGATGGATTTAATTTCTCTATTTGATAGTTCTACTTGCCCACTAGTTTGGGGATGAGAAGCTGAAGCAATTCTATGATTAACATCATATTTAGCAAGGGTCTTTCTAAAGCCACCATGAATGAAATGAGAACCTCCATCAGTCATAAGATACCTAAGCACTCCAAACCTAGGAAAGATAATATCCTTAAGCTTTTTTAAAGAGGTCTCACCATCAACACTTTTCGTAGGTATGGCTTCTACCCACTTAGTAACATAGTCAACAACAACAAGAATATGAGTATAACCTTTTGAAGGGGGAAAAGGACCCATAAAGTCAAATCCCCAACAATCAAATGGTTCAATAACAAGAGAGTAATTCATAGGCATCTCATTGCGTCTAGAAATATTACCAACTCATTAACACTCATCACATGATAAGACAAATTTTCTTGCATCTTTAAAAAGGGTAGGCCAGTAAAAACTTGATTGTAGCACCTTTTGTGCGGTTCTATCTCCCGCATGATGTCCTCCGTAGGCACTACCATGACATTTCCGCAATATCTCCTTTTGTTCATATTCTAGAACACATCTTCACATAATACCATATACTCCCTCTTTATATAAATGTGGGTCATCCCAAAAATAATGCCTCAAATCGTAAAAGAACTTCCTTCTTTGTTGGGCTGTTAAAGTTGGAGGCAAATACTTGGAAACAATAAAGTTAGCATAATCAGCATACCAAGGACTCCCTCGTGAGCTTAACCCTACTGCAGCCAACTATTTATTTGGGAAACTATCATTAATAGGCATATGATCAAAAGAGATGTTTTCCAATCGAGATAAATATCAGCAACAGGATTTTCAGCACCCTTCCTATCTACAATATGTAGGTCAAACTCTTGTAAAAGCAACACCCATCTAATAAGCCTAGGCTTAGCATCTTTCTTCGTCATAAGGTACTTAATAGTAGCATGATCAGTATGAATGGTAACTTTTGAATAACAATATAAGGTCTAAACTTATCACAAGCAAAGACAACAACTAAGAACTCTTTTTCAATAGTAGCATAATTCTTTTGAGCAGCGTCAAGAGTCTTACTAGCATAATGGATAACATTTAACTTTTTATCTATTCGTTATCCAAGAACAACACCTACAGCAAAATCACTAGCATCACACATGATTTCAAAGGGTAAGTTCCAATCAGGTGGTTGAACAATAGGAGAAGTAGTTAAATCTTTCTTTAGAGTTTCAAAAGCTTCCTTACAATCATCATCAAAAAGAAAGGGTACATCTTTTTGGAGAAGATTAGGGAGGGGTTTTGATATCTTGGAGAAATCTTTAATAAACCTTCTATAGAAACCAGCATGACCAAGGATACTACGAATACCTTTGACGTCTCTAGGACAGGGCATATTCTCAATTGCTTCAACTTTGGCTCTGTCAACTTCGATGCCTCTTTCGGAAATTTTATGTCCAAGGACAATTCCTTCATTGACCATGAAGTGGCATTTCTCCCTATTAAGAACAAGATTAGTTTCTTCACATCTCTACAAAACTTTATCAAGGTTGTGCACACAGTAGACAGAAAAATCGTCCATGAATACTTCCACAATTTCCTCACAAAAACCATGAAAGTTAGCAGACATGCATCTTTGAAATGTAGCAGGAGCATTACACAAACCAAAAGGCATACGCCTATAAGCATAGGTTCCATAAGGGCACATAAAAGTAGTTTTTTCTTGATCTTGTTGTTTAACAGCAATTTGAGAAAACCTAGAGTATCCATCAAGAAAGCAAAAATGGGTCTTTTTAGACAACCTTTCTAACATTTGATCAATAAAAGGCAGTGGGTAATGATCTTTCTTAGTAACTTTGTAAACCTTTCTGAAGTCAATGCACATCCTATATCCTACTACTATTCTTTGGGGGATAAGCTCATTATTCTCATTAGGCACAACAATAATTACCCCTTTCTTAGGGACACAATGAGCAGGACTAACCCATTCACTATCAGCAATAGGATAAATTATACCAGCATCAAGGAGTTTTAATACCTCGTTTCTTACCACTTCCTTCATCTTACGATTTAAACAATGTTGATGTTCTACCACTGGTTTTGCATCGGGTTCTATATTGATAGCATGCTGACATACAGTAGGAGAAATCCCCTTTAAATCATCAAGGGTATAGCCCATAGCTCCTCGGTGTTTCTTCAATACTTCCAATAATCTTTCCTCTTCCTTCCCTAAAAGTTTAGAACTAATAATGACATGGGTATACTCTACAGGTATTCGAGCTTGGTATATATGGTCTGAATACGTATAGGCCCATGGTGTCGCCAAGGCCCAAAATGAAAGAGTCGAGTAATCTGCGGACTCTCGATTGCTTGAAGAACAAGAAGAAGCTAAAGATAGAAAGTTTGAAAGGGAAAACCCCTAACTTGTAACTGACTCGACCTGTTACCCGAGACCTAGCCTATTTATATAAAGGATAGGAGGGGGCAGCGAGGAGAACACACACAACCCTAGTTTCCACAACCCTCGCCAGATTGCATCTGCGCACCATTGTAACTTTCGACTCCTTCGATAATTCCACGAGCAGACAAGCAGGAGTAGGGACCTCTAGGGGCCTGAAACTAGGTAAATCTTTGTCCCCTTTGTGCTTGTCTGTTAGCCAATAGATGTCTCCAGCGCTCCCTCCTTCTCCAAAACCCAAGTCCATAACAATGGGCATTGATGAGTTAAACCCTCGTCAATTAGCGCCGTCTGTGGGAATTGGGAGTGATGATGTTGCGGCTTCTTTGGCCCCATCAACTGCGATCTACAACTCCGCAACAGCGGAGATTCGCCAGCTCTTCAGCGCCTTCGACTTCACCATCCACACGCCGGCCATCCGCCCGGCCTTCGAGTCCGTAGGCGACAGAATCAGCCTGGCGATTGGGAGCTTCCGCTTCCAAGTTGGTCAGATGGGCATGCTTTGCATGCCTGATCAGCCGACAGCACCGGCGATTGCCCCCGCATCATGGTTCCCTCCATCGATCGGCACCCTTAGCAATCTCAACGCCCCGGTGGCAGTCGAGAACACGATCAGCGACAGCAGTCGCGATTCCGATCTGAGCAATCTGGCCACTGAAGATGGAACCTACGGTTCCGGATCTGAAAGTTGTGGAAGCAACAGCTTCCCCAATCACTTCATGTGCGCCGTCATCAACGTAGGCGACACCTCCGCCAATCGCGACAACGGTGGTAACACCGGTAATGGCACCGATCCACCCAACGCCGGTAACGGTGGCAACGGCGGCAATCATGCTCCTGTCAACAACGGAGGAGCAGTCGAACCTCCCAGAATAATCAATGAGCAAACCGGCGAACGCGTCGTAATCAAGCTCAATAAGCAAGAGTGGGATCGTTGCCGCGAGGCCTTACGGGGTACACCTCTACCCTCCGGGTCCCCGTAGGAACTGCTGATGGGCTATCACTGGCTCTTGAAAGAAGAATTCAAGCGCCAACTGCAAACAATCGCGCAACTTGAGGCGCGTAAAAAGGCAGCGGACGAATCGAGCTTTCGTCGCGCTGGGCTCTCCTCCTACAGAGGATCCTCCTCAAGAGGCAACGAGTACCTCGCTAAGAAGAGGCAATCGCGGATGGCTCATCTTACCGAACAAGAGCGCATAGAAGCCGCGAAAGTCCTCGACTTCGGCTCTATGATAGTCGACACGAGAGGCAATGTGGTCCCCAGGACGCCGCAGGCTGCGGTGGCAGCAGCCACCATGTACCTCCTCAATAACCAGCCGCCAGCTAGAGATCCCCGAACTGCCATGCACCGATCTATGATCGCGGGTTTGGGATTAATCGAGGCCGCCCTCGACGAGGAGCCAACACCAGACCCAAAAAGGGCAAAGCGCTAGCAAAGCGCCACTCCTCGCCCTCATCCAGCGATGACAGTCACGACCTGTCTCGGCGCCGCCGCTCACGGCGACACAACCGTGACTACGATGCGCGTGACGATCTCACGCAACGCAAGATCGACAAATCAAGAGCACGACGTGCTCGGTCGACTGACACGAAAGAAGAAGACGGGGAGCTCTGCGGCGCAAGATGCTTCAGCAGATCAATTAGGCAAAAGCGAATGCCTAAAGGGTTTAAACTCCCATCGGAAAACCCGAAATTTGACGGTCTACAGGACCCCAAGATCTGGCTGGAGGATCACATCTCCTCCGTTAGACTCCACAGAGGCAGTCGAAGCACTGCCATGCAATGCTTGCAGCTACAACTGCAGGGCGCCGCCCGAGCATGGCTCAATAACCTCCCACGCGGATCCATTCGCAGTTGGGATGAGCTGGTTTACAGCTTCGTGCGCAACTTTAAGGGCACGTACAAATGACCCGCATCAATCGAAGAGCTGAGATGCTGCCAGCAAAGATCTGGCGAATCACTGCGCTCCTACATCCAAAGGTGGTCCATCATCAAGAACTCCGCGGAAAACATCTCGGAAGACCACGCAATTGACGCATTCAATGGTGGTGTCCGCCGCCTAGAGCTCAGGGAGGAGCTGGGCCGCTCAAAGCCCCAGACCATCGACCACCTGATGGAGATCGTGAATCGGTGGGCCGATGGAGAAGATTCAGTAAAGAATCGCGCTCACTCCGACGAGGAGGCAGAACTCGAACGCAGACGCGACCGCCGAGGCAAGCGCCGCATGCGCATATACGATGACCGCGACGACGTCCACATGGTCGCAGCCGGCTACGCCGATAGACGCGACGATAACCGCAACAGCGGATACCGTAGCGGCGGATACTATGACTCCGGGAAAACCACGCAAGTATGGCAACGCCGCACTCGCGATGAGGCACCCGCGACCTCCATCAAGGACAAACTGTCCGGGCCATGTACGGTGCACTTGTACATCGACAAGCATGATGGCAAGAAGAAGTCCAGCCACCTCCTCAAGGATTGCCGCGAGTTCCTCAAGCTACATGAGGGACTGGTTCACATGAACCGCAATGGAGTGGAAAGAGGCTACAGAGCCGCTCCAGGCGCCGTGGCACATGGCGCACCGCCACCACGACCTGGGCCACCCCCGAACGGAGCCGCACCGGACCAGCACCACAGAGGCGAACCGTACCGACGGGCCATGGGCACCATGATGATCCAAAAGGGACGCCCCTCCAACAGGGTGCAGAAGTCCATCACTCGCCAAGTCAACTTGGCCACGCACTCGCCACCATGCACCACTGAGTACCTCAGTGGAAGCGAGTCATGCATCACCTTCGACAAGCGCGACCACCCGCCTTAGATACCCCGTCCAGGTCTTGCCCCTTCGTACTCGAGGCGCAAATTGGAGGCTTCGACATGAGTCGCGTCTTCATGGATGGCGGAAGCGGCATCAACCTCATATTCGCGAGTACCTTGCGAGCGATGAGGATCCCTCTAACCTGCCTGGAGGCACCGGACACAATGTTCCACGGCATCGTCCCAGGGAAAGTCGTATACCCCTTGGGCAAAATCAACCTCGACGTCATCTTCGGCACGCCGAAGAACTTCCGGCGCGAGCGCATCGACTTTGAGGTTGTCGACTGGCCCTCACAATACCATTGCATCCTTGGACGCGTCGCATTTGCTCGGTTCATGGCAGTGCCCCACTACGCCTACCTACAGATGAAAATGCCAGGTCCCAACGGCGTCATAACGATCAACGTGAGCTTTGAGCGATTTGGCGATTCGACATGTGGAATTCAACGAATCTCCAGTCCTTGGCATGCGGGAGGAACTCGCAAGATTGAAAGAGACGGCGGACAACGATCGCCTCCCACAGTAGGCCAATCTCACTTGATCTCTCCTTCGACTCATCTGTGCACACAAAGAAAGTACATGTCCATCCATCGGATCCCGCCAAGACGGCCCTCATCGCCAACAACTTGAGTCCCGCATAGGAACTCGCGCTTGTCGAATTCCTCCGTGAGCATTGGGAAATTTTTGCCTGGTGTCCTGCGGACATGCTAGGAGTTCCCAGGGAATTCGCCGAGCACGCACTCAACGTCAACCCCGACGCAAGGCCAGTCAAGCAAACAATCGGTATCACGAGCCACGGCGCCAGTAGTTGGAATGGAGATCAACAGACTCCTCGAGGCCAAGTTCATCGCGAGATCAAGGAAAGCACTTGGCTGTAACGGTGCTGGTACCAAAAAAGGACACGGATATCCTACGGATGTGCGTGGACTTCACTTCTTTAAACAAGCACTGCCCAAAGGATCACTTTCCGCTGCCACGGATCGACCAGATCATCGACTCCACCATGGGATGCGAGCGCCTCTGCTTCCTCGACGCCTACTCAGGCTGTAATCAAATTCGAATGAAGGAGGAAGATCAGGAGAAAACAGCGTTTACAATGCCCTTTGCTGTGTTCTGCTACAACACAATGCCCTTCGGGCTAAAAAACGCGGGAGCCACGTACCAGCGGTGCATGCAGGCTTGCCTCAAGGAACAACTGGGTCGCAACATCCAAGTCTATGTCGATGACATAGTAATCAAGACCAAGGAGGAAGCCTCTCTAATCGACGATTTGCGCGAAACCTTCGCCAACCTCGATCGCTACCGGATCAAGGTCAATCCGGACAAATGCGCCTTCGGCGTACCATCTGGGCAGCTACTCGGGTATCTCATCTCTGCGAGGGTAATCGAGGCGAACCCGAAGAAGATAAAAGCCATACTGGCCATGGAGAAGCCGAAGAACATAAGAGGCGTCCAGCAACTGGCCGGACGAATCGCGACCCTCAGTCGATTTATCAGTCGGATGGGTGAAAAGGCACTGCCCTTCTACTAGCTCCTCCGCAAAGCTGAAAAATTCGAGTGGACCAATGAAGCGCAAGAAGCATTTGAAGATCTCAAGCGCCTGCTATCCAATTCGCCAGTGCTGGTGACTCCACGAGAAAGGGAACCAATGTTGCTATACATCTCTACCACCAACCAGGTGGTCAGCACAGTGCTCGTCGTCGAGCGAGCTGAGGAAAACAAGGTCCACGGCGTACAACGCCCGGTGTACTACCTCAGCGAGGTCCTCACGCCAACAAAACAGCGGTACCCGCACTACCAGAAGCTGGCGTACAACGTCTTTATGACCGCCCGGCGACTGCGCCACTACTTCTAGGAACACCCAATCGTGGTAGTCAACGATGCCCCGTTGGGACATATCCTCAATATCCCCGATGCCACGGGGCGAGTCGTGCTTTGGGGAACATAGTTGTCTCCACGAGACATCACATACGAAAAACGCGACACAATCAAGTCGCAAGTTCTCCCTGACGTCCTCGTGCACTGGATGGAGAACCAACTCCCGGACAAGCCAGATATGTCCTACCTCTGGACAATGCACTTCGATGGGTCCAAGCGGAAAGACAGAGCAGGCGCATGTGTCATACTGGCATCACCTCAAGGGGAAAAGCTGAAGGATATCCTGAGAATGCAGTTCACAGCCTCAAACAACGAGGCTGAATACGAGGCCCTGTTGCACGGGATGAGGATGGCAAAAGCTTGCGGCGCCAAGAGGCTCATCATATATGGTGACTCCAAGTTGGTCGTCAACCAAACAATGCATGAGTGCGACGCACTGAACGACAACATGATCGCGTACCGCGACCTCTACGATACACTCGAAGGAGACTTCGATGGTTGCGAGCTGCGACACGTAGGTCGCAAAAGCAACGAAGAGGCGGACGCACTCGCCAACATAGGCTCTACCTGCGCCCCCATACCACCTGGGGTATTTCTTGAGCACATATGCGAATGCTCCATCAAGCCAAAGGCCGCAGAGAAGAAAGCAAGCGCAGCAATGGACTCGGGGGTTACGCCACCCAATGAGCCAATGGCACTCGATGACTCGGAACTGGACACAGGACTCGAGGGACCAATGAGAGTCATGATGATCGAGCAATCCTGGACGCAGCCGTACATTACGTACCTCCTCAGCAAGAGGCTACCAGACGATCCGACAGATGCGCGGCACATCACCCGGCGCTTCAAGGCATTCGCCGTTGTCAATGGCGAACTGTATAAACGCAACATCACATGAGTGCTACAACGATGCGTCTCCATGGCCGACGGAAGAGCAGTTCTCCTCGACATCCATGAAGGGACCTGCGGGCACCACGCCGGCAGTCGCGCCCTCGTTGTCAAAGCTCTATGAGCTGGATTTTACTAGCCCACGGCCATGCGCGATGCCAAGGACATAGTCCAAAAATGCAATGCTTGCCAGCGATTCGCGGACAAGCCACACGTGCCAGGCGCAGAGCTACGGCCAATTCCATTGGCCTGGCCCTTCGCATAGTGGGGGATCGACATGGTCGGCAAGCTTCCAAGGTCCTCGCGAGGAGGCTACGTCTACCTCTTGGTGGCAGTCGACAAATTCACCAAGTGGATCGAGGCCATGCCGGTGACCAACCAATCAGGACACAGTGCAGTCAAGTTCTTCGAGTCCATCGTCTACCGCTTCGGCGTGCCGCACAGCATCATCACCGACAACGGGGCGAACTTCACATCAAAGGAGTTCCAAGAATTCTGCGAGAACCTGGGGATCAACATCAGCTACGCCTCAGTAGTGCATCCACAGACCAACGGTCAGGTGGAAAAAGCAAACGGGCTTATCTGCAGTGGCATCAAGAAGCGACTCCTACGACCACTCGAACAAGCCGCGGGTTGCTGGCCAGATGAACTGCAATCCATACTCTGGAGCCTACGTACAACTCCAAACAACGCCACGGGCTACACGCCATTCTTTATGGTGCCGAGCGAGGCGGTGCTACCGCGAAATGCGATACAAGGCACCACGCAGCGTGTCGCCACGGCGAACAAGAGTCATCCCTTGCACTCGAAGACTCCGTCGACCTCCTTGACGAAGCAAGAGAAATCGCCGCAGAAAGATCCACGATCTACTAGCAGAACCTGCGCAACTACCATAGTAGAAGGCTTCGCTCCAGATCCTTCGTCGAAGGTGACCTAGTCCTGCGACTGAAGCAGCAGGGGCATCTCAAGCTCGAGTCCCCCTGGGAAGGACCGTACGTGATTACAGAAGTAATCCCAGGTGGCGCCTACCGCCTCCAAGATTTAGAGACAGGAGTCGCATACTCCAACCCCTGGAACGTCGCACAACTGCGACGGTTCTACCCTTTTACTTTTACATTGCAAATAAGGCTACTCAGCCAAGGCTACTTAGCCACACATTGTACCTCGCACTATTCTTTGGATAAATAAAAGCTAAGTGCCCCAAAACTCTATGTTCTCCTCTACTTTGTCAATTTATGTACTCGGGGGCTGCGCCACCCTATACACGTCTGTTCTTCGAACCAAAAACGCGAGATCCTGAGTAGCTGGCACATCAATAGAACCCCTTAACACAAACTCAACCCAGCTGCAACGCACCTGATAGGTTGACAAGGGACTGAGATAAAACATGGCCAGGCTAACGAAAAGGACTCGCATAGTGCAACGCACCTCATGCTAACAAAGCTCTTTATACACATTCGACAATAAATTATCTACAACATCTATATGAACTTTACAACACAAGTACACTTATGTGCAGGATACAAACTAGGATACTATTGCAGCAGAAGAACGTTGTTTTGTTCCTCGAAGAAGTCGACGATCTCCTCTGCTGGGCGATCCACCGCCTGATAGTGCGGCACCATATCCCAAGCAGATCCTGCTGGCGGTGCTGGCAGCCCAGATGCAATGGCAGCAACATCCACGTCGGGCCTGTGCAGTCGCACCATTGAGAGAGCAGCCTTGGCACCAGCCACCAACTATTGCCTCACGCACTCGTGAACCGCGGACAGATCTTGAAATTTGGCAAGGAGAGCCAGCGGGCTTGATGGAGTGTCATCCAGCAGGAACATCGCCCAATAAATGTTCTTCAAGCACGACTGTGACTTCTTCAGAAAGAGCAGCACTCGTGATGCACGATCCTGTAGGGTCGCCAACGCAGTCGCACGATCATGATCTACCCAGAAGTATCCACTCTCTTGAAGTTGCTCCTGGGTGAGATCATGAAGGCGAATGGCAATTCTATCCTTCTCCTCCTGCGGATGGCGCGCGCTAACAACTACACGAAGCAGCACCAATAGCATGAGTACAACGTACCACTGCGAGTGACTACAAAGGAAAAGATGAGAATATGCAAACTAACACTTGAACTAGTCGCCCAGCTGCGTCACCTCGCCAAGCAGATATTGCTTGCGGGCGGTGGCTTTTTCGCCGACTTCCACATCGTACCTGCGAACAGAGCATCGGCAACTCACGCTCCAGCTGCTTCACGCGATCACGAAGTCACGAAAGCAAGGATAGCTCCTCTACCCTGGAGCGCGGCGGTGCCACGGTATCATCAAGAGATGGCGAGTCCTAGGTTCCCCTCACGGGATCACTTGATGTACCCTACTACAAGTCAAGATAGAAGCAAATAAGGCGATCAAATCAACACAAAGGCAAAAGGTCAGATGCATTCAAGACCAGCATAAAGTATCAGCAGATACACTCGCCAGCAGGCATGTTCTTAAACAAAAGGACATAAACTAATCAACTATTACAAAGCTAACTAAGGAGCAGCTGGCCTCTTTGACTTCGACGGCTTCGGGGGCTTCATCAAGTCCGTGGCAGTATTAGATGCCACTGAATTTCCGCCGGCCCCTTAGGCCGAAGCTTTCGCTGCCTTCTTGGCATGTTGGAGCTCCTCAGAGTACTTCGCAACAGTATTTATCAAAGGATGCCCATATTTGGCACAGGCAGTCGCGAAAGGAGCAAAGACTACCTGCTGACCGTCCGCGCCAACATGCATCGCCTTCGACACCGTGGAAGGATCGATCTCGACTCCATGGGCCTGCACCATGGCGAGTGACATGGTCACGCCAGCCGCGTGGAGTGATTTCTTGTAGCTAGAAGGCACACCCTCGGCGAGTGATTCTACCAGCTTGTCCATATTATCGATCAGCTCCGCCTTAGGCATCAACTCCTCCTGGAGGCGACTGGGGGTGACCTTGGCCTTCGAAAGTGTATCCTAGACGGCAGCGCTACGGTCCTCGAGTGCGGACACCGCGCCCGCCAGAGCGTCATCGCGACGAAGGGCATGCGGGTCAAATCTCAAATCGCCAGCATCTGTACATGAACCCATGCAGGGACCAAAACATCAGCGCCACCAGCAAACACATTAGAAGCAGAGAAGAATAACAATATCCAACAAGCAAAAGTACCTGAGAGGGCCTTGGTGATTGAAAACAGTTGTTCTTCGAACAACTTTTCCCTGGCCGCAAAGGAAGCACGCAGATCCTCTTCACGCTTCTGCGCCTCGTCACGCGCTGCGATTGCCTCGTCGCGACCCTTCACAGCCGCGGCAAGTGTCTTCTCCATGGTGGCGGCGTTACATAATAAGGCATTATATTCAGCTACAGGACAAGCAAAAGTTGATCATCAGTCGACTATATCAAAAGGAGCAGACGAAGGAGAATAAAGTGCGGAATACTCACTTTCAACCACGCGGTGACGCGTCTCCAGCATTGCATGCTGGCGACCCATCGCCATCACCTGTTCTGCCAAGTGCGCGGCTTCCTTCACAAGGAGCTGTAGCACAACCAAGGAATCAGCAGAGGCAATAGACAACGTCGACTGCAAACTAAAACAAAGAAAATCTATACTTACATGGTCCTCCAGTGACTCCGAAGATGTCTATTGTGCCGTCACTCGGGCAACCATTCGATGCTCCCCTGCATGGGGAGAACTGGAAGAGTTGTGCCCGGAGTGGGCCGCCACAGGAGGGGAAGGAGCACGCTGGACCTCTTCCTTGGCCTTCGATGTCACGACTCCTGATTCCTTTAAAAATTGGATGTCGCCAGAAGATGACGACACCTCTTGACTGCAAGATAACGACCATATCAACAAAATGGCAAACCTAGAGACAAGCCAAAAGGAAGCAAACAGAGAAGAACAAGTGAACTAGAAAGCTTACCAGTCAAACTTGTCAAAGTCAAACGTGGCCTCCACCGACTCCGACGAAGACTCCTTGGGCAATCGCATCTTCTTGCGAGAAGATGGTGCCACAGCCCTCATAGGAACGGCAGGAATTGGCAACTCTGCACCAACACCCGTGCCTTCCGGAGTCGAAGGAGAAGACGCGTCGGAGTCCTCGCTACGCGAACGCTTGCGAGTATCCGGACTATCGGACTCGGGAGCTTCCTCCTCCACATCAGAAGGGACAGTCGACTCAGACTCATCCTCTTCCAAGGCTTCACGAGGAATAATCCCCTCAGGGAGAGGGGGCATACAAGGTGACACCACCCAATCCTGCATACAGACAACAAAAGTCAGCAAAAAGCAAGTAAGCAACAGAAGAGCAATCAACAAAAATAAAGCTACTGCGTAGCACAACTATACCCGAGGAGGAGGATTCGAAGCATCAAAGGGAGGAACAACTGGTTCACTGGGAAGCACATCCTTGCCGGTGTACTTTGTGACCAGTCGAACCCTCTTGTCCACCTCACTCGCGGACATACCATCGGCAGACACGCGAGTGGGATCATCAGCGCTAGCCCATTTAAACATGGGGTGGACTCTGGCTTTTAGAGGCTGGACGCGACGGCGCAACCAAGTTCGGATGAGAGCGCAGCCTCCCTCCTCTTTACCTATGCGACTCTCGAGGTCATAGACGCGTTGATACAACACGTCTGTCTCCACGAGCTCGCCAGGCATGACTACGTTCTTCCAGGAGCGCATCCTCCTGCACGGCGTCATGGGATCGAAGGGCGCGAGTCCAAAGTGCTCATCTTTGGCCTTCTGATCGCGGATGTAGAACCATTTGTCCCTCCACCCTTGGACGGACACCGTGAGCTTGATGTTGAAGTAGGTGGCGGATGGGTCGACGTGGATTCCGCAACCACCTACATCGTAAACTAAAGAGCTAGATGCAGACTGGCGCTTCAATTTGAAGATGCGCTTGAAAAGGCCAAAGTGTGGCTCGATTCCGAGCCAACACTCGCAGAGTGTGATGAAGCAAGAGATGTGGAGGATCGAATTTGGGGACAGCTGATGGAGCTGGAGCCCGTAGAAGAACCCTAAAAAAGGGGTGAAGAGGCAAGGAAAGACCGCGAATGATGAATGCAAGAAACATCACTCGAAAACCAGCGGGAGGAGCAGGAATGGTCTCACCGCTAGGGACGCACGCATCGGCGACTGCCGCAGACAGCACTCCGTCTTGGCGAATAAGACGAAGGTCAGACGCCTTGATGATGGAAGGACGCCACGCACCATTTGTGACGCGGGTGCCCACGACCTTTTTCTTCCCGCTGACGGCGGTACTGGTGCCCGCAGCGGCGGAGCCGCCCTTTTTCTTCGCCACAACAACTGTGGCCGCGGAATCAGTGGCAGCGCCTCCCTTCTTCTTCCCCATTGCATGACGGCGATGTGAGCGAAGAAAGTAGCTCGGGAACGAGCGAGGCTGGTCCAGCGTCGTGGAGGAAACGGGCGCAGGAAAAAGCAGAGGAGTAGCAGCGGAAATCGAGGTGACACAGTTAAAATAAAGATTACGCACGCCCAGTCAAATCGAAGTCAGGAAGTAGGACCCACTGCTCGTCACGTCCCATCAAACTCGCTCACGCGGGCAACTGAGGTCATACAAGCGTCAGCACTGACGTCATCAAAGCTACGGAGCAAAAAACTTCGACTACTTTAGTCCTTGCTGGAGTCTTCGACTCCACCAAGCACTCGGGGGCTACTCCCATAGGGAGCGCTGGTCGCGCACCCTACGATTTTCTTTTTGCAGGAATAAGGACAATCAAAAGGCGAACCCAACCACTCGAAATACGATTCGATTATGGACATGGGTTACTCCCATAGGGAGCGCCGGAAACAAATTCGACTGAAACAAGCAAAAGACGACAACAGTCGCAAAATGATTCTTTAGTCCCTGCCTGAGTCTTCGACTCAACCAAGCACAGCAGTCGCAAAATGATTCTTAGACCCTGCCTGAGTCTTCGACTCAACCAGCCACTCGAGGGCTAAGCGCTGGTCGCGCACCCTATGATTATTTATGCAAAAAATGTGTGTTGATAACATCCACACTTGAAACTCATGGCGACACCGCCTCATAATTTTCCCTACAAAGAGACTGCATCTCCTGGGTCACCCGAATCGTCTCCGTGATGATAAAATTCGGATGCCGTGCTTACATCATGAAGGTAAGACCTGAATAAGGCCTGGCAACACATTTAGCTACGCACTACCAGAAATATATCCGTGCCTACAGGTACGATGAACATGCCTTGACGGACGCGTCGAGTGCTCACACCCATATAACTGGAATTCGACTCCTGTAAGACCTCCGCGGCTTGAGTCGAATTACGCCAGCACTTTTCCGGATTTGAGTCCGGGGACTCGAGTTCGAGTAGATTGCGTTGTTTCACCCTAAGGTGGTTAACTGATACTGATACTTCGGTTACATCAGGCACGCATATCGATAATCCCTATGACACAAATAAAAGCAGTCGAAATATATACTCATTCAGGCACTCGAAAGACTTCAAAAGTCCCTAGTCGAATCTGCGATTCCACTAGACACTCGGGGGCTACTGACATGGGTATACTCTATAGGTATTCGAGCTTGGTATATACGGTCTGAATACGTATAGGACCACGGTGTCGCCAAGGCCCAAAACAAAGGAGTCGAGTAATCTGCGGACTCTCGATTGCTTGAAGAACAAGAAGAAGCTAAAGATAGAAAGTTTGAAAGGGAAAAACCCTAACTTGTAACCGACTCGACCTGCTACCCGAGACCTAGCCTATTTATATAAAGGCTAGGAGGGGGCGGCGAGGAGGACACACGCAACCCTAGTTTCCAAAACCCTCGCCAGATTGCATCTGCGCACCATTGTAACTTTCGACTCCTTCGATAATTCCACGAGCAAACAAGCAGGAGTAGGGACCTCTACGAGGCCTGAACCTGGGTAAATATTTGTCCCCTGTGTGCTTGTCTGTTAGCCGATAGATGTCTCCAGCGCTCCCTCCTTCTCCAAAACCCAAGTCCATAACAAGATATATTTTCTTATCATCAATGTAAGCATATTTAAGATCATCAGGTAAAGGTTTCAGATCAAAAACCGGATCCTTTTTAGGTGGCAATGTGGTACCCAAATCTTCCATAGGCAAGTTATGCTTAAGCATCTTAGGTTTATGATGGAGAATCTTGTCAATCTCATTTCTTTCTTCCATGAAGATCTCACTTTCGTGGTCTTCCATAAATTGCTGCAAAGCATTATTAGGAGCAGGAGAAATAGAAGCAAGTTGTTCAACTCTAAAATCCTCATTAGGAGTTTCATTTTTGTAAGGAACTTTAGCAAATTTCGAAAAATTAAACTCAAAAGATTCCCCATCAAATTTAGTTAAAATTTTCTCCCTTTTACAGTCTATAATGGATCCACATGTGTTCAAGAAAGGTCTACCAAAAATGATAGGATAAGTTTTACTAGCAGCTGAACCAAGTACTAGAAAATTAGCAGGATATTTAATCTTACCACAAAGAACTTCCACATCTCTCACAATACCAATTGGAGAGATGGTCTATCTATTTGCAAGGTGAATAACCACATCAATTTCTTCTAGTTTGCATGGACTAATTTCATGCATAATTTCTTTGTAAAGCTCATAAGGAATAGCACTTGAACTTGCACCAATATCACATAAACCATAATAGCAATGATCACTAATTCTAACAGAAACCACAGGGATACTAGCTTTCCTAGTTCTATTAGGATGTGAGACAATATTAGAAGCATCTTCACAGAAGACAATGTGTCCAGCTTCTACACTTTTAGTGACAAGGTCTTTCACAATTGCTACCGCAGGTTCAATTTTTATTTGTTCATCAGGCTTTAGAGATCTCTTTGTACTTTTATTAATTACACTAGTTATCATAGAGTGCTCATTTACCTTATCTGGGAAAGGTATTTTCTCAATGTAAGGTTCAGGTAAAATACGATCAATAGTGCAAACTTCAGTACTTCTAGAAGGAACACAATCAACAATATCCTTATATGGTGCATGATACTTGTTCCATTCTATTTTTGGAATTTCAATATATGAGGCAAAGGCCTTAAAACAATTTGCAATAACTTGAGAATCAAGACCATAAGCATTACTAATATTCTGAAAGTCACTAGTTCCCATAAAAGATTTAATGCATTCATAATCATAATTTATACCTTACTTTCTTCCTTTATCATTCTGCCATGCTTCAGCATTGTCTTGAATACGGTCTAGAAGATCCCATTTAGCTTCTTCTTCCATGCATGTAAATGATCCAGCACAAGAAGCATCCAATAGATCCTTATCATGAAGAGAAAGCCTTGCATAAAACTTATTGATAATAATATTGTTGGGGCGGTCATGAATAGGACATTTGAGCATTAGTAACTTCAATCTCCCCCAAGCTTGAGTTGTACTCTCTCCATCAAGTGGCCAAAAGTTGTATATTTGATTCCGATCTTTGTGAATCTCACTAGGAGGATAAAATTTGGAATAAAAATAGAGGCACTACTTCCTCCCATTCAAGAGATTGGCCATTCTTCAGCAGCTTATACCATTCCTCGGCTCTTCCTTTCAGTGATAATGAGAATAACTTCTTCTTGACTTGATCTGTTGTAATACCTGCACACTTGAACAACCTGCATAATTCGTGTATAAAGAGCAAATGATCACCAGGATGGACAGTTCCATCGCCAAAATAGTAGTTATCCATAACACGATCAACAATTCTTGTAGGTATCTTAAAGTATCTTTTTCAGCAGGTGGTGGTTCATCTACTACCTTAGTAGTGGTAGTAGCATTACGATCTAAGAAACTAAGTGAATTATCCATATTGAAATAAAGTAACTAACCGAAATAAACAATACTCACAGTATAAGTTTCCTTTACCAGTTCCACTCTCCAATAGCGCTTCACTCCCCGGCAATGGCGCTAGAAAATAGTCTTGATGACCCACAAGTATAGGGGTGTATCGCAACATTTTCGATAAGTAAGAGTGTCGAACCCAACGAGGAGCAGAAGGTGTTGACGAATGGCTTGGAGTAGGAATTCTCTGTAAATACTTAGCAAACGGATTTTTAGGTTTTTTTTGATAATGCAGATAAATAAAGTGCGAGTAAATAAAAGATAATAATAATAATTGCAGCAAGTGGCCCAATCCTTTCTTTAGCAAAGGACTAGCCGGTTGTATTACTTAAGATGACCAAACGTTCTCGAGGACACACGGGAATATCGTCAAGTGCTTTTGCTTCATATAGTTGATTAATCTTCTTTAGTTAGATAAGTGTTGTGTGGGTGAACCTATGCTGATGTACTGACCTTCCTAGGACTAATACATACTTGTTATTATACCCCTTGCAAGTATCCGCAAGTACAAGAAAGTAATTAAGATATAAACCTAACCACAACTTTAAACTCTGAGATCCTACACTCCCTTGTGCAAAGGTTTCCTAACGGGGGTTTAAGTTTCTGTCACTTCGGGAACCCCTATGATTAGTAGCCAAATACACAATGCATTCCCCTAGGCCCATAAAGGTGAAGTGTCATGTAGTCGACGTTCACATGGCACCATGATGACCCACAAGTATAGGGGGTGTATCGCAGTATTTTCGATAAGTAAGAGTGTCGAACCCAACGAGGGGCAGAAGGTGTTGACGGGTGGCTTGGAGTAGGAATTCCCTGTAAATAATTAGCAAATGGATTTTTAGGTTTTTTTTGATAATGCAGATAAATAAAGTGCGATTAAATAAAAGACAATAATAATTGCAGCAAGTGTCCCAATCCTTTCTTTAGCAAAGGACAAGCCGGTTGTATTACTTAAGATGACCAAACATTCTCGAGGACACACGGGAATATCGTCAAGTGCTTTCGCTTCATATAGTTGATTAATCTTCTTTAGTTAGATATGTGTTGTGTGGGTGAACCTGTGCTAATGTACTGACCTTCCTAGGACTAATACATACTTGTGATTATACCCCTTGCAAGCATCCACAAGTACAAGCAAGTAATTAAGATATAAACCTAACCACATCTTTAAAATCTGAGATCCTACACTCCCTTGTGCAAAGGTTTCCTAACGGGGGTTTAGGTTTCTGTCACTCTGGTAACCCCTACGATTAGTAGCCAAATACACAATGCATTCCCCTAGGCCCATAAAGGTGAAGTGTCATGTAGTCGACGTTCACATGACACCATGATGACCCACAAGTATAGGGGGTGTATCGCAGTATTTTCGATAAGTAAGAGTGTCGAACCCAACGAGGGGCAGAAGGTGTTGATGAGTGGCTTGGAGTAGGAATTCTCTATAAATAATTAGCAAACGGATTTTTAGGTTTTTTTTGATAATGCAGATAAATAAAGTGCGAGTAAATAAAAGACAATAATAATTGCAGCAAGTGGCGCAATCCTTTCTTTAGCAAAGGACAAGCCGGTTGTATTACTTAAGATGACCAAACATTCTAGAGGACACACGGGAATATCGTCAACTGCTTTCGCTTCATATAGTTGATTAATCTTCTTTAGTTAGATAAGTGTAGTGTGGGTGAACCTGTGCTAATGTAATGACCTTCCTAGGACTAATACATACTTGTGATTATACCCTGGCAAGCATCCGCAAGTACAAGAAAGTAATTAAGATATAACCTAACCACATCTTTAAAATCTGAGATCCTATACTCCCTTGTGCAAAGGTTTCCTAAAGGGGGTTTCGGTTTCTGTCACTCCGGCAACCCCTACGATTAGTAGCCAAATACACAATGCATTCCCCTAGGCCCATAAAGGTGAAGTGTCATGTAGTTGACGTTCACATGACACCATGATGACCCACAAGTATAGGGGGTGTATCGCAGTATTTTCAATAAGTAAGAGTGTCGAACCCAACGAGAGGCAGAAGGTGTTGATGAGTGTCTTGGAGCAGGAATTCTCTATAAATACATAGCAAACCTATTTTTAGGGTTTTTTGATAATGAAGATAAATAACGTACGAGTAAATAAAAGACAATAATAATAAATACAGCAAGTGGCCCAATCCTTTCTTTAGCAAAGGACAAGCCGGTTGTATTACTTAAGATGACCAAACGTTCTCGAGGACTCACGGGAATATCGTCAAGTGCTTTCGCTTCATATAGTTGATTAATCTTCTTTAGTTTGCTTAGTGTTGTGGGGGTGAACCTGTGCTAATGTACCGACCTTTCTAGGACTAATACATACTTGTGATTATACCCCTTGCAAGCATCCGCAAGTACAAGAAAGTAATTAAGGTATAAACCTAACCACAACTTTAAACTCTAAGACCCTGACGTCCCTTGTGCAAAGGTTTCCTAATGGGGGTTCATGTTTCTGTCACTCCGGCAACCCCTACGATTAGTAGCCAAATACACAATGCATTCCCCTAGGCCCATATAGGTGAAGTGTCATGTAGTCGATGTTCACATGACACCACTAGAAGAAATACACCACAACTTAAATATCAAACTATTGAATCTTTCTCAACACAATTCCACTACTAACAACATGATGTCTCCCATGTCCTCAAGAACTAAACGAACTACTCACAAGACATCATATGGATCAAGATCAGAGATGAAATAATGATATGTAACAATCTGAACATAAACGATAATTCAGTGGTTCACTCAATAGCATCAACTACAAGGAGTAATCAACATCGGGAAAGTTTCCCCTAAGAACTATGCAAGATTCAACCCAATTGTTACAACGGTATGAAGTGGTGATGATGGTGCTGGTGGAGATGATGATGGATATGATGATGATGATGATCCCGATGAAATCCAGCTTGATGGTGGTGTTGATTGCGAAGATCTCCCCTCTCCGGGAAGGAATTCCCCGACAGAATTCTTTCCGCCAGAGAGATCTTTCTCTCTCTATAGTTTTCCGCCCCGCAGAGGCGGCGGAATCTTTCTGTGGTCGGTCCTCCGGTATTAGGGTTCCGTTAGGATAATATACGCCAAAGGGGAGAGCCTAGAGTGGGCCAGGGTGGCCACACCACCTGCTGCCATAGCCTAGGGCTACCCGTCCCAGGGGTGGTGTGGGCCCCCTGTGGCCCATCTCTACTCCCCCTTCTGACAATCTTCGTCTTCTAGAAAAATAGAATTTTCCATTTATTTTCCCGAATTTTCTGATCTTCACGAATTTTGCCTCCAAACAGCACCTTTTCCATCAGAATCCTGACTGCAGCGGTCCATGCTCCAAAATTCATCAACCATGCAAAAATAGATGAAATAACATAAGTATCATCTCTTAATATGAAATATATCAATGAATAACAGTAAATTATGATATAGAATAGTGATGCAAAATGGACGTATCAACTCCCCCCAAGCTTAGACTTCGCTTGTCCCCAAGCGAAAACTAAGCTCAATAAACATGACCTCAGATTTATGGAGTGAAGTGTCGATAAAAGAATACGGATAAGAAGCATCACATTCATTAATACATAAATCATAATAGAAGACAACTCACTATTATATAACTTATCTTGCAATAAGTAAAGGAAACACAATAAAGATACATAAAGTAAATAACAATTGGTAATAGAAAACTTAGCTCTTGGTCGAAGAATAGTTGACAATTTGCAGGAGTTCACACATAAAGGGTTTTCAATGATAGCTTTCAATGTAATAAACACTAAGATAAGAGCAATGTGCAAAACAAGGAACATAATAAACATGATTGAATAAATCATCATATGAATGAATGAAACACAACAACTCAAAATACTTGCTGAGATAGAGGGGAATAGATTTACTAACTCAACTAAAAAGTAAAAGATAGGCCCTTCGCAGAGGGAAGCAGGGATTTCAAGTTTCATAAAGAGCTTCCAAAAATTATGGTACTTATTAGCTTTTAGCTCTCATTGCCCCTATCATAGGCATATTTAGGTGATTAAGGTTAAAGTGATCAAATATGAGGATATGCTTGACAAGTTGTAAGTTTAAAATCTCATGTCTTGAATACGAGGGCCGCTCCTCATGCTACTCAAGTTTAGTTACCGGTAAGTTCTTGTATTAGTAAGTACATGTGTATCATAGAGAACCGCCAATGGGGTACCCCTTGCCCGATGATACGGAAGAATCCCCATATCAAAATGACAAGGCAAGCAGACAACAAGCATCTCAGAAATCTTCTTATTTACCATGGGAAAATGGTGTTTTTTTCTCTCTTTCCTCTTTTCTCAATTCTTTTTTTCTCTTTTCTCAATCTCCATCTCTTTTTTATAAGAAGAATGCTTCATAGATTGCTCATTATGGTCACGCTACAGGTTTCCACCATGATTAGGCATGGATTAGACTGGCGGCCTAGGCGTTTCTCTAACACACATACATAACTCCATGGACATACAAGCTCCCCTCTCATTTCACACCGACGATATCCATAAACAAAAGAGCATGATATCAACTAGGTACAATGTAGAAGTGCAATGTTGAAAGCGTTCCCCATGACAGCATGGTTCTGCTAATTCACAACTTACAAAGCGCAAGCGTATACGCAACATAGATGGGCACAATGGTTCAAGTTTATTAAGTGCAAGAAAGTAAAGTGTGCCATCAAGTTCGTGAGAGCTTTAATCACTAATTTTCACATAACAAGTTTAATTCGGAAGGTAGATAAAAACATGAATTTACTTGGAATAGCAATAGTGCTAGTAGGTAGGTATGGTGGAAACAAATGGCATAGGGTTTTGGTTTAAGGATTGGATGCACGAGAAGCTTTCCCTCTAAGTACAGGTTTTTGGCTAGCAAGGCTGGGTAGCAAGCATAAGAGTTGAAGGAAACAAACAAACATACAAGTGATAAAAACAAACATGCAATCTTCCTTGGAAGCACAAACAATCTTAACTATAGAATACTAAACTTATGAGCAAATCAAGAAAGAAAGATGATGAAATTATATTTCTTTAAGAGTACTTTTATCTTTTTCATTCAATTCTCAAAATAGTGTTGCTACTGATCGAGCCAGGTTTGCCAAAACCAACTAAATTAACTCAATGATCCCAAAGTGATACCAATATTAACAAAAAGATCAATCATATAATCATGAATTGAAAACTAATATAATATATGCAAAAGAGTAAATGATAGAACTTCTCATTAATATTCCATAACGGCAACTCACACCAAGGGATACATAGATATCTAACGAGAGGGGGGACACTTCCATAATGCAAACCGTCCTACATGATAACTTATCTATTCATGATATGACTCTACTAAAAAGGTAAAAAGATAGAAGATAGTGATGTGATACCGCGGCACTCCCCCAAGCTTGAAACAAACCAAGGGGATTCCAAAACCTGATGAAGAATTACTCCTTCGGTGATGGTGGTGTTCTCTCGTCATCGTCCGACTTCTAAGGTAAGGGCTCCCCATCATCAAAAGAGATCCTGGTCTCCATCATCCTGAAACTAGCAGCAGCACTTATGCGTTTAAACCTAACCTCATACTCACAGTTTTGATTTTGCACGTCGTAGAGCTGTGCTTGTAGTTGGTTGTTCGTTCGATGGAGTGAGAGGATTTCATCCTTAAGCTCAGCAGTCTCCTTTTGGTGCTCGACGATGAGTTCAGAACAAATCTTATGGATGATATCCACTTTGCGTTCCGCCATCTTCCTGTACCTAAAGACTTCTTGCTCCAATGCTTCCATCCTATCTTCCAGATTTCCTTCACCTTTAGGGCCCTGAACCTCTTTCATATGTACCTTCCCATCTTCGAGCAACAACTCCTTGGGATGAATCTTCAACTCGCGCATGTATGGGTTGATGATGTCCGCGGAGGGATCTCCCTTGGCTGATCTAGAGGAGGACATTGTGGCTCCAAAACTGAGATTCTACCTGTCAGAAATAGATCGAAATGAAAACACGACGAGAACACGATATACAAACCTTGGGGGATCCGGGGGATTATATATTACGAATTTTTATAACATAAGGAAGGTACTAGGAGAAAATGGGCTGGAGACGGAGTCCGAGGTGGCCACACCACCTGCTGGCGCGGCCCTGTGAGCCATCCTGGCTTCGTTTCCGTCCCTCTTTCGCTTCGTTGCTTTCCTTGTTGGATAAAAACTGCAAAAAATATAACTGGACATATTTTTCGCGGACTTTTCCTTACCAGAACTGTTACCTATTCGAAAACGGACTCTGCAGGTCTCTGAACTTGGTCTTTAATAAAACAAATCCGGAGTTACTGCTTGAATAACACCAATATCTTCATCTTCATACACTTATTACTTGAGTCATGAAACCTTTCACTATCTTATTGCACCATTTTTTCCAATAACCTGGAAATTTCTTTCACACAAAACTTCACACAATTCTCATTAGCAACATTAGTGTAAGCGAGGTAATAAACCTTTTAAGTCCAATTTCAACTGAAAGCCATCAAAACATAGGCTACTAAAACAAATCCTTCTGAATTCCCAAAAAGAATTCAAAAAGGAAATCGATTTAAGAGGCAAATGCAAGAGTGGCAAAATCTGTCAAAACAGACCAGCAGGTAAAGATCATTTTTTTCAAAAACTTCTGTTGCTCAAATCAAAAAGTTCAAAACTAACGAAATTTAAATAACAACATGGGGAAGAAGCACAATAAAATTACAGCTCAATCTGACATACAGAGATCTCTCATGAATTTTTATGGTGAAGCACAAAAATCTGTTTCGGGATAGCAACTTCCCCAAATCTTACTTCTCTCTCATTAGAGGTTGATCTTGACACAAAAACCAAACAAAAAGGATAAGGAGAGGTTATTACCGAAGTAATAACTTCCAAGACTCAAATAAACAAAAACAACTGAAAGCACAACTAAATTGGGTTGTCTCCCAAAAAGCTGTTTCTTTATAGCCATTAAGATAGGCATGATAATTTTAATGATTCTCACATAAGAATATGAATTGAAGTAAAAGAGAGAATCAAGAAGAAAAAATACACATGTTTAAGTCTAACCCACTTCCTATGCAAGGGAATTTTGTAAACTAACAAATTGTTGAAACCAGAGGCTACTAGTATAGGAAGGCAAAAGAAGTGCAACATAAAAACTTTCAGCATAAAACGAGGAAACTTGATATTATCGAGATGCATAAGAACAGTCTTCCCTCTCTCATAATAACTTTCAGTATCATGCATAAATTTAATGATATAACTATCACAAGAACCATTGTAGCAATGATCCCTTATCCTAATAGAAAACACAGGGACACTAGCTCTCATAACACTACTTTGTGAAACAATATTAGGGATATCCTTAGAAAGGATAGTATGTCCCTCTTCTACATATTTAGTGACAAAGTCTTTCACATTTGCTATTATAGGTTCATAATCCATTTGTTTATCAGGTTCAACAGCTTTATTTGTACTTTCATTAACCATACTAGCTATCATAGAATGTTCCTTTACTTTAACTGGGAAAGGTATTTTCTCAATATAAGGTTTAGGTAAAACATGATTAGCAGTATAAACTTCAGTATTTCTTGCAGGAACACTACTAACAATGTCTTTATAAGGTGCATGATACTTATTCCACTTCTTTTTAGGAACTTCAATATAGGAAGCAAAAGCCTTAAAATAAGTTGCAATAGCTTGAGAGTCTAAACCATAAGCATTTTTAATATTTTGAAAGTCATCAGTTCCCATAAAAGATTCAATGCATTCATAGTCATAATTTATACCTGAATTTCTTCCTTTGTCATTCTCCCATGCTTCAGCATTGTCTTGAATATGGTCTAGAATATCCCATTTAGCTTATTCTTCCATCCGTGTAAATGATCCAGCACAAGAAGCATCCAATAAATCCTTATCATGAAGAGAGAGACTTGCATAAAAGTTATTGATAATAATATTGTTGGGGAGCTCATGAATGGGACATTTGAGCATTAGTAACTTCAATCTCCCCCAAGCTTGAGTTGTCCTCTCTCCATCAAGAGGACAAAAGTTGTATATTTGATTCTGATCTGTATGAATCTCACTAGGAGGATATAATTTAGAATAAAAGAGAGGTACTACTTCCTCCCATTCAAGAGCTTGACCATTCTTCAGCAGCTTATACCATTCTTCAACTCTTCCTTTCAGTGATAATGAGAATAACTTCTTCTTGACTTGATTTGTTGTAATACTTGCACACTTGAACAACCCGCACAATTCATGTATAAAGAGCAAATGATCACCGGGATGGACAGTTCCATCTCCAACATAATAGTTATCCATAACACGATCAATAATTCTTATAGGTATTTTAAAAGTATCATTCTCAGCAGGTGGTGGTTCATCTACTACCTTAGCAGTGGTAGTAGCATTACGAAATAAGAAACTCAACGAATTATCCATATTGAAAATAAAGCAACTAACAGAAATAAACAATACTCACAGTAGAAGTTTCCTTTACTAGTTCCACTCTCCAACAACGCTTCACTCCCCGGCAATGGCGCCAGAAAATAGTCTTGATGACCCACAAGTATAGGGGGTGTATCGTAGTATTTTTGATAAGTAAGAATGTTGAACCCAACGAGGAGCAGAAGGTGTTGATGAGTGGGTTGGAGCAGGAATTCTCTGTAAATACTTAACAAACAGATTTTTAGGGTTTTTTGATAATGCAGATAAATAAAGTATGAGTAAATATAAGACAATACTAATAAATGCAGCAAGTGGCCCAATCCTTCCTTTAGCAAAGGACAAGCCGGTTGTATTACTTAAGATGACCAAACGTTCTCGAGGGCACACGGGAATATCGTCAAGTGATTTCTCTACATATAGTTGATTAATCTTCTTTAGTTTGCTAAGTGTTGTGTGGGTGAACCTGTGCTAATGTACCTACCTTACTAGGACAAATACATACTTGTGATTATACCCCTTGCAAGCATCCGCAAGTACAAGAAAGTAATTAAGGTAGAAACCTAACCATAGCTTTAAACTCTTAGACCCTGACATCCCTTGTGCAAAGGTTTCCTAACGGGGGTTTAGGTTTCTGTCACTCCGGCAACCCCTACGATTAGTAGGCAAATACACAATGCATTCCCCTAGGCCCATATAGGTGAAGTGTCATGTAGTCGATGTTCACATGACACCACTAGAAGAAATACACCACAACTTAAATATCAAACTATTGAATCTTTCTCAACACAATTCCACTACTAACAACATGACTTCTCCCATGTCCTCAAGAACTAAACGAACTACTCACAAGACATCATATGGATCAAGATCAGAGATGAAATAATGATATGTGACAATCTAAACATAAATGATAATTCAATGGTTCACTCAATAGCATCAATTACAAGGAGTAATCAACACCAGAAAGATTCCCCTAAGAACTATGCAAGATTCAACCCAATTGTTATAGCGGTATGAAGTGGTGATGATGGTGCTGGTGGAGATGATGATGATGATCCCGATGAAGTCCATCTTGATGGTGGTGTTGATGGCGACGATCTCCCCTCTCCGGGTAGGAATTCCCCCGGCAGAATTCTATCTGCCGGAGAGATCTTTCTCTCTTTGTAGTTTTCCGCCCCGTAGAGGCGGCGAAATCTTTCTGTGGTCGCTCCTCCGATATTAGGGTTCTGTGGGGATAATATACGCTAAAGGGGAGAGCCTGGAGTGGGCCAGGGTGGCCACACCACCTGTTGGCGCGGCCTAGGGCTGCCCGCGCCAAGGGGTGGTGTGGGCCCCTTGTGGCCCATCTCTACCCCCCCCTTCTGGAAATCTTCGTCTTCTGGAAAAATAGAATTTTCCATGTATTTTCCTGAATTTTCTGATATTCGCGAATTTTGCCTCCAAACAGCACCTTTTCCATCAGAATCCTGACTGCAGCGGTCCATGCTCCAAAAGTCATCAACCATGCAAGAACAGATGAAATAACATAAGTATCATCTCTTAATATGAAATATATCAATGAATAACAGTAAATTATGATATAGAATAGTGATGCAAAATGGACGTATCACACCACTAGAAGAATAACACCACAACTTAGATAACAAACTATTGAATCTTTCTCAACACAATTCCACTGCTAACAACATGATTTCTCCCATGTCCTCAAGAACCAACGAACTACTCACAAGACATCATATGGATCAAGATCAGAGATGAAATAATGATAAGTAACAACCTAAACATAAACGATAATTCAATGGTTCTACTCAATAGCATCAACTACAACAAGTAATCAACACCGGGAAAGTTTCTCCTAATAACTATGCAAGATTCAACCTAATTGTTACAGCAGTATGGAGTGGTGATGATGGTGCTGGTGGAGATGATGATGGATATGATGATCCCGATGAAGTCCAGCTTGATGACGGTGTTGATGGCGATGATCTCCCCTCTTTGGGAAGGAATTTCCCCGGCAGATTTCTGCCTGCCGGAGAGCTCTTTCTCTCTCTTTAGTTTTCTGCCCCGTAGAGGCGGTGGAATCTTTCTGTGGTCGCTCCCCGAGTCTTAGGGTTTCGGGAGGATAATATACACCAAATAGTAAAGCCAGAGGTGGGCTAGGGTGGCCACACCACCTGGTGGCGCGGCCAGGGCTGGCCCGCGCTAGTGGGTGGTGTGGGCCCCCTGTGGCCCATCTCCGCTCCCCCTTGTGGCTTCCTTCGTATTCTGGAAAAATAGGATTTTCCGTATATTTTCTAGGATTTCTGATCTTCACGAATTTCGCCTCCAAACAGCGCCCTTTCCATCAGAATCCTAACTTCAGCAGTCCATCCTCCAAAAGTCATCAACCATGCAAAAACACATGAAATAACATAAGTATCATCTCTTAATATGAAATATATCAATGAATAACAGTAAATTATGATATAGAATAGTGATGCAAAATGGACGTATCACTTCTATGTCATGGGGCAAGGGGTACCCCGTTGGCGGTTCTCCATGATACACATGTACTTACAATGACAAGAACTTATTGTGACTAAAGTGGAGTAGCATGAGGTTCGGTACTCGTAAGAAAGGGGCATGCGATTTTCAACTTATAACTTGTCAAGCATATCCTCATATTTGAGTCACTTTAACCTTAATCACCTCAAGATGCTTATGATAGGGGCAACGAGAGCTGAAAGCTAATAAGTACCATAATTTTTGGAAGCTCTTTATGAAACTTGAAATCCCTGCTTCCCTCTGTGAAGGCCCTTTCTTTTTTACTTTTATGTTGAGTCTCCATCTTCTATCTTTATGCACCAATTGAGAGAGCATAGTGGTCATTCTTAGTTTAATGTGCATTGTCCCAAAACTTGTTGATTGATTCATAACTTTGATATTGCTTGTTCTTAAATTATTTGTATCTAGTCACCCTGATGAACTTTGAAGGTGTCCTATGCATTTATGTTTTTCTATACCATGAGGGACAAGCTGAATACCACTCTTACTATGTTTTCTATATGTGAAACAAATAAACCTCTTTCAATGCATTGTTATTTATGATCTTTTGTTTGTACCTTTTCATGTTACAACATAGTTGCTATGTCTTATTGTTAGAACTCTATCTTTCATGTTCATGTTTAGAGTACTTTAATCCCAGCTATCAACGCTTTACAAATACCTTGATCAAGATTGTGATGGTGCATGTCACCTCAAAAATTATTCTTTTTATCACTTACCTACTCGAGGACGAGCAGGAGTTAAGCTTGGGGATGCTTGATATGTCGTAAATGTATCTATAATTTTTGATGCTCCATGCTTGTTTTGTATCAACTATCTTATGTTTTGTTTACACTTTGAGGTATTTTTATACATTTTCTGGAACTAACCTATTGACAAGATGCCGCAGTGCTAGTTTCCTGTTTTCTGCTGTTTTTGGTTTCATAAAAGCTAGTAAAGAAATATTCTCGGAATTGGACGAAACAAAAGCCGAAGTTCCTATTTTTCCTGACACGACACAGAAGTCCAAAGCAGAGACAGAGGAGATCCATGAGGCGGCCACACCATAGGGTGGCGCGCCCCCCGGGCATGCCAGCCCCTGGTGTGGGCCCCTCAGGCAGCCACCGACCTCGCCTCTTTGCCTATATAAACACCCTGAGACGAAAACCCTAAGGGAAGGATCAGAATTCCACGAAAAGTTCCGTAGTGCCGCTGCCACCGAAGAGGAAATTCGGGGGACAGAAGTCTCTGTTCCGGCACACTGCTGGGACGAGGAAGTGCCCCCGGAGCCATCTCCATCGACTCCACCACCATCTCCATCGCTATTGCTAACTCAAATGATGAGGGAGTAGTTATCTCTCGAGGCTAAGGGCTCTACCGGTAGCTATGTGTTCATCTCTCTCTCTCTATGCGTGATCTTATTGAGATCATGAGCTTTGTAATCTAGTTGAATAAATAGATCTATTCTGCTACTCAAGTGCTTTAATTAATCTCTGCTTATCCCCACGTGTGTGAAGTTGACAATGTGCACACCGTGTGGCACTTAGGCTAAGGTTATAGAAATACTTATCATGAGTATAATTTGAGTTGGATGTCTCTATGAGATTGTGGTGTTTGTGGGAACCATCTAGCTCTCAAGGTTACAATGAGGGGTTACTAGATGGGGAATGTGAACTTTAGGTGTGCTATTATATCCCTACATCGTCCAACCGGAGAGTAGTTCAGGGTAGCATAATGAAGAGAAGATATTTATATGAGAGTGTCCACTAGTGAAAGTATGATCCCTAGGCCTTGTTTCCAAGCATTGAAACACCATTTACAATCAGTCCTGTTACATGTTTGCTTGCTGCCACTCTTATTTCAGATTGCAATTACCACTTATAATCATCCATATTACTTGTATTTCACTATCTCTTCGCCGAACTAGTGCACCTATACACCTGACAAGTTTATTGGGTGTGTTGGGGACACAAGAGACTTCTTGTATCTTGATTGCAGGGTTGCTTGAGAGGGATACCTTTGACCACTTCCTCCCTGAGTTTGATAAACCTTGGGTGATCCACTTAAGGGAAACTTGCTACTGTTCTACAAACCTCTGCACTTGGAGGCCCAATAGTGTCTACAAGAATAGAAGTGTGCGTAGACATTAGCACCCCTTACATATCCACTTGGGAAACCGAGGAAACTCACGGAACACTATCCATGCCATGGGATACGTCCTACGGGATTACGTCCCTTAATAGCATAGTAATTCGGTTGATGTCAATTGCTGACTACTGTGGTTATGAGGATGATGTGAGCAGCGGTTTCTACTTATTTGTGTAAATACGGAGTTCCTCCCACACATACATAGTTAAGAATGTTCATGATGATAATCTTTATCTTAGATGCTTATAATGCTAGTGGTGTATCTGCTACTCCCTGAGAACGCTTTTCCCTTACTGCAGTTCCAATATCACTTACATACACGATACTTATTTTTTGTATTAAGTTGTTTTACTTTACTTTACTGTTGCTTTTATACCTAAAACCCAAAAACACCTTTTCACACAATACTCGTATTTTATCTTGTCACTTAGAACTTTATCTAGCATTTCTATCATAATATTTATTTCAAGAGTTATTAGACTTCAGACTCTTGCTCCCTGTGGGATCAATATCTTTATTTTGAAACTAGCTACAAACGATCCATGCACTTGCAGTCATCAGCGTGAAGCGGCGTGGATCTAAGCATGGTGGTCTGAACGGCGTGCGGTGGCACAAACCTAAGCGTGATAGTCGGAATGGCGTGCGGCGGCGCGGACCTAAGTGTGGCAGTCGGAACGGCTTGCGGTGGCGCGGATCTAATCGTGGAGGCTGGAACAGTGTGCGGCGGTGAGGATCTAACTGTCTGAAATTTCCGTCTCTATATGTCTCACTTCCGTTCACATCCCCAGACCCGTTGCTGATGAAAGACACCGATGGAACCCATCATCCGCAACATCAGTGTGATGGTGGTGGTCCTGACAGTGGTCATCAAAGCGAAGACGATTGAATCCATCATCCGCAACATCACTGCGATGGCGCATATCAAGCCCTCATGAACCGAAGTTGTGGGAGGCAGGCCGTAGCCGCGGCTGTCACGTTGAGGTACACTTCGATGGTGAAGGCCGGATGTACCTCGTGGCCGGATGGGAGCACTTTTCCCATACTTCTAGGAGTACACATACAACAGGGAGGGCGTCTAGCTCACCGTCCACTTAAATTTGGGACAAATTTGAGCCCAATTTGAACCAAAATTCCGTGACTTAAAATATATGTATGATTTGAATAAATTTGATATGTATTTGAGCCGTGAGACCGGTGGATATGCTCTAAAGCCGATTCATAAGTAGTATTACTTGCTTTGACAACCTCTGGTGGGCTTGTATAAATTTGATCGAAATATGTATAATTTGAAAGAAAATTGATATGTATTTGAGCTGTGAGGACAGTGGATATGCTCTAAAGCTGGTTCATAAGTAGTACTCCCTCCGACCCAAATTAGTTGATTTAGATTGGTCTAGATTCGATTGTATCTTGATGAATTTGAGTCAACTAACTTCGATTGCCAATCTCAGCCACTATTTTGGAACGGGGAATGGATGCTGCCGCCAATGTTGTAAGTCTACATGGTAGCCACGATGGCAGCGACAGAATAGTCAAAACTGATAGGGCCCCAACTTGACCCTCTAGGAATTTGGCATGCCAACTATGGGCAGCTAGATCTAATGGCAAGCAACTTGGTCCCCACAATGCATTCTCTCGACAACTTTGGGACCGCTAGATCCAATGGCAAGCAACTCGGGCCCCGCAATGCATTCTCTCGACCACTTTGGGACTGCTAGATCCAATGGCAAGCAACTCGGGCCCCGCAATGCATTCTCTCGACAACTTTGGGACTGCAAAGTGACTAAATTAGCAGGAACTCACAAGCATCCATTGAATAACAATTCTACTCTCTAAATTAGCTATCTATTCAACTAATCATTACACGTGCCACCCTTCACCATAACTGCATATTGTAACTAATAGGACGCGGATGACAACTACTAAAACTGCCCACATGAATCTACTATTCTCCTCTCCCTTCAGTTGAAGTTCATGTTTCAGATTTTCTACCACTTGATCAGATACGGCAAGATCAGCCTCAAGTGTCAACTTCTATTTATTAATAAGCTCTGGATTCTTCCTCGATGGTACGCTTCAGCTCGAATATCAACAGGTTTTTATGGGCCAATTCAACACCTAACTTGTCAACCATCTGCTCCAAATCCATCCTCTGGCTAGACCACTGGGTTGATTCATCTTGGTATGCAATGTACCATGGATCATCGACCTGCATAGCACACTGTAACAATCCCAAAACAAACCCAATTGAAATCAGTCCGACAGGCCATGGCAGCACTTCAAATCCAACGGTAGTACAAAGAGAAGGAGCTACATGCACTTCCGACATGGTAGGAGAAGGAGAATGTGGCCACGACATGATAAATTCCCCACCCTCGCCGGTGTACCCACTACTGCTTGACATTGAGGACTAATTTGCACCTGCAATATCGAGGAAATTATGGGAACCGAATCGATTAGGGTGGGAAGAGTAGGAGCGAAGGTCTTACCAAGCACTACTAGCAATTGCTGCGACTGTTCGTCGAGCTATGGTGGTGGAACAAAATCCCGGTCATCGTGGGTGGTGGACCTGCCTGCGGTTGGTACTGCCTCAACATACAATGCGTGCAGACAAAACATGTGCTGGAGCTGTGGTTGAGGTGCAGCGCGGTAGTCCGTCCGATACGGCCGTAGGACGGATCCAGTGATGCGCCGACGCGCCGCCGATGGCTGCTCTGTCCCCCGGTGGGATAGGAGCTGCTCGGGGCGGATGAGAGAGAGAGACACAACGTGTCATACATAACCCCACCTGTCAATGTTTGGGGGAGCTCCGGGATTTTTGCATATTTGCCAATTTTGCATGTCTGCCAAACTTTTTCTTTGAAATTTACATATTTGCCACATGACCACCACATGTCAGTGACACACAAAATGGCAAATATGCAAGTTGCAAAGTAAAACGTGACAAATATGCAAATCTCCCCTCCAACCCCACATGACGGCCCCACCGTTCATTGGCTTCGATGGCCCCCCAGATCGACCCCACACGGTGGCCCCATTGTTCATTGGCTTCGACGGTCCCACAGAACGGCCCCATTTGCCATTGACTACACCGACCACAGAATCAGGAAAAATGGGGTCCACAAGTCAGCGAGAGATGGATGGATGGTCTGCCGTGTATCCTTGCCCCACCTGTCAGCATGTAACGGTCGAGGCGACATAACATAACGCTCAAAGCACGACCCGCCCCAACACGGTCCCACCGGTCAGCATGTAACGGTCAAGCCTTTGACCTGATGGCATCCCCTCGTCCGAGCGCCTGTGAGGGTTTTAGAATAGAGGGAGGGGGAAAGTGAGGAAAAACTAAGCGGCTGGAGAAAATTGAGTACAACTAACGAACCGAGGGCACGAAAATAGAAATTCCAAGGTTAAATTAGTGGATCTCTTAACCAGTAATGAAGATTCATGATCATTATTTTTCTCTTTCTCTTTTCTTCCGCCTTGTAATTCTTTTGATAGCTATTATTTTATCTCTTTAGTACAGCCACATGATCATGCTCACTACTTTTAATGGATTTTAAAACCTGTGACTATAATATGCTACCAAAATTCTTCTTCTCATAGTTTAATCAATACTTGTATTAGTGTGGAAGTCCCTAAAATCATGACAGCTGTACAAGTATCATAACACTCAACCTAATTTCTATCATCTAATATAATAATAATGAATCAAAAGATAAATTCAAATATCATAAAATCTCAAAACTCAATGGATATAATTCTTTTCTCGAACATAAGGGAGTTTGAAGATGATGCAACTAATGCAAACTCTGGAATTCAAACCTATCATACGTGCAATAAAGTAAACATGCTAAAACTGTAAGATATATTACAAGGTGTTATAGATCTCCCACTACAAGAAAAGTTGGCTTTTACAACAGACGATTTTCGTGGTTGAAGTCCCGTCTTTCGTGGCCAAAAAGTCTTCTATGACAGATGCCCTTTGTGGTAAAAGCCCCTTCACAAAAGAATCTACCATAGTTTTTTTCCTGACCGTGGCGGATCACAACCTTCAGCCATGAAAACTTGTTCCGTCGTAGATCTGTTTGCTAGCCGTGTTGACTACTGACGTCATGCAAACTGCCACGTGGCAGCCGCCGTTAGCGGCCAGTTACCGCCGTTAATGGGCATAGAAACCATGGCAGAAGCCAGGCCTAGCCAAGCCTGCTAAATACTAACTGGGCCGACCCATTAGGGGAGCCCAATAGGAAGATGACCCGTTACTGTTTTGTCCTGCACTGTTTGAAATGGGCCCAAAGTTGTAGCCAGCAGCGGCCCGCGAGCTTTTAGGCCCAATTCTATTTCAGCCTAAAGAAGGCCCATGATGGTCCAACACTCTGCGGCCCATTAGCAGCCTGCGCCAAGTCGCTCCTATACATTTAAGGCCTGCAGGCAGCCCATCACTGTTTATCGCAGCCCATCGTGGGCCGCTTACTAACGACCCTTGTCTGAGATGGCTCGTTCTCGTTCGGCCTGTCATCCCTCGCCTTTCACTGTCGGGCTTTACTCGCTTTACTGCCCAGGCCCAAGCCGCCTTCTTTGTTCTAGTCTAGTAAATGTGTCGGCCTGTTATTGCCCTTGCCTGGAAATTTCTCGGGCCGTTACTGTTCTAGCTTGTCACTATTCTGGCCATTCACGCTTGGTCTTCTTTGAGGCCAGCTCTTGTTTTGGCCTATTCTTGTCAGGATTTCATGGTTTCTTGCCTGTTACTGTGATGGGCTGTTTCTGTTATGGCCTGCTACTATTAAGGCCTGTTACTATTATGGCTTGTTACTGTTATGACATGTTACTCTTACGGCCTGTTACCATTACAGCCTGTTACTGTTACGTCTAGTTACAACTTGTAGGTCAGCCCATTACTTTTACGGCTTTACAGTTTCGGCCTTTTCTGAAGCCCATGCCAATATTATAAAACATCTATATAATCCAGCATTTTCTATTATTCATCGTCGGCCGAATACACGACGGGCCAATAACAAAGCACGATACTGTTCCCTAATTGACCTGCCAGGCATAGTTAACGTAACGACTACCGCAATGTGTGGATCGCGTCAACTAGATGCATACATTACGTACGCGAGTTATGTAGATATTACATCAACTGCAAACTTCTTAAAATTATTACATATTATCAAATCAAGGGAAATAAAATCGGCATTTCAGTTGACAATCAAATTGATAGCAGATTCCTCAATTGATCACCTACATCTTCCTTTAAGTGTGACAGCTACATTGGAGGAGACATGATCTTGCAGCCCCCTCTTTGGTGGCGATAGCAATAATTGCACCCTGAAACTAAGTAATAACAAGTTAATACATCAAACAAGACAAACTACTCATTTGACTGATATGACATGAGCTATGATCTAGAGTTTACAACTGGTCAATGGTTCAATTATTGACGAACACGTCAAACAAACAGGACAAGCAAGCATGCATTAAACAAGTGTGCCTACCGTGAAACGAGCAATCAAAAAATGTGTGTGTGTGTGGCTTAGAATTTTAGAAAAAATAAACTAGCCAGGTCATTTCAACAAATATATATGGAGGCAGTTCTATACCCTAAAATGCAAGAGACGTCGGGTGACTCAGAATTTGCGTTGAACTTGTAGAGCAGGAATTGACACAAAATGGCATGCAGTTACTGTCATAGCGAAGAATGAACCAGATAGAAATTATAACCGCATAATATGGGAACTTGTAGAGTAGGAATGCAAACCACAAATGAACTATATATTGTAGAGGATAGTTATATCATGACTTAGGATGAACCAGACCCAGAAATAGATGCAAGATATAATAGCGTCGCTCGTGAACCTGTAGAGCAGGAAAAACAAGCATTAGACAAGTGTGCCTAGAATGACATGAGCAATCACACAAAGTGTTTCTTAGAATTTCAGCAAATATAAACAAGCGAGGTCATTTCAGCAAATATATATGGAAGCAGTGGCATCTCCTGGAATGCATAGTCGTTGGGTGACTTCTTGGGGATATACTTTTCGGGTATCCTCACAGTTCCTCACTGACCAGGGTGGCCCACTTCGGGTTAGAGCTTTGCTTCACGGGTGGCCCAGTCAGGGAGAAAAGACGGAGTCCAATCCGGCTACGGGAAGGCCCAGAAGACTTACCGACTTAGGCCCATGGTGTTACTTGTAGTTCAAGATGTACTCTGTAACTGACTCTTAGTCGTAGCCGGATAGATCTCTCCTGTAAACTCTAGGCCGGATATCTATATAAGCCGTCCTAGGGAGAGCCTTTAGGGCACCTACCCTCATAGTTTACAGTCTCAGCTCGCATAGGCAAACCCTTGTAACCCATATCCGGCTCTGTCGTATTACTGGATTGCTAGCAGGAGTAGGATCCGTCCAAAGATGGCGGATTCGAACCTAGGAAACTTGTGTGCTCACCGTCCCGGAACACCGTACGTCTCACACCCCTCTCTTCCGCACGCCTCAAGGACCCCCTCATGGCATACTTGTCATCAATCCGACGATAGTTGGCGCCCACCGTGGGGCAAGTGAGCTTCGGATCTGCGTTCCGAACGGAATCTGCAAGAATCGGAATCGGCGAGACTATCGCCGTTGGTCACATCCTCTACGCCAGCGATGTTCCTCTCATCGTTCTCGACGAGACCTAGATTCCAGCTAGGGAGGCTGTGCCTGCCTACACCATCATGTCTTTTGGCGAGATCGATGTTTACATCGGTTTTGCTGAACCTGTCCCACCCACCCCAGCGGTGATGATAGAGGCAAAAGAATTTTCTGGGTCCCCTTTGTCCGCGGAGGTGGCAGAGTGCCGGATCTCAGAAAACCCTAATCCCACCTAGCCCACACCAGTTGCGGAGATAGTGGAGAAATCCGAGCCTGAAGAAGACCTAGCGGCCCAAGTCGAATCTGGAGTGGATCTCCTTGGAGAGGCCGAATCCTAGATCGACCCACCCGCTGAAGTCGAAATCCAGGAGGAGCATATTAACGACACTGATTCCGGCTCTGATGACGCCGAGACAGACAAACCTTTCCTAAGATACACGCTGCGACATATGATAATGCAAAACTCAGGCATAGACGCAATTCTCGAGACCATCAAAAGTTTCGACGAAGCTGATCGCGAGAGCCGCAAGTACCTCAGGAAGCACACATCGCACTTTGTCGGATATCTTGGATCTAGATCCGGCTTTGCCGATGCTGGAGACAACACCGACTCTATGCTAGAGGCAATTGGAACAAACACCGACATACCTGCATCTTCGGATGAATCGATAATGTCAGCAAATTTCCGAAAGTTCTCCACGGAATATGAAGAGGAGTATAACTCCAAAGCTGCAGAGGAAGGAGAAGCCATGGATGAAGGATCCGGGGAACACTCTCCCAAAGCGCAGGATGACCTGGAAGTCGGAGATAATCCCGAAGTCCAGATGTCTGAAAGTACCGATCAGAGCTTGATTCTAAGAAATGGACCCAAAGCCATCTTTGCTACCGGCGCTGCCAAGAAGGCAAAGAAGAAGAACAAGAAGAACAAGACCCTGACAAAAGACCCTGTGGCAGAGGAGGTGATTGCCGAGGAATACGAGGAAGACTCGGATGGAGCACTTATCCCTGAAGGGCCCAAAAAAGAAGAATCGGTGGATGGACACGTGATCACTGAAGGTGCGAGTAAACTCATCGATGCTGCATTAACCACACCTATTCCTATAGCTGCAGAACTTACTGCTGAAGAACTGGACGAGAGGGCACATGCCCTAGAAGCGCGTCGTCAAGTACTCCTCAATAAAGCCAAAAACATTGAGAAGGAAAAGAAACGCATAGCATCTGCGAAGAAGTACAACTCCAGGCAATACCAGAAGACCAGGAAGCGTCATACTAATGACAACCAATTCCCGCAGATCCATGTTGTCCTTTTCGGAGAAGAGATGGGGAAGCCTCGGAAAGATAGCAAAGGGGATTGGGTATATCCAACCCTAGTACAGAATACCGTGGCGGCCGAAAAAATTCTATCGGCTAATCCATGCCCGGAGGAGATCCGGTTGGGAATCAAACTACTCAACAAGGGACTAGAGCAGCAAAAGGTCGCCATGTCCGGAAGTCAAAAACTGGTCTCTGATTCCGACCAATGTCGCACAGATCCGGCATGGGATGACGTAAGATCCCAACGCATTCCGGAGCATCACTATCGCCCCGATCACCGGGAAGACAATTACTCAAGAATCGGATCTTCGAGACAGCACCACAAAGCTGCCCGTGGCTGGCGTAACGTTAACCCAGTTGTGGAGCAAGAGGCAATTGCTACACTGAATCCGAGGAACCCACCCTGGCGAGAGTCGAAAGACCGCAGGGATGATGATAAGGAGAAACGTCAGGAAGAAGACCGACAAAGAATGCCACCTCCTAGACATGAAAGCTGTCCGGATGACGGACGAAGGAACGACGGACACCATGCTGGGACAAGCCGGCAGGGGGCTCGTCACGATGAAGACCCTCCTCGGAACCGGAATAATGACGCTCCGGACGAAGGCTGGCGATCAGCCGAAAAAAACCAGCTGCTCCACCTTCTCCGCCAAGTAGCCATCACAACGGCCCCCAGGGAGGCAACGGAGGGCGTCGTGGTGGAGGAGGTGGTGGCAGAAGCCAAAGTCCGGCTCCAAGGCACCACACCCACAACCGACACTCAGGATGATCTCTATCCCCGAATGATGTAAGGCACAGGATCAACTCCAACATAGAGGCGCGGCGCTACGAAAACGATGATATCTACATGGACGCAAAGTGCTTCGGACCACGCATCAGAGCTACAAGATTCCCGGAAGGATTTGCTATCTCAAGACATATCCAAGCCTACGACGGCATTGCTCGGCCAGATACGTGGCTACCGGATTTCTTCCAAGCTTGCTGCATCGCCAAAGGCGAAAACAGCCTGGTCGCAACCCGATATCTCCCACTCATGTTGCGGAAGATGGCACGGTCATGGCTTAATGAACTTCCGGAGAACACCATCCACAACTGGTATGACATGTAAAGTGCATTCTTTCGGAATTTCGAAGGCACATACCGAAGGCCCTGTACGGTCAGAGACCTACAGCGTTGCACCTATAAGGCCGGAGAAACTTGCCGAGATTACCTCGGACGATGGATCGACACCAAGAACTCATGTGAGGGAGTAAATGATCAAACTACGATTGAAGCTTTCATTGCAGGTCTCCCAATTGGTTTACTACAGCATCGCTTGAAGTGTGACAAAGTTACTGATTTGGGGGAGATGATAGAAACAGAAGTATGCAGATGCTGACGACGACGTAGAGGGACTACTCAACGCCCTAGCTGTGCCACAGTCGGCAAAAAAACCAAAGCAACAAGATCAGAAGCGGAAGAATACCTCGAAAGAGAAACCCAACACGGAAACGGAAGTTGTTACTGCTACTTTCGGGTCTAGAGGACGAGGAGGACGCGGCGGAGGCCGCGGGCATGGCCGTGGGACTTCGAGAGTTCAAGGTAGATGAGACCAGCAACCAGGCAAAACCTACACTTGGGCCTACATTGGCAATAACGCATGTGTACATCACTTAGATGCCAATGGGGGCTCATCCCACACCAATGCAGAATGTCGTTTCAATGACGACATCAAAAGAGATGATACCGCTGGCTATAGAGCTAAGCGGAAAAAGGGAAAGAAGAATCCCGAAAAGGATAAAGAGACCAAGGAATATTCCGACATGGAGGAAGGCGATGCTTCAAATCCCAAGCCGGAAGGGAAGAAAAATTTTCCGACCAAAAAAGACACTTACGTCACCGTCCTCGGATCTCAACCAACAAAGGTCAAGAAAGCAGTTCTACATGAGCTCAACGCAATAGTTCCGGCTATCCCCCAATACCTGGACTGGTCGGAAGTGGCAATTACATTTGACTGTGCTGATCATCCGCCTAAGCTACATAGGCGAGGAAAATATGCCTTAATCGTCAATCCACTTATTGACGGTTATGGTTTCTCCAAGACCCTCATGGACGGTGGCAGCAGTATCAATATTCTGTATGTCGAAACGCTACGCCGAATGAAGATCTCGGAGACTCATCTGAACCATAGCTCTGTGATCTTTCACGGAGTTGTCCCAGGAAGACAAGCTAATTCCCTAGGAGAAATCACTTTGGATGTTACCTTTGGAACTCCAAAGAATTATCGGACGGAGGCACTTTCCTTCGAAGTGGTCCCGTTCAAGAGCGCATACCACGCTATATTCGGACGACCGGCTTACTGGGCTTTTATGGCTCGTCCGTGTTACATTTACAATATGATGAAAATTCTAGGTCCCAACGGCGTAATCACCATCAGGGGAGACCCGAAGAAAGCGTGAGAGTGCGAGGATGGAAATGCCGCGTTTGCGAAAGCCGTGCTACACGCCTAGGAGTACCAGGAGATCAAGAAGAGCATAGATCCGTCCGAGATGCCCGCAATGAAGAAGGAGGTGACAAAGCCAAATCCGGAGTTCAAGGCATCAGAAGAGACGAAGAAGACGCTGTTGAAGGATGATGACCCCTCCAAGGTGACCCAGATAGGCGTAGGCCTAGATAGCGCATAGGAAAGCGCACTTGTCAAGTTCCTCAAAACAAATCAAGATATCTTCGCATGGCAGCCATCTGACATGACCGGAGTACCTAGGGAACTTGCCGAGCACTCTTTAAATGTAAACCCGAATGCTAAACCTATCAAACAGTCCTTACGATGTTTCGGCGATGAAAAGCGTAAGGCAATAGCTAAGGAACTAGCGGCTCGAGTTAGCCGGATTCATAGAAGAGGTCATCCACACTGAGTGGTCGGCCAATCCTATAATGGTCCCTAAAAAGGACACCACTGATTTAAGGATGTGTGTTGATTATACTGCCTTGAACAAGGCTTGTCCAAAAGATCCGTTCGCTCTGCCTAGGATTGATCAAGTTATCGATTCTATGGCAGGCTCGGAACTCCTCTGTTTTCTCGACGCATATTCCGGTTATCACCAAATCCGGATGAAGGAATCTGACAAAGTCAAAACTTCATTCATAACCCCGTTTGGAACCTTCTGTTTTGTTACGATGCCCTTTGGACTGGAGAACGCAGGAGCTACATACCAGCACACGATACAGCGTTGCCTCCACGACCAACTCGGACGCAATGTACATGCATACGTGGATGATATTGTGGTGATGTCCAAAAAGAAGGAAACGCTGATTTCCGACTTGGAGGAAACATTCGCCAATCTATGAAAACACAACATCATGCTTAATCCGAAGAAATGCTTCTTTGGAATACCAACCGGAAAATTATTAGGTTTCATCGTGTCTCAAAGAGGCATAGAGGTGAACCGGGACAAAATCAAGGCTATACTCAATATTTCCAGGCCAACTCACCTGAAGGACGTACAAAGACTAACTGGTTGCATCACTATAGTCAGTCGGTTTGTAAGCCGGCTTGGCGAAAGAGCCCCACCATTATACAAACTCCTGAAGAAGACCAAAGATTTTGTGTGGACTGACGAAGCTGAAGCTGTACTACAAGACCTGAAGAGAGTATTCTCATCTGCTCCTATCCTTGCTGCGCCGGAACCACAGGAACCGATGTTGCTCTATCTTGTTGCGACAAACAAAGTCGTCAGTATTGTCATGGTGGTGGAGAGACCGGAGGAAAATCAGGAACACTTGGTGCAGCGTCCAACGTACTTTGTCAGCGAGGTCCTAACAGAATCAAAACAGCGGTATCCGCATTATCAAAAGTTGGCTTACGGTGTTTTTCTAGCATCTCGTAAGCTATGACACTATTTTCAGGAGCATCCAATTACCGTGGTGAGCACGGCTCCCATGAGAGATATAATCAACAACAGTGACGCCAAATGGGGTATAGAGCTTTCAGCTTTTGATATTGAGTATAAACCCCGGACAACAATCAAATCCCAAATCCTTGTCGACTTTGTTGCTGATTGGACAGAGACGAAGGAGAATATGACCCTCCCTGAGTCAGAATATTGGACCCTCTACTTTGATGGGTCTAAGGCTCGAGGGGGCTCGAGGGCTGGCGTGGTGCTCAAATCACCCCAAGGAGATAAACTTCTATACGTGTTGCAGATCCACTTCACAACGACAAACAATATTTCCGAGTATGAAGCATTGCTACAGGGAATCCGGATTGCTAAGGATATCGGCATCTGACGTTTGATGTGTTATGGAGATTCGGATCTTGTTGCTTAGCAAGTTTCGGATATTTGTAATGCAAATAAACACATGGCAGCATATAAAGCTATCATGGATGATTTATCTAAATCGTTCAAGGGGTTTGAGGTTCAACACATCCCTAGAGTAGAAAACGAGGAAGCAGATGCACTATCTCGGATAGGATCTACACAGAAAGAGGTCCCGGATGGTGCTTTTTTAGAACACCTCAAAGTTCCCGCAATAAAGCGAGTAGATAAGGAATATCCGACCAAATCCGACTCACCTCTAATAGCAGTCCTGGCTATAATTCCCAGCTGGACCCAACCCTACCTTGATTTTCTGGTAGATGGAAAATTACCTGAAGACGAGGTTCTGAGCCGGCAGATTATCTAACGAGCGAAAGCCTATACTATAGTTAAAAGTGAGCTCTATAAGCGGAGTGTCTCTGGGGTTTTTCAGCGCTGCGTATCTCCGGAAGAAGGAGTGGAGATCTTAAGAGAAATCCACGAAGGCGAGTGTGGTCTCCATGCTGCAGCCAAATCTTTAGTGGCAAAAGATTTTAGACACGGATTTTTCTGGCTTACAGCTCAGGCAGATGCTGAACGATTAGTCAAGACGTGCAAGGGCTGCCAAAAGTATGCCAAACAAGCTCATGTTCCGGCTGATCAGCTGCGAACAATACCTATAACATGGCCTTTTGCGGTCTGGGGGCTTGATATGGTAGGATCATTTAAACGAGCTCCAAGTGGATTTACTCACCTCTTAGTGATGGTGGATAAATTCACAAAATGGATTGAGGTCAAACCCGTCACTAGTTGTGATGGAGCAACAGCGAAAAGATTTGTCGAGGATGTTATAATCCGGTATGGTTATCCGCATAGCATTATCACGGACAACGGGAGTAATTTCTCTATGGGAGAATTAGCCGAATTCTGCAACAAACAAAATATTCGGCTTGACATTGCGTCAGTCACGCATCCACAGGCTAACGGACAAGTCGAAAGAGCAAATGGTTTAATCCTGCAAGGCCTAAAACTGAGACTCGAAGCACCACTACGACGTGCTGCGGGGGCTTGGGCAGAGGAATTACCCTCTGTAATATGGAGTTTACGAACGACTCCGAACAGGTCAACCGGATACACACCTTTCTTCTTGGTCTCTGGCGCAGAAGCAGTTCTTCCTAGTGATTTAATTCTTACTTCTCCTAGAGTGGCCGCGTATATCGAAGAAGATGACGAGATTTCTCGACAAAATGATCTCGACTTAGTCGAAGAAGTTCGCATCGTTGCTGAAATGAGATCAACAGCCTATCAGCAGAAGTTATGCAAGTATCATAGCCAGAGAGTGCGAAACAGATCTTTCAATAAGGGTGATTTGGTTCTCGAGCTTGTGCAACAAAGAAAGCACAAACTTTCCCCATTATGGGAAGGGCCCTTTTTAGTTAGTCGAGTACTGCACAATGGTTCGTACTACTTAACTGACATGAGGCCAGTCAAAGAAAGACCTGCTACTAAGAAGAGAAAGAGAGCTAGAGGTAGTACAAATCCGGATGAGTTAGACAGACCATGGAATATTGCTCAGTTACGTCCCTTTTATTCTTAATTTATCCTTCTTTGTAATCATACATATGTACATGGTCTGTGAGAAATAAAAAGTCTTGGTTGACCTCAAGTTTTTCTGAGAAGTTTTTTACCATCTTATTTCCTAATGATCATGTCATAGTCGAAAATCCCAGAATACTTGAAAGTACTTTATGCTCATGCTTGTTCTGGTTTAGATTTCCAATTCTAAAAATGCTACCTTCGGGTATAACTCTAAGGTTTCTAGTCTATACTTTGGTTATTTGTCTGATTGCCGGATGCGGGTATTCTCCGAGTAGTGAATTGTTGGTACTGGAAGCCGGCTTTGTTTCTAAGTTTAAACTAGTTTAGCAATTGAGCTCCGTTGCTCGGCGAAGTTTCCGTGCAGAAGGTTTGGCCGGCTCATGAAAGGAACGAGGCGGAAAGCCAGATAAATGATAAGTATAGGCAAAAAAGTATACGTGCTTATGTAAACATTTCAGGCACACAAAAACTTAAAGCCAAAAGTGCTGAATAGATCAAAGGCTTAGCACTAGCAAAATTATAGTACTGCATATTTACATACCCATCATGTTTCTCAGAATAATACAATTGTTTTTGGCAATCTATGATGCAGGAGGAGAGGAAGGAGCTGCCGACTCGCTGGATACATCGCCTTGATATCGTTCTGAGATGTGCACATCCGAAACGGTGTGGTCATCGTCTAAAACTTTGGCTACTTCTTCGGGAGGTGGAGGCGGAGTGTCCACGCGGGTGAAGAAGGGAGTGTCGTAGCTGGTCAAGTCAGCTACGTGACATCCATATCCGGCACAGGAGTCCATAATGGCCTTGATGTCTTGCTCCTGTCCGTCTTCATCCACTGTAGAATACCCTCTGGTCACTTGCCATATCTCCATGCTTCCATGGTGGCTCATGACCATGGTGAGAGAATTCTACGCTACAGATTGCACGTAGGACATGTTCCAATCCTAGACAAGTTGCGGCATCTCCTTCGCCTTGTCCCGCACCTGAAAATCCGACATGTTATGCATGTCCAGAATCTTGAAAGCTTCGCCAACATCCTCAAGGGATTGGCAGAAGTCATGAAGCAGGTCACCGACTTGGGTAAGCCGGTGGGTGCGAGGCTCGGCAGAGGTGGAGTCCGTCAAGTTCATAGGACCTATAGACAATACAGTTAAGAAAATCTGACATTGAAAGAAGTCGAAGAAAATAGACAAATCAGACAGATGGAACATACCGAAGATGACGTCGTCAACTTTGGTCTTCTCTTCTCGAAGACTCCGGAGTTCAGCCCGGAGCGTCTCGGAAAGGTCCTTCTCTCTACAAAGCTCATTATTGAGGTCCGAGATTTTCTGATCTTGAGCCGCAATCTTATGATCACGCTCGTCAGTAGCCATGGAGGAGGACTCGAGAACTTGAGAGATGCTCTTCTCATGATCCGCGTTGAGCTTATCCAGCTCTTGGCGAAGTTCTTTGTTCTCCACCACCAAAGTTTTGAGGTTCTCGGCCTCTTCAATCATAGCGCAGGATTGTTTTACCAGTGCTGTAAGTCAAAAAGAACAACAGTTCAGTAAAAATATTCGACTATGAAAACATGGAAGACAAGGTTTGAGTCTCGGAATGTTTACCTTCGGCCTCATCCTTGGAGACCTTAAGCTCAGCATTCTTAAGTTGGAGAGCTCTGATCTCTCTCCGCTTGTTGCAAACATTTTTCAACAAATCCTGGTTATAGGAATATACTTTCTGTAAGTCAGAATACCCAAAGTCATAAGTCTACTAAAGACTCGGGCTAATATTTTTACTAATATCAGCACGAGCCTTGGGGGCTACACTAGTTCATTCTTTGGCATCCTAAGAAAGCATAAACCCGGATTATATATCCTACTTCATGCTTGGGGGCTAGAGGATATGATATGAAATAAAAGAAAAACAGGAGTTAGAATTCCGACTTACATATTGTTCGCGAGTAAGTTTATCCAAACTCGCATTCACTTCAACAGCAACCTTCTCGGCGAGAGTCAGAGGGACCACTGGCGCAGTTGGAAGCTCACCGGTCCTTATCCTCTCGTCGCGAAGACGCACTTCTTCAAGAAGGTCAGAGTGCTTGATGTACTCTACCTCTTGCGCTTCTTCTTCGGTAGAAAGAATTCTTTTCTCCAGGCATTGCCTGGCCAGCCGCTAGATCTCTTCCGCAGATTTCTGGGACAAGCCAAACTTGGCAAGACCTAGATTGCGAAGAAGGTTTTAGGCAAAGGTCTCTGCCGAGGGATCATTACCTGAAGAGGGTTCACCCTTATCTAAACCTGACTCACTCATGGTGACGTCAGTCTGCGATTCAAGGATCGCATGCTCCGTTGAAGGATCCGGATCTTCTGTGACAGTCGGTGAAGGAGTGATCACTACTGGGGATATACTTTCCGGGTATCCTCATAGTTCCTCACTGACCAGGGTGGCCCACTCCGGGTTAGAGCTTTGCTTCACGGGCGGCCCAGTCAGGGAGAGAAGACGGAGTCCAATCCGGCTACGGGAAGGCCCAGAAGACTTACCGACTTAGGCCTGTAGTGTTACTTGTAGTTCAAGATATACTCTGTAACCGACTCTTAGTCGTAGCTGGATATATCTCTCTTGTAAACCCTAGGCCGGATATCTATATAAGCCGTCCTAGGGAGAGCCTTTAGGGCACACCTCAATAGTCTACAATCTCAACTCGCACAGGCGAAACCCTTGTAACCCATATTCTAGCTCTGCCGTATTACTTGATTGCTAGCAGGAGTAGGGTCCCTCCAAATCCGGTGGATTCGAACCTGGGTAAACTTGTGTGCTCACCATCCCGGAACACCGTACGTCTCACACCCCTCTCTTCCACACACCTCGAGGACCCCCTCATGGCGTACTTGTCATCAATCCGACGACAGTTGGTGCCCACCATGGGGCAAGTGAGCTTCGGATCTGTGTTCCGAGCGGAATCTGCAAGAATCGGAATCGGCAAGACCATCACCGTCGGTCGCATCCTCTAGGCCAGCGACGTCCCTCTCATCATTCTCGACGAGACATGGATTCCGGCTAGGGAGGCCGTGACTGCCTACACAATCATGTCTTTTGGCGAACCTGCCCCACCCACCCCAGCGGTGATGATAGAGGCAGAAGAATCTACTGGTCCCCTTTGTTCGCGGAGACGGCAGAGTTCCGGATCTCAGAAAACCCTAATCCCACCCAGCCCGCACCAGTTGTGGAGATATTGGAGAAATCCGAGCCTGAGGAAGACCTAGCGGTTAAAGCCAAATCTGGAGTGGATCTCCTCGGAGAGACCGTATCCCAGATCGACCCACCCGCGGAAGTCAAAATCCAGGAGGAGCATATCAACAACATTGATTCCGGCTCTGATGACGTCGGGACATACATGCCTTTCCTAAGGTACACACTGTGACGTATGATAATGCAAGATGCAAGCACAGATGCAATTCTCGAGACCATCAAAAGTTTCGACATGGCTGATCGTGAGAGCCACAGGTACCTCAGGAAGCACGCGTCGCACTTCGTCGGGTATGTAGGATCCGGATATGGCTCTGCCGATGCTGGAGAAAACACCGACTCTGTGCTGGAGGCAATTGGAACAAACGCCGATGTACCCGCATCCTTAGATGAATTGATGACGCCAGCAGATTTCCGAAAGTTCTCTGCGGAATACGTAGAGGAGTATAACTCCAAAGCTGCAGAAGAAGGAGAAGCCATGGATGAAGGATCCGGGGAACACTCTCCCAAAGCGCAGGATGACATGGAAGTCGGAGATAATCCCGAGGTCTAGATGTCTGAAAGTACAGATCAGAGCCTGACTCCGGGAAACAGACCCAAAGCCGTCTTTGCTACCGGCGCTGCTAAGAAGGCAAAGAAGAGGAACAAGAAGAACAAGACCCCGACAAAAGACCCTCTGGCAGAGGAGGTGGTTGCCGAGGAATATGAGGAAGACTCGGATGGAGCACTTATCCTAGAAGAGCTGAAAAAAGAAGAATCGGTGGATGGACACGTGATCACTGAAGGTGCGCGTAAACTCATCGATGCTGCATTAACCACACCTATTCCTACAGCTGCGGAGCTTACCGCTGAAGAACTGGACGAGAGGGCACAAGCCCTAGAAGCACGTCATCAAGTACTCCTCGATGAAGCCAAAAACATTGAGGAGGAAAAGAAACGCCTAGCATCTGCGGAGAAGTACAACTCCAGGCAATACCAGAAGACCAGGAAGCGTCATACCAATGACAACCAATTCCCGCAGATCCACGTCGTCCTTTTCGGAGATGAGATGGGGAAACCTCAGAAAGATAGTAAAGGAGATTGGGTATATCCAACCCCAGTACAGAATACCGTGGCTGCCCGAGAAATTCTATCGGCTAATCCAGGACCCGAGGAAATCCAGTTGGGAATCAAACTACTCAACAAGGGACTGGAGCAGCAAAAGGTCGCCATGTCCGGAAGCCAAAAACTGGTCTCGGATTCCAACTAATGTCGTACAGATCCGGCATGGGCTGACGTAAGACCCCAGCACGTTCGGGAGCAGCGTCATCGCCTCGAGCGCCGGAAGAAAATTATTCGAGATCCGGATCATCAGGACAACACCGCAGAACTGCGCGTGACTGGAGCAACGTCGCCCCAGCAGCCGAAAAAGAGGCCATTGCTGCACTGTATCCGAAGAATCCTCCCTGACGAGAGTCGACCGATCGAAGGGGAGAAGATAAAGAGAAACGTCGGGAGGAGGATCGTCAAAAATGCCACCTCCTAGACATGCAAGCCGTCCGGCTGAGCCTCACCGTAGTGGGAACAACGGACGAAGGAACGACGGAAACCATGCCGGTACAAGCCGACAGGGGGCTCGTCGTAGTGAAGACCCTCCCCGAAACCGGAATAATGATGTTCCGGACGGAGGCCAGCGATCAGCCGGAAACAATCCAGCTGCCCCACCCTCTCCGCCAAGTAATCATCACAACGGCTCTCAAGGAGGACGATGTGGTGGAGGAGGTGGTGGCAGAAGCCGAAGTCCGGCTCCAAGGCACCGCAGCCACAGCCGACATTCGGGACGATCTCTATCCCCGAACGACGCAAGGCACAGAATCAACTCCAACATAGAGGCGCGGCGCTACGAAAATGATGATATCTACGTGGGCCCAAAGTGCTTCAGACCACGCATCAGTGCTACAAGATTCCCAGAAGGATTTGCTATCTCAAGACATATCCAAGCCTACGACGGCATTGCTCGGCCAGATACCTGGCTACAGGATTTTTTGCAAGCTTGCTGCATCGCCAAAGGCGGAAATAGCCTGGTTGCAACCCGATATCTCCCACTTATATTGCGGAAGACGACACGATCATGGCCTAATGAACTTCCGGAGAACACTATCCACAACTGGTATGACATGCAAAGTGCGTTCTTTCGGAATTTCGAAGGCACATATCGGAGGCCCTATACGGTCGGAGATCTACGACGTTACACCTAGAAAGCCGGAGAAACTTGCCGGGATTACCTCGGATGATGGATCGACACCAAGAACTCCCGAGAAGGAGTAAACGATCAAACCGTGATGACTTTCATCGCATGTCTCCCAATTGGCCTACTGCGCCATGGCCTGAAGTGTGACAAGGTCACTGATCTGGGAGAGATGATAGAAACAGCGAGCAAGTATGCAGATGCTGATGATGATGCGGAGGGATTACTCAATGCCCTAGCTGTGCCACAGTCGGCAAAACAACCAAAGCAACAAGCTTATAAGCATAAAAATACCTCGGAAGAAAAACCCAACGCGGAAAAGGCAGTGGTCACTACTACTTTTGGGTCTGGAGGACGAGGAGGACGCGGTGGAGGCCACGGGCGTGGGCGTGGAACTTCAAGAGTCCAAGGTAGAGGAGACCAACAACAAGGCAAAACCTACTCTTGGGCCGACATTGCCAATAACCCATGTGTGCATCACCTAGACGCCAATGGGGGCTCATCCCACACCAATGCCGAATGTCGTTTCAATGACGACATCAAAAGAGATGACACTGCAGGCTACAAAGCTAAGCGGAAGAAGGGAAAGAAGAATCCCGAAAAAGAAAAAGAGACCAAGGAAGATTCCGACATGGAGGAAGCTGATGCTTCAAATCCTAGGCCGGAAGGGAAGAAAAATTTTCCAACCAAGAAAGACACTTACATCACCTTCCTCGGATCTTAACCAGCAAAGGTCAAGAAAGCAGTTCTACATGAGCTCAATGCAACAGTTCCGGCTGTCCCTCAATACTTGGACTGGTCGGAAGTGGCAATCACATTTGACCGTGCTGATCATCCGCCTAAGTTGCACAGGCGAGGAAAATACGCCTTAATCGTCAATCCACTTATTGACGGTTATGGTTTCTCCAAGACCCTCATGGACGGTGGTAGCAGTATCAATATTCTCTATGTCGAAACGCTACGCCGGATGAAGATCTCGGAAACCCAGCTGAACCATAGCTCGGTGATCTTTCACGGAGTTGTCCCAGGAAGACAAGCCAATTCCCTGGGAGAGATCACTTTGGATGTTACCTTTGGAACTCCAAAGAACTATTGGACGGAGGCACTTTCCTTTGAAGTTGTCCCGTTCAAGAGCGCATACCACGCTATATTCGGACATCCGGCTTACTGGGCTTTTATGGCTCGTCCGTGTTACATTTACAATATGATGAAAATTCCAGGTCCCAACGGCGTGATCACCATCAGGGTAGATCCGAAGAAAGCGCGAGAGTGCGAGAATGGAAATGCCGCCTTTGTCGAAGCCGTGCTGCACGCCCAGGAGTACCAGGAGATCAAGAAGAGCATAGATCCGTCCGAGATGCCCGCAACGAAGAAGGAGGTGACAAAGCCAAATCCGAAGTTCAAGGCATCAGAAGAGACGAAGAAGACGCCGTTGAAGGATGATGACCCCTCCAAGGTGACCCAGATAGGCGTAGGCCTAGGTAGCGCATAGGAAAGCGCGCTCGTCAAGTTCCTCCAAGCAAATCAAGATATCTTCACATGGCAGCCATCTGACATGACCGGAGTACCTAGGGAACTTGCCGAGCACTCTTTAAATGTAAACCCGAACGCTAAACCCGTCAAACAGTCCTTACGACGTTTCGGCGATGAAAAGCGTAAGGCAATAGATAAGGAACTAGCACGGCTCGAGTTAGCCAGATTCATAGAAGAGGTCATCCACACTGAGTGGTCGGCCAATCCTGTAATGGTCCCTAAAAAGGACACCACTGATTTAAGGATGTGTGTTGATTATACTGCTTGGACAAGGCTTGCCCAAAAGATCCGTTCGCTTTGCCTAGAATTGATCAAGTTATCGATTCTACGGCAGGCTCGGAATTCCTCTGTTTTCTCGACGCATATTCTGGTTATCACCAAATCCGGATGAAGGAATCTGACAAAGTCAAAACTTCATTCATAACCCCCTTCGAAACCTTCTGTTTTGTTACGATGCCCTTTGGGCTGAAGAATGCAGGAGCTACGTACCAATGCACGATGCAGCGTTGCCTCCATGACCAACTCGCACGCAATGTACATGCATACGTGGATGATATTGCGGTGATGTCCAAAAAGAAGGAAACATTGATTTCCGACTTGGAGGAAACATTTGCCAGTCTACGGAAATACAACATCATGCTTAACCCGAAGAAATGTTTCTTTGGAATACCAGCCGGAAAATTGTTAGGTTTCATCGTGTCTCAAAGAGGCATAGAGGTGAACCGAGACAAAATCAAGGCTATACTCAATATTTTCAGGCCAACTCGCCTGAAGGACGTACAAAGACTAACTAGTTGCATTGCTGCAGTCAGTTGGTTTGTAAGCCGGCTTGGTGAACGAGCTGCACCATTATACAAACTCCTGAAAAAGACCAAGGATTTTGTTTGCACTGACGAAGCTGAAGCTGCACTACAAGACCTGAAGGAAGTACTCTCATCTTCTCCTATCCTTGCTGCACCGGAACCATAGGAACCGATGTTGCTTTATCTTGCTGCGACAAACAAAGTCGTTAGTATCGTCATGGTAGTGGAGAGACCGGAGGAAAATCAGGAACACCTGGTGCAGTGTCCGACTTACTTTGTCAACGAAGTCCTGACAGAATCGAAACTGCGATATCCGCACTATCAAAAGTTAGCTTACGGTGTTTTTCTGGCATCACGTAAGCTACAACATTATTTTCAGGAGCATCCAATTACCATGGTGAGCACATCTCCCATGAGAAATATAATCAATAACAGTGATGCCACAGGACGCGTCGCCAAATGGGGCATAGAGCTTTCAGCTTTTGATATTGAGTATAAACCTCGGACAGCAATAAAATCCCAGATCATTGCTGACTTTGTCGCTGATTGGACAGAGACGAAGGAGAACATGATCCTCCCTAAGTCAGAATATTGGACCCTCTATTTTGATGGGTCTAAGGCCCGAGGTGGCTCGGGGGCTGGCGTGGTGCTCAAATCACCCCAAGGAGATAAACTTCTATACGTGTTGCAGATCCACTTCACAGCGACAAATAATATTGCCGAGTATGAAGCACTGCTACATGGAATCCGGATTGCTAAGGATATTGGCATCCAACGTTTGATGTGTTATGGAGATTCAGATCTTGTTGCTCAACAAGTGTCAGATATTTGTAATGCAAATAAACACATGGCAGTGTACAAAGCTGTCGTGGATGATCTATCTAAATCGTTCGAAGGGTTTGAAGTTCAACACATCCCTCGAGCAGAAAATGAGGAAGCAGACGCACTATCTCGGATAGGTTCTGCGCGGAAAGAGGTCCCGGATGGCGCTTTTTTAGAGCACCTCAAAGTTCCCTCAATAAAGGGAGTAGATGAGGAATATCCGACCAAATCCGACTCACCTTTGATAGCAGTTCTGGCTGTAATTCCCAGCTGGACTCAACCCTACCTCGATTATTTTGTAGATGGAAAATAACCCGAACATGAGGTTTTGAGCCGGTAGATTATCCGACGAGCGAAATCCTACACTATAGTTAAAGGTGAGCTCTATAAGCGGAGTATTTCTGGAGTTTTTTTAGCGCTGTATGTCTCCGGAAGAAGGAGTGGAAATCCTAAGAGAAATCCACGAAGGCGAGTGTGGGCACCATGCTGCAGCCAAATCTTTAGTGGCAAAAGCTTTTAGACACGGATTTTTCTGGCTTACAGCTCAGGCAGATGCCGAACGATTAGTCAAGACGTGCAAAGGCTGCCAAAAGTACGCCAAACAAGCTCATGTTTCGGCTGATCAACTGCGAACAATACCTATAACATGGCCTTTTGCGGTCTAGGGGCTTGATATGGTAGGACCATTTAAACGGGCTCCAAGTGGATTTACTCACCTCTTAGTGATGGTGGATAAATTCACACAATGGATTGAGGCTAAACCTGTCACTAGTTGTGATGGAGCAACAGCCAAAAGATTTGTCGAGGATGTTATAATCCGGTATGGTTATCCACATAGCATTATCACGGACAATGGGAGTAACTTCTCTATGGGAGAATTGGCCAAATTATGCAATGAGCAAAATATCCGGCTTGACATTGCGTCTGTCGCACATCCACATGCTAACGGACAAGTTGAAAGAGCAAATGGTTTAATCCTACAAGGCCTAAAACTGAGACTCGAAGCACCACTACGGCGTGCTGCGGGGGCTTGGACAGAGGAATTACCCTCTGTAATATGGAGTTTACGAACGACTCCGAACAGGTCAACCGGATACACACCTTTCTTTTTGGTCTATGGTGCAAAAGCAGTTCTTCCTAGTGATTTGATTCACACTTCTCCTAGAGTGGCCGCGTATATTGAAGAAGATGCCGAGATATCTCGAGAAAATGATCTCGACTTAGTCGAAGAAGTTCACGTTATTGCTGAAATGAGATCAACAACCTATCAGCAGAAGTTACGCAAGTATCATAGCCAGAGAGTCAGAAACAGATCTTTCAATAAAGGCAATTTGGTTCTCCGGCTTGTGCAACAAAGAAAGCACAAACTTTCCCCAGTATGGGAAGGGCCCTTTTTAGTTAGTCGAGTATTGCACAATGGTTCGTATTACTTAACTGACATGAGACCAGTCAAAGAAAGACCTGCTACTAAGAAGAGAAAGAGAGCTAGAGGCAATACAAATCCGGATGAGTTAGACAGACCGTGGAATATTGCTCAGCTACGTCCCTTTTATTCTTAGTTTATCCTTCTTTGTAATCATATATATGTACATGTTCTGTGAGAAATAAAAGTTTTGGTTGCCTCAAATTTTTCTGAGAAGTTTTTACCATCTTATTTCCGAATGATCATGTCATAGTCGAAAATCCCAGAATGCTTGAAAGTACTTTATGCTCATGTTCGTTCTGGTTTAGATTTCTGATAGTAAAATTGCTACCCTCGGGTATAACTCTAAAGTTCCTAGTCTTTACTTTGGTTATTTGTCTGATTGCTGGATGCGGGCATTTTCCGAGTAGTGAATTGTTGGTACTGGAAGCCGGCTTTATTTCTGAGTTTAAACTGGTTTAGCAATTAACCTCCGTTGCTCGGCAAAGTTTCCGGCAGAAGGTTTAGCCGGCTCACGAAAGGGACGAGGTGGAAAGCCAGATAAACGATGAGTATAGAAGAAAAAATACAAGTGCTTATGTAAACATTTCAGGCACACAAAAATTCAAAGCAAATAGTGCTGAATAGATCAAAAGCTTAGCACTAGCAAAATTATAGTATTGCATAATTACAGACCCATCATGTTTTTCAGAATAATACAAATTTTTACTGGTAATCTATGATGCAGTAGAAGAAGGAGCTGCCGGCTCGCTGGATATGTCGCCTTGATATCGTTCCGAGATGTCCACATCCGATATGGTGTGGTCATCGTCGGAAACTTCTGCTGATTCCTCGGGAGGCAGAGGCGGTGTGTCCACGCGGGAGAAGAAGGGAGTTTTGTAGCTGGTCAAATCAGCCACATGACACCCATATCCGGCACAAGAGTCCATGATGGCCTGGATGTCCTGCTCCTGGCCGTCTTCATCTACTTTGCAGTACCCTCTGGTCACTTGCCATATTTCCATGTTTCCATGGTGGCTCATGACCATGGTAAGAGCGTTCTGCGCCGCAGTCCGTACGTAGGACATGTTCTAATCCTGGACAAGTTGCGACATCTCCTTTGCCTTGTCCCGCACCTGAAAATCCGACATGCTGTGCATGTCCGGAATCTTGAGAGCTTCGCCAATGTCCTCAAGAGATTGGCGGAAGTCATGAAGCAGGTCACCGACTTGGGTAAGCCGGTGGGTGCGGGGCTCGGTGGAGGAAGAGTCCGTCAAGTCTAGAGGACCTATACACAAAACAAGTTAAGAAAATCCTACATTGAAAGAAGTCGAAGAAAGTGGAAAAGTCAGACAGATGGAACGTACCGAAAATGATATCGTCAATTTTGGTTTTCTCTTCCCAAAGACTCTGAAGTTCAGCCCGGAGCGCCTCAGAAAGGTCCCTCTCTCTGCACAACTCATTGTTAAGGTCCGAGATTTTCGGCTCTTGAGCAGCAATCTTGCGATCACGCTCATCAGTAGCCATGGAGGAGGACTCGAGAACTTGAGCTATGCTCTTCTCATGATCCGCCTTGAGCTTATCCAGCTCTTGGCAAAGTTCCTTGTTCCCTACCACCAAAGTTTTGAGGTTCTCAGCCTCTTCAATGATGGCATAGGATTGTTTCGCCAGTGCTGTAAGTCAAAAAGAACAACAGTTCAACCAAAAAATTCGACTATGAAAACACAAAGACAAGGTTTGAGTCTCGGAATGTTTACCTTCGGCTTCATCCTTGGCAACTTTAAGTTCAACATTTTTAAGTCAGAGAGCTTTGATCTCTCTCCGTTATCACAGACATTCTTCAACAAATCCTGGTTATAGGAATATACTTTCTGTAAGTCAGAATACCCAAAGTCAGAAAGCTACTAAAGACTCGGGCTAATATTTTTGCTAATATCAGCACGAGCCTTGGGGGCTACACTAGTTCGTTCTTTGACATCCTAAGGAAGCATAAACCCGGATTATTTATCCTACTTCATGCTTGGGGGATAGAGGATATGATATGAAATAAAAGAAAAACAGGAGTTAGAATTCCGACTTACATATTGTTCGCGAGTCAGTTTATCCAAACTCGCATTCACTTCAGCAGCAACCTTCTCAGAAAATGCCAGGGAGATCACTGGAGCTGTTGGAAGCTCACCGATCCGTATCCTCTCGTTGCAAAGATGCACTTGTTCAAGAAGGTCAGAGTGCTTGATGTCCTCTTCCTCTTGTGCTTCTTCTTCGGCAGATAAGTTTCTTTTCTCCAGGCATTGCCTGGCCAGCCGCTGGATCTCTTCAGCAGATTTCCGGGACAGGCCAAACTTGGCAAGTCCTGGATTGCTGATAAGGTTGTCGGCAAAGGTTTCTGCCGAGGGATCATTACCCAAGGAGGGTTCACCCTTATCTAAACCTGACTCACCCATGGTGACGTTAGTTTGCGATTCAAGGATCGCAGGCTCCGTTGAAGGAGCCAGATCTTCTGTGGCATCCGGGAAAGGAATAATCACCAGTGTTGCAGAAGGTTGGGGGGTAGGAGTCTGAGGAGCTACGACAGGAGAAGCCATGGAAAGCTTTGTCTGCCGCAGGGGCTTCGAAGAATTTCCCTTCCCTTTTCCCTTGATGAGATGTTTAGCTGTGAGAATGTGATAAAGTCGGAAACATTACATCTCAGAAAAGAAATTGAGTAAAGTGCAAAGGCGGAAGTTGTGATTGAAAGTTACCTCTTCACGACGGGCAACTCCTTTGTGCCAATAGCCACTGTTGGAGCTTTGTGCTTCTTGAGCGCAATATCCGGCAATGGGACCACCTCTATCTCCTGAGAAAACTCCGGAGGATATCCCTCGAGAGGAGCAAGTTCTAACTCGGGGAGGTTAGCAAGCTGAAAAGAAGAAAACATATCAGTATTGCAATGTAATTTAAAGATTGAAACACATGAAAATATTTACTGTTAAAAGCTTACCGGCACTACGGGGTTTTCCGCCGTATGCATATCCAGAGAAACCTCCGGAATCCTCCTCTCGATGCTCCCTTATCAGCCACTTAATCTGGCTTATATAGCCTTGTGTGGTGTAGGCTCTGGGGCTGATGCGGAGGGAGTCTTTCTTGGATGACGTGATGGAGTGCATCAGTTGGTTTTCGTGGTACTAAAGGGGCTGGATCCGGCGTGACACCCAGCATTGGACCAAGTCGGATCCCTTTAGTCCTTTGTGTTTGATCAGATATTCGACCCGCCTCTTAGCGAGGATCAGATCGTCACTGAGAGCCAGAGCGGCCTCGTCCCAAGACGGTTGGGCCGTGGCAGCTCCGTCGACAAAAGCCGGCAAAGCAGTAGCTTTGTTGGGAGCCGGAATATCCATATGATAAAAGAATGTGGCTGGCCACTGTTTGACCAAGTCACTAGCTAAGATTTTGGGATATGCGTGCTCGCGTCTAAGTGAAAAACTAATGGTACCGCTGATATAAGGAACACCGACAGTGATAGAGTTTCTCCGGACATGAAAGTAATACCGGAATAAGGTCAAACTCGGCCTAATGCCGAGAAAGCCCTCACACAAAGAAGCGTAAGCGCTCATCTCTAAAAGAGAGTTGGGAGGAAGATGGTGGAGTTGAACACCATAATGGTCAATCACCTCGGAGAAGAACTCCGAGGGAGGAAATGACAAACCTCTGTCGAGGTGGGTGCCGAAGTGGACCGCTACTTGGCCTGAGTTGGGGACGGTTTCCCTGAAGCCGCTCCACCAGTCGCCGGCGTAGAGGAGCCCTTCTGTCTCCATGTTCTGGAGCTTCTCGTTGTCGAGTACGCAGGGGATCTAGACCCTGCGGAAGCTTTCCTTCTCTGCTGTAACCGCCAAACCGGAAGAGGATGACGAAGCCATTTCTCTAGTGCTCCGGTGACCTAAGATGGTCGACGCTGGGAGTTTTTTGGGGGAAAGCAGAGGAGCTCTGTGCACGCGGGGGAGATTTGGAGGAGAGGAAAAGGCAAAGGGAACATGTGAAGAAAGAAGGAGGAAATCCTAACCTCTTATATCCACCTAACCGCGCCAAGATTCGTGCAAATGCTACAGTGTAACCGCTACGCGTCGTGGAAGGAACTAGGAAGGACCCACGCGATGATTACGTCGCCTCGATCTCCGCACATGCATTGAAACGGCGCCTCGGTTCCGCAAACCGCGGACCCACCAACGGTCGTGCTGACAGGATGTTTGTCAGATGACGTGACTTGACCATGACTTGTGTCAGGTGGCGTTAGAAACCAAATTCTGGCTTAGTTTGAAATCAAGCTAGAAAATCCGAGTAACCTGTTGATAGGTCCGACTTATTTTTAAGACCCGGATCGTATTTTTTGTTGTGAAGTTTCAGGAACCCTTCAAGATTCTGCAAGCCGAAGAACAAGATAGATGATGATAAAATCTGACTTTGGATCTTGGAGACTTCCAGGGGCTGCTGTTGGCGATATACTTTCCGGGTATCCTCACAGTTGCTCACTGACCAGGGTGGCCCACTTCAGGTTAGAGCTTTGCTTCACGGGCGGCCCAGTCAGGGAGAGAAGACGGAGTCCAATCCGGCTACGAGAAGGCCCAGAAGACTTATCGACTTAGGCCTGTAGTGTTACTTGTAGTTCAAGATATACTCTGTAACCGACTCTTAATCGTAGCCGGATAGATCTCTCTTGTAAACCCTAGGCCAGATATCTATATAAGCCGTCCAAGGGAGAGCCTTTAGGGCACACCTCAATAGTCTACAATCTCAAACTCACACAGGCGAAACCCTTGTAAACCATATTCCGGCTCTGCCGTATTGGATTGCTAGCAGGAGTAGGGTCTATCCAAAGCCGGGGGATTCGAACCTGGGTAAACTTGTGTGCTCACCGTCCCGGAACACCGTACGTCTCACACCCCTCTCTTCCACACGCCTCGAGGACCCCCTCATGGCGTACTTGTCATCAATCCGACGATAATCACCGGTGTTGCGGAAGGTTGAGGGGCAGGAGTCGGAGGAGCCAAGGCAGGACAAGCTATGGTAAGCTTCATCTGTCGTAGGAGCTTCGAAGAAGTTCCCTTCCCCTTGCCCTTGATGAGCTGCTTAGCTCTGAGAATGTAATAGAATTGAAAACATTACATCTCGGAAGAAAATTCGAGTAAGGTACAAAGGCGGAAGTTGTGTTGAAAGTTACCTCTTCACGACAGGCACCTCCTTTGTGCCAACAGCCACTGTCGGAGCCTTACGCTTTTTGGGCATGATGTCCGGCAATGGGACCAATTCCGCCTCCTGAGAAAACTCTGGAGGATATCCCTCGAGTGGAGCAAATTCCGACTCGGGGAGTTCAGCAAGCTGAAAAGAAGAATAAATATCAGTATTGCAATATAACTTAAAGAATGAAACACGTAAAAAGGTTCATTGTTTAAAGCTTAATGGCACAACGGGGTTTTCCGTTGTGTGCATGTCTAGAGAAACCTCCGGGATCCTCCTCTCGATCCGCTCCCTTATCAGCCATTTAATCTGGCTTATATAACCTTGCGAGGTATAGGCTCTGGGGCTGATGCAAAGGGAATCCTTGTTGGGTCCGCAGCATAGAAAACAAAAAATTTCCTACGATGTGAACTATACGCCAAGATCTATCTACTAGATACAGAGCAACGGGTGGATATACATCCATTGTGAACTTACCCTTGAAGACAACGAGTTTTGTTAACGAGTAGGAACTCATGGATGATATAGTCGTACACTTACTGATCTCAAGATCGTGATGAAGTCCAGCAGGTCCGGCTCCAGCACGTCCATCAGATCCAGCTCCAGCAAGTCCAGCACCACCAAGTCCAGCACCACAAAGCAGCGGTGCATCCATGATCGCACACACGTCCGGTACCTCGACAACCTCCGTCCCTCGCTCCAGCAAAGCAGCGGAAGCAGCAACTCCTTTCCAGATAAAGCCACCGCGAACATGTATCTCGCTAATCCGAGACCATGGGGGAATAATACTAGAGGGGGAGAGAGATCCTTCACGAGGAGGTGTGAGGAAGAAGGAGAGTGAGGGGGGCCTTTTATAGGAGGAGGGGGTACCCCTCCCCATGGCCGGCGCCCCATGGGGGGTGACTCCTCACCTCCCCCATTCATGTGGTGGTAACCACTCCACATTAACATGCCCCTTCACATTCTCTTTTAAAGTCTCCACTTTAAATGCATTAAATTTCTCCAAATTTAATGCTCTCTCATTTAATAAAACTCCTTTATTATTTTTATTCAGAATTTTGTTAATTACTTTAATTAACAATCATTCACATAAAACCCCCTGCAACATTTCAATATTACATGCAGAACCAATTTCAGCAATTTCACCCGAAACAGTTTCGGTGTCTATTGAAATAATTCCAGTGCTTTCTTAAATCTTTATTTGAAACATATTTGCTCCAAATGGTGTCAGTATCCCTTAAGTGTGTCACCCTACGGTTCGTGAATAATGCAGACATGATCGAGACCCCTCTCAGATCAATAATCAGAAGCGGGACCTGGAGATCCATACTGACTCCTACACATTCAACGGTGACTTCTGTGATCGTGAGAACCTTTAACGCTAGTAACTAAATCCATTTGTATTGCGATATATTACATGTCCGAGATTCGATCATCGGTATCTCCATACCTAGTTTGATCTCGTTGCCGACATGCACTCTTTTCTCGTTCCCGTGATATAACATTCTAGTGATCACATCACTTGCTTGCAAGCTATCTTAATGTGATATCACCGAGAGGGCCCTGAGTATATCTATCCGTCATCGGGATGGACAAATCCCACTCTTGATCCATGAGCCTCAACATAACACCTTTGTAGCACTGAACCCACCTTTATAGTCACCCTGTTATGGTGTGACGTTTGATGTTATCAAGATACTCTTTCGGTGTCAGCAATTAACATGATCTCATGGTCTAAGGACTAAGATTACTTCATATGATGTTATAGCAATATAAACATAATGACTTTGGTTGTAATGCTATACTTCGGATGAATGTTCATCACATAATTCAACTAATGTTGTGACCTCGTTATTAACAACATCCAATGTCCATGATCAGGAAACCTTGATCATCTTGTTAATCAACGAGCTTGTTGGGGGGATACCCCCGGGTAGGGTCACTCCGGGGTATAAGGGCCGAGTTAGCCGAGGTTCGGCAAGGTCAAAGCGGATGCTGGCCGGGTCACCTCAAGGCAGGCCGGATCACGGAGTAACCCGGACCAGGGGGGGGGGGGGTCGCCTAACATTGTCTCATCTGACTTAAGGAGTAAGTCGGAAGTACTTGTCTAACTTATATGCAGGAACATGTGTGGCCGGATCTAGTATGATCCGGGTCCTCGTTTGGCTTCTGGGAGAAGGAAGGAATCTCTCTGGTCAAAAAGAAGGTCCGGTACGCACTGCATGAGCGGAGAAAGCAAGGGCAGGACCACCGGGTCATGGCCGACAAGGGTGACGGCGCCCATGTCGGCTAACGCGGGCGCCGCAGAGGCTTACGTCGCTAAAGCATGTGTGACGCGGGGGAAAAGCACCCCGGTCGGGTTACCACTTTGGGAGGGGGCATATTCTTAGGAATATACCTCCACGTATGCCCTAGGCAGGGACCAAACTTCCTCTATATAAGGGGGGCTAGGTCTCTGGTAGAGGGGGTTGGTTGAGCTCGAGTTGGTTAAGTTCTAGTTGATCTAGGGTTCTAGGGAAAAATAGTAGGCAAGAGTAAGAGAGCTCCTTCTTCCTCCTCTCGCCAATACAGCTCAAGGAGCACTTGTAATCTTGAAGGAAATCAATACAAACTTCTGTGTGGAGAATCACTCCACTATCCCTCCCTAGATTCCCCTAGTGTGTATTAGTCCCCACCTTTAGCCTATCCATGGCATCTGCCGTGACACCACCACGACAGTTGGCGCCCACCGTGGGGCTAGCAGCGCTAGCAGGGGTGAAGATCCGGATGGGAAACCTCATCGGCACCGGCGAACGCGTCGTCTCCAGGCTCGTTCAGCACTTTGGAGAGCTGGACTTCGTCAGTGACAACGCTGGCTGCTTCGGTACGCGCCCACTTCCGCGCAACGGCCTCTTCGTCAAGCTCAGTGCGCACAAGATCTACGTTGCGGTGGACGTATCAAGCGTTCATCCGCGCCGCGTCGTCGGCTGGGAACCACCCTCCTTGTGGCTCATGGTAGCGTATCGCTCGCTCCCCGGACCATGCGGAGGTGATGATGACTGCGCCAGGTGCAGGCGCGAGCAAGGATCCGACACCGGACCCGGAGGTAACACCTAAGGCACCGAGGAAAGGTAGAGGACCTCCACTAGAGAGGCCTGAGAACGTACTGAGAGAAGCTATGGATAGCTTGGCTAACCCGGTAGCAGCAGTGGTAGATCCGGCTCAGGCACATGCCGAGGTAGAGGAAACTAGGCAAAAGATACTAGAGGGCGCAAAGAAAATAGCCGCAGCTCAGCAGTCGCTGAACATGACGCTGCGTGAGTATGCAAAGGCAAACAAAGTTGATACGGTAAAAGTAAAAGGGAGAAATCTCATAAGCGAGATGAACAGAGAAGGTGATGATGGAGCAGAAGGGTCGGAAAACTATCTGTCTGTGGGGTTGCGAAGTATAGTACCCCGGCGAAGAACCTCAGAGCAGCAGATGCGGCTGCGTCCGAGTTAGAGGGACTGACGAGTGAGGCCCGTCAGAGACAGCAAGATAGGGTTAACGAGTTGGTTCGGATCGCGAATAGACAGAATGAGGAGCTACTGAGAGCTAACCCGGAGAGAGCTGGAGCTTCCAAAATCGTCCATTTGGTGATGGGTAACCCGGAGAAATCCGCTGGAGCCGCATCATCGCCTCATGGTGGTCCAAGGAGAGAAGAGGTAGTCACCTCGGCCAGACGGAACAAGCAGATCGTCCCGTACGACCCGACGCGTGTGGGAAAAGAAAAATAAACACGGAAAATGATGATCGACGGAGTGTGAGCCAAGGTGAAGCTGGCCGAGGTAATCACGACCAAGGCAATGCCGGTCAAGGAAACGCTGCCAACGGCAATGACGGACTGCGAAACTCCGCAGGAGCAGGACAACTGCAGCAGCGGAATATACCAAGGCAAGAGCAAAGCGCCGGCCGAGGTATGCAACAGAAAGGTGCGCAACGAGAGCAAAACCGATACAATGACGGTGATTCAGAAATGGTGAACGCGGGCTACCCGAGACCGGACTATCATGTGATAGGGTCAAGGTTGGGAAGCAGGGACTTGATGCCGGATGACGCCAGGTTGAAACTGGATCGCCTGTATAGGTCAGAACAGATCGAATGTCAAGGTCCCCCGGGTCCAGCATGCTTTGGAACTCGGATCATGAAGGAGCCATCGGTACCCAACTTCCAATTACCCAGAGGCACGAAGACGTATGACGACAGTACCAAGCCGGAGGATTGGCTGATAAACTATGGTACGGCAGTGAAAATTGCCACAGGCAAGTTGAGATGGGCTGTACGATACGTACCCCAGATGTTGGAAGGTCCGACCAGAGTATGGCTGAATAATTTACCACCCGGAAGCATCAACTGCTGGATAGATTTTGAAGAAATGTTTATCAGCAACTTCTCAAGTACATATCAGAGGCCGAATAGACCGCAGAACCTAGCAATGTGCAAGCAAAGACCTAACGAGACGGATCGTGAATTCTTGACCCGGTGGTGTACCGTGAGAAACTCGTGTGAGGGTGTCATAGAGTCACAGGCCATAGCGTGGTTTGCACAAGGGTGCAGATATGGCAGCGAGTTGTGGATGAAATTTCAAAGGAAAATGCCAATTACGTTGGCAAAGACGATCTGGATTGCAGATTCATATGCTTTGGGTGATCCGACTCAACCTAGGATCGCGTCAAACGAGTCGAACGAGGAATACTATCAAAGGGATGGAGCTGGGTCATCCCGGAGGAACGATTACAGAGGAAAAAGGAGAGATGATAGACCGGATCATCGCTACGGTTCGCAACAAGTTGCAGCTGTGAATCAAGATCAACCCGGAGCAGGGAGCAACCAACACCAGAGAATGGGAGGGCAATGGACTCCAAGAAAGGATGGCAAGAAAACATGGACTCCAGAGCAAAAGAAACAGTGGCAGGAAAAGAAAGACCGTCCAAGGTATACCTATGAGTCGATGTTGGACCAGCCGTGTAAGTTTCACACGCCAAATCCGGATAGCCCGGCGGGTCACACAACGAGGCAATGTGAGTGGATGTGTAAGATAGAACAAGGTGGTTCAGGGAATGCTCAGGGACCCCGGAATGATCAACCTCGGCAGGAGTTACCTCGGCAGCAATTGCTCTCCAGGGCGAACACGCAACAACTAATGTTGCCTCCCCCTCCGCCGAGGTATGACAACAATGAGAGAAGGGATGCAGTGCATCAGGTGGAAAATCAGCAACAACCGGATCAGAGGTACCCCGGAAACGAGGGAAGGAATGAGTCTGAACATCACGAGTTATTGTGTGTCCACGGTGAGAAAGCAGATAGAAAGAGCTTGCAGCACCGACATATGGAGGTCAATGCGGTCATGCCAGTGATGACGAGGTACATGCCTTAGTCGGATCGAAAATCACCGGAACATCAAAGATCATCCTAAACTTATGCCGAGTCCAGGTTCGTATGCGCTAGTGCTAGATCCGACATTCATTGGACCGAACATCAATGTGAGGTTCTCCAAGGTACTAATTGATAATGGCAGTAGCATTAACATAATGTATGCGGATACAATGCGCAAGTTGGGCATCTCGGAGAACATGCTCCAGGCTACGAGAACAACTTTCCAAGGCATTGTACCAGGCATTTCTTGTGAGCCCATAGGCAAAGTCCGGGTCGACGTGCTATTCGGCACAAGGGATAACTGCCGAACTGAAAATCTGGAGTTTGAGGTGGTGAACTTGGAAAGTGCATATCACGCGTTACTCGGAAGACCAGCATTGAACAAGTTCATGGCAAGCTATCACATCAGTTATCTGAAGATGAATTTGCCCGGGCCAAATGGAGTGATTACCATTGCTGGAGATTTCCGACGTTCCATTGGTGCGCTTCAGCCGAGTCTAACCTAGCCGAGTCACTCGTGATTGCACAAGACAAAAGAAAAATCCAAGAGGTGGCGGCATTAGCTCAGTCCGTGCAGCAATATATGCCGGCGTTAAGTAACCCGCATGGCAGCGTTTCATTTCAAGCCGCAAAGGACACCAAGAAGGTTCCAGTTGATGACATGTTCGGGCGCCTTTGTAACAATTGGTGCCGGGTTAACTGACAAATAGGAAAGCGACCTCATCAACTTCCTCCGTGAGAATCGGGATATTTTTGCTTGGTCTACACAGGACTTGCAAGGTGTTCCGAGGGAGTTGGCCGAGCACTCTTTGAACGTAAGACCCGGAGTAAGGCCGGTGAAGCAACCTCTCCGCCGCTTCACCGAGGATAGGAGAAAAGTCATTGGAGATGAGATAGCTCGGTTACTAGCAGCAGGATTTATCATGGAGGTACTATATCCGGATTGGCTCTCTAATCCGGTGCTGGTAGAAAAGAAGAAGGACGATCCGAATGTGGCAGTGGTTTGGCGTATGTGTATCGATTACACGAACCTGAACAAGGCGTGTCCAAAGGATCCATTTCCACTGCCGAGGATAGATCAGGTCATAGACTCGTCCGCGGGATGTGAACTGTTGTCATTTATTGATGCATATTCTGGCTTCCACCAGATACCTCTGAACCCGGATGATCAAATAAAGACTGCGTTTATTACCCCGTATGGGGCTTACTGCTATCGCACTATGCCGTTCGGTTTACGTAATGCAGGTGCAACGTACCAAATATGTATGCAAAAATGTTTGCACGACCAAATAGGTCAAAACGTACAAGTATACGTGGATGATGTGGTTATCAAGACCAAGGAAAGCAAAACGCTCCTTGACGACATAAGGCAAACATTCGCGAACTTGAGAAGGTTCCGGATGAAGCTTAATCCGGAAAAATGTACCTTCGGTGTCCCGGCTGGAAAATTACTCGGATTTCTCGTCTCCAGCCGAGGTATCGAATTTAATCCAACTAAGATCTGAGCCATCGAACGAATGGAGCTGCCGAAGTGTCTTAACAACGTCCAGAAGTTCACTGGATGCCTAGCATCGTTGAGTCGGTTTGTATGTCGGTTGGGAGAAAAGGCATTGCCTCTCTACCAACTCATGAAAAAGTCGGATAAATTCGTTTGGACGCCATAGGCCGATGAAGCCTTTGCCCATTTAAAAAAGATGTTGGCCACTGCGCCAGTGTTAGCCTCTCCACTATCAAAGGAGCCAATGTTGCTCTACATAGCCGTAACCAACCGAGTTGTAAGTGCAGTGATTGTAGTGGAGCGCAATGAAGAGGGTAAGTCAGTGCAGAGGCCAGTATATTACTTAAGCGAGGTATTGTCTACCTCAAAACAGAACTACCCGCACTTTCAAAAGGTGGCATATGGTGTCTATATGGCGGCTAAGAAGTTAAAGCATTACTTTGAGGAGCAACCCATCAAAGTGATATGTGAAGCCCCCATATCCGAGATAATGGGTAACAAGGATGCGAGTGGCAGAATTGCGAAATGGGCAATTGAGCTAGCCCCTTATGCTAATCTGACGAAGAAGCGATCAAGTCCCAGGCTGTGGCGGACTTTTTTGTGGATTGGGCCGAGGTACAATATGAACCACCGCCACCAGATCCGAACTACTGGAGGATGCACTTTGACGGGTTGAAAACCAAAACCGGATTAGGCGTCAGGGTTGTGCTTACCTCGCCAAAGAAGGACCAGCTAAAGTACGTATTGCAGATCCATTTCGCGGCATCAAACAATGTCGCTGAGTATGAGGCTCTTGTGCATGGGCTCAAAGTGGCAATGGAGATTGGCATACGTCGGATAATATGCTTTGGCGACTCGGATCTGGTGGTGCAGCAGGTGTCCGGAGTGTGGGACACCCTGGATCCAAACATGGCACTATACAAATTTCACGTGCAGAAGATATCTGGTTACTTCGAGGGGTGTGAATTTCACCATGTACCCCGAGTGGAAAACGAGGCTGCTGACATGTTGTCGAAGCTCGGATCAACCAGACAGGCAATTCCACCGGGTGTAGCATTGGAACACCTCAGAAAACCATCCATCAGGCCGTCCCCAGGAACCGACTCGATCTATGTCCCGGAAAATACGGAATCCGAAGCTGAGCCCATGGACATTGACACGGGAGGTGGTACGTGAGACCCGGGGACTGCATCAGCAAACCCGGGGACTGCCTCGGCAAACCCGGGGACTACCTCGCTAGACCCGGGGACTGCTGAGCGTGATCCGGCTGAAGTTATGCCAGTGGATCAGATGGAAATTGATGAGGAGATGTTCCCTCCACGAGCGATACCAGCTTGGGCACTGCCTATATTCCAATTCCTGAAAGACGAAACGTTACTCGCTGAGGAGGTGTTAGCCAGGCAAACTCAGAGGAGAGCAAAGGCATACACGATCATCAATTCCGAGCTGTACAAACGGAGTGTAACCAACGTCCTCCAGCGATGTGTTGACCCGGAAGAAGGACTTGACATCCTCCGAGATATACACCAAGGAGAATGCGGGCATCATGCCTCATCCCGAGCCTTGGTGGCAAAGGTGTTCCGGCATGGATTCTACTGGCCATGTGCCTTAGAACAAGCAGAAGATCTGGTGAGAAAATGCAATGGTTGTCAAAGGTACGCCACCAAGACACATATGCCTATTTCGGAACTCAAGACCATACCAATTACATGGCCATTTGATGTATGGTGCTTGGATATGGTTGGCCCGTTCAAACCAGCAAGAGGAAACATGACACACATTTTGGTCATGGTGGACAAGTTTACAAAATGGATTGAAGTGAAACCTATAAGAAAATGTGATGGAGCTACGGCCGTGACATTTATCAAAGACATCATCTTGAGATACGGTTATCCACACAGTATTATAACTGATAATGGAACAAATTTTGTGAAAGGAGCATTTGCGCGCTTCTACCGAGATAAGAAGATCCGACTCGATGTCGCCTCGATAGCCCACCCCGCATCGAACGAACAAGTGGAAAGATCCAACGGATTAGTATTATCCGGGATAAAACCCCGGCTCATTGAGCCGCTGCAAAGATCAGTGGGGTGCTGGATAGAAGAACTACCGGTGATCTGTGGAGTTTAAGAACAACTCGAATTGATCAACAGCTATCGCCATTTTTTACGGTATATGGGAAGGCTGTATTACCGACCGACATAGAGCATGATTCGCCTAGGGTCACCCAATACGAAGCCAAAGTGCAAGAAGCCCGGCAAAATGATGTTGATCTGCTGGAAGATGTGAGAGAAGCGCACTTGTCGGATCCGCCATATATCGAGAAAATCTCCGACGCTATCATAGCCGGAAAGTGTGCCCCTGAGTCTTTCGGGAAGGCGATCTGGTGCTCCGGTTGGTACAACGTACTACTGGCATGCATAAATTATCCCCCCCCATGGGAAGGGCCATTCATTGTGAGCAAAGCATTGCACAATGATTCTTATTATCTTATAGATGCAAAGCCACAGGAAAAGAACAAGGTGGACAAGTCCGGAGAGGAATCTAAGCGACCGTGGAACGTAGGACTACTTCGTCCCTTCTACACTTAGCTAAGAAGTGTATGTATCCGAGTCATCTCATATGTCGGTATGTATGTCGGCAATGAGATTATCAATGAAATGGCAGCGCCTCGAGCAGTAACTCGGGGACTGCCTTAATAATGTTTGTTGTTACTTCTTATGCGGTAGCTAGAATAAGCTGTTCTACTTAACCCAGATTAGTAATGTGTGAGCACCAAAAACCCAACTCTTCGACTTGCTGCTGTCCAACAGGAATTGGCTTCATGGCAAGCAAGAGAACAAGTTTGGAATTGCGCAGCACATGAAAAACGACTAAGGAAACGAGTTTATTCGAGCTAACGTTTGTTTTTCGGACTAACCCTGTATTTATTTTCAAGTTATTATGCTGAATTATTTTGAGCTAAGCCTAAAAGAAGGTCCGGTACACACTGCATGAGCGGAGAAAGCAAGGGCAGGACCACCGGGTCATGGCCGACAAGGGTGACGACGCCCATGTCGGCTGACGCGGGCACCGCAGAGGCTTACGTTGCTAAAGCACGTGTGACGCGGGGGAAAAGCATCCCGGTCGGGTTACCACTTTGGGAGGGGGCATATTCTTAGGAATATACCTCCACGTATGCCCTAGGAAGGGACCGAACATCCTCTATATAAGGGGGGCTAGGTCTCTGGTAGAGGGGGTTGGTTGAGCTCGAGTTGGTTAAGTGCTAGCTGATCTAGGGTTCTAGGGAAAAATAGTAGGCAAGAGTAAGAGAGCTCCTTCTTCCTCCTCTCGCCAATACAGCTCAAGGAGCACTTGTAATCTTGAAGGAAATCAATACAAACTTCTGTGTGGAGAATCACTCCACTATCCCTCCCTGGATTCCCCTAGTGTGTATTAGTCCCCACCTTTAGCCTATCCATGGCATCTGCCGTGACACCACCATGACAGAGCTAGTTTATATGAGAGGCATAACTAGGAACCCTTTTTGTTTATTAAACACACATGTATTGACGTTTCTGATCAATACAATTATAGCATGCAAAATAAACATTTATCATAAACATGGAATAAGATAATAACCACTTTATTATTGCCTCTCGGGCATATTCCCTTTAGTCTCCCACTTACACTAGAGTCAATAATCTAGTTTGAAAAACTTTGCATATTGAACACCTATGGCTTTCTGGTGTTGCATATACGTGATTGCTAGTGGTTAGCATATCTTCAGATCTGACATTTTCAGGTCCATGTGTATTTGCATGTCTTTGCGTCTCTACGCATCACTCATTCTCAAATGAGATGGCATTATAAATTTGGTCCTTTGGTGAGACCTTTAGTTCGTTCGGCTTAAAATATGTTGATATTATTGTCACACAATATATCTTCATAGTATTAGCCCACTTTGAACCACACCTAGTTTGATAACAAACTACTTAACACAAATGCCCTCCTTTGCTGCTACTATAGCAGTTATATACTTAGCCTTTTGTTGTAGTATCCGTCACAATGTCTCAACTTTGGAACTCATCCAAATCCATCATGGAACATCCTTTCCATTACATTGTGCCACCCATAGTCTAAATTGAGATAAATTTAATTTGTATCTTGTGACAAAAATAGTATCAATGTAACACTTTACAATGAACTACCTTTAACTATTTGTCACTTATACATGATATATTCTTAGTTCTTCCAAATCTCATAAGGATATCTTTACTATCGTCCAATGATCATCTTATGAATCATTCTGGTATGTGCTCATAACATTTAGAGCATGGGACATTTTGGATATATACATATCATGGTATAATCGATCAATATCTTCATGTGATTTTACTCACCAAGTGTTGAAACACTTGAATCTTGATACAATTCTTTCCATGCAACAAGAACCTTTCTTGTTGTTTCCATATTGAACCCTTTCAATATCTCATATATGTATGTCTAGCACAACCATATTAGCACCTCAATTTATCCATATAGATATTGATGCCTAATATTCCGGTTTTTCCCAAGTCTTTCATCGAAATCTTATTTTAATGAAATCCTTAACTTGTGTCAATACAAGATACATCATTTCCAATCAACAATATGTCCTCTACATAATGTATTAGAAATATGTCTCAGCACTCCCACTTAATTTCTTGCGAATTGCAAGCATCTTCATCATCTCCGATGAATTTAAACTCTTTTAACAGTTTCATCATGGTGAAGATTCCAACTCCGCTATGCTTACTTCAACTATTGAAGTTTGCATGCCCTTTTAGCACCCTTTGAATTAACAAAACCCTTCGGACCATGTCATGTACACGTCCTAGGTAACCGTTCTATTAGAAGAACCTTGTTTTGTTTATTCAACTACCATACATCAAATTATATGTAGTGGCTGCTACATTAATCCGTCAAGACTAAATATCGCTATGAAAGATCAAATCTTGTCATAGTCAACTCCTTGAACATTGTCGTAAACTTCTTTCTGACATGTCGACTATTTCATAGATGTTAAACATCCATGTCTATTTCTTTATAGATCCAAATACGACCGATAGGCTTCACGCCTTTCCGGAGGGTCTTCCAAGTTCAGAAACTTGATTTCTCGTGTATGGATACTATCACGGATTCTATGACTTCTAGTCATTTTATGGAGTCAGTGCCCATTATCGCTTATTTGCATGTAGTCAGTTCATGATTGTCAAAACAATAACGACTTTCTTATCAAATCACACTATTTGATTCTTACCGACCCACACGGTTCAATAGGAACTCTAATCCCGAGATCACAACCTTTGTAATCACGGGAGACATGAGCATTGTGGCCGCCACCGGGACACTCTCCGGCGCTGCGCTACTTAGCACATATAGCTAAAGTTCAACAACCTTATCAAAGTTCTATTGTCCTCCCACTTAACTTTTCACGAAAAATTCCTTCTCAAGAAACTTGACGTTCCAAGTAACAAACACTTTTGTCCTCGGTGTTATGGAGAAATTCTCAACAAATTCTTTGGGATAACCTACAAAGACGTGCTTATCCGACTTTGGTTGTAAACATTTTACTTATGCATAGCATACCAAAATTTAATAAAAGACAATTCGGGTTTTATCCCAAACCATAACTTATATGGTGTCATTTCAACGGATCACGATGGTGCTCTTTTTAGTGTAAAAGCGGTAGTCTCTAAGCTTCAATCCTTAAAACATAATGGCAGTTTTATAAATGACACCTTTGATCTTACCATGTCAAACAAGGTTTGATTTGATCTCTCGAACATACCATACTCCTGTGGTTTACCGAGAAATGCAAATTCATGGAACAATTCCTGAAATCTTAGGTGTTTTGCTAAACCTGTAACTCAAATATCTTCCTTTATGATCAAATCATAAACTCTTTTATTTTCTTGTTACAATGATTTTTTGCTTCATCTTGAAAGTCTTTGAACAACTTTCAAATGTTTCATACTTCTTCCTTATTAAGTAAATATATAGATATATTCACTCAAATTTCTGGAGAAAGCATATGAAGCAAAAAGATCCATCGCATATGGCTACATATAATGGACTATATACATCAATATGTATAATATCCAATAAGTTAGTCATCTGTTCCTCTTTGGCCTATGAATGGAGTTTCAATTATCTCGAGGAAAGTTTCAGAAGCATCAATTGATCAAAATCAAACGACTCCAAAAATCCATCAACATGGAGTTTCTTCATGTTTTCTTTCCAATATAATTTAAATAGCGATGTCACTTCATAAGTGATCTTTCAATCATTTGTCTTGCGACATTTTAGCAATAGTGTTTATGGATGTGATTTCTCCCACTAGACTTGTAAAAGTTCATCCATCCTTTATGGAATATGGTAATTATTTGAACAACCATTGTTCTCATAATACCGGAACAATATAACAATTATTTAAACTAATCTTGAAGGATAGGTTTGATGTCAACAAAAAACACAATAACACTTTATTTGTTTTTGATGAACATCATCACTTGTTCTCTTGCTAGTTACTTAGGCCATTGCAGTTCATGAATTGCGTTGTCCTGTATGACACTTCATACCAACCAATTCGGTATCCAATACCTAAGAACAACATTGTTTAACAAGCAAGGAATACAACCATAACATGTATATCTTCTATATACCTAAGTTGGACATCTCCAACCTTTTCTTTTCTGCCAAATATTTTATAGATTCTCTTTCAACAATTCCTTTTCTTTTGAAAGAATCTATCAACATCAATAGTGGTGTCATTCACATGACACATAGTACAAAGCGTATATAGTCAAATACTAATACCTTTGGACTTGCACTTTGAAGTGAATCACCATCATCAAATCTTTGGTGTTCTTTCAAAAATCCATTCTTTTTTAATCTTATAGTGTAGTAAACATTTTAATTACATCTTCTATTCACCCTTATCATGACAACTTTCATGATCAAGCTACTATAGCCTATAAGGAAGAATCGCGAGTATAATGTTAGTTCCCAAAACCTTTTTGGGAGATTCGGATGCTTAGCATCTCCATCCTTCACAAATTGTCATACAATATGAGAACATGTATTTTGCTAAATTATACTCTATCATAATGCAACCAAAAACATTGTTTTAGATATCACAATATCTTTCACACATGATAGTTTCTAAAACAATTTTCAGCTCCTAGATAACCTCGATATTAAAACAACTTTTGAATATCAAGAATCATGGAGGCAAAACATGATACTTTAGATACTAACATTGGAATTCTTACTCTTGATTTAATACTACTTATTAAACTTCATGGAGTAAATAGAGTTTGCTGAAAGTTTGCAATAGGACTTATAAACTTTAAATTGACATTCAAAAACAATACGATACCAGTTCGTAAAGTAAATATCCAGAATTCTATAGTTCTATTATCTCAATTAAAACTAAGCATAAGGTAGTGAACAGATGCCAATGACTACAACAAATTATGCAAATTCACTTTGATTTAGTTTATGACAAATTGAGTTAGACTAATCTAAATTAGAAATGAACTTCCACTCAAAAATGACATCCCTCATGCCTTTTTGGTGACTACATGAACCAAATCCACTACACCAAGTCCGATCATCACGTGAGTTGATGTAGCTTCAAAGGCGAGCATCTATATGGGCATCATATCAACTATATGACTCATGCTTAACCTTTCGGTCCGTGTTCCGAGGCCATGTCTGTACATGCTAGGCTCGCCAAGTAAGAACCTTAGTACTCGCATGTGTAAAACTGTCTTACACCCATTTGTATGAAAGCGTAGAGTCGAGTACACCCGATCATCACGTGATGTCTCGAAACACGATCCATAAAACGGTGCATACTTAAGGAAGAACACATTTTATCTTGATATTTAAATGAGGGATCATCTTATAATGCTACTAAAATGCCAAAGTAGCAATGTAAGATGCAAACATCTAATGTGTAAAGTGGGATGATATGGTCCATGCATTTGATCTCTATCATATGCATCGTGGTATGATCTCTATCATTCATTTGGGTGTAAGGCCAAGGTCTATGGAACTTACACGTTGAGTGTGTTGTAAGAGTATCTATCATACATCTACTTACAACAATACCATATCAATACACTAGCCCAACAACGATCTAAACTAGACGCCTCTAATTTATCAATTGCAAGTTTTACGTGGCTTAGGGCTTTCAGAGATAGAGCCGTTCTCACCTACGAACATGAACCACAACGAGGATAACCAAGTTATTAGCAACTCATTGTAAATCAGATATTGACTATAGTAGGAGAGACAGACACCCGCCAGCCACTCATGCAAAACAAGTTGCATGTCAGTCGTGGAACCGGTCTCATGTACGATGACATGTAAGGTTGGTCCGGGCCGCTTCATCCCACTATGCCACCAATATACAAAATAGATAGAAGATGCAATAACATGATCATCATCGCCCACATATAGACATATGTGTACTACCCGTGCAAAGCACCTACGCATAGATCAGGCTCTGATACCACTATTGGGTCCGCAGCATAGAAAACAAAATTTTTCCTACGATGTGAACTATACGCCAAGATCTATCTACTAGATACAGAGCAACGGGTGGATATACATCCATTGAGAACTTACCCTCGAAGACAACGAGTTTTGTTAACGAGTAGGAACTCGTGGATGATGTAGTCGTACACTTGCCGATCTCAAGATCGTGATGAAGTCCAACAGGTCCGGCTCCAGCACGTCCATCAGATCCAGCTCCAGCAAGTCCAGCACCACCAAGTCTAGCACCACAAAGCAGCGGTGCATCCGTGATCGCACACACGTCCGGTACCTCGACAAACTCCGTCACTCGCTCCAGCAAAGCAGCAGAAGCAGCAACTCCTTTCCAGATAAAGCCATCGGGAACATGTATCTCGCTAATCCGAAACCATGGGGGAATAATACTAGAGGGGGAGAGAAATCCTTCACGAGGAGGTGTGAGGAAGAAGGGGAGTAAGGGGGGCCTTTTATAGGAGGAGGGGGTACCCCTCCCCATGGCCGGCTCCCCATGGGGGGTGACTTCTCACCTCTCCCATTCATGTGGTGGTAACCCCTCCACATTAAAATGCCCCTTCACATTCTCTTTTAAAGTCTCCACTTTAAATACATTAAATTTCTCCAAATTTAATGCTCTCTCATTTAATAAAGATCTTTTATTATTTTTATTCAGAATTTTGTTAATTACTTTAATTAACAAACATTCACATAAAACCCCCTGCAACATTTCAATATTACATGCAAAACCAATTTCAGCAATTTCACCCGAAACAATTTCGGTGTCTATTGAAATAATTCCAGCGCTTTCTTAAATCTTTATCTGAAACATATTTGCTCCAAATGGTGTCGGTATCCCTTAAGTGTGTCACCCTACGGTTCAGGAATAATGCAGACATGATCGAGACCCCTCTTAGATCAATAATCAGAAGCGGGACCTTGAGATCCATACTGACTCCTACACATTCAACGATGACTTCTGTGATCATGAGAACCTTTAACGCTAGTAACTAAATCCATTTGTATTGCGATATATTACATGTCCGAGATTCGATCATCGGTATCTCCATACCTAGTTTGATCTCGTTGCCGACATGCACTCTTTTCTCGTTCCCGTGATATAACATTCTAGTGATCACATCACTTGCTTGCAAGCTATCTTAATGTGATATCACCGAGAGGGACCAGAGTATATCTATCCGTCATCGGGATGGACAAATCCCACTCTTGATCCATGAGCCTCAACATAACACCTTTGTAGCACTGAACCCACCTTTATAGTCACCCTGTTATGGTGTGACGTTTGATGTTATCAAGATACTCTTTCGATGTCAGCAATTAACATGATCTCATGGTCTAAGGACTAAGATTACTTTGTATGATGTTATAGCAATATAAACATAATGACTTTGATCGTAATGCTATACTTCGGATGAATGTTAATCACATCATTCAACTAATGTTGTGACCTTGTTATTAACAACATCCAATGTCCATGATCAGGAAACCTTGATCATCTTCTTAATCAACGAGCTAGTTTATATGAGAGGCATAACTAGGAACTCTTTTTGTTTATTAAACACACATGTATTGATGTTTCCGATCAATACAATTATAGCATGCAAAATAAACATTTATCATAAACATGGAATAAGATAATAACCACTTTATTGTTGCCTCTCGGGCATATTCCCTTCAATCCTTTTTGGACGACGTGATGGAGTGCATCAGTCGGTATCCGTGGTACTAGAGGGGTTGGATCCGGCATGACACCCAACATTGGACCAAGTCAGACCCCTTCAGTCCTTTGTGCTTTATCAAATATTCAATCCGCCTCTTGGCAAGAAGAAGATCATCACTGAGAGCCGAAGCAGCCTCGTCCCAAGATGCTTGAGGCGTGGTAGATCCATCGATGAAAGCCGGCAAAGCAATGGCTTTGCCGGGAGCAGGAACATCCTTGTGATAAAAGAAAGTGGCTGGCCATTGCTTGACCGAGTCACTGGCTAGAATCTTAGGATAGGCGTGATCACGCCTAACCGAAAATATAATTGTACTGGTAATATAAGGATTACCGGTACTGATAGAATTTCTCCGGACATGGAACTAGTACCGGAATAAGGTAAGACTCGGCCTAATGCCGAGAAATACGTCACACAAGGCCGCGTAGGCGCTCATCTCTAGGATGGAGTTGGGGGGAAGATGGTGAAGTTGAACACCATAGTGATCTATCACCTCGGAAAAGAATTCCGAGGGAGGGAATGACAAACCTCTGTCAAGGTGGGTGCCGAAGTGTACCCGCTCGCCGGCGTGCAGGTTGGGGATGGTCTCACCGAAGCCACTCCGCCAGTCACTGGCACGGAGGAGCCCTTCAGTCTCCACGCCGTGGAGCTTCTCGTCGTCCAGCACGCAGGGGATCCAAACCCCGCGATAGCTTTCCTTCTCCGCCGCCGCCGTTGCCGTCGCCGCTGCCGCCGCCGTTGCCGTGGCCAAGCCGGATGATGAAGACGAAGCCATTCTTCTAGTGTGCCGGTGAACTTAGATGGGCGGCGCTGGGAGTTTTGGAAGCAGGGGAGCTCTGTGCGTGGGGGAGATTTGGAGGAGAAGAAACGACAAGGGAACAGGTGAAGAGAGGAGAAGGAGAATCCTCACCCCTTATATCCACCTAACCGCGCCAAGATTCGTGCAAATAACACTGTATAACCGCCACGCGTCGTGGAAGGAAGTGGGAAGGACCCACGTGATGATTACGTCGCCTCGATCTCCGTGTATGCATTGAAACGACGCCTCGGTTCTGCGAACGGCGGACCCACCAACGGTCATGCTGACAGGATGTTTGTCAGATGACGTGACTTGACCATGACGAGTGTCAGATGATGTCAAAGACCAAGTTCCGGCTTAGTTTGAAATCAAGTTGGAAAATCCGAGTAACATGTCGATAGGTCTGACTTATTTTTAAGACCCGGATCGTATTTTTTGTTGTGAAGTTTCAGGAACCCTTCAAGATTCTGTAAGCCGAACATCAAGCTAGACGATGATAAATTCGACTTTGGATCTTGGAGACTTCCGGGGGCTGTTGTTGGGGATATACTTTCCAGGTATCCTCATAGTTCCTCACTGACCAGGGTGGCCCACTTCAGGTTAGAGCTTTGCTTCATGGGCGGCCCAGTCAGGGAGAAAAGACGGAGTCCAATCCGGCTACGGGAAGGCCCAGAAGACTTACCGACTTAGGCCCATAGTGATACTTGTAGTTCAAGATGTACTCTGTAACTGACTCTTAGTCGTAGCCGGATAGATCTCTCCTGTAAACCCTAGGTCGGATATCTATATAAGCCGTCCTAGGGAGATCCTTTAGGGCACCTACCCTCATAGTTTACAATCTCAACTCGCATAGGCGAACCCTTGTAACCCATATTCGGCTCTGCCGTATTACTGGATTGGTAGTAGGAGTAGGATCCGTCCAAAGTAGGTGGATTCGAACCTAGGTAAACTTGTGTGCTCACCGTCCCGGAACACCGTACGTGTCACACCCCTCTCTTCCTCACGCCTCGAGGACCCCCTCATGGCGTACTTGTCATCAATCCGACGACATGACTCGGAATTTGCGGTGAGATACATAATGGCATGTAGTTACTGTCATAGCTAAGAATCAACCAGATAGAAATTATAATGGCATCATAAGAGAACTTCTACAGCAGGAATGCAAACCACGAGTGAACTACATAGTAGAGGACAGTTATGCTGTTGTCAGGATGAATTAGCACCAGATAAGGAATTAATGGCATCCCTTGTGAACCTGTAGAATAGGCTATGCAAACCAACATGTTCATTGTTCCATTTTGAGCTATATGCAAGAAAAAGGAAATAGTTAGCGATGCAGCTTTTGAAGAAGCAGAGGACAGCAACAAAATTATAATCGAATTAGTACGAAGAGTTTAAACGGCTACTACAGGATAGCAGAACGATGCCAAGGAGGAAATAATAGCAGGAACTAATCTCAGGACGAACCAAATAGATTCAGCAACTATAGAGCAGGGAATCCACACTAATATTTTCTGCGAACTTTAGATTTTGCAAGAATTACACAGTAGCAGGCAGTTACTGTTGTATGGAGTAGCTAAGAACATGCGTATGACAAAATAATAGACTTGTCCATGACTTGAAATTTGTAGAGCAGCAAATGCAAACCAACATGTCTAATGACCTTGTATGTACGAAGAACATACATGCCCACTGACTTGTATGTACGAGCATAATGAGAAAAATGCAGTTCACTGCGATAGGCTTGAACCTTCTATACTGCTGACAAAACAAAAGATGGTTGCAGATTTGGTTAACCTTGCTCGGAGAGGCGTCTAAGCATCATCGGTACCGTGCGGGTGACGTCCAGGTCACCGAGGGTGCTGCGGTTGCGGTGGCTGTTGGCGTCGGGGAAGCAGATCTTGGGCGGTCAATGCCGGCTTGAGCATAGTGGACGAGAGCTTCGCTGAGGCAGATCCAGTGCAGTGAACAGCGACGGTCGAGCAGCTAGTATAGAGCGGTGGACATGGAACTCCCTGAATTAGATCACGTCCGGTGTACACCAGTGAAGCAGATCCAGTACGGTTGGGTAGCTTTCGGCGGCCGGGAAGCAGAGCTTGGGCGGTCGATGACGCCATCGGCATGGTGAACGATACCACAGCTTCAGGGCAGTGACAAAGAGACCCGGTGAACCAGATCCAGTGGGTGAGCATCGGTGAAGTGGCTCCGCGGCGGTGCATGAGACCGCTGCTCAAGCGGGTCCGGCCACCGTGGAATTGCTGCCGACCGGTGCGCGTGGTGGTCGTGGAGGTGAGGGCCTGGGAGAGGAGGGGCTGGGATTTTTGGAAGGACCAGCAGGAAAATCTAGGCGAATCTGGACTAAGGAGGTGAACAGAAACATAAATTATGATCGTGCCCCCAAGATAACGACTTTAGCTCGGCCATAGGACGCTAGAACAATGGGTAGAATTGGAATTTTGAAGTCAACAGTTTTTGAAACTGAGGACTTGGAAATGCGTCAAGATTGGTGTGTGATGTTTTTGCTTGATTGAGATAATGAATTTGGCGACCGTCTATCTACTAATAATATAAAAATGGTACTGCCCCGGTGGGATATTTTGCCTCAAAGTTTTTGAAACTGAGGGGCGGGAAATGCTTCAAAGTTAGTGTATGGTTTAGCCGCTCGATTGAGATTTTGAATTTCACAAGCGCCCATCTGATAATAATACAAAAATGGTACTGCCTCGGTGGGAGATTTTGCCTCAAAGTTTTTGAAACGAAAGGGCGGGAAATGCTTCAAAGTCGGTGTGCGGTTTTGCCGCTCTATTGAGATTTTGAATTTGACTAGAGCCCATCTTTTGATAATAATACAAAAATGGTACCCCCCCAATGGGAGATTGTGCCTCAAAGTTTTTGAAACAGAGGGGCGGGAAATGCTTCAAAGTGGGTGTGCGGTTTTGCCGCTTGATTGAGATTTTGAATTTGACAAGCGCCCATATGATAATAATAATAATAATATAAAAATGGTACTTCCTAGGTGGGAGATTTTGGCTCAAAGTTTTTGAAACGATTAGGCGGGAAATGCTTCGAAGTTGGTGTGTGTGATTTTGCCGCTCGATTGAGATTTTGAATTTTGCTAGCGTCCATGTACTACTACTAGTAGTAGTAAAACAAGGTGGTAGAACATACGGCTATATAGTCAGGAATTCATGGCCGAGAGTCACATCAACTGATCATCCATATAACCACACTTTAGGTATTACTAGGCTGGAGTAGTACTAGTTTGGAGAATTAACTTCACCTACTCGCTTTATAGCTAGTTATTGCATCCAAGGGCACAACCAAAAAGCAAAATTGAAAAATGGAAAATGCCATGCAAAAAATGGAAAATGCCCTGCGGTTGCCTGTGCCCCTGAGGGACCAGGGAGCACACGTTTTCTTCTTAGATTTTGGGATAATTAAATACAATGAGGTTATGATACTACTACTACTAGTATCATCCTACACCTACACACTCGTGTTCTCCAAGGAGTCGTAAGCTGGTGTGCATGACCGTTGTACCGTAATTAGTGCGCGTGCGCATGCGCGTGCCAGTTTGATGAAACACGCTTGCGGTTGCTGTGTGCATGCCGTCGTCTCGTTTCCACACGATTCGCTTGGTTTTCCCAGACCTTTGTTTAAATGTGTGTCTTTGGAACCGCTTCCTGTGCTAGTCGATGGGATCAAGACCACACGAACACCATCATCCATGGCTGGCAAGAAGCAGGAGGACTCGCCATGGGCTGGTCTCCATGAGGGACTCGTCCAGAAGATAGGTGACATCTTCCTTTCGACGGACGACTTCGACTACTACGACGCCTTTCGGGCAGTCTACAGCGCCTGGCGTGGCTTGACGGAGGAGCGTTTTATGCCAGCCAACTGGATTGTTCTAGAGCACCAGTTGTCGGAGGAGTATCGGGTAGAAGACGCCGCCATCACGTTGCTGAATGTGAGAAATGGCCGCCACCTTGAGAAGAAGATTAGTCGGGTTATGCAGGTTATTTCTTTATATTCATTTGTATATATGCGATCCTTTTTTTGCATTCACATCCTATACTATTTGTTTTTCAAGTTCTGTTTCTTCGTCCACTTGTTGCCCAGGGTTTTGCTCCATGGTTTACCTTGATTGAATTTCAGTCTATTTACCTTGACTGGATCTCTATTTCTCCTCCCTCTCTCTCTGAAAGGTACTTTTATTTCGATAGCACAACCGACGGCCTCCTTGTGCTTGGACATAGGGTGCATCCGTACAAGACCCGGTTGTACAAACCCTTCTCGGGTGCTATCAAGCGCCTGAGGGTGGAGATACCAACCGAGCAGGTGGCTTCTGTCGCTGTGACGATGTTCCCGTTGTTAATGGTGTTTACATCAAACCATCAGAACACCACCATTCGGTGGGTGGATGAGAGGATGGAGGAAGGGAGTCACCCGGTCTTTGGTGAAGGGTGGTACTCGCCGTATGACTTCACGGAACTCCGGAGCATGACTTCTTACACCGGTGATGTTTTTGTCGTAGACAGATAGGGGTCTCTCCTCTCGACTATGTGTGATGCTGCTCATGGAGATGTCCAGCTGCAGCGCTCCGCATGAACCCAGGAGATGCATCCCACCGTTGCAAGCCCTATTCCGGGCTGCCAGTTCCTAGAGAATCGTTTTTACCTCGTTGAGTCCGACGGGGAGTTGCTGTTCGTCATGAGTGGACCGGTCTACGGTGGCAGGCCGGTTGTTTACCGGGTTGATACCCATCTTCAACCGGTCAGAGGCATCAGAAGTCGTGCTCTCTTCGTTGCTGATAATCGGTGCGTCTACGTCGACAGCGCCAGGGTACCCACGATGCAGGACGACAGCATATACTATGCAGACCTATCTGAGATTAGATCTTACAACTTTGAGGCTCTTGCGCGGGAAGAGGAGCCAAGCATTGTATATGGGTACCCACGATGCAGGCCGGCAGTATATACTATGCAAACCTATATGAGATTATGGATCAATGACCGTCCTTTCGAACTCGATTGATTGCTGGCGGAGTATTGCAGAATCGTCGAGCATTTTGAGCTGCAGATGGTGCTGCCTTATAGCGAGGATGGTACCACCCACTACGATTACTACGACAACTATCCATCAGATTGATGGATTGTGTGGGTCTGCTCCTGATGTATTCTATTTAGGTCAACTCTTTATGTGTTCACTTTGTTGAGTGAACGTCTATGAATTTTTCAAGTTCTATAGTGCCAGTGTAATACAATGGACGTTCTCCCTATTCCGGTAGATCATGTGTTGTACCTCTTACAATTTCACTATTTTTTCATGTGTGTGTAGTAATTCTGATAGATGCTCAGTTTGTAACAATACTCAAACAACTTACAACTCCAAATTATAGTAGATTATTACAATCCTCAGTAAACTTGATAGTAATAAAATGAAGCATAAAAGTTTCATCAGAGTCCGGACAACTAAAAAACACCATAACTGGTGTTATATAAAAGGTCTCTATGGAGCTTGCATCCCGAGACATGTAACAACTGGCTTCCCATGAGAGCTGCAGATGAGATTATTAAGTATGTTCTGCATTAAAGCTTGCCTGTTTTTCAATTCATATAAGTCTTTGCATGCTATGGTGATTAATGAATCTGTTTTGTTGGCTTCTTGCTCAACAGTATCATGGGCATCTTGGATGGCATCCACAAATAATCTTTCAGCTGAAAAAAGAGGATCAGTCGAAGCGGTGTGCCATGAGCAATAGGTATTTTCACTGCCGCTGTGTGAAACAAAATCTAAACTTGGAGAAGCGGGTCTTTATTCGGCATTCAGAGGGTCATTTGCAGCCTGAAACAAACACAAAACAAGTTATAACAGCATTACCATGCAATCACACCACCATGAATTTTAAATGTGTCAATGCGGTAATATATAAGGAAGAAAGCAATTAATAGTGGTGGCTCATACACCTATTTCTTCTTGAATAAGTGGACCAACTGGCGCCATGGAGCGTTGCGAGCATGTGCTGCTCTGTGAAATGACTACTCTACTTGAAGATGGCTGAGACCAAGACAAAATGAGTTACTTAAACAACAAACTTGGGAAACAAATTACAAGTTCATTTTGAATAACAATGCGAGCAATCAACCAAAGTACATGATGTAGACTTCTCAAACTAGAATGTGCAGAAACTGAATAAAACGAATATTAATACTATGCCATTATGTTTCTCATATATAAACTAGCCAGGAAATACACAACGAAATCTGCCACTGATTTAATCATAGACCAAAAAAGAGTAACTCAGCCAACAAAAACACATCAATTGTGAGCCTCGAATATGCTAGCCAGAGAATTTCAGACAAACAATGAATCAAGCAATAATACATTGAATTATTCATGAATATCCAGATAATTTCAACGCTTCACCGGCCTGAGAATAACAAACTGAACCATCAAGTGCCTCGTATTAAAATAGCCAGTTCATGTAACTATGATACATAGTAGATACAAGAGTGAGATGAACTGCATAGAGTTCCTTATGATACATGTGTGGATCTTATCGCTAGTGTGACCTTGTTCTTATTATAAGACAACTCAGATGCAATACACCCAGCCACTCCATATCTAGGAAATTGAACTAAGCACATAGAACAAAAGCAGACCATAGTGGGGCTTAAATGTTTGTCGCTAATTTTTGGCAAAAATATATGAAAACAAGAAAGACAAATGGTAAATTTAAGCAAGCAAAAAATATGGCAAGGACCAAACTTCGGGTGGGAGGGCCTTACGATAGGTGTTACACGAGATCTATGGTGGCTCGTGTGGACAGGCGGAGTTTGTACTCCATTGTTGCTCCTCTACATAAAGGTAAGGCCAACTGTAAATACAAACAGGTTCCAACATGATATACGTTGACATGAAGTGAAACAAAAGTGATGGGGTCTTACGAGATTATAGGAGCCATTCACTCTATGATATTGTGTACAAACTATGGCTGCTCCTTGTATAATAACAATAAATAGTTTGAGCCATAGGTTAAGAGGGCTCAAATCGACAGTACATAATGGTCAAATAGTATGACGTTTGTAAACATGTAGTATAGGATAGGAAGACAATAGCACAATGGAAATACTATAGTTCGTAAATCGGCGAATGAGAGAGATATTATATAATCATATCTCATGCGGACAGGTACAACAGAGAATGTAAACAAATATGTTAAGTGACTAATAATTCACAAAGAAATAGTATAGTACAAAAAACAGTTTAATGCGTGGAGTTTAAGCGTAACGACAACGAGTTAATTTAGTACATAACAAGTGTATATCAAGTAAAGAACCTGTTGGTTAGGAAATTTAGGCCGAATATAGTACATTGCCAACAAACAAATTGTGCAAGGAGATCTGGTTTTACCTCGGTCGGGGCAGCGTGTAGGCCTGCTCCGCATCCTCACGACTCACGTCGAGGTCGCCGAAGGTGCTACGGTCGTAGTGGGTGTCGACAATGGGGAAGTAGATCTTGGGCGGGCGAGGATACGAGCAGAACGCTGGACCACAGCGTCCGTGGAGCAGATCCTAGGTGGTCGATGATGTGCTCAGCATGCCGGACAAGCGGGTTCGTTGAGCAGATCAGGTGTGCGGGTACGCTGGCTAAAGTGCAGCGGAGATGTTCCGGCTGGTGACGTATTCCTAGAGGAGAGAGAGGGGGAGGGGGTGGGGTTGGGTTTAGGTACTTCTAGCACTATACTAGGAAAATTACGAGTGAAGCCCCCCACCCACCGAATTTAATAGGGGTCGAATGGGAATTTCGAAATATCTGAAATTTTGGGGCACAAACTATGTTCGGATGCGCGGGATCATTTTCAAAAGGTGTTCAAAAATTTTATGATGCAAAATCTTAGCTAGAAGTTGAACCACTCGTCAAAATTCTCTATGGTTTCTGATATATTAATTAAACGCTCGATGGGTACCACTAAAAGATTTTTTCATAAAACTTTTAAAGCAATCTACAATTTATTACTTGTAGTTTAAGTTTGACCTAATTTCATTAAATTCAAGAGCAATCTATCGCACTTAGTTGTAGCTCAAGTTTGACCTAATTTCATTAAACTGTCAAGACGCAAAATATTAGCAAGAAGATGAACCTGTCGTCAGAACTCTCTTTTCGTTTCTGATAGTATATTAATTGACCCTCCCACGCGCCCCCTCCGATTGGTACCTCTAAGAGCTTTTCCGTAAAACTTTCAAAGCAACCTACACAGTTTACTTGTAGTAGTTCAAATTTTACCTATTATATTTTTTCTGCTTTACCTATTATAATTTTATATAGTAATGATATGCCAGATGTCTATTATCTGAGTCTCATGTGCAGGGCACGTGCAATTTACTAGTACTTGTAGTTTGAAATTTTAACTAATTTTGATAAATCGACATAAAGTCATTCTAATGGGCAGAGTTAGCTGGGAAGTTTGAAAACTCATAAAACATGGGAATCGTTGGTACAACATGTTGGACCAATATATATGTATGTAAACTTGGCTTGTGGCATTCAGATCCAATATTCTTCGGACTTTTCTTTAGGAAAAAGAACAACCTCGCTCGTATTCTTCACTCTGAAAATGTAGAATTGAATGTTCTTTCTTGATAGTTAGAAACTCACACCGACGACACTATTTACTACAAGAAGATGCACCGATGATCTACCTATGAAAAGACATTTAATTCAAGAGCAATCTATGGCGTTTACTTGTAACTAACTCAACTTTGACCTAATTTCGTTAAATTATCAACATGCAAAGTCTTAGCAAGAAGTTGAACCTATCGTCGAAACTCTCGCTAGTTTCTGGTATATTAATTTTGAACCCTTGATGGGTATGTCCAAAAGCTTTTTCATAAATCTATCAAAGCAAAACCTACAATTTACTTGTAGTTTCAAATTTGACCTAATTCCGAGATATCGACATAAAGTTATTCAAATGTGTGGGGTTAGCTATAGAAAGCTATAAAATCCATAAAACATGGGAATCGTAAGTACAACATGTTGTCGATCCACCATATATATATATATGTCTGTCAACTTGGCTTGTGGCATCCACATCCAATATTATTTGGACTTCTCTTTACGGAAAGGAACAACTAACCTCGTTCATCTTCACTCGGAAAACGTAGAATTCAATGTTCTTTCCTGGTAATTGGACACTCACACCCACGACACTGCTTACTACTAGAAAATGCACCCATATACCTCTGAAATGACATTTAATTCAAGAGATATCTATCTCGCTTACTTGTAGCTCAAGTTTGACCTAATTTCGTTAGATTGTCAAGATGCAAAATCTTAGTAAAAAGTTGAATCTATCGTCAAAACTCTCGTTGTTTTCAGATATATTAATTGTGACCCCTCGATGGGTACCTCCAAATTAAAAGCTTTTTCGTAAAAAATTCAAAGCATAAACTACAATTTACTTGTAGTTTCAAATTTGACCTAATTTCGATAAATCGACATATAGTCATTCCGTCAAATGGGCAGAGTTAGCTAGGAAGTTTGAAAACTCATAAATAAAACATGGGAATCATTGGTACAATATGTTGGTCCACTATATATGTCTGTAACTTGGCATGGCATTCACATCTAAAATTCTCCGAACTTCTTACGAAAAAGAACAACCTCGCCCGTCTTCACTTGGAAAATGTAGAATTGAATGTTCTTTTCTGATAGTTGGAAACTTACATTGACGACATTGTTTACTACAACAAGATGCACCGATCTACCTCTGAAAATACATTTAATTTCAAGAGCAATCTATCGCGCTTAATTACTTGTAGCTCAGGTTTGACCTAATTTCATTAAATTGTCAAGATGCAAAATCTTAGCAAGAAGTTGAACCTATCGTCAAAACTCTCGGTGTTTTATGATATATTAATTGTGACCCGTCGATGGGTACCTCCAAAAGTTTTTTTGTAAAACTTCCAAAGCAACCTATAATGTACTTGAAGTTTCAAATTTAACCTAATTTCGATAAATCAACATAAAGTCATTCGGTCAAATGGGCAGAGTTAGCTAGGAAGTTTGAAAAATCATAAAACATGGGAATCATTGGCACAACATGTTGGTCCACTATATATGTCGGTAAACTTGGCTTCTGGCATTCAAATCCAATATTCTTCGGACATTTCTTTACGGAAAAGAACAACCTCGCTCGTCATCACTCGAAAAGTTGAGAATTGAATGTTCTTTCCCGATAGTTGGAAAATCACACCGACGACACTATTTACTACAAGAAAATGTACCCATCTACCTCTAAAAAGTCATATATTTCAAGAGCAATCTATCATGCTTACTTTGTAGCTCAACTTTGACCCAATTTCGTTAAATAGTGTCATGATGCAAAATCTTAGCATGAAGTCAAACCAGTTGTCAAAACTCTCAGCTATTTCTCATATATTGATTATGACCCCCCGATGGGTACCTCCAAAAGTTTTTTCGTATAACTTTCAGAGCAACCTACAAAACTTGTAGTATATAGTTCAAATTTGACCTAATTTTGATTAATCGACATATAAAGTCATTCAAGTGGGCAGAGCGGTAAGTTTTAGGAAGTTTGAGAACTCATAAAACACGGGAAATCATAGGTACAATATGTTGGTCCACTATATATGTGTGAAACCTTGTCTTGTGGCATTCAGATCCTTATTCTTTGGACTTCCTTTATAGGAGAGAATAATCTCAATATCACTCGAAAAATTGAGAATGTTCTTTCCCGATAGTTGGAAACTCACACTGACAGCATTGTTTACTACAAGAAGATGCACCCATCTACCCTTGAAAAGACATTTAATTCAAGAGAAATCTATCACGCTTACTTGCTTGTAGCTCAAGTTTGACCTAATTTCGTTAAATAGTTAGGATGCAAAATCTTAGCAAGAAGTTGAAACTATCATCAAAACTCTGAGTGGTTTCTGACATATTGATTGTGACCCCTCGATGGGTGCCCCAAAAGCTTTTTCGTAGAACTTTCAAAGCAACCTACAATTTACTTGTAGTTTCAAATTTGACCTAATTTCGATAAATCGACATAAAGTTATTCAAATGGGCAAAGTTAGCTAGGAAGTCATTCAAATATCGACAAACATTTAATTCAAGAGCGATATTTCGCGCTTACTTGTAGCTCAAGTTTGACCTAAATTTGTTAAACTGTCAAGATGCAAAATCTTAGCATGAAGTTGAACGTGTCGTCAAAACTCTTGGTGGTTTATGATATATTAATTGTCCCTTGAATAGGTACCTTCAGAAGAGTTTTCATAAAACATTCAAAGCAACCTACAATTTACTTGTAGTTCAAATTTGACCTAAATTCGATAAATAATTGGCATAAAGTCATTAAAGTTGGCGGAGTTAGCTTGGAAGTTTGAAAGCTCATAAAACATGGGTATCGTCAGTACAACATGTTGGTCAACTCTTTATGTCTGAAAACTTGTCTTGTGGTATTCAGATCCATATTCTTCGGAGTTTCTTTACGTAAAAGAACAATCTCGTCATCACTCGAAAAATTGAGAATTAAATGTTCTTTCGTGATAGTTGGAAACTAACACCGACGACATTGTTTACTACATCACTCATCTACCTCTAAAAATACATTTAATTCAATAGCAATCAATTGCCCTTACTCGTGTAGCAAATGTTTGACCTTATTTTATTAAATCGGCAAAAAGTCACTAAAGTGTGCAAAGTTAGCTGGGAAGCTTGAAACATCCTATTTCTATTTTTTTTGGAATTATAAGAAACCATGTTCCACTTTGTCTGATAATCAGGGCAGTGTAATTATTTTTTAATTGTGGTAGGTTCCATGGGAGCGAGGTGTTTTATTAGTTAACACGTGGTCGGTGGAAGTACAAGTTACATCAAGGACCTCATAAAACTAAAAATTACATCCAAGTCCATGCATTTAGCACAAGATCCCTGAAACTAAGCAATGAAGTGTCTTTTGAGGTTTGTAGCTTTTACTACTAGTACATATAGTAAACAAGAATGCATAAAACGGAGTGATCATACTCTCTATTGGAGTAGCAACTTGGATTGGTTTTTCACATATCTAAGTACTATTACTAATTATAATTTCTCAAAAAAAAGTACCATTACTAAATGTAGTACTAGTTTGTCTGATTTGTTCTAAGATGTAGAACTACTACTATTACTAGTACTCCCTCTGTCTGGGATTATTAAGGCCATTTAAATTTGATAAGACTAAAAAGGTTAATTACAGGTTGGTGTCGAAGATATGCATACAATCCTCGTTCTCTCTCCTGCAGCACTGTACACCATGCAGCAGGCCGCATGCTTTTCGTCTCTCTCTAGGAGTAGATCTTCTTGCCTCTCACTCATCTGGATCTTCTTGCCTCGGTCTCTCCCTTTATGCATCTTGCATCTATGCGGTATAGTACGTGACACCGCTTTATTACTCACCGACAACTTCTGCAGCCTTTTGTTTTGTGAAGCATGTACTGATGTGGACAACATCTAAGAAAAAGTGGCCAAGTGCAGCCGCCGCCGGTGCGCCCATGCCTAGCATATTCCTGTACAATCGTACCAGTAGAGTATGAAACTCAATCAGTATACTCTACAGTATACCCACCCAACCGGGTTTCTGGCCGGCAGGCACTACGTCGGTGAGTCGATCTTCCCCTGTAACCACTCCCACAAGTGCGTGTACCGCGTCGGAAAATTCGACCGTGAGCCGGCTACTATGGACGCCGTCCAGTCTGAGGCGATGATTGAGTGCCCCTACGACGACTGCTTTAGCTTGGTCGAATTCGATAAGTTCGACAAGCACAAGATCACGTGCTCGCATGGCCCGTGCTCCTGCATTAATTCCGCATGTGATTTCATTGCCTCACCGGCAGGGCTCCTTCCCCACATGAAGGAGGCCCACGGGGTCATAGTAACCAGGGCCATCTACGGCAGCGCCTTCTTTTGCCTCATCCCGACTCTGCCACCAACAAGCATGAGGGGATTCACACGCTTCCTCTGTGCAGGATGACGGTGTCGTGTTCGGACTGACCATCAACGTGCTCCGACTGGCCACCGTCGTGTCCTTGGTGTGCATCTGGCAGGACAGGTGCTTGTGTCCGTGGTACATGGTGAAACTGTGTGCGCCTGGCCCGCCGGGGTCGGCGGACTTGTTGATGGTCGAGAGCCTTAATGCGGTAATCGAGCTGACGAGCAGCTCGTCACCGGCCAACTTTCCGTTTGACAAGCTCAGGGCGTACCTCGGGGTGCCGCCGCAGTTCCTGATGAAGGTTGGACAGTCCATCCATGTATCTTTCTTGATTTGCATCGACAGGAAAAAATGATCTTAAACAATGGCTGATGATCAAGACTATAATGGTGTATTAGCAGATAAATAGTACTACTAGTAGTACTATTTTACTACTCCATTTTACTAGTAGTAGTCGCATGTAGGTTCTCTTTGGTACTAGGAAGGATGCATTATGGATGTAAACTAAGTTTGTTTCTAATGTTATTATGGAGTATTTAGGGGTTTAGTACGACTTTTATGTAATTGTTCACTTCTACGATATGGACCAGAGATAAACACACTAACCGGTTTTACGGTGCTTCGATTTTAGTCATCTAACTCAGTGATTACTGAATTTTATGCCCAAACTTGTCAATTCGACTTGATTTAAGTCTTGAACCAAGATTGCCGTCGAAATTGCGCTGGTGTGGACGACGCATCAACGTGGGTCTAGCGTGTAGGATAGGTTGCCTTGGAATTTTGCCTAAATATCTAGAAAATAATATGGATATCTATGACATCAACTCAATGTTATCAGAATCATCACGAACCATGTTTTCATATTATATGCGTTTGATATTATGTAAGTTTGTATGTTTGTACATATAGTTGGTCAAACTTTATAAATATTGACTTTGACAAAACCTAGTATGCTTTCTAATTTGGAAATGAGAGAGCATCTAAGTACTAAAATGCGTCGAAATACATGCGTATCTAGACAAAGCCAAGTCGGTAACTACTATTTTAGGATGGAGGGAGTAATTATTTATGAGTAATATATTTTTCACAATTTTTTTACTGCTACGACACGTGCCCACGACTAGAGCATTGACCAATGTATAATAATCACGCGACCATGCGGTAGCGATCTACTCCCATCTGGATTACCCTACGTGCGGAGGCGCACTAGTGGAGCACACGCTCGTGCCGTTCCTGACTACGTAGTAGTACTACTAGTATACACAAATAGGAGTACAAAAATAGATAGATCTCGTTGCTCATCGTACTATTTTTTCCCCTGTAAGGCAACCTAGACGTGACTACTACAGTACTATATTGGCACAACTTCTGCTTTTGGCGCTACAAGATGAATGTGGAACTCTCTGTGTCCATTCAAAAAAAGGCTTTGTGTAATATTACTGTACTAGTACTTCTTGTACTCCATAGTTTTTCGGACGCGCAATAAAGTAGTGGAGTAAGTCTGTTTGGTCAAGCTGCATGCAACAAGCATTGGTTTTACAGGACAATTTTAGGTTTTTAGATATCCAAATTTCTACTCCAGCTCGATGGCTCAAGACACGAAGCAGCTAGTACTCCTCTATCCTCCGGCTGTCGCCCAGTTCAAAATGAACAAGCAAAAGATTGTGTATCTTGGAAATTGCCATGACCATTTATTACCTGCAGAGCTTTATTTTGTTTCCTTTGAGGCACCTGCAAAGACTGATACTGTACTAATATACTACTAGTAAATAACATGCTACGGTTGGGCTCTACAACTAGTACTAGATATAGACTTTAGTAGCTACTCTTGTCACAGTGAATTGTCCAAGAGGTGGAGTTCCTTTCTTTTTAATCCAAGAGGTGGAGTTCCTTTTTTTCCTGAGAGAGGAAACCTTTTTTATTCCTTCTTTGATTCAAAGAAAATTCAAAGGTTTTGTGAAAGATCTTGTCCCTTAGGAAATAATCTTACGCTGTTTTGTTTGATTCATAGGATTCCAATATGTAGGAATTATGTCCCGTTTGGAACGCAGGATAGGAAAAATATAGGAATAGGAAAAATATAGGAATAGGAAAAACACGGGAATTGAGATTCCTTCAAAGTATTCCTTTGCCCTCTATTTTTAGGGAAATTTCCGTCCACTCCAACCTTATGGTATAATTTCTTTGCTTTCCCTGTGATCCAAACACATACTTGATCCAAATTCCTATAGTTTCCTCTTCTTATGTTTTGAGAATCCTGCAAATCAAACGAGCCCTGAGAGATGGTATTTCTTTTTTTGTTTGTCTTTGATCATTTTTTGTTTGAACATAGGGTCATAGAGCTTCCTCGGAACACGAGGAGGGTGGAAATTGCACAAACCTCCAACAATTGGATTCAAAATTGCAGGGAACTCCAGATAATCAGGATAGTCTAGTTGCAAGAAACTACTGTACTACAATTACTTTTCGGTACAAATGCTGCACATAGCACAAAATTCTCGATTAGCCCTCTTAACATTATTTCTTACATACCCGGGGCTCAACTGTTGGAGCTCTTTACAACTATGACTCTAATTGTTGGAGGTTTGTGTAACTAGCCTCAATTGGAGCCCCACCCCCACTCGCCACCTTCTGCAGTACTACTAGTAGTACTACTACGCACCATCAGCTTTTGTCTTCTCCATCGCATGCCGGCCGCTAGCTCACGCCAATAATCTTCCCTCCCTCCCCCACCCCACCCCAAAGAAAGCCCCCAAAACACCATCTGCAGCCTCCTTCCATGGTGAGATCGAGCAAGGTCTGTAAAGATCCCGAGCAGTTTCAGAAGGTGTTCACCGAAGGCCCTCTTCAAGTACTCATCAACAATTGCGACTCCACCACCGCCGCGAGCCTCGTTGGTTCGTCCAAACTTATTCTTCAATTAGCAAAAGAGAGCGGAATTATGCCTTCTTCTCATCCGTTTGGCCTCCCATGTGTTCTTCATTCTCACCTGACGGTGAGACCGTGGGAATCCAAAGACTGCTTCGAAGTGGCGGGAAGCCCGTGCAACCTGACGTCGTTGGCAGGTTCTCCTCCGATGCTGTGATGCCAAATGGTTTTGAGGAGCAGCGAGTAGGCGGCAATGGAGATTGGATCGTCACAGTTGGGCCCAATTTCATGTGGGACCTTGTCAACGTGTACACTCATCGCAAGATTGTTATTCCACAAGTGTCGGGGTTTGAACCGACCGAAGAAGGTTCTGCACTTACATTTCAGGATGATGCTGATGAAGGTCGACGTACTAAACTGCAGAAGATAGTCATTTGCCAAGTTTCGACAGCTGCTGGGGATACAAAGATTTCTCTCTAGTCGCCATTATCAAATTCAGGATTGCTGTCATCAACGAGAATGATAGTCATGGATGGTCAGTTCGTGTGAATGAGTTCCAGGGCTACTTCAGATACTGCGATGCTATTATCCAACACGACCATGTGTTTGCTTTGACCGAGAACGGCTGTGTTTATGCATGGAAGTCTCTGGAACTTGGTAAATTCTCCTCCCTACGTATTTTATTAGCTTTGTTCCTGAATCGATGCAAGCTATTTTTTCTGAACTTTCATTGATTATTAGGAATTCCATTAAAAATTTAGTTTCTTTGATTCAAAGGAATTCCCTAGGAATTTCAGAGGAATGCAATCTTTAGGAGGTTTTCTTACATATAAGTAGTTTGTTTCATATGATTGAGTTCTGTTGATAGTATTGCTTCGTCTCCAAGTACATCCCATGGAAAATATGGTATCTACTAGTAGTAAGTACTTATGTGAGACCCAGATATTATTCCTAAATCAATGTAAGTTATTTTTTCTGAAGTTTCTTTGGTTAGTAGGAATTTTATAGGAATTTTAGCCTCTTTGATTCGTACGAATTCCCTAGGAAGTTCAAAGGAATGTAATCCTTACTAAGTTTTCTTACATATAAGTAATTTGATTCATAGGATTGAGTTCTGCTGATAGTATTGCCTTGTCTCCTAGTACTAGTACATCCATGGAAAATATGGTATCTACTAGTAGTATTTACGGGTGACTCAGATACTAGACATATGACATAGCATAACTATATAGAATTATAATACTAGGTAAAGCTCAAAAATTTAGAAATCCGACCAACATCTATAAAGTATGGGCGCATATTTAGTTCTTGTATTTTCTATCATGTAGAAGTCATGTTTATTAGGTATTAGTACTTGTAAATTTTGTTAACATGGTCTTGAGAAATGAAGGAGAAGATTCTAGAATGATGGAGAAGTGTATTTTGAGGATTGTGCATAGCGTGCATTGTGCTAAAGACTATCAATAGAATCTTCAAGTAGATGCTAGAATGGAAAATAAGATCTAACTACTGGCAATGTTGGGATTCGCAAGTCCTGATCCAACAATGAATATTCAAAGTTATTCATACACTACATAGTGCTAAGATAAGATAAGATATTAAACCTCCTAGAAATAATCCTTGTTGGTTATCCTTTGGTATATAAGACACCAAAATCTTGTAGGATCCAACCTTGCTTTTTTTCCCTATGAACTTTACATCCAAGATCCTATAGGATTATTTCCTATTTCATTTGATCCCATGAATCAAACCGTGTCTCTAGGAGAATTTCCATAGCATATTCCCATTTCTAAAAGAATTAGAATTTCCATAGCATCTCCCTAGGTTGGCATTTTTTTACGCAATCAAACATCTTAAGTATAATCAAGATTTTTGAAAATAGTACTGTATATAAACTTCTACAATGTCAGATCAATATCAATATTATTTCCATGTTACATTTCCTTTCCCTTTGAAGGTCATATCCTTATCCTGTCGCCACATGATGTGCTGTACCTCACACATGGGTTTGTTGAGGATGATGAGGAGAATGTTCCTGGTAGGTGGTGGTTAGCAAGATCTATCGGTGGTTCAAGACTTCTTCTGGTCTATACATATGGTGTCTTAGGCAATACAATTGCTGATGATACTAGTGTTGTTCACTATGCTCGCACCATTCGCACCTATCCTTCTGGGTTTGAGTGCATGGTGTTCTCGATGGACACAAGCCAGTTAACTACAGGTCTGCAGCTAACCGATGGAAAATGGTTACTGACCTTGGATCATATTCTCTTTTTCTTGGCGTGAACTATCCGATTATCATGGCAGTAGGCGATGCAAATAATCCGCCAGGACATCTAATGAGAAGGAACTATGTTTACACATCACACCAAGAAATTGGCTACGAGTACAGGTCATGTCCTGAAATTTGCCGCTTCAGTCTGAATGGTGACGCAGCTATTGGTTTCCACACCAACACTCGCTAGACATGGTCGGAGACTCCATTTTGGTTCATCCCAAGCTTCTCAAACGCCTTGGAGTGGAACGAGCCTGTTCAAGGATAGCTCATTTGGTCTTAGCCTTCTGTTAAAATCTTTCTTTTGGCTGTTTTTAGCTGATGTACGAGTACTCAACATTTAGTTTCGTACTCGGTCTGACTTGTAAAATACTCCGTATGACCAAAAACCCCTTTTATACACTTGGTAGTTTCTCCAGTATGTATATTTCACCAAGCTTGTAAAAGAACCCTATTAGGAGTACAGTTGTACTCTACTACTACTATTCCATACATAATTTCTTCCAAAATGTTGTATAATAGTAGTACTATTAGTGTTACTCCTTGCAGGTCCGTAGTTTTGTTTCTTTTTCACTACAGTTTGTGTCCTGTAAGCCTAAATTGGATGTGTTGGTAAGTACTTTGCTCAGAAACTGCACGCGGTGGAAGGAACACGATGGTTCCAGGTTTACCAATAAAAACACGCTCATCATGGCATCGCCAGTGATTTGACAAGGCAATACTGTACGATGGTGTGCTAGTCTAGTTTTTTCTTGTTCTGAACAAGTACTCCTTGTCTACCTAGTAGTAGTAGTAGTAAAGGTCTACTAGTAGGAGTACCAGAGAACTCGATGAATCTAGCTAGAGTACTACTGTCAGTAGTTGCCGCAGAAGAGAGAGGGAGGGATTTTTGCACACGCCGGTGCACGTGGCAACACGTTCCTTCCGAGACAAGCTGGATTTAACTCCCTCACCAGCCTCCCCCCATGCACACACATCCTCTTTTACTCAGTCCCTTCTTCCCATCCACTACCGCCCCCTGGCCTCTCGCTCGATATTGTTGCCGACCAGCTCCTCGGCTCCGTCCTCTATAGGTGGCAGCGAGATCGACACGACAACCTTCTGTACAGTATTAGTAGTTCGACAACGCAAAGTTTTGAACATTTGCATATATTTGTCAATCAACATCATGTAATCAATATTACAACTTGATGTAGAAGAAGATAGGGGAAGGAGCAAAAAAGAGGATTCTCGATGAAATAGGTTCCAATCCTGTGACTTCTGCTATCCCAGATGACAAGGTAAATCAATAGAATGACATATGTTCTTGTTGTCCCGCGTAGATGCTTTCGCTGTAACCTCTGTTTATCTTGTAACCGCAGAAGCATAAAGTTGAAGAAGACTCTCAGTTTCCTGATGACGGAGTACAAAATTGATGTCAGATCACTACACCTAAGACGCCTCCTTGATTACCTTCTATGGAGACTGATGCGATTCTGCTGCGGTATGAGCTTGATGACCTGCCATCATCGTGCCAGATGATGGAGGTGGTGGATTGGTTTTACCATCCACGGACACTTGTGCGGCTAGAGCTGGCAGTGAAGAGCCTTCAGAGGACATTGTGGTGCTCGGTAGTTCACCTATTCTGGAGACTCATGCTACTGGTGCTGGCACTGCTGTTGGTTCTGCTGATCCCGCTCCCGAAATTATCGTGCCACCTGAAGGAGCCGGTGATTTGGGTTTACAATTTGTAGAAACTGTTGCACCTGAAGGTTGTGAACTGTGATACAGAGCTTTCTTTCTTATGATTTGTATGCTTTTCTCTGGAACCTGTATTATGGAGCTACCTTACGCATTTCTTACACTTTTGTCTATTGAACTGTAGTGTGGAACTGGAACTACTCCTAGTATGTAATCATAATATTCGGATGCTTTAGTATTATCGATGATAAACCAATGCTAGCTGAGCTGCATGAGAATTGGCCTCTACCACTTGCAGGCGTGGTTCCTGGATCATCTCCTTTTCACAAGCATGGTGAAAAGATGGTTCTGTTCCTTTTCTTGCAATGCCATTATGCTCGTGTTATTGATTTGGCAATTTTATGCTGATTTTGTCACCCAATCCGCATTTATGTCTCTACATACAAACATATTTGTTCACATGACTTGAACATAAAATAGTATCTTATTTGCATCGACTAACACAAGGAGACATGCAAATATTTATTTATTTTTGAAACAAGGCAAACGATATGACATTTTCATTGATAGAGAGGGACATGCAATTCAATTAAACTACGATAACTACTCATACAAGTCATAGAATGGTAGGGATTGCCATAGGAAATCATCACCTCCAGCATCTTGTTCTATAGAAGGCGTTATTACCAGATCCACAACCTTCTTTTCCTTGGGACGACAATGTGAAGTGTAGGATTTCAAATCTAAACGCAATCCAGTGCAGGTTCATCAGGACAACCTCCAGCCGGGTCAGTCTCCATAGAAGGTACATCAGCGCTATGGCAGACACCGTTGGATATGCAAGCTGAAGTTGTTGTTATACTCCTATCAGGACCACATATAAGGGCCAAAAATTCAAGCTCCAAAATCTAGCATTACAAAATAGACAAGAGGTTACCCCATCTAGACAATTCATAGTGCAATTTGAGTGTCTTACATGATCCTTAGATCTTAGTCCATCCGGTGTTTTTATTGGTGGAACGAAATTTGCTGGTACTTTTATTTCTGCGAAGAACCTACAAAACATAGCCAAGTCAGACATCTGAATATATCTAACTTTTCTACAGTCTTATATGTGAAGATATCTTTGCATAACACTCACTTATCAAATTGTCTACGGATATCTTCCCGCTCCTTGGAAATGCAAAGTCGATGTTCTATAGGGTACATCCATATATACTGTACTGTACCTCTAAGTACTTCCTCGTCAGGTACATCAACAGCCAAATGTTCCATCGTATCAAAGAAGGATGGGGAATATATCAGGTCAAAAGCTTGCACATGATCTCTGCCAAGTCCTTTCTAAGATGTTTTCGAACTCTTCTGTCTAGAGCTTTACTATAGATTTACCTAAAGAACGTACCTACCCAAATCTGCAAGCACCTTGTAAATCTAGATGGTCACAAGCTTTAACTATTGCTTGGAGAGGTGGAGAACAAACCAAAGCCAAGAAGAATGCCTAGTGCCTGAATCTAGCAGGCGAAGCGTGGGGATCGCCCAGCTGACTGTCGACCGGTGCGTCTCATGAAGAATGGCGCGGCCAATGGTGGTAGACCGACACTGTTGATAGAAAGGCGTCGAGAAGTTTTTTTAAGGCATGGAGAAGTTTGTTGTCTGGTTCTAATTCGGTGCATCTCCCATAAGAACGGCGCAACATTTGAAGAGACAGGGGCTGGTCGCTCGATTGAGGGTGGGCTTAGGAAAGTTTGGGCTCTTGGCGGAAAGTTTGGGAAGACGCGAGGTGTTTGTCCATAATTTTCATAGAAATATCTATGAATATTTTATCAGATTTGCCAGTTCTCAAGAGTTAACTCTCTCGCCATTGGATTTACCTCGCGATTGGTGCAACGTGAGGGTTACACATTTGTTGCAACATCTTGTAACTGGGAATTTAATGAGTTGCAACTACTAGGTTACAACTGAGTATTAGCACAATTAGTAGGGTGACATCAGCTCCTTAACATAACAAGTTCTCAAGCGCCTAGGATCTAGACACTCATATTTTATACCTTTTTCCCCTTGTTGACGGCTTTGTTTTGAATCTGGCCGAGCCCCAGCACGTACCTTGGGATTTTAACTATCAATCCCAAGAAATTAGCCCATCCGGCCTCATTATAGCCCAAGACCTTCTAACTTGGCCATGTTTTGGGTCATTCGGCCATGCAAATTGCCCAGTTAGATTGGGCGAGAGCCCATGAAAAATAGCCCATCAATCCTGGCCCATTTTTCTTCAATTCGGCCTTTTTTGGGCATCCACCCACCCCTAAAAAAACTCCTATCTATGTTTTTAAGTACTACCTACTACATTATTTGTACTTAACATTTTTTAGTTGAGCTAGAAGATGGACAAGAAAATTTTTAAGAACAAAAATAAATAAGTTATATACGATGTTAGTATATATTTTTTACATTTTATAAAAGGATAACAGTTTTCTTGTGTAGTGGCAAGGCATGCAGTTTATCTGTAGCAATATTTTTGTACTAAGAGGCTGACATGGCCGACCCACATGCCTGCAGCTAGCGCCCATCAACCTTACCATACAAGAGATCAGGTTTAATGAGTGCGTTTAAAAAGTACTTGGAAAACAGTCACGACCGGAAAAAAGAAGACCAAGATCGACACGTTTCCTATCAAGAGAGGCTGACACATGGGCCCCAACAGCAAGACCATACACGCCTACCGCATGGAAAAATGTTACCAAGGTCAAACCGGCGGACGCGACCAAAAAAAATATCCAACATACACACGTTTCCGCTACATAGGTGGTTGACATGTGTACCCAGCAGGGAGACATTATACATGTGATGTATCGATCAACCTTGCCAAGTTTCAGATGGGGAGGCGCGAGAGAGGAAAAAAGTCTAGCATGCACATGTTTCCTGCACAGAGGAGGCTGACATGTCAGGCCCGCTAGCCTGTATAAACGGCTGAAGCAGCGAGCAACGATATCAAGTTCGGTATAGAAAGGCGTGAAAGAGGGTAAAAAATCCATCATACACACGTTTCTTCTAATGAGAGGATGACATGTGGAGCCCAGCAGCGTGATTAAACGGTAGATGCATCAAACAACGCTATCAAGTTTGGAATAAGGTAGCACGAGCGAAGGAAAAAAATCCATCATACACACGTTTCTTCTAATGAGAGGATGACATGTTGGGCTCAGGAGGTTGGCTAAACAGTAGATGCGTCGAGCAGCGCTGTCAACTTCGGAACAGGGTAGTACCAGCGAAGGAAAAAATTCCATCATACACACCTTTCTTCTAATGAGAGGATGACATGTGGGTCCCAGGAGGTTGATTAAACGGTATATGCATCGAGCAGCGCTATGAACTTCGGAACAGGGTAGCGCGAGTGAAGTAAAAAATTCTATCATACACACGATCCTTCTAATGAGAGGCTGACATGTGGGACCTAGCAGCCTGACTAAATGGCAGACGCCTTGAGCAATGCTATTGAGTTCAAATCAGGGAGGTGTGACCGAAAAGTATGGTCCGCTAGAGACACTAACATCCGGGACCCACACGCCTCAAAAGACTTCGGCGAGTCAACATCGCACGAGGAAACGAAAATCTTGCTTCTGCCACGCGCTGGCCGAGCTTCCTCTATGTTTTTAGCAGATCTGTCGTAGTAGAGGGCCGCGAAACCGGAAAAACTATTTTCCATCACCCACGGCCGACCCGAGAATTTTGTCGCAAAAGACGCGCCTTCTACGAGGACCATCGGACCAAGTCGTTGCGGAAGGAAACTTTTCTTGTAGTGTCCCCAAAGCTTGGATCAAGCCGGTGGGATCAAATAATCCCTTGCAATTATTAGATACCGTGGTATGTCTTTAGTTCGTAGAAGAATTTCTGGAATTATGAAGGCTTGCACGAAGCATCTTGTTTGATGCTTCTAGGATCATGATGCGAATTCGGCGATGCTCGCTAATTGTCTCCAATTGCTCCACAAGTGTCTTATACATCTCAATGATTTGCTTTTGTGCATTGATGGACCAAAGGCTGATGTCAAGGTTGGCTTTTAGTCCCTTCATTATCTTCATGTCCATCTGGTCTGGATAACGATGCAATAGCACAATGTGTTTATAGAAGCTTGGAGATTTTACCTCAACTTTCTTGATGCGACGGTTAAGTCTGTCTAGGGAAGCTTGGATGTATTCTCCTTGCTGCTTCAGCCTCTCCAAGTAGGACCCTCCGTCTTCCTCTAGATTGAGTTGAACTTCTTCGGAATTGCCTTCTTTACCCACACTGAGGCTGAACACCTTACGCCCATCCTTAACCATCTCCATCAGCTTGAATCCATCTTCGGCTCCTAACTGATCACATAGTGCTTTCTTCTCTTTCTTCTATGCGACGGCTTCCCCCTTGGTGTCTTCTGTGATCCTTGAAGAAGATCGTTGGCGATCCTCCTTGGCTTGAACGATGTTCCATGGGTAATACATAGTTGCAACGTTCCTGAGGGGGAAGAGCGACATGGGGAAGATCTGTTTGACAAGAGAGGAAAAGAAACCTTTTGGAAGGCTTATGAAGGGTTAGCATCAGGAAAAAATTCGTACTAGAATAAAAAATGTAGGCCAAGAAAAGAATCCCAATAAATAACGAAAGAAATAAGTGAAAAGGGAAAAAACACGGTCATAACGACCACTGGTACGGGGGATGCCCGTATGGCACACACGTACCACGTATTTTCCAAAAAGCCGACCCGCCAAAGCCGATGAGTAACTAACCGACTAAGTGGTACCGGTGGGACCTACAGCCCCACCCGTACTGGTTATTACCGACTTTGGTCTCTCTCTTTTTTTAATGAAAGAATACAAGAATCGAATGGGGAACATAGAACTGGTAACGACTAGTCGTACGGGCAAATGCGCCCGTACATCCCGATTGTACCGATATGTGACAATCGAGCAAATCTCATTAGCGGTTTAACGAGCAGTGGTACGGGTGGGTACGACCATACTGCCCATCCGTACCGACCTTGTGAAATCTGTAATGGACTTAGAAAAGTAAGGGGAAATCGAAAATGTAAATAAAAACATCAAAAGATCAACCAAAACAAAGATGTCTCAAGATTTCAAATATCTTGTTCATCGAGAAGGAAAGAGTTTATCCGGGTACCTTCATCTCCTTTTAATTCTTGAATCAACTTTTTATTTTTCCCTTTAAACAATGTTGGTCGCAAAATTTGCTAAAACCATTGCAAAGAAAAATTGAAAATTTCCTTTTACGAATTGTAGATCTTGAGGGTATGCAAATGGATGACAATACCCCAGGTGGATCAATCTCCTCAATGTCCATGGATGTGTCCACCTGTTCTTGCTTCGTTTGGAGAATCCATAAATAAAATTCTTGCAAAAGTAAAGTCCAACGGATCATTCTTGGCTTAACATCAGTCCTTTATAGAATCTATTTCAAGCCAACACGATTAGTATGCACTCTTACTTTCGAGTCAATAATATAAGATCTAAACTTATCACGGGAGAAGACCACGGCAAAGAATTATTTTTTAGCCATGGGGTAATTCTTTTGGGCACCATTCAGGGTACGGCTAGCATGATGAATGGTATTGAGTTCATCACCATCATACTAGCAAAGCCTCCAACAGATTCATGGCTAGCATCACAGAATAGATCAAAAGGTGTCTTCCAATTAGGTGGTTTTATAATAGGAGCTTAAATAAGGGCTTGTTTTAATATGTTGAAAGCATCAAGATAGTGTTCATAAAAATTAAAAGCAACATCCTTTTGAAGAAAATTAGTTAGTGGTTTCGTAGTTTTTGAGAAATTCTTAATAAATCTCCTATAAAATCCAGTGTGGCCTAAGAAACTCCTAATACCTTTTATATCGTGAGGAGGGGGAAGCCTTTCTATTACTTCAATCTTTGCTTTATCAACTTCTATACCCTTACCTAAGATTTTGTGACCAAGCACTTTACCTTCTTGAACCATAAAATGACATTTTTCCCAATTTAAGACTAGGTTAGTATCTTCACATCTCTCAAAACTTTATGAAGGTTATGAAGACAGTGATTAAATGAAGTTCCATAGATAGAAAAATCATCCATGAATACTTCCATAATACTTTCAACATAATCAGCGAATATAGCAGTCATACATCTTTGGAAGGTTGAAGGGGCATTGCAAATACCGAAAAGGCATACGGAGATAAGCATATAGACTGAAAGGACAAATAAATGTTGATTTTAGTTGGTCATCAGGGTGAATAGCAATTTGAGAAAAATCAGAATAACCATCTAGATAGCAAAAATGAGAATGCATAGCATATCTTTCTAGAGTATGATCTATAAACGATAAAGGGTAATGATCCTTTCTAGTTTCCTTATTAAGTTTTCTATAATCAATACACATCTTATGACCTACAATAGTTTTAGTAGGTATCATCTCATTGTGTTCATTTTCAACAATGGTAAATCTACCTTTCTTAGGAACACAATGAACAGGACTTACCCATTCACTTTCCTCCACATGAAAGATGATCCCTGGATCTAATAAACGAATTACTTCCTTCCTTAACTCTTCCTTCATGTGAGGTTTGAGTTGCCTCTGAAGGTCTACGACTAGTTGGGCTCCTTCTTCCATAAATATTCTATGGGTGGCTATCGAGGGACTAATCCCTTTCAAGTCACTCATCGAATACCCAAGAGAATGCCGATGCATCCGGAGAACCATCATTAAATTTTCCTCATCTTTCTCTACAAGGTTAGAACTTATAATAATAGGGAAATTATTAGATTCATCAATAAACCTATATTTTAACTCCTTAGGTAAAGTTTTAAGAGTAGGAGGTGGTGGTGCCTCGTCTCCTTTTCTTATAGGTTCTTCATATTTTTGATTTATCTTGGGGTTCACCTCAGATGTGGAGTCGAGATAATCGTCTATTTCCAATTTTTCTATGTCTTGAAAATATTATTATTATTGACTAAACTCCTTGCTAAATCATCATCAGGGGTCTCAATGACTACTGAAGCTAGATTAATGATATTACCTTCCTGTTCTTGTTCATACTCATAATCGTCTAAATTTTCGATGGCCGGCTTTATGGTCAAATTTAGAGAAGTGAAAGTTCATTTTCTCTTCGCCAAACTTGAGAGACAAAGTTTGTCTCTTACAATCAATGTTTGCTCCTGCGGTGTTTAAGAAGGTTCTTCCGAAAATAATAGGACAATAACCATCAGTAGGCATATCAATAATCACAAAATCAATGGGATATTTATATGGTCCAACATAGATTGGAACATCTCTAATTATTCCCATAGGAACTCTAAGTTTCTTATCTACAAGCATTATAGTCATGTCAGTATTCTCTAATTCAGCTGAGGTTAGTTCCTTTTGGATTTTCAAATAAAAATTAAAGGGGATTATGTTAATAGCTGTTCCTATGTCGCAGAGGCCACAATAAGAAGTTTTGCCAAAAGTACAAGAAATAATAGGTTTACCAACTTCTTTAGCTTTTACCTTCCCCTCAACGAACTGTGAAGCTTCGGTATCCAGCTCTATCATGTTGCAGTGTGCAAACATGGTTAAGATATCTTCCTTCATTGGTTCCTCGACCTCCTGTATACTTACTTCTTCAGTTTTTCTTTTTTGTGCCTCCTCTTCTAGCGTCTTGAGGAATAGCCTTTCCTCTTCGCGTTGATCTTCGAGCTGATGAGCCATCATATGTTTTCTCGTCGTACTTGAAAAAGGAAGGGCTTCAACATATGGGGGTGTTTCCCTTAATGGCTCAACATGAGCTACAATTATTGGATCAACTTCTTCAACTGGCTCGAGTGGAGGAGTATAATGGAGCCTATCTTTCTTAGGAGCATCAATATGTTCTGTAAAAGACTGAAGGTGATGTGGGCATACCTTGCAGGTACTCGTGATCAATATATGTGGTACAGCCCAAAAGAAGTCCATGACGTTGCTAAGGCCCAGTCGAACTTCGAATGGCCTGGGAGACTTCGACTCCATGAAGAACACGACAAAGAATAAGATAAAATTTAAAGGGAAAACCCTAATATGTAACTAACTCGGTCTACTATCCCGAGACCTAGCCTATCTACATAAAGGCTAGGAGGGGCACCGAGGAGGATATTCGCAACCCTAGTTTCCACACCATAACCAGATTGCATCTGTGCACCCTTGTAACTTTCGACTCTTCGATAATTCCAAGAGCAGACAAGCAGGAGTAGGATCCTCTTCGAGGCCTGAACCGGGGTAAAACCTCGTGTCCCATGTGCTTGTTTGCTAGCCGATCGATGCCTCTAGTGCTCCCTACTTCCTCGAACCTAAGTCCATCTATGATGGGCATTGATGAGTTAACCCCTCATCAATTGGCGCCGCCTATGGGAATCGGGAGTGCTATTGTTACGGCTTCCTCGAACCCATCAACCGCGATCTATGACTCCACAGCAGCGGAGATTCGCCTCCTCTTCGGTGACTTCGACTTCACCGTCCACACGCCGGCTACTCACCTGGATTTCGAGTCCGTGGGCGACAGAGTCGGCCTGGCAATCGGGAGCCTACGCTTCCAAGTTGGTCAGCTGGGAACACTTCGCCTCCCTGATCAGCCAACAGTTCCTGTGATTGCCCCCCGCATCGTGGTTCCCGTCGCTGATCGGCACCCTGAGTGAGCTCAATGCTCCGACATCAGTCGGGGACGCGGATAGCAACATCAGTTGCGAGTCCGATCTGGGAGATCTGGTAACAGATGACGAAGATTACGGCTCTGGATCTGAATGTTGCAGGAGCAACAGCTTCCCCAACCACTACATGTGTGCCGTCATTGATGACCCAAAAGTATAGGGGGTGTATCATAGTATTTTTGATAAATAAGAGTGTCAAACCCAACGAGGAGCAGAAGGTGTTGACAAGTGGCTTGGATCAGGAATTCTCTGTAAATACTTAGCAAACAGATTTTGAGGGTTTTTTATAATGTAGATAAATAAAGTGTGAGTAAATGCTGACTCGTAGTCGATGTCGAGCTCATTGGGGAACCCCAAGGGTAAGGTATGATGAGCACAACAGTAAGTTTCCCTCAGTTATGAAACCAAGGTTATCGAACCAGTAGGAGCAAGGAAACACCTCCAAGGTGTTGTTGCCAACTTGGAATCCTGCACAACACAACCATAGAATTTTGCCCCAACTTACAGTGAGGTTATCAATCTCACTGGTTTTGCTAAAAAAAATGATTAAACGTATTGTGTGGAAGAAAGTAAAAGCTTGCAGAAAGTAAACAGAAAATAGTAAACAGTTGTAGATTGATGGTAAAAGAAAGGACCGGGGTCCATAGTTCACTAGTGGTGGCTCTCCTTAAGATAGATGACATGTTGGGTGAACAAATTACAGCGGGATAATTGACAAACATCGAGAAAGCATACATGCATATACTAATCATCTTGACTCCTATGAGATTTGATTGGGCATTACAACATTATACATAGACCATAATCCAACTGCATCTATGACTAATAATCCACCTTCAGGTTATCATCCGAACCCCCTCTAGTATTAAGTTGCAAGCAACAGATAATTGCATTACGCATTGCGTGTAAAGTAAACAATACGATTGTTCTATGAACAAAGGATTGTTGTTTTCTCCCTAGTACTAACAACACATCTAGTACCTTAGAGATTCCTGTCACTTCTCCAGATTACTAGAGGCATGAACCCACTATCGAGCATAAATACTCCCTCTAGGAGTTGCTAGCATCACTCGGCCAAGATATCTACTAACAACGGAGATCATGCAAGATCACAAATAACAAAGACATGATAGAATCAATAATCAATCTGAAATAACATCTCAATATCCATCAGATCCCCGCAAACACAACATGTATGATTACAAATAGATGATCTTGATCATGAACGGAGCTCACAAGATCTAAACATGGTAGCACAAAGGAGAAGAACCAACCATCTAGCTACTACATGGACCCGTAGTCCAAGGATGAACTACTCACGCATCATACCAGAGGCTTGCATGGTGATGAAGAAGGCCTCTAGTGTGAATTGTCCCCTCCGGCAGGGTGCCGGGAAGAGCTTCTGATCCCTCCCAATCAGGGTGGAGATGACAGAGGCTACAGACTCTTTCGTGGATTTTGATTGGGTACTTAGGGTTTCTGTATCGGAGGCATCTTATAGCCGAAAGGGGAGGCCGAGGGGTGCCCTAGGCGGCCACACCACCCCCTGGCGCGAGCCAGGCCTGGCCGTGTGGCTAGGTGGTGTGGCATCCCTCTGGCCGCTCTCCGTCTCGTATTCTGGCTCCGTGTCCCCCTCAGTGAAAAACTGACTTTGCCTTTTGTCCCGTCCAATTCCGAGAATTTTCATTTTCTGACTTTCCTGGAACCAAAAACAGCAGAAAATAGGCAGTTGGCACTATGGCATCTTGTTAATAGGTTAGTCCAAGAAAGTGTATAAAAAGTACTCCAAAGTGTGGACAAAACATAAGAAAGTAGATAAAAACCAAGCATGGAACATCAAAAATTATAGATACGTTTGCAACGTATCAACATCCCCAAGCTTAACTCCTGCTCGTCCTCGAGTAGGTAAGTGATAAAAAGAAAGAATAATTTTTGAGGTGACATGCACCATCATAAACTTGATCGAAGTATTTGTAAAACATTGATAGCTAGGATCATAGTACTTCAACATAGCATGAAAGATAAAGTTCTAACAATAAGACATAGCAACTATGTTGCAACATGAAAAGGCACAAACAAAAGATTCATGAATAACAATGCTTTGCAAGACGTTTGTTTGTTTCACATAAAGAAAACATAGCATAGTGGCATTCAGCTTGTCCCTTATAGAGTAGCAAACATAAATGCATAGGACTTCTTCAAAGTTCATAAGAGTGACTAAATACAAATAGTTTAAAAACAAGCAATATCAAAGTTATGCATTAATCAACAAGTCTTGGGACAATGCACATAGAACTAAGAATGGCCACTATGCTCTCAAAATAGGTGCATAAAGATAGAAGGTGGAGACTCAACATAAAAGTAAAAGTAAGGCCTTCATAGAAGGAAGTAGTGATTCAAGTTTCATAAAGAGCTTCCAAAACTTATGGTACTTATTAGCTTTTATCTCTCATTGCCCCTATCATAAGCATCTTTATAGGTTATTAAGGTTAAAGTGACACAACTAAGAGGATATGCTTGACAAGTTATAAGTTGAAATCTCATGCCCCTTACTTACGAAGACCGAACCTCATGCTACTCAACTTCAGTCACAAGTAAGCTCTTGTCATTGTAAGTACCTATGTATCATAGAGAACCGCCAACGGGGTACCCCTTGCACATGATACAGGAGCTTTCCCATAATGAAAATGACGATGAAAGCAGACAATGAGCATCTCAGCGATCTTTTTATTTGCTATTTGCATAGGTTTTTATTGAGGATGCTTCATAGAGTGCTCATTATGGTTATGCTGCAAGTTTCCACCATGATTAGGCATGGCTTAGGCTAGCAGCCCAAGCGTTTTTCTAACACAAATACAAACTCCATGATCTTACAAGTTGCCCTTTTATTTCACACCGCCGAGATCCATAAGCAAAAGAACATGATATCAACTAGGTACAATGTACAAGTGTAATGTTGAAAGCGTTCCCCATGAAACATGGTTCTGCTAACTTCAACTTATAAAGCATAAGCATATACGCAACAAAGATGGACGCAATGGTTCAAGTTTATTAAGGGCAAGAAAAGTAAAGTGTGCCATCAAGTTCGTGAGAGCTTTAATCACTAATTTTCACATAACAAGTTTAATTCGGAAGGTAGATAAAAACATGAATATACTTGGAATAGCATATGCTAATAGGTAGGTATGATGGACTCTTTGGAACAACTTGGTTTTATTTGGAGTTGGATGCATGAGTGGAACTCATACTTGGTTATGGAGGCTAGCAAAAGACTGGGAGCGACCAACTAAGAGAGCAATAATGGCCATAATCATGCAAAGCGATAGAACATCATTAATTAAAGCATAAAGTGATATTACAAGTCAAAAACTAAAGGATCATAGAGGCTATGGTGACTTGGGATAGTCTTAACATGGTGTGAGCATGCACCAAGTCAACCCAAATAAAACATCAAAGGAGAATACCACAATACTTATGCTTTAATATGCTAAAACAACGCATGATTCTTCAAAGGCACATTAAGCAATCTCAATTGTTTATAACATGTCATGCTACAGAAAAATATCACTAAGCATAAAGCCAAAACAATATCAAGCATGGCATGACAAAGCATAGGCCACAGTCAAAAACAAGCTCCTTTTACCACTTAAGTATGAACTTTTCCTACTCTTTTCCAATCCAAACTAAACTATTTGAAAACTAATGCATGAAAAGAGGGGGGTCTAACCAATTTACTCAACAAACTAAGCAAACTAAACCAAAAACAAAAACAAAGACGCTCCAAGTACAACACAACTGTGCATGAAACAATAAAAATGAAGTGTTTGGAAGAAACCTGGGATTTTTATTGATGAAGAAGTGGATGCCTTGGGCATCCCCAAGCTTAGACGCTTGTACTTCTTGGATATTTCTTGGGGTGACATGGGGTGGTATCCCCAAGCTTGAGCTTTAGTCCATTCTTCATCTCATTACATCATTCTCTCCATACACCTGAAATTTTTCCTTCATACAAAACTTCGAACAATCTTTATTAGCAACATTAGTGCCCTCAAGATAATAAGTCTTTGGGTTCAGTTTCAACACCTATAAAACTTCCATTAAAACACAAGCTACTGAAGTACTTCCCTTGAAAATATCAATTCCCCAAAGAGAACCCAAAAAGGAACCAACAAGAAGCAAATGCAAATAATGGCAGAAATCTGTCAAAACAGACTAGCAGGTAAAAACCAATTTTTTTGAAGACATTCTGTTGCTCAAATCAAAAAGTGTTTAACTAACGAAAGTTAGATAACAACCTCGGGAAGAAGCACAATAATTCATGCCTCAAAACTACATATAGAGATTTTACATGAATTTATACGGTGAAACACAAAAATCTGATTCGGGACAACAACTTTCCCAAGCATTACTTCCCTCTCATTAGAGGTTACTCTTGGCACAAAAAGCAAATAAAAAGGATAAGGAGCGGTTATTACCGAAGTAATAACTTCCAAGACTCATCTAAAACTTTTGGGTTATCTTCCAATAAGTACTTTTCTTTAACGCCTCTAAGTTAGGCATAAGAAGCAAGAAAAGCATCAAGTGTTCTCAAATGAAGAAGCATTAAAACCAAATTTCTTGCCCTTACCTCTCTTACTTTTATTCTTAACCTTGGGGAACATATGATTGTTTGGTGGAGAAGCAAAGTGCATGGTGACCTTTTCCACATCTATTATTGCTCCAAGGAGTTTCAATAGGGATCTTCCAAGTGTAATTTGTCCTTTTCCTACACATTCAATAACAAGATAATCAGTAGAAACCATTTTCCCTAAGATCTTTGTAAACTCTCCTTCAGCTATTCCAATTGGTGACATTGTGGCATTATTAGCAAGAAATGTTTATTTTCCTCCTTCAGAGAGTCCCCAAAGATTCAAAGATTCATAGATATCTTTGGGCATAAGACAAAATTCAGACATGATATCACAGCGAGCATGACAACTTTCATTATTTATAGCAATCTTTACTGTGGGAAGCCATTTTGAGGGTTCAGAATTTATTGGAACATAGTCATGATGCTCTCTAAGTGTATTATAGCAATCTTTTAAACTAGCAGTGCTGGTCTCAAGAGTATTCAATCTAGCAAATATGTTTATGAAGGAAGAATCAGATTTGCTAGGCAAGTTGTAAGTAAAGACCAACTTCTTTATGGCATTACAAGCATCATCCTCATTGCATTGGAGGAAATCTCCTCCCACTATAGCATCCAAATCATATCTATAGCAAAGAGCAATTCCAAGGTAAAAACTGCTAAGGAACAAGCTTTGAGTCATTTTAGGTTTAGTTTTTTCATGTAGACCAGAGATTCTAGACCAAGCTTCTTTGAAACTCTCTTCAATTCCTTGTTTAAAAGTGAAAATCATTTCCTCAGGTGACATAGTGATTGGAGCAATGCTAGACATAATGGCAACTTAAGATAGGAACTAATAATATATTTTTTGTGTTTTTAATAAAGAAAGCAAACTAGTACAACTAATTTTTTGTGTGTTTTTGATAAAGAAACAAGCAAACAAAGCAAAAATAAACTAACCAAAACAAATAAAACAAAGTAAAGAGATTGGTTATGAGGGACTCCCCTTGTGAAGATGTCCTTGACTCCCCGGCAACGGTGCCAGAAAAATACTTGCTGACTCGTAGTCGATGTCGAGCTCGTTTGGGAACACCAAGAGGAAGGTATGATGAGCACAATAGTAAGTTTCTCTTAGTTATGAAACCAAGGTTATCGAACCAGTAGGAGCAAGGAAACACCTCCAAGGTGTTGTTGCCAACTTGGAATCTTGCACAACACAACCACAGAACTTTGCCCCCAACTTACAGTGAGGTTGTCAATCTCACCAGTTTTGCTAAAAACAAAGGATTAAACGTATTGTGTGGAAGAAAGTAAAAGCTTGTAGAAAGTAAATAGAAAATAGTAAACAATTGTAGATTGATGGTAAAAGAAAGGACCGGGGTCCATAGTTCACTAGTGGTGGCTCTCCTTAAGATAGATGACATGTTGGGTGAACAAATTACAGCGGGGCAATTGACAAACATTGAGAAAGCATACATGCATATACTAATCATCTTGACTCCTATGAGATTTGATTGGGCATTACAACATTATACATAGACCGTAATCCAACTGCATCTATGACTAATAATCCACCTTCATGTTATCATACTAACCCCCTCAGTATTAAGTTGCAAGCAACAGATAATTGCATTACGCATTGCGTGTAAAGTAAACAATACGATTGTTCTATGAACAAAGGATTGTTGTTTTCTCCCTAGTAGCAACAACACATCTATTACCTTAGAGATTTCTATCACTTCCCCAGATTACTAGAGGCATGAACCCACTATCGAGCATAAATACTCCCTCTTGGAGTTGCTAGCATCTACTCGGCCAAGATATCTACTAACAACGGAGAGCATGCAAGATCACAAATAACAAAGATATGATAGAATCAATAATCAATCTGAAATAGCATCTCAATATCCATCAGATCCCCGCAAACACAACATGTATGATTACAAATAGATGATCTTCATCATGAACGGAGCTCACAAGATCTAAACATGGTAGCACAAAGGAGAAGAACCAACCATCTAGCTACTACATGGACCCGTAGTCCAAGGATGAACTACTCATGCATCACACCGGAGGCTTGCATGGTGATGAAGAAGCCCTCTAGGGTGAATTCTCCCTACCGGTAGGGTGCCAGGAAGAGCTTCAGATCCCTCCCTATCTAGGGATGGAGATGACGGCGGCTACAGACACTTTCATGGATTTTGATTGGGTACTTACGGTTTCTATATTGGAGGCATCTTATAGGCGAAAGGGGAGGCCGAGGGGGTGCCCTAGGCGGCCACACCACCCCCAGGCGTAGGCCAGGCCTGGCCGCGTGGCCAGGTGGTGTGGCGGCCCTCTGGCCCTTCTCCGTCTCGTATTCTGGATCCGTGTCCCCCTTGGTGAAAAACTGACTTTGGATTTTGTCCCGTCCAATTCCTAGAATATTCATTTCCTGACTTTCCTGGAACCAAAAAACAGCAGAAACCAGGCAGCTGGCACTATGGCATCTTGTTAATAGGTTAGTCCAAGAAAGTGTATAAAAAGTACTCCAAAATGTGGACAAAACATAAGAAAGTAGATAAAAACCAAGCATGGAACATCAAAAATTATTGATACGTTTGCAACGTATCAGTAAATAAAAGACAATAATAATAATTGCAGCAAGTGGCATAATCCTTTCTTTAGCAAAGGACAAGACGGTTGTATTACTTAAGATGACCAAACGTTCTCGAGGACACATGTGAATATTGTCAAGTGCTTTCGCTTCATATAGTTGATTAATCTTCTCTTGTTAGATAAGTGTTGTGTGGGTGAACCTATGATAATGTACTGACCTTACTTGGACTAATACATACTTGTGATTATACCCCTTGCAAGCATCCGCAACTACAAGAAGTAATTAAGATAAAAAACTAACCATAGCCTTGAACTCTGAGATCCTACCGGGGTTCGGGTTTCTGTCACTCCGGCAACCCCAAGATTAGTAGCAAAATACACAATGCATTCCCCTAGGCCCATAAAGGTGAAGTATCATGTAGTCAATGTTCACATGACACCACTAGAAGAATAACACCACAACTTAAATATCAAACCATTGAATCTTTCTCAACACAATCCCACTACTAACAACATGACTTCTCCCATGTCCTCAAGAACTAAACGAACTACTCATGAGACATCATATGGATCAAGATCGGAGATGAAATAATGATAAGGAACAATCTGAACATGAACCATAATTCGATGGTTCCACTCAATAGCATCAACTACAAAAGTAATCAACACCGGGAAAGTTTCCCCTAAGAACTATGCAAGATTCAACCCAACTGTTATATCGGTACGGGGTGGTGGTGATGGTGCTAGTGGAGATGATGATGATGATGATGATCCCGATGAAGTCTAGCTTGATGACAGTGTTGATGGCGATGATCTCCCCTCTCCGGGAAGGAATTTCCCTAGCAGATTTCTCCCTGCCGGAGAGATCTTTCTCTCTTTGTAGTTTCCACCTTGTAGTGGCGGCGGAATCTTTCTATGGTCACTCCATGAACTTTAGGTTTCCGAGGGGAATATACGCAGAAGGGCAATGCCAGAGGTGGGCCAAGTGGCCACACCACCTGGTGGCGCGGCCCAGGGGGGACCCGCGCCAGGGGGTGGTGTGGGCCCCCTGTGGCCCATCTCCACTTCCCCTTCTGGCATTCTTCATCTTCTGGAAAGATAGGAATTTTCGTATATTTTCTGGGATTTTATGATCTTCGCAAATATTGCATCTGGACAGTGCTTTTTCCATCAGAATCCTGACTCCAGTGGTTCATCATCCAAAAGTCATCAATCATGCAAAAAGAGATGAAATAACATAAGTATCATCTCTTAATATGAAATATATCAATGAATAACAGTAAATTATGATATAAAATGGTGATGCAAAATGGATGTATCGGTCATTAACACGGGTGGCAGCGGCAGTGGCACTCGGGAAAACACTGGTACTGGCGGTGGTATCCCAGTCGCAAACGGCGGCCTCTCAAACGATGCCCCCACCAACAACGGGCCAACAGGCCAGGCTCCTAGCGATGGACCCATCCTAGAGGATCAACCGCATCTCTCCGCGAGTGAACAAACTCGAGAGCATGTACTGATCAAGCTCAACGACGCCGAGTAGGCCCGCTGCAGGGAGGCCCTAAGGGGCAATCCCCTACCGCCCAACTCATCGCAAGACATGCTGATGGGTTATCACTAGTAGCTCAAGGATGAGTACAAGCGCCAGCAGTAAGTAATCGCCCAGCTCGACAAGCGCAGGAGGGCAACGGATGAGTCGAGACTCCGTCGATCTCATCTCTCTTCCATCGGAGGATCCTCCTCCAAAGGCAATGATCATACAGCTTCCAGAAGACACTCTCGATTGGCTCACCTCACTGAGAGGGAACGATCAGAGGCCACTCGAGTCCTCGATTTCTCGTCCATGACGGTGGAAACATGGGGCAATGTGCTCCCCAAAACGCCGCAAGCAGCAGTGACGGCATCCACCATGTACCTGCTCAACAACCAGCCACCGGCTGGGGACCCATGGTCCGCCATGCACCGATCTACGATCGCTGGCTTGGGACTAGTCGAAGCTGCGCTCACCAAGGATCCAGCGATGGAGCCAACAAAAAGCAAGGCTCTAGCCAAGCGCTATTCTTCCTCCTCCTCCAGCAACGACGACCATGACATGTCATGTCGACGCTATTCACGGTGACACGACGACAACTATGATGCGCGTGATGACATCACGCAACGCAAGATCGACAAGATCCGTGCAAGACACGCCCGCTCGCTGACTCAAAAGATGACGGGACAGAGCTCTGTGGTGCGAGCTGCTTCAGTAGAGCCATACGACAAAAGCAAATGCTGAAACGGTTCAAACTCCCATCAGAGAACCCAAAATTCGACGGCCTGCAGGACCAAAAGATCTGGCTAGAGGATCATTTCTCCTCGGTCAGGTTGCACAGCGGAACCACAAGCACAGCTATGCAATGCATCGAGCTACAGCTGCAAGGTGCCGCTCGTGCATGGCTTAGTAACCTCCCACGGGGATCCATTTGCAGCTGGGAGGAGTTGGTTTACAACTTCGTGCGGAACTTCAAGGGCACTTACAAAAGACCCGCATCAATCGAAGAATTAAGAGCCTGCTACCAAAGAACTAGAGAGTCATTACTCTCATACATCCAGAGGTGGTACATCATCAAAAATTCTGCAGAAGACATCTTCGAGGATCGCGCAATCGACACATTCAATGACGGCGTACGCCGCAGAGAACTCAGGGACACTACAAGAAAAGTTGGCTTTTACAACGGACAATTTTCATGGTTGAAGGCCCTTTTTCGTGGCTAAAAAGTCTTCTACGACGGATGCCCTTTATGGTAAAATCCCCATCACAAAAGAATCTACCACGATTTTTCTGACCATGGCGGATCGCACCCTTTAGCCACGAAAACTTGTTCCGTCGTAGATCTATTTGCCAGCCACGTTGATTGCTGATGTCATGCAAAATGCCACGTGGCAAACACCGTTAATGCCCAGTTACCACCGTTAACGGCCACAGAAACCATGGTAGAAACCAGGCCCAACCAAGGCCGACTAATAATTAAGTGGGCCGGCCCATTATGAGAACACAATAAGATTATGGCCCGTTACTATTTTGTTCGGCACTGTTTGAAATGGGCCCAAAGATGTGGCCAGTAGCGGCCCGCGAATGTCAGGCCCGTTACTATTTCATCCTACAGAAGCCCACATTATTCGAATACTGTGCGACCCATTAGCAGACTACGTCAAGTAGGCCCGATACTATTAAGGCCCATGGTCAGCCCGTCATTGTTCTCACATCTTGTTCTGGGCCGCCTATGAACGACCCACTTTTGAGAAGGTCCGATACTATTCTGGCCTTTTACCGTACCGTCCGTCAACTGATCGGCCCCACCGGCAGCCTGCAACTGTTCAGATCTAGTATGGTTCTGGCCTTCCAATATGTTTGGCCTGTTACTATTCCTGTCTGGTAAAATTTTCGGCCTGCTACTGTTCTACCTTGTTACTATTCTTATCTACTGTTCAGGTCTGTTACTGTTGTAGTCCTTTACTATTCTGGCCTACCACTTTTCTGGTCTGTTACTAATTTGGCCCATTACTGAGCTGGGTTGCCTCTATTCTGGCATGTTACTGCTTTGGCATATTACTGCTTTGGCCTATTATTGTTTTGTCCTGTTACTGTTTTGGCCTCTTACTGTTCTAGCCGGTTACTTGTTGCCACCTGATGGTAGGCCCGTTACGGTCGCGGACAACAGTTTCAGCCTTTCTGAAGCCCAGGCAAATATCATAAAAGGAGTATAATTAGCGAGTATCTCTTACTGTTCATGGTAGGCCTAATACAATAAGGGAAAATAACAAAGACCTAAACTCTTACCTGATCGACCTAACTAGCACAGTTATGGCGTCAACTAAATGCCTACATGGCCCAGCTCAAAAAAATGCCTACATGGCCTATGCGAGTTATCTAGATATTACATCAGCTACAAACTTCTTAAAAATATTACATAATATCAATGCTCGGGAAATAAAATTCAGCATTTCAATTAAAAATCAAGTTGATTGCATTGTCCTTAATTTGCTTTATCAATCCATCAGCTGCATCTCCCTTTGAGTGTGACAGCTACATTGGAAAACCACCTTGAGACATGATATTGTAGCCCCCTCTTTGGTGGAAATAGCAATAATTGCAGTTTGAAACTAAGTAATAACAAGTTAATAAAATAAACATGACAAACTACTCATAGCTAAGAATGAACCAAATAGAAATTCTAATCGCATCATACGAGAAATTGTTGCAGGAATGAACACGAGGAATGAACTATATATTGTAGAGGATAGTTATGTCATTGCTTAGGATGAACCAAAACGAGATGTGAGATATAGTAGCATCGCACGTGAACCTATAGAACAAGATAAACAATCATTAGACAAGTGTGCCTACAATGAAATGAGCAATCAAACAAAGTGTTTTTTTAGAATTTTAGCAAATATAAACTAGGAAGGTCATATAAGAAAATATATATGGAAGCAGTGGTATTTCCTGAAATGCAAGAGACATACGGTGACTCGGAATTTACGGTGAGCTACACAATGTCATGCAGTTTCTGTCATAGCTAAGAATCAACCAGATAGAAATATGGAATCATAAGAGAACTTCTAGAGCAGGAATGCAAACCATGAGTGAACTACATAGTAGAGGACAGTTATGCCATTTCTTAGGATGAACCAGCACCATATAAGGAAATAATCGTATCGCTTGTGAACCTGTAGAAGAGGCTATGCAAAGCATCATGTTCATTGTTCCATTATGGGCTCTATGCAAGAAAAAGAAAATAGTTAGTGTTGCAGCTTTTGAAGAACCATATGGCAACAAAAAAATTATAATCGAATTAGTATGAAGAGTCTAAACGGGTACTACAGGACATCATAATGATGCCAAGGAGGAAACAATAATAGGAACTTATCTCAGGACGAACCAGATAGATTCAGTAACTATGGAGTAGGGAATCCAAACTAATATTTTCCAGTGATTTTACATTTTGCAATAACTACACGATAGCAGGCAATTACTATTGTTCGGAGTAGCTAAGAACATGTGCATGACTTCAAAATTTGTAGAACAGCAAATCCAAACCAACATGTCTCGTGACCTACTCCATAGTATCTAGCACGAAGAACAGGCGTGCGCTTTGACTGGCTGTACAGGACGGTTAGAAAAATGCAGTTCACCGCGATAGGCTTGAACCTGCTGTATTGCTGACAAAAAAAAGAGTTGGTGATTTGGTTACCATGGTCGGATAGGCTTCTAAGCATCATCCATACCGGCGCGGGTGACATCTTTGTCACCCAGGGTGCTTCGGTTGCGTTGGTTGTTTGCGTCGGGGAAGCAGATCTTGGGTTCTCGATGCCGGCTTGAGCATGGTGGACGAGGTTGAATCGGTGCACTGCACGGTCGTTTAGGTAAGGTACGGGTGGGAAGTATGCCGGCGGCGTTGATGTAGATCTTGGCCAGTCGTTGATGGATTCGGCGCCATGGAGGGGAAGTGGGAAAAGGAAATCAGGTGTGGTGAACGACGATGGACTCGGTGACCAAGGTCGGGTGTGGTGGATGTCGGTGAAGCGGCAATGATGCTTTGGATGAGACCATAGCTAATGCAGCTCCGGTATACTATTGACTGAGGAGTGCATGGTGTCGAGTTCCGGCGGGCAAAGCCAGCCGGAGAAGTGCTGCGGGAGGTTCTAGGCGCGAGAAATTTCGCAGTGTTTGAAATGGAGGGGCGCGAGGGAGCGGGGACCACGCGATTTTGGTATCGTTTGAAATGGAGGGGCATGAGAAATTTCGCAGTGTTTGAAATGGAGGGGCGCGAGGGAGTGGGGACCACGTGAGTTTGGTATCCTTTGAAACGGAGGGGCGCGAGAAATTTCGTAGTGTTTGAAATGGAGGGGCGCGAGGGAGTGGGGACCACGTGATTTTGGTATCGTTTGAAACGGAGGGGCACGAGAAATTTCACAGTGTTTGAAATGGAGGGGCGCGAGGGAGTGGGGATCATGTGATTTTGGTATCGTTTGAAACAGAGGGGCACGAGAAAATTTGCACTGTTTGAAATGGAGGGGCGCGAGAGAGTGGGGACCACGTGATTTTGGTATCGTTTGAAACAGAGGGGCGCCAGATATTTTGCAGTGTTTGAAATGGAGGGGCGCGAGAGAGTGGGGACCACGTGATTTTGGCTGTCTAGCAAACTTGTCCGTCCATCCCAAATCAACAGGCCATAGGGGATACCTTCCCTTCCAAGGCTCTAGCACGGACACCTATGCAAGCAATCGCTGGGTGTCCCAGAGTAGACTATATGGGTAGATGTGTAGGTTACTGTAGTAGCAGACCATTAATCGGGCTAGCTGGTGTGATGTCATTTTGGCGCTCCACGAGTTCAAACTTTTACTTATGGTGTTCAGGAGTGAATGCATGCAGCTCAAAAAAAGGTACTTACGTGATTACATGTAAGATATTATTAGGATACTGAGTTGCATGCATCATGTAGTAATGAGTGGATTCTATTGGGTTGATCATTGTATTACTCGTATTGTCTCTCCGTATATACGTTGATCATAGTCTAGTTAGTAAGTTGCATGGATGCGAGCATAATTGATTGAGTGACAAACCTTTTTTTGTACGGTTGAGGCTCTCTTCCGCTGATGACCCTCACTAATCAATGCAGCTCACACATAAGTGTATTTTTACGTAGTAGTAGGAACATCATCTAGGGAGACAGAGTTTAGTGTCTAAAAATCTTGTCCATCTAATCCGAAATCAACGGGTCAAAGCGGATACCTTCCCTGTGAAGGCTCTGACGGGAATGCCTATGCAAGGAATCATTGGGTGTCCGTGGGTAGACTATAGGGGTAGTTGTGCTTGTGACCCAAAGTACTCCAGAGTCCAGACAATAGCTAGGTGTCCCTGATGCTGATGGTGCATTTTATTTTCTAGACACTGGATCCGGATCCCTACACATCAGAGAAAGTAGAAAGTATGACCAAATTTAAAGATCACTCATTGACAATTTAATTATTTTGATTTATCATACATACTCTCCCTCCATCCTATTTTTTCTGAAAATGCCCTCCAACCTAATTAAAAGGATGTCACATATTTGACTAAATTTGAATGTATAGGTACATTAAACAGTGACTACATACGGCAAGTATATCATTACAAAAGCTCCATAGAGCGCATTCGAACGCTAATGAGTGCAATATAATTATGCGAAGACGGATGAGAAAAAAACGATCCATGCACCCAAAAGAAAGAAAAAGGAGGGCCATGTAGGGAAGTCCTCCCCCTTCCTAGTTCCTACTCCAAGATACGGCGATTGCAACACTATGGCCGCCCTGCGGAGGCAGGGCCTCGACAACCTCCGCAATGGTCGTGACCTCGACGACCAACATGAGATGGCTTCTCTCTTCCTACTTAGCGGGGCATGACCTGGACGATCTCCACAGTGGTAGCTGCTGGCTGCGGAGCACCTTGACTTCTTTCTTCAAATTTTTTGCACTCAGCGCGAAGCATGGAGGAGTCACGCTCATAAGATCGTGCGAGCTTCATTTTAAAAGCCAAATCGGCTCGGAGGCGATCACACTCTAGGTTGAGATCAAAGTTTTTCTGAAGAATGTTGATGTTATAGCTATAGATTTCATCTACTTCGGCTGAGATTCTCGCCCTGACTTCCTGCATAGAAAATGCATCATCAGTAAGAGAGCATGGAGTGCATGCACAGAAGAACATAAAATGTCAATACATGTATAGTCACTAAAGTACCTCTCTTCTTCGACCGAGAGCGGTCATGAGGGCATCATACGCGTCAGAGATATTCGTCATGCTATCGACCCGTCGGGTGGAAAATTCGACGCTCGAGCCGCCTGCCCTGGAAGATGTACAGAGATAGTTCAATAGTAGGAGCAGATAGCCCAGGAATCAATGGAAGTACAAACCTACCCGGACCCTTGGTCCCCATGATAGCCGCTCTTCGGATACATGCGCGGAGACGAGCTCTCGCCCCATGGCTGGTCTCCTTTCTCGATCCGAGCCTGCAGGTCACCCTGCCGGCGAGATTTCTCCACGGCACTAACCACCGCCATCTTGCTATTCTTCCGACGAGATAGGATATTTTGTGACATCGCTGGATGAAGAAGTAGAGAAGAAAGGGAGGAGCAGTGGAAGAAAATGGTTTCTGCGAAGGCGGAGCGAGGTAGTACTAGTACGAGGAGAGAGGAGAGTGAATAGTAGAAGCAAAACATCAAGTACTGGGTCTCCCTTATTCAAAAAAAGTATTGGGTCTCATCGCCGGCCTTCGAGCAATCTTGTTGGTCCATCAAGTGATCGAGCTACTAGCTGCAAATATTTACGACCCACCCAAAGTTTTTGGAGAAATTTGGCTAGATACATAGTGGTGCAGTCAACTGGCTTATGCTATACTAAGTGGGTCCCATCTTCAGGATTGGTTTTTGCCAGCCAGTCTAGTAAATTTCTAGTAGATTCGGTAAAAAAGTCTAGTACGTACATTTCTTAGCCACATTAGCAACGGCTCACGCTGTGCTTGCTCGTAGTAGTAGTACTCCCTCTGATCCATATTTACTCGTCGCTGAATTGGACATGTATAGCAATGAATCGGAGGGAGTAGTAGTAGTAATAGTAGTCACATTGAATATACTTAGGGCTTGACGCATAAGCATCACAAACGGTCGCCAAAAGATCAAACGACAAACTTAAAGATAACTTAGGGCTTCTTTGGATAACAGGATTTAAAAACATAGGAATTTGACTCGGTCACAGGTACAAAACAATGGATTGCAAAATAGAGGAAATAGCTTTCTTTGGATCATAGAATTTCAAAACACAGGATAACAGGGTCGGAGGTACAAAACAGAGGAAATCTGTTGGCTTAAAGTCATTTCAATGAAATACAGTAAACGCAGAGGAAAATTGCCTCAATCCTACGTGAATGAGTGTAAAAGTGGATGTTGAAATTCCTATGGGATTGGGATGTAGAAATGCAATCTATATGAATTTTGGAGGTATGATTCCTTTCATCCAATCTATATGAATTTTGGAAAAAAAATCCTATGGGTCGAATTCCTCCAAAAATCCTTTGAAAATCCTTTGATCCAAATTAGCACTTAAACAAGATGTGCATGCTCACGACAGACGAACACCTTCCAGCAGGAGGTGATGCGGTCGTAGATTTTCATCTTGAACCCGTCTGCGGTGACCTTGAACATAAGGCAGTCACCCTCCTTCAACTCATGGAAAGCAGCAAAGGTAGCCCACACTTTGTCCAGGACAACCCACTCGCATTCCTTGCATGCTTGGACCACCAATAGTCGTGGTTAGGGGCATCTCTTCAAGTAAGGCTTGAAGTAAGTCGGGATGATAAGCATATACAAGTCATGCTGGACTAACTAGATGTAGAAGCGCCTAGGACGATGCGCCACGGCATGGTGTCCAACTGACCTAGGGTGTCTTCTCGGTTTGGAAGAACTAGCGACGGACCTGTCAGCACTTGCCCTTTACAAGGCCTCCACTCTCCTGCCTAGTAGCTTCAACTCCCTTGGTATGATGGGAGAGCATCTTCGTAGCCACCTAGAGCTGGAGCTGTCCGGTAAAGAATGTAGTATAAGTTCGGCATTACAACTGGGTCGTCCTACATGAAAATTACCATTTTGTCAGTCCCTTGGAATTACCAAAACACCACAATGCATTGTATAAATTGACTAAATATCACAATGAGTCATTGCACCATCAAAGTTACCTGAACAACACAAGGTATCAGCTAAATTAAATTGCCTACACAGCACAATGCATCATCAGAATGACCTAACCCGATGGGTCCTCAAAATTATCTGAACAACTACTAGAAGGCATAACATTTAATTAGATTGATTAAACAGCACAATCCATAATCTGAATGGCTAAAACAACACAATGCATTATCTGGATAGACAAAACAGCATATATGCAGTGCATCATCAAAAATACCAAAACAGCAAAAGGTATCATGTAATTAAATTTAATAAACAGTGTCTGCACAATCAAAATTACCGAAACTGATGGGTCATTGAAATAATATGAACAGCTAGAAGGCATATCATTTAATCCTAAACAGCAGAACACAGATTAAAATGGACGAAACAACACAGTGAGGAGACAGGACACAATGCATCATAAAAAAAATAACCAAAACAGCACAACGCGTCATGGAAAATTCCTAAACAGCACAATGCATCATCTAAGTACCAAAACAGAACCCTGCATCATCGTCATCAAGAATATTCCATAACTAGCAGAACAACACAAAATAAAAATATAGATACATTCGAATCTAGGGAAAGTCAAGTCAATTATTTCTGGACGGAGGGAGTATAAAGAACAGCACAAAAGGCAATTATCAAGAATATGACATATAACTAAGCAGTTCAACAAATGACCTGTAGTACACATTGCAAAAATCTGACTAGATGCACGTCGGATTCGGATTAAAGACCCAATCCTCCAGATCTAACCTCGTTGCAGTTGGGGGAATGAACTTGCACAGGGGTCGATGGGTTGAGCAGATGAACAAGGCACCACTAACAAAGAACCAGCCACATACACCGAAGAAGCACAGACAATCGCTGATGAAGGGGGGCCACCGATAGGGGTTTCACCGTGTACACTCTGAAATTTGGCACATTGGGAATGAGAGTCCAACCTGCAGATGAAAAGGACACGTCTGCCGCCGCACGAGCATTCGGTCCCAACACACGTGGCGCCGGAGGCTTGGATGACCACTCGGCGGGCGACGAGGTTTCGGCGCGACCGACCGAAACCCTATGGGCGACGGACACCTCACCTTGGGCACGACCCGCACACACGCAAAAGGCGAAAGATGCTTCAGAGAGGGTGTTGAGGCCGTTGGAATCGAATAAGTCACATGCAGCTCTGAAGCAGAGCTTGATGAGGACCCCAGCTCAACCACAGACAAAGGTTTGTGCATTAGTTTCATCGAGGCAACAGCTGGGTTAACGACTAAGAGTTGTGAGGTGAGTGCGGGAATGTGATAGCGAGAGAGGGAATGGTGGGGGAGGAGTTAGAGAATGGGAGTGGGTAACCCTTTATCCTCTTTAGTAGTACCGTACTACAAAAAACATTTCACATATCATCACTTTTTGATGAACTAGTTCATTTCATTGAACCGACTAAAATAGTGGGTACCCTTTAGGTTTCAAACTTCCATCTGGTACCTATTTTTCTAGTAGTAAGTACAATATAATACTTTGTATTACCCTCCATCCCAAAATATAAGGCGCCTAAGGATTAGTCAAAAGTCAACATTTTTTAAGTTTGACCATGATTATACACAAAAATATAAAAATTTATAATACTAAATTAATATCAATAGATTCACCATATAGTATATTTTCTTAATATGTCCATTCAATAATGTAGATGTAGATATTTTTTTCTAAATATTTGGTCAAAGTTAGTAAGGTTTGACTTTTGACCAATCCTTAGACGCCTTATATTTTGGGATGAAGGGAGTAGTATAAAACATTTTTTTAGATAGAGGAAATTGCACGATCCACCATCTTTTCATCGCACTTTTGCACAAAGAACTTGGTGGATGATGGCTCAGTGTACGGCGCCAGAAAAGTGCTGGTGCGGTGTAGATGTAGAGCTCGTTAGGAACCCCAAGAGGAAGGTATGATGAGCACAGCAGCAAGTTTCCCTCAGTTATGAAACCAAGGTTTAATCGAACTAGTAGGAGCAAGGAAACACCCCAAAGGTGTTACTAGCTGAGCTTTGGCAGGGCGCACTATCGGTGCTAGTAGCAACGTGGAGACCTGCACAACACAACCACAGAACTTTGTCCCCAACTTGCGATGAGGTTGCCAATCTCACCGTGTTTTGCGGAAAACAAAGGATTAAACGTATTGCATGGAAAGAAGTAATAGTTTGCAGAAAGTAAACAAAAAGCAGTAAAAGATTGTAGATTGAATGTAAAAGACAAGGACCGGGATCCATAGTTCACTAGAGGTGGCTCTCCTTAGATAGATAACATGCTGGGTGAACAAATTACAGCGGGGCAATTGACAAACATCGAGAAAGAAATACATGCATATACTAATCATCTTGACTCCTTTGAGACTTGATTGGGCATTACAACATTATACATAGACCGCCATCCAACTGCATCTATGACTAATAATCCACGTCAGTTATCATCGAACCCCTCCAAAGATTAAGTTGCAAGCAACAGATTATTGCTTTACGAACTGCGTGTAAAGTAAACAATACGATTGTTCTATGAACAAAGGATTGTTGTTTTCTCCCTAGTAGCAACAACACATCTAGTACCTTACAGATTTCTGTCACTTCCCCAGATTACCAGAGGCATGAACCCACTATCGAGCATAAATACTAACTCTTGGAGTTGCTAGCATCTACTTGGCCAAGATAGCTACTAACAACGGAAAGCATGCATGATCATGAATAACAAAGACATGATATAATCAATAATCAATCTGAAATAGCATCTCAATATCCATCGGATCCCCGCAAACACAACATGTAGAATTACAAATAGATGATCTTGATCATGAACGGAGCTCACAAGATCTAGACATGAAAGCACAAAGGAGGAGAACCAGCCATCCAACTACTACATGGATCCGTAGTCCAAGGATGAACTACTCACGCATCACACCGGAGGCTTGCATGGTGATGAAGAAGGCCTCCAGGGTGAATTCCCCTCTCCGGCAGGGTGCCGGGAAGAGCTTTAGATCCCTCCCGATCTAGGGATGGAGATGACGGCGGCTACAGACTCTTTCATGGATTTTTTATCGGGCACTTAGGGTTTTCGTCCTGAGGGCAATATATAGGCGGAAGGGAAGGCCGAGGGGGTGCCGGAGGCGGCCACACCACCCCCTGGCGCGGGCCAAGCCTGGTCGCGCGGACAGGTGTTGTGGCCGCCCTCTGGCCCCTCTCCGTCTCGTATTCTGGCACTTGATCCCTTCCAGAAAATAGGCACTTTGGCTTTTGTCCCGTCCAATTCCGAGAATATTCATTTTCTGACTTTCCTGGAACCAAAAACAGTAGAAAACAGGCAGCTGGCACTGTGGCTCTTGTTAATAGGTTAGTCCAAGAAATCATATGAAAAGTACTCCAAAGTGTGGGCAAAACACAAGAAAGTGGATAAAAGCAAGCATGGAACATCAAAAATTATAGATACATTTGCAATGTATCAGTGTATGTCATTTTTTCACATTTTAACAGTTTTTTGGCCTAATATGCACAAATTTGGCTAGTTAGTCCTGTAATGACCGATTTAACCTCACTGGTAGCAAGACTGACAAGTGGTCCCCGAATGCCATTGCGCCCATTCACACACAAAGATTTGAATGATGCTAAAAACTTGATACTAAAAATATTTATCACCCACAATAATTTTTGGATGCATGTAGCTGGTATGTAAGAGACTTATTTCATATGAAACGCCAATGTTTACACAAAGGTACCAACATAACAGTCCGTCACACATTGAATTTGTGAAGGCTTTATTTCATCGTAATAAACTTGTTTTTGAACATAACTTGTTTGTACATAAGATGTTACATTTCATTCACATATCCAAATGCTATAAGTTCAGTTTCCAAACAAATTTTATACATGTTTCACTTATGATTACAAACTTTTTTGAGTTCTCAATGTTTCCTAGTGAACTTCACATTATTAAACTAATTTAAGCTTATTTATCAATATTAGATAAAATTTGAGTAAGTAGTAGATTGCTCTTAAAGTTATACAAGTATCTTTTGAAGGTACCCACACCCAGACTGTCAATATATCAGAAACCAATGAATTTGTTGAATTCAACTTCTTGCTAAGTATTTGCATGTAGAAAATTTGTCTTTTATTTGAAAATAATAAAAAAACATTGCACGGTGACCTCTGACTTGTCCTACTTGCTGTGAAAAATGATTATTATAAAGAGAGTTCGCATATAAAAAACAATGTAATTGAAAATATGGCCTACCATGTATGAACATATCCTTAGGCTTCAGGACAAAAGACAAGCTAAATGGCCTTATATATGTACAACATACTTTATGGTAATGTTCCCAGATTTGGTAGATGAGTGCATCTTGGCATGGTGAACAATAATGCTACCTGACAAGGGTTTAACTCGTCAATGCCCATTGTTATGGACTTGGGTTTTGGAGAAGGAGGGAGCATTGGAGGCATCAATCGGTTAGCAACCAAGCACACAGGTACGCAAGGTTTACCCAGGTTCAGGCCTCGTAGAGGTCCCTACTCCTGCTTGTCTGCTCTTGGAATTAACGAAGGAATCGAAGATTACAGGGGCGCGCAGATGCAATCTGGCGAGAGTTGTTGAAACTAGGGTTGTGATCGTCCTCCTCGCTGCCCCCTCCTAGCCTTTATATATATAGGCTAGGTCTCAGGTAGCAGGTCAAGTCTATTACAGATTAGGGTTCGCCCTTTGAACTTTCTTTCTTAAGCTTCTTCTTGTCTCGCAAGCAATCGAAGAGTCTGTGGGTCACCCGAATTCTACATTTGGGCCCTGGCAACACCGTGGTCTTGTACCGTATCTGGATTGTATATACCAAACTCGAGTATCTGTAGGGTATACCCATGTCAGTAGCCCCCGAGAGTCTAGTGGAATCGCAGATTCGACTAGGGACTTTATGAAGTCTTTCGAGTGCATGACTGAGCATTTTTCAAGTGTTCTATTTGTGTCATATGGATTGTTGATGTATGTGTCTGATTTATCCGATGTATCAGTATCAGTTAACTGCCTTAGGGCAAAACAATGCAATCTACTCAAACTCGAGTCCGCGGACTCGAATTCGGAAAAGTGCTGGCGTAATCCGACTCAGGCCATGGAGGTCTTACAGGAGTCGAATTCCAATGTATAAGTGTGAGCACTCGACGCGTCCATCAAGGCATGTTCATCGTACCTGTAGGCACATATATGTTTCTAGTACTGCGCAGCAGATGCGTTGTCAAGCCTTATTCAGGTCTTATCTTCACGCTGTAAGCACGGCATCCGAATTTTTTGTCATCGCGGAGATGATTCGGGTGCCCTAGGAGACGTAATCTCTTTGTAGGGAAAATATGAGGAAGAGTCGCCATAGAATTCGAGTGTGGATGTTATCAACACACAGTACGATGTACACGGAAAAATAATCATAGGGTGCATGAACAGTGCTCCCTATGGGAGTAGCCCCCGAGTGCCTATTTGAGTCGTAGACTCGAGTGGGGACTAAAAACATTTGCAATGGTTGTCGTCTTTGGTTGCTTGTTTCAGTCGAATATGCTTCTGGTGCTCCCTATGGGAGTAACTCGTAATTCACAAGCGAATCGTTGATTCGAGTGATGGGTTTGTCTTGAATGTTCATACTCCTGCATAAAAATTCTTTCGGGTGCGCGGCCAGCGCTCCTGTTAGGAGTAGCCCACGAGTGCTTGGTTGAGTCGAAGACTCGAGCAAGGACTAAAGTAGTCAAAAATTTCTGCTGCTAGAATCCATGACGTCAGTGCTAACGATGTGATGACCTCAGTTGCCCGCATGAGCGGCTTTGACGGGACGTGACGAGCAGTGGGTTCTAATTTCTGACTTTGATTTAACTGGGCGTGCATAATCTTCTATTTTAATTGTGTCTCCTCGATTTCCACGCGTAATGGGAATAGTGGGGGACGGTTCGTGGTTCAGCTTCGCCACGTGTCGATGGCGATGTGCGCCACGCGTCTAGTAGGGTTTCTGCTAGCCGTTTGATGGCATCCGCGAGGAGGTTAAGTAGCAGTGCAGCTGCGGTAATTTTCCCCATCTTTCTTCTTGCTCGTGCCTCCTTCGCCATTGCTGCTCTCTATGCTTCCTTGTGCGCTTCCTCTTCGCGGCAGTGGACCAGCTCCGTGTCTTCCCCAGTTAATTTCTCTGTTCGCACCGCCATCGAAAGATGGGTAAGAAGAAGGGAGGCGCCGCCGCTAGATCTGCGGCCACCATTGCCGCCACCAAGAAGAAGGGCGGTACCACCACCATGGGCACCAGCGCCACCGGTGCTGGGAAGAAGAAGGGTGCGGGCACCCGCGTCACCAACGGCGCCTGGCGAGCGTCCATCATCAAGCCTTCTGAGCTGCATCTTCATCATCAAGATGGAGTTCTTCCACCCGTGGAAGACGACTCGTGAGTGCCTGGTGATGAGGTAATTCCTTGTCCTCCTCCGGGTTTCCGGGTGATGTTCCTTGCGTTCATCATCCGAGGTCTTTCTCTCCCCCTGCATCCTTTCTTCAGGGGTCTCCTTTGTTTCTATGGGCTCCAGTTGCACCAGCTGTCCCCAAATTCCATTCTCCACATCTCTTGCTTCATCACGCTTTGTGAGTGCTGGCTCAGAATCGAGCCACACTTTGGCCTCTTCAAGAGGATTTTTAAGCTGAAACGTTAGTCGGCATCTGGTTCGGTAGTCTACGACGTAGGAGGCTGCGGAATCCATGTCGACTCCTCTACCGTCTACTTCGACATCAAGCTCACCGCATCTATCCAAGGGTGGAGAGACAAGTGGTTCTACATCCGCGACCAGAAGGCCGATGGAGAGCACTACGGACTCGCGCCCTTTGATCTCGCGGCGACTTGCAAGAGGAGGCACTCCTAGAAGAATGTCGTGATGCCTGGCGAGTCCGAGGAAACGGAGGTGCTGTATAAGCGCGTCTGCGACCTCGAAAGCTGCATAGGAAAAGAAGAGGGTGGAGCCGCTCTCATTCGCACGTGGTTGCGTCGCCTCGTCCAGCCTCTACAGGCCAGAGTCCACCCAATGTACTGCTGGGCTGGTGCAAGCGATGTCACTCGCATATCTCCCGATGGCATTTCTGTGGGTGAGGTAGACAGGAGGTTGTGATTGGTGACCAAATATACCACCAAGGAGGATCTCCCGGGTGAACCAGTCGTGCCTCCTTTCGACGCCACTAACCCTTTGCCTGAGGTAGAACTGTACTATGAAGTAGTTTCCTTGTCGATTGCCACCAAGCGCTTGATATATAATGATGCATCTTCTGATTGCAGGACTGGAGCGTGGCTGCCAGTTTACCTCCTCAGCCTGAAGGGATTATTCCTCGCGAAGCAGAGGAGGAGGACGAGTCAGGGTCTATAGTCCCCATGGAGGAAGAAGAGGAAGCCCCCAGTCCGATGATCGTGGAACCCACAAGCATTCCCGCAGTGAGGACTTGGATGCGTCCTCTCCGTCGATGCCGGAGGATTCTCCTGCTGCTATTGCAGAGGAGCCCATCCCTGCAGTTCCTTTCCGCGCCGTGGCTCCTCCTGCTCGGAAGAAGCTGCGACTTCCGAAGGAGTCGTCGGAGGAATCCTTTGACCTTGATAAATTTAACTGGTGAGTATTGCCTTCCCGAATGCATCTTGCTTTCTTTTTTGGAGTTGCTTTTTCTGAAGTTTTTCCTCGATGTGTTTTGTAGTCAAGCGGCATCATCGTCTTCTGATGACATCCAATTTGCGAAAGAGTCTGGATTCGCAGACTCCAAGGACAAGGAGGTGGCCGAATGGTCTCCTTCTCCTCCAGTGGTGTCCCACTCCGGTCACAATTCTTCGAGTTCCTCGCATGCTGGGGAACACCAGATGGTTGCCCGGACGACTACGCGACAGTCATCTTCTGAGTCCCTGGAGGATCACGTAAGCGTCCTTTTTGCTATTTTGGTAGTCAAATTTATACTTTGTGCTGCCGCTGAATCTTTGTTTTCCTTTTGATGCAGCTCATTGTGAAGGAAGCTACTCGCCTGGCGGAGCAAGTCCTTGTCATGGGTCGACAGCACGCTCTGCTGGACAATCGCCACCGTGTTGTCGAAGGTTAGTTTTGTCTTAGTCTTTGTCTCTGTGAAATTTATAAATTCGATTGATGATGCACCCTGTGCTTTGTAGTCGAGCACAATGAACTTCTTCGTCGTGTTGCTTCCCTCGAGAAGGCGCTTGCCGTGGCAGGGAAGAATCACGACGAAGTAGTCGCAGCTCTAGAGGAGTTGCAAAAGCGCGAAGAGGATTCGCATGCTTCCACTGCTGAGAGGGAGAAGTTGTTCGAAGAACAACTTTTCTCAATTGCCAAGTCCCTCTCAAGTATTTGTTTTTCAGCTGGATTTGCGTTGCTCCTTGCTTGATGTCATATTGTTGTGCTAACACCTTATGTATGCAGATGCCGGTGGCCTAAGCTTCGACGCCTAGTCCCTTCGCCGCGCAGATGCGTTGGCTAGTGCCATGTCCATAGTCGAGGACTATAGCGTTTCCCTCCTAGGATGTTGACAAAGTCCAAGGGTGTGCTCAGTCGCATCCGTGAGGATTTAACTCCCAAGGCTGAGATGATTGACAACCTTGAGGACCTGGTGGAATCCCTTGCTGGGGGTATTCCCATGGACTTCAAGAACTCCTAGCAGTCTATCGGTGCTACCATGGCACTCGCGATGGTGCAGGCCCATGGCGTGGAGTTGGATCCCTCCGCGATCTCCAACGCGATGCTCGTCGACGCAGATGGCCAACAGGTAGTGTTAGCTCCCTTTGCTACTGGCAATGGTAAGTATGGGTCGCAGCTCATCGATACAGTCGCAAGATATTCTGTGGAGCTGCAATGAGCGAAGAAGGCAGCGAAGACTGCGGCATCAGGGGCTACCACTGGAAAGTCTGTGGCATCAGAGGCTGCCATGGATTCAATGAGGCCTCCGAAGTCAAAGTCCAAGTCGAAGAAGCAGATTGCTCCTTAGTTGCCACTCTGTAATAGATGTAGTTGCCTTTTGTTGAAACTATGCTTTTACGGGAGTGTCCCTGTCGAGACTTTGCTGTGCGTGAATGCATTCATGCTTTTATCAATGTATTCTTGGTCCCTTATTTGCTTCTTGCTTGATTTTGATAGGGTACTGATACATTGCAAATGTATCTATAATTTTTGATGTTCCATGCTTGGTTTTATCCACTTTCTTGTGTTTTGTTCCAACTTTGGAGTACTTTTCATATGATTTCTTGGACTAACCTATTAACAAGAGCCACAGTGCCAGCTGCCTGTTTTCTGCTATTTTTCGTTCCAGGAAAGTCAGAAAATGAATATTCTTGGAATTGGACGGGACAAAAGCCAAAGTGCCTATTTTTCCGGAATGGATCAAGTGCCAGAATACGAGACGGAGAGGGGCCAGGGGCCGGCCACACCACCTGGACGCACGGCTAGGCCTGGCCCGCGCCAGGGGGTGGTGTGGTGGCTCCCGGCACCCCCTCGGCCTCTCCTTCCGCCTATAAGTTGCCCTCGAGACGAAAACCCTAAGTACCCGATCAAAAATCCACGAAATAGTTTGTAGCCACAGTCATCTCCATCCCTAGATCGGGATGGATCTGAAGCTCTTCCCGGCACCCTGCCGGAGAGGGTAATTCACCCTGGAGGCCTTCTTCATCACCATGCAAGCCTCCGTGTGATGCGTGAGTAGTTCATCCTTGGACTACGAATCCATGTAGTAGCTAGATGGCTGGTTTCTCCTCCTTTGTGCTTTCATGTTTAGATCTTGTGAGCTCCATTCATGATCAAGATCATCTATTTGTATTCATACATGTTGTGTTTGCAGGGATCCGATGGATATTGAGATGCTATTTCAGATTGATTATTGATTCTATCATGTCTTTGTTATTTGAGATCTTGCATGCTTTCCGTTGTTAGTAGCTATCTTGGCCAAGTAGATTCTAGCAACTCCAAGAGTTAGTATTTATGCTCGATAGTGGGTTCATGCCTCTGGTAATCTGGGGAAGTGACAGAAATCTCTAAGGTACTAGATGTGCTGTTGCTACTAGGGAGAAAACAACAATCCTTTGTTCATAGAACAATCGTATTGTTTACTTTACACGCAGTTCAGAAGCAATAATCATTGCTTGCAACTTAATCGGAGGGGTTCGGATGATAACCTGAAGGTGGATTATTAGTCATAGATGCAGTTGGATGGCGGTCTATGTATTATGTTGTAATTCCCAATCAAGTCTCAAAGGAGTCAAGATGATTAGTATATGCATGTTTTGCTTTCTCGGTGTTTGTCAATTGCCTCGCTGTAATTTGATTACCCAGCATGTTATCTATCTAAGGAGAGCCACCTCTAGTGAACTATGGATCCCGGTCCTTGTCTTTTATATTCAATCTACAATCTTTTACTGCTTTGTGTTTACTTTCTGCAAACTTTTACTTCTTTCCATTCGATACGTTTAATCCTTTGTTTTCCGCAAAACACGGTGAGATTCACAACCTCATCGCAAGTTGGGGACAAAGTTCTGTGGTTGTGTTGTGCAGGTCTCCACGTTGCTACTAGCACCGGTAGTGCGCCCTGCCAAAGCTCAGCTAGTAACACCTTTGGGGTGTTTCCTTGCTCCTACTGGTTCGATTAAACCTTGGTTTCATAACTGAGGGAAACTTGCTGTTGTGCTCATCATACCTTCCTCTTGGGGTTCCTAACTTAAAGGCGTTAAAGAAAAGTACTTGTTGGGAGATAACCCAAGAGTTTTTGATGAGTCTTGGAAGTTATTACCTCTATAATAACCTCTCCTTATCCTTTTTATTTGCTTTTTGTGCCAAGAGTAACCTCTAATGAGAGTGAAGTAATGATTGGGAAAGTTGCTGTCCCGAAACAGATTTTTGTGCTTAACCATAAAAATTCCTGAGAGAGCTCTGTATGTCGGATTGAGCTGTAATTGTTTTTACTCCTGACCCAGGTTGTTATCTAACTTTTGTTAGTTCAACACTTTTTGATTTGAGAAACAGAAGGTCTTCGAAAAAATTCGTCTTTACCTGCTGGTCTGTTTTGACAGATTTCTGCCATTTTCTGCATTTGCTTCTTGTTGGTTCTTTTTTGAGTTCTTTTGGGGAATTGAGCTTTTTGAGGGAAGTGCTACAGTATATAGTGTTCTAATGGAAGTTTATTTGGTGTTAGAACTGAACCTTAAGACCTATTACCTTGAGTGCACTAACGTTGCTAATAAAGATTGTGTGAAGTTTTGTATGAAGGAAAAATTTCAGGTGTATGGAAGGAATGAGTAATGAGATGAAGGATGAACTAAATCTCAAGCTTGGGGATGCCACGCGTGTCACCTCAAGAAATATCCAAGAAGTACAAGCGTCAAAGCTTGGGGATGCCCAAGGCATTCCCCTTCTTCATCAATAAAAAATCCAGGTTTTTTCCAAACGCTTCATTTTTATTGTTTCATGCATAGTTGTGTTTTTCTTGGAGCATCTTCTTTTTCGTTTTTGTTTTGGTTTTTAGTTTGCTTGGTTTGATTAGTTTTCTGAATAAGTTGGTTGGACCCCCTCTTTCACACTTTGTTTTGGTTTGGAAAAGAGTAGGAAAGTTCATACTTATGTGGTAAAAAGAGCTCGTTTTTGACTGTGGCCTATGCTTTGTCATGCCATGCTTGATATTGTTTTGGATTTATGCTTAGTATTCTTTGCTGTAGCATGACTTGTTATAAACAATTGAGATTTCTTAGTGTGCATTGGATAAATCATGCGTTGTTTTAGCATATTAAAGCATAGTATAGTGGTATTCTTCTTTGATGCTTTATTTGGGTTGACTTGGCACATGCTCACACCATGTTATGACTATCACAAGTCACCATAAGCCTTTATGATCCTTTAGTCTTCAAATTGTAGTATCACTTTATGCTTTGATCAATGATGTTTTGTCGCTCTGCATGATTATGGCCATTATTGCTCTCTTAGTTTGTCGCTCCCAGTCTTTTGCTAGCCTCCACAACCAAGTATGAGTTCAACTCATGCATCCAACTCCCTAAACCAAGTTATTCCAAAGAGTCCACCATACCTACCTACTAGCTTATGCTATTCCAAGTATATTCATGCTTTTGTTTACCTTCCTCTTGTTATGAGAAAACTAGTGATTAAAGCTCTCACGAACTTGATGGCACACCTTACTTTACTTGCCCTCAATAAACTTGAACCATTGTGTCGTCTATGTTGTATATGCTTGCACTTATTTGTTGGGAATTAGCAGAACCATGATTTCATGGGGAACGCTTTCAACATTGCACTTGGTACTTGTACCTAGTTGATATCATGCTCTTTTGTATATGGATGTCGTTGGTGTGAAATGAAAGGGGAGCTTGTAAGTCCATGGAGTTATGTATATGTGTTAGAGAAACGCTTGGGCCGCTGGTCTAATCCATGCTGACATGGTGGAAACCTGCAGCGTAACCATAATGAGCTGTCTATGAAGCATTCTTCTTATAAAAAAAAGAGTCCTATATTGAGAAAAAAGAGAAAAGAAAAAAAAGAGATACTATGAAAAGAGGAAAGAGAGAAAAAAGCACCATTTCCCATGGTAAATAAGAAGAATGCTGAGATGCCCGTTGTCTGCTTGCCTTGTCATTTTGATATGGGGATTCTTCCGTATCATCGGGCAAGGGGTACCCCGTTGGCGGTTCTCAATGATACACATGTACTTACAATGACAAGGACTTACCGGTGACTAAACTTGAGTAGCATGAGGAGCGTCCTTCGTATACAAGGGACATGAGATTTCTGACTTATACTTCGTCAAGCATGTACACCATAGTTTGTTCACTTTAACCTTAATCACTTCAAGATGCTTATGATAGGGGCAATCAGAGCTGAAAGCTTTAAGTACCATAATTTTTGGAAGCTCTTTATGAGACTTGAATCCCTACTTCCTTTTACAAAGGGCCTTTCTTCCACCAATATATTGAGTCTCCACCTTCTATCTTTATGCACCTACTTTGAGAGCATAGTGGCCATTCTTAGTTCTATGTGCATTGTCCCAAGACTAGTTGATTGATGCATAACTTGTTATTGCTTGTTTGAAACTATTGTATCTAGTCACTCTTATGAACTTTGAAGGTGTCCTATGCATTTATATTTGCTACTCTATTGAGGGACAAGATGAATACTAGTATGCTATGTTTTCTTTATGTGAAACAAATAAACGTCTTGCAAAGCATGTTATTCATGATTCTTTTGTTTGTGCCTTTTCATGTTGCATCATAGTTTCTTTGTCCTATTGCTAGAACTTTGTCTTTCATGTTATGATTGAAGTACTATGATCCCAGCCTTGACTGTTTTACAAATACTTTGATCAAGTCTTTGATGGTGCATGTCACCTCAAAAATTATTCTTTCTTTTTATCACTTACCTACTCGACGACGAGCAGGTGTTAAGCTTGGGGATGTTGATACATTGCAAATGTACCTATAATTTTTGATGTTCCATGCTTGGTTTTATCCACTTTCTTGTGTTTTGTTCCAACTTTGGAGTACTTTTCATATGATTTCTTGGAATAACCTATTAACAAGAGCCACAGTGCCAGTTGACTGTTTTCTGCTGTTTTTGGTTCCAGGAAAGTCAAAAAATGAATATTCTCGGAATTGGACGGGACAAAAGCCATAGTGCCTATTTTTTCCGGAAGGGATCAAGTGCCAGAATATGAGACAGAGAGGGGCCAGGGGCCGGCCACACCACCTGGACGCACGGCTAGGCCTGGCCCGCGCCAGGGGGTGGTGTGGTGGCTCCCAGCACCCCCTCGGCCTCTCCTTCCGCCTATAAGTTGCCCTCGAGACGAAAACCCTAAGTACCCGATCAAAAATCCACGAAATAGTTTGTAGCCACAGTCATCTCCATCCCTAGATCGGGATGGATCTGAAGCTCTTCCCAGCACCCTGCCGGAGAGGGGAATTCACCCTGGAGGCCTTCTTCATCACCATGCAAGCCTCCGGTGTGATGCGTGAGTAGTTCATCCTTGGACTACGGATCCATGTAGTAGCTAGATGGCTGGTTTCTCCTCCTTTGTGCTTTCATGTTTAGATCTTGTGAGCTCCGTTCATGATCAAGATCATCTATTTATATTCATACATGTTGTGTTTGCGGGGATCCGATGGATATTGAGATGCTATTTCAGATTGATTATTGATTCTATCATGTCTTTGTTATTTGAGATCTTGCATGCTTTCCGTTGTTAGTAGGTATCTTGGCCAAGTAGATGCTAGCAACTCCAAGAGTTAGTATTTATGCTCGATAGTGGGTTCATGCCTCTGGTAATCTGGGGAAGTGACAGAAATCTCTAAGGTACTAGATGTGCTGTTGCTACTAGGGAGAAAACAACAATCCTTTGTTCATAGAACAATCGTATTGTTTACTTTACACGCAGTTCATAAAGCAATAATCTGTTGCTTGCAACTTAATACTGGAGGGGGTTCGGATGATAACCTGAAGGTGGATTATTAGTCATAGATGCAGTTGGATGGCGGTCTATGTATTATGTTGTAATGCCCAATCAAGTCTCAAAGGAGTCAAGATAATTAGTATATGCATGTATTGCTTTCTCAGTGTTTGTCAATTGCCCCACTGTAATTTGTTTACCCAGCATGTTATCTATCTAAGGAGAGCCACCTCTAGTGAACTATGGATCCCGGTCCTTGTCTTTTATATTCAATCTACAATCTTTTACTGCTTTGTGTTTACTTTCTGGAAACTTTTTCTTCTTTCCACTCGATACGTTTAATCCTTTGTTTTCCACAAAACACGGTGATATTGACAACCTCACCGCAAGTTGGGGACAAAGTTCTGTGGTTGTGTTGTGCGGGTCTCCACGTTGCTACTAGCACCGGTAGTGCGCCCTGCCAAAGCTCAGCTAGTAACACCTTTGGGGTGTTTCCTTGCTCCTACTGGTTCGATTAAACCTTGGTTTCATAACTGAGGGAAACTTGCTGCTGTGCTCATCATACCTTCCTCTTGGGGTTCCCAACAAGCTCTACATCAACCACGAGCCATCAACGCTTTTCTGGGCGTCGTGCATTGAGCCATCAGGTACGTCGAGTGGTCCTCATGACTCTCCTCCCACCGATGAAACCACGGCGCATCCGCGTTCAAAGGTGGAGGAACTATCATTGCTTTCGCGATTGCGCGACCGCATTAAGCAGTTGGAGCGCGAGTTGCCCATCATCCGCGGTAGCGTGGATGTGTGGAAGTCGAAGGCGGAAAAGGCCACCCCCCGTGAGAAGTATCTCTTGGAGGAAGTGGCGCAGTTGAATGAATAGTTCAAATGTTAGCTTTCTGCCTTCTCATCTTTTCTTTTAGTCAGTCACGGTGATGCCTTGTCTTCACACTTTGCAATTTGCTTGGTGTAGTTGTCAGCGCTCGTCATCCACATGATTAGAAGGACCGGGTTGCCATTCGAATGAATAACCTGACCTAGGAGCAACTGCACGCATGCGAGTGGGTACTTTTGGGTGGATCACGATCGTGCGATCGCGCTTGCGACCCTGCAGGATCGTTCTTCTCGAGTACTTCATTATTTGAAGAAGGCGCAGTCATGCCTTAGGCATATTTATCAAATGATGTTTCCACTGGACGCCGTCCCTTCAAGCATGTTGGCTCTTCTGGTGAAGTTTCAAGATTTAAGTGCGGTCCGCGAGTGCGTGTGGCAGTAGTTAGTAGCTGGTTCTAAGGCTGCGTTGTTGCTGGTGCGACTGCATAGGCCGGATGTAGATGTTGTGTTTGTTGCCACTGGGTCGCCGCCTCCGCCAGAAGGTATAACCTGGAACATGGTTCCGCACTATCAAGCGGTTGATCGGCCAGCAGAGGACATTGTCGATTTCTTCAAGGAGCAAACGAATGTTCTTATTTTGCGGCAGTAGCATGATTTGTATCCTGCACATAATTGTATAAGTGTTGTAAAGTTCGTATGATTATGTTGGGTGTAATTAATACCCATTGATATGTGAAGAGCTTGCTAGCTTTTATATTTTGCGAGTGTATTGTACTATGTAGTTCCTTTTCGTTAGCCTGACTTGTGTTTATCTCAGCACCTTGCCAACATGTCAGGTGCATTGCAACTGGGTTGGTGTTTATCAAGGGTTTGATTGATGTTGTGTCAGCTACTCGGGATACTGTGATTTGTTCGTAGAACGAAAGTGTAAAGGGTGGCACAACCCCCGAGTGATAAAATTGCAAGAAAAAAGGAAAACACAGAGTTTTGGGGTACTTATCTTTATTTATTCGCAGAATAGTACAAGGTACAATGTGTGACTAAGTAGCCTGGCTGAATAGCCTTATTTGTAATGTAAAAAACTACTAGGGGTAGAAGTGACGCAGCTGCAAAACGTTCCAGGGATTGGAGTATGCGACTCCTGTCTCAAAATCTTTAAGGCGATAGGCACCACCTAGGATTACTTCTGTAATCACGTAAGGTCCTTCCCAAGGGGACTCGAGCTTGAGATGCCCTTGTTGCTTTAGTCACAGGACCAGGTCTGCTTCGATGAAGGATTTGGGCATAGCCTTCTGTTGTGGTAGTTGCGGAGGCTTTGCTGGTAGATCGTTGATCTCTCCGCTGCGATTTCCCGTGCCTCGTCAAGGAGGTCGACAGAGTCTTCAAGTGCAAGAGTTGACTCCTGCTCGCTGTAAGCGACCACCCGTGGGGCTTTGTAGCATACTTCTGCGGGTAGCACCGCTTCATCACCGTGCACCATGAAGAACAGAGTGTATCCCGTGGCGCTGTTTAGAGTTGTACGCAGGCTCGAAAGAACTGATTGCAGTTCTTCTGGCCAGCTGCCAGCGGCTTGTTCGAGTGGTCGAAGGAGTCGCTTCTTGATTCCACCATAGATGAGGCCGTTGGCCTTTTCGACTTGACCGTTGGTCTGCGGGTGAGCCACCGAGGCGTAGCTTATGTTGATTCCCAGGTTTTCGCAGAATTCCTAGAACTCCTTAGAGGTGAAGTTCGTCCCATTATCCGTGATGATGTTGTGTGGCACTCCAAAGCGGTAGACAATGGACTCGAAGAACTTGACAGTGCTGGCACCTGATTGAACCGGCATGGACTCGATCCACTTGGTGAATTTGTCGACTACAACCAAGAGGTAGACGTAACCTCCTTGCGAGGATTTTGGGAGCTTGCCGACCATGTCAAGTCCCCATTGCGTGAATGGCCAATCCAATGGTATTGGCCGGAGTTCTGCGCCAGGTGCGTGAGGTTTGTCTGTGAATCGCTGGCAAGCATTCCAGCGCTAGACGATGTCATTGGCGTCGCGCATGCCCGTGGGCCAGTAGAATCCAGCTCGTAGAGCTTTGGCAACAAGGGGGCGACTACCATCATGGTGCCCGCAAGTGCCTTCGTGGATGTCGAGGAGGACGGCCCTTCCGTCCCCGTTGGAGACACACCGTTGAAGTACTCCCGTGATGCTGCGCTTGTACAGTTCACCATTGATGAGGGTGAATGCTTTGGATTATCGCGTGATGTGTCGCGCGTCAGTCGGATCATCTGGCAGCCTTTTGCTGAGTAGATATGTGATGTAGGGTTGTGTCCAAGATGGCTCGATGATCATGACGCCCATTGGTCCTTCGAATCCTATATCAAGCTCCAGGTCGTCGAGTGCCATTGGCTCGTTGGGTGGCTTAGCCCCCGAGTCCGTTGACATGCTTGCTTTCTTCTCTGGAGCCTTGGGCCTAATGGAGCGCTCGTAGATGTGCTCAAGAAATACCCTAGGTAGTATGGGGGCGCAGGTGGAGCCAATATTAGAGAGTAGATCCGCCTCTTCATTGCTTTCGCGACCCACATGTCGCAGCTCACAGCCGTCGAAGTCTCCTTCGAGTGTGTCGTAGAGGTCGTGATAGGCGATCATGTTGTCGCTCAGTGCGTCGAACTCGTGCATCATTTGGTTGACCACCAGTTTGGAGTCGCCGTAGATGATGAGGCTTTTGGCGCCGCAGGCTTTCGCCATCCGCATCCCATGGATTAGGGCTTCGTACTCAGCTTCATTATTGGAGGCGGTGAACTGCATTCGTAGAATGTATTTCATCTTGTATCCTTGGGGCGATGTCAGTATGACACCTGCGCCAGCCCCGTCCTTTCGCTTGGACCCATCGAAGTGCATTGTCCAAAGGTAGGACATATATGGCTTGTCGGGGTGCTGGTTCTCCATCCAGTGCACGAGAAAGTCCGGGAGAACTTGCGACTTGATCGCGTCACGCTTCTCGTATGTGATGTCTCATGGAGACAGTTCGATTCTCCAGAGCGTGACTCGTCCAGTGACATCAGGATTATTGAGTATGTGCCTGAGTGGGGCGTCGTTTACCACCATGATTGGGTGCTCCTAGAAGTAGTGGCGCGGTCACCTGGCTGTCATGAAGACGCCATATGCCAGCTTCTGGTAGTGTGGGTACCGCTGATTTGTTGGCGTGAGCACCTCACTGAGGTAATATACTGGGCGCTGGACCCCATGGACTTTATTTTCCTCGGCTCGTTCCACCACAAGCACTATGCTGACCACCTAGTTGGTGGCGGAGATATAGAGCAGTAGTGGTTCTTTTTCCCGAGGCGTCACCAGTACTGGCGAAGTGGATAGTAGACGTTTGAGATCTTCGAATGCTTCTTGCGTCTCGTCTGTCCACTCGAACTTGTCAGCTTTGCGGAGAAGTTGGTAGAAGGGTACTGCCTTTTCGCCCATTCGACTAATGAATCGATTGTGCACCACGATTCACCCAGCCAGCTGTTGGATGCCTTTTACGTTCTTCGGCTTCTCCATGGCCAGTATGGCCTTTAATTTCTTCGGGTTTGCTTCGATCCCTCTTGCAGAGATGAGATACCCGAGTAACTGCCCAGATGGCACGCCGAATGCACATTTGTCCAGATTGAGCTTGATCCGGTAGCGGTCGAGGTTGGCGAAGGTCTCGCGTAGATCGTCGATTAGCTAGGCTTCCTCTTTGGTTTTGATGACGATGTCGTCAACATAGACTTGGATGTTGCGACCAAGTTGGTTCTTGAGGCAAGCCTGCATGCACCGCTGGTAGGTGGCTCCTGTGTTTTTTAGCCCGAAGGGCATCGTGTTGTAGTAGAACACACCAAAGGGCGTTGTAAACGCCGTTTTCTCCTGATCTTCCTCCTTCATTTGAATCTGATTGTAGCCTGAGTAGGCATTGAGGAAGCAGAGGCGCTCGCATCCCGCGGTGGAGTCGATGATTTGGTCGATTCTCGGCAGCGGGTAGTCATCCTTTGGGCAGTGCTTATTTAAGGAGGTGAAGTCCACGCACATCCGTAGGATATCCGTGTCTTTTTTAGGCACAAGCACTGTGATGGCGAGCTAAGTGCTTTCCTTGATCTCGCGTATGAATTTTGCGTCGAGGAGTCTGTTGATCTCCATTCCGACTTCCTTTGCTCTTGGTTCAGATAGTCGCCTGATTGTCTGCTTGACTGGCCTTGCGTCTGGATTCACGTTGAGTGAGTGCTCGGCGAATTCCCTGGGAACTCCTGGCATGTTCACTGGACACCAGGCGAAGATCTCCCAGTGCTCATGGAGGAATTCGACGAGCGCGAGTTCCTATGCGGAACTCAACTTGTTGGCGATGAGGGCCATCTTGGTCGGGTCCGTTGGGTGGACCTGGACTTTATTTGTGTGTACCGACGAGTCGAAGGACGGGTCGGGTGAACTTGGCCTGCTCAGGGGAGGAAGACTGTTGTCTGTCGACTCCTTCAATCTTGCGAGTTCCTCCTGCATGCCGAAGGACTAGGAGATTCTGTTGAATTTTCTATCACAGCTGTCGGACCTCTCGAAGTTGCCATTGATTGTGATTACACCGTTTGGACCTGGCATTTTCATCCGCAGGTAGGCATTGTGCAGCACTACCATGAACCTAGCGAACGCGACATGTCTGAGTATGCAGTGGTATTGCGAGGGCCAGTCGATGACCTCAAAGTTGATGTGCTCTCGCTGAAAGTTTTGCGGCGTGCTAAAGATGACGTCGAGGTTGATTTTGCCCAAGGGATATATGCCCTTCCCTGGGATGATGCCATGGAACGTCGTGTCTAAAACTTCCAGACAAGTCAGAGGGATCCTCATCGCACGCAAGCTACTCGCGAACATGAGGTTAATGTCGCTGCCGCCGTCCATGAAGACGCGACTCATATCAAAACCCCTGATATGTGCCTCGAGTACGAGGGGACAGTGGCCTGGACAAGGAACTTGGCACGATTGATCGCGCCTGTTGAAGGTGATGCAGGAGTTGCTTCTGCTGAGGTACTCAGTGGTGGAGGGTTGAGATTTTATCGCCAGATTGACTTGGCGAGTGATGGCCTTCTGCACTCAATTTGAGGGACGCCCTTTTTGGATCATCCCCATGTTGCCAACGGCTCGTGGGTATGGCTGGCCTCCGTGATGCTGGACCGGTGCGGCCGCAGATGGTGGTGGTCCGGGCGGTGGTGGAGGATCTCCATGTGCCACAACCCCTGGGGCGGCTCCATAGCCCCTATTGACTGCGTCACGATTCATCCGAGCCAGGCCCTCGTGGATTTTGAGGAACTCGCGGCAGTCCTTGAGAAGGTGGCTAGATTTCTTCTTGCCGTCGTGTTTTCGATATAGAAGTGCATGTTGCATGGTACGGACAGTTTGTCCTCGATAAATGTTGCGGGTGCCTCTTCGCGAGTGCCGTGCTGCCACACCTGCGTGGTTTTTCTGCTGTCGCGGTATCTACCCCTTCGATATCCGCTGTTGCGGTTGTCGTCGCGTTTGTCGGTGTAGCCGACTGCGATCATATTGACCTCGTCACGGTCATCGTAGACGCGCATTCAACGTTTGCCTCGGCGGTCGCATCTATGCCCGAGGTCTTCGTCGTCGTCGGAGTAGGTATGGTTTTTTACCGAGTCTTCTCCGTCAGCCCACCGATTCGCGATTTCCATCAGGTGGTCGATCGTTTTGGGCTTCGAGCGGCCCAGCTCCTCCCTAAGATCTATACGGTGAACGCCACCATTGAATGCGTCGATTGCGCGGTCCTTCGAGATGTTTTCTATGGAGTTCTTAATGATGGACCACCTCTGGATGTACGAGCGTAGCAACTCGCTAGATCTTTGTTGGCAGCTTCTCAGTTCCTCGATTGATGCGGGCCTTTTGTAAGTGCCCTTGAAGTTGCGCACAAAGCTGTAGACCAGCCCTTCCCAGCTGCGAATGGATCCACGCGGAAGGTTGTTGAGCCATGCGCGAGCGGCGTCCTGCAGCTGCAGCTGTAGGCATTGCATGGCTATGCTTCGACTCCCGCCATGCAGCCTGACAAAGGAGATGTGGTCCTCCAACCAGATTTTCGGGTCCTATAGGCCATCAAACTTTGGGTTCTCCGACAGGAGCTTGAACCCCTTAGGCATTCGCTTCTGCCTGATGGTCCTGCTGAAGCATCTGGCGCTTTACAGCTCAATATAGTCTTCGTCCGAGTCAGCTGAACGAGCATGCCTTAACTGCATCTTGTCGACTTTGTGCTGCGTGATGTCATCACGCGCGTCGTAGTCACGGTCATGCCGTCGTGAGCGACGTCGCTGTGATAGATCGTGACTGTCGTCACTGGAGGAGTACTAGTAGTACTTGTCCAGAGCCTTGCTTTTCTTCGGCTCTGGTGTTGGTTCTTTATCGAGGGCGGCCTCGATTAGCCCCAGGATCATGATCGTAGATCGGTGCAGGGCAGCTCGCGGATCTCCAGCCGGTGGCTGGTTGTTGAGGAGGTACATGGTAGCCACCGTCACCGCGGCTTGCGGCATTTTTGGGAGAATGTTGCCCCAAGTATCCATCGTCATAGAGCCGAAGTCGAGGACTTTCACAGCTTCTATGTGTTCTTGCTCGGTGAGGTGGGCTAGTCGAGATCACCTCTTGTTGGCCACGTGCTCGTTGCCTTTGGAGGAGGATCCTCCGTGGGAGGAGAGCCCAGCTCGTCGAAGGCTCGACTCGTCCGCCGCCTTTCTGCGTGCTTCGAGTTGCATGATCACCTGCTGCTGGTGCTTGAATTCTTCCTTTAGCAGCCAATGGTAGCCCACCATCATGTCTTGCGGTGTGTTGGGGGTAGAGGATTGCCCTGTAGAGGTTTGAGACAGCGGGCCCACTCATTGTCGTTGAGCTTGATCAGCAAGCGCTCGCCGGTGTTCTTGTTCGTCGTGAGTGACGGTTCTTCCCCTGTCCCATTGTTGACGGGCGCGCCGTTAGCACCGTTGGTCTGGCCGCCATTTGTGACTGGTATGCCACCATTGGGTATATCGCTGTTGGGCGGTCCAGTGCCAGATCCGGTGCCAGTGTTTTCACGATTGACGCTGGTGTTGCCCGTGGTGATGACGACGCACATGAAATGATTGGGGAAGCTGTTGCTCCCGCAACTTTCAGATCCGGAGCCGTAGGCTCCATCTTCTGTGGCTAGGTCACCTAGAACGGATCCGCGACTGCTATCGCTGTCCATACTCCCAGCTGTTGCTGAGGTGTTGAGCTCAGTGAGGGTGCCGATTGGTGGCAGGAACCACGATGCTGGAGCAATCGCGGGTGCCATTGGCTGGTCAGGCATGCGAAGCATGCCCAGTTGACCAACCTAGAACCAGAAGCTCCCAATCGCTAGACTGATTTCATCACCCACTGACTCGAAAGTCGGGTGAGTGGCCGGCGTGTGGACGGTCAAGTCGAACACGCTGAAGAGATGGTGAATCTCCGCTGTCGTAGAGTTGTAGATCACGGTTGACGGGGCCGAAGAAGCCGCGACATCAGCACTCCCAATTCCCATAGACGGTGCCAATTGACGAGGGTTTAACTTGTCAATGCCCATTGTTATGGACTTGGGTTTTGGAGAAGGAGGGGGCGTTGGAGGCATCAATCGGCTAGCAAACAAGCACACAGGGACACAAGGTTTACCCAGGTTCAGGCCTCGTAGAGGTCCCTTCTCCTGCTTGTCTGCTCTTGGAATTAACGAAGGAATCGAAGATTACAGGGGCGCGTAGATGCAATCTGGCGAGAGTTGTGGAAACTAGGGTTGTGATCATCCTCCTCGCCGCCCCCTCCTAGCCTTTATATAGATAGGCTAGGTCTCAGGTAGCAGGTCGAGTCGGTTACAGATTAGGGTTCACCCTTTGAACTTTCTATCTTAAGCTTCTTCTTGTCTCGCAAGCAATTGAAGAGTCCGTGGGTCACCCGAATTCTGCATTGGGCCATGGCTTCTATCTTAAGCTTCTACCGTATCTGGGCCATATATACCAAACTCGAGTACCTGTAGGATATACCCATGTCACTACCAGTACTAGGAGTTTCCAAAATTTAGGAATAAAAAATCATTTTCAAATTTGAACTACAAGTAAACATGATAGAATGCTCTTAAAAAGTTAAAAACATCCTTTGAGTCTTTATAGTACCAAGGCGGTCAATACATCAAAAACTAATGAGAGTTCTTTAGGATTAAAATTCTTGCTACGAAATATGCATGTTGACAATTTGATCCTCACTAGCTATGAACAAAAATAATGAAAACCCTAAAAATGAAGCCTTCTTCATAGCGTCCTCTTGCGTGTACTACTATTTACACTAAAAAATAATTAATAACCGTGAGTCATCATAAATTACAAAAAATAGTTACACGATATATATGGCCCTCGGTGTATGAACACTCTTGGGTTTCAAGCCAAACGACAAAGGTAACAACCATATGCACATCACATTGTATTGTAATGTTCACATATTTGGTAGATGTGTGCATCTTGGCAAGGTGAAAAATGGTGGCAACCACAGTTTTCAACTTATAGGAACAATAAAACTGAAAGCGACAAGATGTTTTCTGTAAGAAAGTATGAAGAAAAATGGCTCAGAGTACCATACCAACAACCCTAGTTTTCAGACAAAGCGTGGACCTTGATACACTTATGATTGATTACCAAGTTTTATGAGTTCTCAAGCTTCCCAGCCAACTGTTTTCCTTGCTTAATTTTAGGGTGCTTCGTGCTAAATGTATGGACATCGATGTAGTTTTAACGTTTTTAGGTCCTTGATGTAAAATGTACTTCCATCGTCCGTGTAAAATTCAAACCTAGAAGCAAGTGGTAAAATTTAAACATATTTAAGATTATTGGTTGTTAATGAGTATGAACATTCTTGGAGTTTCAAGCCAAACGACCAAGGTCATGGCCATATCAACATCACACTTTATGCTGATGATGATCCCATATCCAAGAATTTGGATGCCACCAAATTTGGCCATATATTTTGAAAACAAACGAATAGGAAGTAGCGGTATGAAGAGTATGGCTCGATCAGGTGCTCTCTCGAGAATGAGCCGAACCTGACTGTTTTATTTCTTTCCTTAATTTTGGGGTACTTCATGCTAAATGTAAGGATCCTGATGTAATTTCCCCCTTTTAAGGTCCTTGATGTAAATTATACTCCCACCGTCCATGTAATATTCGAACCTAAAAGCAAGTGGTAAAATTTTAAACATATTTAAGATTATTAGTTGACAATGAGTATGAACATTCTTGGGTTTCAAGACGAATGAGCAAGGTCATGGCCATATCAACATCATACTTTATGTTGATGATTCGTGATCCCATATTCAAGAATTTGCATGCCGCCAAATTTGGCCATATTTTGAAAACAAACGAAGAGGAAGTAGTATGAAGATCATGGCTCGATCAGCTTCTCTCATGAGAAGGAGCAAAACATGATTGTTTTACTGCTTAAGTTTAGGGTGCTACATGCTAAATGTATGGACCTCATTGTAATTTTACCCTTTTTAAACGTATTTAAGATTATTTGTTGTCGATGAGTATGAACATTCTTGGATTTCAAGACGAACGACCAAGGTCATGGCCATATCTACATCATACTTTATGCTGATGATGATCACATATCCTAGAATTTTCATGCTGCCAAATTTGGCCATATTTTGAAAACAAACGATTAGGAAGTAGTATGAAGAGTATGGATCGATTAGCTTCTCTATCGAGAAGGAGCCAAACATGAATATTTTACCTGCTTAATTTTAGAGTGCTTTATGCTAAAAGTATGGACCTCGATGTAATTTACTCCTTTTTAGGTCCTTGCTATAAAATGTACTCCCACCGTCCATGTAAAATTCGAAGATAAAAGCAAGTGGTAAAATTTAAGCGTATTTAGGCTTAGTTGTGAATGAGTATGAACAATCTTGGATTCGAAGCTGAACGACCAAGGTCATGGCCATATAGATCTACATCATACTTTATATCGATGATTCATGATCCCATATCCAAGAATTTGCATGCCACCAAATTGGGCCATATTTTGAAAACAAACAAAGAGGAAGTATTATGAAGAGTATGGCTCGACCAGCTGCTCTCTCGAGAAGGAGGCGAACTCGAATGTTTTCCATGCTTAATTTTAGGGTGCTTCGTGCTAAATGTATGGACCTCGATGTAATTAGACCTTTTTTAAACATATTCAAGATTATTAGTTGTCGATGAGTATGAACATTCTTGGATTTCAAGACGAACGACCAAGGTCATGGGCATATCTACATCATAATTTATGCTGATGATGATCACATATCCAAGAATTTTCATGCCGCCAAATTTTGCCATATTTTGAAAACAAACGAAGAGGAAGTAGTATGAAGAGTATGCCTTGATTAGCTTCTCTCTCAAGAAGGAGCCAAACATGACTATTTTCCCTGCTTAATTTTAGGGTGCTTCATGCTAAAAGTATGGACCTCGATGTAATTTTACCCCTTTTTAGGTCCTTGCTGTAAAATGTACTCCCACCATCTGTGTAAAATTCGAAGATAAAAACAAGTGGTAAAATTCAAACGTATTTAAGCTTAGTTGTGAATGAGTATGAACAATATTGGATTTCAAGCTGAACGACCAAGGTCATGGCCATATCTACATCATACTTTATATCGATGATTCATGATCCCATATCTCTACTACTATAATGTAGCAGTTTTGAATTGGATCCATAGCAGCAATCCTTACCGTTGGGCTGTTAGATCCACTGGTTCAGAGAAGCTGGTTCGTGTTGAATAGTACCTAGAGCAAACTCCACCATGCATGTTCTAGAACCATCATGTCACCACCCCCAAAATTTCATAGCATAGTAGGTTGTATTCTCTCTACTACTGTAGTGGAGCAATTTTGAATTGGATCCATAGCACCAATCCTAACAGTTGGGTTGTTAGATCCAATGGTTCAGAGCAACTGGTTTCGTGTTGAATATTACATACCTAGAACAAACTCCACCATGTTCTAGAACCGTCACCACCCCTAAAATGCATAACTTAAGTCTATTAATAATAACTATCTACACATATTGAGAATACAACTTGTTGTGCTATTAAATTTTGGGGTGGTGAAATGATGGTTCTAGAACATGGTGGAGTTTGCTCTAGGTACTATTTAACACGAATCTAGCTGCTCTGAACCATTGGATCTAACAGCCCAACGGTTAGGATTGGTGCTATGGATCCAATTCAAAACTTCTCAATTTTAGTAGTAGAGATAATTTTATATAGTATTGATATGGCAGGCGTCTATTATCTAATTCTCACATGCAGGACATGTGCAATTTACTAATATTGGTAAGATACGAATAACTTTGAATGCTGACTGTTAGATCAATACTCGTGAATCCCAATATTTCCAACTGTTGGATCTTCTTTTCCATTCTAGCATTTAGAAGATTCTATAGATAGTCTTCAGCATAATGAATGCCATGCACACACCTCAAAACACACTTCTCCATCATACTCCTAGAATCCTCTCCCTCGTTTCTCTAGACCATGGCACCAAAAATTTCAAGTGTTAGGTAGCTAATAATATTTGACTTCTACATGATGATACAAATTACAAGAACCAAATATACACCCATACTTTATATATGTTGATCAAATTTATAAATTTTTGTGCTTTACCTATTATAATTTTATATAATGATGATATGTCATATGTCTATTATCTGAGCCTCACGTGCATGGCACGTGCAATTTACTAGTCGAAGAATTTGCATGGCGCCAAATTGGGCCATATTTGGAAAACAAACGAAGAGGGAGTAGTACGAAGAGTATGTCTTAACCAGCTTTTCTCTTGAGAAGGAGCAAAACATGACTTTTCCCTGCTTAATTTTAGGGTGCTTCGTGCTAAATGTATGTACCTCAATGTAATTTTACCTTTTTAGGTCCTTGATATAAAATGTACCTCCACCGTCCGTACGTGTAAAATTCGTACCTAAAAGCAAGTGGTAAAATTTAAACGTATTTAAGCTTATTAGTTGCCAATGAATATGAACATTCTTGCATTTCAAGCCGAACGACCAGGGTCATAGACATATCTACATCATTGTCGTGGAAATGGCCACGGCAGTCGCTGCCATAGGCAGCGATTGAGTGTTTCGTGAGGAAGAGTTGGCGGCCATCTGCGGTGCAAGATGGGGGCAGATGCACATGGATTTACCCAGGTTCGGCCCCCCGGAGGGTAAAGACCTACTCCTGCTAGATTAGATTATGAGAGAGCGAGTTACAAGGGTGGCGAGCTCGGCGGCTAGGCAGCGAGTCGCTTGAGGGGGTGTATGATGGAACATAAGTCTCTAAGATACCCTAGGGAGGTTTATATATGAAGCACCTCGCTAGGGTTTACAAGCTGCCTCCGAACAGGATAAGGATCCGGAGACCTTTGACCTAACTCGACTGGGCTTCTGCTGCGCTTCTGGGCTTCCAGTCGCCAGTCGTTGGGCCTCTCCTTTCTTCATGGTCCATTCGCTGTCCTTTAGACGCACTTGCAGGCCCTTCGGCCCAACCGGAACGTTCTGCTGAGCATACCCCCTTTGGCATATCCCCATCAGTAGTCCCCGAGGCCATCGTTGACGTAGGTGTGGGCGTCCTTTTGGTGTTCGAAGTAGGCGAGCCCAATTTGGGCGTCCAGTCGAGTCGGCGACGGACTTTATTAAAACCGAGGAGAATTTCTCCATATCCCCATTCGTCACTTCAACGAACGTCATTACTACACAGTCGTCATTTTGGCGAGAAGAGAGACTTGCGGGTGGTGAGTAGACCACAGGAGTTGGACCGTCAACTTTAGTGAAACTATCCGTTGGAATTTCCAACGGTAACTACGGCGGAATTACCGTGGGTAACGGCCATCCCAATTTTGGTGGGTGACGTTTCCCATATAAGGGGAGTGATGGATCAGCTTCACGATCCTGCTTCGCATTCTTCATCCTTCCTCGTTTGCTCTTCCTTTCTGCTTTCTCCCGACTTACTCTCCCTGCGTCACGCGATCCCACTTCTCACTCGATGGCGCGTCCCAAAGGCTCATGGGGGAAATCCAAGTGCGCCACGGCCCAACTGAGGTCCTTTGAGGACGCCGGGGTGCTCCGCAAGGGGAATTGGTGGGTTCCCCCTCCTCCGAGACCGAGCCGAAACCATGACCCAGAGAGTTCATCTGCTTCACCAGTCATCTCGAGAGGGGCTTAGGGTTCCCTACTTCGCTCTTCTTCCGCCGCTTCTGCGTGTACTATGCGATCAAGCCCTCAGATCTTGGTCCACACAGCATCGAGCAGTTGGTGATCTTCGTCGCCTTCTGCGAGTGCTACCTCGGCTGCAGGCCATATTTCCCGCTGTGGATGGAGCTCTTCCACGGCCGCATCGGGCGCGAGGCGTCCAACGGCTTGATGCTGGCCGCAGGAAGGGTCACCTTCCAGTTGAAGCCGAAGGCCAACTTCGTCAAGCTCCTCCTACCGAAGAAGGCCGCCAGCGAGTGGAAGAAAAGCTGGTTCTACGTCAAGGAGGCTACTCCCTCCGGCGAGGTCTCCCTTCCTGAATTCGTCGCCAAGAGGAGCGAGCCCTGCCGACTGGCACCGAAGAAGCTCCCTGAAGATCAGCGGATGGTCGACGCGGAAATGATGGATCAGATCCAAAAGCTGAAGGACCAGGGGTTGATTCCGATCAACCTCTACAATTGCTGGCTCGGGCGGCGCCTGGTTCCGCTGGCGTCTCGTCCACACTGGATGTACGAGTACAGCGGGAAGCATGATCCATCTCGAACCAGCAAGGAGTCGTGGGAGGCCAAAGATTACAAGGCCACCCTGAAGAAGATCACCGATGCGGAGTTCACGGGTGCAGCGGTCGGGGTCGCCACGTATACTCCCGTGAAGAACGAAGCCCCCACAGTAAGTTTTCTTTCCAATCGCTGCATTCGTATCTCAAATTCAGTCTTTTCGCTTGGCGTGTTTTGACTCGCAGTGGTTCTCAGCTTTTTCAGGTATTGGAGTGTTGGCTCCCTCCGCTTGACGAAGAAGTTCCCCAGGAACTTGAGGAAGATTCCGAGGGGGATTCTTCCGATAGCGACGGGGAAGAAGAAGAGGTCCCTCCCCTAGCGTCTGTGGCCCGCATGACCCGAATGCAGAAATAGCGAGAGGTCGAAGCGGGCCGCAGCCTAGACGAGTTCGAAGAAGGCGACGAGATCGCCCAGGAGCAGACGTCCCGGCGCACTGCTACGCTTTCGAAGCCCCCACGCCGGCCCAAGACGCCAGCAAAAAGGTCTGCATCATCGGTCAGGTCGTTAGTGGTGTTCGGGTCGGACGACAACTCCGGCGACGAAGGATCTCCTGAAGTCTCGCACAAGGCCCCAAGGGCCGCAATCCCGACGAAGGGGTTGGAGGGCGAGGACACGGAGGTGGTGGTAGAAGTGCCTCTGGCAACGATCACGCCGTTGTCCTCGGGGGTCCCAAGCCAAGAAGCGACCGAAGCGGCACCGCCCAAGTCACCATAGCCGTCGAAGGCAGCGGTGTCAGAGTCGGAGATCCCGGCAACTGCGGCTTCGTCGTCAAGGAAGCCCTCGGTTTCGTGGGCTTCGGATGTATTCGAGCGGGGGCTCAGCCGCAAGCTGGGCCCTGAGTTGGACAAGCCTGCCCATATCAGTACCGGTCTTCGTGTTCTTCTAGTCGCCAAGTAAGTTGTGCTTCCTTGTCCCAATTTGCTTTGCTTCTTTCATGTCGTGGTTGTGCTGATTGGAAGGGCTCGTGCAGGTCCAGGGGTAAAAAGATTGGTCGCCCTTCAGTTGCCAAGTTTCCACCAGCCACTGGCGCGGGAGAGAGTGGTCTACCCAAGAAGAGGAAGGCCTCTGAGGATATCGCGTCTGCTGAAGTCGCGAAGAAGCAGAAGGGGGCGCTGACAACGCTGCGACCGGGGGAAGCGCCGTGGAGCCAGCTGCTGTGCCGCTTGTCGAAGAGGAGGTGTCGATGCGATCAGAGCCAGCACCAGCTGCGTCTGTGCTGGAGGTGCCGGTCCCGGCAGCCAGTGCCCCTGCCAGGGCGTCGGCGACATTCCCTCACTTTATGGCGAGGGGGTTCCCAGGCGTTGCGGATGCGCAGTCTCCGCAGTTCCCGGAAATCGTGGACACGGAGATTGGGGCCCGCCGCGGGCACACCTCCTTCACGGTCCCGTCGACTGACATTGCTGAACTTCACAAGATGCTCGGCGCTGCTATTCAGGTATGTCTAGTCCCCAAATTCCTAGTCGCTGAATTTCAGCGGCTTGGAATTGTTTTTTGTTTTTCTTCCTTCTCCAGTTCCCGAGTTCCTAGTCTCTGAATTTCAGCGGCTGGGAACTGGTTTTTCTTTTTCTTCCTTCTCCAGTCCCCGAGTTTCTAGTCGCTGAATTTCAGCGGCTGGGAATTGGTTTTTCTTTTTCTTCCTTCTCCAGTCCCGAGTTCCTAGTCGCTGAATTTCAGCGGCTGGGAACTGGTTTTTCTTTTTCTCCCAATCCTTAGTTGGGCTCGTTGTTTTTTAGGGGTTACAGCAGGAGTCGACTGATCGGCAGGCTGCACGAGAGTGCCTGGAGCATGACTTGCGTGAGGCGCAAGAGGTGAACCAGCAGCTTCAGGAGAGGATCGGTGAGTGTTTGGCATTGTTCTTCTGTGCTTGTTATGAGCTGGTTTTGTGCAATACTCTGACATCTCCTCTTGCAGATGGTTTCCCGGCTGAGGTCTCCAAGGCCCGTGAGGGGTATGTCCCACTCGCCGAACTGGACGCGGCGAATGGGCGAGTGGCCTCCCTGGTCAAGGAGTTGGAGGATGCTAAGGCGGCTTCAATTTCTTCGGAGGAACGGGCGAAGGCTGCCATCACCGCTGCTGAAGAGGAACGCAAGGTCACGAACTCCATCATCGTGGGGCTGCATAACGATCAAGCCGTTTTGGATAAGCACGTCAAGGAGAATTGCCACAAGCTTCTTGGTGAGTTTCTGTCATTTGCCTTATCCTTTTGTCGGGTCTCCGCTTTGGGGGTTTCATTGTTTCACTGACATCTGACTTTCCAGCTGTGGTAGGCAAAAGCGATCTGGTGGTGCAGACTTATACCGCATCGCAGTGCGTGACTGCCGTGGTGAATGCAGCCACGGCCTCAGCGTTGTGTGTCCAGGCGGCTCTTCAGGGCATGTCTCCCACCGAAGTCATCCCTAGGGGGCTCACGGAGGTGTGGCGCTATCTAGATGAGGTGCCCGCGGTTGTGGAGTGGATGACGCGCTCCGCGTTCAGACGCGGGGCCGCCACAGCGTTGACCTTGGGTCTCGCGCATTTCTCGGCCGACTTCGATTTGGACGTCGTCACGAGTGGCTATCCTTCGGCGACCGACACGGTGGAGATGTCGGAGGTGCTGAAGCTGACTACAAAGGCCACTCCTTATGCCGATCGTGTCTTGGAGATGGGGGATCTTCTGCCGTACCAGGAGACGGTGTTGGCGCCTGGCGACCTCGAGCCGGAGCACCGCGACATGAAGTCGGAGCAGCCCTTCCGGTCGTCGTTGGCCAAGTCGCTGACCACGTACCTGGCGAACCCGTGGCGGCCCTTTGTGCGCGTCAAGGGTGGTGGCGCTTCTTCTTCTTCAGGGCCTGTGGAGTAAGCAAATGTAATGGTTGTAATATATGCCAAGTGGCGAATGTTGTATGATGTTTTCGTAATTCATGTCGCGGGGACTAGGTCGACTCGTGTTATGATTAAGGAAATATTTTGTTCAACAATTTGAGCGAGTCCTCGAGCGCGTCCGCCCTTTAATGGTGTATAACTCGATTGTGTATTTCTATGTGTTTGATTTGTTTACGCGTTTGTTTTTATCCCTCGCGTCTCTGGCGGCTGAGTCCCAGCCGGTAGGGTTCGCTTATGAGCGAGTCCCCGAGCATTGTGCTCGACCGTATTGGTCGTGATCCTGTTGCAGGTTGTGAATGCGTTGTTTGTAACGCGTCTCCTCCCCTGGCCCGGAGAGCCAGTCGCTTGGCGAGCCCTAGGCAGCTCTCTTACTAGGTGTGTTCCCGAGCCGCGTGGGTTCCCGTTTTGTGGAGTCCCCGTGTGTGGTACTTAACCGTTCCAATCGCTTTGCTCGAGGGTGGGAGGGATAGGTCGCTGTGGGAAGCGTGTATCGGATGTCTTGGCCCGGTGGGACTGTCGGGCTAGGCGACTCCAATGGCGGCTCCGGGTTGGCATTTTTCGTGGACGACACAAGGCCCAAATACTTCTGGTGCCCTTGTGCCGCACTACTTTGCCGTGCCGGTCGCTCGGCCAGAGGTTGACTTCCGTGAGTGGCGTATTGCTTGCATGTACGAGTGCGAGTGGCACAAGAATATGGCGAGTGGGCACAATTTGCGCGATCCGAATGAGTTTCATTTATATATTCCGACAAAGTACATTGTGTGGTTCTAAGTGTAGAACTTTCTGAGGAGGTTTACATTCCATGGCCTCCCGACCTCCAACTGGCCATCACCCCGTATGTCGATGAGGTAGTAGGCGTCGTTGCCAAGGACTCGGCCTATGGCGAATGGCCCCTCCCATGGGGGGAGAGCTTGTGCATGCCCTTATTGTCCTGGGCCAATCGTAGGACCAGGTTGCCTTCCTGGAAGGTGCGAGTTCACACTCGGCGGCTGTGATAACGGCGAAGTCCTTGCTGGTATATGGCGGTGCGGGAGCGAGCCAGGTCGCGTGCTTCGTCAAGTTGATCGACGCTGTCTTGGCGGGCGGTCTCGTTGGCCGCCTCGACGTAGTTGGCGACTCGAGGGGAGTCATGATCCAGGTATGTTGGCATTACGGCCTCGGCGCCATACACCATGAAGAAAGGTGTGAACCCGGTTGATCGGTTGACGGAGGTGCGGATCCCCCATATCACAGAGGGGAGCTCGTAGACCCAACATCCTGGGGTGCGCTCGAGGGGCACCTGCAGTCACGGCTTGAGACCGTGGAGGATGCTATGGTTGGCGCGCTCTGCTTGGCCATTTGACTCCGGGTGAGCGACTGATGCGAGGTCGAGTCGTATGTCGTGCTCCTCACAAAATTCTGCCATGGCCCCCTTGGCGAAGTTGGTGCCATTGTCCGTGATGATGCTGTGTGGGTAGCCGTACCGGTAGATGAGTTCGCGGAGGAACTTGGTAGTCGTCTTGCCGTCGCACTTCTTGATCGGCTTGGCCTCCACCCATTTGGTGAACTTGTCGACTGCGACCAGGAGGTGAGTGAAGCCAGATGGGGCCTTCTTGAATGGGCCGACCATGTCCATGCCCCATATGGCGAATGGCCACGTGATGGGGATTGTCTTGAGTGCCAAACCAGGAAGGTGTGTCTGGTTGGCGTACTTCTGGCATCCGACACATCTTTGGACGACGTCGGTGGCATCAGTGTGTGCGGTGAGCCAGTAGAAACCGTGCCACATGGCCTTGGCGACTAGCGACTTGGCGCCGTCGTGATGGCCGCAGTTGCCGACGTGAATGTCCTGGAGGATCTTGCGGCCTTCCTCTGGCTGTACGCAGCGCTGGAACATGCCGGTCACGCTGCGCTTGTGGAGCTCGTCGTTGATGATGACGAAGGATTTGCAGCAGCGCACGATCATTCGCGCCTATGTCTCATTGCTCGGTAGGAGTTTGTGTTCTAGGAAGGCGATGTATGGCGCTGTCCAGTCGCTAGGTTCTACAACCATGGCGACTAAGGCCGGTTCTGGTTGTAGTGGGATCCCAACGTCGATCTCCTTCGGTGGGCTGACGGAGGGTTTGTGGATGATGTCGAGGAAGACGCCTACTGGTGGTGCCTGTCGAGCCGATCCGATGCGGGAAAGGGCGTCTGCTTCCTCGTTTTTACGCCTGTCGATCCACTCGACAGAATAGCCGTCGAAGTGTCCTCCCAACTGATCGACGGCTTGGCGGTACGCTATCATTGTTGGGAAAACAGCGTCGCATGTCCCGGCCACTTGGCCGGCGACTAGGTCGGAGTCGTCGTAGCATCGTAAGCGATTGATGTTCATCTCCTTGGTGGCTCTCATGCCGTGGAGGAGGGCCTCGTATTCTGCCATGTTATTGGTGCAGGGTTTGAAGTTAAGGTGGAGTACGTAGTGGAGCTTGTCTCCTTTGGAGCAGGTCAGTATGACCCCAGCCCCCGCACCGTCGGCGTTCTTGGAGCCGTCGAAGTGGAGCGACCAGTAGTGGAGGTATGGGAGCTTCTCTGGATGCTGTGCTTCTTCCCAGTCGGCGAGGAAATCAGCCAGGGCTTGAGACTTGATCGCTTTTCGGGGCTCGTATTTGATGTTGTGGACGTCGATCTCGATGGCCCACTTGGTGACTCGCCCAGTCGCATCGCGATTGCGTATGATGTCTTGTAGGGGCGCGAAGGATACCACCATGATTGGGTGCTCCTGGAAGTAGTGCGGGAGTTGCCGCTGTGCTCAGAATACCGCGTACACCAGTTTTTGGTATTACGGGTAGCGCTGTCGTGAGTCTGTTAAGACTTCGCTGATATAGTATACTGGGCGCTGTATGGGGCGCTCCTTGCCCTCTTCCGGTCATTCGACGACCATCACGGCGCTGACGACCCGATTGGAGGCCGCGACGTAAACGAGCATTGGCTCTTTGTCGAGTGGCGCGGCGAGTAGTGGTGCCGCGAGTAGCACTTCTTTGAGTGCTTTCAGTGCGTTGTCGGCCTCTGCGTCCCATTGGAATGTTGGGTTCTTGCGCATCAGGCGGTATAGGGGCATTGCCTTATCGCCTAGTCGAGGGATGAAGCGACTGAGAGCTGCGACTCGCCCTGCCAACTTTTGGACATCGCGCAGGCACTCGGGTTTCCCGAGTCGCGCAATGGTGTCGATCTTGGTTGGGTTGGCCTCAATGCGTCGCTTGGAGACTACGTACCCCAGAAGTTGTCCGATGGGTACGCCGAAGGTGGATTTTCCGGGGTTCAGCTTGATGTTGTACCTCCGCAGGTTTGCGAAGGTTTCTGCTAGGTCGGCGAGCAGATCGTCCTGGCGGGTGGATTTTACCACCACGTCGTCGATGTAGACATGGATGTTGCGGCCAATTTGGCTCGCTAGACACTCCTGCATGCACCTCTGGTATGTGACTCCTGCATTCTTGAGGCCAAACATCATGGCCGTGTAGCAGAATGCGCCGAATGGCGTGATGAACGCCGTCTTCTCCTCGTCTTCGACCACCATCTTGATTTGGTTGTAACCAGAGTAGGCATCAAGAAAACACATCGACTCCGATCCCGCGGTCGAGTCGATGATCTGATCGATGCATGGTAGGATGAACTCCTCCTTCGGGAAGGCGCTGTTGAGATGGGTGTAGTCGATACACATTCTCCAGGTGTTGTTCTTTTTGAGAAACAAGACTGGGTTTGCCAGCCACTTGGAGTACTTGATCGGCCGGATGAAGCCTGCGGCTAGCAGGCGCTAGACTTCCTCGGCGATTGCTCGACGGCGCTCTTCATTGAAGGGTTGTAGAGACTGCTTTACTGGTCGCACTTTGGGGTCTGCATTAAGTTTGTGCTCAGCAAGTTCCCTCGGGAGACCTGACGTGTCAGATGGCTTCCATGTGAAGATGTCGCGGTTCTCACGGAGGAACCCAATGAGCGCGCTTTCCTATGCGGGGCTCATGTGCGCCCCGATGGTGACCGTCTGGCTGGAGTCGCCTGGGACGAGCTCGACGGTGCGGGTGTGCGTGGTCGCCTCGAACGTGGAGTTCGCAGCGATTGGTTTCTTCAGGATGGTGGGATCATCCTTGTTGATGTTGGCCGCGTATTTCGCGAGCTCCTCCGCGTGGTCAGTCTCCACGGTGATGACGGCATCGGCGAGCTCAGCGCCTTTTTCTTCGCATTCCACGGCCATATCGGGGTCACCGTGGACGGTGATGATGCCGCTCGGCCCAGGGAGCTTCATCATGTTGTAGGTGTAGTGTGGGGTCGCCATGAACTTTGCGAATGCCTGGCGGCCCAGGCTGCAGTGGTAGGGGCTATGGAAGTTCACCAGCCCGAAGACGATTCTCTCCGTGTGGTAGTTTGCCGGGGTGCCGAAGGTAACTGGCAACGTCACCTTTTCGATCGGGTACGCCTTCCGACCAGGGACGATGCCGTGGAAGGTCGTCAGTGTTGGCTCGATGGCTGTTTCTAGGAGCTGGAGCCTTTTGAAGGTGTCGAGGTACAAGATGTTTATGGAGCTCCCACCGTCCATCAGCGTTTTGGGCAGCCAGTAGTCGGCCACCTTTGGCCAGACCACCAGGGCGACTCGCCCTGGGTATTCGATTCTTGGCGCGTGGTCCTGGCGACTCCAGGTGATGCTCTGCTCGGACCAGTTTAGGAAGCGGGGGATGTCGACTTGCATCACCGCATTGACGGCGACCGCGCGGGCAAGTACCTTCTTCTCACGCTTGGTTCCGAGCCTAGTAAAGGTATGTAGCCACCCGACGGCGGTTCCGAAGCCACCGTCGTTCCCGTTGTCCCGTGGTTGGTTATTGTTGGGGTCCTCCCTTGCACGTCTCGCCTTCTCGATCTCTTTGAGAGAGTGGCAGTCGGTGATGGTGTGGGTGGCGGGTTTTCCCTCCCTGCTGTGGTAGATGCAGGGCTGATTGAGCAGGGCGGCAGGGTCGAATTTCGGCCTCGTCACGTTGTTGGCACGGTAGTTCCCGCTGTCGTGGTAGTTTCCTCCGTCGTGGCGGTAGTTTTTGGAGTCGTGTTGGCCGTAGTCGGCGTTGGCGACGAAGTCGACTCGCCCGTTGGTCCGGTGCTTGCCGGTGATGCGGGTGTTGCTATAGCGCATGTCGCGTAGGCGCCCACTGTCGTGGATGCTAGTGCGCCATTTTCCTCCCAACTCGTCGTCGGAGTCTTGGTTGGGGTCCTCCTCCGCGTAGCGCTTGGCGATCTCGAGGAGGTCGGGGATGTTATCAAGCGTCCGGTAGACCCTCTTGATCTTGGCGACCAGAGGTTCGTACGGGCACGCGTTCTTGAAGCGATGTATCGCGTATGCGGGTGGATGCGGGCGTTTATCCATAGTTCTTGCCACCTTTGGATCCACTGGCAGGTCGACTCGCGTTGTCCCTGGATGCATCACTCCAGGTCCTCGATGGTGGTGGCGTGAGTGTAGGAGCCCTCGAAGTGCCTGACAAAGGCGTCCCGTATTTCTTCCCAAGAATCGATGCTATCGGCGGGTAGCGTGTTGATCCATTGCCGGGTCGCACCCTCCATCATTAGGGGGAGGTAGCGAGCGGCGAGCAGGTCGGTGTGGCCTGCGATCCCCATTGCCATGAGGTATGTGTCCATCCAAACGGCGAGGTCGTACGTCGGGTCGTACTTCTCGATCTCCTTGGGGTCCTTGAAATTGGCGGGGTATTTTTCCCCGCGGATCATGGGTCCAAAGCATTGTGGCCCGACTCGGCTGAGCGAGCCTCTTGGCTTCGGGTCACCGCGGTTGGCGAGGGTGTGTCGCAGGTCGTAGGGCTAGCGCGACCGCCACGCCTGATTGTTGATGATGTGCGTTCGGGCATCGAGGGGTTGCCCGTTTGCGGCGACGGTGTTGTTCGCAGGTCACGGCTCGTTGGTCGACAATGCTGGGTTGGCGGTCCGTGGTTGGTTCGCCAGGGGTTGGGGTGGTGGGCAAACTATTGCGTTAGCCACGGTGGGGTGGCCGCTTGATGCCGCCCTGGCGACGGCGGAATACATCCGCCCCCGCGGGTCGACTCCCGCGGCCTGTTGCTCGACGGCCCTGACGAGTAGTGCCTTGGCATACTGGATCTGTAGCGCGCTGTCGCCTTGGACATCAAGGTTAGCGATCGCGGCATCGGCCACGACGACGTTGTCCATCGGGGTGGAGTGTAGTGGTAACCCGTTGGCATCTCGGGCTTGAGGCGAGATGATGATCCGAGGTTGGTCTGGTAGGGGCGCACGGCCCATGGGTGGTGGAGGGGCCCCGATTGCCGGTGCCCCGGGTGGTGGTCTCGCGGGGTTGCCTCCTCCTGGCGGCGCGTTCTCGCCGTGTTCGCGCTCGGCGGCACGTGTGGGGTTGCCCTCGTCGTTGAAGTTCAGGACGTGACCCTGAACATCAGGGTTCCGGCGGGTCCTAATGCGGCGTTGGTGGTAGAGTCACAGCTCCTTCGTCGTCTCTCGTTCGAGGCGGTATTTCTCGCGCTCGGCGAGTTCATTGCGTTGCGCCTCCTGGAGCCACAGGCGGGCTTGTTCCACCTTCGTGGCCATCGCGGTCGGCGGGATCGGCTTGGAGAACGGATCTGGCGAGGCGGCTATGTTACCCGCCATGTAAATCGCGTTGAAGCGATTGGATCTGGCATGAAAATCCTCGGGGGATTCCAAGCCGGAGTCAGAGTCGAAGATCCCCAGGATAGAGGGATCCTCGAAATCCTCGGGGTTGGAGACTCACGTGATGGAGTCCTCCCGTGACGCAGCGGTGATGGATCCGTTAACCGATGCAGGGGTCACGGAATCGCCGTCGTTGTTCAGGGCGTCATCGTTGGTGGCGGCGTTAGTCTCGGCCGCATCGCTAGCGGTCGAGTCGTACTCGGTGACGAGGCCCCTAATGGAGCGTACCTGCTCCTCCGAAAGCAGAGCACGGTGTGGAGGCGACCCGCTGACGATCATCGTCGCGGCTGGATCGACCGCACCGGTAAAGCCGATGAAGAGGTTGATGGAGCCGATCGGCATTACCGCGGCGTGCGTGACCGGGCGCGACGCCAGGATGTAGCTGCTGGGCAGGATCTGCAAGATCCCGCCGATGGCGATCATGCGGCCGGTGGCGAGCGGCCGCTCGATCAGCGAATAGGATCTCGCCGCAGAACTTAGGCCAGTCCCGCTATGCCCCACGGTAGGCGCCACTGTCGTGGAAATGGCCACGGCAGTCGCTGCCATAGGCAGTGATTGAGTGTTTTGTGAGGAAGAGTTGGCGGCCATCTGCGGTGCGAGATGGGGGCGGATGCACATGGGTTTACCCAGGTTCGCCCCCCCGGAGGGTAAAGACCTACTCCTGCTAGATTAGATTATGAGAGCGCGAGTTACAAGGGTGGCGAGCTCGGCGGCTAGGCAGCGAGTCGCTTGAGGGGGTGTATGATGGAACGTAAGTCTCTAAGATACCCTAGGGAGGTTTATATATGAAGCACCTCGCTAGGGTTTACAAGCTGCCTCCGAACAGGATAAGGATCTGGAGACCTTTGACCTAACTCGACTTGGGCTTACGCACGCTTCTAGGCTTATAAGCGGTCATTTGGCCTCTCCTTTCTTCATGGTCCGGGCCATTGTCCTTGAGCCTCACGGGCCCTTGGCGAACGGAACATTCTGCTGAGCATACCCCCTTTGGCATATCCCCATCAATCATACTTTATGCTGATGATTCATGATCCCATATCGAAGAATTTGCATGCCGCCAAATTTGGCCATATATTTCGAAAACAAACAAAGAGAAAGTAGTATGAAGAGTATGGCTCGATCAGCTGCTCTCTCGAGAAGGAGCTGCACCCGACTATTTCCATTGCTTAATTTTAGGGGCTTCGTGCTAAATGTAAGGACCTTTATATAATTTTTTTCATTTTTAGGTCCTTGATGTAAATTGTACTCCCACCGTTCGTGATGGTCCCATATTTGGGCGTAAAATGGGTGTGAATCATGGCATGGTAACAATGTTGCCACTCGGAGTTTCCAACCATGAGGAAAGTAAAAAATTCAATGTTCCAAGTGAGAGGAGTGTATTTTCTGTAAAGCAAGTAGGAATAATATGTATTTATGTAGAAAAGAAACAAAGAGAAAGAAGAGAAACTTTGGGCACAGAGGAAGCAGCTCGAGAGAGCAGCAAAGAGGAGGTGTTAAAGGCGGTGAGATATGAGAGCAAAGCTGTGATGGCTTCCTGACACGAGGTACAGGTACAGTCACCTAGTAGTACTAGTAGTACAGAAGTAGTACTAGTAAATTTCAGGACCTTTACTATATACTGTATGCACACAAAACAAATTGTTTTTTCTCTCTCCTTCACTGCCTCACCATCCCCACACCCCGGCTGGGTGATCTCTCCCTCGTCCAAAACGTGGCACTGTGCACGTGTGTCGACATGCCTTGTCGTAGGCTCCGTGTTAGTATCAGGCATGCTGCATTGAAGGAACCATTTTGGGGCTTGGCAACAAAAGGGAAAGTACTCATACTATTATTAGAGTCGGAGTTCAAACTTTTCCAGTTTTGAAACTTTCCCTTCCTTCCCAAATATCGAGAGGGAAGGTTATTCAAAAGATTCAAAAGATAGTGGTGCACAAGAGATTGTTTATATTGTCTGCAGTGCGTCCCATCGCATTAGATGCACTTCATTATGATCTGACCAACTTTACCACTACTCCGTAGTACTCCATTGTCGTTCCATTTCACACCTTGCAAAGAGGAAGCCACCATGCACACCCGTAGCGCACTAGATCGAAAATACAGTAGGAGTAGTACGAAGGGTATGGCTCGGCCTCTCGCTCGAGAAGGACCCACACCGGACAGTTTTTCATTGCTTCAATTTAGCACCCTTTGTGCTAAATGTATGGACCTCTATGCAATTTTTTTTGAGGTCTTCGATGTAAACTGTACTCCCACCGACCTTCTCAAATTTTAACAAAACGTAAGTGCCATAGGTTGCTCTTAAAATTTTCCAGAAATATTTTGAAGCTAAGCAGGAATTCCGTACATCGAAAAACCACCAAAAGTTCTGAAAAATTCATGTTCTTGCTATTCATCCGCATCCCGAAAAAGTTAACACGGTTTTCATAACATATCAAAAAAAGAACAAGAAGTATAATATTTTTTGTGGCATCATGTTACGTGTATCTAGAAACACGCATTATAAAAGTATAATACAAACATTATTAATTATTCTTTGGTTTTGATAATACTTTATGTTAATGAAATTTGGTCAAACTTGAACTACAAGTAATAAATTGAAGGTTGCTTTGAAAGTTTTATGAAAAAAGATTTTGGAGGTACCCATCAAGCGGTTAATTAATATATCAGAAACCATAGAGAGTTTTGACGAGTGGTTCGACTTCTCGCTAAGATTTTGCATCATGAAATTTTTTAACACCTTTTGAAAATGATCACATGGAATAGGGAGAGAGGGGAAATGATTTTTCTATTCTCTATGGGCAACCCACAAGCTTGAGGTGCACCTTATTAGGCTTAAAGATACAAACTCTATTTTCTCCATAATGTATATGGTGAACCTTAGCGGATGCCACATACTAGGCCTTAAGGTGTGCTTTTGTACACATTGCTGATGCCCTTATTAGGGAAAAGGCCAATAGTACTCCCACGATCCAAATTAGTGTTCTCACATTTGTCTAAATTTGGATGTATCTAGTCATGTTTTAAGGAGTACTAGTATATTAGTACTAGTAAACTAGTATAGTAGTACTCATTTCTTTGCTTAGACATATGCTCACCTCTGTCCACGTGTTGTACACACTGAGAGAATAAAATGTAGGCAGGGTAAAAGAGGGCAGCAGCGAAGAGGAGTTGAAGGCGGTTTGATGTCAGAGGAAAGTTATGATGGTTTCCTGACACGAGGTACTCCTGTGGCCACTCTACTAGTAGTAAATTTCAGGACCTATGCACGCAAAATAAATTGTGTGTTTTGTCTCTCCTTTGCTGCCTCTCACCATCCATCCTCCCTCTCTCCTACCCTTTCCCCTCGCGCATCGGCCCGGCTGATCTCTCCCTCGTCCACAGTATGGTGTTGCACACGTGTGTCTTGGTACGGTGGATCTATGTCTCCGGCGTGTTCGGAAGCCATGTTGGTGTGGTGTAGGGACAAGGAGTACATAGGAAGGAAACCACTTTGGTCCTTGACGGCAAAACAAATTCAAACTTTTCCAGTTTTCAAAATTTTCACTTGCTTCCCAAACATCCGGAGCGAAGGTTAGTCAAAAGATCGGACATTCGCATTACTTCTTATCTTACCTTTATCTTTTCTTATCTCTTACAATACCATATCATACCAATGTATAGTGTACAGATAACTTCGAACATTGACCGTTGGATCAAGACTGACAAATCCAAACATTGCTAACCGTTGGATCTTCTTTTCCATTCTTAGCATCTACAAAGATTCTACTTATAGTCTTTAGCATGATGAACACTATTAGTATGCACAAACCTCAAAACACACACTTCATTGCTCATTTTCAGGGTCCTTGTGCTAAATGCATGGACTTGGGTGCAATTTTCATTTTTATGAGGTCCTTGATGTAACTTGTACTTCCACCGACCGTGTTAACTCTTAAGCACCTCGCTCCTACGAGACCTACCACAGTTAAAAGAAAATGCAACGGCCCAATTATCAAACAAACTGGACCTCAGTTTCTTGTATGTAATACCCAAGTTTTTAGTACTAGGATTTTTCAAGCTTCCTAGCTAACTTCGCACACTTTAGTGACTTCTTGTCGATTAATGAAATTAGGTCAAACTTGAGCTACAAGTAAGCGTGATAGATTGCTCTTGAATTAAATGTATTTTTGAAGGTAGATGGGTGCATCTTCTTGTAGTAAACAATGTCGTTAGTGTGATTTCCATCTATCAGGAAATAAAATTCTCAGTTTTCTGAGTGATGACGAGATGGTTCTTTTCCGTAAAGAAAGCTCGAAGAATATGGATCTCAATGCCATAAGCCAAGCTTCTAGACAATATTAAGCGGCCCAACATGTTTTACTTACGATTCGCATATGTTTTTTGAGTTTTCAAACTCCCTAGCTAATTAACTCTGCCCACTTGAATGACTACATGTCGATTTATCAAAATTAGGTCAAACTTGAACTATAACTAACGAGGGTTTAACTCGTCAATGCCCATTGTTATGGACAGGGGTTTTGGAGAAGGAATGAGCGATGTAGGCATCAATCGGCTAGCAAACAAGCACACAGGGACACAAGGTTTACCCAGGTTCAGGCCTCGTAGAGGTCCCTACTCCTGCTTGTCTACTCTTGGAATTAATGAAGGAATCAAAGATTACAGGGGCGCGCAGATGCAATCTGGCGAGCGTTGTGGAAACTAGGGTTGCGTGTGTCCTCCTCACCGCCCCCTCCTAGACTTTATATAGATAGGCTAGGTCTCGGGTAGCAGGTCAAGTCGGTTATAGATTAGGGTTTTCCCTTTAAACTTTCTATCTTTAAGCTTCTTCTTCTTTCGCAAGTAATCGAGAGTCCGTGGAGCACTCGAAGTCTCCGTCGGGCCTTGGCAACACCATGGTCTTCCGCCGTATCTAGACTGTATATACCAAACTCGAGTACCTGTAGGGTATACCCATGTTAGTAGCCCCCGAGTGTCCAGTGGAATCATAGATTCGACTAGGGACTTTATGAAGTCTTTCGAGTGCATGACTGAGTATTTTTTCGAGTGTTCTGTTTATGTCATAGGGATTGTTGATATACGTGCCTGATTTAACCAATGTATCGGTATCAGTTAACTGCCTTAGGGCAAAACAACGCAATCTACTCAAACTCGACTCCCTGGACTCGAATTCGGAAAACTGCTGGTGCAATTCGACTCAAGTCGTGGAGGTCTTATAGGAGTCGAATTCCATATATGGGTGTGAGCACTCAACGCGTCCGTCAAGGCATGTTCATCGTACCTATAGGCACGGATATGTTTCTGGTAGTAGGCAGCAGATGTGTTGTCAGGCCTTATTCAGATCTTATCTTCATGTTGTAGGAGCGGCATCCGAATTTTTGCCATCGCGGTCGGAGATGATTCAGGTGGCCCAGGATACGCAGTCTCTTTGTAGGGAAAGTATGAGGCGGAGTCGCCATAGCATTCGAGTGTGGATGTTATCAACACATAGTACGGTGTACAAATAATCATAGGGTGCGCGACCAGTGCTCCCTATGGGAGTAGCCCCCGAGTGCCTGGTTGAGTCGAAGACTCAGGCAGGGACTAAAATTTTGTGATTGCTGTCATCTTTTGTTGCTTATTTCAGTCGAATTTGCTTCCGGCACTCCCTATGGGAGTAACCCATGATCCATAGTCGAATCATAGATTCGAGTGGTTGGGTATGCTTTGAATGTTCATATTCCCGCATAAAAACAAATCGTAGGGTGCACGACCAGCGCTCCCTATGGGAGTAGCCCCCGAGTGCTTGGTGGAGTCGAAGACTCGAGCAAGGACTAAAGTATTCGAAATCTTTTAGTGCTCATCTTGATGACATCAGTGCTGACGATGTGATGATCTCAGTTGCCCGCGTGAGCGTATTTGACGTGACGTGACGAGCGGTGGGTCCCACTTTCTGACTTTGATTTGACTGGGCGTGCGTAATCTTCCGTTTTAACTGCGGCTCCTCAATTTCCACGCATAATGGAGATAGTGGGGGACGGTTCGTGTTTTGGCCTCTCCACGTGTCGACCGCGATGTGTGCCACGCATCTAGTAGGGTTTCTGGTGGTCGTTGGATGGCATCCGCAAGGGGGTTAAGTAGCAGCGCAGCTGCGGTAATTTGCCCATCTGCCCTTTCTCTTCTTATTCTTCCATCGCCATCGCCGCTGCTCTCTGCTTCCTAGAGCTCGTCCTATTAGTGGCGTTGGACCAACTCCAGCGTGTTCCCGAGCTACTTCCTCCGATCACACTGCCATCGCAAGATGGGGAAAAAGAAGGGAGGCGCCACCGCTGAGTCCGCTGCCGCCATTGCTGCTGCCAAGAAGAAGGGCGGCTCCACCACTGTGGGCACCAGCGCTGGGAAGAAGAAGGGCGTGGGTACCCGCGTCACCAATGGTGCGTGGCGCGCATCCATCATCAAATCCTCCGAGCTCCGCCTCCTGCGTCAATATGGAGTTCTGTCACCCGTGGAGGATGACTCGCGAGTGCCAGGTGGCGAGGTAACTCCCTGTCCTCCTGCTGGTTTCCGGGTGATGTTCCTAGCGTTCATCATCTGCGGTCTTTCTCTGCCCCTGCATCCTTTCTTCAGGGGCCTCATTTGCTTCTACGGGCTCTAGTTGCATCAGCTGTCCCCAAACTCTATTCTCCACATCGCCTGCTATATTACTCTTTGCGAGTGCTAGATCGGAATCGAGCCACACTTTGGCCTCTTTAAGAGGATTTTCAAGCTGAAGCGCCAGTCAGCATCTGGTTCCGTAGTCTATGACGTAGGAGGCTGCGGAATCCATGTCGACTCCTCCGCCACATATTTCGATATCAAGCTCATGGCATCCGTCCAAGGGGGAGAGACAAGTGGTTCTACATCCGCGATCAGAAGGCCGACGGAGAGCACTTCGGAATCACGCCCTTCGATCTCGCGACGCTGTGCAAGAGGAGGCATTCTTGGAAGAACATGGTGATGTCTGACGAGTCCGAGGAGACAGAAGTGTTGTACAAGCGCGTCTGCAACCTCGACAGCCGCATGGGTAAAGAAGAAGGAGGCGCCGCCCTCATTCGCACATGGTTGCGCCATCGCATCCAGCCTCTGTAGGCTAGAGTTCACCCCATGTTCCAATGGGCTGGTGCGGATGATGCCACCTGCGTATCTGCCGATGGCATTTCCGTGGGTGAAGTAGATAAGAGGTTGCGACTGGTGACAAAGTACACCACCAAGGAGGTTCTCCCAGGTGAACAAGTCGTGCCTCCCTTCGACGCCTCTAACCCTCCTCCTGAGGTAGAATTGTGCTACGAAGTAGCTTGATTTGTCGATTTCTTCTGGTTTCTTGATATATAATGAATTGTTTTCTGAATGCATGATTGGAAGGTGTCTCCCAGTTTGCCCCCTCTTCCTGAGGGGGGTATTCCTTGCGAAGTAGATGAAGAGGACGAGTCGGAATCGACCGTCCCACTTGAAGAGGAGGAGGTAGCCCCTGAGTCTAGCAATCCAGACACTCGCAAGCGTTCTCACAGCAAGGATTCGGACGATTCATCTCCTTTGACTCCAGAGGGCCCATCTATCGGTGCGGAGGATCCGATTCCCGTTGTTCCTGTGCGCTCTATGGCTCCTCCTGCCTGGAAGAAGCTTCGACTGCCAAAGGAATCGTCGGAGTTGGAGGATCAGTCCTTCGATCTTGATAGATTTGACTGGTAAGCTCTATATTCGCGAATTCATTTTGGTTTCTTCTTTGAGTTGTCATCTATCTTGAAGCTCTTGTTTGATTTTTTGTTTCAGTCAAGTGGCGACGTCGTCTTCTGACGATGTTCAATTTTTGAAGGACTCCGGAGTCACGGACTCCAAGTCCAAGAAGGTGGCTTCACGGTCTCCTTCTCCTCCATTGGCGGCCCACTCTGGGCATAACTCATCGAGTTCCCCACATGCTGGGGAGCATCAGATGGTTACCCGGATGACTGTGCAACATCCTTGTTCGGAGTCTGTGGAGGATCATGTAAGTATTTTGTAGTTGGCAGTCGAGTTTATTCTTGGCGTGCTTTACTTGAACTTTCAATGTCTCTGATGCAGCTCATCATGAAGGAAGCCACCCGCCTGGCGGGGCAGGTCCTTAACATGGGTCGATAGCATGCGCGACTGGACAATCGTCATCGCATTGTCGAAAGTAAGTTTTGACTTCGTCCTTGTCTTTTGCAAATATTATTGATTCGATTTGGTAACGCTCTCTGTATGTTGCAGCTGAGCACAATGAATTACTTCACCATGCTGCTGCATTGGAGAAGACATTGGCCGCAGCGACGAAGAATCGCGACGAGGCAGTCGCAGCCTTGGAGGAGTCACGGAAGCGAGAGTAGGATCTCCTTGCCTCCACTGCTGAGAGGGATAAGATGTTCGAGGGGCAGCTTCTCTCGATTGCCAAGTCCCTCTCAGGTATGACTTTTTTATCTGGATATGCCTTGCTCTTCTGCACTTTGACATGTGATTGTTGTACTAATGCTTTTGTGTATGCAGATGCCAGCGGCTTGAGTTTTGATTCCCAATCTCTGCGCCGCGCGGATGCTTTGGCTGGTGCCATCGCTGCCGTCGAGGACCACAGCGTATCTCTCTAGGAGACGCTGGGGAAGGCCAAGGATGTGCTCAGTCACATCCGTGAGGACTTGACTCCCAAGGCTGGGATGATCGACAACCTCGATGACTTGGTGGAATCCCTGGTTGGAGGAATCCCCGTGGACTTCAAAAATTTGCAGCGCTTTGTCGGCGCCACCATGGCACTCGCAATGGTGCAGGCCCATGGTGTGGAGATGGATCCCGCAGCTATCTCTGAGGCGATCCTGTCGATGCTAGAGGCCAGCAGGTAGTTTTTGCTCCCTATGCTGGTAAATGCAAAAATTACGGTCCCCGGCTTATTGAACACTTGCCAAGTACTCCGAGGAGCGACGTCAAGCGAAGGCTGCGAGGGCTGCGGCTTCTGGTGGTACTACCGGCAAGTCTGTGGCATCGGAGACTGCCACGGATGCGATGAAGCCCCCAAGGCCTAAGTCCAAGTCGAAGAAACATGTTGCGCCTTAGTCTTCATCTGTAATAGCTGAAGTGGCTTAGCCTTTTGCATTATGGAACAATGATTTTGTGGGGGTGTCCCAATCGAAAATTTTCTTGTGTCTGAATGCATATATGCCTTTTGCCAAACGTATTCTTGGTCTCTTATTTTCTTTTTGCTTGATTCATGATAGGGTACATCGAGTGCTCCTTCGAGTGATCCTTGTGATCCTCCCTCTGCTGATGAGAACTTGGCGTAGCCTCGTTCAAAGGTGGAGGAGTTGTTGTTGCTTTCGCTACTGCGCGATCATATTAAACAACTGGAGCGTGAGTTGCCCATCCTCCACGGTAGCGCTGATGTATGGAAGTCGAAGGCGGAGAAAGCCTCTGCTCGCGAGAAGTACCTATTGGAGGAGGTGGCCCAGCTGAGTGAGCAGTTCAAGTGTTAGCCTTCTATCCTCTTATCTTTTCCTTTAGTCAGTCATGGCGATGCCTGCTTTTCACACTTTGCTTTTTGTGTGGTGTAGTTGTCAGTGCTCGCCATCCGCAGGATGAAAAAGATCGGATCGCTGTTCGAATGCATGATTTTACCTAGGAGCAGCTGCAGGCGAGTGGGTACTTCTAGGTGAATCATGACCGTGCAATTACACTTGTGACCCTGCAGGATCGTGCTTCTCGAGTGCTTCATTTTCTGAAGAAGGCGCAGTCGTGCCTCAGGCACATCTATCAGACGATGTTCAGCGTGTCGCACTCGTGCATCATTTGGTTGACGACCAGTTTGGAGTCGCCGTAGATGATGAGCCTCATGGCGCCGCAGGCTTTTGCCATCTGCATCCCGTGCAGCAGGGCCTCGTATTCATCTTTGTTGTTGGAGGCAGTGAACTGCATTCGCAGAATGTATTTCAGCTTGTCTCCTTGGGGCGATGTCAGTATGACACCTACGCCAGCCCCGTCCTTTCTCTTGGATCCATCGAAGTGCATTATCTAGAGATAAGACATGTCTGGCTTTTCTAGGAGTTGGTTCTCCATCCAGTGCACAAGAAAATCAGTGAAGGACTTGCGACTTGATCGTGTCGTGCTTTTCGTATGTAATGTCTCGTCGAGACAGCTCGATTCCCCAAACCGCGACTCGTCCGGTGGCATCGGGGTTGTTGAGGATATGCCCAAGCGGGGCGTCTTTGACCACCACGATTGGGTGCTCCTGGAATTAGTGGTGCAGTCGCCTGGCTGTCATGAAGAGGCCATATGCCAGCTTCTGGTAGTGCGGGTACCGCTGCTTTGTTGGCGTGAGCACCTCACTGAGATAGTAGACTGGGCGCTGTACCCCGTGGACCTTATTTTCCTCGGCACGTTCCACCATGAGCAACGTGCTGACCACTTGGTTGGTGGCGGAGATGTAGAGCAACAGTGGTTCGTTTTCGCGTGGAGTCACCAGTACTGGCAAGGTAGATAGTAGACGCTTGAGGTCTTCGAATGCTTCCTGCGCCTCGTCGGTCCACTCGAGCTTGTCATTTTTGTGGAGAAGTTGGTAGAAAGGCAGTGCTTTTTTGCCCATTCGACTGATGAATCGACTGAGCGTCGTGATTCGCCCAGCCAGCTGTTGGACGCCTCTTACGTTTTTCGGCTTCTCCATGGCCAGTATGGCTTTTATTTTCGTCGGGTTCACCTCAATCCCTCTCGCGGAGATGAGATACCCGAGTAGTTGCCCAGATGGTACGCCGAAGGCGCATTTGTTCGGATTGAGCTTGATCCAGTAGCGGTCAAGGTTGGCGAAGGTTTCACATAAATCATCGATTAGCGAGGCTTCCTATTTTGTTTTGATGACGATGTCATCAACGTAGACTTGGATGTTGCGACCAAGTTGGTTCTTGAGGCAAGCCTACATGCACCGCTGATAGGTGGCTCCTGTGTTTTTGAGTCCAAGGGGCATTGTGTTGTAGCAGAACACACCAAAAGGCGTCATAAAAGCCGTTTTCTCTTGGTCTTCCTCCTTCATTCAAATCTGATTATAGCCTGAGTAGGCGTCGAGGAAGCATAGATGCTCACATCCCGCGGTGGAGTCAATGATTTGGTGGATTCGCGGCAGTGGGAAGTGATCCTTTGGGCAGTACTTGTTCAGGGAGGTGAAGTCCATGCACATCCGCAGGATATCCGTGTCTTTTTTGGGTACCAGCACCGTGTTGGCGAACCAAGTGCTTTCCTTGATCTCGCTTATGAATTTGGCATCAAGGAGTCTGTTGATCTCCATTCCGACCGCCTTTTCCCTTGGTTCATACAGTCACCGAATTGTCTGCTTGACTGGCCTTGCGTCTGGGTTGACGTTGAGTGCGTGCTCGGCGAATTCCCTGGGAACCCCTGGCATGTCCGATGGACACCAGGTGAAGATTTCCTAGTGCTCACGGAGGAATTCGACAAGCGCGAGTTCCTATGCGGAACTCAAGTTGTTGGCGATGAGGGTCGTCTTGGTCGGGTCCGTTGGGTGGACCTGGACTTTCTTCGTGTGCACCGACGAGTCGAAGGACAGGTCGGGTGAACTTGGCCGGCTCAGAGGAGGCAGACTATTGTCTGTCGACTCCTTTAATCTTGCGAGTTCCTCCTGCATACCGAAGGACTGGGAGATTCTATTGAATTCCCTGTCACAACTGTCGGACTTCTCAAAGTTGCCATTGATTGTGATTACACCATTTGGGCCCGGCATCTTCATCTGCAGGTAGGCGTAGTGTGGCACCACCATAAACCTTGCGAACGCGACACGTCCGAGGATGCAGTGATATTGTGAAGGCCAGTCGACCTCGAAGTCGATGCGCTCTCGCCGGAAGTTTGTGGTGTACCGAAAATGACGTCGAGGTTGATTTTGCCCAGGGGATATACACCTTTCCCTGGGATGATGCCATGGAACGTTGTGTCTGAAACTTCCAGACACGTCAGAGGGATCCTCATTGCACGCAAGGTACTCGTGAACATTAAGTTGATGCCACTATCGTCGTCCATGAAGACGCGGCTCATGTCGACGCCCCCAATCTGCGCCTCGAGTACGAGGGGACAGTGGCCTGGACGAGGGACTTGGCGCGGGTGGTCACGCCGGTCGAAGGTGATGCAGGAGTCGCTTCCACTAAGGTACTCAGTGGTGGAAGGTGGAGAGTTTATTGCCAAGTTGACTTGGCGAGTGATGGCCTTCTGCACTCGATTTGAGGGGCGCTCCTTTTGGATCATCCCCATGTTGCCCACCGGTCGCGGATATGGTTCGCCACCGTGATTCTGGACCGGTGTGGCCGCGGGTGGTGGTATTCCGGGCGGTGGTGGAGGAGCTCCGCATGCCACGGCGCCTGGGGCGACTCCATAGCCCCTGTTGACTATGTCGTGATTCATCTGACCCAAACCCTCGTGGAGCTTGAGAAACTCGCGGCAGTCTTTGAGAAGGTGGCTGGATTTTTTCTTGCCGTCATGCTTGTCAATGTAGAAGTTCATGTTGCATGGCCCGGACAGTTTGTCCTCGATGGTTGTTGCGGGTGCCTCTTCGCGAGTGCGGTGCTGCCACACCTACGTGGTTTTCCCGGATTCATGGTATCCCCCGCTACGATAGCCGCTATTGCGGTTGTCGGCGCGCTTGTCGGCATAGCCGGCTGCGACCATGTTGACGTCATCGTGATCATTGTATACGTGCATTCGCCGCTTGCCTCGGCGGTCGCATCTGCGCTCGAGGTCGTCGTCGTCGTCGTTGGAGTAAGTGCGGTTTTTCACCGAATCCTCTCGGTCGGCCCACCGATTTGCAACTTCCATCAGGTGGTCGATTGTCTTGGGCTTCGAGCGGCCCAGCTCCTCCCTGAGCTCTATGCGAAGGACACCACCGTTGAATGCGCTGATTGCTCGATCTTCCGAGATGTTTTCTGCGGAGTTCTTGATGATGGACCACCTCTAGATGTACAAGCGTAGCGATTCGCCCGATCTTTGCTAGCAGCTCCTCAGCTCTTCGATTAATGTGGGACTTTTGTAAGTGCCCTTGAAGTTGCGTACAAAGTTGTAGACCAGCTCTTCCCAGCTGCGAATGGATCCGCGCGGGAGGTTGTTGAGCCATGCGCGGGCAGCGCCCTGCAGCTATAGCTGCAGGCATTGCATGGCCGTGCTTCGACTCCCGCCATGTAGCCAGATGGAGGAGATGTGGTCCTCCAACCAGATCTTTGGGTCTTGTAGGCCGTCAAACTTTGGGTTCTCCGACATGGATTGAACCCTTTAGGCATTCGCTTCTGCTTGATGGCCCTGCTAAACCATCTGGCGCCACAGAGTTCAGTCTCGTCCTCTTTAGAGTTAGTAGAACGAGTCCGTCTTGCCCTTGATTTGTCGATTTTGGCTGCGTGAGGTCATCGCACGCATCATAGTCACGATCGTGCCGCCGTGAGCGGCGACACCGAGACAGATCGTGACTGTCATCGCTGGATGAAGGTGAGGAATAGCGTTTTGCCAGCGCTTTTCCCTTATTTGGCTCTGGCATTGGCTCTTTGTCGAGAGCGGCCTCAACTAATCCCAAGCCCGTGATCATAGATCGGTGCATGGCGGCTCGCGGATCTCTAGCCGGCGGCTGGTTGTTGAGGAGGTACACGGTGGCTGCTGTCACCGCGGCTTGTGGTGTCTTTGGGACCACGTTGCCCCGCGTGTCGACTATCATAGAGCCGAAGTCGAGGACTTTTGCAGCTTCTATGCATTCCTGCTCGGTGAGATGGGCCATCCGGGATCGCCTCTTGTTGGCCACGTACTCGTTGCCCTAGGAGGAGGATCCTCCGTGGGAGGAGAGCCCAGCTCGACGAAGACTCGACTCATCTTCTGCCTTTTTACACGCTTCGAGTTGTGCAATTGCGTGTAGCTGGCGTCTGTACTCCTCCTTTAGTAGCCAATGGTAACCCATCAGCATGTCCTGTGGCATGTCGGGGGCAGAGGATTGCCTCGCAAAGCTTCTCGGCAGCGGGACACTTGTTGTCGTTGAGTCTAATCATGACACGTTCACCAGTGTGCTCGTTCACCATGGTTGGAGGTTCGACTGCCCCTCCTTTGTTGACGGGTACGCCATTGCCATCATTGGTGGGGCCGCTGTTGGGTGGTCTACCATTAGGTATGCCGCCATTGGGTGGATCGATGCCAGATCCATTGCCACCGTTTTCACGATTGGCGTCGGTGTCGCCAGTGTTGATGACATCACACATGAAGTGGTTGGGGAAGCTGTTGCTTCCGCAACTTTCGGATTTGGAGCCGCAGACTCCATCTTCTGTTGCTAGGTCACCCGGATTAGCTCCATGACTGTTGTCGTTGTCCGTGTTCCCAGCTGTTGCTGAGGTGTTGAGCTCGCTGAGGGTGCCGATTGGTGGCGGGAACCACGATGCTGGAGCAATCACGGGTGTTGTTGGCTGGTCAGGCTGCAAAGCGTGCCCATCTGACCAACCTGGAAGTGGAAGCTCCCAATCGCCAGGCTGATTGCATCGCCTATGGACTCGAAAGCCGGGCGAGTGGCCGGCGTGTGAACGGTGAAGTCGAACACGCCGAAGAGCTAGAGAATCTCCGTTGTTGCGGAGTTGTAGATCACGGTCGATGGGGCCGAATAAGCCACGACATCAGCACTCCCACTTCCCATAGACATCGCCAATTGACGAGGGTTTAACTCGTCAATGCCCATTGTTATGGACTTGGGTTTTGGAGAAGGAAAGAGCACTGGAGGCATCAATCGGCTAGCAAACAAGCACACAGGGACACAAGGTTTACCCAGGTTCAGGCCTCGTAGAGGTCCCTACTCCTGCTTGTCTGCTCTTTGAATTAACGAAGGAATCGAAGATTACAGGGGCGCGCAGATGCAATCTAGCGAGAGTTGTGGAAACTAGGGTTGCGTGTGTCCTCCTCGCCGCCCCCTCCTAGCCTTTATATAGATAGGCTAGGTCTCGGGTAGCAGGTTGAGTCGATTACAGATTAGGGTTTTCCCTTTAAACTTTCTATCTTTAAGCTTCTTCTTGCTTCGCAAGTAATCGAGAGTTCGTGGGCCACTCAAAGTCTCCATCGGGCCTTGGCAACGCCATGGGCTTCCGCCGTATCTGGACGGTATATACCAAACTCGAGTACCTGCAAGGTATACCCATGTCAATAACTAAATTGTAGGTTGCTCTGAAAGTTTTGCAAAAAAGCTTTTGGAGGTACCATACCGATCGGGGGTCACAATCAATATATGAGAAACAACCAAGAATTTTGACAACAGGTTTGACTTCTTGCTAAGATTTTGCATCGCATGACACTATTTAATGAAATTGTGTCAAACTTGAGCTACAAGTAAGCGCGATAGATTGCTGTTGAAATATATGACTTTTCAGAGAGGTAGATGGGTGCATTTTATTGTAGTAAATAGTGTTGTCGGTGTGATTTTCCAACTATATCAGGAAAGAACACTCAATTATTCTCAATTTTCCGAGTGCTGACGAGCGAGGTTCTTCTTTTCCGTAAAGAAATGTCCGAAGAATATTGGATCTGAATGCTATAAGCCAAGTTTACCAACATGTTGTACCAACGATTCCCCTATTTTATTTATGAGTTTTCAAACTTCCTAGCTAACTCTACCCATTTGACCGAATGACTTTATGTCGATTTATCAAAATTAGGTCAAATTTGAAACTACAAGTAAATTTTAGGTTGCTTTGAAAGTTTTATGAAAAATCTTTTGGAGGTACCCATCGAGAGGTCACAATTAATATATCATAAAACACCGAGAGTTTTGACGATAGGTTCAACTTCTTGCTAAGATTTTGCATCTTGACAATTTAATGAAATTAGGTCAAACTTGAGATACAAGTAAGCGTGATAGATTGCTCTTGAATTAAATGTATTTTCAAAGGTAGATCGGTGCATCTTGTTGTAGTAAACAATACCGTCAGTCTGAGTTTCCAACTATCTGGAAAGAACATTCAATTCTACATTTTTCGAGTGAAGACGAGTGAGGTTAGTTGTTCTTTAATTTTCTATAAAGAGAAGTCCAAAGAATATTGGATGTGGATACCACAAGCCAAGTTGACAGACATATATAGTGGATCGACAACATGTTGTACTTGCGATTCCCATGTTTTATGAGTTTTCAAGCTTCCTAGCTAACCCTGCCCATTTAAATGACTTTATGTCGATATCTCGGAATTAGGTCAAATTTGAAACTACAAGTAAATTGTAGGTTTTTCTTTGATAGATTTACGAAAAAGCTTTTGGAGGTACCCATCGAGCAGTCAAAATTAATATATCAGACACCAGCGAGAGTTTCAACGATAGGTTCAACTTCTTGCTAAGACTTTGCATCTTGACAATTTAACGAAATTAGGTCAAACTTGAGCTAGCTACAAGTAAACACCATAGATTGCTCTTGAATTAAATGTTTTTTCATAGGTAGATCATCGGTGCATCTTCTTGTAGTAAACAGTGTCATCGGTGTGAGTTTCGAACTATCAAGAAAGAACATTCAATTCTACATTTTCCGAGTGAACAATACGAGCGAGGTTGTTCTTTTTCCTAAAGAAAAGTCCGAAGAATATTGGATCCGAATGCCACAAGCCAAGTTTACATACATATATATTGGACCAACATGTTGTACCAACGATTCCCATGTTTTATGAGTTTTCACACTTCCCAGCTAACTCTGGCCATTAGAATGACTTTATGTCAATTTATCGAAATTAGGTCAAATTTGAAACTACAAGTACTAGTAAATTGCACGTGCCCTGCACGTGAGACTCAGTTAATAGACATTTGGCATATAATCACTATATAAAATTATAATAGGTAAAGAAGAAACAATATAATAGGTAAAATTTGAACTACTACAAGTAAATTATGTAGGTTGCTTTGAAAGTTTTACGAAAAAGCTCTTAGAGGTACCCATCGGAGGGGTGTGGGGGGAGGGGGTCAATTAATATATTATCAGAAACCACAGAGAGTTCTGACGAAAGGTTCATCTTCTTACTAAGATTTTGCGTCTTGACAGTTTAATGAAAATAGGTCAAACTTGAGCTACAACTAAGTGCAATAGATTGCTCTTGAATTTAATGAAATTAGGTCAAACTTGAACTACAAGTAATAAATTGTAGGTTGCTTTGAAAGTTTTATGAAAAAAGCTTTTGGAGGTACCCATCGAGCGGTTAATTAATATATCAGAAAACATAGAGAGTTTTGATGAGTGGTTCACTTCTAGCTAAGATTTTGCATCATGAAAATTTTGAACACCTTTTGAAAATGATCACATGGAATAGGGAGAGAGGGGAAATGATTTTTCTATTCTCTATGGGCAACTCACAAGCTTGAGGTGCACCTTATTAGGCTTAAAGATACAAACTCTATTTTCTCCACAATGTATATGGTGAACCTTAGCGGATGCCACATACTAGGCCTTAAGGTGTGCTTTTGTACATATTGTTGATGCCCTTATTAGGGAAAAAGCAAATAGTACTCCCTCGATCCATATTAGTGTTCTCACATTTGTCTAGATTTGGATGTATCTAGTCATGTTTTAGGGAGTACAAGTATATTAGTACTAGTACACTAGTATAGTAGTACTCATTTCTTTTCTTAGACAAATGCTCACCTCTGTCCATGTGCTGTACACGCTGAGAGAATAAAACGTAGGCAGGGTGAAAGAGGGCAGCAGTGAAGAGGAGTTGAAGGCGGATCGATGTCAGAGGAAAGTTATGATGGGTTCCTAACACGAGGTACTCCTGCGGACACTCTACTAGTAGTAAATTTTAGGACCTATGCATGCAAAACAAATTGTGTGTTTTCTCTCTCCTTCGCTGCGTCTCACCATCCATCCTTCCTCTCTCCTACCCTTTTCCCTCACGCACTGGCCCGGCTGATCTCTCCCTGGTCCATAGCGTGGTGCTTCGCATGTCTGCCTTGGTACGGCGGCTCTATGTCTCTGGCGTGTTCGGCAGCCGTGTTGGTGTGGAGTAGGGACAAGGAGTACATAGGAAGGAAACCACTTTAGTCCTTGGCGGCAAAAAAATTCAAACTTTTCCGGTTTTCAAAATTTTCACTTGCTTCCCAAACATCTGGAGGGAAGGTTACTCAAAGATCGTCCATTCGCAGTACTTCTTATCTTATCTTTATATTTTCTTATCTCTTACAATACCATACCATACCATACCACTGTATAGTGTATGGATAACTTCGAACATTGATCGTTGGATCAAGACCGGCAAATCCAAACATTGCTAACCGCTGGATCTTCTTTTCCATTCTTAGCATCTACAAAGATTCTACCAATAGTCTTTAGCACGATGAACACTATTAGTATGCACAAACCTAAAACACACACTTCATTGCTCAGTTTCAGGGTCCTTGTGCTAAATGCATGGACTTGGGTGCAATTTTCATTTTTATGAGGTCCTTGATGTAACTTGTACTTCCACCGACCGTGTTAACTCTCAAGCACCTCGCTCCTACGAGACCTACAATAGTTAAAAGAAAATGCAAGTGCCCCAATTATCAAACAAACTAGACCATAGTTTCTTGTACGTAATACCCAAGTTTTTAGTACTAGGATTTTTCAAGCTTCCTAGCTAACTTCGCACACTTCAGTGACTTCTTGTCGATTAACAAAATTAGGTCAAACTTGAGCTACAAGTAAGCGCGATAGATTGCTCTTGAATTAAATGTATTTTCGGAGGTAGATGGGTGCATCTTCTTGTAGTAAACAATGTCGTCAGTGTGAGTTTCCAACTATCAGGAAATAAAATTCTTAGTTTTCCGAGTGATGATGAGATAGTTCTTTTCCGTAAAGAAAGCTCGAAGAATATCGATCTCAATGCCATAAGCCAAGCTTTTAGACATATAAAGTAGACCCACGTGTTTTACTTACGATTCCCATATGTTTTTTGAGTTTTCAAACTCCCTAGCTAATTAACTCTGCCCACTAGAATGACTACATGCCGATTTATCGAAATTAGGTTGCTCTGAAAGTTTTACGAAAAAGCTTCTGGCGGTCACAATTAATATATGAGAAACAACCGAGAGTTTTGACAACAGGTTTGACTTCTTGCTAAGATTTTGCATCGCATGACACTATTTAACAAAATTGGGTCAAACTTGAGCTACAAGTAAGCGCGATAGATTGATGTTGAAATATATGACTTTTCAGAGAGGTAGATGGGTGCATTTTTTTGTAGTAAACAGTGTCGTCTGTGTGATTTTCCAACTATATCAGGAAAGAACATTCAATTATTCGCAATTTTCCGAGTGCTGATGAGCGAAGTTGTTCTTTTCCATAAAGAAATGTCAAAAGAATATTGGATATGAATGCCAGAAGCCAAGTTTACCAACATGTTGTACCAACGATCCCCCTATTTTATTTATGAGTTTTCAAACTTCCTAGCTAACTCTACCCATTTGACCGAATGACTTTATGTCGATTTATCGAAATTAGGTCAAATTTGAAACTACAAGTAAATTGTAGGTTGTTTTGAAAGTTTTATGAAAAATCTTTTGGAGGTTCCCATCGAGAGGTCACAATTAATATATCATAAAACACCAAGAGTTTTGACGATAGGTTCAACTTCTTGCTAAGATTTTGCATCTTGACAATTTAATGAAATTAGGTCAAACTTGAGGTACAAGTAAGCACGATAGATTCCTATTGAATTAAATGTATTTTCAGAGGTAGATGGGTGCATCTTCTTGTAGTAAACAATGTCATCAGTGTGAGTTTCCAACTATCAGGAAATAAAATTCTCAGTTTTCTAAGTGTTGACATGGCGTGCTATTAAATGAGGAAAGAGATGGATGTAGTAACTAGCTAAGTTACCACAACGTCACACTTTTCAAGTGAAAATGAGTCTACAAGATAATTAATATAGTCTTCTATGACACTACCTATTAGTTACTATGCACTATGAAGGTGGTAACTTAGACTAGTGTTAGGTGCATGACATTAGTTGAAGTTACTCCCCACTATGACCAGCCTTAGCATCTACACAAGTAAGGGAAATTGATTGCTATTAAATTAAATGTATATTCAGAGGTAGAAGGGTGCATCTTCATGTAGTAAACAATGTTGTCCGTGTTAGTTTCCAACTATCACGAAAGAACATTTAATTCTCAATTTTTTGAGTGATGACAAGATTGTTCTTTTACGTAAAGAAACACCGAAGAATATGGATCTGAATACCACAAGACAAGTTTTCAGACATAAATGTATGGACATAGATGAAATTTTACCTTTTTTAGGTCCTTGATGTAAAATGTAATCGCACCGTCCTTGTAAAATTCAAACCTAAAACCAAGTGGTAACATTTAAACGTATTTAAGATTATTAGTTGTCGATGAGTATGAACGTTCTTGGATTTCAAGCCAAGCGACCAAGGTCATGGCCATATCCACATCATACTTTATGCTGATGATGATCCCATGTCCATGAATTTTCATGCCGCCAACTCTGGCCATATATTTTGAAAACAAACAAAGAGAAAGTAGTATGAAGAGTATGGCTCGATGAGCTTCTCTCTCGAGAAGGAGCCAAACATGAATATTTTCCCTGCTTAATTGTAGGGTGCTTCGTGCTAAATGTATGGACTTCGATGTGATTTTACCCCTTTACTCCCACTGTCCGTGTAAAATTTAAACACAAAAGCAAGTGGTAAAATTTAAACGTATTTAAGCTTATTAGTTGTCAATGAGTATGAACATTCTTGCATTTCAAGCCGAACGACCAGGGTCATGGACATATGGACACCATACTTTATGTTGATGATTCATGATCCCATATCGAAGAATTTGCATGATGCAAAATTTGGCCATGTATTTTGAACACAAACAAAGAGAAAGTAGTACGAAGAGTATGGCTTGGTTAGGTTCTTTCTCGAGAAGGAGACGAACCCGACTATTTTCCTTTGCTTAATTTTAATGCATGCTTCGTGCTAAATTTTTGTAACTCGATGTAATTTTCCCCTTTTAGGTCCTTCATGAAAACAAACGAAGAGAAAGAAGTACTATGAAGAGTACGACTCGATCAGCTGCTCTCTCGAGAAGGAGACAAACCGAACTATTTTATTTGCTTAATTTTAGGGTACTTCATGCTAAATGTATTGACCTTGATGTAAGTTCCCCCTTTCCTTGATTAAAAATGTAATCCTACCATCCGTGTAAAATTCAAACCTATAAGTTAGTGGTAAAAGTTAAACGAATTTAAGGTTAGTTGTGAATGAGTATGAAAAATCTTGGATTTCGAGCCGAACGGCCAAGGTCATGGCCATATCTATATTGTACTTTACGTCAATGATTCACGATCCCGTATCCAAGAATTTCATGCCGCCAAATTGGACCATATTTTGAAAACCAATGATGAGGGAAGTAGTACGAAGAGTATGGCTCGACCAGCTGTTGTCTCAAGCGAAGCCGAACCCGACTGTTTTCCCTACTTAATTTTAGGGTGCTCTATGGTAATTAAATGTATAGACCTCGATGTAATTTTACCTTTTTAGGTCCTTGCTGTAAAATGTACTCCCACGTTCTATGTAAAATTTGAACATAAAAGCAAGTGGTAAAATTTAAACGTAATTAAGCTTATTAGCTGTCAATGAATATGAAAATTCTTGCATTTCAAGCCAAACGACCAGGGTCATACATATCTACATCATACTTTATATGCTGATGATTTATGATCCCATAGCAAAGAATTTGCATGCCGCCAAATTTGGCCATATTTTGAAAACAAACAAAGAGGAAATAGTATGAAGAGTATGGCTCGGTCAGCTTCTCTCTCTAGAAGGAGCAAAACATGACGGTTTTCCCTGCTTAATTTTAGGGTGCTTCGTGCTAAATGTATAGACCTTGATGTAATTATACCCTTTTTAGGTCCTTGATGTAAAATGTACTTCGACCGTCCGTGTAAAACTCGAACCTAAAAGCAAGTTGTAAAACTTAAACATACTTAAGATTATTATATGTCGATGAGTATGAACATTCTTGGATTTCAAGACGAATGACCAAGGTCATGGCCATATCTACATCATACTTTATGCCGATGATTCGTGATCCCATATCCAAGAATTTGCATGCCCCCAAATTTGGCCATATTTTGAAAACAAACAAATAGGAAGTAGTATGAGAAGTATGGCTCGATCAGGTTCTGTCACGAGAAGGAGTAAAACATGATTATTTTCCCTACTTAATGTTAGGGTGCTTTGTGCTAAATGTATGGACCTCGATGTAATTTTACCTTTTTTAGGTCCTTGGTGTAAAATATACTCCCACCGTCCGTACGTGTAAAATTCGAACCTAAAACCAAGTGGTAAAATTTAAACGTATTTAGGATTATCAGTTGTCGATGAGTATGAACATTCTTGGATTTCAAGACGAACGACCAAGGTCATGGACATATCTACATCATACTTTATGGTGATGGTTCCTGATCCCATATCCAAGAATTTAAATGCAGCCAAATTTGGCCATAATTTGAAAACAAATGAAGAGGAAGTCGTATGAAGAGTATGGCTCAATCAGCTTTTCTCTCGAGAAGGAGCAAAACATGATTGTTTTTCCTACTTAATTTTAGGGTGCTTCGTGCTAAATGTATGGACCTTGATGTAATTTTACCTTTTTTAGGTCCTTGATGTAAAATGTACTCCACCATCCGTACGTGTAAAATTCAAACCTAAAAGCAACTTTAAAATTTTAAACATATTTAAGATTATTAGTTGTTGATAAGTATGAACATTCTTGATTTCAAGAAGAACGACCAAGGTCATGGGCCTCATGGCCATATCTACATCATACTTTATGCTGATAATTCATGATCCCATATCCAAGAATTTGCAAGCCGCCAAATATGGCCATATTTTGAAAACAAACCAAGAGGAAGTAGTATGAAGAGTATGGCTCGATCAGCTTTTCTCTCAAGAAGGAGCAAAACATGACTGTTTTCCCTGCTTAATTTTAGGGTGCTTCGTGCTAAATGTATGGACCTCGATAAAAATTTACCTTTTTAGGTCCGTGATTTAAAATGTAATCCCTCCATCCTTACATGTAAAATTCGAACCTAAAAGCAAGTGGTACAATTTAAATGTATTTAATTTTATTAGTTGTCGATGAGTATGAACATTCTTGGATTTCAAGCCGAACGACCAAGGTCATGGCCATATCTACATCATACTTTATGTTGATGATGATCCCATGTCTAGGAATTTTCATGCCGCCAAATTTGGCCATATATTTTGAAAACAAACAAAGAGAAAGTAGTATGAAGAGTATGGCTCTACACTATCGAGAAGGAGCCGGACCCGACTATTTCCCTTGCGTATTTTTAGGGTGCTTCGTGTTAAATGTAAGGACATCTATGTAATTTTCTACATTTTTAGGTCCTTGATGTAAATTTTACTCCCACCATCCGTGATGTTCCCATATTTGGGAGTAAATGGGTGAATCATGTCATGGTAACAATGTTGCCACTCGGAGTTTCCAACCATTAGACAAATCTAGCACGAAAACATGACTATATACATTCTAATCTAGATAAATCTGAGAACATTAAATGGATCAGAGGGAGTAGTATATATGCATTCAAAACAAATTGTGTTTGCTCTCTCTTCCAGTGCGGCATCACCATCCCCACACACAAAGCAAATTTGAGGACATTTCGAACTTTTTTTCTTTGGCATGGTGTGATTTGCTATCCCTAGCTACCTACCAGAAAAAAACAGTAACGCCTCAAACTAGGGGCCAGCGTTGCAGGCTGGAGCGTTAAAGAAATAGTACTATATCTAATTTTATGTTATTATTCCTTTTTTGCATAAGCGTTTATGTTAACGTCCTGCGTTAGTTTTGCCCTAATATACCGGGTCGGAGTAGTCGATCCGACAACCAGAGGAGAACCGCCCCGTGCCCCTCATCCTCTTCCTCTACCGCTTCGGCCGCTTGTGCACCATCGTAGCCCCTCTCCACCCTTGTAGAAAGGTAGAAACCGCCAACCCATCCCGACTAATCTTCCACAGTACTCTTTCCCAGAATGAAAGCTAGAGCGATGAAGCATAAGATATCTAAGCGCTATAGCCAGGCAATCGAATTTGGTAACCTCCACTATGGACCACTGAGCAACATCACCGGTCGCGCTGATCAACTGAGCATCACTCGCCTGGATCGCGGCATGGTTGGCATGCATCGAGGGATTGCGGAAGATCCTGGTCTCCTGTTTGGTTTACCCTGCCTACTTCACTCTGACCCATAGACATGGCCACTAGACCGTGACAAGCAGGTAAAAATCAGTTTTGCATAATTTTTGTAGGACTTGAATCCTTAGATTCTCTCCTATGGACTGAATTTGGATCAAAGGAATCGTGGTACGAAAATTCTTTTGAATTGTAACGCCCCACCCATGCTTAAATCCCGTGGGAATTGGAACATCTACTTGAGGCTCAACTCTCATCATGCCAATCACGTAGGTAGTTTTCCTACGTTTTATAATCGCCTATTTTTCACCGGCAAACCTGTGAAATTCCTGTGTTCTCAATCCTGCGATCGAAAGAGGCCCAAGACTTTTGCTTCAGTGTCCCCCCTCTCCTCCAAACATACTAATCTGAAAACACAAGAACGACCAGGATTGTTGATACCCGTAACAGAAGGTGTATTGGCCAATCAAGGCTGGCGTTATATTTTAATTTTGATGTGTTTTACAAACACAAGATTTATGTAAAAAAGTTGGTTGTTTGGTTTACATGAATACAAAAACATAGGATTACTTTAAAACATGGTAAATTCAAAGTCAAACCTCGCGGGAGAGTATATTAATGTTGTTATCGTGTCTCCTGGGACCTCATTCTTGTTCTTTGCGCGCGTAGGAATTTGAAAATGAGGTCCAAGTTGGATATGAAGAATTGCATATGAGTTTTGGAGGATTCTAACCCATAGGATTTTGGAAGATATCAAATTCCTATGGAGTCACTTCTTAGTTCCTATGCCCTCCATTCCATAAGAATCTAAACATGAGCTCCAACCTCATTCTATTTCTCCTTTGAGAAGTCCAATGCACTTACACTATATTCCTGCAAAACTCCTGTGTTTGTTTCCTATTCACCATCAAAATACACCTGTTACAAAATTCCTGCGTTTTTAATTCCTAATATGAATTTACTGTACATACCATGTCAATCATGTGTTTTTCATATTCCTACGTTTTTAAAACCCATTGATCGAAAGAGGGCCCTAATCTTGTTAATCAATCATAGGAAGTTTTTTCCTCTGAACAGTGCCAGCATAGGAAACTTAACTATTCCTACACTTTTTCTTTAATGCAAACAAGACCTTATTCCTTGGTGTGTTTGTCTGCATGCATTCATGATTTATTCATCATGTTTCTGCATCTTTCAGATAGTAGTTTTTCTGCAAAGCTAGCTAGCACCCCCCCCCTTTGTCAAACACCTTGCATGCCCCTAGATATGAAGAAAATTTGTTGCAGGGCATTGACGCGTTGCTGATGCCACTAGACAATCCAACAGTAGAAGCATTTGTACCAGTTGATGATGACATACCTAGAACATGGGATGCTGAAGGATTTGAAAACAAGGGTCGTTGGGTTAGTCCCAACAGAGAATGGATTGTGATTGCAAAGCACCCAGGGCACTGGTACCTCCAAAACATCTACAGTATGGCATGTATCGAGCTGCCACATGTGCAGCATGTTGATATTCATCCATCGGGTAACCAGTGTTTCCCCGGCCCCCCATGCACTTACCTCTACAAGCACGCGAATATCGAGCTGCTGAAGATACGAATAGCAAAGAAACCATATAGATTTGACAACCAATGGCACTACAGCACGATGGTGGTGTTTGACAAATTCATTTCTACCATAGATTTTCCTTGTGATAGGGACTGGATTATCCTTCGAAACGACTATCTTGCACCACCAACGTATGTTGATGCCATTGTCAAGTGTCTAATCAGTGGTTCTATTGATCGCATATACGCGGTGATAGAACCGCGAGGAGATGTTCTTGTCTAGGAACCAAACAAGTGGAGTGAGTCCCATTATTTAAAAGTAAAATTTATAAATTACTTACAACTGCATTGTTCGTGATACTTTTGCTAACTGAAATGCACACACAGGTATACTTGCAGGCCCGTGTGCCATACAAGCTCTAGTAATTGAAGAGCCGGCAAACATCCAAGCCGGTGACGATGCTGAGGCTGAAGATATTGCATTACACAGCTGGTACTTGGCAGAGCTTGGCTGGGATATCCTGTGGATTCACACCAGGTGACGAGGGTTTAACACATCAATGCCCATTGTTATGGGCTTGGGTTTTGGAGAAGGAGGGAGCACTGGAAGCATCAATCGGCTAGCAAACAAGCACACAGGGATGCAAGGTTTACCCAGGTTCAGGCCTTGTAGAGGTCCCTACTCCTGCTTGTCTGCTCGTGGAATTAACAAAGGAATCGAAGATTACAATGGTGCATAGATGCAATCTGGCGAGGGTTGTGGAAACTAGGGTTGCACGTGTCCTCCTCGCTGCCCCCTCCTGGCCTTTATATAGATAGACCAGGTCTCATGTAGCAGGTCGAGTCGGTTATAGATTAAGGTTTGCCCTTCAAACTTTCTATCTTTAGATTTCTTCTTGTCTCGCAAGTTATTGAGAGTCCGTAGGCCACTCGAAATCTTCATTGGGCCATGGCAACACCGTGGGCTTCCATCGTATCTGGACCGTATATACCAATCTCGAGTACCGGCAGGGTATACCCATGTTAGTAGCCCCCGAGTGTCCAGTGGAGTCGCAGATTCGACTGGGGACTTTATGAAGCCTTTCGAGTGCATGACTGAGTATTCTCGAGTGCTCTATTTGTGTCATAGGGATTATTGATGTGTGTGCCTGATTTAACCGATGTATCGGTATCAGTTAACTACCTTAGGGTAAAACAACACAATCTACTCGAACTCGAGTCCCCGGACTTGAATTCGGAAAAGTGTTGGTGTAATTCGACTCAAGCCATGAAAGTCTTACAGGAGTCGAATTCCAGTATATGGGTGTGAGCACTCGACGCGTCCGTCAAGGCATGTTCATTGCACCTGTAGGCACAGATAAATTTCTGGTAGTGCACAGCAAATGCGTTGCCATGCCTTATTTAGGTCTTATCTTCACACTGCAAGCGCGGCATCCGAAATTTTGTCATCGCAGAGATGATTCGGGTGACCCAGGAGACGCGGTCTCTTTGTAGGGAAAAATATGAGGCGATATTGCCATGGATTTCGAGTGTGGATGTTATCAACACACAGTACGATGTACAAATAATGATAGGGTGCGCGACCAGCGCTCCCTATGGGAGTAGCCCCCGAGTGCCTGGTTGAGTCGAAGACTCAGGCAGGGACTAAAGAACTTTTTGCGACTGTTGTCCTCTTTTGTTTGCTTGTTTCATTCGAATTTATTTTCAGCGCTCCCTATGGGAGTAACCCATGTCCATAGTAAAATCATGGATTCGAGTGGTTGGGTATGCTTTAAATGTCCATATTCCTGCAAAAAGAAAAATCGTAGGGTGCACGACCAGCGCTCCCTATGGGAGTAGCCCCCGAGTGCTTGGTGGAGTCAAAGACTCGAGCAAGGACTAAAGTAGTCGAAGTCTTATACTGCTCAATCTTTGATGACATAAGTGTTGGCGATGTGATGATCTCAGTTGCCCGTGTGAGCGGGTTTGACGGGACGTGACGAGCGGTGGGTCCCATTTTCTGACCCTGACTTGACCGGACGTGTGTAATCTTTGTTTTAACTGCGCCTCCTCGATTTCCGCGCGTAATGGGGTAGTGGGGGACGGTTCATGCTTCAGGTCCTCCACATGTCGATCGTGATGTGCACCACGCGTCTGATAGGGTTTCTGCTGGCCATTGGATTACATATTCCAGGGGGTTAAGTAGCAGCGCAGCTGCGGTAAATTCTCGTCTGCTCCCTCTCTGCTTTGTGCCTCCATCTCCATTACTGCTGCTCTCTGCCTCCGAGAGTTTGTTTCATTCATGGCGCTGGACCAACTCCGGTGTTTCCTGAGTTATTTTCTTTGCTCTCATCGTCACCGCAAGATGGAGAAGAAGAAGGGAGGTGTTGCCGCTGAGTCCACCGCCACCACTGCCACTGCCAAGAAGAAGGGCAGATCCGCCGCTATGGGCACCAGCACCACCGTTGCCGGGAAGAAGAAGGGTGCGGGCACTCGCGTCACCAATGGCGCCTGGTGCGCGTCCATCATCAAGTCGTCCGAGGTCCGTCTCCTGCGCCAAGACGGAGTTCTGTCTCCCGCGGTCGGTGACTCGCGAGTCCCAGGTGGTGAGGTAACCCCTTGTCCTCCTGCTGGTTTCTAGGTGATGTTCCTAGCATTCATCATCCGTGGTCTTTCTCTGTCCCTGCATCCTTTCTTCAGGGGCCTCCTTTGTTTCTATGGGCTCCAGCTGCACCAGCTGTCCCCCAACTCTATCCTCCATATTGCTTGCTACATTAAGCTTTGCGAGTGCTGGCTCAGAATTGAGCCACACTTTGGTCTCTTCAAGCGTCTCTTCAAGCTGAAGCGCCAGTCGGCGTCTGGCTCCGTAGTCTACGATGTAGGAGGCTGCGGTATCCATGTCGACTCCTCTGTCACTTATTTTGACATCAAGCTCATGGCGTTCGTCCAAGGGTGGAGGGACAAGTGGTTCTACATCCGCGACCAGAAGGCCGACGGAGACCACTTCGGACTCGCGCCTTTCGATGCCGCGACGCCGTGCAGGAGGAGGCGTTCTTGGAAGAACGTGGTGATGCCCGGCGAGTCTGAGGAGACAGATGTGCTATACGAGCGCGTCTACGACCTCGAGAGTCGCATGGGTGAAGAAGAGGGAGGCTGTGCCCTCATTCACACGTGGTTGCGTCGTCGCGTCCAGCCCCTGCAGGCCAGAGTCCACCCTATGTTCCAGTGGGCTGGCGCAGATGATGCCACTCGCGTATCTGCCGATGGCATTTCCGCGAGTGAAGTAGATAAGAGGGTGCGATTACTCACCAAGTACACCACCAAGGATGTTCTCCCCAATGAACCAGTCGTACCTCCATTCGATGCTTCTAATCCTCCAACTGAGGTACGGTTGTGCTACGAAGTTGCTTTGTTTGTCGAGTGCTTCTTCTTTTTTCTTGACTTGTGCTGACTTGTTTTCTATATGCAGGATTGGAAGGTGTCTCCCAGTATGCCCCCTCTTCCTGAGGGGGTTATTCCTCGCGAGGTAGATGAGGAGGACAAGTCGGAGTCGACCGTCCCATTTGAAGAGGGGGAGGAAGCCCCCGAGTCCAGCGGTCCGGACACTCGCAAGCGTTCGTGCAGCGAAGATTCGTATGCTTCGTCTCCTTCGACTCCGGAAGGCCTAGCTATTGGTGTGGAGTCGCCGATACCTGCCGTTCCTGTGAGTGTTGTGGCGCCATCTTCCCGCAAGAAGATGCGGCTGCCGAAGGAGTTGTCGTCAGAGTCGAAGGGCCAAACCTTCGATTTTGACAAGTTTGATTGGTAAGTATTCAATTCTTTTCTTTGGTTCTTCTTTGGAGTTGCAATTTCCTGATGTTGGTTTTGTTCCGCAGTCAACCGGCGTCGTCATCTTCTGGCGACGTCCAATTTTTGAAAGAATCTGGAGTCGTGGACTCCAAAGCCAAGGAAGTGGATGAGCGGACTCCTTCCCCGCCATTGGCGGCCCACTCCGGGCACAATTCATCAAGTTCTCCACGCGATGTGGAGCACCAGATGGTTGTCTGGACGACTGCGCGTCAATCGACTTCGGAGTCACTGGAGGATCACATATGTGTGATGTTGCTTTTTCTTTCAATTGAATTTGTCATCCGTACCATCTGCTGATCGTTTGTTGTTTCTCCTGTCGTAGCTTATTGTGAAGGAAGCTGCTCGCCTGGCAGAGAAAATGCTTGCCATGGATCGCCAGCATGCAATGCTGGACAACCGCCATCGCGTGGTTGAAAGTGAGTGCTTTTTATTTCTTATTCTTCATCCTTGTGATATACTCGACTGACGGTCTGTCTTTGTTTTGTAGCTGAGCATAATACACTCCTTCGCGACGCCGCTTCCCTCGAAAAGACGCTTGCCGCGGCGGTGAAGGTTCGTGATGAGGCAGTCGCTGCGCTTGACGAATCGTGGAAACTCAAAGAAGTTTTGCACGCATCCATCGCTGCTAGGGAGAAGTTGTTCGAAGAACAACTCTTCTCGATTGCCAAGGCTCTTTCAGGTATTCTTTGTCTGAATTTTCGTTGTGTCCTTTCTTTGGACTTTGTTATTGCGCTGACCTTTTTTGCCAACACTTTGCTCTGTTTAGATGTCGGCGGTCTGAGCTTCGACACCCAGGCACTCCGTCGTGATGATGCCTTGGCAGGCACCATCGCGGCAGTCGAAGATCGCAGTGCTTCCATCCAGGGGACGCTGACCAAGGCCAAGGGTGTACTCAGTCACCTCCGTGAGGAGCTGGCGCCCAAAGCTGAGATGATCGAGAATGTAGATGACCTGGTGCAGTCCCTTGCTGGAGGCATTCATGCAGGCTTCAAGAACTCGCTTCGTGTGGCTGGCGCTTCTATGTCACTCGCGATGGTTCACGCCCATGGAGTCGAGATGGATCCTGCTGCGGTCTCCAAAGCAATGCTTGTCGGCGCGGATGGTCAATAGGTAGTTTTTGCTCCTTTTGCAACTGCCTGTGGCAAGTACGGGCCGCAGCTCATCAACACAATCGCGAAGTACTCTGAGGAGCTACAGCGAGCCAATAAGGCGGCAAAGGCTGCGGTGTCAGGGGCCTGCGGTAAGTCTGTGGCGTCGATCACGCCCTCGACGATGATGAACCGAAAAGTCAAAGTCAAAAAAGCCAGTTGCTCCTCAGTAGTCATATTTGTAATAGTTAATAGCATGTCCCTTTTGTCTAGAACATGCCGTTGGCGAGTGTATCTGTTGATACTTTATTATGCTTGAATGCACTCGAGTTTTTGTCCATGTATTGCTTTGTTTTCTTATTATCTCTTGCTTGGATTGTGATAGGGCACATCGAGTGGTCCTTCGAGTGAACCTCGGAATCTGCTGTCCACTAATGATACCTTAGCGCAGTCGTGCTCAAGGGTGGATGAGCTATCTCTGCTTTCGCGACTACGTGACCGCGTTAAGCAGCTAGAGCGCGAACTGCCCGTGCTTTGTGGTAACACGGATGTATGGAAGTCGAGGGCAGAGAAGGCCACTGCCCGAGAGCAATATCTGCTAGGGGAGGTGACGCAGCTAGGCGACCAATTCAAGTGTTAGCTTTCTGCTTCCTTATATTTTCTTGTAGCCACTCGCGGTAGTTCGGTGTCTTCATACTTTTGCCTTTGCTTGGTATAGTTGTCAGCGCGCGTCTTCCGCATGATGAGAAGGACAGGATCGCCATTCGCATGAATGACCTGACCCAAGAGCAGCTTCAGGCGAGTGGATACTTTTGGGTGGATCATGATCATGCAATCGCGTTGGCGTCCTTGCAGGATCGTGCCTCGCTAGTGCTGCACTTTCTGAAGAAATCGCAATCATGCTTAAGGAATATCTATCAAATGATGTTTCCGCTGGACATCGTTCCCTCAAGCCTGCTGGCTCTTCTTGCTAAATTTCAGGACTTGAGTGGGGTCCACGAGTGTGTGCGGCAACAGTTGGTGGCTAGTGCCAAGGGTTCTCTATCGTTGGTGTGACTACATAGGCCTGATGTAGATGTTGCAGCGATTGCTGCTGGACCGCCAGCGCCGCCAGCAGGTTCGACCTGGAACATGGTTCCTCATTACCAGGCGGTGGATCGCCCAGCAGAGGAAATTCTTGACTTCTTCGAGGAGCAGACAAACGTTCTTTTGTTGCAATAGTAGTTTGGTTTGTACCCTGCACATAGTTGTACCGGTGTTGTAAAGTTCATATATATATATGTTGTATAATTGATTGATATTGATGTATATAAAGAGCTTGTTAGCTCGTATGTTTTTGCGAGTGCGTTGCAATATGCGATTCCTTTTCGTAGACCTGACTTGTGTTTATCTCAGCATCTTGCCAACCTGTCAGATGCATTCCAGCTGGGTTGGTGTTTGTCAAGGGTTCGATTAGTGTGTCAGCTAATCAGGATATCACGATTGGTTTGTAGAACAGATGTGTAAAGGGTGGCACAGCCCCCGAGTATATAGATGGCAAAAAATAATAGAAAAACACGGAGTTTGGGGCACTTAGCTTTACTTATTCATAGAACCGTACGAGGTATAATGTGTGGCTAAGTAGCCTTTTCTAAATAGCCTTATTTGTGATGAAAGAAATAAAAAACGACTAAGGGTAGAAGCGCTGCATCTGCGCGATGTTCCAAGGATTGGAGTATGCGACTCATGCCTCGAAGTCTTTGAGGCGATAGGCGCCACCTGGGATTACTTCTGTAATCACGTATGGTCCCTCCCAAGGGGACTCGAGCTTGAGATGCCCTTGTTGTTTCAGTCGTAGGACCAGGTCTCTTTCGACGAAGGACCTGGGGCGTAGCCTCCTATTGTGGTAGTTGCGCGGGTTCTGCTGGTAGATCGTTGATCTTTCTGCTGTGATTTCTCGTGCCTCATCAAGGAGGTCGACGGAGTCTTTGAGTGCAATTTTTGACTCCTGCTTGCTCGACCACTCGTGGTGCATTGTACCGTACCTCTGCGGGTAGCACCGCTTCAGCACCATGCACCATGAAGAACGGGGTGTATCCCATTCCACTGATTAGGGTTGTGCGTAAGCTCCAGAGTACTGATTGCAGCTCGTCTGGCCAGCATCATGTGGCTTGTTCGAGTGGCCAAAGGAGTCGCTTCTTGATTCCGCCGCAGACGAGCCCGTTGGCCTTTTTGACTTGACCGTTGGTCTGCGGATGAGCTATGGAGGCATAGCTTACGTTGATTCCCAGGTTTTAGCAGAAACCCTGGAACTCCTTAGAGGTGATGTTCGTTCCGTTGTCTATGATGATGTTGTGTGGCACTCTAAAGCGATAGACGATGGATTCGAAGAACTTGACTGCGCTGGCTCCTGACTGGTTAGTCACCGGCAAGGCCTCTATCCACTTGGTGAATTTGTCGACTGCGAACAAGAGGTAGACGTAGCCCCCTCGCGAGGACTTTGGAAGCTTGCCGACCATGTCGAGTCCCCATTGCGTGAAGGGCCAGGCCAATGGTATTGGCCGGAGCTCCACGCCAGGTGCATGTAGTTTGTCCGCGAATTGCTGGCAAGCATTACATTTCTGGACGATGTCTTTGGCATCACGCATGGCCATAGGCCAGTAGAATCCAGCTTGTAGAGCTTCGGCAACGAGGGCGCGACTGCCGGCGTGGTGCCCGCAAGTCCCCTCATGGATGTCAAGGAGAACGACTCTTCCATCAGTGTTGGAGACGCATCGTTGGAGTACTCCTGTGATGTTGTGCTTGTATAGTTCGCTGTTGATGACGGCGAATGCTTTGGATCGCCGCGCATCGGTTGGGTCATCCGGCAGCCTCTTGCTGAGAAGGTATGTGATGTATGGTTGAGTCCAAGAGGGTTCGATCATCATGATCGCCATGGGTCCTTCGAGTCCTGTGTCGAGCTCCAGGTTGTCGAGTGCCATTGGCTCATTGGGTGGCGTAGCCCCCGAGTCCGTTGTTGCGCTTGTTTTCTTCTCTGCGGCCTTTGGCTTGATGGAGCGTTCGCAGATGAGCTCGAGAAATACCCCAGGTGGTATGGGGCGCAGGTAGAGCCAATGTTGGCGAGTGCGTCCGCCTCTTCATTGCTTTCGCGGCCTACGTGCCGCATCTCGCATCCATTGAAGTCTCCTTCGAGTGTGTCGTAGAGGTCGCGATAAGCGATCATATTGTCATTTAGTGCGTCGCACTCGTGCATTGTCTGGTTGACGACCAGCTTGGAGTCGTCGTAGATTATGAGCCTCTTGGCGCCGCAGGCTTTTGCCATCCGCATCCCGTGCAACAGGGCCTCGTATTCAGCTTCGTTGTTGGAGGCGGTGAACTGCATTCGCAGAATATATTTCAGCTTGTCTCCTTGGGGTGATGTCAGGATGACACCTGCGCCACCTCCGTCCTTTCGCTTGGATCCGTCGAAGTGCATTGTCTAGAGGTAAGACATATCTGGTTTTTCAGGGAGCTGATTCTCCATCAAGTGCACAAGGAAGTCAGGGAGAACTTGCGACTTGATTGCGTCGCGCTTTTCATATGTAATGTCTCGTGGAGACAGCTCGATTCCCCAAAGTGCGACTCGTCCGGTGGTGTCGGGGTTGTTGAGGATATGTCCAAACGGGGCATCGTTGACCACCACGATTGGGTGTTCCTAGAAGTAGTGGCGCAGTCGCCTGGCTGTCATGAAGACACCATATGCCAGCTTCTGATAGTGCGGGTACCGCTGCTTTGTTAGCGTGAGTACCTCTCTGAGGTAGTAGACTAGGCGTTGTACCCCGTGGACCTTGTTTTCCTCGGCTCTTTCTACCACGAGCACTGTGGTGACCACCTGGTTGATGGCGGAGATGTATAGCAACAGTGGTTCCCTTTCACGTGGGGTCACTAGTACTAGTGAGGTAGACAGTAGACGCTTGAGGTTGTCGAATGCTTCCTGTGCCTCATTGGTCCACTCAAACTTGTCAGCTTTGCCGAGAAGTTGGTAGAAGGGCAGTGCCTTTTCACCCATTCGACTGATGAATCGACTAATGAATCGACTGAGCGCTGCAATTCGCCCAGCCAGCTGCTGGAAACCTCGTATGTTCTTTAGCTTCTCCATGGCCAGTATGGCTTTTATTTTCTTCGGGTTCGCCTCGATCCCTCTCGCTGAGATGAGATACCCGAGTAGTTGCCCAGATGGTACGCCAAAGGCGCATTTGTACAGATTGAGCTTGATCCGGTAGCGGTCGAGGTTGGCGAAGGTTTCGCGTAAATCGTCGATTAGCGAGGCTTCCTCTTTGGTCTTGATTACGATGTCGTCAACAAAGACTTGGATGTTGCGACCAAGTTGGTTCTTGAGGCAAGCCTGCATGCACCGCTGATAGGTTGCTCCTGCGTTTTTTTAGCCCGAAGGGCATTGTGTTGTAGCAGAACATGCTGAAAGGCGTTGTGAACGCCGTTTTCTCTTGATCTTCCTCCTTCATTCGAATCTGGTTATAGCCTGAGTAGGCGTAGAGGAAGCAGAGGCGCTCACATCCCGTGGTGGAGTCGATTATCTGGTCGATTCATGGCAGCGGGAAGTGATCCTTTGGGTAGTGCTTATTCAGAGAGGTAAAATCCACGCACATCCGTAGGATATCCGTGTCCTTTTTGGTACCAGCACCGTATTGGAGAGCCAAGTACTTTCCTTGATCTCGCGTATGAATTTGGCGTCAAGGAGTCTGTTGATCTCCATTCCGACCACTTGTGCTCTTGGCTCAGACAGTCGCCGAATTGTTTGCTTGACTAGCTTTGCGTCTGGGTTGACATTGAGTGCGTGCTCGGCGAATTCCCTGGGAACTCATGGCATGTCCGCTGGACACCAGGCGAAGATTTCCCAGTGCTCACAGAGGAATTCGACGAGCGCGAGTTCCTATGCGGGACTCAAGTTGTTGGCGATGAGGGTCGTCTTGGCCAGGTCGGATGGGTGGAACTGAACTTTCTTCATGTGCACCGACGAGTCGAAGGATAGGTCAGGTGAACTTGGCTAGCTCAGGGAAGGCAGATTGTTGTTTGTCGACTCCTTCAATCTTGCGAGTTCTTCCTGCATGCCGAAGGACTGGGAAATTCTGTTGAATTCCCTGTCGCAACTGTCGGACCTCTCAAAGCTCCCGTTGATTGTGATGATGTCGTTGGGGCCTGGCATTTTCATCTGCAGGTAGGCGTAGTGCGGCACTGCCATGAACCTGGTAAACGCGACACGTCCAAGGATGCAGTGGTACTGTGAGGGCCAGTCGACGACTTTGAAGTCGATGCGTTCACGTCGAAAGTTTTCCAGCATGCCGAAGATAACGTCGAGGTTGATTTTGCCAAGGGGATATATGCCCTTGCCTGGGACGATGCCGTGGAATGTCGTGTCCGAGACCTCTAGGCAGGTCAGGGGGATCCTCATTGCTTGCAAGGTACTCGTGAACATAAGGTTAATGCCACTTCCACCATCCATGAAAACACGACTCATGTCGAAGCCTCCAATCTATGCCTCGAGTACGAGGGGACAATGGCCTAGGCAGGGTACTTGACACGGGTGATCGCGCTTGTCGAAGGTGATGCAGGAGTCGCTTCCACTGAGGTATTCAGTGGTGGATGGTGGTGAGTTTGTCGCCAAATTTACTTGGCGAGTGATGGCCTTCTGCACCCGATTCGAGGGGCATCCTTTTTGGATCATCATGTTGCCCACAGCCCGTGGGTATGGCTCGCTGCCTTGATCGTGGATCGGTACAGCCACAGGTGGTGGCCCTCTAGGTGCTGGAGGGGGAGCTCCATGTGCTACAGCGCCTGGGGCAACTCCGTAGCCTCTGTTGACGGCGTCGCGATTCATCCGTGCCAAACCCTCATGGAGCTTGAGGAACTCACGGCAGTCCTTGAGAAGGTGGCTGGATTTCTTCTTGCCATCGTGCTTGTCGATGTAGAAGTGCACGTTGCACGGCCCAGACAGTTTGTCTTCGATTGTTATCACAGGTGCCTCTTCGTGAGTGCGGCGTTGCCATACTTGCATGGTTTTCCCGGAGTCGCGGTGTCCACAGCTGCGATAGCCGCTGTTGCGATTGTCGTCACGCCTGTCGGTGTAGCCGGCTGCGACCATGTTGACGTCGTTGCGGTCATCATAGATGCGCATTCGACGTTTGCTTCGGCGATCGCGTCTGCACTCGAGTTCTGCTTCATCGTCGGAGTGAACGTGATTTTTCACCAAATCTTCTCCATCTACCCACCGATTCGCTATTTCCATCAGGTGGTCAATGGTTTTTGGCTTCGAGCGGCCCAGCTCCTCCCTGATCTCTATACGGCGGACGCCGCCATTGAATGTGTCGATTGCCCGATCCTCCGAGATGTTTTCTGTGGAGTCCTTGATGATGGACCACCTCTGGATGTACGAGCGTAATGATTCGCTCGATCTTTGCTGGCAGCATCTCAGCTCTTCGATTGATGCAAGCCTTTTGTAGGTGCCCTTGAAGTTGCGTACAAAGCTGTAGACCAGCTCATCCTAGTCGCGGATGGATCCACGCGGGAGGTTATTGAGCCAAGCTCGGGCGGCGCCATGTAGCTGTAGCTGTAGGCACTGCATGGCAGTGCTTCGACTCCCACCATGGAGCCTGACGGAGGAGATGTGGTCTTCTAACCAGATTTTCGGGTCCTAGTGACCGTCAAACTTTGGGTTTTCCGATGGGAGCTTGAACCCCTTGGGCATTCGCTTTTGTCTGATAGCCCAGATGAAGCATCTGGCGCCACAGAGCTCCACGTCTTCGTCCTCCCAGTCAGTCGATCAGGCATGTCGCGCCCTTGACTTGTTGATCTTGCACTGCATGATGTCATCACGTGCGTCATAGTCGTGGTCGTGTCGCCGTGAGCGGCGACGTCGAGACAGATCGTGACTGTCGTCGCTGGACGAGGGTGAGGAATAGCATTTTTCCAGAGCCTTATTTTTCTTCGGCTCAGGCGTCGGTTCTTTGTCGAGAGCGGCCTCGATTAGCCCCAAGCCTGCGATCGTAGATCGGTGCATGGCAGCTCGGGGATCTCTAGCTGGCGGCTGGTTGTTGAGTAAGTACATGGTGGCCGCTGTCACCGCTGCTTGCGGCGTCTTTGGGACCACATTGCCCCGGTTGTGGACTATCATAGAGCTAAAGTCGAGGACTTTTGTAGCTTCTATGCACTCCTACTCGGTGAGATGGGCCATTCGAGATCGTTTCTTGTTGGCCACGTACTCGTTGCCTTTGGAAGAGGATCCTCTGTGGGAGGAGAGCCCGGCCCTTCGAAGGCTCGACTCGTCTGCCACCTTTTTATGCGCTTCGAGTTGCGCGATTGTTTGTACCTGGCGTCTGTACTCTTCCCTCAGCAGCCAATGATAGCCCATCAGCAGTTCTTGTGGTGTGCCTGAGGGCAGAGGATTGCCTTGCAGGGCGTCTCGATAGCGAACCCACTCGAGATCGTTGAGTTTGATCACGACACGTTCGCCAGTGTGCTCATTCACCATGGCTGGGGGTTCGACTGCCCCTCCATTGTTGACGGGCGCGCCGTTGCCACCGTTGGTGGGGCTGCTGTTGGGAGGTCCGCCATTAGGGATGCCACTGTTGAATGGGTCAGGGCCGTTGCCACCGTTTTCTCAATTAGCGATGGAGTCGCCAGTGTTAATTATGGTGCACATGAAGTGGCTAGGGAAGCTGTTACTCCCGCAACTCTCGGATCCGGAGCCGTAGACTCCATCTTCCGTTGCTAAGCCGCCCAGGTCGGATTTGCGACTGCTGTCGTTGTCTGTGCTCTCAGTTGTTGCGGAGGTGTTGAGCTCGCTGAGTGTGCCGATTGGTGGCGGGAACCACGATGCTGGAGCAATCGCGGATGCCGTTGGCTGGTTAGGCATGCGAAGCGTGCCCATCTGACCAACTTGGAAGCGGAAGCTCCCTATCACCAGGCTGATTCCGTCGCCCACGGACTCGAAAGCCGGGTGAATGGCCGGCGTGTGGACGGTGAAGTCAAACGCGCTGAAGAGCTGGCGAATCTCCGCTATTGCGGAGTTGTAGATCACGGTTGATGAGGCCGAAGAAGCCGCAACATCAGCACTCCCAATTCCCACAGACGGCGCCAATTGACGAGGGTTTAACTCATCAATGCTCATTGTTATGCACTTGGGTTTTGGAGAAGGAGGGAGCGCTAGAAGCATCAATCGGCTAGCAAACAAGCACACAGGGACGCAAGGTTTACCCAGGTTCAGGCCTCGTAGAGGTCCCTACTCCTGCTTGTCTTCTCGTGGAATTAATGAAGGAATCGAAGATTACAATGGTGCATAGATGCAATCTGGCGAGGGTTGTGGAAACTAGGGTTGCGTGTGTCCTCCTCGCCGCCTCCTCCTGGCCTTTATATAGATAGGCCAGGTCTCAGGTAGCAGGTCGAGTTGGTTACAGATTAGGGTTTGCCCTTCAAAGTTTCTATCTTTAGATTTCTTCTTGTCTCGCAAGTTATTGAGAGTCTGTAGGCCAATCGAAATCTTCATTGGGTCGTGGCAACGCCATGGGCTTCCACCGTATCTGGACCGTATATACCAATCTCGAGTACCGGCAGGGTATACCCATGTCACCAGGGGTGCACGAACCAGCAGCCATGGTAATCTTGTATCATACATGGGTAGAGAACTTCTCTCTTATCCCTCGCTCCGCTGCCACGTTTTCTAGAGGGCCCTTAATTTGGATGACCCTGTAGCACCGGACTAGATTAGAACGGATAATCTTGAAGGGAGGTCAGTGTTTGTGGGAATCAACCATCCATTCATCCTCGAGCCCCCTACAAACTCCAAACCTGGTGATGCCGATGTTGACGAAGCTCTGCCAGTGTTCAGAGTCTGTGTGTTTGCTACACACGTGCGCTGCCAACATAGCCCACAGCCAGTTCCAGATTGGAGCCACATGCACGTTAATGGGGGGGTTGCCGTAGGTTCATCACTTAACTACACTGGAGCGAAACATAGAGAGCAAATGTTTGAGGCGCCAATGTGGTTTGTGCCAATCCTGCCTCGTTAGAACTATGTGAAGTTTGACCAAAATACCGAAAAGCTGGTTATGAGCACTCGCAACATCATTTCTGTAGCTAGTACTTGTCAATGTACAGTACTATGTACATAGTATTTTCATATTGTATTGTAGTATCAGTACTTGCAACATCATTTCCACTATTGCTTGTACTAGGCACCATGTACGTAATAATATACTTTCATAGTATGTGTTTGATGTTTCCCTATTCAAGCACTCAAGCTATTGTTCCCAATTTTCTAGGCTATTAATATTTTCATGACACTTAGTAGTACTGTATTGGTGGCAAGGTTTGCTTTGTCCACATCATTCGTGTAACCTCGCCGTATTTATTCCCTCACCAGCCCCAGCCCCAGCCCTCTCTCGCACAGTACTCCTTAATCGCTATTGCGCTTCCCTCCATTGACGACCACCACCGCCGCAACTTACTCGTCTTAGGCGGGTCGGCCGCGGGCGGCGGGCCCTGCAACCTCATCTATAGAGTCACCACATCCCTCAGACATCGTGGTGGCAGTGCGATATGTACATAATCCCCGAAACCCTTGATCTTGATGATGAGATGCGGTCAAGATTTTATTAGCGCTTGGTTAACATTGGGTTGGTGTTGAGTATAGTTCTCATCTAGTGCATTTAACCCATTTGTATACTATAGCTCAGTTTTACACATGCAAGCTAGTTCCAGGGCTAGATCTACGGCGAACTATAATAATAAGTTCAAATTTTGTATTGATTGATCCACGGCTGATGATGATTTGGGAGGCCACTCGGTATGTTTTGCTTTATATTGGTCTTAGGGGCGGAGGTCCCTTTAATTTGGGCAAGTTAGGGTGGCTATTGCCCTACCCTGATTTTTGCCAAAATTTCGAGTATATGTATGCATCTCTAGCATTGGCACCAGATAGAGCTCATCCTATTCGTCCGTTCATCTATTCCTGGGTGTTCGGTATGTGTACTGCTCGATAAAGAACTGCACTAATATGATGCCTAGACCTTGGAAGTAGTACTAATATAATCGGCGTTCATGCTAGATAGAGTTAAGAATTTAATTTGTGTACTTCGATAAGAAAATTGCTCCACTTTACTTTCTTAGTTGATCTTGTATTGCACTCTATCAGCTAATACTGTACTATTTCACAATTATTGATAGCTGGTAGAGACATTATCTGTCCACGGGATTTTTTTTGCAGTGTTCAGGCAAGAAGCTCAAGCTTGAATAGACTCATCATCGAAGAAGACAAGAGAGCCCTATGCAGTCTGGATGGAGTGGCGAGCCAGGAACACCCACGTGGAGAACATCTGTGACGAGTTCTGCAAGATGTTGTTACTACTCGGAGGGTTAGACGTGCGGAGCATATCCAGCTCCTTTTGGCCATGTTTGGCGGTTAGTATCCAGAGATCATCAAGCTGAAGATATGCAAAGCCTGCAGCTGGGACGTCGAGCTGAAGAAGCAAGATGGCAAGGTAATCCTTGACGAAGGATGGCTAGATTTTGTCAAAGCACATGACTTGAAGGTAGGATACTGATGGGGATATGCCGAAGGGGGTATGCTCAGCAGTACATTCCGAGTGAGCCGAACGGCCTGCAAGTGCGCCTGAAGGACAGCGACTGGACTCTGAAGAAAGGAAAGGCCCATCGACTGGCGACTGGAAGACCAGAAGCGTAGCAGAAGCCCAGTCGGATTAGGTCAAAGGCCCCCGGGTCCTTATCTTGTTCAAAGGCAGCTTGTAAACCATAGCGAGGTGCTTCATATATAAACCTCCCTAGGGTACCTTAGAGACTTACGTTCCATCATACACCCCCTCAAGCGACTCGTTGCCTAGCCACCGAGCTCGCCACCCTTGTAACTCGCTCTCTCATAATCTAATCTAGCAGGAGTAGGTATTTACCCTCCGGGGGGCCGAACCTGGGTAAACCCATATGCATCCGCCCCCATCTCGCATCGTAGATGGCCGCCAACTCTTCCTCACGAAACACTCGATCGCTGCCTATGGCAGCGACTGCCGTGGCCATTTCCACGACAGTGGCGCCCATCGTGGGGCATAGCGGGACTGGCCTGAGTTCTGCGGCGAGACCCTATTCGCCGATCGAGCGGCCACTCGCCACCGGCCGCATGATCGCCATCGGCGGGATCTTGCAGATCCTGCCTAGCAGCTACATCCCGGCGTCGCACTCGGTCACGCACGCCGTGGTGGTGCCGATTGGCTCCATCAACCTCTTCGTCGGCTTTACCGGCACGGTCGATCCAGCCACGACGATGATCATCGGCGGGTCGCCTCCACACCGCGATCTGATTTCGGAGGAGCAGGTCCACTCCATTAGGGGCCTCGTCACCGAGTACGACTCGGCCGCTAGCGATGCGGTTGAGACCAACGCCGCCACCAATGACGACGCCCTAAACAACGACGCCGACTCCGCGACCCCTGCATCGGTCAACGGATCCATCACCGTCGCGTCACGGGAGGACTCCATCACGCGAGTCTCCAACCCCGAGGATTTCGAGGATCCCTCCATCCTGGGGATCTTCGACTCCGACTCCGGCTCGGAATCCCCCGAGGATTTTCGCGCCAGATCCAATCGCTTCAACACGATCTACATGGCGGGTAGCACGGCCGACCCGCCAGATCTGTTCTCCACGCCGACCGCGATGGCCACGGAGGTGGAACAAGCCCGCCTGCGGCTCCGGGCGCCAGCATAGCGAAATTCGGGGGCGGAAATACCGCCTCGAGCGAGGCGGTGAAGGCTGTCACTCTATCACCAGCGCGCGCCGGGACCGCTGAACCCGATGTTCAGGGCCGCGTCCTGAATTTCAACGACGAGGGCGACCCCACACGCGCCGCCGAGCGCGAACACGGCGAGAACGTGCCGCCAGGAGGAGGCAACCCCGCGAGACCACCACCTGGAGCACCGGCGACTGGGGCTCCTCCACCACCCATGGGCCGTGCGCCCCCACCAGACCAACCACGGATCATCATCTCACCTCAAGCCCGGGACACCAACGGGCTACCACTATACTCCACCCCGATGGACAACGTCGTCGTGGCCGATACCGCGATCGCCAACCTTGATGTCCAAGGCGATGGTGCAATACAGATCCAGTACGCCAAGGCCCTACTTGTCAGGGCCGTTGAGCAACAGGGCGCGGGAGTCGACCCGCGGGGGCGGATGTATTCCCGCTCGTCAGCAAGCAGGGCGGCATCAAGCGGCCACCCCACCGTGGCTAACGCAATAGTTTGCCCACCACCCCAACCCCTGGCGAACCAACCACGGGCCGCCAACCCCGCGTTGTCGACCAACGAGCCGCGACCTGCGAACAACACCGTCGCTGCAAATGGGCAACCCCTTGATGCCCGAACGCACATCATCAACAATCTGGTGTGGCGGTCGCGCCAACCTTACGACCTGTGACACACCCTCGCCAACCGCGGCGACCGGAGCTAAGAGGCTCGCTCAGCCGAGTTGGGCCGCAATGCTTTGGACCCATGATCCACGGGGAAAAATACCCCGCCAACTTCAAGGCTCCGAAGGAGATCGAGAAGTACAACCCGACGTACCACCCCGCCGTTTGGCTGGACACATACCTCATGGCAATGGGGATCGCAGGCCACACCAACCTGCTTGCCGCTCGCTAACTCCCCCTGATGATGGAGGGCGTGACCCAACAATGGATCAACATGCTACCCGCCGACAACATCGATTCCTGGGAAGAGATGCGGGACGCCTTCGTCAGGCACTTCGACGGCTCCTACACTCGCGCCACCACCATCGAGGACCTGGAGTGATGCATCCAGGGACAACGCAAGTCGACCCGCCGGTAGATCCAAAGGTGGCAAGAACTGTGGATAAACGCCTCCGGCATCCACCCAGACACAGCGATACACTGCTTCAAGAACGCGTGCCGGTATGAACCTCTGGTCGCCAAGATCAAGAGGGTCTACCGGACGCTTGATAACATCCCCGACCTCCTCGAGATCGCCAAGCGCTACGCGGAGGAGGACCCCAACCAAGACTCCGACGACGAGTCGGGAGGAAGACGGCGCACTAGCATCCACGGCAGAGGCGCCCTACGCGACATCTTCTGAAACACTCGCATCACCGGCAAGCGCCCGGACGGGCGAGTCGACTTCGTCGCCAACGCCGGCTACGGCCAACGCGACTCCAAGAACTACCACCGCGATGGAGGAAACTACCACGACAGCAGGAACTACCGCGCCAACAACACGACGAGGCCGAAATTCGACCCCGCCGCCCTGCTCAATCAGCCCTGCATCTACCACAGCAGGGAGGGAAAACCAGCCACCCACACCACCGCCGACTGCCACTCTCTCAAAGAGATCGAGAAGGCGATACGTGCAAGGGAGGACCCCAACAACAACCAACCGCGGGACAACGCGAACGGCGGCGGCTTCGGAACCGCCGTCGGGTCGCTACATACCTTCACTGGGCTCGGCACCAAGCGTGAGAAGAAGGTACTCGCCCGCGCGGTCGCCGTCAATGTGGTGACGCAAGTCGACATCCCCGCTTCCTAAACTGGTCCGAATAGAGCATCACCTAGAGTCGCCAGGACCACGCGCCATGAATCGAATATCCAGGGCGAGTCGCCCTGGTGGTCAGGCCAAAGGTGGCCGACTACTGGCTGCCCAATACACTAATGGACGGTGGGAGCTCCATCAACATCCTGTACCTCGACACCTTCAAAAGGCTCCAGCTCCCAGAAACAGCCATCGAGCCAACACTGACGACCTTCCACGGCATCGTCCCCGGTCGAAAGGCGTACCTGATCGGGAAGGTGACGCTGCCAGTCACCTTCGGCACCCCGGCAAACTACCACATGGAGAGAATCGTCTTCGAGCTGGTAAACTTCCGCAATCCCTACCACTGCGTCCTGGGCCGCCAGGCATTCGCAAAGTTCATGGAGACCCCACACTACGCCTACAACATGATGAAGCTCCCTGGGCCGAGCGGCATCATCACCGTCCACAGTGACCCCGATATGGCTGTGGAATGCGAGGAAAAAGGCGCCGAACTCGCCGACGCCATCATCGCCGCGGAGACTGACCATGCGGAGGAGCTCGCGAAATACACGGGCAACATCAACAAAGACGATCCCACCATCTTGAAGAAACCGATCGCCGCGAACTCCGCGTTTGAGGCGACCACGCACACCCGCACCATCGAGCTCGTCCCAGGCGACTCCAGCCAGACTGTCACCATCGGGGCGCACATGAGCCCCGCATAGGAAAGCGCACTCATCGGGTTCCTCCATGAGAACCGCGACATCTTTGCATGGAAGCCATCTGACATGCCAGGTGTCCCGAGGGAACTCGCTGAGCACAAACTTAATGCCGACCCCAAAGTGCGACCAGTAAAGCAGTCGCTACGGCCCTTCAATCAAGAGCGTCGTCGAGCCATCGCCGAGGAAGTCCAGCGTCTGCTAGCCACAGGCTTCATCCGGCCAATCAAGTACTCCAAGTGGCTGGCAAACCCAGTCCTGGTTCTCAAAAAGAACAACACCTGGAGAATGTGTATCGACTACACCAATCTCAACAGCGCCTGCCCGAAGGAGGAGTTCATCCTACCGCGCATCGATCAGATCATCGATTCGAACGCGGGATCGGAGTCGCTGTGTTTTCTCGACGCTTACTCTGGTTACAACCAGATCAAGATGGCGGTCGAAGACGAGGAGAAGACGGCGTTCATCACGCCATTCGGCGCATTCTGCTACACGGCCATGACGTTTGGCCTCAAGAACGCAGGCGCCACATACCAGAGGTGCATGCAGGAGTGTCTAGCGAGCCAAATTGGCCGCAACATTCATGTCTACATCGACGACATGGTGGTAAAATCCACCTGCCAGGACGATCTGCTCGCCGACCTAACAGAAACCTTCGCAAATCTGCGGAGGTACAACATCAAGCTGAACCCTGGAAAATGCACCTTCGGCGTACCCACCGGACAACTTCTAGGGTACGTAGTCTCCAAGCGAGGCATTGAAGCCAACCCCACCAAGATTGACACCATCGCGCGACTCGGGAAACCCGAGTGCCTGCGCGACGTCCAAAAGTTGGCAGGGTGAGTCGCGGCTCTCAGTCGCTTCATCCCCCGACTAGGCGAGAAGGCAATGCCCCTCTACCGCCTGATGCGAAAGAACCCAATGTTCCAATGGAACGCGGAGGCCAACGACGCACTCAAATCACTCAAAGAAGTGCTACTCGCGGCACCACTACTCGCCGCGCCACTCGACAAAGAGCCAATGCTCGTCTACGTCTTGGCCTCCAATCGAGTCGTCAGCGCCGTGATGGTCGTCGAATGACCAGAAGAGGGCAAGGAGCGCCCCATACAGCACCCCATATAATACATCAGCGAAGTCCTAACGGACTCACGACAGCGCTACTCGCAATACCAAAAACTGGTGTACACGGTATTCCGAGCACAGCGGCGGCTCCCACACTACTTCCAGGATCACCCAATCACGATGGTCTCCTCCACGCCCCTGCAGGACATCATACGCAATCGCGAGGCAACAGGGCGAGTCGCCAAGTGGGACGTCGAGATCAGCGTCCACAACATCAAGTACGAGCCCAGAAAAGCGATCAAGTCACAAGCCCTGGCCGATTTCGTTGCAGACTGGGAAGAAGCACAGCAGCCAGAGAAGCTCCCATACCTCCACTACTGGTCGCCCCACTTCGATGGCTCCAAAAACATCGACGGCGTGGGGGCCGGGGTCATACCGACCTCCCCCAAAGGAGACAAGCTCCGCTACGTGCTCCACCTCAACTTCAAACCCTGCACCAACAACATGGCGGAATACGAGGCCCTCCTCTACGGCATGAGAGCCTCCAAGGAGATGAACATCAACAACCTACGATGCTACGGCGACCCTGACCTAGTCGCCGGCCAAGTGGCCGGGACGTGCGATGCTGTTTCCCCAACAATGATAGCGTACCACCAAGCCATCGACCAGTTGGGAGGACACTTCGACGGCTATTCCATCGAGTGGATTGACAGGCGTAAAAACGAGGAGGCAGATGCCCTTTCCCGCATCGGATCGACTCGACAGGTGCCACCAGTAGGCGTCTTCCTCGACATCATCCACAAACCCTCCGTCAGCCCACCGAAGGAGATCGATGTCAGGATCCCACTGCAACCAGAACCGGCCTTAGTCGCCATGGTTGTGGAACCTAGCGACTGGACAGCACCATACGTCGCCTTCCTGGAACATAAACTCCTACCGAGCAACGAGACAGAGGCGCGAATGATCGTGCGCCGCTGCAAATCCTTCGTCATCATTAACGGCGAGCTCCACAAGCGCAACGTGACCGGCGTGTTCCATCGCTGCGTATAGCCAGAGGAAGGCCGCAAGATCCTCCAGAACATTCACACCGGCGACTGCGGCCATCACGCTGGCACCAAGTCGCTAGTCGCCAAGGCCATGCGGCACGGTTTCTACTGGCTCACCGCACACGCCGATGCCACCAACGTTGTCCAAAGATGCGTCGGATGCCAGAACTACACCAACCAGACGCACCTTCCTGGTTCGGCACTCAAGACAATCCCCATCACGTGGCCATTCGCCGTATGGGGCATGGACATGGTAGGCCCGTTCAAGAAGGCCCCATATGGCTTCACCCACCTCCTGGTCGCAGTCGACAAGTTCACCAAATGGGTGGAGGCCAAGCCGATCAAGAAGTGCGACGGCAAGACGGCTACCAAGTTCCTCCGCAAACTCATCTATCGGTACGGCTACCCGCACAGCATCATAACAGACAACGGCACCAACTTCGCCAAGGGGGCCATGGCGGAATTCTGTGAGGAGCACGGCATACGACTCGACCTCGCATCAGTCGCCCACTCAGAGTCAAACGGCCAAGCATAGCGCGCCAATCAGAGCGTCCTCCAAGGGCTCAAGTCGCGGCTGCAGGTGCCCCTCGAGCGCACCCTTGGATGCTGGGTCGACAAGCTCCCCTCTGTGATATGGGGGATCCGCACCTCCGTCAACGGATCAACCAGGTTCACGCCTTTCTTCATGGTGTATGGCGCCGAGGCCGTAATGCCAACAGACCTGGAGCACGACTCCCCTCGAGTCGCCAACTACGTCCAGGCGGCCAATGAGACCGCCCGCCAAGACAGCGTCGATCAACTTGACGAAGCACGCGACCTGGCTCGCTCCCGCACCGCCATATACCAGCAAGGACTTCGCCGCTATCACAGCCGCCGAGTGCGAACTCGCACCTTCCAAGAAGGCGACCTGGTCCTACGACTGGCCCAAGACAAGAAGGGCATGCACAAGCTCTCCCTCCCATGGGAGGGGCCATTCGCCATAGGCCGAGTCCTTGGCAACGACGCCTACTACCTCATCGACATACGGGGTGATGGCCAGTTGGAGGTCGGGAGGCCATGGAATGTAAACCTCCTCAGAAAGTTCTATACTTAGAACCACACACTGTACTCTGTCGGAATATATAAATGAAATTCATTCGGATCGCACAAATTGTGCCCACTCGCCATATTCTTGTGCCACTCGCACTCGTACATGCAAGCAATCCGCTATTCACGGAAGTCAACCTCTGGTCGAGCGACCGGCACGGCAAAGTAGTGCGGCACAAGGGCACCGGAAGTATTCGGGCCTTGTGTCATCCACGAAAAACGCCAACCCAGAGCCGCCATTGGAGTCGCCTAGCCCGACTGGCCCACCGGGCCAAGACGTACGATACACGCTTCCCACAACGCCCTGTCCCTCCCACCCTCGAGCAAAGCGACTCAAACGGTTAAGTACCACGCACGGGGACTTCACAAAACGGGAACCCCACGTGGCTCAGGAACACACCAAGTAAGAGAGCTGCCTAGGGCTCGCCAAGCGACTGGCTCTCCAGGCCAGAGGAGGAGACGCATTACAAACAACGCATTCACAACCTGCAACAGGATCACGACCAATACGGTCGGGCACAACGCTCGGGGAATCGCTCACAAGCGAACCCTGCCCGTGCTCGGGGACTCGCTCACAAAGCAGCCCCACTCACGCTCGGGGACTCGCCACTCAGAAGACGCGAGGGATAAAAACAAACACGTAAACAAATCAAACACACAGAAATACACAATCGAGTTACACCCCATTAAAGGGCGGACACGCTCGGGGACTCGCTCAAATTGTTGAACAAAACAGTTCCTTAAATCATAACACGAGTCGACCAATTCCCCGTGACATACATTACAAAAATGACATACAGCGTTTGCCACTTGGCATCCATTACAACTCTTACATTTGCTTACTCCACAGGCCCTGATGAAGAAGAAGCGCCACCACCCTTGACGCACACAAAGGGCTGCCACAGGTTCGTCGGGTACGTGGTCAGCGACTTCGCCAATGATGACCGGAAGGGCTGCTCCGACTTCATGTCGCGGTGCTCCGGCTCGGGGTCGCCAGGCGCCAACACCGTCTCCTGGTACGGCAGTAGATCCCCCATCGCCAAGACACGATCGGCATAAGGAGTGGCCTTTGCGGTCAACTTTAGCACCTCCGACATCTCCACCGTGCTGGTCGCCGAGGGATAGCCACTCGTGACATCGTCAAGGTCGAAGTCGTCGGGGAAATGCGCGAGACCCAAGATCAACACCGTGGTGGCCCCGCGTCTGAACGCCGAGCGCGTCATCCACTCCACAACCGCGGGCACCTCCTCCAGATAGCGCCACACCTCCATGAGCCCCCTAGGGATGACTTCGGTGGGAGACATGCCCTGAGGAGCCGCCTGGACACACAACGCCGAGGCCGTGGCTGCATTCACCATGGTAGTTACGCACTGCGAGGCGGTGTAAGTCTGCACCACCGGGTCGCTTTGGCCTACCACAGCTACAAAGTCAGATGTCAGTGAAACAATGAAACCCCCAAAGCGGGGACCCGACAAAAGACTAAAGCAAAGACAGAGACTCACCAAGGAGCTTGCGGCAATTCTCCTTCACGTGCTTCTCCAAGGCGGTCTGCTTGTTATGCAGCCCCACGATGATGGAGTCGGTGGCCTTGTGTTCCTCTTCAGCCGCGGCGACGGCAGCCTTCGCCCGTTCCTTCGAAGAAATTGAGGCCGCCTTAGCCTCCTCCAACTCCTTGACCAGGGAGGCCACTCGCCCATTCCCCGCATCTAGTTCGGCGAGTGGGACATACCCCTCACGGGCCTTGGAGACCTCAGCCGGGAAACCATCTGCAAGTGGAGATATCAGAGTATTGCACACAACCAGCTCAGACCAAGCAAAGAAGAACAATGCCAAACACTCACCGATCCTCTCCTGAAGCCGCCGGTTCACCTCCTGCGCCTCGCGCAAGTCATGCTCCAGGCGCTCTCGTGCAGCCTGCCGATCAGTCGACTCCCGTTGTAACCCCTGAAAAACAACGAGCCTAGCTAAGCATTGGAAGGAAAAGAAAACCCAGTTCCCAGTCGCTGAAATTCAGCGACTAGGAACTCGGGGACTGGAGAAGGAAGCAAAACAAAAACCAGTTCCTAGCCGCTGAAAGTCAGCGACTAGGAACTCGGGGACTGGAGAAGATAGGAAAATAAAAACAATTCCTAGTCGTTGAAATTCAGCGACTAGGAATTCGGGGACTGGACATACCTGAATAGCAGCGCCGAGCATCTTGTGAAGTTCAGCAGCATCAGTCGACGGGACCGTGAAGGAGGTACGCCCGCGGCGGGCCTCAATCTCCGCGTCCACGATTTCCGGACTCTGCGGAGACCGTGCATCCGTAACACCCGGAAACCCCCTCGCCATAAAGCGAGGGAACATCACCGACACCCTGGCAGGGGCGCTGGCCGCCAGGACCGGTGCCTCCTGTACGGACGCAGCTGGTGCTGGCTCTGATCGCGTCGCCGCCCCCTCTTTGACGAGCGGCGCAGTAGCTGGCTCCGCGGCGCTTCCCCCGGTCGCAGCGTTGTCGGCGCCCCCTTCTGCTTCTTCGCGACTTCAGCAGTTGCGACATCCTCAGAGGCCTTCCTCTTCTTGGGCAGATCGCCCTCTCCCGCGCCAGTGGCCAGTGGAATCTTGGCAACCGAAGGGCGACCAATCTTCTTAGCCCCCGACCTGCACGAGCCCTTCCAATCAGCACAACCATGAGACAAAAGAAGCAAGGAAAATTGGGACGAGGAAGCACAGCTTACTTGGCGACTGGAAGAACACGAAGCCCGGTACTGATATGGGCGGGTTTGTCCAACTCGGGACCCAGCTTGTGGCTGAGCCCCCTCTTGAAGACGTCCGAAGCCCACGAAACCGAGGGCTTCCTTGACGATGAAGCTGCGGTCGCCGGGATCTCCGACTCCGACGCCGCCGCCTTCGACGACTGTGGCGACTTGGGCGATGTCGCCTCGGCTTCTTCTTGGCTTGGAACCCCCGAGATCGTAGGCGCGATCGTCGCCAGGGGAACCTCTACCACCACCTCCGTATCCTCGCCCCCCGACCCCTTCGTCGGGACTGCGTCCCTTGGGGCCTTGTGCGATACTTCGGGAGACCCTTTGTCGTCGGAGTCGTCATCCGACTCGAACACCACTGACGACCTGGCCGGCGATGGAGGCCTCTTTGCCGGTGACTTAGGCCGACGTGGGGGCTTCGACGGCGTAGCAGTGCGCCGGGACATTTGCTCCTAGGCGACCTCGTCGCCCTCTTCGAACTCGTCCAGGCTACGGCTCGCGTCGACCTCTCGTTGCTTCTGAATTTGGGTCTTGCGAGCCACAGGCGCAGGGGGAGGGACCTCTTCTTCTTCCCCGTCACTGTCGGAAGCATCCCCCTCGGAATCTTCTTCTAGTTCTTGGGGAACTTCTTCGTCAAGTGGAGGGAGCCAACCCTCCAATACCTGAAAAAGCTGAGAACCTCCACGAGTCAAGACACGCCAAGCGAAAAGACTGAAATTGAGGTACGAACGCAGCGATTGGAAAGAGAACTCACTGTGGGGGCTTCGTTCTTCACGGGAGTATACGGGGCGACCCCGACCGCCGCGCCCGTGAACTCCGCGTCGGTAATCTTCTTGAGGGCGGCCTTGTAGTCCTCGGCCTCCCATGACTCATTGCTGGTTCGGGATGGATCATGCTTCCCGTTGTACTCGTACATCCAGTGTGGACGAGCCGCTAGCGGAACCAGGCGCCGCCCGAGCCAACAATTGTAGAGGTTGATTGGAATCAACCCCTGGTCCTTTAGCTTCTGGATCTGATCCATCATTTCTGTGACGGCCATCCACTGATCTTCAGGGAGCTTCTTCGGCGCCAGTCGACGGGGCTCGCTCCTCTCGGCGATGAATTTAGGAAGAGAGACCTCGCCGGAGGGAGTAGCTTCCTTAACGTAGAACCAGCTTTTCTTCCACTTGCTGGCGGCCTTCTTTGGCAGGAGGAGCTTGACGAAGTTGGCCTTTGGCTTCAACTGGAAGGTGACCCTGCCTGTGGCCAGCATCAAGCCGCTAGACGCCTCGCGCCCGATGCGGCCGTGGAAGAGCTCCAGCCACAGCGGGAAATATGGCCTGCAGGCGAGGTAGCATTCGCAGAAGGCGACGAAGATCGCCAGCTGCTCGATGTTGTGTGGACCAAGATCTGAGGGCTTGATCGCGTAGTACGCGCAGAAGCGGCAGAAGAAGAGCGAAGTAGGGAACCCTAAGCCCCTCTCAAGATGGCTGGTGAAGCAAATGAACTCGCCGGGTCGCGGTTTCGGCTCGGTCTCAGAGGAGGGGGAACCCGCCAATTCCCCTTGTGGAGCACCCCGACATCCTCAAAGGATCTCAGCTGGGCCGTGGTGCACTTGGATTTCCCCCATGAGCCTTTGGGAGGCACCATCGAGTGAGAAGTGGGATCGCGCGACACGGGGAGAGTAAGTCGGGAGGAAGCAGAAAGGAAGAGCAAATGAGGAAGGATGAAGAGTGCGGAGCAGGATCGTGAAGCTGATCCATCACTCCCTTATATGGGAAACATCACCTGCCAAAATCGGGATAGCCGTTACTCACGGTAATTGCACCGAAGTTACCGTTGGAAATTCCAACGGATAGTTTGACCAGGTCTGACGGTCCAACTCCTATTGGTCTGCTCGCCACCCGCTAGTCTCTCTTCTAGTCGAAACGATGACTGGACGGCAGTGATGCTTACTGAAGTGACGGATGGGGCTATGGGGAAATTCTCCTTGGTTCCAATAAAGTCCATCACCGATTCGACTGAGCGCCCAAATTGGGCTCGCCTACTTCGAACACCAAAAGGACGCCCACATCTGCGTCAACGATGGCCTCAGGGACTACTGATGGGGATATGCCAAAGGGGGTATGCTCAGCAGTACGTTCCGAGTGAGCCGAAAGGCCCGCAAGTGCGTCTGAAGGACAGCGACTGGACTCTAAAGAAAGGAAAGGCCCATCGACTGGCGACTGGAAGACCAGAAGCATAGCAGAAGCCCAGTCGGATTAGGTCAAAGGCCCCTGGATCCTTATCTTGTTCGGAGGCAGCTTGTAAACCCTAGCGAGGTGCTTCATATATAAACCTCCCTAGGGTACCTTAGAGACTTGCGTTCCATCATACACCCCCTCAAGCGACTCGCTGCCTAGCCGCCGAGCTCGCCACCCTTGTAACTCGCTCTCTCATAATCTAATCTAGCAGGAGTAGGTCTTTACCCTCCGGGGGGCCGAACCAGGGTAAACCCATGTGCATCCGCCCCCATCTCGCACCACAGATGGCCGCCAACTCTTCCTCATGAAACACTCAATCGCTGCCTATGGCAGCGACTGCCGTGGCCATTTCCACGACAGATACTTTTTGGTATTCAAGAAGCTTGCCACCACTTCCTTTAAGGTGATAGTATTTGATCATGATAACTGCGAGAAGGTGATCAGATGTGCAGGTTATCACCCATCATTTGATGGACAATGTACTATATCGTACGTGTATTAATGTAGTGACTGTTCGCTTTTAATTTATAACTATTTTGTAAAGAGGTGCTTGAACACCTTCCGTTATCATGCATCATGTTGGAACACCGTGGTACTTGATCGCGCTAGGCTCCAATGTGGAGGTATTTACTGTACTATGTTTGCAGCAAAACTTCAAAACAAACATCTAGTGTACTACTGCTAGTATTGTACTACCTCCTGTTCCACAGTATAACCATTTTTAGCAAACTAAACAATCATCTTGTTAGTTCCGCCGCATATAAGAGTTGTGCCGTGTTGGTGTACCTAACAATGAAGTGGGTAGGTGTAGTACAACTCCTGTATGCAGCGGAACTAACAAGATGATTGTTTGTTGTACTCTACTGCTAGTAGTAATACATATTGTACTGGTACAAGTCTATTACTACTAGGTAGGAGCAATATTTTTTAGGAAAATAGAAGCTATAAATAAACATCATCTGGTCAAACATGACATCAGTAGTAACTCTAGTCGGCGTACACGGCAGTGTGCCAGCCTAGCTGTAATGGCCCAGGTTGTGACATGGTTAATTTAGCGCACGGCAGCGTGCCGGGCTAGCTATAAAATGCGTCAGGATTTCGGATGGTTAATTTAGTGCACTGCAGTGTGCCAGCCAAGCTAATCGGCATCCTAGATGCATCTCTACAGGCCTTGCAAACAAACTCGTTCAAAGAGCCATCCCACCTTCCCCATCTCGGTTGTTTTTATCCTCACTTGCCAACACCGCCTAGCCCCGCATTTGGGATCGTCTCTAGTGCATGCTTCGCACATTTTCCTCGCCATCTCGCCCGCTGCATTAGATCTTGCAGGCCGCACCACCCCTCTCCAAAAGTCCCCTGATAGTCATACTCTGGTCCGACCTCTTCCCCCTAATCCATCCCGATGTCGCAATCGACGCACAACCCACTGCACGGCGTCTGGAGGAAGGTCGGGGATGATATTTTCAATGAAATCACTATGCATCTAGACACTACCAGCGCCACCCGGCTGGCCACATGCTCCAAGGAGCTGTACCGCCAAGTCGCGGGCGGAAAAGGTAGCAGATGCCCCAACGACCACTACCGGACGTTCGTCCCCTACAATGACGTCTACGACCACATAATCTGGTGCTTTGACAGCCAGCAAGTCTGTATGGATCCTAGATGCGAGTTCATCACCTCGTCGGTAGAGCTAACACCTATGGTAGAGCTCGTCTGCCACCTCAGAGTTGCCCACTAGAGGACTGCGCCCATAATGCCCTATAGCCACAAACACTGGGAGCCGTCTAAGCTGGTGCCCATAGGAGGCTCGCGGAGAGCTGATATCAACGGCATCAGGAAAGAGGGCACCATGTTCGTCACCCAAATTCATGGACACACCACGGACATCGTCATAACCCCCAAGTTCATCAGTTCAGGGCGTGCGAATCGCCGCGGTACAAGGTGAAGCTTTGGTCGTTGTCTCTATGGCATGAGCTCCATGTGGTCGAAATGGTGGTGACATCTGAGCTGACAAGCATGCCATCGTCGGCCGAAGTCGCCCTGGAAGGGCTCAGGTCATACCTATCGCAGCAGCGGTGTTACTTGGAAGCTTCTGAACCGTTCGTCGGAATTCCCTTTGGATTAGGAGTATTGCATCAACAAGTTTCAAAAGTGAGATAAAACATCTAAATATTCTTTGTGATGATCCCAATGTTAAGATATGTAACATCGTACTAATTAATTACTACTTTATGTTGGTGAAAGATTCAATTTGTATGGGGAGAGGTGGAACAAGTTTGCGGCAATGTATACCTATTTCCAATGTACGTTGCTGACATAGTGGGCCCACAGGCGACGGTGTGACAAGGAAAGTATAACAGGCAGGAAAGAAAGCGCTACCCGGCCAGCACTTGACACGCTATTGTGTTATGCCGAGTATTTTGCATGGAGGTCTTTGCTTGCTACTGCTAATCTATTTTGTAGTAATATATATGTACTGGTACTTGTTCAGATTGATCGATCGAGTGCTGAATATGGACTATCTTTCCTTTTGAGTCATGGCCTTACTACAACTATTGAATTTCAATGTCTGCATTGCTGAATCTGTCATTTCTTTTGGCCATTGTCTGTACTGCTGAATCGGTCACTTTGAAATGCTGCTAAATCTACCAAGTGGTGCTGAATATGAACTGGGAATCTGTAGATATTTTTTCTGTCTTATTTTGTACTGCTCAAGCTTCAAATGCTACTCAATCTGTCAAGTGTTATGTCGTTACTATTACTAAGGTATTTTTTAGAACTAATACTAATGTACTGGTACTTGTTTAGATCAAGTGCAGTAGATGGTCTTGATTTCCTTTTTAAACTTGGCTTTGTCACAATCTAGATGAGGCTTGGGCATTTTGGGATGCATATATACGGGAGTCACACTGGTATTAATGTGAAGAGGAGGTATGCACACAAAAGCATACTTGATCGTCAGTTATGTTTGCTCCAATGATCGAGTGTGTTTGGAGAAAAGGGCAAACTGATCGTGTGACAAGGTTTTTAGAGATGAAACATGAACGGGTTCTCTCTGCACTGCTATTGAGTTTCAGTGTCTGTATAGCTGAAACAGTCACTTTGGAATGTTGCAGAATTGGTCAAGTGCTGTTGAATATGAACTAGGAATTTGTCGATATTTTTCTGTCTTATTCTGTACTACTTGATCTTTCAAATGCTACTGAATTTGTAAAAAAAATGATGTTGCTGCTGGGCTGCTGCACTAGAGCTTTTGCATGTGTGTCATCGGAACCGTTGGATGTGTTTTGGACAGAAATGAGAGGGTACCAAGTGAAGTCATTGGATACCAGTCCAATTTTGGCACACGCGGTCTTGCCCCTTGTTCTTTAGATATTTTTATACAAATATATGTCAAAAGAATTATCTTTTTTCCCTCTAGTAGTGATGTATGTGTTCCGAATCCGGCCGAGCCACAGCATAATGCAAATTTTACTAAAGAGGAGGAAAAATCTAGCCCATTCGGCCCCTCTTTAGCCTAGAACAATTTAATTCGGCCTTGTAGGGGTCAGGGGACTTGCTGATGACAGCCCATTAAATATTTATCAAGGAGCCCATGGAGAATAGTGCATGGAGTATAGCCCATTGAGTATAGTAGATATAGAATAGCCCAAAATGTTTAATTCGTTGTTTTGGAATTACCCTTTAAAACAAAAACAAAAAACCTGCCTACCCATGTTTTTAAGAAACTACTCCATTATCTAGCATTTAATAAATTGAGATGCCAGGATTGTTTCCCTTTTATTTTAATAAGAGAGATAACATGGACACATAAAATCTTTTTAAGAAGGCTAATATATAAGTTATAGGTACTATAAAGATTTTTAATGAGAATGTTCATCTATTTTGTTTGTCATTGTGGCAGCGCACATGGTTTATATGTGTTTTGAAGCCTTGAGTTTGATTCTCTATGCTTGACATAAAAATATCTTGGGTTTACATTTTTTCTTCTAGCAATATTGCTTTATGGAGAGGCTGACATCACGGACCCACCAACCTGCAACATCCCTTGAGTTTAATGGTCGGGTTTGAAAAAAAGTAAAATACTTGTACAGAGAGGCTGGCATCGGGAACCCACCTTCCAGAACATACGAGGCTTCATCTGGGACCCACAAGTCAGAACATACTAGAGAGGCTGACATGGGGGCCTCAGCAGCAAGACCATACACGGCTGCCACATCGAGCAACGTTGCCAAGGTCAAAACAGCGGACACGGCCAAAAAAAAGTCCATCATATGCAGGTTGATTTATAGAGAGACCGGCATGTGGAACCCATTAGCGCGGCCTTATACAGGTTCTGGCTCGAGCGACATTACCAAGTTCGAAACAGGGAGGCGCGAGCAAGAAAAAAGTCTAGCATGCACACATTTCTTCTAACGAGAGGCTCACATGGGGGACCCAGCAGCCTGGAAAAATAGCAAAAATTCCATCATACACACGTTTCTTCTAATGAGTGGATGACATGTGGGGCCCTGCATCATGATTAAACGGTAGATGCAGCGAGCAACACTATCAAGTTCAGAACATGGAGGCGCGACCGAGGGAAAAAGTTCTATCATACACATGTTTCTTCTAATAAGAGGATGAGATGTGGGGTCCAGGAGTTTGATTAAACGGTAGATGGATCGAGCAGCGCTATCAAGTTCGGAACAGGGTAGTGCGAACAAAGAAACAAATTCCATCATACACACGATTCTTATAATGTGAGGCTAACATGGAGGACCCAACAGCGTGACTAGACGACTGATAGATCGAGCAACGTTATCGAGTTGAAATCAGGGAGGCAATAGCCAAGGGAAAAAATTCCATTATACAGACGTTTCTTCTAATGAGAGATGGCATGTGGGTCCTAGGAGGTTGATTAAACGGTAGATGCATCGAGCAGCGCTATCAACTTCGGAACAGGGTAGCGCGAGCGAAGGAAAAAAATTCCATCATACACATGATCCTTCTAATGAGAGGCTGACATATGGGACCTAGCAGCCTAACTAAACGGCAGACACCTCGAGCTACGTTATCGAGTTCAAATCAGATAGTGCGACTGAAAAGTATGGTCCGCTAGAGACACTGACGTCCGGGACCTACATGCCTCAAAAGACATCGGCGAGTCAACATCGCGCGAGGAAACGAAAATCTTGCTTCTGCCACGCGCTGGCCGAGCTTCCTCCACATTTTTACCACATATCCGTCGTAGTAGAGGGCCACGAAACCGGAAAAAAAAGTTCTCCATCGGCCATGGCCAAGCCAAGAATTTCGTCACAGAAGACGCGCCTTCTACGACGACCATCGGGCCACGTCGATGCGGAAGGAAACTTTTCTTGTAGTGGGAGGAGTTGGGCCATTCGAAGCCCAAAATCATCGACCACCTAATGGAAATCGCGAATAGGTGGGCTGATGGAGAGGACTCGGTGAAAAAAAAACTGTGCCCACATAGACGATGATGACGACCTCATACGTAGACGTGATCGCCGAGGAAAATGTCGGATGCATGGTTATGAGGACCGCGATGAGGTCTACATGGTCGCGGCTAGCTACGCTGACAAACACGATGACGGCAACCGCAAAAACGGATACCGCAGTGGTGGATACCGCGACAGCGAGAAAACCACGCAAGTGTGGCAACGCCGCACTCGCGATGAAGCACCTGGAACATCTATCCAGGATAAATTGTCCGGACCTTGCAACGTGCACTTCTACATCGACAAACATGATGGCAAGAAAAAATCCAGCCACCTCCTGAAGGATTGCTGCGAGTTCCTCAAGCTCCACGAAGGCCTGGCCCAGATGAATTGCGACGCGATTAACCAAGGCTACGGATCTGCCCCGGGTGCCGTGGCTCATGGAGCACCACCACCACCCGGGCCACCCCCACCTACGACCGTGCCAATCCAGAACCACGGAGGCGAGCAATATCCGCAAGCGCTGGGTAATATGGGAATGATCCAAAAAGGACGCCCATCAAATCGGGTGCAAAAGTCAATCACTCGCCAAGTCAAACTGGCGATCAATTCTTCACCCTCCACCACTGAGTACCTCAGTGGGTGCGAGTCCTGTATTACCTTTGACAAATGCGGTCATCCGCGTCAAATACCTCGCCCAGGTCACTCTCCCCTAGTGCTCGAAGCACAAATTGGAGGCTTTGAGATGAGTCACGTCTTCATGGACGGTGGCAGTGGCATCAACTTGATGTTTGTCAGCACCTTGTGCATAATGCGGATCCCGTCCTCCTGCCTAGAAGTCTCCGACACAATGTTCCACGGCATCATCCTAGGGAAAGGCATATACCCCTTGGGAAAGATCAACTTGGACATCATCTTCAGCACGCCAGCCAATTTTAGGAGAGAACGCCTGGAATTCGAAGTCGTTGACTGGCCCTCGCAGCACCACTGCATCCTCGGACGTGTCGCGTATGCAAGGTTCATGGTGGTACCACATTACGCCTACCTGTAGATGAAGATGCCGGGACCAAACGGTGTAATCACCATCAACAGAAACTTTGCCAAGTCAGACAGCTACGACAGGGAATTCAACAGCATATCCCAATCCTTCAGAATGCAGGAGGAACTCGCAAGGCTGAAGGAGTCGACAGACAACAGTCTTCCTCCCCCTAGTAGGCCGAACGCACATAATCAATCCTTCGACTCATTGGTGCACACCAAGGCGCTCTAGGTCCACCCAGTGGACCCGAACAAGACAGCCCTCATCGCCAACAACTTGAGTTTCGCATAGGAACTCGCGCTCATCGAATTCCTCCGTGAGCGCTGGGAAATCTTCGCCTGGTGTCCAGTGGACATGCCAGGGGTTCCTAGGGAATTCACTAAGCACTCACTCGATGTGAATCCTGAAGCAAGTCCAGTGAAGCAGACAATACATCGACTATCCGAGCCAAGGGCAAAACTGGTCGGTATGGAAGTCAACAGACTCCTCGACGCTAACTTCATACGCGAGATCAAGGAAAGCACCTGGGTAGCAAACCCCGTGCTCATTCCTAAAAAGGAGACGGATATCCTTCAGATGTGCGTGGACTTCACATCCTTGAACAACCATTGCCGAAAGGATCACTTCCCATTGCCGCGGATCGATCAGATAATCGACTCCACCGCAGGATGCGAGCGCCTCTGCTTCCTCGATGCCTACTCAGGCTACTACCATATTCGAATGAAGGAGGAAGACCAGGAGAAAACGGCCTTCATCATGCCCTTCGGCATCTTCTGTTACACAACGATGCCCTTCGGGCTGAAAAACGCAGGGGCCACCTATCAGCGGTGTATGCAGGATTGCCTCAAGAGCCAGCTTGGTCATAACATTCAAGTCTATGTTGACGACATCATCGTCAAAATTAAGGAGGAAGTCTCGTTACTCATGATCTCCGCGAGACCTTTGATAACCTCGACCGCTACTGGATCAAGCTGAATCCGGACAAATGCGCCTTTGGCATACCATTGGGCAACTGCTTGGGTACCTAATCTCCGTGAGAGGGATCGAGGCCAACCCGAAGAAAATAAAGGCCATACTAGCCATGGAGAAGCCGAAGAACGTAAAAGGCGTCCAGCATCTAGCTAGGTGAATCGCGTCTCTCAGTTGATTCATCAGTTGAATGGGATAAAAGGCACTTCCTTTCTACCAGCTCCTTCACAAGGCTGACACATTCGAGTGGACAAAAGAAGCGCAAGAAGCACTCGAAGACCTCAAGCGACTACTATCCACTTCGCCGGTGTTGGTAACACCTAGAGAGAAGGAGCCCCTATTGTTGTACATCTCCACCACCAACTAGGTGGTCAGTACCATGCTTGTAGTAGAACGAGCCGAAGAAAATAAAGTCCATGGAGTACAACACCCAGTCTACTACCTCAGTGAGGTACTCACGCCGACAAAACAACGGTACCCGCATTATCAGAAGCTGACATACGACGTCTTCATGACAGCCCGACGACTGTGCCACTACTTCCAGGAGCACCCCATCATTATGGTGAATGATGCTCCACTAGGCCAGATCCTCAACAACCCTGACACCACCGGTAGAGTCGCGGTTTGGGTGATAGAATTGTCTCCACGGGACATCATATACGAGAAGCGAGACGCGATCAAGTTGCAGGTACTCCCGGACTTCCTCGTCCACTAGATGGAAAACCAGCGCCCTGACATGCCATACATGTCCTATCTATGGACAATGCACTTCGATGGGTCCAAGCACAAGGAGAGAGCTGGCGCGGGCGTCATCCTTACGTCGCTGCAAGGCAACAAGATGAGGTATGTTCTGCGAATGTAGTTTCACGCCTCCAACAATGAAGCTGAATATGTGGCTTTGCTCCATGGGATGCGGATGGCCAAAGCTTGTGGCGCAACACGACTTGTCATCTATGGCGAATCCAAGCTGGTGGTGAATCAAACCATGAACCAGTCTAACACCCTGAGCGACAACATGATCGCCTACCGCAACCTCTATGACGCACTTGAAGGAGACTTCGATGGCTGCAAACTGTGGCACGTTGGCCGCGAAAGCAACGAAGAGGCAGATACACTTGCCAATATTGGCTCCACCTATGCCCCAGTGCCACCTGGAGTGTTCCTCGAGCAGATCTGCGAACGCTCCATCAAGCCATAGGCTCCAGAGCAGAAAACAATCACGTCAAAGGACTCGAGGGCTACGCCACCCGACGAACTGAAGGCACTCGATGGCATGGATCAAGAGACAGGACTCGAAGTCCCCATGGAGTTCATGATGATCGAGCCATCCTGGACAACCATACATCACATACTTGCTCAGCAAAAGGTTGCCAGATGACCCGATAGATGTGCGTCATATAGCGCGACGATCCAAGGCTTTCGCCCTCATCAATAGCGAACTGTACAAGCACATCATCATAGGAGTCCTTCAACGATGCATCTCCAATGGAGACGAAAGAGCCATCCTCCTCGAGATACACGAAGGCACTTGTGGCCATCACGCCGGCAGTCGCGCCCTTGTCGCCAAAGCTCTGCGAGCTAGATTCTACTGGCCAACGGCAATGCGCGATGCTAAGGACATCATCTAGAGGTGCAATGCTTGCCAAAGATTTGCGGACAAACTTCACGCACCGGGTGCAGAGCTTAGGCCAATACCCGTGGCTTAGCCTTTCGTGCAATGGGGACTCGACATGGTCGGCAAGCTACAAAAATCTTAACCTGGAGGGTACGTCTACCTCCTCGTCGCAGTCGAAAAATTCACTAAGTGGATTGAGGCCATGCCGGTGACAAACCAATCAGGGGCCACCACCGTCAAATTCTTTGAGTCCATCGTCTTCCGATTGGGGGTGCCACATAGCATCATCACGGACAACAGAACGAACTTCACCTCGAACGAGTTCTAGGATTTCTGCGAAAACCTAGGAATCAACATCAGCTACGCCTCGGTGGCGCACCCTCAGACCAACGGTCAAGTCGAAAAGGCCAACGGCCTCGTCTGCAGCAGAATCAAGATTAGACCACTCAAAAGAGATGTTGGGTGCTGGCCTGAGGAGCTACCGTCAGTACTATGGAGCCTGTGCACAACTCCAAACAGCGCCACAGGTTATACTCCGTTCTTCATGGTACACGGCGCCAAGGCGATGCTACCTATAGAAGTATGCTACAAAGTCCCACGGGTAGTCGCATACAACAAGGTGGAACCTACTGCCACACTCAAAGGCTCCGTCGATCTCCTCGATGAAGAACACGAAATAGCAGCAAAACGATCTACGATCTACCAGCAGAACCTTCGCAACTACCACAGCAGAAGGCTACACCCAAGGTCCTTCGTCGAAGGAGACCTCGTCCTACGACTGAAGTAGCAAGGACACCTCAAGCTCGAGTCCCCCTAGGAGGGACCTTATGTGATTAACAAAGTAATCCCAGATGGCGCCTATCGCCTTAAAGACATAGAAAGTGGAGTCGCATACTCCAACCCCTAGAACGTCGCGTAGCTACGTCGTTTCTACCCTTAGATGTTTTTACTTTACAAATAAGGCTATTCAACCAGACTACTTAGCCACATATTGTATCTCCTGATATTCTGCGAACAAATAAAGCTAAATGCCTCAAACCTTGTGTCTTTGTTTTTATTGCAATTACATCACTCGGGGGCTGCGCCACCCTTTCTACCTCGTTACACGAGTATCGCAGTAACCTGAGTAGCTGACATACTACTAATCGAACCCTTGATAAACCCAACTCAGCTACAACATACCTAATAGATTGGCAAGGTGCTGATATAAGTACGCGTCAGGCTAACAAAAAGGCACTGCAGAGTACAAGCTACTCGAAAAATACACAACCTAGCAAGCTTTACAAAAAACGGGTAACAACACCCAATCCACCTATATGAACTTTACAATACCTATACATCTCTATGCAGGTCCATAGCTAACCTACTGGCACAAAAGGAGAATGTTGGTACGCTCCTCGAACAGCTCGATGATGTCTTCAGCTGGCTGATCAACTGCTTGGTAATGGGGCACCATATTCCATGCCATCCCCTCCGGTGGAGGTGGCGGTCCTGTGTCAACAGTAGACAGGTCCAGATCAGGACGATGCAAGCACACAAGCGCCAGGGCAGCCTTGGCACCCGCAACCAATTGCTGATGCACGCACTCGCAAACTGCACCAGCATCCTAAAACTTCCAAAGCAAATCTAGCAAGCTTGAGGGCACGACGTCCAAGGGGAACATTGCCTAGAAAATATGCTTGAGGCACGACTGTCCCTTCTTCAAATAAAGCAGCACATGCGATGCACGATCCTGCAGCATCGCCAACGCGACGGCATGATCGCGATCAACCCAAAAATACCCACTAGCTTCCAGCTGCTCCTGGGTCAAGAAGTTTAGCTGAATGGCGACTCGATCTCTCTCTTCTTGCGGAAGGCGAGTGTTAACAACTACAAAAATCATTAAAAAGTGTAAGGACAAAGCACCACCACAAGTGGCTGGGAAAGGATAAGGAGATAGAGAACTAACACTTAAATTGCTCATTCAGCTAAGCCACCTCACCCAGAAGATACTTCTCGTGCGCACTAGCCTTTTCGGCTTTTGACTTCCACATGTCTGCGCTACCGCAGATCATGGGCATATCTCGCTCCAAATGTTTTATGTGGTCACGCAATCGAGACAGATGCGATAGCTCCTCCACCTTTGAACGTGGTTGCGCCACAGGTTCATCGGTGGGAGGTGAGTCATATGGACCACTCGAAGGACCCTATTACAAGCAGAGTAAGAGACGGATAAGACCAACCATTCATAATAACACCAAAAGCAGAAACGTCGAAGTTCAGCAAGTCTTAAAAGGGGTACCCCCACGAGGCACAACGTAATTCAAGAAGTCTGGAGAAGCTAGAATATTACAAAAAGGCGACAAAGGGACAGCCTACAGCTACGCATTGGCACTCAGGGGCTTCCTCGAGTCAGTGGCAGTCTCCGACACTGCAGCCTTCTCGGTTACAGCCTCTGATGTTGTGGATTTTTCCGTCTTCACTCGCCTCAGCTACACTAAGTACTTTGCGAGTGTCTCAATGAGCCGAGGCCCATATTTATGACAGTGAGTAGCAAAGGGAGCAAATACTACCTGTTGGCCATCTGTAGTGACCGGCATCGCCTTGGAGACCTCGTTGGGGTTTAGCTCAATACCATGAGCCTGCACCATTGCAAGTCCCATGGTTGCTCCGACTCCCCTCTGAGCATTCTTAAAGTCCATGGGAATACCTTCAGCAAAGGACTCCACGAGCCCATCAAGATCTTCGATAAGTTCGGGCTTGGGGAACATCTCCTCTCGAAGACGCCCAAGTGTGTATTTGGCCTTCTGGAGGGATTCTTTAGCGGTGACGTTGCGGTCTTCGACTGCAGCTACAGCACCAGCCAAAGCGTCCTGGCAAGCCAAAGCTTGAGAGTTGAAGCTCACGCCAATAGCATCTGCAGAAGACATAGATAAGCATAGCAAACACAATGGCAAATATAGAGCACAAAACAGCGACACAACATCATACCTGATAGTGCTTTGGCAATAGAGAGAAGTTGATCCGCAAGCACCTTCTCCCTGTCAGCCGCAGCTGCCAGAAGGTCCTTCTCATGTTTCTTCGACTCCTGGGCAGAGCGTTCCAAGGCTTCGAGTGCCTCGACGCGTTTCTTCTCTGCTGTGGCAAGAACCTTCTAGAGGGAGACGACGCGATGAAGGAGCTCATTATGCTCACCTGCAAAGGATAATGGCAAAACTTAAGCTCGCCAATTTTTGTACAAACAGTATAGAGGGAAGAGTGTGAATTCACCTTCGAAGGCATGATGCCGGGCCTCCAATGAAGCATGTTGATGGCCCAAGGAAATACTTTGTTCGGCGAGGCGAGTGGATTCCTTCAGGACGGGCTGCAAAAGAGAAGCATGAGTATCAACCCAATTTCGACTGCCAAAGACAAGAAAACTTACATGCTCCTCCATGGACTCCGAAGATTCCTTCTGCATAAACATCCGGGCAACCATCTAGTGCCCCCCTGTATGGGGGGAACTAGAAGAATTGGCACCGGAGTTGGCCGCCACCTGGGGAGAAGGAGATCGTGCCGCCATTTCATTGTCTTTGGAGTCTGTGACTCCAGTCTCCTTCACGAAGCACCAATCATCGGACGATGACGACGCAGTTTTGCTACAAAACATACAAAGCAACTTCAGAAGAAAAGATTTTGGGACATAAGGACAAACTAGCAGGAGTACAAAGCTTACCCGTCAAAATCGTCGAGGTCGAAGGAGTCCTCAGATGCCTCCTTCGGTGTCCTCAGCTTCTTGCGTGGAGGAGGAGCCACGATGCACACAGGCACAGTGGGAATTGGCTTCTCTACCTCAGTCAAAGGACCCTCCGACATCGTTGACGATGATGCATCCGAGTCCTCACTTCGGGAGCACTTACGAGTCCTGTTCCTGCTGGACTCGGGGGCTTCCTGCTCTTCCTCAATGGGGATGGTGGATCCCGACTCGTCCTCTTCTTCTGCCTCGTGAGGGATTACCCCCTCCGATTGAGGAGGAAGAACAGTCGCAACCTTCCAGTCCTGGCACAAGAGGCAGTGTCAGTATAAAGGAAAACCTAGCAGGCAATCGAAAAACAAGAAGAGCTAACAAGAAAGCCATCTCAGGCGGAGGGTGACTCACATAGAATGGAGGCATGGCTGAGTCACCAGGGAGTTTCTCCTTGGCTGTGTACTTGGTCAGTAGCCGAAACCTCTTGTCTACTTCACCGGAAGAAATATTCTCTTGAGATATGTGAGTGATGTCATCAACACCAATCCAACAGCACATCGGATGCACCCTAGCCTGCAGCGGCTACACTCAATGATGCATCCAGGTGCGGATGAGGTCTGTGCCGCCCACTTCCTTCCCCATGCGGAGTTCAAGGTCGTAGACACGCTTGTACAGAACCTCAGTTTATTCGGCTTTGCTAGGCATCACCGTATTCTTCCACGACCTCCTCCTCTTTCATTATTCCTTCGAATCAAACGTCGTGAGTCCGAAGTGTTCATCATCAACCTTCTAGTCGTGGATATAAAACCACGTCTCCCTCCACCCTTGGACAGATGCATTGAAGTTGATGGACAAATACCTGACATTGGAGTTTACATGGATTCCACAGCCTCCTATATCATAGACTACCGACCTAGAGCCCGACTAGCAGTTCAGTTTGAAGAGTTTTTTGGAAAGGCCAAAGTGTGGCTCGATTCCGAGCCAACGCTCACAAAGGGTGATGTAGCAAGCAATGTTGAGAATGGAATTGGCGTCAGCTAATGGAGCTGGAGCCCGTAAAAGCAGAGTAACCCTCGACAAACTTGTGGAGGGGAAGAGAAAGGCCACGAATGACGAAAGCGGGGAACGTCACCCAAAATCCAGCGGGAGGATTGGGGATTACCTCGTCGCCGGGCATCCGGCAGTCATCTTCATTAGCAGGGAGAGTGCCATCTTGGCACCAGTTGAAGAGCTATGTCTCCTTGATGGTGGTTTGCCTCCATGATCCATTTGTGACCCGTGTGCCCGCGCCTTTCTTCTTAGCAGCTGCAGCAACAGTACCGGCGCCAGTAGCGGTAGCACCCTTCTTCTTGGTTGCAACGGTGGCGGCCACAGATCCAGCAGCGGAGGAACCCTTCGTTTTCCCCATCTTGCGCTTGCAGTGGGAGCGCAGAAAGTAGTTGGGAAAGGTTCTGAGGCCGTCCAGCGCAGCAAGGGAGGTGCGAGCAATGGAACAGCAAGGAGCAGCAATGGAGGCAGAGCGCGCGGGAGAAGATGAGTTGTGGGGAAAATTTACCGCACATAGACTCCTACTTAACCTCAGAGCAGATTCAATCCAACGGCCAGAAGCACTCCAGTCAGATGCGTTGAGCATATCAAGATGGACGCGTGGCGATGCAAATGGTGAACCGTCGCTCCACTCCTCCCATTACGCGCGAGAATCAAGGAGACGCAGTTAAAATCGAAGATTACGCACGCCTGGTCAAATCCAAGTCAGAAATGGGGCCCCACTTTCGTCACGTCCCGTCAAAACCGCTCACGCGGGCAAGCAAGGTCATCCCATCATCAGCACTGACGTCATCCACTCCAGCAGGAGCATCTTCTGATTAATATAGTCCTCACTCGACTCTTCGACTCGACCAAGCACTCGGGGGCTACTCCTAACAGGAGCGCTGGCCACGCACCCGATAAACTTCATAGGCATAAAAACATTTTGACAATGTAATTACACTTAAACCCTTCACTCGAATCAACGATTCGATTGTGGACTCAGGATTACTCCCATAGGGAGCGCTGGAAGCATATTCGACTAAAACAAGCAAAAGATGACAGTAGTCGAAAACAGTCATAGTCCCCACTCGAGTCTACGACTCGAATAGGCACTCGGGGGCTACTCCCATAGGGAGCGCTGGCCGCGCACCCTATGATTTTTCTTTTAATAAATGTGTGTTGATTACATCCACACTCAAAATCATTAGCGACTCTACCTCATATTTTCCCCGCTAGGAGATTACGTCTCCCGGGCCACCCGAATCATCTCCACGATGACAACATTCAGATGCCACGCTCACAGCATGAAGATAAGACCTAAAAAAGGCCTAGCAACACACCTTCTGCGCTCTACCAGAAATAATCCGTGCCTGCAGGTACGATGAAATATGCCTTGATGGACGCGTCGAGTGCTCACACTTATATACTGGAATTTGATTTATGTAAGACCTCCATGGCATGAGTCGAATTACGCTAGCACTTTTCTAAATTCGAGTCCGGGACTCGAGTTCAAGTAGATTGTGTTATTTTGCCCTAAGGCAATTAAATGGTCCCGATACATCGGGCATGTATATCAACAATCCCTATGACATAAACTAAAGCACCCGAAAAATGTATCTGGCTATGCACTCGAAGGTTTCATAGTCTCCACTCAAATCTGCGATTCGACTGGACACTCAAGGGCTACTAACGTGGGCATACCCTGCAGGTACTCGTGATCAGTATATGTGGTCCAGCCCAAAAGAAGCCCATGACATCGCTAAGGCCCAGTCGAACTTCGGATGGCCTAGGAGACTTTGACTCCTTGAAGAACACGGCAAAGAACAAGATAGAAGTTGAAAGGGAAAACCCTAATATGTAACCGACTCGGACCGCTATCTCGAGACCTAGCCTATCTATATAAAGGCTAGGAGGGGGCAGCGAGGAGGATATTCGCAACCCTAGTTTCCACACCATCGCCAGATTGCATCTGCGCACCCCTATAACTTTCGACTCCTCGATAATTCCAAGTGTAGACAAGCAGGAGTAGGGTCCTCTTAGAGGCCTGAACCTGGGTAAAACCTCGTGTCCCATGTGTGCTTGTTTGCTAGCCAATCGATGCCTCCAGTGCTCCCCACTTCCTCGAACCTAAGTCCATCGATGATGGGCATTGATGAGTTAACCCCTCGTCAGAAGGATTTTCAAAATAATATCATCATCAAGTTGAAGTTCATTAGTAGTTTCTTTTGCTTTAACAGATTCTTTATAAGCATTGAGACAATCATATTCAATCTCGATACCCCTTCATTGCCTAAATCAAATCCCCATGTTTCTCTGTTACGACAAATTCGTTCTAGAAGTTCCCAGGCTTTATTTATAGTTAACTCCATAAAGGACAAATTTGTGCCAAGCTCATGTTTAATTTCTTGATTAAGTCCCCATAGAAAATATGTAAAACATACCATTCAGGCAAATCATGATGGGGACATTTATTAAGAAGGGACTTATACCTTTTGAAGGCCCTTACCAAGCCTTCCCCTGGGCGGTTCTTGAAGTTTGTGATTGCCCTTCTTGCTTTGGTAGTTTTTACCTTAGGAAAGAATCGAAATACAAATTCTCCTTTGAGTTTTTCCCAGGTATCTATTTTCTCTGCAGGGCAAATTCTATACCAAGATAAAGCAGTGTTGGTTAGAGATTGGCTAAACAATTTAAGTTTCAATTCAACATCAGAATATTCCCTCAATTTAAGTGTCCAACTTAGTAAAATGCATTAAATGAGTGTAAGGATCCTCATTGTGATCATCTCATGGAAAAATTTTCTCTTTAATAATAGCGATAAAGCGAGGGTTAACCTCGTATTCTAGTTCGCTCCCACTCAGAAATTCTTTGACGAGTCCTCTATTGAACTTCCCGAGGTATTTAGTTGCATCGAGCTGATCCATCAGTCCTAGTGCAGTCATGGTGCTTACCTAAAACTAGTAAACAACTTTAGTAAAACAATTAGTAGAACAAGCAACTAAGAACAAAAACCAAAAGTGCTTAGCTCCCCGGCAAGGACGCCAGAAAATAGCTTGATGGCTGCAAGTGCACAGATCAATTGTAGCTAGTTTCAAAATAAGAGTATCGTACCCACATAGAGCTATTTGGTTAAGGTCTTTATGCCCCTCGTCACTTTCCACAAAAGGATACTTGTAAGATGCCTTCGATCTCAAGTAAAGGGTGTTTGAAAGGTTTTTGGTTGTGTGCAAAAACATAATTAAAACAAGTAAAATAAAGCAAGTAGCAATGTTGTGTGAAAACGTGGTTGAACTCAATAGGGCTAAAACATTCTCAGGGATGTAGGATACACCACTAGCATGATATTATTATTATTAATTGAGATAACATACTTCTTGTGTCATGATATGTGTGGAGAGAGCTCCATAATAAGATGTTCACTACAAGGCTCGTAGGAAGCCACTTTGTTGAGCCAAGAGTGAGGTCACCTCTAAATAACCATTGCGAAAATAACCACTGTGATGTCTAAGATCAATCACCCATACAAACCACCACAATTAAGGGTGGCCCCGTGGATATCGTAATTAGCTTAGGGAGTCCCTTTTTATCCTCCTTTGACCATGTAGGTGGTAAGCCGGCGCCAATTGTCACGACGCTATTCTGGGCATGCTCCCAAACACGTACAAAGGATTTCTCCCTCCCTTTAGTCCCGAGTGAAAGATCATGGATGCCACCTAGAGGGGGGGTGAATAGGCGGTTAATTTTACGAGATGGGCTTAACAAAGGCAGAATAAAAGTAGTGTTTTCTTTTGTCAAGCACAAAGCCTATATATACTATGGTTCACCTAGGTGCACCAACAACTTATACTAAGCAAGACAAGCAGCAAAGTGATAGTAAGATATATTACTTCAAGCACGAAGGCTATCACAAAGTAAAGTGCATTAATGGGCTTAGGTATAGAGATAACCGAGGCACACGGGGACGATGATGTTTTACTGAGTTCCTCCCAACAAGGGAGCACATCTCATTGGAGGGGTGGGAGGTACTAAGACCACCAGTGCCACAAGAGGCCTCACCCTATTCTCCCAAGCACCCGCCGCACGGCAAGCACCCGAACCACTATGGGACACTTGAGGGCAGTCACCAAACCCGTCCGTACGAGATTGGGGCAATCTCCACAACTTAATTGGAGGCTCCCAATAATCACCACCAGTGCCACTAGCTTGGGGATAGCTCCAGAACTTAATTGGAGGCCCCAAGAACTCACCACAAAGGCCACGAAACCGTCTAGGGTTCCAAGAATCCAAGAGTAACAAGCTTCTTGATTTCACCAACCAAATCCTCCGAGGAGAACTCAAACCGATGCACCTAATGCAATGGCAAGTCCTTCACTCCCAAATTACACCAAAGCTATTAGGGGAATAAGAGAGGAAGAACACTAGAGGAAAACCACAAAAGTCTCCAAGATCTAGATCCCAAAAAGTTCCCCTCACTTAGAGGAGAGATGGATTGGTGAGATTGTATATCTAGATCTCCTCTCTCTTCCCTCAAATAGATGTAAGAATCATGGGAGGGAGAGGGAGGAAGCAAGCTCAAGAGAATCAACAATGGAGGAGGGGAAAGGATCTCAAACGGATAAGGTCCAATGAAGAAGAAGGGCCCCTTTATAGGGGGGGGCGAAAACTAACTGTTGCCTGTTGCAATGAGTGGTAGTACCGGACCTGATAGGGGTAGTACTAAATGAATCCGGTACTACCTGCCCGGTACCGGAGGGAGCAACCGAGCGAGCCAGAGAGAAAAATGAGAGGGGGCGAACTAGCTCTGTGACCATCGGTAGTGTCAGGTCCAAGGGTGGTACTACCGTTTTTCGGTAGTTCCGGACCAAGGAGCGGTACTACCGCTCATCACCGGTAGTACCAGATGGTGGTACTGGAGCCTCCAGTGGAGTGGAGGATGCCTAGCTCGCGGCTAGGCTCAGATGTAACCGGTACCAACAAGCGGTACTAACGCTGCCCGAGCAGTACTACCAAACAATAAGTCCGGTACTACCGGTCACGATAGGCAGAACTGGCGGCAGCAGCAAAACACAAATAACTTGAGCAACCGAACTCCAAATTGGATGAAACTGATTTTGTTGGAAGGATAACAACGTGGAGAATCCAACAAAAAGTGTAAATAGTGGATACCACTAAGGGGGGAAATATCGAGAAATATTATGTGAGAAACCTCCCTTGGTAAGGAGCCAGAAAAACCTCCAAGATCAAAACACAATAAGACATATAAGGGAAATCCGTTTTTGATGAACTAGAGATCGTTATGAAGATTACCACAAGCTATAGAACCTCACTAGGAAAAGATCCAAATAACAACAAAGAAAGATGATGCTAAGTATGCAAAGGTTTGAGCTCTCTCCGAAAGATACAATCGAGTTACTCGCTCGAGAGCCCCTCTTGATAGTATGATTATTCTATCCTAAGCCCGGTCTCCCAACTACCAACATGAGACTGGTAAAAGGGAAAACCTATCAAGATAATACCTTTGTCTTGAGCATTCCACTTGAGCATTATGTAGACGATCTTATCCTCCTCAAGATGGAACACCTTTCTTGATTGATCTTGCTCACGTGCACTAGACGAAGACTTACAACTTGATCCCCCATACACCATGGGGAAACCCATTCTTAGTACTTGTCTTCATCAATCCATGATCACCGAGGATGGCAAGCTTTAAGCATGAGATCTTCTATAGATGGCGCATCTTTAGCTTGCACATCATTTCTTCTAACTTCATTTAGATGATGTCTTGAAGATACACATGAGGAACTTCATCTTCTTCTTCTTCAAGACACTCTTGATATTCTTTCCTTTATTCTTCTTCTTCAACATGATTCCAATAGGCCCAAATCCCTTGGACATTGCTTCTTCTTCATTTCTTCTACCTTCAAGCTAACACATGCTCCAAGCGATGCCAATGGACAAATCCTACAAGTGCAACTTAATGCAACCATTAGTCCATAAAGATTGTCATTAATTACCAAAACCACACATGGGGGCCCACATGATCTTTCACTGAGGGCAAATGATATGTGGCCGACTACACATACCATCTAAAGAGAGAGATCAAACACAAATCATAAATCTATCATAGACCGGCCAATCATATGGACACAAGAATAGATCATCTTTATTGCAAGTTCATAATAGTGCTAGGGTTTCTCCATCTCTCCAAGAACAAAGGAACTACTCACATGGAAACAATCAATGGCATCATCATAATCAAATAGATGGATAAAAATACAGGGATAAATCTAGTGAAAACCACAATTAAATATGGAACTACAACAATATCTAATAGATTAGAGATGGGGGTGATGATGGTGATGAGGATGCAGCATTTGATCTAATAGTTTGGGATCCTATTAAAACAAGGGCAAAAAGGTGCGTGCAAGCGCAGTGAAATGCCAAAATCCCTATTCTATTTATGCAAAAATAAAAGGTAAATATGCTTCAATTTCAGACTCATCATGGTCCAATACAGATTCGAACATCTCTAATTATTCCCATAGGGACTATGAGTGTCTTATCTGTAAGCATTATAGTCATGTCATCCTCTAATTCAGCTGGGGTTAGTTCATCTTGAATTTTCAAATAACAATTAAAGATGATTACATTAACAACTGTTCCAATGTTGCAGAGGCCATTCGTGACCAATGTCGCAGTTGGCCCAAACCCAATCTCGTTGATGCAGCATCCAGCGGTTCAACTCTCAAAACCGGAAAAATTGAGCTCGACTAACCAAACACGGCCTTTGTACATAGGATACGTTTTTCCTTGATACTATGCTAGAAAATTCGTGACCAATGAAAGTCCAAGTGTTCTTGTATTCCTTTGTGTATTTTAAGTAAGGACAACATAAATATTGGTAGGATAGTCATAAATGAACTATTAAGGATAAGTCTGTCTCCATTTGAGAGTAACTTGTCTTGTCACCAACTCAATTTTATTTGGAACAACGTTCTGATGGAATCCATTTTTAATTATGGAGCTTTTGCCCTAAATTTTGAGACTCGAATCCTAGTTGCATCTGCCTGATATTATATTCATGGAGGATTGTCCAGATGTAGATTCTTTTGGGGCGTGATTGGTACTCTGCATCCCTTGGAAACAGACCCGCTGGATGCATTTTTTGGCCCATTGGTAGGTTGGGTGTTGCTGGCGTTGTGGCTAGCGCGTGGCCAGGCCCAGCGACAACGTCCATTTCATCTGTTTTCCCAGAGCCAGGCACTAGCGAGCGAAAGTTTGCATCGATGTCTCAACCCGATGCACGCGTGGAAAATCGTGGGAGACGCGGCCTTAACTCCCTGCCCCACTCGTCTCACTCCCATCACCATTCCACTGCCACACTTCTCATTTCCCCTCATGTCCCATTAGCAACAACCGACCATGGACGCGTCGCCTCCTCCGCACATGCCTGCAATGACCAAACTGCGCCCTAGTGAGCCGCTAGTCCGCCCCAGCCACCCATGAGTACGAGGCCAAGTACTTGCGCAGCTCAGGGAAGGTGGTTAATCCATCAGTGTTGTCATATCTGAATTGATTGTCACTGTTTGTGGCTATGGCGTCATGCGCTGCGACGAGGGTGGAAGCAACCTCCCTGGCTGCTGGAGGGGTTCAATCGGCGCCCCTACAGGTTGACCGATTTGAGCTCCCGCCAAGCAACATGGCTCAACATGGGGCGAAGATCAACGCGATGGCCGCAGGAAGCAACCAACACATGTATCATCTGTCAGGATTCGACCCAGTGCCGATATTCCCTCCTACCCGCTCACATGCAGAACAAGCAGATAGATCTCACAACTCTCTCCCTTCCCACCAATATTGCGCCCATAGTGGCCAAGTAGCTAAAGATCACTCTTCATGCGCTAGTGACTTTGCCGATCAATACTGGTATGCGAGCACGTCATGCAGATAGAGTGGTTTGGAGGCCGCTTGTTCTTCATGAGAGGGTGACCGGAATTGTCCATCAATATTGAACTGATTCATGGCGAAGTCCTCGTCTTGAATCTCAACAATAATGTCCTAAAAATAAAGAAGTTTAGGCACACCAAGAGCTCAGAGAGGATCTTCATCTACACGCGCCATGGCATGTGATCTTGCCGCGTCTATGCTTATGTAAATAGTAGTGGTGATGGAGTTTGCTAGGTGGTTTTAGTTGTTCCCTTATTTTGTGCCACGTGAGTGCACCCCTGGCTTAACTAGTAGATATGTTGCATGGGATGCACCTGGTGTTGATCTTAAGTACATGCTTAGTTAAGTATCTAATGTTGAACCCTTCTTACTGATGCATGTTTAGTTAAGCACTGTTTAGTTATGAATGTGTATGCTTGTGTGCTGATGAATGTGTTGGTATCCTCGTCGTATTTAAATGTGGTGATCACATCTCGGTATGGGTGCACATCTGGCTAGTTTGGTGGCAACCAAACAACTGTCATTTGTCTGTGTCGAACCAGAAATGGCAACTACAGGCAGCCAATCAACCATGGCTCTGCGTTCCCACCCATGCGACCCAGTCTACCCAAAAAAAATTGCACAACATGCCTCTGGGTGCCATGTTCCCCAGGGCCTGCCCCTAGGGAGCTCAAAATCCAGCCCAGCCTACCAATCATGCCCTTGGATTCTCTTCTTTTCTTTCTTGATCCTTCTTCATCATCGCTTCCTCTATCTTCTAGTTGTTAGCTTAAGTTTCTCTATGAGCTTCTTACTATTTTCATTAGATTTTTCTTCTCATCAATTGTGATGTTTAAATCTTATAACATAAAGCATTTTTCCATTGAGACAATGTCTAAGCTTGACTTTTAACCCGATCTGCTGTCTTCGGCGGCCTTAGGGTCTTGGAGGCGTGGCGAATCATGGCAAATCGTTAGCGGGAGGTTTCGCCCTTTGTTTAACTCGTTTTACAATATGTCTTTTGGGATGGTGAGTTGGCGGTTATATATTGAAGTCAGAATAAGGTTTTGTCTATCCTATCCTGACTCCGGTGGTGTATCTAGTGCTAGCGGAGGACGCAGAGTCGTGTGTCTGGCAGATCTTCTAGGACCCGACCAATTTTTGTTTTCGTTGGTGCGATTTTAGATCAGTATCTTTCGATCTAAGATTATCATTATTGGCATGGTTGCTGCTCTGGTGCGCTGCTCCTTTGGGGAATCCGTATGACAACTTCTCGTATGTCTTCTACGACAAGCTTTACATGGTCCGGTGATGGAGCGACGAGAATGGCGGCATGCTTTCGGCTCGCGCTAGTGTTTGTAGTCATCGCTAGGTGGTGCAAAGACCCATTTGTAATGTTTATTACTTTTAGAGCTCTTTATACTACGGTTGATGATTATTAATAGATGGGTAGAATTTTTTTTAAAATATCTATATTTTATCAATGAAGATCATTCGTGCGAGAGTACGCAAGATAACAAATGACATACATCATCACAGTCTAACCATCAGTATATGCCACTGCCACGGTGCATCGACCCGTTAGGGGAAAAACCCAAGACAAACTCCTCGAGTGCCGCCTATGCGGTTCCGCCAGGCTATTTTAAGGAAAACACGGCAAACGGGGCGGGGGAGTCCTTCGTTCCGTGCTGCGCTCTCCCCCACCCGCACAGCTACCGTCCAAATCGCGGCATAAAATGTGGCCCGGCCATGGTGTTAACTTTCCTCTCCTCCCCCCCTTCCTCCTCGCCCTCGCCCCCGCATCTGGGCCAGATTAGCTCCCCCTTCGCCCAGCCGGAGGATCCCCAGATCGACCTACCACCGGCACCGGGCGGTAACCTCCAGGTATGATGATGTCTCATGGGGATAGCTACTGTCCACCACCCTCACTTCTCGCACTCCGCTGGTTGGTTCCTGGTAGTGATGGCGGTCGATTCGTTCATTCTATTTCTTGTTCGCTATCCCGTGGCTGCTGCTGTCTGCGATGAAGTCACGGATGGCTGAGCGGGGTTTCCGGATATGCATTCTTCGGTCCTCCCTCTTCCTGTCGCAGCGAATAATTGTAGCTTACAGATGATGGGAGAAGAGAGTCGGCAGTTGTTAAATCTTGCAGACTTTCTTTTGTTTTTGTTGTGATGCAGATTTCTTGTTTGGTACTACTGTGCTTTCTTACGTTTCTTGGCGACATTATGCTCGTATATAGTTCTTGGCATTAGCGGCAGCCGTTTCTCATCCTGTACGGATGTTCTAAATTAGTCGATGGTGGCCGTTGTTTACATGTATTTTTAGAGAATATTTGTTGAAATGTTCGTACGGAGTATATAGAAAGAAACCAGGAAAGAATCACGGGTTGTTGGAGCCTGCGCCATCAATACTACTTTAACCGAGAATTCGCTGCGATAAGTCTATTTTTTGTCGCCTCTTTTGTTTCTTTCCTCTTTTAGCTGGAGCCGACGATTAGATGTCTCACCAAGAACACATAATTTGATTGTTCAGTACATCAGCCCTGCACATTTTGGTATCTGGTCTGCTTCATCATATTCGTGCAATAACTCGGCATAATATCCTGCATGTGTTCATGTTACTGATTCCAGCGTATGGAATTGGCAGCTCCAAGCCCAACTGACCCGTGTCCACTTCTCCTGCAGCTGATCTAGGGGATATACCAATGGCGACATCCAAGAAGGAGCCTCTCAACCCCAGCAGGGACAGGGCCACCAGGATGGCCCCCAATCTCAGGCCCTCCAGCAGCAGCGAGTCCTCCTCTGGCTACAGCGCACGGCGGGGGAGGTCAGTGCTGAGTTCCCCGGATCACAAATTCGGTCCTTCTGCTGCAGCTGCTGCTGCGGCGGCGGCCAAGGCTCCATCTGCCGCTCCGGACATGAGCCGCCCCTCGTTGTCGCATGCTGGCCGTTCCAACTCGCCACGGACAATGCCCAGCTCGGGATCATCATCCATTCATGGACGCAGGCCATCCTCTGGATCAGCCGCGAAGCCTACACTGTCTAGAGCAAAATCCGAAAAGGTCACCGTCAACTCACAGCGGCCTCCTGCCTTAGCTGTGCCACTGAGCAGTTCGTTGAGGGACATGGCCAAGACAGTGGCAGCGGCCAAGTCAGCTTCTACCTTGCTGAAGAATAAGCTTTCACCAAAGCCGAGCCTCCAGAGGGTGCCATCGTCAGGGCCTGTGAGAGGTGGGAAGCCTCTGCCGGTACCCTCTGCACGCGCACCAGGGCCTGTCGCAAAGAAAAGAGAAGCTGCAAATGGTGGTGCTAGTGCAAGCTCAAGGCCGAAAGGTGCTCCTCCTCAGAGGGCAGTGGAGCCATCTGCAAGCAGGCAGGAGAAAGACGATGAGCCATCAATGCAGTTTGAGGATTCCGAGAGCCTAATAACTCCGTCCATCGAAGATCAGTTGCGTGAGGAGCTCCCTGACCCGGTCGACCTGAAATCCAGCGACATAGCTGCTTCTGGTTCAACTCGACATCATCTGCAGGAACCATGCTCTCAGCAACAAGGCAACAATGTAGAGGAAGTCAATGAGCACTCAGGGAAAGAAGATGCAGCAGGCGGCGAGCTTTGTAATGGAGGCCGTGGTGCTGATGCAAGCGGACAAAGCAAACCTGACATCGCAAAGGGTACTGATGAACTGGACCGAGCGGAAACGGAAGAGGCTAAAACAAAGGCAGCGGCGCAGGCGAACAGAACCGAAGTTGCTCAGTCATGGAGGAAGGATGATCCAAAGAGCAACGACGTGATCGAGGAAGCCAAAAGCAAGCTCCTGGAGGAGAGGAAAAGCAGGGTGAAGGCCTTGGTAGGGGCCTTCGAGACGGTCATGTCCTTCAAGGAGTAGCGCTCAGCATAATTGTTTTGATCTTATCATGTCTGCCCGTCTCGAGATGAGCTGCATCCTGCCATCAATATATGCCTTCGAGACGGTCATGTCCTTCAAGGAGTGTTTATGCGATGGTTTTCTTGGTCCGTTGTATTCAACGTGTTGAGTTTCTGTTTCTGACTTGATAACTGTAATCATTGATGTGCGCTTGCTGTTGCTGTTAGCGGTGTGGGGTTGAATGAAGTTTTGGTGTCTGTTGACAGGAAGGTCTGAAAACTAGAATTCAGTGCTCCCTCCTGAATGTTCATGGTCATCATGTAGTAGTATTCTGCAAGATGGTGCATCATGAAATGGACAAATCTGAATCTCCTCTCTTCCCTAATGTGCAAACCAAGCTTACAAATACATCACAAAATGTTGGAAGATATAAGCAAGAAATTGCTCCAGGCAACAATCATCTAGCTAACTACGCTACCAAATACTGTCAAGTTGTCAAAAAAAAAAAAACTACCAAAATCAGGATGGTGAGGGGCAGGGGCATTTAGGCCAGATTGCCTAGATGTAACTCCAGATTATTGTCACGTGCAAAGACAAATAGTACACATAAAAAAAAGAACTAACTATGAGGTCAATTCAGCTGAAGGTAGTAGCTGAAGACTCCATCCAGTTCAGTTTAACAGGCACCAAAATTGCATCCAGGTATATGACCACCAATTTTGCCAAATAAATATGAGATATATGTAATAAAACTTATACTCCCTCCGTTCAGAAATAACTGAGTTGAGTTTGTCTAGATTTCGAATGTATCTATACACAAATGCTTCTAGATACATTCAAATCTAGACAAACCCAAATCCGTTATTTCTTATTTCTGGACAGAGTGAGTACCGTTGAATTCATATACCATTGGATTCAAATTCAAAAGAAGTTTGCAAAAGAACTATGTCAGTGTAATAAGGGAAAACGACAACAGTGTCATTTTCAACCATTCCATCAAGACGCATCAGCATCGAAACTGGTGGCCGCAGTCCAACATTATCCACAGCTGGAGCCTCAATAATTGCAACTCTACGACTACACTACACCTGGCTAATGATTTACAGCTGACGTCGATGTAAATGCAATACTAAAAATATATATCTCTCAGTTCTTCCACAACTACTATCATCGAAGCGAAAAAATTGTAGTACAAAATAGTAGGCTGAGAAAGCTAAAATTCAGAGCTGCAGAACCAAAGAGAACCTCCGGAAACTTGAATCTTCTGCAGAGTATTGAAAGTCACCCGAAGGCACGATATTGAGTGATGCTACACATGTTACAGTGATGAAGCTTTGCACCAATGATTTCCTCCTGAAGCTATATCTTGAGTGATGCTACACATGTTACATTGCTTTTTCTTTTTTTTTACAACAATCATACATGTTACATTGATTGTACAGCTCTACGGATGCTTACGCAGCAGTCAGTATTAACTGTTGGGTGGAGAGCCTTCTTATTGCATTTCTTCTGTACGTGAATGCTCCAAGACAGGTACAGTTTGCGATTAGGGGCTGCAAGATGGCAATTTTGTAGCACCTGTCAGGTCAGGAGAGTAAACTGACCAAAAAAACCACATAATCTGTACCCTGGAGAAAAGAGGCCCACCACTTCTTTTGCGACGGAGGCAACCAGCTTGAAGGAAATAGCAATCAAATTTTGCTATGTACCATCTTCGTGTCATTTGCCGTAGAAAGCCTTGGGCAGATCCTGGAGGTAGCCCATTTACAGATTTGGTGCCATCAGCATGAGCTCCTAGACGCTTCAAAGAATAAGTGCAAACATATTAGGCTCCAAACCACAAGTCAAATTCTTTACCTACTCAGACACCAAAGAATCACAGAAATATAACCATATATACTGAACATCACATAAAGTAGGGCGACAACATGCATACAAAGGTTCCATCTTCAAACAGATGCATATGCAGTCAATTATATAAATAAAAAAACTGCAGTATATTAAAATAGCTAGTCTCAGTTACTGATAAAGTTGCAAATACTAATACTAGCACTAGTTTCCATCACAATACAGGACTAAGTGCCCAGAAGGGCAATAATGCTATCCTAACTTTTGCAACTTCAAGATTCAATATAACAATACCACCAAAACTGGATGCAAATCAAGAGAATCAGCATGCAAAACTAAAAAAAAACAGATTAAAGATTGTAAATATACGTGCCAACTTCAAGGCATAATGATTCGAAAGAGCACATTACGATAGGATAAAAGCTAACTAGTATGAAAGTGTTCAACGTCAACAAACAGAAAATAATAAAAAATCAAAACCTAAACCCATAGATAATAGGGATAGGAGTAGGTCAAAATAAGAATTCTGAGTAGCTGGGGTAGCCATTGCCCAGACACTGCTACGAAGCGTGACGTGATGTGCACAGGGCCCTACCCAGGTGCCACAACCGTAAATCAGAGCGTATGGCAGATGCATTAACTCAGATTGTAGGACAAATATTTTCACAAAATCCTTTTCACTAGTTGCCATCTTCCATATTTCTTCTATGCAATTTCTATCGTTTACATTCTAACACCTCTATATAAAGAAGCACTTGCTATTATTTCCAGAAAGAAATAATGAAACCGTGTATCTTCACTTCTAGCCTACACTAATGAAGCTGCCACCCCCTACCATCCTCTCGGCAATGTTTGCCCTGAAATGTGCTAGGGAACATTACATTTGGTACCCGAGTCACTCACCATGGCTTCCAATGCTGATTATCCTTTCGGCAAACCCTAGCTATGAAGGAATCCTGGTTGGACGCAAGAATATAGGAGAATGCCAAAGAAGATGATGGTGGTGAAGAACGGTCGCTTGAAGTTTCAACTGCAGCACTGCCTTCAACTGTGGAAGCAACTAGTCCACTGCAGAAAGAGAAGCCTGCCATAATTTGAGTTGCGAACGATAACCTGCCTAGTTACCTATTTCCCATTTACATGTTCCGCAGTTATCTATTTCCGCATTGTTTATGTCTGTCACTAGAGACGGTATCCCTATAAATAAAGGAGCTTGTATCCTGATTTGATTAACCAAGACAGAAAGAACAAGTCACTCTCATCCCTCGTCGAGAAGTTTGCCACCACCCATCATGGCACTGTTTACACTATAATGCACTAGGGTGCATTACATTAGTATACACTGTTTGCCCACTGTTTCATGGTGGCTTAGGCTTTTGGATGTACCGGTTATCCAGGAAATATAGTATGAATATAACTACCAAGAGGTTTGAAGTTCGAGACTGGGTTGGCGCAATTTTAAGAAAAAACTAATGTTTTCCAATCTGAGGCCACATCATAAGCCCAAGGAGCCTAGATGTGAGGGATCACAATCTAGTATTGCTCACTTTTCCATTACCATGATTTTGAGGCTTGATTACAGTGCGATCAAGTTTACTACTCCCTCCGATCCAAATTAATGGACTCAGATTATGAATCTAGACAAATCTGAGTCCATTAATTTGGATCGGAGGGAGTAGCAAAGGTCCTCAAATTAACCGCAAGTGTGGCAGCGATAGGAAAGGCTTCCTTGGAGAGCAGATCTTCAAGGAATTACAGGCCATGGAATTGGCCCCAGGGCTTAAATAAACATCCACTCGTTTTGGTATTACCACCCCCACCGTCAATGGTTCTTCCACCCGCAATGCAACCTTTGGTCACACAATAGGTGGCTTTATCAAGGGAAAGCAAGATCACTGCTATCTCATGGCTCCTGATTACTCTGCTAGCTATGGTGTGCCTGTGGCATTGGCAATGTGGAGTCAGCGATTCTAAAAGAAAGGATTACAACCTCATCGCATCTCTTACACTACCACCACTCCATAGATCTTTCCTGCCATCGATATATTCCTTGGCATCGAGGCATGCTAAAGCATCTACACAGAAGAGGAAGTGTTGTTATCTGCTTGCGCAACCTGACCTCGACATGGTGACAGTCAACGATGGATCTACCAAGGACTGCAATTTTAACCACCATTGCAACTTGATGACTGCTGACAGCGGGGAGCCAATTAAGCCACAACAGCAGCAAATGAAACCATCTGCCAGCACCACAAATTTAGGTATGATGATAATTAGTTTCATTGTGGTTACTTCCTACATGGAGAGCCAATTAAGCCACAACAGCAGCAAATGAAACCATCTGGCAGCACCACAAATTTAGGTACGATGATAATTAGTTTCATTATGGTTACTTCCTATCGTTCATACTTCCTTTTTTAAGCACTTTCCACATTTTGTGTTCTACCCCGCCGTATAAGAGGAGCCATCGTTATCATTATCAAAAGCAAGAACATATCAAAGAACACCTTGATCAGGCCTAAGGGCCCTTACAGTTAAGCCTGTGACATGTTTAACACATCAAAGAACTCGTCTAACTTAACATATAATAAGAACTGCATACCAAAGTACCAAAAATGTGATTTAAGGCTGAAACAAGATACTTAAACTCATGCAAATACGAATGACGTGGAAATGAACGCTTTCTTTTGTGGCAATCAATTAACAGAAGAATAATTTTATACCAAAACAAATGCATATCATAATAAGTTCATAAAAATACTGAAGGGCAAGGGTTATTGTTCATTGACGACAAGAATTAGAGAACAAATATTGTTATATATTAACATGCATCCTGTGACAACAACAAACCATGGAAGGAAATGGTTGAACTAACAAACTAAACGTGAATCTGTCAGGCAGCAGTAAGAAACCTAAGCATCAACGAAACATTGCAGTGACAGTGACTGCAACTTCCATCAGACGATGATGCAGATACTCTTGTACTGTATTATCTACAGTATTTGCTGCATACTCGTTAAGCAAGAAGCTACATAAATATTAAGATTCACAAATTTACTACATACACAAATATTTGGTATATATTTAGTAAATTGCATGTGCATAGATAAGTCCCCACTTTCAACCTTAGTTAACTACAGTTTGGTATGTTCTACCTTCCCACTACTACAATAGTTTCCATTTTAATGGTGCCAACAGAAAGCCATACAATGTTTTGTGTCATTTTATCGATTTTTGCTAATCGGGAATATTTATGCATTGTGCACTTTTAAAGTGGATACCTCCTAATCTTGACAAATTATCCTCATTTAAATGTTCTTCATCAGCTAATTTCTAATTCTCAAACAGCATTTCTTTTACTTATGAAATGACCTGTTAAGCACAGATGACAACTTCATGCGAGTAAGGAGAACAGGTAAGTACAAACTGCGCAACCAGACCAGGGTAGCTACATCATATAGCACTCAAAACAAAATAAACTCCACCGAATAGAACAAAAGAATACAAGACCTAACAAAAGCAGGTGTTACAACCAAGACATAAGGGGATCTAACAAAATGGCGGTCCACCGTTTTATGTTACTCCCTCTGATCCTAAATAAGTGTCGCAGTTTTGAACTAGCTCAAGTTCAAAACTGCGACACTTATTTAGGATCGGAGGGAGTACAACTTCTCTGCCTCAATACTTGGATAGAAACAGAAGTCAGTTTATTCCTTAACATAGTTCCCATCAGTTCCGAAGTAAGAGGAATATTATCGGACAAGAACATTATAACTGTTTTCTGTATATTCCTGATAAATAGTTTCTATTTCTAACATCACTGAAACAAAATTGAGTGCAAATAATGATCAGGTACTTTTCTATCTATGCTACAAATGTAACAAGTGAAAAGCACATACTAGTGCAGAACACTTACAGAGTCATGGCTCCTCAATTCGTTTGGAGCCCTGCACCATAATTTTGTGTGAAGCACTTATGCCTTTTCACTGGTGCTTAGATGCAGATAATGGATGGGTCTGCTTGCACAGCCTGTAGCCTTCTAGAAGATAAGTGGAAGCTTGAGTATTTCAAAATATTGCCCAGAAGATTAGAGACAGCATTATCAGCATACTGTACAAACTAGAAAGTCTGCCTGCCTTCTCCAGGTTCCACCAACCGCGAGCAAGTTATGACCTGAATACAATGGCCATGGAGCAAGAGACAGTATCAAGTTGGTACAATCTTGAAATGTGAAAACCCCAACTTCCTCGACCCAATCAGTCATGTGAATTGATCTTCTCAAGAATCTCAGATGCGTTAACCCCAAGCAGACAAGGGTTTAGCTCCGACACTGCCTTTAAGTCTTTCATTGAGATTGAGTTAGAAGTGCCTGGAGGTATAATGCCACCCTGCACATGGGCATGATTTTGCAGTGATACACCATTTATTAACTTACGGGACAACTGCTGCTTCAATGCAGCATGGCTTAGTTTACCATGTTGAGATCTTGCTCCAACAAGCTCAACACAAGATCCAATCAATTGCTTCAAGAACATATCAACTCCATTATTCAACAAATCAGCACACTCTAATGAGACCCCTTCCAATCCTTCCTCTTGTGCTGTTTTTTCCATTTTCTTTCTCAGTGACAAAGTATCACATAGTTCAGCATGGTCATAACAACTAACAGAATCATCATCTGCGTTAACAGAAGCAAGGGCTGAAGGTTTTCGAGTCAAATTAGCAGCACCAAACTGAATCCCAATTGGAGCTTGCACTGGAAGTTGGGCACGACGTATAGTTTCTTCTCCCAAGGTTTCTCTAGCATCTATAGCAGAAGGTCCATTGCTATGTAGAGAGCCTTGATTATTTAATAGTGCCTTACCCACACATGATCGCTTGGTAAGTGGCTCCACATGCTCAGTTTGCTGAACCTGTCTATGTCTCCTCAGACCAATCAAATTTGGAGCACCATTCTCCCTACTAATAGTCTCACCATGACTCAGTGATGAATGTTGTGGTAATGCGTTTACACTTCTGCCCAATGATTGTTTGTCTTTCACATGCTTGCTTAAAGCGTCACCGTTCCAGATAGGGGGGACCAGTGTATGTTCTGAACAGGTGACATCCCCAGCTATCCTAGACGCATTAATAGCTGGTGGCCCACTTGCTGCACAGGCATTGAGGAGAACAGACCGGATGAGATGGTTGTGCAATGGGAGGTTCTCACGGTCAAGTGCCACAAGGCAGAGCTTATCGAACTCATTTTTGCTCAATTTTGATGACAAGAACCTTTCCAGATGTTGAAAGTACTTCTTTGCTCGATCGGGCCCAATCTTCTTAACAATCTTGGACTTGATCTCACAAAGGTCGATACGACTGTTCTGTCGTACCACAGATGGTGGTAATAGTTGCAGGCTTGGTGCCGGTGGCACTGATGGTGGCTTAGATGACGGCATCTCTTAGGAAGGAAATTCCATGTAAATACAACTGGACCAGAAAGTATAACTACAAGAAGATATTCAGAGAATATTGTAGTCTTCCTCCAATCCCTCTTTGATATGCAGCCCTCTCAGAAACAATTACTGCATTGAACAAGTATCTGAGTTAGGACTATAACAAGCATGAGTGTAGAAAAAGCATGAAGAAAATGTCAATGGGCCATGCAATTATCCAAGAATGGTGAATCAGCGTAGAACTTTAATGTGCATCTTAAAAAGACAAAAATTGATTTAACATAGTAACAAAATGGAATTGTTATGTTTTGGATTTCGGTAAAACATCACAAATAAGAGCTTGAAACAGACAAAGTACGCACAATTGATGAGCTTCACCCAAAAGACTAAGATTTATGAGAAGTACAGGACAAAAGACATTTTTTGCCAGTTTTGTGCATCGAGAGCTCAAGAATGTTAATCAACTGGAGGGAAACAGAACTGTGTTACTGGTTAGGACAAATTAACAAGAACAGCATAGAGTAATAAGAAAAGAACAAAAAAGTCAGTAGACCATGCGATTATCCAAGAATAGTGAATCAGCATAGAACTTTACCTTGATGCCCCCTCCCTGCCCCACCTATTCACACACATCCCACTAGCGCGCACAAACAGTACATGTACAAACGTGGATGAAACAAATTTAATGTGCATCTTAAAAGCACAAAAAAATGATTTAACATAGTAGCAGAATGGACTTGTTATGTTTTGGATTTCGGTAAAACATCAAAAAAGATCTTAAAACAGACAAAGTACGCACAACTGATGAGCTTCACCCAAAAAACTGTGTTAAATAATACAAGACAAAAGGCATTTTCACCAGTTTTGTGCATCATGAGCTCAACACTGTTAAATCATCAACTGGAAGGAAACAGAATTGTGTTACTACTGGTTACACTGAAATTGTACGCGGGTCCGCTACAAACGAAAAAAGAGAGTAACTTCTTCCAAACAAGACTTAAACCAGAATAATACAGAAGCAAATTTCCCTGATCTGACCATGCGCTTTATGCACACTGCACTTGTAGAGTAACACTACGCCTTCAGATTAAGAATCTGGAGACTCGAACAACAATCCGGGAACTCAAACCAATATCACCTGCCCCCTGAGCAACATAACATAAGCTTATGCCCACAAAACCGCAAAAGGAACTCTTTAAAGCAGATGCATCAAGGTCTCCTTTGACTCCAACCCAGTTTCTCCTAACTCCAACAAATGAGTGAAATGTGGGCTTTGCGCTGAAGTAATCAATTCAAACTCCACCAAAACAGAGAACCCACACCACAGGGCACCGACTGAGTGACCAAACACTATTCGCACTATTTCACCAACTCAGACGAAGTCGAGCTCCTCTCATCCAATCCGCCAGACCTCAATCCAAATGGTAAAGAAAGCTAGGGTTTCGCACCAAATTCAAACTTCGAAGCTCACCTCCACGCACAAAGTAAGGAAATATCCAGCAAGCAAAGAACCCGCATCAGACCTCCAACGGACGACGAGACCTGCGCCACCGCGTCAGTGCGCTACTCAAACTAAATCCCAGCTCGCCCCTTTGATCCAGCACGGACCACCCCAATTCCCACAGGGAGCTAGGAATTTTACCCCCGAATTCGAACTCCCTGACGCCCGAATCACCAACCACGAGCCTCGCCGGCGAGTCAAACGCCGCCATTGGGCGCCATGCGACGCGTCCCGCCATTGCCGGTCGGCGGCGCGCGTGGGCGCGGATCGAGACGGGGGGGGTTGGGCCGGGGACAGTGAGCTCTCACCTTGGCTGGCGCGCGCGCGCGCGCTCCCCCGGGCGCGGAGGAGAAGAGGAGGCAGGGGTTGTTGCAGGAAGCGATCTCCAGCCGAGCACCCGCGCCGCTGCTGCTCGGACTGCTGAGGCGCGCTGCAGCGGGGACGTGCTTCTCTTGCAGCAGCAGGGAGATTCGAGTGGCGCGCAGCTGCTGCTGCTGCGGTGGCGGCGGCGGCTGGTGGTGGCTTGCTGCTGCCACGGGGGTGGAGGTGATGCGAGGTTTGAGGCTTGCTGGCTGCTGTGTTTGGTCGGGCTCTGTCTGTGTTGCTGGTGCCGTTCTCCGTTCCGTCTCGGTCTCGATATTGTAGTTGTTCCTCTTGACTCTCTCCCTCCCTCCTGGCTCTCTCTCTCACTCGCTCTCTGACTCTCTCGTTTCGTTTTTCTCCGGCTTATTTTCTCCCTTTGGTTTGCTGTTGGTCTCATAGGCTTGATGTGATTTGAATGAGAGAAGGAAAACGAGAGTGAGTATGGGCAGCTCTAATCCGATGTTTATATCTTTTCCTATATACTCTCTCTCCGTCCAAAAATGAATATGTCACAAATTTGTGTAAATTCGTATCTATATACTAAACAGTGGCTAGATACGTCCGATTTTAGAAAAATCTACAACATCCTTTTAGGGAACAATAGAGTATAAGTTATTACAAAGTTTGACTTTGATCACATCAAATATACACGGGAATTTAAAATGGTGGGAATACTACCGGCTCCGTCTCTTGTAGATGAATGCATTTATAGAGGAAAACGTGTATAGATATGCATTTATAATGGCACCGCCAAGTGCACCCCTCCTATAAATACAAAGAATGGGTATCGGAGCTATATCCGATTAGGAACCCTTGAACCTATCGTCGTTTTGACATGGTATCGAGAGTTGCCCTCTCCGCAAGCGATCCCCCGATCGAAAATAAAAACCGTACCCACCCATCGCCACACAACCCCACCACCAAATCCCTTCAACACCTTTCGCTACCATCCATCCAACCCGACAACCCTAGCGCAATGGCTTCCTCAAGCAGCCCAACCGTAAACCTTGGATCGCTGCAGTCTGACAAATTGAGGCGCAGGAATTACCCCCTCTAGCGGTCACAAGTCCAATCGCGAATCCATGGAGCCCAACTCGTCAGCCTTCTAGACGGCACCCGCGCCACTCCAGAAAAGCTGAGTCGTTGAATAGGAGGATACTGTCACATCCAAGCCAGCGAAGATGGCGCCTAATCCGGCGTACACCGCCTGGTTGTCTAAGGACCATATCGTCCTTGGATATCTGCTCCAATGGCTTGCTCAGAAGATCCTCCCTCATGTGCATCGGATCAAGCACTCGGCTAGAGTCTGGCAGCCATCGAAGAGATGTTTACCTCCTAGAGCTAGGTCAAGGTCACCAACTTGCTGATCGCTCTCGTGGACACCAAAATAAATCAGTGCATCTCCACGCCAAGATGCAAGGTCTTGTCGATGAACTAGTTGTTGTTGGTTGCCCTCTCGCCGTCAAAGAGACTGTCTCATACATCCTCGTTGGCATTGGCGCTGGCTATGACGCGCTTGTGGCTGCCCTTGGCGTGGTGACCACGTCGATCTTCCTCGACATGCTCTACTCCCAGCTTCACGCATATGATCAACACCAGGAGATGCATCATGGCGCTCATACCGGCGAGTTCAAGACCTCGGCTAATGATGCCTCTCTTCAACGTCGCCATCACTTCTCCAAAAAGGACAACTACCACTCCGTCAAACCACGTGGTGACCATGGTGATCGTCGGGGTGATCGTCGCGATGACCGTTGTGACAACCGCCATGATGGTTGTCCACAACAGCAACAAGACCGTGGGGGTGGCCACGCTTATCTAGGATGGGGCGTGGACATGACGTGGTCGTCGTCGCACCACACCATGGATCGACGTTACGTGCCAAATCAGCAACAAGGAAGGTCACGACACTAAAGATTGTTGGTGGCGCTTTGAAGAAGAAGAAGATGATGATGATGATTCCTATTGTGACAAATAGGTCAATAGTTCCTCTTATGTATGGACACTAATTGGTACTCTGATGTCGGAGCTAGAAAGCTCAATAACCTGATGGTTTATGACACCTATAGGCTATAGGGCTACAACAAGGTTAACACAGCCAACTAGCAAGGTATGAATATTTGCCATATTGGTCACTCAATAGTTCAGAAACGCACTCAAAATTTCCATCTTCAAAATATCTTGCATGTATCCACTTCATCCAAAAAATTGCTCTCTATTCATCGATTCACTTATGATAATCATCTTTATCGAGTTTCATCCTTCCTTATTTCTGATAAAGGATCAGGTCACACGTAAAATCATTCATAGAGGGAGATGAGTTGGCAGCCTTTATCCACTTATGTCATCCATGGAGTTCTTCTAGTCTCCGAAGCATGCCTTTGTTGTTGTCAAACCATCCTATGTGCAATGGCATAGTCCACTTGGCCATCATCTTCTCTTACTGTTATTCAAACTATTAGCAAGAATAAATTCTCCATGTTAGAGATTATAGTATTGAGTCAGTATGTGATTCATGTCAGCGTGCTAAGAGTCATAAACTCCCCTATCCTATCTCCAATAGCGTATCTAAAATTTTCCCTTCAACTAGTATTTTCTGATGTATGAGGTTATGCACCTACTTCTGTTAGTCATCATGATTATTATGTAGGCTTTATTGATGATTATAGTAAGTTTACTTGGATATACCTGCTTAAGAAAAAGTTTGATGCTCTTGATGCCTTTAGTTTTCAAAAGCTTGTTAAACATAAGTTGGATAAAAATTCTTACAATTCAATCTGATTGGGAGGAGAATATGTTAAACTTAACTCTCATGTTTAAGCCCAGGAAACCTCCCACCGTATTTCATGTATCCATGCTCATCAACAGAATGATTCTGCTGAGCGAAAGTATCGCCACACTATTGAGGTTGGTCTTGCACTTCTTTCTAATGCATCCATGTCACTTTAATTTTGGGATGAGGCACGGCAAGAGTCACCAACTAGGTTCATCAAGCCTAAAAGCCCAGAAGTTAGCTGATGGAAGTTGAACATAGTGAGCACTAATCGTAGAGAACTCAAGCCGACTTTTAACATGTTGTTGAACAAATACGAGTGTAAGGCCCAGTTCTTTTGGGGGCTTCTCCGAGAAGCCGCCCTCCCCCCAGCTTCCTGGAGAAGCCGGTCTAAAAAAATTGCGAGGCTTCTAAAATAGTTAAGTCTAAACAAATTTGGAAGCCTCGTAAATTTTTTGAACCGGCTTCCCCAGGAAGCTGGGGGTATGGCAGCTTCTGGGAGAAGCCGCCAAAAGAACTGGGCCTAAGCCCATTACAGTTACAATCAGCTTTATAATTCTGACTGATCGAAGTACGGGAACCGTCCCACATCACCATCAGTTGAAGATAACGGACATCATGAGCGATCCCTGTGGAGATGACCCATGTTTTATATCAACTAGAGCAAGGAACACTCCAACACATATAGTGTGTCCTAACGCTTATAAACGCTGAGGCACACGCCTAGTCGACGCGCTCACGCTAGCGCGGCAAAAAAACGTCGGGATAACTACGTCGGAAAAAATCTTTACGCGGCGCTTTTTTTGGCTCCGCACATCTTTATCAGCCAAGAGAGCCCTACCTTGGCACGACAAATGATCATCCTTGGTATATAATGGAAGATGGTGCTAATTTAGTATCATGTCACCTATTGCATGTGTCGTGCTTCATACACACCAGTAGCGATACAACGAATTAATTAAAATACCATTACTCAAATTGGGTATCGTAATTCCATTAAAATCGAAATTATTATCACATTAATATATGATTATGTTTTCTTTAAAGGATTTGAGGCAGAGGAGAAAAGGTTAAAAATTAAACTACAAAGGATAAATGGAGAAACCTACTAATCCTACGGTTGGGGGCCTCTATAGTGACGGCCGTGGCAACTTACCTTCCGTGCATGCCACTAGACTGGCCGCGACCATGCACCCGCCATCCACGGGAGCGACGCACTCGCTGTCCAACGAAGAGACGCGCCCTCCGTACACCGTGTCCAGTACTAGGACAGCCGCAACGACACACCCGCCGTCCACCACACCTAGTACGGTACTGGGATGGCTGCAGCGATGTGCCCGCCATCCTGCCACGATCCCAACAGATTGTCATCCTCCGCGCCTTACTCTGATGGCCATAGTGGATTGGCCTCTATCCACTGCGTGTAACGTTGACGATGTCTTTGTGGATCCGAAAGAGCCAACAAATCGATGAGAAAAAAGAACAAGATGCAATATGGTGAGAAAGAACAAGATGCACATTGATCCATAGATGTGATGAAGATACCTTCTGTTAGGAGGAGTCCGGCGTAGAGGCAGCATTACATTGGTAGTAACTACCAAGCCTACAAGTTCAGCTTTCTAGGCATCACCACATTTTTTAGGGCCGATAGTACTAAAGATGAGTGTTCATGAGATCTTAGGATATTTCTAGAAATAACTATGTTCAGATCTAGAGTTACAGAAAGTGGGAGTGTGGCGTCGCGAAGAGAGGAGTGGTGAGTGGGGACTAACGGTTGCCATGTATATATAGGAAACGGGGTTGGGTAGTTAGTGAGGTCTAGGATTTGCTACTTGGGCTATCAAACAAGTGCAGCCAGTCAAAGTGGCCAAATTTGCAAAAACGGCTCATTCGCTGATCTCTAGTGATCAACACATGGCCAAATATAGAAAAAAACAAGATTAGTAACCGTTTTCTAGATCTAATTGGCCATATGTCAATCATAAGAGTTGGTCCACTTGTGGACTAGGTCTCACAGATTATTTTCTGTTATATACTCACACTCGGGTGGGTAGTAGTGAGTCTCACTTATCAGCGAGTGGTGCTTGACCACTCTCCACCGTGCGACCAACAATGAATGACGCTTGCGATGGACGATGTAACATAGGATTCCACTGTTGCCCAAGCGCGGAACTAAGAACCGCTTCCCTTACGTACCACATAACACGAATGTGTCGGTGTCGTGTCTGCCACGGTGTATAGGTGGCCGCCGCGACAGCCCATCCACCGGCTAACCAACTTTTCAAGGTACTTTTTACTTGTGCCGTCCCAAAAAGGTGCCTCGCATAGGGGATATTTTTGTAGTGAAAAGTTAGTCTAGAGAATCATCTTCTAGGAGAGATTCATCAAAATAGTCTTCAAAGCTATAACTACCAAGTGGACCCTCTCAAAGTTCTTTATGCTGATTTTCAGGAAATACTTATGGCAGCTAATGATCATGAATATATCTCTAGTAGAACTACGCCATATGATACCAAGGATCTGAAGCTGAATGATCAAAAACATGTTGATCCTAGATACACTCGGCCAAAGTGGCTCCCACATGGTGTCGGGCTAGTGGCAATCAGGGTACCACGACCCATCTGTTGCTGGGCCCTGCCTATAGAGCCGCCATGGCACCATAGAGAAGTCGCTCGCAAAGGTGGTCGCTTCACGAGGAGTGCCCCTCGCAAAGCCTCAACGGAGATCCTCCGCGAGGACCCCTCTTGAGGCGGTGCCTCCTGAAGCCCCTCATAAAGAGAAGACTCCTTCAATAAGACTCCCCTCTCCAGGGATCCACGTGAAGCGCACTTTGGTCCGCAGCGCCCAAGTCCTGGACATCGAGCGGAACCACACTCTGGGAGAAGGTGAGGAAAATTATGGTTTTGGCTAGAACAACTGTCTCACACCCATGGCGCAAGGAAGGCAGCTACCCCTTCCACAAGGAAGGCACCTTCCTCTTCACCAAGCCAGGAGTGGCCGAACAGCGGCTGTCACCAAGGGGGGACCACCCCTCCCTCTCTGGTGGATGAAGAACGTGAAGGGGCAGAGAGCAATACGTCAGTGGCATGATCAACTACATCATGTCATGGACCGTACATACGACCAAAAGTAGCTTCAGCCTACTTGTCCACTCTCTTGTTGCCGTGTGGCAACCCTTCCTGCCAATATCACGGGAAGAGGACCGGGGAGCCTATAAAAGGGGCATGGTAGAACTGTAGAGCGAGATCCCCATCTCCTTCTACCTGAGGAACCCTAGCTTTCTCTTAGATAGGAACCCTAGATCTCATCGCCTGATCTCCACCTTGTACTATAAACCTCGTCAAGCGGCATAAGCAATCTAGACATGCAAGACTAGGGTTTTACACCGCACAGTGGCCTGAACCTGGGTAAACTCTATGTGTCCCTTTGCCGTGTTTACTGCTGTTTCCTTGCCATGATCGCCAAATGTTTTTTGGAGATTGTGTTCATCCTCTAGTGTTCAATTTCATCCTAATTTGAGAGGTACCCTATTCGTTCGTAGGGACAATCTCTGACATTTTGCGTGCCAAGTAGGGGGGGTTGAGGCGTATCTCCCACCCCTTCCTCGACATGGCTGAAGAGACCCGCGGCGAGCACGCCCGTTGCTGGGATGCCGCCTGAGAAGAACCCATCGCCAGCGGAAACCCTCACTGCGCCAACAACGATCCTACCCACCAGGAGCATGGGCGGGAGACGATTAAGCACACTCATACGTCCCCGACAGGGCAGTAGCAACAGCATGCCCACATCCACACCATGTCCGTCTCTAGGATGGGCGCAGCAGCAACCCCTTGCTAGAGGCTGTGTTTCTCATGGCACAAGAGCTTCTATGCTACAGGCCTGACCCGACCATGCAGGATGCATGGCTTCAGCGCATTACTGAGCTCGTCAACATCGTTGGCGTCGCTCCGGTACACTCCTGCTCCATGGTACCACCGCCGACGTAGATCCCGCAAGCGGGTCAGGTCACTCATGGCACTCCCCCACCACCGCTGCCCCCAGCTAGTGGAGGCGCAGGAGACCCTTCGCCTCATTCCCATGGTGCTTACTTGTTGCATGTCACTTCGAGGCCCAAAAGCATCACCGAGAGATCCCAGAGGATGCTCGCATCTCCATCGAGAAGCGTCCCAAGCATCAAGAATGCACCGTCGCGGAGGCCGCAACAGCAGACAAGAACAACCACGCCACTCTTGCTGGCGGAACCCCCTCGTACAACAACGACTCCCTCACCTTCACCAAGTAACTACGCATTGTGGTGTGGCCCCTAAAGTTCAAGCTATATCTTCCCCCGCGCTACGCGGCAAGGAGAATCCCGTCAAGTTCCTACATGTCTACACCGTGGGCATTGAGCCCACAAGAGGAAATGACAAGGTCATGGCTAACTGGTTCCCAATTGCCCTCAAGGATGCAGCTCGCTCTTGGCTGATGAATAATGTTGGGGATATGCTAAATAGGTATCCTCATAGCATGTCACCAATACGCCTAACCCGGGTGACCCATAGTTGGTAGCAAGGCCTATGGCCTACTGGACGGCTCAGTTAGACAGATCCAGAAGGGAGGCCCATGCCGGATGAAGGAAGGCTACGTAGGAGTCACCGACATACTCGGAGCCTTGGAGTGCAAGACATGAAAGACTAGCTCGTATTAGTGTAGAACTCTTTACCTTGTCCGGCAAGGACATTTCCCTATAAACCCTAGGTCTTGGTGCCTTTATAAGCCGGCCTATGGGAGCCTTTAGGGCACAACCTCTTAGAGTGATACGTACAACATGCAACACCTTGCACAACGAACATGTCTCTATAACTTGGCGTATTGCCATTATAGTGATTTATAGCAGGAGAAGAGTTTTGCCACTGTTATGTGACTTGAACCTGGGTAAGCTATGTTACCTCGTACCCGCCAACTCTCCGGCTTACCCCACATCTCTAAACACGCACTGTGAGGACCCCTCCATGGCGTACTCGTCGGCAATACCAAGACAGTTGGCGCCCACCATGGGGCAAGAGGCGCTTCGAGCTCTACACCGGGCAAGGTCCAATCTCTTCGCAGGAATCGGTGACACCATAGCCATCGGACGCGTTCTCTTCTCTGGCAATGTCCCAATCGTACCCTCGGATGAGTTCTGGGTGCCTGTGAAGACAAACCCTATGTGCTGCTCCGTCATCCCCTTCAAAGACATCCACATCTTCAACGGCGAAACCGACTCGGGTCCTAGCTCCCAGGAAGTCGGAAACTCATCAAGCCCCGCACGGACCGCCTATGAGCAGGACACGTTCACAGAAGGATCTGGACCATACCTCTCCTTGGAGTATGGCGGCTCGGATCTGGAAAATTCAAGGCCCACCCAAACCGCCCCTGTGCAGGATATAATGGTGGAAGGACCCTGCAAATCCGCTTGGCTTTCCCGAGCGTTAGAGATGTGCAGGTCACACTTTGTCGACGTAGTCACCATCTTCGATCTGGCCAGATGCGTTCAAAGGGATGGAGAACCTCCCCCCGAATACCTCGCTAGATGGATGAGGGTGAGGGAAACCCTAGAGGGCGACCACGCCGACGAGCTTGTGTACCACTTCGTGGAAGGGCTCACGCCTGGAACACTCCTCCGGAAAACCCTCCGAAGGCGGCAGGCCGCAGGTCCTCTCACCCTTGGTAAGATGGTCGCCATCGTCAATGAATACGCGGATGCCAATGAAGAAGCCGAAACAGCAATTCATCATCATGGCCGGAGGAGGAAACAACAACAACGACCCGCCTCCATCACCCTCCACATCCGCCATCATCAACATTGAAGCCAACTCTGAATCTGTCCTTGACGCGCTGTACGCCAACATCAATATGGATGGCGGTGGCTCGGACGCTAACTCAGAGGAATACGATGTTGTTATGAGGGAGATCGAGCAGGAGATCGAGAAGGAGGAGCACGCTGAGAAGGCCAACACTTCCCACCAGGTGCTAGTCGCCATTGGGAGCGTGATGGAAGAAGACGAATAGGAACCAGAACGTGAGAGAGCTCCGCCCATGCTAGCGGTTACCAGAGCAGCAGCAGCCAAGAAAGCCGCCGAGCCTCCGGCTCCAGCCAAGGCAATGCCTCCTCCGGTTATCCGCCCGCAACCGGCGCAGGAACTCACCATGGCCCCTAGTATTGCCCGACAATCAAATCAACCGCCAATGCCACCATCAACCTTTGTAGCTGGCAACCCATTGGATACTCCCGCCGACAAAGCAATTTATAGCGCACTCCTCATTGAGCCTATCACCATCGCCCATATCCAGAGCGTTACGAGCTTGATGAGAAGCACATGGCTATCTTGGTAGAGGCCAGGTGCATTGCGGAGCAGGGTGCTAAGCTAGATGAGGACATGCCTAAGGCGCAGCAATCAATCAAGGCAGCAAGAGCCATGGAGGCCGAGTATAAGCAATTGCTATTAAATAAAAAGGCAAAGAAAGTGCCAGCTCACGTCGTCAAAGATCTCGGTGTTCGGTGGAGGTTAGGATATGATGGATCTAAGCCGACAAAAGCCACCCCTTACATTGATTCAGAGGGGAGGCAAGTCATGCCAACTCCCTCCCTCAACATCGTTGTCACCAAGACCCTCCTAGAATAGGACATGTTGCTAGAAGTAGTTGCTCAGGTGTACGACCTCGTCACCAAGGCATGCAAGCAATAGGAGAAGGCCACCTCGCAGAGGCTTGAGTCCAACCCGGAGCTTTGCTAGTCAACCCTAAACAGCCGCAGAAGGCCCAAATCTCCCTGTGATGAGGGATCGCATACATGCTCCACATAGCAAAGACGGAGGGAGGCACACAACATGACTGACGCCATCCCCATCTCCTCCGATCACGGAGAAAAGGCTCGTCCCCTCCGGTCGCCACCTCCACCACCATCTCGGCCTCACGAGGAGCCAGAGCCGCGCCATCATACAAGCATGCCACCACCAAGGCGTCCCCAGGCCGGCATCATTATACGCGACCAGGGAAAGCAGCCACGACATGCCGGAGAGCACAACGGCATTGAAGGACATCGGATCAGGTCCCACAAGGAGCCGCCACATCCGACAAGTAACCGCGACAGGCGTGAGGAGTCGCAGGAGGGGCACAGCAAAAAGGCTAACCCACCACCTCCACCGCCACCTTCGCCACCCAGCAGCCATCATGTCGGAGGCCACGGTGGATCTCATAGATTGCGCCATAACTCCCCTCCCCATGATGGAAAAGGGAAGCAATCGGAGCCATATGATGCGCGTACACGGCTGGACAAGATCCAAGAAGCTCGGGAGCTCCCATACCTTGGGCCACGTTGTTTTGGACTAGTCATACGAGCCACAACTTACCCCAAGGGCCTCCATATAGACAAGACCATCAAACCTTACAACGACACTGCCAGGCCAGCAACATGGTTGCAAGACTACAGCAAAGCGATTCACATCACATGGGGAGACCCCAATGTCACCATCAAGTACCTCCCACTCATGCTGACCGACACCGCCCGACAATGGATCGATGACTTGCCGGAGAAATCAATATGTAATTGGTTGGACATGCATGAAGCGTTCACCAAGAATTTTGAGGGTACGTACAAACGTTCCTGCACTATCGGAGACCTGCAATGGTGTGTGCAAGAAAAGGATGAAACCTATCGTGCCTACCTCTCTTGCTGGTTGGATATGAAAACTTCCTGTGCAGGGGTGCACGAACAGACTGCTATGGCCGCCTTCATCGATGGTCTGGAAAAGGGAACTTTGCTCTGGCATAAGTTGAAGCGCAAGCAAGACAACAATGAGCTCACCCTCAATGCAATGATCGCCATGGCTAGCGAGTTCGTCGTTGCTGATGATGACACGCGCAATCACTACCGACAATAGCAATCCCTACCCAGGCCAGAAAAAACAATAGTAACAAGCGGAAAAATCCGCCCGAAGAAAAGTAAGTAGCCGACATGGTCGCCGCAACACTCGGTTGAGACGGCGACAATCGTGGGCGGAGGGCTAAGCGTGGTGAGGATTGACACTACACCCTTAGTGCCTCGCGTTCCCCAAACGTACGAAGAGTACCATGACATGCCGTGTTTCGTCCATCTTGATGCAAACGGCAAGGCCATCCACACCAATTGCCAATGCAAATTACTTCAACAACCTCAAGGAAGACCCTGAGTCCGGATACAAGCGAAGTTGGAAGAACGGACCTCGCGGAAAGGGCAAAGGGAAGAAGAAGGAGGACGAGCCTAAGGATCAAGCGATATGGATGAAGACGTGGAACCCAAAGCTTCTGACAAGGGAGAGGATAAAGGGAATAATCCCTTCGAAAAGAAGGCTCCATGTTACCATACCTTCCTTGGCACCCCCACCTTCCGAGCCTAGAAAACCTCTCTGAGGATACTGATGGCTACCCTTCCTCCAGTTCCCCAGTATGTCAGGTGGTCGGAAGTTCCAATTACTTGGGATAGGAAGGATCACCTAGATCTTATCCCAATAGAGAACCAGTATGCCATGGTCATCAACCCTTTGATTGACGGCACAGAGTTCACCAAGTGCCTCGTGGATAGTGGAAGCAACATCAACATCATGTACTTGGATACACTACACAAGATGAACTTGACGGAGACCCATCTAAGGAAGAGCAATACCGTGTTCCATGGGATTGTCCCTGGCCGACAAGCTAATTCCCTGGGCTGCATCACCCTTCCGGTTGCTTTTGGTGATGTTAACAATTACCGCCAAGAACGCATGACCTTTGAAGTGGTGCCTTTCAAGAGCGTGTACCACGTCATCTTTGGGCGCAACATCTTCCACTCCTTCCTCGCAAGGCCATGCTTTGTCTATAACAAGCTCAAGATTCTTGGACCAAACGGCGTCATCACCGTTGACGGAAGCTTCACCAAGGCACAGGAGTGCAATCTTAGTGAGGCCGCCTTCGCCGAAGCAGTCCTCTATGATGAGGAGTTCAAGGAGATCCAGAACTAGGTCGATGCCTCGGAGATGCCGGCTTCAAAAGAACAGATCACTGCTGTCGAACCCGCATTCAAGGCCGCCATCAAGACCAAGCCGGTGGAGCTTGTTGAAGGAGATTCCTCCAATACCACCACCATTAGCACAGACCTGGATCCCGAATAGGAAAGCACGCTCGTCGATTTCCTCCATGAGAATAGGCACATCTTTGCCTGGCAACCTGCCGACATGAAAGGTGTACCTAGGGAACTCGCCGAGTACAGCTTGAATATTGATCCCAATGCCAAACCGGTGAAGCAACCTCTACGACGCTTTGGTGATGAAAGACAAAGGGCTATAAGCAAAGAAATAGCTAGGTTACTTAAGGCTGGCTTTATTCGAGAAGTTATTCACACTCGATGGGTGGCAAATCATGTACTTGTCCCCAAAAAGGGAACCAATGAATTAAGAATATGCGTTGATTACACCGGCTTGAACAAAGCGTGTCTGAAGGATCCATTTGCTTTGCCTCGCATTGACCAAGTCATTGACTTGACGGCTGGCTCGAAACTTCTATGTTTTCTCGATGCTTACTCAGGATACCACCAGATCCGGATGCGAAAGTTGGACCAACTGGCCACTTCGTTCACCACACCCTACGACATGTATTGCTACGTCATGATGCCCTTTGGGTTGAAAAACGCTGGTGCTACCTACCAGTGGACAATGCAACGCTGCCTACACGACCAAATAGGTTGCAACATACACGCTTACGTGGACGACATCGCGGTAATGTCAAAGAAATCAAATGATCTTATAGTTGACTTGCAGGAAACCTTTGACAATCTTTAGAAATACAACATGATGCTGAACCCCAAGAAATGTGTCTTCGGGGTACCCTCTGGCAAATTGTTGGGCTTCAACATTTCGCATCGCGGAATCGAGGTGAACCTGGGGAAATCAAGGTCATCCTTGATATCAAACGTCTGACATGCCTAAAGGACATACAAAGGCCCATAGGCTGCATCGCAGCAGTAAGCCGGTTCATCAGCCGACTTGGTGAGAAGGCTATGCCGCTCTACAAGTTGCTCAAGAAGGCGGACGAATTCACATGGACGGATGAGGCTGATGCACCACTTTAGGAGTTGAAGAGAATACTCTCCTCCCCACCAATACTTGCAGCACCGGTGTCAAGGGAGTCTATGCTAGTATACATGGTGGCAACCAACCGAGTAATCAACATCGTCATCATGGTGGAGCGCAAGGAACCAACGCATGAATACGGAGTTCAGCGACCCATTTACTATGTAAGCGAGATCTTGACGGAATCCAAGCAGCGTTACCCACACTACCAAAAGATAGCTTATGGAGTTTTCCTTGCTTCACAAGCTAAGGCATTATTTCCAGGAGCACCCTATTACAGTAGTGAGCAAAGCTCCACTGTCTGACATAATCAACAACAACGACGCTACAAGAAGAGTGGCAAAGTGGGGCATTGAACTTGCTGCCTTTAAAATCACCTACAAGAGACGCGATGCTATCAAATCACAAGCATTGTCGGATTTTCTCGCAGATTGGACAAAACTGCAAGAAAATACTCCTGTGTTAGAGCCAGAATATTGGGTCATGCACTTTGATGGACCAAAGCTACTCAATGGCTCAGGGGCTGGTGTATTATTACAATCACCAACAGGAGAAAAGTTGCAATACATCCCGCAGATTCACTTCAATGCTACCAACCATATGGCGGAGTATGAGGCCCTCATTCACGGACTTCGTGTGGCCAAGGATATTGGTGTCAAGCGCATAGTTTGCTGTGGAGATTCTGACTTGGTTTCCCAGCAGGTAGCTGGCACCTAGAACGCGTGGAACCCTATGATGGCGACATATCGAGACAAAGTAGATGAAATAGACAAGTGCTTCGATAGCTACGAAGTCAAGTACGTCAAAAGGGAGGAGAATGAGGTGGCATATCTGCTGTCAAAACTTGGATCGGCCAGTCAACCAATTCCGCCACGCGTTTTCCTGGAACATTTACGGACCCCATCCGTGAAGGGAGCAGACACCGACTGAAGGAGTTATGCCCTAGAGGCAAATAATAAAGTGTATTATTTGATATATCTCCTGTATGTTCATAATACGTTTCATACCGTGCTATAACTGTGTTAATACGAAACGTTAATACACGTGTGGTATGTAAACAAACCGTGTCTCTAGTTACCTCTAGTGAACTAGTTCATTGGTCATGAGGATGATCTGTGTTTCAAGATCATGGGCATTTATGCCAACTAACAATGAGATCATGTTATTAGTTGAATAACATGATAGACAAACATTCGACCGTTATATCTTAATGAGATCTAGTTACAAAGTTCACCATTGATGATAAAACACAGAGAACCTCGCAACCTGATCCTTTGATTGTGAGGTAATACAAATCACTATTCTAGAAGAAGCTTAGATGGTTATCAAGAATCATCTCGTAACAGGGTGATCAAAAAGGTGCCACTCAGGTTTTCCGAAGGAATGCGTAGAGGAGTACATATCAAGACCAGGATTTGTCTAGTCCATGTAACGGACAGATACATGTGGCCATCTCGGTGACGTTGCATTAATGAAGCTTGCAAGCATGTGACTAGGTCACGAAATGCAACGACATGAGAACAAGAAAACAAGTTATCAGTAACGAGATGGAACTAAGGTATGGAGATACCAAAGATTAAGTCTCGGATGAATTAGGTATCGAATGACAAAGGGAATGGGGAACGACTATCTCACGGTTCGAGCGATTGTATTCGTGAAATGCACGGGGGTCACATGGCCATCCAGGTCCCTCTGTTGATCATTGATATGAGAGTGGTCTCTATCATGTTCGGAGTGTTTCCGAACCGAAGGATGTCACGCTTAAGGGTAGGGACACTTAGGGTAGATGAGGTATCGTATGAGAAATAGAGAGAGAGAAACCGGAATAGTTTCGGTAACATCCGATGGAGATCGGAAGGGGTTCGGAAGGTGTTCCAGAGTGAAGAAATAATATAATATGTGTATTTGAATGTTAATTGGAGAATTAATATTAAATATATATTTTATTTTATTTTTGAAGGCACTATATTGCTAATGGGCCTTACCCGAAGGGAGGCCCAAGTGGGCAAGGCGCCTAGGGAGTGGGGGCCAGCCGACCTAGGGCTAGTGGGTCGCCCCAGTGGGGCCCACCTAGGGCCGGAGGCTGTCCCAAGGTGGCCGGCGGGTGTGGGGATTAGTCCCACCCCGCCTGGCCCCTAGGTGGTGCGCCCCCCTCCCACTATATAAAGGGGTCCCCCTCCCCCTTAGAAGACACCCATTCCTCTCATTCTCTCTCTCTCTCATCTGCTGAGAACTTCCCCATAATATTGGGGAGGACCTCGTAGTTGAGTTCTCCACCTTCGCACTACCGTCGTGTGATCAGTAATCCGACATCTACTTCTTCCGCTGCTTGGCTGGATCGGAGCCCGGTTGACGTCCCCTACACCGGACGTGTGACGAACTTCGGAGGCACCACACTTGGGGTGCTGCTCGTCTTCATCAATATACGCCTTCCTGCGTAAGGTGTGCCTCTCTCTGCAAAGGTATGAATATTGTATTCCTTCTCCGTTACTTATGTCTACATAGTATAAATCCTGGTATTAGTGTTCGAGTAGATAATTTTTTTGTTTTCTGCTACGGAACCCTTCAGTGGTATCAGAGCGGGTCTATGGGTAGACATGTCGTACGATAGAACACATAGCAATATGTGGGCATTGATTCGCTAGTTGCTACCCTCTATTAGTGTTATTGTTCATATCGCGGCACTGTTTGATGAAGCGGCCCCCAACCGACCTCACGTGGTGATTCATGAGACTGGTCCACAAATCAAAGTGGCTTAGGGGGGGGGGTGTCTGTCGCTCTACAGTAGTTGATATGGCATTGACACTGGAGGGGCCTGAAAAGGGAAGAAGAACGGCAATCATTGAATCCATGTTGTGGCTCGACGTTCGTAGGTGGGAAGGGGTTCTACTGCGAAAGCCCTAAAGCCGCGTAAAACATGCAGTAGTTAATATAGAGGCATCTATCTTCCTTATTGCATAGGGGCAAGTATTATAACATGGCATTGACAAGTTTGTGAAACTTTAAGGCTGTTGATGATGATCATAAAGCTACAACCATGTTATAACACTTTACTTTTGAAGCATTACTTATTATGCTAGTATACTTACTAGACGGTAGCATGATAAGATAATCCCTCGTAGTATTCGAGTTATTGTATTCCCCTTGTGTGTGCACCACCAAGAAAGTTCTTCAGTATGAGGCCGGCCATGATGATCGGGGGTCAGACATATCTACGTTCACATACAGTGGGTGCAAGCCATGTTGCACTGCAAATACACACGAGTTAGAACTGGCGAGCCTAGCATGTACAGACATGGCCTCGGAATACAAGAGACTGAAAAGTCGAGCATGAATCACATAGTTGATGTGATCGACATTAGGGAATGTCCACCTTTGATACTGCACTGATGACCGTGATGATCGGGGGAGGTGTAGGGGATAGGGATCATGTGATCACTAAACGAGTAGAGGGATGTTCATTTAAGTGGGAGTTCCTTTATTAAAATTTGAACTCATTATTATGAACATAGTCTAAACACTTTGCAAATCCTTTGTAGATGTCTCCCCCACCCACCTTCAACCTTAGCACTTTCCTCAAGAAGGACAAGCTAAAAACTGATGGAACCAACTTCACCGCATGGTTCCGCAATCTTAGGATCCTCCTAGTCCCCTACAAGTTGACTTATGTCATCGAGGCTGAGCTTCCAGCTAAGCCTGTAGATTCCGCCTCCCAGGACGAAAAGAATGTCTAGCAGTCCAAGACGGATGATTTCTCCCTCATCCAGAGTGGAATGCTCTATGCCATGGAGCCAGAGCTTCAAAAGCGTTTTGAGAAGATGAATGCTTTTGAGATCATTGAGGATCTCAAAGCCGTCTTTGCTCCGCAGGCTCGTGCAGAGAGGTATGATGCTTCCGAGCTCTTCTTCTCTGCTAAAATGGAAGAGCACAGCAGTATTAGTGATCACGTGGTCAAAATGTCTGGCTACGTTAAGAGCCTAAACACACTGGATTGCGAAATCCCGGAGGAGCTTGCTATAGATAGGGTGTTGCACTCGCTGCCCCCTAGCTATAAGAGTTTTGTGATGAACTACAACATGCAAGGGATGACCAAGACCCTTGCTGAGGTGTTCGCCATGCTCAAAACTGCTGAGGTTGAAATCAAGAAGGAGCACACGGTGTTGATGGTCAACAAGACCACCAACTTTAAGAAACCGGGTCAAAAGGGAAAAGGCAAGGGTAAGAAGTCTAAGAGGGATGGCAGGTTTGTTCCTAGCACCTCAAAGACTTCAAAGCCTGGCCCTAAGCCCGGCACTTCGTGCTTCTACTACAAAGGGGATGGGCACTGGAAACGCAACTGCCCTAAGTACCTTGAAGACAAGCGAGCTGGCAAGATAGCCATCCCGGACAAAGGTATATATGATATACATGTTATTGATGTATTCCTTACGAGCGCCAGGAGTAACACCTGGGTATTTGATATCAGATCTGTTGCTCACATTTGTAACTCTCAGCAGGATCTACAGAGTAGGAGGTGCCTAAGGAAGGACGAGGTGACGATGCGCGTCGGCAATGGTTCGAGAGTCGAAGTGATGGCCGTCGGCACCCTGCATCTTCATCTACCGTCAGGATTATTATTGGTTTTGAATAAATGCTATTATGTACCCGCACTGAGTATGAATATTGTGAGTGGGTCTTGCTTGTTGCAAGACTGTTATTCGTTTAAATCAGGAACAAGTGGTTGTTCAATTTATATGAATGATGTTTTCTATGTTCATGCTCCTGTATGTGATGGTTTATTCTTACTTAATCTTGATTGTGATACACACATCCATAGTGTTGATGCTAAACGTTGTAAGCACAGTGACAATAATTCCATGTACATATGGCATTGCCGTCTTGGTCATATTGGCATAAAGCGCATGAAGAAGCTTCATTCAGAAGGGCTTCTTGGATCATTGGATTTCGAATCCCTTGATACATGTGAGCCATGCCTCATGGGCAAGATGACCAGGACACCATTCTCCAGTATAGTGGAGAGAGCTGTAGACCTACTTGGGATCATACATACGGATGTATGTGGACCAATGAGTGTCTCGACACGCAATGGTTATCGTTACTTTGTTACCTTTACTGACGACTTGAGCAGATATGGATATATCTACTTGATGAAGCACAAGTCTAAAACCTTTGAAAAGTTCAAGGAATTTCAGAAACAGGTAGAGAATCAACTTAACAAGAAAATCAAGCACCTTCGATCAGATCGAGGAGGCGAGTATTTGTGTTATGAGTTTAACATGCACTTGAAGGACTGTGGGATTATCCCACAGCTTACGCCAGCCGGAACACCACAACGTAATGGTGTGTCGGAACGCCGTAACCGAACCCTATTGGATAGTGTACGGTCCATGATGTCTTTAACTGATTTGTCTGTGTCTTTTTGGGGATATGCGTTAGAAACCGCCGCTTTTATTTTAAACCGAGCACCATCCAAATCCGTGGAGACAACCCCATATGAGATATGGTATGGGCAGAAGCCAAAGTTGTCTTTTCTGAAAGTTTGGGGATGTGAGGCGTATGTTAAGAAACTGCAGCCTGACAAACTCGAACCCAAATCGGAAAAATGTATCTTTGTAGGATATCCAAGGGAAACTATTGGATATACCTTCTACAATCAAGCCGAAGGCAAAACGCTTGTCGCAAAAACCGGCACCTTTCTCGAGAAAGAGTTTCTTGCAAAGGGGGTGAGTGGAAGGAAAATTGAGTTAGATGAAATTGTTGACCCTTCTTTCCGTATTCCGAGTAGCGCAATGGAAGCTGTTCCGAAACCGCTCTCCAACATGGAGGAAGAGCCTGTTGATGCTGATCAAAACAATGACATCGAGACTCCTGAGGTTCGCAGGTCTACAAGGGTTCGTGCCACTCCAGATTGGTACAGTAGCCTTGTAATGTCTGTCATCTTAGATGATCAGGAAGAACTTGCAAACTACAAAGAAGCTATGGATAGTGCTGACTCCGAGAAATGGCTAGAAGTCCTGAAATTCGAAATAGGATCCATGCATGAAAACCAAGTTTGGACCTTGGTGGATCTTCCAGAGGGTCGCAAGGCCGTGGAAAATAAATGGATCTTTAAAAAAAGACAGGTGTGAATGGTAATGTAACCATTCACAAAGCTCGACTTGTCGCAAAGGGGTTTCGACAAATTCAAGGAGTTGACTACGACGAGACTTACTCTCCCGTAGTGATGCTTAAAGCTGTCAGGATTTTAATAGCAATTGCTGCACATTTCGACTATGAAATTTGGAAAATGGTTTCAAGACCGCATTCCTCAATGGTCACATTGATGAAGAGTTGTATATGATGCAACCCGAAGGTTTTGTCAATCCTAAGGATGCTGGAAAGGTATGCAAACTTCAACGGTCCATTTATGGATTGAAGCAAGCATCTCGGAGCTGGAACCAACGTTTTGATCAAGTGATCAAGAGTTTTGGATTTGTCCAAAACCAACAAGAGTTCTGTGTTTACAAGAAAGCGAGTGGGAGCTCGGTTGTTTTCTTAGTAGTATATGTGGATGACATATTACTCATGGGAAACGATGTGGATCTTATGAATAGCGTGAAAGCGTATTTGATCAACCAATTTTCCATGAAGGATCTAGGTGAAGCTGCATACATATTGGGAATCAAGATCTATAGAGATAGATCAAGGCACCTAATAGCATTGAGTCAGAGTACTTACATAGATAAGATTTTGAAGAGGTTCAAAATGGAAAACACCAAGAGGGGTTTTACACCTATGATGAAGAATTGCAACTTGAGTATGACTCAATGTCTTGTAACGGACGATGATAGAGATAAGATGTCTTACATCCCCTATGCTTCAGCAATAGGATCTATCATGTATGCAATGCTTAGTACCCGACCTGATGTGGCATTGGATCTTAGTTTGACGAGCCGATATTAGAGTAATCTAGGACCGGATCACTGGACAGCTGTGAAAAATATCCTAAAGTATCTGAGAAGAACAAAGGATATGTTCCTAATCTATGGAGGAAATGATGAAGCTCTAAACGTAACATGTTACGTAGATGCGAGCTGGAATTCAGATCATGATGACTCAAAGTCTCAAACAGGATTTGTTTTCTTGGTGAATGGTGGGGCGGTAAGCTGGAAAAGCAAGAAGCAGATGGTGGTGGCACAATCTTCAATGGAGTCTGAATACATTGCTGCAGCTGAAGCAGCAAATGAAGCTGTTTGGCTAAGGAATTTCGTCATCGAACTAGGAGTTTTTCCCAATGCACAAGACCCGTGACGATCTATTGTGATAACACGGGAGCTATTGCAAATGCAAGGGAACCAAGAACTCATTCCACAGCCAAACACATCAAGCTTAGATTTCACGTCATCCAGCAGATTGTTGACGAAGGTGAAGTCAAGATTTGCAAAGTAGATACGGAACTGAATGTAGCAGATCCTTTGACTAAAGCTCTCCAACATGACAAGCACGAACAACACCGAGATTCCATTGGTGTTAGGTTCCTTCCTATTGTAAACTAGTTTTGTATACTCTAGTGCAAGTGGGAGACTGAAGGAGTTATGCCCTAGAGGCAAATAATAAAGTGTATTATTTGATATAACTCATGTATGTTCATAATACGTTTCATACTGTGCTATAGCTGTGTTAATACGAAACATTAATACACGTGTGGTATGTAAACAAACCGTGTCTCTAGTTACCTCTAGTGAACTAGTTCATTGGTCATGAGGATGGTCTGTGTTTCAAGATCATGGGCATTTATGCCAACTGACAATGAGATCATGTTATTAGTTGAATAACATGATAGACAAACATCCGACCGGTATATCTTAATGAGATCTAGTTAAAAAGTTCACCATTGATGATAAAACATAGAGAACCTCGCAACCTGATCCTTTGACTGTGAGGTAATACAAATCACCATTCTGAAAGACTCTTAGATGGTTATCAAGAATCATCTCGTAACAGGGTGATCAAAAAGGTGCCACTCAGGTTTTCCGAGGGAATGCGTAGAGGAGTACATATCAAGACCAGGATTTGTCTAGTCCATGTAACGGACAGATACATGTGGCCATCTCGGTGACGTTGCATTAATGAAGCTTGCAAGCATGTGATTAGGTCACGGAATGCAACGACATGAGAACGAGAAAACAAGTTCATTAGTAACGAGATGGAACTAAGGTATGGAGATACCGAAGATCAAGTCTCGGATGAATTAGGTATCGAATGACAAAGGGAACGGGGAACGACTATCTCACGGTTCGAGCGATTGTATTCATGAAATGCACGGGGGTCACATGGCCATCCAGGTCCCTCTGTTGATCATTGATATGAGAGTGGTCTCTATCATGTCCGGAGTGTTTCCAAACCGAAGGATGTCACGCTTAAGGGTAGGGACACTTAGGGTAGATGAGGTGTCGTATTAGAAATAGAGAGAGAGAAACAAGAATAGTTTCGGTAACATCCGATGGAGATCGGAAGGGGTTCGGAAGGTGTTCCGGAGTGAAGGAATAATATAATATGTGTATTTGAATGTTAATTGGAGAATTAATATTAAATATATATTTTATTTTATTTTTGAAGGCACTATATTGCTAATGGGCCTTACTCGAAGGGAGGCCCAAGTGGGCAAGGCGCCTAGGGAGTGGGGGCCAGCCGGCCTAGGGCTAGTGGGCCGCCCCAGTGGGGCCCACCTAGGGCCAGCGGCTGCCCCAAGGTGGCCGGCGGGTGTGGGGATTAGTCCCACCCCGCCTGGCCCCTAGGTGGTGCGCCCCCCTCCCACTATATAAAGGGATCCCCCTCCCCCTTAGAAGACACCCATTCCTCTCATTCTCTCTCTCTCTCATCTGCTGAGGACTTCCCCGTAATATTGGGGAGGACCTCGTAGTTGAGTTCTCCACCTTTGCACTACCGTCGTGTGATCGGAGCCCGGTTGACGTCCCCTACACCGGACGTGTGACGAACTTCAGAGGCACCACACTTGGGGTGCTGCTCATCTTCATCAATATACGCCTTCCTACGTAAGGCGTGCCTCTCTCTGCAAAGGTATGAATACTGTATTCCTTCTCTGTTACTTATGTCTATATAGTATAGATCCTGGTATTAGTGTTTGAGTAGATATTTTTGTTTTTGTTTTCTGCTACTAGAAAATCGCTATGTTTTTGTGTTGCGCATCATCATGACCGCATGCTCATGTCATCATGCCACATTGCATTTGAGCATCGTCATGTCATAATGCATGGTTTGCCTAAAACTATTTTCTAGAAGACTAGTTTTGTTTTCTAAATATCCCCCCGTCTTTATTCAAATCAAAACCCCGGTCTCTCCGGGATATTTTATTTGTCTAAAAACCGATTACAAAAGCCTTTTAAATAAATAAATTAAATTTGATATTATTTTTAGGAGGCAGCCAGCCCGTCCCAAAAGCCCAGCCGGCCACCTCCTTCCTAACCTATCAAACCCTAACCCTAATCCTACACACTACCCGCCGCTACACACGCATTTCGCGCGATCAGCCACCTCGTCACGCTACCACGCGCTACACGCCAGTGCGCCTTGGCCCCAACCCGATGCGACGCCCTCCTAGCCAACCATCACACAGCGTCGCACTGTGCACGCACGCACTTGGTCACGTCCCTGTGCCACACAAGCACTGAGCCAGCACACGCAACCGCACACCCAGCGAGACCCTCCCTGATCGAAACCACAACCCATGCCGATAACCTCCCTCCTCGGGATCTCCGTCTCAGACCCGGCCCCACCACGCGTCCCTCTCCCTCATCCCTTCCCACCTACTGCGAACCCCACGGTCTCGCTCTTCCTCTGCTCCCCTCACCCGCGATGCCTCCTTCCTCGACCGCCACCGCGGCACCGCTGGGCACCCGGCCGCTTCAAGATCCCTTGCCGCCGTGTCGCCCCGGACCCCATCAACAACACCCTTCTAGCCGACACCAGGACCGGCATCCTCGCCAGCGAGCTCGCCAAGGTCGCTGTTGACCGCTGCCTCGCGTCCCTCCGGCCGTCGCCAGCCGCCGATCCCGTCTCGCCTCTACGCGCCCAGGCTCGTCGCCTGGCCCAAGCTTGTCGTCCCTCTCCTCTGCGCTCGAACCGCCTCCCTCTTCCATCCCGCTAGCACCGGCCACGCCCCTGCGAGCCCTTCGCGGCCACCACCACCTCTCTGGCCGGCTCTAGGCCGCTGTCATCCTCGCCCCTGCCATGCCTTCAAGCTCTCCATGGCCAGGACCTCGCGTGGCGCCGCCACCTAGGCCTCGGCCGCGCCCCGCCGGCCCTGCACCGATCTCTGTCATCGACGTCCGCCTGCTCGCCTCGCCTCACCACTTCCCGGCCGCTTCTCTCCTCCCCGAGCAGAGCCTACGCGAGCCCCGCTCGGCCCCGTCGCTGCCTGAGACCGTCCCTTGGAGCAGTTCGCCCCGCAGGTCCAAAGAATCGCCTCCGCTTGGCCGCGTCTTGCATAATGCCCACCTCTGCATGTTGCTGCTCCGACAAAGCCTCTTGCGGGTTGTTGTTTTTCCCCTTGGCACGCACGATGTATGTGCGTGTGTCTCGTGTTTGCTATAGATCTGTCTCAGTGCTATGCTACCATGTAAAGTCGTGTGTTTGTTTGATCGGCTACCTGAGTCCAAGGTGTCCACACCGAGATCTCAACAAGAACCTCATCACGGGACCACGAGACCGCCATCATGGAACCCCGAGTTCTCCGACAGGGAACATCAAGAACTTCTTCATGGATCCGAAGACCGATCCTGGAGTCCGACCCCGAAGACCGATCCCGTCGAACCCTCGAAACCCCAAGATCGCCGATAACCGATGTGCGACCCCTTTCCTGAGACCAATATTTTTATAATATATAATATATATCTGTTGCATATTAAATCATTCATGTCGCATACATTCTTTGGGGGTTGTGTGGTACTTAGTCGATTCACCTGAATTAAATATGGAGTCTATATGCGGGATATTTTAGTCTTATATCGCATCCATTTAAATTTGAGTAGCGAACCGATGCCCTGTTTGTCCTGTTAAGACAACATTTAAATTGCGGGGTATCTAAATGACTGGAACCTATTAATTAATTGTCGGGACCCCGGTTTCGCTTAATAATGTCTAGTTGCACCACATCTTTGCCATGTCATGCATCATACATGCATCATGCCGAATCTTCTGCCGTAGTATTAAATAGTGTATCCGGTGTTTCTTCTAGTGCTTTGCTTCTTCACGGATTAGGCCGATGAGTTGATGCGAGTGTCGACCTGATCTTCGGATGAACCTTCGGCAATGTTTCCTAGGCGAGCAATCTCCCTCTTTCTACCTATTTTGCATTTATAGTCTTTACTTCCCCCTGTTGATCTATTGCTATCCGTATTGCGATGCTTTAGTTTCCGTGCACCATTTATACTCCTTGCAGCCTCTATATTGCCATGGACACATCCTATTGCCTGTTGTTTGATAGATAGTCAGCCTTGCGAGTCGTAGTTGCTTGCTTATGTGTTGCTTCGCGTTGTTATCGTTCCACCATTGACGGCAAGTTGGCACATGATAAATGGTGGAGACGCTTAATGGTGGAGATGATCATGACTTTAAATACAACTATTAAATTGCTGGGATAACTAATGAAAGAGGCACCGATGGGCAGTATATGCTATTTGGTTTTTTATGTCCACTTGTGTCCCGTAGGCCCCGAGTACTTGATACCTGTTCCTTGACTATTCGCACTATCCACATACGGGAGAGTCTATGAATCCCCCTTAGCCAGAGCTTGCTTCATTTCTTATTTCTTGGGGCCACAAAGTAGTTTGGAGCTTTATTACTATCATGTACCTATGCCATGCTTTACTGCTTTATTTATGATTGTGCGTGGAGCACCTGTACTGTTTTGGAACATGGAATGTTTTCGCGGTATCGACAAGCCCAGTCACACTTTCGGGTTCCCAGTCGTTTACAACCATTGTCACAAACCACAGGTCCGTCTGGAGCCGACCAACTTCTCGTGGGTAGCTTAGTGGGGTGGCCCCCTGAAATAGTTTATGAATCCTGTGATTGCTTTGTCGTGAAAGCCTCGTTGGGTTTTGATTTGGTTTTTCCGAGGTTGATCGTGTGTGTGTTGCTATTTGTGCACCCTCAGGTAAATCTTTCAAAGCCGTGTCCATTATGGACAACTTGGAGCACAGTATCTCGATCATAGACAAGCATAACTAAAGTAGTGCTATAAATTTGACTTAATATGTGACTAGTAATCAGCTTCACTACAATGGAATGGATAATAAAAGTGCCAACAACTGGTGTGTATCATGTCATGTTATACCTGCCTAGTAAGTATCACAACTCCAATAGAATGAAATAAAAGTGCCAACAACTGTTGGGTTTGGGATGTCACATGCTAATTGTATATGACTAGTAAGCACTGCAACCACAACTGAATGGTTAATTAAAACTGCCCACTACTTATGCTATCAGGATGACTCATGCTATCTATATATGATTAGTAAATGCTGCAACTATAACGGAATGAATAAACCTGCCAACTGTGTGAGTTCCTCGGTTTGACTTCCTCGTTTGGTCTCGAGGGGGAATACCAGGATGGATATGTTTGGTGTTAGTATCAGGTTGGATCCGAATAGGTCTTTCTTATCCCTCTCTAATAGCCGATTTTATCTTGAGTCTCTATAGGTTGTTTAGTGCATGCTCACGCTTGACCCACCATACCTTTGTAGGCGAGAGCCGCCGAATTCTAGCCTCGCCGTGTACTGGCCTCAGTATTGACGCTCCTCTTTTTCCTTTGCCCTTTGTCGGCACCCCTTTTTGTTTTAGCAGGTTTAAGTTCGACATCGTTAGCAGGGTTACCCTTCCGGCTTGGCCTAGGCAAGGTTATGGACGCCATTGGTTATTCTTCAGGGCTCTTAGCCCCATTTGCATCTTGTCCGTACTCGAACGCTGTAACGTTTTCAAGGTGATTTGGATCTTTGTATTGTATATCTGTATTCTTGACTCGTTGAGTCGCTGTTGTATATATATCTGTTCTGTGGGTCCCATCAAGGACTGTTGTATAATGGTATTACTTCGTTTTCCACCCGCACGAAAGTGCCTGGTGGGCGTCCTTGAATCGTTTCTATGCGGGTTTGGCGGAAAGGGTTAAAACTTGCATAGGGCCGATTTGAGGGTGTTACATAGTGGTATCAGAGCCCAGCAGTTACGATACCCCACTGGTCCAGCCTGTAGGATAACCTAGCTAACGGACGATCTAGAGTGTTAAAACTATTTTACAAAATCGGTTAGATAGATCTGATTAGGTCTGTTTTACTCCTTACCCCTATGCTATTCTCCTCTTACCTTTGCGTGTATTGAATCTATTGTTATCTTTTCTACGAGTCCAGGATTTCTCGTGGTTGGGTTTCCGTCGTACCTTCAGGGTTTCGCTTCCTCCTTTGGTAACAGTGCGTCTACATCCGATCTACATGCTATCTGAGGAATCCTTCATCTGTTGGACTTCTCTTTGTTCCTTCTTGTGACTTCCGGTGTTTTCCAACATGACGACCTCATCTACATTAGATTCGATGAAACCCTGCATCACTCCTTTGTTTTAGAACCCCGCTTGTTGAGATCTTCAGTCTGAATTCCGAGAGTTGGTTGTATAATTCCCCTATTCTTGTGCAGAGTAATGCTTTGAGTGCGGGATGGAGTAGCTACCATACCACTACTCTTATCATTTGCTTTTGTACATTGAATGGTGGATCAATGCAATCTTTACTCCTTTCTCGGAAGTTAGAGGTGGACTTTTTCTTTCGATACCTTTAACTTCGTCTTTGTTCTCCGGAGTGTTCTCTCGATGAACGTGAACAACGCCCTCTTGTTGGTGGTGTCGCCGATTTCAGGATGCAGCAAGAATCTTTGTTAGAGGTGTCACGAAGATCTACACGGAGAGAGAAGATTCAGATCGCCGACCTTCTTTCGGTACCACGAGGCGGATCTCGAGGGCGAGATCCCTTGTTAGTGGTGTCGAATTGTGGCGCCCCGCTAAAACCACCACTAGAAAATCGCTATGTTTTTGTGTTGCGCATCATCATGACCGCATGCTCATGTCATCATGCCACATTGCATTTGAGCATCGTCATGTCATAATGCATGGTTTGCCTAAAACTATTTTCTAAAAGACTAGTTTTGTTTTCTAAATATCTCCCCGTCTTTATTCAAATCAAAACCCCGGTCTCTCCCGGATATTTTATTTGTCTAAAAACCGATTACAAAAGCCTTTTAAATAAATAAATAAAATTTGATATTATTTTTAGGAGGCAGCCAACCCGGCCCAAAAGCCCAGCCGGCCACCTCCTTCCTAACCTATCAAACCCTAACCCTAATCCTACACACTACCACCTGCCGCCGCCGCTACACACACGCACACTCGCGCGCGATCAGCCCCACCTCGTCACGCTACCCTGCTCGCTACACGCCAGCGCGCCCTGGCCCCAACCCGATGCGACGCCCTCCTTGCCAACCATCACACAGCGCCACACTTTGCACGCACGCACTTGGTCACGTCCCTGTGCCACACAAGCACTGAACCAGCACACGCAACCGCACACCCAGCAAGACCCTCCCAGATCGAAACCACAACCCGTGCCGACAACCTCCCTCCTCGGGATCTCCGTCTCGGACCTGGCCCTACCACGCGTCCCTCTCCCTCATCCCTTCCCACCTACCGCGAACCCCACGGTCTCGCTCTTCCTCGGCTCCCCTCGCCCGGGGTGCCTCCTTCCTCGGCCGCCACCACGGCACCGCCGGGCACCCGGCCGCTGCAAGATCCCTTGCCGCCGTGTCGCCATGGACCCCGTCGGCGCCTTCTAGCGCCACCAGATCGGCATCTCGCCGTGAGCTCGCCAAGGTCGCCGTTGACCGCTGCCTCGCGTCCCTCCGGCCGTCACGAGCCGCCGAGCCCGTCTCGCCTCTACGTGCCCAGGCTCGTCGCGTGGCCCAAGCTCGCCGTCCCTCTCCTCTGCGCTTGAACCGCCTCCCTCTTCCATCCCGCTAGCACCGGCCGCGCCCCTGCGAGCCCGTCGCGGCCACCACCACCTCTCTGGCCGGCTGTAGGCCGCCGCCATCCTTGCCCCTGCCATGCCTTCAAGCTCGCCACGGCCAGGACCTCGCGTGGCACCGCCACCTAGGCCTCCGCCGCGCCCCGCCGGCCCTGCACCGATCTCTGCCATCGCCGTCTGCCTGCTCGCCGCGCCTCACTGCTTCCTGGCAACTTCTCTCCTCCCCGAGCAGAGCCTGCGCGAGCCCCGCTCGGCCCCGTCGCTGCCTGGGACCATCCCTAGGAGCAGTTCGCCCTGCAGGTCCCAGCAACCGCCTCTGCCGCGTCGTGCAGCACAAGCCGAGTACCCCACCTCTGCATGTTCTGCACGCTGATGTGCTGCTCCAGCCTCTTGCGGGTTGTTGTTTTTCCCATTGGCCTGCACGATGTATGTGCGTGTGTCTCGTGTTTGCTGCAGATCTGTCCGAGTGCTATGCTACCGCGTGAAGTCGTGTGTTTGTTTGATCGGCTACCTGAGTCCAAGGTGTCCACACCGAGATCTCGACAAGAACCTCATCACGGGACCACGAGACCACCATCATGGAACCCCGAGTTCTCCGACAGGGAACATCAAGAACTTCTTCACGGATCCGAAGACCGATCCTGGAGTCCGACCCCGAAGACCGATCCCGTTGAACCCTCGAAACCCCAAGATCGCCGATAACCGATGTGCGACCCCTTCCCTGAGACCAATATTTTTATAATATATATATCTGTTGCATATTAAATCATTCATGTCGCATACATTCTTTGGGGGTTGTGTGGTACTTAGTCGATTCACCTGAATTAAATATGGAGTCTATATGCGGGATATTTTAGTCTTATATCGCATCCATTTAAATTTGAGTAGCGAACCAATGCCCTGTTTGCCCTGTTAAGACAACATTTAAATTGCGGGGTATCTAAATGACTGGAACCTATTAATTAATTGTCGGGACCCCGGTTCCGCTTAATAATGTCTAGTTGCACCACATCTTTGCCATGTCATGCATCATACATGCATCATGATGGATCTTCTGCCGTGGTATTAAATAGTGTATCCGGTGTTTCTTCTAGTGCTTTGCTTCTTCGTGGATTAGGCTGATGAGTTGATGCGAGTGTCGACCTGATCTTCGGATGAACCTTCGGCAATGATTCCCAGGCGAGCAATCTCCCTCTTTCTACCTATTTTGCATTTATAGTCTTTACTTCCTCCTGTTGATCTATGCTATCCGTATTGCGATGCTTTAGTTTCCATGCACCATTTATACTCCTTGCAGCCTCTATATTGCCATGGACACATCCTATTGCATGTTGTTTGATAGATAGTCAGCCTTGCGAGTCGTAGTTCCTTGCTTATGTGTTGCTTCGCGTTTTTGTTTTTCCACCGTTGACGGCAAGTTGGCACATGATAAATGGTGGAGACGCTTAATGGTGGAGATGATCATGACTTTAAATACAACTATTAAATTGATGGGATAACTAATGAAAGAGGCACCGGTGGGCAGTATATGCTATTTGGTTTTTCATGTCCACTTGTGTCCCGTAGGCCCCGAGTACTTGATACATGTTCCTTGACTATTCAGACTATCCACATACGGGAGAGTCTATGAATCCCCCTTAGCCAGAGCTTGATTCATTTCTTATTTCTTGGGGCCACAAAGTAGTTTGGAGCTTTATTACTATCATGTACCTATGCCATGCTTTACTGCTTTATTTACGATTGTGCATGGAGCACCTGTACTGTTTTGGAACGTGGAATGTTTTTGTGGTATCGACAAGCCCAGTCACACTTTCGGGTTCCCGGTCATTTACAGCCATTGTCACAAACCCTGGGTTCGTCTCGGAGCCGGCCAACTTCGTTGCGGGTAGCTTAGTGGGGTGGCCCCCTGAAATAGTTTATGAATCCTGTGATTGCTTTGTCGTGAAAGCCTTGTTGGGTTTTGATTTGGTTTTTCCGAGGTTGATCGTGTGTGTGTTGCTATTTGTGCACCCTATGAGGTAAATCTTCTGAAAGCCGTGTCATGGTTATGGATGACTTGGAGCACAGTATCTCGATCATAGACAAGCATAACTAAAGTAGTGCTATAAATTTGACTTAATATGTGACTAGTAATCAGCTTCACTATAATGGAATGGATAATAAAAGTGCTAAAACCACTACTAGAAAATCGCTATGTTTTTGTGTTGCGCATCATCATGACCGCATGCTCATGTCATCATGCCACATTGCATTTGAGCATCGTCATGTCATAATGCATGGTTTGCCTAAAACTATTTTCTAAAAGACTAGTTTGTTTTCTAAATATCCTCCCGTCTTTATTCAAATCAAAACCCCGGTCTCTCCCAGATATTTTATTTGTCTAAAAACCGATTACAAAAGCCTTTTAAATAAATAAATAAAATTTGATATTATTTTTAGGAGGCAGCCAGCCCGGCCCAAAAGCCCAGCCAGCCACCTCCTTCCTAACCTATCAAACCCTAACCCTAATCCTACACACTACCACCTGCCGCCGCCGCTACACAAGGAGCTGTTACAAGAAATAGAGTCTGGCTATTTTTGATCTATTGCTTCAGGAAGGCTGTTTTACCCTGTTCAAGGTCTAGCTCCTTCCGCAAAGCAGCAAACCTCTCATTGGTTGTGACCCTCCGTCTATTCTCATTCTGCAAACAAACAAGCATGTTTAGTTTCTCTAGAGCATCTAGTTGGAACTATGTAGTTTCAACTACACACTCGGGGGCTACAGCGCAAGTTTTTAGTCAACAAGTATGCTACTCTTAGAGCATCTAGCCGGAATTCTTCTAAGTTTCCACCTAGACGCTCGGGGGCTACACTATCAAGTTCTACTCTTAAAAGTTCTTTGGAGCACTTAGGCCAATAACCTTTGTTTATCCGCCTAAGAGCCCGGGGGCTACAAAGGGATATACTATTCAAAGTAAACAAAGTGAAGTTCAAAAAACTTACAATGGCAATAAGCTTGAGATTGTTGGCCAGATTGGCATACGCGGTGTGGAAGATGCTGGCATTGTTATACACGGCATTCGCCTGTGCAATGAGGTCATCTAGACACAACGTCAGAGGAGTTGCTGCCAAAGGCGACGTTGATGCCAGAGGCATGGATGATGCCCTAGCCACCTGTTGCATCTTCAAAACAGATGATGGCTCAGAGGCTCCCGCCTTAACCGTTGCGTCCACCTCCACCTCTTCCATCACTTGCTTCCCTTTCTCGGTGGCATCCTTAGCCAGAGCTTCAGCCACTTTAGAGGAAATGCTCTCCTGCGTCGCTTGGCCGCTGAGAGCAACATCTGCCTCGACAGAGCCTAAGATGTCAAGGATTGGATTGACATCTGTCTCCATGGCGGAGATCTCAGGGGGGACGAAGGCCCAGCGGGGCCACTAGAAGGTCCTTGGAGGCGTCATCGTCGGACACCACTTGGATATCCTTCAGCTTAGGATCATAGACCTGGGAGGCCATCTAATCCGCCGCCAAGGTCACCAGCTGGGATACAGAGGAGTGTTAGACTGACAACTTCAAGTCGGAAAAACTTAGAGTATATAACGAGCAACAAAGGAAACAAAAGATACCTCTGGGCACGTGTTGCAGTCGAACATGTCGTAGGTGATCTTGAAGCCACGCTTCCTGTCTTTCACCTTGACGATGTCCTTAAGCCAGAGTTTGACGGAGTTAGTAGAGAAGTTATCCCGTGAAATTCGCATGGGACCCCTCCTGTCTTGAGTGTAGTTACACATCAACTCGGCATGGTGCCCTAGAGGCTGGATCCGCCTAACAAACTAGCACATGGCCAGATCCAAGCCCGTCAGACCTCCGTCTATGAGCCATTCAATCCGCCTTACGGCGCGATTGGCCTTGTTGTCGGAGGGAAGGAAGGCTGGGGTCCGCCATGCATGCACCTCGGTGGCGGCTCCATCGACAAAGACGGGATAAGTCTCAAGGCGGTCAGGCAAAGGAATGTCTGGGCCATAGAAGTACATGCGCTGCCAATTCTTGCATGACTCATGCCCTATGATGTTGGGGAAGCGCCGTCTAGGCCAGATCTTGAAGCTAATGGTTCCACAAATCCGTAATTCATCCTTGGACTCTACGAACTCTCTCTTGACGGTAAAGAAGTACACGGACATATCTAACCTAGGTTTAATGCCTAGGAATACTTCGCACAAGGCTATGAAGTTGCTAAGGACTAAGATGCTACTGGGAGAGAGATTGTGGAGGAGTACTCGGAAGGGACGGAGGATGTCCAAGAAGAAGTCGGAGACTGGCAGGCTTACACCTCGTACTAGCTGAGCCTTGAGGTACACCTTCTCTCCGGCTTGGGGAGAAGGAACCACCTCGCCGGCCAGTGATGGCTCAATGCACGGCGCCCAGAAAAATGCTTGATGGCGGTGTTGATGTAGAGCTCGTTGGGAACCCCAAGAGGAAGGTATGATGAGCACAACAACAAGTTTCCCTCAGTTATGAAACCAAGGTTTAATCAAACCAGTAGGAGCAAGGAAACACCCCAAAGGTGTTACTAGTTGAGCTTTGGCAGGGCGCACTACTGGTGCTAGTAGCAACATGGAGACTTGCACAACACAACCACAGAACTTTGTCCCCAACTTGCGATGAGGTTGTCAATCTCACCGTGTTTTGCGGAAAACAAAGGATTAAAAGTATCGAATGGAAAGAAGTAAAAGTTTGCAGAAAGTAAACACAAAGCACTAAAAGATTGTAGATTGTATGTAAAACACAAGGACCGGGATCCATAGTTCACTAGAGGTGGCTCTCCTTAGATAGATAACATGCTGGGTGAACAAATTACAGCGGGGCAATTGACAAACACCGAGAAAGCAATACATGCATATCTACTCACATGGATCCGTAGTCCAATTCACAAGATCTAAACATGAAAGCACAAAGGAGGAGAAACCAGCCATCCAGCTACTACATGGATCCGTAGTCCAAGGATGAACTACTCACACATCACATCGGAGGCTTGCATGGTGATGAAGAAGGCCTCCAGGGTGAATTCCCCTATCCGGCAGGGTGCCGGGAAGAGCTTCAGATCCCTCCCGATCTAGGGATGGAGATGACGTGACTCTGACTCTTTCGTGGATTTTTGATCGGGTACTTAGGGTTTTCGTCCCTAGGGCAATATATAGGCAGAAGGAGAGGCCGAGGGGGTGCCGGGAGCCACCACACCACCCCCTGGCGTGGGCCAGGCCTGGCCACGCGGCCAGGTGGTGTGGCCGGCCCCTGGCCCCTCTCCGTCTCGTATTCTGGCACTTGATCCCTTCCGGAAAAATAGGCACTTTGGCTTTTGTCGTGTCCAATTCCGAGAATATTCATTTTCTGACTTTCCTGGAACCAAAAATAGCAGAAAATAGGCAGCTGGCACTGTGGCTCTTATTAATAGGTTAGTCCGAGAAATCATATGAAAAGTACTCCAAAGTTGGAACAAAACACAAGAAAGTGGATAAAACCAAGCATGGAACATCAAAAATTATAGATACATTTGCAATGTATCAACATCCCCAAGCTTAACTCCTGCTCGTCCTCGAGTAGGTAAGTGATAAAAAGAAGTAATTTTTGAGGTGACATGCACCATCAAAGACTTGATCAAAGTATTTGCAAAACACTCAAAGCTGGGATCATAGTACTTCAATCATAACATGAAAGACAAAGTTCTAGCAATAAGCAAAGAAACTATGATGCAACATGAAAAGGCACAAACAAAAGAATCATGAGTAACATGCTTTGCAAGACGTTTGTTTGTTTCACATAAAGAAAACATAGCATAATAGTATTCAGCTTGTCCCTCAATAGAGTAGCAAATATAAATGCATAGGACACCTTCAAAGTTCATAAGAGTGACTAGATATAATAGTTTCAAACAAGCAATAACAAGTTATGCATCAATCAACTAGTCTTGGGACAATGCACATAGAACTAAGAATGGCCACTATGCTCACAAAGTAGGTGCATAAAGATAGAAGGTGGAGACTCAATATAATGGTGTAAGAAAGGCCTTTTGTAAAAGGAAGTAGGGATTCAAGTCTCATAAAGAGCTTCCAAAAATTATGGTACTTATAGCTTTCATCTCTCATTGCCCCTATCATAAGCATCTTGAAGTGATTAAGGTTAAAGTGACACAACTAAGAGGATATGCTTGACAAGTTATAAACTGAAATCTCATGCCCCTTACTTACGAAGACCGATCCTCATGCTACTCAACTTCAGTCACGAGTAAGCTCTTGTCATTGTAAGTACATGTGTATCATTAAGAACCGCCAACGAGGTACCCCTTGCACATGATACGGGAGCTTTCCCATAATCAAAATGACAAGGCAAGTAGACAATGAGCATCTCAGCAATCTTTTTATTTGCTATTTGCATAGGTTTTTTATTGAGGATGCTTCATAGAGTGCTCATTATGGTGATGCTGCAAGTTTCCACCATGATTAGGAATGGCTTAGGCTAGCGGCCCAGGCATTTCTCTAACACACATACAAACTCCATGATCTTACAAGTTCCACTTTTATTTCACACCGCCGGGATCCGTAAGCAAAAGAACATGATATCAACGGGGTACAAAGTATAAGTGCAATGTTGAAAGCGTTCCCCATGGTACATGGTTCTGCGAATTTCAACTCATAAAGCGCAAGCATATACGCAATAAAGAAGGACCCAATGGTTCAAGTTTATTAGAGGCAAAAAGTAAAGTGTGCCATCAAGTTCGTGAGAGCTTTAATCACTAGTTTTCTCATAACAAGTGGAAGGTAAACAAAAGCATGAATATACTTGGAATAGCATAAGCTAGTAGGTAGGTATGGTGGACTCTTTGGAATAACTTGGTTTAGGGAGTTGGATGCATGAGTGGAACTCATACCTTGTTGTGGAGGCTAGCAAAAGACTGGGAGCGACAAACTAAGAGAGCAATAATGGCCATAATCATGCAGAGCGACAAAACATCATTGATCAAACCATAAAGTGATACTACACGTTGAAAATTAAAGGATCATAAAGGCTATGGTGACTTGTGACAGTCATAACATGGTGTGAGCATGTGCCAAGTCAACCCAAATAAAGCACCAAAGGAGAATACCACTATACTATGCTTTAATATGCTAAAACAATGCATGATTCATCCAAGGCACATTAAGCAATCTCAATTGTTTATAACAAGTCATGCTACAGCAAAGAATACTAAGCATAAAGCCAAAACAATATCAAGCATGGCATGACAAAGCATAGCCACAGTCAAGAACGAGCTCTTTTTACCACATAAGCATGAACTTTCCTACTCTTTTCCAAACCAAACCAAACTACTTGCAAACCAAATGTAAGAAAGAGGGGGTCCAACCAATTTATTCAGAAAACTAAGCAAACCAAGCAAACTAAAAACCAAAACGAAAACGAAAAAGAAGACGCTCCAAGAAAAACACAATTGTGCATGAAACAATAAAAATGAAGCGTTTGGAAGAAACCTGGAATTTTTATTGATGAAGAAGGGGATGCCTTGAGCATCCCCAAGCTTTGACGCTTGTACTTCTTGGATATTTCTTGGGATGACACGCGTGGCATCCCCAATCTTGAGCTTTAGTCCATCTTTCATCTCATTACTCATTCCTTCCATACACCTGAAAATTTTCCTTCATACAAAACTTCACACAATCTCATTAGCAACATTAGTGCACTTAAGATAAATAAATCTCAAAGTTCAGTTCTAACACCAAATAAACTTCCATTAGAACACTAGATACTGTAGCACTTCCCTCAAAAAGCTCAATTCCCCAAAAGAACTCAAGAAGGAACCAACAAGAAAGAAATGCAGAAAATGGCAGAAATCTGTCAAAACAGACCAGCAGTTAAAGACGAATTTTTTCGAATGCCTTATGTTGCTCAAATCAAAACGTGTTGAACTAATGAAAGTTAGATAACAACCTGGGACAGAATCACAAAAAATTACAGCTCAATCCGACATACAGAGCTCTCTCAGGAATTTTGACGGTGAAGCACACAAATATGTTTCGGGACAACAACTTTCCCAATCATTACTTCACTCTCATTAGAGGTTACTCTTGGCACAAAAAGCAAATAAAAAGGATAAGGAGAGGTTATTACTGAAGAAATAACTTCCAAGACTCATCTAAAACTCTTGGGTTATCTCCCAACAAGTACTTCTCTTTAACGCCTTTAAGTTAGGCATAAGAAGCAAGGAAAGAATCAAGTGTTCTCAAATGAAGACGCATTAAGATAAATACCAGAAATATTTTCAACAAGGCAAGGTATATCATCCAAGTAAGTTCTAGAGGATCCTTTCTCAATGCTCTTGGGTTCACTATTCTCATCAATAGGGTTTGCAGGAACAATCCAATCAAGATTCTTTTCTATGGCATCATGTATTGCTAGTAGTTTAAAGGGTATTGGTATCTTAGGTTCCTCCCCATTAGGTTCGGTTTTGTTCATCTTTTCTCGTGTACCAACAACATCTACACATGAGCCTAGCATATTAAAATGTTCAAAAACTTTTTTATCTTTCTTGGCAACATCATAGAACTCCTTAAACAAAGTTTCTAGAATAAAATCTCTCTTTTCAGGATCCTCAATTTCTTTAAGCTTAAGAAACATTACTTGCATTAAGGGGTTGAGGTTAACAAACCTAGCTTCTAACATGTGAAATAAAGAAGCTGTAGCAATCTCATAATTTGGAGCAAGTTCTACAAGGGATCTATCCTCAGTATCTTCATGTTTGCTAACATGATTAAAGAATTCTTCAATATTATCTTTCCCAATTATAGAACCACTACCAATTGAAAGGTCTTTCAAGGTGAAAGTAGGGGTCAACATGGTGAGCTAAGGAAGAGGTGACAACTAAAGGAGACTTAATTTTTTTGTGTTTTTGATAAAGAAAGCAAACTTGTAAAACTATGTTTTTTGTGTTTTGAATAACAAAACAAGCAAACAAAGCAAAAAGAAAACTAAGCAAAACAAAAACAACAAAGTAAAGAGATTGGTTATGAGGGACTCCCCGACAACGGCGCCAGAAAAATGCTTGATGGCTCAATGCACGGCGCCCAGAAAAATGCTTGATGGCGGTGTTGATGTAGAGCTTGTTGGGAACCCCAAGAGGAAGGTATGATGAGCACAACAACAAGTTTCCCTCAGTTATGAAACCAAGGTTTAATCGAACCAGTAGGAGCAAGGAAACACCCCAAAGGTGTTACTAGCTGAGCTTTGGCAGGGCGCACTACTGGTGCTAGTAGCAATGTGGAGACCTGCACAACATAACCACAGAACTTTGTCCCCAACTTGCGATGAGGTTGTCAATCTCACCGTGTTTTGCGGAAAACAAAGGATTAAACCTATCAAATGGAAAGAAGTAAAAGTTTGCAGAAAGTAAACACAAAGCAGTAAAAGATTGTAGATTGTATGTAAAAGACAAGGACCGGGATCCATAGTTCACTAGAGGTGGCTCTCCTTAGATAGATAACATGCTGGGTGAACAAATTACAGCGGGGCAATTGACAAACACCGAGAAAGCAATACATGCATATACTAATCATCTTGACTCCTTTGAGACTTGATTGGGCATTACAACACAATACATATACCGCCATCCAACTGCATCTATGACTAATAATCCACCTTCAGGTTATCATCCGAACCCCCTCCAATATTAAGTTGCAAGCAACAGATTATTACTTTACGAACTGCGTGTAAAGTAAACAATACGATTGTTCTATGAACAAAGGATTGTTGTTTTCTCCCTAGTAGCAACACCACATCTAGTACCTTAGAGATTTCTGTCACTTCCCCAGATTACCAGAGGCATGAACCCACTATCGAGCATAAATACTAACTCTTGGAGTTGCTAGCATCTACTTGGCCAAGATAGCTACTAACAACGGAAATCATGCAAGATCTCAAATAACAAAGACATGATAGAATCAATAATCAATCTGAAATAGCATCTCAATATCCATCGGATCCCCGCAAACACAACATGTATGGATTACAAAAAGATGATCTTGATCATGAACGGAGCTCACAAGATCTAAACATGAAAGCACAAAGGAGGAGAAACCAGCCATCTAACTACTACATGGATCCGTAGTCCAAGGATGAACTACTCACGCATCACACTGGAGGCTTGCATGGTGATGAAGAAGGCCTCGGTGAATTCCCCTCTCCGTGAGGTGGGAAGAGCTTCAGATCCCTCTTGATCTAGGGATGGAGATGACGACGGCTACAGACTCTTTCGTGGATTTTTGATCGGGTACTTAGGGTTTTCGTCCCGAGGGCAATATATAGGCGGAAGGAGAGGCCGAGGGGGTGCCGGGAGCCACCACACCACCCCTGGTGCGAGCCAGGCCTGGCCGCACGGCCAGGTGGTGTGGCTGGCCCCTGGCCCCTCTTCGTCTCGTATTCTGGCACTTGATCCCTTCCGGAAAAATAGGCACTTTGGCTTTTGTCCCGTCCAATTTCGAGAATATTCATTTTCTGACTTTCCTGGAACCAAAAACAGCAGAAAATGTGCAGGCCTTGTGGCTCTTGTTAATAGGTTAGTCCAAGAAATCATATGAAAAGTACTCCAAAGTTGGAACAAAACACAAGAAAGTGGATAAAACCAAGCATGGAACATCAAAAATTATAGATACATTTGCAATGTATCAGCCAGCACCGCCCGCCAGATCAACTCCTTCGCCGCGGGGAGATACCCCTCGGTGACCAGTTCCTGCAGATCTTCAGCGGAGCAGTCAGAGCCCCTCCACACCCCCTTGTGGGAGTCGTTATCTTCTTCAGCAGCTTCTCGCGCCGCTCGTTCTTGGTCGTTGCCGGTGGATTCCACCATGGCGTTGACAGGGACAACCAACCCCTCCAGTGGGACGGTCCTTCCCTAGGATGGCTCTGGAATAGCCTCGGGAGTCGCTGCCGTCAAAGGGATGGAGCTGCTGGAGGCCATTGCAACGAGGGAGTAGGTGGAGGAAAGAAGGGCTCTGGCTAGGGTTTTCGTAGAGAAGCTCGAACGGGCGCGCGGCTAGAGGAAGACAACGACGAAGAGGCAAATGCGGGTGAAAAATAAAGAAACTGACCATGGTGAAAATATATAGACCCCGTGTCAAGATTCGTGCAAAGGGATCTAATGGATGGAGTGTTGCCGACGTGGAAGTGAACGTGCGCGGTAATTTCGCCACGTCCTCTGTCTTTGTCGCTTTGCTGTTTCGGATTTCGTGCGCGTGAAAATAGCTGATGATTAATTATATGTTTCTGTGAGTTTCGAGGTAGCGTAGACTGTACCCTACGTCATCTTCCTGACAGTTGCAGTGAAGGGTCACATCCAAAGATTCCATCAAAGACGAAGATTGTCCGACTCTGGAAATGAAGACTCAAGGCATCTCCGGCTACATTGCGAAGCTGGAGAGGATTGCAGGGTTCTTTGGGAGACCTTTGAGATATTTCTTGACGAATTGCCGACATCACTTAGATGGGATATTCAAAGATCAGTGGGCAAGACGACGCAAGATTTCAATGTCCTCCGGGGGCTACTATTGGGGATATGCTAAATAGGTATCCTCATAGCATGTCACCAATCCGCCTAACCCAGGTGGCCCATAGTTGGTAGCAAGGTCTATGGCCTGCTGGGCGGCTTAGTTAGATGGATCCAGAAGGGAGGCCCGTGCCAGATGAAGGAAGGCTACGCATGAGTCACCGACATACTCGGAGCCTTTGGAGTGCAAGACACGAAAGACTAGTTCGTATTAGTGTAGGACTCTTTACCTTGTCTAGCAAGGACCTTTCCCTATAAACCCTAGGTCTTGGCGCCTTTATAAGCCGGCATGTGGGAGCCTTTAGGGCACAACCTCTTAGAGTGCTATGTACAACGTGCAACACCTCGCACGCGAACCTATCTCTGTAACTCGGTGTATTGTCATTATAGTGATTTATAGCAGGAGTAGAGTTCCGCCACCATTGTGGGGCTTGAACCTGTGTAAGCTATGTTACCTAGTACCCACCAACTCTCCGCCTTATCCCACATCTCTAAACACGCACTGTGAGGGCCCCTACTTGGAGTACTCATCGGCAATACAACGACAAATAACCTCCCCGACGAATCTTTCACATCGTGGAAGGATCTGTGCGAGAAGTTCGTCGCCAACTTCAAGGGCACATAGGGCCACCCACTCACTCTCAACGACCTCCATGGTGTGCGCCAAAATCCTAGCGAAACGCTCCAAAGTTACATCCAGCGCTTCATCTAGGTGCGCAACAAGGTATTATAGGTCACCAAGGCGTCCATTATATCCATATTCTCCATGGGCATCACCGACGTCAAGATGCTCAAGAAGCTTGCCATGAACGACGAGCTCAATTTAGTGATCGAGCTCTTCGAGTTAGCGGACAAGTGCTCCAAGGCCAAGAAGGGACGCTTGATCAAGCACAACGACCCCGAAGCAGCTGCTACTTCTATACCTTCCAAGGAAAGGACAAGGATCCCAAGCGCAAGACTCCAGCCGTACTCACGGCCGAACCTAAGTACAAGCACCAGCATAGCGGTGATGATGAGAATAAGTATGATCGTCCCTATTGCATCTTCCATAAGATGCACTCTCACAACATAGAGAATTGCTTCGATCTCGAAAAGCTTCACAATGAGCACGAGTACCAGAGGAACAACCGTGGCAGTGGCCGTGGCTATGGTCGTTATGTCAGCCGAGGTGGAGGCCGCTAGAACAATCACACAACATCATCATCATCAACAACAACAACAACAACAACAACAACAACAACAACGACTATCATTTGAACCACCAGGCTAACGCCGCCTAACCGCACCTCGGCGAGGGAAACAATAACCTACCCGAGGAGGAGGGGGATACTAGGATTCAAAGAGGATGGCGTGTATCCCCAGTAGGGCTCAAGCTCCACTCTCCACACTCACACTCAAACATCACACCCGCAAGATAGCCACCACCCTTCCTGCATTGACGACCCGAAGCTTAAGTGGTATAGTTTCCCATCACTTTTGATGTCAGCGACCACCCCAAGGTGACAAAGACTATGGGCACCATTCCTCTGGTGTGCGTGTCCACCATCAACAACATTGCTGTCACCAAGACACTAATTGATGGAGGTGCAAGCCTCAACATTATCTCCATGGAGGCATTCGAGAAGCTCCAAGTGTCGTACGAGCACTTGATACCTACAAGGCCCTTCTCAGGAGTGATTGATGGAACAACCATGCCCCTGGGGCAAGTGAGACTACCTATCACATTCGGGACCCTAAACAACTACCTCACCAAGCATATCGACTTCAATGTGGCGCACATAGGTTTGCCCTACAAAGCCATATTTGGCTACCCCGTGTTAGCAAAGTTCATGGCAGTGACCCACCACGCTTACAATCTCGTCAAGCTTCTAGGGTGAAGTGGCACTATGACCATCCGTGGTGATGAGAAGGGTGGGTTGCTATCCATTGAGCACGTCTACAAGACTGTGTCTTCCACCCACACCGCTGATGAGGACGCCATTGTGCTTCCCGTGAAAAATAAATAGTTGTTCTCTCAAGAGCGGGTCGTGACCAAGAAGGTGACACTGGACACCAGTGGCTCGGGGGCTACCATCACCATTGTTGCCCACCTATCTGAAAAATAGGAAAGTGGTCTTGTTGCCTTCCTGTGGGCAAATGCTCACATGTTCACATGGACACCGTCAGACATGCCAGATGTTCCTAGCGAGGTGATCGAGCACCACTTGGAAGTATGCCCCACTACACGTCCTTTGAAGCTAAATGAGTGTCATATGGCACCAAAGAAGCAAGAATTCATTGTTAAGGAGGTAGAAAAACTCGACCCACATCATCTGCGAGGTTGACTACACGGATTGGCTAGCCAACATAGTGGTGGTTCCCAAGGTTAGCGGTGGAGGGCACCTATGCATCAAATTCACGGACCTCAACAAGGCATGCCCCAAGGACCCGTACCCGCTTCCACGCATCGACCAGATCATGGACTCCAGACGGGCTACGACCTCCTTTGCTTCTTGGATGCTTTCTTAGGCTACCATCAAATAAAGATGGCAAAGGAGGATGATGACAAGATAGTGTTCATCACCCCTTGAAGCGTGTTATGCTATAAGTGCATGCCCTTCGGCCTCAAGAATGATGGAGCTATCTTCTAGAGGCTCATGTGCATTTCCCTCGGAGAGCAAATTGGCAAAAATTCTGAAACATACGTCGGTGACATTGTTGTCAAGACTCAGGAAGAGCACATGCTCATTGTAGACCTTGAGGAGACCTTCGCCAATCTGCGCAAGGTGAACATCAAGCTCAACCCTGCCAAGTGTGTCTTTCGGGTGCCATCAGGAAACCTCGTTGATTTCCTTAGCTTGCATCATGACATTGAAGCAAACCATGACAAGGTCTGCGCCATGGAGGAAATGTGACCTCCACAGCGGATCAAGGATATGCAGTGTTTGGCGGGATGCATGGCTACTCTTGGCCGTTTTATCTCAAGGCTCAGCGAGAAGGCCTTGCATTTCTTCAAGATCATGAAGTGTCCAAGAACTTTCAAGTGGACTCCAATAGTTGATGTCTCCTTCGAGTAGCTCAAGCGATATCTTACCAGTCCGCCAATCATGGTCGCCCCATGGACCCACGAGCCTCTACTGCTGTACTTGGCAGCCACTATACAAATGGAAATCATGGTCCTCATCGCAAAAAGGGAGGTGCCAGCCAACTCCAAGAAAGGCACCACCTCGGTAGGTATTGAGTCTCCTCGCGAAGGAGCCGAACGGGCAGTACTCACCAAGGTCACAAGCCTCACCGAGGGAAAGATCCTCACTGAGCTACCTGAGAAGGAAAATGTCGGTGAGTCACTGAATAAGACTAGCAATGAGAAAGCTTCGACACCTGAGCCAAGCCTCATGCAGCACCCCATCTACTTTGTCAGCACGGTGTTGCATGACTTGTGTGAGAGATACACCATGCAACAAAAATTGCTCTACATGCTCCTAATAGCATCCAAGAAGCTACCATACTACTTCTAAGGACACCCCATCAAGGTTGTCACAAAGTTCCCCTGAAGATGGTTCGACGCAACTCCAATGCCACTGGTCGCATGGTGGAATGGGCCATCGATCTGCAACCCTTTGAGCTGACACTCCATAGTACAACAACCATAAAGAGCGCGGACCTGGAAGATTTCACCATGGAATGGACGGATCCATTTGCAAAGGACCTCCCCGAGGAGGAATTGAAAATACCGGGGAAGGTGGCTCTGGGGAACTGGTCCATGAACTTCGATGGCACGTTCGCACATGCGGGCATGGGGGCTAGTGTAGTCCTCACCTTAGCAACGGGCGAGAAACTTTACTATGTCATGCAGCTCCACTTCAAGGGAAGGGACAAAGTCTCTAACAACATCATCAAATACGTGGGCCTCCTCACCGGGCTAAAGGCTGCAATCGCTCTCAGCATCAAGTGCATCATCATATAGGGAGACTCACAGATCCTCGTCAACTTCTCTAATAAGATATACAAAGCTAAATACAACCACGTGGATGTTTACCTAGGGGCGGACGATCTCACCAAGTGTGCATCCACGAGCGAGCCACAAAGTGCATGGGTCCTTGAGGAGCGGTTACTAACACCATCAGTTAAACCACCAGGAGCGAGCAATGACACCCTCGCCGAAGATCTCCCGCTACCACCTGCCACTGGCACTCCAGATTGCGGCCCCCACATGATGTCAATCACTCACCAAACCGCAACCTGGATTGATGAGAACAAGGACTACTTTAAGGTTGGGACTCTCCCCGAGGATGCTGCTGCAGCTAAGCGCATCGCTCGCCAGTCCAAGAGCTGCTGCAGCTAAGCGCATCGCTTGCCAGTCCAAGAGCTACTACATGGTGGATGAAGATCTCTACCGTAGGCACCCCAACGGGGTTGCTCTGCAATGTGTATCCACGGAGGAAGGCCACGCGCTAATCACTCACATACACGCTGGAGAATGTGGCCACTACAACTAGTCACACACCCTCGATGGTAAGGCCTTCCGTAGCGGTTTCTACTGGCCAACAACGTTCCACAATGCAACTGAGATCATCAAGGCATGTGAAGCCTATCGATTCCACGCAAAGCAAGTCCATCAACCGACGCAAGAACTACAAACCATTCCTCTCTCATGGTCGTTCGCGGTCTGGGGGCTAGACATCTTGGGAACCTTTCCTCACGCTCGGGGGCTACCGCTACCTCTACATCACCATTGACAAATTCATAAAGTGGACGGAGGTGGAACCTGTCCGAACCATCCTGGCGAAGTATGTTGTCAAGTTTATCAAGGGTTTGGTGTGCCGCTTTGGCATTCCCAACTACCCCATCACCAACAACGACACCCAATTCACTATTGGCTTGTTCAAGTCCTACTGCGTGAACCTCGACATCAAGATTTTCTACGCCTTAGTTGCTCACCCATGAAGCAATGGCCAGGCCGAGCGCGCCAATGCCGAGGTGCTCAAGGGACTCAAAACCAAGAACTTCAACAAGCTTAAAGGCCATGGCAAGGGCTAGATCGACGTGCTCCCCTCTATGCTCTGGTCGATCCGCACCATAGCAAACAAGCCCACCGGTGAGACACCCTTCTCCCTCGTCTACAAGGCGGAATAAATTCTTCCCACCGAACTCACACATTGGTTGCCATGAGTCCTTGCCTTTGACGAGTCTTGCCAAGAAAACTTGCGGGAGGAGGAATTATTACTTCTCAAGGAGGTTCGTCATTGGGCCACCGTTCGTGTCGCTCGATACCAGAAAATCTTGTGTCGCTACCACAGCCACAACATCCGTCCCTATACGCTCGACATTGGTGACCTTGTCCTCTGAAGGATACTCTCCTGAGAAGGCCTCTACAAACTCTTGCAAGTGTGGGAAGGTGATATGTTGCTAATGTATCCATAATTTTTGATGTTCCATGCTTGGTTTTATCTACTTTCTTGTGTTTGTCCACACTTTGGAGTACTTTCTATACACTTTCTTGGACTAACCTATTAACAAGAGCCACAGTGCCAGCTGCCTGTTTTCTGCTGTTTTTGGTTCCAGGAAAGTCAGAAAATGATTATTCTCGGAATTGGACGGGACCAAATCTAAAGTCAGTTTTTCACCGAGGGACACCCGGAGCCAGAATACGAGACGGAGAGGGGCCAGGGGGCCGCCACACCACCTGGCCGCGTGGCCTAGCCTGGCCCGTGCCAGGGGGTGGTCTGGACGCCCTAGGCACCCCCTCGGCCTCCGCTTCCGCCTATAAGATGCCTCCGATACAGAAACCCTAAGTACCCGCTCAAAATTCTAGGAAAGAGTCTATAGCCGCCGTCATCTCCATCCCTAGTTCGGGAGGGATCTGAAGCTCTTCCCGGCACCCTGCCAGAGGGGAGAATTCACCCTGGAGGCCTTCTTCATCACCATGCAAGCCTCTGGTGTGATGCGTGAGTAGTTCATCTCAGGACTACGGGTCCATGTAGTAGCTAGATGGCTGGTTCTCCTCCTTTGTGCTATCATGTTTAGATCTCGTGAGCTCCGTTCATGATCAAGATCACCTATTTGTAATCTTACATGTTGTGTCTGCGTGGATCCGATGGATATTGAGATGATATTTCAGATTGATTATTGATTCTATCATGTCTTTATTATTTGTGATCTTGCATGCTTTCCGTTGTTAGTAGCTATCTTGGCCAAGTAGATGCTAGCAACTCCAAGAGTTAGTATTTATGCTCAATAGTGGGTTCATGCCTCTAGTAATCTAGGGAAGTGACAGAAATCTCTAAGGTACTAGATGTGCTGTTGCTACTAGGGAGAAAACAACAATCCTTTGTTCATAGAACAATCGTATTGTTTACTTTACACGCAATGCGTAATGCAATTATCCATTGCTTGGAACTTAATACTGGAGGGGGTTCGGATGATAACCTGAAGGTGGATTATTAGTCATAAATGCAGTTGGATTACGGTCTATGTATAATGTTGTAATGCCCAATCAAGTCTCAAAGGAGTCAAGATGAGTAGTATATGCTTGTATGCTTTCTCGATGTTTGTCAATTGCCCCGCTGTAATTTGTTCACCCAACATGTCATATATCTTAAGGATAGCCACCACTAGTGAACTATGGACCCCGATCCTTTCTTTTTCTATCAATCTACAATCAACTGTTTACTGTTTTCTGTTTACTTTCTACAAACTATTACTTTCTTCCACTCAATACGTTTAATCCTTTGTTTTCAGCAAAACCGGTGAGATTGACAACCTCATCGCAAGTTGGGGGCAAAGTTCAGTGGTTGTGTTGTGCAGGTCTCCACGTTGCTGCTGGCACCAGTAGTGCGCCCTGCCAAAGTTCAGCTAGCAACACCTTTGAGGTGTTTCCTTGCTCCTACTGGATTGATAACCTTGGTTTCAGAACTAAGGGAAAACTTGCTGATGTGCTTATCATACCTTCCTCTTGGGGTTCCCCAATGGGCTCGATATATTTTGGGCTAAGCAACCGATTTTATGGCGCCATTGCCGGGGAGTCAAGGACATCTTCACAAGGGGAGTCCCTCATAACCAATCTCTTTACTTTGTTATTTTTGTTTTGCTTAGTTTACTTTTTGCTTTGTTTGCTTGTTTCTTTATCAAAAACACACAAACATTTAGTTTTACTAGTTTGCTTTCTTTATTAAAAACACACAAAAAATGACTACTCTAGAAAATACTAAGTTGTGTGACTTCACTAGCACCAACAACAATGATTTCATGAGCACACCTATTGCTCCACCTGTTCCTGAAGCTACTTTCTTTGAAATAAAACCTGCTTTACTCAATCTTGTTATGAGAGAACAATTTTCTGGTATTGGTAATGAAGATGCTGCTGCTCATCTAAATAAATTTGTTGAACTTTGTGAGATGCAGAAGCATAGGAATATAGATGGAGATATCATTAAGCTTAAATTGTTTCCTTTCTCTTTGAGAGGAAAAGCTAAAGAATGGTTGAATTCCTTGACTAGGAATAGTATTGATTCTTGGACTAAATGCAAGGATGCTTTCATCGGAAACTACTATCCTCCTGCTAAGATTATATCTATGAGAAGTGAAATAATGAAGTTTAAACAATCTGATAATGAACATGTTGCTCAAGCTTGGGAAAGAATGAAATCTTTAGTAAAGAATTGTCCCACTCATGGACTGACTGCTTGGATGATTATCCAAACTTTTTATGCAGGATTGAACTATTCTTCAAGAAATCTATTGGATTCTGCTGCTGGAGGTACCTTTATGACCATTACTTTGGGTGCTCCAACAAATCTTCTAGATAATATGATGGTTAACTACTCTAAATGGCATACTGAAAGAGCTCCACAAGGTAAGAAGGTAAATTCTGTTGAAGAAACCTCCTCCTTGAGTGATAAAATTGATGTTATTATGTCTATGCTTGTTAATGGGAAAGCCCATATTGATCCAAATAATGTTCCTTTAGCCTCTTTGGTTGCTCAAGAAGATCAAGTTGATGTGAACTTTATAAGAAATAACAATTTTAGCAACAATGCCTACATGAATAATTTTGGTAACAACAATTATAGGCCATATCCTCCCAACAGTGGTAATGCTTATGGAAATTCCTACAACAATAATAGGAGTGCACCCTCTGAACTTGAAGTTATGCTTAAAGATTTTATTAGTAAACAAACTGCTTTCAATAAAACTATTGAGGAGACACTCTCTAATGCTGAAAGAAATATAGCATCATTGGCTGAAGCTCAATCTTCTTTGAATAAAATGACTGCTAAACCCAAAACTAATGAGAATCCCTTTGCAGCTATTAATGCCATACAAGTTAGAATTGATGAAAATTTTAGACTATTAGCTGAATTTCATGCTAAGTGGGAAAGAGAAGATGAAATTGCTAGAAGCATTAGTGTTTCTACTATCACTACCACTAGTGTTGAGGCTAGTAATAGCTCTACTACTTTAGATGATAATTATGATTTTGATCTTGATGGTTGCAATATCTCTGAAGTTTTTAAGTTCCTACAAAAGCTTGCTAAAAGTCCTAATGCTAGTGCTATGAATATGGCCTTTACAAAGCACATTACTGATGCTCTCATAAAGATTAAAGAAGAAAAGATGAAACATAAAGCTTCTATTCCTATAAAACAAGAAGTTGGTTGGGAACCCATCATTAATATGAAAGTGAATGATTTTGATTTCAAAGCTTTATGTGATCTTGATAGTAGTGTTTCTATTATGCCTAGAAGGATTTATGATATGCTTGATTTGCCACCATTGGAATATTGTTATTTGAATGTACCACTTGATGATAATGCTAAAAAGAAACTCATGGGGAGTATTAATGGTGTTCTTATTATGGTTAACAATGCCTATGTCCCCATTGATTTCTATGTTTTGGATATTGAATGCAATGCTTTTTGTCCTATTACTTTGGGAAGACCTTTTCTTAGAACTGTTGGTGCCATTATTGATATGAAAGAAGGCACCATTAAATATCAACTCCCACTCAAGAAAGGTATAGAACACTTCCCTAAGAAGAGAGAGAAGATTTATTTTGCCTCTCCTATGAAAACAAAATTTGCTCTTAATGCTTCTTCATTTGAGAACACTTGATTCTTTTTCTTGCTTCTTAAGGCGTTAAAGAAAAGTACCTATTGGGAGATAACTCAAAAGTTTTAGATGAGTCTTGGAAGTTATTAATTCTATAATAACCGCTCCTTATCCTTTTTATTTGCTTTTTGTGCCAAGAGTAACCTCTAATGAGACAGAAGTAATGATTGGGAAAGTTGTTGTCCTGAAACTGATTTTTGTGCTTCACCGTAAAAATTCGTGTAAAATCTCTGTATGTCCTTTTGAGGCGTGAATTTTTGTGCTTCTGATCTAGATTGTTATCTAACTTTCGTTATTTCAACACTTTTCGATTTGAGCAACAGAAGGTCTTCGAAAAAATTCGGCTTTACTTGCTGGTCTGTTTTGACAGATTTCTGCCACTATTTGCATTTGCTTCTTGTTGGTTCCTTTTTTTAGTTCTTTTGGGGAATTGAGATTTTTGAGGGAAGTGCTACAGTAGCCTGTGTTTTAATGAAAGTTTTATTGGTGTTGGAACTGAACCTAAAGATCTATTATATTGAGTGCACTAATGTTGCTAATAAAGATTGTGTGAAGTTTTGTATGAAGGAAATATTTCAGGTGTATGGAAGGAATGAGTAATGAGATGAAGGATGGACTAAATCTCAAGCTTGGGGATGCCACGCGTGTCACCCCAAGAAATATCCAAGAAGTACAAGCGTCAAAGCTTTGGCATGCCCAAGGCATCCCCTTCTTCATCAATAAAAATTTCAGGTTTCTTCCAAACACTTCATTTTTATTGTTTCATGCACAGTTGTGTTGTTCTTGGAGCGTCTTATTTTTCGTTTTCGTTTTGGTTTTTTGTTTGCTTTGTTTTCGTAGTTTGCTGAATAAATTGGTTGGACCCCCTCTTTCATGCATTGGTTTTCAAATAGTTTGGTTTGGGTTGGAAAAGAGTAGGAAAAGTTCATGCTTAAGTGGTAAAGAGAGCTTGTTTTTGACTGTGGCCTATGCTTTGTCATGCCATGCTTGATATTGTTTTGGCTTTATGCTTAGTATTATTTGTTGTAGCATGACTTGTTATAAACAATTGAGATTTCTTAATGTGCCTTTGAAAAATCATGTGTTGTTTTAGCATATTAAAGCATAGTATTGTGGTATTCTCCTTTCATGCTTTATTTGGGTTGACTTGGCACATGCTCACACCGTGTTATGACTATCCCAAGTCACCATAGCCTTTATGATCCTTTAGTATTCAACTTGTAGTATCACTTTACGCTTTGATTAATGATGTTTTGTCGCTATGCATGATTATGGCCATTATTGCTCTCTTAGTTGGTCGCTCCCAGTCTTTTGCTAGCCTCCATAACCAAGTATGAGTTCCACTCATGCATCCAACTCCTGAAACCAAGTTATTCCAAAGAGTCCATCATACCTACCTATTAGCAATTGCTATTCCAAGTATATTCATGTTTTTATCTACCTTCTGAATTAAACTTGTTATGAGAAAACTAGTGATTAAAGCTCTCACGAACTTGATGGCACACTTTACTTTTCTTGCCCTTAATAATCTTGAACCATTGTGTCATCTATGTTGTATATGCTTGCACTTATATGTTGGGGATTAGCAGAACCATGCTGTCATGGGGAACGCTTTCAACATTGCACTTGTACTTTGTACCTAGTTGATATCATGGTATTTTGTCTATGGATGTCGTTGGTGTGAAATGAAAGGGGAGCTTGTAAGTCCATGGAGTTATGTATGTGTGTTAGAGAAATGCCTGGGCCGCTAGTCTAATCCATGCTGTCATGGTGGAAACCTGAAGCGTAACCATAATGAGCTGTCTATGAAGCATTCTTCTTATAAAAAAAGAGTCAGATATTGAAAAAAAAGAAAAAAAGAGATATTAGAAAAGATGAAAGAGAGAAAAAGGCACCATTTTCCCATGGTAAATTAGAAGATTGCTGATATGCTCGTTGTCTGCTTGCCTTGTCATTTTGATACAGGGATTCTTCCGTATCATCGGGCAAGGGGTACCCCATTGGCGGTTCTCTATGATACACATGTACTTACTACGACAAGAACTTACCGGTAACTAAACTTGAGTAGCATGAGGAGCGGCCCTTGTATTTAAGGGACATGAGATTTCCAACTTATACTTCGTCAAGCATATACACCATAGTTTGTTCACTTTAGCCTTAATCACTTCAAGATGCTTATGATAGGGGCAATGAGAGCTGAAAGCTAACAAGTATCATAATTTTTGGAAGCTCTTTATGAGACTTGAATCCCTACTTCCTTCTATGAAGGCCTTTCTTTTACTTTTATGTTGAGTCTCCACCTTCTATCTTTATGCACCTACTTTGAGAGCATAGTGGCCATTCTTAGTTCTATGTGCATTGTCCCAAGACTTGTTGATTGATGCATAGCTTTGATATTGCTTGTTTTAAACCATTTGTATCTAGTCACTCTTATGAACTTTGAAGGTGTCCTATGCATTTATGTTTGCTACTCTATGAGGGACAAGCTGAATGCCACTATGCTATGTTTTCTTTATGTGAAACAAACAAACATCTTGCAAAGCATTGTTATTCATGAATCTTTTGTTTGTGCCTTTTCATGTTGCAACATAGTTGCTTTGTCTTATTGCTAGAACTTTATCTTTCATGTTATGATTGAAGTACTATGATCCCAGCTATCATTGTTTTACAAATACTTTGATCAAGTTTATGATGGTGCATGTCACCTCAAAAATTATTCTTTCTTTTTATCACTTACCTACTCGAGGACGAGCAGAAGTTAAGCTTGGGATGTTGATACGTTGCAAATTTATCTATAATTTTTGATGCTCCGTGCTTGGTTTTATCTACTTTCTTGTGTTTTGTCCACACTTTGGAGTAATTTTCATATGATTTCTTGGACTAACCTATTAACAAAGAGCCACAGTGCCAGCCGCTTGTTTTTTGCTGTTTTTGGTTCCAGGAAAGTCAGAAAATGAATATTCTCGGAATTGGACGGGACAAAAGCCAAAGTCAGTTTTTTACCGAGGGACACCCAGAGCCAGAATAGGAGACGGAGAGGGGCCAGGGGGCCGCCACACCACCTGGCCGCGCAACCCAGCCTGGCCCGTGCCAGGGGGTGGTCTGGCCGCCCTAGGCACCCCCTCGGCCTCCGCTTCCGCCTATAAGATGCCTCCGATATAGAAACCCTAAGTACCCGATCAAAATTGCAGGAAAGAGTCTGTAGCCGCCGTCATCTCCATCCCTAGATCGGGAGGGATCTGAAGCTCTTCCTGGCACCTTGCCGGAGGGGATAATTCACCCTGGAGGCCTTCTTAATCACTATGCAAGCCTCTGGTGTGATGCATGAGTAGTTCATCTCTGGACTACGGGTCCATGTAGTAGCTAGATGGCTGGTTCTCCTCCTTTGTGCTACCATGTTTAGATCTTGTTAGCTCCGTTCATGATCAAGATCATCTATTTGTAATCTTACATGTTGTGTTTGTGGGGATCCGATGGATATTGAAATGCTATTTCAGATTGATTATTGATTCTATCATGTCTTTGTTATTTGTGATCTTGCATGCTTTCCGTTGTTAGTAGCTATCTTGGCCAAGTAGATGCTAGCAACTCCAAGAGTTAGTATTTATGCTCGATAGTGGGTTCATGCCTCTAGTAATCTGGGGAAGTGATAGAAATGTCTAAGGTACTAGATGTGTTGTTGCTACTAGGGAGAAAACAACAATCCTTTATTCATAGAACAATCGTATTGTTTACTTTACACGCAATGCGTAATGCAATTATCCGTTGCTTGCAACTTAATACTGGAGGGGGTTCAGATGATAAACTGAAGGTGGATTATTAGTGATAAATGCAGTTGGATTACCGTCTATGTATAATGTTGTAATGCCCAATCAAGTCTCAAAGGAGTCAAGATGAGTAGTATATGCTTGTATGCTTTCTCGATGTTTGTCAATTGCCCCGCTGTAATTTGTTCACCCAACATGTCATCTATCTTAAGGAGAGCCACCACTAGTGAACTATGGACCCTGATCCTTTCTTTTACTACCAATCTACAATCAACTGTTTACTATTTTTTGTTTACTTTCTGCAAACTATTACTTTCTTCCACTCGATACGTTTAATCCTTTATTTTCAGCAAAACCAGTGAGATTGACAACCTCATCGCAAGTTGGGGCAAAGTTCTGTGGTTGTGTTGTGTAGGTCTCCACATTGCTGCTGGCACCGGTAGTGCGTCCTGCCAAAGTTCAGCTAGCAACACCTTTGAGGTGTTTCCTTGCTCCTACTGGATTGATAACCTTGGTTCCATAACTGAGGGAAAACTTGTTGCTGTGCTCATCATACCTTCCTCTTGGGGTTCCCCAACGGGCTCGATATATTTTGGACCATCAAGATCTACCATTACAAGTGGTGGAATATGGATATGGAGATGGAGAAGGGTTTGGAGATCTGGAAGCGGCTGGTGATCTGTGGCAGAGACTTTTTGCATGGTCTGGCTTCTGCGTCACTTGTTTTCTCATTGCCCGAGGCTTCTTTATATAGGGGTCCCTTCACGAAAGTTGTTCTGTTTGACCTAACAGTGGCGGTGCCAACTATACGATGGGAGCTATACGGCTGGAGTTTTTGCTCCGGTCGTATAGTTGGTCGTTAAAGCGTCTGCCTACGTTGTACGGCTCCTGGTTTCTTCTGGTTGTTGGAAATCTCGTATCTTTGACTTTAATGTAGTGATTCCCTCCTTTAAACGACATTATCTGCGCAGGAAAAATATAAAATAAAGGATTGCATACCCCTCTGAATAGTATCATTAGTGGCAGGGTTTAGAGAGATATTTCATTAAGAATTTGATTAATATACAGTTTAAATGTGGACGTTGATGGCTATATTTCAGAGCCATCAACCTCCCCAAGCTTAAACTTGATTATCCCGAGCAAGAAAACCAAAATCAAAAAGGAACTCAGCATTTAAACTGAAATAATGAGATGGTGATCTTACTCATGATTAGTAGTCTCATGTTTCCTCCACTTCATAAACCTGAAAAACTTCAGCATAGATAGAGTAATGGCAAGCATATCATACGGGTTTCATGCATCCTTATAGTGTAAACATGGATGATTCAAATGAGCAAACTTTATTCCATGTCAAATAATCAACTCATAGGCTTGCCTTTGAACAGTAAAGTGTAATCATGTAAATTAAGAGTGTGAGAGTTGTCATGAAAAGCATATACACTAGAGTATCTCAATTCTCCCACCTCAATAAATCAAGACTTTTCAGGCACTACTTTTCTACTCATTGTCCTTTAAGAATTTCAGTTTTTAAGTAATTGAGAGCATGCCAAAAAAAATATTAGTTTATCGGGCTATGATGGACACTCGTGGCATCACTAAGGTTTTTGTTCCTTTTGCATAATGATTTCTCATAACAGCCAAAGGAGTGATTCCATCATGATTACAGCTACCCGGGAGTGCCAAGAATCTTACCCACTATAGCATTGTTGCTACAAGTGTTTAATCAACTCATAGCTGAAATCTAGGAGTTTCCTCCATGAAGATCGTTCGTAGGCCAGTGGAGTTGTTGACATCCCATGAAGTTTGACACGCATAAAGCTATATCATTCTTATGATTAACAAGTCAAACTTTGGCATGCTCACAAAAACCGCTAAACATTAATTCATTCGAACAAATCCTTTCAAAGAGAGCTATCAAGTCAATTAATATTTTCAGTGGTGTTGAGTGTCTCTAGAAATAAGCCTTCAAGATTAAACACTACAACACCCAAGCCTTCAATTGTGAGACTTTCTCTTATTACAATTGTTTAGCAATTTTTAGGCAAGACTTGGTTAATTACGAGAGCTAGAACAAAACATACCCAATTAAATACCCATGCAAACGAAAATCTTACAACGATACAAAGACTCACTCCACCAATATAATATCTCAACATTTACTACTAACTAGCATGGGTTTTCCAAACTTCAAAAGTGGGGAGTCATAAGGCATACCTCTCATGTTTGGTTCCACTTCTCTCTTCCTTTTTTATTTGTTTCTTGGAAACTCGAAGTCGACCACTCTCCTACAAATATATGAAGACCTCGAGGCAGAAAGAAAAGAAAGAGGGAAAATAAGGAAAAATGGAGAAATCTTTTTGTGGTTTTTAAGAGAGGGACTTGAATTAACAGAAAATTGGCGGCAAAGCTCGGCTAGAAAATTTCGAAAGCAAAATAGAAAGAACTAAAAATGATGTGTTGGGGAAGCCAACACGAGTGCTTATAAACTCAAAGAAAAACACAACCTCTAAATAAAAGAAAATAAATGCCAAATAAATATACATGAGGAAACTTCCCCAAGCTTAGGCTTTTGCAAGCCCTTCAAGTCATTGTGGTGGCGGGAAAAAGTCGTTACTATAGTTCGCAAATTGAGTTGAGAGGTTACTTGTTGATTCTCGGAGGTTCAAAGAGAGGCTATGTATCCTCTCCATAGTCCATCCAAGTCCTTGGAAATCTTGGTATGTGTCGAACCAGGTTTGTGGTTGCTCCTCTTGATAAGGAACTTCTTGCTCCTCCTCTTGGTCCTCATCCTCCTCCGAAATCTCTTCCTCGGGTTGGTGTTGCTCAACCTGCAAATCATATAGCAAACATCCTTCCTCGATAGAGAAATGACCATTAGGCATAGGAGCAGGGTAGATACGCCCAGCTCCAGCAATATGCAGGTAATAAGCACCACCTCTCCTAGTAAGCATTCCACAAGCTCTCAAAGTAGAGACACCAACATGTGTCTCACCTAGTACAGGTTGCAACTCACCTAGGTTGATGTCTAGGGCAGTGGCAAGCATGGTGATGACGCCTCCACCAGTGATTGGTCCTTGGCTTTGGGACGCTTGGTGCTCCAGGTAGCGCACAAGCATGGCGCCCAAGTTGAGTTACAAGCCGCAGTTGATGTAAGCAGCCTTTGCAAGGACTAGGATGTCCTCCTCGTTGAGTCTTGTGAACTCATTACGTGCTTGCAAGGTGTTAGCAATAACATATAACAAATAACGAATTGCAGTATGTTGAATATTCTTCCCCTTGTTTACTCTACTAGTGAAACTCATTCCATTATAGTATTGTTTAGGGGTAGGTTCTATACCAGTAAAGTATGCACATAAAGCATGAATATCATTGTTTGGAAAATTAAAACATGTGCACCATTCATCTAATGTTAAGGTATAATTGTTGTTCATCAGACGGAAAGAAATAGTATCCTCTCCTTGCCATTGTTTAAGGGTGCTTTGCAACGAACTTAGAAATTCAATGGTTAAGCGGCGATAAGTAGGTACATCATTGTACACAAAGTTTTGCAGGCCATCTCTATTGCAAAGTAAATTGAAGTCACCATAAATACCGAGTTGAATCAGTATGATGGGGCAAGCCCACTTGGTGGCCTTCACTTTGCGGTTCTTGATCCTGTTGAAGCGATCACGATGGGCCTCATCCCTGAACCGTATCCCCATGCGTTCCTGAGCGGCAACCCGAGAAGCGCTAGCGGTGGCATGAGCACGAGTTTGGATCCTTGTGTTCATCATCTAAAACATTGAAGAAAGGCAAAAAATAAAACCTTTTGATCCAACAATAGTAAGTGCATCATATTCCTCATCATAGCACACTAAAGAATTCTCCTCAAAATAATAATCTAGGTAAGAAAATCATGGCAATTGGTTCATAGTAGGTCTCACCCTAGATTGATAATGGCAATAGATCGAAGATGAATTTGCAAAAAGTAATTGGAGGATCGGAGGAGAAACATACCGTAGATCCCTTGTGTGCGAGGAAATTGAACGAAATTGAGTAGAGATGGAGATCTCTTGAGGTTTTGAGAGAGTTTGGAGGTAGAAGAAAGAAAAAGGATTGAAGTTTTGGAGTTGGAAGTACCTTCCCATGCGATTTTGTGGTCAGACGTAACTATACGGGCGGAACTATATGGTCGGAACAATGTGTTCCAGCCGTATAGTTGCCCTTTTGTCAAAAATTTAGGGTTTCCTCCTCGTGGCGCAGCTATATGGACACAAATATATGGGCAGAACAAAATGTTCTAGCCGTATAGTTGGTCGTTAAACTGTCTGTCCCTACGAAAGAAGATTTGTAAAGGCATCGATATCTATACGACCGGAATTTTTTATTCCCGCCGTATAGTTGGTCGTTAAACTCTCAATACATATGAAAAGAAATTGTACGGAAGCATTGATATCTATACGAACAGAGCTATATGGCCGGAATTTTTATTCCCGCCGTATAGTTGGTCGTTAAACTCTCAGTACATATTGCAGAAAAATTTTCGATGGCAAAGATATCTATGTGACCGGAGCTATACGGCCGAAATTTTTATTCCCACCGTATAGTTGGTCATTAAACTCTCTGTATGCATCAAAAAATTATGTTTCTTCGTAAACTATTTCTTTTCCTATAACTTAGTGATATACCTTGTTTTTGATAGAAAATTGTCAGTAAATATTGTCGACCAACAATAGCATGAACAAAGCATAATTTCAAGTACTACCGAACTTCTTCTCCTCAAATGGAATTTTCTAGAACTCTTTATTAAACATTAACTTAAACTAAAACTAAAAACTTAACTCAAACCTTTATTTCACATGGGTTGCCTCCCATGAAGCGCTCTTTTATGGTCAATAGCTTGACCTTGATGATACTCACTTGGGCCACATGAGTGGAACACCCACTCCAAAGTAGTTGGCCTTCAAAGTGATGGCCTCCTTTTCATCATGCTTGGCTTTCTTCTTCCTAGGGAAATGGATAACAAAAGGATCCCGCGAAGGCAATTGCAGCTTCACGTTCCCTTCATGCAGATTAATCAAAGCCTTAATAGTTCTTAAGAAAGGACGGCCTAACATAATAGGAGTAGTAGCATCTTCAGGCATGTCAATAATGACAAAGTCAATGAGAGCGGGACAACCTTTAATGTATACTAAAGTGTTCTCCTTAATGCCTACAGCTTTCTTATAGGTAGAATCTGCTAAATGCAATTTTAACTCAGTAATTTCAAATGATCCAAGATTTAACTTGTTAAAAAGACTCTTTGGAATTGTTGAGATGCTTGCACCTAGATCACAAAGTGCAGCTATCTCATTGGTTCCAATTTTAATCTTAATAGTATGCTCAAATATGTCATCTAGTTTAACAAGTAATTTTTCAGCAATTTGCTTGTATTCTTCTTCAAGCTCACGTACCTTTATTCTTACTTGATTGACAAAGTGTTGGTACATAGCTTCCTCACTACCTTCACTTACCGGAATCTTGATGTTGATCCTTTTTATGAGATCTTCAACGGTGTAGCTTGGTGAAGGAGCATTACTATAGTCAAGTTCTTCAGGCTTCTCCCTTTGGATCCTCATCATTTTGAGTTCTTCAACATGATTGGGCTCAACTTTACCTGCGAATTTAGCTAGAATGAGAGTTTGACTCTCGGTTATCTTAACTAGCTATGCCTCAACGATCCTTGTTCTTTCTTGAAGGGCCTGCAAATCATTTCTCAAACTAACAACTTGGTTAGATAATTTACCAAGCATAGCATCATGGTTCTCCGTAGTTTTAACAAGAATATTATTTTGTTCATTTTGTGAGTCTATGAAAGACTTAAGTGTTTCTTGGAGACTACCATTACTAGTTCCCGTATTATTATTAGAGTTACCTATAGGACTAGCATAATGTTTCTGATAGTTAGGATTGTAACTCCTCTTCCAAGAACTGTTATAATAATTACGAGCTACGGAGTCTATTTCTTCAATATTTGTTTCAGGGGTAGATCTTACCTGAGTTTCCTTACCTTTTGTGGCTAGTATGAGCTCATCCAACTTGGCATTGAGATCTTTGTTTTCTTGTGGTGAAATAGAGTTCACCTTCTTCGTGTTTGACCTTTCCACATGCCATTGGGCATGGTTGTCTTGCATATTGTCTAGCATGCTTCGCTTCGGTAATATGTTTACCCATAAATGTGAAGGGGTTCGCAGCAAAGAAAACAAAAAAAATCCTACGATGAGAACTATACGCCAAGATCTATCTACTAGATACAAGCAACGGGTGGATATACATCCATGGAGAACTTACCCTCGAAGACAACAAAGTTTTGTTAACAAGTAGGAATTCGTGGATGATGTAGTCGTATGCTTGCCGATCTCAAGATCGTGTGGAAGTCCTAGCGCCGAAAACCAGCAGCGCATCCGCACTCGCACACAAGTTTAGGCCACTGAACAACCTTTGCCTCCTTGCTCCAGCGATGCAGCGGAAGCAGCAACTCCTTCCAGACGAAATGCCACCGGGAACATGTATCTCTCTAATCCGAGACCATGGGGGAATAATTCTAGAGGGGGAGAGAGATCCTTCACGAGGAGGTGTGAGGAAGAAGGGTGAGAGGGGTGGCCTTTTATAGGAGGAGGGGGGTGCCCCTCCCCAAGGCCGGCGCCTCATGGGGGTGACCCCTCACCTCCCCCATTCATGTGGTGGTAACTCCCTCCACATTAAACTGCCCCTTCACATTCTCTTTTAAAGTCTCCACTTTAAATGCATTAAATTTCTCCAAATTTAATGCTCTCTCATTTAATAAAACTCTTTTATTAAATTTATTCAGAATTTTGTTAATTACTTTAATTAACAAACATTCACATAAAACCCCCTGCAACATTTCAATATTACATGCAGAACCAATTTCTGCAATTTCACCCGAAAAAGTTCCGGTGTCTATTGAAATAATTCTAGCACTTTGCAATTCATTCGTTTGAAACACATTTGCTCCAAATGGTGTTGGTGTCCCTTAAGTGTGTCACCCTATGGTTCGTGAATAATGCAGACATGATCGAGACCCCTCTCAGATCAATAATCAGAAGCGGGACCTGGAGATCAATACTAACTCCTACACATTCTACGATGACTTCTGTGATCGTGAGAACCTTTAACATTAGTAACTAAATCCCTTTGTATCGCGATATATTACATGTCCGGGATTTGATCATCGGTATCTCCATACCTAGTTTGATCTCGTTACCGACATGTACTCTTTTTTCGTTCCCGTGATATAACATTCTAGTGATCTTATCACTTGCTTGCAAGCTAACCAATGTGATATCACCGAGAGGGCCCAGAGAATATCTATCCGTCATCAGGATGGACAAATCCCACTCTTGATCCATGAGCTTCTACATAACACTTTCGTAGCACTGAACCCACCTTTCTAATCACCCTTTCACGGTGTGACGTTTGATGTTATCAAGATACTGTTCTAGTATTAGTGATTAACATGATCTCATGGTCTAAGGACTAGGATTACTTTGTTATATGTTATAGCAATATAAACATAATGACTTTGATCGTAATGCTATACTTCGAATGAATGTTCATCACATCATTCCACTAATGTTGTGACCTTGTTATTAACAACATCCAATGTCCATGATCAGGAAACCTTGATCATCTTGTTAATCAACGAGCTAGTTTATAAGAGAGGAATAACTAGGAACTTTCCTTTTGTTTATCAAACACACATGTATTAACGTTTCCAAATTAATATAATTATAGCATGTAAAATAAACATCTATCATATACTTGGAATATGTATAATAACAACTTTATTATTGCCTCTCAGGGCATATTCTCTTCAAAATGTTCCTCCAGCTGCAGTATCAAGCATAGACTTAGACACAGGATTAAGAGCATTGTAAAATAAATGGAGGATTAACCAATCTTCCATCCCATGACTAGGACAATTTCTTAGGCATTCTTTCATCCTCTCCCATGCAAGCGCTAGTGGCTCACGATTGAAGTTGCATAGTCTTTGCATGTGGGAACTATTTAGTCATAAATAAAGAAGTACATCCCACCCATGATGTAATAGTATTTTTTAGGCAAAGATAGCAACCGTTCTTTTGCTCTCCCTCTTAGAGAGAAAGGAAATGGACACAATTTGACCGCATCGGGGTCAATGCCTTTTATACGCATCATATCACATATTTCAGTGAAAGTATTCAAGTGCATACCTGCGTCTTCAACAGCAGAGCCTCCAAATTGATTATGTTGAACCAAACTTAAGTAATGGGCCTTAATTTCATAGTCATTATAACGATTGTTGGCTGAGTAATAGGTGTACGCAAATAATCATTATTGGGATTAACAAACTCCCCAAGCTGTTGGGTCCGCAACATAGAAAACAAAAAAATTCCTATGGTGTGAACTACACACCAAGATCTATCTACTAGGTACAAAGCAACGGGTGGACATACATCCAACGAGAACTTACCCTCGTAGACAACGAGCTTTGTTAACGAGTAGGAACTCGTGGTTGATGTAGTCGTACACTTGCCGATCTCAAGATCGTGATGAAGTCCAGCAGGTCCGGCTCCAGCACGTCCATCAGATCCAGCTCCAGCATCACCAAGTCCAGCACCGCAAAGCAGCGGTGCATTCATGATCGCACACACGTCCGGTACCCCGACAACCTCCGTTCCTCACTCCAGCAAAGTAGCGGAAGCAGCAACTCCTTTCCAGATAAAGCCACCGGGAACATGTATCTCGCTAATCCGAGACCATGGGGGAATAATACTAGAGGGGGAGAGAGATCCTTCACAAGGAGGTGTGTGTGAGAAGTGAGGAGAGGGTGGCCTTTTATAGGAGGAGGGGGTGCCCCTCCTTCATGGCCGGCGCATGGAGGAGGTGTCTCTTCACCTCCTCCATTCATGTGGTGGTAACCCCTCCACATTAAAATGCCTCTTCACATTCCCTTTTAAAGTCTCCACTTTAAATGCATTAAATTTCTCCAAATTTACTGCTCTCTCATTTAATAAAACTCTTTTATTATTTTTTTATTCAGAATTTTGTTAATTACTTTAATTAACAAACATTCACATAAAACCCCCTGCAATATTTCAATATTACATGCAGAACCAATTTTAGCAATTTCACCCGAAACAGTTTTGGTGTCTATTGAAATAATTCCAGCGCTTTCTTAAATCTTTATCTGAAACATATTTGCTCCAAATGGTGTCGGTATCCCTTAAGTGTGTCACCCTACAGTTCGCGAATAATGCAAACATGATCGAGACCCCTCTCCGATCAATAATCAGTAGTGGGACCTGGAGATCCATACTGACTCCTACACATTCAACGATGACTTCTGTGATCGTGAGAACCTTTAACGCTAGTAACTAAATCCCTTTGTCCCGCGATATATTACATGTCCGAGATTTGAATCATTGGTATCTCCATACCTAGTTTGATCTTGTTACCGACATGCACTCTTTTCTTGTTCCCATGATATAACATTCTAGTGATCACATCACTTGCTTGCAAGATATTTCAATGTGATATCACCGAGAGGGCCCAGAGTATATCTATCCGTCATCGGGATGGTCAAATCCCACTCTTGATCCATGAGCCTCAACATAACACCTTCATAGCACTGAACCCACCTTTATAGTCACCCTGTTACGGTGTGACGTTTGATGTTATCAAGATACTCTTCCGGTGTTAGCAATTAACATGATCTCATGGTCTAAGGATAAAGATTACTTCGTATGATGTTATAACAATATAAACATAATGACTTTGATCGTAATGCTATACTTCGGATGAATGTTCATCACATCATTCCACCAATGGTGTGACCTTGTTATTAACAACATCCAATGTCCATGATTAGGAAACCTTGATCATCTTGTTAATCAACAAGCTAGTCTATAAGAGAGGCATAACTAGGAACCCTTTTTGTTTATTAAACACACATGTATTGATGTCTCCGATCAATACAATTCTAGCATGTAAAATAAACATTTATCATAAACATGGAATAAGATAATAACCACTTTATTATTGCCTCTTAGGCATATTCCCTTCACAAGCTTCTTTTCAGCCATACTTCCTATGTTTTTGGGTTTTCTTAGACAAAGAATTATAATAGTAAAAGCAAGAATTTAAAGGCTAACTATTTTTTTTGGTTTATCAAATAAAGACTGAAAGCTAACTAACAAAATTAAAAACAAGAATTAAAGCTAGCAAGGTTCCTAATAACCTCACCAGGGTAGCTATTGCTTTCCCGACAACGGCGCCAGAAAAAGGGTTGATACCTTCGATCCGGATTATGGATGTAGTATAGCTTCTTTTTCCCTAGTAGACCTAGGTTATCGAATCCTCAGGAAGCGAATGCGTAGTGAAGTTACTTTAACGGACCTTTGGGAGTTTTAGAATTCCTTTTGTGTTTTTACCGTACCAATAGCTTGTGTCTTTTTGTTGTTGTCGATGATGGAGAGAGAGGGCCTAGGGCATTTGGTTTCACCTGTAGCTGTGCAAAACATCTGATGGAAATAAAAGATAGAAATAAAGTATGCGTGTACTTGTTAGAGCAAGATAAATTATATGTGGGCAGTGCATCCATAATTGCTATTGCCTCCGCAACCTCTTATAGCAATAACCTACTAGTCTCATCCATAGAATAAACAGAACTAATGATATGCATAGTGATGTCAACATTAATCCCAAGCAAATCCCTCACATACAGCCATACTACCCCTTCTGTCACTGGGGTTCCCAACCTGCAGATCATTCATCACTCATACTCCCTATACCTGGCTCAACCCTCGGGGTCTTGGGTACCTGACAAGCCAATCAGAGAAGAGATCTACTATTACAAGTGGTGGAATATGGCTATGGAGATAGAGAAGGGTTTGGAGATCTGGAGGCGGCTGGTGATTTATGGCATAGACTTTTTGTGAGGTCTGGCTTTTGCGTCACTTGTTTTCTCATCGTCCGAGGCTTCTTTATATTGGGGTCCCTTCATGAAAGTTGTTCTATTTGACCTAATGGTGGCGGCACCAACTATACGCCCGGAATTTTTGCTCCGTTCATATAGTTGGTCGTTAAAGCGTCTACCTCCGTTGTACGACTCCTGGTTTCTTCTGGTCATTGGAAATCTCATATCTTTGACTTTACCTCCTTTAAATGACATTATCTACGCAGGAAAATATAAAAGAAAGGAATGCATACCCCTTTGAATATTAGCATTAGTGGCAGGGTTTAGAGAGATATTTCATCAAGAATGTGAGTAATATCAAGTTTAAATGTGGATGTAGATGGCTATATTTTAGAGCCATCACCCATCTCCAAAGCCTAAGTGAATTGAGCTCTGGCTCGCGGGACTGATAACCCCGCACATCTCACCTCACCAAGGTCATTGGCGCTTGACCTCCTCATGTAACATGCATATGTGAACGAAAGAAGCGCATTCATCCATCCCATTTGCAATCCTGCTGGCATGACAATGCCCCTAAAGCAGAGCGCGAACGCGGTCCTACACCACAAGGAAGTAGACAGGGACCTCACACGAGGTCCAATCCGAGGCCCATAAGGTGTCCTCGCGGAGGGCTTGCCTATGTTAGCAAAATAGAGCAGAAGCAGGTCCTCTAGGGGGGGCATCACGGGATGTGCTCCACGGGGCCTCATGAGGGGTCCTCGCCGAGGCCCATAGGGTGTCCTTGCCTATGTATCACAAGAGACCTATCTCTAGGGAGTTTATCGTGGGATGCGCTTCGCGAGGCCTCACAAGAGGTCCTCATCGAGGCCCATAAGATGTCCTTGCATATGTCTAGTAAGAGACCTTTCTATAAAGCCTCACGAGAGGTAACCCTAGAGGACCACAAGGTGTCCTCGCTGAGGATTTTCCCACGTTAGAAAAATAGAGCAGAAGTAAGTCCTCCAGGGGGGCATCACGAGATGTGCTCCGTGAGGCCCCACGAGGGGTCCTTGTCGAGGCCCACAAGGTGTCCTCACCTATGTATCACAAGAGACCTATCTCTAGTGAGGCCTTCACGGGATGCGCTTCGCGAGGCCTCATAGTAGGTCCTCACCGAGGCCCACAAGGTGTCCTCACCTGCGTCTCACAAGAGACATATCTCTAGGGAGGCCACCACAAGATGTGTTTCGCGAGGCCTCACGAGAGATCCTCACTGAGGCCCACGAGGTACCCTCACCTATGTCTCGCAAGAGACCTTTCACCAAAGCCTCGCAAGATGTATCTCCCGAGGCCGACAGGGTGCCCTCGCCATACCTTTTGAGAGGTCTACCCGAGCACGTGCCTCGTAGGGCGTGGCTCATAGGAGCGACTCCTCGCCGAAGCTAAGTATAATCTACTTTGCACCACTATCCTCTCTTTTCTCTTGTCCCGCAATTCACAAGGGGGTAGGGGTTAAAGGCAAGGAACCGAGCATGAATTGCACATGCAAAACATATATGGTACACTAACAAGCCCACGAGGTCAGTGTCTTAACAAGCATGTGTTTCTTACATACAACACAAAGTACAACTTGATCCTTCTTGGTCTAAGCACCATTCATGCCTACTCTTGTGAAGCGTGGCCCTCCATGTTCATGCCGGACGTCCCACCCCGCTCCATGTTGGAGACCCCCTTACTAGAGGGACTAGAGGCCTCGTCATCGACCACCTTGCACTGGTAGATCTTAAAGAGGGAGTCCATGTGCTTCTGAGCTTCTAACGCAAGGACACCGACGATGCTAGTCTCCATGGGCTTGAGCACATCGACAAGGTCAAGTTTGGGTTCGAGGTGAATGGGATTGCTAAAAATGCGCTTTCTGGCTAAGCCCAGCAGTTGGAGGCATTCCCCCTCAATGGCGTCGTCAAGCTCAGACTGAAGTTGGTCCAGCTTGCCAGATGCCTGGTTCTTCTCTAGCGTCACCTGCTTGATATCAACCCAAGCACCCTGAAGCTCCGCTTCTAGCCCCTTTTTCACATCCTAGAGGCCCTATGCTCCCCAAGGAGGCGATTCTCCTAGATTTTTAGCTACTCGCGGAGCCCCACGTTTGTCTTCTTGAGATCCTACTGGATCTCCACTAATTGGGTCTTCATCTCCTCAAGAAGACCATGATCCGCGCTCAACTCTTTTTTCCTTGGCCCCCAAGCAGGCCGGAAGGGGGGCGCCAAGCTACTTTCACTCGAGGAGCTCCTGCTGCTTGGTGCTCAGCTATTTCTCCTGCATCGACAACTCCTGCTGCTTGGTGCTCAGCTATTTCTCCTGCATCGACAACTCCTGCTGCTTGGTCTTCACCTCCTCATCAGTGGTTGAGATATCCTTCTCACATTGGGTGGCGTTCCCCTCGCAGGCAATAAGAGCTTCTTGGCGCTTGTTGGCCTCCATGAGAGCCTTCTTGGCCTCCTCGTGATGAAGGCGCACTACAAGAAATGTCTCCATCTGCAATAGTTTGGTCCGTCCAACATCGTAGGATGTGCCTTTTTCATGATGATTTTGTTCACTTGACCGTGGCCGATGGAAAACCTTTTTTTCATTTTCGTGTCCCTCCACTACAATGAAATCGCTAAAAACATGGAAGAAGCTCGACCGGCACGTGGAAGAAGTAAGATTTTGGCTCCTTGTGCAATGTTGACTTGCCGAAATCTTTTGAGGCATGTGGGTTTCGAATGTCAGTGTCTCTAGCGGACCATACTTGTCGGCCGTGCCTTCCTGATTTGAACTCAAACGTGTTGCTCGATGCATCTACCATTTAGTCAGGATGCTAGGTCCCCCATGCCAGCCTCTCAGTAGAAGAATCGTGTCTATGATGGAATTTGTTTCTTCGCTCATGCTACCCTGTTTTGAACTTTATAGCGTTGCTCAATGCATATGTCATTTAGTTAGGCTGCAGGATCCCACATGTTAGGCTCTCATTAGAAGAAATGTGTTTATGATGGATTTTTTCCTCGGTCGTGCCTCCCGGATTTGAACTCCATAATGTTGCTCGATACATCTGCCATTTAGTTAGGCTACTAGGTCCCTCATGTTAGCCTCTCATTAGAATAATCCTATGTATGATGGAATTTTTTCTTCACTTGCACTTCCCTGATTCAAGCTCCATAGTGTTGCTCGATGCATCTATCATTTAGTCACGCTGCTGGGTCCCCCATGTCAGTCTCTCATTAGAAGAATCAGTTGTATGATGGATTTTTTTCTTCACTTGCGCCTCTGTGTTTTGAAATTGATAATGTTGCTCGTTGAATCAGGCGTTTATTCAGGCTGCTGGGCCCCCCATGTCAGCCTCTCATTAGAAGAAATGTGTGCATGCTAGACATTTTTTATTCGCTTGCCCCTCCATGTTTTAAACTTGGAAACATTGCTCGATAGGGGCTTAGCTCGTATTTTTTCTCCTTAGCATAGGCAACCCCTACCAAGTGCTATAAGGGAGAAATCCCTCAAAACCGGTCTTCCCCTGGAAAGGTCTAAGGATCTAGGGTTGATGGATGTCTCTGACAAGGGTCGGGCGCAACAATTGGTCTCCCGAGGATGGTATGATTTAGGAAGTGAAGAAGGAAGGATTATAAATGATAGGCTAATCCAAAATTTGCTATCATGGTAGTACAAAAGGAAGTATGGCATTTACGCCATGGTGTACTTGTTCCAGGGAGAACAAACCCAAAAGGAAAAGGTGCCTTTGCTAGGGTCAAAAAATGAAAGGTTATGTTTTATTATCCGAACCCATGCGTACTGTGTGTAATGGGTCGTGGTTGAATCCCAGCAGATGTATTGATTCTTGTGGTGGAAAGTGCACAAACTCTGCAGAGTATAATCTATTCGAATAGCCATGTCCACGGTCAAGGACAGTTGGAAAGGTGACTGCTAGGAGGACCCATGTGATGGTTTTGGAAAGATAAAAGGATGTGTTTTGGCCATGGGATGGTTGGAGGTAAAGGTTTTGTTTTTTACCAAGAATTGTCGATGATGTTTTTAAAAGGAGTTCCTTTAAAAAGGTATTCCTCGAAAAGACTTTCAAAAAGGTTTCAACAAAGATATAGAGATGTCAAGCTTTCAAAAAGGAGTCATGTTTTATAAAGTCTTTTTCAACAAAGATATATAGATGTCATATCTACAAGAGAAACTAGGCTTTTCAAAAGAACCATAGTTAGAGCTATCTCACCATAGCCAAACTACACTTCCTTGTTCATCTTATCTTGGTGGTTTGCGAGTACATTCAAAAGTACTCACTAGCATTGTCACTGGCTATTTACTTGGCCAGACTTTCAGAAGCATGAAGGATGAATGATATGCTAACGTCTATGCGAGCTAGGCCATCTTCCCAGTCAGCTGCCTGTAGGGTTAAGGCATGACTTGGGCTCTACGATTGATGAAGTTCTGCTACTGATGATTGACATAGCCATAATGGAATCAATGCAAGTCTTGTTTTCATTATGTAATGGATGTTGCAATGATACTTGTTGGTTATGTTCCACGGCTCACTAATCATGGGAACTTGGATATATGCATAACATGGATTCTCAGACCTGCTGATCCGACGGCCTCACATCTTGTTCTTATTCTTCTTCGCATACAAACTAATACACGATCCCATCTATGATAAATAACATTCACAATTGCTACATGGCTAGGACGAAGCCCTTAGCCCAAGGTGAATTACTCACACATAGAGATGAGATCAATAATCACAAACATTGTAATGAAAATCATAAGATTGATAGCAATTGTCTTACAATGTCGCCAATCAGAGAAGAGATCTACTATTACAAGTGGTGGAATATGGCTATGGAGATGGAGAAGGGTTTGGAGATCTGGAGGCGGCTAGAGATCTGTGGAAGATACTTTTTGGCAAGGTCTGGCTTCTTCGGGGCCGGCTTTTCTCGTCGCCCGAGGCTTCTTTATATAGGAGTCCCTTCATGAAAGTTGTTCTGTTTGACCTAATGGTGGCAGCGCCAACTATATGACTGGAGCTATATAGTCTGAAATTTTGTTCCGGCCATATAGTTGGTCGTTAAGGCGTCTGCCTTCGTTGTTCGGCTCCTGGTTTCTTCTGATTGTTAGAAATCTCGTATCTTTTACTTTAATGTAGTGATTCCCTCCTTTAAACAACATTATCTGCACAGGAAAAATACAAGAAGAAAGGATTGCATACCCCTCTGAATATTAGCATTAGTGGCAGGGTTTAGAGAGATATTTCATAAAAAATATGATTAATATCCAGTTTAAATGTAGACGTAGATGGCTATATTTCAGAGCCATCAACGGGCGTGGGCACGGGGCTGGCCCGGGGTCCCATCTTGCAACGCCAACCTAGGTAAGTTGTGGATCCAGCGCTCACGTGGATAAGCTGTGGGTCCGATGCTGATCTAGATAAGTTAAGAGAGGTGTCCATTACGAGAAACGACTGAATGCGGCCCTACTTGTCAGCATGTAACAATAAGGGTATACTATGAGACCCAACAGAACACGGCCCTACTCGTCAGCATATAACAACGAGGATCCACTACGGGACCCGACTGAACGCGACCCCACTTGTTAGCACGCAACGGCTAGGCTGACCTACGGTGAGTTTTAGACCAATCAAGAGTTTCGTACAAGGATATAGGCAAAAGGGAGAAAAAACTAAGCGGCTGGAAAAACCGAGTACAACTAACGAACCAAGGGTACGAAAATAGAAATCCCTTTTTTAACCCTATTAAACGACTATAGAAATGTCTAAAATATATCCTTGCATGAAAACACTATTTAATTTCATATTACTCATCCTTAATATCGGAGTAAGGCATTGATACAATTTCACGAAAAGTTCAAATGAGGTATCGGTAGGATGTTCGCGCTGTAAATCAGTAACCTTTCCAGGAGATAACCCACATATGAAGCAAGTTCCATTTCAGATCTACATATCGAGTTTTCCTATTTACCTGAAGGATATATACTCAAAATATGAGGCCCGAAGAAACTCTACAATTATTCACAAGCCTAAGCTTTTTTATATTTTTTCTAACAAAAAGTCAATATCCAGAATTCTGGCCATTTTCGGACCACCCGTCTATGCACATAGATCCCTTCTGTCATACTACCATCTGGCTTATGCGCATCGACTTGTTGTTTTTATCCAAAGTTTATGTGAACAATATACTACCCTATGCAAAATTCCTTGAATTTTTTAGAAGTTTTAGTATTTTTTTAGTATTGTTCCCTATTAAATAACTATAGAAATGGCTAAAAAATAATATACAGGGAATTTTTATTTTTAATTCACATTAATGCATATTAATGTTATAAGAGGCGTATACGCAATAGCGAAAATAAAATTAGTACTAAATAGCACAAAGTTACATTCAATACTCGTAAATCCGGACACACGGTACATAAAACTGGACCTCCCAGGTCGTGCCCAACTTGGCAGTTAGTCCACAAAAAGCACAACCACATGGTATTTCTCTATATATTAATCTCTCTGCCCATGGAAAATAAAGAGGCAACTCCTTCGCATGGCCCAATAGAAGAACAGTAACTAGAAAAAAACTCATTGTGTTTGACGATTCTAATGAACGGCGGCTCGATTCTAGAAGTCCGGTAGCAATTTAGGGCGGAGAAGCACAATGTGGTCGCCGGTGGTTCAGACGGAGCAGCTGCGCCCTTGTTGGCTGCAGGACCGGTCCTGAGATTTCAGGGGCCCGGGGCGAGCCTTCAACTAGAGGCCCCTGATATAAACATTAAAAAATTATGAAATATTACGGATAAATGCTCAAAGCACATCTAAAATATTGTAAAGCATTCTATACATATTAACTTGAAAATTTGTTCTAACATTCCTGAGGTGCCTAAATAAACCCTTTTTAGGGGAGAAAATAAGTTAAATTGGATTATAGAACATATATCGATAAACTAAACCCTTTGCTATACATAGCCAGTTACCATATCATAAGCACGAGTCACCTAAGAACATACCTTGTGCCGAGCGACCTCTCTCGCATAAAACATCACAACAACTGCGGAGCCGCCCATCTCAAATCCATTCAGTAAACCTAAAGCATCACAACAATTTGTTTGGTTGTTAGTCCTTAATCTCTCTGGCTAAACATTGTATTCATGTGAACATTACTATCTAATAAAGTTGACCTTGTTTTAAAGAGACGAAAACAATACTTCCTCTGGTCTATATTAATAGTCCTAATTTTATCTAGATTCATATATATAGATAAATATTTAGACTATTCGTATATAGACAAATGTCAATTGATACTGCATGCTAAAATGACTATTTGACTAGAAAAACCTGTTTTTTATCTTCAAAAGAAGTGTCCGTTCATACGACACTCTGAATGCAAGCCAACCATAACATAGAATCCAAACTTTGAAGGGCTACCTGACAGCTTTGGATGAACTGACATCAACATTCCTTTCCAGAAGCAGAGCTCGGTCTGCATTCGGCGAGATGACGACATAGCCTCGCGTATGTCCTCGTGGCCGCATGGGGGCAGCGATGAAAGCATCTCTGGCGGGAATTTTCTATGACGGCCGAACGGCGCACGTAGGAGATGGGGAATTAGGGTATAGATTGCCCCACGTTTTTTCAGGAGGCATCTAATAGGTGGGATCTATGAAACGAGCGATGTTTTTATCATTCTGACTCTGAATTGGGCTAGGGTAGAGGTTCGTGTAAGCTACTACTATGGGCTAGGCCTAGTACGTATTGCATTTACATAGTAATTCTTTTTAGCGGACATATTGCATTTTTACAAAAAAAAAGATGAAGAGTGTCTAGGAGGAACTATACACTACTCATATATAGGAGAAGGTGAGATTCGAACTTGGGTTGTCTAGCACACCACCTCTTGTGCTAGCCAGAAGACCCCCACGTCTTTCTCACATATTGCATTTTTACATAAGAGCATACATGCCAACATGGGCCCCTCGGTTTTGCGGGCCCAGGGCGGCTGCCCCGCATGCCCTGCCCTAGGACCGGGTCTGGCTGGCTGTCCATTTCGCATTGCATATACAGGTACAGGCTCCGGTCCTTTCTAATTATTTTCTATGTTCTTAGTTGCCGTCATTACATTTCTTCATTGTTTACCCGGTTGTTTGATAGTACCAAGCCGATCATTGATAGCATTGGTTGGAGCACCCTTGGGCATGACGGGGATAAAAGATGAATTTTAGATGAATTTAATGTTGGGGCAGACTGACAGCAGATGATTTTATTTAGAATTTGACGGAAGTTATTGTGCAAGTTGATAAGTATTATATTCTAGTCTAACTGATCTCTGTTCAAGTTCAGACAAAAATGTCGTGTTATTAGATGATTTTATTCAGAATTTGATGGAGATGTGGTGCAATCTGATAAGTATTATATTCTAGTCTAATTGATTTTTGTTCAGTTTCAGATAAAAATGTTGTGCTATTAGATGATTTTATTCAGAATTTGATGGAGATGTTGTGCAAGTTGACAAGTATTATATTTTGTTGATTGATCTCTATTAAGTTTCAGCTTAAAATGTTATGCTATCAGATGATTTTATTCAAAATTTCATTAAAATGTTGTAATATATCAGGAACGGAGAACCCATGTAATGTATGCGATCACTACTTTCCCATCTGCGATCCCACTAACCAGGGTGGATTGAATTTAGTAGTGTCCTTTGAAGAATTCGGACACCGAATCTATTGTATGATCATGGTTTTGTAATCTTATTGTTATGTTCTTCTTTTTCTCTCTTCTAGATGTCCCTAATTGTTTGTGTGTGGCATTTATATTTTTTAAATGTAGGTTGTGCCTTCTAGATTTAGAGCACGACTTGCTAAATTGGTACTGGCAATATTATGATTGCTAAGGTTACTGGAGTGCCCAATCCCTGTTCCAAATATCTGGATGGAAGTACTCACTATCTGTGGATGGATAGGCTCTCCGACGACACGGATTTTCTCACCAGGCCAGGGTGGAAAGCTCTAATGCATGCTTATTTGTTATGTAAAAATGATATTGTCATATTCACCTTTGACCTAGAAAAAGAGTGTTCAATATTGAAGTCTTGTGAGGTGATGGTGAGATCAAATCTTGGTCCCGTTTACCTAGTAAGTTAATTAATTAGTTTTGTACTTTCTTTTATTATGTTATCATATTTTTCTAATATGACAGTGAGTATTTTATTTTTATTTGATTAGTGTTTTATGAGGCTAAAGAGCGCTGCATGCTGGCGCTGGAAATAGCTTATTTCACATATATTGAAGACATAACTAAAAGTGAAATGGTTGAAATCTATAGGCAGATTAATCTGGATGAGCAATCTAGATTTCTACGTGATGGTACTAAGGTCCCTCGGTACTATATCCATAGGCTAGATAGAACTGATGTTCCCATTTTGGTTAGTTTCCTTTTTATTCATACCTCTATATAAAAAATAATTTTCAAGTATTTAATTTTGTTTTTATGTGATGTCTAATTATATTTTCTCTCTATAGGAGGTGCCTTTTGATTTTTTGGCAAGGAGTGGAATGCAATCCCAAAGAAAGGGATAGCCATGTACAATACATCCGAGGACTAGAGAGGGGGTCGTGGTATTAAAGGAAATTATAAAAAATCAAGGAATATGTATCTGTTTAATTGATGGGTGATCTGAAATCTGTTGTCCAGCCAAATTATCTTAAAATTTCTTACTATTGGCCAAGATAGAAGTCGCTCCTGACTATCTCACCATGGATGTCAGCATCATCACTAGAAGGGTGAACCCAGGCAACTATATTAACTCAGGAGTATGAAATCCATGACCATGTCATTTGTTTATATCAGCTAGAAACTATGATGATCAAGAACTTATCTTTTGTTTGTATATGCTAGAAACTATTCTAAACTTGTCTTTTGTTTGTATATGCTAGAAACTATCCTAAACTTAATCTCTAGTTGTGTGTACTGTGTTTTTGATTGTAAATATATGTGTCTTTATATAGTGTATTGTGCTTGTGTTATTTGAAGGATATCTCAAGAAAACTCATACCTGGGTAACCTGCTAAAATATTTGGACCACCCGAATACATGAACTTCGTAAATAATCAGACGATCTGGAAATGACTATGTGGAAGCAACGTAATGACAATATCTTAGAAAATTGCCAACCAAGAAACGAGGGAAATTTATTTTAAAAGTAGCCGTTTGAGTTGTGACTGATGATATAAAAATAGACATCCGGTACCTCCGGACTTCAAATGGTCAGAAATATCTCCCCAGTCCAACAGTAAAAACCCTTGTTGCCACCTCTGGCCGCCTCCTCGAGCACAAAGACGACGATGTTTCTGCCGCGCCACCCCACTCGCCCGCCCGTCCAAATGGGAGGTGTGTCGTGCCTCTGTGTGCAGTTGTCGGTGGTTGCATGGGACGCACGTCGACACCTCCCCGTCGTTCCCCCATTCCGCGCCCCATGGCCAGAACCTGCCTAGGACGCATCGCCACGTGTCGCCCGCACCGAAGTTAGCTCGAGCTCACCTGGATTTGGCCGACCAACTTCTCACGACGGCGAGGACGGGAGATCCCGCGCCGCCTCTCCCATGCCCGACACCACTCTGGTCATATTGTTTGGTGTGCCTATCTACTTCACACCACAGCGGGAGCCCGCATGGGACGTGCATCATCGCCTTGGCCGCGCCGATGGGATGTCGGCCCCGTCCTGGATTGGGCGACCAATAGTGCACGACGGCGAGCCCGGGAGGTCCTGTGTCGCCGCCACTCCCGTGCTCGCTGTTGTATCTATGTTCTGCGCGCCACAGCAGGAGCCCATGTGCGACGCGCCACAACTCTTTGGCTGCGTCGACGTAACTCAACCCCGTCCTGGCTTGGGAGATCAACAGCCCATGAAGACGAGGCCGGGAGCTCCTGCGCGGCCGCTCCTGTGTCTACAACCATTCCTGGCTACGGAAAAGCACATATTCGGGCGTCATTGCAGATGGCCACGTGGGACGCACAGCAACTCATCAGTCCCTCCAATGGTGTCTTCGACCCTCTCGCATTTGGCCAAGAAATGGCTCACGATGGTGATGTCGGGAGCTCCCGCATCACTACTCAGGTACCCACTGCCATTCCTGACTACGGCTGAGCACGTCTCCGGGCGCTGGCGCCGTTGTCCGCATCGCATGCGCGGCAACGCCTTGTCCGCTCCGAGGGTGTCACAGCCCCACTTGCATTTGGCCGAGGCATGGCTCATGACGGCGAGACCGGGAGCTCACGTGTCGCTGCACCGTATGCACTGCGGTCGTCAACTATGGACGAGCACGTCTCCGCGGGCCGTCGCCGGTGTCCGCATCGCTTGAGCGGCAACGCCTCGCCCAATCTAATGGTATCATCGCTCATGCGCCCGCCGTTGACTCTGCCACACATTTCATGTTGGACGACTAGTAGGTATAACTTTTTTATGTTGAACGACTTAGCATAATTATGTGTTATATATATGAACCAACGTCATGTGTGAAAGTTGATCATATGTGTTATATATGAACCATGTTGAAATTAATTAACTATCAAAAAAATTACTATTGATTTATTATCTAGTAAATTAAAAATAAAAACTTAATAGGAAATAATCAAGTAATAACTTTATGTGATAACTCATTGGACTCATTGGTTGCATCAATGATTTGCCACATAAAGTTAAAGTTATTATTTGATCACCAATTAAGTTTTTAAAGGGACTTTTGCAACACTGAAATTGTGGGCATGAGAACTCGAACTTCAGCGGGTAGGAAAGGAGGAGGATCCCCCTCACCACCACTAGACTATGCTTGAGTATGTGATGAAATTGCATTTAAAAGTTTTAAAAACAATGAAATTGCCACTTGGCGGGAGTGATGTTTTGTTTTTTTGGTTCAAAACTTCTGCAAAGGGCTTGTTTTTCAAACCACCTCCAAAAATAAATTATTAAAGGCGGCCTAATCTTTGGGCCTTCGCCGCGTTACTTACAGAAGGCTCATAATTTGAACCGCTACCAATAATTCGATTTTTTGGGGGCAGATGGATTTTTTGCCCGCCTCCCCAACTATTAGAGTAGTGTATTTGTTTAAACCGCCTCCGAGAAGGTATTATTGGAGGATGGTGAATTATTAGCAGTGACTTTTTCACAAAAAACACCTGTGGAAATGGGTTTAGGAGGTGGTTCGAATTTTTTAGGAAAAAACACACTCCGGGTGGATGCTACAAAGCCCGATTCTGCAATCAAATTTGTCCAGCAAGCATATGGTGGCTTGGGTGGTGCTCCAGCCTCTTTTGGCTCTACTAGAAATTTCCAAAGCCCCCACTTTCAACCTCTGACAGGAGGCCCTTCCAATGTTGCATGTACGCAAGAATGAGGCTAGCAATGGTGGTAATTGCATCGTCGGTGAGGGCGAGGATGGCTTAGGGACCCGATTGATTTTTTGCATTATCTGTTGGGGTCCTTTAGGCAATCTGGGAGGACATATCTATAGTTTTATCTTTCTTTCAGGTCATCTCTGCAGTATTATATCAACTTTGTTATATTAATGCAAGATCTGGGACCTTCGGGTCCCTTTCCTGTTAAAGATGTTCGTCGCTTGTTCCGCTCATTTAAAAGAGCCGCCGACTCTGTAGCACTAGAAGCCACAAAAAATTTAAAGTACCGGTAGCACCGGCGGCCCAACGTCTAGATCCTTAAGCCAAATGGGAAGATGGGAGCGGGCGGGCGCCAGGGAGGAGCTCCCAGATCGTTTCTCGGGAGGAGGTCTTATACACCGCTTATGCATGTAAAATGCAAACATGAAGTTTGTACTTTGTTAACATGTTTTCCCACATATTTGCATTATATATAATATTATATCCCTGTTTTATATTGATTTTTGGGATTTACCAATGATCCTCTTTATTTTAGTTATAACCTAGGGGCAAAAAAACCTGGTTTCCAATATTTTGATGTTTCAGGACCTATATGAAGTTAAATGGACCTGCAATTTTGGGAATGCCAATATTTATCCACGAGAAGCTTCTGGAGCACTGGAATCTCATCAGGAGGGCCAGGAGGCCCAAGATAGCCCTAGTGGCGTGCCTAGCTCAGGTGGGCGCGCCACCTATGCTATCTCTCTCCTCGACCGTCTGATCACCTTGATTCTTTTGCCCACGAAGTTCTCTTGACCTAAAAATCTCTGTATAAGGACCCCCCCAGGGCGTCCTTGGAGAGGGAGACACCAGAAGCCACCAGACATGGAAACACCACCAAACAGAGTCAGATCTAGTGAAGATTGGAGGGGGAAACTCCGTCGAAGCCATCTCTAGGGAGATCTCCACCCTCTCCAATATCTCCAGCTTCATCACCATGATGAAGAGGGGAGTAGTCTAGCTCCGGGCTATGGGTTTGTGGCAGTAGCTCGATCTATTTCTCTCTAGTTCTTCATAGATCTAGTACCATATGAGCTGTCCTACATGATTATGGTCATATTCGTAATTCCTATGTGGTGGATCTTTGTTCTATGATTTGATATTTGAGATTGAAATCTATTTTGTGTAAGATGTTTTAATAGATGCATATAATGCACCCTGTTCTTCATTGTTTGTTTTGACCCAACTTGTATGCAAGAACTTGTATGGGGAGAAGTGTGTTAGATGGAGTAGCATGGGGTGGATATTGAATTGTGGCACATAATATTCAAGATCTACTTTTGTTTTTACCTTTCTTTTGCTGCCTCGCTAGGGATAAAGTGAAATCATGTGCTATAGTTATCACATGACAGTGTTAGATCAAGGTAGCATATTAGTATTTCAAACATCATATAATATTGCTTAAAGCTATACTCTGATTTTTTCTTAAATCAAGGTTGCATGGAGATTTCCCTTTCTTGAGGAGTCTAAGAGAGAGATGTATTCCATCTCAATATTAGAATGTGATGCCCATATTAATTATTTTTTATCAAGCACTTATAGAATTTCTATGAATATTTATGATTGATGAATTGTTTTGTGATCACTACAACTTAAAAAGAGAGTAGACAAGTGAACTCATGAACCCCGATCCGATTTTAATCATAAGAAACACATTTCCTTTTCATCTACTACCATTTATAATTTCTTCAATTTATTATTTCAAAAATACAAAAATACTTTCTCTACTTGGAATCACCCATAAAAAGCCAAAAACAACTCTACTATCTTCCATATCACCTAGTTTGTATTCCTTTACTTTATTTACTTTGTTTTATATTTATTTCATAATACTAATACAAAATCTCGTGCTTGACAACCACTTGGTGGAGTTGGGGACACAAGACAAATTATTTTGCTTTACAGGTTGCTTGAAGAGGAGAAGACAAATATTCATGCAGTTCCCCGAGAGTTCGATATAAATCCTCGAGTCACCCTAGCTTGTGCGAAAAAAGAAGCTTGCTATAATACTCTGTACTTGGAGTCCCAACAAAAAGTTGCTACATTTGTTGCCATCAACCGCCCGGTCGACTGAAAAGTGGCTATGTTTGGTTTTCCGGCCTACGTGTGGTTAAACTCCCATGGCGGCTGCTAGATTATTTTCTAGCGTCATCATCTTCATCAAGTTGTGCAACAACCCAAGCTTGGGGAGGTTGCACCACTGTGAGCTTTTTCTTCTCCTTTTAGATTTTTAAATTATTGTATTTTGTCTTGTTTTTAGTCTTTTTAATTTTTTCTTAAAACACAGAAACACATAAAATTTAGTATTACCTTTTTGAAAACATGGGAGAAAGAGAAACAAAACTTTGTGACTACACAAACACCCCTAATGACCAATTCATGGCTAGACCCATTACCACTCCTGAAATTACTACTGGAAGTGTTGAAGTAAGTCATGGTCTTTTGAATCTTATAACTAGAGAACAATTTGGGGGAAGTGCTGGTGAGGATGCCTCTATGCATTTTGCATAATTGTTGTAAAATTTGTGATATGCAAAAGTTTAAAAATGTGGAAAATGACATTGTCAAACTTAAACTATTCCCATTTTCACTAAGAGGAAGAGCTAAAGAATGATTATTATCACTTCCTGCTGCTAGCATAAACTCTTGGGATGATTTAAAAGAGGCTTTAATTAAGAAATACTACCCATCGGTTAAGATCCTACAAAATAGAAATACTATCCTATCATTTTGACAAAATGATAATGAACATCTAGAAACAACTTGGGAGATAGTTAAAAGCATGCTTAGATCTTTCCCATCACATGGAGTAAACGAATTGACCATATTGCATTCTTTTTATAATGGCCTAAATATTATGTCAAGAAGCATTTTAGATTCAGCCGTGGGGGGTGAATTTATGACTAAAACTTTGTCTGAAGGTAAAATTATCCTAGAAAGCATACTCCACAACCATAGTCAATGGCATACTGAAAGATCACCAAACCAAGCTAAGAAAGTTAACTCCATTGAAGAAATAGACTCCACAAGAAGTAAAATTGATGCCATATTTGCCTACATATCTAAGCAAACTACCGATAATATTCCTCTACAAGAATTAGTAACAAATACCAATGAGAGTGTAGATGTCAACTACATAAGAAACTTTGGTAGTAATGAGAATGGGAGCAAATATAATAACTCATATGGTAGGCCACCTTATGCTCCAGACAACTATTGTAGTTGTCCCTTTGTTCCATATCCTGATGCTAATGAAAGTAAATGGAAACTTGCCACCATTCCACAAGCTAATGAGAACCTGGAGAAACAACAAGAACCTAATAAAAATCTTAGTGAACAAGTAGCTCACCATGCTACCATGATACAAGAACTTAATAATTCACTTTTATCCATAATTTCTGATATTAAAGGCTTACAAAACCAAGCGGCTGGTTTACACAAAGCTCTATCAAAACTTGTTGATAATCAAGCAACCTTGTTAAGCATGTATGCAGGAAAACCACAAGGACCACCAGCCATAGGTATGAACTCTATTACTATCACAACTAGTACACCACCTTTGGAAGAAACTTATTGAATGAATGAATTATACCGATTTTCTTGGACCACTAGTATCACAACTCAAGATCCAAGTGGTAGAAGAACCATTAAAAGATGATAAAGAAACTACTATGATTAAAATGAAAAAGAACCAACAAATGATAAACAAGTAGAAGAAGTCAAGATGCTAAGTGAAACAAAAGAACCTCTACTTGATCTTGATAAATGTAGCTTGCATGAACTCATTAACTTGTTGCAAAAATTTAATGATCCATCCTTTAATGGTCATCAAGCAGGATTTGGTTCTTACCTAGCAAATTATGTTATAAAAGAAAAGATTGAAAGATACAATAGATAAGATATGATACCACCTAAGATTGGGGATGTATGGATCCCCAAGGTATTAATAACTATTAGAAAAGAGACACATCATGCTATTCTAGACTTAGGATCTAGTGTCTCAGTTTTATCTAAGGCTCTATATGATTTACTTGAATTAAAACCTACAAAAAATACTCAATAGATCTTTTACTTGCTGATGATTCAACTAAAAATGCTCTAGGAAAAGTTCAAGATATTATGGTTGAATTACATATGACATTTGTGCCTGTTGATTTTATTGTCATGGATATGGGGAATAATACCTCAAGTCCTATAATACTTGGTAGACCTTTCTTGAGAACCGCAGGTGCAGTCATTGATGCAAAAGAAGAAAACATGAAGTTTCAATTTCCTCACAAGAAGTGCATGGAACACTTTCTAAGGAATAAGGAGGTAGATAAGAAGCACAAGCTATCCCGTGAGTTCCACATCACCTAAAACAAGCAAGTAAAGCCTAGCTATATGGCTATAAAGAAAGCGGTTTGCGGGAGGCAACCCAGTTATTTTTCTTTTGGATTTTTGTTTTGAACTCTTGCTGTAGAAGGAGAGTTTTGTTTTGGTTTTTCTGAAGTTTTTAATAAAGTACCAAGTGGAACCCATTTTGGATGTTTAAAGGTTGCTAAACATATGGAGTAGCAAATTTCTACAAAATAGTTTTTAGTGCGTAAATTTTATGATTTTTCTATAACTCCGATTGCGCTCAGATTCATACAGAATTTACAAATTGTTATCCTAGATATGCACAAAAATGGATAAAATTACTGATATGTCTAAGTGGACAAAAAAAATTCCTTTTGTTGTTGCTGAAAATCTAGACAGGTTCTGCCAGGTTTTGTTTTAATCATTCCCAAGTGTTTTAAAATGATTTGTATGAGTCATATTATATGCTAGGGATATGTAGGAAAATTATATGATTTATGTAACATTTATAAAGAATTTTGTCTTTGATATATATGCAACAACTATTATATTATTGTGCCACTAATGTCACCTCTCAAAAAAGAAATGGGAGAAAAAGTTTTGTGTTGAAGTTTTTGACAGGGAATAAAGGAACTAAAGGGTTCGCAGCATAGAAAACAAAAAATTCCTACGATGATAACTATACGCGAAGATCTATCTACTAGATACAAGCAACGGGTGGATATACATCCATGGAGAACTTACCCTCGAAGACAACAAAGTTTTGTTAACGAGTAGGAACTTGTGGATGATGTAATCGTACGCTTGCCGATCTCAAGATCGTGTGGAAGTCCTAGCGCCGCAAACCAGCAGCGCATCCGCACTCGCACACACGTTCAGGCCTCCGAACAACCTCCGCCTCCTTGATCCAGCGATGCAACGGAAGCAGCAACTCCTTCCAGACAAAATGCCACCGGGAACATGTATCTCGCTAATCCGAGACCATGGGGGGGATAATTCTAGAGGGGGAGAGAGATCCTTCACGAGGAGGTGTGAGGAAGAAGGGTGAGAGGGTGGACTTTTATAGGAGGAGGGGGGTGCCCCTCCCCATGGCCGGCGCCTCATGGGGGGGTGACCCCTCACCTCCCCCATTCATGTGGTGGTAACACCCTCCACATTAAAATGCCCCTTCACATTCTCTTTTAAAGTCTCCACTTTAAATGCATTAAATTTCTCCAGAATTTATTCAGAATTTTGTTAATTACTTTAATTAACAAACTTTCACATAAAACCCCCTGCAACATTTCAATATTACATGCAGAACCAATTTCTGTAATTTCACCCAAAACAGTTTTGGTGTCTATTGAAATAATTCTAGCACTTTGCAATTCATTCGTCTGAAACACATTTGCTCCAAATGGTGTTGGTGTCCCTTAAGTGTGTCACCCTACGGTTCGTGAATAATGCAGACATGATCGAGACCCCTCTCAGATCAATAATCAGAAGCGGGACCTAGAGATCCATACTGACTCCTACACATTCTATGATGACTTCTATGATCGTGAGAACCTTTAACATTACTAACTAAATCCCTTTGTCTCGCGATATATTACATGTCCGAGATTCGATCATCGGGATCTCCATACCTAGTTTGATCTCGTTACCGACATGTACTCTTTTCTCGTTCCCGTGATATAACATTCTAGTGATTTTATCACTTGCTTGCAAGCTAACCAATGTGTTATCACCAAGAGGGCCCAGAGAATATCTATCTGTCATCGGGATGGACAAATCCCACTCTTGATCCATGAGGTTCTACATAACACTTTCGTAGCACTGAACCCACCTTTATAATCACCCTTTCACAGTGTGACATTTGATGTTATCAAGATACTCTTCCAGTATTTGTGATTAACATGATCTCATGGTCTAAGGACTAGGATTACTTTGTTAGATGTTATAGCAATATAAAAACAATGACTTTGATCATAATGCTATACTTCGGATGAATGTTCATCACATCATTGCACTAATGTTGTGACCTTGTTATTAACAACATCCAATGTCCATGATCAGGAAACCTTGATCATCTTGTTAATCAACGAGCTAGTTTATAAGAGAGGCATAACTAGGAACTTTCCTTTTGTTTATCAAACACACATGTATTAATGTTTCCAAATTAATACAATTATAGCATGTAAAATAAACATCTATCATATACTTGGAATATGTATAATAACAACTTTATTATTGCCTCGCAGGATATATATTCCCTTCAAGAACATCACACCAAGAGCAATCCAAGGATGGTGAAAACCATAAGGTTGGGGATTCCCAAGACACCCCACTGGACCAACTCAACTCTCGGTTTGCAAACCTCTAAACTTTGTCTTTTGAGAAACATAGAACTATCGTAGAAACTTGGAGCGTCTGTTTTGTCATTTATTTTGTTTTGCATTAGAAAGACCACCACCATTATTATAAATGCTTATGATCAGCTAATTAAAAGAAACTCTATCTTAATGAGATCAAAAAAAGAATGCCATGGAATAAAAGAAAAGGGGAGATAAAAACAAAACCTGAAATTCATATTGTGTCTAGTTCTTAAGCTCAAGTACTTTATATGAAGCATGATCTGTTTTATGCCTATTAAATTGTATCCTTTGCTTGTGCATATTTATGTTCAACATTAAGAATCAAGGTGAGAAAATAAATGTTGACATTATAAACAAGATGGCGCACTCTTTAGATCTCTTTTTGCTAAGCCTTTTCTACACAAGCTAAGACTTGTTCCAAGCTCCTTAAAACTAGACTAGGCATATCCACCTACTTGTGGCAAAAGCTAATTTCAAGTATAGTATGTATGTTAATCCTCCAAACACTCTTAAAAACACATTTTTCATTTATTTTAAAGCTCATAAGAAAGTAAGGTTTGGGTGATACCACTATGGAAATTTTTGTGCTTTACATCTTATTAGTAGTTGTTAGCTAAACCATGACTGGCATGGCACAAAGCTTTCAATGTTAAATGTTGAATATTAATCATGTTTAAGTTCTACCTATGGATTGCAATGATGTGAAATGAAGTGTGCACACTGGAGTAGGCATGTTGGTAGAAAACGCTCCTGAACCGCTAGCCAAAGCCATGCATGACATGGTGGAAACTTACGGCATGATGATCCTTGTTGATATGATTCATATGTCTGTTTTTCTTATCTTCTAGAGTAGAGATACTGCCCCCCTCCCACCTTGAACACAACCAAGGAATTATATTAACTATTATGCCGAATAAATGAATAAATAAGAGAATAAATAAATGCCAAAAAGGGGGCATATAGCTACACAGGGGCAAGAGGTACTTCAGTGATGCGGTTTCAATAGGCCAACATGAGTATACGATGACAGGCCTAAGTTGAATAGCATGAGGAGTGCAAGGTCATAGGCTAGGTGCATGAAACAATCAACTTGTATGATGTTTAGCACATAAACCATGTGAATCTTTAAAACAAAGTGAAATAAAAAGATACTAGGAACCCCATCCTTATTAGTATTCTTGACATGAATTACATAGCTCAAAATTATATTTTTTATTCTTTATGGAGGATTAACATATGTATTCAATGCTTACTTTTGGTACATATGTATTCAATGCAAAACATCTCAAGGGAAGACATAAAACTAAGAATTGAGTCTTTGAGTCAAGGGCATGAAACTAAGAAGTAGCCCAAAAATAAAGGCATGAAAACACCAATGCCAATCATGAAAATAGTCTCTAATTCTATAGGTTCATGAAAGTGTGCTTGAAAGTTTATTTTGTTCTTGATTTGTTTTGTCACACTATCACTTATTGTTTAGCATATTTATAGATGTGTAAAAGATACAACTTGATAGTAAACTTGCATATTATGTTTCATTGAAAGGAATTGAGCCTATGAAATCTTCATGATAATGAAGGAAGCTAAGGTAACAAACTCCAAAGTCCATGATTAGTTTTATCACCTTCATGCTCGAGGACAAGCATAGGTTAAGCTTGGGGATGTTGATGCATGTAAAATGCATACATGAACTTTGTAGTTTGTTAACATGTTTTCCACATATTTGCATCATACATAATGTTATATCCCTATTTTACATTGATTTTTGGGAATTTACCAATGATCCCATGTATATTGGTTATAACCCTGTAGGGCAAAAAAACGGTTTTCAATGTTTTTGATGTTTCAGGACCTATACGAAGTCAAATGGACCTGCACTTTTGGGAATGCTAATATTTATCCACGAGAAGCTTCTAGAGCACTGGAATCTCACCAGGAGGGCGAGGAGACCCAAGATAGCCCTGGTGGCGCACCCAGCCCAAGTGGGCGTGCCACCTATGCTATCTCCCTCCTCGACCGTCTCTCCCTCCTCGACCATCTGATCGCGTTGATTCTTTCGCCCACACAGTTCTCTTGACCTAAAAATCCCTATATAAGGACCCCCTAGGACATCCTCGGAGAGGGATACACCAAAAGCCACCAGAGACGAAAACACCACCAAACAAAGTTAGATCCGACGAAGATTGGAGGGGGAAACTCCGTCGGAGCCATCTCTAGGGAGATCTCCACACTCTCCAACATCTCCAGCTTCATCACCATGATAAAGAGGGAGTATTCCACCACCGGCTATGGGTTTGTGGCAGTAGCTTGATCTATTGCTCTCTTGTTCTTCATAGATCTAGTACCATATGAGCTGCCCAACATAATTATAGTCATATTTGTAATTCGTATGTGGTGGATCTTTGTTCTATGATTTCATATTTGGGATTGGAATCTATTTTGTGTAAGATGTTTTAATAGGTGCATATCATGCACCCCGTTCTCCATTGCTTGTTTTGATCCAACTTGAATGCAAGAACTTGTATGGGGAGAAGTGTGTGTTAGATGGAGTAGCATGGGGGTGGAGATTGAATTGTGACACATAATATTCAAGATCTACTTTGGTTTTGACCTTTATTTTGCTGCCTCATGATGACTGCAACTGCACACATCAATTGTAGCTAGTTTCGAAGTAAAGATATTGAACCCATAGAGAGCTATTGGTAAAGGTCTTTATGCCCCTCGTTACTATCTAACACAGGATACTTATAAGCTGCCTTTGATCTCAAGTAAAGGGTGTTTGAAAGGTTTATGGTTGTTTGTAGAAAAGTAATTAAAACAAGTAAAAGAAAATAAGTAACAAGTTTGTATGAAAGCGCGATTGAAGGGCTAAAACATTCTCGTGGATGTAGGATACACCACTATCATAGTATTATTGTTATATGTAATCAAGATAACATACTCCTTGTGTCACGATATGTGTGGAGAGAGCCCCATAATAAGATGTTCACTACAAGGCTCGTAGGAAGCCACTTTGTTGATCCAAGAGTGAGGTCACCTCTAAATAACCACTGCAGTGTCTGAGAGCAGTCACCCATACAAACCCCCGCAATTAAGGGTTTCCCCATGGATATCGTAATTAGCTTAGGGAGTCCCTCTTTAATCCTCCTTTGACCATGTAGGTTACGATCCAGCGCCAATCTGTCACGGGGCATTCTGTGTACGCTTCCAAGACATGTCGAAAGGATTTCTACCTCCCTTTAGTCTCGAGGGGAAACAATATGCGGCCGACTACACATACCATCTGAAGAGAGAGATCAAACACAAATCATAATTATATCATAGACAGAGAAATAATATGGACACAAGAGTAGATCATCTTTATTACAAGTTCATAATGGTAAAAGGTTTTATCCATCCCCCCAAGAACAAAGGAACTACTCACTCATGGAAGCAATCAACAACATCATCATAATCAAATGAATGGATAAAAGTAGGTCGATCTAATGCAAACCACAATTGAATCTAGAATTACAATGAGATCTAATAGATGAAAGATTGGGGTAATGGTGGTAATGGAGATGCAGCGATTGATGATGAAAGGGATGATGCGTTGTCCACCAATGATCCATGAAACAGCTGGGATTTTACCCCAGCCATGTTCCTCTTTCAGATCCCTCTCGAATGTCGTTTTTCGTGGTTTCCGGTGGATGTGAATGTCGATCTCCCTCTCGTCTTCGCCAGGAGGAAGTATTTGATGAGGCGGTCATGATGGCGCCTGGTACAGGCAGATGGTATGGGCGGGCTCGGCCCATACCAGTGGTCGTTATCAGTACTGATGCCTTCTCCTTGTTTGGTATTCTTCCAGGTGTGAAGGTAAATTCATAAAATGACTTTATCACTTAGAAATATCATATAATTACACAATATGATAGCTCTAATTGATATGTTCATATATGACTCCATGATTTGGGATCCTATTGAAAAAAGAACAAAATAGTGCGTGTAGACGCGATGAAATACAAAGATCCCTACTCTATTTATGCAAAAACAAAAGGTAAATATGCTTAAATTTTGGACTCATCAACTCCCCCAAGTTAGTCTCTTGCTCGTCCCTGAGCAAGATGGTGGCTTATGGACAAGATCATCATGTTCATGAGACACGAGTCATTACAATAAATGAGGCAGAAATTGAAACAGGAATACAATATCAGATGTAGATATACTTCGGGGGTATTACCAAACTCTTACACATTACATAACTTAGAGGCGTCCATACCTTTTCTAGTATTATTGAATTCATAAGAAGCGGCTAGTGATTTGACATATCATATAATCACGGAGTTTAGAAATATAGGGCACTGATACGTTGCAAACATATCTATAATTTTTGATGTTCCATGCTTGTTTTATATCTACTTTCTTATGTTTTGTCCACACTTTGGAGTATTTTTACACATTTTCTGGAACTAACCTATTAACAAGATGCCACGGTGCCAATTGCCTGTTTTCTACTGTTTTTGGTTCCAGGAAAGCCAGAAAATGAATATTCAAGGAGTTGGATGGGACAAAAGCCAAAGTCAATATTTTACCGAGGGGAACATGGAGCCGGAAGACGAGACGGAGAAGGGCCTCGATGGGGCCACACCCCCTGGCCACACGGCCAAGCCTGGCCCATGCCTAGGGGGTGCAACCGCCTCGGGCACCTCCTCGGCCTCCCCTTTCGCCTATGAGAAGCCTCCGATACAGAAACCCTAAGTACCCGATCAAAATTCCACGAAAGAGTCTGTAGCCACCGCCATATCCATCCCTAGATCGGGAGGGATCTAAAGCTCTTCCTGGCACCCTGCCAGAGGGGAGAGATCACCCTGGAGGCCTTCTTCATCACCATGCCTGCCTCCGGTGTGATGCGTGAGTAGTTCATCCTGGACTACGGGTCCATGTAGTAGCTAGATGGCTGGTTCTCCTCCTGTGTGCTATCATGTTTAGATCTTGTGAGCTCTGTTCATGATCAAGATCATCTATTTGTAATTCTGCATGTTGTGTTTGCGGGGATCCGATGGATATTGAGATGCTATTTCAGATTTATTATTGATTCTATCATGTCTTTGTTATTTGTGATCTTGCATGCTTTCCGTTGTTAGTAGCTATCTTGGCCAAGTAGATGCTAGCAACTCCAAGAGTTAGTATTTATGCTCGATAGTGGGTTCATGCCTCTAGTAATCTGGGGAAGTGATAGAAATCTCTAAGGTACTAGATGTGCTGTTGCTACTAGGGAGAAAACAACAATCCTTTGTTCATAGAACAATCGTATTGTTTACTTTACACGCAATTCGTAATGCAATTATCCGTTTCTTGCAACTTAGTACTGGAGGGGGTTTGGATGATAACCTGAAGGTGGATTATTAGTCATAGATGCAGTTGGATGGCGGTCTATGTATAATGTTGTAATGCCCAATCGAATCTCAAAGGAGTCAAGATGATTAGTATATGCTTGTATGCTTTCTTGATGTTTGTCAATTGCCCTGCTGTAATTTGTTCACCCAGCATGTTATCTATATTAAGGAGAGCCACCTCTTGTGAACTATGGACCCTGGTCCTTTCTTTTACAATCAATCTACAAACTGTTTACTGCTTTGTGTTTACTTTCTGCAAACTATTACTCCCTTCCATTCGATACGTTTAATCCTTTGTTTTCAGCAAAACCGGTGAGATTGACAACCTCATCGCAAGTTGGGGACAGAGTTATGTGGTTGTGTTGTGCAGGTCTCCACGTTGCTACTGGCACCGGTAGTGCGCCCTGCCAACGTTCAGCTAGCAACACCTTTGGGGTGTTTCCTTGCTCCTACTAGATTGATAACCTTGGTTTCGTACTGAGGGAAAACTTGCTGCTGTGCTCATCATACCTTCCTCTTGGGGTTCCCCAATGAGCTCGATATATTTTGGGCCATCACCGCCACCATCTCCATCTCTAGATCGGGAGGGATCTGAAGCTCTTCCCGGCACCCTACCGGAGGGGAGAGATCACCCTGGAGGCCTTCTTCATCACCATGCCTGCATCCGGTGTGATGCGTGAGTACTTCATCCCTGGACTACAGGTCCATGTAGTAGCTAGATGGTTGGTTCTTCTCCTTTGTGCTGCCATGTCTAGATCTTGTGAGCTCCGTTCATGATCAAGATCATCTATTTGTAATTCTACATGTTGTGTTTGCAGGGATCCGATGGATATTGAGATGCTATTTCAGATTGATTATTGATTCTATCATGTCTTTGTTATTTGTGATCTTGCATTCTCTCCATTGTTAGTATCTATCTTGGCCGCGTAGATGCTAGCAACTCCAAGAGGGAGTATTTATGCTCAATAGTGGGTTCATACCTCTAGGAATCTGGGGAAGTGACATAAATCTCTAAGGTACTAGATGTGATGTTGCTACTAGGGAGAAAACATCAATCCTTTGTTCATAGAACAATTGTATTGTTTACTTTACACACTTTGCTTAATGCAATTATCTGTTGCTTGCAACTTAATACTGGAGGGGTGATGGCTCAGTGTTGATATAGAGCTCGTTGGGGAACCCCAAGAGGAAGGTATGATGAGCACAGCAGCAAGTTTCCCTCAGTTATGAAACCAAGGTTTAATCGAACCAGTAGGAGCAAGGAAACACCCCAAAGGTGTTGCTAGCTAAGTTTTGGTATGCACTACCGGTGCTAGTAGCAACATGGAGACTTGCACAACACAACCACAGAACTTTGTCCCCAACTTGCGATGAGGTTGTCAATCTCACCGGTTTTGCTGAAAAAAAAGGATTAAACGTATCGAATGGAAGGAAGTAATAGTTTGCAGAAAGTAAACACAAAGCAGTAAACAGTTTGTAGATTGTATGTAAAAGAAAAGGACCGGGATCCATAGTTCACTAGAGGTGGCTCTCCTTAAGATAGATAACATGCTGGGTGAAAAAATTACAGCGAGGCAATTGACAAACATCGAGAAAGCAATACATGCATATACTAATCATCTTGACTCCTTTGGAACTTGATTGGGCATTACAACATTATACATAGACCGCCATCCAACTGCATCTATGACTAATAATCCACCTTTAGGTTATCATCTGAACCCCCTCTAGTATTAAGTTGCAAGCAACAGATTATTGCTTTACTTAATTATGTAATGTAAACAATACGATTGTTCTATGAACAAAGGATTGTTGTTTTCTCCTAGTAGCAACAAGACATCTAGTACCTTAGAGATTTCGTCACTTCCTGCATTACCAGAGGCATGAACCCACTATCGAGCATAAATACTAACTCTTGGAGTTGCTAGCATCTACTTGGCCAAGATAGCTACTAACAACGGAAAGCATGCAAGATCACAAATGACAAATACATGATAGAATCAATAATCAATCTGAAATAGCATCTCAATATCCATCGGATCCCCGCAAACACAACATGCAGAAATACAAATAGATGATCTTGATCATGAACGGAGCTCACAAGATCTAAACATGAAAGCACAAAGGAGGAGAACCAGCCATCTAGCTTCTACATGGACCCGTAGTCCAGAGATGAACTACTCACGCATCACACCGGAGGCTTGCATGATGATGAAGAAGGCCTGTGGTGAATTCCCTCTCGGCAGGTGCCGGAAGAGCTTCAGATCCCTCCCGATCTAGGGATGGAGATGACGCGGCCATGCACTCTTTCCCTGCAATTTTGATCTGCACTTAGGCTTCAGATCGAGGCATCTTATAAGCGGAAGAGGAGGCCGAGGGGGGCTATAGACTCTTTCGTGGATTTTTGATCGGGTACTTAGGGTTTTCGTCCTGAGGGAAATATATAGGCGGAAGGAGAGGTCGAGGGGTGCTGGGGTCGGCCAGACCACCCCTGGCGCGGGCCAGGCCTGGCCGCGCGGCCAGGTGGTGTGGCCAGCCCCAGCCCTTCTCCGTCTCGTATTCTGGCATCTGATGACTTCCGGAAAAATAGGCACTTTGGCTTTTGTCCCGTCCAATTCCGAGAATATTCATTTTCTGACTTTCCTGGAACCAAAAACAGCAGAAAACAGGCAGCTGGCACTATGGCTCTTGTTAATAGGTTAGTCCAAGAAATCATATGAAAAGTACTCCAAAGTGTGGACAAAACACAAGAAAGTGGATAAAACCAAGCATGGAACATCAAAAATTATAGATACATTTGCAATGTATCAACATCCCCAAGCTTAACTCCTGCTCGTCCTCGAGTAGGTAAGTTATAAAAAGAAAGAATAATTTTTGAGGTGACATGCACCATCAAAGACTTGATCAAAGTATTTGTAAAACATTCAAAGCTGGGATCATAGTACTTCAATCATAACATGAAAGACAAAGTTCTAGCAATAAGACAAAGAAACTATGATGCAACATGAAAAGGCACAAACAAAAGATTCATGAATAATAATGCTTTGCAAGACGTTTGTTTGTTTCACATAAAGAAAACATAGCATAATAGTATTCAGCTTGTCCCTCCTATAGTAGCAAATATAAATGCATAGGACACCTTCAAAGTTCATAAGAGTGACTAGATACAAATAGCTTAAAACAAGCAATAACAAGTTATGCATCAATCAACTAGTCTTGGGACAATGCACATAGAACTAAGAATGGCCACTATGCTCTCAAAGTAAGTGCATAAAGGTAGAAGGTGGAGACTCAATATAATGGTGGAAGAAAGGCCTTCATAAAAGGAACTAGGGATTCAAGTCTCATAAAGAGCTTCCAAAAATTATGGTACTTATAGCTTTCAGCTCTCATTACCCCTATCATAAGCATCTTGAAGTGATTAAGGTTAAAGTGAACAAAGTATGGTGTACATGCTTGACAAAGTATAAGTTAGGAATCTCAAGTCCCTTGTACACGAGGGTCGCTCCTCATGCTACTCCAGTTTAGTCACCGGTAAGTTCTTGTCATTGTAAGTACATGTGTATCATAGAGAACCACCAACGGGGTACCCCTTGCCCGATGATACAGAAGAATCCCCATATCAAAATGACAAGGCAAGCAGACAACGAGCATCTCAGCAATCTTCTTATTTACCATGGGAATATGGTGTTTTTTTCTCTCTTTCCTCTTTTCATAATCTCTTTTTTTCTTTTTCTCTTTTTCTCAATATAGGACTCTTTTTTTTATAAGAAGAATGCTTCATAGGCAGCTCATTATGGTTACGCTGCAGGTTTCCATCATGTCAGCATGGATTAGACCAGAGGCCCAGGTGTTTCTCTAACACATATGCATAACTCCATGGACTTACAAGCTCCCCTTTCATTTCACACCGACGACATCCATATATAAAAGAGCATGGTATCAACTAGGTTCAAAGTACCCGTGCAATGCTGAAAGCGTTCCCCATGACAGCATGGTTCTGCTAATCCCCAACAAATAAGTGCAAGCATATACAACATAGACGACACAATGGTTCAAGTTTATTAAGGGCAAGAAAAGTAAAGTGTGCCATCAAGTTTGTGAGAGCTTTAATCACTAGTTTTCTCATAACAAGTTTAATTTGGAAGGTAAACAAAAGCATGAATATACTTGGAATAGCATAAGCTAGTAGGTAGGTATGGTGGAATCTTTGGAATAACTTGGTTTAGGGAGTTGGATGCATGAGTGGCACTCTTACTTGGTTGTAGAGGCTAGCAAAAGACTGGGAGCCACAAACTAAGAGAGCAATAATGGCCATAATCATGCAGAGCGACAAAACATCATTGATCAAAGCATAAAGTGATACTACAAGTTGAAAACTAAAGGATCATAAAGGCTATGGTGACTTGAGATAGCATGGTGTGATCATGCGCCAAGTCAACCCAAATAAAGCATCAAGGGAGAATACCACTATACTATGCTTTAATATGCTAAAACAACGCATGATTCATCCAAGGCACATTAAGCAATCTCAATTGTTTATAACAAGTCATGCTACAGCAAAGAATACTAAGCATAAATCCAAAACAATATCAAGCATGGCATGACAAAGCATATGCCACAGTCAAAAACAAGCTCTTTTTACCACTTAAGCATGAGCTTTCCTACTCTTTTCCAAACCAAACCAAACTATTTGAAAACCAATGTATGAAAGAGGGGGTCCAACCAATTTATTCAGAAAACTAAGCAAACCAAGCAAACTAAAAACAAAAACAAAAACGAAAACGAAAAAGAAGACGCTCCAAGAACAACATAGTTGTGCATGAAACAATAAAAATGAAGCGTTTGGAAGAAACCTGGGATTTTTATTGATGAAGAAGGGGATGCATTGGTCATCCCCAAGCTTTGACGCTTGTACTTCTTGGATATTTTTTGGGGTGACACGTGTGGCATCCCCAAGCTTGAGCTTTAGTCCATCCTTCATCTCATTACTCAATCCTTCCATACACCTGAAAATTTTTCCTTCATACAAAACTTCACACAATCTTTATTAGCAACATTAGTGCACTCAAGATAAATAAGTCTTAAGGTTCAGTTCCAACACCAATAAACTTCCATTAGAACACTAGCTACTTAAGCACTTCCCTCAAAAAGCTCAATTCCCCAAAAGAACTCAAAAAGGAACCAACAAGAAGCAAATGCAGAAAATGGCAGAAATCTGTCAAAACAGACCAGCAGGTAAAGACGAATTTTTTCAAAGACCTTATGTTGCTCATATAAAAAAGTGTTGAACTAATGAAAGTTATATAATAACCTGGGGCAGAAGCACAAAAATTCACGCCTCAAAAAGACGTTCATAGATTGTACACGAATGTTTATGGTGAAGCACAGAAATCTGTTTCGGGACAACAACTTTCCAATCATTACTTCTCTCTCATTAGAGGTTACTCTTGGCACAAAAAGCAAATAAAAAGGATAAGGAGAGGTTATTACTAAAGTAATAACTTCCAAGACTCATGTAAAACTTTTGGATTAACTCCCAATAAGTACTTTTCTTTAACGCCTTTAAGTTAGGCATAAGAAGCAAGAAAGAATCAAGTGTTCTCAAATGAAGAAGCATTAGGACCAAATTTATTGCCCTTACCTCTCTTACTTTTATTCTTAACCTTGGGGAAAATATGATTGTTTGGTGGAGAAGAAAGGTGCATGGTCCCCTTTCCCACATCTATTATTGCTCCAAGGAGTTCTAATAGGGACCTTCCAAGTGTAATTTGTCCTTTTCCTGCACATTCAATAACAAGATAATCAGTAGAAATCATTTTCCCAAGGATCTTTGTAAACACTCCTTCAGATATTTCAATAGTTAATATGGTAGCATTATTAGCAAGAGATATTTCTTTTCCCCCTTCAGTAATCGCCCAAAGATTCAAAGATTCATAAATAATTTTGGGCATAAGACAAAATTCAGACATGATATCACAACGAGCTTGAAAAGTTTCAGTATTTATATCAATCTTTACTATGGGGAGCCACTTTGATGGTTCAGAATTTATTGGAACATAATTATGATGCTCCCTCAGCGTATTATAGGAATATTTTAAGCTAGTAGTGCTAGTCTCAAGAGTGTTTAGTCTAGCAAATATTCTTGCGAAAGAAATATCAGTTTGACTAGGCAAGTTGTAAGTGAGGATCAATTTCTTTATAGCATTAATAGCATCATCCTCATTACATTGGAGGAAATATCCTCCCACAACATCATCTAAAGCATATCTATAGCAAAGAGCAATTCCAAGGTAAAAACTACTAAGGAACAAGCTTTGAGTCATTTTAGGCTCAGTTTTTTCATGTAGATCAGAGATTCTAGACCAAGCTTCATTGAAGCTTTCCTCAATTCCTTGTTTAAAAGTGAAAATCATTTCCTCAGGTGACATAGTGATTTGAGCAAGGCTAGACATAGTGGCAACTTAAGAAAGGAACTAATTTTTTTTGTGTTTTTCAAATAAGAAAGCAAACTAGTAAAACTAATTTTTTGTGTGTTTTTGATAAAGAAACAAGCAAACAAAGCAAAAAAAGAAACTAAGCAAAACAAAAAAACAAAGTAAAGAGATTGGTTATGAGGGACTCCCCTTGTGAAGATGTCCTTGACTCCCCGGCAACGGCGCCAGAAAAATGCTTGATGGCCTAGTGTTGATGTAGAGCTCGTTGGGGAACCCCAAGAGGAAGGTATGATGAGCACGACATCAAGTTTCCCTCAGTTATGAAACCAAGGTTTAATCGAACCAGTAGGAGCAAGGAAACACCCCGAAGGTGTTGCTAGCTAAGCCTTGGCAGGGCCCACTACCGGTGCTAGTAGCAACATGGAGACCTACACAACACAACCACAGAACTTTGTCCCCAACTTGTGGTGAGGTTGTCAATCTCACTGGTTTTGCTGAAAACAAAGGATTAAACGTATCGAATGGAAGGAAGTAATAGTTTGCAGAAAGTAAACACAAAGCAGTAAACAGTTTGTACATTGTATGTAAAAGAAAAGGACCGGGATCCATAGTTCACTAGAGGTGGCTCTCCTTAAGATAGATAACATGCTGGGTGAACAAATTACAGCGGGGCAATTGACAAACATCGAGAAAGCAATACATGGATATACTAATCATCTTGACTCCTTTGGAACTTGATTGGGCATTACAACATTATACATAGACCGCCATCCAACTGCATCTATGACTAATAATCCACCTTCAGGTTATCATCCGAACCCCCTCTAGTATTAAGTTGCAAGCAACAGATTATTGCTTTATGAATGGCGTGTAATGTAAACAATATGATTGTTCTATGAACAAAGGATTGTTGTTTTCTCCCTAATAGCAACATCACATCTAGTACCTTAGGGATTTCATCACTTCCCAGTTACGGAGGCATGAACCCACTATCGAGCATAAATACTAACTCTTGGAGTTGCTAGCATCTACTTGGCCAAGATAGCTACTAACAACGGAAAGCATGCAAGATCACAAATAACAAAGACATGATAGAATCAATAATCAATCTGAAATAGCATCTCAATATCCATCGGATCCCCGTAAACACAACATGCAGAATTACAAATAGATGATCTTGATCATGAACGGAGCTCACAATATCTAAACATGAAAGCACAAAGGAGGAGAACCAGCCATCTAGCTACTACATGGACCCGTAGTCCAGAGATGAACTACTCACGCATCACACCGGAGGCTTGCATGATGATGAACAAGGCCTCCAGGGTGAATTCCCCTCTCCGGCAGGGTGCCGGGAAGAGCTTCAGATCCCTCCCGATCTAGGGATGGAGATGGTGACTCTGAGACTCTTCGTGGATTTTTTGATCGGGTACTTAGGGTTTTCATCTCGAGGGTAATATATAGGCAGAAGGAGAGGCCGAGGGGGTGCTGGGGTCGGCCAGACCACCCCCTGGCGTGGTCCAGGCCTGGCCGCATGGCCAGGTGGTGTGGCCGGCCCCCAGCCCTTCTCCGTCTCGTATTCTGGCATCTGATGACTTCCGGAAAAATAGGCACTTTGGCTTTTGTCCTGTCCAATTCCGAGAATATTCATTTTCTGACTTTCCTGGAACCAAAAATAGCATAAAATAGGAAGCTAGCACTGTGGCTCTTGTTAATAGGTTAGTCCAAGAAATCATATGAAAAGTACTCCAAAGTGTGGGCAAAACACAAGAAAGTGGATAAAACCAAGCATGGAACATCAAAAATTATAGATACATTTGCAATGTATCAAGGGGGTTCAGATGATAACCTGAAGGTGGATTATTAGTCATAGATGCATTTGGATTACGGTATATGTATAATGTTGTAATGCCCAATCAAATCTCATAGGAGTCAAGATGATTAATATATGCATGTATGCTTTCTTGATGTTTGTCAAATGCCCCGCTGTAATTTGTTCACCCAACATGTCATCTATCTTAAGGAGAATCACCACTAGTGAACTATGGACCCCGGTCCATTCTTTTACCATCAATCTACAACTATTTACTATTTTCTATTTACTTTCTGCAAGCTATTACTATCTTCCACACAATACGTTTAATCCTTTGTTTTTAGCAAAACCGGTGAGATTGACAACCTCACTGTAAGTTGGGGCAAAGTTCTGTGGTTGTGTTGTGCAGGATTCCAAGTTGGCAACAACATCTTGGAGGTGTTTCCTTGCTCCTACTGGTTCGATAACCTTGGTTTCATAACTGGACGAAAACTTGTTGTTGTGCTCATCACACCTTCCTCTTGGGGTTCCCCAACGAGCTCGAATATATTTTGAGCCATCAGACACTAAGTTTAGTAGTGAAGATTCATGATCATTCACTTTTTTATCTATGTTTGATTCTTTTGATAGCTGCTCTCTTTTTCTTTTGATATCTATATGTCTATATTTTTACTTGCTCCCCTTTTTCTTTTTCTTTCAGCATAGCTATTTGATCATGCTCACTACTTCAATGGCTTTAAAAAACTCTTAATTATAATATGCTACCAGAATTCTTCTTCTCATAACTTAATCAATATTTTCGTTGGTGTGGAAGTCCCTAAAATCATGACAGCTTTACAAGTATCATAACACTCAACCTAGTTCAATCATCTAATATAATAATCATGAATCAAACACAACTTCAATTATCATAAAGTCTCACAACTCAACGGATATAAATCTTCTCTTGAACAAAAGGAAGCTCGAAGTTGATGCAACTAATGAAAATTCAGAATTTAAAACCTAACCATGCGTGCAGAAAAATAAACATGCTAAAACTATAAGATAAATTGCAAGGTTCCCATAGATCCCCCCAAGCTTGGAGTCAAGTCGGGTGGATCAAATAATCCCTTGCAATAACTTACTCCTTTTTGGGAGTAATGAAGTCATCATCTTACTCTTCTTCATCAGCCTTGAGGCTACAAGCTTGAGCAATACACGCAAATCGAGTGGACATCTCTATGATGCCAACATGTAGTTCTTTGATTACCTTATTTAAGGTCTTCCTGTCATCGTCCATCTCCACAATAACCTTGGTCAGGAGTTGCACTCTACCGTCGATGTCATTGACCTTCTTTTCGAGATCTTTTCCCATCATCCAGTAAGAGTCAAATCCTTCTCCAATGGTTTCAACACAATCTTTCGAAAATCTTTTCAAGGTTCTCAATCTTTTCTCGAATCTCATCTTGGTTTTCCACTTTTTTGGAAGAGGTTACCGAGGGGGATTTAAGAGAAGATCCTCGAAGGTTATACCTATAGGGGTTGAGTGGAGATTCTCTTTTGTTCCTTCCTTGTTCCAAGTGTCTAAGCATCTTCAAATTTTGCGGTAACATGTATTCCCAAATGGGGAGTGGAACCACTTGTGAGGACTCACGGTTCGAGGAAGATGAAGTATATCCTTCAGATTCCTTCTTCTTGGCTTGTTCTTCAGAGGCGTGATCCTTCTTGGTCTAGATCTGCTTAATATGAAAAGGCTGCATGGACCTTGAGTAATCAAGTGAGATCTGAGGTTTTATTGTAAAGGGCAAAAAGAGAGCTTTAGATCTGAAGCAAGATGGAAGAGAACAAGAAATAAGAAAAGTGCAAATTAAAAGACGAAATCAATAGAGTAAAGGTCTCCACCCGTACCACGCTCCCGTACGAACTTATTACTGCCTTTCATTTTTTTTAGTTTGACACAAGGCGGATATATGCGGGGTGAAACAGAGCCGGTAATGATCATCGGTACGGGCGCATGTGCCAATACGGCACAACCATACCGTATCAGCAAAAATCAGTAGTGGTATTCCGACTGTTTAACGACCACTCGTACGGGCACATACGCCCGTACGGTCTGCTCGTACTAGGTCGAAAAATAGCTCGGAATAACCAGAAAAACTAGCTGAGTTCAAAGAAAAGGATAAAATCGACAAAAAGGTTTCCAAAGTAGAAGAACTAAGTAATTAAAACTTCGTTACCTAACTTTCACTTGTTGTATTCCTCGGCTAGGACTAAAGAGATCAATTCCACAGCGTTTACCTCGCCAACTCTATAATGCTTCAATCGTTTCCCATTAACAATCCAGGATGAAGAAGAGGGCGTAGTATTTTTCAGTCTTACTACTCTCGAAGTATATGCTCCTTCAACTTCATATGGTCCTTCCCACCTGTATTTCAATTTCCCTGCAAAACTCTTAAGCCTAGAGTTGTAAAGCAAAAATTTATCTCTAGTTTTAAATCCCTTGCCCTCTAATTTTTTACCGTGCCATTTATTCACTTTCTCTTTAAATATTCTATTATTTTCATAAGTCTCATTCTTGAGCTCATCTAAAGCACGAATATCCAAGAGTCATTTTCCCCTACAGTTTTAAAGTCAAAGTTCATATTTTTGATAGCCCACCGAGCCTTATGCTCAGGTTCTAATGGAAGGTGGCAATTTTTACCGTAAACCATTTTGGATGGTGTCATTCCCATAGGATTCTTGAATGTTGTACGATACGCCCACAATGCATCATTAAGCTTCAAGGCCCAGTCCTTTCTTGAACTGTTCACTGTCTTCTGAAGTATGACCTTGATTTCTCTATTAGATAATTCCACTTGTCCAGTGGTTTGAGGGTGGTAAGGTGTGGCTACCCGGTGGTCTACTCCATATTTTTGAAGTATCTTGTCAAAAGTTCCCTTCATGAAATGAGTTCCACCATCAGTAATAAAAAATCAGGGTACTCCAAACTTGGGAAAGATGATGTCCTTGACCATCTTAATAGAAGTGTCTTTGTCTGTATGAGATGTGGGTATAGCTTCAACCCATTTAGTAACATAATCAATAGCAACAAGAATATGAGTATAACCTTTAGAGGGAACAAATGGTCCCATAAAGTCCATTTCCCATACATCAAATGGCTCTATTACTAAGTTATATTTCATATTCATTTCTTGTCTTTTACCTATATTACTCATACGTTAACAAGCATCACAATTTCTAACATATTCGTGAGAGTCTTTAACTAGTGTAGGCCGGTAGAAACCTGACTACAAGACCTTGGCTGCAGTACGATTACCAGCGTGATGCCCGCCGTAAGGATTATGGTGACAAGCTTTAAGGATGGATTTTGCCTCGTGCTTGGGTACACATTTCCAGATTATCCCATTTATGCCATGCCTGTATAGGTAAGGGTCATCCCAAAAGTAATGATTTAAATCATTAAAGTATTTCTTTCTTTGATTGTAATCCATTCCTTTCGGTAAAAACTTGCCTACTAGGAAATTAGCATAATATGTAAACTAAGGATCACGAGGTTCTATAACTGTAAGGTATTCTCCTAGCGTAGATTTGTTAATAGGAATAGGATCCTCTATGATTCCTTCCAGCCGTGAAAAATGGTTGGCCACAGGGTTATCCTTTCCCCTCCTATCTACTATCTACAGGTCATATTCTCGTAGTAACAAGACCCATTTAATTAGACGGGGCTTAGCATATTTCTTAGCTAGAAGGTGTCTCAAAGCTTGATGGTCAGTATGAACTATTACTTTTGAGTTGATAATATAGTGTCTAAATTTATCACAAGCAGAAACAACAGCTAGGAATTCTTTCTGGGTTGTCGCATAGTTCCTTTGATCATCATTAAGAACTCGACTAGCATATTGAATGACATTGAGATTAGGTCCATCTCTTTGTCCTAAAACATCCCCAATAGCATAGTTGGTAGCATCACACATAATTTCAAATGGTTCATCCCAATTGGGGGTTGAATAACCGGTGCAGAAATTAGTGCCTTTTTTAACTGTTCAAAGGAATCATGGCAATCACTATCAATAGTAAAAAAGGGTATCTTTATCTAAGAGACGAGTTAAAGGGGCGGATATTTTAGAAAAATCTTTAATAAAGAGTCTATAGAAACCAGCATGTCCAAGGAAGTTCTTTACTCCTTTTATATCTTGCAGAATCGACAGTGTTTCTAAGGTAGCCAAATTCGAATTATCAATCTTAATATTGTTTTCAGAAACCTTATGCCCGAAAACTATACCTTCCCTTACCATGAAGAGGCAGCGCTCCCAATTTAGAACCATCTTGGTTTATTTACACCACTAGAAAACTCTATTAAGATTATAGAGACATTGCTTAAAAGTAGTTCCATAAACCACAAAAATATCCATAAGGACCTCCATGGAACTCTCCACGAAAGTGTCGTTTTTTTGGAACACACACTTGAAAAGTAGCAGTTGCGTTACACAAACCAAAAGGCATTAATCGATAAGCATAGGTTCCATATGGATAGGTGAAAGTAGTTTTTTCTTGATCTTCGGGATGGATAGCTATTTGAGAATATCCAGAATATCAGTCAAGGAAACAGAAGTAAGAATTAGCGAACATCCTTTCCCTAATATCATTAATGAGGGGCAGTTTCTTATGAATTTTTATGGTTTCTTTGTTCAAATTTCTGAAGTCAATACACATTCTATATCCTGCTATCATTCTAGCGGGGATTAATTCATCCTTATCATTATTAATTATTGTTATACATCCTTCCCTAGAGTTGGGCTTACCCACTTACTGTCTGAAATTCAATAGATATTACCACTGTCCAACATACGTATAACTTTTCTTACTACCTCTTTCATTTTAGGATTCAACCGTTTTTAATTATCAAAAAATGGTTTAGCATCTTCAACCATAGATATCTTATGAGTTACTATGGGGGGATCTATACCTTTTATGTCATTAAGAGTGTAACCAAAAGTTTCGTGTTGTTTGACAAGTACCTCTAAAAAAATTGTGTTTTCCTCTATAGAGAGCTTATCATCTAAAATCACTGGCATTTTTTATGGCTCAAAATATATTCGAGCTCATTGGGGAACCCCAAGAGGAAGGTATGATGAGCACAGCAGCAAGTTTTCCCTCAGTTATGAAACCAAGGTTATCGAACCGGTAGGAGCAAGGAAACACCTCCAAGGTGTTGTTTCCAACTTGGAATCCTGCACAACACAACCCAGAACTTTGCCCCCAACTTATAGTGAGGTTGTCAATCTCACCGGTTTTGCTGAAAACAAAGGATTAAATATATTGTGTGGAAGATAGTAATATCTTCCAGAAAGTAAATAGAAAACAGTAAATAGTTGTAGATTGATGGTAAAACAATGGACCGGGGTCCATAGTTCACTAGTGGTGATTCTCCTTAATATAGATGACATGTAGGGTGAACAAATTACAGCAGGGCAATTGACAAACATCGAGAAAGCATACATGCATATACTAATCATCTTGACTCCTATGAGATTTGGTTGGGCATTACAACATTATACATAGACCGTAATCCAACTGCATCTATGACTAATACGATTGTTCTATGAACAAAGGATTATTGTTTCCTCCCTAGTAGAAACAACACATCTAGTACCTTAGAGATTTCTGTCACTTCCCTAGATTCCTAGAGGCATGAACCCACTATCGAGCATAAATACTCCCTCTTGGAGTTGCTAGCATCTACTCAGCCAAGATAGCTACTAACAACGAAAAGCATGCAAGATCACAAATAACAAAGACATGATAGAATCAATAATCAATCTAAAATAGCATCTCAATACCCATCGGATCCCTGCAAACACAACATGTAGAATTACAAATAGATGATCTTGATCATGAACGAAGCTCACAAGATCTAGACATGGTAGCACAAAGGAGAAGAACCAACCATCTAGCTACTACATGGACCCATACTCCAAGGTTGAACTACTCACGCATCACACCGGAGGCAGTCATGGTGATGAAGAAGGCCTCCAGGGTGATCTCTCCCCTCCGGCAGGGTGCCGGGAAGAGCTTTAGATCCCTCCTAATCTAGGGATGGAGATGGCGGCGGCTACAGACTCTTTCATGGAATTTTGTTCGGGTACTTAGGGTTTCTGTATCGGAGGCTTCTTATAGGCAAAAGGGGAGGCCGAGGGGCCCCCAGGCGTGGGCCCCAGGCAAGGCCAGGCTGCACCAGGGGTGTGGCCCCCTCGAGGCCCTTCTCTGTCTCGTCTTCTGGCTTCGTGTTCCACTCAATGAAATATTGATTTTGGCTTTTGTCCCGTCCAATTCCGAGAATATTCATTTTCTGGCTTTTCTGGAACCAAAAATAGCAGAAAATAGGCAACTTGCACTATGGCATCTTGTTAATGGGTTAGTTCCAGAAAATGTGTAAAAATACTCCAAAGTGTGGAAAAAACAAAAGAAAGTAGATATAAAACAAGCATGGAACATCAAAAATTATAGATACATTTGAAACGTATCACCATCGCCAAGCTTAACTCTTGCTCGTCCTCGAGTAGGTAAGTGATAAAAAGAAAGAACAATTTTTGAGGTGACATGCACCATCGCAATCTTGATCAAGGCATTTATAAAACATTGATAGCCGGGATCATAGTACTTTAGCATAGCATGAAAGATATAGTTCTAACAATAAGACATAGCAACTATGTCATAACATGAAAAGGTACACACAAAAGATTCATGAATAACAATGCTTTGCAAGATGTTTGTTTGTTTCACATAAAGAAAACATAGTAAGAATGGTATTCTGCTTGTCCCTCATAGTGTAGCAAACATAAATGCATAGGACACCTTCAAAGTTCATAAGGGTGACTAGATACAAATAGTTTAGGAATAAGCAATATCAAAGTTATGCATCAATCAAAAAGTCTTGGGACAATGCACATTAAACTAAGAATGGCCACTATGCTCTCTCAATAGGTGCATAAAGATAGAAGATGGAGACTCAACATAAAAGTAAAAGAAAGGCCTTCATAGAAGGAAGAAGGGATTCAAGTCTCATAAAGAGCTTCCAAAAATTATGATACTTATTAGCTTTCAGCTTTCATTGCCCCTATCATAAGCATCTTGAAGTGATTAAGGTTAAAGTGAACAAACTATGGAGTATATGCTTGACAAAGTATAAGTTGGAAATCTCATGTCCCTTGAATACGAGTGTCGCTCCTCATGCTACTCAAGTTTAGTTACCGATAAGTTCTTGTCATAGTAAGTACATGTGTATCATAGAGAACCGCCAACGGGGTACCCCTTACCCGGTGATACGGAAGAATCCCCATATCAAATGACAAGTCAAGAAGACAATAAGCATCTCAACATATTCTTATTTACCATGGGAAAATGGTGCATTTTTTCTCTCTTTCTTCTTTTCTCATCTTTTTTTTCTTTTTTCTCAATCTCTATCTCTTTTTTTATAAGAAGAATGCTTCATAGATTGCTTATTATAGTTACGCTGCAGGTTTCCACCATGATTCGGCATGGATTAGACCAGCCGCCCAGGTATTTCTCTAACACACGTACATAACTCCATGGACTTACAAGCTCCCCTTTCATTTCACATCGATGACATCCATAAACAAAAGAGCATGATATCAACTAGGTACAATATACAAGTGCAATGTTGAAAGCGTTCCCCATGACAACATGGTTCTGCTAATCCCCAACATATAAGTGCAAGCATATACAACATAGATGACACAATGGTTTAAGTTTATTAGGGCAAGAAAAGTAAAGTGTGCCATCAAGTTCGTGAGAGCTTTAATCACTAATTTTCTCATAACAAGTTTAATTCAGAAGGTAGATAAAAACATGAATATACTTGGAATAGCAAATGCTAATAGGTAGGTATGGTGGAATCTTTGGAATAACTTGGTTTTATTTGGATTTGGATGCATGAGTGGAACTCATACTTGGTTATGGAGGCTAGCAAAAGACAGGGAGCGACCAACTAAGAGAGCAATAATGGCCATAATCATGCAAAGCGACAAAACATCATTAATTAAACCATAAAGTGATATTACAAGTAGAAAACTAAAGGATCATAGAGGCTATGGTGAATTGGGATAGTTTTAACATGGTGTGAGCATGTGCCAAATCAACCCAAATAAAGCATCAAAGGAGAATACCACAATATTATGCTTTAATATGCTAAAACAACGCATGATTCTTTCAAGGCACATTAAGCAATCTCAATTGTTTATAACTTTTCATGCTATAGAAAAAATCACTAAGCATAAAGCCAAAACAATATCAAGCATGACATGACAAAGCATAGGCCACAGTCAAAACAAGCTCTTTTTTACCACTTAAGCATGAACTTTTCCTACTCTTTTCCAATCCAAACCAACTTATTTGAAAACAAATGTATTAATGAGGGGGTCCAACCAATTTATTCAAGCAAACTAAGAAAACGAAGCAAACGAAAACCAAAAACAAAAACAAAGACGCTCCAAGAACAACACAACTGTGCATGAAACAATAAAAATGAATTGTTTGGAAGAAACCTGAGATTTTTATTGATGAAGAAGGGGATGCCTTGGGCATCCCCAAGCTTTGACGCTTGTACTTCTTGGATATTTCTTGGGGTGACACGGGGTGGCATCCCCAAGCTTGAGATTTTGTCCATTCTTCATCTTATTCCATTACTCTTCCCTACACTTTAAAATTTTCCTTCATACAAAACTTCACACAATCTTTGTTAGCAACATTAGTGTACTCAAGATAATAAGTCTTTTGGTTCAGTTTCAACATAAGTAAAACTTCCATTAATACACAAGATACTATAGCACTTCCTTTAAAAAGTTCAAATGATCAAATAGAACTCAAAGATAAAGAGATTAAGAGGCAAATGCAAATAATTGCAGAAATCTGTCAAAACAGACCAGTAGGTAAAAACCAATTTTTTCAAAGACCTTCTGTTGCTCAAATCGAAAAGTGTTGAGCTAACGAAAGTTGGATAACAACCTGGGGCAGAATCACAAAAAATTACAGCTCAAACCGACGTACAGAGATTTTTTCACGAATTTTTACAGCGAAGCACAAAAATCTATTTCGGGACAGCAACTTTCCCAAGCATTACTTCTCTCTCATTAGAGGTTACTCTTGGCACAAAAACCACCCAAAAATGATAAGGAGAGGTTATTACTGAAGCAATAACTTCCAAGACTCAACTAAAACTTTTGGGTTATCTCCCAATAAGTACTTTTCTTTAACACCTTTAAGTTAGGCATAAGAAGCAAGAAAAGAATCAAGTATTCTCAAATGAAGAAGCATTAAGATTGATACCAGAAATATCTTCAACAAGGCAAGGTATCTCATCCAAATAGGTTCTAGAGGACCCTCTCTCAATGCTCTTGGGTTCACTATTTTCATCAAACGGGTTTTCAGGAACAATCCAATCAAAATTCTTTTCTAAGGCTTCATGCATTCCTACAAGTTTAAAAGGTATTGGTATCTTCATTTCCTCCCCATTAGGTTCGCTTTTGTCCATCTATTCTCGTGTCCCAATAACATCTACACATGAGCCTAGCATATTAAAACGATCAAAGACTTTTCTAGCTTCCTTAGCAACATCATATTATTCTTTAAGCAAGGTTTCCAGAATAAAATCTCTCTTTTCAGGGTCCTCGGTTTCTTTAAGTTTAAGAAACATTACTTGCATTATGGGGTTAAGGTTAACAAACCTAGCTTCCAACATGTGAACTAAAGAAGTTGCAGCAATTTCATAATTTGGAGCAAGTTCTGCAAGGGATCTATCCTTAATATCCTCATGCTTGCTAACATGATTAAAGAATTCTTCAATATTATCTTTTCCAATTATAGAGCCACTACCTATTGAAAGGTCTTTCAGGGTGAACTTAGGGATCAACATTGTGAGCTAGGAACTAGGTAACAACTATAGAAAGAACTAATTTTTTTGTGTTTTTGATAAAGAAACAAGCAAACAAAGCAGAAATAAACTAAGCAAAACAAATAAAACAAAGTAAAGAGATTGGTTATGAGGGACTCCCCTTGTGAAGATGTCCTTGACTCCCCGACAAAGGCGCCAGAAAAAGAGCTTGATGGCTCAAAATATATTCGAGCTCGTTGGGGAACCCCAAGAGGAAGGTATGATAAGCACAGCAGCATGTTTTCCCTCAGTTATGAAACCAAGGTTATCGAACCAGTAGGAGCAAGGAAACACCTCCAAGGTGTTGTTTCCAACTTGGAATCCTGCACAACACAACCACAAAACTTTGCCCCCAACTTACAGTGAGGTTGTCAATCTCACCGGTTTTGCTGAAAACAGAGGATTAAATGTATTGTGTGGAAGATAGTAATAGCTTGCAGAAAGTAAATAGAAAACAGTAAATAATTGTAGATTGATGGTAAAAGAATGGACCGGGGTCCATAGTTCACTAGTGGTGATTCTCCTTAATATAGATGATATGTAGGGTGAACAAATTACAGCGGGGCAATTGACAAACATCGAGAAAGCATACATGAATATAATAATCATCTTGACTCCTATGAGATTTGATTGGGCATTACAACATTATACATAGACAATAATCTAACTGCATCTATGACTAATAATCCACCTTCAGGTTATCATCCAAACCCCCTCCAGTATTAAGTTGCAAGCAACAAATAATTGCATTAAGGAAAGTGTGTAAAGTAAACAATACGATTGTTCTATGAACAAAGGATTGTTGTTTTCTCCCTAGTAGCAACAACACATCTAGTACCTTAGAGATTTCTATCACTTCCCCAGATTCCGAGAGGCATGAACCCACTATCGAGCATAAATACTCCCTCTTGGAGTTGCTAGCATCTACTCAGCCAAGATAGCTACTAACAATGGAAAGCATGCAAGATCACAAATAACAAAGACATGATAGAATCAATAATCAATCTGAAATAGCATCTCAATATCCATCGGATCCCTGCAAACACAACATGTAGAATTACAAATATATGATCTTGATCATGAACGGAGCTCACAAGATCTAGACATGGTAGGACAAAGGAGAAGAACCAACCATCTAGCTACTACATGGACACGTAGTCCAGGGATGAACTACTCACGCATCACACTAGAGGCAGTCATGGTGATGAAGAAGGCCTCCAGGGTGATCTCTCCCCTCCGGCAGGGTGCCGGTAAGAGCTTCAGATCCCTCCCAATCTAGGGATGGAGATGGCGGCGGCTACAAACTCTTTCGTGGATTTTTGATCGGGTACTTAGGGTTTCTGTATTAGAGGCTTCTTATAGGCGAAAGGGGAGGCCGAGGGGGTGCCCGAGGCGGCTGCACCCCGTAGGCGCGGGCCAGGCCTGGCCGCATAGCCAGGGGTGTGGCTCCCTCGAGGACCTTCTCCGTCTCGTCTTCTGGCTCCGTGTTCCCCTCGGTGAAATATTGAATTTGGCTTTTGTCCCGTCCAATTCCGAGAATATTCATTTTCTGGCTTTTCTGGAACCAAAAATATCAGAAAACAAGCATCTGGCACTGTGACATCTTGTTAATAGGTTAGTTCGAGAAAATGTGTAAAAATACTCCAAAGTGTGGACAAAACATAAGAAAGTAGATATAAAACAAGCATGGTACATCAAAATTGTAGATACATTTGCAATGTATCAATTTACCTTCCTTATCTAAGAATTCATACCTAAGACCTGGAGAGAGAGGTTTTAAAACAAGGGGCGATAGATCCTCATCCCCTTTTCTTTCAAGTTCTTCAAATTCACCCCTGAGACCAGACTCAACCTCTAGTCCAGTGTTGAGAATTTCATCCAAATCTTCTTTTGCAGAGTTGTTGATAAGCGGATCATCGCTTGTCAAACTCTTCTCCAACTCAGATTGCAGAGTGAAAATAGATTGATGCCAACTCTTCAATAGTCTTCTCCGCCTTAATCTCAACTTTCTTCTCATAGGGTAGTCTCGTGAATTGGGTGTAGTCTATTTCTACAGTTTCTTCACCAAGCTGCAAAGATAAAGCCTGCTTCTTGTTGTCAATATCAATGTTCATAAAGTTGTAAAACAATTACCAAAAATAACTGGGCAGGAGGGGTTCAAAGGTATTTAAATAATATGAAAATCAACTGGGTACACAAAATCCCCAACAAAAATGCAAACATTGCGGAGTATCCCGCGAGTAGGATGCAAAGTTTGATTAGAAAACATAAAAGTAGTTTCTAATGGCTCAAGGTAAGACTCATCAAGATAATCACGCCTTCATAAATCTTATAAGGCATGATATTTATGGAAGAACTTAAGTCACAAAACCCTACATAAGTACTCCCTCCTAAACAAAAAGGAATTTTTTGTTGACTTTGATACATTGCAAATGTATCTATAAGTTTTGATGTTCCATGCTTGGTTTTATCTACTTTCTTATGTTTTATACACATTTTGGAGTACTTTTCATATGATTTCTTGGACTAACCTATTAACAAGAGCCACAGTGCCAGTTGCCTGTTTTCTGCTGTTTTTGGTTCCAGGAAAGTCAAAAAATGAATATTCTCGGAATTGGACGGGACAAAAGCCAAAGTTCCTATTTTACCGGAAGACTCACGGAGCTAGAATACGAGACGGAGAGGGGCCATAGGGTGGCCACACCATGTGGTGGCGTGGGCTAGCCCTGGCCGCGCCACCAGGTGGTGTGGGCCCCCTGGTTGGCCATCGACCTTGCCTCCTTCGCCTATAAGAGACTCCTGATACCAAAACCCTAAATCATCAAGCCTCTAGCCACGGAAAGTTCCGCAGCGCCGCCGCTACCGAAGGGGAGATTCGGGGGACAAAAAGTCTCTGTTCCGGCACCCTGCCGGGACGAGGAAGTGCCCCCGGAGCCATCTCCATCACCATTGCTGATTCCCATGATGAGGAGGGAGTAGTTCTCTCTCGAGGCTAAGGGTTCTACCGGTAGCTATGTGTTCATCTCTCTCTATGCATGATCATATTGTGATCATGATCTTGTAATCTATAGATCTACCTTGCTACTCAAGTGCTTTAATAGATCTCTGCTCTCCCCATGTGTGTGAAAGTGACAGCGTGCACACCATGGTGGCACTTAGGCTAGAGATTACAAATACTTGTTATGAGTTATATTTGGAGTTGGATGTATTTATGAAATTGTGGTGTTTGTTGGACTCATCTAGTACTCAAGGTGACAGTGTGGGGTTTTCTAGATGGGAAAGGCTTACTTTGAGGTGTGCTATTATAGCCCTACCATGGATTAGAGTGTCCAACCGGAGAGTAGTTCAGTGTAGTATCATAAGGAAGAATATATTTATATGAGAGTGTTCACTAGTGAAAGTATGATCCCTAGGCCTTGTTTCTAAGCACTGAAACACCGTTTGCTATTAGATCTATTACATGTTTGCTTGCTTCCATCTTTATTTCAGTTTGTATTTAGTCTCTTCCACGCCATCAAGCTATTTTCTATCACCATTACCACTTGTATTTCACTATCTCTTCACCGAACTAGTGCACCTATACACCTGACAAGTGTATTGGGTGTGTTGGGGACACAAGAGACTTCTTGTATCTTGATTGCAGGGTTGCTTGAGAGGGGATACCTTTGACCACTTCCTCCCTGAGTTCGATAAACCTTGGGTGATCCACTTAAGGGAAAACTTGCTGCTGTTCTACAAACCTCTGCACTTGGAGGCCCAACAACTGTCTACAAGAATAGAAGTGCGTAGACATCAGACTTCTATTCTTACCATCAAACTTGCCCCCTATCATTTTGGGGGATTCTTTACTTACCATTACCACTTCTTCCTTGAACATTTCAGGTTCCAGAAGTTCTTTTACTATCCCAATATTCTCTTTAATGGCTCCCAAATCCCTAGTTAACCTTCCTATTCTTTATTCCCTTCCCCGTGCTATCCATTACTTTAGTTTGAATAGTTTCTTCCTTGGCTAACATTTTCTTCCGCATTTTCAAATATTTATCACTGTGGCAAGTTTTAGAAGGTTTTTCTTCCATAGTTGGTCCCACTCTTTTGGAATCTACAAGTAGTCAACATAAGATCTAATAATTTGAATAATCATGCGATGGTCAAGATTAAAATTTCCAAGCAGTTTTTCTACTTTCACTAAAGCTAGAAATCTTTTTGAGAAATTGTACTCTATGGGATTCTTCTTATTGAACTCGGCCTCACAATAGGCTTTCTCTATCCTATTCACTCTGTCTAGAAAATTCCATGCCCTCTCAACACTGAATTCGGTGAACGACCCATTCGTAAGGGAATCGAGTTCATTTCTGTTATTATCATTCAAACATGCGTCGAAGGTGTGTATGACCAGCCAAGGTGGGAAATTATGATGGGGACAGCAATCAAGCAATCCCCGAAACCTTGTATATCCTTCATGCATGCTTTCTTCAGGTTTTCCTTTAAAATTTGTGATCATGTGCCTTGTGCCAAGAGTTTTTGTCCTAGGAAAGAAATCAACTAAGAATAGAGAGGCTAGGCTCTCCCAGGAGTTAGTAATTTTTGTAGAACTTTGGATATACCAAGAACGGGCTTCATCAACGAGAGTTTGAGCAAAGAGGGTAAACTTAACCTCATCTTCAGTTTGTATATTGAGGTAGAAAGTCCCACAAATATCTTAAAAAACCACATGCTCATACAGATCCTTCGTACCATCTCCTACAAATTTCTTTGCATGCAAAAGATCCAAGAGCATGGAGTTAATATCTTACTCTCTTGGGTTATTGGATTTTAAATAGGCGTTCATGGGCGGACCAGAATTTCTTACAGCCTCCAACTGTATTATATGTTGGTACTCGCCCATAATGTATCACCTGAAACTAATAAACAACTTTAGTAAAACAATGAGTAAAATAAGTAACTAAGAACAAAGACCAAAAGCGCTTAGCTCCTCGGCAACGGCGCTAGAAAATAGCTTGATGGCTGCAAGTGCACAGATCAATTGTAGCTAGTTTCGAAGTAAAGATATCGAACCCACAAAGAGCTATTGGTAAAGGTATTTATGCCCCTCGTTACTATCTACCAAAGGATACTTATAGGTTTGCTTTGATCTCAAGTAACGGGTGTTTGAAAGGTTTATGGTTGTTTGTAGAAAAGTAATGAAAACAAGTAAAAGAAAACAAGTAACAAGTTTGGATGAAAGCGCGGTTGAACTCAATAGGGCTAAAACGTTCTTGGGGATGTAGCATACACCACTAGCATAGTATTATTATTATATGTAATCAAGTTAACATACTCCTTTTGTCATGATATGTGTGGAGAGAGCCCCATAATAAGATGTTCACTACAAGGCTCGTAGGAAGCCACTTTGTTGAGCCAAGAGTGAGGTCACCTCTAAATAACCACTGAAGTGCCTGAGAGAAGTCACCCATACAAACCACCGCAATTAAGGGTTTCCTCATGGATATCGTAATTATCTTATGGAGTCCCTCTTTAATCCTCCTTTAACTGTGTAGGTTACGAGCCAACGCTAATATATCACGAGCATTCCAGGTATGCTTCCAAGACACGTCCAAAGGATTTCTCCCTCCCTTTAGTTCCGAGGGCAAATGATATGCGGTCGACTACACATACCATCTAAAGAGAGAGATCAAACACAAATCATAATTATATCATAGACAGGAAAGTCATATGGACATAAGAATATATCATCTTTATTACAAGTTCATAATGGTGCTAGGGTTTCTCCATCTACCTAATAACAAAGGAACTACTCACTCATGGAAGCAATCGATAACATCATCATAATCAAATGAATGGATAAAAGTACGGAGGTAGATCTAATGCAAACCACAATTGAGTTTGGAATTACAACAAGATCTAATAGATGAAATTTGGGGTAATGGTGGTAATGGAGATGTAGTGATCGATGATGAAGGGGATGATGCGTTGTCCACCAATGATCCGTGAAGCAGCTGGGATTTTACCCCAGCCAAGTTCCTCTTTCAGATCCCTCTCGGATGTGTTTTTTTGTGGTTTCTAGTGGATGTGAATGTCAGGTACGGGTGGACGGTACGGGCGGGCTCCGCCCGTACCAGTGGTCGTTATCGGTACTGATGCCTTCTCCTTGTTTGGTATTCTTCCAAGTGCGAAGGTAAATTCATAAAATGACTTTTATCATTTAGAAATATCATATAATTACACAATATGACAGTTCTAATTGATATGTTCATATATGACTCCATGATTTGGGATCCTATTGAAACAAGAACAAAATAGTGTGTGTAGACGCGGTGAAATACAAAGATCCCTACTCTATTTATGCAAAAACAAAATGTAAATATGCTTGAATTTTGGACTCATCACCTCACTAGGGATAAAATGAAATCATGTGCTATAGTTATCACGTGATAGTGTGATGACCTTGTTAGCATATTCGTATTTCAAACATCATATAATATTGCTTAAAGTTATACTCTAATTTGTTCTTAAATCAAGATTGCATGCAGATTTCCCTTTCTTGAGGAGTATAAGAGAGAGATGTATTCCATCTAAATATAAGAATGTGATCCCATATTAATTCTTTTTATCAAGCACTTATAGAATTTCCATGAATATTTATCATTGATGAATTGTTTTGTGATCACTACAACTTAAAAGGAGAGTAGACAAGTGAACCCATGAACTGTCGTGGTGGTGTCACGGCAGATGCCATGGATAGGCTAAAGGTGGGGACTAATACACGCTAGGGGAATCCAGGGAGGGATAGTGAAGTGATTCTCCACACAGAAGTTTGTATTGCTTTCCTTTCAAGATTACAAGTGCTCCTAGAGCTGTATTGGCGAGAGGAGGAAGAAGGAGCTCTCTTACTCTCACCCATGATTCACACCTAAAACCTTAGCCAAATCATATTAGAATAAAACCCAACCTCCTCTAGTGAAACCCTGGCCCCCCTTATATAGAGGGGGCTTGGTCTCTGCCTAGGGCATACGTGGCTTCCTCTCAAAGTGGTAAGCCGACCAGGGTGCTTTTCCACCGCGTCACACATGCTTTAGCTACGTGAGCCTCTGCGGCGCCCGCGTCAGCCGACATGGGCGTCGTCACCCTTGTCGGCCATGACCCAGTGGTCCTGCCCTTGTCTGCTTCGCTCATGCAGTGCGTACCGGGCCTTCTTTTTTACCAGCGAGATTCCTTCCTTCTCCTAGAAGCTAAACGGGACCCGGATCATAGTAGATCCGGCTATACCTGTTCCTGCATACAAGTTAGACAAGCACTTCCGACTTACTCCTTAAGTCGGCTGAGATAATGTTAGGCAACCCCCCTGGTCCGGGTTACTCCGTGATCCGGCCTGCCTTGAGGTGGCCCGGCCAGCATCCGCTTTGACCTTGCCGAACCTCGGCTAACTCGGCCTTTATACTCCGGAGTGACCCTACCCGGGGGTATCCCCCCAACATTAGTCCCCGAAGCTGGTGCGGTCTTAGCTGCCTTGGCCGCTAAGGCCACATCAGGTTCATTTATGTTCGAGCCTTGGACGTTATTTCTGAGTTAGCTCTTTATCTCGGATTATATGGATTTACGTTCCCTTCGCACGTTCCAAGTTTTCACTTGCCGGTCGGGTTACCACTTTGACTCGGATCTCATGGTTTTACTTTCCCTCTGCACATTCTAAGTTTTTACTTGCTGTCCGGGTTACCATGGTTCGATCCGGGCCTTGTTTCCTTCTCTCATACACCAACCCACGTGGAGGCTAATCATTACGTTGTCTTATTTTAAGGGCACGCGATGGCAAGCCTTGATAATTGTCGATTATCAACTGCGAGGGTCACGTCACGCCTGCCTCCTCGTTTACCGCATCAGTGTGTCACGTTATGGGATCGCCTCTGCCCTGTGGCCCTCCGTGTGGCTCCTCACTGATTGGCTGAGGCAGGTGATACACGGCCACACCATGTGGCTCATTTGCAGGGTGCGATCCCACTCACCCCTTTAGGGAGTGGTTAAATAGCGGAGAGGCGCACCCCTTAGGATTTTTTTTCCTCTTTCGCGCCCCTCTGCCCGTTGCTCTTCTTCTTCGTCTTCCTCGCGACCGCGCCTCCGCCAGTGCTCCTAGCAGCAGCGCCGCCACCGCACTTTTCCCCGTGCCTCTGTGTCGCGACCACCGCTGCGCAACTCTCTCGCCACGGGTCCTTGCCAATCCAGGCCTCTGACCCCCGCCGCCGCTAGCACCAGCGAGGGTAGCGAGTACGAGATGACGGAGGAGGAGCTCGTCGTCGCCGAGTAAGAAATGGAGGAGGACACCGCTGCGGCGGACCGTGGCGCGTGGGCCGGGTCTTGGGTCTGTCAAGATGACCTTGACTGGCTTTACCGGACCAGATGCATTCCTACCGGTGTCATCGCTCGTCTCCCCTCCGCCGAACTGGCCCCCTCACCCAATCCGGGTGAGTTCGTCATGTTCTTGTCCCACTTCCAACGGGGGTTCGGCTTGCTGGTGAGCGACTTCTTCCGGGATTGGCTTAGCACCTACAAGCTGCAGCCGCACCACCTTCCAGCCAACGCTATCACTTCTCTCTCTGCTTTTGCTTCTACGATCAAAGGCTACACCGGACTGTGGCCCACGAAGGAGCTGTGGATGCGGTTTTTCGGCCTCCGTCGTAACGTCATCCCCAACATCCAAGTTGAGTCGGAGGACAAGCAGCTCACCCAATTCGGAGCTGCGTCCATCTCACCCCGGAGGACTTCCGTTTTCCCCCGGGTCACCGGGCTTGACTCCTGCAAAGGATGGGCCCGGACCTTCTTCTATGTCCGGAATATGGGCACTGAAGATTTGATTCGGTTGCTCCCCTATACTCCGGTTACGGTGGCACCTAAGAAGAAGCACGGAGCCGCACCAAGTTCCTCCTCCGGACCTTCTCAGCCCGCAAAAAGGCGAAAGAAGGCCGGAGACAAAACTGCCTCCAAGCCGGCAGGCAAAGCCCCGGCACGAAGGGCTCGGAAACCCAAGGAGGCCCAAACCTCGGATGCGTAAGTCATTTTTCCTTCCGTAACCCACTTTTCCTTGCATCGTTGTAATTTCTCTTCTGACATTATTCTCTTCTGCAGGGCTCCGGTGGAGGTCCCTCAGAGCGGATCTAGCATCTCTTCACTGCTCCGATCTAGCCCTTCTCCCCCTCGTGACGACGAGTCACGTCCGCTGAGCCCTATTCCAGAGGGTTCCGCGGCTGCTCCGGGTTCCGCACTACCTCGTCAAGAGGAGTGCAACCTCGGAGCAGGAGAAACCGGCCCAGCCAAGGCGACGGCGTCCACAACTTCGGCATCGCCGTAACCAGTAGCCACCGAGACTACCTCGACACCAGCACCGGCCCCAGCACCAGAATACAGCTCGGACCGGTGGCAACCAGCACCAAAGACCGTTCCGGCACCAAGAAAATCAGCAACCGCACCAAGTCCAGCTATAAGAGCACCAGCGCCAAGTTCTTCTGCCTCGTCCGAGTCATCTCAACCTCGGCGAGGAACTACCCCAGCAACTCCTAAGGGGAAATCCGCTGCAGTTACTTCTTCTCGGCAAGCCAAGGGCAAAAAGGCTCCGGATGCTACCAAGTCACCATTCGTCGAGGCTGGGCAGCGAACCCTAGCATCAATGCTTCCCAAGAAAGCTCCGGCAGCGAAGGATGCCCCTGTCGAGCCAACTGATGCGCAGCAAATGGTTCTGCATACTAGCCCAGCCCTTGCCTTGGTTGAGAGGAAAGAAGCGCATGAGAAGGGCTTGGTGGCACCCCATATGCTCACCGGTGAGCGGTACCCTCCGAGCCTGATTGAGTTCGTCATGAACTGGAACAATGTGGAGTTCGTCCACAACGACGATTTTCCAGAAAAGTTCGGCCCCGCAGAATTTTCCGCCCAAATGAACACAGCCGCTAAGGCAATTTACCTCGCGGGGCGGATGATGGAGGTATGTCGCTTCTCCTTTACATGCTGTAGATAATAACCATTAGTCCCCGAGCCTCCGGGGGAGTAACTTGTTACTCGGCCAGATGCTCATTAGAAAACTAACGTAGCTCCATGAGAACTTCGAATATTCACACACCTAGAGCCGGGTTAAGTTCCACTTGGCCCGGATCTCTGTACACTTCGAATATGCACACACCTAGAGCCGGGTTAAGTTCCACTTGGCCCGGATCTTGTACGCTTTGAATATGCACACACCTAGAGCCGAGTTAAGTTCCACTTGGCCCGGATCTTGTACGCTTCGAATATGCACACACCTAGAGCCGGGTTAAGTTCCACTTGGCCCGGATCTTGTACACTTCGAATATGCACACACCTAGAGTCGGGTTAAGTTCCACTTGGCCCGGATTTCGTACACTTCGAATATGCACACACTTAGAGCCGGGTTAAGTTCCACTTGGCCCGGATTTTGTACACTTCGAATATGCACACACCTAGAGCCGGGTTAAGTTCCACTTGGCCCGGATTTTGTACACTTCGAATATGCACACACCTAGAGCCAGGTTAAGTTCCACTTGGCCCGGATTTTGTACACTTCGAATATGCACACACCTAGAGCCGGGTTAAGTTTCACTTGGCCCGGATCTTGTACACTTCGAATATGCACACACCTAGAGCCGGGTTAAGTTTCACTTGGCCCGGATCTTTGTACACCTCGAATATGCACCAAGCTAATTTATGCTTCTGTACTTTTTTCAGGTGACCACCAATCGCCGGAGTGCTGAATTCCAGCGCCTGCTGGATACCCACAAGATGCTATGCGCAAATCATGTTGCACTTATCGTGGAACATGAGAAAAGGGTAAGTTTCTCCTTGGCGCTTTTCCATTTTTTCTTCATCTTCTTCGAACTAATCTCATCATTCGGTTTACGCATTGGGTGGAGGCTGAGAACAAGATCATGCGGAAGAACTTGGAGCAAATCAAGGGTATGTCCTTTTTGTCCGACCTTGTAGTGTTTTCCATTTCCTTTTCTCCTTGGCTCGGCAAACATTCATTCCTCGACTCTGCCGGGTCAACATACTATTTCAGCATCGCTTGAGGATAGTGTGCCCGTGCCTGATATGATGCTGCATTTTCTCGAACAAGCAGGGCAGCATCAAGCCGAGCTGAAGAAAAAAGATGACGAGCTCGCTCTCCTCCGGACCAAGGACAACGAGATTGCCAGGCTCAAGGCTGAGATGGAGAAGGTGAAGGCCCAGCACCAAACCGAGCTCCAAAAGGTTGGCCAGAACTTCATAGAAGAGCGCGAGCGCCTTACTCTCCAGATCTCCAAGGACCAGGACCTACTCAAAGAATCTGACATCCAGCTTGGGTCAGCAAACGCTGAGCTTGAGCAACTTCGCAAGAGACGCGATGACTACATCAAGGAGTTGACCTGGATCCTCAGCCATATATCACGTAAGTTCCTTCCCTTATCCGACATACTTTTCTGGGTTACTTCATATGTCTTTTCTTTACCTTCTTCCTTTGTCTTGCTCCCAGGCAAATTTCCTGAGGGCACCACTATTGCAAGAGCAGCAGTTGCAGATTTCTACCGAGCGAGGGGTACTCCTGCCGCCCCTGATGGTGAGGAGGTTCCCTACGACATGGAGGACATGTTGGTCAGCTTGTCATCTCGCGTGGAACTCATCAAGAACTATGGCAAGGATATCCTCGACGCTGCAGTTCGCATCTTCAACACGCTCTGGCCCGGAGAAGATAACCCGGAGACCACCGCGATTCTCGTCGAGAAGTTAATGGATACTGAGACCCAGCTCGATCTCTGGAGAGAGTCCATTGGCGTCTGCATGATACTATCCTTCATCACATACTCACATGGTATGAGAAGATCGACCTCAGCCTCCTTACACGCCTGCGCACCGGATCCAGATGGACTAATGACCCGGAGTGGGTATCTCGGCGCCAGGCTTGCGCCCACAGCCTCATCGAATACTCTCCTATCCATGAATGGGTTGAAGGACCGAGCTTCCTGGAATCCGCTGGGGACGAGAACGCTGAGAACGCTGAAGATGTGTCGGATGAGGACGAAGAAGGCGATGCCTCAGATATTGAAGATAGCAAAGACGACGCCGAACTTCCTCCTCCTGCTGCTCCTTAAGTCAAAAAACTTGAAAATTTATCAGATCCCGGATGTCGTGAATCAGATATCCTGTATATGTGATATTTTGCTACTAAGTTCTTATACCGGGTTAACTTGGGCGTAGTCCCCAAGTTTTTTTTCTTGTTCGTCCAATCTTTTGGCTCGGATCGTGTCTACCTTGATTTGGTTTTATAACTTACGAACCCGAGCTTCAAAAATTGTCTTAACAATACTAGGAAACTTTTAGACTTAGCTCAAAAATAAAGATGCATAATAACTTGAAAATAAATACAGGGTTAGTCCAAAAAACAAACGTTGGCTCGAATAAATTCTTTTCCTTATTCGCTTTTCATGTGCTACGCAATTCCAAACTTGTTCTCTTGCTTGCCATGAAGCCAATTCTTGTTGGACAGCAGCAAGTCGAAGAGTTGGGTTTTTGGTGCTCACACATTACTAATCTGAGTTAAGTAGAACAACTTATTCCAGCTAACGCACAAGAGACAACAACAAAAATTATTAAGGCAGTCCCCGAGTTACTGCTCGAGGTGCTAACATTTCATTGATAAGCTCATTGCCGACATACATACCGACATATGAGACGACTCAGATACATACCCTTCTTAGATAAGTGTAGAAAGGACGAAGTAGTGCTACATTCCATGGTCGCTTAGATTCCTCTCCGGACCCGTCCGCCTTGTTCTTTTCCTGTGGCTTTGCATCTATAAGATAATAAGAATCATTGTGCAATGCTTTGCTCACGATGAATGGCCCTTCCCATGGGGGGGATAATTTATGCATGCCAGTAGTACGTTGTACGAACCAGAGCACCAGATCGCCTTCCCAAAAGACTCGGGGACACACTTTTCGGCTATGATAGCGTCGGAGATTTTGTTGATATATGGCGGATCTGGACAGTGCCAGTGCTCTCGCTTCTTCCAGCAGATCAACGTCATTTTGCCGGGCTTCTTGCACTTCGGCTTCTGTGTATTGGGTGACCCTAGGCGAATCATGATCTATGTCGGCTGGTAATATAGCTTCTGCCCCATATACCAGAAAAAAAGGCGTATAGCCTGTTGATCGATTCTGAGTTGTTCTTAAACTCCACAGTATCGCTGGTAGTTCTTCTATCCAGCACCCCGTTGATCTTTGCAGCGGCTCAATGAGCCGGGGTTTTATCCCGGATAGTACTAATCTGTTGGATATTTCCACTTGTCCGGTTGATGCGGGGTGGGCTACCGAGGCTACGTCGAGTCGGATCTTCTTGTTCCGGCAGAAGCGCGCAAATGCTCCCTCCGCAAAATTTGTGCCATTATCAGTTATGATACTGTGTGGGTAACCGTACCTTAGGATTATATCTTTGAGAAACGTTACGGCCGTAGCCCCATCACATTTCCTAATAGGCTTTACTTCGATCCACTTCGTAAATTTATCCACCATGACCAAAATGTGAGTCATGTTTCCCCTTGCTGGTTTAAACGGACCAACCATATCCAAGCACCATACAGCAAATGGCCATGTGATTGGTATGGTCTTGAGTTCCGACATTGGCATATGTGTCTTAGTAGCGTACCTTTGACAACCATTGCATTTTCTCACCAGATCTTCTGCTTGTTCTAAGGCACTTGGCCAGTAGAACCCATGTCGGAATGCTTTTGCCACCAAGGCTCTGGATGAAGCATGATGCCCGCATTCTCCTTGGTGTATATCTCGGAGGATGTCAAGCCCTTCTTTCGGGTCAACCCATCGCTGGAGGACATTGGTTACACTCTGTTTGTACAGCTCGGAATTGATAATTGTGTAAGCTTTTGCTCTCCTCTGAGTTTGCCTGGCTAACACCTCCTCAGTGGGTAACGTTCCATCTTTCAGGAATTGAAATATAGGCAGTGCCCAAGCTGGTATTGCTCGTGCAGGGAACACATCCTCATCAATTTCCATCTGATCCACCGGCATAACTTCAGCCGGATCACGCTGAGCAGTCCCTAGGTCCAGCAAGGTAGTCCCCGGGTTTTTGAGGCGATCCACAGGTTTCTTGATGCGATCTCGGTTTCACAGACTACCTCCCATGTCAATGTCCATGGGCTCAGCTCCGGATTCTGTATCTTCCAGGACATAGATCGAGTCGGTTCCTGGGGACGGCCTGATAGATGGTTTTTTGAGGTGTTCCAATGCTACACCCGGTGGAATTGCCTGTCGGGTTGATCCGAGCTTCGATAGCATGTCGGCAGCCTCATTTTCCACCCGGGGTACATGGTGAAATTCACATCCCTCAAAGTAACCAGATATCTTCTGCACATGAAATCTGTACAGTGCCATGTTTGGATCCAGGGCGTCCCACACTCCGGACACTTGCTGCACCACTAAATCCGAGTCACCAAAGCATATAATCCGACGTATGCCAATCTATTTTGCCACCTTGAGCCCATGCGCAAGTGCTTCATACTCTACGACATTGTTTGATGCCGCGAAATGGATCTGCAATACGTATTTTAGCTGGTCCTTCTTTGGCGAGGTAAGCACAACTCCGGCGCCTAGCCTGGTTTTTGTTTTTGACCCGTCAAAGTGCATCCTCCAGTAGTTCGGATCTGGTGGCGGTGGTTCGTATTGTACCTCGGCCCAATCTACAAAAAAGTCCGCCATAGCCTGAGACTTGATTGCTTCTCTTCTGTCATATTGTGGCGCATAAGGAGCTAGTTCAATTGCCCATTTTGCGATTCGACCACTCGCATCCTTGTTACCCATTATCTCGGATATGGGAGCCTCACATATTACTTTGATGGGGTGCTCCTCAAAGTAATGCTTTAACTTCTTTGCCGCCATATAGACACCATATGCCACCTTTTGAAAGTGCGGGTAGTTCTATTTTGAGGCAGATAATACCTCGCTCAAGTAATAATCGGCCTCTCCACCGACTTACCCTCTCTTCATTGCGCTCTACTACAATCATCGCACTTACAACTCGGTTGGTTGCGGCTATGTAGAGCAACATTGGCTCCTTTGATAGTGGAGAGGCTCACCGGTGCACCTGCCAACATCTTTTTAAGTGGGTAAAGGCTTCATCGGCTGTGGCGTCCAAACGAACTTATCCGACTTTTTTCATGAGTTGGTAGAGAGGCAATGCCTTTTCTCCCAACCGACATACAAACCGACTCAACGATGCTAGGCACCCGGTGAACTTACGGACATCGTTAAGACACTTGGCAGCTCCATTCGTTCAATGGCGGATCTTAGTTGGATTAACCCGATACCTCGGTGGAGATGAGAAATCGAGTAACTTTCCGGGACACGAAGGTACATTTTTCGGGTTAAGCTTCATTCGGAACCTTCTCAAGTTCGCGAATGTCTGCCTGATGTCGTCAAGGAGCGTTTTGCTTTCCTTGGTCTTGATAACCACATCATCCACATATACTTGTACATTTTGACCTATTTGGTCGTGCAAACATTTTTGCATACATCTTTGGTACGTTGCACCTGCATTACGTAAACCAAACGACATAGTGCGATAGCAATAAGCCCCGTACGGGGTGATAAATGCGGTCTTTATTTGATCATCCGGATTCAGAGGTATCTGGTGGAAACCAGAATATGCATCAATGAATGACAACAGTTCACATCCCGCGGTTGAGTCTATGACCTGATCTATCCTCGGCAGTGGAAATGGATCTTTTGGACACGCCTTGTTCAGGTTCGTGTAATCGATACACATACGCCAAACTACTGCCACGTTCGGATCATCCTTCTTCTTTTCTACCAGCACCGGATTAGAGAGCCAATCCGGATATAGTACTTCCATGATAAATCCTGCTGCTAGTAACCGAGCTATCTCGTCTCCAATGACTTTTCTCCTATCCTCGGCGAAGCGGCGGAGAGGTTGCTTCACCGGCCTTGCTCCGGGTCTTACGTTCAAAGAGTGCTCGGCTAACTCCCTCGGAACACCTTGCAAGTCCTGTGTGGACCAAGCAAAAAATGTCTCGATTCTCACGGAGGAAGCTGATGAGCTCGCTTTCCTATTTATCAGTTAACCCAGCACCAATTGTTACGGTGCGCTCCGGGAACATGTCATCAACTAGAACCTTCTTGGTATCTTTCGTGGCTTGGAAGGAGACAAATCCATGCGGGTTACTCAGCGCCGGCATATCTTCTTGTCTGGACGAGCCAAAGCTGCCACCTCTTGAATTTTCCTTTTCTCCTGCGCGATCACAAGTGACTCGGCTAAGTTAGACCCGGCCGAGGCACACTCAATGGAACGTCAGAAATCTCCTGCAATGGTAATCACTCCATTTGGCCCAGGCAACTTCATCTTCAGATAACTGATGCGGCAGCTTGCCATGAACTTGTTCAATGCTGGCCTTCCGAGTAACGCGTGATACGCACTTTCCAAGTTCACCACCTCAAACTCTAGATTCTCAGTTCGGCAATTATCTCTCGTGCCGAACAATACGTCGACCCGGACTTTGCCTATGGGCTCACAAGAAATGCCTGGTACAATACCATGGAAAGTTGTCCTTGTAGCCTGGAGCATGTTCTCCGAGATACCCAACTTGCGCATTGTATCCGCATACATAATGTTGATGCTACTACCATTGTCAATCAGTACCTTGGAGAACCTCACATTGATGTTAGGCCCAATGAATGTTGGGTCCAGCACTAACGCATATGAACCAGGGCTTGGCATAAGCTTGGGATGATCCTTTATGCTCCAGGTGATTTCCTGGTCCGACCAAGGCATGTACCTCGTCACTGCCGGCATCACTGCATTCACCTCCATATGCCTACGCTGTAGGCTTTTTCTGTTAGTTTCCTCAGTGGTGAACACACAATAGCTCTAATGATGCTCCCTGTACTCATTTCTCCCCTCATTTCCGGGGTACCTCTGATCCGGCTGATGTTGGTTTTCCACTTGATGCACCGCATCCCTTCTCTCAATGTTATCATACCTCGACGGAGGGGGAGGCAACATTAGCTATTGCGTGTTTGCTCTGGAGAGCAGTTGCTGCCGGGGTAACTCCTGCCGAGGCTGATCATTCTGGGATGCCTGAGCATTCCCCAAACCACCTTGTTCAATCTTGCGCATCCACTCACATTGCCTCGTCGTATGACCCGCTGGATTACTCGGATTTGGTGTGTGAGACTTACACGGCTGGTCCAACATCGACTCATAGGTATACCTCGAACGGTCTTTCTTTTCTTGCCACTGTCTCTTTTGCTCCGGCGTCCACGTTTTCTTGCCATCATTTCTTGGAGTCCATTTCCCTCCAGTTTTCTGGCGCTGATTGCTCCCTGCTCCGGGTTGATCTTGATTCACAGCCGCAACTTGTTGCAAACCGTAGCGATGATCCGGTCTATCATATCTTCTTTTTCCTCTGTAGTCATTCCTCCGAGATGACCCGGCTCCATCCCTCTGATAGTATTCCTCGTTCGACTCGTTTGATGCGAGCCTAGGTTGAGTCGGATCACCCAAAGCATACGAATCGACAATCCGGATCATCTCTGCCAACGTAATTGGCATTTTCCTTTGCAACTTCATCCACATCTTGCTTCCATATCTTCACCCTTGCGCAAACCACGCTATGGCCTGTGACTCTATGACACCCTCACACGAGTTTCTCACGGTACACCACCGGGTCAAGAATTCACGGTCTGTCTCATTAGGTCTCTGCTTGCACATTGCTAGGGTCTGCGGCCTATTTGGCCTCTGATATGTAATTGAGAAATTGCTGATAAACATTTCCTCAAAATCTATCCAGCAGTTGATGCTTCCGGGTGGTAAATTGTTCAGCCATACTCTTCCCGGCCCTTCCAACATCTGGGGTACATATCGTACAGCCCATCTCAAGTTGCCAGTGGCAATTTTCACAGTCGTAGCATAGTTTATCAGCCAATCCTCCGGCTTGGTACTGCCGTCGTATGTCTTCGTGCCCCTGGGCAGCTGGAAGTTGGGTACCGGTGGCTCCTTCATGATCCGGGGTCCAAAGCACGCTGGACCCGGTGGACCTTGACATTCGAGCTGTTCTGACCTATACAGGCGATCCAGTTTCAACCTGGCATCATCCGGCATCAAATCCCTGCTTCCCAATCTTGACCCTATCACATGATAGTCCGGTCTTCGGTACCCCGCGTTCACCATCTCCGAATCACCGTCGTTGTACCGGTTTTGCTCTTGTGGCACACCTCTCTATTGCATACCTCGGCCGACACTTTGCTCTTGCCTTGGTATATTCCGCTGCTGCGGTTGTCCTGCTCCTGCCGAGTTTCGCTGTCCGGCATTGCCGTTGGCAGCATTCCCTTGACCGGCATTTCCTTGGTCGTGGTTACCTCGGCCAGCTTCACCTTGGCTCACACTTCATTGATCATCATTTTTCTGTGCTTCTTTTCCTTTTCCTGCCTGCGTCGGGTCGTATGGGACGATCTGTTTGTTCTGTCTGGCCGAGGTTACTACCTTTTCTCTCCTTGGACCACCATGAGGAGACGATGCGACTCCAGCGGATTTCTCTGGGTTACCCATCGCCGAATGGACGATTTTGGAAGCTCCAGCTCTCTCCGGGTTAGCTCTAAGTAGCTCTTTGTTCTATTTGTTCGCGATCCAAACTAGCTCGTTAACCCTATCTTGTTGTCTTTGACGGGCCTCACCCGTCAGACCCTCTAACTCGGATGCAGCCGCATCCGCTGCTCTGAGGTTCTTCGCCGGGGTACTATACTTCGGCAGCCCCACGGACAAACAGTTTTCCGATTCCTCGGCTCCATTATCACCTTCTCTGTTCATCTCACTCATGAGATTTCTCCCTTTTACTTTTACCGTATCAACTTTGTTTGCTTTTGCGTACTCACGCAGCGTCATGTTCAACGACTGCTGAGCCGCGGCTATTTTCTTTGCGCCTTCTAGTATCTTTTGCCTAGTTTCCTCCAGCTCGGCCTGCGCCCGAGTCGGATCTACTGCTGCTACTACAGGGTTTGCCAAGCTATCCATCGCCTCTCTCAGCACATTTTTCGGCCTCTCTAGTGGAGGACCTCTAGCTTTCCTTGGTGCCTTAGGCGTTACCTCCGGATCTGGCGCCGGATCCTTGTTTGCGCCCACACCAGGCGCGGTCATCATCACCTCTGCATGGTCCGGAGAGCGAGCGATACGCGCCCCGCGAGCCACAGTGAGGGGTGGTTCCCCTGCTTCGACGACGCGGCGCGGATGAGCGCACGTTACGTCCACAACAACGTAGACCTTGTGCGCGCCGAGCTTGACGAAGAGGCCGTTCTTGGCGAAGTGGGCGCGTCTTGGCGACCTGCATTAACGAAGTCCAGCGCCCAAAGCGCCGAACGAGCCGGAGCGATGCGTTAGCGATGGCGATGAAGTTTCCCATCCGGATCTTGACCCTGCTAGCGCCGCTAGCCACGGTGGCGCCAACCCGTGGTGGTGTCACGGCAGATGCCATGGATAGGCTAAAGGTGGGGACTAATACACGCTAGGGGAATCCAGGGAGGGATAGTGAAGTGATTCTCCACACAGAAGTTTGTATTGCTTTCCTTTCAAGATTACAAGTGCTCCTAGAGCTGTATTGGCGAGAGGAGGAAGAAGGAGCTCTCTTACTCTCACCCACGGTTCACACCTAAAACCTTAGCCAAATCAGAATAGAAGAAAACCCAACCTCCTCTACTGAAACCCTGGCCCCCCTTATATAGAGGGGGCTTGGTCTCTGCCTAGGGCATACGTGGAGGCATATTCCTAAGAATATGCTTCCTCTCAAAGTGGTAAGCCAACCAGGGTGCTTTTCCACCGCATCACACATGCTTTAGCTACGTGAGCCTCTGTGGCGCCCGCATCAGCCGACATGGGCGTCGTCACCCTTGTCGGCCACGACCCGGTGGTCCTGCCCTTGTCTGCTTCGCTCATGCAGTGCGTACTGGGCCTTCTTTTTGACCAGCGAGATTCCTTCCTTCTCCCAGAAGCTAAACGGGACCCGGATCATAGTAGATCTGGCTATACCTGTTCCTGCATACAAGTTAGACAAGCACTTCCGACTTACTCCTTAAGTCGGCTGAGATAATGTTAGGCAACCCCCCTGGTCCGGGTTACTCCGTGATCCGGCCTGCCTTGAGGTGACCCGGCCAGCATCCGCTTTGACCTTGCCGAACCTCGGGTAACTCGGCCTTTATACTCCGGAGTGACCCTACCCGGGGGTATCCCCCCAACATGAACCCTGGTCCAATTTTTATCATGAGAAACACCTTTCCTTTGCATATACTACCATTTATAATTTCTTCAATTTGTTATTTCAAAAATAAAAAAATACTTTCTCTACTTGCAATCACCCATAGAAACCCAAAAATAACTCTACTATCTTTCATATCATCTAGTTTGTATTCCTTTACTTTATTTACTTTGTTTCATATTTTATTTCATAATACTAATATGAAACCTTGTGCTTGACAACCACTTGGTGGAGTTGGGGACACAAGACAAATTATTTTTCTTTACAGGTTGCTTGAAGAGGAGAAGACAAATATCCACGCAATTCCCCGAGAGTTCGATATAAACCCTCGAGCCACCCTAGCTTGTGCAGAAAAGAAGCTTGCTATAACACTCTGCACTTGGAGTCCCAATGAAAAGTGGCTACATTTGTTGCCATCAACCACCCGACCGACTGAAGCGAAGCAGACGTGGGCCAAACCATATTATGATTCGATACATGTTTTCTCTGTTTGACTATTCGCTCTGTTTCCGTGTCATTCGTTCGTGTTTTTTAGGAACTTAGAGAGGTCATGACTCACTGATCCCGCCTGATCAGCCATAACGCTTTTTAAAACATAAGGCTCGACATCCCTACTTTGAATTAACAAAGCCATCAACCGGCCAGGAATACAGCGAAAGCAACAAACAACAGAAAAACAATGAACTGCTGGGGTTACCAGCTTACATGACAACCCAAGAAGCAACAGAGAGGCAGAGAGGCAAGCTACACTACACTAGCTACCTAGGCATAAAGCTTGAGCTTGAAGATGGAAGCATAGTCCTATGTTGTAAGGGCGTGGCGTCGAGACTGACCCAACCCAACAAATCTCCCTAGCCCAAGTGACCCCATGACCAGCAGAACATAGTTATCTACATGCCTCGAGAAACCAAAGGAGGAGGGCTTGATGGAGACGCCTCCAAGGAGGAGAGCGGTGCCCAAGGGCATCGTTGTAACCCGCACTAGTTGAGGCCTTGCTGAGCTTTTGCCCTAGCCCATCCACCACCCCTAAAGGCTCAGCCTTGACACTAATCCAATGACACAATGTGCCCACGGCATAAGGAGGAAACCACCCGCTTCGCCCGTGGCAAGACACTGGCCTAAGAGAACCATCCCCGGGTATCTAGGAGGCAGCCAAAACCAGGCAGAACACCTTGTAAAAGTAGCCAGGGAGACAAAGGCAGCAACAAGCTCAACGAAGCTTAGAAGGGTGTGTCTAGAGACCATGGAGAGAACCTTTCCCCATCGGAGAGGCCCGCAAGTTGAGCACGGAGGTGAGATCTAGCTGCGAGAAAGGAGGGGCATATGGTGGCGCCTCCCAAAAGGAACACGGTGTCGAAGACATCATCGTCACCCGCAACAGCCGAGGCCTTGCACGGCTTTCACCGATGTCCCACCCGGAACCCTGAGCCAGCAAACACCATCAGACCGCGGAGGGGGAGCATGAACAGCACCGCCAACAACATCGCGACAAGTATTCCGTCCCATACAGATGTAGTAACCAAGACCTATGGTCACCAACGTCAAGCTCATCGCCACACACGGCGCACCCAGCCTGACTACCATATCAGCTAGGGTATGCATGGCCTGGCCCTGCCAACCTGGACCAGACCCGACCGTCCGTAGTAGAGAACACCGCCCCGCTGAGCTTGTGGCGAGGCAGTGGCGAGAGCCAGGTGCTACCCGAGCCGCCACCGCGTCACCCGTGCGCGACTGTGGTAGGCTGTCGGGAGACACCTGCAAACACCACCTACCCCTAGAGCAGCGTCGCACAGATGCCCAGGGCCCCAGCCCCGGTAGCCAAGACCTATGCCCAAAGCAACACCATGGCCGACAACCACCAGGGGGCATCGCATGGTCAGATATATCAATGAGTGTTGTGCTTTATTTTGTCTTGACCACTATATCATTGATGTAGACTTGTACATTGCGGCCTATTCTATTTTTTGGCAGGCCTGCATGCACTTTGATAGGTGTCTCCCACGTTTTTCAGCCCGAAGGGCATTGTGTTGTAGAAGTAGACACCAAATGGTGTGATGAAGGCCTTCTTTTCCTGGTCCTACACCTTCATCTGGATCTGATTGTAGCCTGAGTAGGCATCAAGGAAGGAGATACATTCGCATCCCGTGGTTGAATTGACGATTTGATCGATCCGCGGTAGGGGGAAGTGGTCCTTTGGAAAATGCTTGTTGAGGGACGTGAAGTCTACACACATCCGCAGTATATTCGTGTATTTCTTTGGCACCAGCACGGGGTTAGCTACCCAAGTGCTTTCCTTGATATCGTGGATCAAATTGGTGTTGAGGAGTCTATTGACTTCCATGCCTATAGCCTTGCCTTTTTCTTCTAATAGCCGCCGTAGCGACTGCTTGATTTGTCGTGCATCAGGGTACATGTTGAGTGCATTCTCGGAAAATTCCCTGGGAACTCCTGGCATGTCTACAGGACACCAGGCGAAGATTTCCTAGTGCTCACGGAGGAATTTGACGAGCGCGAGTTCCTATGCGGAACTCAGGTTGTTGGCCATGAGAGCTGTCTTGGTTGGGTCCGTCGGGTGAACCTAAACCTCCTTGGTGTTGATCATGGAGTCGAAAGACTGATCAGGTGCATTCTGCCTACTCCAAGGAGGAAGACTGTTATCCATCAACTCCTTGAGCCTTGCCATCTCCTCTTGCATGCCGAAAGATTGGGAGATTCTGTTGAACTCCCTGTCGTAGTTTTCTGACCTTGTGAAGCTTTCTTGGATAGTGATGATGCTGTTTGGTCTTGGCATCTTCAGCATGAGGTACGCGTAGTGCGGTACAACCAAGAATCATGTGAATGCCACGCGACCGAGTATGGCATGATACTGGGAAGGCCAGTTAACCACCTTGAACTCGAGATTTACCCGCCTGAACTTCTTGGGCGTGCCGAAGATGACGTCAAGGTGGATTTTGCCCAGGGGGTAGATCCCTTTGCCCGGTATAATGTCGTGGAAGGTGGTGTCGGATGCCTCCAGGATGAACAGTGGGATGCGCATGGCACACAAGGTGCTAGCGAAAATGAGGTTGATGTTGCTGCCTTCGTCCATAAAGATTCTACTCATCTCGTACCTGCCGATCTGGGCCTCAAGCACCAAGTCTGCATGACCTGGGCGTGGTATTTGATGGGTGGTCGGACATGTCAACTGTGATGCAGGATTCAGATCCGCTGAGGTACCTAGGAATTGCGGGGGGTGATGACACTGCCATGTTGGCTTGTTGAGTCCTAGTCTTCTGGATCCCATTGGAAGGACGCCCCTTCTGTATCATCATGCTCCCACGTGGTGGGGGATATGGCTTGCCTCCATTGTTGTGCGCCACTAGAGGTGTTGGTGGTGGTGTTGTGTTGGAGGGAAGGGATGGTTGTGGTGGCGCTCTGTACTCTATGGGCCCAACGGATGCTCCGTACCCTTGACTTGTCACTTCATGCTGAAGTTGCACTTACGCATCCTGAAGATTTTGGAACTCACGGCAGTATTTGAGGAGGTGGCTTGACTTCCTCTTATCATCCCTTTTGTCGATGTAGTAGTGGATGTTGTAGGGGCATGATAGCCGTGCCATCTCGTTTGAAGCACCATCGTTAGTGCGGCGCTGCCACACCTAGGCCGTTTTTCTACTGTCACAGTAGTTGCCACCATGATATCCACTATTGCGGTTGTCGTTGTTGTTCTTGTCGGTTAGCTGGTTGCGACCATGACGACTTTGTTGCGATCCTCGTAACCGCGATGCCTACGTTTTCCTCGGCAGTCATGCCTACAACCCAGATCGTCCTCGTAATCAGAGTATGCTCGGCAGTTGTGGAGGGCATATTTTCCATCAACCCAATGATCCGCTTTGTCCATCAGGTGGTCAATGGTATCAGGCTTGGTGCGGCCGAGCTCCTCCTTGAGCTCTGGACGTCGTACGCCGGCCTTGAACTCATCGATTGCTCGCTCCTCGGAAATATCCTCTGCAAAGTTCTTGATGATAGACCATCGCTGGATGTATGAGCAGAGGGATTCGCCAGACCTCTGGGAGCATGCTCGAAGTTCTTCGATTGAGGCTGGCCGCTTGTAGGTGCCTTTGAAGTTTCGGATGAAACTATACACCAAATCCTCCAAGGTGTGGATCGACTCAGAGGGGAGGCTGTTTAGCCAGGCCTACGTGGCACCTTGAAGTTGCAAGTGCAGGCATTTCATGGCTGTTTGTTTGGATTCGCCATGGCACTTTACAAACTGTTTATGGTCGTCTAGCTAGATCTTCGCCTCCTAGAAGCTATCGAACTTTGGGTTGTCCGAGGGCAGCTTGAACCCCTTGGGAATCAGTGTTTGTCGTATGGCACGACTAAAGCGTCTAGCGCCATAGAGTTCCATGTCCTCATCTTCAGACTTGGAGGAGTAGGCGTGCTTGGCACGAATCTTGCTGACTTCATGTTGCGTGATCTCATCGCGAGCGTCGTAGTCGTGATCCCTCTATAGCGGTCTGCAACGCTGCTATGACTGATAATCTTCATAGTATGACGGGGATCACCTTCTTGCGAGTTTCGCGGATGTCTTCTTTGGCTATAGGGCCGTCTCTCCCATGAGTGCAGCCTCAACCAGTCCAAGTCCGATGAGGACGGACTAATGGATGGAAGTACGTGGATCCCCCGCCTGTGGGGGGTTGGACAACAAATAGGTGGTGGTTGCCATGACGGCGGCTTGCGAGGTCTTGGGCGTCATGTTGTCGTGTCCATCTATGGACATGAACGAGAAGTCCATTTGCCTAGTGGCTTTGCATCTGGCTTCCTCATCCATCCGATCCGTTCGAGGGTGTCTTTTGGATGCCTCGATGTTGTGGTTCCTCTTCGAGGAGGACCCATCAATCGAAAAGAGCTTCGCCCATCGAGCACTCGATTCATCGGTGAGCCGTTGTCATTCTTTGAGTTGGGCTGCGACCATCCGCTGGCGACAGAACTCCTTATCCAAGTACCAATGTTAAGCCATCAACATGTCTTGTGATGAACCGAGGGGCAGAGGCGCGCCACCCGCCAGGGCCTGCTAGACCCTTTCCCACTCTACATCGGTGAGGCGGATCTGCGGCATGTCACTGCCATTTTTTGTTGTCGTGGGAAGCTCCGTTACTGGCTTTAGGGTCAACGTCGATGTTGGCACCGTTGTCGGTGGTGCCGCTAGTGTTGGTGTTGACAACGACGCAGTAGTAGCGGTTGGTGCAGGTGTTGCTTACAACACTTTCTAGATCAGATCTGACGTCATGGTCATTCCCGAGCAGATCTCTCAGATTAGAATCACAACTATTGCTGCTATCCGGGCCGCATGCCGAGGAGCCGGCTTTTAGCTCGCTACGGGTCCCGATCGGTGGTGGTATCCACGAAGCCGGTGCAATCGATAGTATGGTCGGCTGCTCCGAGATGCATAGGGTGTAGGTCCGGCCAACCTGGAAGCTGAAGCCGCCAATCATCATGTCAACCTCGATGTCAAGGGAGTTGAAGTCTGGGTGTGTGGCTGATACATTGCTAACGTATCCATAATTTTTTATGTTCCATGCTTGGTTTTATCTACTTTCTTATGGTTTGTCCACACTTTGGAGTACTTTTTATATGATTTCTTGGACTAACCTATTAACAAGAGCCATAGTGCCAGCTACCTGTTTTCTGCTGTTTTTGGTTCCAGGAAAGTCAGAAAATGAATATTCTTGGAATTAGACGGGACAAAAGCCAAAGTTATTATTTTACTGGAAGACTCACGGAGCCAGAAGACGAGACGGAGAGGGGCCACAGGGTGGCCACACCACCCCTTGGCGCGGGCAGCCCTAGGTCGCGCCAGGGAATGGTGTGGGGCCCCTGGCCGCCCACCGACCTTGTCTCTTCGCCTATAAGATGCCTCCCAATGCAAAAACCCTAAATTGTCAAGCCTCTAGCCACAAAAAGTTCCGCAGCGCCACCACCACCGAAGGGGAGATTCGGGGGACAGGAAGTCTCTATTCCGGCACCCTGCCGGGACGGGGAAGTGCCCCCGGAGCCATCTCCATCGATCTCCACCGCCATCTCCATCACCATTGCTGATTCCCATGATGAGGAGGGAGTAGTTCTCTCTCGAGGCTAAGGGTTCTACCAGTAGCTATGTGCTCATCTCTCTCTCTCTATGCATGATCATATTGTGATCATGAGCTTTGTAATCAAGTAGATCTACCTTGCTACTCAAGTGCTTTAATAGATCTTTGGCTCTCCCCATGTGTGTGAAAGTGATAGCGTGCACACCATGGTGGCACTTAGGCTAGAGATTACAAATACTTGCTATGAGTTATATTTGGAGTCGGATGTCTTTATGAAATTGTGGTGTTTGTTGGAACCATCTAGAGCTCAAGGTGATAGTGTGGGGTTACCTAGATGGGAAGATGAACTTTGAGGAGTGCTGTTATAGCCCTATCATTGATTAGAGTGTCCAACCGGAGAGTAGTTCAGAGTAGTATCATAAAGAGAAGATATTTATATGAGAGTGTTCACTAGTGAAAGTATGATACCTAGGCCTTGTTTCTAAGCATTGATACACCATTTGCAATTAGATCTGTTACATGTTTGCTTGCTTCCTTCTTTATTTCAGTTTGCCTTTAGTCTTTTCCCAGGTCAACCACACGCCAGCAAGCTATTTTCTGGCACTGTTACCACTTATAATTATCTATACCACTTGTTTTTCACTTTCTCTTCACCGAACTAGTGCACCTATACACCTGACAAGTGTATTGGGTGTGTTGGGGACACAAGAGACTTCTTGTATCTTGATTGCAGGGTTGCTTGAGAGGGGATACCTTTGATCACTTCCTCCTTGAGTTCGATAAACCTTGGGTGATCCACTTAAGGGAAAACTTGTTGTTGTTCTACAAACCTCTGCACTTGGACGCCCAACAACTGTCTACAAGAATAGAAGTGCATAGACATCAAGCTATTTTCTGGCGCCGTTGTCAGGGAGGTACGGTAAAAGGTACTCACATCCTCCGGTGTGAGTGCTCGAGGTTATTTACTTTAGATTCTGCAATTTTGTCTTTTTGTTTCTTGTTTTCACTAGTTAGGTTAATGGAAAACAACAACAAAATTAGAGAGATTTTTAGTATTTTTTCTAATATAGAACATGAATTGTCTGAAAAGAAAATTAAAAAACCCATGGAACTTTCTCTGCATGCTAATAGCAATGTTATTAGTATGAATCTTTTGAACACCTTTGTTACTAATGCTATGGAAACGTCTAAGCTTGGGCAAGTTGGTTTTTATGAAAATGATCTTTTTAATTCCCCAGTTTTAAAGAAGAAAATTTGCTCTGATGATACTTTATCTCCCATATGTGGTAATTCTAATGATACTTGTGATATTTTAAATCCACATACTGAAAGCATCTCTTTTAAAATACCTATAAAATTTGTTGAGCGTGTTATGAACAACTGTTATTTGGGAGATGGAACTGTCCATCATGGTGATCATTTACTCTTTATACACGAATTATGCGAGTTGTTCAAGTGTGAAGGTATTTCAATGAACGAAGTTAAGAGGAAGCTATTCCCTTTTTCACTCAAGGGCAAAGCAAGGGAGTGGTATGAGCTACTAGATAATCCTCATCATTTGGAGTGGAAGGAACTTGAAACTCTCTTTTACTCTAAATTTTATGCTCCTCATGAAATTCATAAAGATAGGAATTACATTTATAATTTTCATCCACATGATGGAGAAAGTATTGCCCAAGCATGGGGGAGATTGAAGTCACTAATGCTCAAATGTCCCATTCATGAGCTCCCCAGTAATATTGTTATTAATAATTTCTATGCAAGGCTTTCAGGACATTACAAGGACTATCTAGATACTTGTTTAGAGGTATCCTTCACAAGTAAGGAGGTCAAAGCTACATGGGATCTTCTCGAAACAATTCAAAGTAATACCGAAGATTGGGATAACAATAAAGGTAAAGAACCAGGTATAAACTATGAGTATGATTGCATTAAGTCTTTCATTTGAAGCTGATTTTCAAGAGCTTAGTGCTAAATATGGTCTTGATCCTCAAATTCTTGTTGATTGTTATAGAATCTTTGCTTCTCATATTAATGCTCCTAAAGAAAAATGGTACATGTATCATGAGCCTTATGAAGACACTTGCATGGAAAATGAAATTGTTATTAATGATAGCAATAAACATGCTCAAACCTCTGAAAGTACTACTTCTTATAAGCATGTTAGTTTTTGTGGAATACATAGACCTTGCGAGAATAATCAAATTGAAGAAGAATATTGTATTACCCACAGGAATGAAAAAACTAGAACGTGGTATAGGGCTCTAAATGATCTTGGTAAAAAGTTTGTGCCCTCTATCCTTTTATTTGTGAACTTTGCTTTGAAGTGGGTCATTTCAATTTTCAATGCTCAGTCCATAATAATAGCCCTTCTAATCCAATGAGTACTGCAAGTTTGTATTGTGATGACATGATCACTCCTAATCAGCATGATGAACTTACATTATTTTTGGGATGTGAAGAGTTATCAAGAAAAACCTCTTTGGCAGATATGGGTGCTTTTGATATGAATAGTGTCCTGCATGGTTGTCATATTTATTGTGTTGATAATTCCCACACAAATACTTACATATAAAATATTATAAAATATGAGGTTTTACCAAAATATGACAGGACTAATATGTGTTTTGTTCTTATTAATGAAAAGGAGGAATCCTCCCAAGTTTCTTCTATTGTCTCTAACAATGAACCAGGGTATATGGAGAAGCTTCCTTTCAAGCCTCTCCCTCCTAAAGAGAAGAAGAAAAAGAAGAAAAGGAGGAGTAAAAGGAGAGAGGAAACAGTATTTTCCCCTAAGCATGTTGCTCCTATTATAGTTTTTGATGAGTCTGAACTCGATGATGTTCCTATGCTTGTTACCTATAGTAGTGATCATGATTGGGAAAAGCACACTACTTTTGATATTGAAAATCTCTTCGGTACCAATTCTGAAAATGATGATATTAATAATTGTTGTACTATTAGTGTTATCCATGTTCCTTCCAATGATGATATGTTTACAAATGAACACACTTTGGAAGATAACTATTCTATTGCTTATGATGATACTATACCTCCAATATATGATGATTGCAATGACGAATATGATATTTTCAGTCCACCTACTATTGAGGAGAGAATTAATTATGATTACAATATGCCTCCTATATTTGATGATTATGGTGATGAGAATAATAATGATAGCTATTTTGTTGAATTTGCTCCCGCTACAATTAATAAGAATGACTATGTTTATGTGGGGAGTATTAATTCTTTTATGCATGTGGCTCATGATAAGAATGTTTCATGTGATAGTTATATTGTTAATTTTATTCATGATGCTACTGAAAGTTATTATGAGAGAGGGAAACATGGTTTTATGCATCTCAATAATATTAAGTTTCCCCTCTTTATGTTGAAAGTCTTGAAGTTGCACTTGTTTTGCTTTCCTATGCTTGTTGCTTTGTGCTTTCATGACTTGTTTCTTTACAAGATTCCTATGCATAGGAAGTGGGTTAGACTTAAATGTGTTTTGAATTTGCTTCTTGATGCTCTCTTTTACTTCAATTCATATTTGATATGTGAGCATCTTCTCAAACTATCATGCCTAACTTAAAGGCGTTAAAGAAAAGTACTTATTGGGAGATAACCCAAAAGTTTTAGATGAGTCTTCGAAGTTATTACCTCAGTAATAATCGCTCCTTATCCTTTTTATTTGCTTTTTGTGCCAAGAGTAACCTCTAATGAGAGGGAAGTAATGCTTGGGAAAGTTGATGTCCCGAAACAGATTTTTGTGCTTCACCGTACAAATTCGTGTAAAATCTCTGTAAGTCCTTTTGAGGCGTGAATTTTTGTGCTTCTGTCCCAGATTGTTATCTAACTTTCGTTAGTTCAACACTTTTCAATTTGAGCAACAGAAGGTCTTCCAAAAAATCGTCTTTACCTGCTGGTATGTTTTGATAGATTTCTGCCATTATTTGCATTTGCTTCTTGTTGGTTCCTTTTTGAGTTCTTTTGGGGAATTGAGCTTTTTGAGGGAAGTGCTACAGTAGCTTGTGTTTTAATGGAAGTTTTATTGGTGTTGGAACTGAACCTAAAGACTTATTATCTTGAGTGCACTAATGTTGCTAATAAAGATTGTGTGAAGTTTTGTATGAAGGAAAAATTTCAGGTGTATGGAAGGAATGAGTAATGAGATGAAGAATGGACTAAAGCTCAAGCTTGGGGATTCCACGTGTGTCACCCCAAGAAATATCCAAGAAGTACAAGCGTCAAAGCTTGGGGATGCCCAAGGCATCCCCTTCTTCATCAATAAAAATCCCAGGTTTCTTCCAAACACCTCATTTTTATTGTTTCATGCACAGTTGTGTTGTTCTTGGAGCGTCTTCGTTTTTGTTTTTAGTTTTTGTTTGCTTGGTTTGCTTAGGTTTCTGAATAAATTGGTTGGACCCCCTCTTTCATGCATTGGTTTTCAAATAGTTTGGTTTGGTTTGGAAAAGAGTAGGAAAGTTCATGCTTAAGTGGTAAAGAGAGCTTGTTGTTTTTGATTGTGGCCTATGCTTTGTCATGCCATGCTTGATGTTGTTTTGGCTTTAGGCTTAGTATTCTTTGCCGTAGCATGACTTGTTATAAACAATTGAGATTGCTTAATGTGCCTTGGAAGGATCATGCGTTGTTTTAGCATATTAAAGCATAGTATTGTGGTATTCTCCTTTGATGCTTTATTTGGGTTGACTTGGCACATGATCACACCATGTTGTGACTATCCCAAGTCACCATAGCTTTTATGATCCTTTAGTTTTCAACTTGTAGTATCACTTTATGCTTTGATCAATGATGTTTTGTCGCTCTGCATGATTATGGCCATTATTGCTCTCTTAGTTGGTCGCTCCTAGTCTTTTGCTAGCCTCCATAACCAAGTATGAGTTCCACTCATGCATCCAACTCCTAAAACCAAGTTATTCCAAAGAGTCCACCATACCTACCTACTATCATATGCTATTCCAAGTATATTCATGTTTTTTTCTACCTTCTGAATTAAACTTGTTATGAGAAAACTAGTGATTAAAGCTCTCACAAACTTGATGGCACACTTTACTTTCTTGCATTTAATAAACTTGAACCATTGCATCCATATTTGTTGCGTATATGCTTGCGGTTTATAAGTTGAAGTTAGCAGAACCATGTATCATGGGGAATTCTTTCAACATTGCACCTATACTTTGTACCCCATTGATATCATGTTCTTTTGCTTATGGATCCCGACGATGTCAAATAAAAGGGGAACTTGTAAGATCATGGAGTTTGTATTTGTGTTAGAGAAACTCCTGGGCCGCTAGCCTAAGCCATGCCTAATCATGGTGGAAACTTGCAGAATAACCATAATGAGCACTCTATGAAGCATCCTCAATAAAAACCTATGCAAATAAGCAAATAAAAAGATCGCTGAGATGCTCATTGTCTGCTTGCCTTGTCATTTGATTATGGGATAGCTCCTGTATCATGTGCAAGGGGTACCCATTGGTGGTTCTCTATGATACATATGTACTTACAATGACAAGAGCTTAGTTGTGACTAAAGTTGAGTAGCATGAGGTTCGGTCTTCGTAAGTAAGGGGCATGAGACTTCGGCTTATAACTTGTCAAGCATATCCTCTTAGTTGTGTCACTTTAACCTTAATCACCTTCAAGATGCTTATGATAGGGTCAATGAGAGCTGAAAGCTAATAAGTACCATAATTTTTGGAAGCTCTTTATGAGACTTGAATCCCTACTTCCTTCTATGAAGGCCTTTCTTTTACTTTTATGTTGAGTCTCCACCTTCTATCTTTATGCACCTACTTTGAGAGCATAGTGGTCATTATTAGTTCTATGTCAATTGTCTCGAGACTTGTTGATTGATGCATAGCTTTGATATTGCTTGTTTTAAACTATTTGTATCTAGTCACTCTTATGAACTTTGAAGGTGTCTTATGCATTTGGGTGTTTGCTACTCTATGAGGGACAAGCTGAATGACACTATGCTATGTTTTCTTTATGTGAAACAAACAAACATCTTGCAAAGCATTGTTATTCATGAATCTTTTGTTTGTGTCTTTTCATGTTGCAACATAGTTGATTTGCCTTATTGTTAAAACTTTGTCTTTCATGTTATGATTGAAGTACTATGATCCCAGCTATCAATGTTTTACAAATACTATGATCAAGTTTATGATGGTGCATGTCACCTCAAAAATTATTCTTTCTTTTTATCACTTACCTACTCGAGGACAGGCAGGAGTTAAGCTTGGGGATGTTGATACGTTGCTAATGTATCCATAACTTTTGATGTTCCATGCTTGGTTTTATCTACTTTCTTATGTTTTGTCCACACTTTGGAGTACTTTTCATATGATTTCTTGGACTAACCTATTGACAAGAGCCACAGTGCCAGCTGCCTGTTTTCTGCTGTTTTTGGTTCGAGGAAAGTCAGAAAATGAATATTCTCGGAATTGGACGGGACAAAAGCCAAAGTTATTATTTTACCGGAAGACTCATGGAGCCAGAAGACGAGACGGAGAGGGGCCACAGGGTGGCCACACCACCCCTTGGCGCGGGCAGCCCTAGGCCACGCCAGGGCATGGTGTGGGCCCCCTGGCCGCCCACCGACCTTGCCTCTTTGCCTATAAGATGCCTCCCGATGCAAAAACCCTAAATCGTCAAGCCTCTAGCCACGAAAAGTTCTGCAGCGCTGCTGCCACCGAAGGGGAGATTCAGGGGACAGAAAGTCTCTGTTCTGGCACCCTGTCGGGACGGGGAAGTGCCCCCGGAGCCATCTCCACCGCCATCTCCATCACCATTGCTGATTCCCATGAGGAGGAGGGAGTAGTTCTCTCTCGAGGCTAAGGGTTCTACCGGTAGCTATGTGTTCATCTCTCTCTCTATGCATGATCATATTGTGATCATGAGCTTTGTAATCAAGTAGATCTACCTTGCTACTCAAGTGCTTTAATAGATCTTTAGCTCTCCCCATGTGTGTGAAAGTGATAGCGTGCACACCATGGTTGCACTTAGGCTAGAGATTACAAATACTTGTTATGAGTTATATTTGGAGTTGGATGTCTTTATGAAATTGTGGTGTTTGTTGGAATCATCTAGCGCTCAAGGTGATAGTGTGGGGTTACCTAGATGGGAAAGATGAACTTTGAGGAGTGCTGTTATAGCCTACCATTGATTAGAGTGTCCAACCAGAGAGTAGTATCATAAAGAGAAGATATTTATATGAGAGTGTTCACTAGTGAAAGTATGATCCCTAGGCCTTGTTTCTAAGCATTGATACACCATTTGCAATTAGATCTGTTACATGTTTGCTTGCTTCCTTCTTTATTTCAGTTTGCCTTTAGTCTTTTCCCACGTCAATCACACGCCAGCAAGCTATTTTCTAGCACCGTTACCACTTATAATTATCTATACCACTTGTTTTTCACTTTCTCTTCGCCGAACTAGTGCACCTATACACCTGACAAGTGTATTGGGTATGTTGGGGACATAAGAGACTTCTTGTATCTTGATTGCAGGGTTGGTTGAGAGGGGATACCTTTGACCACTTCCTCCCTGAGTTTGATAAACCTTGGGTGATCCACTTAAGGGAAAACTTGCTGCTGTTCTACAAACCTCTGCACTTGGAGGCCCAACAACTGTCTACAAGAATAGAAGTGCGTAGACATCAGTGGCCGGCGGGTGGATGGTGAAGTTGAAGGAGCCAATAATGAGGCGTCCCTCCAATGCAGAAGAGTCGAAGATGACAGGTGATGGGGCCGTCGAGGTCACAACATCAGCACACCCAGTTCCCACATACAACACCAATTTACGTGGGGTTAACACTTTAATTCCCATAGTTTATGGACTAGGGTTTGAGGAAGAGGGGAGCACTGGAAACCTTGTTCGGCTAACAGGAAAGCAACACGGGGACATAGTGTTTACCCAGGTTCAGGCCCCTGGAGGGAAAACCCTACTCCTTCTTGTCTGCTCTTGATTGATGATGAACCGAAGGTTACAAGGGTGCCTTGATGGCGATGATGCGTAGATGTAATCTAGCCGGTGTATATGCTAGGGTTTGCGGCAGTCCCTTCTCGTGGTGACCTCCCAGCCTTTATATGAGGAGGTCGGGTCTCAGGATACCACCGAGTCGGTTACATATTAGGGTTTCCTTTAAACTTTCTATCTATTCTTTGGCGTATCCTCCAAGAAGTCGCGTCCTCCATGGGTCCGGGCCACCCAAACCTTCATGGGCTTGAATATCGGACACAACTTGTCTTGTGGGCCTTCGTCGGGCTAGACTGGGTATGCCAATCTTAGGCACCCGTAGGGCATACCCATGTCACTACAACCAGCTCACAGTTGCACTTTGAGTTTTCACTTAAATAGGCAAATGAGCCACTAGAATTTCTTTGCCCATCCAACAATACAAACAAAAATGTAGTACAATTTAAAATAGATTACTAAGGCATGTATAATTAACTAAACCTAGAACAAGAAACCCTAAGACATGAACTTAAACCAAACCTACCAAGTGATCAGTAGATAGGAACACAACCAGTAGCACATCCTATCATTTATCATACAAAACTTAAATGCTATCAACTAAAACTTGAGTAAATCGAAGATAGCACAACTATAGATACTAACTTCTTATTCATCAAATTGAGATGAGGAGGAGATATTAGCCACACAACCAATAACAAGTAAACCTAAACCATTAAGTATTAGTACAGTAGTGCAAAAATTCCAACTTATTCAAGTAAAAAATCTAAACCTGTAGAACTATTCAAAAACCAACTAACAATATATTGTCCAGAACAAATCACCTCAAGATTTTAATCCTTAAGAAACAGAAAACATTCATAAAGTTGAATGACTATTAAATCAACAACCTATCCAATCAAATGGTAGAACAATAGTTGATAGTAAGATTCAACCAATTAAATTCTTGAAAGAAGAATCAAAAGAATAATAAATGATAAGTAGTGATTATTGGCCCTGTCCAAATTGTGCATTATGACAATAACATAAAACATGAAACCCTACTTGGCAATGTCCAAGTTAAGCTAGCAAACAAAATCTAACACTTGGCAAAATACAAACTACACTAAAGTTGGGGCAGTATGGGCTTGAGCACCAAAAGTGTCCATACCACCTGCACAAAAAACTACCTACAAAGACGATTCACACAAACCCAAGATACTCATTCACATAAATGCATGGGTGGGGTGTCATAACCTCACACCTTTCTAAGCACTATAAATAGTTGGGTACCCCTGACCCCAAGCCTCACAATCCCCCATCCTAGCTCAGACCACAAACACACCTACACACTTTTAGAGAGAGATCTGAGAGGAAGAGAAAGCAAGAAGAGGAGGCCAGGAGGAACAACAAGAGGAAGAACAATAGTAGCTGGAGGAATAATAAGGCCTACTATACAAAGGTTTTAGCTAGATATTTAGGATAAGAAGTAGAATAGCAGTAGAATTAATAGCTAGAACATTAGGAATATGATTAGGAAGAGAGGAGAGAGTAGGGAGAATAATTTTAGTAAATAGGATCTAGACAACAAGTAAATATTGTCCAAGACCACATCTTTAACACATCTACACACTCTAAATCTATCTAAACTTAATCCTTGTATCATATGTTGGATCTAGAAAACATTCCACACAGCTTGATGATCTTGTGATCATTAAGATCAACAAGAACACCTTAATCAAACTCAAGGAAAATAAATTACAGCATAAATCATCTAAAACCACTAAATTAAGCCTAAATTAACCTCATTCTTCTACTTAATTAAGTAGACAACATGCAGGATCAAGAACACTAAGAAATCTTGAAGAACAACAAGCAAATCACTTAACTAATAAAAAAAGGACAACAAGTACATCAAGATAAATCATACCACTTAAAACTGGGTGGATTTTACCTTAACCAACACATAAAAACTACTAGAACATATGGGAACTATGCCACCACATGACTAAATTAATAAAACATCTATCTATGAAGGATTAAAACTACTACGGTACTAAGAAGTCATTTGTGTGCGTATCTAACTAACCAAGGAAATGACCCAAGCATCGATACCTTGCATGCACACCATTACACTTAATTGTGACATTGCTATGTGGATCATAATATTATCAAGCTACATCATTAATATCCATTTTACTACTAATATACCATCAAGGTTATCTGGGAATTGATTAACCAGATGAATAAAACAACCAAGGCATTTACTTATGGAGTGCGGACACTCCATTATCTCACATACACTCTTGTTTCCTAAATAATTGTTTGTGTATATACTAGTAATACAAAATGCACTCATCTGTATCAACTAGAATGTTTAATCCACCACACAACATTAGCTAGAATTAACAAGAACATAAGAAACTAGAAGCTACTCACTTAGATGGACTAAATTAGGAAGAACTAGCCAGCAACCCTAATAACCAGTAGCAAATTAACACCCTAGCACACCTAGTTCATAATCAGGAGCATCACACTTAAACCTAGAATCACCACAGACCTAAACCTAGTAGATACACAATCATTCCCAGTCCAATGCCTAAGAACCCTAACTGTAGAATAGAGCATTGGCTCAAAGGTTGGTCATGGTAGAAAATCTACCTAATTCATAGTAGCCGAAGTTGAAGAAGATGAAGGAGGGTGGTAGTCGAGCCAACCACCGCATCTAGGGCGAGAGGCCACTACCAGTGATGGCCATCGCAGCAGCAGTCCCTTTGGGTGGGCGGCAAGATGAAGCTTGTGGTTGGTGTAGACATCAAGGGAGGCGACTAGGTAGTTGTAGACGGCGCTGGAGTGAGCATCCAGAGGCGCTGGCCTGGGGGTAGTGACGGTGGATGAACCTAGGGAACTTAGGGTTAGCTAGGGCTAGTGCGCGAGTGCTTGGGGTGCCGCACAAAGGGGGGCATGTAGAGGATAGGGTGGCAGTGCAGAGGCAGCTAAGAGCGACGATGGACCTGGATGATGAGGGTTGGGATTGCGCCTGTGGCGGCGCACCGCTAGGGGAGCCACGAGCCAGGAGGGGAGCGAGCGAAGCTATGGGTGCATCAAGTGAGAGACAAAGTGCGGGTCGGTCCAGGGTCGGGGTAGTGACCTGCTCCGACTGGACTAGGTGGTCTAGGCACTAGAGCCCATGGACTAGGCCCAATAAACCCTAGGTTTTTATTTTTTTATATTTAAAATTCAAATGAAAATAGTTCAAAATAAATCCCAAAAATCAAGCAAAAAGGATAAAACAAATAAAAATTGATATTATAAGTTATAAATAAAATAAATAATAATCAAGTAATATTTTGTTTTAAAACAAAAATAACATAATAAAGACTTAAATACTTTAAAATTTAATTAAATACCTTAAAAAATCCCTAGAAAAATGTAATACTCCATAAAAATATTAAAATTTAGATTATAAAAGTTATACATATTCCAAATATAAGTAATCAAAAGAAATGAAATTATAAATTGGGAATGACTTAAATAAAAAATAATTTAAATAATATAATAATTATTAGAAAACAAATATGAAAGAATCATATAAAACCTTTATAAAATCTTATAAAAGATATAAAATCACTCCAAGACATTTTTCATCTAACATTAAGAATTTTCCATATAAGGGACATAATAAAAATCAAATACTATATACTTAGTAACAATAAAAATTCCCTAAAATCTCTATACTATATTTCTTAAAATAAAAAAATAAAAAAAATGTTTGAACTTAAAAGATCTTAAAACAATAAGAATACACTCAAATACGAAAACAACAATTGAAATGACACTTGAAAACAACCCTAAACCAAATCAAGTTGTTGACTTTTTATATTTAAACCATTTTGATTTTGCTTGTAAAATATTTATGAATGAGTCTTGAATAAGTAATCACAAGTAAAACAATTAATAATTGTCTTGATTGAAATATCTTGCCTTTGAATGAACTGGATGTATGTGAACACCATGAACTTGATAATCAATCCACTCAAGTTCATCACTTAACCATCAAACTTGACTATACCTTGTTGATGGTCCTATCCATTAAGGCATCACCAAGAAAATGATACCAACCTAAGCCATCTATATCCATTATATTCACTTCAACTTAACTAAGTTGTTACCACTTGATAAAATCATCCTCTTAAGGATAAGTTCCAATCATTTGACACCTAAACCCATATACCTTATGCCCATTGTATATATAATCCTACACCATCAACAAACTTCAATTCTTACCTGTTAACCAAGTGTACCACTAGACTTGTGTAATTCCTTTTAAACCCTAAACCTTTCTTCAAAACCCAAATCTTACATCATTAAGTGATATCAACATCTAGCACTTGAAACAATCACATCCTTCCTATTTTTAAGAGTGTTAACCAAGTAGCTTATACTCGTAAGACTAGACTTAGATAGACATCTTAAGAATAGCAAAATGGGGAGGGAAACAATAGTTTACTCAACATCTATATTATATTGACAATGTTTAAACATTAGTACTTACCAGACCGATGGTGTTATTCTTCTCTCTGGATCTTATGACGTCTAGAAGATGCTGATTGCATAGGAGGCAAGTTCACTCTTGCATATATCTTGCAACACCAAGCTTGCATACCATTTTCAAGTTCAATCTTGCATGTCCTTTATTTTTACAAAAAACCTTTTCAAAAACCTTGTCATCTACATTAAAAAGAAAAATATTGTTTTAAGAATGAAATGAAATAAGCATTGGTGGGCAATATAATCATGGTTAAGAGACATGGCTGGGAAGCCGTGTGGTGGAGATTCCATTGTACTAGAAAATTTAGGACTTGATAAGAAATGTAGCCAGCGATTCTAAGCGCTGTATAGACAACATTGACCATAAATCATGTTATGGGATGGACAGATTAGCTAGATCTTCTTCCTTCCTTTGTTCTCATATATTAAGTAGGGTTGTGATCCCAAGTGATTACATCGGGTGGGAGCCCACAACATCCCTATCTTGTGCGGTAGGATAATGACTTAGTATGTTTGAAGGGATGGTAATTGAGCGTAGGTCTTTAGGACCGAAACTCATTACAAAGGGTGGACAACATGGTCGTGGAGAAGGATAGTGATTGGCTAGTCTTTAGACTAAGCCTCAAACCATGGAAATCTGAACAGGAATATGCACATCCATACATCCCGGTTATGTAACAAGGCTAAAGACACTATGGGTAAAGTAGCGCACCTCTCGATAGTGTATACATGTGTCATGTTACTCTCTATTCTTGAGAAGAACTACGAACTCAGCATGAAAAGGGACTCTATGAAGTCTTGTACAACCCGTGAAGGCTGATAGACATAGTTTTTCTAAACTGAAAAACTTACCTGTTATAAAAACCTGTTTTCGAAAAATGCACAAGCCTAGGACGTCTAATCCATGACTATTAATCAAACACCTACATATTTAAAACTTGCTGAGTACACTGTACTCAATATATCTTATTATCTCTTGCTAGACTATGATAAGTAGATAACGTTAACCCAACCAAAGAAGATGACAACATAGGACAACTACGAGAAACCAAGGATCAAGTAGTTAACAATATCAGAAACTTCAAACAAAGATGGTGGAGATCGAGTTAAATATAGTCGGGAATCAATCCTCAAAGATAGAAACCATACCATTAGAGAATGCTATCAGAACATATAGTCAGTCTTTAGTTAACGAGATGGGCCTAAAGGTAGACCTAGTGGTTGACTAGCCTACAAGTTGCTTCTTCTGGATTTTGGTTTGAACATAAATTTACCTGGCAAGCTCATTGTGTCATGAAAGTTCTGAGGATCTTCTATATAGATATATGATATGAATATATAGTTATACCTTGGACCTGTGATGTTTCAGTTATAATACTCTAGTAGGTTTAATATTCGTGACGCTATGTTCTGCTAGTGTTATGCCATCGACTTGCACAATACAACATGTAGTGTTGTGCTAGGGTCACCACATATAGGTACAATCTTTTAGATCTTACTTCGTTGGATCGATTTTAATTTTTTCTCATGATTGCCGTGAGGAGGATTATCCTTGTAATTTTTATCCCGGCTGCTACGTCCTTGACAATGGTTATTCGTACTCCTGGTTCACCAATGACGTCAACCAGGCTATTCAGGTGCTTTTCCCTGAAATACTAATGTTGATACTCTTGCCAATGTTGTTTGATTATCCTAATGATTGCGCACGTGTACGTAGTCTTTACAATGCGGTTCAAATTAAAATTATGGAAGAACCTTCATTGATATTTACAGGTTACGATTTGGTAACTGTCAGTTTTCGACGGCCTTCAGAGAAGTACAAAATTGCATCGTGGAAAAAGAGAGAGTTTGATGTTCTTAAAGATCTGTTGTTTATTTTAGACTTTATTTTGTAATAGCTAGAGTCAGATTATTTATGCGCTCAGGAGGCGGCGTCTAAACTAATCTAGGGTTCCTTCCCTCCGCCGTCGACGCCACCGGTCCGTCCCGTCTCCGGCGGCCTTAGGGCCTTGGAGGCGTGGCGGACCATGACCTCTCGCAGGCGGGAGGTCTCAGTGTTTTGTTTAAACTGTTTTTAATGTCTTCTTTAGGATGTTGAGGTGGTAGCTATGTCCTGAGTCAGAATAAGATCCTTCCCACCCTATCCTTGCTCCGGTGGTGCGTCTAGCATCGGTGGAGGGCGCGTAAAGTCGTGTGTTCGTCAGATCCCTTGGGATCTGATCGTTTTTCATATTCATTGGTGTGGTGTGAGGTCAGTCTCTTTCGATCTATGTTCGTCATCTTTCACAATGTGGTTGCTCTAGTGCGTTGGTCCTTCGTGGCCTTAGCACGATGACTTCCCGTCCGTCTATCACAACAAGCTCTACTACGACAAACTTTGCCCGCCTCCGGTGATGGAGGGGCGAGGATGGCGGCGCGCCTTCAGCTCGTGCTAGTGTTTGTAGTCGTCGCTAGGTGGTCCAATGACCTTGTAATTTTTATTACTTTTACGACTCTTTGTACTACTATTGATGATTATTAATATATCGGTGGAATTTCACAAAAACAATTATGTATCTCTACCATATACTATTTACTACTATGAATATACTCCCTCGTTTTAAAATATAAGATGTTTTACCTTTGCTACATTATACTATAGCTTAAGCCTGAGCAAAAGCGAGTCATTTGAGGCAATGTCCATTGCTTCGTTTACTGTCGATTTTCACTTTGAGTCATCTCAGCAAGTGCAGTTTAGGTGTTGATCAAGTCTTCTGAGCTAGTCCCCCCGCCCTCCCCCACCCCTATCTCGATCCCATTCCCCTCCACCCGAGCTCCTGAGTCACGAGCTCCCGCCCATCCCAGACCCTCCTCTGTCGCCCCAACAACATGCACCATCCCCTACGCTCCCAAGCTCTCCCTCTCACCTCTGCTCCCCCCGCCCTCCACTCACGAGGCCACCGCCTCCCGTCCATCTCCGGCATCCAGCATCGGCCACCTCTGATTCCCCACCTCGAACCCGCCCAATACCGGTTCAACATTGTCTCTGACCTCATGCACCCGTCCACCGTCATGCTTTTCCGGTGATAAGGAAGATAAGGAGGAGGTGAATGCATGGGACGGTGGGGATGAGAGAGAGGGGGCGACGCAGATAGAGATGCTCCTATACGGGACTACGCGAAGATGTCACATCACCTTCACCGCTTTAACTAGAAAAATCAGGGACGAATCGCAAAAATAACAGAATTGAAAAGGAGAAGGCCCCTCCACTCCTGAGCTCTCCCTCTCACCTCCGCTCCCTTCGCCCCCTCCACTCACGAGGCCACCGCCTCCCGTCCAGCTCCCTCATCCAGCGTTGGCCTCCTCTGCTTTCCCGCCTCGAACCTGCCCAGTACCGATTCAACATCGCCCCCGACCTTGCGCACCCGTTCGTCGCACGCTTTTCCGATGGTGAGAAGATAAGGAGGATGTGAGCGTGTGGGACGGTAGGAGGGGGAGAGGGGGAGGAGCGGGTAGAGACACTCCTATACAGGACTACGCGAAGATGTCGCATCGTTCTTACCGCTTTGACTGGAAAAATTATGGACGGATGGCAGAAAAAAGGTATTGACAAGGAGAAGTCTTGCGAGGCATGCGATAATGCGGCGTAAAGAGATTGGCCAGAACCAGTAATCTATAGTAATTGAATGGAAAAATCGCTAAACGAAAAGCGTGGAGCGCTAACAGGGTGAGAAATGGTCACACCTTGCGAGAAACAGATGCGTTTCATATCACTTCAACAATTATAACATGTATGTAATCCTCAAACAAAGCAGAATAAGCTGATTTTGTCCCCTCTTAGGCTCTGCAACTGAATTTGCTTTTTAATATATTAGCATATCTCAAGAATACATGAAATGCTTGTGTAAATTGATAGAGTTAATAAAAAATTCAGTGCCCTTGACTTAGAGCATGCTCTATGATTAATGAGCAAGTGGTTTTCATCAACTAAGTGGGTACAAAAGAAATTTCATAACTTCTATTTTTTATTTTGATATACATAAATTATCAAACTTGATTATATATTAGATCTTGCTTTTATATAAAGATTCGTGGCAACTACCTTCGCTTTTAAATTTTATTGAACCATGAAATAATTTAGAATATATCAAGTATAACTCCTTTATAGAATTAGTATATATGTAATCTGGTTGTCTATATTGATTAAACTAATTATTTAATAATCCAGCCACTTATAAGTGTTGAATACAAAGTTGTGTTTTCTTTTGGAGCTCTACAATCTAAATAGTTATAAAAATCAATTTGAGGCAGTCGAACAAGGTTACCTTGTGATCTTTATAAGTTAGCTTGTTTTGATATCATTAATTTTTTATCATGATCATGTAACATGCCACTTTCTTCCAGTACTGAACTTGGTCCATTGCTCGATGTGTTTTTGTTTGAAGTTTGCTCGATAAACTTTTTTTTATTTGAAAAAACACGGGTATCCCTATGTTGCTTATGAACTTCAATATAAAATAAGGGTCCAATTCTCGCGTCTAAGGTCAGATCAACCTCGCACATGCTCATATATTTCATTTATGGTAATACAAACAAAACCAAACAAAATATGTTACCAGCAGTGAGTACAACATGTCTACCACACTCTGCCAAGTAGACTGTATGCGACGTGGCGAAGCGCGTATGTCCACCTACTATGAAAAAAACTTACATACATTTGCTTCACAAATGTAAAACATTTTGAAACGGAGGAAGTACTATGGTATTGATTGTAAAAAAGAAAGCCGTCCTTGCAAACCAACCTGTGGTTGGGTGGTTAGGAGGGTGGTTGTACCCCAACCCACCAGAGTTTAAATCCCCGGTTTGATACCGTGTGTTGTATAAAAAGGAGAGTATTCTTTCAGTGAAAGACGATGTTCCCATCGACAGCGAGACGCCTATGGTGACTTCGTCAATCTCAAGGATCGGGTCTCTCAGAGGTGCTCATAGGGGTAGGGTGTGCGTATGTATTCGTAGGGGTGGGGTGGGTGCATGTACTGTGTTAAAAAAAAAAGCCGCCCTTAGCTTTCTTTACGTGGCCGCCCTTGACTTCGGTGCACGAGAACCCGGTGTAGCAAAAAAAGCACTATCCTCTTTTACTTCGGATGAAAATAAAAGAGAGAAAAAAAAAGTCGAAAAGGATGTAACCAAAATACACTTTCCTCTTTACCTCGAATCCGGCTATGGCGTGTCGCAGTTGGCTCACTCTCCCACTCCCACTCCCACGAGCTCTCGCTTCACCTCCGAAACCCTAGCTCCGACGCCACCCCTACCTCCGTTTCCCCTCTGTTCGACGATGGCATCCACACCGCCACCGGTAATCGGCAAGGCGGGTAACCTCACTGTCTTCATCACGCCTCCGGCCGCCCTGTCGCCGCTGGATACTACTCGCCGCTCTGGTTTGCCCGAGTCGCCGGGATCTGAGTTCTCCACCCCCAATACCACTCCCCGCTCGGTGGCTTCACCTGCGTCCCCGCCGCCAAAACAGCCGGCGACGGTCAAGACGGTCTCGCCGCCTCCACCGGTCAAGACGGTCTCGCCGCCACTGCCGCCCCCCAAGCTGTTCCAGGCCCCGCCAGTGCAGGTGCCGCCGCCACAGTTCGGGAAGGCAGAGGCTAAGCCGGATGGATCGGCTTTCGGGTTCTTCTGGGACGCGGTTTTGCGCGTCCAAGAAGGTGATCCACGCCCAATTTTGGTGCGCTCGATTTGGAGATCCTTTTGTTATGTTGTTTTGATCCGTGAGTTTTCCCCCTCTCTGCGCAGCGCACGAAAGCTTGGATGGGTACATTTCGAACTGGTTCGGGCTGGATCAATCCAAGTACCAGTGGGCGCTCAACGACTATTACGAGAGCACCGGAAAGGTTCTTGCCTTCACTTTCTACTCTATGATTTTTGTTTCTTTGGTATTGCTACGCTCAACTGCTTGTCTGATCTTTATACGGGACTTTGATTGGATGACCAATTTCTAATGACTTGCGGTTAACTGAGTGAAGATCCATATTTCCCGTGCGTCGGTGGTCGGTGGTCGGTGGTGGAACTGCTTCTGTGGGGGACTGGAATACTGTAGCTTATTATGTGAGGCCAATTCTTGGTGGTAGTAATCTTAAGTGTGATTTAGTGCCATATAGGAGTTACAAGATATTGGTAGGTGACGTATAGTCTGTTTGGTGGTGTTCTGGCCCAAAGCTGTTTTGGGGAACATTTGCAAAGCGTATGGATGGTGGTGGTTGTGCTTTGGGGCGTCCCCCCCTTTCTAGGTAAGATCACTTACTAGCCAGTTCAGTTGTGTCTTTGCTTTCTGTTCTTACTAGTGTTTTTGTGGAAATTTCTGTGGCATCTTTTTCCTTGGATTTGGGTACAGCTTTCTCTTGGTGGTCCACCGTGTTTGGGCTTGATTAAGTAATTCATGGCCATAGCTCTAAATGTGTTTTGGTTGCCATTGGATCTCTTAGTATGGAGTTGTGCCTTGATGTCTCGAATGTGCTTATATTGTACAATATTATTGTGCTTGAAAATGATTTGGATCTTACCCATCATGCTGGAGAATGCTCCAATGATGTATTATAAAAGTCCAAGTTCAATACACAATGCCTCCCCTCCTGTAGATACTGCTGCTGATCTTATTTTTTGATCTATAGTTTCTTTAAAATAACATAACCGTTATTTGCGCAATATGTGTACTTTTCCTTCCTTTTGGGGTTTCTCACATATTTGAGAACTTGACAACTTGCTAGTAATGCATAATTTTTTGTCTTGCTTAATTCTATTTATCACCCTGTAGATGGGGATTAGGTCATAAAATGAGTTAGTATTTTAGATTATATGTGTCAGTTTTGTAAATATCCATTTCAAGATGTTCTCTCTTTTCAAGGTTTTGGCCACTTCATTGCGGAAAACATTCTCACAACGTAGCACATATATATTAGATGGTTTTCAAGAGTTGTTGATTCTTGCAACGAAAATGTACCTTTGGTTGTTTAGCATGATGCTAGGCTATATATTGGATACTGTGAATTTGGTGGTTGTACCTTTGTACTATAGGTCCATCCATGTGAAGGTCTGTGTGAAGTCAGTGTAAAATGTCTGGCATGGTTTATGGCTGTACGTGTTACTCTACCCATTAAAGCTTCTTACAAACATATATTCATGCTATTTTTGTTTCAAAATGTGTGTGGAACCATTTATTGGCATCATCCATGTATTAGGTTCTATATCAATTTGCAGTGTTTTTAATCAGTTTGAAGAATGCAAAACCTTCAATTGTATGTGTTCACAGGCTCTTAATCATAAGAGAAATGCGGGCCATCAATAATAAAGCTGAATTTCTCCACTTGGGGTGGTTTTCACCCTGTACTTTCTTATTTCTAAACCCAATTCAAGAGTCGTGGAAAAAAGCTGAATTTTTTCATGGATTTTTGTGTATACATGAAAAGTACACTCACGGAATTTGATGCAGAAATTAGATCATATGCGTCCTGTTCAAAAATAAAATATTGGTGCAATCTAAGTAGCTAATACACCGTTATACTATCCAGAGACACAAAACTTTTTTATGTCGTTTATTGTGCATGCTGCTATATTTTTGCACCAAAATTTGCAAGCATGTGTATGCTGACATGATGAACATCTCTGAACATACCCACAGTGATAGTTGGAATGCAGGTGGAGCTGCTGATGAATTTCTGTACAGGGATTTGCTGATGTTACAATAACACACATTTTTATAGGACTTCCATGTAGGAGTCTTTTCTGTGCTTTGAAATTTCCCAACTGGCCTTGTTTTCATGTATTGCCTATTGGCTTTGCCGAGGATGGGAATCACCACCTGATGTGTTTGGCTAGGCTATTAGCCTATTAGGCACCTTTCTAGGATTTACGGGGCTAACGGGTAGCGAGTGGTTCACTGGTATGTCATTGCTTAACGTACCTTGTACATTATTGATCTCTATAGTGGAGTTGAAAGGATGGCATGTGCAGAGCGATGAAGGTCTGCTCCAGCTAATCTAAAAGGACACGTCTTGTGAGCAAGTTTGGCTGTTGCACAGGGATCCAGTATAAGAGGAATCTTGGGAGTCATTTGTTGGCCGGACATGTTATTTAGTTGCGTTGACTTGGAGAGGTATGCTCAGTCGAGAGAGCCTTATACTTGGAAATGCCCTCGTTAATACATTAGGAAATATGTCCACAGGGCCCAGAAAAAACCACCTTAGTCGGATCCACTACACAAATAAGGCTGACCTGTCGAAATAATCAGTGCGCCGAAGGGCCACGGGAAACTTGAGGGGGATATCCGCTGCTAACAAGATCCGACTTGGGGCTGTTTGGTGATTTTGGCTTTTGGCTTATACCATCATGTAACAATGTCCAGTCAAAAGCCAAATCGAAAAGCACCTATTTAGGTGCTTTGTGGCTTATAAGCCAAAATCCAAAAGCTAGAACTAAGCCCAACCAAACAAACCAAATTTATGGCCAAATCGTACGCCTATCTATCTGATCTCATTCATTTTCTGATTGCATAAGAAGTCATGAGATCAAACAAAGAAATGTGAAAATGTAGTTACATATCTTTATTGTAGTTGTTGAATGTTGTCACACTAGTCCAAGTAAAATGGTATGGTGATAAAAGGGAGACAGTATGAAATTACCACAACTTTGATTGAAGATGTGTCTACAGTTTGAATTTGTTTCTGAACTTGGGTGTTTACACTGCTGCCTAAGTAGGAACTGAGTTGCTAAATTTATCTAGAAAAATATCTCTTAAGATGTACTTTTCTATTATAAGATGATAGCCTCTGTTTAGAAACTATTTCTATAATTTCTTACACATAGGAAAACTGAAATGCCATACTCTACGTCTTGCACTTTGGCTGTCTTAAGTGGCAAGAGCAATTCGGAATTTCAGACTGGTCACATCCTGATAAGTAACCATTTAATTTGTAGCTGCCCCTCTGTTTTCCACCTGTACTGATTGCCTGCAACCAAAGCTTACATAACTGCTACATCGATTCTGCATATGTGCTGTTGCAGTTGTGCAGAAGAGGGTAAGATTATTTCATTTCCGTATGGCGTACCCGTGATGGGTAAAAGTGCCATTGAGTGCAGACACGGAATTAGAATGTTGCCAGTAGTTCTGTATCAAAGATGCATCCTTTCCTGGTCATGATATTCAACACTGGATATAATTTATGTTATCACTGATTTTTTCATTGAGTTTAAAACTATATTACTCTAATTGTGTTCTCTAGTTAATTAGCATTTCCACTCTGATTATGCTCCATAGCTAATTAACATTCTCCCTCTAATTATCCGGCAGGAGATGGATTCTGGCAAAGCTGGCAAGCCAATGCAGAAAGTCTAGTGAGATTTATTTACAAGCTTTATTCGTGACCAAGCTGGTACTATGTGTAAAGTTGGATTCGCAAGTGCATGAGATGTGAAGCTGGATGCCCCTTTTGCTGCAACTAGCACGATCCAATCTGTTCGTGCAAAGGTATTAAGGCAGTTGCTAACGAGGCTAAGCAGTCTATTAGCTTCTAAAGTTTAATCCTATTATCTCCTTTTGTCTGTATGTAAACACATTGCGTATTTGCAATGGCAAGCAGTTGTATTTTTAGAATGTTGGCTTGCGAATCCATGGGGTGGCAGTTTTATGAAGTATGGATCCGTTTTGGTGTTTGACAAAAGTGAATTTATCTGCATCTGTACTGAATATATGCATAATACTTCTTCCTAAGCATTCGTGTTTTCCTCAGCTATTCACAGTTTTTATGCAAAATACTCCCTCGGTTTCATATTATTGTGCAAGTTCACTCTGAACCTACACATTAAAAAATATCTACTCTCACCGTCGCTTTGCACTGAGAACTTTTACAGTAGGTTGGGTAGTCAGTAGTTATATGGCTTAAATCGTATTGTTCAAATGTCGTGATGCCCAAATAATCTGACTCCAGATACATATGCAAACCGCCGAATAAACAGGAAAGGTTAATCTACTCCCTCCCTTTCAAAATATAAAATGTTCTACATTTTGTGAAACGAATGTATCTACAATCCGTTTTAAAATATAAAATGTTTTACCTTTTATGGATGTATTTAGAGGCTTTTTATGTATAGATTCACTCTGAACCTATACATCAAAATGTATCTAGATATATTCGCTTCACAAAAGCTAAAACATTTTATATTTTGGTTTTATATTTTGGAAATGAGAAAGCACTACTAAAACTTAATTAATTAGGTTGTAAACTCATACGTCTCGGTTTATAAGCCTCAATCTAAAAGCTTGCATGTTGTCTATTTGACCAATAAAATATAAATTATTTAACACATATATTACCATTAGAAAGTAGTACTACCTCTGTTTAAGATTATTAGTATTAAGGGCCAAGTTATAAATAGCAAAACACTCCATAACTTCTCTCATTAATCTATCATGCATTAATAGTTTTATATACTCCCTCTGTCTCAAATTACTCTGCGTTTTATGTTTAGTCAAAGTCAAACTTTATAAACTTTGACTACGTATATAAGAAAAAATATCAATATCTAAAATATATAATAAATATAGTTAGACTCGCCATAAAAAATATTTTTATATCGTATACAATTGATATTTAGTCAAGTTTTAACATTTAGATTATCTAAAATGTTATTATTTTGTTCAAAATATTTAGTCAAGTTTTAACATGTTTGACTTTGACCAAACCTAAAACGCAGAGTAATTTGTGACGGAGGGAGTACATAAGAGAAGTGAGAGGAAAAAAAACATACATTGGACGTGAGAGACTAATAACTGAGATAGTCCTTATAATCTTAAACAATATAAAAAAGCTATTTGGACTTATAATCTCAAAAGGAGGTAGTATATATTATCTAAACTTTCTAATGTATAATTTTTGTGTAATTAATACTCCTCCGACCCATATTAGTTGATTTGCATTTATCTAGATTTGGATGTATCTAGTACTAAAACATGTCTACATTCATCCGAATCTAGATAAATTCGAGTTAACTAATATGGGTCGGAGGGAGTATTTTATTGATCAAATTAACGATCTGGGTATAAGCGTAGGTCCTTTAAACTAAAACGGAGGGAGTAGTAATCCCTCTAATTATGTTGTGCACGAGGATGGGTGAAAAACGAAACAAATTGGCTGGTTGCATGCATGCGCACCTTTAGTCAATTACTTTATAAATGGGCAGGAGTTGATTGGAGAGATGCACAACTTAGGAGAAATTTTATGGTCCAATAAAAATATCTTAATTTTGATGCAAAATTAGTTGAGCCGTGTAAAATAGGACAGAGGGAGTATTCTCTTGGTATATATGATATTATGGTAACTAGCTAAATTACTACTCTCTCTTTTTCTTCATTAATTATTATGTCATGCCATCAATTTGCTTAGTGGAACTGCATATTACTAGCTAAGTTACTCTCACTATGACTAGCTTAGAGCATCTCCACTCGTTGGAGGCTCCTAGACCGAAATCTAACTTTTTTAGCCGAAATGGGCGAACGTTTGGCATGAGGGCCGCCGATTCCCAGCCACCCCCAAGAACCGCCCCAGACATAAGAAAATGGCGACTATTTTAAATTTGTTCTTCCCGCTAGCAAAACACGATCAAATTCAAGAGTTTGGCGACACAAAACAGAGTTCGGCGATCAAACTACATATAGAAGCGCGGGACATACGGTAGGCTCCTTGATGGCGGCCATAGGCTCCTCGACAGCGGAGGCAGGACTTGGTGATGTCTCAGGCGTGGAGCTCGGCTGGGATGTAGTAGAGGAGGTTGGGGCAGAGGTCAACATCAGTGTTGGCGGTGCGGTGGACGATGCCTGATGCCTGTAGGATGCTCAGGATGGCGTTGCACTTGGCCATGTACCACGTCTTGACTTGGTCATCCATCACCGCTGTGTTTGCCCCTATCAGGAACGTCAGATCAATGTTCCTCTTCTTCACCGCGACGTTGGTCTTGAGGAGGTCGATCTTGACGCCTTGGTTCTGCAACATAACCCTCCATCCCTCGTCAACTTCTCGTCCCGCTGCGCGGCGTGGTTCTTGGCGTTTGCCATGCACTTCTCGATCAAAGCTTGGAGCTTTTCGCTGGCCGATCCCTTGGCCTTGAGCTCCTTGGCCTTCTTTTGGCCAAGCTTAGGCCGACCTTCATACGTAGGCGGCACCAGGGATCATATGGCTTGTACACGACATCCTTTCCTTTGGCGAGATATGTGGGCATATTCCTCCACTTCGGGCACCCCGAGTTTTTCGTGTAGACGTGGAGGAACTTGAAGTCATGGCCATTGTTATCATCTCGGTAGAGGCCGAAGGCACAGTTCATCTGCGAACAGAGTGCCGAGGTTGGGCGTATGTGGTGGAAATCTTGGGCGAAAATAGGAAACAAGCGGAGAGTTTACCTTCCGTTCGAGTCGGCGCCTCTCTCCGGGTGATTCTCGATCTTCTCTTGTACCCCATGCCATTTGCTGTAGGCTTGTTGAATGACTCCCCAATGGGTGGACATGGCCTTCTCGCCGTGCTCCATGTGAATCTTAATTAATTGAGGATCATAAAGTTTGCGTTCATCAAATGCAAACTTGATCCTCTTCCAATAGGTGTCGGAGTTTTGTTTTGCACCGGTGATCTGGTCTTTGAAGATGGTCTTCCATGCTTCGGCGAGGCACTCGTCCTCCTTCGCCGCCCACTTGATGCGTGCTTCGCCTGGCGTCGCCAACACACCCTTGTTCTTCTACCTCCCCTTGCAGCTTATCGAAACCTCCTCCAGGCTAGCCTCGGCCTCAGCCTCCTCTTCCTCTCCCTCGCCAACTTCCGGTTCCTCCTCATCTTCGTCTTTGTCAGCGCTGAAACCCCGCGTGTCGAGGACGTCTCGATGGCTATGTGGGCTTCCTCCTAGGTGAAGTATCCTAGAGCCAAAGTGGCGGTGGTCGAACCAGACGCGATCATGCGTGTATGACAGAGTCGATTGGTATTCCATCGAATAGTGATGTCTACGCACTTCTATTCTTGTAGACAGTTGTTGGGCCTCCAAGTGCAGAGGTTTGTAGAACAGCAGCAAGTTTTCCCTTAAGTGAATCACCCAAGGTTTATCGAACTCAGGGAGGAAGTGGTCAAAGGTATCCATTCTCAAGCAACCCTGCAATCAAGATGCAAGAAGTCTCTTGTGTCCCCAACACACCCAATACACTTGTCAGGTGTATAGGTGCACTAGTTCGGCGAAGAGATAGTGAAATACAAGTGGTATGGATAATTATAAGTGGTAATGGTGATAGAAAATAACTTGATGGCGTGGAAGAGACTAAAGGCAAACTGAAATAAATATGGAAGCAAGCAAACATGTAACAGATCTAGTAGCAAACGGTGTTTCAATGCTAAGAAACAAAGCCTAGGGATCATACTTTCACTAGTGAACACTCTCATATAAATATCTTCTCTTTATGATACTACTCTTAACTACTCTCCGGTTGGACACTCTAATCGGTTGTAGGGCTATAACAACACACCTCAAAGTAAGCCTTTCCCATCTAGATAACCCCACACTGTCACCTTGAGCACTAGATGGTTCCAACAAACACCACAATTTCATAAAGACATCCAACTCCAAATATAACTCATAACAAGTATTTGTAATCTCTAGCCTAAGTGCCACCATGGTGTGCACACTGTCACTTTCACACACATGGGGAGAGCAGAGATCTATTAAAGCACTTGAGTAGCAAGGTAGATCTATAGACTACAAGCTCATGATCTCAATAAGATCATGCATAGAGAGAGATGAACACATAGCTACCGGTAGAACCCTTAGCCTCGAGAGAGAACTACTCCCTCCTCATCATGGGAATCAGCAATGGTGATGGAGATGGCTGTGGAGATCGATGGAGATGGCTCCAGGGGCACTTCCCGTCGGCAGGTGCCGAACAGACTTTCTGTCCCTAATCTCCCTTCGATGGCGGCGGCGCCATGGAACTTTTCGTGGATTTCTGATTGACGATTTAGGGTTTTTGCCTCGGGGGGACTTTATAGGCGAAGGAGGCAAGGTCGGTGGCCGACCAGGGGGCCCACACCATGCCCTGGCGCGGCCTAGGGTTGCCCGCGCCTAGGGGTGGTGTGGCCACCCTGTGGCTCCTTTCCGACTCTTCTTCTGGCTCCGTGAGTCTTCCGGGAAAATAGTAACTTTGGCTTTTGTCCCGTCCAATTCCGAGAATATTCATTTTCTGACTTCCTGAAACCAAAAACAGCAGAAAACAGACAGCTGGCACTGTGGCTCTTGTTAATAGGTTAGTCCAAGAAATCACATGAAAAGTACTCCAAAGTATGGACAAAACACAAGAAAGTAGATAAAACCAAGCATGGAACATCAAAAATTATAGATACATTTGCAATGTATCAAATAGCCAGCCAACGTTGTCAGAATTGGCACCGAACTGGCCGAGAGGCCCACGGTGAAGCGTTGATGACATCCCGAGGAAGACAGTGTTGGGATTGAAACTGCCTAACTGGTCGTCGTTGTACTCCGACGGTGAGAACCTTGTGCGCGGCGTGGTGTGGGCGCCTACTTCCTAGAACATGGCATGCGTGGACGACATGTAGTGCACCGGGGAGATGATCAATTAGCTACCCCAAACCTCGCCAGGGAAGAACTGACCACCAATGATGTGGCGGATACTGAAGGGGTTCCGTGGCAGAAAACAATTTTTTTACTATGCGGAACGCCCTAATGCCCAGGATCTATCTAGGAAGTAATGCAGTAATGGAGGAAGATAGCGGTAACATACCCTTGTAAACTGCAAGTGCGTTAGCTCTCATGCAGGAGCGTGGATGATGTAGTTGTACCTGTCTGACCTCAAGGTTGCGCAGATCCTTGCATGTCACCCCTTGTCCAGGTCTTTACACGACGGTTAGGTCGTTACTAATGGTAGCTTCCCCCCGAGTTATCGCACACATACAGTGCAAGACAACAACTCCCGAGCTCTGATCCCTATCGAGGTTGCGGAAGTAGATCTCCTGGCCGGAATCCCTGCAGCACAATGGCATGCCTCAACGGTGCTGACTTTGCATGTACAATCCTTCTTCGGGACCGTGCCACCGCAAAGGCAACGAGAGAGAGGGGTATTCTCTAAGGAAAAGTGCCTTAGAGAATATCTAGATTGGTGTGTTTAATCCCTCCCATGGGCACTAATTTACATAGGTGAGGAGGGGTACTCCCCACCAAAGGTTTCCCATGCTGGACCAATATTAAACAAAAGAATAAGGAAAAGGGGAGGGCTATCCAGTCAAGGCTGACGGGTGGCGTGGGTGTGCAACCTTTCATGAACCTAGCAAGACAACAAGCAGCCCGGCCCGGGTGGGCCACATGACCTAGCCAGACCAGCTCATGACGGTCGTGGTGGCTGCCAGTGGGCCGCTCACGACCCAAAGACATCAGAGCGCCCACGCATGCCGCCTGCCCGTGGGTAATCGACCGTGGCCCATGACGCAATTAGTCGTTCATCGTCAGGTGCCGAGCACCACGATCATGGGTTGTTGCAAAGTAGCCCAATGGTGGTTGTTTGTTGTCCTTTTGCTGTCCATTTTTTGGGTGATTTCCTCCTAGGCCAATTTCCTCTGGAGTTTTGGCCTATTGAGGAAGTTGCCTTAAAAATATTAATTTAATATATATTAATTCAGAATTAACATATAATAAATGCATATTATAAATTTCCATTTATCTGAAACACCTTTTGGTCTTTTCCTTTCTTTATTTCTCCGAACAACTTTGGATCTCTCCGGAACGATTCTGGTTTCTCTCTCTTCTGTGATTCCATATTACAGGAAGATCTCTAAGCATTGTAGTGCCCTTAAGTGTGTTTCCCTACGGCCCGGTAATGTCACAGACATGATCGAGACGATCTCCGATCAATGATCAATAGCGGGATCAGGATGCCCATAGTGACCCCCCATGCACTCCACGAATCACCCTTCATGTCAAACCTTAAACAACATATCCAATTCCCTTTGTTATTCGATACAAGACTTGTTCGAGATCTGATCCTCGGTATCATGATACCTTTTTCAATATCGTTTCCAACAAGTACTGTTTTACTCGTTCACATGAAATTCCATCCCCATGACCTAGTCATACGCTGCTCAACTTATGGATGCAATTCACCGAGTGGGCCCAATGTATCTTCCTGTCGCATAGGAAAACAAATCTTGATCTTGATGCATAGGCCTCAACATGCCCCTTTGGAATACCTAACGTACATCTTCATGGTCACCCAGTTACGGACATCACGATTGATGCATTCAAAACAATCCTTGGGTAACATTGATTAATATGATCTCACGGTCTAAGGATTAGGATACTCTGTTTCTGACAATTGCAACTGTGAACTAAGTGACATGATCGTGTTGTAACAATCATCAGTGGGAAATATCTATTGCATCATCTTCATATGATATGACTTCATTGTCAGTTGTCTTAGAAGCACCATGATCAGGAAACCTTGATCATCAGCTGCCCAATGAACTAGTTGAATAGAGGCTACTAGGGACCTGGGTTTGTTTATATACCACACCTGTATCAATGTTTCCGCTTGATACAGTTATATCATGATCTATACCTATTATGAACTAATGAGATATGATAATAAAACCTCTTTATTATTTGCCTCTAGGGTATATCTCCTTCAGTCTCCCACTTGCACTACAGTACAAATAATCTTGTTGTATTGCTACTAATCATAAACTATATCTCATATGTGTTTATTGATCATGCTTGCTCATGGAGGACTTCCTGTCCTAAATTTGTTTTACCAGATTTATAAGGTCCTATTTGCAAATCATTAATGTCACCTATTTGAGATTCACAACATTTCGTTTTTGTGAAAAAGTGAGACTTCTATTTTTAGTATACAATGACGATCTATCAATCATTTGGACTTTCAAGATGTCATGTGTATCCATAAAACACAGTTAGTCGAAATTCGAGCTTTCTTAAACCAAAACCCACTCCTGCTTACTCTGAAGTATTCTAATACTTATATATCTATAGACTTTGATCAAATTGCAATATTTGCAACTTTGATCCCTGATGATGTAGCCAGACCTACGGTCATCACCACATCATGGTCTCCAACTTATGCCAAGTCTTCATTGACTTCAAAGGTGAATCATATCCTCTATGCGAGCCCACTTCCTACCCTATTGAATGGTATACTACTTCATACTCCATCCTATGACCAGGCTAGGTTCGCATCGACAAGTACAAAGACAAGGAAGGAAGCCCGAAGCATCAAGCCAAAAAGATGGAGGCTTGTAAGAGGAGAAGGAAGAGACAGGAATGAGTGGCACTGCCGCTCCCATTAGCGGTACTACCGCTCTCAACATGGTACTACCACCCAGACCTGGCGAGCTCCGGCTACTCCTCTCACACTACCGGTTCTACCGGACCGCACCACTAGTACTACCCGTCTTGGATACCACCTACCGCTGAAGCCCGGAGTTACCGCCTGAAATGGATCGTATGGGCACCTAGAGTGTGTGTGTGTGTGTGTGGGGGGGGGGGGTGAATAGGTGCTACTTCAAATTTTAATGCTTTTTCAATTTTAGGCTTAACGCAAAAGGTAAATTCTCTAGATAAGCTATTATGAAGAATTTCCCTATATGCAAACCTATCTACTAGCGAGTAAAAGGCGAGTGGAAAGAGGAACGAGTGAACCGTAGTGAGGCACACGGAGACACATGATTTGTTTTACCGCAGTTCCTTCCTTGTTAAGGGAAGTACATCTACGTTGGAGGGGTGGGCGGTACTAAGACCACCACGCCACAATAGGCCTCACCCTGTTCTCCGATGGATCCCGCCACCAAAGGCCTGATCCACCTTTCCACTATAGGAACCCTTCGAGGCGGGAACTGGTGCCTTTACACAACTAGCGAGGCACAACTCCACAACCAAATTGGAGGCTCCCATAATGACAACAAGCTACCACAAGAACAAGTTATCAATAACAAAACACAAGATCTAGATATTGACAAGAATACTAGATCGGGGATTTCTCCAAATGAATGGAGGGGAGTTGATGCGCTTGATTCGTGATGGCGATGAAGATTGTCTCCTCCTTCAATTCCCCCCAAAGATCGAAGCCTTCAGGTGGTTGAAGTGGGAGATCTAGAGAGAGAGCTCTTGCAATGGGTCTGATACTTTTCGAATGAATCAAGAGTTCTGCCTGAAGGGGATGAAGGGCTTTTATACCCCTTCCCCAACTGAGCCATTGGAGACTTTGGGGGCCGAATTATCCGACCCAAGTGAGGGCCGGATTATCCGGCCTGGGGAAAACTCCGCCGCAGACTCGGATTATCCGGCAGAAAATCTGCCTACCAACAGAAGCTCGCGCAGGCTAGCCCTTGACACCTTCTCCTAGGGACCGGATTATCCGGCCCTAGGGGAGGGCCGGATTATCCGGCTGGGGAAAAATTCCGCCCCAGCCACGGAATATCCCGGGGAAATTCCGCCCCCCTAGACAGAAGCTCGCGCAGACGCTCTCTTGGGCGATTCCCCTAGGGCCGGATTATCCGACCCAACATGAGGGCCGGATTATCCGGTCTAGGGAGAAAATCCGCCCCAGAGCCGGACTGTCCGGGGGGGGGGGGGGGGGAATCCGCCCCCAGACAGAAGCTCGCGCATAGCCAGCCCTGTCCAAGATGGTCCGGCCGGATTATCCGGCCCATGATGGGGGCGGATAACCCGATCCCCCAAACACTCAAAACTTTCCTGCAACACTTAGTGCACATTAGAAATTCCATGGTATTGTTATCTAACACACAAAACATAGGGAATCATGAAATGTTCTTTCAATCTCCCCCTTTTTGGTGTTAGATGACAATACTAGGATTTGCAAGAAAGTTCACAAGACCACCAACAATAAATACATGAAAGATACTCCCCCTCAATGTGTGCATACTAGAAATTTGTATTTGAATACAAATGCACACAAATAGGTACGAGTCTATTCCATTGAAATATAAACAACATAATCATACCACCGAGATAGAGAGAGGCGTCCTTGATATAGCCACTATTATCGATGTTATAACCATTATAAGCGCCTTCCTCGAGATAGATAACCAACATTATAGGATATGGTAGATGAATCCATAGGCGTAATCCACGAGATAAATCTAGAAATCCACAGACACAAAGTTTCATACAAACCACAAATTAAAGTTCAATGCTAAATGGGCACAAGCGAGAAAACGACGAATGAAAAAGTGCAAATGCTTGTGCCCGACCCATGCAAATCCTCGGAGACCTAATAGAACTACTTATCCCCCTTTGGCATCAAGACGCCAAAAAGGAAGAAGAGCGATGCTAACGCCCCAAGGAATCACTTGTAGTCCTCATCCTCGTCCTTATCCTTGTTCCCATGCTCGTCCTCATCCTCAAGCTCCTCGGTGTCATCGTCCTCATCATCAGCAGTGGCCGCGGATAATTTGGCCCTGGCAGAAATTTTCAGAATCGCCTAGATTGAATGCAAAAGAGTAGATCGGGCCTGGATACTACAAGACTACGATTTCTACGCGAAACAACATCCTTCTAGACAATGTTCCACCCAACAAACAACACATCTAGCCAAAGATGGGGAGAGAGGGAGTTACCCTCACTCATTGGAGGAAGAACATGGAGGAGAAGGTACCCGGAGGCGCGGAGAAGAAGATCCGGGGAGGCCTGGAAAATCCGGTGGCCGGAGAGGCTCCGGGGAGGGTGCGGGACGGTAGGCGGCGGCTGAGGAGAGGGAGAGGGTCAGGTGAAGTGCTGCTTGTTATGAGCCCTTCCCCCTGACCCCAGCCCTTAAGAACGAAATCCGCCAGAGCCGGATTATCCGGCCTATACTTGGGCCAGATTATCTGGCCTAAATTCTGAACTTCTTTTACACACAGAGTCAGGCCCGCGCGTCCCCAAACAACACCCCCACGAGGTGTACAAGGGACTTGTGTGGAAGAAAAGATGGCTTAGGGGAAGGGAAAGGCTTAGGATTAAGAGAGCCAAATTGAGATGGTACTACACACTCAAATTTTTAAGAATCAAATCAACTAAAAGCCAAAATTGAGTGTGATTCCCATAAAAACATGAGAGGAGCTAAAAACTATCAAGAAGATCCAAATAAATCCAACTCTTCTCATGGAAGAGTGCGGTGGCCGAAGCCACCTTGTTGGAGTGTATGGTATGACACCGCGAAGATATATCTTGGGTTCATGACCAATACTCATCAATAAGCTCACATATCACAAAATGATATTAAGAGAAATGATTTGGCTTGCTTTCGGCATTATGGGAGGAGGGTTAGCCCAATCAATTAGGACCACACTCCCCCTATATCCATGCCCACATCTAGACCAAAGAAGACCGAGATGTACGAGTGAGTGCATGGGTAATCAAGACAAGATCCTTGAATCAACGATATTTAGCTCATTCCTCAAGAAACAAAACCTCGCTTCATCAAGTGGCTTCGTGAAAATATCAGCAAGTTGGTTCTTCGTGCTCACAAAAGATAGATCAATATCGCCTCGAGCAACATGGTCCTTAATAAAATGATTCCGAATCTCAATATGCTTTGTCCTTGTGTTCTGTACCAGATTGTACGCAATTTTGATTGCACTTTCATTATCACATAAAAGAGGCACTTTGTCACAATTGACACCGTTTTCCTTTAAAGTTTGCCTCATCCATAATAACTGAGTGCGGGCACTAGTAGCAGCAACATATTCAGCTTCGGCGGTGGAGAGAGATATATAATTCTGCTTTTTAGAAGACCAACAAACAAGAGACCTTCCCAAGAACTGACAAGCTCCAAAAGTTGATTTCCGATCATCCTTATCACCAGCCCAATCTGAATCAGTATAACCACATAGAGAGAAATTGGAGCCCTTGGGATACCAGAGACCAAAGTTAGGGGAATGAACCAAATATCGGAAGATCCTCTTGACCGCCACTAAGTGGCTTTCTTTAGGAGCTGCTTGATACCTTGCACACACCCCCACACTCAACACAATATCAGGTCTAGATGCGTAGAGGTAAAGAAGAGAGCCGATCATGGACCGGTATACCTTTTGGTCCACATCTTTATCGTGGGGGTTAAGTTCAAGGTGACATTTTGTTTGCATCGGAGTGGCGACGCTATTAAGATCCGTCATCTTGAATCTCTTGAGCATGTCTTGGATGTATTTAGCTTGATTGATGAAGGTTCCTTCTCTAAGTTGCTTGATCTCGAATCCAAGAAAGAACCATAACTCCCCCATCATAGACATCTCAAACCTGTCAGTCATAAGCTTTGAAAATTCATCATTAAAAGCTTTATTAGTAGAGCCAAAGATGATGTCGTCTACATATTGTTGGCATACGAAGAGCTCCCCCTTAACCTTCTTAGTAAAAAGAGTGGGATCGATTTGCCCAACTTTGAAGCCATGGTCTAGCAAAAGCTCTTTAAGGTGCTCATACCATGCACGTGGGGCTTGTTTAAGGCCATAGAGTGCCTTATTGAGTTTGTAGACATGGTTCGGGAAGTTAGGATCCTCAAATCCTGGGGGTTGCTTTACATATACTAACTCATGTATAGGACCATTAAGAAAAGCACTCTTGACGTCCATTTGCTGCAATTTAAAATTATTATGGGCAGGATAAGCAAGAAAGATACAGATGGACTCAAGACAAGCCACAGGAGCATAGGTCTCGCTGAAGTCAATGCCCTCAACTTGGGAATAGCCTTGTGCCACGAGTCTCGCCTTGTTCCTCACAACAATGCCATTCTCATCTTGCTTGTTTTTAAATATCCATTTAGTGCCGATAACATTGCAGCCCTCCTTGGGCTTCTCCACTAGTTTCCAAACCTTGTTGCGCTCAAAGTTATTCAACTCTTCATGCATATCAACAACCCAGTCCGGATCTTCAAGAGCTTCAAACACTTTCTTGGGTTCCACCATTGAGATGTGGGCTTGATGCTCACCAAAACTTGCCAATTCCCTTCTTGTTGAAACTCTTCGTCAAAGATCACCTACAACTTTGTCTAGAGTATGACCCCTTAACTCAAGGTTCCGATCAACACGAGCCTTGCGACGAAGTTCAATAAGCTTGTTTTCTCTTGGTGGAATAGTTTCACCGCTTGAGTCTTCGTAGGAATCATTTGCTTGACCTTGATTAGTAGCCTGATTATCAGTAGTAGGAGATGATGAAACTTGCCCTTGGAGTGGATCAACAGCCATAACAGGAGGCTGCTGATCATCAGGAGTTTCAGGGCCGGATAATCCGGCCGAGGGTGAGGCCGGATAATCCGGCCTAGGAGAACCTGAAACATCTTCACCAGGTTACCTGGAGCTTGCTTGAATTGGCGAGGGGCTGGATAATCCGGGGTCAGCCAGAAAATCCGGCCTGGGGCTTGCAGCTGTTTCTTCGATATGATGAATAGTTCGGTCATCAGTGGAGTGGTGGACGGCTAATCCGGTGTCGACCGGATAATTCGGCCTGGAGCAATCAGGAGCATGTTGACCTTCAGCATTTGGTGGAGATAGTGCAGAAGTTTCTCCCGTGGTTGGAGCATGTTGAATCTGTGTAGATGAGGGCTCAACATGAGTAGAGCATTGTCCTTCCCGATCCGCCACAAGGGGTTCCTCAATGGGGCGAAAAAATCCCACGCCCATTCTTCTTATGGCATCTTGGGGTATTTCAACATCTGCATCACAAACATCAACTTGCCCACTTAAACCATCATTTTCCTCGAACACCACACTACAAGATTCTACAACAATTCCGGAGAGCTTATTGTAGACTCTATAAGTGTGGGATTCGGCACCATAACCAACAAAAATACCTTCTAAAGCCTTAGACTCAAATTTAGATAAACAAACTCCCTTGATGAGAAAGAAACACTTACACCCAAATACCCGAAAGTATGAGATGTTTAGCTTGTTACCGGTAAGTATTTCATACGGAGTCTTGTACAAGATTTTACAGAGGTATAACCGGTTGGATGAATGACAAGCGGTAGAGATTGCTTCAGCCCAGAAGTTATATGGAGACTTGAATTTAGCTAGAATAGACCTTGCCATATCCATTAGAGTCCGGTTCTTCCTCTCGGCAACACCATTTTGTTGAGGGGTGTACGCAACGGAATATTGATGTCTTATCCCCTCTTCACTTAGGAATTCATTTAAGGTGTAGTTCTTGAACTCGGAGCTATTATCACTTCTTATTACCAGAATAGGGACATTGTGTTGACGTTGAACCTCGTTGGCGAAGTCGATGACCGTTTGTTGAGTCTCGCTCTTCAACTTGAAGAAATAGACCCAAGTGTATCTTGAGTAATCATCAACAATCACAAGGCAGTACTTCTTCCAACCGAGGCTTGCATGAGATGGAGGTCCCAAGAGGTCCACATGAAGGAGATCTAAGATCCTTTTTGACGAAATAATAGTCTTCCTTCGATTAGGAGAGTCATGCATTTTCCCTTCAACACAAGCCCTGCAAACATGATCTTTGGCAAAGGAAACATTTTCTTTTAGTCCAAGGATGTGGCCACCCTTGTGGAGACTTTGCAAAGTTCTCATATTGGCACGGGCTAGTCGGCGATGGCATAACCAACCCGCGCCAGCCTTTCCAAAAAGACACATCGGGCCTGTAGTGGTTTTCCCCGAAAAGTCCACCACGTATAGGTCATTTTCGACATATCCCACGAAAGCGTCTTTTAGAGACTTGCTCCACAAGAGTACCACCAAATCAGCATCAATAAAAAATGCAAAGCCCATCTTACCAAGGGTGCAAACAGAAAGTAAATTGTAACCGAGGGTCTCAACAAGCATGACGTCCACGAGAGAGATATCGTGAGCCACCACAACTTTGCCGAGACCCAATACCTCAGATTTTGACTTGTCACCATAGGAGACGGTTATATGATCATGATTTGGCCGCATCTCCGTGATGATATCCTTGCTTCCGGTCATGTGACTCGTGCATCCGCTATCGAGTACCCATTTAGACCCACCGGAAGCATAGCCCTACAAGAAAGTTACTTCTTGGTTTTAGGTACCCATTTTTAATGGGTCCTCTCATGTTAGTGACAAGGGTCTTGGGGACCCAAATATACCAAGGAATGTAACAATCATAAGGACCTACATAACTAGCATAAACATCACCATAATAATCACAATATAACTAAAAGTTAGGATTGTTAGCCCCTGCAAAACCATCATAATTAGACTTGTCATTGGTGGTGGTGCTAGTCTTTGGCTGAGCAGTCCTGCTCTTCTTCTTCTTCTTCTTCTTCTTCTTCTTATTCTTGTTCTTTGTCTTCGGAATATAACCAAGACCCTCTTTTCCATTGTTTGTCCTTTGCTTGCTAAGTATCTTATCTAGAACTTCTTTACCTTTGTGTTTAGATCCCTTTGCAAGTTCTTCTTGTCCACAAGATGGTGTGGAGGTGTTGGGCACATCATACTTCTCCAATTGAGTTTGGATCTGGTCATGAGACTCATTTAGAGTAGGGTGTTCACTCTCCAATGCCTTGTGAGCAATGTCAAGTTTCTCAAACTTCTCCGAGAGTCTAGCATGAGCAGCCCCAAATTCAATCTTTTCCTTCTTTAGTTTATTTACCTTGGCAAGAGCGTTGTCACATTCTATGATGAGCTGAGCCACAACTTCTTCATGTGAATCCTCAATAGATTCGAGTCTCTCTTCCAAGGATACTTGAGCTTCCTCTTCTTCTTCCAAGGCATTCTTCAAGGAGGATATCTCCAAGACATCTTCTCTTTCAATTCTGCCCTTTTCTTCGAGGAGATCTTCGGATTGGGCAAGTTGACTCATAAGAGCATCAAAATGAAGTTTGTGCTCACCTTGCAGGTTAGTGAATTTTTTTCCAAAGAAATAACTTCTTCTTTTACCTTGAGACTAGTATGGTCATCCATATCCATATTTATGTTAGTCTTAGGAAATGAAGAAATAGAAGATGATACCTCGGACCCTCTTGCCATAAGGCAGGTGGCATTGTTGTTGATGACGTTGTCGTTTGGAGAGTCGAAGAGTGATGATGGAGTAGATGTAGTGGCTATAGCAGCCACCTCACAAGCACTATCTTCATCCTCTTCATCTTCACTTGTAGAGGAATATTCTTCTTGTGCCACCAAGACAATCTTGGGTTGTTTCTTGTAAGGGCCATTCTTTTTGATAAATGGCTTCTTTCGAGGTGCCTTGGATGTTTCTTTAAGGATGAGCCTGCCACCAATTGCCTTCTCTATTTTGATATGGACACTTAGCCACAAAGTGTAGCCTATCTCCACAATTGTAGCATGTTCTTAGTTTTGGGCCATTCTCTCTTCTTCCACTTGACCCGTTCTTGCGCTCTAGTTCCAACTTGGCCTTGGCAGGATCCTTCCAAAAGTTCCTTGCATAAAACTCCATGTACTCACCATGAGAACGCTTGACTTCCTCGGGGCAGTCCATGGAGACACCCTCGAAACCTCTTTCATCCTCATCTTACTCAACAACATTTTCCTTTAGAGCAACATTGACTCCTTTTTGCATTCCAATGGCTCGGGCATGGGCATCTTCCGCGTTCTTAGCTACAACCTTGAATGATGCCATTTCTTGCATGACTTCATTGGAAGTCATTTGATGATAGTTGTGTCTACCTTGCAAGCTCTTCAAGTCTGTTGGCTCAAAAGGCATTAGAGCACTCACGCATTTCCTTTTTATCCAAGCATCATCAATGTGAGTGGCTCCATGCTTTCTAAATGTTGTTGCAATGCCCTTGAGTATTCTATACATATCTTCATGGTTTTCACCATCCAACATGTAGAATCCTTCAGCTTCGTTACTAAGGGCATCATACCTATTCCTCCTCATGCTTTCATTTCCAATAAAGAGGTCGGTGAGAGCATCCCAAGCTTCTTTAGCTGTGTTGAGATGCTCAATGTGGGGCATGTCCTTGTGACCCACTCCGAGCTGTATCATGTGGAGAGCCGTTGCATTCAATTGGCTATCCACAACTTCTCTTCTTGTCAAGTTGGTGTGATCTCCAATATGAAGACCCTCTTCGATAATCCTCCAAAGTTCAATTGACGAACTGCATACATGAGACTTCATTAAGAATTACCATTGATTAAATGAAGATGCAGTAAGTTTGGGTGGATCACCCCTATTATTTATATGAGGATGTGTGATAGGTGGGTCAGGTGAATATAGGTGATGGACCTCACTATAGTCCTCCTTACCACTTCCCTTCTTGGAGGCGGAACCATTATGTTTTTCACCTACCACTGCATCTTCCTTGGATCCGGTGTTAGCCTTTTCCTTAGATGATGGAGTGGCAACCTTCGAGGAGGATGGAGATGGGGCTGCGGGTGATGAGAGGCGAGCAATCATTTGTTGCATCTCCTCCATCTTGGTCTCAAAGGATTCCAACAAGGTTGTTTCCAGTGTCTTGAGGTCATCCATTGTGACCTTGTCCATAGCCTCATTCCCATTCTCCTTGGTACCCATACTTCTCTTAGGCGGTTAAGCCCGAATAAAAGCCAGGGATCTGATACCAATTGAAATGGATCGTATGGGCACCTAGAGGGGGGGTGAATAGGTGCTACTTGAAATTTTAATGCTTTTTCAATTTTAGGCTTAACGCAAAAGGTAAATTCTCTAGATAAGCTATTATGAAGAATTTCCCTATATGCAAACCTATCTACTAGCGAGTAAAAGGCGAGTGGAAAGAGGAACGAGTGAACCGTAGTGAGGCACGCGGAGACACAAGATTTGTTTTACCGCAGTTCCTTCCTTGTTAAGGGAAGTACATCTGCGTTGGAGGGGTGGGCGGTACTAAGACCACCACGCCATAATAGGCCTCACCCTGTTCTCCGATGGATCCCGCCACCAAAGGCCTGATCCACCTTTCCACTATAGGAACCCTTCGAGGCGGGAACCAGCGCCTTTACACAACTAGCGGGGCACAACTCCACAACCAAATCGGAGGCTCCCGTAATGACAACAAGCTGCCACAAGAACAAGTTATCAATAACAAAACACAAGATCTAGATATTGACAAGAATACTAGATCGGGGATTTCTCCAAATTAATGGAGGGGAGTTGATGCGCTTGATTCATGATGGCGGTGAAGATTGTATCCTCCTTTAATTCCCCCAAAGATCGAAGCCTTCGGGTGGTTGAAGTGGGAGATCTAGAGAGAGATCTCTTGCAATGGGTCTGATACTTTTTGAATGAATCAAGAGTTCTGCCTGAAGGGGATGAATGTGCTTTTATACCCCCTTCCCCAACTGAGCCGTTGGAGCCTTTGGGGGCCAGATTATCTGGCCCAAGTGAGGGCCGAATTATCTGGCCTGGGGAAAACTCCGCCCCAGACTCGGATTATCCGGCAGAAAATCCGCCTATGAACAGAAGCTCGCGCAGGCTGGCCCTTGACACCTTTTCCTAGTGACCGGATTATCTGGCCCTAGGGGAGGGCCGGATTATCCGGCTAGGGAAAAATTCTGCCCCAACCACGGAATATCCGGGGGAAATTTCGCCCCTAGACAGAAGCTCATGCAGACGCTCTCTTGGGCAATGCCCCTGGGGTCGGATTATCCGGCCCAATATGAGGGCCGGATTATCCGGTCCAGGGAGAAAATCCGCCCTAGAGCCAGACTGTCCGGGGGAAAATCCGCCCCCAGACAGAAGCTCGCGCACAGCTAGCCCTGGCCAAGATGGTCCGGCTGAATTATCCGGCCCATGATGGGGGCGGATAATCCGGTCCCCCAAACACTCAAAACTTTCCTGCAACACTTAGTGCACATTAGAAATTCCATGGTATTGTTATCTAACACACAAAATATAGGGAATCATGAAATGTTCTTTCACCGCCCCACCCAAAGCTTCTACCACTTGTGTCCGATACTACTGTACCCGAGGGCCGGTACTACCAGTCATGCCAGTGCCTACACACACACACGGCTAGGCCACAACCCATGTATCCCCCTTATTATGTTCCAACCCTTGTTTTATTCCCAAACTACCCCTATGTAAGTGGTTGGCCTATAAATAGAGCCCCCACCCCTCATGTATCGCTTAGGCATAGATGATATACTAAAGATAAACCCCTTTGTGGAATCTCTAGTTTTTCCTCATCCCCTTTACCAAGGGGACTAACTATCGTCACCAACCTTGTTGGACTTTGCATCGCGCATCCATCATTGTACAAGGCCTACGTTTGCACGTGCATGAGCGTAGTTGTCAAGACCCTCTCCAAGGTGTTCTTACCTCTCTGATTGGGATTGAGGGGATCACGTTGACCGATCTTTCCTTATGAGGATTCTATCGGACTGGTGGCCGCCAGCAGGAGCATTTGGCCTTGTATAGTGTCGTGTTTGCGTGTGTTCATCATGTTCTTCACGAGGTGTGTCTCGCTTCCGCTACCTTCTCCCTTTTCTTCGCTTTTCCCATCGATTTGACATGAGATCCATGAAGATCGGGCCACCCTTGAGGTTCACCCTTATCATCTGGTATCAACAGCTTTTGGTTGCCACAGATTTCTCACAGATTTGGTATTTTTCCCCAACAATTCGAAAATTCCACCAAAAATAGCCCAATTTCATGTTTTGGACCGATCTGAGATTTGAGTGCTTTTTGGTAGGTTTTGATCCGTGGATTACTTTCTAAACTTGTTGATCTACCTTCCCATGTGTTCCCTTGGCCTAATTCCATCATTTGCCCCTTAGATCTAATGTTTTCCATCAAGTTTTTCCTCAGAAATCATGAAATTTCGAGTCACAGACTCGTTTCGGTGGTCGAACGAGAGCCACCGAGCCTGCCGCCGGAACTGGAGATAATTTCGGCACCAGATCCGTATTTTGGCCAATTTTCGGCGCCAGATTTGTATTTTTCCAATTTCCGGTGCCAGGCCCGGCGACAGACTCGGCGCCGCCAATTTTGTCGCCAACAGCTTCAGCTCCACACCGTTTTGAGCATAACTTTTGCATTCGAACTCGGATTTTGGTGTTTTTAGCTCGTTTCGAAGAGAAGGAGTTCTACATCATCATCCAAGTTGTTCATGCTATCTACTCCATCCAAATTCCATGGACAAGGCGGAATCCAACAATAAAGGGTGAAGATCAACGATGAAAGGTATAAACATTCCGTGACTTCTCCCCAGTTGCATTCCCTTGTGAACTCCACTATCTTTGCTACCAACGAACACCTATTGAGACTAGCTCCTCCTATGATTGCTTGGGCTATGCACATTTGATACCTTGTAGAATTCCAAGCAAAAGTTCTGAGCGTGCTATCTCATATAGTTATCTTGTATAGTTGTTCGCACAAGGAAGAGGTAAGTGAAAAAGAAAAGAAAAAGAAAAAAATAGAACAAACAAACAAACAAGTGCCTCATATAATAGGAAGCGCAAGCTCGATGAACATCATATAGGTGATACTTATTGTGCATATCTTGTTGCCCACCAATTTTTTTTGCAATCAAACTAGCAATTCTCCTTGCACTTGTGCGACACGAGCTTATAGTCTTCACTAGGTAATATTTTGGTTCTTAGCTCAATTTCTCTGTTGCACAAGTCCCATTTATCCCACCGTGTGCTTTTCCTTGTACATATTTCCTTTCTTATGGATTGACTTGTTTTTCTTTGTGATCATAATGGTTCTTTACTTGCCATTACAACATCTTGATTTCGGTTTGTTTCTTTGACATGCCACTTTCCATACCTATCCACCATAGGCCTTGTGTGTGTATGTTTATGGTTGTTAGTTGGGTTTAGGTTGCCTTGTCACTTCACTTTACTTGGTTTATTGCTCTCAAGTGTGGCCACTTGCACGATACTATCTTCCAAGGTAAAGTAAGGTTTGCCGTTGCATCCCTAACACCCTCTACCACTTCCATATACACCACTTTGTCTTGTGAATCATGTCTAGGGACTCCGAAACTGAGGATGATTTCTATGAAGAATCCACAATGAGCCACCATGCCTATGTATCTACAAGCATGGATGACATGATGGAGCACTACACCGACAATGGCTCCACATGCTTGGGTGATATGGAGCACTAAAACAACAATAACTCCCCAACCATGGACAAGTTCGAGTGTGACAACGACGACGCCTCACCAAGCATGGAGGACATGGAGAACTTCATCAACTTTGATGGATCTTCCATGAGACATGAAGAATTCCTCCACCGCTTGGAGATGGAAGACTACTATGCCAAGCAAGCAGAGGCGCATCATTAAGAAACCATGACCTTCAAGGCCAAGCATGCCACACCAAAGGGCACCACTTACTTCGATGATCCACCTCCAAGGCGTCAAGCGCCACCACCTACATGGCGTCAAGCACCACCATCTCCAAGGCGTCAAGCGCCACCACCTCCAAGCCGTCAAGCGCCAACATCTTAAAGGCGTCAAGTGCCAACATCTCCAATGCGTCAAGCGTAACCTCCTCCAAGGCATCAAGTGCCACCTACTCCAAGACAAGTGGTGCCCCAACATCATCGTCCACAAGAAGTGCCACAAAGCTAGAATCTTCATCGACATACGTCCTCTCATGATCATCGCCAACATCAAGAGGATACAATACATCATCCAAGGCATCTTCGCCACCTCGAGAGCGCCAAATTCCAAAATCTATTAGAGAAGTTGAAAAGTGACCTCGCCAAGATCATCAAGGACATGGATGAAAACTTCGCCAAATTTGACGAGTCTAGTTAAAGAAGGCACCATAAGCACGAGAAGAGTGCCAAGGAAAAGTATCATCATCACGAGCATCATGTGGATGACCAAGTGCTTCACCAACATAAACCTTCTGAAATGGATCGTATGGGCACCTAGAGGGGGGTGGTGAATAGGTGCTACTCGAAATTTTAACTCTTTTTTAGTTTTAGGCTTAACACAAAGGTAAATTCTCTAGATATGCAACTAAGATGAATTTTCCTATATGTCAACCTAACTACTAAGCGAGTCAAGAAAAAGAGAGTGGAACGAGGTAACCGTAGTGGAGCACGCGGAGACATATGATTTGTTTTACCACAGTTCCTTCCTTGTTAAGGGAAGTATGTCTGCCTCGGAGGTTTGGGCGATACTAAGACCACCGCACCACAAAAGGCCTCACCTTGTTCTCCGATGGATCTCACCACGAGAGGCCTGATCCACCTTCCACTATTTGGTACCCTTCTAGGCAGGAACCGATGCCTTTACAACACTAGCAGGGCACGCATCCACAATTCAATTAGAGGCTCCCGTGACGACAACATGCTGCCACAAGAAACAAGTTTATCAAAAATCGTAATCAAGATCTAGAAATTCGTAAGAAACTCCAGATCAAGAATCCTCCAAGTGAATGGAGGGAAAATGGATATCTTGATTAGTGTCGGTGAAGATCAAAGCATCCTCCTTCGATTCCCCAAAGCCCAGAGCCTTTGAGTGGTTGAAGGTGAAGATATCACTTGAATCGATATGAATAGTACAAAGCTTTTTCCGTGGATCCAAGAGATCTGAAATGAGGATCTGATGGGGTATACATATACCCCATCAAAAAAGCTGCCAATGGAGAATTTGGGGCCCGGATAATCTGGCCTTAGTGGGGCCGGATAATCTAGCCGGGCCAAAAACTCAGGCCTGGGTCGGATTAACCGGGGAGAAAATCCGCCCCTCCTTCGCTTGACGCGCCTTGGTGCCGTTTGAAAAGAAGCCTGGGTGCGGATCACCCGGCTGAGGCACAAAGTCCGGCCCAAGTCGGATAATCTAGCGGAAAATTCTGCCCCCACTCCGCATGACGCGCCTTGGCCACTCGTCGAAGAATCCCTGGGGGTGGATTATCTGGCCCCCCTGAAGGGGCAGAGTATATGGCCTAGGAAGAAACTCCGGCACTGGCCGGACAATCCGGGGGAAAATCCGCCCCTCGTACTGCTTGGCAAGCCTAGCCCATGCTTTGTGATTGGAGCAAGCGCGGGTAATCCAGCCCTTGTTAGCGTGGATAATCTGCCCCCAGAACTCTATTAGTTGGATTTAGAGAGAACAATATCTGCAACACTAGACACCCAGTTAAATAATCCTTGGCATTGTTATCTAACACTCAAAACAATAGAGATCATGAAATGTTCTTTCAGTCTCCCCCTTTTTGGTGTTAGATGACAATACTAGGATTTGCAAAAGAGCCCTACTAACAACATCATTCCAAGGATGAAAAATGACTCCCCCTAAATGTGTGCATAAATTAAGTTTGCATTTGAATACAAATGCACACACATAGGTTCAAAACCTTTTCATGAAATGGAAACTAATATCAAATGACGAGTTAGGGAAAGATATATCATACCACCAAGATGAATTCCTCAATACTATAATGATATACACAATTTAATAACCTCATATTGAGACTTCCATGGATACCACCATTCTAATACATCCATAGAGATAATTCCAGAAATCCATAGATAACCATAATAATATATCCATAGGTAACCATAGTGATAGATCCGTATGGGATAAATCCATAGTCTCACAACATAACCACAAAGCAATTAAAATTTCAATGCAAAAATGGGTACAAGCAAAGGCAAGAGAAACTCAAAATGCAAGTATGCTTTTACCTAAACCATGCAAATCCCCTCGAACGCCTAATAGAACTACTACTTCCCCTTTGGCATTGAAACGCCAAAAAGGGAAACGAGCAAATCTAACGCCCCAGGAGATCACTCGTCATCATCCTCGTCCTCGTCCTCATCATCATACTCGTCCTTGTCATCCTCCTCCTCATCATCATCATCTGGGGTAGGTGGTGACACTCGCACTGGAGAAGGGAACATATGCCTGTCCATGTTGCCATAGTTGATGCCTAAAGTGTTCCACTGAGCATAGGCGTAGGAGAAGGCTGCCGAGGAGGGTGTCCTTGAGATCAAGCGACATGGTGAAGAATGAGCTGCTAGGTATGTGAACACCATAAAGAGGAACATTTAAATCCTCATCGGGCAGACTATGCTTGACGAGCATCATAAAGAACAGGGAATAAGGAATGGTATGCTGTAACACCCTCGAATTGGCCCTATGCAAGTTTTAGCGATTCCCGCCAAACCCGCATAGAAAAGATTCAAGGACGCCCACCAGGCACTTGCATGCGGGTGGAGAACGAAGTAATACCATTACACATTAGTTCACGATGGAACCCACAGAACATATATATATATATACAACAGCGACTCAAAGAGTCAAGAATACATATATACAATACAAAGATCCAAATCACATTGAAATTGATACAACATCCGAGTGCGGATAAGAAGCAAATTGAGCTAAGAGCCCTGAAGAATAACCAATGGCGTCCATAACCCTGCCCAGGACAAGCCGGAAGGGTAACCCTGCTAACGACGTCGATCTCAAACCTACTAAAACAAAGGGGTCGACAAAGGCAAAGGAAAAAGAGGCGTCGATCGAGGCCGATTACAGCGAGGCTAGAATTCGGCGGCTCTCGCCTACATAGGTATGGTGGGCTGAAGCGGCAGCGCAGCATGCACTAAACAACCTATAGAGACTCGATGCAACTGTCGGCTATTAGAGAGGGATAAGAAAGACCTATTCGGATCCAACCTGATACTAACACCAATCATACCCCTCCTGGTATTTCCCCCTCGAGACCAAACGAGGAAGTCAAACCAAGGAACTCACACAGTTGGCAGTTTTATTCATTCCATTATAGTTGAAGCACTTACTAGTTAGATATAGATAGCATGAGTCATCCTGATAGCATAAGTAGTGGGCAGTTTTAATTAACCATTCGGTTGTAGTTGCAGTACTTACTAGTCAGATACAATTAGCATGTGACATCCCACACCCAGTAGTTGTTGGCACTTTTATTTCATTCCATTGGAGTTGCAATACTTACTAGGCAGGTATAACAAGAGACGATACACCCCAGTACCACCAGTTGTTGGCACTTTTATTAACCATTCCACTATAGTGAAGCTGATTACTAGTCACATATATTAAGTCAAATTCACAGCACTACTTTAGTTATTGTTGTCTATGATCGAGATACTGTGCTCCAAGTCGTCCATAACCGCGGACACGGCTTTCGAAAAGATTTACCCTGCAGGGGTGCACAAATAGCAACACACACACGATCAACCTCAGAAAAACCAAATCAAAACCCAACGAGGCTTTCATGACAAAGCAATCACAGGATTCATAAAATATTTCAGGGGGCCACCCCACTAAGCTACCCGCAACGAAGTTGGCCGGCTCCGGAACGGACCCATGGTTTGTGTCAATGGCTGTAAACGACTGGGAACCCGAAAGTGTGACTGGGCTTGTCGATACCGCGAAAACATTCCATGTTCCAAAATAGTACAGGTGCTCCACGCACAATCATAAATAAAGCAGTAAAGCATGGCATAAGTACAGGATAGTAATAAAGCCCCAAACTAGTTTGTGGCCCCAAGAAATAAGATATGAATCAAGCTCTGGCTAAGGGGGATCCATAAGGTCTCCCGAATGTGGATAGTGCGAATAATCAAGGAACAAGTATCAAGTACTTGGGGCCTACGGGACACAAGTGGACATGAAAAACCAAATAGCTTATATTGCCCACCGGTGCCTCTTTCTTTAGTTATCCAGCAATTTAATAGTTGTATTTAAAGTCATGATCCTCTCCACCATAAAGCATATGACAACATTCCAACAACTGTGTGGTACTTCACGACACGGGATCACACCTGAGCAAGCGACTATGACTCGCAAGACCATCTATCTACCAAACAACATGTAATAGGAGGTGTCCAAGGCAATATAAAGGCTGCACGGAATATATCTAGTACGGAACACTAAAGCATCGCGACACGGATATCAATAGATCAACAGGAGGAAATAAAGACTATAAATGCAAAATAGGTAGAAAGGGGGAGATTGCTTGCCTGGGAAACACTGCCGAAGGTTCATATCTGGAGAACTTGTCGATACTCGCATCAACTCATCGGCCTAATCCGTGAAGAAGCAAACAGTAGAACAAATACCGGATGCACTATTTAATACTACGGCAAAAGATCCGGCATGTTTATGATATGATGCATGGCATGGCAAGATGCGGTGCAATTAGGCAATATTAAGCGGAACTAGGGTCCCGACAATTAATAGAAGGTTCAAATTATTTAGATACCCCGCAATTTAAATGTTGTCTTAACAAGGCAAAACATGGCATTGGTTCGCTACACAAATTTAAATGGAGCCAATATTAGCCTAGAATAGTCCGCATATGGTCTCCATATTTAATTTAGGTGAATCGCAAAAATACCCCCAAACCACGATGATATGAATGCGAGATGAATGATTTAATGCATCAACTATATATCCTTTATAAAAAATAGGGCTCGGATAGGGGTCACACATCGAGGGTCGAAGATCTTGGCTTTGAAGAGGGTTCGGGTTCGGTCTCGCACTCCGGGATCGGTCTTCGGGGTTTCGATCATCTGATCCGTGTCGACAATGTCCGGGTTCCGGGGATTCTTTGGTTCCAATTCGGTGTCAGTTCAGAATGGTTGGGATCGGTGCAAACCTTGACAGCCTACCCATATGAAGTCAGCAGTCAGAACAAGACATTGTTAGGGACAAGAGATAAATAAAACATCTAGTAGAAATAGCTAGATGTTGTTCATACAACATGTACTGGGTACTGCACATGGTCACTCCAGGTCGCACACGCGCACCTGAGGGAGAGAAGAACACAGGAGCCAGGTAAACTAGAGCAAAGTAGCACTACTGAGCACTGTCGACGATGATGTACAGGAGGAAAATCTGACGGCAGTCTCGCCATGGCCTGCCGGACTTGCGGGAGGAAGGAGATTGCCGGAAGATCCACAGGGACTCGACACAGAGCTCACAGGAGCGGTGGCGCACGCGATGCAGCGACAGGTCGAGGCTGGTGGCAGCCTTGGCAATAGAGTAGCGTCAGGGGGATGCCCGTCGAGTCGAGGACGGCGGTCGTACACGGCCGATGCGATGAGGGGGCAAGCTCGAGGACTCGCAGGGCGACGCCGTCCTTGGTTGGAGTGGCGGAGACGAAGGCGCCAGCGGAGGGCTGGTGGCTCTCAGGCTCGATGAAGAGCAGGGCCGCAGGTGGTGGCGATGGGCTCGCGGAGCTTGGCGGGAGGAACTCTGACAAGGCTCGGAGCAGGCGGCGTTCTGGTGGCGGGGCAGAGAACGACCGACGAGGTGCAGGACCGGCGGTTGGCACGGTGGTTCACTGGCTGCAGGGCGAGCTCGGCTCGGTGGCGGAAAACAGCACGGGCAGCGGCCGGGCACGGCGATCTCCTAGCGATGGTACGCATCCGCAGCGAGAGGGAGGAGGGAGGCATGGTCGCTAGCAGCGGGGTTGGTGGCGATCGATGGGATGGGGATGGGGTTGCGTGTGCGCATACGCGAGGTGGAGCCAGGCGCGGGACTAGGGTGTGGGAGCGGGGTATCGCATTGCTGGCGGTGGGGAGCGACGCGTTGCAGGGTGGTGGGGCCAGGAGCGTGCGGGAGGGGCGTGTCGGGCTGGGCGGCGTGCGTGTCTACGCCTGGGGATCGAGTCCCAGGGCAGCAGGTGGAGACCGGAAGGTGGGGCCGGCGGGGTGAGGTGGCGAGCGGGGAGTTGGTGCGGGCATGCAGCACATGCAGGTGGCGGCTGGGTGTGGCGGGTAGGAGGGAGCTGGTGAGGGATTAGGGTTAGGTGGTAGGTTTGGGTATATGGGGTAGTAGGCTGGCTAGCTAGGCCTTTTGGCCCGGCCGGCTGCCTCCCCCTAAAGAAAACAGCTTTAGTTGTTTTTTTGTCCGAATAGACTCTTGTAAATATTTTGTAGACAAAACAAAATATCCGAAAGAGACCGGGTTTTAATTTGAAATAAAGACGAGGCGTTTAGAACACAAAACTAGGCTTTTCAAAAATAGTTTTTAAACAAACCATGCAAGATGATGATGATGCTCAAATGCAATGTGGCATGATGAAATGAGCATGCGGTCATGATGATACAATGCACAAAAACACAATGATTTTCTAGTAGTGGTTTTTGCGGGATGCCACAATTCGACACCACTAACAAGGGATCTCGCCCTCGAGATCCGCCTCGTGGTACCGGGAAGAAGGTTGGCGATCTGAATCTTCTCGCTTCGTGTAGATGCTCGCGACACCACTAACAAGAGGTCGTTGTCCGTGATTGTAGAGAGAACATTCCGGGAAACAAAGGACGAAGGTAAAGGTATCCACAAATAAAGCCACCTCTAACTTCGATAGAAGGAGAGAGACGATGCATTCTAATCCACTGCAATGTACAAGAGCAAATAGATTGAGTAGTCGGCATGTGGCCCAATCCATCACGCACCCAAACTATTACTCCGCACAATCAGTTGAAAAGCGTGCAATTATTCTCGGTATCAGACTGGAGATCTCGACAAGCGAGGTTCAGAAACAAAGGAGTGATGCAGACTCTGCATCAGATCTGGCGTAGATGATGTCGTCGCGTCGGAAAACACTGGAAGGCACAACAAGGAACAGAGAGAAGTCCAACAGATGAAGGATTCCTCAGATAGCACGAAGACCGGATGTAGAAGCACCGTTACCAAAGGAGGAAGCGAAACCCTGAAGGTACGATGGAAGCCCAACCACGAGAATTCCTAGACTCGAAGAAAATATAAGAGAGCAGATTCAAAACACGTAGAGGTAAGAGGAGAACAGCAGAGGGGTAAGGAGTAAAATCAGACCTAATCTGATCTATCCAACCGATTTTGCAAAATAGTTTTGACACTCTAGATTGTCCGTTAGCTAGGTTATCCTATAGGCTGGACCAGTGGGGTATCGTAACTGCTGAGCTCTGATACCACTCTGTAACACCCTCGAATCGGCCCTATGCAAGTTCTAGCGATTCCCGCCAAACCCACATAGAGACGATTCAAGGACACCCACCAGGCACTTGCGTGCGGGTGGAGAACGAAGTAATACCATTACACATTAGTCCACGATGGAACCCACATAACATATATATATATATATACAACAGCGACTCAAAGAGTCAAGAATACAGATATACAATACAAAGATCCAAATCACATTGAAATCGATATAACATCCGAGTGCGGATAAGAAGCAAATTGAGTTAAGAGCCCTAAAGAATAACCAATGGCATCCATAACCCTGCCCAGGCCAAGCCAGAAGGGTAACCCTGCTAACGATGTCGATCTCAAACATGCTAAAACAAAAGGGGTGCCGACAAAGGGCAAAGGAGAAAGAGGAGCGTCAGTACTGAGGCCAGTACACAGCAAGGCTAGAATTCGGCGGCTCTCGCCTACATAGGTATGGTGGGCTGAAGCGGCAGCGCAACATGAACTAAACAACCTATAGAGACTCGATGCAACTGTCGGCTATTAGAGAGGGATAAGAAAGACCTATTCAGATCCAACCTGATACTAACACCAATCATACCCCTCCTGGTATTTCCCCCTCGACACCAAACGAGGAAGTCAAACCAAGGAACTCACACAGTTGGCAGTTTTATTCATTCCATTATAGTTGAAGCACTTACTAGTCAGATATAGATAGCATGAGTCATCCTGATAGCATAAGTAGTGGGCAGTTTAATTTAACCATTCGGTTGTAGTTGCAGTACTTACTAGTCAGATACAATTAGCATGTGACATCCCAAACCCAGTAGTTGTTGGCACTTTTATTTCATTCCATTGGAGTTGCGATACTTACTAGGCAGGTATAACAAGAGACGATACACCCCAGTTCCACCAGTTGTTGGCACTTTTATTAACCATTCCATTGTAGTGAAGCTGATTACTAGTCACATATATTAAGTCAAATTCACAACACTACTTTAGTTATTGTTGTCTATGATCAAGATACTGTGCTCCAAGTCGTCCATAACCACGGACACGGCTTTCAGAAAGATTTACCCTGCAGGGGTGCACAAATAGCAACACACAAACGATCAACCTCAGAAAAACCAAATCAAAACCCAACAAGGCTTTCACGACAAAGCAATCACAGGATTCATAAAATATTTTAGGGGGCCACCCCACTAAGCTACCCGCAACGAAGTTGGCCGGCTCCAGAATGGACCCAGGGTTTGTGTCAATGGCTGTAAACGACTGGGAACTCGAAAGTGTGACTGGGCTTGTCGATACCGCGAAAACATTCCACGTTCCAAAACAGTACAGGTGCTCCACACACAATCATAAATAAAGCAGTAAAGCATGGCATAAGTACATGATAGTAATAAAGCCCCAAACTAGTTTGTGGCCCCAAGAAATAAGAAATGAATCAAGCTCTGGCTAAGGGGGATCCATAGGGTCTCCCGGATGTGGATAGTGTGAATAATCAAGGAACAAGTATCAAGTACTCGGGGCCTACGGGACACTAGTGGACATGAAAAACCAAATAGCTTATATTGCCCACCGGTGCCTCTTTCATTAGTTATCCAGCAATTTAATAGTTGTATTTAAAGTCATGATCCTCTCCACCGTAAAGCATATGACAACATTCCAACAACTGTGTGGTACTTCACGACACGGGATCGCACCTGAGCAATCGACTACGACTCGCAGGACCATCTATCTACCAAACAACAGGTAATAGGAGGTGTCCAAGGCAATATAAAGGCTGCACGGAATATATCTGGTACGGAACACTAAAGCATCGCGACACGGATATCAATAGATCAACAGGAGGAAATAAAGACTATAAATGCAAAATAGGTAGAAATGGGGAGATTGCTTGCCTGGGAAACACTACCGAAGGTTCATATCTGGAGAACTTGTCGATACTCGCATCAACTCATCGGCCTAATCCGCGAAGAAGCAAACACTAGAACAAATACCGTATGCACTATTTAATACTACGGCAAAAGATCCGGCATGTTTATGATATGATGCATGGCATGGCAAGATGCGATGCAATTAGGCAATATTAAGCGGAACCAGGGTCCCGACAATTAATAGAAGGTTCAAATTATTTAGATACCCTGCAATTTAAATGTTGTCTTAACAAGGCAAAATATGGCATCGGTTCGCTACACAAATTTGAATGGAGCCAATATTAGCCTAGAATAGTCCGCATATGGTCTCCGTATTTAATTTAGGTGAATCGCCTAAATACCCCCAAACCACGATGATATGAATGCGAGATGAATGATTTAATGCATCAACTATATATCATTTATAAAAATAGGGCTCGGATAGGGGTCACACATCGAGGGTCGAAGATCTTGGCTTTGAAGAGGGTTCAGGTTCGGTCTCGCACTCCGGGATCGGTCTTCGGGGTTTCGATCATCCGATCCGTGTCGACAATGTCCGGGTTCCGGGGATTCTTCGGTTCCAATTTGGTGTCAGTTCAGAATGGTTGGGATCGGTGCAAACCTTGACAGACTACCCATACAAAGTCATCAGTCAGAACAAGACATTGTTAGGGACAAGAGATAAATAAAACATCTAGCAGAAATAGCTAGATGTTGTTCATACAACATGTACTGGGTACTGCACATGGTCACTCCAGGTCGCACACGCGCACCTGAGGGAGAGAAGAACACATGAGCCAGGTAAACTAGAGCAAAGTAGCACTACCGAGCACTGTCGACGATGATGTACAGGTGGAAAATCTGACGGCAGTCTCACCATGGCCTGCCGGACTTGCGGGAGGAAGGAGATTGCCGGAAGATCCATAGGGACTCGGTGGAGAGCTCACAGGAGCGGTGGCAAATGCGATGCAGCGACAGGTTGAGGCCGGTGGCAACCTTGGCAGCAGAGTAGTGTCAGGGGGATGCCCATCGGGTCGAGGACGGCGGTCGTACACGGCCGATGCGAAGGGGGCGAGCTGGAGGACTCGCAGGGCGACACCGTCCTTGGTTGGAGTGGCGGAGACGGAGGCGTCCCGGAGGGCCACGGTGAAGCTGCAAGCAGGGGCGATGGCTGGTGGCTCTCAGGCTCGATGAAGAGCAGGGCCATAGGTGGTGGCGATGGGCTCGCGGAGCTTGGCGGGAGGAACTCCGGCGAGGCTCGGAGCAGTCGGTGTTCTGGTGGCGGGGCAGAGAACGGCTGACGAGGTGCAGGACCGGCGGTCGGCACGGTGGTTCGCTGGCTGCAGGGCGAGCTCCTCTCGGTGGCCGAAAAAAACAGGGCAGCGGCCGGGCACGGCGATCTCCTAGCGACGGTATGCGTCCGCAGCGAGAGGGAGGAGGGAGGCATGGTCGCTGGTGGCAGGGTTGGTGGCGACCGATGGGATGGGGATGGGGTTGCGTGTGCACATACGCGAGGTGGGGCTAGGCACGGGACTGGGGTGTGGGAGCGGGGTATCGCGTTGCTGACGGTGGGGAGCGACGCTTTGCAGGGTGGTGGGGCCAGGAGCGTGCGGGAGAGGCATGTCGGGCTGGGAGGCGTGCGCGTCTACGCCTGGGGATCGAGTCCCAGGGCAGCAGGTGGAGACTAGAAGGTGGGGCTGGCGGGGTGAGGTGGCGAGCGGGGAGTTGGTGCGGGCGTGCAGCACATGAAGGTGGTGGCTGTGTGTGGCGGGTAGGAGGGAGCTGGTGAGGGATTAGGGTTAGGTGGTAGGTTTGGGTATATGGGGTAGTAGGCTGGCTAGCTGGGCCTTTTGGCCCGGCCGGCTGCCTCCCCCCTAAAAAAACAGCTTTAATTGTTTTTTTGTCCGAATAGACTCTTGTAAATATTTTGTAGACAAAACAAAATATCCGGAAGAGACCGGGTTTTAATTTGAAATAAAGACGGGGCGTTTAGAACACAAAACCAGGCTTTTCGAAAATATTTTTTAAACAAACCATGCAAGATTATGACGATGCTCAAATGCAATGTGGCATGATGACATGAGCATGCGGTCATGATGATGTAATGCACAAAAACACAGCGATTTTCTAGTAGTGGTTTTTGCGGGATGCCACATATGCCGGTTGTACAAAGCATCCACCATCTCTTCATAGATGATATCCATGACATCTAGGGTATAATCAGCAGAGGGATCCTCACTAGTGGCACACTCATGTGCAAAGCCAAGGAGATGCACCGGATGACCATGAATGCTATCATTGTTGCCTCCATTGGGGGTGATGCATTCACAGAACATGCGAACCAGCTATGAATAAATTGGGAGCAAACCATCCATCTTCCCAACCACACAATTGGGTCCATAACAAGCATAGAGTAATTCATCCTTGTTGGGGCGATGCCCACAAGAAGTATCACGCCCTAGGAAGGAGTAGCCAAGCAGCTAAGCAAAGGTGTAAAAGTTGGCGGTGCAGAATTCAGAGCTCGACATCCACTTCAAAGTACGGGCCTCATCCCCAACAATCACAAGAGTGGAGAAAAACTGCTTCACTTGAGAGGAATCATAGTCACACTAGATCTCCATCAGATGATGTAGTCCCATCTTCACGGTCACAGAAAGAGCAGGAGCATATTGTGGCTTACTCTGTGCAGTCGCCAGGTCCAGAGGATGCATGGGGTGAATCTTCCAGCTAGCGTAGTTATCATAAAAAATAGCTTCTGAGGGGCACACCAAAAGTTGGGGTCTTGCAGACTCTCATCACAAGCAGAATCCTCAAACTAGTTATGCTGCTTGAGGGTGGAATAGTCAAAAATGTTCATTGTCTTGTAGTTGATCCTTGGTTCCTTTCCTTTCCTATTGGAACTAGCCCTGGTCCTCTTCTCCTTCCTTGCCCATTCAGCCATCCGGCCAGCCTCTCTTTTCTGCCTTCTCAGTTCAACCTCGTCAACCAGCACCCCTTCTTTGTTAGGCCTGAAGTACCGAGGACGTCGCTTGTAGGTCTGAGCGACACTGCAAGAGCCACCCGTGAAAAGAATGAGGTAGGTAGCAAGGAGATAAGCGCACACACAAGTCCATGAAGGAATATTAAAATAGTAGAAAACAACCACAATGCAATCACGTGATGCAGTGATATGAGTCAGAAAAAACAGCATGTTGGAACCTTCCAGGCCGGATAATTCGGCCGGCTAGGGGTGGATAATCCGGCCCTGGCGAAATTTTGCAATCTGACTCAAATCAGCTACCAACACACAGATTGGGCAAAATGGTTGATAGTCTATGGTTCTAAACATGCATATGGAACAAAGAGCACCCTCTAATCTGAGTTTCAACAACAAATAGCAACTTCCATACAAAAGATAAGAATGAGGGAGTTACCCTCACTCATGGGAAGATTAACTCGAAGGAGAAGTTGCCCGGGAGGATGTGGAAGCAGATCCATGGAAGACCCGACGGCGGCACCGGGGAGGGCGGGGATGGCCAACGGCGGCTGTGAGAGAGACGGGGGGAGTGGCTTCTCTGTTTGAGCCCTCTCACCCGACGCCCCTTCCCTTATGCGACGAAACTGCCCAAGCCGGATAATCCGACTGCCACTAGGGGCGGATAATCCGGCCCTCTCCAATTTTTTTGGTTCACATAGAAATCAGGCCAGCACATCCCCACAAACCCTTGCAAGATAACTAAAGGACTTGTGTGCATGATAGAATGATGTCTTGAGATAGGAAAATGCTTAGGCTTAGACTTCCACACTGCGATGGTACTACACACCAAGAATTGCAAAAAAACAAGGTAATGAAAAGCCAATTGTTGGTGTGTTTTCCATAAGAAAACAAGATACGCAATTAAAAATCAATAAAACCCCTCAAAGAACCAACTCTTCATAAAGAAGATGGTGGTGGCCGAAGCCACCATGTAGGAGTAAATGGTATGACACCACGAAGATGTATCTTTGGTTCATGACCAATACTCATCAATAATGATATTAAGAGGTATGATTTGTCTCGCTTTTGACATTATGGGGGAGGATTAGCCCAATAGTTAGGACCACACTCCCCCTATCTCCATGCCCACATCTAAACCAAATAGAGGAAGAGATATAAGGGAGTATGCAAGGGAAATGAAGTCAAGCTTGTTGAATCCATGATATTTAGCTCATTCCTCAAATAACAAAATCTTGCTTCATCAAGTGGCTTCGTGAAAATATCCGCAAGCTAATTCTTCATACTCACAAAAGATAGGTCGATGTCTCCACGAGCAACATGGTCTCGGATGAATTGATTGTGGATATCGATATGTTTAGTCCTTGTGAGCTACACCGGACAGTAAGAAATTTTGATTGCACTTTCATTGTCACATAAAAGAGGCACTTTGTCACAATTCACACCGTATTACTTTAAAGTTTGCCTCATCCATAACAATTGGGTGCAAGCACTTGCAATAACCACATATTCAACTTCGGTGGTGGAGAGAGATATACAATTTTTCTTCTTAGAAGTGTTGGAAATATGCCCTAGAGACAAATAGTAATAAGGACTATTATCATATTTCAAAAAGTTTATGATTAAGTTTTATATCATGCTATAACTGTGTTGAGTGGAAACATCAATACACGTGTGATATACAAACAACCAGGGGTTCCAAGTGAAACTCTAGTCATTGGTTCATTGGTCAACAGATGATCATGTGGTATTTATGCCAGTTGGAAATGGAGTCAACTCATTCTAAGAATGAGATGATGAACCAATACCCAACCTAAACATCGTGACCCGATCATGTCACGAAGTTCAAGTTACGATGATTAGAAATGGATCCTCGTAGACTATTCCTTAGACCGTGAGGCTATATCAATCACTGTCTCCCAAGAGTGCTTAGATAGCATCAAGCGCCATCTGGTAATACGGTGGTTATAAAGGTGTGTTCAGGTACTTGGAGGAAACCGTAGAGGCAATATATGTCAAGAGCGGGATTTGTCCATCCACGTGATGGAAAGATACTCAAGGGCCCACTCGGAGAGGTTATATCCAATAGCTGCGCAGCGTGTGATTTGGTCATAGGGATATCACTTGTCGAAACGAGTCAAGTAGCATTGTTCGGTAACGATATTGAACACGACATGGTGATGTCATTAGTCATACCTCGGGAAATGCAAGTATTGAGAGACAAAGGGAATAAGACACTGACTATCCTGATTCAAACAACGAAAGATCTTCGTGGAACACACATGGGTCACATGGCCATCCAGGTCCCTCTGTCGATCATTGGTCCGGGAGTGTCCCGACCATGTCTAGAGTGTTCCCGAACCATAGGGTATCACGCTTAAGGGTTTGATGATGCTTAGAGAGTGTTTCTAGGATCGAAAGAATCACGGAAGAATAGTAGAGAGAAAACCGGAAGGGTTTCGGTAAGTCCAGAGGATGTCCGGAGTGGAGGTGGAAGGTGTTCCATATCCACGGAGATTGAATAATATGTGAATGAATGTTAAATATTGATTTAATCATTTATTCATAATTATTTAATAAAAGAGAAAATCAATTAAAAGGACAAAAGGCTTAATGGGCCAATTCTGGAGGGAAGAGGGCCCATTAGGGAAAGGAGAGAGGGAGAAGGGGCAAAGGGGGTGTCCGGCTGGGCCAAGCCCCCCGCGCGGGGCCCACTAGGGCTGGCTAGTGGCTGCCCCACCCCCTCCTCTCCTTTAGTCCCACCCCGGGACTTTGATGGAGGTAGTACCCCCCCTCGCCCTATATATAGTGGGGGTATTTGGCCAGATAAATACACACAATATTCAATAAAGGTTTTCTATGTTTTGGGGAGACCTCCAATTGATATTCTCTCTCTCTCTCTCTCTATCTCTCTCTCTCTCTCTCTCTCTCTCTCTCTCTCTCTCTCTCTCTCTCTCTCTCTCGTAACCGTGGTCCCAAGTTCGGACTGCGTGAACGAGAGATATCTTCACCATGGAGTGCCGTCGCGTCGTCCTGCTGCAGGATTCGGATCCAGGATCTCTACTTCCACAACTGCTGCTGGATCGGGGAAGCGGGAGTCATCGTTAGGCACCGGACGTGTGTAACTCCCCGCGAGATGTCACACTTGAGGCACTCAAGTCATTGGAGCCAAAGGAGCACAAGGACTTCATCACGACCTTGAGATCGGCTTCGGCTCGTCTACATCAACCACGATCTCCTGAGCGTTGACAACGCTTTTCAGTCTTCAAGGGTAAGTTTGCGAAAATCCCCTCCCGTTACTGTATTATTAATAGATACATCCTGGTAGCATCATGGGTTCAGGGGCGTAGGGTAAAAATTTATTGTTTTCATACGCGGAACCCCTACAGTGGTATCAGAGCTAGATCTATGCGTAGTAATGCTAGTACGGGTAGAACACACGAGATGTAGCGTGTGGGCGTTGATCTTTTAGTTGTTACCCTCCCACATGTACTTGTGTATACCATAGTAATGCTTGATGAAGCGGCCCCCAACCAACTTTATGCGTTCATTCGCGAGACTGGTCCACGCTTGACATACGGCTTGTACCGTATAAAGTGGCTTAGGGGGGTGTCTGTCTCTCTCGCATTAGTTGACATGCCATTTACAACGGAGGGCCCCGAAAGGGGTTAGTAGAGACAACTACTTGATCAGCGTTGTGCTGAAAGTTCGTAGGTAAGAACGGTTCTCGTGCGAAAGCCCATTCAGCCACGTAAAACATGCAAAGATAAAGTAGAGGCGTCTAACTTTGTTTTGCAGGGGGGTGTTGCTTTGTGATATGGTTGTGGCAAAGGTAAAGTGATTACCTTATGTTACTTAGTAGTAGATAATCACGGAGGTGACGGACTACCACGCCGGAAAGACACCGGTACCCTGGTGTCTACGGCGCCGGAACCCTGGCGCTAGAATCCAGTGACGACGGATGGAGATCACGACGTGAAGGACCATATCACATCGCATTTACATTCAATGTTATTGTTTGTATATCTTATTGTGTGCTAGTATTAGATACTCGACGGTATCCTAATAAGATGATCCCTGTTAAAATTACCAACGATTGTGTTCCCCCTTAGTGTGCACCACCAAGAAAGTTCTTCGGTATGAGGCGATCCACGGTACAGGCGTGGGTATCAGACATATCTATGTTCGCATATAGTGGGTGTAAGCCATGTTGCACAGCGAATACACTAAGGTTGAGTTGGCGAGCCTAGCATGTGCTGACATGGCCTCAGAATGTGGATGGTCGAAAGATCGAGCACGAGTCGCATGAATGATGTGACTGACGTTTAGCGTCCACCCTTGAACCCACATTGATGGCCATGACGATCAGGGGAGATGTGGCTGATAGGGGTCGTGTTATCACTAGGAACCCTTATGGGGATAGGTGTTTCTGAGTGGAGTTACTATTAACTCATTTAATTATAAACTTAGTCTAAATTCCTTTTGCAATTGTAAATGTAGAAAAGTTCTCCCCGATGCCACCTTTCCTGTTGACGATTGATTGGTTAGAAGGAGAGAAGCTCAGATTAGATGGAACAAACTTCTCTATATGGGTTGCGCGTCTCCACGTTCCCCTTAGCGAGAATGATGTGGTTGACTACATACTCGACGGAATGGATTTGGATCAGCCCATTGACCTAGAGACCCCAGAGCAGCGGGAAGACCGCTATCAGCGTCGGGAGATGGCCTCCTTCATTTCAGTTATAATGCGTTTCGGAATGGTGGACGAGCTGTGGCCTGTCGTGGGTAATATCAACCCTCGTACGGTAATGCTACAGCTTCGGATACATTTCATGGAACAAGCATGCATATGGGAGCATGAGCTAATGGGAGATTTCCTCTCCATTAAGATGGAAGAAAACTCATCACTTGACGACCACTTGGAGCGCATGCATGATGTGTACATGAGGCCTGCATACTTCCTGGATAGCTGGATGACGGGCTCTTTTGCAAATGGTGTTGTGCTACGGTCGCTGCCACCAAGCTACCAAACACAAGTCAGGACTTGCACTATGAGAGGCGACGCGGAATCAATGGAGTTCCACCGGTTCGTATCACATCTCAGTAATGTGTTGGTTGAACCGGTTGTCACTGAAGTCATCAATGACAAAGGTATATATTTGATATACAATTTTATAAATGTTATAATCTTGCAAACATTTGTAGTGTTAAGTATATTTGATACTTCTTCTGTTTTGCTAAAAACAAGTCCTTCTGCATGAGAGGTGCTTGATGGAGAGGAGGTGACGTTGCGTGTTGATGGCGAGCATGATGATGATAGCCAATGACACTCTCCCTCAACATTTGTCACTTAGTTTATGTTTTAGGATGATTATTGTAATCAAAATATTATGAACTTCTTTAGTGTGTCTCACACTTTGTGAGACGGTTATTCATATCAGTTTGTAACAAACGGTTGTTCCACTTTTATGAATGATTTCTATTCATGCTCATATCTTGTTTGATTATATGTGAATTATCCTTGTTGTTTTGAAACTAATTGATAATGCATGAACATTTGTGAAATATTGAAATGCCTTAAAATACCCAACTTAATGATATATTCATTAATGAATGAAACCATTGTTTAAATTCAAAGGTATTGATAATATGTGAAGGACACTTGTTTTCTTATCACATATAAATCATGCCTAAGTTCGGCAAAATAACTTGAACACCATGTATTACTTGAATACAAAGTGTTTTAATGAATTTTTAAAAGTAAATACATATTCAATGTATTGTGTTTTGACAAAATGGTAATTATCATTATATGATTGTTTAAATGTGTAAATAAGTTTACCAAAGGAAACATAAGTATAAAACTATTTGATATGATCAAAAGTGTTTCATCAACAAAGGGTATAAATATAAAAGAGAATCTAATTACTATGATTTGATCAATAGTAATGAAATTCGACTTTATAAGAATGGCATAAAAGAAATTGTGAAATGCAAAGTGTTTTGACATGTCAAAATGCAAAGCATCACAATATGATATTAGATATCAAATGGGTGAATAGATGGCACCAAATAAATTGTTGTAGTGTAGATGTAGAGACCATTAGTTAGAAATAGTTAGCACTCAATTAGAACATATAGTGAACCATATGGATTCATGAGATCGGCTCCATATCTGGTATGGATCATCGTAAAAGTGTTTGGGTTATTCGATATAACCAAAATAATAAAGAATAAGTCCTTGTAGAGTATTCATTGGAAACTTTGAATACGAAATCCTTAGCTGAAACCAAAAGAGAAGCAAAACTTGTATTGCTTGGATTTTGGTGCATTATTGAGAAAGCTCACTTTTAGTGATATTTCTCGATTATGAAGCAAATGGAAGATAGTGAAAAACACGATGAGGATTCATATCCATGCATCAGAGTGTTGAGAAGTGCAACGGACAATGTTCCTGAATAATTCTCTTCACGGAAGGAAATAATCAATGATAATGATCATTGTGTTTTCTGCACTGGTGTTTTCACTACATGAAGTAGGATTCAAAATGTAACCCATATCTTGTATGGAGACATTTGTGAATCATTTGTCATGATTCTTGGAATATGACATACCTACGAACTACTAAGGAAATAATGGTAAGCTAAAGTTATAAGAAATCCCATAGGAAAATTCCATTGACATTAGAAAGCAATTCGTTGCTGAATCTCACAAGTAAAAGGGGTTACTTGGAATTTTCCCAAATGACTATGATGTCTACGCACTTCTATTCTTGTAGACAGTTGTTGGGCTCCAAGTGAGAGGTTTGTAGAATAGCAGCAAGTTTTCCCTTAAGTGGATCACCCAAGGTTTATCGAACTCAGGGAGGAAGTGGTCAAAGGTATCCCCTCTCAAGCAACCCTGCAATCAAGATACAAGAAGTCTCTTGTGTCCCCAACACACCCAATACACTTGTCAGGTGTATAGGTGCACTAGTTCGGCGAAGAGATTAGTGAAATACAAGTGGTATAGATAATTATAAGTGGTAATGGTGATAGAAAATAGCTTGATGGCATGGAAGAGACTAAAGACAAACTGAAATAAAGATGGAAGCAAGCAAACATGTAACAGATCTAGTTGCAAACGGTGTTTCAATGTTTAGAAACAAGGCCTAGGGATCATACTTTCACTAGTGAACACTCTCATATAGATATATTATCTTCATGATACTACTCTTAACTAATCTCCGGTTGGACACTCTAATCGTTGGTAGGACTATAACAACACACCTCAAAGTAAGCCTTTCCCATCTAGAAAACCCCACACTGTCACCTTGAGCACTAGATGGTTCCAACAAACACCACAATTTCATAAACACATCCAACTCCAAATATAACTCATAACAAGTATTTGAAATCTCTAGCCTAAGTGCCACCATGGTGTGCACGCTGTCACTTTCACACACATGGGGAGATCAGAGATCTATTAAAGCACTTGAGTAGCAAGGTAGATCTACTTGATTACAAAGCTCATGATCACAATATGATCATGCATAGAGAGAGAGACATGAACACATAGCTACCGGTAGAACCCTTAGCCTTGAGAGAGAACTACTCCCTCCTCATCATGGGAATCAGCAATGGTGATGGAGATGGCGGTGGAGATCGATGGAGATGGCTCCGATGGCACTTCCCCATCGCGGCAGGGTGCCGGAACAGAGACTTTCTGTCCCTCGAATCTCCCCTTCGGTGGCGGCGGCGCTGCAGAACTTTTCGTGGATTTCTGATTGACTATTTAGGGTTTATGCATCGTGAGGCTGCTTATAGGCGAAGTGGCAAGGTCGATGGGCGGCCAGGGGGCCCACACCACCTGGTGGCGTGGCCAGGGCTAGCCTGCGCCTGGGGTGTGTGGCCAGGCCCTGGCCCTCCTCTGTCTCGTATTCTAGCTCCGTGAGTCTTCCGGTAAAATAGGAACTTTGGCTTTTGTCCCATCCAATTCTGAGAATATTCATTTTTTGACTTTCCTGGAACCAAAAACAGCAGAAAACAAGCAACTAGCACTGTGGCATTTTGTTAATAGGTTAGTCGAAGAAATCATATGAAAAGTACTCCAAAGTTGGAACAAAACATAAGAAAGTAGATAAAACCAAGCATGGAACATCAAAAATTATAGATACATTTGCAATGTATCAACATCCCCAAGCTTAACTCCTGCTCGTCCTCGAGTAGGTAAGTGATAAAAAGAAAGAATAATTTTTGAGGTGACATGCACCATCATAAACTTGATCAAAGTATTTGTAAAACATTCAAAGCTGAGATCATAGTACTTCAATCATAACATGAAAGACAAAGTTCTAGCAATAAGAAAAAGAAACTATGTTGCAACATGAAAAGGCATAAACAAAATATTCATGAATAACAATGCTTTGCAAGACGTTTGTTTGTTTCACATAGAGAAAACATAGCATAGTGGTATTCAGCTTGTCCCCCATAGAGTAGCAAATATAAATGCATAGGACACCTTCAAAGTTCATAAGAGTGACTAGATACAAATAGTTTAAACAAGCAATATCAAGGTATGCATCAATGAACTAGTCTTGGGACAATGCACATAGAACTAAGAATGGCCACTATGCTCTCAAAGTAGGTGCATAAAGATAGAAGGTGGAGACTCAATATAATGGTGGAAGGAAGGCCTTCATAGAAGGAAGTAGGGATTCAAGTCTCATAAAGAGCTTCCAAAAATTATGGTACTTAATAGCTTTCAGCTCTCATTGCCCCTATCATAAGCATCTTGAAGTGATTAAGGTTAAAGTGAACAAACTATGGTGTACATGCTTGACGAAGTAAAAGTCAGAAATCTCATGTCCCTTGTATACGAGGGCCTCTCCTCACGCTACTCAAGTTTAGTCACTGGTAAGTTCTTGTCATTGTAAGTACATGTGTATCATAGAGAACCGCCAACGGGGTACCCCTTGCCCGATGATACGGAAGAATCCCCATATCAAAATGACAAGCCAAGCAGACAACGAGCATCTCAACAATCTTCTTATTTACCATGGGAATATGGTGCTTTTTTCTGTCTTTCCTCTTTTCATAACCTCTTTTTTTTTCTTTTTCTATTTTTCTCAATATCAGACTCTTTTTTTAATAAGAAGAATGCTTCATAGACAGCTCATTATGGTTACGCTGCAGGTTTCCACCATGTCAGCATGGATTAGACCAGCGGCCCAGGCGTTTCTCTAACACATATACATAACTCCATGGACTTACAAGCTCCCCTTTCATTTCACACCAACGACATCCATAGACAAAAGAGCATGATATCAACTAGGTAGAGTGCAATGTTGAAAGCGTTCCCCATGACAACATGGTTCTGCTAATCCCCAACAAATAAGTGCAAGCATATACAACATAGACGACACAATGGTTCAAGTTTATTATGGGCAAGAAAAGTAAAGTGTGCCATCAAGTTCGTGAGAGCTTTAATCACTAGTTTTCTCATAACAAGTTTAATTCGGAAGGTAAACAAAAACATGAATATACTTGGAATAGCATATGCTAATAGGTAGGTATGGTGGACTCTTTGGAATAACTTGGTTTAGAGAGTTGGATGCATGAGTGCAACTCATACTTGGTTGCGGAGGCTAGCAAAAGACTGGGAGCGACAAACTAAGAGAGCAATAATGGCCAGAATCATGCAGAGCGACAAAACATCATTGATCAAAGCATAAAGTGATACTACAAGTTGAAAACTAAAGGATCATCAAGGTTTATGGTGACTTTGGATAGTCATAACATGGTGTGAGCATGCGCCAAGTCAACCCAAATAAAGCATCAAAGGAGAATACCACAATACTATGCTTTAATATGCTAAAACAACGCATGATTCTTAAAAGGCACATTAAGCAATCTCAATTGTTTATAACAGGTCATGCGACAACAAAGAATACTAAGCCTAAAGCCAAAACAATATCGAGCATGGCATGAAAAGCATAGGCCACAGTCAAAAACAAGCTCTTTTTACCACTTAAGCATGAACTTTCTTACTCTTTTTCCAGTCCAAAACAAACTATTTGAAAACCAATGTATGAAAGAGGGGGTCCAACCAATTTATTCAGAAAACTAAGCAAACCAAGCAACCGAAAACCAAAAACAAAAACAAAAAGACGCTCTAAGAAAAACACAATTGTGCATGAAACAATAAAAACGAAGTGTCTAGAAAGACCTGAGATTTTTATTGATGAAGAAGAGGATGCCTTGGGCATCCCCAAGCTCTGACGCTTGTACTTCTTGGATATTTCTTGGGGTGACACGCGTGGCATCCCCAAGCTTGAGCTTTAGTCCATCCTTCATCTCATTACTCATTCCTTCCATACACCTGAAATTTTTCCTTCATACAAAACTTCACACAATCTTTATTAGCAACATTAGTGCACTCAAGATAATAAGTCTTTAGGTTCAGTTCCAACACCAATAAAACTTCCAATAAAACACTAGCTACTGTAGCACTTCCCTCAAAAATCTCAATTCCCCAAAAGAACTAAAAAAGGAACCAACAAGAAGCAAATGCAAATAATGGCAGAAATCTATCAAAACAGACCAGCAGGTAAAGACGAATTTTTTCGAAGACTTTCTGTTGCTCAAATCGAAAAGTGTTATCTAACGAAACTTAGATAACAACCTGGGGCAGAAGCACAAAAATTCACGCCTCAAAAGGACGTACATAGATTTTACACGAATTTTTACGGTGAAACACATAAATCTGTTTCGGGACAGCAACTTTCCCAATCATTACTTCTCTCTCATTAGAGGTTACTCTTGGCACAAAAAGCAAATAAAAAGGATAAGGAGTGGTTATTACTGAAAGAATAACTTCCAAGACTCATCTAAAACTTTTGGGTTATCTCCCAATAAGTACTTTTCTTTAACGCCTTTAAGTTAGGCATGATAGTTTGAGAAGATGCTCACATAAGAAATATGAATTGAAGTAAAAGAGAGCATCAAGAAGCAAATTCAAAGCACATTTAAGTCTAACCCACTTCCTATGCATAGGAATCTTGTAAAGAAACAAGTCATGAAAGCACAAAGCAACAAGCATAGTAAAGCAAAACAAATGCAACTTCAAGACTTTCAACACAAAGAGGGGAAACTTAATATTATTGAGATACATAAAACCATGTTTCCCTCTCTCATAAAAACTTTCAGTAGCATCATGAATAAAATTAACAATATAACTATCACAAGAAATATTCTTATCATGAGCCACATGCATAAAAGAATTAATACTCTCCCTATAAGCATAGTCATTCTTATTAATTATAGTGGGAGCAAATTCAACAAAATAGCTATCATTATTATTCTCATCACCATAATCATCAGATATAGGAGGCATATTGTAGTCATAATTAATTTTCTCCTCAATAGTAGGTGGACTGAAAATATCATATTCATCATATATTGGAGGTTTGGTATCATCAAAGTAAATTTTCTCCTCCATGCTTGGGGGACTAAAAAGATCATTTTCATAAAAACTAGCTTCCCCAAGCTTAGACTTTTCCATAGTATTAGAAATAATGGTGTCCAAAGAATTCATACTAACAACATTGCTATTAGCATGCAAATAAAGTTCCATAGGTTTTTTAATTTTCTCTTTAAACTCTTCATGTCCTAACTCATGATAAATACTATAAAGCTCTCTAATTTTGTTGTTGTTTTCCATTAAGCCTAACTAGTGAAAACAAGAAACAAAAAGACAAAATTGCAGAATCTAAAGGAAATAACTTCGAGCACTCACACCGGAGGATGTGAGTACCTTTTACCTTACCTCCCCGGCAACGGCGCCAGAAAATAGCTTGATGTCTACGCACTTCTATTCTTGTAGACAGTTGTTGGGCCTCCAAGTGCAGAGGTTTGTAGAACAGTAGCAAGTTTTCCTTTAAGTGGATCACCCAAGGTTTATCGAACTCAGGGAGGAAGTGGTCAAAGGTATCCCCTCTTAAGCAACCCTGCAATCAAGATACAAGAAGTATCTTGTGTCCCCAACACACCCAATACACTTGTCAGGTGTATAGGTGCACTAGTTCGGCGAAGAGATTAGTGAAATACAAGTGGTATAGATAATTATAAGTGGTAATGGTGATAGAAAATAGCTTGATGGCGTGGAAGAGACTAAACACAAACTGAAATAAAGATGGAAGCAAGCAAACATGTAACCGATCTAGTTGCAAACAGTGTTTCAATGTTTAGAAACAAGGCCTAGGGATCATACTTTCACTAGTGAACACTCTCATATAGATATATTATCTTCATGATAATACTCTTAACTAATCTACGGTTGGACACTCTAATCGTTGGTAGGGCTATAACAACACACCTCAAAGTAAGCCTTTCCCATCTAAAAAACCCCACACTGTCACCTTGAGCACTAGATGGTTCCAACAAACACCACAATTTCATAAAGACATCCAACTCCAAATATAACTCATAACAAGTATTTGAAATCTGTAGCCTAAGTGCCACCATGGTGTGCACGCTATCACTTTCACACACATGGGGAGAGGAGAGATCTATTAAAGCACTTGAGTAGCAAGGTAGATCTACTTGATTACAAAGCTCATGATCACAATATGATCATGCATAGAGAGAGATGAACACATAGCTACCGGTAGAACCCTTAGCCTTGAGAGAGAACTACTCCCTCCTCATCATGGGAATCAGCGATGGTGATGGACATGGCGGTGGAGATCGATGGAGATGGCTCCGGAGGCACTTCCCGCCCCGGCAGTGCCGGAACAGACTTTTCCCCCAAATCTCCCTTCTGTGAAGCGGCACGGCGGAACTTTTCATGGATTTCTGATTGACTATTTAGGGTTTATGCATCGGGAGGCTTCTTATAGGCGAAGAGGCAAGGTCGGTGGGCGGCCAGGGGGCCCACACCACCTGGTGGCGTGGCCAGGGCTAGCCCGCGCCTAGGGGGGTGTGGCCAGGCCCAGGCCCTCCTCCGTCTCGTATTCTGGTTCCGTGAGTCTTCCGGTAAAATAGGAACTTTGACTTTTGTCCCGTCCAATTCTGAGAATATTCTTTTTCCGACTTTCCTAGAACCAAAAACAGCAGAAAACAGGCAACTGGCACTGTGGCATCTTGTTAATAGGTTAGTCCAAGAAATCATATGAAAAGTACTCCAAAGTTGGAACAAAACACAAGAAAGTAGATAAAACCAAGCATGGAACATCAAAAATTATAGATACATTTGTAATGTATCAGACTGCAAAGCCATATTGGAAAAGGGGTGAATGACAAAAAACACAATTTGTCAAGTATTGGACGAATTCAAATGAATTTGATTCATAATGTCTAGTGGATTTAAAACTAGTAAAAGTACTAGTATCTCATAGTAAAACTCCAAGGTTGACATTTGATCAAAGGATTTTGAAATTGTTCAAAATAGTGAGTCGATATGCAATTTGCATGAAATTGAGTGGGAGCTATGAAAGTCTTCCTAAAACAATATGTGAATAACATATTTTTGAGGGGGAGCAATATAAGTCTCAAATTCAAATATGTAGGAACATAGTTTGAGTAAGAGCAGTGACTCATACCCAAATATGTTAGGAACATATTTTGAGTGGGAGCTTATAGAGTAATTCTTAAGTAGGTTAAGAATAAAAGCGCAAGTACCAATAAATAATGATTTATAAGGAGTTGAAGTTGATAATAAGTGTATTATGATATTATGTAGTATTCCTTAAGAGATTCTAAAAAGGGTTTCAGAATATAAGTTAATTAAGGAACTGGTCCTTAATAACTCAAGTTAGGAATAGTATTAAGTTTAACATCAATGGTTGAAAGGAAGAAAAGGATGATCATCATCCACTATGTTGAGACATAGGTTCTATCTTATAAAACCTTTGATGATAACTTAACATAATATATGATCCAATAAGGAAAGTTTAAAAGTGATTAAGTTTGAATCATAGAACGTTGAACTAAGTTTGTCCGCAGTGTCTAATAGAGAACTATAGACATGTTTTCCAAATCCATAAAGGATGACATATCTTAAAGCATAAAGAGTTATGTTATAAGGGAATATGTTGTAAACTCCTGTAAATACCGATTTAAGTCAAGTAGGAAGTGAGGTGAACAAAAACATTGAAAGTTGCACAGAGTGCACTCGCGTTTCGATGAATACATTTATAATAATAGATAAGGGTACCATCTAAAGTGTTGTATAATGTTATGGCGGGGCTAGTTCACTTTTAACGAAGAATGATGTATCCCAGAGCATAGTGCCCATGAGAAAGCCCTCGAGGTTGATCTAAAGTCACTATAGGCTCCTGGAATCAGGCCTTGTTCTGCTGCCATAGCGACGATGCATACACACAGATGTTATCATGTGATGATAAAGTATTAATGTCAATCAAGGTGACATTAGTAAGTTGCAAAGGATTTGGGACTGTAAAGTACAGGCCCAAGACTCAACCTCTTCCATGAGCAAGAATGTTTAGGGTACCAGATATGGTGCCAATGATTAAGAACAAATGCAGCTAGTTTATTTGTACTCTAGTGCAAGTGGGAGACTGTTGGAAATATGCCCTAGAGACAAATAGTAATAAGGACTATTATCATATTTCACAAAGTTTATGATTAAGTTTTATATCATGCTATAACTGTGTTGAGTGGAAACAACAATACACGTGTGATATATAAACAACTAGGGGTTCCCTAGTCACTGGTTCATTAGTCAACAGATGATCATGTTTCCTGATCATGTGGCACTTATGCCAGTTGGAAATGGAGTCAACTTATTCTGAGAATGAGATGATGAACCAATACCCAACCTAAACATTGTGACCCGATCATGTCATGAAGTTCAAGTTACAATGATTAGAAATGGATCCTCGTAGACTATTCCTTAGACCGTGAGGCTATATCAATCACTGTCTCCCGAGAGTGCTTAGATAGCATCAAGCGCCATCTGGTAATACGGTGGTTATAAAGGTGTGTTCAGGTACTTGGAGGAAACCGTAGAGGCAATATATGTCAAGAGCGGTATTTGTCCATCCACGTGATGGAAAGATACTCAAGGGCCCACTCGGAGAGGTTATATCCAATAGCTGCGCAGCGTGTGATTTGGTCATAGGGATATCACTTGTCGAAACGAGTCAAGTAGCATTGTTCGGTAACGATATTGAACACGACATGGTGATGTCATTAGTCATACCTCGGGAAATGCAAGTATTGAGAGACAAAGGGAATAAGACACTGACTGTCCTGATTCAAACAACGAAAGATCTTCGTGGAACACACATGGGTCACATGGCCATCCAGGTCCCTCTGTCGATCATTGGTCCGGGAGTGTCCCGACCATGTCTAGAGTGTTCCCGAACCATAGGGTATCACGCTTAAGGGTTTGATGATGCTTAGAGAGTGTTTCTAGGATCGAAAGAATCACGGAAGAATAGTAGAGAGAAAACCGGAAGGGTTTCGGTAAGTCCAGAGGATGTCCGGAGTGGAGGTGGAAGGTGTTCCATATCCACGGAGATTGAATAATATGTGAATGAATGTTAAATATTGATTTAATCATTTATTCATAATTATTTAATAAAAGAGAAAATCAATTAAAAGGACAAAAGGCTTAATGGGCCAATTCTGGAGGGAAGAGGGCCCATTAGGGAAAGGAGAGAGGGAGAAGGGGCAAAGGGGGTGTCCGGCTGGGCCAAGCCCCCCGCGCGGGGCCCACTAGGGCTGGCTAGTGGCTGCCCCACCCCCTCCTCTCCTTTAGTCCCACCCCGGGACTTTGATGGAGGTAGTACCCCCCCTCGCCCTATATATAGTGGGGGTATTTGGCCAGATAAATACACACAATATTCAATAAAGGTTTCCTCTCTTTTGGGGAGACCTTCAATTGATATACTCTCTGTAACTACCTCGGTGAATTACGCTCTTAGTTACAAGCCTGGATGAGCGGAAATGGTTAAAATAGTACGGTGGGGCCAAATGCCACTCACAGGTAGACCTTTCGGCCGTCCTAACCATTTCCAAACATCGACAAGAACGAAAGGCGAATCGGCAAAAGCGAAGGGATCAACTACATACACAAATGAGTATGTATGCAAGCCACCATACAACAGTCCTCAGAGCCATTCCATCTAAAAGAAATAGAAATATTGCAACACCATACGGCAAGATCCAAATATCCTAGATAGATATAATAGTTTAGGATATCTCCTCATACATCAAACATCAGAGTATCAGGCGGAAGCGGAAAACAAGATCCGAGTACGGATAAGAAGCAAATCGGCATAAGATGCCCCATAAATAAACACATCCCGCCCACAGATCTCACGGATCCCCGTTCCCGGAATCTCTACACCGAGTGATCGTTGCCCACATCGTCCGTCTCCTCCACCCAAAGATCCATCTTGCGAAGTTTACTGCTCATCTGAATCAAACAATTTATCGTGTGAGACCCTAGGGTACTCAAGAAGTCTTTATGCCTCTAAAGGGAACACAACCTGGGGTGACGCAATTGCAGCAAAAGATAATACCTAACAATTCTATAGATACTCGCTATCCATCCGCCTAACCAAAGATAGACGGATGTCCATGAATTAATAGCAACAGTTATAACGGTAACATTAACAGATCCATCCTCCTCCTCGCCATAAACGAGGAAGCGTATTTAACAACCCCCATCCGCTGGCAGTTTTATTATCCATTCCATGAGTGTTACACTATTTACTAGTCGTACTTAGTCAAATTAAAAGGTACTTTAGTTATACTTGTCTATGATCGAGAAACTGTGCTCCAAGTCGTCCCATAACCGTGGACACGGCCAGAAGTTTTACCTGCAGGTGCACAAATAGCAACACACACTCGATCAACCTCGGAAAAACCAAATCAAAACCCAACGAGGCATTCACGACAAAGCGATCACAGGATTTAGAAATATTTCAGGGGGCCACCCCATTAAGCTACCCGCAACGAAGTTGGCCGGCTCCGAGACGGACTCAAGGTTTGTGTGGACGGCTGTAAACGACTGGGAACCCGAAAGTGTGACTGGGCTTGTCGATACAATGAAAACGTGTCACGATCCTAACAGACAGTGCTCCACGACAATCGTAAATAAAGCAAAGAAAGCATGGCATAAGTACAGGATAGTAATAAAGCCCCAAACTACTTTGTGGCCCCAAGAAATAAGAATGAATCAAGCTCTGGCTCAGGGGGGTTCATAAGCCTCCCGGATGTGGATAGCGCGAATATTCAAGGAACAGGAATCAAGTACTCGGGGTCCTACGGGACACAAGTGAGCATGAAAAACCAAATAGCAGATATTGCTCACCGGTGCCACTTTCATTAGTTATCCCATTACTACTCAGGTTAAGTTGTATAGGTACCTCGTTATCCATCAGACACTCACATACCCTACACATGCTGTTCTACGACCCGCATGGCTCAAACAACTCCTGTAGTAATGGCTCATGGGATGGAGGAACAAGCTTCAGTGGGGTTTAAAAGTAAAGGCTATGCAGTACTTGGGATTCAGTTTAATGCAATCGCGACTCAATGATGCAAGAATAAGATAGAGGCAATAGGTACTATATGTATGCAAGCATGTGGTAGTGCTTGCCTGGCAGCTCATTTGAAGCGAGAGAAGGATCTGGGTAGTGCTCCTGGGTTTCTTGATATATCCTCTGCTCAGCGTCTATTCGAAGAAGAACCAAACAAACAAGGGCCAACATAAATAAAGTGCACAAGCATATGAATAAAATGCAACAATCAAACAATCATGCCATGATGAATGATGCACAATTTGCATGGAAATAATGTAGCATGGCATGGGTGAGGTGGAGTACAAAAATAAATCATTTTATGGTGTTTTAATCATATTTTATACTCAAATAAGTTGCTGTATACTTTATATTTATATTATGCATGCTGCAATTCAGAACATGAAATGCATAAACAGAAAGGTCTCGTCGAGCTGATCATTATAGACATATCATTTGTTAAATTTGGAGTTATAAAACAAAAGTTATTAAATAATTAAGAAAAAGGGCATTTTATTGTAATTTTAAACAACTTGAAAAATTAAAGTGTTCAAACATTACTTTGAATAGCATATTTGAATTCCTCACATTTTCTGCTTTCAAAACATATATTATTTGTATTATTTGGAATTACAAAACAAAAGTTATTAAAAACAGAAAATAAACTCATATTAAAACATTTTCAGAAATTGTTTTTATTAAACAGAAAAACGAATCGACTTTTTGTACTCAGCACCAGCTAGCCATAGCCACCGACGAGTGGGGCCGACGCTGAATGGGCCTAGCTGGAAACGTTGCACAGGTGCGGGGTTTTCTCACTGCAGCAGTAGCTAGCCCAGGAGGCCGACAGGTGGGACCAACGGCCTCGCAGGCCCACGTGACAGAGGGTGATCAAGGGGGTGCCACGCGGCACCACGGGTCTCGGGTTGAGGTTCGAAACCTGGGTACCCTTTTGTAAAAAGAACCTAGAGGCTGGTAGGTGGGCCCGTGAGGAGTGCGGCTTGAGGAATTAAAAGGAAAAAGGGGGTATGTGCAAAGTGGCGGCTCTGTACTTCTTCTGTGTTGTTGTGTCCAGCCGAATCGGGACGTGTGGCAAGAGGGGGGCTCGAACTCGCGTCCTCGAGCGCGCGCACGGCGGCGGTAACCACTGGGCTAGACGGGGTTTGCTGCTACGGAACATAACGGCGGCTAGGTGTTCTTCTACGATCCAGCAACGAGCAGGTGCATGCGCTCGTCGGCGCACAGAGGGCGTTCGACGGAACGTACGACGCGACCAGGAAACGACGATGATGGCGAGGATGTCTAGGAGGTGGTGGATCGGGCGGAGGTGGCCGATCGGCGACGTGAGGCGGCCGGCCGAGCTAGGGTTTTGCAGCGTCGGCAAAGGCATGTCTGGGGGACCGTCTTCGCGTCGGCGTGTCCAGGGTGAAGCAGGGGAGCCCTCTCGATCACCTCGACCACCTCCACGTCGTCCACACCCGCTGGAACGAGGGGACGGCGGCGCTACTGGCGGTGACCAGCGGGAGAGGTTGTCGTCGGAGAGAAGAAAGAGGGGAGAGGCAGGGGCTCTGGGGTGGATCTGGCGAGATAGAGGTGCCGTGTGGGGAGGAAAAGGAGGGAGAGAGAGGAAAGCAGGAGTGGGCACGGGGTAGAGAAAAGTAGCCTCGGCTCTTCCCTTATCTCCTCGATCACGTGCTTGCTCGGGCTGGGGGAAGGTAGGCATGGAGAGGCTGCAGGTGGGGTCGGTGAGGAGTAGCATCTGACAGGCCCTGGCAAAGTGTAGAGAGAAGAGAGAGGGGAGGGGGTAACTCGGGTGAACTCGGGTTAGACTAGGCATGGGCTAGGGTTAGGGTTAGGGTTAGAAGAGGGTAGATGGGGCGTGGGCCAGGGAGAGAGGGAGGGTCAGGTGGGACCAGCATGTTAGAGAGAGGTGAGATTGAGGTTAGTGTTTAGCTTAGATCAAGGTTTGGAGATAGGATTAGAGGGGGAGGTTAGGGGTAGGTTTAGGGGGAGGGTGTGGTATGATCTAACAAGGTCATGCAATGACATAACCAAAGGAGATGATGATTTGAGGCACATGGCAAGGAAGGACAACAAGGTGGTGATGGATAGGGAGAGATAGGGTTTAACATGATCAAACAAACTCAAGCAAGAAAAGGTGGTGGACAAGATGGGAGGTGTGTCTAGGGTTTTAGGTGCACAAGGCAAGGAGAGACAAGATCAAGATGAGGAGGTTTTGAATAAGATAGAAAAGGAAGCTCACAAAAGAAAGGATCCACCCAAAAACCAAAGAAAAACCAAAGGAGAAAGAATGGTGGTGCTTTGCATGGCCCATGCATAAACATTAATGCTAGGTTTTATCTTGTGAAAACAAAATAAATATCCATGGCATTTATACCTATGCATTCCACAAATATGGAATAAGCCAAGCTAAAAGAATTAAAAGGATGCCCCATGTGGAGTAGATGGAGATGACCATATTTGAATAAAAATGGGACTTGCTAGTGTGTATGTGCCACTAGGTATTTAGTAAGCCCAAAAATATCCCAACATGAGAATAACCCCAAAACAACCCATATGGGATCTAGAAAGAGGTTCCACTCACAAGGCATGCAAAGGTGGCTCCACATATCACTAATGTGAAAACAACATGATGCTAATATGAGAGCATGTGGAAATAGAATTGGATCCATCCCAACCCACATGAGCTAGAGGTAAAACCAAATAAGTTGCAATGCTCATATAAGGTGGAATGGTGGAATGATGGGGTGATGACAAGAAAGGTGGTGGAGTTAATAAAAGATATGCCCCCCAACTCAACTTGGGCATTTAAACAATATATCAATAACCAAATACAATATCAAGAGGCAAATACAATTAATGATGCATATGAGAGGAGAACCAAAACAAAAAGGGTTTTATATGATGCTCAAATGCAGGGTGGCATGATGACATGAGCATGATATAATTATGATGCAACAATTATATGTATGAAGTAGCATAAATATAGACTAGGCTAGTAGCATTGCAATTGTTAGACAATTGGGATGCTACAACTCTCCCCCACTAAACAAGAATCTCGCCTCGAGATTCCTAGGAAAAGGAAAACAACACAAGGAGAGGCGGGTGTTCGAACGAAGGTGACCCTCACGTTCCCAAGTTGATGAACCATGGAATGGTGCGACCACTACACCTTGCAAAACTTGCTAGACTTGTTGCGAGTCTTGCGTTTTGCTTGAGAATCAACGGTTAGAAGAGTTGAAGGATTATCGTGAGACCAAAAGGATAGGATGATCATAGCTCCGGTTTTCTCAAGAAACAAGATAAGAGAAAAAGAACCACTTGTGAAAGAAAGGAAAAAAAGGATGCATCATGGATAAAGAAAGACACACCATTAAGATTAAAGATTTACTGATACGAGAGAGGATGAATCTTTATCTCGCCGGAAGAAAAGAGCTAGATTGGAGAGGTTTGAACCACTATGACAATAGCATCGTATCTTCTCTCGGATTAGAGAAATGAAGTACGGAAACAATATTGCCTTCAAACAACAGAGTCCCTTGATATCAACAGAAAGATTTAGTTAGACATCGTCGGATTAGATTCTTCTTGCGCCGGTAAGACCCAAAGGATCACGCAATTGAGGTGCGCGGATATAACTTCCAGAGATGGATGTGAAACCAGATCATGGTGGAATCCCGAGAAGCAAAGAATATGGAGGATCTGAAGTTTATTGTAGATATACTTATTGCTTTCTTTAGCCTTGAGGCTAATGCAATAGATTTGCGGCTGATGGCATCAACCATAATTGGCTTTACCACAGAAAAGAATTGATGAAACAAAGAGAGAGATAGTTTCCTTTCATCTTGTTTGGGGATGTCGAGCATCGATCGAATGACGAGGACAGAAAAGAGTTTGCGTTTGTTTCCGCCAGATAATTGAAGATTTGCTCCCTCTAGAATAGACAGACCACCAACAAGAGATTATTGATTACTTTCTTCGAGAGAGCACTCCGGAAAACAAAGACGGAAGTAAAAGTATCGAGGGATAAAGGCCACTTCTAACTTCCGTGGAATGAGTGAAATCACATTAATTCACCAATTCAATGTACAAGAGCGAATGATAAGAGTAGTGGTATGGTAGCTACTCCATCCCGCACTCAAAGCATTACTCCGCACATGAATAAGAAAACCATGCAACCCAACTACCGAAACAGACTGAAGGTATTGACAATAACTCATGGAACTACGCTAGAAAACAAGGATAGATGCAAACGATTTGCCGGGTTCGTAGATAGATAAAGATGATGATGTTGTCGTCATGTCATAAGTAACCAGCCACCGGACAGATATGAAGGAAGATCACGGAGACAACTGCAAGATTCCACAGATAAAGAAACAGATAGCACCACTTGCACATAAGGATTACAAAAGATCTGAAAAATCTTCATGGCCTACGGTGGATTGAGCATAGACGATAGAGCGAGAGGGTTTGAAGAGATTACTTAACGAGATAGAGGTGAAAAGAACTCCATGTTGTTCTTGAAATGATTGAGAGAGATTTAGCAGTCTTGAGGAAAATCTTTAGCGAAACGACGATGATAACTTGCCAACAAGGAAAACTCCGGGTTTGATTGAAGATGGAAGATGGAATTAACAATGGACTTGCTGATTCCAGAATTGAAGCGATCTATTTAGCAGAAGGACGTGGCCGAGATAGGTGACTTCAAAAAGTCAGAATTCTCACTTTGAGACTTTGCACACAGGCAGTGCTCATGAAGCTTGAGAGGAAGAGACATAGATGATCTTCCATGTCCTTCCATTGATATCGAATAGGCAAGCATATTATCAACATATACCACCATGGATTAACAGGATATTCCCAGAATACCAAGTTCAAAAAGCGAGAGAAACGAACAAATGCTCGAACACTTCCTGAGCTCAACGCTCTTAGAAAGATCAATATTAAGAGCACGGGTCCGTGTTGAAGAAGATGCGCTGGAAGAGTAGATTATCTAGTCCTTCGGAAGAAAAAGAGATGTCACCTGGTTCACATTGTCGATTGGATCACCGGTTACAAGATAAAGAGATCTTGGATAAAGAAAAGATGATAGATCATATCTTAAGCAAAGCTATCAGAGACGAAAAGATGCAATTCCCTCGTCTCAAAGAGAATTTTGCAGATATGGAGTTCAAAAAGATGTGCAGCATGATGATGGATGATGATAGACCGCCGTAGTGCCTTGAGAAACTCCGGATTGCCAAAGATGCTAGAATATGCATAGATATGATCACGGTGTACTCAAAATCACAGGAGATAACCGTCACCCTTTGGAGGATAGTGTTGATAGCATTTTCCATATTCCACTCATGATAAGTGTCCTATAGCTATGCTGAGAACCAAATTACAACTACCAACATCGGATCGACACATGTTATGTATTTAGCCCAAGAGAATTGGAGATGAAATGAAACTCTAGGATTAAGCGCCGGTGACAAAAGAATGAGTTAGCATGGACATGCTGATAAAAGGGAGATAGATAATGTTTGACACACGACTGGAAAGGAGTGTGGAAACACAGATGTATCAAAGAATTTTTTTCCGCATTTTTTGGCATTAAAATACCAATAGATGCGCAAAATCACTTATCAGGTAGCGATTAGCAACTCCACATTCTGTGAAAACATGCTGGAAGGAAGAACACCCTTAAGAAGATGACACTGGTTAACAAGGAGTCAGATAGATCGTGCCGGTTTTCAAAAGCCTGTCAGTATGGAATGTACCAACAGTTGATAACCAAAGGCAGATTGTGATAACAAATTGGATGCAACAGATAGACAAGGAATTACACACACACACACTTTCTATGGTACTACGGAAACCCAGAACACGTGAATCCTAGTTTGAATTTTAAGAAGAGGATTGAAAACGTTACACTTCCTTACCAGAAAAGGGTGGTGGGTGGGTAAGAAGAAAAGTGGAAGCAGTCCTACTCTCACGTTTTGTTTTTCCCTAGTATACATAGCTACCAAAAATATTCGCTAGACTGACAACAACCATTTGGCTGAGACCCTGAAGGGCGGGATGGCTCTGATACCAATTGTAACTACCTCGGTGAATTACGCTCTTAGTTACAAGCCTGGATGAGCGGAAATGGTTAAAATAGTACGGTGGGGCCAAATGCCACTCACAGGTAGACCTTTCGCCCCTAACCATTTCCAAACATCGGGACAAGAACGAGCAGCGAATCGGCAAAGCGAAGGGATCAACTACATACACAAATGAGTATGTATGCAAGCCACCATACAACAGTCCTCAGAGCCATTCCATCTAAAAGAAATAGAAATATTGCAACGCCATACGGCAAGATCCAAATATCCTAGATAGATATAATAGTTTAGGATATCTCCTCATACATCAAACATCAGAGTATCAGGCGGAAGCAGAAAACAAGATCCGAGTACGGATAAGAAGCAAATCGGCATAAGATGCCCCATAAATAAACACATCCCGCCCACAGATCTCACGGATCCCCGTTCCCGGAATCTCTACACCGAGTGATCGTTGCCCACATCGTCGTCTCTCCACCCAAAGATCCATCTTGCGAGTTTACTGCTCATCTGAATCAAACAATTTATCGTGTGAGACCCTAGGGGTACTCAGCAAGTCTTTATGCCTCTAAAGGGAACACAACCTGGGGTGACGCAATTGCAGCAAAAGATAATACCTAACAATTCTATAGATACTCGCTATCCATCAGCCTAACCAAAGATAGACGGATGTCCGTGAATTAATAGCAACAGTTATAACGGTAACATTAACAGATCCATCCTCCTCCTCGCTTACCAACGAGGAAGCAGACGAACAACCCCCCATCCGTTGGCAGTTTTATTATCCATTCCATGAGTGTTACACTATTTACTAGTCAGGTACTTAGTCAAATTAAAAGCGGTACTGTAGTTATACTTGTCTATGATCGAGAAACTGTGCTCCAAGTCGTCCATAACCGCGGACACGACTTTCAGAAAGTTTTACCCTGCAGGGGTGCACAAATAGCAACACACACTCGATCAACCTCGGAAAAACCAAATCAAAACCCAACGAGGAATTCACGACAAAGCGATCACAGGATTCAGAAATATTTCAGGGGGCCACCCCATTAAGCTACCCGCAACGGTTGGCGGCTCGAGACGGACTCAAGGTTTGTGGACGGTCAGAACGATCGGGAACCCGAAAGTGTGACTGGGCTTGTCGATACAGCGAAAATGTGTCACGATCCTAAACAGTACATGTGCTCCACGCACAATCGTAAATAAAGCAGTAAAGCATGGCATAAGTACAGGATAGTAATTAAGCCCCAAACTACTTTGTGGCCCCAAGAAATAAGAATGAATCAAGCTCTGGCTCAGGGGGGTTCATAAGCCTCCCGGATGTGGATAGCGCGAATATTCAAGGAACAGGAATCAAGTACTCGGGGTCCTACGGGACACAAGTGAGCATGAAAAACCAAATAGAAGATATTGCTCACCGGTGCCACTTTCATTAGTTATCCCATTACTACTCAGGTTAAGTTGTATAGGTACCTCGCTATCCATCAGACACTCACATACCCTACACATGCTGTTCTACGACCCGCATGGCTAAAACAACTCCTGTAGTAATGGCTCATGGGATGGAGGAACAAGCTTCGATGGGGTTTAAAAGTAAAGGCTATGCAGTACTTGGGATTCAGTTTAATGCAATCGCGACTCAATGATGCAAGAATAAGATAGAGGCAATAGGTACTATATGTATGCAAGCATGTGGTAGTGCTTGCCTGGCAGCTCAGTTGAAGCGAGAGAAGGATCTGGGTAGTGCTCCTGGGTTTCTTGATATATCCTCTGCTCAGCGTCTATTCGAAGAAGAACCAAACAAACAAGGGCCAACATAAATAAAGTGCACAAGCATATGAATAAAATGCAACAATCAAACAATCATGCCATGATGAATGATGCACAATTTGCATGGAAATAATGTAGCATGGCATGGGTGAGGTGGAGTACAAAAATAAATCATTTTATGGTGTTTTAATCATATTTTATACTCAAATAAGTTGCTGTATACTTTATATTTATATGATGCATGCTGCAATTCAGAACATGAAATGCATAAACAGAAAGGTCTCGTCGAGCTGATCATTATAGACATATCATTTGTTAAATTTGGAGTTATAAAACAAAAGTTATTAAATAATTAAGAAAAAGGACATTTTATTGTAATTTTAAACAACTTGAAAAATTAAAGTGTTCAAACATTACTTTGAATAGCATATTTGAATTCCTCACATTTTCTGCTTTCAAAACATATATTATTTGTATTATTTGGAATTACAAAACAAAAGTTATTAAAAACAGAAAATAAACTCATATTAAAACATTTTCAGAAATTGTTTTTATTAAACAGAAAAACGAATCGACTTTTTGTACTTAATGACCGACTGGGCCTAGCTGGAAACGTTGCACAGGTGCGGGGTTTTCTCACTGCAGCAGTAGCTAGCCCAGGAGGCCGACAGGTGGGACCAACGGCCTCGCAGGCCCACGTGACAGAGGGTGATCAAGGGGGTGCCACGCGGCACCACGGGGTCTGCGGGTTGAGGTTTAGGAAAACCTGGGTACCCTTTTGTAAAAAGAACCTAGAGGCTGGTAGGTGGGCCCGTGAGGAGTGCGGCTTGAGGAATTAAAAGGAAAAAGGGGGTATGTGCAAAGTGGCGGCGCCATCGTATTTCTTCTGTCGCGTTGTCTGCCGAATCGACAGACGCGCGCTTGACGCAGGGGGCTCGAACTCGCGTCCTCGAGCGCGCGCACGGCGGCGGTAACCACTGGGCTAGACGGGGTTTGCTGCTACGGAACATAACGGCGGCTAGGTGTTCTTCTGCGATCCAGCAACGAGCAGGCGCACGCGCTCGTCGGCGCACAGAGGGCGTTCGACGGAACGTACGACGCGACCAGGAAACGACGACGATGGCGAGGATGTCTAGGAGGGTGCGTGGCTCACCGCGAGGTTGCTGGAGGTGGTGGATCGGGCAGGGGAGCGGCCGATCGGCGACGTAGCAGGCGGCCGGCCGGAGCTAGGGTTTCGGCAGTGTCGGCGTGCAGCATGTACAGGGGACCGTCTTCACGTCGGCGTGTCCAGGGTGAAGTAGGGGAGCCCTCTCGATCACCTCGACCACCTCCACGTCGTCCACACCCGCTGGAACAAGGGGGCGGCGGCGCTACTGGCGGTGACCGGCGGGAGAGGTTGTCGTCGGAGAGAAGAAAGAGGGGAGAGGCAGGGGCTCTGGGGTGGATCTGGCGAGATAGAGGTGCCGTGTGGGGGAGGAAAAGGAGGGAGAGAGAGGAAAGCAGGAGTGGGCACGGGGTAGAGAAAAGTAGCCTCGACTCTTCCCTTATCTCCTCGATCACGTGCTTGCTCGGGCTGGGGGAAGGTAGGCATGGAGAGGCTGCAGGTGGGGTCGGTGAGGAGTAGCATCTAGGCCATCCTGGCAGGCGGTAGAGAGAAGAGAGAGGGGAGGGGGTAACTCGGGTGAACTCGGGTTAGACTAGGCATGGGCTAGGGTTAGGGTTAGGGTTAGAAGAGGGTAGATGGGGCGTGGGCCAGGGAGAGAGGGAGGGTCAGGTGGGACCAGCATGTTAGAGAGAGGTGAGATTGAGGTTAGTGTTTAGCTTAGATCAAGGTTTGGAGATAGGATTAGAGGGGGAGGTTAGGGGTAGGTTTAGGGGGAGGGTGTGGTATGATCTAACAAGGTCATGCAATGACATAACCAAAGGAGATGATGATTTGAGGCACATGGCAAGGAAGGACAACAAGGTGGTGATGGATAGGGAGAGATAGGGTTTAACATGATCAAACAAACTCAAGCAAGAAAAGGTGGTGGACAAGATGGGAGGTGTGTCTAGGGTTTTAGGTGCACAAGGCAAGGAGAGACAAGATCAAGATGAGGAGGTTTTGAATAAGATAGAAAAGGAAGCTCACAAAATAAAGGATCCACCCAAAAACCAAAGAAAAACCAAAGGAGAAAGAATGGTGGTGCTTTGCATGGCCCATGCATAAACATTAATGCTAGGTTTTATCTTGTGAAAACAAAATAAATATCCATGGCATTTATACCTATGCATTCCACAAATATGGAATAAGCCAAGCTAAAAGAATTAAAAGGATGCCCCATGTGGAGTAGATGGAGATGACCATATTTGAATAAAAATGGGACTTGCTAGTGTGTATGTGCCACTAGGTATTTAGTAAGCCCAAAAATATCCCAACATGAGAATAACCCCAAAACAACCCATATGGGAGCTAGAAAGAGGTTCCACTCACAAGGCATGCAAAGGTGGCTCCACATATCACTAATGTGAAAACAACATGATGCTAATATGAGAGCATGTGGAAATAGAATTGGATCCATCCCAACCCACATGAGCTAGAGGTAAAACCAAATAAGTTGCAATGCTCATATAAGGTGGAATGGTGGAATGATGGGGTGATGACAAGAAAGGTGGTGGAGTTAATAAAAGATATGCCCCCCAACTCAACTTGGGCATTTAAACAATATATCAATAACCAAATACAATATCAAGAGGCAAATACAATTAATGATGCATATGAGAGGAGAACCAAAACAAAAAGGGTTTTATATGATGCTCAAATGCAGGGTGGCATGATGACATGAGCATGATATAATTATGATGCAACAATTATATGTATGAAGTAGCATAAATATAGACTAGGCTAGTAGCATTGCAATTGTTAGACAATTGGGATGCTACAACTCTCTCCCACTAAACATGAATCTCGCCCCGAGATTCCTAGGAAAAGGAAAACAACACAAGGAGAGGCGGGTGTTCGAACGAAGGTGACCCTCACGTTCCCAAGTTGATGAACCATGGAATGGTGCGACCACTACACCTTGCAAAACTTGCTAGACTTGTTGAGTAGTCTTATGCTTTGCTTGAGAATCAACGGTTAGAAGAGTTGAAGGATTATCGTGAGACCAAAAGGATAGGATGATCATAGCTCCGGTTTTCTCAAGAAACAAGATAAGAGAAAAAGAACCACTTGTGAAAGAAAGGAAAAAAAGGATGCATCATGGATAAAGAAAGACACACCGTTAAGATTAAAGATTTACTGATACGAGAGAGGATGAATCTTTATCTTGCCGGAAGAAAAGAGCTAGATTGGAGAGGTTTGAACCACTATGACAATAGCATCGTATCTTCTCTCGGATTAGAGAAATGAAGTACGGAAACAATATTGCCTTCAAACAACAGAGTCCCTTGATATCAACAGAAAGATTTAGTTAGACATCGTCGGATTAGATTCTTCTTGCGCCGGTAAGACCCAAAGGATCACGCAATTGAGGTGCGCGGATATAACTTCCAGAGATGGATGTGAAACCAGATCATGGTGGAATCCCGAGAAGCAAAGAATATGGAGGATCTGAAGTTTATTGTATATATACTTATTGCTTTCTTTAGCCTTGAGGCTAATGCAATAGATTTGCGGCTGATGGCATCAACCATAATTGGCTTTACCACAGAAAAGAATTGATGAAACAAAGAGAGAGATAGTTTCCTTTCATCTTGTTTGGGGATGTCGAGCATCGATCGAATGATGAGGACAGAAAAGAGTTTGCATTTGTTTCCGCTAGATAATTGAAGATTTGCTCCCTCTAGAATAGACAGACCACCAACAAGAGATTATTGATTACTTTCTTCGAGAGAGCACTCCGGAAAACAAAGACGGAAGTAAAAGTATCGAGGGATAAAGGCCACTTCTAACTTCCGTGGAATGAGTGAAATCATATTAATTCACCAATTCAATGTACAAGAGCGAATGATAAGAGTAGTGGTATGGTAGCTACTCCATCCCGCACTCAAAGCATTACTCCGCACATGAATAAGAAAACCATGCAACCCAACTACCAAAACAGACTGAAGGTATTGACAATAACTCATGGAACTACGCTAGAAAACAAGGATAGATGCAAACGATTTGCCGGGTTTGCAGATAGATAAAGATGATGATGTTGTCGTCATGTCATAAGTAACCAGCCACCGGACAGATATGAAGGAAGATCACGGAGACAACTGCAAGATTCCACAGATAAAGAAACAGATAGCACCACTTGCACATAAGGATTACAAAAGATCTGAAAAATCTTCATGGCCTACGGTGGATTGAGCATAGACGATAGAGCGAGAGGGTTTGAAGAGATTACTTAACGAGATAGAGGTGAAAATAACTCCATGTTGTTCTTGAAATGATTGAGAGAGATTTAGCAGTCTTGAGGAAAATCTTTAGCGAAACGACGATGATAACTTGCCAACAAGGAAAACTCCAGGTTTGATTGAAGATGGAAGATGGAATTAACAATGGACTTGCTGATTCCAGAATTGAAGCGATCTATTTAGCAGAAGGACGTGGCCGAGATAGGTGACTTCAAAAAGTCAGAATTCTCACTTTGAGACTTTGCACACAGGCAGTGCTCACGAAGCTTGAGAGGAAGAGACATAGATGATCTTCCATGTCCTTCCATTGATATCGAATAGGCAAGCATATTATCAACATATACCACCATGGATTAACAGTATATTCCCAGAATACCAAGTTCAAAAAGCGAGAGAAACGAACAAATGCTCGAACACTTCCTGAGCTCAACGCTCTTAGAAAGATCAATATTAAGAGCACGGGTCCGTGTTGAAGAAGATGCGCTGGAAGAGTAGATTATCTGGTCCTTCGGAAGAAAAAGAGATGTCACCTGGTTCACATTGTCGATTGGATCACCGGTTACAAGATAAAGAGATCTTGGATAAAGAAAAGATGATAGATCATATCTTAAGCAAAGCTATCAGAGACGAAAAGATGCAATTCCCTCGTCTCAAAGAGAATTTTGCAGATATGGAGTTCAAAAAGATGTGCAAAGATGATGGACAGATGATAGACCGTAGTGCCTTGAGAAACTCCGGATTGCCAAAGATGCTAGAATATGCATAGATATGATCACGGTGTACTCAAAATCACAGGAGATAACCGTCACCCTTTGGAGGATAGTGTTGATAGCATTTTCCATATTCCACTCATGATAAGTGTCCTATAGCTATGCTGAGAACCAAATTACAACTACCAACATCGGATCGACACATGTTATGTATTTAGCCCAAGAGAATTGGAGATGAAATGAAACTCTAGGATTAAGCGCCGGTGACAAAAGAATGAGTTAGCATGGACATGCTGATAAAAGGGAGATAGATAATGTTTGACACACGACTGGAAAGGAGTGTGGAAACACAGATGTATCAAAGAAATTTTTTCCGCATTTTTCGGCATTAAAATACCAATAGATGCGCAAAATCACTTATCAGGTAGCGATTAGCAACTCCACATTCTGTGAAAACATGCTGGAAGGAAGAACACCCTTAAGAAGATGACACTGGTTAACAAGGAGTCAGATAGATCGCGCCGGTTTTCAAAAGCCTGTCAGTATGGAATGTACCAACAGTTGATAACCAAAGGCAGATTGTGATAACAAATTGGATGCAACAGATAGACAAGGAATTACACACACACACACTCACACTTTCTATGGTACTACGGAAACCCAGAACACGTGAATCCTAGTTTGAATTTTAAGAAGAGGATTGAAAACGTTACACTTCCTTACCAGAAAAGGGTGGTGGGTGGGTAAGAAGAAAAGTGGAAGCAGTCCTACTCTCACGTTTTGTTTTTCCCTAGTATACATAGCTACCAAAAATATTTGCTAGACTGACAACGACCATTTGGCTGAGACCCTGAAGGGCGGGATGGCTCTGATACCAATTGTAACTACCTCGGTGAATTACGCTCTTAGTTACAAGCCTAGATGAGCGGAAATGGTTAAAATAGTACGGTGGGGCCAAATGCCACTCACAGGTAGACCTTTCGGCCGTCCTAACCATTTCCAAACATCGGGACAAGAACGAGCGGCGTAATCGGCAGGCGAAGGGATCAACTACATACACAAATGAGTATGTATGCAAGCCACCATACAACAGTCCTCAGAGCCATTCCATCTAAAAGAAATAGAAATATTGCAACGCCATACGGCAAGATCCAAATATCCTAGATAGATATAATAGTTTAGGATATCTCCTCATACATCAAACATCAGAGTATCAAAGGAAGCGGAAAACAAGATCCGAGTACGGATAAGAAGCAAATCGGCATAAGATGCCCCATAAATAAACACATCCCGCCCACAGATCTCACGGATCCCTGTTCCGGAATCTCTACACCGAGTGATCGTTGCCCACATCGTCTGCCTCCTCCACCCAAAGATCCATCTTGCGAGTTTACCTGCTCATCTAATCAAACAATTTATCGTGTGAGACCCTAGGGGTACTCAGCAAGTCTTTATGCCTCTAAAGGAACACAACCTGGGTGACGAATTGCAGCAAAAGATAATACCTAACAATTCTATAGATACTCGCTATCCATCAGCCTAACCAAAGATAGACGGATGTCCGTGAATTAATAGCAACAGTTATAACGGTAACATTAACAGATCCATCCTCCTCCTCGCTTACCAACGAGGAAGCAGACGAACAACCCCCCATCCGTTGGCAGTTTTATTATCCATTCCATGAGTGTTACACTATTTACTAGTCAGGTACTTAGTCAAATTAAAAGCGGTACTTTAGTTATACTTGTCTATGATCGAGAAACTGTGCTCCAAGTCGTCCATAACATGACACGACTTTCAGAAGTTTACCCGCAGGTGCACAAATAGCAACACACACTCGATCAACCTCGGAAAAACCAAATCAAAACCCAACGAGGCATTCACGACAAAGCGATCACAGGATTCAGAAATATTTCAGGGGGCCACCCCATTAAGCTACCCGCAACGAAGTTGGCCGGCTCCGAGACGGACTCAAGGTTTGTGTGGATGGCTGTAAACGACTGGGAACCCGAAAGTGTGACTGGGCTTGTCGATACAGCGAAAATGTGTCACGATCCTAAACAGTACATGTGCTCCACGCACAATCGTAAATAAAGCAGTAAAGCATGGCATAAGTACAGGATAGTAATTAAGCCCCAAACTACTTTGTGGCCCCAAGAAATAAGAATGAATCAAGCTCTGCCTGGGGGTTCATAAGCCTCCGGATGTGGATAACGAATATTCAAGGAACAGGAATCAAGTACTGGGTCCCACGGACACAAGTGAGCATGAAAAACCAAATAGAAGATATTGCTCACCGGTGCCACTTTCATTAGTTATCCCATTACTACTCAGGTTAAGTTGTATAGGTACCTCGCTATCCATCAGACACTCACATACCCTACACATGCTGTTCTCGACGACGCATGGCTCAAACAACTCCTGTAGTAATGGCTCATGGGATGGAGGAACAAGCTTGGTGGGGTTTAAAAGTAAAGGCTATGCAAGACTTGGGATTCAGTTTAATGCAATCGTGACTCAATGATGCAAGAATAAGATAGAGGCAATAGGTACTATATGTATGCAAGCATGTGGTAGTGCTTGCTGGCAGCTCGATTGAAGCGAGAGAAGGATCTGGGTAGTGCTCACGGTTTCTTGATATATCCTCTGCTCAGCGTCTATTCGAAGAAGAACCAAACAAACAAGGGCCAACATAAATAAAGTGCACAAGCATATGAATAAAATGCAACAATCAAACAATCATGCCATGATGAATGATGCACAATTTGCATGGAAATAATGTAGCATGGCATGGGTGAGGTGGAGTACAAAAATAAATCATTTTATGGTGTTTTAATCATATTTTATACTCAAATAAGTTGCTGTATACTTTATATTTATATGATGCATGCTGCAATTCAGAACATGAAATGCATAAACAGAAAGGTCTCGTCGAGCTGATCATTATAGACATATCATTTGTTAAATTTGGAGTTATAAAACAAAAGTTATTAAACAATTAAGAAAAAGGGCATTTTATTGTAATTTTAAACAACTTGAAAAATTAAAGTGTTCAAACATTACTTTGAATAGCATATTTGAATTCCTCACATTTTCTGCTTTCAAAACATATATTATTTGTATTATTTGGAATTACAAAACAAAAGTTATTAAAAACAGAAAATAAACTCATATTAAAACATTTTCAGAAATTGTTTTTATTAAACAGAAAAACGAATCGACTTTTTGTACTCAGCACCAGCTAGCCATAGCCACCGACGAGTGGGGCCGACGCTGACTGGGCCTAGCTGGAAACGTTGCACAGGTGCGGGGTTTTCTCACTGCAGCAGTAGCTAGCCCAGGAGGCCGACAGGTGGGACCAACGGCCTCGCAGGCCCACGTGACAGAGGGTGATCAAGGGGGTGCCACGCGGCACCACGGGGTCTGCGGGTTGAGGTTTACGAAAACCTGGGTACCCTTTTGTAAAAAGAACCTAGAGGCTGGTAGGTGGGCCCGTGAGGAGTGCGGCTTGAGGAATTAAAAGGAAAAAGGGGGTATGTGCAAAGTGGCGGCGGCTACTGTACTTCTTCCTGTCGCGTTGTCTGTCGAAACTGACGGACGACCTTGTGTGCAGCAGGGGCTCGAACTCGCGTCCTCGAGCGCGCGCACGGCGGCGGTAACCACTGGGCTAGACGGGGTTTGCTGCTACGGAACATAACGGCGGCTAGGTGTTCTTCTGCGATCCAAAGAACGAAAGACGCCATTGCCGGGGCACGTAGCGACGCGCTTGCGCCAGCAGAGGGCGTTCGACGGAACGTACGACGCGACCAGGAAACGACGACGATGGCGAGGATGTCTAGGAGGGTGCGTGGCTCACCGCGAGGTTGTTGGAGGTGGTGGATTGGGCAGGGGAGCGGCCGATCGACGACGTAGCAGGCGGCCGGCCGGAGCTAGGGTTTCGGCGGCGTCGGCGTGCAGCATGTACAGGGGACCGTCTTCGCGTCGGCGTGTCCAGGGTGAAGCAGGGGAGCCCTCTCGATCACCTCGACCACCTCCACGTCGTCCACACCCGCTGGAACGAGGGGGTGGCGGCGCTACTGGAGGTGACCGGCGGGAGAGGTTGTCGTCGGAAAGAAGAAAGAGGGGAGAGGCAGGGGCTCTGGGGTGGATCTGGCGAGATAGAGGTGCCGTGTGGGGAGGAAAAGGAGGGAGAGAGAGGAAAGCAGGAGTGGGCACGGGGTAGAGAAAAGTAGCCTCGGCTCTTCCCTTATCTCCTCGATCACGTGCTTGCTCGGGCTGGGGGAAGGTAGGCATGGAGAGGCTGCAGGTGGGGTCGGTGAGGAGTAGCATCTGGGCCAGCCTGGCAGGCGGTAGAGAGAAGAGAGAGGGGAGGGGGTAACTCGGGTGAACTCGGGTTAGACTAGGCATGGGCAAGGGTTAGGGTTAGGGTTAGAAGAGGGTAGATGGGGCATGGGCCAGGGAGAGAGGGAGGGTCAGGTGGGACCAGCATGTTAGAGAGAGGTGAGATTGAGGTTAGTGTTTAGCTTAGATCAAGGTTTGGAGATAGGATTAGAGGGGGAGGTTAGGGGTAGGTTTAGGGGGAGGGTGTGGTATGATCTAACAAGGTCATGCAATGACATAACCAAAGGAGATGATGATTTGAGGCACATGGCAAGGAAGGACAACAAGGTGGTGATGGATAGGGAGAGATAGGGTTTAACATGATCAAACAAACTCAAGCAAGAAAAGGTGGTGGACAAGATGGGAGGTGTGTCTAGGGTTTTAGGTGCACAAGGCAAGGAGAGACACGATCAAGATGAGGAGGTTTTGAATAAGAGAGAAAAGGAAGCTCACAAAAGAAAGGATCCACCCAAAAACCAAAGAAAAACCAAAGGAGAAAGAATGGTGGTGCTTTGCATGGCCCATGCATAAACATTAATGCTAGGTTTTATCTTGTGAAAACAAAATAAATATCCATGGCATTTATACCTATGCATTCCAGAAATATGGAATAAGCCAAGCTAAAAGAATTAAAAGGATGCCCCGTGTGGAGTAGATGGAGATGACCATATTTGAATAAAAATGGGACTTGCTAGTGTGTATGTGCCACTAGGTATTTAGTAAGCCCAAAAATATCCCAACATGAGAATAACCCCAAAACAACCCATATGGGAGCTAGAAAGAGGTTCCACTCACAAGGCATGCAAAGGTGGCTCCACATATCACTAATGTGAAAACAACATGATGCTAATATGAGAGCATGTGGAAATAGAATTGGATCCATCCCAACCCACATGAGCTAGAGGTAAAACCAAATAAGTTGCAATGCTCATATAAGGTGGAATGGTGGAATGATGGGGTGATGACAAGAAAGGTGGTGGAGTTAATAAAAGATATGCCCCCCAACTCAACTTGGGCATTTAAACAATATATCAATAACCAAATACAATATCAAGAGGCAAATACAATTAATGATGCATATGAGAGGAGAACCAAAACAAAAAGGGTTTTATATGATGCTCAAATGCAGGGTGGCATGATGACATGAGCATGATATAATTATGATGCAACAATTATATGTATGAAGTAGCATAAATATAGACTAGGCTAGTAGCATTGCAATTGTTAGACAATTGGGATGCTACAACTCTCCCCCACTAAACAAGAATCTCGCCCCGAGATTCCTAGGAAAAGGAAAACAACACAAGGAGAGGCGGGTGTTCGAACGAAGGTGACCCTCACGTTCCCAAGTTGATGAACCATGGAATGGTGCGACCACTACACCTTGCAAAACTTGCTAGACTTGTTGCGAGTCTTGCGTTTTGCTTGAGAATCAACGGTTAGAAGAGTTGAAGGATTATCGTGAGACCAAAAGGATAGGATGATCATAGCTCCGGTTTTCTCAAGAAACAAGATAAGAGAAAAAGAACCACTTGTGAAAGAAAGGAAAAAAAAGGATGCATCATGGATAAAGAAAGACACACCGTTAAGATTAAAGATTTACTGATACGAGAGAGGATGAATCTTTATCTCGCCGGAAGAAAAGAGCTAGATTGGAGAGGTTTGAACCACTATGACAATAGCATCGTATCTTCTCTCGGATTAGAGAAATGAAGTACGGAAACAATATTGCCTTCAAACAATAGAGTCCCTTGATATCAACAGAAAGATTTAGTTAGACATCGTCGGATTAGATTCTTCTTGCGCCGGTAAGACCCAAAGGATCACACAATTGAGGTGCGCGGATATAACTTCCAGAGATGGATGTGAAACCAGATCATGGTGGAATCCCGAGAAGCAAAGAATATGGAGGATCTGAAGTTTAATGTAGATATACTTATTGCTTTCTTTAGCCTTGAGGCTAATGCAATAGATTTGCGGCTGATGGCATCAACCATAATTGGCTTTACCACAGAAAAGAATTGATGAAACAAAGAGAGAGATAGTTTCCTTTCATCTTGTTTGGGGATGTCGAGCATCGATCGAATGACGAGGACAGAAAAGAGTTTGCGTTTGTTTCCGCCAGATAATTGAAGATTTGCTCCCTCTAGAATAGACAGACCACCAACAAGAGATCATTGATTACTTTCTTCGAGAGAGCACTCCGGAAAACAAAGACGGAAGTAAAAGTATCGAGGGATAAAGGCCACTTCTAACTTCCGTGGAATGAGTGAAATCACATTAATTCACCAATTCAATGTACAAGAGCGAATGATAAGAGTAGTGGTATGGTAGCTACTCCATCCCGCACTCAAAGCATTACTCCGCACATGAATAAGAAAACCATGCAACCCAACTACCAAAGCAGTGAAGGTATTGACAATAACTCATGGAACTACGCTAGAAAACAAGGATAGATGCAAGCGATTTGCGGGTTCGTAGATAGATAAAGATGATGATGTTGTCGTCATGTCATAAGTAACCAGCCACGGACAGATATGAAGGAAGATCACGGAGACAAGCGCAAGATTCCACAGGATAAAGAAACAGATAGCACCACTTGCACATAAGGATTACAAAAGATCTGAAAAATCTTCATGGCCTACGGTGGATTGAGCATAGACGATAGAGCGAGAGGGTTTGAAGAGATTACTTAACGAGATAGAGGTGAAAAGAACTCCATGTTGTTCTTGAAATGATTGAGAGAGATTTAGCAGTCTTGAGGAAAATCTTTAGCGAAACGACGATGATAACTTGCCAACAAGGAAAACTCCGGGTTTGATTGAAGATGGAAGATGGAATTAACAATGGACTTGCTGATTCCAGAATTGAAGCGATCTATTTAGCAGAAGGACGTGGCCGAGATAGGTGACTTCAAAAAGTCAGAATTCTCACTTTGAGACTTTGCACACAGGCAGTGCTCACGAAGCTTGAGAGGAAGAGACATAGATGATCTTCCATGTCCTTCCATTGATATCGAATAGGCAAGCATATTATCAACATATACCACCATGGATTAACAGGATATTCCCAGAATACCAAGTTCAAAAAGCGAGAGAAACGAACAAATGCTCGAACACTTCCTGAGCTCAACGCTCTTAGAAAGATCAATATTAAGAGCACGGGTCCGTGTTGAAGAAGATGCGCTAGAAGAGTAGATTATCTGGTCCTTCGGAAGAAAAAGAGATGTCACCTGGTTCACATTGTCGATTGGATCACCGGTTACAAGATAAAGATATCTTGGATAAAGAAAAGATGATAGATCATATCTTAAGCAAAGCTATCAGAGACGAAAAGATGCAATTCCCTCGTCTCAAAGAGAATTTTGCAGATATGGAGTTCAAAAAGATGTGCAGCATGATGGACAGATGATAGACCGCCGTAGTGCCTTGAGAAACTCCGGATTGCCAAAGATGCTAGAATATGCATAGATATGATCACGGTGTACTCAAAATCACAGGAGATAACCGTCACCCTTTGGAGGATAGTGTTGATAGCATTTTCCATATTCCACTCATGATAAGTGTCCTATAGCTATGCTGAGAACCAAATTACAACCACCAACATCGGATCGACACATGTTATGTATTTAGCCCAAGAGAATTGGAGATGAAATGAAACTCTAGGATTAAGCGCCAGTGACAAAAGAATGAGTTAGCATGGACATGCTGATAAAAGGGAGATAGATAATGTTTGACACACGACTGGAAAGGAGTGTGGAAACACAGATGTATCAAAGAAATTTTTTCCGCATTTTTCGGCATTAAAATACCAATAGATGTGCAAAATCACTTATCAGGTAGCGATTAGCAACTCCACATTCTGTGAAAACATGCTGGAAGGAAGAACACCCTTAAGAAGATGACACCGGTTAACAAGGAGTCAGATAGATCACGCCGGTTTTCAAAAGCCTGTCAGTATGGAATGTACCAACAGTTGATAACCAAAGGCAGATTGTGATAACAAATTGGATGCAACAGATAGACAAGGAATTACACACACACACTCACACTTTCTATGGTACTACGGAAACCCGAACACGTGAATCCTAGTTTGAATTTTAAGAAGAGGATTGAAAGCGTTACACTTCCTTACCGAAAAGGGTGGTGGGTGGAAAGAAAAAAAGTGGAAGCAGTCCTACTCTCACGTTTTGTTTTTCCCTAGTATACATAGCTACCAAAAATATTTGCTAGGTGACAACGACCATTTGGCTGAGACCACGAAGGCGGGATGGCTCGATACCAATTGTAACTACCTCGGTGAATTACGCTCTTAGTTACAAGCCCGGATGAGCGGAAATGGTTAAAATAATGCAGTGGGGCCAAATGCCACTCACAGGTGAACCTTTCGGCCGTCCTAACCATTTCCAAACATCGGGACAAGAGCAAGCGGCGTAATCGGCGCGAAGGATCAACTACATACACAAATGAGTATGTATGCAAGCCACCATACAACAGTCCTCGAGCCATTCCATCTAAAAGAAATAGAAATATTGCAGCCATACGGCAAGATCCAAATATCCTAGATAGATATAATAGTTTAGGATATCTCCTCATACATCAAACATCAGTATCAAAGTGGAAGCGAAAACAAGATCCAGTCGGATAAGAAGCAAATCGGCATAAGATGCCCCATAAATAAACACATCCCGCCCACAGATCTCACGGATCCCCGTTCCCGGAATCTCTACACCGAGTGATCGTTGCCCACATCGTCCGTCTCCTCCACCCAGTATCCATCTTGCGAGTTTACCTGTTCATCTGAATCAAACAATTTATCGTGTGAGACCCTAGGGGTACTCAGCAAGTCTTTATGCCTCTAAAGGGAACACAACCTGGGGTGACGCAATTGCAGCAAAAGATAATACCTAACAATTCTATAGATACTCGCTATCCATCCGCCTAACCAAAGATAGACGGATGTCCGTGAATTAATAGCAACAGTTATAACGGTAACATTAACAGATCCATCCTCCTCCTCGCTTACCAACGAGGAAGCAGACGAACAACCCCCCATCCGTTGGCAGTTTTATTATCCATTCCATGAGTGTTACACTATTTACTAGTCAGGTACTTAGTCAAATTAAAAGCGGTACTTTAGTTATACTTGTCTATGATCGAGAAACTGTGCTCCAAGTCGTCCATAACCACGGACACGACTTTCAGAAAGTTTTACCTGCGGTGCACAAATAGCAACACACTCGATCAACCTCGGAAAAACCAAATCAAAACCCGAGGCATTCACGACAAAGCGATCACAGGATTGAGAAATATTTGAGGCCACCCCATTAAGCTACCATAGCGAAGTTGGCCGGCTCCGAGACGGACTCAAGGTTTGTGTGGACGGCTGTAAACGACTGGGAACCCGAAAGTGTGACTGGGCTTGTCGATACAGCGAAAACGTGTCACGATCCTAAACAGTACAGGTGCTCCACGCACAATCGTAAATAAAGCAGTAAAGCATGGCATAAGTACAGGATAGTAATAAAGCCCCAAACTACTTTGTGGCCCCAAGAAATAAGAATGAATCAAGCTCTGGCTCAGGGGGGTTCATAAGCCTCCCGGATGTGGATAGCGCGAATATTCAAGGAACAGGAATCAAGTACTCGGGGTCCTACGGGACACAAGTGAGCATGAAAAACCAAATAGCAGATATTGCTCACCGGTGCCACTTTCATTAGTTATCCCATTACTACTCAGGTTAAGTTGTATAGGTACCTCGTTATCCATCAGACACTCACATACCCTACACATGATGTTCTACGACTCGCATGGCTCAAACAACTCCTGTAGTAATGGCTCATGGGATGGAGGAACAAGCTTCGGTGGGGTTTAAAAGTAAAGGCTATGCAGTACTTGGGATTCAGTTTAATGCAATCGCGACTCAATGATGCAAGAATAAGATAGAGGCAATAGGTACTATATGTATGCAAGCATGTGGTAGTGCTTGCATGGCAGCTCGATTGAAGCGAGAGAAGGATCTGGGTAGTGCTCCTGGGTTTCTTGATATATCCCCTGCTCAGCCTCTATTCGAAGAAGAACCAAACAAACAAGGGCCAACATAAATAAAGTGCACAAGCATATGAATAAAATGCAACAAGCAAACAATCATGCCATGATGAATGATGCACAATTTGCATGGCAATAATGTAGCATGGCATGGGTGAGGTGGAGTACAAAAATAAATCATTTTATGGTGTTTTAATCATATTTTATACTCAAATAAGTTGCTGTATACTTTATATTTATATGATACATGCTGCAATTCAGAACATGAAATGCATAAACAGAAAGGTCTCGTCGAGCTGATCATTATAGACATATCATTTGTTAAATTTGGAGTTATAAAACAAAAGTTATTAAATAATTAAGAAAAAGGGCATTTTATTGTAATTTTAAACAACTTGAAAAATTAAAGTGTTCAAACATTACTTTGAATAGCATATTTGAATTCCTCACATTTTCTGCTTTCAAAACATATATTATTTGTATTATTTGGAATTACAAAACAAAAGTTATTAAAAACAGAAAATAAACTCATATTAAAACATTTTCAGAAATTGTTTTTATTAAACAGAAAAACGAATCGACTTTTTGTACTCAGCACCAGCTAGCCATAGCCACCGACGAGTGGGGCCGACGCTGACTGGGCCTAGCTGGAAACGTTGCACAGGTGCGGGGTTTTCTCACTGCAGCAGTAGCTAGCCCAGGAGGCCGACAGGTGGGACCAACGGCCTCGCAGGCCCACGTGACAGAGGGTGATCAAGGGGGTGCCACGCGGCACCACGGGGTCTGCGGGTTGAGGTTTACGAAAACCTGGGTACCCTTTTGTAAAAAGAACCTAGAGGCTGGTAGGTGGGCCCGTGAGGAGTGCGGCTTGAGGAATTAAAAGGAAAAAGGGGGTATGTGCAAAGTGGCGGCTCTCGTACTTCTTCTGTCGTGTGTTGTCCGTCATGGCGGGCCTTGTGTGGGGGGGCTCGAACTCGCGTCCTCGGCCGCGCGTGTGGTAACCACTGGGCTAGACGGGGTTTGCTGCTATGGAACATAACGGCGGCTAGGTGTTCTTCTGCGATGCAACAGCAAGACGCGCTTCGTCGGCGCCGAAGGCGTTGACGGAGCGTCTGATCACGACCAGAAAGCACGACGATGGCGAGGATGTCTAGGAGGGTGCGTGGCTCACCGCGAGGTTGTTGGAGGTGGTGGATCGGGCAGGGGAGCGGCCGATCGGCGGCATAGCAGGCGGCCGGCCGGAGCTAGGGTTTCGGCGGCGTCGGCGTGCAGCATGTACAGGGGACCGTCTTCGCGTCGGCGTGTCCAGGGTGAAGCAGGGGAGCCCTCTCGATCACCTCGACCACCTCCACGTCGTCCACACCTGCTGGAACGAGGCGGGCGCTTATCAGTGACCGCGGAGAGAGGTTGTCGTCGGAGAAGAAGAAGAGGGGAGGCAGGGGCTCTGGGGTGGATCTGGCGAGATAGAGGTGCCGTGTGGGGAGGAAAAGGAGGGAGAGAGAGGAAAGCAGGAGTGGGCACGGGGTAGAGAAAAGTAGCCTCGGCTCTTCCCTTATCTCCTCGATCACGTGCTTGCTCGGGCTGGGGGAAGGTAGGCATGGAGAGGCTGTAGGTGGGGTCGGTGAGGAGTAGCATCTAGGCCAGCCTGGCAGGCGGTAGAGAGAAGAGAGAGGGGAGGGGGTAACTCGGGTGAACTCGGGTTAGACTAGGCATGGGCTAGGGTTAGGGTTAGGGTTAGAAGAGGGTAGATGGGGCGTGGGCCAGGGAGAGAGGGAGGGTCAGGTGGGACCAGCATGTTAGAGAGAGGTGAGATTGAGGTTAGTGTTTAGCTTAGATCAAGGTTTGGAGATAGGATTAGAGGGGGAGGTTAGGGGTAGGTTTAGGGGGAGGGTGTGGTATGATCTAACAAGGTCATGCAATGACATAACCAAAGGAGATGATGATTTGAGGCACATGGCAAGGAAGGACAACAAGGTGGTGATGGATAGGGAGAGATAGGGTTTAACATGATCAAACAAACTCAAGCAAGAAAAGGTGGTGGACAAGATGGGAGGTGTGTCTAGGGTTTTAGGTGCACAAGGCAAGGAGAGACAAGATCAAGATGAGGAGGTTTTGAATAAGAGAGAAAAGGAAGCTCACAAAAGAAAGGATCCACCCAAAAACCAAAGAAAAACCAAAGGAGAAAGAATGGTGGTGCTTTGCATGGCCCATGCATAAACATTAATGCTAGGTTTTATCTTGTGAAAACAAAATAAATATCCATGGCATTTATACCTATGCATTCCACAAATATGGAATAAGCCAAGCTAAAAGAATTAAAAGGATGCCCCATGTGGAGTAGATGGAGATGACCATATTTGAATAAAAATGGGACTTGCTAGTGTGTATGTGCCACTAGGTATTTAGTAAGCCCAAAAATATCCCAACATGAGAATAACCCCAAAACAACCCATATGGGAGCTAGAAAGAGGTTCCACTCACAAGGCATGCAAAGGTGGCTCCACATATCACTAATGTGAAAACAACATGATGCTAATATGAGAGCATGTGGAAATAGAATTGGATCCATCCCAACCCACATGAGCTAGAGGTAAAACCAAATAAGTTGCAATGCTCATATAAGGTGGAATGGTGGAATGATGGGGTGATGACAAGAAAGGTGGTGGAGTTAATAAAAGATATGCCCCCCAACTCAACTTGGGCATTTAAACAATATATCAATAACCAAATACAATATCAAGAGGCAAATACAATTAATGATGCATGAGAGGAGAACCAAAACAAAAAGGGTTTTATATGATGCTCAAATGCAGGGTGGCATGATGACATGAGCATGATATAATTATGATGCAACAATTATATGTATGAAGTATCATAAATATAGACTAGGCTAGTAGCATTGCAATTGTTAGACAATTGGGATGCTACAACTCTCCCCCACTAAACAAGAATCTCGCCCCGAGATTCCTAGGAAAAGGAAAACAACACAAGGAGAGGCGGGTGTTAGAACTAAGGTGACCCTCACGTTCCCAAGTTGATGAACCATGGAATGGTGCGACCACTACACCTTGCAAAACTTGCTAGACTTGTTGCGAGTCTTGCGTTTTGCTTGAGAATCAACGGTTAGAAGAGTTGAAGGATTATCGTGAGACCAAAAGGATAGGATGATCATAGCTCCGGTTTTCTCAAGAAACAAGATAAGAGAAAAAGAACCACTTGTGAAAGAAAGGAAAAAGGATGCATCATGGATAAAGAAAGACACACCGTTAAGATTAAAGATTCTTGTCTGAGAGAGGATGAATCTTTATCTCGCCGGAAGAAAAGAGCTAGATTGGAGAGGTTTGAACCACTATGACAATAGCATCGTATCTTCTCTCGGATTTGAGAAATGAAGTACGGAAACAATATTGCCTTCAAACAATAGAGTCCCTTGATATCAACAGAAAGATTTAGTTAGACATCGTCGGATTAGATTCTTCTTGCGCCGGTAAGACCCAAAGGATCACGCAATTGAGGTGCGCGGATATAACTTCCAGAGATGGATGTGAAACCAGATCATGGTGGAATCCCGAGAAGCAAAGAATATGGAGGATCTGAAGTTTATTGTAGATATACTTATTGATTTCTTTAGCCTTGAGGCTAATGCAATAGATTCTTGGTGATGGCATCAACCATAATTGGCTTTACCACAGAAAAAGAATTGATGAAACAAAGAGAGAGAGTTTCCTTTCATCTTGTTTGGGGATGTCGAGCATCGATCGAATGACGAGGACAGAAAAGGGTTTGCGTTTGTTCCCACCAGAGAATTGAAGATTTGCTCCTTCTAGAATAGACAGACCACCAACAAGAGATTATTGATTACTTTCTTCGAGAGAGCACTCCGGAAAACAAAGACGGAAGTAAAAGTATCGAGGGATAAAGGCCACTTCTAACTTCCGTGGAATGAGTGAAATCACATTAATTCACCAATTCAATGTACAAGAGCGAATGATAAGAGTAGTGGTATGGTAGCTACTCCATCCGCACTCAAAGCATTACTCGCATATGAATAAGAAAACCATGCAACCCAACTACGAAACAATTGAAGGTATTGACAATAACTCATGGAACTACGCTAGAAAACAAGGATAGATGCAAGCGATTTGCCGGTTCGTAGATAGATAAAGATGATGATGTTGTCGTCATGTCATAAGTAACCAGCCACGGACGATATGAAGGAAGATCACGGAGACAACTGCAAGATTCCACGGATAAAAAGATAGCACCACTTGCACATAAGGATTACAAAAGATCTGAAAAATCTTCATGGCCTACGGTGGATTGAGCATAGACGATAGAGCGAGAGGGTTTGAAGAGATTACTTAACGAGATAGAGGTGAAAAGAACTCCATGTTGTTCTTGAAATGATTGAGAGAGATTTAGCAGTCTTGAGGAAAATCTTTAGCGAAACGACGATGATAACTTGCCAACAAGGAAAACTCCGGGTTTGATTGAAGATGGAAGATGGAATTAACAATGGACTTGCTGATTCCAGAATTGAAGCGATCTATTTAGCAGAAGGACGTGGCCGAGATAGGTGACTTCAAAAAGTCAGAATTCTCACTTTGAGACTTTGCACACAGGCAGTGCTCACGAAGCTTGAGAGGAAGAGACATAGATGATCTTCCATGTCCTTCCATTGATATCGAATAGGCAAGCATATTATCAACATATACCACCATGGATTAACAGGATATTCCCAGAATACCAAGTTCAAAAAGCGAGAGAAACGAACAAATGCTCGACACTTCCTGAGCTCAACGCTCTTAGAAAGATCAATATTAAAACGGGTCCGTGTTGAAGAAGATGCGCTGGAAGAGTAGATTATCTGGTCCTTCGGAAGAAAAAGAGATGTCACCTGGTTCACATTGTCGATTGGATCACCGGTTACAAGATAAAGAGATCTTGGATAAAGAAAAGATGATAGATCATATCTTAAGCAAAGCTATCAGAGACGAAAAGATGCAATTCCCTCGTCTCAAAGAGAATTTTGCAGATATGGAGTTCAAAAAGATGTGCAGCATGATGGACAGATGATAGACCGCCGTAGTGCCTTGAGAAACTCCGGATTGCCAAAGATGCTAGAATATGCATAGATATGATCACGGTGTACTCAAAATCACAGGAGATAACCGTCACCCTTTGGAGGATAGTGTTGATAGCATTTTCCATATTCCACTCATGATAAGTGTCCTATAGCTATGATGAGAACCAAATTACAACCACCAGCATCGGATCGACACATGTTATGTATTTAGCCCAAGAGAATTGGAGATGAAATGAAACTCTAGGATTAAGCGCCGGTGACAAAAGAATGAGTTAGCATGGACATGCTGATAAAAGGGAGATAGATAATGTTTGACACACGACTGGAAAGGAGTGTGGAAACACAGATGTATCAAAGAAATTTTTTCCGCATTTTTCGGCATTAAAATACCAATAGATGCGCAAAATCACTTATCAGGTAGCGATTAGCAACTCCACATTCTGTGAAAACATGCTGGAAGGAAGAACACCCTTAAGAAGATGACACCGGTTAACAAGGAGTCAGATAGATCGCGCCGGTTTTCAAAAGCCTGTCAGTATGGAATGTACCAACAGTTGATAACCAAAGGCAGATTGTGATAACAAATTGGATGCAGCAGATAGACAAGGAATTACACACACACACTCACACTTTCTATGGTACTACGGAAACCCAGAACACGTGAATCCTAGTTTGAATTTTAAGAAGAGGATTGAAAACGTTACACTTCCTTACCAGAAAAGGGTGGTGGGTGGGTAAGAAGAAAAGTGGAAGCAGTCCTACTCTCACGTTTTGTTTTTCCCTAGTATACATAGCTACCAAAAATATTTGCTAGACTGACAACGACCATTTGGCTGAGACCCTGAAGGGCGGGATGGCTCTGATACCATAGACCAAAGTTAGGGGAATGAACCAAATATCGGATGATTCTCTTGACCGCCACTAAGTGCCTTTCTTTAGGAGCCTCTCGATACCTTGCACACACTCCTACACTCAACAAAATATTGGGTCTAGATGCATAGAGGTAAATAGCCAATCATGGACCAGTATACCTTTTCGTCCACATCTTTACCATTGGGATTTAATTCAAGATGACACTTTGTTTGCATCGGGGTAGCAACACCATTAAGATTAGTCATCTTGAATCTCTTGAGCATGTCTTGTATATACTTTGCTTGATTAATGAAAGTCCCTTCTCATAGTTGCTTAATTTCGAAGCTAAGAAAGAACCTTATCTCTCCCATCATAGACATCTCAAACCTGTCAGTCATAAGCTTTGAAAATTAATCATTCAAAAATTGGTTAGTTGAGCCAAAAATAATGTCATCAACATATAATTGGCATATGAAAAGCTCCCCATTAACCTTCTTAGTAAAAAGAGTGGTGTCAATCTTCCCAACTTCGAAACCCCGGTCTAACAATAACACTTTAAGATGCTCATACCACACACGTGGGGCTTGTTTAAGGCCATAGAGAGCCTTATTGAGTTTGTAGACATGGTTAGGAAAGTTGGGGTCCTAGAAGCCCGAAGGTTGCTTAACATATACCAACTCATGTAATGGACCATTAATAAAGGCACTCTTAACATTCATTTGCTCTAATTTAAAATTATGATGAGCTGCGTAAGCAAGGAGGATACGAATGGACTCAAGGAGAGCCACATGAGCATAAGTCTCACCAAAGTCGATGCCTTCCACTTGGGAAAAACCTTGTGCCACAAGTCTTGCCTTATTCCTCACCATAATTCCGTTCTCATCTTGTTTATTCTTGAAAATCCACTTTGTGCCACTAACATTGCAACACTCTTTAGCCTTCTCAACAAGATTCCAAACTTTGTTGCACTCAAAATTGTTGAGCTCTTCATGCATAGCTGATGACCCACAAGTATAGGGGGTGTATCGCAGTATTTTCGATAAGTAAGAGTGTCGAACCCAACGAGGGGCAAAAGGTGTTGACGAGTGGCTTGGATCAGGAATTCTCTGTAAATACTTAGCAAACGGATTTTTAGGGGTTTTTGATAATGCAGATAGATAAAGTACGAGTAAATAAAAGACAATAATAATAAATACAGCAAGTGGCCCAATCCTTACTTTAGCAAAGGACAAGCCGGTTGTATTACTTAAGATGACCAAACGTTCTCGAGGACACATGGGAATACTGTCAAGTGTTTTCACTTCATATAGTTAATTAATCTTCTTTAGTTCGATAAGTGTTGTGTGGGTGAACCTGTGCTAATGTACTGACCTTCCTAGGACTAATGCATACTTGTGATTATACCCCTTGCAAGCATCTGCAACTACAAGAAAGTAATGAAGATAAAACCTAACCACAGCTTTAAACTCTAAGATCCTACACTCCCTTGTGCAAAGGTTTCCTAACGGGGGTTTAGGTTTCTATCACTCCAGCAACCCCTATGATTAGTAGCCAAATACACAATGCATTCCCCTAGGCCCATAAAGGTGAAATATCATGTAGTCGACATTCACATGACACCACTAGAAGAATAACACCACAACTTAAAAAAAACAAACTATTGAATCTTTCTCAACACAGTTCCATTACTAAAAACATGACTTCTCCCATGTCCTCAAGAACTAAATGAACTACTCACAAGACATCATATGGGTCAAGATCAGAGATGAAATAATGATAAGTAACAATCTGAACATAACAATAATTCAACGGTTCCACTCAATAGCATCAACTACAACAAGTAATCAACACCGGGAAAGTTTCCCCTAAGAACTATGCAAGATTCAACCCAATTGTTACAACGGTATGGAGTGGTCATGATGGTGTTGGTGGAGATGATGATGGAGATGATGATGATCCCGATGAAGTTCATCTTGATGGTGGTGTTGATGGCGACGATCTCCCCTCTCCGGGAAGGAATTTCCCCGGCAGATTTCTGCCTGCCGGAGAGCTCTTTCTCTCTCTGCAGTTTTCCGCCCTGTAGAGGCGGCAGAATCTTTTTGTGGTCGCTCTCTGAGTCTTAGGGTTTCGTGGGGAATATATATGCCAAAGAGCAGAGCCAGAGGTGGGCAGGGTGGCCGCACCACCTGGTGGCGCGAACAGGGCTGACCCGTGCCAGGGGGTGGTGTGGGCCCCCTGTGGCCCATCTCCGCTCCCCCTTCTGGCATCCTTCGTCTTATGAAAAAAATAGGATTTTCCATATATTTTCCGGGATTTCTGATCTTCACGAATTTTGCCTCCAAATAGTGCCTTCTCCATCAGAATCCTGACTTCAGCGGTCCATCCTCCAAAAATCATCAACCATGCAAAAACAGATGAAATAACATAAGTATCATCTCTTAATATGAAATATATCAATGAAGAACAGTAAATTATGTTATAGAATAGTGATGCAAAATGGACGTATCAACTCCCCCCAAGCTTAGACTTTGCTTGTCCCCAAGCGAAAACTGAGCTCAATAAACATGACCTCAGGTTTATGGAGTGAAGTGTTGATAAAAGAATACGGACAAGAAGCATCACATTCATAAATGCACAAATCATAATAGAAGACAACTCACTATTATATAACTTGACTTGCAACAAGTAAAGGAAACACAATAAAGATACACAAAGTAAATCATAATTGGTAATGGCAAACTTTGCTCTTGGTCAAAGGATAGTTAACAATTTGTAGGAGTTCAAACATAATGGGGTTTTCAATGATAGCTTTCAAAGTAATATTCACTAAGATAAGAGAAGTGTGCAAAACAAGGAACATAAGAAAGATGATTGAATAAATCATCATATGAATGAATGAAACACAACAACTCAAAATACTTGCTGAGATAGAAAGGAATAGGTTTACTGACTCAACTAAAAAGTAAAAGATAGGCCCTTCGCAGAGGGAACCAGGGATTTCAAGTTTCACAAAGAGCTTCCAAAAATTATGGTACTTATTAGCTTTCAACTCTCATTGCCCCTATCATAAGCATCTTTAGGTGATAAAGGTTAAAGTGATCAAATATGAGGATATGCTTGACAAGTTATAAGCTGAAAATCTCATGCCCCTTACTTACGAGTACCGTTCCTCATGCTACTCAAGTTTAGTCACAGGTAAGTTCTTGTCATTGTAAGTACATGTGTATCATAGAGAACCGCCAATGGGGTAACCCTTGCCCGATGATATAGAAGATTCCCCATATCAAAATGACAAGGCAAGCAGACAATGAGCATCTCAACGATCCTTTTATTTCCTATTTGCATAGGTTTTTTCTTTCCTATTTGCATAGTTTTTTTATAGAGGATGCTTCATAGATTGCTCACTATGGTTATGCTGCAGGTTTCCACCATGATTAGGCATGGCTTAGACTAGCCGCCCAGGCGTTTCTGTAACACATATACGAACTCCATGAGCCTTACAAGCTCCCCTTTCATTTCACACCGCCGGGATCCATAAGCAAAAGAACATGATATCAACTAAATAAAGTGCAATGTTTAAAGCGTTCCCCATGATAACATGGTTCTGCTAATTCACAACTTACAAAACGCAAGAATATACGCAACATAGATGGGCACAATGGTTCAAGTTTATTAAGTGCAAGAAAGTAAAGTGTGCCTTCAAGTTCGTGAGAGCTTTAATCACTAATTTTCACATAATAAGTTTAATTCGGAAGGTAGATAAAAACATGAATTTACTTGGAATAGCAATGATGCTAATAGGTAGGTACGGTGGACATAATGGCATAGGTTTTGGTTCAAGGATTGGATGCACGAGAAGCATTCCCTCTTAGTACAGGTTTTTGGCTAGCAAGGCTGGGTAACAAGCATAAGAGTCGAAGGAAACAAACAAACATACAAGTGATAAAAACAAACATGCAATCTTGCTTGGAAGCACAAAAGATCTTAACTAGAGAATACTAAGCTTACGAGCCAATCAAGAAAGAAAGATGATGAAATTATATCTCGTAAGAGCACTTTTATCCTTTTTTATTCAATTCTCATAATAGTGTTGCTACTGACCGAGCCAGGTTTGCCAAAACCAACTAAATTTACTTAACGATCCCAAAGTGATGCCAATACTAACAACAAGATCAATTATATAACAGAAATTGCAAACTAAAATAAGATATGCAAAAAGTAAATGATAGAACTTCTCATTAATATTCCATAACGGCAACTCACACCAAGGGATACATAGATATCTAACGAGAGGAGATATACTTCCATAATGCAAACTATCCTACATGATAACTTCTCTATTCATGATATGACTCTACTGAAAAGGTAAAAAGATAAAAGATAGTGATGTGATACCGCGACACTCCCCCAAGCTTGGAACAAACCAAGGGGATGCCAAAACCTGATGACGAATTACTCCTTCGGTGGTGGTGGTGTTCTCTCGATGAGCTTTTCAATCAATTCCCTCAATCCCTCAATCTCAAAGGCGGGAGTACGAATCAACTCCGAATTATGCTTAATGCGTTTCATGATAATGTCGGGCTGTGAATCCTAGCTCTTGTGATTCTTTCCCCACTCTTCATCCTTGAAGTCTTCTTTTCCTGCATGGTTAGAATGAGGCATGTCCCAATTGGAGGGTAGTTTTTCCTTGGGCATATTCTAGAATTGCTGCTCATGGATAAGGGTATGGAAGGGATTCTTGGTGCATGGAGGAGGTGACCATAAAGCCAAGCAATGACGCGGAACCTTCCCTCTAGTGGACATCCATGCAGTCCTTTTGAACCTGGCAGGATTTGCCACCACTCATATGCTTGCAATGGTGGTGCTGGTGTGCGGATGCTGGTCTTCCTTTGCCTCCTTCTCAACTTCACTCTACATCTCCTCCTCCTGCCCAGAGTCTTGGAGATCCTCTTCCGCAGGCTCCTTGCCCCTATTGTTGGTGGAGACCATTGTGCTTCTAAACTTTAAGAATAGTCCCTGGCAGAAACAGATCGAAACGAAAACACGACGAGAACACGATATACGAATCTCAGGGGATCCGGGGGATTATATATTACGAAGTTTTACAACAAAAGGAAAGTACTAGGAGAAAACGGGTCGGAGACGGGCTTCGGGGTGGCCACACCCCCTGGTGGCGCGACCAGGTGGGCCCGCGCCACGGGGTGGTGTGAGCCACCCGGGCTCCGTTCCCATTCCTATTTCTACTAATTGCTTTCCATGTTATATAAAAACTGCAAAAATATAAATTGACAGATTTTCTGTGGACCTTTTCTTACCAGAACTGTTACTTATTCGAAAACAGACTCTGCAGGTCTCTGAATTTGGTCTTTAATAAATTTTTCTGGAGTCACCACTTGAATAACATCAATATATTCATCTTCATAAACATATTGCTTGAGTCTTTTAACCATTCACCATCTTATTACATCATTTTCTCCTACAATCTAGGAATTTCTTTCACACAAAACTTCACACAATTCTCATTAGAAACATTAGTGCATGCAAGGTAATAAACCTATAAGTTCAATTTTAACTGAAATCCATCAAAACATAAGCTACTGTAGCAACTCCTTCTGAAAGCCCAAAAAGTAATTCAAAAAGGAAATTGATTTAAGAGGCAAATGCAAGAGTGGCAAAAATCTATCAAAACAGACCAGCAGGTAAAGATCAATTTTTTCGAAAATCTTCTGTAGCTCAAATAAAAAAGTGCAAAACTAACGAAAGTTAAATAATAACTTGGGACATGCACACAAAAAATTAAAGATCAGTATGACGTTCTGGGATTTTTAACGATTTTTTATAGTGAAGCACAAAAATCTGTTTCGGGACAACAACTTCCCCAAATATTACTTCTCTCTCATTAGAGGCTGATCTTGACACAAAAACCAAACAAAAGGATAAGGAGAGTTTATTGCAGAAGCAATAACCTACAAGACTCAAATAAACAAAACAAACTGAAAGCAAAAGATATATTGGGTTGTTTCCCAAAAAGTTCTTTCTTTATAGCCATTAAGATGGGCATGATAATTTCAATGATGCTCACATAAGAATATGAATTGAAGTAAAAGAGAGGATCAAGAAGCAAAAATACGCATGTTTAAGTCCAACCCACTTCCTATGCAAGGGTGTCCTGTAAGAAAATAAATTGTTGAAACCAGAGGCTTCTAGCATAGGAAGGCAAAACAAGTGCAACATAAAGACTTTCAGCATAAAACGAGGAAATTTAATATTATTGAGATGCATAAGAACAATTTTCCCTCTCTCATAATAATAAATTTCCGTATCATGCATAAATTTAATGATATAACTATCAAATGGACCATTGTAGCAATGATCACTTATTCTAACAAAAAACATAGGGACACTAGCTCTGCTAACTCTACTTTGTGAAACAATATTAGAAGTATCCTTACAGAGGATTGTGTGTCCATCTTCTACATATTTAGTGACAAAGTCTTTCACATTTGCTATTACAGGCTCAACAACAATTTTTTCATCAGGTTCAACAACTTTATTTGTACTTTCATTAACCATACTAGCTATCATAGAATGTTCCTTTATCTTAACTGGGAAAGTCATTTTCTCAATGTAAGGTTCAGGTAAAACATGATTAGTAGTATAAACTTCAGTATTTCTTGGAGGAACACAATTAACAACATCTTTATATGGCTCATGATACTTATTCCATTTCTTTTTAGGAATAAGAAGCAAAATCCTTAAAATAAGTTGCAATACTTTGAGAATCAAGACCATAAGCATTACTAATATTATGAAAGTCATCAGTCCTCATAAAAGATTTAATGCATTCATAATCATAATTTATACCTGACTTTCTTCCTTTATTATTCTGCCATGCTTCAGCATTGTCTTGAATACGGTCTAGAAGATCCCATTTAGCATCTTCTTCCATGCATGTAAATGATCCAGCACAAGAAGCATCCAATAGATCCTTATCATGAAGAGAAAGTCTTGCATAAAAGTTATTGATAATAATATTTTTGGGGAGCTCATGAATAGGACATTTGAGCGTTAGTAACTTCAATCTCCCCCAAGCTTGAGTTGTACTCTCTCCATCACGAGGCCAAAAGTTATATATTTGATTCCGATCTTTATGAATCTCACTAGGAGGATAAAACTTTGAATAAAAGAGAGGTACTATTTCCTCCCATTCAAGAGATTAACCATTCTTCAGCAGCTTGTACCATTCCTCAGCTCTTCCTTTCAGTGATAACAAGAATAACTTCTTCTTGACTTGATCTATTGTAATACCTACACACTTGAACAACCCGCATAATTCGTGTATAAAGAGCAAATGATCACTAGGATGGACAGTTCCATCTCCAAAATAGTAGTTATCCATAACACGATCAATAATTCTTGTAGGTATCTTAAAGTATCATTTTCAGCAGATGGAGGTTCATCTACTACTTAGCAGTGGTAGTAGCATTACGAAATAAGAAACTAATTGAATTGTACATATTGAAATAAAGTAACTAACAGAAATAAACAATACTCACAGTAGAAGTTTCCTTTACTAGTTCCACTCTCCAATAGCACTTGACTCCTCGACAACGGCTCTAGAAAATAGTCTTGATGACCCACAAGTATAGGGGGTGTATCGTAGTATTTTCGATAAGTAAGAGTGTGGAACCCAACGAGGAGCAGAAGGTGTTGACGAGTGTCTTGGATCAGGAATTCTCTGTAAATACTTAGCAAACGGATTTGGGGTTTTTTTGATAATGCAGATAGATAAAGTACGAGTAAATAAAAGACAATAATAATAAATACAGCAAGTGGCCCAATCCTTACTTTAGCAAAGGACAAGCCGGTTGTATTACTTAAGATGACCAAACGTTCTCGAGGACACATGGGAATACTGTCAAGTGTTTTCACTTCATATAGTTAATTAATCTTCTTTAGTTCGATAAGTGTTGTGTGGGTGAACCTGTGCTAATGTACTGACCTTCCTAGGACTAATGCATACTTGTGATTATACCCCTTGCAAGCATCTGCAACTACAAGAAAGTAATGAAGATAAAACTTAACCACAGCTTTAAACTCTATGATCCTACACTCCCTTGTGCAAAGGTTTCCTAACGGGGGTTTAGGTTTCTATCACTCCAGCAACCCCTATGATTAGTAGCCAAATACACAATGCATTCCCCTAGGCCCATAAAGGTGAAATATCATGTAGTCGACATTCACATGACACCACTAGAAGAATAACACCACAACTTAAATAACAAACTATTGAATCTTTCTCAACACAGTTCCATTACTAAAAACATGACTTCTCCCATGTCCTCAAGAACTAAACGAACTACTCACAAGACATCATATGGATCAAGATCAGAGATGAAATAATGATAAGTAACAATCTGAACATAACAATAATTCAACGGTTCCACTCAATAGCATCAACTACAACAAGTAATCAACACCGGGAAAGTTTCCCCTAAGAATTATGCAAGATTCAACCCAATTGTTACAACGGTATGTAGTGGTGATGATGGTGCTAGTGGAGATGATTATGGAGATGATCCCGATGAAGTCCAGCTTTATGGTGGTGTTGATGGCGACGATCTCCCACTCTTCGGGAAGGAATTTCCCCGGCAAATTTCTGCCTGCTAGAGAGCTCTTTCTCTCTCTGCAGTTTTCGGTGCCGCAGAGGCGGCAGAATCTTTCTGTGGTTGCTCCCCGAGTCTTTGAGTTTCGTGGGGAATATATACGCCAAAGAGCAGAGCCAGAGGTGGGCCAGGGTGGCCACACCACCTGGTGGTGTGGCCAGGGCTGGCCTGCGCCAGGGGGTGGTGTGGGCCCCCTATGGCCCATCTCTGCTCCCCCTTCTAGCATCCTTCGTCTTCTAGAAAAATAGGATTTTCCATATATTTTCAGGGATTTTCTAATCTTCGCAAATTTCGCCTCCAAACAGTGCCTTCACCATCAGAATCCTGACTTCGGTGGTCCATCCTCCAAAAGTCATCAACCATGCAAAAATAGATGAAATAACATAAGTATCATCAATTTGAAATATATCAATGAATAACAGTAAATTATGATATAGAATAGTGATGCAAAATGGACGTATCAATAGCCACAACCTAGTCCGGATCTTCAAGAGCTTCAAAAACCTTCTTGGGTTCTACCATGGATATATGTGCTTGATGATCGCTGAATCTTGCCTACTCACCCCTTGTGGACACCCTTCTCCATAGATCACCCACCACTTTATCAAGTGTGTGACCCCTGAGTTCTAGGTTTCGTTCAGCTCGAGCTTTGTGATGAATTTCGATTTCCTCTTTGTTTCTTGGAGGAATATATTCATCATTTTGATCTTTGTCTTGACTAACAACATGATCTTGATCAATAGATTGTTCAGTAATGATAGTTGGTGGAGATACTTGCCCTTGATTATGTTCAGCAACCATAATAGGAGGTTGCTGTTCTGAACTTCTAGGACCAGATAATCTGACCGAGGGAGTGGCTGGATAATCTAGCCTGGGAGTTTCAGCTTCTTCTTTGTCATTCCTAGATTGTGAGAGAGATGTAGGGCCGGATAATTCGCCTCTGGCCTAGGACTTCTAGCTTGATCAACAGATGTATGATCTTCAGAAGTTTGTTGCGTCGGTGCAGTAGTTGCTTCAATAGGTGGAGTTGATTGCTCTTGTGTAGATGAGGGCTCTACTTGAGTAGAGCATTGTCCTTCCTGATTCGCCACAAGGGGTTCCTCAACGAGGCGGTAGAATCCCACACCCATTCTTCTTATGGCATCTTGGATATTTCAACATCTGTATCACAAACATCAACTTGCCCCACATGGGAGCCATCATTTTCTTCAAACACCACACTACAAGATTCCACAATAATCCCGATGGTCTTGTTGTAGAACTAAGTGTGGGATTCAACACCGACCAACAAAAATACCTTCTAAAGCCTTAGACTCGAATTTAGATAAACGAACTCCTTTAATGAGAAAGAAACACTTACAATAAATACCTGGAAGTATGAAATGTTTGGCTTGTTACCGGTAAGTATCTCATAGGGAGTCTTGTCCAAGATCTTGTGGAGGTAAAGCTGGTTTGAAGAGTGACAAGCGGTGGATATGGCTTTAGCCCAGAAATTATACGGTGACTTGAATTCAGCCAACATAGATCTTGCCATATTCATCAAGGTCCATTTTTCCTCTCGACTACACCATTTTATTGAGGGGTATATACAACAAAATATTGATTTCTTATCCCCACTTCACTTAAGAATTCATTTAGGGTGTAGTTCTTGAACTCGGAGCCATTGTCGCATCTTATTGACAAAATAGGGACATTGTGTTGTCATTGCACCTCATTGGAAAAGTCAATGCCGGTTTGTTGATGCCGGGGACCTAGAAACCAGGGTGCCACATCCCGAAGGTCAGCGGCCCCCATCGCCTCCTAGTGACAAGCCTTCGAGAGGCTTCGATGCCTCCGGAGGAAGCACGGACGAGTGAACTCTCGCGAGGGTCCGCTTCACGAGGAGACACTCTCCCGAGGGAGAGTGTCCCCCCGGGAGGCTCCACCGCAGAGCCCCACTTTGTATACCCTGGGGCATACTGCAGGGATTATTGGTAACTTCACCAAGCTTTCAACAGAAGAGGCAGATCCCGACAAGGGGTGCAGCGATCCGACGCCCTCTGTTCGCATCGGTAATGGAAGGTCCGGCCTGCCACATTTTCTGCTTAAGAAGGACATACAACTTCATCATGGCAGGTGCACCACCTTGCCATTTAGGTGCAAGGGAGACAATGGGCAGTGTCGGACAAGGACAAACGAGGAAAAGGAAGGCCACTTTATCAGCGGATGGAGAAGTACCTGGCATCCAAGACTTGGTCGATCAAAAAGCAGCCCTGTAGACCAGTGCCTCGAGGAGCAGCACTGTGGTGACCCTTCCTACCATGAACTGGGGGAAGAGGCCTGGCGCTGCCCTATATAAGGAGCCCTTCTCCTACCTTAGGGGAGATCGATCCTTGAGATCTAAAACCCTATACTTTCATCCTCCATTGTACCCTCGCGAAGCACGCACGCAATACAACCAAGCAAGAGTAGGGGCTTTTCCTCCTCACGAGGGTCCCGAACCTGGGTAAAAAAACCCATGTCACCTCTTTGTCGTGCACATGCTCCGCCACTGCTATTGTTACCGGGTTTCCCTGGAGTCGCGTGTTCAGCCCCCTCTCGAACCAAGGGATAGTTGGACCCTAGTTCCTTTGCGGGACAAATCTTTGACATTTGGCGTGCTAGGTAGGGGGTTAACACGCTTTCAAGACCCACGTCGACCTCAACAACATGTCGGCCTGCAACGAGACCCGCGCTGAGCGAGCCCTCCGTCGCACGACGAGCAAGGCCCAGACAGAGCTGCCCCCGCGGCTCACCTCCTCCGAGCAGGCCCCATGGACGGATGACGAGGGGGCCTCCTCCTACTGCTCGTCGCGGGAGCCCTCTCCCTCCTTGTGCGATGCCACGTCTCTCTCCCACACCACGTCATCGCACGGCCACCCCGAGCGTCTCACTCCGGAGGCTGCCAGGTGCATGGTGCACAAGCTCCTGGATCACCCACCGGGCAAGCTGGGCAAGGGGAGGTGGTGCGACCGGATCGCCGAACTCCTCGCGTCGCCACCCTCTCCTAGAGGGCCCGGGGGATCGAGGTGAGGACACGTTGCCGGGGGATGGGGGCTCGCTCCCGCCCCACCACCATGAAGGTGCCCCTAAGCCCGACAATGCCACTCCACCACCTGCGAACAACTGCCAGACCATCTCATACTTCCACTTCCACAAGAAGCCGAGGCATCCCACTAATGACTGCTACGAGCTCAAGAAGCTCTGCGACATGAACACCACCTAGAGGAGGGGAAGGCCGGGCGGCGAGCAAGGCAGCTAGAGCGGTGGTAACCACGTGGGCGATTGCTAGAACAACAACTCCGGCGGCCGCGATCCCCCTTCCGATGGGCCACCAGGCCAATGCTATGCAACAACACCCCCATCAGGGACGTGCCGAGGATCCTGGGGGATACCAAGTGCCATAGGGCGCCATAGCCTGCATTCTTGGTGGTTCCTAGGCCCCGACATCCAACCAGCACTTCAAGTTACTCACTCGGGAGGTTGCGGCTGCCAGACCGGGGGTCCCCTCGCCAAAGCTCAAGTGGTCCCAGTGCGCCATCACATTCGACGCCCGTGACCACCCCACTTCCACAAGGCCCGTGGGAACTCTCCCCATAATCTGCACTCCTACCATCAACAACATCACATTCACGAAGACCCTCATCAACGGAGGTGCATGCCTGAACGTGATCTCCACTTAGAGTTACACCCAGCTGTAGATGCCATAGGATAGCTGATACCAACCCATTGGGCAGGTGTGCCTCTCTATCACATTCAGGACATGCGACAACTACCGCACTGAGCTCATAGACTTTGACGTGGCACACATCACCCTCCCGTACAACATCATCCTTGGCTACCCCACGCTAGCCAAGTTCATGGCAGCTACTCATCATGCCTACAACATGATCAAGATGCCTAGAGGCAGCGACAGGGTCATCACGGTTTGTTGCGATGAGGTGGAAGACTTGCGCTCCCTTGAGCACGCATACAAGACTGTGGATGCTACCTACCCTGAGGATGTGGATGCCCTGGACTATGTCGGAGGTTCCACAAGGAGGAAAGAAATGGTGGTCTAGGAAACCACCATGGCAAAGAGGGCATGAGCCGCTCTGTTCCCGCCTTGCAAGGAGTCAGGTGTGGCCAGCGCCCACATCCTAACGCGGGACTCAGGACCACCCCGCCCCTCCTTGCGAGCGACGGAAAGGCTCCTGGGGATGGCGAAGATCTGGGAGCTCTAGACTTCTCGATGGACTGCACCCAGCGCGCGTACAAATCCAACTGCCCCCACAACAGCGAGTGAGCTATCAACTGAATAGGTGGATCGGGCTACTGGAAGGTGGACAATCCTCTCCAAACGGCACGCCTGACTCCACGAATTTTTGAAGGTGACCCTCAAAAAACCCTCATCCCTTACAACTTCATCTCTTGTAAGACCCCATGCGAGCCACAGTGGCATTGTAATAAGCTTGAACTGCTGACGCCTTTTGGATCTTGTGCTTCACGCATGTTTCGCTATTTGGTCTTCCCCTTGGAAAGGCGTTTCTCTAAAAGATGTGCCACCAAGTATCCCTCACATGCACCACGCAAGCGGGGGCTAGGCACGATGCTCATCACCGGGTTCCTGCCCATCAACATCAGAGCCTAAAGTGTCGAGCTCTGAACTTACGTACCAGTTTCGGTCATAAGTCACCTCACCCACGGTCCCTGGTGCTTGAGACCCTCGCACGGCATGTGCAGGGACCTCCAGCAGCATGCACTTTTTCCCTACGGACCTCTCCTGGTAAGGTCTATGGGATGACTCGTGAGGCACTGACCCTCCATGGCCCGAGTTCGTCAGGACCTAAAGTGTCGAGCTCTGAACTCACGGCCCATTCCTTGGCTATGAGTTACCTCACCCATGGTTCCTGACCCAAAATTTTTATTGCCGCGAGGGCTCATGAGGCACTAACCCTCCACGTCCCAAGTTCGTTAGGACTTAAAGTGTCGAGCTCTAAACTCATGACCTGTTCCTCGGCTGTGAGTTACCTCACCCACGATTCCTGACCCAAATTTGCCATGACGACTCGTGAGGCACTAACCCTCCACAGCCCGAGCTCATTAGGACCTAAAGTGTAGCTCTGAACTCATGGCCCGTTCCTCAGCTGTGAGTTACCTCACCCACGGTTCCTGGCCGAAATTTTTATTGCCGCGATGGCTCGTGAGGCACTGACCCTCCGCGGCCCGAGCTCATCAGGACCTAAAGTGTCGAGCTCTGAACTGACGACCCGTTCCTCGGCTATGAGTTACCTCACCACGGTTCCTGACCCAAAATTTTCATCGTCGCGATGGCTCGTGAGGAACTGACCCTCTGCGGCCCGAGCTCATCAGGACCTAAAGTGTCGAGCTCTAAACTCACGAACCGTTCCTTGGCTATGAGTTACCTCACCCACTATTCCTAGCCCAAATTTTTATTGCCGCAACGGCTTGTGAGGCACTGACCCTCCGTGACCCGATCTTGTCAGGACCTAAAGTGTCGACCTCTGAACTCATGGCCTATTCCTGGGCCGTGAGTTACCTCGCCCATGGTTCCTGACCCAAAATTTTCGTCGTCGTGACAGCTTGTGAGGCACTGCTTCGCCGTGGCCTAAGCTCTCTAGGATCTAAAGTGTCGAGCTCTGAACTCACGGCCATTTCTCGGCTATGAGTTACCTCACCCATGGTCCCTGGCCTATACAAAATCAAAAATCCTCGTGCTATCTTAATGGTCTTCTCCTTGAAAGGTTTGCGGCGCGCCTCATGAGGCGCTCACCCCTCTAGCGGCCTTCTCCTCGAAAGGTTTGCGGTGCGCCTCCTGAGGCACCCACACCTTAGGCGGTCAGAAAACAACAGGGCCTAGGGTGCTGAGCTCTAAACTTCCCACCCGATCGCAGTGTCGAGTTACCTGGCCACGGCTCCTGACGCCCAAAACATGCCACATGAGCTTGTTATGTGGCCTCCCCCACAGCGTGCATATCCGCCTCTACGACCACTCCCTCGAGAGGCTCCACGAGGGAGAAACGAGGCAAAACTCAGTGGAGCCGCGATTGTTGGGCTGGTAACCCAAGAAAGGACCCAATTACAAGTTGCCTTACCAACGGAAAAAGCCCCGTGTATCGACTCCCCCCGGAGGAGGCTCGTAGTATAGCAACGCGTGCAATCCTCTAGAGGTTAGCACCTCCCAAGCAACTAGACCCAGAGGCCCGCGGAGGCTCCTCGTGGGTCACCACGCACGACCCCCGGTGCAGCGAGCGGGACCGACGGCCGGAGGCGCCCGGTGAGGGTACTATCTCATGGCGCCACCTCTGGAGGTCACCTAACTAGGCGCAGCCTTTGCAAGCCCCCCTTGCGAGGCCTCGCCTCTCGATGCCAAAAACCCGGGCAGGTTCGCAGGGGGGCTTGCCAGGCATGCCGCCGGGGAAGACAATACACTGGCCGCTGCTAGTTTCACCGAGCTAGCTCCGCGCCATGAACACCAAAACTCCAAGAATTACAACGTAAACATGCAAAAGGAGGAGCGACAAGCACGAAGGTCATCTTACAGATGTCCATGACAGTCTTCCTTACAAACCTAGTCCACAAGACTGGAAACTAGAGGTAGCTACTGCCCCTGTGATAACAAAGGCGGGCCGCCATGAAGGCATCGCCGTGGCCACGAGGAATGTTCGTTTGCGGTACCAAACTTCCCGGGTGAGTGCACCGCGGTACCCGAGTTGTCATTAATCGTGTAGAGGGGCCGTAGTAGAATCGCTAATTATCCCAAAGGGCCAAATGGGGGTGAATACAAATCTAACGGCCAAACCGTTGTTTGAACCAGACGAAAAACGGTTGAACTCAAATATCGCTGTTAGGTTAACTCTTCTTGGCCCGCCATGTCAGTATTCCTCGTTATCTTTTGTGTTCGTGGACTAGCTTACCCCTGCGTGGACTAGATCCCTGAGTGGACCAGATCTATTTCTTTGCTATGCTCTGGTCTTCTCCCTACTCCCCTCCCCATAACTTTGCTAAGCTCCGGCTGCTCGTCTCAGATCGGAGATCACACTTGCTCTAATTTGTGTCCCCGCCATGTCCGGTCAACCTCCCATGCCTCTAATCAAAGCTTGCAGCCGTCACCATCGCATCATCCGCCGTATCGGAGCTTCACGTCCCCGGACTAATATCTCACCTCTGGCTAGTCCTTCTCGCACGGCAGAGCGCGTCTCGTCGGGCGATCCAGGCCGACGACCGGCCTCGGGAAGTTGCGTGCTACCGCGCACCCCAGGCATGGTAGCCCTGGCACATCAGTTCGACGACCACGCTCTCATGGCCACCGTGCTGGGCGTCCGTCCTGCCGTGTCGCCGGCAGAGTTGCTATTGGCTTTCAGGTCTCGTTTTGGGATCAGATGAAATGAGGTCAAGATTGAGGTATGCGCACTGCCATTCGATTTTTTCGTCCGGTTCGAGCACATCTCAAACACCGAGCGTGTTCTGCATTCTTCCCGTTCTTTCGAGTGCTGCGGGGAGAAAATGAGCTTCATGCGTTGGCATCGCGCCTATGGGTGGGACGATCGCTTGGGGCAGCTTTGTTTCTTCTCCAAACTCGGCTTTGATGGCCTCCCATTGGATGCTTGGGAGCCGGAGGCCCTCAAGCAGGTCGTCATTAGCCTTGGCAGCGAGCTGGTGGAAATCGTGCCACCGAACGACAGATGGTTCATCGAGGTAAAGGCGTGGCTGAAAGATCCTGACACCGTTCCTAAGATGTACAAGGTGCAGATTCCAAGCAGGGCAGGGTGACAGCTTTGCTGGAAGCACCCGGTCATCGTCCACCTGGAGGAGGTTCTAGAATCGGTACATGTCATTCAGGGCCTCGAAGAGGCTGCCAAAAAGCGTCCTTGTCGCCTGCAGTGTTGGCCTGGAAGGATTGATGGCACAGGACCACCACCATTTCGCGACGGCGCACACAGTTTCGGTGGGGGAACCGGGCTTGGACGAGATACTGGTTCTGATTTCCCTCGAGTGAAGACAGAGATCTAGTTAATTGCCGTGGTATGTGTGGCTAATGAATTTGTAGTATGGAGAGCATAGCAGGAAGTTAGCATTGACTAAAAATGTGTAATAGTTTGAATCGATGTAGTACGTGTCTATAATAGTTTGAAGTAGTATGTGTGTGTAATAGTTTGAATGGATGTAGTATGTGTGGGTAATGAATTTGATGTAGTGTGTGTGTAATAGTTTGAATCGATGTAGTTGAACACCGTGCTTTATAATTTCTGTGAATAACCAAGGACAACCTCATGAAAAGAGGGTGGTCTGACAATGAGCAATGTCAATTCTGTGGATGCCAGGAAAATGTAGTCCATCTCCTCTTCAAGTACAAGGTAGCTACATTTGTAACACGTTGAACTGCAGGACCATTTTGTAGGCAACACAAGACAAAGGAAAAATGGTTTACAGCACAGACAACAGACACAAAATCTGTAGTCTGGGATAAAAAGATGCCAGTTAACTGGATTTAACCACGACTAGTAATTGAAGGAAATAGATACTTGATAGTATTTGCTTACAACAGTAGTACTTCCATACAAAAGGGTATTATACCTGCACAAAAGTGGGCTAAACTTCCTACTAGTTTATAGAACAATTCGTCAGCATTTCATCTACAAAAGCCATTCTTCACTCTGAACTTAACTATTCTACACTGAAGAAACTACAGATCTCCACCAGAACAGTTGGCTGGCCAATTGCCTTGAGAGGACATAAGTTCTTTGATCATTTAACTCAAACTGATCTATTGCCTTCCCGCCAAACTACAAGAAATCTGCATCGTTCATGCACGAGCGATTTGCGTGCACCAGTCCTGGTTCAGTTGGACCATCTGCGCCGCTGCAACGATTTCTTCGAAACTGAAATTCGGCATCTCCTTCTTGGGATCGTAGGTCCGTGTGAACTTGAACCTGAATTCTGGGGCTGAGCTGATGCCCGCCGCCGGCTGTCGAACAATCCAGCATGCTGAGTGTAGACGCTTGGTCGCCAGCACGGTATGGCCTCTGACGGTGCGTAGGATGGAGCATCTTTGCCGCAGACGGCGTGCTCCCAGCCTCCCCCACTTCGGTAAGGTAGTCTGCGCTGAAGTGTGGACACGAGAGTTCCTAGACCTTGGCGCTGCCCTGTTCGAGGGTGTGTACCCTCGGCGACACGCTCTTGTGAACGATTTGATACATACCTTGTTCCCACTACCTAGAGCATGCCATAATGCTGCCGCCTGATTTCTCCACATCGCTCTCTTGGCCCTGCTTGCCGCATCTGGCGCCGACAAAGCCGCTGTCACCGCCGCGGCCGATTCAGCACATTCGGGGAAATCATCCGCCTGGCAGGGCAATGGGAGACCAGCCTTGAAGTAGAGCTTCATGGCCTGCCTTAGAGGGGCCAAATACCCCATTTTCGGTGGTTCTCGTGGCGGCGGCGACGGTTGCTTAGGCGGGGCCATGTTACCCTAGATGGTGCGACACGGAGGAGCTGCGCAAGGTGAACTGTGGTTTGTCGGAGAAGGGGAGTGAAAGACTGACAGTAGGTTTGGACTACGGGCACGCGTGAAAATAATCATCTCCCATTTCCTTAGAGGGTAATAATTCGACACTCGTTGCATTAACCGCTCAATCTTTATTTCCCTTCTCAGCATAAGAGTGCGAACGTATTAAAAAGATCGGTCGTGGCTATCCACCTCATCGGGCAATGTACCAGGACAGGTAGGAGACGGGACCGGATTTCATTTTAGAAATGTTGACGACTGTGCCCTTATGTTTATACGATATTATTTATATGCCACCAAGTACTGTCGATTGTAGCAACACCATCAGAAACAGGGGATGACGACGTGGCATGTTTTCTTTTTTTAAAGGGCATCAGAAAGAGGGGATGCCGACGTGGCATGTTTTCTGACTGGTGAGCCCACCTCTTCCACCTTCGACGGCACGCATCCTAGGTTCGAGGGCTGGTGCCACGCACCAACACATTATTGTGCAATTTTCCATGTGGAACCTGAATTCTGGCACTGAACTGATGCCCATGTAGAACACAGAGAATTCTGAAAGAAGCTACTAAAAATAAATACTTTGAATTCTGAAAGTATTAAAATTAAATACATTACAATTTTGTCTGAAAGGTAATACGCATACTTCTGATTGAAATAATATAAATACCGTACAAATTTCTACATCGAAAAATAGACCTGAAAATGCTAGTAAATAACCTAGGATGAATATAGGATTCATTCTCCCCTATATATTTCGTCATCGGCGGCTCCCGCGTGCTGCAACACATGTTCAGAGAACTCTCTCCATCTGCAATGTGCTGCCAGTATCTCGTCCAGAGGGTAAGGCCTCGGTGTATGTTCCATACTTAAGCCATACATTACCATAGTTGGTTCCTCTTCCCAGGCTTGAACCTCATGATCATATAGTCTGATATAATTTCTGTAGTATATGCAACCGGGTTTGACTGTGGGGTGTAACCTGGTGTCAATGGAGTTAGACCGATTGTAACCAACGAAGAGGGCACGACTTCCAATGTCACCGACGGCCTCGAGAGAGCGGTTCTCCGTGTCCAACCGGTACAACACTGGTTGCCCTTTGGCGAAATCTCCGTTCAACACAAGAAGCAGTTCACCATCTGACTCCACAAGCTAAAAATTGTAGGTTCCGCGTACCTGTTCAAAGACTAGGGCTGAAATTATTTTGGCCATCATGACAGTGATCGCGCGCTGCTCTAACTGGATGTTGGTCGACAAGATGTCTCCATTCTCAAGTAATGCATATACTTCCCCTCGGAATGCCGTCATGCAGACCAGAAGTGTATCAGGAGGTGGCGAATACAATCCTTCTCCAAATGATTCATTGATTTGCCCCGTTGGGGTGCTCTCATCGGCCCATGCAATATGATCTGGATAATTAGTGCAAACAAACACCATCGTCAGGGACTTCGTCACAACGACAGATTGCAGAAGATCAGATGGTATGTGTGCTTGAAACTCAGCGTTAGACTTATGAGTGATTGGGTTCAGAAGGCGAATCTGGTACGGCTCCACCCTCTAAGCAAGCACGATGATGCCACGAGAAACACCGACGAAGTAGAATCTTTTGGAAGAAGAGGGCATCAGTTAGCACTAAGATGTTTACAATGGAAAATACCAATAAATATCGGATGTGAATGTGAACCTGCGATGGACATCCATTAGATTTGTCCTGAAGCAACAACCAGTGGCGAGGTTGAGGAAGGTGAAGTTGCCAACGTCTAGAAGTGTGTGATCTATCACGATCCAATTGTTGAGATGGAATTCAGGCACCTTTAAAGTGCGGCGCTAATCGGTGCAGACTTCCCGACAAGCAGCATAGGTGTCGACGTAGTCCTCTTTCTCCTGCAAGTAGTCGGCGATCTTGCGAAGTGGGTCGGCTGGGAGATCGGACCAATTCCTCTTCATCCGGCTACTGGCCATGGCTTACATGTGGGAATGTTTTGATCGAGGAAGAAATAAGAACTACCACTGCGAGATGAAGAAGAGGAGAATAGACGAGGGAGACGAAGCGGAACTGCCACTACGAGGAGACGAGGGAGAAGAAGCAGAACTGCCACTTCAAGTTTGGATCAACGGGATTTTTTTCCGGAACTAGCGCGTGAACCAGCCATGCACTGCATGCAAGTTTTGATCAAACAGACTGACATGTGGGACCTGCTAAAAAATTCCGTGAAGTGCAACCGTGCATAGTGCACTGACAGGTGGCATGTTTTCTGACTAACGGGCCTGCCTCCTCCACCTTCGACGGTGCGCGTCCCAGGTTCGAGGGCTGGTGCCGCCCACCAACACATTATTGTGCAATTTTCAATGCTTTGTCGCAATTAGCTCCGCTCCGCTCCGCTTTGCTCCTGCCGTCGCCACTCCGCTCAGCCGTGCACCGCTCTCGTCGTCCCCTTGAGCCGTCGTCCTCCCACCCTCCCCTCCCTGCCATCCCCTCACGTCCCCTCCCCTCCCCTCCCTGCCCTGTCTCCTTGCCGCCTTCCACCACCCAGCTACGTCTGGAAACGAAAACCAAGAGTCGATCGTTGGGTTAGGGGCCCAACGACGCTGGTGATCCGGATCCCGCTCGGAGATGGATCCTGCGAGGCTTGAGAACACGGAGATGGGTCCTGCGCGGCTGGAGAGCACATAATCTCCTTCAAGTATGGAGAGCACAAAGGACAACGAAACATGGGGAGAGGAAGCGGGGTGCAGAGCTTTAGAGGTATGGAGCCCGAAGAAGGTTCCGTGCGTCCACATTGAAGGGTAAGAACTGTGGAAATGGGATGTAGATACGATGACAAAGACGAGGACATGCCAGTGGTACACTTTGACAGGGACAATCCTACAATTGATGAGGGGACTGTCTTTGATAATGTGGAGGACTGCAGATATGCAGTTGCAACCTATGCAATCAGAGTTGGGTTCGAATTTATCATTAGAAAGAGCGACCAAAAGAGATTTAGGGTGCACTATAGGGAAAGTAATGTGTGTAAATGGAGCTTACATGCATCTCCAATGTGGGGTGGACACCCATTTCAGGTTGCAATAGCTACATTGAGTTTCAGTCTTTCTCATATTTATTCTGCTAATAACTAGCTCTGAATTATTTGGATTCTTATCGAATGCATATCAAAGTAAACACGAAGAAACACAACTGCCCTAATACTTCTTTAAGTGATAAAATTAGATCGGGACTACCAAGTGGATTGCTGCTATTGTACTTGACTGGGTGAGGCAGGATCATACCATTGGACCTACTGAACTCAGAGCAAAGATTAGCAAAAAGTTTAACATTCTAATTCCTTACCACAGAGTCTTTGATGGGAAGGAGATGGCTCTAGACTTCATTCAAGGCAAGTGGAATGACAGTTGTATAGTTTCAAAGCTTAGGTAGAGAAAACATCACCTGGTAGTGTTGTTAACATCGATTACGAGGTTGTGAAAGGAAGAGAAAAGGTCTCGAGGGGGGTCAGGTATAACCAGGCAGATAAGATATGCTTCAGGAGATGTTTTGTCTGCCTGAAGGCATGCTGGAAGGGGTTCCTAGACGGCTGCAGGCCATACTTGGCAATAGGCGCAACTTCTTTAACAGGGAAGTTCAGGGGACATGTTGCTTCTTCTTGTGCTTTGGATGCGCATAATTGGCTTCTACCCATAGCTTATGCTGTTCTTGAGGGTGAATCAAATGAAAGCTGGACATGGTTCATGCAGAGACTACGGGAAGTAATTGGTCACCCTAAAGGCTTGGTGATACACACCGGTGCATGCGAGGGTCTTGAGAATGCTGTGTTTCCTGGGGTTGAGCATAGGGAATGCATGCGGCACCTCGCTAATAACTTCACAAAGAAGTTCAAAGGAACGATATTTGAAGAGGACTTGTGGCGATCAACATACACATACACCCCAAGAACGCATGCTACTTACTTGCAGAACATGTATGTAGTGCCAAAGGTGAAAAAATATCTTGAAGAACATCACACCAAGCTATGGGCCAGAAGCAAGTTTGGTGAGTTAAGCAAGGTGGATTTTGTTTGCAATAATTTGGCAGAGAGTTTCAATGATAAGATTTCGGGCATGAAGACACTTGGAATTGTTATTTTGTTGGATGCAATAAGATAGTGCATAATGGTGAAGATAGATTTAAGGCAAATAATTTGTGCAAGAAAATTTTTAGGCCATAAAATAGTTCCAAAGGTGGTTATGTTACTGAATGCAAGAACCAGGGCAATGAGAACGATAAAGATGAGGATGGTCAGAAGTTCCAGAACATTGACTGAGGTTTATGCAGAATACAAGGGTGGAAGTGAACGGAGTTACACTTTAGACATTGGAAACAAGACTTGTTCATGCAGGCAGTGGCAGATTACTGGTCTGCCATGTCACCATGCAATTTACTTCATCTTAAAGCTTAGAGGTAGCAGAGCTAAAATAGAGAACTATGTTGACAACTATTTCTCCGTGGACAAGTTTGCTGCAACTTATGCAGAAAACATACCACCTATGGCTGATGAAAATGATTGGGAGATTGTCGATCCAGGGTTCAAACTTCAACCACCAGTTCTTAGGAGGCCACCTGGGAGGCCTAGAAAGCTAAGGATTGAAGCCTCCACCGATAAAGGTTCAAGGCTGGGAGCTAGGAAAAGGAAATGCAAATGTCGTGGCGGATTCGGCCATATCAAGAGGTTGTCGAAACCCGATTACATGATATTGTCCTGTTCACACCCGGTGGCAGAAATGAGGCTTCTCACCAGAATCGAGGAAGAGCAGCGCGAAGACGGTGATGAGCACTCGGAGGAAAATATACGTAAGCAGCCAATTTATGAAGAAGTGGAGGTGCCGGCGAGAAAAGGGTGTGAAAAGAAACAAAAGGGTAAGCGGAACAGGGAGGAAAGGGCAAATAATGTAGGTGTATTAGAATATGAAGAAGTTGCAGGGGTGATTGAGGATGTTCTTGAGGATCTTTCAGCTAACTGCAGGAGAAATAATAAATCCCTGCCAATTTCATCTTTGTACGATTCTCCGGATGAAATGTAAGCTTAAAAATTGTTTTATTTGCCATTTTATCATTTTTTTATCCTCATCAACTGATGCTTAATGCAGCGTGGGCTAGCAGACTAATAAGAGGAGCAGAAAGATGCGGGCACAGTAACGTCGTATGTTGAACTATATCATTAAAACTAAACTAGTCGTGTCGTCTTTACTTATATCTGGCGCGTGCAACGTGTCTGTGATGGGGTCATATGGACTAGATTACAATTTTTTAAAATATTTTTACATTAATTTTTTACTTGTGTTTAGACGCGGCTACTAGTTCCCATCTCCCTTGCATTCCCATCTCCTCTGGCACACTCTAGAATTATGGCTGTGCCATCAAGTAGCAGAGTCAGCGTATTGTCCCATCAGATGTGAATGCAATGACTTTGTTTGTTCAGAATTTGACGACTTTTGATTAGTTTGAAAGACAGAGAAACCTAAAACATGTATCTAGACATGTTTTGGGTATAGACACATTTATTAAATATCTAAAAAAACTAAGTCAGTTATACCTGGACAGGAGTAGTACACTATTACAACACGCTCGATCCCTTCTCCTCTGGCGCACTCCAAATTATGGTTGTGCCATCAAGTGTTGGGAGCAGAGTCAGCGTATTGTCCCATCAGATATGCTAGGAACGCGCGAACTTTATTTTTAGGATTGGACGAGTTTCGATCGACTAGTTTCAAAGACAAATACAACTAAAACATGGCCAACATATATAGATTATGACGATAATCGACCATGACTGAAGTGACCCTGATCCAAAGAGTGCATTAAGATACCGCACATAGATTTAATTTATGCTTAAGTGGACCTAATCGACTATGACGCTCCCGCAGTCTCCATCATTGACGATGTTGTCCGTGTCGCCACTAGCCTCCTCCCTGTCGGAATCGATACCAACATTCCCAGCAGCGTTCCTCCTCCTCATGGATTCTTCACAGCGCGCTGCATCAATAACGGTGGAGGTCGTACGCCCAGGCACTGCCCAGAAGTGCTGCCTCCCTTTGGGGTTGCGCAGATCCGGGTGGATCTCCCGCCGGTGGGTTCTGCACAGCTCAATCAACGCAGCCCGCTCCTTCTTGAACAGCTTTCGCCAGTATGCGCTCGTGCGTGAATACCGTGCCATTGCCCTCTTCCGCTCCGACAGCTGGCGCCGATGCTCCTCGATCTGCCTCGCCAACACGATGTCACGCAAGAGCGGCGCCACAGGAACCCCGGCGTAGCTGAGCTCGAAGCCGGCAGGAAGCCTCGTGAACAGCGATGCGAGTATGTCATAGTGGGCGAACATCTGAGCCTCATGCAAGCTGAGTTTGGGCCTCTCCGTCTCCATGGCGATGAAGGAACACGATCTAATCTTCGGCCCCGAGGTTAAGGGGATAAGGACAAGGACGTAGGCCCAGCGTTGTTGCCACTACCAATCAGTTTGCAGAACAGACTTCTCGCGGATCGCCCTTGCGAAGGACATCCTTATCGTCCACGCACCCCGATCCAACGACGCCTAACAATCAGGGATCGGGTCTTCTAGAAGCCCAGAGCGGTTGCTGGTTAGCTCTGCGTCCCGATTGTTTGTGGCTAACGGCTGTAGTTGAAAATAATACACATTTCAATGACACTAGTGGATAAATATGTGGTCTCTGAAGAGAACACACATCCAATGACTCTGGCTATGGTTAATGAGAAGAACACACATTTCAATGACACTGGTGGATTCATATGTGGTATGTGAAAAGAATAGTCATGAAATGACTCTAGTTGTTGTTAGTGAAAAGAACAAACATGCAATAACACTGGTGGATCCATGTGTGGTCTCTGAAGAGAACACACATGCAATGACTCTGGCTATTGTTAGTAAAAAGAGCACACATGCAATGACACTGGTGGATCCATAGGTGGATTGTGAAAAGAACACACATGCAATGACTCCAGTTGTTGTTAGTAAAAAGAACACACATGCTATGACACAGGTGGATCCATGTGTGGTCTCTGAAGAGAACACACATTTCAATGACACTGGTGGATCCATATGTGGTATCTGAAAAGAACACACATGCAATGACTCCGGTTGTTGTTAGTAAAAAGAACACACATGCAATGACACTGGCGGATCCATGTGTGGTTTCTGAAGAGAACACACATGCAATGACTCTGGTTGTTGTTAGTAAAAATAACATACATGCAATGACTCCAGTTGTTGTTAGTAAAAAGAACACACATGCAATGACACTTGTGGATTGTGAAAAGACCACATATGCAATAACACTGGTGGATCCATATGTGTTATGTGAAAAGAACACACATGCAATGACTCTGGTTGTTGTTAGTAAAAAGAACACACATGCAATGAACACTTGTGGACACATGTGTGGTCTCTTAAGAGAACACACATGCAATGACTCTGGCTGTTGTTAGTAAAAAGAGCACACATGCAATGACACTGGTGGATCCATATGTGGTATGTGAAAAGAACACACATGCAATGACCCCAGTTGTTGTTAGTAAAAAGAACACACATGCAATGACACAGGTGGATTCATGTGTGGTCTCTGAAGAGAACACACATTTCAATGACACTGGTGGATCCATATGTGGTATGGAAAATAATAGTCATGAAATGACTCCAGTTGTTGTTAGTAAAAAGAACACACATGCAATGACACTGGTGGATCCATGTGTGGTCTCTGAAGAGAACACACATGCAATGACTCTAGCGGATCCATAGGTGGATTGTGAAAAGAACACACATGCAATGACTCCAGTTGTTGTTAGTAAAAAGAACACACATGCAATGACACTGGTGGATCCACGTGTGGTCTCTGAAGAGAACACACATTTCAATAACACTGGTGGATTCATATGTGGTATGTGAAAATAATAGTCATGAAATGACTTTGGTTGTTGTTAGTAAAAAGAACACACATGCAATGACACTGGTGGATCCATGTGTGGTCTCTGAAGAGAACACACATGCAATGACTCTGACTGTTGTTACTAAAAAGAGCACACATGCAATGACACTCGTGGATCCATATGTGGTATGTGAAAAGAACACACATGCAATCACTCCAGTTATTGTAAGTAAAAAGAACACACATGCAATGACACTGGTGGATTCATGTGTGGTCTCTGAAGAGAACACACATTTAAATGACACTGGTGGATCCATATGTGGTATGTGAAAAGAACACACATGCAATGACTCTAGTCCTTGTTAGTAAAAGGAACACACATGCAAAGCCACTGGTGGATCCATGTGTGGTCTCTGAAGAGAACACATATTTGAATGACACTAGTGGATGCATATGTGGTATTTGAAAATAATAGTCATGAAATGACTCTAGTTCTTGTTAGTAAAAATAACACACATGCAATGACACTGGTGTATCCATGTGTGGTCTCTAAAGAGAACACACATTTCCATGACACTGGTGGATCCATATGAGGTATGTCAAAAGAATAGTCATGAAATGACTCTAATTGTTGTTAGTCAAAAGAACACACATGCAATGACACTGGTGGATCCATGTGTGGTCTCTGAAGAGAACACACATGCAATGACTCTGGTTGTTGTCAATGAGAAGAGCACACATGCAATGACACTGGTGGATCCATATGTGGTATGTGAAAAGAACACACATGCAATGACTCCAGTTGTTGTTAGTAAAAATAACACACATGCACTGATACTGGTGGATCCATGTGTGGTCTCTGAAGAGAACACACATTTAATTGACTCTAGCAGTGGTTAATGAGAAGAACATACATTTCAATGACACTGGTGGATCCATATGTGGTATGTGAAAAGAATAGTCATGAAATGACACCAGTTGTTGTTAGTAAAAAGAACACACATGTAATGACATCAGGATCCATGTGGTCTCTAAAGAGAACACACATGCAATGACTCTAGTTGTTGTTAGTAAAAAGAGCACACATGCAATGACACTAGTGGATCCATAGGTGGATTGTGAAAATAACACACATGCAATGACTCCAGTTGTTGTTAGTAAAAAGAACACACATGCAATGACACTGGTGGATTCATGTGTGGTCTCTGAAGAGAACACACATTTCAATGACACTGGTAGATCCATATGTGGTATGTTAAAAGAACACACATGCAATGACTCTTGTTGTTGTTAGTAAAAATAACACACATGCAATGACAATGGTGGATCCATGTGTAGTCTCTGAAGAGAATAGACAGGCAATGACTCTGGCTGTTGTTAGTAAAAAGGTCACACACGCAATGACACTAGTGGATCCATAGGTGGATTGTGAAAAGAACACACATGCAATGACTCTAGTTGTTGTTAGTAAAATTAACACACATGCAATGACACTGGTGGATCCATGTGTGGTCTCTCAAGAGAACACACATTTCAATGACTCTAGTTGTGGTTAATGAGAAGAACACACATTTCAATGACACTGGTGGATCCATATGTGGTATGTAAAAAGAATAGTCATGAAATGACTCTAGTTGTTGTTAGTAAAAAGAACACACATGCAATGACACTAGTGGATCCATGTGTGGTCTCTGAAGAAAACACACATACAATGACTCTAGTTGTTGTTAATGAGAAGAGAACACATGCAATGACACTAGTGGATCCATAGGTGGATTGTGAAAAGAACACACATGCAATGACACTGGTGGATTCATATGTGGTATGTGAAAAGAACACACATGCAATGACTCCAGTTGTTGTTAGTAAAAAGAACACACATGCAATGACACTGGTGATCCATGTGTGGTTTTTGAAGAGAACACACATTTCAATGACACTGGTGGATCCATATGTGGTATGTGAAAAGAACACACATGAAATGACTCTAGTTGTTGTTAGTAAAAAGAACACACATGCAATGACACTTGTGGATCAATGTGTGGTCTCTGACGAGAACACACATGCAATGACTCCAGTTGTTGTTAGTAAAAATAGCACACATGCAATGACACTAGTGGATCTATAGGTGGATTATGAAAAGAACACACATGCAATGACACTGGTGGATCCATATGTGATATGTGAAAAGAACACACATGCAATGACTCCAGTTGTTGTTAGTAAAAAGAACCCACATGCAATGACACTAGTGGATCCATGTGTGGTCTCTGAAGAGAACACACATTTCAATGACATTGGTGGATCCATATTTGGTATGTGAAAAGAATAGTCATGAAATGACTCTTGTTGTTGTTGGTAAAAAGAACACACATGGAATGACACTGGTGGATGCATGTGTGGTCTCTGAAGAGAACGCACATGCAATGAATCTGGCTGTTGTTAGTAAAAAGAGCACACATGCAATGACACTGGTGGATCCATATGTGGTATGTGAAAAGAACACACATGCAATGACTCCAGTTGTTGTTAGTAAAAGGAACACACATGCAATGACACTGGTGGATCCATGTGTGGTCTCTGAAGAGAACACACATTTCAATAACGCTGGTGTATCCATATGTGGTATGTGAAAATAATAGTCATGAAATGACTCTGGTTGTTGTTAGTAAAAATAACACACATGCAATGACACTGGTGGATCCATGTGTGGTCTCTGAAGAGAATAAACATGCAATGACTCTGGCTGTTGTTAGTAAAAAGAGAACACATGCAATGACACTGGTGGATCCATATGTGGTATGTGAAAAGAACACACATGCAATGACTCCAGTTGTTGTTAGTACAAAGAACCCACATGCAATAACACTGGTGGATCCATGTGTGGTCTCTGAAGAGAATAGACAGGCAATGACTCTGGCTGTTGTTAGTAAAAAGATCACACACACAATGACACTAGTGGATCCATAGGTGGATTGTGAAAAGAACACACATGCAATGACTCCAATTGTTGTTAGTAAAAATAAGACACATGCAATGACACTGGTGGATCCATGTGTGGTCTCTCAAGAGAACACACATTTCAATGACTCTAGTTGTGGTTAATGAGAAGAACACACATTTCAATGACACTGGTGGATCCATATGTGGTATGTGAAAAGAATAGTCATGAAATGACTCCAGTTGTTGTTAGTAAAAAGAACACACATGCAATGACACTAGTGGATCCATGTGTGGTCTCTGAAGAAAACACACATACAATGACTCTAGTTGTTGTTAATGAGAAGAGGACACATGCAATGACACTAGTGGATCCATAGGTGGATTGTGAAAAGAACACACATGCAATGACACTGGTGGATTCATATGTGGTATGTGAAAAGAACACACATGCAATGACTCCAGTTGTTGTTAGTAAAAAGAACACACATGCAATGACACTGGTGGATCCATGTGTGGTTTTTGAAGAGAACACACATTCCAATGACACTGGTGGATCCATATGTGGTATGTGAAAAGAACACACATGAAATGACTCTAGTTGTTGTTAGTAAAAAGAACACACATGCAATGACACTTATGGATCCATGTGTGGTCTTTGAAGAGAACACACATGCAATGACTCCAGTTGTTGTTAGTAAAAAGAGCACACATGCAATGACACTAGTGGATCTATAGGTGGATTGTGAAAAGAACACACATGCAATGACACTGGTGGATCCATATGTGGTATGTGAAAAGAACACACATGCAATGACTCAAGTTGTTTTTAGTAAAAAGAACCCACATGCAATGACACTAGTGGATCCATGTGTGGTATCTGAAGAGAACACACATTTCAATGACATTGGTGGATCCATATTTGGTATGTGAAAAGAATAGTCATGAAATGACTCTTGTTGTTGTTGGTAAAAAGAACACACATGGAATGACACTGGTGGATCCATGTGTGGTCTCTGAAGAGAACGCACATGCAATGAATCTGGCTGTTGTTAGTAAAAAGAGCACACATGCAATGACACTGGTGGATCCATATGTGGTATTTGAAAAGAACACACATGCAATGACTCCAGTTGTTGTTAGTAAAAGGAACACACATGCAATGACACTGGTGGATCCATGTGTGGTCTTTGAAGAGAACACACATTTCAATAACGCTGGTGTATCCATATGTGGTATGTGAAAATAATAGTCATGAAATGACTCTGGTTGTTGTTAGTAAAAAGAACACACATGTAATGACACTGGTGGATCCATGTGTGGTCTCTGAAGAGAATAAACATGCAATGACTCTGGCTGTTGTTAGTAAAAAGAGCACACATGCAATGACACTAGTAGATCCATATGTGGTATGTGAAAAGAACACACATGCAATGACTCCAGTTGTTGTTAGTACAAAGAACCCACATGCAATGACACTAGTGGATCCATGTGTGGTCTCTGAAGAGAACACACATTTCAATGACATTGGTGGATCCATATTTGGTATGTGAAAAGAATAGTCATGAAATGACTCTTGTTGTTGTTGGTAAAAAGAACACACATGGAATGACACTGGTGGATCCATGTGTGGTCTCTGAAGAGAACACACATTTCAATGACATTGGTGGATCCATATGTGGTATGTGAAAAGAATAGTCATGAAATGACTCCAGTTGTTGTTATTAAAAAGAACACACATGCAATGACACTGGTGGATCCATGTGTGGTCTCTGAAGAGAATAGACAGGCAATGACTCTGGCTGTTGTTAGTAAAAAGATCACACACGCAATGACACTAGTGGATCCATAGGTGGATTGTGAAAAGAACACACATGCAATGTCTCTAGTTGTTGTTAGTAAAAATAACACACATGCAATGACACTGGTGGATCCATGTGTGGTCTCTCAAGAGAACACACATTTCAATGACTCTAGTTGTGGTTAATGAGAAGAACACACATTTCAATGACACTGGTGGATCCATATGTGGTATGTGAAAAGAATAGTCATGAAATAACTCTAGTTGTTGTTAGTAAAAAGAACACACATGCAATGACACTAGTGGATACATGTGTGGTCTCTGAATAAAACACACATACAATGACTCTAGTTGTTGTTAATGAGAAGAGGACACATGCAATGACACTAGTGGATCCATAGGTGGATTGTGAAAAGAACACACATGCAATGACACTGGTGGATTCATATGTGGTATGTGAAAAGAACACACATACAATGACTCCAGTTGTTGTTAGTAAAAAGAACACACATGCAATGACACTGGTGGATCCATGTGTGGTTTTTGAAGAGAACAAACATTTCAATGACACTGGTGGATCCATATGTGGTATGTGAAAAGAACACACATGAAATGACTCTAGTTGTTGTTAGTAAAAAGAACACACATGCAATGACACTTGTGGATCCATGTGTGGTCTCTGAAGAGAACACACATGCAATGACTCCAGTTGTTGTTAGTAAAAAGAGCACACATGCAATGACACTAGTGGATCTATAGGTGGATTGTGAAAAGAACACACATGCAATGACACTGGTGGATCCATATGTGGTATGTGAAAAGAACACACATGCAATGACTCCAGTTGTTGTTAGTAAAAAGAACCCACATGCAATGACACTAGTGGATCCATGTGTGGTCTCTAAAGAGAACACACATTTCAATGACATTGGTGGATCCATATTTGGTATGTGAAAAGAATAGTCATGAAATGACTCTTGTTGTTGTTGGTAAAAAGAACACACATGGAATGACACTGGTGGATCCATGTGTGGTCTCTGAAGAGAACGCACATGCAATGAATCTGGCTATTGTTAGTAAAAAGAGCACACATGCAATGACACTGGTGGATCCATATGTGGTATGTGAAAAGAACACACATGCAATGACTCGAGTTGTTGTTAGTAAAAGGAACACACATGCAATGACACTGGTGGATCCATCTGTGGTCTCTGAAGAGAACACACATTTCAATAACGCTGGTGTATCCATATGTGGTATGTGAAAATAATAGTCATGAAATGACTCTGGTTGTTGTTAGTAAAAAGAACACACATGCAATGACATTGGTGGATCCATGTGTGGTCTCTGAAGAGAATAAACATGCAATGACTCTGGCTATTGTTAGTAAAAAGATCACACATGCAATGACACTGGTGGATCCATATGTGGTATGTGAAAAGAACACACATGCAATGACTCTAGTTGTTGTTAGTAAAAAGAACACACATGCAATGACACTGGTGGATTCATGGGTGGTCTCTAACGAGACCACACATTTCAATGACACTAGAGGATCCATATGTGGTATGTGAAAAGAACACACATGCAATGACTCCAGTTGTTGTTAGTAAAAACAACACACATGCAATGACACTGGTGGATCCATGTGTGGTCTCTGAAGAGAACACACATTTCAATGACATTGGTGGATCCATATGTGGTTTGTGAAAAGAATAGTCATGAAATGACTCCATTTGTTGTTATTAAAAAGAACACACATGCAATGACACTGGTGGATCCATGTGTGGTCTCTGAAGAGAATACACATGCAATGACTCTGGGTGTTGTTAGTAAAAAGAGCACACAAGCAATGACACTAGTGGATCCATAGGTGGATTGTGAAAAGAACACACATGCAATGACTCTAGTTGTTGTTAGTAAAAAGAACACACATGCAATGACACTGATGGATCCATGTGTGGTCTCTGAAGAGAACACACATTTCAATAACACTGGTGGATCCATATGTGGTACGTGAGAATAGTAGTCATGAAATGACTCTAGTTGTTGTTAGTAAAAAGAACCCACATGCAATGACACTGGTGGATCCATGTGTGGTCTCTGAAGAGAACACACATGCAATGACTCTGTCTGTTGGTAGTAAAAAGAGCACACATGCAATGACACTAGTCGATCCATATGTGGTATGTGAAAAAACACACATGCAATGACTCCAGTTGTTGTTAGTAAAAATAACACACATGCAATGACACTGGTGGATCCATGTGTGGTATCTCAAGAGAACACACATTTCAATGACTCTAGCTATGGTTAATGAGAAGAACACACATTCAATGACACTGGTGGATCCATGTGTGGTATGTGAAAAGAATAGTCATGAAATGACTCAAGTTGTTGTTAGTAAAAAGAACACACATGCAATGACACTGGTGGATCCATGTGTGGTCTCTGAAGAAAACACACATGCAATGACTCTAGTTGTTGGTAGTGAGAAGAGCACACATGCAATGACACTGGTGGATCCATAGGTGGATTGTGAATAACACACATGCAATGACTCAAGTTGTTGTTAGTAAAAAGAACACACATGCAATGACACTAGTGGATCCATATGTGGTATGTGAAAAGAACACACATGCAATGACTCCAGTTGTTGTTAGTAAAAAGAACACACATGCAATGACACTGGTGGATCCATGTGTGGTTTCTTAAGAGAACACACATTTCAATGACACTGGTGGATCCATATGTGGTATGTAAAAAGAACACACATGAAATGACTCTAGTTGTTGTTACTATAAAGAACACACATGCAATGACATCAGGGATCCATGTGTGGTCTCTGAAGAGAACACACATGCAATGACTCCAGAGCTTGTTAGTAAAAAGAGCACACATGCGATGACACTAGTGAATCCATAGGTGGATTGTGAAAAGAACACACATGCAATGACACTGTGGATCCATATGTGGTTTGTGAAAAGAACACACATGCAATGACTCTAGTTGTTGTTAGTAAAAAGAACCCACATGCAATGACACTAGTGGATCCATGTGTGGTCTCTCAAGAGAACAGAAATTTCAATGACACTGGTGGATCCATATGTAGTATGTGAAAAGAATAGTCATGAAATGACTCCAGTTGTTGTTAGTAAAAAGAACACACATGCAATGACACTGGTGGATCCATGTGTAGTCTCTCAAGAGAACACACATGCAATGACTCTAGCTATTGTTAGTAAATAGAGCACACATGCAATGGCACTATTGGATCCATAGGTGGATTGTGAAAAGAACACACATGCAATGACTCTGGTTGTTGTTAGTAAAAAGAACACACATGCAATGACATCAGGATCCATGTGTGGTCTCTGAAGAACACACATTTCAATAACACTGGTGGATCCATATGTGGTATGTGAAAATAATAGTCATGAAATGACTCTGGTTGTTGTTTGTAAAAAGAACACGCATGGAATGACACTGGTGGATCCATGTGTGGTCTCTGAAGAGAACACACATGCAATGACTCCGGCAGTTGTTAGTAAAAAGATCACACATGCAATGACACTGGTGGATCCATATATGGTATGTGAAAAGAACACACATGCAATGACTCCAGTTGTTGTTAGTAAAAAGAACACACATGCAATGACACTAGTGGATTCATGTGTGGTCTCTGAAGAGAACACACATTTCAGTGACACTGGTGGATCTATATGTGGTATATTAAAAGAACACACATGCAATGACTCTTGTTGTTGTTAGTAAAAAGAACACACATGCAATGACACTCGTGGATCCATGTGTGGTCTCTGAAGAGAACACACATGCAATGACTGGCTGTTGTTAGTAAAAAGATCACACATGCAATGACACTGGTGGATCGATGTGTGGTATCTCAAGAGAACACACATTTCAATGACTCTAGCTATGGTTAATGAGAAGAACACACATTCAATGACACTGGTGGATCCATGTGTGGTATGTCAAAAGAATAGTCATGAAATGACTCAAGTTGTTGTTAGTAAAAAGAACACACATGCAATGACACTGGTGGATCCATGTGTGGTCTCTGAAGAAAACACACATGCAATGACTCTAGTTGTTGGTAGTGAGAAGAGCACACATGCAATGACACTGGTGGATCCATAGGTGGATTGTGAATAACACACATGCAATGACTCAAGTTGTTGTTAGTAAAAAGAACACACATGCAATGACACTAGTGGATCCATATGTGGTATGTGAAAAGAACACACATGCAATGACTCCAGTTGTTGTTAGTAAAAAGAACACACATGCAATGACACTGGTGGATCCATGTGTGGTCTCTGAAGAGAACACACGTGCAATGACTCCAGTTGTTGTTAGTAAAAAGAGCACACATGCAATGACACTAGTGAATCCATAGGTGGATTGTGAAAAGAACACACATGCAATGACACTGGTGGATCCATATGTGGTTTGTTAAAAGAACACACATGCAATGACTCTAGTTGTTGTTAGTAAAAAGAACCCACATGCAATGACACTAGTGGATCCATGTGTGGTCTCTCAAGAGAACAGACATTTCAATGACACTGGTGGATCCATATGTGGTATGTGAAAAGAATAGTCATGAAATGACTCTAGTTGTTGTTAGTAAAAAGAACACACATGCAATGAAACTTGTGGATCCATGTGTAGTCTCTCAAGAGAACACACATGCAATGACTCTGGCTGTTGTTAGTAAAAAGAGCACACATGCAATGACACTGGTGGATCCATAGGTGGATTGTGAAAATAACACACATGCAATGACTCCAGTTGTTGTTAGTAAAAAGAACACACATGCAATGACACTGGTGGATCCATGTGTGGTCTCTGAAGAGAACACACATTTCAATAACACTGGTGGATCCATATGTGGTATGTGAAAATAATAGTCATGAAATGACTCTGGTTGTTGTTTGTAAAAAGAACACGCATGGAATGACACTGGTGGATCCATGTGTGGTCTCTGAAGAGAATAAACATGCAATGACTCTGGCTATTGTTAGTAAAAAGATCACACATGCAATGACACTGGTGGATCCATATGTGGTATGTGAAAAGAACACACATGCAATGACTCTAGTTGTTGTTAGTAAAAAGAACACACATGCAATGACACTGGTGGATTCATGGGTGGTCTCTAACGAGACCACACATTTCAATGACACTAGAGGATCCATATGTGGTATGTGAAAAGAACACACATGCAATGACTCCAGTTGTTGTTAGTAAAAACAACACACATGCAATGACACTGGTGGATCCATGTGTGGTCTCTGAAGAGAACACACATTTCAATGACATTGGTGGATCCATATGTGGTTTGTGAAAAGAATAGTCATGAAATGACTCCATTTGTTGTTATTAAAAAGAACACACATGCAATGACACTGGTGGATCCATGTGTGGTCTCTGAAGAGAATACACATGCAATGACTCTGGGTGTTGTTAGTAAAAAGAGCACACAAGCAATGACACTAGTGGATCCATAGGTGGATTGTGAAAAGAACACACATGCAATGACTCTAGTTGTTGTTAGTAAAAAGAACACACATGCAATGACACTGATGGATCCATGTGTGGTCTCTGAAGAGAACACACATTTCAATAACACTGGATCCATATGTGGTGCGTGAGAATAGTAGTCATGAAATGACTCTAGTTGTTGTTAGTAAAAAGAACCCACATGCAATGACATCAGTGGATCCATGTGTGGTCTCTGAATAGAACACACATGCAATGACTCTGTCTGTTGGTAGTAAAAGAGCACACATGCAATGACACTAGTCGATCCATATGTGGTATGTGAAAAAACACACATGCAATGACTCCAGTTGTTGTTAGTAAAAATAACACACATGCAATGACACTGGTGGATCCATGTGTGGTATCTCAAGAGAACACACATTTCAATGACTCTAGCTATGGTTAATGAGAAGAACACACATTCAATGACACTGGTGGATCCATGTGTGGTATGTGAAAAGAATAGTCATGAAATGACTCAAGTTGTTGTTAGTAAAAAGAACACACATGCAATGACACTGGTGGATCCATGTGTGGTCTCTGAAGAAAACACACATGCAATGACTCTAGTTGTTGGTAGTGAGAAGAGCACACATGCAATGACACTGGTGGATCCATAGGTGGATTGTGAATAACACACATGCAATGACTCAAGTTGTTGTTAGTAAAAAGAACACACATGCAATGACACTAGTGGATCCATATGTGGTATGTGAAAAGAACACACATGCAATGACTCCAGTTGTTGTTAGTAAAAAGAACACACATGCAATGACACTGGTGGATCCATGTGTGGTTTCTTAAGAGAACACACATTTCAATGACACTGGTGGATCCATATGTGGTATGTAAAAAGAACACACATGAAATGACTCTAGTTGTTGTTACTATAAAGAACACACATGCAATGACACTGGTGGATCCATGTGTGGTCTCTGAAGAGAACACACGTGCAATGACTCCAGTTGTTGTTAGTAAAAAGAGCACACATGCAATGACACTAGTGAATCCATAGGTGGATTGTGAAAAGAACACACATGCAATGACACTGGTGGATCCATATGTGGTTTGTGAAAAGAACACACATGCAATGACTCTAGTTGTTGTTAGTAAAAAGAACCCACATGCAATGACACTAGTGGATCCATGTGTGGTCTCTCAAGAGAACAGACATTTCAATGACACTGGTGGATCCATATGTGGTATGTGAAAAGAATAGTCATGAAATGACTCTAGTTGTTGTTAGTAAAAAGAACACACATGCAATGAAACTTGTGGATCCATGTGTAGTCTCTCAAGAGAACACACATGCAATGACTCTAGCTGTTGTTAGTAAAAAGAGCACACATGCAATGACACTGGTGGATCCATAGGTGGATTGTGAAAATAACACACATGCAATGACTCCAGTTGTTGTTAGTAAAAAGAACACACATGCAATGACACTGGTGGATCCATGTGTGGTCTCTGAAGAGAACACACATTTCAATAACACTGGTGGATCCATATGTGGTATGTGAAAATAATAGTCATGAAATGACTCTGGTTGTTGTTTGTAAAAAGAACACGCATGGAATGACACTGGTGGATCCATGTGTGGTCTCTGAAGAGAACACACATGCAATGACTCCGGCAGTTGTTAGTAAAAAGATCACACATGCAATGACACTGGTGGATCCATATATGGTATGTGAAAAGAACACACATGCAATGACTCTAGTTGTTGTTAGTAAAAAGAACACACATGCAATGACACTAGTGGATTCATGTGTGGTCTCTGAAGAGAACACACATTTCAGTGACACTGGTGGATCTATATGTGGTATATTAAAAGAACACACATGCAATGACTCTCGTTGTCGTTAGTAAAAAGAACACACATGCAATGACACTCGTGGATCCATGTGTGGTCTCTGAAGAGAACACACATGCAATGACTGGCTGTTGTTAGTAAAAAGATCACACATGCAATGACACTGATGGATCGATGTGTGGTATCTCAAGAGAACACACATTTCAATGACTCTAGCTATGGTTAATGAGAAGAACACACATTCAATGACACTGGTGGATCCATGTGTGGTATGTGAAAAGAATAGTCATGAAATGACTCAAGTTGTTGTTAGTAAAAAGAACACACATGCAATGACACTGGTGGATCCATGTGTGGTCTCTGAAGAAAACACACATGCAATGACTCTAGTTGTTGGTAGTGAGAAGAGCACACATGCAATGACACTGGTGGATCCATAGGTGGATTGTGAATAACACACATGCAATGACTCAAGTTGTTGTTAGTAAAAAGAACACACATGCAATGACACTAGTGGATCCATATGTGGTATGTGAAAAGAACACACATGCAATGACTCCAGTTGTTGTTAGTAAAAAGAACACACATGCAATGACACTGGTGGATCCATGTGTGGTCTCTGAAGAGAACACACGTGCAATGACTCCAGTTGTTGTTAGTAAAAAGAGCACACATGCAATGACACTAGTGAATCCATAGGTGGATTGTGAAAAGAACACACATGCAATGACACTGGTGGATCCATATGTGGTTTGTTAAAAGAACACACATGCAATGACTCTAGTTGTTGTTAGTAAAAAGAACCCACATTCAATGACACTAGTGGATCCATGTGTGGTCTCTCAAGAGAACAGACATTTCAATGACACTGGTGGATCCATATGTGGTATGTGAAAAGAATAGTCATGAAATGACTCTAGTTGTTGTTAGTAAAAAGAACACACATGCAATGAAACTTGTGGATCCATGTGTAGTCTCTCAAGAGAACACACATGCAATGACTCTGGCTGTTGTTAGTAAAAAGAGCACACATGCAATGACACTGGTGGATCCATAGGTGGATTGTGAAAATAACACACATGCAATGACTCCAGTTGTTGTTAGTAAAAAGAACACACATGCAATGACACTGGTGGATCCATGTGTGGTCTCTGAAGAGAACACACATTTCAATAACACTGGTGGATCCATATGTGGTATGTGAAAATAATAGTCATGAAATGACTCTGGTTGTTGTTTGTAAAAAGAACACGCATGGAATGACACTGGTGGATCCATGTGTGGTCTCTGAAGAGAACACACATGCAATAACTCCGGCAGTTGTTAGTAAAAAGATCACACATGCAATGACACTGGTGGATCCATATGTGGTATGTGAAAAGAACACACATGCAATGACTCCAGTTGTTGTTAGTAAAAAGAACACACATGCAATGACACTAGTGGATTCATGTGTGGTCTTTGAAGAAAACACACATTTCAGTGACACTGGTGGATCTATATGTGGTATATTAAAAGAACACACATGCAATGACTCTCGTTGTTGTTAGTAAAAAGAACACACATGCAATGACACTGGTGGATCCATGTGTGGTCTCTGAAGAGAACACACATGCAATGACTGGCTGTTGTTAGTAAAAAGATCACACATGCAATGACACTGGTGGATTCATATGTGGTATGTTAAAAGAACACACATGCAATGACTCCAGTTGTTGTTAGTAAAAACAACACACATGCAATGACACTGGTGGATCCATGTGTGGTCTCTGAAGAGAACACACATTTCAATGACATTGGTGGATCCATATGTGGTTTGTGAAAAGAATAGTCATGAAATGACTCAAGTTGTTGTTATTAAAAAGAACACACATGCAATGACACTGGTGGATCCATGTGTGGTCTCTGAAGAGAACACACATGCAATGACTCTGGCTGTTGTTAGTAAAAAGAGCAGACATGCAATGACACTGGTGGATCCATATGTGGTATGTGAAAAGAACACACATACAATGACTCCAGTTGTTGTTAGTAAAAAGAACACACATGCAATGACACTGGTGGATCCATGTGTGGTCTCTAAAGAGAACACACATTTCAATAATACTGGTGGATCCATATGTGGTATGTGAAAATAATAGTGATGAAATGACTCTAGTTGTTGTCAGTAAAAAGAACACACATGCAATGACACTGGTGGATCCATAGGTGGTATGTGAAAAGAACACACATGTAATGACTCTGGTTGTTGTTAGTAAAAAGAACACACATGCAATGACACTGGTGGATCCATGTGTGGTCTCTGAAGAGAACACACATGCAATGACTCTGGTTGTTGTTAGTAAAAATAACAGACATGCAATGACTCCAGTTGTTGTTAGTAAAAAGAACACACATGCAATGACACTGGTGGATTCATGTGTGGTGTCTGAAGAGAACACACATTTCAATGACACTAGTGGATCCATATGTGGTATGTGAAAAGAACACACATGCAATTACTCCAGCTGTTGTTAGTAAAAAGAACACACATGCAATGACACTAGTGGATCCGTGTGTGGTCTCTGAAGAGAACATACATTTCAATGACACTGGTGGATCCATATATGGTATGTGAAAGAATAGTCATGAAATGACTCCAGTTGTTGTTAGCAACAAGAACACACATGCAATGACACTGGTGGATCCACATGTGATCTCTGAAGAGAACACACATGCAATGACTCTGGCTATTGTTAGTAAAAAGAGCACACATGCAATGACACTAGTGGATCCATAGGTGGATTGTGAAAAGGACACACATGCAATCACTACAGTTGTTGTTAGAAAGAGGGGATGCCGTCGTGGCATGTTTTTTGACTGGCGGGCCCGCCTCTTCCACCTTCGACGGCACGCATCCCAGGTTCGAGGGCTGGTGCCGTGCACCAACACATTATTGTGCAATTTTCCATGTGGAATCTGAATTCTGGCGCTGAGCTGATGCCCATGTCGAACACAGAGAATTCTGAAAGAAGCTACTAAAAATAAATACTTTGAGTTCTGAAAGTACTAAAATTAAATACATTACAATTTTGTCTGAAAGGTAATACACATACTGCTGATTGAAATAATATAAATACCGTACAAATTTCTACATCAAAAAATAGACCTGAAAATGCTAGTAAATAAGCTAGGATGAATATAGGATTCATTCTCCCCTATATATTTCATCATCGGCGGCTCCCGCGTGCTGCAACACATGTTCAGAGAACTCTCTCCATCTGCAATGTGCTGCCAGTATCTCGTCTAGAGGGAAAGGCCTCAGTGTATGTTCCATACTTAAGCCATACATTACCATTGTTTGTTCCTCTTCCCAGGCTTGAACCTCATGATCGTACAGTCTGATATAATTTCTGTAGTATATGCAACCGGGTTTGACTGTGGGGTGTAACCTGGTGTCAATGGAGTTAGACCGATTGTAACCAACGAAGAGGGCACGACTTCCAATGTCACCGACGGCCTCGAGAGAGCGGTTCTCCGTGTCCAACCGGTACAACACTGGTTGCCCTTTGGCGAAATCTCCGTTCAACACAAGAAGCAGATCACCATCTGACTCCACAAGGTAAAAATTGTAGGTTCCGCGTACCTGTTCAAAGACTGGGGCTGAAATTATTTTGGCCATCATGACAGTGATCGCGCGCTGCTCTAACTGGATGTTGGTCGACAAGATGTCTCCATTCTCAAGTAATGCATATACTTCCCCTCGGAACACCGTCATGCAGACCAGAAGTGTATCAGGAGGTGGCGAATACAATCCTTCTCCAAATGATTCATTGATTTGCCCCGTTGGGGTGCTCTCATCGGCCCATGCAATATGATCTGGATAATTAGTGCAAACGAACACCATCATCAGGGACTTCGTCACAATGACAGATTGCAGAAGATCAGATGGTATGTGTGCTTGAAACTCAGCGTTAGACTTATGAGTGATTGGGTTCAGAAGGCGAATCTGGTACGGCTCCACCCTCTGAGCAAGCACGATGACGCCACGAGAAACACCGACGAAGTAGAATCTTTTGGAAGAAGAGGGCATCAGTTAGCACTAAGATGTTTACAATGGAAAATACCAATAAATATCGGATGTGAATGTGAACCTGCGATGGACGTCCATTAGATTTGTCCTGAAGCAACAACCAGTGGCGAGGTTGAGGAAGGTGAAGTCGCCAACGTCTGGAAGTGTGTGATCTATCACGATCCAATTGTTGAGATGGAATTCAGGCACCTTTAAAGTGCGGCGCTAATCGGTGCAGACTTCCTGACAAGCAGCATAGGTGTCGACGTACTCCTCTTTCTCCTACAAGTAGTCGGCGATCTTGCGAAGTGGGTCTGCCGGGAGATCGGACCAATTCCTCTTCATCCGGATACTGGCCATGGCTTACATGTGGGAATGTTTTGATCGAGGAAGAAATAAGAACTACCACTGCGAGATGAAGAAGAGGAGAATAGACGAGGGGGACGAAGCGGAACTGCCACTACGAGGAGACGAGGAGACGAGGGAGAAGAAGCAGAACTGCCACTTCAAGTTTGGATCAACGGGATTTTTTTCGGAACTAGCGCGTGAACCAGCCATGCACTGCATGCAAGTTTTGATCAAACAGACTGACATGTGGGACCTGCTAAAAAATTCCGTGAAGTGCAACCGTGCATAGTGCACTGACAGGTGGCATGTTTTCTGACTAACGGGCCCGCCTCCTCCACCTTCGACGGTGCGCGTCCCAGGTTCGAGGGCTGGTGCCGCCCACCAACACATTATTGTGCAATTTTCAATGCTTTGTCGCAATTAGCTCCGCTCCGCTCCGCTCCGCTCCTTTGCTCCTGCCGTCGCCACTCCGCTCAGTCGTGCACCGCTCTCATCGTCCCCTTGAGCCGTCGTCCTCCCACCCTCCCCTCCCTGCCATCCCCTCACGTCCCCTCCCCTCCCCTCCCTGCCATGTCTCCTTGCCGCCGTCCACCGCCCAGCTGCGTCTGGAAACGAAAACCAAGAGTCGACCATTGGGTTAGGGGCCCAACGACGCTGGTGATCCGGATCCCGCTTGGAGATGGATCCTGCGAGGCTTGAGAACACGGAGATGGGTCCTGCGCGGCTGGAGAGCACATAATCTCCTTCAAGTATGGAGAGCACAAAGGACAACGAAACATGGGGAGAGGAAGCTGGGTGCAGAGCTTTAGAGGTATGGAGCCCGGAGAAGGTTCCGTGCGTCCACATTGAAGGGTAAGAACTGTGATTCTTTTTCTGCATACCGCAATTAGTGTTTCTAGTCCCGTGGTGATGGCAAGGATATGTGTTGGTAACCACAGGACGTCTGTATAGCTTGTCCTTGAGCATGATGCTTTGTCAAGCGAGCATGAAGGCACTGAAATGTGTGGCGGTGCGTATGATGATGAGAAAGCATATCCAGACGTGGCTGCTGACCCTGATAGGATGGAGAGTTGGGAATATTTGGTTGATTCGAACTTTGAGCCTGACTATGGGACTGATGAGGAAGAGGAATGTGAAGATGTGGAAATGGGATGTAGATACGATGACAAAGACGAGGACATGCCAGTGGTACACTTTGACATGGACAATCCTACAATTGATGAGGGGACTGTCTTTGATAATGTGGAGGACTGCAGATATGCAGTTGCAACCTATGCAATCAGAGTTGGGTTCGAATTTATCATTAGAAAGAGCGACCAAAAGAGATTTAGGGTGCACTATAGGGAAAGTAATGTGTGTAAATGGAGATTACATGCATCTCCAATGCGGGGTGGACACCCATTTCAGGTTGCAATAGCTACATTTAGTTTCAGTCTTTCCCATATTTATTCTGCTAATAACTCGCTCTGAATTATTTGGATTCTTATCGAATGCAGATCAAAGTAAACACGAAGAAACACAACTGCCCTAATATTTCTTTAAGTGATAAAATTAGACCGGGACTACCAAGTGGATTGCTGCTATTGTACTTGACTGGGTGAGGCAGGATCATACCATTGGACCTGCTGAACTCAGAGCAAAGATTAGCAAAAAGTTTAACATTCTGATTCCTTACCACAGAGTCTTTGATGGGAAGGAGATGGCTCTAGACTTCATTCAAGGCAAGTGGAATGACAGTTGTATAGTTTCAAAGCTCAGGTAGAGAAAACATCACCTGGTAGTGTTGTTGACATCGATTATGAGGTTGTGAAAGGAAGAGAAAAGGTCTCGAGGGGTCGTATAAGGTGCAGATAATAAGATATGCTTCAGAGATGTTTTGTACTTTGAAGGCATGCCGAAGGGGTTCCTAGACTACCGCAGCCATATACTTAGCAATAGGCAACTTCTTTAATAGGGAAGTTCAGGGGACATGTTGCTTGTGCTTTGGACGCGCATAATTGGCTTCTACCCATAGCTTATGCTGTTCTTGAGGGTGAATCAAATGGAAGCTGGACATGGTTCATGCAGAGACTACGGTAAGTAATTGGTCACCCTAAAGGCTTGGTGATACACACCGGTGCATGCGAGGATCTTGAGAATGCTGTTGATGCTATGTTTCCTGGGGTTGAGCATAGGGAATGCATGCGGCACCTCGCTACTAACTTCACAAAGAAGTTCAAAGGAAAGATCTTTGAAGAGGACTTGTGGCGATCAACATACACATACACCCCAAGCACGCATGCTACTTACTTGCAGAACATGTATGTAGTGCCAAAGGTGAAAAAATATCTTGAAGAACATCACACCAAGCTATAGGCCAGAAGCAAGTTTGGTGAGTTAAGCAAGGTGGATTTTGTTTGCAATAATTTGGCAGAGAGTTTCAATGATAAGATTTCGGGCATGAAGACACTTGGAATTGTTATTTTGTTGGATGCAATAAGATAGTGCATAATGGTGAAGATAGATTTAAGGCAAATAATTTGTGCAAGAAATTTTTTAGGCCATAAAATAGTTCCAAAGGTGGTTATGTTACTGAATGCAAGAACCAGGGCAATGAGAACGATAAAGATGAGGATGGTCAGAAGTTCCAGAACATTGGCTGAGGTTTATGCAGAATACAAGCGTGGAAGTGAACGGAGGTACACTTTAGACATTGGAAACAAGACTTGTTCATGCAGGCAGTGGCAAATTACTGGTCTGCCATGTCACCATGCAATTTACTTCATCTTCAAGCTTAGAGGTAGCAGAGCTGAAATAGAGAACTATGTCGACAACTATTTCTCCGTGGACAAGTTTGCTGCAACTTATGCAGAAAACATACCACCTATGGCTGATAAAAATGATTGGGAGATTTTCGATCCAGGGTTCAAACTTCAACCACCAGTTCTTAGGAGGCCACCTGGGAGGCCTAGAAAGCTAAGGATTGGAGCCTCCACCGATAAAGGTTCAAGGCTGGGAGCTAGGAAAAGGAAATGCAAATGTCGTGGCGGATTCGTCCATATCAAGAGGTTGTGCAAAAACCCAGTTACACATGATATTGTCCCTGTTCACACCCCGGTGGCACAAAATGAGGCTTCTCAGCCAGAACTGGAGGAAGAGCAGCGCGAAGACGGTGATGAGCACTCGGAGGAAAATGTACGTAAGCAGCCAATTTATGAAGAAGTGGAGGTGCCGGCGAGAAAAGGGTGTGAAAAGAAACAAAAGGGTAAGCGGAACAGGGAGGAAAGGGCAAATAATGTAGGTGTATTATAATATGAAGAAGTTGCAGGGGTGATTGAGGATGTTCTCGAGGATCTTTCAGCTAACTGCAGGAGAAATAATAAATCCCTGCCAATTTCATCTTTGTACGATTCTCCGGATGAAATGTAAGCTTAAAATTGTTTTATTTGCCATTTTATCATTTTTTTATCCTCATCAACTGATGCTTAATGCAGAGTGGGCTAGCAGACTAATAAGAGGAGCAGAAAGATGCGGGCACAGTAACGTCGTATGTTGAACTATATCATCAAAACTAAACTAGTCGTGTCGTCTTTATTTATATCTGGCGCGTGCAACGTGTCTGTGATGGGGTCATGTGGACTAGATTACAATTTTTTAAAATATTTTTACATTAATTTTTTACCTGTGTTTGGACGCGGCTACTAGTTCCCATCTCCCTTCCATTCCCATCTCCTCTGGCACACTCCAGAATTATGGCTGTGCCATCAAGTAGCAGAGTCAGCGTATTGTCCCATCAGATGTGAACGCAATGACTTTGTTTGTTCAGAATTTGACGACTTTTGATTAGTTTGAAAGACAGAGAAACCTAAAACATGTATCTAGACATGTTTTGGGTATAGACACATTTATTAAATATCTAAAAAACTAAGTCAGTTATATCTGGACAGGAGTAGTACACTATTACAACACGCTCGATCCCTTCTCCTCTGGCGCACTCCAAATTATGGCTGTGCCATCAAGTGTTGGGAGCAGAGTCAGCGTATTGTCCCATCAGATATGCTAGGAACGCGCGAACTTTATTTTCAGGATTGGACGAGTTTCGATCGACTAGTTTCAAAGACAAATACAACTAAAAGATGGCCAACATATATAGATTATGACGATAATCGACCATGACTCAAGTGACCCTGATCCAAAGAGTGCATTAAGATACCGCACATAGATTTAATTTATGCTTAAGTGGACCTAATCGACTATGACGCTCCCGTAGTCTCCATCATTGACGATGTTGTCCGTGTCGCCACCAGCCTCCTCCCTGTCGGAATCGATGCCAACGTTCCCAGCAGCGTTCCTCCTCCTCATGGATTCTTCATGGCGCGCTGCATCGATAACGGTGGAGGTCGTACGCCTGAACCTTTGCCACCGGCTTTGCCTCCCTTTGGGGTTGCGCAGATCCAGGTGGATCTCCCGCCGGTGGGTTCTGCACAACTCAATCAACGCAGCCCGCTCCTTCTTGAACACCTTTCGCCAGTACGCGCTCGTGCGTGAATACCGTGCCATTGCCCTCTTCCGCTCCGACAGCTGGCGCCGATGCTCCTCGATCTGCCTCGCCAACACGATGTCACGCAAGAGCGGCGCCACAGGAACCCTGGCGTAGCTGATCTCGAAGCCGGCAGGAAGCCTCGCGAACAGCGATGCGAGTATGTCGTAGTGGGCGAACATCTGAGCCTCATGCAAGCTGAGTTTGGGCCTCTCCGTCTCCATGGCGATGAAGGAACATGATCTAATCTTTGGCCCCGAGGTTAAGGGCAAGGACGTAGGCCCAGCGTTGTTGCCACTACCAATCAGTTTGCAGAACAAACTTCTCGCGGATCGCCCTCGCAAAGGACATCCTTATCGTCCATGCACCCCGATCCAACGGCGCCTAACAATCAGGGATCGGGTCTTCTAGAAGCCCAGAGCGGTTGCTGGTTAGCTCTGCGTCCCGATTGTTTGTGGCTAACGGCTGTAGTTGAAAATAATACACATTTCAATGACACTAGTGGATAAATATGTGGTCTCTGAAGAGAACACACATCCAATGACTCTGGCTATGGTTAATGAGAAGAACACATATTTCAATGACACTGGTGGATCCATATGTGGTATGTGAAAAGAATAGTCATGAAATGACTCCAGTTGTTGTTAGTGAAAATAACACACATGCAATGACACTGGTGGATCAATGTGTGGTCTCTGAAGAGAACACACATGCAATGACTCTGGCTATTGTTAGTAAAAAGAGCACACATGCAATGACACTGGTGGATCCATAGGTGGATTGTGAAAAGAACACACATGCAATGACTCCAGTTGTTGTTAGTAAAAAGAACACACTTGCTCTGACACAGGTGGATCCATGTGTGGTCTCTGAAGAGAACACACATTTCAATGACACTGGTGGATCCATATGTGGTATGTGAAAAGAACACACATGCAATGACTCCGGTTGTTGTTAGTAAAAAGAACACACATGCAATGCCACTGGCGGATCCATGTGTGGTTTCTGAAGAGAACACACATGCAATGACTCTGGTTTTTGTTAGTAAAAATAACATACATGCAATGACTCTAGTTGTTGTTAGTAAAAAGAACACACATGCAATGACACTTGTGGATTGTGAAAAGAACACACATGCAATAACACTGGTGGATCCATATGTGCTATGTGAAAAGAACACACATGCAATGACTCTGGTTGTTGTTAGTAAAAAGAACACACATGCAATGAACACTTGTGGACACATGTGTGGTCTCTTAAGAGAACACACATGCAATGACTCTGGCTGTTGTTAGTAAAAATAGCACACATGCAATGACACTGGTGGATCCATATGTGGTATGTGAAAAGAACACACATGAAATGACCCCAGTTGTTGTTAGTAAAAAGAACACACATGCAATGACACTGGTGGATTCATGTGTGGTCTCTGAAGAGAACACACATTTCAATGACACAGGTGGATCCATATGTGGTATGTGAAAATAATAGTCATGAAATGACTCCAGTTGTTGTTAGTAAAAAGAACACACATGCAATGACACTGGTGGATCCATGTGTGGTCTCTGAAGAGAACACACATGCAATGACTCTAGTGGATCCATAGGTGGATTGTGAAAAGAACACACATGCAATGACTCCAGTTGTTGTTAGTAAAAAGAACACACATGCAATGACACTATTGGATCCACGTGTGGTCTCTGAAGAGAACACACATTTCAATAACACTAGTGGATTCATATGTGGTATATGAAAATAATAGTCATGAAATGACTTTGGTTGTTGTTAGTAAAAAGAACACACATGCAATGACACTGGTGGATCCATGTGTGGTCTCTGAAGAGAACACACATGCAATGACTCTGACTGTTGTTACTAAAAAGAGCACACATGCAATGACACTGGTGGATCCATATGTGGTATGTGAAAAGAACACACATGCAATCACTCCAGTTATTGTAAGTAAAAAGAACACATATGCAATGACACTGGTGGATTCATGTGTGGTCTCTGAAGAGAACACACATTTAAATGAAACTGGTGGATCCATATGTGGTATGTGAAAAGAACACACATGCAATGACTCTAGTTCTTGTTAGTAAAAGGAACACACATGCAATGCCACTGGTGGATCCATGTGTGGTCTCTGAAGAGAACACATATTTGAATGACACTAGTGGATGCATATGTGGTATGTGAAAAGAATAGTCATGAAATGACTCTAGTTCTTGTTAGTAAGAAGAACACACATGTAATGACACTGGTGGATCCATGTGTGGTATCTGAAGAGAACACACCTGCAATGACTCTGGCTGTTGTTAGTAAAAAGATCACACATGCAATGACACTAGTGGATCCATAGGTGGATTGTGAAAAGAACACACATGCAATGACTCCAGTTGTTGTTAGTAAAAATAACACACATGCAATGGCACTGGTGGATCCATGTGTGGTCTCTGAAGAGAACATACATGCAATGACTCTGGTTGTTGTTAATGAGAAGAGCACACATGCAATAACACTGGTGGATCCATAGGTGGATTGTGAAAAGAGCACACATGCAATGACACTGGTGGATCCATATGTGGTATGTGAAAAGAACACACATGCAATGATTCCAGTTGTTGTTAGTAAAAAGAACACACATGTAATGACACTGGTGGATCCATGTGTGGTCTCTAAAGAGAACATACATTTCAATAATACTGGAGGATCCATATGTGGTATGTGAAAATAATATTCATGAAATGACTCAAGTTGTTGTTAGTAAAAAGAACACACATGCAATGACACTGGTGGATCCATAGGTGGTATGTGAAAAGAACACACATGCAATGACTCTGGTTGTTGTTAGTAAAAAGAACACACATGCAATGACACTTGTGGATCCATGTGTGGTCTCTGAAGAGAACACACATGCAATGACACTAGTTGTTGTTAGTACAAATAACAGACATGCAATGACTCCAGTTGTTGTTAGTAAAAAGAACACACATGCAATGACACTGGTGGATTCATGTGTGGTGTCTGAAGAGAACACACATTTCAATGACACTGGTGGATCCATATGTGGTATGTGAAAAGAACACACATGCAATGACTCCAGTTGTTGTTAGTAAAAAGAACACACATGCAATGACACTGGTGGATCCATGTGTGGTCTCTGAAGAGAACACACATTTCAATGACACTAGTGGATCCATATATGGTATGTGGAAATAATAGTCATGAAATGACTCCAGTTGTTGTTAGCAAAAAGAACACACATGCAATGACACTGGTGGATCCACATGTGGTCTCTGAAGAGAACACACATGCAATGACACTGGTGGATTCATGTGTCGTCTTTAAAGAGAACACACATTTCAATGACACTGGTGGATCCATACGTGGTATGTTAAAATAATAGTCATGAAATGACTCAAGTTGTTTTTAATAAAAAGAACACACATGCAATGACACTGGTGGATCCTTGTGTGGTCTCTGAAGAGAGCACACAAGCAATGACTCTGGCCATTGTTAGTAAAAAGAGCACACATGCAATGACACTGGTGGATCCATATGTGGTATGTGAAAAGAACACACATCCAATGACTCCAGTTGTTGTTAGTAAAAAGAACACACATGCAATGACACTAGTGGATTCATGTGTGGTCTCTGAAGAGAACACACATTTCAATGACACTAGTGGATCCATATGTGGAATGTTAAAAGAACACAGATGCAATGACTCAAGTTGTTGTTAGTAAAAAGAACACACATGCAATGACACTGGTGGATCCATGTGTGGTCTCTGAAGAGAACACACATTTCAATGACATTGGTGGATCCATATGTGGTATGTGAAAAGAATAGTCATGAAATGACTCCAGTTGTTGTTATTAAAAAGAACACGCATGCAATGACACTGGTGGATCCATGTGTGGTTGGTCTGTGAAGAGAATACACATGCAATGACTCTGGCTGTTTTAGTAAAAAGAGCACACATGCAATGACACTAGTGGATCCATGAGTGGATTGTGAAAAGAACACACATGCAATGACTCTAGTTGTTGTTAGTAAAAAGAACACACATGCAATGACACTGGTGGATCCATGTGTGGTCTCTGAAGAGAACTCACATTTCAATAACACTGGTGGATCCATATGTGGTATGTGAAAATAATAGTCATGAAATAACTCCAGTTGTTGTTAGTAAAAAGACACACATGCAATGACTCTGGCTGTTGGTAGTAAAAAGAGCACACATGCAATGACACTGGTGGATCCATATGTGGTATGTGAAAAAACACACATGCAATGACTCCAGTTGTTGTTAGTAAAAATAACACACATGCAATGACACTGGTGGATCCATGTGTGGTCTCTCAAGACAACACACATTTCAATGATATTGGTGGATCCATATGTGGCATGTGAAAAGAATGGTCATGAAATGACTCCAGATGTTGTTATTAAAAAGAACACACATTTCAATGACACCGGTGGATCCATATGTGGTATGTGAAAATAACACACATGCAATGACTCTGGTTGTTGTTAGTAAAAAGAGCACACATGCAATGAGACTAGTGGATCCATAAGTGGATTGTGAAAAGAACAAAAATGCAACGACTCTAGTTGTTGTTAGTAAAAAGAACACACATGCAATGACACTGGTGGATCCATGTGTGGTCTCTAAAGAGAACTCACATTTCAATAACGCTGGTGGATCCATATGTGGTATGTGAAAATAATAGTCATGAAATGACTCCAGTTGTTGTTAGTAAAAAGAACACACATGCAATGACACTGGTGGATCCATGTGTGCTCTTTGAAGAGAACACACATGCAATGACTCTGGCTGTTGGTAGTAAAAGAGCACACATGCAATGACACTGGTGGATCCATATGTGGTATGTGAAAAAGCACACATGCAATGACTCTAGTTGTTGTTAGTAAAAATAACACACATGCAATGACACTAGTGGATCCATGTGTGGTATCTCAAGAGAACACACATTTCAATGACTCTAGCTTTGGTTAATGAGAAGAACACACATTTCAATGACACTGGTGGATCCATATGTGGTATGTGAAAAGAATAATCATGAAATGACTCCAGTTGTTGTTAGTAAAAATAACACACATGCAATGACACTGGTGGATCCATGTGTGGTCTTTGAAGAAAACACACATGCAATGACTCTAGTTGTTGTTAATGAGAAGAGCACACATGCAATGACACTAGTGGATCCATAGGTGGATTGTGAAAAGAACACACATGCAATGACACTGGTGGATCCATGTGTGGTTTCTGAAGAGAACACACATTTCAATGACACTCGTGGATCCATATGTGGTATGTGAAAAGAATAGTCATGAAATGACTCTAGTTGTTAGTAAAAAGAACACACATGCAATGACACTAGTGGATTCATGTGTGGTGTCTGAAGAGAACACACGTTTCAATGACACTGGTGGATCCATATGTGGTATGTGAAAATAACACACATGCAATGACTCCAGTTGTTGTTAGTAAAAAGAACACACATGCAATGATACTAGTGGATCCATGTGTGGTCTCTGAAGAGAATAGACATTTCAATGACACTGGTGGATCCACATATGGTATGTGAAAAGAATAGTCATGAAATGACTCCAGTTGTTGTTAGCAAAAAGAACACACATGCAATGACACTGGTGGATCCACATGTGGTCTCTGAAGAGAACACACATGCAATGACTCTTGCTGTTGCTAGTAAAAAGAGCACACATGCAATGACACTAGTGGATCCATAGGTTGATTGTGAAAAGAACACACATGCAACGACTCTAGTTGTTATTAGTAAAAAGAAGACACATGCAATGACACTGGTGGATCCATGTGTGTTCTCAAAAGAGAACACACATTGCAATAACACCGGTGGATCCATATGTGGTATGTGAAAATAATAGTCATGAAATGACTCTAGTTTTTGTTATTAAAACAACACACATGCAATGAAACTGGTGGATCCATGTGTGGTCTCTAAAGAGAACACACATGCAATGACTCTTGCTGTTGGTAGTAAAAAGAGCACACATGCAATGACACTGGTGGATCCATATGAGGTATGTGAAAAGAACACACATGCAATGACTCCAGTTGTTTTTAGAAAAAATAACACACATGCACTGATACTGGTGGATCCATGTGTGGTCTCTGAAGAGAACACACATTTCAATGACTCTAGCAGTGGTTAATGAGAAGAACATACATTTCAATGACACTGGTGGATCCATATGTGGTATGTGAAAAGAATAGTCATGAAATGACACCAGTTGTTGTTAGTAAAAAGAACACACATGTAATGACACTGGTGCATCCATGTGTGGTCTCTAAAGAGAACACACAAGCAATGACTCTGGTTGTTGTTAGTAAAAAGAGCACACATGCAATGACACTAGTGGATCCATAGGTGGATTGTGAAAATAACACACATGCAATGACTCTAGTTGTTGTTAGTAAAAAGAACACACATGCAATGACATCAGGATTCATGTGTGGTCTCTGAAAGAACACACATTTCAATGACACTGGTGGATCCATATGTGGTATGTTAAAAGAACACACATGCAATGACTCTGGTTGTTGTTAGTAAAAAGAACACACATGCAATGACACTGGTGGATCCATGTGTGGTCTCTGAAGAGAACACACATTTCAATGACATTGGTGGATCCATATGTGGTATGTGAAAAGAATAGTCATGAAATGACTCCAATTGTTGTTATTAAAAAGAACACACATGCAATGACACTGGTGGATCCATTTGTGGTCTCTGAAGAGAATAGACTGGCAATGACTCTGGCTGTTGTTAGTAAAAAGAGCACACACGCAATGACACTAGTGGATCCATAGGTGGATTGTGAAAAGAACACACATCCAATGACTCCAGTTGTTGTTAGTAAAAATAACACACATGCAATGACACTGGTGGATCCATGTGTGGTCTCTCAAGAGAACACACAATTCAATGACTCTAGTTGTGGTTAATGAGAAGAACACACATTTCAATGACACTGGTGGATCCATATGTGGTATGTGAAAAGAATAGTCATGAAATGACTCAAGTTGTTGTTTGTAAAAAGAACACACATGCAATGACACTAGTGGATCCATGTGTGGTCTCTAAAGAAAACACACAAGCAATGACTCTAGTTGTTGTTAATGAGAAGAGGACACATGCAATGACACTAGTGGATCCATAGGTGGATTGTGAAAAGAACACACATGCAATGACACTGGTGGATTCATATGTGGTATGTGAAAAGAACACACATGCAATGACTCCAATTGTTGTTAGTAAAAAGAACACACATGCAATGACACTGGTGGATCCATGTGTGGTTTTTGAAGAGAATACACATTTCAATGACACTGGTGGATCCATATGTGGTATGTGAAAAGAACACATGAAATGACTCTAGTTGTTATTAGTAAAAAGAAGACACATGCAATGACACTTGTCGAACCATGTGTGGTCTCAAGAGAACACACGCAATGACTCCTGTTGTTGTTAGTAAAAAGATCACACATGCAATGACACTAGTGGATCTATAGGTGGATTGTGAAAAGAACACACATGCAATGACTCTAGTTGTTATTAGTAAAAAGAAGACACATGCAATGACACTGGTGGATCCATGTGTGTTCTCAAAAGAGAACACACATTGCAATAACACCGGTGGATCCATATGTGGTATGTGAAAATAATAGTCATGAAATGACTCTAGTTTTTGTTATTAAAACAACACACATGCAATGAAACTGGTGGATCCATGTGTGGTCTCTAAAGAGAACACATGCAATGACTCTTCTGTTGGTAGTAAAAAGAGCACACATGCAATGACACTGGTGGATCCATAGGTGGATTGTGAAAATAACACACATGCAATGACTCTAGTTGTTGTTAGTAAAAAGAACACACACGCAATGACACTGGTGGATTCATGTGTGGTCTCTGACGAGACCACACATTTCAATGACACTGGTGGATCCATATGTGGCATGTGAAAAGAACACACATGCAATGACTCTAGTTGTTGTTAGTAAGAAGAACCCACATGCAATGACACTAGTGGATCCATGTGTGGTCTCTGAAGAGAACACACATTTCAATGACATTGGTGGATCCATATGTGGTATGTGAAAAGAATAGTCATGAAATGACTCCAGTTGTTGTTATTAAAAGAACACACATGCAATGACACTGGTGGATCCATTTGTGGTCTCAAGAGAATAGATGCAATGACTCTGGCTGTTGTTAGTAAAAAGAGCACACACAATGACACTAGTGGATCCATAGGTGGATTGTGAAAAGAACACACATCCAATGACTCAGTTGTTGTTAGTAAAAATAACACACATGCAATGACATCAGGATCCATGTGTGGTCTCTCAAGAGAACACACATTTCAATGACTCTAGTTGTGGTTAATGAGAAGAACACACATTTCAATGACACTGGTGGATCCATATGTGGTATGTGAAAAGAATAGTCATGAAATGACTCAAGTTGTTGTTTGTAAAAAGAACACACATGCAATGACACTAGTGGATCCATATGTGGTCTCTAAAGAAAACACACAAGCAATGACTCTAGTTGTTGTTAATGAGAAGAGGACACATGCAATGACACTAGAGGATCCATAGGTGGATTGTGAAAAGAACACACATGCAATGACACTGGATTCATATGTGGTATGTGAAAAGAACACACATGCAATGACTCCAATTGTTGTTAGTAAAAAGAACACACATGCAATGACACTGTGGATCCATGTGTGGTTTAAGAAGAGAATACACAATTCAATGACACTGGTGGATCAAAATGAGTTAAGTGAAAAGAAAACACATGAAATGACTCTAGTTGTTATAAGTAAAAAGAAGACACATGCCATGACACTTGTCGAACCATGTGTGGTCTCTGAAGAGAACACACGTGCAATCGACTCCAGCTTGTTGTTAGTAAAAGAGCACACATGCAATGACACTAGTGGATCTATAGGTGGATTGTGAAAAGAACACACATGCAATGACTCTATTTGTTATTAGTAAAAAGAAGACACATGCAATGACACTGGTGGATCCATGTTTGTTCTCAAAAGAGAAAACACATTGCAATTACACCTGTGGATCCATTTGTGGTATGTGAAAATAATAGTCATGAAATGACTCTAGTTTTGTTATTAAAACAACACACATGCAATGAAACTGGTGGATCCATGTGTGGTCTCTAAAGAGAACACACATGCAATGACTCTTGCTGTTGGTAGTAAAAGAGCACACATGCAATGACACTGTGGATCCATAGGTGGATTGTGAAAATAACACACATGCAATGACTCTAGTTGTTGTTAGTAAAAAGAACACACACGCAATGACACTTTGGATTGGATTCATGTGTGGTCTCCGACGAGACCACACATTTCAATGACACTGTGGATCCATATGTGGCATGTGAAAAGAACACACATGCAATGACTCTAGTTGTTGTTAGTAAGAAGAACCCACATGCAATGACACTAGTGGATCCATATGTGTCTCAAGAGAACACACATTTCAATGACATTGGTGGATCCATATGTGGTATGTGAAAAGAATAGTCATGAAATGACTCCAGTTGTTGTTATTAAAAAGAACACACATGCAATGACACTGGTGGATACATTTGTGGTCTCTAAAGAGAAAACACTGGCAATGACTCAAGATGTTGTTAGTAAGAATAGCACACCGGCAATGACACTAGTGGATCAATAGGTGGATTGTGAAAAGAACACACATCCAATGACTCAGTTGTTGTTAGTAAAATAACACACATGCAATGACATCAGGTGGATCCATGTGTGGTCTCTCAAGAGAACACACATTTCAATGACTCTAGTTGTGGTTAATGAGAAGAACACACATTTCAATGACACTGGTGGATCCATATGTGGTATGTGAAAAGAATAGTCATGAAATGACTCAAGTTGTTGTTTGTAAAAAGAACACACATGCAATGACACTAGTGGATCCATATGTGGTCTCTAAAGAAAACACACAAGCAATGACTCTAGTTGTTGTTAATGAGAAGAGGACACATGCAATGACACTAGTGGATCCATAGGTGGATTGTGAAAAGAACACACATGCAATGACACTGGTGGATTCATATGTGGTATGTGAAAAGAACACACATGCAATGACTCCAATTGTTGTTAGTAAAAAGAACACACATGCAATGACACTGGTGGATCCATGTGTGGTTTTTGAAGAGAATACACATTTCAATGACACTGGTGGATCCATATGTGGTATGTGAAAAGAACACACATGAAATGACTCTAGTTGTTATTAGTAAAAAGAAGACACATGCAATGACACTTGTCGAACCATGTGTGGTCTCTGAAGAGATCACACGTGCACTGACTCCAGTTGTTGTTAGTAAAAAGAGCACACATGCAATGACACTAGTGGATCTATAGGTGGATTGTGAAAAGAACACACATGCAATGACTCTAGTTGTTATTAGTAAAAAGAAGACACATGCAATGACACTGGTGGATCCATGTGTGTTCTCAAAAGAGAACACACATTGCAATAACACCGGTGGATCCATATGTGGTATGTGAAAATAATAGTCATGAAATGACTCTAGTTTTTGTTATTAAAACAACACACATGCAATGAAACTGGTGGATCCATGTGTGGTCTCTAAAGAGAACACACATGCAATGACTCTTGCTGTTGGTAGTAAAAAGAGCACACATGCAATGACACTGGTGGATCCATAGGTGGATTGTGAAAATAACACACATGCAATGACTCTAGTTGTTGTTAGTAAAAAGAACACACACGCAATGACACTGGTGGATTCATGTGTGGTCTCTGACGAGACCACACATTTCAATGACACTGGTGGATCCATATGTGGCATGTGAAAAGAACACACATGCAATGACTCTAGTTGTTGTTAGTAAGAAGAACCCACATGCAATGACACTAGTGGATCCATGTGTGGTCTCTGAAGAGAACACACATTTCAATGACATTGGTGGATCCATATGTGGTATGTGAAAAGAATAGTCATGAAATGACTCCAGTTGTTGTTATTAAAAAGAACACACATGCAATGACACTGGTGGATCCATTTGTGGTCTCTGAAGAGAATAGACAGGCAATGACTCTGGCTGTTGTTAGTAAAAAGAGCACACACACAATGACACTAGTGGATCCATAGGTGGATTGTGAAAAGAACACACATCCAATGACTCCAGTTGTTGTTAGTAAAAATAACACACATGCAATGACACTGGTGGATCCATGTGTGGTCTCTCAAGAGAACACACATTTCAATGACTCTAGTTGTGGTTAATGAGAAGAACACACATTTCAATGACACTGGTGGATCCATATGTGGTATGTGAAAAGAATAGTCATGAAATGACTCAAGTTGTTGTTTGTAAAAAGAACACACATGCAATGACACTAGTGGATCCATATGTGGTCTCTAAAGAAAACACACAAGCAATGACTCTAGTTGTTGTTAATGAGAAGAGGACACATGCAATGACACTAGTGGATCCATAGGTGGATTGTGAAAAGAACACACATGCAATGACACTGGTGGATTCATATGTGGTATGTGAAAAGAACACACATGCAATGACTCAAGTTGTTAGTAAAAAGAACACACATGCAATGACACTGTGGATCCATGTGGTTTGAAGATCATCCACATTTCAATGACACTGGTGGATCCATATGTGGTATGTGAAAAGAACACACATGAAATGACTCTAGTTGTTATTAGTAAAAAGAAGACACATGCAATGACACTTGTCGAACCATGTGTGGTCTCTGAAGAGAACACACGTGCACTGACTCCAGTTGTTGTTATTTAAAAGAGCACACATGCAATGACACTAGTGGATCTATAGGTGGATTGTGAAAAGAACACACATGCAATGACTCTAGTTGTTATTAGTAAAAAGAAGACACATGCAATGACACTGGTGGATCCATGTGTGTTCTCAAAAGAGAACACACATTGCAATAACACCGTGGATCCATATGTGGTATGTGAAAATAATAGTCATGAAATGACTCTAGTTTTTGTTATTAAAACAACACACATGCAATGAAACTGGTGGATCCATGTGTGGTCTCTAAAGAGAACACACATGCAATGACTCTTGCTGTTGGTAGTAAAAAGAGCACACATGCAATGACACTGGTGGATCCATAGGTGGATTGTGAAAATAACACACATGCAATGACTCTAGTTGTTGTTAGTAAAAAGAACACACACGCAATGACACTGGATTCATGTGTGGTCTCTGACGAGACCACACATTTCAATGACACTGGTGGATCCATATGTGGCATGTGAAAAGAACACACATGCAATGACTCTAGTTGTTGTTAGTAAGAAGAACCCACATGCAATGACACTAGTGGATCCATGTGTGGTCTCTGAAGAGAACACACATTTCAATGACATTGGTGGATCCATATGTGGTATGTGAAAAGAATAGTCATGAAATGACTCCAGTTGTTGTTATTAAAAAGAACACACATGCAATGACACTGGTGGATCCATTTGTGGTCTCTGAAGAGAATAGACAGGCAATGACTCTGGCTGTTGTTAGTAAAAAGAGCACACACACAATGACACTAGTGGATCCATAGGTGGATTGTGAAAAGAACACACATCCAATGACTCCAGTTGTTGTTAGTAAAAATAACACACATGCAATGACACTGGTGGATCCATGTGTGGTCTCTCAAGAGAACACACATTTCAATGACTCTAGTTGTGGTTAATGAGAAGAACACACATTTCAATGACACTGGTGGATCCATATGTGGTATGTGAAAAGAATAGTCATGAAATGACTCAAGTTGTTGTTTGTAAAAAGAACACACATGCAATGACACTAGTGGATCCATATGTGGTCTCTAAAGAAAACACACAAGCAATGACTCTAGTTGTTGTTAATGAGAAGAGGACACATGCAATGACACTAGTGGATCCATAGGTGGATTGTGAAAAGAACACACATGCAATGACACTGGTGGATTCATATGTGGTATGTGAAAAGAACACACATGCAATGACTCCAATTGTTGTTAGTAAAAAGAACACACATGCAATGACACTGGTGGATCCATGTGTGGTTTTTGAAGAGAATACACATTTCAATGACACTGGTGGATCCATATGTGGTATGTGAAAAGAACACACATGAAATGACTCTAGTTGTTATTAGTAAAAAGAAGACACATGCAATGACACTTGTCGAACCATGTGTGGTCTCTGAAGAGATCACACGTGCACTGACTCCAGTTGTTGTTAGTAAAAAGAGCACACATGCAATGACACTAGTGGATCTATAGGTGGATTGTGAAAAGAACACACATGCAATGACTCTAGTTGTTATTAGTAAAAAGAAGACACATGCAATGACACTGGTGGATCCATGTGTGTTCTCAAAAGAGAACACACATTGCAATAACACCGGTGGATCCATATGTGGTATGTGAAAATAATAGTCATGAAATGACTCTAGTTTTTGTTATTAAAACAACACACATGCAATGAAACTGGTGGATCCATGTGTGGTCTCTAAAGAGAACACACATGCAATGACTCTTGCTGTTGGTAGTAAAAAGAGCACACATGCAATGACACTGGTGGATCCATAGGTGGATTGTGAAAATAACACACATGCAATGACTCTAGTTGTTGTTAGTAAAAAGAACACACACGCAATGACACTGGTGGATTCATGTGTGGTCTCTGACGAGAGCACACATTTCAATGACACTGGTGGATCCATATGTGGCATGTGAAAAGAACACACATGCAATGACTCTAGTTGTTGTTAGTAAGAAGAACCCACATGCAATGACACTAGTGGATCCATGTGTGGTCTCTGAAGAGAACACACATTTCAATGACATTGGTGGATCCATATTTGGTATGTGAAAAGAATAGTCATGAAATGACTCTTGTTGTTGTTGGTAAAAAGAACACACATGCAATGACACTGGTGGATCCATGTGTGGTCTCTAAAGAGAACGCACATGCAATGAATCTGGCTGTTGTTTGTAAAAAGAGCACACATGCAATGACACTGGTGGATCCATATGTGGTATGTGAATAAAACACACATGCAATGACACTGGTGGATCCATGTGTGGTCTCTGAAGAGAACACACATTTCAATAACGCTGGTGTATCCATATGTGGTATGTGAAAATAATAGTCATGAAATGACTCTAGTTGTTGTTAGTAAAAAGAGCACACATGCAATGACACTGGTGGATCCATATTTAGTATGTGAAAAGAATAGTCATGAAATGACTCTGGCTGTTGTTAGTAAAAAGAGCACACATGCAATGACACTGGTGGATCCATATGTGGTATGTGAAAAGAACACACATGCAATGACTCCAGTTGTTGTTAGTAAAAAGAACAGACATGCAATGACACTGGTGGATTCATGTGTGGTCTCTGACGAGACCACACATTTCAATGACACTAGTGGATCCATATGTGGTATGTGAAAAGAACACACATGCAATGACTCCAGTTGTTGTTAGTAAAAACAACACACATGCAATGACACTGGTGGATCCATGTGTGGTCTCTGAAGAGAACACACATTTCAATGACATTGGTGGATCCATATGTGGTTTGTGAAAAGAATAGTCATGAAATGACTCCATATGTTGTTATTAAAAAGAACACACATGCAATAACACTGGTGGATCCATGTGTGGTCTCTAAAGAGAACGCACATGCAATGAATCTGGCTGTTGTTAGTAAAAAGAGCACACATGCAATGACACTGGTGGATCCATATGTGGTATGTGAAAAGAACACACATGCAATGACTCCAGTTGTTGTTAGTAAAAGGAACACACATGCAATGACACTGGTGGATCCATGTGTGGTCTCTGAAGAGAACACACATTTCAATAACGCTGGTGTATCCATATGTGGTATGTGAAAATAATAGTCATGAAATGACTCTGGTTGTTGTTAGTAAAAAGAGCACACATGCAATGACACTGGTGGATCCATGTGTGGTCTCTGAAGATAATAAACATGCAATGACTCTGGCTATTGTTAGTAAAAAGAGCACACATGCAATGACACTGGTCGATCCATATGTGGTATGTGAAAATAACACACATGCAATGACTCCAATTGTTGTTAGTAAAAAGAACACACATGCAATGACACTGGTGGATTCATGTGTGGTCTTTAAAGAGACCACACATTTCAATGACACTAGTGGATCCATAGGTGGATTGTGAAAAGAACACACATGCAATGACTCCAGTTGTTGTTAGTAAAAACAACACACATGCAATGACATCAGGATCCATGTGGTCTCTGCAGAGAACACACATTTCAATGACATTGGTGGATCCATATGTGGTTTGTGAAAAGAATAGTCATGAAATGACTCCATTTGTTGTTATTAAAAAGAATACACATGCAATGACACTGGTGGATCCATGTGTGGTCTCTGAAGAGAACACACATGCAATGACCCTGGCTGTTGTTAGTAAAAAGAGCACACATGCAATGACACTAGTGGATCCATAGGTGGATTGCGAAAAGAACACACATGCAATGACTCTAGTTGTTGTTAGTAAAAAGAACACACATGCAATGACACTGGTAGAACCATGTGTGGTCTCTGAAGAGAACACACATTTCAATAACACTGGTGGATCCATATGTGGTATATGAGAATAGTAGTCATGAAATGACTCCAGTTGTTGTTAGTAAAAAGAACACACATGCAATGACACTGGTGGATCCATGTGTGCTCTTTGAAGAGAACACACATGCAATGACTCTGGCTGTTGGTAGTAAAAAGAGTACACATGCAATGACACTGGTGGATCCATATGTGGTATGTGAAAAAGCACACATGCAATGACTCTAGTTGTTGTTAGTAAAAATAACACACATGCAATGACACTGGTGGATTCATGTGTGGTCTCTGAAGAGAACACACATTTCAATGACACTGGTGGATCCATATGTGGTATGTTAAAAGAACACACATGCAATGACTCTGGTTGTTGTTAGTAAAAAGAACACACATGCAATGACATCAGGATCCATGTGTGGTCTCTGAAGAGAACACACATTTCAATGACATTGGTGGATCCATATGTGGTATGTGAAAAGAATAGTCATGAAATGACTCCAGTTGTTGTTATTAAAAAGAACACACATGCAATGACACTGGTGGATCCATGTGTGGTCTCTGAAGAGAATAGACAGGCAATGACTCTGGCTGTTGTGAGTAAAAAGAGCACACACGCAATGACACTAGTGGATCCATAGGTGGATTGTGAAAAGAACACACATGCAATGACTGCAGTTGTTGTTAGTAAAAATAACACACATGCAATGACACTGGTGGATCCATGTGTGGTCTCTCAAGAGAACACACATTTCAATGACTCTAGTTGTGGTTAATGAGAATAACACACATTTCAATGACACTGGTGGATCCATATGTGGTATGTGAAAAGAATAGTCATGAAATGACTCAAGTTGTTGTTAGTAAAAAGAACACACATGCAATGACACTAGTGGATCCATGTGTGGTCTCTAAAGAAAACACACAAGCAATGACTCTAGTTGTTGTTAATGAGAAGAGGACACATGCAATGACACTAGTGGATCCATGTGTGGTCTCTAAAGAAAACACACAAGCAATGACTCTAGTTGTTGTTAATGAGAAGAGGACACATGCAATGACACTAGTGGATCCATAGGTGGATTGTGAAAAGAACACACATGCAATGACACTGGTGGATTCATATGTGGTATGTGAAAAGAACACACATGCAATGACTCCAATTGTTGTTAGTAAAAAGAACACAAATGCAATGACACTGGTGGATCCATGTGTGGTTTTTGAAGAGAATACACATTTCAATGACACTGGTGGATCCATATGTGGTATGTGAAAAGAACACACATGAAATGACTCTAGTTGTTATTAGTAAAAAGAACACACATGCAATGACACTTGTCGATCCATGTGTGGTCTCTAAAGAGAACACACGTGCACTGACTCCAGTTGTTGTTAGTAAAAAGAGCACACATGCAATGACACTAGTGGATCTATAGGTGGATTGTGAAAAGAACACACATGCAATGACACTGGTGGATCCATATGTGGCATGTGAAAAGAACACACATGCAATGACTCCAGTTGTTGTTAGTAAGAAGAACCCACATGCAATGACACTAGTGGATACATGTGTGGTCTCTGAAGAGAACACACATTTCAATGACATTGGTGGATCCATATTTGGTATGTGAAAATAATAGTCATGAAATGACTCTTGTTGTTGTTGGTAAAAAGAACACACATGCAATGACACTGGTGGATCCATGTGTGGTCTCTAAAGAGAACGCACATGCAATGAATCTGGCTGTTGTTTGTAAAAAGAGCACACATGCAATGACACTGGTGGATCCATATGTGGTATGTGAAAAGAACACACATGCAATGACACTGGTGGATCCATGTGTGGTCTCTGAAGAGAACACACATTTCAATAACGCTGGTGTATCCATATGTGGTATGTGAAAATAATAGTCATGAAATGACTCTAGTTGTTGTTAGTAAAAAGAGCACACATGCAATGACACTGGTGGATCCATATTTAGTATGTGAAAAGAATAGTCATGAAATGACTCTGGCTGTTGTTAGTAAAAAGAGCACACATGCAATGACACTAGTGGATCCATATGTGGTATGTGAAAAGAACACACATGCAATGACTCCAGTTGTTGTTAGTAAAAAGAACACACACGCAATGACACTGGTGGATTCATGTGTGGTCTCTGACGAGACCACACATTTCAATGACACTAGTGGATCCATATGTGGTATGTGAAAAGAACACACATGCAATGACTCCAGTTGTTGTTAGTAAAAACAACACACATGTAATGACATTGGTGGATCCATGTGTGGTCTCTGAAGAGAACACACATTTCAATGACATTGGTGGATCCATATGTGGTTTGTGAAAAGAATAGTCATGAAATGACTCTAGTTGTTGTTAGTAAAAATAACACACATGCAATGACACTGGTGGATCCATATGTGGTATGTGAAAAGAACACACAAGCAATGACTCAGGCCATTGTTAGTAAAAAGAGCACACATGCAATGATACTAGTGGATCCATATGTGGTATGTTAAAAGAATATGCATGCAATGACTCCAGTTGTTGTTAGTAAAAAGAACACACATGTAATGACACTGGTGGATTCATGTGTGGTCTCAGTAGACAACACACATTTCAATGACACTAGTGGATCAATATGTGGTATGGGAAAAGAACACACATGCAATGACTCAGTTGTTGTTAGTAAAAAGAACACACATGCAATGACACTGGTGGATCCATGAGTGGTCTCTGCGGAGAACACACATTTCAATGACAGTGGTGGATCCATATGTGGTTGGTGATAATAATAGTCATGAAATGACTCCATTTGTTGTTATTAAAAAGAACACACATGCAATGACACTGGTGGATCCATGTGTGGTCTCTGAAGAGAACACACATGCAATGACCCTGGCTGTTGTTAGTAAAAAGAGCACACATGCAATGACACTAGTGGATCCATAGGTGGATTGCGAAAAGAACACACATGCAATGACTCTAGTTGTTGTTAGTAAAAAGAACACACATGCAATGACACTGGTAGATCCATGTGTGGTCTCTGAAGAGAACACACATTTCAATAACACTGGTGGATCCATATGTGGTATATGAGAATAGTAGTCATGAAATGACTCCAGTTGTTGTTAGTAAAAAGAACACACATGCAATGACACTGGTGGATCCATGTGTGGTCTCTGAAGAGAACACACATGCAATGACTCTGGCTGTTGGTAGTAAAAAGAGCACACATGCAATGACACTAGTCGATCCATATGTGGTATGTGAAAACACACACATGCAATGACTCTAGTTGTTGTTAGTAAAAATAACACACATGCAATGACACTGGTGGATCCATGTGTGGTATCTCAAGAGACACACATTTCAATGACTCTAGCTATGGTTAATGATAAGAACACACATTCAATGACACTGGTGGATCCATGTGTGGTATGTGAAAAGAATAGTCGTGAAATGACTCAAGTTGTTGTTAGTAAAAAGAACACACATGCAATGACACTGGTGGATTCATGTTTGGTTTCTGAAGAAAACACACATGCAATGACTCTAGTTGTTGGTAGTGAGAAGAGCACACATGCAATGACACTGCTGGATCCATAGGTGGATTGTGAAAATAACACACATGCAATGACTCAAGTTGTTGTTAGTAAAAAGAACACACATGCAATGACACTGGTGGATCCATACGTGGTATGTGAAAAGAACACACATGCAATGACTCCAGTTGTTGTTAGTAAAAAGAACACACATGCAATGACACTAGTGGATCCATGTGTGGTTTTTGAAGAGAATACACATTTCAATGACACTGGTGGATCCATATGTGGTATGTGAAAAGAACACACATGAAATGACTCTAGTTGTTGTTAGTAAAAAGAACACACCTGCAATGACACTTGTGGATCCATGTGTGGTCTCTGAAGAGAACAGACATGCAATGACTCCAGTTGTTGTTAGTAAAAAGAGCACACATGCAATGACACTAGTGGATTGTGAAAAGAACACACATGCAATGACACTGGTGGATCCATATGTGGTATGTGAAAAGAACACACATGCAATGACTCCAGTTGTTGTTAGTAAGAAGAACCCACATGCAATGACACTAGTGGATCCATGTGTGGTCTCTAAAGAGAACACACATTTCAATGACATTGGTGGACCCATATTTGGTATGTGACAAGAATAGTCATGAAATGACTCTTGTTGTTGTTGGTAAAAAGAACACACATGCAATGACACTGGTGGATCCATGTGTGGTCTCCAAGAAAAGAGGAAATGAGAATGCAATGAATAAAGGCATTGTTAGTAAAAAGAGCACGCATGCAATGACACTGGTGGATCCATATGTGGTATGTGAAAATAACACACATGCAATGACTCCAGTTGTTGTTAGTAAAAGGAACACACATGCAATGACACTAGTGGATCCATAAGTGGATTGTGAAAAGAACACACATGCAATGACTCTAGTTGTTGTTAGTAAAAAGAACACACATGCAATGACACTGGTGGATCCATGTGTGGTCTCTGAAGAGAACTCACATTTCAATAACACTGGTGGATCCATATGTGGTATGTGAAAATAATAGTCATGAAATAACTCCAGTTGTTGTTAGTAAAAAGACACACATGCAATGACTCTGGCTGTTGGTAGTAAAAAGAGCACACATGCAATGACACTGGTGGATCCATATGTGGTATGTGAAAAAACACACATGCAATGACTCCGGTTGTTGTTAGTAAAAATAACACACATGCAATGACACTGGTGGATCCATGTGTGGTCTCTCAAGAGAACACACATTTCAATGATATTGGTGGATCCATATGTGGCATGTGAAAAGAATGGTCATGAAATGACTCCAGTTGTTGTTATTAAAAAGAACACACATTTCAATGACACCGGTGGATCCATATGTGGTATGTGAAAATAACACACATGCAATGACTCTGGTTGTTGTTAGTAAAAAGAGCACACATGCAATGAGACTAGTGGATCGATAAGTGGATTGTGAAAAGAACACACATGCAACGACTCTAGTTTTTGTTAGTAAAAAGAACACACATGCAATGACACTGGTGGATCCATGTGTGGTCTCTGAAGAGAACTCAAATTTCAATAACGCTGGTGGATCCATATGTGGTATGTGAAAATAATAGTCATGAAATGACTCCAGTTGTTGTTAGTAAAAAGAACACACATGCAATGACACTGGTGGATCCATGTGTGCTCTTTGAAGAGAACACACATGCAATGACTCTGGCTATTGGTAGTAAAAAGAGCACACATGCAATGACACTGGTGGATCCATATGTGGTATGTGAAAAAGCACACATGCAATGACTCTAGTTGTTGTTAGTAAAAATAACACACATGCAATGACACTAGTGGATCCATGTGTGGTATCTCAAGAGAACACACATTTCAATGACTCTAGCTTTGGTTAATGAGAAGAACACACATTTCAATGACACTGGTGGATCCATATGTGGTATGTGAAAAGAATAATCATGAAATGACTCCAGCTGTTGTTAGTAAAAATAACACACATGCAATGACACTGGTGGATCCATGTGTGGTCTTTGAAGAAAACACACATGCAATGACTCTAGTTGTTGTTAATGAGAAGAGCACACATGCAATGACACTGGTGGATCCATAGGTGGATTGTGAAAAGAACACACATGCAATGACACTGGTGGATCCATCTGTGGTATGTGAAAAGAACACACATGCAATGACTCCAGTTGTTATTAGTAAAAAGAACACACATGCAATGACACTGGTGGATCCATGTGTGGTTTCTGAAGAGAACACACATTTCAATGACACTCGTGGATCCATATGTGGTATGTGAAAAGAATAGTCATGAAATGACTCTAGTTGTTGTTAGTAAAAAGAACACACATGCAATGACACTAGTGGATTCATGTGTGGTGTCTGAAGAGAACACACGTTTCAATGACACTGGTGGATCCATATGTGGTATGTGAAAATAACACACATGCAATGACTCCAGTTGTTGTTAGTAAAAAGAACACACATGCAATTATACTAGTGGATCCATGTGTGGTCTCTGAAGAGAATAGACATTTCAATGACACTGGTGGATCCACATATGGTATGTGAAAAGAATAGTCATGAAATGACTCCAGTTGTTGTTAGCAAAAAGAACACACATGCAATGACACTGGTGGATCCACATGTGGTCTCTGAAGAGAACACACATGCAATGACTCTTGCTGTTGCTAGTAAAAAGAGCACACATGCAATGACACTAGTGGATCCATAGGTGGATTGTGAAAAGAACACACATGCAATGACTCTAGTTGTTATTAGTAAAAAGAAGACACATGCAATGACACTGGTGGATCCATGTGTGTTCTCAAAAGAGAACACACATTGCAATAACACCGGTGGATCCATATGTGGTATGTAAAAATAATAGTCATGAAATGACTCTAGTTTTTGTTATTAAAACAACACACATGCAATGACACTAGTGGATCCATGTGTGGTCTCTAAAGAGAACACACATGCAATGACTCTTGCTGTTGGTAGTAAAAAGAGCACACATGCAATGACACTGGTGGATCCATATGAGGTATGTGAAAAGAACACACATGCAATGACACTTGTCGATCCATGTGTGGTCTCTGAAGAGAACACACGTGCACTGACTCCAGTTGTTGTTAGTAAAAAGAGCACACATGCAATGACACTAGTGGATCTATAGGTGGATTGTGAAAAGAACACACATGTAATGACACTGGTGGATCCATATGTGGCATGTGAAAAGAACACACATGCAATGACTCTAGTTGTTGTTAGTAAGAAGAACCCACATGCAATGACACTAGTGGATCCATGTGTGGTCTCTGAAGAGAACACACATTTCAATGACATTGGTGGATCCATATTTGGTATGTGAAAAGAATAGTCATGAAATGACTCTTGTTGTTGTTGGTAAAAAGAACACACATGCAATGACACTGGTGGATCCATGTGTGGTCTCTAAAGAGAACGCACATGCAATGAATCTGGCTGTTGTTTGTAAAAAGAGCACACATGCAATGACACTGGTGGATCCATATGTGGTATGTGAAAAGAACACACATGCAATGACACTGGTGGATCCATGTGTGGTCTCTGAAGAGAACACACATTTCAATAACGCTGGTGTATCCATATGTGGTATGTGAAAATAATAGTCATGAAATGACTCTAGTTGTTGTTAGTAAAAAGAGCACACATGCAATGACACTGGTGGATCCATATTTATTATGTGAAAAGAATAGTCATGAAATGACTCTGGCTGTTGTTAGTAAAAAGAGCACACATGCAATGACAGTGGTGGATCCATATGTGGTATGTGAGAAGAACACACATGCAATGACTCCAGTTGTTCTTAGTAAAAAGAACACACATGCAATGACACTGGTGGATTCATGTGTGGTCTCTGACGAGACCACACATTTCAATGACACTAGTGGATCCATATGTGGTATGTGAAAAGAACACACATGCAATGACTCCAGTTGTTGTTAGTAAAAACAACACACATGCAATGACACTGGTGGATCCATGTGTGGTGTCTGAAGAGAACACACATTTCAATGACATTGGTGGATCCATATGTGGTTTGTGAAAAGAATAGTCATGAAATGACTCCATTTGTTGTTATTAAAAAGAACACACATGCAATGACACTGGTGGATCCATGTGTGGTCTCTAAAGAGAACGCACATGCAATGAATCTGGCTGTTGTTAGTAAAAAGAGCACACATGCAATGACACTGGTGGATCCATATGTGGTATGTGAAAAGAACACACGTGCAATGACTCCAGTTGTTGTTAGTAAAAGGAACACACATGCAATGACACTGGTGGATCCATGTGTGGTCTCTGAAGAGAACACACATTTCAATAACGCTGGTGTATCCATATGTGGTATGTGAAAATAATAGTCATGAAATGACTCTGGTTGTTGTTAGTAAAAAGAGCACACATGCAATGACACTGGTGGATCCATGTGTGGTCTCTGAAGATAATAAACATGCAATGACTCTGACTGTTATTAGTAAAAAGAGCACACATGCAATGACACTGGTGGATCCATATGTGGTATGTGAAAAGAACACACATGCAATGACTCCAATTGTTGTTAGTAAAAAGAACACACATGCAATGACACTGGTGGATTCATGTGTGGTCTCTAACGAGACCACACATTTCAATGACACTAGTGGATCCATAGGTGGATTGTGAAAAGAACACACATGCAATGACTCCAGTTGTTGTTAGTAAAAACAACACACATGCAATGACACTGGTGGATCCATGTGTGGTCTCTGAAGAGAACACACATTTCAATGACATTGGTGGATCCATATGTGGTTTGTGAAAAGAATAGTCATGAAATGACTCCATTTGTTGTTATTAAAAAGAACACACATGCAATGACACTGGTGGATCCATGTGTGGTCTCTGAAGAGAACACACATGCAATGACCCTGGCTGTTGTTAGTAAAAAGAGCACACATGCAATGACACTAGTGGATCCATAGGTGGATTGCGAAAAGAACACACATGCAATGACTCTAGTTGTTGTTAGTAAAAAGAACACACATGCAATGACACTGGTAGATCCATGTGTGGTTTCTGAAGAGAACACACATTTCAATAACACTGGTGGATCCATATGTGGTATATGAGAATAGTAGTCATGAAATGACTCCAGTTGTTGTTAGTAAAAAGAACACACATGCAATGACACTGGTGGATCCATGTGTGGTCTCTGAAGAGAACACACATGCAATGACTCTGGCTGTTGGTAGTAAAAAGAGCACACATGCAATGACACTAGTCGATCCATATGTGGTATGTGAAAACACACACATGCAATGACTCTAGTTGTTGTTAGTAAAAATAACACACATGCAATGACACTGGTGGATCCATGTGTGGTATCTCAAGAGAACACACATTTCAATGACTCTAGCTATGGTTAATGAGAAGAACACACATTCAATGACACTGGTGGATCCATGTGTGGTATGTGAAAAGAATAGTCATGAAATGACTCAAGTTGTTGTTAGTAAAAAGAACACACATGCAATGACACTGGTGGATCCATGTGTGGTTTTTGAAGAAAATACACATGCAATGACTCTAGTTGTTGGTAGTGAGAAGAGCACACATGCAATGACACTGCTGGATCCATAGGTGGATTGTGAAAATAACACACATGCAATGACTCAAGTTGTTGTTAGTAAAAAGAACACACATGCAATGACACTGGTGGATCCATACGTGGTATGTTAAAAGAACACACATGCAATGACTCCAGGTGTTGTTTGTTGTTAGTAAAAGAACACACATGCAATGACACTGGTGGATCCATGTGTGGTTTTTGAAGAGAATACACATTTCAATGACACTGGTGGATCCATATGTGGTATGTGAAAAGAACACACATGAAATGACTCTAGTTGTTGTTAGTAAAAAGAACACACCTGCAATGACACTTGTGGATCAATGTGTGGTCTCTGAAGAGAACACACGTGCAATGACTCCAGTTGTTGTTAGTAAAAAGAGCACACATGCAATGACACTAGTGGATCTATAGGTGAATTGTGAAAAGAACACACATGCAATGACACTGGTGGATCCACATGTGGTATGTGAAAATAACACACATGCAATGACTCCAGTTGTTGTTAGTAAGAAGAACCCACATGCAATGACACTAGTGGATCCATGTGGTCTCTGAAGAGAACACACATTTCAATGACATTGGTGGATCCATATTTGGTATGTGACAAGAATAGTCATGAAATGACTCTTGTTGTTGTTGGTAAAAAGAACACACATGCAATGACACTGGTGGATCCATGTGTGGTCTTTGAAGAGAATGCAGATGCAATGAATCTGGCTGTTGTTAGTAAAAAGAGCACGCATGCAATGACACTGGTGGATCCATATGTGGTATGTGAAAATAACACACATGCAATGACTCCAGTTGTTGTTAGTAAAAGGAACACACATGCAATGACACTGGTGGATCCATGTGTGGTCTCTGAAGAGAACACACTATTCAATGACACTGGTGGATCCATATATGGTATGTGAAAAGAATAGTCATGAAATGACTCCAGTTGTTGTTAGCAACAAGAACACACATGCAATGACACTGGTGGATCCACATGTGGTCTCTGAAGAAAACACACATGCAATGACTCTGGCTATTGTTAGTAAAAAGAGCACACATGCAATGACACAAGTGGATCCATAGGTGGATTGTGAAAAGGACACACATGCAATCACTACAGGTTGTTGTTAGAAAAAGAACACACATGCAATGACACTGGTGGATCCATGTGTGGTCTCAAGAGAACACATTTCAATAACACTGGTGGATCCATATGTGGTATGTGAAAATAATAGTCATGAAATGGCTCCAGTTGTTGTTAGTAAAAAGAACACACATGTAATGACACTAGTGGATCCTTGTGTGGTCTCTGAAGAGAACACAAATGCAATGACTCTGGCTGTTGTTAGTAAAAAGAGCACACATGTAATGACACTGGTGGATCCATATGTGGTATGTGAAAAGAACACACATGCAATGACTCCAGTTGTTGTTAGTAAAAAGAACACACATGCAATGACACTGGATCCATGTGTGGTCTCTAAAGAGAACACACATTTCAATGACATTGGTGGATCCATATTTGGTATGTGAAAAGAATAGTCATGAAATGACTCTTGTTGTTGTTGGTAAAAAGAACACACATGGAATGGCACTGGTGGATCCATGTGTGCTCTCTGAAGAGAACACACATTTCAATGACACTGGTGGATCCATATGTGGTATGTGAAAAGAATAGTCATGAAATGACACCAGTTGTTGTTAGTAAAAAGAACACACATGTAATGACACTGGTGCATCCATGTGTGGTCTCTAAAGAGAACACACATGCAATGACTCTGGTTGTTGTTAGTAAAAAGAGCACACATGCAATGACACTAGTGGATCCATAGGTGGATTGTGAAAACACACACATGCAATGACTCTAGTTGTTGTTAGTAAAAATAACACACATGCAATGACACTGGTGGATCCATGTGTGGTATCTCAAGAGAACACACATTTCAATGACTCTAGCTATGGTTAATGAGAAGAACACACATTCAATGACACTGGTGGATCCATGTGTGGTATGTGAAAAGAATAGTCATGAAATGACTCAAGTTGTTGTTAGTAAAAAGAACACACATGCAATGACACTGGTGGATCCATGTGTGGTTTTTGAAGAAAATACACATGCAATGACTCTAGTTGTTGGTAGTGAGAAGAGCACACATGCAATGACACTGCTGGATCCATAGGTGGATTGTGAAAATAACACACATGCAATGACTCAAGTTGTTGTTAGTAAAAAGAACACACATGCAATGACACTGGTGGATCCATACGTGGTATGTTAAAAGAACACACATGCAATGACTCCAGTTGTTGTTAGTAAAAAGAACACACATGCAATGACACTGTTGGATCCATGTGTGTTTTTTGAAGAGAATACACTTTTAAATGACACTGGTGGATCCATATGTGGTATGTGAAAAGAACACACATGAAATGACTCTAGTTGTTGTTAGTAAAAAGAACACACCTGCAATGACACTTGTGGATCAATGTGTGGTCTCTGAAGAGAACACACGTGCAATGACTCCAGTTGTTGTTAGTAAAAAGAGCACACATGCAATGACACTAGTGGATCTATAGGTGAATTGTGAAAAGAACACACATGCAATGACACTGGTGGATCCACATGTGGTATGTGAAAATAACACACATGCAATGACTCCAGTTGTTGTTAGTAAGAAGAACCCACATGCAATGACACTAGTGGATCCATGTGTGGTCTCTGAAGAGAACACACATTTCAATGACATTGGTGGATCCATATTTGGTATGTGACAAGAATAGTCATGAAATGACTCTTGTTGTTGTTGGTAAAAAGAACACACATGCAATGACACGGTGGATCCATGTGTGGTCTTTGAAGAGAATGAGATGCAATGAATCTGTCATTGTTAGTAACAAGATCACCCATGCAATGACACTGGTGGATCCATATGTGGTATGTGAAAATAACACACATGCAATGACTCAGTTGTTGTTAGTAAAAGAACACACATGCAATGACACTGGATCCATGTGTGGTCTGAAGAGAACACACTATTCAATGACACTGGTGGATCCATATATGGTATGTGAAAAGAATAGTCATGAAATGACTCCAGTTGTTGTTAGCAACAAGAACACACATGCAATGACACTGGTGGATCCACATGTGGTCTCTGAAGAAAACACACATGCAATGACTGCTATTGTTAGTAAAAGAGCACACATGCAATGACACTAGTGGATCCATAGGTGGATTGTGAAAAGGACACACATGCAATCACTACAGTTGTTGTTAGAAAAAGAACACACATGCAATGACACTGGTGGATCCATGTGTGGTCTCTGAAGAGAACACACATTTCAATAACACTGGTGGATCCATATGTGGTATGTGAAAATAATAGTCATGAAATGGCTCCAGTTGTTGTTAGTAAAAAGAACACACATGTAATGACACTAGTGGATCCTTGTGTGGTCTCAAGAGAACACAAATGCAATGACTCAGGCATTGTTAGTAAAAAGAGCACACATGTAATGACACTGGTGGATCCATATGTGGTATGTGAAAAGAACACACATGCAATGACTCCAGTTGTTGTTAGTAAAAAGAACACACATGCAATGACATTGGTGGATCCATGTGTGGTCTCTAAAGAGAACACACATTTCAATGACATTGGTGGATCCATATTTGGTATGTGAAAAGAATAGTCATGAAATGACTCTTGTTGTTGTTGGTAAAAAGAACACACATGGAATGGCACTGGTGGATCCATGTGTGCTCTCTGAAGAGAACACACATTTCAATGACACTGGTGGATCCATATGTGGTATGTGAAAAGAATAGTCATGAAATGACACCAGTTGTTGTTAGTAAAAAGAACACACATGTAATGACACTGGTGCATCCATGTGTGGTCTCTAAAGAGAACACACATGCAATGACTCTGGTTGTTGTTAGTAAAAAGAGCACACATGCAATGACACTAGTGGATCCATAGGTGGATTGTGAAAATAACACACATGCAATGACTCCAGTTGTTGTTAGTAAAAAGAACACACATGCAATGACACTGGTGGATTCATGTGTGGTCTCTGAAGAGAACACACATTTCAATGACACTGGTGGATCCATATGTGGTACGTTAAAAGAACACAAATGCAATGACTCTGGCTGTTGTTAGTAAAAAGAGCACACATGTAATGACACTGGTGGATCCATATGTGGTATGTGAAAAGAACACACATGCAATGACTCCAGTTGTTGTTAGTAAAAAGAACACACATGCAATGACATTGGTGGATCCATGTGTGGTCTCTAAAGAGAACACACATTTCAATGACATTGGTGGATCCATATTTGGTATGTGAAAAGAATAGTCATGAAATGACTCTTGTTGTTGTTGGTAAAAAGAACACACATGGAATGGCACTGGTGGATCCATGTGTGCTCTCTGAAGAGAACACACATTTCAATGACACTGGTGGATCCATATGTGGTATGTGAAAAGAATAGTCATGAAATGACACCAGTTGTTGTTAGTAAAAAGAACACACATGTAATGACACTGGTGCATCCATGTGTGGTCTCTAAAGAGAACACACATGCAATGACTCTGGTTGTTGTTAGTAAAAAGAGCACACATGCAATGACACTAGTGGATCCATAGGTGGATTGTGAAAACACACACATGCAATGACTCTAGTTGTTGTTAGTAAAAATAACACACATGCAATGACACTGGTGGATCCATGTGTGGTATCTCAAGAGAACACACATTTCAATGACTCTAGCTATGGTTAATGAGAAGAACACACATTCAATGACACTGGTGGATCCATGTGTGGTATGTGAAAAGAATAGTCATGAAATGACTCAAGTTGTTGTTAGTAAAAAGAACACACATGCAATGACACTGGTGGATCCATGTGGTTTTGAAGAAAATACATGCAATGACTCTAGTTGTTGGTAGTGAGAAGAGCACACATGCAATGACACTGCTGGATCCATAGGTGGATTGTGAAAATAACACACATGCAATGACTCAAGTTGTTGTTAGTAAAAAGAACACACATGCAATGACACTGGTGGATCCATACGTGGTATGTTAAAAGAACACACATGCAATGACTCCAGTTGTTGTTAGTAAAAAGAACACACATGCAATGACACTGGTGGATCCATGTGTGGTTTTTGAAGAGAATACACATTTCAATGACACTGGTGGATCCATATGTGGTATGTGAAAAGAACACACATGAAATGACTCTAGTTGTTGTTAGTAAAAAGAACACACCTGCAATGACACTTGTGGATCAATGTGTGGTCTCAAGAGAACACGTGCAATGACTCCAGTTGTTGTTAGTAAAAAGAGCACACATGCAATGACACTAGTGGATCTATAGGTGAATTGTGAAAAGAACACACATGCAATGACACTGGTGGATCCACATGTGGTATGTGAAAATAACACACATGCAATGACTCCAGTTGTTGTTAGTAAGAAGAACCCACATGCAATGACACTAGTGGATCCATGTGTGGTCTCTGAAGAGAACACACATTTCAATGACATTGGTGGATCCATATTTGGTATGTGACAAGAATAGTCATGAAATGACTCTTGTTGTTGTTGGTAAAAAGAACACACATGCAATGACACTGGTGGATCCATGTGTGGTCTGTGAAGAGAATGAGATGCAATGAATCTGGCCGTTGTTAGTAAAAGAGCACGATGCAATGACACTGGTGGATCCATATGTGGTATGTGAAAATAACACACATGCAATGACTCCAGTTGTTGTTAGTAAAAGGAACACACATGCAATGACACTGGTGGATCCATGTGTGGTCTCTGAAGAGAACACACTATTCAATGACACTGGTGGATCCATATATGGTATGTGAAAAGAATAGTCATGAAATGACTCAGGTTGTTATTAACAAGAACACACATGCAATGACACTGGTGGATCCACATGTGGTCTCTGAAGAAAACACACATGCAATGACTCTGGCTATTGTTAGTAAAAAGAGCACACATGCAATGACACTAGTGGATCCATAGGTGGATTGTGAAAAGGACACACATGCAATCACTACAGTTGTTGTTAGAAAAAAGAACACACATGCAATGACACTGGTGGATCCATGTGTGGTCTCTGAAGAGAACACACATTTCAATAACACTGGTGGATCCATATGTGGTATGTGAAAATAATAGTCATGAAATGGCTCCAGTTGTTGTTAGTAAAAAGAACACACATGTAATGACACTAGTGGATCCTTGTGTGGTCTCTGAAGAGAACACAAATGCAATGACTCTGGCTGTTGTTAGTAAAAAGAGCACACATGTAATGACACTGGTGGATCCATATGTGGTATGTGAAAAGAACACACATGCAATGACTCCAGTTGTTGTTAGTAAAAAGAACACACATGCAATGACATTGGTGGATCCATGTGTGGTCTCTAAAGAGAACACACATTTCAATGACATTGGTGGATCCATATTTGGTATGTGAAAAGAATAGTCATGAAATGACTCTTGTTGTTGTTGGTAAAAAGAACACACATGGAATGGCACTGGTGGATCCATGTGTGCTCTCTGAAGAGAACACACATTTCAATGACACTGGTGGATCCATATGTGGTATGTGAAAAGAATAGTCATGAAATGACACCAGTTGTTGTTAGTAAAAAGAACACACATGTAATGACACTGGTGCATCCATGTGTGGTCTCTAAAGAGAACACACATGCAATGACTCTGGTTGTTGTTAGTAAAAAGAGCACACATGCAATGACACTAGTGGATCCATAGGTGGATTGTGAAAACACACACATGCAATGACTCTAGTTGTTGTTAGTAAAAATAACACACATGCAATGACACTGGTGGATCCATGTGTGGTATCTCAAGAGAACACACATTTCAATGACTCTAGCTATGGTTAATGAGAAGAACACACATTCAATGACACTGGTGGATCCATGTGTGGTATGTGAAAAGAATAGTCATGAAATGACTCAAGTTGTTGTTAGTAAAAAGAACACACATGCAATGACACTGGTGGATCCATGTGTGGTTTTTGAAGAAAATACACATGCAATGACTCTAGTTGTTGGTAGTGAGAAGAGCACACATGCAATGACACTGCTGGATCCATAGGTGGATTGTGAAAATAACACACATGCAATGACTCAAGTTGTTGTTAGTAAAAAGAACACACATGCAATGACACTGGTGGATCCATACGTGGTATGTTAAAAGAACACACATGCAATGACTCCAGTTGTTGTTAGTAAAAAGAACACACATGCAATGACACTGGTGGATCCATGTGTGGTTTTTGAAGAGAATACACATTTCAATGACACTGGTGGATCCATATGTGGTATGTGAAAAGAACACACATGAAATGACTCTAGTTGTTGTTAGTAAAAAGAACACACCTGCAATGACACTTGTGGATCAATGTGTGGTCTCTGAAGAGAACACACGTGCAATGACTCCAGTTGTTGTTAGTAAAAAGAGCACACATGCAATGACACTAGTGGATCTATAGGTGAATTGTGAAAAGAACACACATGCAATGACACTGGTGGATCCACATGTGGTATGTGAAAATAACACACATGCAATGACTCCAGTTGTTGTTAGTAAGAAGAACCCACATGCAATGACACTAGTGGATCCATGTGTGGTCTCTGAAGAGAACACACATTTCAATGACATTGGTGGATCCATATTTGGTATGTGACAAGAATAGTCATGAAATGACTCTTGTTGTTGTTGGTAAAAAGAACACACATGCAATGACACTGGTGGATCCATGTGTGGTCTTTGAAGAGAATGCAGATGCAATGAATCTGGCTGTTGTTAGTAAAAAGAGCACGCATGCAATGACACTGGTGGATCCATATGTGGTATGTGAAAATAACACACATGCAATGACTCCAGTTGTTGTTAGTAAAAGGAACACACATGCAATGACACTGGTGGATCCATGTGTGGTCTCTGAAGAGAACACACTATTCAATGACACTGGTGGATCCATATATGGTATGTGAAAAGAATAGTCATGAAATGACTCCAGTTGTTGTTAGCAACAAGAACACACATGCAATGACACTGGTGGATCCACATGTGGTCTCTGAAGAAAACACACATGCAATGACTCTGGCTATTGTTAGTAAAAAGAGCACACATGCAATGACACTAGTGGATCCATAGGTGGATTGTGAAAAGGACACACATGCAATCACTACAGTTGTTGTTAGAAAAAAGAACACACATGCAATGACACTGGTGGATCCATGTGTGGTCTCTGAAGAGAACACACATTTCAATAACACTGGTGGATCCATATGTGGTATGTGAAAATAATAGTCATGAAATGGCTCCAGTTGTTGTTAGTAAAAAGAACACACATGTAATGACACTAGTGGATCCTTGTGTGGTCTCTGAAGAGAACACAAATGCAATGACTCTGGCTGTTGTTAGTAAAAAGAGCACACATGTAATGACACTGGTGGATCCATATGTGGTATGTGAAAAGAACACACATGCAATGACTCCAGTTGTTGTTAGTAAAAAGAACACACATGCAATGACATTGGTGGATCCATGTGTGGTCTCTAAAGAGAACACACATTTCAATGACATTGGTGGATCCATATTTGGTATGTGAAAAGAATAGTCATGAAATGACTCTTGTTGTTGTTGGTAAAAAGAACACACATGGAATGGCACTGGTGGATCCATGTGTGCTCTCTGAAGAGAACACACATTTCAATGACACTGGTGGATCCATATGTGGTATGTGAAAAGAATAGTCATGAAATGACACCAGTTGTTGTTAGTAAAAAGAACACACATGTAATGACACTGGTGCATCCATGTGTGGTCTCTAAAGAGAACACACATGCAATGACTCTGGTTGTTGTTAGTAAAAAGAGCACACATGCAATGACACTAGTGGATCCATAGGTGGATTGTGAAAATAACACACATGCAATGACTCCAGTTGTTGTTAGTAAAAAGAACACACATGCAATGACACTGGTGGATTCATGTGTGGTCTCTGAAGAGAACACACATTTCAATGACACTGGTGGATCCATATGTGGTACGTTAAAAGAACACACATGCAATGACTCTGGTTGTTTTTAGTAAAAAGAACACACATGCAATGACACTGGTGGATCCATGTGTGGTCTCTTAAGAGAACACACATTTCAATGACATTGGTGGATCCATATGTGGTATGTGAAAAGAATAGTCATGAAATGACTCCAGTTGTTGTTATTAAAAAGAACACACATGCAATGACACTGGTGGATCCATGTGTGGTCTCTAAAGAGAATAGACAGGCAATGACTCTGGTTGTTGTTAGTAAAAAGAGCACACACGCAATGACACTAGTGGATCCATAGGTGGATTATGAAAAGAACACACATGCAATGACTCTTTAGAGACCACATATGGATCCACCAGTGTCATTGCATGGGTGTTCTTTGTAATAACAACAATCATTTCATGACTATTCTTCATTGCATGTGTGTTCTTTTTAATAACAACAACTGGAGTCATTGCATGTGTGGTCTCTCAAGAGAACACACATTTCATTGACTCTAGTTGTGGTTAATGAGAAGAACACACATTTCAATGACACTGGTGGATCCATATGTGGTATGTGAAAAGAATAGTCATGAAATGACTCCAGTTGTTGTTAGTAAAAAGAACACACATGCAATGACACTGGTGGATCCATGTGTGGTCTTTGAAGAAAACACACATGCAATGACTCTAGTTGTTGTTAATGAGAAGAGGACACATGCAATGACACTAGTGGATCCATAGCTGGATTGTGAAAAGAACACACATGCAATGACACTGGTGGATTCATACGTGGTATGTGAAAAGAACACACATGCAATGACTCCAGTTGTTGTTAGTAAAAAGAACACACATGCAATGACACTGGTGGATCCATGTGTGGTTTTTGAAGAGAATACACATTTCAATGACACTGGTGGATCCATATGTGGTATGTGAAAAGAACACACATGAAATGACTCTAGTTGTTGTGAGTAAAAAGAACACACCTGCAATGACACTTGTGGATCCATGTGTGGTCTCTGAAGAGAACACACGTGCAATGACTCTAGTTGTTGTTAGTAAAAAGAGCACACATGCAATGACACTAGTGGATCTATAGGTGGATTGTGAAAAGAACACACATGCAATGACACTGGTGGATCCATATGTGGTATGTGAAAAGAACACACATGCAATGACTCGAGTTGTTGTTAGTAAGAAGAACCCACATGCAATGACACTAGTGGATCCATGTGTGGTCTCTGAAGAGAACACACATTTCAATGACATTGGTGGATCCATATTTGGTATGTGAAAAGAATAGTCATGAAATGACTCTTGTTGTTGTTGGTAAAAAGAACACACATGCAATGACACTGGTGGATCCATGTGTGGTCTCTGAAGAGAATGTAGATGCAATGAATCTGGCTGTTGTTAGTAAAAAGAGCACACATGCAATGACACTGGTGGATCCATATGTGGTATGTGAAAAGAACACACATGCAATGACTCCAGTTGTTGTTAGTAAAAGGAACACACATGCAATGACACTGGTGGATCCATGTGTGGTCTCTGAAGAACAAACATTTCAATAACGCTGGTATATCCATATGTGGTATGTGAAAATAATAGTCATGAAATGACTCTAGTTGTTGTTAGTAAAAAGAGCACACATGCAATGACACTGGTTGATCCATATTTGGTATGTGAAAAGAATAGTCATGAAATGACTCTGGCTGTTGTTAGTAAAAAGAGCACATATGCAATGACACTGGTGGATCCATATGTGGTATGTGAAAAGAACACACATGCAATGACTCCAGTTGTTGTTAGTAAAAATAACACACATGCAATGACACTGGTGGATTCATGTGTGGTCTCTGACGAGACCACACATTTCAATGACACTAGTGGATCCATATGTGGTATGTGAAAAGCACACACATGCAATGACTCCAGTTGTTGTTAGTAAAAACAACACACATGCAATGACACTGGTGGATCCATGTGTGGTCTCTGAAGAGAACACACATTTCAATGACATTGGTGGTCCATATGTGGTTTGTGAAAAGAATAGTCATGAAATGACTCCATTTGTTGTTATTAAAAAGAACACATGCAATGACACTTTGGTGGATCCATGTGTGGTCTCTAAAGAGAACGCACATGCAATGACTCTGGTTGTTGTTAGTAAAAAGAGCACACATGTAATGACACTAGTGGATCCATTAGTGGATTGTGAAAAGAACACACATGCAATGACTCTAGTTGTTGTTAGTAAAAAGAACACACATCCAATGACACTAGTGGATCCATGTGTGGTCTCTGAAGAGAACTCACATTTCAATAACTGGTGGATCCATATGTGGTGTGTGAAAATAATAGTCATGAAATGACTCCAGTTGTTGTTAATAAAAAGAACACACATGCAATGACACTGGTGGATCTATGTGTGGTCTCTAAAGAGAACACACATGCAACGACTCTGGCTATTGGTAGTAAAAAGAGCACACATGCAATGACACTGGTGGATCCATATGTGGTATCTGAAAAAAAACACATGCAATGACTCTAGTTGTTGTTAGTAAAAATAACACACATGCAATGACACTAGTGGATCCATGTGTGGTCTCTCAAGAGAACACACATTTCAATGACTCTAGCTGTGGTTAATGAGAAGAACACACATTTCAATGACACTGGTGGATCCATATGTGGTATGTGAAAAGAACACACATGCAATAACTCCAGTTGTTATTAGTAAAAAGAACACACATGCAATGACACTGGTGGATCCATGTGTGGTTTCTAAAGAGAACACACATTTCAATGACACTCGTGGATCCATATGTGGTATGTGAAAAGAATAGTCATGAAATGATTCCAGTTGTTGTTAGTAAAAAGAACACACATGCAATGACACCGGTGGATTCATGTGTGGTGTCTAAAGAGAACACACATTTCAATGACACTGGTGGATCCATATGTGGTATGTGAAAATAACACACATGCAATGACTCCAGTTGTTGCTAATAAAAAGAACACACATGCAATGACACTGGTGGATCCATGTGTGGTCTCTAAAGAGAACACACGTTTCAATGACACTGGTGGATCCACATATGGTATGTGAAAAGAATAGTCATGGAATGACTCCAGTTGTTGTTAGCAACAAGAACACACATGCAATGACACTGGTGGATCCACATGTGGTCTCTGAAGAGAACACACATGCAATGACTCTGGCTGTTGTTAGTAAAAAGAGCACACACGCAATGACACTAGTGGATCCATAGGTGGATTATGAAAAGAACACACATGCAATGACTCTTTAGAGACCACATATGGATCCACCAGTGTCATTGCATGTGTGTTCTTTTTAATAACAACAACTGGAGTCATTTCATGACTATTCTTCATTGCATGTGTGTTCTTTTTAATAACAACAACTGGAGTCATTGCATGTGTGGTCTCTCAAGAGAACACACATTTCATTGACTCTAGTTGTGGTTAATGAGAAGAACACACATTTCAATGACACTGGTGGATCCATATGTGGTATGTGAAAAGAATAGTCATGTCATGACGCCCGTGGTGGTTAGTAAAAAGACCACACATGCAATGACACTGGTGGATCCATGTGTGGTCTTTGAAGAAAACACACATGCAATGACTCTAGTTGTTGTTAATGAGAAGAGGACACATGCAATGACACTAGTGGATCCATAGCTGGATTGTGAAAAGAACACACATGCAATGACACTGGTGGATTCATACGTGGTATGTGAAAAGAACACATGCAATGACTCCGGTTGTTGTTAGTAAAAGAACACACATGCAATGACACTGGTGGATCCATGTGTGGTTTTGAAGAAGAATACACATTTCAATGACACTGGTGGATCCATATGTGGTATGTGAAAAGAACACACATGAAATGACTCTAGTTGTTGTGAGTAAAAAGAACACACCTGCAATGACACTTGTGGATCCATGTGTGGTCTCTGAAGAGAACACACGTGCAATGACTCTAGTTGTTGTTAGTAAAAAGAGCACACATGCAATGACACTAGTGGATCTATAGGTGGATTGTGAAAAGAACACACATGCAATGACACTGGTGGATCCATATGTGGTATGTGAAAAGAACACACATGCAATGACTCGAGTTGTTGTTAGTAAGAAGAACCCACATGCAATGACACTAGTGGATCCATGTGTGGTCTCTGAAGAGAACACACATTTCAATGACATTGGTGGATCCATATTTGGTATGTGAAAAGAATAGTCATGAAATGACTCTTGTTGTTGTTGGTAAAAAGAACACACATGCAATGACACTGGTGGATCCATGTGTGGTCTCTGAAGAGAATGTAGATGCAATGAATCTGGCTGTTGTTAGTAAAAAGAGCACACATGCAATGACACTGGTGGATCCATATGTGGTATGTGAAAAGAACACACATGCAATGACTCCAGTTGTTGTTAGTAAAAGGAACACACATGCAATGACACTGGTGGATCCATGTGTGGTCTCTGAAGAGAACACACATTTCAATAACGCTGGTATATCCATATGTGGTATGTGAAAATAATAGTCATGAAATGACTCTAGTTGTTGTTAGTAAAAAGAGCACACATGCAATGACACTGGTTGATCCATATTTGGTATGTGAAAAGAATAGTCATGAAATGACTCTGGCTGTTGTTAGTAAAAAGAGCACATATGCAATGACACTGGTGGATCCATATGTGGTATGTGAAAAGAACACACATGCAATGACTCCAGTTGTTGTTAGTAAAAATAACACACATGCAATGACACTGGTGGATTCATGTGTGGTCTCTGACGAGACCACACATTTCAATGACACTAGTGGATCCATATGTGGTATGTGAAAAGCACACACATGCAATGACTCCAGTTGTTGTTAGTAAAAACAACACACATGCAATGACACTGGTGGATCCATGTGTGGTCTCTGAAGAGAACACACATTTCAATGACATTGGTGGTCCATATGTGGTTTGTGAAAAGAATAGTCATGAAATGACTCCATTTGTTGTTATTAAAAAGAACACACATGCAATGACACTGGTGGATCCATGTGTGGTCTCTGAAGAGAACGCACATGCAATGACTCTGGTTGTTGTTAGTAAAAAGAGCACACATGTAATGACACTAGTGGATCCATTAGTGGATTGTGAAAAGAACACACATGCAATGACTCTAGTTGTTGTTAGTAAAAAGAACACACATCCAATGACACTAGTGGATCCATGTGTGGTCTCTGAAGAGAACTCACATTTCAATAACACTGGTGGATCCATATGTGGTGTGTGAAAATAATAGTCATGAAATGACTCCAGTTGTTGTTAATAAAAAGAACACACATGCAATGACACTGGTGGATCTATGTGTGGTCTCTAAAGAGAACACACATGCAACGACTCTGGCTATTGGTAGTAAAAAGAGCACACATGCAATGACACTGGTGGATCCATATGTGGTATCTGAAAAAAAACACATGCAATGACTCTAGTTGTTGTTAGTAAAAATAACACACATGCAATGACACTAGTGGATCCATGTGTGGTCTCTCAAGAGAACACACATTTCAATGACTCTAGCTGTGGTTAATGAGAAGAACACACATTTCAATGACACTGGTGGATCCATATGTGGTATGTGAAAAGAACACACATGCAATAACTCCAGTTGTTATTAGTAAAAAGAACACACATGCAATGACACTGGTGGATCCATGTGTGGTTTCTAAAGAGAACACACATTTCAATGACACTCGTGGATCCATATGTGGTATGTGAAAAGAATAGTCATGAAATGATTCCAGTTGTTGTTAGTAAAAAGAACACACATGCAATGACACCGGTGGATTCATGTGTGGTGTCTAAAGAGAACACACATTTCAATGACACTGGTGGATCCATATGTGGTATGTGAAAATAACACACATGCAATGACTCCAGTTGTTGCTAATAAAAAGAACACACATGCAATGACACTGGTGGATCCATGTGTGGTCTCTAAAGAGAACACACGTTTCAATGACACTGGTGGATCCACATATGGTATGTGAAAAGAATAGTCATGGAATGACTCCAGTTGTTGTTAGCAACAAGAACACACATGCAATGACACTGGTGGATCCACATGTGGTCTCTGAAGAGAACACACATGCAATGACTCTGGCTGTTGTTAGTAAAAAGAGCACACATGCAATGACACTAGTGGATCCATAGGTGGATTGTGAAAAGAACACACATGCAATGACTCGAATTGTTGTTAGTAAAAAGAACACACATGCAATGACACTGGTGGATCCATGTGTGGTCTCAAAAGAGAACACACATTTCAATAACACTGGTGGATCCATATGTGGTATGTGAAAATAATAGTCATGAAATGACTCTAGTTGTTGTTAGTAAAAAGAACACACATGCAATGACACTGGTGGATCCATGTGTGGTCTCTGAAGAGAACACACATGCAATGACTCTGGCTGTTGATCGTAAAAAGAGCACACATGCAATGACACTGGTGGATCCATATGAGGTATGTGAAAAGAACACACATGCAATGACTCCAGTTGTTGTTAGTAAAAATAACACACATGCGAACATACTGGTGGATCCATGTGTGGTCTCTGAAGAGAACACACATTTCAATGACACTGGTGGATCCATATGTGGTATGTGAAAAGAATATTCATTAAATGACACTAGTTGTTGTTAGTAAAAAGAACACACATGCAATGACACTGCTGGATCCATGTGTGGTCTCTGAAGTGAACACACATGCAATGACTCTAGCTGTTGTTAGTAAAAAGAGCACACATGCAATGACACTAGTGGATCCATAGGTGGATTGTGAAAAGAACACACATGCAATGACTCTAGTTGTTGTTAGTAAAAAGAACACACATGCAATTACACTGGTGGATTCATGTGTGGTCTCTAAAGAGAACACACATTTCAATGACACTGGTGGATCCATATGTGGTATGTTAAAAGAACACACATGTAATGTCTCTGGTTGTTGTTAGTAAAAAGAACACACATTCAATGACACTGGTGGATCCATGTGTGGTCTCTAAAGAGAACACACATTTCAATGACATTGGTGGATCCATATGTGGTATGTGAAAAGAATAGTCATGAAATGACTCTAGTTGTTGTTATTAAAAAGAACACACATGCAATGACACTGGTGGATCCATGTGTGGTCTCTGAAGAGAATACACATGCAATGAATCTGGCTGTTGTTAGTAAAAAGAGCACACATGCAATGACACTAGTGGATCCATAGGTGGATTGTGAAAAGAACACACATGCAATGACTCTAGTTGTTGTTAGTAAAAGGAACACACATGCAATGACACTGGTGGATCCATGTGTGGTCTATTAAGAGAACACACATTTCAATAACACTGGTGGATCCATATGTGGTATGCGAAAATAATAGTCATGAAATGACTACAGTTGTTGTTAGTAAAAAGAACACACATGCAATGACACTGGTGGATCCATGTGTGGTCTCTGAAGAGAACACACATGCAATGACTGGTTGTTGGTAGTAAAAAGAGCACACATGCAATGACACTGGTGAATCCATATGTGGTATGTGAAAAAACACACATGCAATGACTCCAGTTGTTGTTAGTAAAAATAACACACATGCAATGACACTGGTGGATCCATGTGTGGTCTCTCGAGAGAACACACATTTCAATGACTCTAGTTGTGGTTAATGAGAAGAACACACATTTGAATGACACTGGTGGATCCATAAGTGGTGTGTGAAAAGAATGGTCATGAAATGACTCCAGTTGTTGTTAGTAAAAAGAACACACATGCAGTGACACTAGTGGATCCATGTGTGGGCTCTGAAGAAAACACACATGCAATGACTCTAGTTGTTGTTAATGAGAAGAGCACACATGCAATGACACTGGTGGGTCCATAGGTGGATTGTGAAAAGAACACACATGCAATGACACTGGTGGATTCATATGTGGTATGTGAAAAGAACACACATGCAATGAATCCAGTTGTTGTTAGTAAAAAGAACACACATGCAATGACACTGGTGGATCCATGTGTGGTTTTTGAAGAGAACACACATTTCAATGACACTGGTGGATCCATATGTGGTATGTGAAAAGAACACACATGAAATGACTCTAGTTGTTGTTAGTAAAAAGAACACACATGCAATGACACTGGTGGATCCATGTGTGGTCTCTGAAGAGAACACACGTGCAATGACTCCAGTTGTTCTTAGTAAAAAGGGCACACATGCAATGACACTACTGGATCTATAGGTGGATTATGAAAAGAACACACATCCAATGACACTGGTGGATCCATATGTGGTATGTGAAAAGATACCACATGCAATGACTCCAGTTGTTGTTAGTAAAAAGAACCCACATGCAATGACACTAGTGGATCCATGTGTGGTCTCTGAAGAGAACACACATTTCAATGACATTGGTGGATCCATATTTGGTATGTGAAAAGAATAGTCATGAAATGACTCTAGTTGTTGTTAGTAAAAAGAACACACATGCAAAGACTCCAGTTGTTGTTAGTAAAAATAACACACATGCAATGACACTGGTGGATCCATGTGTGGTCTCTAAAGAGAACACACATTTGAATGACACTGGTGGATCCATATGTGGTATGTGAAAATAATAGACATGAAATGACTCTAGTTGTTGTTAGTAAAAAGAACACACATGCAATGACACTGGTGGATCCATGTGTGGTCTCTGAAGAGAACACACATGCAATGACTCTAGTTGTTGTTAGTAAAAAGAACACACATGCAATGACTCTGGTGGATCTATGTGTGGTCTGTAAAGAGAACACACATTTCAATAACACTGGTGGATCCATATGTGGTATGTGAAAATAATAGTCATGAAATGACTCTTGTTGTTGTTGGTAAAAAGAACACAAATGAAATGACACTGGTGGATTCATGTGTGGTCTCTGAAGAGAACACACATGCAATGACTCTGGCTGTTGTTAGTAAAAATAGCACACATGCAATGACACTAGTGGATCCATAGGTGGATTGTGAAAAGAACACACATGACTCCAGTTGTTGTTAGTAAAAATAACATACATACAATGACATTGGTGGATCCATGTGTGGTCTCTGATGAGAACACACATTTCCATGACACTGGTGGATCCATATGTGGTATGTGAAAAGAACACACATGAAATGACTCTAGTTGTTGTTACTAAAAAGAACACACATGCAATGACACTAGTGGATCCATGTGTCATCTCTGAAGAGAACACACGTGCAATGACTCCAGTTGTTGTTAGTAAAAAGAGCACACATGCAATGACACTAGTGGATCCATAGGTGGATTGTGAAAAGAACGCACATGCAATGACACTGGTGGATCCATATGTGGTATGTGAAAAGAACACACATGCAATGACTCTAGTTTTTGTTAGTAAAAAGAACCCACATGCAATGACACTAGTGTATCCATGTGTGGTCTCTGAAAAGAACACACATTTCAATGACACTGGTGGATCCATATGTGGTATGTGAAAAGAATAGTCATGAAATGACTCAAGTTGTTGTTAGTAAAAGGAACACACATGCAATGAAACTTGTGGATCCATGTGTGGTCTCTGAAGAGAACACACATGCAATGACTCTGGCTGTTGTTAGTAAAAAGAGCACACATGCAATGACACTGGTGGATCCATAGGTGGATTGTGAAAAGAACAGAAATGCAATGACACTAGTTGTTGTTAGTAAAAAGAACACACATGCAATGACACTGATGGATCCATGTGTGGTCTCTGAAGAGAACACACATTTCAATAACACTGGTGGATCCATATGTGGTATGTGAAAATAATAGTCATGAGATGACTCTGGTTGTTGTTAGTAAAAAGAACACACATGCAATGACACTAGTGGATCCATGTGTGGTCTCTGAAGAGAACACACATGCAATGACTCTGGCTGTTGTTAGTAAAAAGAGCACACATGCAATGACACTGGTGGATTCATGTGTAGTCTCTGAAGAGAACAAACATTTCGGTGACACTGGTGGATCCATATGTGGTATGTGAAAAGAATAGTCATGAAATGACTCCAGTTGTTGTTATTAAAAAGAACACACATGCAATGACACTGGTTGATCCATGTGTGGTCTCTGAAGAGAACACGCATGCAATGACTCTGGCTGTTGTTAGTAAAAAGAGCACACATGCAATGACACTAGTGGATCCATAGGTGGATTGTGAAAAGAACACACATCCAATGACTCTGGTTGTTGTTAGTAAAAAGAACACACATGCAATGACTCCAGTTGTTGTTAGTAAAAAGAACACACATGCAATGACACTGGTGGATTCATGTGTGGTCTTTAAAGAGAACACACATGCAATGACACTGGTTGATCCATGTGTCGTCTCTGAAGAGAACACGCATGCAATGACTCTGGCTGTTGTTAGTAAAAAGAGCACACATGCAATGACACTAGTGGATCCATAGCTGGATTGTGAAAAGAACACACATGCAATGGCACTGGTGGATTCATACGTGGTATGTGAAAAGAACACACATGCAATGACTCCAGTTGTTGTTAGTAAAAAGAACCCACATGCAATCACACTGGTGGATCCATGTGTGGTTTCTCAAGAGAACACACATTTCAATGACACTACTGGATCCATATGTGGTATGTGAAAAGAATGCACATGAAATGAGTCTAGTTGTTGTTAATAAAAAGAACACACATGCAATGACACTGGTGGATCCATGTGTGGTCTCTGAAGAGAACACACGTGCAATGACACCAGTTGTTGTTTGTAAAAAGAGCACACATACAATGACACTAGTGGATCCAAAGGTGGATTGTGAAAAGAACACACATGCAATGACACTGGTGGATCCATATGTGGTATGTGAAAAGAACACACATGCAATGACTCCAGTTGTTGTTAGTAAAAAGAACCCACATGCAATGACACTAGTGGATCCATGTGTGGTCTCTGAAGAGAACACACATTTCAATGACACTTGTGGATCCATATGTGGTATGTGAAAAGAATAGTCATGAAATGACTCCAGTTGTTGTTAGTAAAAAGAACACACATGCAATGAAACTTGTGGATCCATGTGTGGTCTCTGAAGAGAACACACATGCAATGACTCTGGCTGTTGTTAGTAAAAAGAGCACACATGCAATGACACTGGTGGATCCATAGGTGGATTGTGAAAAGAACACACATGCAATGACTCCAGTTGTTGTTAGTAAAAAGAACACACATGCAATGACACTGGTGGATCCATGTGTGGTCTCTGAAGAGAACACACATTTAGATAACACTGGTGGATCCATATGTGGTATGTGAAAATAATAGTCATGAAATGACTCTGATTGTTGTTAGTAAAAAGAACACACATGCAATGACACTGGTGGATCCATGTGTGGTCTCTGAAGAGAACACACATGCAATGACTCTGGATGTTGTTAGTAAAAAGAGCACACATGCAATGACACTGGTGGATCCATATGTGGTATGTGAAAAGAACACACATGCAATGACTCCAGTTGTTGTTAGTAAAAAGAACACACAGGCAATGGCACTGGTGGATCCATGTGTGGTCTCTGAAGAGAACACACATTTAAATAACACTGGTGGATCCATATGTGGTATGTGAAAATAATAGTCATGAAATGACTCTGGATGTTGTTAGTAAAAAGAACACACATGCAATGACCCTGGTGGATCCATGTGTGGTGTCTGAAGAGAACACACATGCAATGACTCTGGATGTTGTTAGTAAAAAGAGCACACATGCAATGACACTGGTGGATCCATATGTGGTATGTGAAAAGAACACACATGAATGACTCCAGTTGTTGTTAGTAAAAAGAACACACATGCAATGACACTGGTGGATTCATGTGTGGCCTCTAAAGAGAACAAACATTTTAGTGACACTGGTGGATCCATATGTGGTATATTAAAAGAACACACATGCAATGACTCTAGTGGATTCGTGTGTGGTGTCTGAAGAGAACACACATTTCAATGACACTGGTGGATCCATATGTGGTATGTGAAAAGAATAGTCATGCAATGACTCTGGCTGTTGTTTGTAAAAAGAGCACACATGCAATGACACTAGTGGATCCATAGGTGGATTGTGAAAAGAACACACATGCAATGACTATAGTTGTTTTTTGTAAAAAGAACACACATGCAATGACACTGGTGGATCTATGTGTGGTCTCTGAAGAGAACACACATGCAATGACTCTGGTTGTTGTTAGTGAGAAAAGCACACATGCAATGACACTGGTGGATCCATAGGTGGATTGTGAAAAGAGCACACATGCAATGACACTAGTGGATCCATATGTGGTATGTGAAAAGAACAGACATGCAATGACTCCAGTTGTTGTTAGTAAAAAGAACACACATGCAATAAAACTGGTGGATCGATGCATGGTCTCTGAAGAGAACACACATTTCAATAACACTGGTGCATCCATATGTGGTATGTGAAAATAATAGTCATGAAATGACTCTAGTTGTTGTTAGTAAAAGGAACACACATGCAATGACACTGGTGGATCCATAGGTGGTATGTGAAAAGAACACGCGTGCAATGACTCTGGTTGTTGTTAGTAAAAAGAACACACATGCAATGACACTGGTGGATCCATGTGTGGTCGCTGAAGAGAACACACATGCAATGACTCTGGTGGTTGTTAGTAAAAATAACACACATGCAATGACTCTTGTTGTTGTTAGTAAAAAGAACACACATGCAATGACACTGGTGGATTCATGTGTGGTCTTTAAAGAGAACACACATTTCAATGACACTGGTGGATCCATATGTGGTATGTGAAAAGAACACACATGCAATGACTCTAGTTATTGTTAGTAAAAAGAACACACATGCAATGACACGGGTGGATCCATGTGTGCTCTCTGAAGAGAACACACATTTCAATGACACTGGTGGATCCATATGTGGTATGTGAAAAGAACACACATGCAATGACTCCAGTTGTTGTTAGTAAAAGGAACACACATGCAATGACACTGGTGGATCCATGTGTGGTTTCTCAAGAGAACATACATTTCAATGACACTACTGGATCCATATGTGGTATGTGAAAAGAACAGACATGAAATGGCTCTAGTTGTTGTTACTAAAAAGAACACACATGCAATGACACTGGTGGATCCATGTGTGGTCTCTGAAGAGAACACACGTGCAATGACTCCAGTTGTTGTTAGTAAAAAGAGCACACATGCAATGACACTAGTGGATCCAAAGGTGGATTGTGAAAAGAACACACATGCAATGACACAGGTGGATCCATATGTGGTATGTGAAAAGAACACACATGCAATTACTCCAGTTGTTGTTAGTAAAAAGAACCCACATGCAATGACACTAGTGGATTCATGTGTGGTCTCTGAAGAGAACACACATTTCAATGACACTGGTGGATCCATATGTGGTATGTGAAAAGAATAGTCATGAAATGACTCCAGTTGTTGTTAGTAAAAAGAACACACATGCAATGAAACTTGTGGATCCATGTGTGGTCTCTGAAGAGAACACACATGCAATGACTCTGGTTGTTGTTAGGAAAAGGAGCACAGATGCAATGACACTGGTGGATCCATAGGTGGATTGTGAAAAGAACACACATGCAATGACTCCAGTTGTTGTTAGTAAAAAGAATACACATGCAATGACACTGGTGGATCCATGTGTGGTCTCTGAAGAGAACACACATTTCAGTGACACTGTTGGATCCATATGTGATATATTAAAATAACACACATGCAATGACTCTAGTTGTTGTTATTAAAAAGAACACACATGCAATGACACTGGTGAATCCATGTGTGGTCTCTGAAGAGAACACACATGCAATGACTCTGGCTGTTGTTAGTAAAAAGAGCACACATGCAATGACACTTGTGGATCCATATGTGGTATGTGAATAGAACACACATGCAATGACTCCAATTGTTGTTAGTAAAAAGAACACACATGCAATGACACTGGTGGATTCATGTGTGGTCTCTGAAGAGAACACACATTTCAATGACACTGGTGGATCCATATGTGGTATGTGAAAAGAATAGTCATGAAATGACTCCAGTTGTTGTTAGTAAAAAGAACACACATGCAATGAAACTTGTGGATCCATGTGTGGTCTCTGAAGAGAACACACATGCAATGACTCTGGTTGTTGTTAGGAAAAGGAGCACAGATGCAATGACACTGGTGGATCCATAGGTGGATTGTGAAAAGAACACACATGCAATGACTCCAGTTGTTGTTAGTAAAAAGAATACACATGCAATGACACTGGTGGATCCATGTGTGGTCTCTGAAGAGAACACACATTTCAGTGACACTGTTGGATCCATATGTGGTATATTAAAATAACACACATGCAATGACTCTAGTTGTTGTTATTAAAAAGAACACACATGCAATGACACTGGTGAATCCATGTGTGGTCTCTGAAGAGAACACACATGCAATGACTCTGGCTGTTGTTAGTAAAAAGAGCACACATGCAATGACACTTGTGGATCCATATGTGGTATGTGAATAGAACACACATGCAATGACTCCAATTGTTGTTAGTAAAAAGAACACACATGCAATGACACTGGTGGATTCATGTGTGGTCTCTGAAGAGAACACACATTTCAATAACACTGGTGGATCCATCTGTGGTATGTGGAAATAATAGTCATGAAATGACTCTTGTTGTTGTTAGTAAAAAGAACACACATGCAATGACACTGGTGGATCCATGTGTGGTCTCTGAAGAGAACACACATGCAATGACTCTGGCTGTTGTTAGTAAAAAGAGCACACATGCAATGACACTTGTGGATCCATATGTGGTATGTGAAAAGAACACACATGCAATGACTCCAGTTGTTGTTAGTAAAAAGAACACACATGCAATGACACTGGTGGATTCATGTGTGGTCTCTGAAGAGAACACACATTTCAGTGACACTGCTGGATCAATATGTGGTATATTAAAAGAACACACATGCAATGACTCTAGTTGTTGTTAGTAAAAAGAACACACATGCAACGACACTGGTGGATTCATGGTGTCTGAAGAGAACACACATTTCAATGACACTGGTGGATCCATATGTGGTATGTGAAAAGAATAGTAATGAAATGACTCCAGTTGTTGTTATTAAAAAGAACACACATGCAATGACACTGGTGGATCCATGTGTGGTCTCTGAAGAGGACACACATGCAATGACTCTGGCTGTTGTTACTAAAAAGAGCACACATGCAATGACACAAGTGGATCCATAGGTGGATTGTGAAAAGAACACACATGCAATGACACTGGTGGATCCATGTGTGGTCTCTGAAGAGAACACACATGCAATGACTCTGGTTGTTGTTAGTGAGAAGAGCACACATTCAATGACACTGGTGGATCCATAGGTGGATTGTGAAAAGAGCACACATGCAATGACACTGGTGGATCCATATGTGGTATGTGAAAAGAACAGACATGCAATGACTCTAGTTGTTGTTAGTAAAAAGAACACACATGCAATAACACTGGTGGATCCATGTGTGGTATATGAAAATAATAGTCATGAAATGATTATGGTTGTTGTTAGTAAAAATAACACACATGCAATGACACTGGTGGATCCATGTGTGGTCTTTGAAGAGAACACTCATGCAATGACTCTGGCTGTTTGCAAGTAATAAGAGCACACATGCAATGACACTGGTGGATCCATATGTGGTATGTGAAAAGAACACACATGCAATGACTCCAATTGTTGTTAGTAAAAATAATACACATGCAATGACAATAGTGGATCCATGTGTGGTATCTAAAGACAACACACATTTCAATGACTCTGGTTGTTATTAATGAGAAGAGCACACATGCAATGACACTAGTGGATCCATAGGTGGATTGTGAAAAGAGCACACATGCAATGACACTGGTGGATCCATATGTGGTATGTGAAAAGAACACACATGCAATGACTCCAGTTGTTGTTAGTAAAAAGAACACACATGCAATGACACTGGTGGATCCATGTGTGGTCTCTGAAGAGAACACACATTTCAATAACACTAGTGGATCCATATGTGGTATGTGAAAATAATAGTCATGAAATGACTCTGGTTGTTGTTAGTAAAAAGAACACACATAAACTGACACTGGTGGATCCATGTGTGGTCTCTAAATAGAACACACATGCAATGACTCTTGCTGTTGTTAGTAAAAAGAGCACAGATGCAATGACACTGGTGGATCCATATGTGGTATGTAAAGAGAACACACATGCAATAACTCCAGTTGTTGTTAGTAAAAAGAACACACATGCAATGACACTGGTGGATTCATGTGTGGTGTTTAAAGAGAACACACATTTCAATGTGTCTGGTGGATTTATATGTGGTATGTTAAAATGACACACATGCTATGGCTCTACTTGTTGTTAGTAAAAAGAACACACATGCAATGACACTGGTGGATCCATGTGTTGTCTCTAAACAGAACATACATTTCAGTGACACTGGTGGATCCATATGTGGTATGTGAAAAGAATAGTCATGAAATGACTCCAGTTGTTGTTATTAAAAAGAACACACATGCAATGACACTGGTGGATCCATGTGTGGTCTTTGAAGAGAACACACATGCAATGACTCTGGCTATTATTAGTAAAAAGAGCACACATGCAATGACACTACTAGATCCATAGGTGGATTGTGAAAAGAACACACATGCAATGATTCCAGTTGTTGTTAGTAAAAAGAACACACATGCAATGACACTGGTAGATCCAAGTGTTGTATCTGAAGAGAAAACACATGCAATGACTCTGGTTGTTGTTAATGAGAAGAGCACACATGCAATGACACTGGTGGATCCATAGGTGGACTGTGAAAAGAGCACACATGCAATGACACTGGTGGATCCATGTGTGGTCTCTGAAGAGAACACACATTTCAATAACACTAGTGGATCCATATGTGGTATGTGAAAATAATAGTCATGAAATGACTCTAGTTGTTGTCAGTAAAAGGAACACACATGCAATGACACTGGTGGATCCATAGCTGGTATGTGAAAAGAACACAGATGCAATGACTTTGGTTGTTGTTAGTAAAAAGAACACACTTGCAATGACACTAGTGGATCCATGTGTGGTCTCTGAAGAGAACACACATGCAATGACTTTGGTTGTTGTTAGTAAAAATAACACACATGCAATGACACTAGTGGATTCATGTGTGGTCTCTAAAGAGAACACACATTTCAATGACACTGGTGGATCCATATGTGGTATGTGAAAAGAACACACATGCAATGACTCTAGTTGTTAGTAAAAAGAACACACATGCAATGACACTGTTGGATCCATGTGTGGTCTCTGAATAGAAAACACATTTCAATGACACTGGTGGATCCATATGTGGTATGTGAAAAGAATAGTCATGAAATGACTCAAGTTGTTGTTAGTAAAAAGAACAGACATGCAATGACACTAGTGGATCCATGTGTGGTCTCTGAAGAGAACACACATGCAATGACTCTGGCTGCTGTTAGTATAAAGAGCACACATGCAATGACACTGGTGGATCCATATGTGGTATGTGAAAAGAATAGTCATGAAATGACTCCAGTTGTTGTTAGTAAAAAGAACACACATGCAATAACACTGGTGGATCCATGTGTGGTCTCTGAAGAGAACACACATGCAATGACTCTAGGTCTTGTTAGCAAAAAGAGGACACATGCAATGACACTAGTGGATCCATAGGCGGATTATGCAAAGAACACACATGCAATGACTCTAGTTGTTGTTAGTAAAAAGAACACACATGCAATGACACTGGTGGATCCATGTGTGGTCTCTAAAGAGAACACACATTTCAATAACACTGGTGGATCCATATGTGGTATGTGAAAAAAATAGTCATGTAATGACTCTAGTTGTTGTTAGTAAAAATAACACACATGCAATGACACTGGTGGATCCATGTGTGCTCTCTGAACAGAACACACATGCAATGACTCTGGCTGTTGTTAGTAAAAAGAGCACACATGCAATGACACTAATGGATCCATATGTGGTATGTGAAAAGAACACACATAAAATGACTCCAGTTGTTGTTAGTAAAAATAACAAACATGCAATGACACTGGTGGATCCATGTGTGGTCTCTGAAGAGAACACACATTTCCATGACACTGGTGGATCCATATGAGGTATGTACAAAGAATAGTCATGAAATGACTCTAATTGTTGTTAGTCAAAATATAACACATGCAATGACACTGGTGGATCCATGTGTGGTCTCTAAAGAGAACACACATGCAATGACTCTGGTTGTTATCAATGAGAAGAGCACACATGCAATGACACTGGTGGATCCATTGGTGGATTGTGAAAAGAGCACACATGCAATGACACTGGTGGATCCATATGTGGTATGTGAAAAGAACACACATGCAATGACTCTAGTTGTTGTTAGTAAAAAGAACACACATGCAATGACACTGGTGGATCCATGTGTGGTCTCTGAAGAGAACACACATTTCAATGACACTAGTGGATCCATATGTGGTATGTGAAAAGAACACACATGAAATGACTCCAGTTGTTGTTAGTAAAAAGAACACACATGCAATGACACTGGTGGATCCATGTGTGGTCTCTGAATAAAACACACATGCAATGACTCCAGTTCTTGTTAGTAAAAAGAGAAAACACGCAATGACACTAGTGGATCCATAGGTGGATTGTGAAAAGAACACACATGCAATGACACTAGTGGATCCATATGTGGTATGTGAAAAGAACACACATGCAATGACTCCAGTTGTTGTTAGTAAAAAGAACACACATGCAATGACAATGGTGGATCCATGTGCGGTCTCTAAAGAGAACACACATTTCAATGACACTGGTGGATCCATATGTGGTATGTGAAAAGAATAGTCATGAAATGACTCAAGTTGTTGTTAGTAAAAAGAACACACATGCAATGACACTCGTGGATCCATGTGTGGTCTCTAAAGAGAACACACATTTTAATGACACTGGTGGATCCATATGTGGTATGTGAAAAGAATAGTCATGAAATGACTCCGGTTGTTGTTCGTGAAAATAACACACATGCAATGACACTGGTGGATCCATGTGTGGTCTCTGAACAGAACACACATGCAATGACTCTGGCTGTTGTTAGAAAAAAGAGCACACATGCAATGACACGGGTGAATCCATAGGTGGATTGTGAAAAGAACACACATGCAATGACTCTAGTTGTTCTTAGTAAAAATAAACACACATGCAATGACACTGGTGGATCCATGTGTGGTCTCTAAATAGAACACACATTTCAATAACACTGGTGGATCCATATGTGGTATATGAAAATAATATTCATGAAATGACTATGGTTGTTGTTAGTAAAAAGAACACACATGGAATGACACTAGTGGATCCATGTGTGGTCTCTGAAGAGAACACTCATGCAATGACTCTGGCTGTTTGTAAGTAAAAAGAGCACACATGCAATGACACTGGTGGATCCATATGTGGTATGTGAAAAGAACACACATGCAATGACTCCAATTGTTGTTAGTAAAAATAACACACATGCAATGACAATAGTGGATCCATGTGTGGTATCTAAAGAGAACACACATTTCAATGACTGGTTGTTGTTAATGAGAAGAGAACACATGCAATGACACTAGTGGATCCATAGGTGGATTGTGAAAAGAGCACACATGCAATGACACTGGTGGATCCATATGTGGTATGTGAAAGGAACACACATGCAATGACTCCAGTTGTTGTTAGTAAAAAGAACACACATGCAATGACACTGGTGGATCCATGTGTGGTCTCTGAAGAGAACACACATTTCAATAACACTAGTGGATCCATATGTGGTATGTGAAAATAATAGTCATGAAATGACTCTGGTTGTTGTTAGTAAAAATAACACACATAAACTAACACTGGTGGATCCATGTGTGGTCTCTAAATAGAACACACATGCAATGACTCTTGCTGTTGTTAGTAAAAAGAGCACAGATGCAATGACACTAGTGGATCCATATGTGGTATGTGAAAAGAACACACATGCAATAACTCCAGTTATTGTTAGTAAAAAGAACACACATGTAGTGACACTGGTGGATTCATGTGTGGTCTCTAAAGAGAACACACATTTCAATGACACTGGTGGATCCATATGTGGTATGTTAAAAGGACACACATGCTATGACTCCAGTTGTTGTTAGTAAAAAGAACACACATGCAATGACACTGGTGGATCCATATGTGGTATGTGAAAAGAATAGTCATGAAATGACTCCAGTTGTTGTTATTAAAAAGAACACACATGCAATGACACTAGTGGATCCATGTGTGGTCTTTGAAGAGAACAAACATGTAATGACTCTGGCTATGTTTAGTAAAAAGAGCACACATGCAATGACACTACTGGATCCATAGGTAGATTGTGAAAAGAGCACACATGCAATGACTCTAGTTGTTGTTAGTAAAAAGAACACACATGCAATGACACTGGTGGATCCAAGTGTGGTATCTGAAGAGAAAACACATGCAATGACTCTGGTTGTTGTTAATGACAAGAGCACACATGCAATGACACTGGTGGATCCATAGGTGGATTGTGAAAAGAGCACACATGCAATGACACTGGTGGATCCATGTGTGGTCTCTGAAGAGAACACACATTTCAATAACACTAGTGGATCCATATGTGGTATGTGAAAATAATAGTCATGAAATGACTCTAGTTGTTGTCAGTAAAAGGAACACACATGCAATGACACTGGTGGATCCATAGGTGGTATGTGAAAATAACACACATGCAATGACTTTGGTTGTTGTTAGTAAAAAGAACACACTTGCAATGACACTGGTGGATCCATGTGTGGTCTCTGAAGAGAACACACATGCAATGACTTTGGTTGTTGTTAGTAAAAATAACACACATGCAATGACACTGGTGGATTCATGTGTGGTCTCTAAAGAGAACACACATTTCAATGACACTGGTGGATCCATATGTGGTATGTGAAAAGAACACACATGCAATGACTCTAGTTGTTGTTAGTAAAAAGAACACACATGCAATGACACTGGTGGATCCATGTGTGGTCTCTGAAGAGAACACACATTTCAATGACACTGGTGGATCCATATGTGGTATGTGAAAAGAATAGTCATGAAATGACTCAAGTTGTTGTTAGTAAAAAGAACACACATGCAATGACAGTAGTGGATCCATGTGTGGTCTCTGAAGAGAACACACATGCAGCGACGCTGGCTGTTGTTAGAAAAAAGAGCACACATGCAATGCCACTGGTGAATCCATAGGTGGATTGTGAAAACAACACACATGCAATGACTCTAGTTGTTCTTAGTAAAAATAAACACACATGCAATGACACTGGTGGATCCATGTGTGGTATATGAAAATAATAGTCATGAAATGACTATGGTTGTTGTTAGTAAAAAGAACACACATGCAATGACACTGGTGGATCCATGTGTGGTCTCTAAAGAGAACACACATGCAATGACTCCAGTTGTTGTTAGTAAAAAGAACACACATGCAATGACAATGGTGGATCCATGTGCGGTCTCTGAAGAGAACACACATTTCAATGACACTGGTGGATCCATATGTGGTATGTGAAAAGAATAGTCATGAAATGACTCAAGTTGTTGTTAGTAAAAAGAACACACATGCAATGACACTCGTGGATCCATGTGTGGTCTCTAAAGAGAACACACATTTTAATGACACTAGTGGATCCATATGTGTAACATCCCAAAAAAATCATATTTTAAAACTCATTCATATCATTCTTGCATCATTCATTCATATAGGGTTTTTCTCAAAATCATTTAGAGACAGAAGTTTGAGCTATGATTTCATGTGGGCAATTTATCTCAATTGGCCATCACCCTTTGGGATTTGATTGTCTATGAACTTGTTTGCTTGCCTCCATGGTTGGAAAGGCTAGGTGAAGCTTTTAACCCAAGATTCAAAATTTAGAAATAGTTTCAAAACCCTATTTCCAATATTTGCAAACTAGAGCAAATCTCTGTTTACTTTGAAACCTAAGCTTGACCAAGCCTTGCAAGGTAACCACTTAGTTAGAATGACTGTTTTTGAACCCACAGAACCCTGCAAAAATTCCCAAAGCAGTTTGAATTCAAAAGGATTTGAATTCATATCAAAATCAATCCAGAAAATGAATTTAGAAAAAGAAAAAGACTTATCAAAAGAAAAAGGCCGCGCGGCCAGAATCTGGCCCAGCAGCAAATCGAGCCCAGCAAGCCCACCCGGGATCTCCTTATTCTTCTCTCACGCGCAAGCGCACGCGCTGAGCCGCTGACAGGCAGACCCCACCTGCACTCCGCGCACCTCGCTGACAAGCGGGCCTTCTCCACGTCAGCGTCGTCTCCACCCGCACGACCCGTTCATCCCCAAATCAACGCGAGCGTTTCTGTGTTTAAATTCGCAGTGTAAATTCGATTTATTGGCCGAGTAATTCTCGCTCGTGACCAGGCTATAAGAACCCCCTCTGCCCCCTCTCTCTTCTCCCTCAAACCCCGAACCCAGAGCGCCACCAGGCTGCGTGTATTGCTCTCTGTAGCCCCGCCGTCTCCGACGACTGCGCCGGCGAATTCCGGTGAGTTCTGAGCTCCCCTCGGCCTCTCGTTCTTGCAAACTAGTCCAGTGAGCCTCTGCGCTTCTTTTAACATATTTCGTTTGCCCTCGCATGAACCGTAGCTCCGGCAGCATCGTCGACTGGCCGCCACCGTCGTCTGCACGAACTCCGGCGAACTCCAGTGGTAAGTACAGACCGCCCCGCGCCTTCTAGTTCACGCACACAACTCCGTCTTGACTCTGTGAATCTAATCGTGTCCTCGCCTTGCCTTGGGGTGGTTCACAGCGACGACCACGACGACCACCCGACGCACCGACGCCGTCCTCCACTCCGGAGAGCAATCGCAACCGTGGCCGAGCGCCCCTTGACCAACCGCGAGTACGACGAGCTTCGCCGTGACCCCCTGATCCCGGTGAGCTACTCCTCGTTCTCACTCACCTGTAAGCGCCTGGCCGCGTCGATCGGCCGGTAGCCACCGCTCCGCCGCCAGTTCTTGGCCAGGGCAATAGCAGCCGTTAGATCTGTATCGTAGCGCTAGGATAGATCCACTTAACCCCGAAGCGGTACGCGATCTGAGCCGCCAGATTTCATTTAGATCCTACGGCTGTGGAGCTCGATCCAGTGCGAAACGGTACGGGCGAATAAGAACTTGACGCGTGGCTAGGTTAGATCTGAAAATAGATTTAAAACCAGAAATTTGATCCAAATTCAAATGCCTATATCTTTTGAATTCCACGTTAGAATTTTGCAAACTTTATACCGTTGGATTCAGTAAAACAAGACCTTTCTGCCTATCCTTTTTGTTTAGCAAATAGTAACCATTAGTTTGGCTTAAATTGCAGAAACTTGTTTGAGGCCTTTTTGAGAATAGTTTTAGTTTAATAACTTGTTTTAGGGTTAATTAAGTTTGTCTTGGTTACTTTGTGACTTGTTTAGTTTCTGTAAACTTGCACTTGATTGGTAGAATTTTCAAAAATCACCACCTAGTATTTTCATGCATGCATGCATTCATATTATTTTTGTTTGTATATTTGTGTGTAATTGTGTGCTATAACTTTGTGTGTAGATTTTGCTAGTGATTGTGATTGTGACGAGTGCTACTCTCCACACTACCAAGGCAAGTGATATCTTCATGAATATTCCATTCCTATATTTTATACATGCATTAGATATATTTTGTTAGGACTTGCATGCTACTTTTGTCAATTGATGATGGGAAATCCTATTTAGAATAGAATGCTAGAGTTGCTAGGAAAATTCCCTAAGGATAAGTTGCCATGCCATGCTTAGCCTAGCTACTAGAAAACAAGGGTGGTTTATATATACACTATGAAAAAAAAATATTCTAAGTCTAAGGACTTGTTTTTATTTAACAAAACAACTAAGTTAATGAATCTCCTGGGTGGAATGGGACTTGCTTGGTGGTTTTTGGTTGAGTGGTTCACAAGGCCCATGTTTATGGTTTACCTTAGTGTATCTCACTTGTGGATGGCCACCCAGGAAACAAAGAGATTTGAGATGTCAAATGTTGAGAAGCTTCAAGTGCAACCACTTGGCATTATGGGCTCTGCCATGATCTTAGGATGCTAGAACTTAGTCTCTTGGACAATTGGGTGGTAGATGGGATGATAGGTTGGAGCAGCGTCCATTTGACTAAGGAAAAGCTACTGAAGGATCATGTCTTGGGAAACCAAGGCTTGTGGGGAAAGTGCACCACCTCTGCAGAGTGTAAAACCTAAGTACTTAGCCATGTCCCTGGTAAAGGACAATTTGAGAATCAAGACATGGAAACTTCAAGAATCTCATCACTCAAATTTTCTAAATAAAACTTGTGGGTGAACAAGGGTTAAAAGGATCTTCAGTCATTGATTGGTAGATGCCCTGAGTGGATCTGGAGTCTTTGATTGATAGATGCCTTGGGTGTTTTTGCCAAACAAAACTTAGTATTTTCAAGAGTTAGGGAAAAATCTATTTTGAGCAAAGCAAGCCTAAGCTCCACCAGCCAAACGCATATAGTATAATAGTCCACTTAAATATATACTAAGGTATCACTTGCCAATACTATTCCAAAGTATTGACCCTCTGTGGCTGTAACTTGTAATGTTGCAGGTTATTCTGATGATGATTAGGAGTCATGAGTCTACACTCAACATGCTTGCCTGTGGCACATGAAGATGAAGACTTATGTTTATTTACTTATTCCATAAACTCTTGTATTAGGCCTTTGGCCATGAGTTGTAAAAGACTATGTTTTATCTCTGGAATGACTGTAATAAACGACCTTTGTATCTGTACTTCATCTTAAACTGTGGATGCTAGCATTGATCCGTGGACTAGCATTGCAATCACAGGGATCTTTTCCTTTACAAAGGAGGGATCTTACAGATGGTATCAGAGCACTGTGTTGCCTGTAGGATTATGACCCTAGGATTGGAAACCACTAAGGAAAATTTTAACTTCTTCTACACTTGTCTATTCTTCTCGTAAACTTTTCTAATCTTCTCATTCTCATCTCTATTTGTAGATGAACTCCATCAACGAAGCCGTGAAGAAAGGACCACTCATGACCATGACCTTGGAGTGTGAGACTGAGTTTCCCAAGATTCTCAAGGACCTCATGGAGACCATGGGAGTACATGGTGCAGCTGTGTACAAGGGCTTTCTAGTGATGGAGGATGGAGTGGAGTATTGGTGGGTGCAACTTCACTTGTACAAGAATAAGGAAGACAACCACAAAGAAAAGGGCTTCTGCATGTACACCAACACTTTTATGCACACCACATTCTTTGAGTCAGCAAAAGAAGCAGCTTGGAAGACTATCAAAGAACTAAGTGCTAGAGTCAAGTGCAGGATGCTCAACCTCCAAAAAGACTTAGAGAAAGAGAAGGAACATACCCAAGAGTTGGAAGTCACCAACCAATCCTTAAGAGGAGATATTATAGACTTAGTGATAGAAGCATGTGAACAAGATAGGGTGATTGCCACTAGGAACATTGTGTTAGCCACCAGATCCAGTGAGATAGGATTGTAAGCGCACTTCGTTAGTTGGACCACCACCTATCACCTTATTTTCCAAAAATGATACCTTAAATAAGTTTGAACCTTGGTTGATGTAATGAATTTATGTATACATGACTTGAGTGATTTGTGTGTTCCAAGAATGTGTTTGAATGTTGTCTTGTTTATCTTAAATTGTGTTGTTCTAACTTTTTCAATCATATAAATAGATGCCTATTGCCATCAGCATTGTTGAGGAGTTCCAGGCTACCCGTTTTGGTCCTCGTATCGTAGAGCTTACTACTTTACTCGATCTCCCTCTTCCTATCATTACGGTGCACCCACTCACCAAGTTTGAGAGGAAGGACCTTTGGGGCTTCAAGGTGAACCAGCCAGGACGCCAGACAGAGCCTACTACGGAGGCCATCGTCTTCAAACTTATGCACGATGACAGGGAGAGAGGCATGGAGGTTGTCATGCAGGATCTGATAGGACGACTGTTAGGCCGTCACTCCCGACAGGTTAGAGGCACTCACTTCCACGCCTTCGGAAGGCGAGATGATGACGGAGAGTCCATTGACTTTGAGGACGACTCGAGGTCACAGAGAGCCGATACGCCTGTACCTCCAGGACTTAGAGACTCTTATTAGGCACGTGGATACCGATGGGACCAACGTCATGCTTAGTAATGACGAAGCTCAGTGCAACCGCGAGAAGGACAAGCTCTTCGCCAGCGGAGACGAGATAGTCAAGGAGATGGAGGCAAAGTTTGAGACCCAAGACCGTAAGTTCAAGAGTCAAGAGAAGCGTGTCGAGGATAGGAACAAGAGGATTCGTGATATGACCGAGGAACTGCAGTCAAGGACTTGAGTTAGAGCAGCGATGAGCGGTGATTGAGAGGCTTCGTTCCCAGAAGAGGGCTCTAAAGCCCAATTTCGACTCTTTGACCACTACCATCGAGGAGAACAAGACCGCAATGGAGAACGCAGGTCTTACCTTTGTCGAGGAGGAGATTGAGGCTGACGAGTAGATTTGACTACTCAGTTATCTTTATTTACCGCACTTGTTATTTGTGAACTTAATGTTTGGACCATCCGACATGTGGATGGCTTGCCACGTGTGTTTGTACTTTGAGACTTTTTGTTATCTTGTTGTTGAGCTTTTATCCTTGTGTTGCATGCAATGTGTTTGCTTGTGCAATGTATTGTGCATAAATCATGTAAGGGTATCTCATTCTTATCTCTATATGAATAAACCACAGATGCCTCCCCGTCGCGCAAACACCAACCCCAACCCCAACATTACCCCGGAAATGCAACAAATGATGAATGCGCAGACACAGCTTATGCAAATGATGACGACGTTCATCCAGAACCAGAACAACAACAACAACCCCAACAATAACAACAATAACAACAACAACAACCCTCCAGGTTTTGATATGCTCACCAGATTTCTGCGTCTGAGGCCAGCTAAGTTTTCGGGAACGACTGATCCCATGGTGGCCAATGATTGGCTACGTTCTGTGAACAAAGACTTAGTGACCGTGGGATGCACAGATGCTGAAAAAGTCAGGTTTGCAGCACATCTGTTGGAAGGACCAGCTGCCGCATGGTGGGACAATTTCCAGATCACCACACCTATTGATGAGGTGACTTGGGCTAACTTTGAAGACGGATTTCGTACTACTCATATCTCACCAGGTATGATGAGCCTGAAAAAGAAGGAGTTTCACAACCTGAAGCAGCGCCACCACAGCGTGGCTGAATATATTGAAGAGTTCAACAATCTGGCGCGCTATGCACCGGATGAGGTTGACACTGATGCCAAAAGGAAGGAAAAGTTTCTGGAAGGCTTAAATGATGAGCTGAATTTGCAGTTGTCTGTGGCATATGTTCCAACTTACCAGTCGTTGTGTGACAAAGCTGTTATTGTGGAGAATAAAATGAAGCAAGTCGAGAGTAGAAAGAGGAAACACTCCAAGCAACCGGGATCGTCTCATAAACGATCTCACTATGATGATAGTGTCAGCTCAGGATCCCACAAGCATGGGAAATTTAACAAGCACCACAACCACAACCGTCATGACAACAAGCATCATCGTAGTCATGACAATGATAAGTATAAGAATCACAAGAGTGGACATAAGAGCCACCACAGTGGAAGTGGAAGTCAGCCTAAAAGGGACATCAGTCAGGTTGAATGCTTCAAATGCAAGAAAAGGGGCATTATGCTAATGAGTGCAATGAGAAGAAAGTTGAAGGACCTATCAAGCCCAATCCTTTTCGGAAAGGACAGGTTAACCACATCAATGTGGAGGAGGTCTTTGAAGAGCATCTTTATTCTTTGGTAAGTTCAGACTCAATTCCATCTCAGCATTTGTACTCTTTGACACTGGTGCATCTCATTCATTCATATCAAAAGCATTTGTCGAAAGAAATGAACTACCGGTAGAAACCATTGGGTGTCCTATAAAAGTAAGTTCTCCTGGTGGAGAAATGATAGTAAACTCAGGATGTCATGATTTAGTCATAGAGTTTGGAAAACATAAGTTTCCAGTAAACCTAATAATCTTGAATTCCCAAGGATTGGATATAATTTTGGGAATGGATTGGATGGCTAAGTATGAGGGAGTACTAGATTGTGCAAATCGTACAGTTTCACTCACAACCCCGAAGGTAAGAGGATAAATTTAAGTCCAATTTTAAATCTAAAGGAAGTAAGCTGAATTCTCTTAAGGGGTTAGCATGGACAGTGTGCCAATTGTGTGAGTATCAGGATGTGTTTAGGAAGAGTTACCAGAATGCCACCAGATAGAGATGTGGAGTTTATAATAGATTTGGTACCAGGTTCGGACCAAGAGCTAAGAGGCCTTATAAAATGTCGGTTTGAACTTAAGGAACTCAAGAAACAACTTGGAGAACAATTGCAGAAAGGATTCATCCAGCCAAGTTCATCATCTTGGGGAGCTCCAGTTTTGTTCGTAGAAAAGAGAGATAGAACTCAAAGATTATGCATAGATTACCGTTCTCTCAACGAGGTAACCATCAAGAACAAATATCCTTTGCCAAGAATAAATGACTTGTTTGATCAGCCAGAAGGAGCATGTGTGTTCTCGAAGATTGATCTTCGGTCAGGCTATTTTCAACTCAAGATAAGAGAGCAAGACATACCTAAAACAGCATTCACCACAAGGTATGGATTGTATGAGTACACTGTGATGCCTTTTGGTTTAACCAACGCTCCAGCATACTTCATGAATATGATGAACAAAGTGTTCATGGAATTTCTCGACAAGTTCGTTGTCGTTTTCATAGATGACATCTTAGTCTACTCCAAGAGCAAGGAAGAGCATGAAAGACATCTACGCTTGATACTTGAGAAACTAAGGGAACATAAGCTTTATGCCAAATTCAGCAAGTGTGAGTTTTGGTTAGAGGAAGTTGGATTTCTTGGTCACGTTATGACAAAGGATGGTGTAGCAGTTGATCCTGCTAAAGTTTCGGCTGTGACAGAATGGAAAAGTCCTAAGAACGTAAAAGAGGTTCGTAGTTTCCTTGGTTTAGCAGGTTACTACAGAAGGTTCATTGAAATTTTTTCTAAGGTTGCTAAAACAATGACAGAATTGTTAAAGAAAGATAAGAAATTTGCTTGGTCTGAAGGATGTGAACTTAGCTTTCAAGAACTAAAGAAGAGACTTGTGTCAGCACCAGTTCTGTGCCTACCAGATTTGAAAAAGGATTTCCAAGTATATTGTGATGCTTCTCATCAAGGATTAGGTGCCGTACTTATGCAAGGCGGAAAAGTTGTGGCTTATGCCTCGAGACAACTCAAAACTCATGAAGTAAATTATCCTACTCATGATTTAGAGTTAGCCGCTATTGTCCATGCACTCAAAACATGGAGACATTACCTTTTGGGAAAACGTTGTGAAGTATTCACCGATCATAAGAGTTTGAAGTATATCTTCACCCAGAAGGAAATCAATATGAGACAAAGGAGATGGTTAGAACTTATCAAGGATTACGACTTGAGTTTGCAATACCACCCCGGTAAAGCAAATGTAGTAGCAGATGCTCTAAGTCGTAAGGCGTTTGTAAATGGTCTTACCAAAGGTGAATTGCCTGATGATTTGTGTAAGCAATTCAAGGAACTCAGGTTGGAGATTGTGCCGGAAGGACATCTTATGTCTTTGGATGTTCAACCCACTCTGTTGGATAAGATTAAAGAAGCCCAAAAGACAGATAAAGATATCGAAGAGATTAGGGAAAGGATTAGCCAAGGGAAAGCTAAAAGTTTCCATATGGACGAACAAGGTACTTTATGGCACGGGAAACGTATTTGTGTTCCACAAGATCCGGAAATGCGGAAACTGATTTTACAAGAAGCCCATAACTCTCCGTATTCTATTCACCCGGGAAACACCAAAATGTACATGGATATGAAAGAAAGATTTTGGTGGAACAATCTTAAAAGGTACATCGCCGAACACATTGCCTTGTGTGACGTGTGTAGTAGAGTGAAAGAGCATCGAAACCACAGGTTTGCTTCAACCAATGCCTATTCCTGAATGGAAGTGGGAAAATATTGGTATGGATTTCATTACCGGATTACCAAGGACCAGGTCAGGGTATGATTCCATATGGGTAGTAGTAGATCGCCTAACTAAAGTGGCTCATTTTATACCCGTAAAGACAACTTATACAAGTGCCAAGTTAGCCAAAATCTACATGAGCAGAATTGTATGCCTTCACGGTGTACCTAAGAGTATTGTGTCGATAGAGGAACTCAATTCACTTCTCACTTTTGGAGACTTCATGAATCTTTAGGGACGAGATTGGAATTCAGCACTGCTTTTCATCCTGAAACTGATGGACAAACAGAAAGGACTAATCAAATTCTTGAAGACATGTTGAGGGCATGTGCCCTAGACTATGGAGCAAGTTGGGATGAAAGTCGCCTTACAGAGTTTTCTTACAACAACGATCACCAATCTAGTATTGGGATGGCACCATTTGAGTTTCTATACGGAAGAAAGTGTACCACCCATTGCTATGGAATGGTGTGGGAGAAAGAAGTTTGTTTGGACGAGACTTTATCTAAGACGCCGAAGAAAAGGTCAAATTGGTTAGAGACAGGTTGAAGATAGCACAGTCTCGACAGAAAAGCTACGCAGATGCTAAGCGTAGAGAAGTCACTTACGAAGTTGGGGATAGAGCTTATCTTAGAGTATCACCACTTCGTGGAGTAAAAAGATTTGGAGTCAAAGGAAAGTTGGCACCAAGATATGTGGGACCATTCAACATTCTAAGTCGCAAGGAGAAGCGCATATGAAATCAACTGCCAAAGATCTCTATTAGTCATTCATAATGTTTTTCATGTGAGTCACTAAGAAATGTCATCCAGAAATGGAAGGATCTTCTTTGAAGGATACCATATCTTTAGAGGAAGTTCAACTAGAAAGTGACCTCACCTATGAAGAAAAGCCTATCAAGATACTTGAGACCGCAGAAAGAGTCACAAGGACAAAGACTATCAAATTTTGCAAAGTACAATGGAATCATCATTCCGAAGAGGAAGCAACATGGGAAAGAGAAGATGATCTTCGGAAAGACCACCCTCACCTATTTGCTAGCCAATCCGAATCTCGAGGGCGAGATTCATTTTAAGGGGGTTAGATTTGTAACATCCCAAAAAAATCATATTTTAAAACTCATTCATATCATTCTTGCATCATTCATTCATATAGGGTTTTTCTCAAAATCATTTAGAGACAGAAGTTTGAGCTATGATTTCATGTGGGCAATTTATCTCAATTGGCCATCACCCTTTGGGATTTGATTGTCTATGAACTTGTTTGCTTGCCTCCATGGTTGGAAAGGCTAGGTGAAGCTTTTAACCCAAGATTCAAAATTTAGAAATAGTTTCAAAACCCTATTTCCAATATTTGCAAACTAGAGCAAATCTCTGTTTACTTTGAAACCTAAGCTTGACCAAGCCTTGCAAGGTAACCACTTAGTTAGAATGACTGTTTTTGAACCCACAGAACCCTGCAAAAATTCCCAAAGCAGTTTGAATTCAAAAGGATTTGAATTCATATCAAAATCAATCCAGAAAATGAATTTAGAAAAAGAAAAAGACTTATCAAAGGAAAAAGGCCGCGCGGCCAGAATCTGGCCCAAGACAAATCGAGCCCAAGCCCACCCGGATCTCCTTATTCTTCTCTCACGCGAAGACGCTACCGAGTCAATGACAGCAGACCCCACTGCACTCCGCACCTCGGCCGACAAGCGGGCCTTCTCCACGTCAGCGTCGTCTCCACCCGCACGACCCGTTCATCCCCAAATCAACGCGAGCGTTTCTGTGTTTAAATTCGCAGTGTAAATTCGATTTATTGGCCGAGTAATTCTCGCTCGTGACCAGGCTATAAGAACCCCTCGCCTCTCTCTTCTCCCTCAAACCCCGAACCCGCGCCACCAGGCTGCGTGTATTGCTCTCTGTAGCCTCCGACGCATCGCTGGCGCGATTCGGTGAGTTCGAGCTCCCCTCGGCCTCTCGTTCTTGCAAACTAGTCCGGTGAGCCTCTGCGCTTCTTTTAACATATTTCGTTTGCCCTCGCATGAACCGTAGCTCCGCAGCATCGCCGACCGGCGCCACCATCGTGCACGAACTCCGCGAACTCCGGTGGTATGCAGACCGCTTCGCGCCTTCTAGTTCACGCACACAACTCCGTCTTGACTCTGTGAATCTAATCGTGCCCTCGCCTTGCCTTGGGGTGGTTCACAGTGACGACCACCCGACGCACCGATGCCGTCCTCCACTCCGGCGAGCAATCGCAACCGTGGCCGAGCGCCCCTTGACCAACCGCGAGTACGACGAGCTTCGCCGTGACCTCGATCCCGGTGAGCTACTCCTCGTTCTCACTCACCCCAGAGCGCCGCCTCGTCGAATCGGCCAAGCAGTTCCGCCCGGTAGCCGCCCGCCCGCCCGATTCTTGGCGAGGCAATAGCAGCCGTTAGATCAGATCGTGGCGCTAGGATAGATCCACTTAACCCGAAGCGATGCGCGATCTGAGCCGCCAGATTTCATTTAGATCCTCTACGGTGTGGAGCTCGATCCGATCGTAAATGGTGCAGGCGAATAAGAACTTGACGCGTGGCTAGGTTAGATCTGAAAATAGATTTAAAACCAGAAATTTGATCCAAATTCAAATGCCTATATCTTTTGAATTCCACGTTAGAATTTTGCAAACTTTATACCGTTGGATTCAGTAAAACAAGACCTTTCTGCCTATCCTTTTTGTTTAGCAAATAGTAACCATTAGTTTGGCCTAAATTGCAGAAACTTGTTTGAGGCCTTTTTGAGAATAGTTTTAGTTTAATAACTTGTTTTAGGGTTAATTAAGTTTGTCTTGGTTACTTTGTGACTTGTTTAGTTTCTGTAAACTTGCACTTGATTGGTAGAATTTTCAAAAATCACCACCTAGTATTTTCATGCATGCATGCATTCATATTATTTTTGTTTGTATATTTGTGTGTAATTGTGTGCTATAACTTTGTGTGTAGATTTTGCTAGTGATTGTGATTGTGACGAGTGCTACTCTCCACACTACCAAGGCAAGTGATATCTTCATGAATATTCCATTCCTATATTTTATACATGCATTAGATATATTTTGTTAGGACTTGCATGCTACTTTTGTCAATTGATGATGGGAAATCCTATTTAGAATAGAATGCTAGAGTTGCTAGGAAAATTCCCTAAGGATAAGTTGCCATGCCATGCTTAGCCTAGATACTAGAAAACAAGGGTGGTTTATATATACACTATGAAAAAAAAATTATTCTAAGTCTAAGGACTTGTTTTTATTTAACAAAACAACTAAGTTAATGAATCTCCTGGGTGGAATGGGACTTGCTTGGTGGTTTTTGGTTGAGTCGTTCACAAGTCCCATGTTTATGGTTTACCTTAGTGTATCTCACTTGTGGATGGCCACCCAGGAAACAAAGAGATTTGAGATGTCAAATGTTGAGAAGCTTCAAGTGCAACCACTTGGCATTATGGGCTCTGCCATGATCTTAGGATGCTAGAACTTAGTCTCTTGGACAGTGGGTGGTAGATGGGATGATAGGTTGGAACGCGTCCATTTGACTAAGGAAAAGCTACTGAAGGATCATGTCTTGGGAAACCAAGGCTTGTGGGGAAAGTGCACCACCTCTGCAGAGTGTAAAACCTAAGTACTTAGCCATGTCCCTGGTAAAGGACAATTTGAGAATCAAGACATGGAAACTTCAAGAATCTCATCACTCAAATTTTCTAAATAAAACTTGTGGGTGAACAAGGGTTAAAAGGATCTTCAGTCATTGATTGGTAGATGCCCTGAGTGGATCTGGAGTCTTTGATTGATAGATGCCTTGGGTGTTTTTGCCAAACAAAACTTAGTATTTTCAAGAGTTAGGGAAAAATCTATTTTGAGCAAAGCAAGCCTAAGCTCCACCAGCCAAACGCATATAGTATAATAGTCCACTTAAATATATACTAAGGTATCACTTGCCAATACTATTCCAAAGTATTGACCCTCTGTGGCTGTAACTTGTAATGTTGCAGGTTATTCTGATGATGATTAGGAGTCATGAGTCTACACTCAACATGCTTGCCTGTGGCACATGAAGATGAAGACTTATGTTTATTTACTTATTCCATAAACTCTTGTATTAGGCCTTTGGCCATGAGTTGTAAAAGACTATGTTTTATCTCTGGAATGACTGTAATAAACGACCTTTGTATCTGTGTACTTCATCTTAAACTGTGGATGCTAGCATTGATCCAGGGACTAGCATTGCAATCACAGGGATCTTTTCCTTTACAAAGGAGGGATCTTACAATATGTGGTATGTGAAAAGAATAGTCATGAAATGACTCTGGTTGTTGTTCGTAAAAATAACACACATGCAATGACACTGGTGGATCCATGTGTGGTCTCTGAAGAGAACACACATGCAATGACTCTGGCTGTTGTTAGAAAAAAGAGCACACATGCAATGACACTGGTGAATCCATAGGTGGATTGTGAAAAGAACACACATGCAATGACTCTAGTTGTTCTTAGTAAAAATAAACACACATGCAATGACACTGGTGGATCCATGTGTGGTCTCTAAATAGAACACACATTTCAATAACACTGGTGGATCCATATGTGGTATATGAAAATAATATTCATGAAATGACTATGGTTGTTGTTAGTAAAAAGAACACACATGCAATGACACTAGTGGATCCATGTGTGGTCTCTGAAGAGAACACTCATGCAATGACTCTGGCTGTTTGTAAGTAAAAAGGCACACATGCAATGACACTGGTGGATCCATATGTGGTATGTGAAAAGAACACACATGCAATGACTCCAATTGTTGTTAGTAAAAATAACACACATGCAATGACAATAGTGGATCCATGTGCGGTATCTAAAGAGAACACACATTTCAATGACTGGTTGTTGTTAATGAGAAGAGCACACATGCAATGACACTAGTGGATCCATAGGTGGATTGTGAAAACAGCACACATGCAATGACACTGGTGGATCCATATGTGGTATGTGAAAGGAACACACATGCAATGACTCCAGTTGTTGTTAGTAAAAAGAACACACATGCAATGACACTGGTGGATCCATGTGTGGTCTCTGAAGAGAACACACATTTCAATAACACTAGTGGATCCATATGTGGTATGTGAAAATAATAGTCATGAAATGACTCTGGTTGTTGTTAGTAAAAATAACACACATAAACTGACACTGGTGGATCCATGTGTGGTCTCTAAATAGAACACACATGCAATGACTCTTGCTGTTGTTAGTAAAAAGAGCACAGATGCAATGACACTGGTGGATCCATATGTGGTATGTGAAAAGAACACACATGCAATAACTCCAGTTGTTGTTAGTAAAAAGAACACACATGCAATGACACTGGTGGATTCATGTGTGGTCTCTAAAGAGAACACACATTTCAATGACACTGGTGGATCCATATGTGGTATGTTAAAAGGACACACATGCTATGACTCCAGTTGTTGTTAGTAAAAAGAACACACATGCAATGACACTGGTGGATCCATATGTGGTATGTGAAAAGAATAGTCATGAAATGACTCCAGTTGTTGTTATTAAAAAGAACACACATGCAATGACACTGGTGGATCCATGTGTGGTCTTTGAAGAGAACAAACATGTAATGACTCTGGCTATTTTTAGTAAAAAGAGCACAAATGCAATGACACTACTGGATCCATAGGTAGATTGTGAAAAGAGCACACATGCAATGACTCTAGTTGTTGTTAGTAAAAAGAACACACATGCAATGACACTGGTGGATCCAAGTGTGGTATCTGAAGAGAAAACACATGCAATGTCTCTGGTTGTTGTTAATGAGAAGAGCACACATGCAATGACACTGGTGGATCCATAGGTTGATTGTGAAAAGAGCACACATGCAATGACACTGGTGGATCCATGTGTGGTCTCTGAAGAGAACACACATTTCAATAACACTAGTGGATCCATATGTGGTATGTGAAAATAATAGTCATGAAATGAATCTAGTTGTTGTCAGTAAAAGGAACACACATGCAATGACACTGGTGGATCCATAGGTGGTATGTGAAAATAACACACATGCAATGACTTTGGTTGTTGTTAGTAAAAAGAACACACTTGCAATGACACTGGTGGATCCATGTGTGGTCTCTGAAGAGAACACACATGCAATGACTTTGGTTGTTGTTAGTAAAAATAACACACATGCAATGACACTGGTGGATTCATGTGTGGTCTCTAAAGAGAACACACATTTCAATGACACTGGTGGATCCATATGTGGTATGTGAAAAGAACACACATGCAATGACTCTAGTTGTTGTTAGTAAAAAGAACACACACGCAATGACACTGGTGGATCCATGTGTGGTCTCTGAAGAGAACACACATTTCAATGACACTGGTGGATCCATATGTGGTATGTGAAAAGAATAGTCATGAAATGACTCAAGTTGTTGTTAGTAAAAAGAACACACATGCAATGATAGTAGTGGATCCATGTGTGGTCTCTGAAGAGAACACACATGCAGCGACGCTGGCTGTTGTTAGAAAAAAGAGCACACATGCAATGCCACTGGTGAATCCATAGGTGGATTGTGAAAAGAACACACATGAAATGACTCTAGTTGTTCTTAGTAAAAATAAACACACATGCAATGACACTGGTGGATCCATGTGTGGTCTCTAAATAGAACACACATTTCAATAACACTGGTGGATCCATATGTGGTATATGAAAATAATAGTCATGAAATGACTATGGTTGTTGTTAGTAAAAAGAACACACATGCAATGACACTGGTGGATCCATGTGTGGTCTCTGAAGAGAACACTCATGCAATGACTCTGGCTGTTTGTAAGTAATAAGAGCACACATGCAATGACACTGGTGGATCCATATGTGGTATGTGAAAAGAACACACATGCAATGACTCCAATTGTTGTTAGTAAAAATAACACACATGCAATGACAATAGTGGATCCATGTGTGGTATCTAAAGAGAACACACATTTCAATGACTCTGGTTGTTGTTAATGAGAAGAGCACACATGCAATGACACTAGTGGATCCATAGGTGGATTGTGAAAAGAGCACACATGCAATGACACTGGTGGATCCATATGTGGTATGTGAAAAGAACACACATGCAATGACTCCAGTTGTTGTTAGTAAAAAGAACACACATGCAATGACACTGGTGGATCCATGTGTGGTCTCTTCAGAGAACACACATTTCAATAACACTAGTGGATCCATATGTGGTATGTGAAAATAATAGTCATGAAATGACTCTGGTTGTTGTTAGTAAAAAGAACACACATAAACTGACACTGGTGGATCCATGTGTGGTCTCTAAATAGAACACACATGCAATGACACTTGCTGTTGTTAGTAAAAAGAGCACAGATGCAATGACACTGGTGGATCCATATGTGGTATGTGAAGAGAACACACATGCAATAACTCCAGTTGTTGTTAGTAAAAAGAACACACATGCAATGACACTGGTGGATTCATGTGTGGTCTCTAAAGAGAACACACATTTCAATGACATTGGTGGATCCATATGTGGTATGCTAAAAGGACACACATGCTATGACTCTAGTTGTTGTTAGTAAAAAGAACACATATGCAATGACACTGGTGGATCCATGTGTTGTCTCTAAAGAGAACATACATTTCAGTGACACTGGTGGATCCATATGTGGTATGTGAAAAGAATAGTCATGAAATGACTCCAGTTGTTGTTATTAAAAAGAACACACATGCAATGACACTGGTGGATCCATGTGTGGTCTTTGAAGAGAACAAACATGCAATGACTCTGGCTATTGTTAGTAAAAAGAGCACACATGCAATGACACTACTAGATCCATAGGTGGATTGTGAAAAGATCACACATGCAATGACTCCAGTTGTTGTTATTAAAAAGAACACACATGCAATGACACTGGTGGATCCAAGTGTGGTATCTGAAGAGAAAACACATGCAATGACTAGTTGTTGTTAATGAGAAGAGCACACATGCAATGAAACTGGTGGATCCATAGGTGGACTGTGAAAAGAGCACACATGCAATGACACTGGTGGATCCATGTGTGGTCTCTGAAGAGAACACACATTTCAATAACACTAGTGGATCCATATGCGGTATGTGAAAATAATAGTCATGAAATGACTCTAGTTGTTGTCAGTAAAAGGAACACACATGCAATGACACTGGTGGATCCATAGGTGGTATGTGAAAAGAACACACATGCATTGACTTTGGTTGTTGTTAGTAAAAGGAACACACTTGCAATGACACTGGTGGATCGATGTGTGGTCTCTGAAGAGAACACACATGCAATGACTTTGGTTGTTGTTAGTAAAAAGAACACACATGCAATGACACTAGTGGATTCATGTGTGGTCTCTAAAGAGAACACACATTTCAATGACACTGGTGGATCCATATGTGGTATGTGAAAAGAACACACATGCAATGACTCCAGTTGTTGTTAGTAAAAAGAACACACATGCAATGACACTGGTGGATCCATGTGTGGTCTCTGAAGAGAACACACATTTCAATGACACTGGTGGATCCATATGTGGTATGTGAAAAGAGTAGTCATGAAATGACTCAAGTTGTTGTTAGTAAAAAGAACACACATGCAATGACACTAGTGGATCCATGTGTGGTCTCTGAAGAGAACACACATGCAATGACTCTGGTTGTTGTTAGTAAAAAGAGCACACATGCAATGACTCTGGTTGTTGTTAGTAAAAAGAGCACACATGCAATGACACTGGTGGATCCATGTGTGGTCTCGGAAGAGAACACACATGCAATGACTCTAGCTCTTGTTAGTAAAAAGAGGACACATGCAATGACACTAGTGGATCCATAGGCGGATTGTGCAAAGAACACACATGCAATGACTCTAGTTGTTGTTAGTAAAAAGAACACACATGCAATGACACTGGTGGATCCATGTGTGGTCTCTAAAGAGAACACACATTTCAATAACACTAGTGGATCCATATGTGGTATGTGAAAATAATAGTCATGTAATGACTCTAGTTGTTGTTAGTAAAAATAACACACATGCAATGACACTGGTGGATCCATGTGTGCTCTCTGAACAGAACACACATGCAATGACTCTGGCTGTTGTTTGTAAAAAGAGCACACATGCAATGACACTGATGGATCCATATGTGGTATGTGAAAAGAACACACATGCAATGACTCCAGTTGTTGTTAGTAAAAATAACACACATGCAATGACACTGGTGGATCCATGTGTGGTATCTGAAGAGAACACACATTTCCATGACACTGGTGGATCCATATGAGGTATGTCAGAAGAATAGTCATGAAATGACTCTAATTGTTGTTAGTCAAAATAACACACATGCAATGACACTGGTGGATCCATGTGTGGTCTCTAAAGAGAACACACATGCAATGACACTGGTTGTTGTCAATGAGAAGAGCACACATGCAATGACACTGGTGGATCCATTGGTGGATTGTGAAAAGAGCACACATGCAATGACACTGGTGTATCCATATGTGGTATGTGAAAAGAACACACATGCAATGACTCTAGTTGTTGTTAGTAAAAAGAACACACATGCCATGACACTGGTGGATCCATGTGTGGTATCTGAAGAGAACACACATTTCAATGACACTAGTGGATCCATATGTGGTATGTGAAAAGAACACACATGAAATTACTCCAGTTGTTGTTAGTAAAAAGAACACACATGCAATGACACTGGTGGATCCATGTGTGGTCTCTGAACAGAACACACATGCAATGACTCCAGTTGTTGTTAGGAAAAAGAGAAAACACGCAATGACACTACTGGATCCATAGGTGAATTGTGAAAAGAACACACATGCAATGACACTAGTGGATCCATATGTGGTATGTGAAAAGAACACACATGCAATGACTCCAGTTGTTGTTAGTAAAAAGAACACACATGCAATGACAATGGTGGATCCATGTGCGGTCTCTAAAGAGAACACACATTTCAATGACACTGGTGGATCCATATGTGCTATGTGAAAAGAATAGTCATGAAATGACTCAAGTTGTTTTTAGTAAAAAGAACACACATGCAATGACACTGGTGGATCCATGTGTGCTCTCTGAACATAACACACATGCAATGACTCTGGCTGTTGTTAGTAAAAAGAGCACACATGCAATGACACTGATGGATCCATATGTGGTATGTGAAAAGAACACACATGCAATGACACTGGTGGATCCATGTGTGGTCTCTGAAGAGAACACACATGCAATGACTCTGGTTGTTGTCAATGAGAAGAGCACACATGCAATGACACTGGTGGATCCATTGGTGGATTGTGAAAAGAGCACACATGCAATGACACTGGTGGATCCATATGTGGTATGTGAAAAGAACACACATGCAATGACTCTAGTTGTTGTTAGTAAAAAGAACACACATGCAGTGACACTGGTGGATCCATGTGTGGTCTCTGAAGAGAACACACATTTCAATGACACTAGTGGATCCATATGTGGTATGTGAAAAGAACACACATGAAATGACTCTAGTTGTTGTTAGTAAAAAGAACACACATGCAATGACACTGGTGGATCCATGTGTGGTCTCTGAACAGAACACACATGCAATGACTCTAGTTGTTGTTAGTAAAAAGAGAAAACACGCAATGACACTAGTGGATCCATAGGTGGATTGTGAAAAGAACACACATGCAATGACACTAGTGGATCCATATGTGGTATGTGAAAGGAACACACATGCAATGACAACAGTTGTTGTTAGTAAAAAGAACACACATGCAATGACAATGGTGGATCCATGTGCGGTCTCTGAAGAGAACACACATTTCAATGACACTGGTGGATCCATATGTAGTATGTGAAAAGAATAGTCATGAAATGACTCAAGTTGTTGTTAGTAAAAAGAACACACATGCAATGACACTAGTGGATCCATGTGTGGTCTCTGAAGAGAACACACATGCAATGACTCTGGCTATTGTTAGTAAAAAGAGCACACATGCAATGACACTGGTGGATCCATATGTGGTATGTGAAAAGAATAGTCATGAAATGACTCCAGTTGTTGTTAGTAAAAAGAACACACATGCAATAACACTGGTGGATCCATGTGAGGTCTCTGAAGAGAACACACATGCAATGACTCTAGCTCTTGTTAGTAAAAAGAGGACACCTGCAATGACAATAGTGGATCCAAAGGTGGATTGTGCAAAGAACACACATGCAATGACTCTAGTTGTTGTTAGTAAAAAGAACACACATGCAATGACACTGGTGGATCCATGTGTGGTCTCTAAAGAGAACACACATTTCAATAACATTGGTGGATCCATATGTGGTATGTGAAAAGAACACACATGCAATGACACTGGTGGATCCATATGTGGTATGTGAAAAGAACACACATGCAATGACTCCAGTTGTTGTTAGTAAAAAGAACACACATACAATGACACTGGTTGATCCATGTGTGGTCTCTGAAGAGAACACACATTTCAATGACACTAGTGGATCCATATGTGGTATGTGAAAAGAACACACATGAAATGACTCCAGTTGTTGTTAGTAAGAAGAACACACATGCAATGACACTGGTGGATCCATGTGTGGTCTCTGAACAGAACACACATGCAATGACTCCAGTTGTTGTTAGTAAAAAGAGAAAACACGCAATGACACTAGTGGATCCATAGGTGGATTGTGAAAAGAACACACATGCAATGACAGTAGTGGATCCATATGTGGTATGTGAAAAGAACACACATGCAATGACTCCAGTTGTTGTTAGTAAAAAGAACACACATGCAATGACACTGGTGGATCCATGTGCGGTCCCTGAAGAGAACACACATTTCAATGACACTGGTGGATCCATATGTGGTATGTGAAAAGAATACTCATGAAATGACTCAAGTTGTTGTTAGTAAAAAGAACACACATGCAATGACACTAGTGGATCCATGTGTGGTCTCTGAAGAGAACACACATGCAATGACTCTGGCTGTTGTTAGTAAAAAGAGCACACATGCACTGACGCTGGTGGATCCATATGCGGTATGTGAAAAGAATAGTCATGAAATGACTCAAGTTGTTGTTAGTAAAAAGAACACACATGCAATGACACTAGTGGATCCATGTGTGGTCTCTGAAGAGAACACACATGCAATGACTCTGGCTATTGTTAGTAAAAAGAGCACACATGCAATGACACTGGTGGAACCATATGTGGTATGTGAAAAGAATAGTCATGAAATGACTCCAGTTGTTGTTAGTAAAAAGAACGCACATGCAATAACACTGGTGGATCCATGTGTGGTCTCTGAAGAGAACACACATGCAATGACTCTAGCTCTTGTTAGTAAAAAGAGGACACCTGCTATGACACTAGTGGATCCATAGGTGGATTGTGCAAAGAACACACATGCAATGACTCTAGTTGTTGTTAGTAAAAAGAACACACATGCAATGACACTGGTGGATCCATGTGTGGTCTCAAAAGAGAACACACATTTCAATAACACTGGTGGATCCATATGTGGTATGTGAAAATAATAGTCATGTAATGACTCTAGTTGTTGTTAGTAAAAATAACACACATGCAATGACACTGGTGGATCCATGTGTGCTCTCTGAATAGAACACACATGCAATGACTCTAGTTGTTGTTAGTAAAAAGAACACACATGCAATGACACTGGTGGATCCATGTGTGGTCTCTGAAGAGAACACACATTTCAATGACACTAGTGGATCCATATGTGGTATGTGAAAAGAACACACATGAAATTACTCCAGTTGTTGTTAGTAAAAAGAACACACATGCAATGACACTGGTGGATCCATGTGTGGTCTTTGAACAGAACACATATGCAATGACTCCAGTTGTTGTTAGGAAAAAGAGAAAACACGCAATGACACTACTGGATCCATAGGTGAATTGTGAAAAGAACACACATGCAATGACACTAGTGGATCCATATGTGGTATGTGAAAAGAACACACATGCAATGACTCCAGTTGTTGTTAGTAAAAAGAACACACATGCAATGACAATGGTGGATCCATGTGCGGTCTCTAAAGAGAACACACATTTCAATGACACTGGTGGATCTATATGTGGTATGTGAAAAGAATAGTCATGAAATGACTCTAGTTGTTGTTAGTAAAAAGAAAACACATGCAATGACACTGGTGGATCCATGTGTGGTCTCTGAAGAGAACACACATGCAATGACTCTAGCTATTGTTAGTAAAAAGAGCACACATGCAATGACTTTGGTTGTTGTTAGTAAAAAGAACACACTTGCAATGACACTGGTGGATCCTTGTGTGGTCTCTGAAGAGAACACACATGCAATGACTTTGGTTGTTGTTAGTAAAAATAACACACATGCAATGGCACTAGTGGATTCATGTGTGGTCTCTAAAGAGAACACACATTTCAATGACACTGGTGGATCCATATGTGGTATGTGAAAAGAACACACATGCAATGACTCTAGTTGTTGTTAGTAAAAAGAACACACATGCAATGACATCAGGATCCATGTGTGGTCTCTGAAGAGAACACACATTTCAATGACACTGGTGGATCCATATGTGGTATGTGAAAAGAATAGTCATGAAATGACTCAAGTTGTTGTTAGTAAAAAGAACACACATGCAATGACACTAGTGGATCCATGTGTGGTCTCTGAAGAGAACACACATGCAATGACTCTGGCTATTGTTAGTAAAAAGAGCACACATGCAATGACACTGGTGGATCCATATGTGGTATGTGAAAAGAATAGTCATGAAATGACTCCAGTTGTTGTTAGTAAAAAGAACACACATGCAATAACACTAGTGGATCCATGTGTGGTCTCTAAAGAGAACACACATGCAATGACTCTAGCTCTTGTTAGTAAAAAGAGGACACATGCAATGACACTAGTCGATCCATAGGTGGATTGTGCAAAGAACACACATGCAATGACTGTAGTTGTTGTTAGTAAAAAGAACACACATGCAATGACACTGGTGGATCCATGTGTGGTCTCTAAAGAGAACACACATTTCAATAACACTGGTGGATCTATATGTGGTATGTGAAAATAATAGTCATGTAATGACTCTAGTTGTTGTTAGTAAAAATAACACACATGCAATGACACTGGTGGATCCATGTGTGCTCTCTGAACATAACACACATGCAATGACTCTGGCTGTTGTTAGTAAAAAGAGCACACATGCAATGACACTGATGGATCCATATGTGGTATGTGAAAAGAACACACATGCAATGACACTGGTGGATCCATGTGTGGTCTCTGAAGAGAACACACATGCAATGACTCTGGTTGTTGTCAATGAGAAGAGCACACATGCAATGACACTGGTGGATCCATTGGTGGATTGTGAAAAGAGCACACATGCAATGACACTGGTGGATCCATATGTGGTATGTGAAAAGAACACACATGCAATGACTCTAGTTGTTGTTAGTAAAAAGAACACACATGCAGTGACACTGGTGGATCCATGTGTGGTCTCTGAAGAGAACACACATTTCAATGACACTAGTGGATCCATATGTGGTATGTGAAAAGAACACACATGAAATGACTCTAGTTGTTGTTAGTAAAAAGAACACACATGCAATGACACTGGTGGATCCATGTGTGGTCTCTGAACAGAACACACATGCAATGCCTCTGGTTGTTGTTAGTAAAAAGAAAACACAATGACACTAGTGGATCCATAGGTGGATTGTGAAAAGAACACACATGCAATGACACTAGTGGATCCATATGTGGTATGTGAAAGGAACACACATGCAATGACAACAGTTGTTGTTAGTAAAAAGAACACACATGCAATGACAATGGTGGATCCATGTGCGGTCTCTGAAGAGAACACACATTTCAATGACACTGGTGGATCCATATGTAGTATGTGAAAAGAATAGTCATGAAATGACTCAAGTTGTTGTTAGTAAAAAGAACACACATGCAATGACACTAGTGGATCCATGTGTGGTCTCTGAAGAGAACACACATGCAATGACTCTGGCTATTGTTAGTAAAAAGAGCACACATGCAATGACACTGGTGGATCCATATGTGGTATGTGAAAAGAATAGTCATGAAATGACTCCAGTTGTTGTTAGTAAAAAGAACACACATGCAATAACACTGGTGGATCCATGTGTGGTCTCTGAAGAGAACACACATGCAATGACTCTAGCTCTTGTTAGTAAAAAGAGGACACCTGCAATGACAATAGTGGATCCAAAGGTGGATTGTGCAAAGAACACACATGCAATGACTCTAGTTGTTGTTAGTAAAAAGAACACACATGCAATGACACTGGTGGATCCATGTGTGGTCTCTAAAGAGAACACACATTTCAATAACATTGGTGGATCCATATGTGGTATGTGAAAAGAACACACATGCAATGACACTGGTGGATCCATATGTGGTATGTGAAAAGAACACACATGCAATGACTCCAGTTGTTGTTAGTAAAAAGAACACACATACAATGACACTGGTTGATCCATGTGTGGTCTCTGAAGAGAACACACATTTCAATGACACTAGTGGATCCATATGTGGTATGTGAAAAGAACACACATGAAATGACTCCAGTTGTTGTTAGTAAGAAGAACACACATGCAATGACACTGGTGGATCCATGTGTGGTCTCTGAACAGAACACACATGCAATGACTCCAGTTGTTGTTAGTAAAAAGAGAAAACACGCAATGACACTAGTGGATCCATAGGTGGATTGTGAAAAGAACACACATGCAATGACAGTAGTGGATCCATATGTGGTATGTGAAAAGAACACACATGCAATGACTCCAGTTGTTGTTAGTAAAAAGAACACACATGCAATGACACTGGTGGATCCATGTGCGGTCCCTGAAGAGAACACACATTTCAATGACACTGGTGGATCCATATGTGGTATGTGAAAAGAATACTCATGAAATGACTCAAGTTGTTGTTAGTAAAAAGAACACACATGCAATGACACTAGTGGATCCATGTGTGGTCTCTGAAGAGAACACACATGCAATGACTCTGGCTGTTGTTAGTAAAAAGAGCACACATGCACTGACGCTGGTGGATCCATATGCGGTATGTGAAAAGAATAGTCATGAAATGACTCCAGTTGTTGTTAGTAAAAAGAACACACATGCAATGACACTCGTGGATCCATGTGTGGTCTCTAAAGAGAACACACATTATAATGACACTGGTGGATCCATATGTGGTATGTGAAAAGAATAGTCATGAAATGACTCTGGTTGTTGTTAGTAAAAATAACACACATGCAATGACACTAGTGGATCCATGTGTGGTCTCTGAAGAGAACACACATGCAATGACTCTGGCTGTTGTTAGAAAAAAGAGCACACATGCAATGACACTGGTGAATCCATAGGTGGATTGTGAAAAGAACACACATGCAATGACTCTAGTTGTTCTTAGTAAAAATAAACACACATGCAATGACACTGGTGGATCCATATGTGGTCTCTAAATAGAACACACATTTCAATAACAATGGTGGATCCATATGTGGTATATGAAAATAATAGTCATGAAATGACTATGGTTGTTGTTAGTAAAAAGAACACACATGCAATGACACTGGTGGATCCATGTGTGGTCTCTGAAGAGAACACTCATGCAATGACTCTGGCTGTTTGTAAGTAAAAAGAGCACACATGCAATGACACTGGTGGATCCATATGTCGTATGTGAAAAGAACACACATGCAATGACTCCAATTGTTGTTACTAAAAATAACACACATGCAATGAAAATAGTGGATCCATGTGTGGTATCTAAAGAGAACACACATTTCAATGACTCTGGTTGTTGTTAATGAGAAGAGCACACATGCAATGACACTAGTGGATCCATAGGTGGATTGTGAAAAGAGCACACATGCAATGACACTGGTGGATCCATATGTGGTATGTGAAAAGAACACACATGCAATGACTCTAGTTGTTGTTAGTAAAAAGAACACACATGCAATGACACTGGTGGATCCATGTGTGGTCTCTAAAGAGAACACACATTTCAATAACACTGGTGGATCCATATGTGGTATGTGAAAATAATAGTCATGTAATGACTCTAGTTGTTGTTAGAAAAAATAACACACATGCAATGACACTGGTGGATCCATGTGTGCTCTCTGAACATAACACACATGCAATGACTCTGGCTGTTGTTAGTAAAAAGAGCACACATGGAATGGCACTGATGGATCCATATGTGGTATGTGAAAAGAACACACATGCAATGACTCCAGTTGTTGTTAGTAAAAATAACACACATGCAATGACACTGGTGGATCCATGTGTGGTCTCTAAAGAGAACACACATTTCCATGACACTGGTGGATCCATATGAGGTATGTCAAAAGAATAGTCATGAAATGACTCTAATTGTTGTTATTCAAAATAACACACATGCAATGACACTGGTGGATCCATGTGTGGTCTCTGAAGAGAACACACATGCAATGGCTCTGGTTGTTGTCAATGAGAAGAGCACACATGCAATGACACTGGTGGATCCATTGGTGGATTGTGAAAAGAGCACACATGCAATGACACTGGTGGATCCATATGTGGTATGTGAAAAGAACACACATGCAATGACTCTAGTTGTTGTTAGTAAAAAGAACACACATGCAATGACACTGGTGGATCCTTGTGTGGTGTCTGAAGAGAACACACATTTCAATGACACTAGTGGATCCATATGTGGTATGTGAAAAGAACACACATGAAATGACTCCAGCTGTTGTTAGTAAAAAGAACACACATGCAATGACACTGGTGGATCCATGTGTGGTCTCTGAACAGAACACACATGCAATGACTCTAGTTGTTGTTAGTAAAAAGAGAAAACACGCAATGACACTAGTGGATCCATAGGTGGATTGTGAAAAGAACACACATGCAATGAAACTAGTGGATCCATATGTGGTATGTGAAAAGAACACACATGCAATGACTCCAGTTGTTGTTAGTAAAAAGAACACACATGCAATGACAATGGTGGATCCATGTGCGGTCTCTGAAGAGAACACATATTTCAATGACACTGGTGGATCCATATGTGGTATGTGAAAAGAATAGTCATGAAATGACTCAAGTTGTTGTTAGTAAAAAGAACACACATGCAATGACACTAGTGGATCCATGTGTGGTCTCTGAAGAGAACACACATGCAATGACTCTGGCTATTGTTAGTAAAAAGAGCACACATGCAATGACACTGGTGGATCCATATGTGGTATGTGAAAAGAATAGTCATGAAATGACTCCAGTTGTTGTTAGTAAAAAGAACACACATGCAATAACACTGGTGGATCCATGTGTGGTCTCTAAAGAGAACACACATGCAATGACTCTAGCTCTTGTTAGTAAAAAGAGGACACCTGCAATGACACTAGTGGATCCATAGGTGGATTGTGCAAAGAACACACATGCAATGACTCTAGTTGTTGTTAGTAAAAAGAACACACATGCAATGACACTGGTGGATCCATGTGTGGTCTCTAAAGAGAACACACATTTCAATAACACTGGTGGATCCATATGTGGTATGTGAAAATAATAGTCATGTAATGACTCTAGTTGTTGTTAGTAAAAATAACACACATGCAATGAAACTGGTGGATCCATGTGTGCTCTCTGAATAGAACACACATGCAATGACTCTGGCTGTTGTTAGTAAAAAGAGCACACATGCAATGACACTGATGGATCCATATGTGGTATGTGAAAAGAACACACATGCAATGACTCCAGTTGTTAGTTAAAATAACACACATGCAATGACACTGGTGGATCCATGTGTGGTCTCTAAAGAGAACACACATTTCCATGACACTGGTGGATCCATATGAGGTATGTCAAAAGAATAGTCATGAAATGACTCTAATTGTTGTTAGTCAAAATAACACACATGCAATGACACTGGTGGATCCATGTGTGGTCTCTGAAGAGAACACACATGCAATGACTCTGATTGTTGTCAATGAGAAGAGCACACATGCAATGACACTGGTGGATCCATTGGTGGATTGTGAAAAGAGCACACATGCAATGACACTGGTGGATCCATATGTGGTATGTGAAAAGAACACACATGCAATGACTCTAGTTGTTGTTAGTAAAAAGAACACACATGCAATGACACTGGTGGATCCATGTGTGGTCTCTGAAGAGAACACACATTTCAATGACTCTAGTTGTTGTTAGTAAAAAGAGAAAACACGCAATGACACTAGTGGATCCATAGGTGGATTGTGAAAAGAACACACATGCAATGACACTAGTGGATCCATATGTGGTATGTGAAAAGAACACACATGCAATGACTCCAGTTGTTGTTAGTAAAAAGAACACACATGCAATGACAATGGTGGATCCATGTGCGGTCTCTGAAGAGAACACACATTTCAATGACACTGGTGGATCCATATGTGGTATGTGAAAAGAATAGTCATGAAATGACTCGAGTTGTTGTTAGTAAAAAGAACACACATGCAATGACACTAGTGGATCCATGTGTGGTCTCTGAAGAGAACACACATGCAATGACTCTGGCTATTGTTAGTAAAAAGAGCACACATGCAATGACACTGGTGGATCCATATGTGGTATGTGAAAAGAATAGTCATGAAATGACTCCAGTTGTTGTTAGTAAAAAGAACACACATGCAATAACACTGGTAGATCCATGTGTGGTCTCTGAAGAGAACACACATGCAATTACTCTAGCTCTTGTTAGTAAAAAGAGGACACCTGCAATGACACTAGTGGATCCATAGGTGGATTGTGCAAAGAACATACATGCAATGACTCTAGTTGTTGTTAGTAAAAAGAACACACATGCAATGACACTGGTGGATCCATGTGTGGTCTCTAAAGAGAACACACATTTCAATAACACTGGTGGATCCATATGTGGTATGTGAAAATAATAGTCAAGTAATGACTCTAGTTGTTGTTAGTAAAAATAACACACATGCAATGACACTGGTGGATCCATGTGTGCTCTCTAAATAGAACACACATGCAATGACTCTGGCTGTTGTTAGTAAAAAGAGCACACATGCAATGACACTGATGGATCCATATGTGGTATGTGAAAAGAACACACATGCAATGACTCCAGTTGTTGTTAGTAAAAATAACACACATGCAATGACATCAGGATCCATGTGTGGTCTCTGAAGAGAACACACATTTCCATGACACTGGTGGATCCATATGAGGTATGTCAAAAGAATAGTCATGAAATGACTCTAATTGTTGTTAGTCAAAAGAACACACATGCAATGACACTGGTGGATCCATGTGTGGTCTCTGAAGAGAACACACATGCAATGACTCTGGTTGTTGTCAACGAGAAGAGCACACATGCAATGACACTGGTGGATCCATATGTGGTATGTGAAAAGAACACACATGCAATGACTCCAGTTGTTGTTAGTAAAAGGAACACACATGCAATGACACTGGTTGATCCATGTGTGGTCTCTGAAGAGAACACACATTTCAATGACACTAGTGGATCCATATGTGGTATGTGAAAAGAATACACATGAAATGACTCCAGTTGTTGTTAGTAAAAAGAACACACATGCAATGACACTGGTGGATCCATGTGTGGTCTCTGAACAGAACACACATGCAATGACTCCAGTTGTTGTTAGTAAAAAGAGAAAACACGCAATGACACTAGTGGATCCATAGGTGGATTGTGAAAAGAACACACATGCAATGACACTAGTGGATCCATATGTGGTATGTGAAAAGAACACACATGCAATGACTCCAGTTGTTGTTAGTAAAAAGAACACACATGCAATGACACTGGTGGATCCATGTGCGGTCCCTGAAGATAACACACATTTCAATGACACTGGTGGATCCAGATGTGGTATGTGAAAAGAATAGTCATGAAATGACTGAAGTTGTTGTTAGTAAAAAGAACACACATGCAATGACACTAGTGGATCCATGTGTGGTCTCGAAAGAGAACACACATGCAATGACTCTGGCTGTTGTTAGTAAAAAGAGCACACATGCACTGACACTGGTGGATCCATATGCGGTATGTGAAAAGAATAGTCATGAAATGACTCCAGTTGTTGTTAGTAAAAAGAACACACATGCAATGACACTCGTGGATCCATGTGTGGTCTCTAAAGAGAACACACATTATAATGACACTGGTGGATCCATATGTGGTATGTGAAAAGAATAGTCATGAAATGACTCCGGTTGTTGTTAGTAAAAATAACACACATGCAATAACACTAGTGGATCCATGTGTGGTCTCTGAAGAGAACACACATGCAATGACTCTGGCTGTTGTTAGAAAAAAGAGCACACATGCAATGACACTGGTGAATCCATAGGTGGATTGTGAAAAGAACACACATGCAATGACTCTAGTTGTTCTTAGTAAAAATAAACACACATGCAATGACACTGGTGGATCCATGTGTGGTCTCTAAATAGAACACACATTTCAATAACAATGGTGGATCCATATGTGGTATATGAAAATAATAGTCATGAAATGACTATGGTTGTTGTTAGTAAAAAGAACACACATGCAATGACACTGGTGGATCCATGTGTGGTCTCTGAAGAGAACACTCACGCAATGACTCTGGCTGTTTGTAAGTAAAAAGAGCACACATGCAATGACACTGGTGGATCCATATGTCGTATGTGAAAAGAACACAATGACTCCAATTGTTGTTAGTAAAAATAACACACATGCAATGACAATAGTGGATCCATGTGTGGTATCTAAAGAGAACACACATTTCAATGACTCTGGTTGTTGTTAATGAGAAGAGCACACATGCAATGACACTAGTGGATCCATAGGTGGATTGTGAAAAGAGCACACATGCAATGACACTGGTGGATCCATATGTGGTATGTGAAAAGAACACACATGAAATGACTCTAGTTGTTGTTAGTAAAATGAACACACATGCAATGACACTGGTGGATCCATGTGTGGTCTCTAAAGAGAACACACATTTCAATAACACTGGTGGATCCATATGTGGTATGTGAAAATAATAGTCATGTAATGACTCTAGTTGTTGTTAGTAAAAATAACACACATGCAATGACACTGGTGGATCCATGTGTGCTCTCTGAATAGAACACACATGCAATGACTCTGGCTGTTGTTAGTAAAAAGAGCACACATGCAATGACACTGATGGATCCATATGTGGTATGTGAAAAGAACACACATGCAATGACTCCAGTTGTTGTTAGTAAAAATAACACACATGCAATGACACTGGTGGATCCATGTGTGGTCTCTGAAGAGAACACACATTTCCATGACACTAGTGGATCCATATGAGGTATGTCAAAAGAATAGTCATGAAATGACTATAATTGTTGTTAGTCAAAAGAACACACATGCAATAACACTGCTGGATCCATGTGTGGTCTCTGAAGAGACCACACATGCAATGACTCTGGTTGTTGTCAATGAGAAGAGCACACATGCAATGACACTGGTGGATCCATTGGTGGATTGTGAAAAGAGCACACATGCAATGACACTGGTGGATCCATATGTGGTATGTGAAAAGAAAACACATGCAATGACTCCAGTTGTTGTTAGTAAAAAGAACACACATGCAATGACACTGGTTGATCCATGTGTGGTCTCTGAAGAGAACACACATTTCAATGACACTAGTGGATCCATATGTGGTATGTGAAAAGAACACACATGAAATGACTCTAGTTGTTGTTAGTAAAAATAACACACATGCAATGACACTGGTGGATCCATGTGTGGTCTCTGAACAGAACACACATGCAATGACTCCAGTTGTTGTTAGTAAAAAGAGAAAACACGCAATGACACTAGTGGATCCATAGGTGGATTGTGAAAAGAACACACATGCTATGACACTAGTGGATCCATATGTGGTATGTGAAAAGAACACACATGCAATAACTCCAGTTGTTGTTAGTAAAAAGAACACACATGCAATGACACTGGTGGATCCATGTGCGGTCCCTGAAGAGAACACACATTTCAATGACACTGGTGGATCCAGATGTGGTATGTGAAAAGAATAGTCATGAAATGACTGAAGTTGTTGTTAGTAAAAAGAACACACATGCAATGACACTAGTGGATCCATGTGTGGTCTCGAAAGAGAACACACATGCAATGACTCTGGCTGTTGTTAGTAAAAAGAGCACACATGCACTGACACTGGTGGATCCATATGCGGTATGTGAAAAGAATAGTCATGAAATGACTCCAGTTGTTGTTAGTAAAAAGAACACACATGCAATGACACTCGTGGATCCATGTGTGGTCTCTAAAGAGAACACACATTATAATGACACTGGTGGATCCATATGTGGTATGTGAAAAGAATAGTCATGAAATGACTCTGGTTGTTGTTAGTAAAAATAACACACATGCAATGACACTGGTGGATCCATGTGTGGTCTCTGAAGAGAACACACATGCAATGACTCTGGCTGTTGTTAGAAAAAAGAGCACACATGCAATGACACTGGTGAATCCATAGGTGGATTGTGAAAAGAACACACATGCAATGACTCTAGTTGTTCTTAGTAAAAATAAACACACATGCAATAACACTGGTGGATCCATGTGTGGTCTCTAAATAGAACACACATTTGAATAACACTGGTGGATCCTTATGTGGTATATGAAAATAATAGTCATGAAATGACTATGGTTGTTGTTAGTAAAAAGAACACACATGCAATGACACTGGTGGATCCATGTGTGGTCTGTGAAAAGAACACACATGCAATGACTCCAGTTGTTGTTAGTAAAAATAACACACATGCAATGACACTGGTGGATCCATGTGTGGTCTCTAAAGAGAACACACATTTCCATGATACTGGTGGATCCATATGAGGTATGTCAAAAGAATAGTCATGAAATGACTCTAATTGTTGTTAGTCAAAATAACACACATGCAATGACACTGGTGGATCCATGTGTGGTCTCTGAAGAGAACACACATGCAATGACTCTGGTTGTTGTCAATGAGAAGAGCACACATGCAATGACACTGGTGGATCCATTGGTGGATTGTGAAAAGAGCACACATGCAATGACACTGGTGGATCCATATGTGGTATGTGAAAAGAACACACATGCAATGACTCTAGTTGTTGTTAGTAAAAAGAACACACATGCAATGACACTGGTGGATCCATGTGTGGTCTCTGAAGAGAACACACATTTCAATGACACTAGTGGATCCATATTTGGTATGTGAAAAGAACACACATGAAATGACTCCAGTTGTTGTTAGTAAAAAGAACACACATGCAATGACACTGGTGGATCCATGTGTGGTCTCTGAACAGAACACACATGCAATGACTCTAGTTGTTGTTAGTAAAAAGAGAAAACACGCAATGACACTAGTGGATCCATAGGTGGATTGTGAAAAGAACACACATGCAATGACACTAGTGGATCCATATGTGGTATGTGAAAAGAACACACATGCAATGACTCCAGTTGTTGTTAGTAAAAAGAACACACATGCAATGACAATGGTGGATCCATGTGCGGTCTCTGAAGAGAACACACATTTCAATGACACTGGTGGATCCATATGTGGTATGTGAAAAGAATAGTCATGAAATGACTCAAGTTGTTGTTAGTAAAAAGAACACACATGCAATGACACTAGTGGATCCATGTGTGGTCTCTGAAGAGAACACACATGCAATGACTCTGGCTATTGTTAGTAAAAAGAGCACACATGCAATGACACTGGTGGATCCATATGTGGTATGTGAAAAGAATAGTCATGAAATGACTCCAGTTGTTGTTAGTAAAAAGAACACACATGCAATGACACTGGTGGATCCATGTGTGGTCTCTGAAGAGAACACACATGCAATGACTCTAGCTCTTGTTAGTAAAAAGAGGACACCTGCAATGACACTAGTGGATCCATAGGTGGATTGTGCAAAGAACACACATGCAATGACTCTAGTTGTTGTTAGTAAAAAGAACACACATGCAATGACACTGGTGGATCCATGTGTGGTCTCTAAAGAGAACACACATTTCAATAACACTGGTGGATCCATATGTGGTATGTGAAAATAATGGTCATGTAATGACTCTAGTTGTTGTTAGTAAAAATAACACACATGCAATGACACTGGTGGATCCATGTGTGCTCTCTGAATAGAACACACATGCAATGACTCTGGCTGTTGTCAGTAAAAAGAGCACACATGCAATGACACTGATGGATCCATATGTGGTATGTGAAAAGAACACACATGCAATGACTCTAGTTGTTGTTAGTAAAAATAACACACATGCAATGACACTGGTGGATCCATGTGTGGTCTCTGAAGAGAACACACATTTCCATGACACTGGTGGATCCATATGAGGTATGTCAAAAGAATAGTCATGAAATGACTCTAATTGTTGTTAGTCAAAAGAACACACATGCAATGACACTGGTGGATCCATGTGTGGTCTCTGAAGAGAACACACATGCAATGACTCATGATGTTGTCAATGATAAGAGCACACATGCAATGACACTGGTGGATCCATATGTGGTATGTGAAAAGAACACATGCAATGACTCAGTTGTTGTTAGTAAAAAGAACACACATGCAATGACACTGGTGGATCCATGTGTGGTCTCTTAAGAGAACACACATTTCAATAACACTAGTGGATCCATATGTGGTATGTGAAAATAATAGTCATGAAATGACTCTGGTTGTTGTTAGTAAAAAGAACACACATAAACTGACACTGGTGGATCCATGTGTGGTCTCTAAATAGAACACACATGCAATGACTCTTGCCGTTGTTAGTAAAAAGAGCACAGATGCAATGACACTGGTGGATCCATATGTGGTATGTGAAAAGAACACACATGCAATAACTCCAGTTGTTGTTAGTAAAAAGAACACACATGCAATGACAGTGGTGGATTCATGTGTGGTCTCTAAAGAGAACACACATTTCAATGACACTGGTGGATCCATATGTGGTATGTTAAAAGGACACACATGCTATGACTGTAGTTGTTGTTAGTAAAAAGAACACACATGCAATGACACTGGTGGAACCATGTGTTGTCTCTAAAGAGAACATACATTTCAGTGACACTGGTGGATCCATATGTGGTATGTGAAAAGAATAGTCATGAAATGACTCCAGTTGTTGTTATTAAAAAGAACACACATGCAATGACACTGGTGGATCCATGTGTGGTCTCTAAAGAGAACACACGTTTCAATAACACTGGTGGATCCATATGTTGTATGTGAAAATAATAGTCATGTAATGACTCTAGTTGTTGTTAGTAAAAATAACACACATGCAATGACACTGGTGGATCCATGTGTGCTCTCTGAACATAACACACATGCAATGAATCTGGCTGTTGTTAGGAAAAAGAGCACACATGCAATGACACTGATGGATCCATATGTGGTATGTGAAAAGAACACACATGCAATGACTCCAGTTGTTGTTAGTAAAAATAACACACATGCAATGACACTGGTGGATCCATGTGTGGTCTCTAAAGAGAACACACATTTCCATGACACTGGTGGATCCATATGAGGTATGTCAAAAGAAAATTCATGAAATGACTCTAATTGTTGTTAGTCAAAATAACACACATGCAATGACACTGGTGGATCCATGTGTGGTCTCTGAAGAGAACACACATGCAATGACTCTGATTGTTGTCAATGAGAAGAGCACACATGCAATGACACTGGTGGATCCATTGGTGGATTGTGAAAAGAGCACACATGCAATGACACTGGTGGATCCATATGTGGTATGTGAAAAGAACACACATGCAATGACTCTAGTTGTTGTTAGTAAAAAGAACACACATGCAATGACACTGGTGGATCCATGTGTGGTCTCTGAAGAGAACACACATTTCAATGACACTAGTGGATCCATATGTGGTATGTGAAAAGAACACACATGAAATGACTCCAGTTGTTGTTAGTAAAAAGAACACACATGCAATGACACTGGTGGATCCATGTGTGGTCTCTGAATAGAACACACATGCAATGACTCTAGTTGTTGTTAGTAAAAAGAACACACATGCAATGACACTGGTGGATCCATGTGTGGTCTCTGAAGAGAACACACATGCAATGACTCTAGCTCTTGTTAGTAAAAAGAGGACACCTGCAATGACACTAGTGGATCCATAGGTGGATTGTGCAAAGAACACACATGCAATGACTCTCGTTGTTGTTAGTAAAAAGAACACACATGCAATGACACTGGTGGATCCATGTGTGGTCTCTAAAGAGAACACACATTTCAATAACACTGGTGGATCCATATGTGGTATGTGAAAATAATGGTCATGTAATGACTCTAGTTGTTGTTAGTAAAAATAACACACATGCAATGACACTGGTGGATCCATGTGTGCTCTCTGAATAGAACACACATGCAATGACTCTGGCTGTTGTCAGTAAAAAGAGCACACATGCAATGACACTGATGGATCCATATGTGGTATGTGAAAAGAACACACATGCAATGACTCTAGTTGTTGTTAGTAAAAATAACACACATGCAATGACACTGGTGGATCCATGTGTGGTCTCTGAAGAGAACACACATTTCCATGACACTGGTGGATCCATATGAGGTATGTCAAAAGAATAGTCATGAAATGACTCTAATTGTTGTTAGTCAAAAGAACACACATGCAATGACACTGGTGGATCCATGTGTGGTCTCTGAAGAGAACACACATGCAATGACTCTGGTTGTTGTCAATGAGAAGAGCACACATGCAATGACACTGGTGCATCCATATGTGGTATGTGAAAAGAACACACATGCAATGACTCCAGTTGTTGTTAGTAAAAAGAACACACATGCAATGACACTGGTGGATCCATGTGTGGTCTCTTAAGAGAACACACATTTCAATAACACTAGTGGATCCATATGTGGTATGTGAAAATAATAGTCATGAAATGACTCTGGTTGTTGTTAGTAAAAAGAACACACATAAACTGACACTGGTGGATCCATGTGTGGTCTCTAAATAGAACACACATGCAATGACTCTTGCCGTTGTTAGTAAAAAGAGCACAGATGCAATGACACTGGTGGATCCATATGTGGTATGTGAAAAGAACACACATGCAATAACTCCAGTTGTTGTTAGTAAAAAGAACACACATGCAATGACAGTGGTGGATTCATGTGTGGTCTCTAAAGAGAACACACATTTCAATGACACTGGTGGATCCATACGTGGTATGTTAAAAGGACACACATGCTATGACTGTAGTTGTTGTTAGTAAAAAGAACACACATGCAATGACACTGGTGGAACCATGTGTTGTCTCTAAAGAGAACATACATTTCAGTGACACTGGTGGATCCATATGTGGTATGTGAAAAGAATAGTCATGAAATGACTCCAGTTGTTGTTATTAAAAAGAACACACATGCAATGACACTGGTGGATCCATGTGTGGTCTCTAAAGAGAACACATGTTTCAATAACACTGGTGGATCCATATGTTGTATGTGAAAATAATAGTCATGTAATGACTCTAGTTGTTGTTAGTAAAAATAACACACATGCAATGACACTGGTGGATCCATGTGTGCTCTCTGAACATAACACACATGCAATGACTCGGCTGTTGTTAGGAAAAGAGCACACATGCAATGACACTGATGGATCCATATGTGGTATGTGAAAAGAACACACATGCAATGACTCCAGTTGTTGTTAGTAAAAATAACACACATGCAATGACACTGGTGGATCCATGTGTGGTCTCTAAAGAGAACACACATTTCCATGACACTGGTGGATCCATATGAGGTATGTCAAAAGAATAGTCATGAAATGACTCTAATTGTTGTTAGTCAAAATAACACACATGCAATGACACTGGTGGATCCATGTGTGGTCTCTGTAGAGAACACACATGCAATGACTCTGATTGTTGTCAATGAGAAGAGCACACATGCAATGACACTGGTGGATCCATTGGTGGATTGTGAAAAGAGCACACATGCAATGACACTGGTGGATCCATATGTGGTATGTGAAAAGAACACACATGCAATGACTCTAGTTGTTGTTAGTAAAAAGAACACACATGTAATGACACTGGTGGATCCATGTGTGGTCTCTGAAGAGAACACACATTTCAATGACACTAGTGGATCCATATGTGGTATGTGAAAAGAACACACATGAAATGACTCCAGTTGTTGTTAGTAAAAAGAACACACATGCAATGACACTGGTGGATCCATGTGTGGTCTCTGAATAGAACACACATGCAATGACTCTAGTTGTTGTTAGTAAAAAGAGAAAACACGCAATGACACTAGTGGATCCATAGGTGGATTGTGAAAAGAACACACATGCAATGACACTAGTGGATCCATATGTGGTATGTGAAAAGAACACACATGCAATGACTCCAGTTGTTAGTAAAAAGAACACACATGCAATGACACTGGTGGATCCATGTGCGGTCTCTGAAGAGAACACACATTTCAATGACACTGGTGGATCCATATGTGGTATGTGAAAAGAATAGTCATGAAATGACTCAAGTTGTTTTTAGTAAAAAGAACACACATGCAATGACACTGGTGGATCCATGTGTGGTCTCTGAAGAGAACACACAAGCAATGACTCTGGCCATTGTTAGTAAAAAGAGCACACATGCAATGATACTGGTGGATCCATATGTGGTATGTGAAAAGAATAGTCATGAAATGACTCCAGTTGTTGTTAGTAAAAAGAACACACATGCAATAACACTGGTGGATCCATGTGTGGTCTCTGAAGAGAACACACATGCAATGACTCTAGCTCTTGTTAGTAAAAAGAGGACACCTGCAATGACACTAGTGGATCCATAGGTGGATTGTGCAAAGAACACACATGCAATGACTCTAGTTGTTGTTAGTAAAAAGAACACACATGCAATGACACTGGTGGATCCATGTGTGGTCTCTAAAGAGAACACACATTTCAATAACACTGGTGGATCCATATGTGGTATGTGAAAATAATAGTCATGTAATGACTCTAGTTGTTGTTAGTAAAAATAACACACATGCAATGACACTGGTGGATCCATGTGTGCTCTCTGAATATAACACACATGCAATGACTCTGGCTGTTGTTAGTAAAAAGAGCACACATGCAATGACACTGATGGATCCATATGTGGTATGTGAAAAGAACACACATGCAATGACTCCAGTTGTTGTTAGTAAAAATAACACACATGCAATGACACTGGTGGATCCATGTGTGGTCTCTGAAGAGAACACACATTTCCATGACACTGGTGGATCCATATGAGGTATGTCAAAAGAATAGTCATGAAATGACTCTAATTGTTGTTAGTCAAAAGAACACACATGCAATGACACTGGTGGATCCATGTGTGGTCTCTGAAGAGAACACACATGCAATGACTCTGGTTGTTGTCAATGAGAAGAGCACACATGCAATGACACTGGTGGATCCATATGTGGTATGTGAAAAGAACACACATGCAATGACTCCAGTTGTTGTTAGTAAAAAGAACACACATGCAATGACACTAGTGGATCCATGTGTGGTCTCTTAAGAGAACACACATTTCAATAACACTAGTGGATCCATATGTGGTATGTGAAAATAATAGTCATGAAATGACTCTGGTTGTTGTTAGTAAAAAGAACACACATAAACTGACACAGGTGGATCCATGTGTGGTCTCTAAATAGAACACACATGCAATGACTCTTGCCGTTGTTAGTAAAAAGAGCACAGATGCAATGACACTGGTGGATCCATATGTGGTATGTGAAAAGAACACACATGCAATAACTCTAGTTGTTGTTAGTAAAAAGAACACACATGCAATGACACTGGTGGATTCATGTGTGGTCTCTAAAGAGAACACACATTTCAATGACACTGGTGGATCCATATGTGGTATGTTAAAAGGACACACATGCTATGACTGTAGTTGTTGTTAGTAAAAAGAACACACATGCAATGACACTGGTGGATCCATGTGTTCTCTCTAAAGAGAACATACATTTCAGTGACACTGGTGGATCCATATGTGGTATGTGAAAAGAATAGTCATGAAATGACTCCAGTTGTTGTTATTAAAAAGAACACACATGCAATGACACTGGTGGATCCATGTGTGGTCTCTAAAGAGAACACACATTTCAATAACACTGGTGGATCCATATGTTGTATGTGAAAATAATAGTCATGTAATGACTCTAGTTGTTGTTAGTAAAAATAACACACATGCAATGACACTGGTGGATCCATGTGTGCTCTCTGAACATAACACACATGCAATGACTCTGGCTGTTGTTAGGAAAAAGAGCACACATGCAATGACACTGATGGATCCATATGTGGTATGTGAAAAGAACACACATGCAATGACTCCAGTTGTTGTTAGTAAAAATAACACACATGCAATGACACTGGTGGATCCATGTGTGGTCTCTAAAGAGAACACACATTTCCATGACACTGGTGGATCCATATGAGGTATGTCAAAAGAATAGTCATGAAATGACTCTAATTGTTGTTAGTCAAAATAACACACATGCAATGACACTGGTGGATCCATGTGTGGTCTCTGAAGAGAACACACATGCAATGACTCTGATTGTTGTCAATGAGAAGAGCACACATGCAATGACACTGGTGGATCCATTGGTGGATTGTGAAAAGAGCACACATGCAATGACACTGGTGGATCCATATGTGGTATGTGAAAAGAACACACATGCAATGACTCTAGTTGTTGTTAGTAAAAAGAACACACATGCAATGACACTGGTGGATCCATGTGTGGTCTCTGAAGAGAACACACATTTCAATGACACTAGTGGATCCATATGTGGTATGTGAAAAGAACACACATGAAATGACTCCAGTTGTTGTTAGTAAAAAGAACACACATGCAATGACACTGGTGGATCCATGTGTAGTCTCTGAATAGAACACACATGCAATGACTCTAGTTGTTGTTAGTAAAAAGAGAAAACACGCAATGACACTAGTGGATCCATAGGTGGATTGTGAAAAGAACACACATGCAATGACACTAGTGGATCCATATGTGGTATGTGAAAAGAACACACATGCAATGACTCCAGTTGTTGTTAGTAAAAAGAACACACATGCAATGACACTGGTGGATTCATGTGTGGTCTCTAAAGAGAACACACATTTCAATGACACTGGTGGATCCATATGTGGTATGTGAAAAGAACACACATGCAATGGCTCCAGTTGTTGTTAGTAAAAACAACACACATGCAATGACACTGGTGGATCCATGTGTGGTCTATGAAGAAAACACACATTTCAATGACACTGGTGGATCCATATGTGGTATGTGAAAAGAACACACATGCAATGGCTCCAGTTGTTGTTAGTAAAAACAACACACATGCAATGACACTGGTGGATCCATGTGTGGTCTCTGAAGAGAACACACATTTCAATGACACTGGTGGATCCATATGTGGTATGTGAAAAGAATAGTCATGAAATGACTCAAGTTGTTGTTAGTAAAAAGAACACAAATGCAATGACACTAGTGGATCCATGTGTGGTCTCTGAAGAGAACACACATGCAATGACTCTGGCTGCTGTTAGTAAAAAGAGCACACATGCAATGACACTGGTGGATCCATATGTGGTATGTGAAAAGAATAGTCATGAAATGACTCTAGTTGTTGTTAGTAAAAAGAACACACATGCAATGACACTGGTGGATCCATGTGTGCTCTCTGAAGAGAACACACATGCAATGACTCTGGCTGTTATTAGTAAAAAGAGCACACATGCAATGACACTGATGGATCGATATGTGGTATGTGAAAAGAACACACATGCAATGACTCTAGTTGTTGTTAGTAAAAATAACACACATGCAATGACACTGGTGGATCCATGTGTGGTCTCTAAAGAGAACACACATTTCCATGACACTGGTGGATCCATATGAGGTATGTCAAAAGAATAGTCATGAAATGACTCTGGTTGTTGTTAGTCAAAAGAACACACATGCAATGACACTGGTGGATCCATGTGTGGTCTCTAAAGAGAACACACATGCAATGACTCTGGTTGTTGTTAATGAGAAGAGCACACATGCAATGGCACTGGTGGACCCATAGGTGGATTGTGAAAAGTGCACACATGCAATGACACTGGTGGATCCATATGTGGTATGTGAAAAGAACACACATGCAATGACTCCAGTTGTTGTTAGTAAAAAGAACACACACGCAATGACAATGGTGGATTCATGTGTGGTCTCTAAAGAGAACACACATTTCAATGACACTGGTGGATCCATATGTGGTCTGTTAAAAGGACACACATGCTATGACTCCAGTTGTTGTTAGTAAAAAGAACCACATGCAATGACACTGGTGGATCCATGTGTTGTCTCTAAAGAGAACATACATTTCAGTGACACTGGTGGATCCATATGTGGTATTTGAAAAGAATAGTCATGAAATGACTCCAGTTGTTGTTATTAAAAAGAACAAACATGCAATGACACTGGTGGACCCGTGTGTGGTCTTTGAAGAGAACACACATGCAATGACTCTGGCTATTGTTAGTAAAAAGAGCACACATGCAATGACACTACTGGATCCATAGGTGGATTGTGAAAAGAACACACATGCAATGACTCTAGTTGTTGTTAGTAAAAAGAACACACATGCAATGAAACTGGTGGATCCTAGTGTGGTATCTGAAGAGAACACACGTGCAATGTCTCTGGTTGTTGTTAATGAGAAGAGCACACATGCAATGACACTGGTGGATCCAGAGGTGGATAGTGAAAAGAGTACACATGCAATGACATTGGTGGATCCATGTGTGGTCTCTGAAGAGAACACACATTTCAATAACACTAGTGGATCCATATGTGGTATGTGAAAATAATAGTCATGAAATGACTCTGGTTGTTGTTAGTAAAAAGAACACACATAAACTAACACTGGTGGATCCATGTGTGGTCTCTAAATTGAACACACATGCAATGACTCTTGCTGTTGTTAGTAAAAAGAGCACAGATGCAATGACACTGGTGGATCCATATGTGGTATGTGAAAAGAACACACATGCAATGACTCCAGTTGTTGTTAGGAAAAAGAACACACATGCAATGACACTGGTGGATTCATGTGTGGTCTCTAAAGAGAACACACATTTCAATGACACTGGTGGATCCATATGTGGTATGTGAAAAGAACACACATGCAATGGCTCCAGTTGTTAGTAAAAACAACACACATGCAATGACACTGGTGGATCCATGTGTGGTCTCTGAAGAGAACACACATTTCAATGACACTGGTGGATCCATATGTGGTATGTGAAAAGAATAGTCATGAAATGACTCAAGTTGTTGTTAGTAAAAAGAACACACATGCAATGACACTAGTGGATCCATGTGTGGTCTCTGAAGAGAACACAAATGCAATGACTCTGGCTGCTGTTAGTAAAAAGAGCACACATGCAATGACACTGGTGGATCCATATGTGGTATGTGAAAAGAATAGTCATGAAATGACTCCAGTTGTTGTTAGTAAAAAGAACACACATGCAATGACACTGGTGGATCCATGTGTGCTCTCTGAAGAGAACACACATGCAATGACTCTGGTTGTTATTAGTAAAAAGAGCACACATGCAATGACACTGATGGATCGATATGTGGTATGTGAAAAGAACACACATGCAACGACTCTAGTTGTTGTTAGTAAAAATAACACACATGCAATGACACTGGTGGATCCATGTGTGGTCTCTAAAGAGAACACACATTTCCATGACACTGGTGGATCCATATGAGGTATGTCAAAAGAATAGTCATGAAATGACTCTAGTTGTTGTTAGTCAAAAGAACACACATGCAATGACACTGGTGGATCCATGTGTGGTCTCTAAAGAGAACACACATTTCCATGACACTGGTGGATCCATATGAGGTATGTCAAAAGAATAGTCATGAAATGACTCTAATTGTTGTTAGTCAAAAGAACGCACATGCGATGACACTGGTGGATCCATGTGTGGTCTCTGAAGAGAACACACATGCAATGACTCTGGTTGTTGTCAATGAAAAGAGCACACATGCAATGGCACTGGTGGATCCATAGGTGGATTGTGAAAAGTGCACACATCCAATGACACTGGTGGATCCATATGTGGTATGTGAAAAGAACACACATGCAATGACTCCTGTTGTTGTTAGTAAAAAGAACACACATGCAATGACACTGGTGGATCCATGTGTGGTCTCTGAAGAGAACACACATTTCAATGACACTAGTGGATCCATATGTGGTATGTGAAAAGAACACACATGAAATGACTCCAGTTGTTGTTAGTAAAAAGAACACACATGCAATGATACTGGTGGATCCATGTGTGGTCTCTGAACAGAACACACATGCAATGACTCCAGTTGTTGTTAGTAAAAAGAGAAAACACGCAATGACACTAGTGGATCCATAGGTGGATTGTGAAAAGAGCACACATGTAATGACACTGGTGGATCCATATGTGGTATGTGAAAAGGACACACATGCACTGACTCCAGTTGTTGTTAGTAAAAAGAACACACATGCAATGACACTAGTGGATCCATGTGTGGTCTATGAAGAGAACACACATTTCAATGACACTGGTGGATCCATATGTGGTATGTGAAAAGAATAGTCATGAAATGAATCCAGTTGTTGTTAGTAAAAATAACACACATGCAATGACACTGGTGGATCCATAGGTGGATTGTGAAAAGAACACACATGCAATGACTCTAGTTGTTGTTAGTTAAAAGAAACACACATGCAATGACACTGGTGGATCCATGTGTGGTCTCTAAATAGAACACACATTTCAATAAAACTGGTGGATCCATATGTGGTATATGAAAATAATAGTCATGCAATGACTCTGGTTGTTGTTAGTAAAAAGAACACACATGCAATAACACTGGTGGATCCATGTGTGGTCTCTGAAGAGAACACTCATGCAATGACTCTGGCTGTTGTTAGTAAAAAGAGCACACATGCAATGACACTGGTGGATCCAGATGTCGTATGTGAAAAGAACACACATGCAATGACACTGATGGATCCATATGTGGTATGTGAAAAGAACACACATGCAATGACTCTAGTTGTTGTTAGTAAAAATAACACACATGCAATGACATTGGTGGATCCATGTGTGGTCTCTGAAGAGAACACACATTGCAATGACTCTGGTTATTGTTAATGAGAAGAGCACACATGCAATGACACTAGTGGATCCATAGGTGGATTGTGAAAAGATCACACATGCAATGACACTGGTGGATCCATATGTGGTATAAAGAACACACATGCAATGACTCCAGTTGTTGTTAGTGAAAAGAACACACATGCAATGACATTGGTGGATCCATGTGTGGTCTCTGAAGAGAACACACATTTCAATAACACTAGTGGATCCATATGTGGTATGTGAAAAGAATAGTCATGAAATGACTCCAGTTGTTGTTATTAAAAATAACACACATGCAATGACACTGGTGGATCCATGTGTGGTCTCTGAAGAGAACACACATGCAATGACTCTGGTTGTTGTTAGTAAAAAGAACACACATGCAATGACACTAGTGGATCCATGTGTGGTCTCTGAAGAGAACACACATGCAATGACTCTGGCTGTTGTTAGTAAAAAGAGCACACATGCAATGACACTGGTGGATCCATATGTGGTATGTGAAAAGAATAGTCATGAAATGACTCCAGTTGTTGTTAGTAAAAAGAACACACATGCAATGACATTGGTGGATCCATGTGTGGTCTCTAAAGAGAACACACATGCAATGACTCTAGCTCTTGTTAGTAAAAAGAGGACACATGCAATGACACTAGTGGATCCATAGGTGGATTATGCAAAGAACACACATGCAATGACTCTAGTTGTTGTTAGTAAAAAGTACACACATGCAATGACACTGGTGGATCCATGTGTGGTCTCTGAAGAGAACACACATTTCAATAACACTGGTGGATCCACATGTGGTATGTGAAAATAATAGTCATGTAATGACTCTAGTTGTTGTTAGTAAAAATAACACACATGCAATGACACTGGTGGATCCATGTGTGCTCTCCGAAGAGAACACACATGATATGACTCTGGCTGTTGTTAGTAAAAAGAGCACACATGCAATGACACTGATGGATCCATATGTGGTATGTGAAAAGAACACACATGAAATGACTCAAGTTGTTGTTAGTAAAAATAACACACATGCAATGACACTGGTGGATCCATGTGTGGTCTCTGAAGAGAACACACATTTCCATGACACTGGTGGATCCATATGAGGTATGTCAAAAGAATAGTCATGAAATGACTCTAATTGTTGTTAGTCAAAAGAACACACATGCAATGACACTGGTGGATCCATGTGTGGTCTCTGAAGAGAACACACATGCAATGACTCTTGTTGTTGTCAATGAGAAGAGCACACATGCAATGAAACTGGTGGATCCATATGTGGTATGTGAAAAGAATAGTCATGAAATGACTCTAGTTGTTGTTAGTAAAAATAACACACATGCAATGACACTGGTGGATCCATGTGTGGTCTCTGAAGAGAACACACATGCAATGACTTTGGCTGTTGTTAATAAAAAGAGCACACATGCAATGACACTGGTGGATACATAGGTGGATTGTGAAAAGAACACACATGTAATGACTCTAGTTGTTGTTAGTAAAAAGAAACACACATGCAATGACACTGGTGGATCCATGTGTGGTCTCTAAATTGAACACACATTTCAATAACACTGGTGGATCCATATGTGGTATATGAAAATAATAGTCATGCAATGACTATGGTTGTTGTTAGTAAAAAGAACACACATGCAATGACACTGGTGGATCCAAGTGTGGTCTCTGAAGATAACACTCATGCAATGACTCTGGCTATTGTTAGTAAAAAGAGCACACATGCAATGACACTGGTGGATCCATATGTGGTATGTGAAAAGAACACACATGCAATGACTCTAGTTGTTGTTAGTAAAAAGAACACACATGCAATGACACTGGTGGATTCATGTGTGGCCTCTAAAGAGAACAAACATTTTAGTGACACTGGTGGATCCATATGTGGTATATTGAAAGAACACACATGCAATGACTGTAGTTGTTGTTAGTAAAAAGAACACACATGCAATGACACTGGTGGATTCATGTGTGGTGTCTGAAGAGAACACACATTTCAATGACACTGGTGGATCCATATGTGGTATGTGAAAATAATAGTCATGTAATGACTCCAGTTGTTGTTAGTAAAAATAACACACATGCAATGACACTGGTGGATCCATATGTGGTATGTGAAAAGAACACACATGCAATGACACTGGTGGATCCATGTGTGGTCTCTAAAGAGAACACACATTTTAATGACACTGGTGGATCCATATGTGGTATGTGAAAAGAATAGTCATGAAATGACTCTAGTAGTTGTTAGTAAAAATAACACACATGCAATGACACTGGTGGATCCATGTGTGCTCTCTGAAGAGAACACACATGCAATGACTCTGGCTGTTGTTAGAAAAAAGAGCACACATGCAATGACACTGGTGGATCCATAGGTGGATTGTGAAAAGAACACACATGCAATGACTCTAGTTGTTGTTAGTAAAAATAAACACACATGCAATGACACTGGTGGATCCATGTGTGGTCTCTAAATAGAACACACATTTCAATAACACTGGTGGATCCATATGTGGTATATGAAAATAATAGTCATGAAATGACTATGGTTGTTGTTAGTAAAAAGAACACACATGCAATGACACCGGTGGATCCATGTGTGGTCTCTGAAGAGAACACTCATGCAATGACTCCAATTGTTGTTAGTAAAAATAACACACATGCAATGACACTGGTGGATCCATGTGTGGTATCTAAAGAGAACACACATTTCAATGACTCTGGTTGTTGTTAATGAGAAGAGCACACATGCAATGACACTAGTGGATCCATAGGTGGATTGTGAAAAGAGCACACATGCAATGACACTGGTGGATCCATATGTGGTATGTGAAAAGAACACACATGCAATAACTACAGTTGTTGTTAGTAAAAAGAACACACATGCAATGACACTGGTGGATCCATGTGTGGTCTCTGAAGACAACACACATTTCAATAACACTAGTGGATCCATATGTGGTATGTGAAAATAATAGTCATGAAATGACTCTGGTTGTTGTTAGTAAAAAGAACACACATAAACTGACACTGGTGGATCCATGTGTGGTCTCTAAATAGAACACACATGCAATGACTCTTGTTGTTGTTAGTAAAAAGAGCACAGATGCAATGACACTGGTGGATCCATATGTGGTATGTGAAAAGAACACACATGCAATAACTCCAGTTGTTGTTAGTAAAAAGAACACACATGCAATGACACTGGTGGATTCATGTGTGGTCTCTAAAGAGAACACACATTTCAATGACACTGGTGGATCCATATGTGGTATGTTAAAAGGACACACATGCTATGACTCCAGTTGTTGTTAGTAAAAAGAACACACATGCAATGACACTGGTGGATCCATGTGTTGTCTCTAAAGAGAACATACATTTCAGTGACACTAGTGGATCCATATGTGGTATGTGAAAATAATAGTCATGAAATGACTCTAGTTGTTGTTATTAAAAAGAACACACATGCAATGACATTGGTGGATCCAAGTGTGGTATCTGAAGAGAACACACATGCAATGACTCTGGTTGTTGTTAATGAGAAGAGCACACATGCAATGACACTGGTGGATCCATAGGTGGATTGTGAAAAGATCACAAATGCAATGACACTGTGGATCCATGTCTAGTCTCTGAAGAGAACAAACATTTCAATAACACTAGTGGATCCATATGTGGTATGTGAAAATAATAGTCATGAAATGACTCTAGTTGTTGTTAGTAAAAGGAACACACATGCAATGACACTGGTGGATCCATAGGTGGTATGTGAAAAGAACACACATGCAATGACTTTGGTTGTTGTTAGTAAAAAGAACACACTTGCAATGACACTGGTGGATCCATGTGTGGTCTCTGAAGAGAACACACATGCAATGACTTTGGTTGTTGTTAGTAAAAATAACACACATGCAATGACACTGGTGGATTCATGTGTGGTCTCTAAAGACAACACACATTTCAATGACACTGGTGGATCCATATGTGGTATGTGAAAAGAACACACATGCAATGACTCTAGTTGTTGTTAGTAAAAACAACACACATGCAATGATACTGGTGGATCCATCTGTGGTCTCTGAAGAGAACAGACATTTCAATGACACTGGTGGATCCATATGTGGTATGTGAAAAGAATAGTCATGAAATGACTCAAGTTGTTGTTAGTAAAAAGAACACACATGCAATGACACTAGTGGAGACATGTGTGGTCTCTGAAGAGAACACACATGCAATGACTCTGGCTGTTGTTAGTAAAAAGAGCACACATGCAATGACACTGGTGGATACATATGTGGTATGTGAAAAGAATAGTCATGAAATGACTCCAGTTGTTGTTAGTAAAAAGAACACACATGCAATGACACTGGTGGATCCATGTGTGGTTTCTGAAGAGAACACACATGCAATGACTCTAGCTCTTGTTAGTAAAAAGAGGACTCATGCAATGACACTAGTGGATCCATAGGTGGATTGTGCAAAGAACACACATGCAATGACTCTAGTTGTTGTTAGTAAAAAGAAAACACATGCAATGACACTGGTGGATCCATGGGTGGTCTCTGAAGAGAACACACATTTCAATAACACTGGTGGATCCATATGTGGTAGGTGAAAAGAATAGTCATGAAATGACTCCAGTTGTTGTTAGTAAAAATAACACACATGCAATGACACTGGTGGATCCATGTGTGCTCTCTAAAGAGAACACACATGTAATGACTCTGGCTGTTGTTAGTAAAAAGAACACACATGCAATGACACTGATGGATCCATATGTGGTATGTGAAAAGTACACACATGCAATGACTCCAGTTCTTGTTAGTAAAAATAACACACATGCAATGACACTGGTGGATCCATGTGTGGTCTCTAAAGAGAACACACATTTCCATGACACTGGTGGATCCATATGAGGTATGTCAAAAGAATAGTCATGAAATGACTCTAGTTGTTGTTAATCAAAAGAACACACATGCAATGACACTGGTGGATCCATGTGTGGTCTCTGAAGAGAACACACACGCAATGACTCTGGTTGTTGTCAATGAGAAGAGCACACATGCAATGGCACTGGTGGATCCATAGGTGGATTGTGAAAAGAGCACACATGCAATGACACTGGTGGATCCATATGTGGTATGTGAAAAGAACACACATGCAATGACTCCAGTTGTTGTTAGTAAAAAGAACACACATGCAATGACACTGGTGGATCCATGTGTGGTCTCTGAAGAGAATACACATTTCAATGACACTAGTGGATCCATATGTGGTATGTGAAAAGAACACACATGAAATGACTCCAGTTGTTGTTAGTAAAAAGAACACACATGCAATGACACTGGTGGATCCATGTGTGGTCTCTGAACAGAACACACATGCAATGACTCCAGTTGTTGTTAGCAAAAAGAGAAAACACGCAATGACACTAGTGGACCCATAGGTGGATTGTGAAAAGAGCACACATGCAATGACACTTGTGGATCCATATGTGGTATGTGAAAAGAACAAACATGCAATGACTCTAGTTGTTGTTAGTAATAAGAACACACATGCAATGACACTAGTGGATCCATGTGTGGTCTCTGAAGAGAACAGACATTTCAATGACTCTGGTTGTTGTTAATGAGAAGACCGCACATGTAATGACACTAGTGGATCCATAGGTGGATTGTGAAAAGAGCACACATGCAATGACACTGGTGTATCCATGTGTGGTATTTGAAAAGAACACACATGCAATGACTCCAGTTGTTGTTAGTAAAAAGAACACACGTGCAATGACACTGGTGGATCCATGTGTGGTCTCTAAAGAGAACACACATGCAATGACTCTGGCTGTTGTTAGTAAAAAGAGCACACATGCAATGACACTAGTGGATCCATAGGTGGATTGTGATAAGAACACACATACAATGACTCCAGTTGTTGTTAGTAAAATTAACACACATGCAATGACACTGGTGGATCCATGTGTGGTCTCTAAAGAGAACACACATGCAATAACTCTGGCTGTTGTTAGTGAAAAGAGCACACATGCGATGACACTGGTGGATCCATATGTGGTATGTGAAAAGAACACACATGCATTGACTCCAGTTGTTGATAGTAAAAAGAACACACATGCAATGACACTGGTGGATCCATGTGTGGTCTCTGAAGAGAACACACATTTCAATAACACTGGTGGATCCATATGTGGTATGGGAAAATAATAGTCATGAAATTGGTGGATCCATGTGTGGTATCTAAAGAGAACACACATGCAATGACTCTGTCTGTTGTTAGTAAAAAGAGCACACATTTCAATAACACTGGTGGATCCATATGTGGTATGTGAAAATAATAGTCATGAAATGACTCCAGTTGTTGTTAGTAAAAAGAACACACATGCAATTACTCTGGCTGTTGTTAGTAAAAAGAGCACACATGCAAGGACACTAGTGGATCCATAGGTGGATTGTGAAAAGAACACACATGAATGACTCAAGTTGTTGTTAGTAAAAAGAACACACATGCAATGACAGTGGTGGATCCATGTGTGGTCTCTGATGAGAACAGACATTTCAATAACACTGGTGGATCCATATGTGGTATGTGAAAATAATTGTCATGAAATGACCCAGTTGTTGTTAGTAAAAAGAACACACATGCAATGACACTAGTGGATCCATGTGTGGTCTCTGAAGAGAACACACATGCAATGACTCTGGGTGTTGTTAGTAAAAAGAGCACACATGCAATGACAACGGTGGATCCATATGTTGTATGTGAAAAGAACACACATGCAATGACTCCAGTTGTAGTTAGTAAAAATAACCCACATGCAATGACACTAGTGGATCCATGTGTGGTCTCTGAAGAGAACACACATCTCAATGACTCTAGCTGTGGTTAATGAGAAGAACACACATTTAAATGACACTGGTAGATCCATATGTGGTATGTGAAAAGAACACACATGAAATGACTCTAGTTGTTGTTAGTAAAAAGAACACACATGCAATGACACTAGTGGATCCATATGTGGTTTCTGAAAAGAACACACATGCAATGACTCCAGTTTGTGTTAGTAAAAAGAACAGACATGCAATGACACTGGTGGATCCATGTGTGGTCTCTGAAGAGAACACACATGCAATGACTCTGGTTGTTGTTAGTGAAAAGAGCACACATGCAATGACAGTAGTGGATCCATAGGTGGATTGTGAAAAGAACGCACATGCAATGACACTGGTGGATCCATCTGTGGTGTGTGAAAATAACACACACGCAATGACTCTAGTTGTTGTTAGTAAAAAGAACACACATGCAATGACACTGGTGGATCCATGTGTGGTCTCTGAAGAGAACACACATTTCAATGACACTAGTGGATCCATATGTGGTATGTGAAAAGAATAGTCATGAAATGACTCCAGTTGTTGTTAGTAAAAAGAACACACATGCAATGACACTGGTGGATCCATGTGTGGTCTCTGAAGAGAACACACATGCAATGACTCTGGTTGTTGTTAATGAGAAGAGTACACATGCAATGACACTGGTGGTCCATAGGTGGATTGTGAAAAGAGCACACATGCAATGACACTGGTGGATCCATATGTGGTATGTGAAAAGAACACACATGCAATGACTCTAGTTGTTGTTAGTAAAAAGAACACACATGCAATGACACTGGTGGATCCATTTGTGGTCTCTAAAGAGAACACAGATGCAATGACTCTTGTTGTTGTTAGTAAAAAGAGCACACATGCAATGACACTAGTGGATCCATAGGTGGATTGTGAAAAGAGCACACATGCAATGACACTGGTGGATTCATATGTGGTATGTGAAAAGAACACACATGCAATGACTCCAGTTTTTGTTAGTAAAAGGAACACACATGCAATGACACTAGTGGATCCATGCGTGGTCTCTGAAGAGAACACACATGGAATGAATCTGGTTGTTGTTAGTAAAAAGAGCACACATGCAATGACACTGGTGGATCCATAGGTGGATTGTGAAAAGAGCGCACATGCAATGACACTGGTGGATCCATATGTGGTATGTGAAAGAATACACATGCAATGGCTCTAGTTTTTGTTAGTAAAAAGAACACACATGCAATGATAATGGTGGATCCATGTGTGGTCTCTAAAGAGAACACACATTTCAATGACACTGGTGGATCCATAGGCAGATTGTGAAAAGAGATTTGCCCTCTCTCTCAGTCATAAATCTCACAAAATCCCAAACGTGTGGAGATCCCAAACATGTGCTCACTATGGGTGCTATGCCCTGATTGGCTGACACAGATGTCATGCAGATCTTCTCCACCAACCGTTGATCCTATGTGATCCAACGGGCAGGATAAGCCCTCCCTTCTCCACTTTTTTTATGCATGGTCAATCCGTGCCACCTCTATATCCATGCCACTGATACTTTACCTCCATAAACAAGTGAAAATCCATCTATCTAACTAAAATAAATAAAATAAATGATCATATTTCGAAGAAGCCATCGTCTTCGTCTTCCGGTTCGTCCTTGTCTTTGTCAACTCCATGGTCCCTGCCATCGCCGCTGTCGGTGGTCCTCCTCTGATGACTCGACACCGCCCCTTCCTCGAATAAGCGCGCTATCTCCTCGTCGGAGTCCTCCTCCTCTTCGTAGTCCCACGGGTCCACGTCACTCTCCTCCGCTTCTGCCTCCAACTGATCGATGAACGCCTCCTTGTTGGCCGAGTCGGACTCGTCCAAATAGCTATCTCCTCTCTTCTTCCTGGTCTTGTTCTCGTTCCTCTTCTTGTCCGTACTCGCCAGTGCAACACGCGCCCCCCGTCCTGGCTGCTGCTTTGCGCTCGTCCGACGCTGTAGGTACCCCATGCTCCTCCTGCGTGGCCGGTACGAGCTTTGATGTCGTGGTGTCCTCGAGTGCCGATGTCGATGGATCCTGGCGCGGTCGGACACGACGTGCTGCCTCAGTAGGCTACTCGCGAGCGTGAATGATGCAGCGAAGAGCCAGGGACGCAGGACGGTCAGTGGACGGCTTGGACCTGCCATTGCCACGGCGAGGGGGCATCGTGCTCGGGGTAGTTGCTCCGATTGGTCGATGGCGGGTACATAGAGTGGGGTGCCAATCTGATCAAGGATGAGCAGTGTTTTCGTGCGTCGTGTCCACGCATGCATTTGTCGATTCTCAAAAAGAAGAAGAAAGAAGTAATATCTCGCGTACTGAACATAATTTGATCACAACAAAAGTGGCACATCGTATTCTAGACTCGTAAATATCCCGTGTGTGCCTGTCACGTGGAGTTCGACGGAGTTCGACGTACCGACGTGATCGTGCTGTAGTTACGCGCGTCATTGCGCCATCAACACGTGACACACGCACGCGGGATGTGCGCGTCGATTCCCGTGATGACCACCCAGCTCGCACTCCCCTTATTATATACTGGATTTTGGGCGGCGCCGAAGACCATTGAAGTGTCCATCGCAATAAAGACAAGTCCCATCGATTCCCTACCCCTGCATCCCTGGCTTCTTTGAGAAGGTATACCATACACGGTGGTCTTGTATAATAGTACTAGTACTACTGGACCACGGCCTGTACTCTTTAACTCTTCTCCCACACTAATCACTGTCTCCTTCCTCCTGCTGCCGCCACCCTCACCCTGCAAGCCATGGCTCCACTGAGGAGGGGGAGAGGCCGGTCGATGATCCTCGCGGAGAAAAGGGAGAGAAATCGCCGCGAGGCACTTCTTACTCTACTAGCTGCTCAAGCCCACCCTCTCATCGAGGCCCAATCTCCCCCGACAATGGCGTCGAATGTTCTGGCAGGCGAGGGCTCCTCCTGGTACGGTCTTCTTGTTCTACTTCTTCTCAATCTCCCTCTCCATCATGATCTTATTCAGCTTCTTCTTGTTTTTCTTCTTCTTGCTCTTCCTCTTCTATGTATTACAGGCTGACCGTGGAGCCCGAATCCACCACGACGGAGGCGTTGCAGGACCCGTTCGGCCCCGTTCCATGTCTCAGCGAGGTAGCAAATCTCCACGCTGTTATTTCTCCGAGTTGTGATGTGGATTTTTTAGATCCTGTCTGCCCCGCATTGGTTTTTCTTCTTCTTTTGCAAGTTGTATTAGTTTTCATGAATATGACTAGATCTCTGGGTATTTCCTTAATACCTCTGTTCATAGATTCACTATGGATTTTTTGTGATTAGGATTAGTTTATCGTGGTCATGAATAGATCTCTGGGTCCATTTTTAACACTGCGGTCAATAGATTCAACAGGGATTTTTTTGATCTGTATTAGTATTCACCTGGGACCTAGAGTGTAATTATAGAATTCCTATTTCAATTAACATGAATGATGCAACGATCGAAGGCCGAGTACCATGAGAAGGTGGTCGCGATCAGTTCCAAGATTGTCAACCGACACGAGCTTGCACGCTCCCTCACCCAAGCTAATGAGAGCCTACGCAAGAAATTATCTATGCAGAAGGAGATCTCGCTAGATTTTGCATGTGACATCATTAGGCTGCAGAAAGTGCTCGACCGTAACTTGAACAGGCAATAACAGGCCATCAAGATAATCAACGAGCTCATGGAGGAGAAGAAGAATCTCGTGGAAAGGTGCATTCTCCTGTAGGACGAAGTCAGCGAGGCACTCAGAGGACGCGTCGAGGACACCAAGGCTACCATCCATACCTACCATGACAGGAACCGTTGCCTGGATGCAGTCAAGGAGATGAAGGCGGACATGAGCAGACGGATCACTGTACTCGAGGGTGTTCGGAAAGAGAACGAGGAGCTAAGGGCATGTCTGGAGGCGTATCGGAGCAATGCCCAAGTCTGATTCCCATTTGCAGGGACACAAATATCAGTTCGTCCTCCACTCCTTTTGTAATATTTAGGGTTCAGGGAGCAATGCCCAAGTCTTCTTCCCATTATAGGGTGCAATAAGAATCCTAGGGCAACTCCTTATCTATCTGGACATGTGTTGGTGTTCATGTTCATGAATGGACACCATGTGCACTTTCCATTATGTATCTGGACATGGGTTTCTGCATTATGAGTTTGCCACTCTCCCACTACTATTTGGTGATATTGTGAAAAACCCACAGCACACTAAACTGCAGATAAATCTTATTTGTCTTTGAAATTGAAATTATGACAGTGCCACTAGTCGATTCATAAAATGTTGATTAGTCCTAGATTGCTTCTTCCTTGAAATTATGACAGTGCCACTAGTCGATTCAGTTAATTATGGAAACTAACCAGCTTGTCCTGGTGAACTGATAAAACCATACTATGTATTTTTGTTGCAGGGAAAGAGGCGAAAGATCGACCAGGACCTGGCAACCTAGCTAAATGACAAGATAGCAATCCAAAGGGAGAAGCAGAATTCGCAGAAACTGGCCTTTGACCAACTGCGTGCTAAACTCGCGGTCCTTTTTGACAAGTGCCAGAAATTGAAGGAGTTAAACGCCGGCTAGGTGAAGCTACATAGTGAAGGTCGCACCTCGGCTAGGAAGCAAACGGAGATCATGAAAGGGATCTTGAAGGAAAATCGTATGGCTACGGACCAACTTCTCCAATTCGTGACGGAGCGCTAGAACCTACAGCTGAAGCATGACATAGTACTGAAGGAGCTGGCCAATATTAGGGAGGAAAATAGGCAGCTCAGGGCCAGGCTCGCTTGAACACAACATATGTCTATTTAGTACTGAACTGCCTGGTTTATCCTCTGAAGTGGTGATTTTGTAAGCGTGAACTTAACTCTATGCACGATATGTGTGTTTGTCTGAAATTAGTTTGCTCGAGGATTGAGTTTGGCTTAGTTAGGAAAGCGCAACTGCAAGTCTTACAGTTAACTAGTTTCAGGCATTGGCACAACATAAATTGTTCATCTCGAATTTCCTCTATTCTCCATAGTCCGTCCTTGTTCAACCTCGCGCGCCTTCTTCAGTTCCTTCAAAAGATCCGCAATGCAGTACTCTAGCTTCTTCTTGTCTTCCCTGAGCTGATCCCTCTCCTTTTCTGCATTATGAATCAGCAACCTGTGACTATCCTGAAGCTTCTTTGCAGTTCCAACAACCAAGCTCCCATCGATTCCGTCAATTAGCTCTGACTTCAAATTCTCGATTTCTTGTTCCAGCTCCTTATTTCGTACCGACAGCTTGTAATTTTTTCAGCTGCATCACTTACATCAGTAAATCTCCCTGATCTTTCCAACTCATACATCTCCCATAACTGTGCCAAACATTTCTTAAGTGCATCTGGCCACTCAAGATCCACCCACTCATCGCTTACACACCGGGCCAACCTAAAAACACACACACTATAGTGTTATGAACATGCACGATACATTTTACTTCATGTCACAGTTGCACATAATGTAAACATACCTGATTTGTACAGCCCAAAAACCTTCTCCCAGTGTTACTGCCTTAGAATGCAACATATCTCCTCAGTTTTAGCCCATGGTCACATGGCACTTCTCCATCGATATCTAGGCCCTGCCATTCAGAGTCGTAGATCGTCCGTGCTACCTATAGGTAAACACAAAGCTGAAATCGAACACGATTGCATGCACATATGGAGCTCAGATCAAGAGATTTACCATTGCCTAACCCTATCACAAGAAAACGGAGGAACTCACATCGTGGAAGGAATACTCGATGTCGGAGAGAAGGCTGTCGCTGCTCGACTGGTCATCCTCGCCATTCAAGGACAGCATGGCGAATGCGTCGTCGTAGGCGACGGCGTCGGCGAGAGAGAGAGAGAGAGAGAGAGAGAGAGAGAGAGAGAGAGAGAGAGAGAGAGAGAGATAGAGAGAGAGAGAGAGAGAGAGAGAGAGAGCAGCCCTTCTACTGCTGCAACAATGACTAAATTGGCATGTTATAATAGTTTAATGGATACCATGCCCTTTCCCTGGATTACTGTCTCCTGCCTAATATGGATTCTTTTTCACACATTCTCATTTCAAATATTAAATCTGCACTCCCTCCATCCCAATTTCATTGCCTAACGAAAACATACCAGTATATTACATCATCTAAAGAAACAAAATCATGTCAACTACAAGGTACTTATGCATCACTTCTTCAGTCATGGTTTCACAAAACATTACATTACAAAATCTCAACAAACATAATCACATCATGGTTTCACAAAACATCACATTACAATCTCTCAACAAACGTAATCACAGAAACAAGTATATTACATCAACTCAAGAAACAAAATCATGTCGACTACAAGGTACTTACACATCACTTGTCCTGTCATGGTTTCGCAAAACATTACATTACAATCTCTCAACAAACAAAATAATAGAAACAAGTACAGTACATCATCTCAAGAAACATAATTATGTCAACTACAATGTATTTATGCATCACTTGTCCAGTCATGGTTTCACAAAACATTACATAACAATGTCCCAACAAACATAATAACAGAAACAAGTACGGTACATCATCTTAAGAAACATAATCATGTCAACTACAATGTACTTATGTATTATTACAACAACGATGGTTTCAGTCAGTGACATGTCCGAAAATCTCAACAGCTCGCACAACATTATATCACAATCTCTCAACAAACATAATCACAGAAACACGCTCTAAATGCAACAATAATCAATATTACAAATATAGGCAGGGGAACCCCGCGGTCCATATGACAAGCCTAGGGTAGCAACTCTCATCAGATCTCATCAACGTCGACCACCTCATTTTGTTCAGCCACTACAGGGGCATCTACATCCACTATAACCTGTTCAACAACATCAGAAATGGTACCAAGGAAGAACACCTTTCTAGTTCGCTTCTTTCATCACATAATCTGCATAAGATCTTCAGTATCCAAAACATCTATGAATTGCTGCTTCTTATGATGCCACCACCGAATTTTTGCCATCTGTTTAGGGGCAATACTGATTTCCTTACCGATCATCTCTCTCATTTCATCAAGAGTTATGTTTTTGGAATCGACAGTGATCTCCACAGTACATGACGAAACTGGCTTATTAACTCCCTCATCAAGTTTTGCCATGTATGAATCCACCTCTATGCGATATCGAACTTATCTAGATCAGCATCTATTGGTCCGTATTCTCTAGGAGCGAAGCTCGCAGCAAAGAAGGTCTCCAGCATCTGCATACATATCATCAATCATCGCTTCAACTTTCACCTTACGATCAGCTGCATAACACTGCCAAACCATCTGAAGCTCATGGGAGTGCTCAATTTGATGATAGGTATCATTCATGTTGTGCCACACCAATCCTTTGTCTAGAACCCCAGGGAATTCTAGCGGCAAGCATATCTACCAGCTGCGAAACAGACACAACCTCTTTGCAATTCACAAGCAGATGCACATCTTGCCCGAATACAACCCTCTTGCAACCAAAATCAAGTTTTGTAGTGTACTGCTGAACATGAACTTTGAACTCATATAGGTCCCTTGTATCAAAGTTGTGCCTAATTTGATTAAAAAGGGGAACATTTCAGTTCATTCGATTCTATTATGCCGTAACTAATCTAGTTGCAAGATAAGGCACAGATAAGAAAAATTCACCTCTCGCTCTTCTCCCGGGTTTTTTCTTCGAGATCTGGGTGCTGCATCCGCCCACCGGAGCCGAACAATCCGCCACCGGCCTTGCTTTTCTCTTTAACCCACTGCTCGTAGGTACCTTGGGAGCAGAATCCTTGCTAGCCTCCTCGCTAACCAGGCTGAAGACCTCACCACTGCTACGTGTTGAGCCCCAGACTTAGGCCCCGACGGACCCAAATCAGTCGGCAACGTAGCTACAACCTTCGCCTTGCAAGACATGCTGGGCCGCTGCCGTCGGATTCAGTGTCGGGGGAGGGAGAAAAAAGGTCCTCCACCGCTGGCAGATTTAGGGTCGGGGAAGGGAAGAAAAGGGACTGCCGCCACCGCAGCAAGATTCAGTGTCGAGAGTTAGGAAAGTACAGTAATGGATTTTCCCCTACGACACGTGCAGGGTGGCTAAGAAGAGTGACCGGCGAAGAAGGGGCACAACAGGAACTAGTGTAACAGAATATCCTGACTTAACTGGCGTGATTTGAAAATATTGGGTTTGGCCATCATTCACTCGAAAGACCCCCCTCAGCAATTGGTGCCCCAACTTTTCGAATCGCGGTGATAAAAATCAACTTGGGTACTGCGTTGCCTAGGCGCCCCAACTTTCGGGCCACAAAATGATATTCTCGTAGCCACGTCCCCAACCCCTGACCTTCTTAGAGGTGGCGAGGGTAATCCACGCGACACAACATGGGGTCATACACCACCACTGAGAAACCCTTCTCGCTATCATAGAGGAACCTTAACACCGAGCCGCACCTGATCTCGTGGTCGCGGATAAAGCCCTTCTATCCGGAGGCGAGGTACACCTCCCCAAACACAGGGACTTCAAGCTCCACCACCCACCAGTCACCACCTCCTGAATTCCGCAACAACATAGATTCCTGGAGATGGGCCCCCACAGTGAGGGAAAAGCGTGACAGGAGCCGTACCTTGGTGGACCAGTCGTCGTCCTTTAGGACAAGGACGAAGTCAGTGACCTGCTTAGGTTCGCCTTCTCCTTCAGTCTTGAGCCAGGATCAGGATGATGCCTGGTCCGGGCTAACCCTCGATCCAGTATGGTGATGGCGATAGCCGCAGCCCACGCACATTCGGTCGCGCCCCCGCAGTGTTCCTCCCTGCCTCCGGAGTGGCTTGGACAAAGGCCCTTTCCGAAGGCCCGTGCCAGCCTAGGGGTCCCACGAGGCTGCTGCCCCGTGGCTGGCCTCGACTCCACTTGGCGGGAAGGGCCTCCTCTACTGCCGTCACCATGGCCTTGCCCTTCTTGGCGGCTGAGAAGCGCTTGGGCGCCATTGGGGATAATTCTTCGCACAAACGTGAAGTGGAACAGAGTCATGGAGCGATGAGATCACGCGCTCACACCCTGATATAAACGAGGATAGTTGAAAAGACATATCGCTACGTCGGGACATGGTATAAATGCAAGGCCCCACATGTCGTCACATCGTGGGAACAACTCCCGGGGCGGAGGCGACGTGCTCAAGATTCGTGGTTGAGAACTCGTGGATGTTTCAAATCTATGGTCAGGATAGGGGCGTGGAAGGTCCGTGTTGATTGAACAAGCACTGGGGCCCACCAACCATTCTAGGCGGCTTTCCTTTTCGAGCCTGTTAGGGGACACGTGCAAGCCAAGCGCTTGGGGCTACTGTCGGGGCCCTGGCAACCGGGGTGCCATGTCCCGACAGTCAGTGGCCCCTAGCGCTTCCTGGTGACAAGACTTCGAGAGGCTTCGATACCTCTAGAGGCAGCACCGAAGAGTGAACTCTCACGAGGGTCCGCTTCGTGAGGAGACACTCTCCCTCCCCCGGGAGGCTCCATCGTAGAGCACCACTTTGGATACTCTAGGTCTTATTGGTATCTTCACCAAGCGGCCAGTAGGAGAGGCAGGTCCCGACAAGGAGCGTAGCACTCCGGCACTCTCTGTTCACATCAGTAAAGGAAGGTCCGGTCCGCCACCTTTTTTGCTTAAGAAGGACAAACGACTTTAGTATGGTAGGCACACCACCTTGCTATTTAGGTGCAAGGGAGACAGTGGGCAGCGCCGGACGAGGACAAACGAGTAAAAGGAAGGTCACTTTATCAGCGAATGGAGAAGCGCCCAGCGTCCAAGACCCGGTCCATCAAAAAGCAGCCTTGTGGACCAGGACCTCGAGGAGCGGCACTATGGTGACCCTTCCCACCATGAACCAGGGGAAGAGGCCCGACGCCTCCCTATATAAGGAGCCCTTATCCTACCTTAGGGGAGATTGATCCTTGAGATCTAAAACCCTAGACTTTCATCACCCATTGTACCCTCACGAAGCACGTGAGCAATACAACCAAGCAGGAGTAGGGGATTTACCTCCTCACGAGGGTCTCGAACCTGGGTAAAAAAACCATGTTACCTCTCTGTCGTGCGCTTGCTCCGCTATCGCTGTTGTCGCCGGGTTTCCCTCGAGTCGCGTGTTCAGCCCCCTCTCAAACCAAGGGATCGTTGGACCCTAGTTCCTTCGTAGGAGAAATCTCCGACAATTGAGTTTCACTTTTATGCTTGAAGAAGTAAGCCCATGTGTACCTTGAATAGTCATCAACAATGGCAAGGCAATACGTCTTCCCACCGAGACTTGTATGAGATGGAGGACCAAAGAGATCCACATGAAGAATCTCTAAGATCCTCTGTGATGAAATAATTGTCTTCCTTTGATGGGGAGAGTCATGCATATTTCCTTGAACACAAGCCCTACAAACACGATCTTTGGCAAAGGAAACATTTTCTTTTAGTCCAAGGATGTGGCCACCCTTGTGAAGACTTTGCACAGTTCCCATATTGACATGAGCTAGCCGGCGATGCCATAGCCAACCCACATTGGCATTTCTGAATAGGCTCACATCGGACCTGTAGTGGTTTTCCCCAAAAAAGTCCACCACATAAAAGTCATTTTCGACGTACCCAACAAAAGCAACCTTGAGAGACTTGCTCCACAAGAGTACCACGATATTATCATTAATGAAAACTACAAAGCCCATCTTAACAAGGGCACAAACAGAAAGTAAATTGTACCCAAGGGTCTCAATAAGCATGATGTCTACGAGAGAGATATCATGGGCAATCACAACCTTGCCAAGACCAAATACCTTAGACTTGGACTTATCACCATAGGAGACGGTTATTTGGTCATGATTCAGCCTCATCTCCAAAATGATCTCGTTTCTTCCGATCATATTAGTTGTGCATCCACTATCAAGCAGCCATTTCGACCTACCGGAAGCATATCCCTACAAGAGAATTACTTCTTGGTTTTAGGTACCCATTTATTCAATGGGTCCATTCATGTTAGTAACAAGGGTCTTTGGGACCCAAATAGACCAAGCAATATAATTATCATAAGGACCAATATAGCTAGCATAAACATCACCATAATAATCACGAAATAACTCATAATGAGGATTATTGAGTCCTGCAAAACTGTCATAGTCAGTTTTGTTCTTCGTGGTGTTGTTTTTAGTGGTTCTTATCTTTGCTTTAGCATTATTGGACTTCTTCTTCTTGTTGTTCTTCTTATTTGTCTTGGGGACATATCGAAGTCCCTCCTTTCCATTATTCGCCCTTTGCTTGCTCAAGAGCTCATCGATAACTTTCTTACCTTTGGGAAGAGATGACTTGGCAAGCTCATCTTTCAATCTAGTATTTTCTTGAAGGATGTCTTCATGATTGAACACTAAAGTAGAGGTGCTAGGAACATCATACTTGGCCATTCGAGTTTGGAGCTAATCATGAGACTCAATGATAATAGAGTGTTCACTCTCCAATGCCTTGTGAGCAATGTCAAGTGTCTCTAACTTCTCGGAAAGTCTAGCATGAGTAGCCCCAAATTCAACCTTCACCCTTTTTAGCTTCATTGACTTAGCAATAACATGATCCTGTTCCTTCATAAGCTTGGCCACAAGTTCATCATTTGACTCTATTGACTCAAGCCTCTCCTCAAGAGAATCCCAAATCTCCTCTTCTTCTTCTAGAGCATTTTTCAAGGATGCAATTTCCATCATACTCCCTTTCAATTCTGCCCTTTTCTTCAAGAAGTTCTTCTGAGTGAGCAAGTTGAGTCATGAGAGCCTCAAAATGTATTTTGTGCTCACCTTGCAAGTTAGTTATAAAATAGTCCAAAGCACTAACTTCTTCCTTAACCTCAAGACTAGTAGAATCATCCATATCAGCATTCATAGTAGTCTTAGGGAAAGAAGTGATGGAGGATGATACCTCGGAACCTTTTGCCCTAAGACAAGTGACATTCTTGTTGGAGAGGTTCTCATTCGGAGAATCGAAGAGTGAAGCGGTTGGTGTAGATGTAGTAGCTATGTCGGCCACTTCTCTTGAACTATCATCACCTTCTTCATCTTCGCTTGCGGACGAATACTCCTCTTGGGCTACCAAAACTATCTTTGGTTGCTTCTTGTAAGAAGCATTCTTCTTAACAAATGGTTTCTTGCGAGGAGCCTTTGACTTCTCCCTAAGAACCAGTCTTCCCCCATGATCTTCTCTACTTTTATAGGGGCTCTCAGCTACGAAATGCAAATGGTCACCACAATTGTAACATGACCTAAGTTCTGGACCGTTTTCTTTTCTTCCACTTGACCCATTCTAGTAAGTTTAGATTTTTCTTTGGCAGGGTATTTCCAAAAGTTTCTTCCGTAGAATGCCATGTACTCACCATGAGCATGTTTGACCTCCTCGGGATAGGTCATGGCAACTATGTCAAGGCTTCTATCATCTTCTTCTTGATCAATGACATTGGCCTTGAAAGCAACATTCACACCTTTTTGCATTCCAATTGCTCGAGCATGAGCATCTTCAGCGTTCTTGGCTGCAACTTTGAACGGATCCATTTCTTGTATGACTTCCAACAAAGTCATTTGGTGGTAATTATGTCTTCCTTGTAGGATCTTCAAGTCTATGGATTCAAATGGCATAGGAGCACTTACATATTTCCTCTTGATCCAAGCATCAACAACATGTGTTACACCATGATTTCTAAATGTGGTGGAAATGGAATTGAGCCTTCTATACATATCTTCGTGGTCCTCACCATCCATCATATAGAAACCTTCAGCTTGATTGCTTAGAGCATCATACATATTCCTTCTCATGATCTCATTTCCAATGAATAGCTCGGTGAGGGCATCCCAAGCTTCCTTAGCGATGCTGAGATGTTCAATGTGTGGAATATCCTTGGGACCCACACCAAGATGGATCATGCGTAAGGCCGTCACATTGAGTTAACTATCGACAACTTCACATCATGTCAAATTGGTTGGATCCCCAATGTGAATACCACCCTCAATGATCTCCATAACTCAATTGACGAGCTGCACACATGAGACTTCATTAAAAATTGTCATTGATTGAAAGAAGTTGCACTGATCTTGGGTGGATCATCCATATTATTTATATGATAGTGAGGGATTGGTGGATCAGGTCAATATAAGTGAGAAACCTCACTATAGTCCTCCTTACCACTTCCCTTTTTGGAAGAGGGGCCCTTATTTTATTTCACCCTCTAACTCCTTTTCTTCGGAGTTAGCCTTATCCTTGACCTTAGAAATATGAGTTATGGCCTCAGTGGAAGATGGAGGTGAGGCTATGGGTGGCATGAGACGCGCTATCATTTCACGCATCTCTTGCATTTGGGTCTCCACGGTTTTAATCAAGCTTGTTTCCAAGGTCTGGAGATCATCCATGGTGATTTTTTTCCTAGCCTCAGTACCATCTTCCTTAGTACCCATACTCTCTTAGACGGTAAATCCCGAATAAAGAGCCAAGGCTCTGATACCAATTTAAATAGATCGTATGGGCACCTAGAGGGGGGAGGGGGTGAATAGGTGTCACTCCAAATTTTAACTCTTTTTCAATTTTAGGCTTAACACAAAGGTCAATCTCTAGATATGCAACTAAGATGAATTTCCATATATGTTAACCTACCTACTAAGCATGTAAAGACGGAGAGAGTGGAACGAGGTAACCATAGTGGAGCACGTGGATACATAGGATTTGTTTTACCTCAAATCCTTCCTTGTTAAGGGAAGTATGTCTGCGTTGGATGGGTGGGCGGTACTAAGACCACCACGCCACAAAAGGCCTCACCCTGATCTCCGATGGATCTTGCCACGAGAGGCATGATCCACCTTCCACTATTTGACACCCTTCTAGGCAGGAACCGGTGCCTTTACAACACTAGCGGGGCATGCATCCACAACTCAATTGGAAGCTCTCGTGATGACAACAAGATGCCACAAGAAACAAGTTTATCAATAATCGTAACCAATATCTAGAAATTCATAATAAACTCTATATCAAGAATCCTCCAAGTGAATGGAGAGGAAATGGAGATCTTGATTGGTGCCGCTAAAGATCAAAGCCTCCTCCTTCGATTCCCCAAAGCCCGGAGCCTTTGAGTGGTTCAAGGTGAAGATCTCGCTTGAATCGATATGAATAGTATAGAGCTTTTTGTGGGATCCAAGAGATCTGAAATGAGGATCTGATGGGGTATATATACCCCCATCCAAAAAGCTGCTGTTGGAGAATTTGGGGGTCGGATAATCCGGCCGGTCCAAAAACTCTGGCCCGGGTCGGATTAACCAGGGATAAAATCCTTCCCTCCTCCGCTTGACGTGCCTTGGTGCCATTTGAAAAGAAGCCTAGGGGGAGTATTATCCGCCCCCTGATGGGGGAGGATTATCCGATTGAGGCACAAAGTCCAGCCTAAGTCGGATAATCTAGTGGAAAATTCCGCCCCGACTCCGCATGACGCGCCTTGGCCACTCGTCGAAGAATCCCTGGGGGCGGATTATGCGGCCCCCTAAAGGGGCATATTATGCGGCCTGGGGAAAAACTTCGGCCATGGCCGGACAATTCGGGGGAAAATCCGCCTCCCGTACTGCATTGTGCACCTAGCCCACACTTTGTGATTGGGGCAAGGGTGGATAATCCGGCCCTTGTCAAGGCGGATAATCCACCCCCAAACTCTGTTAGTTGGATTTAGAGAGGAAAATATTTGCAGCACTAGGCACCCAGTTAAATAATCCTTGGCATTGTTATCTAACACTCAAAAAATAGAGATCATGAAATGTTCTTTCACCTTCGGCAATGCATGCCATTGACCTCCGTCTACACCATCACCATAAGGCACCTTCCACTACTAGTGCCACCACCAAAATGGCACCAAGAGAAAGCCTTCTTCCACGCCATCAAGCTTCAACGCCAAAACTTGACATCCTAGTTGATGCATGAAACTTCATGGATGAGGAGAACCAAGACCTCTAATTCTCCAAGTTGGATGAGTACGTCAAGCAGATGAATAAACAAGCCAAGGTGGTCACAAACAAGGATGAGCAAGCTCCAAGTAAAGAATCTACACTTCAAGGTGGAGGAAGATGATGCGCTCGACTTTCGACGTAGAGCTCGTTGGGAACCCCAAGAGGAAGGTATGATGAGCACAACAGTAAGTTTTCCCTCAGTTATGAAACCAAGGTTTAATCGAACCAGTAGGAGCAGGGAAACACCCCAAAGGTGTTGCTAGCTGAGCTTTGGCAGGGCGCACTACCGGTGCTAGTAGCAACGTGGATACCTGCACACCACAACCACAGAACTTTGTCCCCAACTTGCGATGAGGTTATCAATCTCACCGTGTTTTGCGGAAAACAAAGGATTAAACGTATCGAATGGAAAGAAGTAATAGTTTGCAGAAAGCAAACACAAAGCAGAAACAGTTTATAGATTGTATGTAAAGAAAAAGGACCGGGATCCATAGTTCACTAGAGGTGGCTCTCCTTAGATATATAACATGCTGGGTGAACAAATTACAGCGGGGCAATTGACAAACACCGAGAAAGCAATACATGCATATACTAATCATCTTGACTCCTTTGAGACTTGATTGGGCATTACAACATTATACATAGACCGCCATCCAACTGCATCTATGACTAATAATCCACCTTCAGGTTATCATCCGAACCCCCTCCAGTATTAAGTTGCAAGCAACAGATTATTGCTTTATGAACTGCGTGTAAAGTAAACAATACGATTGTTCTATGAACAAAGGATTGTTATTTTCTCCCTATTAGCAACATCACATCTAGTACCTTAGAGATTTCTGTCACTTCCCCAGATTAACAGAGGCATGGACCCATTATCGAGCATAAATACTAACTCTTGGAGTTGCTAGCATCTACTTGGCCAAGATAGCTACTAACAACGGAAAGCATGCAAGAGCACAAATAACAAAGACATGATAGATTCAATAATCAATCTGAAATAGCATCTCAATATCCATCGGATCCCCGCAAACACAACATGTATGGATTACAAATAGATGATCTTGATCATGAACGGAGCTCACAAGATCTAAACATGAAAGCACAAAGGAGGAGAACCAGCCATCTAGCTATTACATGGATCCGTAGTCCAAGGATGAACTACTCACGCATCACACCAGAGGCTTGCATGGTGATGAGGAAGGCCTCCAGGGTGAATTCCCCTCTCCGGCATGGTGCCGGGAAGAGCTTCAGATCCCTCCCGATCTACGGATGGAGATGACGGTGACTACAGACTCTTTCAAGGATTTTTGATCGGGTACTTAGGGTTTTCGTCCCGAGGGCAATATATAGGCGGAAGGAAAGGCCGAGGGGGTGCCGGGAGCCACCACACCACCCCCTGGTGCGGGCCAGGCCTGGCCGCGCGGCCAGGTGGTGTGGCCTGGCCCCTGGACCCTCTCCGTCTCGTATTCTGGCACTTGATCCCTTCCGAAAAATAGGCACTTTGGTTTTGTCCCGTCCAATTCCGAGAATATTCATTTTCTGACTTTCCTGGAACCAAAAATAGCAGAAAACAGGCAGCTGACACTGTGGCTCTTGTTAATAGGTTAGTCCAAGAAATCATATGAAAAGTACTCCAAAGTTGGAACAAAACACAAGAAGTGGATAAAACCAAGCATGGAACATCAAAAATTATAGATACATTTGCAATGTATCAACATCCCCAAGCTTAACTCCTGCTCGTCCTCGAGTAGGTAAGTGATAAAAATAAAGAATAATTTTTGAGGTGACATGCACCATCAAAGACTTGATCAAAGTATTTGCAAAAACTTCAAAGCTGGGATCATAGTACTTCAATCATAACATGAAAGACAAAGTTCTAGCAATAATCAAACAAGCTATGATGCAACATGAAAAGGCACAAACAAAAGAATCATGAATAACATGCTTTGCAAGACGTTTGTTTGTTTCACATAAAGAAAGCATAGCATAATAGTATTTAGCTTGTCCCTCAATAGAGTAGCAAATATAAATGCATAGGACACCTTCAAAGTTCATAAGAGTGACTAGATACAATAGTTTAAAACAAGCAATAACAAGTTATGCATCAATCAACTAGTCTTGGGACAATGCACATAGAACTAAGAATGGCCACTATGCTCTCAAAGTAGGTGCATAAATGTAGAAGGTGGAGACTCAAAATAATAGTGGAAGAAAGGCCTTTGTAAAAGGAAGTAGGGATTCAAGTCTCATAAAGAGCTTCCAAAAATTATGGTACTTAAAGCTTTCAGCTCTCATTGCCCCTGTCATAAGCATCTTGAAGTGATTAAGGTTAAAGTGAACAAACTATGGTGTCCATGCTTGACGAAGTATAAGTCAGAAATCTCACGTCCCTTGTATACGAGGGCCGCTCCTCATGCTACTCAAGTTTAGTCACTGGTAAGTTCTTGTCATTGTAAGTACATGTGTATCATTGAGAACCGCCAACAGGGTACCCCTTGCCCGATGATATGGAAGAATCCCTATATCAAAATGACAAGCCAAGCAGACAACGAGCATCTCAGCATTCTTCTTATTTACCATGGGAATATGGTGCTTTTTTTCTCTTTCCTCTTTTCATAGTATCTCTTTTTTTCTTTTTTTCTCTCAATATAGGACTCCTTTTTTATAAGAAAAATGCTTCATAGACAGCTCATTATGGTTATGCTGCAGGTTTCCACCATGTCAGCATGGATTAGACCAATGCCCAAAGTGCTTTCTCTAACACATATACATAACTCCGTGGACTTACAAGCTCCCTTTCATTTCATTAATCGACGACATCCATATACAAAAGAGCATGATATCAACTAGGTACAAGTACCAAGTGCAATGTTGAAAGCGTTCCCCATGAAAGCATGGTTCTGCTAATTCCCAACAAATAAGTGCAAGCATATACAACATAGAAGACACAATGGTTCAAGTTTATTAAGGGCAAGTAAAGTAAAGTGTGCCATCAAGTTCGTGAGAGCTTTAATCACTAGTTTTCTCATAACAAGTAGAAGGTAAACAAAAGCATGAATATACTTGGAATAGCATAAGCTAGTAGGTAGGTATGGTGGAATCTTTGGAATAACTTGGTTTAGGGAGTTGGATGCATGAGTGGAACTCATACTTGGTGGTGGAGGCTAGCAAAAGACTGGGAGCGACAAACTAAGAGAGCAATAATGGCCATAATCATGCAGAGCGACAAAACATCATTGATCAAAGCATAAAGTGATCCTACAAGTTGAAAACTAAAGGATCATAACGGCTATGGTGACTTGAGATAGTCATAACATGGTGTGAGCATGCGCCAAGTCAACCCAAATAAAGCATCAAAGGAGAATACCACTATACTATGCTTTAATATGCTAAAACAACGCATGATTCATCCAAGGCACAATAAGCAATCTCAATTGTTTATAACAAGTCATTCTACAGCAAAGAATACTAAGCATAAAGCCAAAACAATATCAAGCATGGCATGACAAAGCATAGCCACAGTCAAGAACGAGCTCTTTTTACCACATAAGTATGAACTTTCCTACTCTTTTCCAAATCAAACCAAACTATTTGCAAACCAATGCATGAAAGAGGGGGTCCAACCAACTTATTCAGAAAACTAAGCAAACAAAAGCAAACGAAAAACCAAAAAGAAATCGAAAAATAAGACGCTCCAAGAAAAACACAACTGTTCATGAAACAATAAAAATGAAGCGTTTGGAAGAAACCTGAGATTTTTATTGATGTAGAAGGGGATGCCTTGGGCATCCCCAAGCTTTGACGCTTGTACTTCTTGGATATTTCTTGGGGTGACACGCGTGGCATCACCAAGCTTGAGTTTTAGTCCATCCTTCATCTCATTACTTATTCCTTCCATACACCTGAAAATTTTCCTTCATACAAAACTTCACACAGTCTCATTAGCAACATTAGTGCACTTAAGATAAATATAAATCTTAAAGTTCAGTTCTAACACCAAATAAACTTCCATTAGAACACTAGCTACTGTATCACTTACCTCAAAAATCTCAATTCCCCAAAAGAACTCAAAAAGGAACCCACAAGAAGCAAATGCAGAAAATGGCAGAAATCTGTCAAAACAGACCAAAGATAAATACGAATTTTTTAGAAGACCTTATGTTTCTCAAATCAAAAAGTGTTTAACTAACAAAAGTTATATAACAACCTGGGGCATAATCACAAAAAATTACAGCTCAATCCGACATACAGAGCTCTCTCAGGAATTTTTATGGTGAAGCACAAGAATCTGTTTCGAGACAGCAACTTTTTCAATCATTACTTCACTCTCATTAGAGGTTACTCTTGGCACAAAAAGCAAATAAAAAGGATAAGAAGAGGTTATTACAGAGGTAATAACTTCCAAGACTCAACTAAAACTCTTGGGTTATCTTCCAACAAGTACTTTTCTTTAACGCCTTTAAGTTAGGCATAAGAAGCAAAGAAAGAATCAAGTGTTCTCAAATAAAGAAGCATTAAGATCAATACCAGAAATATTTTCAACAAGGCAAGGTATATCATCCAAATAAGTTCTAAAGGATCCTCTCTCAATGCTCTTAGGTTCACTATTCTCATCAAAAGGGTTTGCAGGAACAATCCAATCAAGATTCTTTTCTATGGCATCATGTATTGCTACTAGTTTAAAGGGTATTGGTATCTTAGGTTCCTCCCCATTAGGTTCGGTTTTGTTCATCTTTTCTCGTGTACCAACAACTTCTACACATGAGCCTAGCATATTGAAACGTTCAAAGACTTTTCTAGCTTCCTTGGCAACATCATAGAACTCCTTAAACAAAGTTTCTAGAATAAAATCCCTCTTTTCAGGGTCCTCAATTTCTTTAAGCTTAAGAAACATTACTTGCATTAAGGGGTTGAGGTTAACAAACCTAGCTTCTAACATGTGAATTAAAGAAGCTGCAGCAATCTCATAGTTTGGAGCAAGTTCTACAAGGGATCTATCCTCAGTATCTTCATGCTTACTAACATGATTAAAGAATTCTTCAGTGTTATCTTTCCCAATTATAGATCCACTACCAATTGGAAGGTCTTTCAGGATTAATGTAGGGATCAACATGGTGAGCTAAAGAAGAGGTGACTACTAAAGGAGACATAATTTTTTTGTGTTTTTGAAATAAGAAAGCAAACAAGTAAAACTAATTTTTTTTTGTGTTTTTTGAAAGAACAAAACAAGCAAACAAAGAAAAACAAAAAACAACAAAGTAAAGAGATTGGTTATGAGGGACTCCCCTTGTGAACATGTCCTTGACTCCCCGGCAACGGCGCTAGAAAAGATCTTGATGCGCTCGACTTTCGACGTAGAGCTCGTTGGGAACCCCAAGAGGAAGGTATGATGAGCACAACAGTAAGTTTTCCCTCAGTTATGAAACCAAGGTTTAATCGAACCAGTAGGAGCAAGGAAACACCCCAAAGGTGTTGCTAGCTGAGCTTTGGCAGGGCGCACTACCGGTGCTAGTAGCAACATGGAGACCTGCACAACACAACCACATAACTTTGTCCCCAAGTTGCAATGAGGTTGTCAATCTCACCGTGTTTTGCGGAAAACAAAGGAATAAACGTATCGAATGGAAAGAAGTAATAGTTTGCAGAAAGTAAACACAAAGCAGAAACAGTTTATAGATTGTATGTAAAGAAAAAGGACCGGGATCCATAGTTCACTAGAGGTGGCTCTCCTTAGATAGATAACATGCTGGGTGAACAAATTACAGCAGGGCAATTGACAAACACCGAGAAAGAAATACATGCATATACTAATCATCTTGACTCCTTTGATACTTGATTGGGCATTACAACATAATACATAGACCGCCATCCAACTGCATCTATGACTAATAATCCACCTTTAGGTTATCATCCGAACCCCCTCCAGTATTAAGTTGCAAGCAACAAATTATTGCTTTACGAACTGCGTGTAAAGTAAACAATACGATTGTTCTATGAACAAAGGGTTGTTGTTTTCTCCCTAGTAGCAACAGCACATCTAGTACCTTAGAGATTTCTGTCACTTCCCCAGATTACCAGAGGCATGAACCCACTATCGAGCATAAATTAACTTGAGTTGCTAGCATCTACTTGGCCAAGATAGCTACTAACAACGGAAAGCATGCAAGATCACAAATAACAAAGACATGATAGAATCAATAATCAATATGAAATAGCATCTCAATATCCATCGGATCCCCACAAACACAACATGTATGGATTACAAATAGATGATCTTAATCATGAACGGAGCTCACAAGATCTAAACATGAAAGCACAAAGGAGGAGAACCAGCCATCTAGCTACTACATGGATCCGTAGTCCAAGGATGGACTACTCACGCATCACACCGGAGGCTTGCATGGTGATGAAGAAGGCCTGTGGTGAATTCTCTCCGGCAGGGTGCCGAGAAGAGCTTCAGATCCCTCCCGATCTAGGGATGGAGATGACGGCGGCTACAGACTCTTTCGTGGATTTTTGATCCGGTACTTAGGGTTTTCGTCCCGAGGGCAATATATAGGCGGAAGGAGAGGCCGAGGGGGTGTCAGGAGCCACCACACCACCCCCTGGCGCGGGCCAGGCCTGGCCGCGCGACCAGGTGGTGTGGCCGGCCCCTGGCCCCTCTTTGTCTCGTATTCTGGCACTTGATCCCTTCCGGAAAATAGGCACTTTGGCTTTTGTCCCGTCCAATTCCGAGAATATTCATTTTCTGACTTTCCTGGAACCAAAAATAGCAGAAAACAAGAAGCTGGCACTGTGGCTCTTGTTAATAGGTTAGTCCAAGAAATCGTATGAAAAGTACTCCAAAGTTGGAACAAAACACAAGAAAGTGGATAAAACCAAGCATGGAACATCAAAAATTATAGATAGATTTGCAATGTATCAGAAGACAAGGCCACATATGTGATGAAGTCGATCCGAGCACAGCTCCCAACATCAACATGAGCCTACTTCCACCACTACTACAAGATGGCGACGCCAAGGTCGAGAATGGTGAGCATGGGACTTTCCCTTCACCAAAGGAGGCGCATGGAGTTGAGAGGACCGATCCTATCCCTATATGCTTGAGTGATGATTTGGTACCAATCCCATGTGAGTGTGAGAGCCACTTATCCCACTTGAGTGAAAGCAAGAGTGAGATGAGCAACTCCACCATACATAAGATTGAGTGCCTCCACTTGGAGGGCATGAGTGATACATCGAGTGAGTTGAAAGTGATAGTTGATAGTTCATGTGAGGCCATTTTTATTTCTAACGACTTACCCTCTACCTCTAGTGTGTTTTCTCATAATGTGCTAGGTTCCATGAACAAAGAAGCACTAAGCTTGGATTTGATGATGCCTCCTATCGAGAAGATGTACATGGTGCATGAAGATGATGCTACGCCATGGCTACATCAAGAAGACTAAGTTGCCCATATTGAGAACACTACTACCACAACACCCACTTCATATGAGAGGTATGAACAAGGTAAAAATAAGGGTGTTGATGATTCCATGATCCCACTAATGCACATGACGACTTGTGATGATTTGCATGCCATGGATCATACTTGTGACATGACATACGTTCCACTCTTATTCCCATGTGATGATTTTGCCATGCACCATGATGACCATGTGGAATCCTTTTATTGTCATGATATTGCCATAAACATGATATGGTCTAAAGGTTACGTTGATGATATCCTTGCTTGCACTTTGTTGTACAATTTCTCTTTCCAATGTTGTGCTTGCAATCATGATAAAAATGGTATCTGTCAGACCATGCTTTGTCATGGATGTTTTATAATTTCTCCCATTTCTTGCAATTCGAAGAATAATTTCTCTTTCACTTGTTTTGCTTGCAAAAATAATTATCATATGGTGTCTATTGAGATTGCCCCCATAGCTTTCTCAAATTTCGAAGATTTTGGTAAATGCCATGATAAGCATGTTCCCCAATTGCATACTCACCATGCATCTATTTTACACTTGATTAACATTAATGGTGATGTGCACAAGAAGAGATACGTCATGATGGATGATGTGTTTCTCTACCATGCACACACGTTCTTCCTTTTGTGTATGATGTGTGTAGGTACCCACACTATAATGTCAACCTTAGTTAAGCAAAAGTTGACAAAAAGAGCTCTTGAGATCATCCCTGAAGTGAGTTCAAGATCAAACCCAGCTCTGATACCATTTGCATGCTAAGCATCTTTTATGTTCAAAAATTGCTCTTTCCTATGGTTTGATTGCAAGCATGTTACTAGTATTCTTTCACCTTGTGATAATTGTGTTTCTTTGCTATTGGATATTGATGCTTTGTGTGTTGCAACAAAAAATGTTGAACAATTTCTCTTTCTGATGCTTCGTGTGCAACCATAATGCCATTATGAGCATGTATTGTCATGAGAGCTTCAAAGTATCTCGTATAGTTGTTGCAACAAACATAAGGAAAGTTTGCTCTTTCATATGGTTTGTTTGCAAACAAGTTTTTTGCTTCCGCTTGTGATACTCATATCCCCATGATATTTGTTTTTGATGATTTGTGTATGGCATCCAACATATTGAACAATTTCTCTTTCCAGTGGTTGTATTGCACACTTAATGATGTTGTTTTGGATATCCTCCCTCATGTGTTTTTGCAGAATTCTCCTATTCTAGCATCAAAGATGTTGATCACTATTTTAGTCCAATGATTTGAGTGCCACACTAAGACATTATATGGAGGTTTTGAGTTCCCACATTTGGATGATGTTCAAAATATTTCCATGCACATTGACATTGCATACACATTCCATTTGTTATACATGTATTGTGCTAATAGTGTTGTGAACAAGAATGGACAGGCCACAAGTGACATTCTCCTCTACCACACAAGAAAATATTTTGCTTGGTCTTTGTTGTGTGGAGGTACAATTGCATACACGTCAACCTCTATTGACCATGAGTTGACAAGACAAAGTGTAGAGAGTTACCGATGGATGAGCTTCTATGAGTTATCTCTACACCATAAGGTGACTTCCTTCTACTTGAGGACTCATGCTATAATCTTCATGAATTGGCTACTCTTTGAGTGTTGTTTTGCTTTTGTTGTGAGCTTTGTAGGTTTCATGTAAGGTGAATGAACATTGAAGTGTTGTCAAATCAATATTCTCGAGGACGACTACATGGTAAACCCCAGGATCAAGAATGTCTCTCGACCACCTCTACATTGCGATGAGCGTATAGAGTCGAGGACGACTCTTTTTGAAGGGGGGGATGATGTGGCCCGACCTACGATCATTACCACATCATGGTCTCCAACTTATACCAAGTCATCATGGACTTCAAAGGTGAATCCTATCCTCTATGCAAGCCCACTTACAACCCTATTGAATCGTATACTACTTCATACTCCATCCTATGACCATGCTAGGTTCGCATCGACAAGTACTGAGATAAGGGAGGAAGCCTAGAGAATCAAGCCCGGCAAGATGGAGGCTTGGAAGAGGAGAAGGAAGAGATAAGAATGAGTGGCACTACCGCTCCCATCAGTGGTACTACCGCGCCCCGGTACAACCTCTCTCAACAACGGTACTACCACCCAGACCTGGCGAGCTCCGACTACTCCTCTAACGCTACCGGTACTACCGGACCACACCATTGGTACTACCGGACCTAGAGACCATCTACCGCTGAAGCCCAGAGCTACCGACCCACCCGGAGCTTCTACCGCCTGTGTCCGGTACTACCATACCCGAGGGCCAGTACTACCGGTCATGCCAGTGCCAGCACACACACGGCTGGGCCACAACCCATGTATCCCCCTTTTTATGTTCCAACCCTATTTCTATTCCCAAACCACCCCTTTATAAGTGGTTGGCCTATAAATAGGCCCCACCCCTCATGTATCCCTTAGGCATAGATGATAGACTAAAGAAAACCCCCTTTGTGGAATGTCTAGTTTTTCCACATCCCTTTACCAAGGGGACTGACTATCATCACCAAACTCATTGGACTTTGCATCGTGCATCCATTGTTGTACAAGGCCTACGTTTGCGAGTGCGTGAGCATAGTTGTCAAGACCCCCTCCAAGGTGTTCTTCCCTCTCTGATTGGGATTGACGAGAGCACGTTGACTGATCTTTCCCTGCGAGGATTCTATCGTACCGGTGGCCGCTGACTGGAGAAATTGGCCTTGTATCATGTCGTGTTTGCATGTATTCATCGTGTTCTTCATGAGGTGTGTGTTTGCTTCTATTACCTTCTCCTTTTCCCCGTTTTCCCATCGATTTGACCACTAGGTCCGTGAAGATGGGCCACCCTTGAGGTTCATCCTTATCACGTGACCATGCTTCCTTTGCAGTAAACTTAACTCTGGTTCAGTGGTTAACTTTAATCACTCAGAAACCCGTTCTTAAGAACTCTGGGTCACATTATGTCAAGTATAAATAATATGAGTTTATTTGGAAAACCTATGGCCTAGGAATAGGTGATGCGATGCATCTCCTTTCCTTTTTAACCATTGTCATGAATACTGAGTCACTACTCAATACTTCTACTAATTTCTTAAGTAAGAACCAATTATTTACTTGAATCTATTCTGAACTATTTTCAGAATCTCAACTAGGTCCTTCTAAACTTCCTTTAGAATACTCGAAGTATTTTGACATTTTAATGTTTATTAAACTCCTGATATATTCACATATATCCTCTATGTGTAATGTAAGTTAAATTTCATCCATATAATGATCTAATCATAGAAATATTGTTCTCTAATATGTCAATTACATATTCACGAACATTGTTACGCTCCCACTCAAATATTTCATCAATATTTGATATTCTAGGATATCACTCATCTCCCACTCAAATATGTCGTCCACATATTCTATTTGGAAAACTTCTTAGCTCCCACTCAATTAACATAATTTCGCGATAATCTTGGCAAATCCATTTTTTTTTGATATTTCATAAAATCGAGAATTTTCTACTACAAGACATCAATAATCTCATGATTGATCAAAATCTTCATGTGTAGTAGTTACAACCTTTTCTTCAAAACCTTCGAAGACTTTGCAGTTTGAATAATCCTTTCCCAATTTCCAAATTGGATTTATTTGCTGATTGAATCCAATAGACTTTTAAGATCTCGACAAAAACATCCTTTATGACAAATTGAGCTTTTATGTCTTCCTATTAAGTTTCATTTATTTCCTTTCAACTAGGAAGGACTAAGTAAATACAATTTACTTAATGAGATCAAGTAACTTTTACTTCATAGTCTCAAATGTAACTTAATTTGGGATTTCATGACTCTAAGTCATCTCTTGCACTTAGGTCCATCAATCTTTGTTTGTAGTTCATAGGTATATCTTATTTCAATAATAAGACAAGTGAATCAAGAATGAAATTCTGCAAGTGGAAGAACTGATTCTTGAATCCTACTTATCAAACCTAATAAACAAACAAAACATTAAACTTGATGCTTACCTAGAAACATACAATATGGTGAGAATAAAATGGATAACCAATAAAATGAGTCTCTATCGTTCCCATCCGAACCGGATAGGTATGATTTTTATATAGGGATTTCTACTTCTGTGCCCTCGGTTCCTTAATTGTACTCAGTTTTCCCTATCCGCTTAACTTTTCACCCCTTTTGCCCATTTACTTGTACAAAACTCACATAGTGGACCCTTGCCGTTACATGTTGACAAGTGGGGCCGCGTTCAGTCGGTTCCCATAATGGACACCTCTCTCCACTGATCTAGATTAGCATGGGACCCATAGCTTATCCACATGAGTGCCGGACCCACAACTTACCTAGGTTGGCATTGCAAGATAGGACCCCGAGCCAGCCCCGCGCCCGTGCCCGTGCTATTGCTTCCCCTTTCTTCTTCTTCTCCGATGACGGCAGCCCTTTGTATATCTTCACTTCGGCCTCCCGTTTTTCCTAGCCACAGTATGGTGCCATCCCAATGACCTGTATGAAGGATGACAATGGCAACCCTGCGCTTGCTGTGGACAATCAATTGGCGCAACTCGGGAGCTCAATTGGGCGCGCGCTTGCTGTGGAGAATGAGGGCGGAGAGCCATTACGATGATTTAATTGGTTTATCGAGTTAATGTCTCGGCTGCAATCAAGTGAATCTATGAGGTGAAAGTCAAACTTTGGGAACTAGGGAGATGGATGTATAAGAAATAAGAGAATGACACAACTCTTGAACACTTTCAAATTTAAAAATTATGCAACTCTTAATGTAAAAGGGTGTTTGTAATTGACACAACTCTTGAAAACTTTCAAATTACAATTTGGACATGATAATGTTGTCCTAGGAAAATCTTGAGAGTTTACCATTTTTAGAGCGTGAAATGTGATCCCTAAACTAAAATATTTATGCCTTGTGCATATACAAAAATTATACACCTTCGAACACTATGAAATTGCATTTAGGACATGATAATGTTGTGCTAAGAAAATCTTGAGAGTTTGTCATTTTCATGGAGTGAAATATTATGCATAAACTTGGATATACGAAAATTATACACCTTTGATCACTATGAAATCGCACTTAATACATGATAATGATGTGCTAACAAAATCTTGAGAGATTATCATTTTCATATAGTGAAATGTAATGCATAAACTTGCATATACGAAAATTATACACCTTTGAACTCTTTGAAATCGCACTTAGGACATGATAATGTTGTGCTAATAAAATCCTGATCATTTATCATTTCCATGGAGTGAAATATAATGCATAAACTTGTGTATACAAAAATTATAAACCTTTGAACACTGTGAAATCGCACTTAATACATGATAATGATGTGCTAACAAAGTTTTGTGAGATTATCATTTTCTTCCCCATTTTCATAGAGAGGAATGTAATGCATAAACTTGCATATACAAAAATTATACACATTTGAACTCTTTGAAATCGCACTTAATACGTGATAGAGTTGTGCTAAGAAAATCTTGAGAGATTATCATTTTCATAGAGTGGAATGTAATGCACAAACTTTCATATACAAAAATTAAACGACTTTGAACACTTTCCCTTCAAATTATATTCAAAATCATTTCTTTATGGAGTTAAACTACCGGTGGCAAACTCGTTATTTTGCATGGATAGAGGGGTGCCCCCGACAGATATAGGGGTTATCCCGTCCACTAGATCATAGAGGATCAACGGTTGGTGGGCACGATCCACGTGACAACTGTCTCAACCAATCAGAGCATAGTAGCCAAGATGAGCACATGTGTGAGAGTTTGTGACTAATAGAGATGGGAAAACTAAGTAGAACTTAAAAACCAAGGGCAAAACTGAGTACAACTTAAAAACCAAGGGAAAAACTGACAAAGGGATTCAAATAGAAAATAGAAAGAGATTTAAAAATGGAAAATGCTTCGTTTATACAATAAAATACATCTTGGCATACATCAAACTATTTGTAGTTCAAATGTACACCAGTTTGACAATTATTGCCTCATTCAGACAAACTATGTTTTGGGGAGGGATGTTTTGGGAAGAGGCTTGAGTAGAAAGCCATGAACCTTCATAGACAGTAGGTGATTTGAGAAGTGGTGATTTAGGTTAAAACTTGATTTCTATACATTTCTTATGGTGACAGGTCACATAATACGAATCCCTGGGTAGATGCCACTATGTTTTGATCTTTTTGAATTTGTTGTGCATAATATGACTCAATTAGCTAGGTAAAACCCATTCGTTGACTCTCTGTTGACCAGCCACCGGAGGGCATAACTGAGTATGTTGCAAATGGCAGTGTTAGTACTGGAGGGAAAAACTGAGTACAACCAAACTGCTAGTGTTACACTCGACGGTATAACTGAGCACAACTAAGTTGCCAGGGTTAGACATGAGTGAAAAAATGTGACTCACGGTACGCATGTAGCGGTGCACGGGGCGGTAGCGGACACATATGGCCGTGCACAGTGTAGTACCATATGCGGTGCACGGTGTTGCAATGAAACGCCCCTTCCCTTCTCCTTTATATAGGCCTCCTCACTCTCACTGATCACTCACTCGGTCACTCACGCGACTGTCTCCACTATCCCATCACCTTCTGCAAACCCCCAAGAAAACCCCAACCACGCCGGTGATGGAGAAGAACGACACGGTGGCCATCATCGCCTCCAAGGACGCTGGCGAGGAGGCCCTCATCCCCGTACAGGCCCCCGTTGAGGCATCGAAGGTAGCCACCGTCCCTGTCCATACCCTCGTCCCAGCTTCTGCCGTAGCCGCCGGCGAGGAGGTCCCCACCGGTCTCGGACAGATCCCACTCGGCTGGGACCCCTACGAGGAGGATGATTACATCATGCCAGAGAACCTCTACGACACTAGAATCGCCTACCCATGGTCGGAGGTAACTGGGGTTTTCTCCCCTTCCCTTGTTCTTCCCCCATTCCCATCGTTGGATGCTAGATCGTATGTTATTGGGGTTCGGCTGTTCATATTTTTACAGTAGCTAATCCTCTTGTGTTAGATCTCGTATTTCGATGAATCCCCCTATTCATATTTCAATCCTATTTTATTTGTCCTCCGAGTTGTAGTTAAGAGATTCCCTAGTTAGTACTAGCACCAAACTGTAGTTGGGATCAGTATTCGATTTGCTTTGACATATGGGAATTGGGGAATAATCAGGAGATCTCAATCAGTTAATTTATGTAAATAATCAATCTCGATAATCATGGTATCTCTATCATGTACATTATTGCACTCTACTATTTGTTCCAATAGGAGGATAGGAGCGACGTCTGCAGCGACGACGAGTCCAAGGACACCAAGACTCGTCAGGTGCTAAGGAGGATGAAGTCCGGCCAGTATGATAACTTCTTCGTTGGTGATGTCTACGGGTACCCCTTCTGCACCACCAGGAGGCTCCACGTCACTAACTTCAACTCCCTCATGAAGCATGCCGAGGACGTGAGGACATGCGGCGATTCCCTGAATGTCCACGGCTTCAGAGCCAAGAACCAAGCGCTCAGTCTTGACCTCCGCAACCTCCAGAAGGTGGCCATCAAGGAGGGTCGCATGCCCCCGATTAAGCCCAAGGAGCCCAAGGTCAAGGGACTAGGTAGCAAGAAGTGGAGGAGGCGCCAGAGGGAGGAGGCGGAGACCCTCCTGGTGGAGTCCATGAGGGGCCACTGATCTTGTGCTGCTGCTGTTGTAAAGCAGCTACTTTTTTCTTGATGTGTTGAACTTGTCCACTGCTGCTGCTGAGCAACCTAATTGTCGAACCTCATTAAGTATCGTGCTATATATCCTATATTAGTTGCTTTATCTACATCTGCTATATATATATATCCTACATTAGCTGCTTTATCTACATCTGCTCTATTTACTGAATGTATTTATGGTGATGGTTAGATTTGCTACTCTTGATTTGCTACCATTGGTGAAAAAAGGAGGGCCAAAAGGAACAATGAATAAAGAGAGAAGCTGCTCTAGATTTGCTACCTTTTTTTGGCAAAAACACAACTATTAGCAAGAGAGAGGGGAAAATACGCTCTTAAAAAGGACAATCATAAAAATAACAAAAAATAAAACTTCCAATTTAGGTGACAGGATGCACGTAACCACCAAACGCGCCCCACATGGTCCCACACCACGTCCCCCATAACGCTTTCCTAATAAACCAGCCCCACACAGTCCCAAATGGCACGGCCCCACACGTCAGCATAACACGTTCCTGACCAAACGGCCCCACATAGTCCCAGACCGCGCTGCCCCACACGTCAGCTAACGGTCAACCTAACAGTAGCTGTTGTTGAGCTATTTGATGAGTTTCCTAGAATAAGAGGGACACAAGTGAGGAAAAGTTAAGCGGCTGGGGTAAACTGAGTACAACTAACGAACCAGGGGCATGAAAATAGAAATCCCTATAAAGTATTAGCTAAAAGTATATGATCATATCATTATAGTTTCCCTCTATTTGTAAAGTTTGTTTAGCAGAACAAATTCCATTCTACATACTTAACAATTCAGATGTTAGGTGAAACCTTCGCTTACACTTATACCCTTTCTACTAACACTTCTGTAAGAAAACATTTTCTCAAAGAAGTATCAATTGAGACAATACAAACTTTGTCTTCTTTGGGTATTAGTTTGGAATTTATATTCATAGTTTCCTAAGAATACACCACAAAGATTTAATATTCATAACAATCTCAAACTATCGAAATCTCTAGAAACTCGAGCTTGACATATGTCATATGGTGTTGTTTGCACAAATCTTTAGATGTTCCTTATACATTTAATTGAGTGTTTACTATTTCAATCTCTAACTGTAATTACTAACGTTAATCTAGTAGAAGATTATTTTGGACCATATGTAATTAAGACTATGATGCTTTAAACTTATCAATACAATTTGATTCATCAAATTCATCATAATCTGTGAAACAGTTTTGCACAAGTCCTTATATGCCAAACTGTTATTAACTTGAATTCATAATCACTTTGATAAAATTGCAGAGACTTTGAAATTCTTGTTAATTCTATATTTACATTAACATAAAGGTCCTTAATATCTTTTGGAAATTTTCATAAATGCCCTATTATCATACGGATAAGGATAAGAATAACTTGGTTATAATTACAATGTGAATCATAATATAAATTATTCATAGAAAAATAACAACTGATTCTATCTTATTAATATGAGTAACTGTCTTGCGATAAGCAAGACACACTAATAAGTTTCACAAAATTGATTACAAATCTTTTGTTCAAATCTTCTAATCCTATTGATAAACTTCGAGGGAAGGAGTGTTGTATGCCATCAACCGGATTGCTTGCCGTCGTCACACCATAATCGCCTCGTTTCACTCCGTAACTCTCATGCACAGGGTCATGTTTTTCATTAAAACAAGATTAAGTATCTAATAATTGAGATCTTCATAAGTGTTTCATGGAAACATTTATTACTTGTATATCAACATATACCTTCTCCATTGACGACGATCCTAGCTTTGGGTTCGACCTTGGTAGTCCTTAGCTTTGCTATGAACTCATGAAAGGTAGACGATATCCCTTCCATGACATAGTCAGAGAAAACGTCTTTGTAGCTGGGAGGCAGCATACGCAACACTCCATCTATCGCAAATTCATTGACCAACAAGTAGTTCATAGAATCCACAAGGCGGTAATGGATCTCTACCATGTTATCCATTTGGATTTCCAAGCTAGGGTTTTCTTCCATTTTGGTGGAAATAAACTTATCCATGTAGTCATAAAGCATGCGCCTGATCTACTCTCAGACCATGCTCTTCAATCCATCGATCATATCAAATGCGTCAATTTCATGCAAGTGCACCCTTAGGCCAGATTCCATGGCATGGTTTATGGTGTACTTGACAGTCATGAAGGTATCACCGTGGTCACAAAGAGTCGCATCTTCTATACTATCGGATTCATTAGGGAAATCTTCTAGGGGTTCACAAAGGACATAGAGGAGATGGTTTTCTATGAGGGTCCTGCGGAGGCATTATTACCATTCGATGAAATTTGACCCATCTAGCTTAAGTTTCTCTCTGTTCATTAATGGACCAAAAGTGTCCTGAACTGAGGGAATGGCCATAATCTATAAGACTTTTGCAAAAGGACTTAGACTAAGTTCATAATTTGAGTTCAAATTTGCAATCATATTAACAAATGAGCTCCCACTTAAACTATCATCCCTAAAGACAGTTTAGTGATTACACAACCCCTTTACACCACATCATCCCCGATCATCATGGCCTTTGATGCAGCTGCCAGGGTGGACTATATCCACCGATCACATCATTCATGTGAATCGTGCTTGATATTTTGATATCCATGTTCTAGGGCCATGTATCTACATGCTAGGCTCGCCAACTCAACCACAGTCTATTCGTGTTGCATACATGGCTTGCACCCAATGTATGCGAACGCAGATATGTCTAGCACCTGATCATCATGTCCTGCTTAATAACTGTGAACTTTCTTGGTGTTTATGCACTAATGGGAGAACACTTTCGTTGGTATTAATTAGGGATCATCCTATTTAATGCTACCATTGTGTATCTAATACTAGCAATCAAACACGATGCACACAAAGATAAACATCACATGCAATCTAAATGTGATATGGCATGGTTATTTTCATGCTCCCTGATCTCCATCAGGTGCTCCGGCATGATCTCCGTCATGCCACCAGTTTGATGCCAAGTCCATGGCGCCACCGCTCTTGTCGTTCATCTTCACGATGACAACTACTATACTACTTAGTAATAGGAAAAGTAAACTACGTTACCTTTTTGACGACCCTAACCATGTCACATCACAAAGCCTTCCCTGCAACATAAAGTTAGATGCCTCTACATGGCTGTTAGGCTTTTGCAATAGAACCTTTTATACCTACGAACTTCCAACCACAACATGGATCCAATAGTTGTCCATACTATACCCCTTTCGGGGAGATTATCATTTTGTGGCCCGAAAGTTGAGGCGCCCAGGCAACGCGGTACCCAAGTTGCCTGTAATCAGCCCCGATGACCACAGTTGGCATGCCAAATACTCAGACGGTCTTTTTTGACACGAATTAAACTTTACGTTTCAATACAAAATATCAGGCTAATGGCCGTCAAGTTGGCCCCCCTGTTAGTTTTCGCCGTTATGTCGCTCCCGTCGCTTAGGCGTGGTGGCTGTCACGTAGGCTTGTAGCGCTAGCGCAGTGGATAGGACAACACGACTGGCCTAGTGTATTGACGTGACAAAACAAGGCACATATATCATCGTTATAATTATTTTTTGTATACTCAGAAGCTGGAATGGCCACCGCCATGCGTCTCTCCATTAGACTTCCATCCCCGTCGTTAACCACTACCTTAGAAACGCATTGACGGTTCCACCATTCCCCTGTCTCGTAGAAACCACTCTTCTTCTTCCTGTCATCTGTCTTCTTTCTGTCTTCTCCTTGCCACCATGGAAGGTCGTCGCACTCTAGAGACAAGCTTGACTACCCATGACAATAAGAAGATAGACATCATCTACACCAATGAGGAGGAGACAGTGGTGCGAGTCCTAAGGATGTACGAGGTTTGGCTTGAGAAAGACGAGTACAAGTTTGTGGAATTGGACCTCGAGTACACCCCGGAGAACCCATATGAACATAATGAAGTCGCTGTCGTTCAACTGGCCATGAGGAAACACGTCCTCGTCTACCACTTCTCCCGGTTTGTAGATCTTCTCTTTGTAGTTAACCGCTTTTAGGACCAAATAAACTATGAAGGCAGATTTCTCCCATGAGGAAACTGGCCATGAGACGAGTACAAGTTTTCTCCTCTTGTTCTTTATCCATTTGCTCATCTTGCAACTACTGAATTTTATTTAGGACTAAATAAATTATGACAAGACAAACTACTAAATCCATTTGCTCATCTTGCAACTACTGAATCCATTCGTACGACAGAATGAAGGAAGATTTCCCTACGGATAGGCACAATTTCTAGGAGGAGTGGCCATTGTCTGATATAAACCTGAAGTATGCAGCCATAGATGCTTACGTGACCTACCAGCTGTACAAGAAGATCCATTTCTTTCTACGTTACCTTGTGTTTTGCCCTATTTGCAAGAGGGAAGACGAGCTCAGGGGAGCCCTTTGTAAAAATGCATAATAGCTAAGTTTGAAGCTGCATATGCAAAGAAAATGGCTGCATCTGAAGCAGCTGACAGAGAGGCTGCAGAAGCAGCTGACAGAGAGGCTGCGGTTGAAGCAGAAGTAGCAAACAGAGAGGCAACATCTTCTAGCGGCAACAATCAGGCCTGTGATGCACCGCTAATTGTGCCGTAGGATGCTGAAGATAGGGAAGCCAAGTCTGATCCTAGGTGGGATGAACTTGCATTTCATGAGCTTTGGAGGGCCAATAATGTAAGATCCACCTGGAATGATCACAATTGGTCGCCTAGGAACGATGGCAAGCGCCTCAAGTGGTCTGATGAGAAGTCAATTAAATTTTACTCCTTTGTGTTATGTTTCTGTTTTGTGGAACTCAGTTATCTTGTCAAGATGGCTAGCGCCTCAAGTGAGAGTAGTAAAATAAATTTTACTTCTTTGTGTTATGTTTCTGTATGTGTCTGGTAGCTTGTCAAGATGGTAGCTCGTTAACTGGTAGTTTGAAAGAGTACCTTTTTCCTCTCTCGCTATACAGATATGTTTCATTTTGCCCAAATTGGTAGAAATCTAGAGCAGCTTCTCTCTTCGATCATTCGTTCCCTTTTGGACCTCTTTTTGCCTCCAGTCTAGTAGCAAATCTAGAGCAGCAAATCACACCAGGCAGAATACATTCATTCAGAAAACAAAACAAATGTAGATATAGTTGTGTGCAGCTAAATAGGATATAGGGATAGAAAGTAGGTTGCTTAACGAGGTTCAATAAATTCAACCCCTTCCTTGCATGCAGAAATATGATACACACAAAATATAGAAAATCAAAAGAAGATGCTTAGCAGCAGCAGACACGTTTAACCCCTCCTCGCATGCGCCTGCGCCTCCTCCCTCTAGTGCTTCCTCCACTTCTTGCTACCCAGTCCCTTGATCTTGGGGTCCTTGGGCTTGATCGAAGGCATGTGATCCTCTTCAATGGCCACCCGCTGGAGGTTTAGGAGGTGAATTCCGAGAGCCTGGTGTTCAGCGATGTAGGCGTTGATGTTCGCGGTCTGGCCTACTTTGGGGGTGCTAGAGCTCGGGCCCTCACCATGCATCACGACGTAGTTGAAGTTGGTGCCGGCGAGTCTTGTCCTGCAGAAGGGGCAACTGTAGACGCTGCCAGCGAAGAAGGTGTCATATTGGCCTCCCTATAGCCTCCTCAGCACCTGGCAAATCTGTTGGGTTCGCAGCATAGAAAACAAAAAAATTCCTACGATGTTAACTATACGCCAAGATCTATCTACTAGATACAAGAAACGGGTGGATATACATCCATGGAGAACTTACTCTCGAAGACAACAAAGCTTTGTTAACGAGATGGAACTCGTGGATGATGTAGTCGTACACTTGCTGATCTGAAGATCGTGATGAAGTCCAGCAGGTCTGGCTCGAGCACGTCCTTCAGATCCAGCTTCAGCAAGTCCAGCACCGCAAAGCAGCGGTGCATCCGTGATCACACACACGTCCGGTACCCCGACAACCTCCGTCCCTCGCTCTAGCAAAGCAGCGGAAGCAGCAACTCCTTTCCAGATAAAGCCACCGGGAACATGTATCTCGCTAATCCGAGACCATGGGTAAATAATACTAGAGGGGGAGAGAGATCCTTCACGAGGAGGTGTGAGGAAGAAGGGGTGTGAGGGGGACTTCTATAGGAGGAGGGGAGGGTACCCCTCCCCATGGCCGGTGCCCCAAGGGGTGACCCCTCACCTCCTCATTCATGTGGTGGTAACTCCCTCCACATAAATTTGCCCCTTCACATTTTCTTTTAAAGTCTCCACTTTAAATGCATTAAATTTCTCCAAATTTAATGCTCTCTCATTTAATAAAACTCTTTTATTATTTTTATTCAGAATTTTGTTAATTACTTTAATTAACAAACATTCACATAAAACCCCCTGCAACATTTCAATATTACATGCAGAACCAATTTTAGCAATTTCACCCGAAACAGTTTCGGTGTCTATTGAAATAATTCCAGCGCTTTCTTAAATCTTTATCTGAAACATATTTGGTCCAAATGGTTTAGGTATCCCTTAAGTGTGTCACCCTATGGTTCGCGAATAATGCAGACATGATCAAGATCCCTCTCAGATCAATAATCAGAAGCGGGACCTGGAGATCCATACTAACTCCTACACATTCAATGATGACTTCTGTGATCGTGATAACCTTTAACGTTAGTAACTAAATCCCTTTGTATCGCAATATATTACATGTCCGAGATTCGATCATCGGTATCTCCATACCTAGTTTTATCTCGTTGCCGACATGCACTCTTTTCTTGTTCCCGTGATATAACATTCTAGTGATCACATCACTTGCTTGCAAGCTATCTGAATGTGATATCACCGAGAGGGCCTATAGTATATCTATCCATCATCGGGATTGAAAAATTCCACTCTTGATCCATGAGCCTCAACATAACACCTTTGTAGTACTGAACCCACCTTTATAGTCACCCTGTTACGGTGTGACGTTTGATGTTATCAAGATACTCTTCCTGTGTTAGCAATTAACATGATCTCATGGTCTAAGGACTAAGATTACTTTGTATGATGTTATAGCAATATAAACATAATGACTTTGATCGTAATGCTATACTTCGGATGAATGTTCATCACATCATTCCACCAATGTTGTGACCTCGTTATTAACAACATCTAATGTCCATGATCAGGAAACCTTGATCATCTTGTTAATCAACGAGCTAGTTTATATGAGAGGCATTACTACGAACTTTGTATTTTGTTTATTAAACACACATGTATTAACGTTTCCAATTAATACAATTATAGCATGCAAAATAAACATTTATCATAAACATGGAATAAGATAATAACCACTTTATTATTGCCTCTCGGGCATATTCCCTTCAGTCTCCCACTTGCACTAGAGTCAATAATCTAGTTTGAAAAACTTTGCGTATTGAACACCTATGGCTTTCTGGTGTTGCATATACGCTATTGCTAGTGGTTAACATAATCTCTGGATATGACAGTTTCACGTCCGTGTGTATTTGCATGTCTTTGCGTCTCTACGCATCACTCATTCTCAAATGAGATGGCATTGTATAAATTTGGTCCTTTGGTGAGACCTTTAGTTCGTTCGGGTTAAAATATGTTGATATTATTGTCATTCAATATATCTTCATAGTATTAGCCCACTTTGAACCACACCTAGTTTGATAGCAAACTTCTTAACACAAATGCCCTCCTTTGCTGCTACTATAGCAGTCATATACTTAGCCTTTTGTTGTAGTATCCATCACAATGTCTCAACTTTGGAACTCATCCAAATCCATCATGGAACATTCTTTCCATTACATTGTGCCACCCATAGTCCAAATTGAGATAAATTTTAATTTGTATCTTGTGACAAAACTAGTATCAATGTAACACTTTGCAATGAACTACCTTTAACTATTTGTCACTTATACATGATATATTCTTAGTTCTTCCAAAGCTCATAAGAATATCTTTACTATTGTCCAATGATCATCTTATGAATCATTCTGGTATGTGCTCATAACATTTAGAGCATAGGACATTCTGGATATATACATATCACGGTATAATCGATCAAAATCTTCATGTGATTTTACTCACCAAGTGTTGAAACACTTGAATTTTGATACAATCCTTTCCATGCATCAAGAACCTTTCTTGTTGTTTCCATATTGAACCCTTTCAATATCTCATATATGTATGTCTGGCACAACCATATTAGCGCCTCAATCTATCCATATAGATATTGATGCCAAATATTCCGGTTTTGCCCAAGTCTTTCATCGAAATCTTATTTTAATGAAATTCTTAACTTGTGTCAATACAAGATACATCATTTCAGATCAACAATATGTCCTCTACATAATGTATTAGAAATATGTCTCAGCGCTCCCACTTAATTTCTTGCAAATGCAAGCATCTTCATCATCTCCGATGAATTTAAACTATTTTAACAATTTCATCATGGTGAAGATTCCAACTCCGCTATGCTTACTTCAACTATTGAAGTTTGCATTCCCTTTTAGCATCCTTTGAATTAACAAAACCCTTCGGACCGTGTCATGTACACGTCCTAGGTAACCATTCTATTAGAAGAACATTGTTTTGTTTGTTCAACTACCATACATCAAATTATATGTAGTGGTTGCTACATTAATCCGTCAAGACTAAATAGCGCTATGAAAGATGAAATCTTGTCATAGTCAACTCCTTGAACATTGCCGTAAACTTCTTTCCGACATGTCGACTATTTCATAGATGTTGAACATCCATGTCTATTTGTTTATAGATCCAAACATAACCGATAGGCTTCAGGCCTTTCCGGAGGGTCTTCCAAGTTCAGAAACTTGATTTCTCGTGTATGGATACTATCATGGATTCTATGACTTCTAGTCATTTTATGGAGTCAGGGCCCATCATCGCTTCTTTGCATGTAGTCGGTTCATCATTGTCAAAACAATAACGACTTGCTTATGAAATCACACTATTTGATTCTTACCGACCCACACGGTTCAATAGGAACTCTAATCTCCGAGATTACAACCTTTGTAGTCATGGGAGCCATGAGCATTGTGGCTGCCATCGGGACACTTTCCGGCGCTGCACTACTTAGCACATATGGCTAAGGTTCAACAACCTTATCAAAGTTCTATTGTCCTCCCACTTAACTTTTCGCGAAAAATTCCTTCTCAAGAAACTTGATGTTCCAAGTAACAAACTCTTTTGTCCTTGGTGTTATGGAGAAATTCCCAACAAATTCTTTGGGATAACCTACAAAGACGTGCTTATCCGACTTCGGTTGTAAACATTTTACTTATGCATAGCATACCAAAATTTAAGAAAAGACAATTCAGGTTTTATCCCAAACCATAACTTATATGATGTCATTTCAACAGATCACGATGGTGCTCTTTTCAGTGTAAAAGCGGTAGTCTCTAAAGCTTCAATCCTTAAAACATAATGGCAGTTTTATAAATGACACCTTTGATCTTACCATGTCAAACATGGTTTGATTTCATCTCTCGAATATGCCATACTCCTATGGTTTATCGGGAAAACACAAATCATGGAACAATTTCTCAAATCTTAGGTGTTTTGCTAAACATGTAACTCAAATATCTTCCTTTATGATCGAATCATAAACTCTTTATTTGTTACAATGATTTTCCACTTCATCTTGAAAGTCTTTGAAAAAAATTCAAATGTTTCATACTTCTTCCTTATTAAGTAAATATATAGATATATTCACCTAAATTTCTGGAGAAAGAATATGAAGCAAAAAGATCCATCGCATATGGCTACATATAATGGACTATATACATCAATATGTATAATATCCAATAAGTTAGTCATCCGTTCCTCTTTGGCCTATGGATGGAGTTTCAATTATCTCGAGGAAAGTCTCACAAGCGTCAATTGATCAAAATCAAAGACTCCAAAAATCCATCAACATGGAGTTTCTTCATGTTTTCTTTCCAATATAATTTAAATAGCGATGCCACTTCACAAGTGATCTTTCAATCATTTGTCTTGCGACATTTTAGCAATAGTGTTTATGGATGAGATTTCTCCCACTAGACTTGTAAAAGTTCATCCATCCTTTATGGAATGCGGTAATTATTTGAACAACCATTGTTCTCATAATACCGGAACAAAATAACAATTATTAAAACAAATCTTGAAGGGAAGGTTTGATGAGAACAAAAACACAATAACACTTTATTTGTTTTCGATGAACACCATCACTTATTCTCTTCTAGTTACTTAGGCCATTGCAGTTCATGAATTGTGTCGTCCTGCATGACACTTCATACCAACCAATTCGGTATCCAATACCGGTATCCAATACCTCAGAACCACATTGTTTAACAATCAAGGAATACAGCCATAACATGTATATCTTCTATATACCTAAGTTGGACATCTCCAACCTTTTCTTTTCTGCCAAATATTTTATAGATTCTCTTTCAACAATTCCTTTTCTTTTAAAAGAATCTATCAACATCAATAGTGGTGTCATTCACATGACACATAGTACAAAGTGTATATAGTCAAATACTAATACCTTTGGACTTGCACTTTGAAGTGGATCACCATCATCAAATGTTTGGTGTTCTTTCAAAAATCCATTCTTTAGTAATCTATTAGTGCAGTAAACATTTTACTTACATATTCTATTCATCCTTATCATGACAACTTTCATGATCAAGCTACTATATCCTGTAAGGAAGAATCGCGAGTATAATGTTAGTTCCCAAAACCTTTTTGGGAGATCCGGATGCTTAGCATGTCCATCCTTCATAAATTCTCATACAATATGAGAACATGTATTTTGCTAAATTATACTCTATCATAATGCAACCAAAAACATTGTTTCAGATATCACAATATCTTTCACACATGATGGTTTCTGAAAAAAAATTCAGCTCCTAGATAATCTTGATATTAAAACAACTTTTGAATATCAATAATCATGGAGGCAAACATGATACTTTAGATACTAACATTGGAATTCTTACTCTTGATTTAATACTACTTATTAAACTTCATGGAGTAAATAGAGTTTGCTGAAAGTTTGCAATAGGACTTATAAACTTTAAATTGACATTCAAAACAATACGATACCATCAGAAAGTAAATATCTAGAATTCTATAGTTCTATTATCTCAATTAAAACTAAGCATAAGGTAGTGAACAGATGCCAATGACTACAACAAATTATGCAAATTCACTTCGATTTAGTTTATGACAAATTGAGTTCGACTAATCCAAATTAGAAATGAACTCCCACTCAAAAACGACATCCCTCGTGCCTTTTTGGTGATTACATGAACCAAATCCACTACACCAAGTCCGATCATCACGTGAGTCAGTGTAGCTTCAAAGGCGAGCATCAATATGGGCATCATATCAACTATATGACGCATGCTTAACCTTTCGGTCCGTGTTCCGAGGCCATGTCTGTAGATGCTAGGCTCGCCAAGTAAGAACCTTAGTACTCGCATGTGCAAAACTGTCTTACACCCGTTGTATGAAAGCGTAGAGTCGAGTACACCTGATCATCACGTGATGTCTCGAAACACGATCCATAGAACGGTGCATACTTAAGGAAGAACAAATTTTTTATCTTGATATCTAAATGAGGGATCATCTTAAATGCTACTAAAATGCCAAACTAGCAATATAAGATGCAAACATCTAATGTGTAAAGTGAGATGATATGGTCCATGCATTTGATCTCTATCATATGCATCATGGTATGATCTCTATCATTCCTTTGCGTGTAAGGCCAAGGTCTATGGAACTTACATGTTAGGTGTGTTGTAAGAGTATCAACTTACAACATTACCATATGATGACACTAGCCCAGCAACGATCTAAACTAGATGCCTCTAATTTATCAATTGCAAATTTTTACGTGGCTTAGGGCTTTCGAAGATAGAACTGGTCTTACCTACGAACATGGAACCACAAAGAGGATAACCAAGTTATTAGCAACTCGTTGTAAATCAGATATTGACTATAGTAGGAGAGACAGACACCCGCCAGCCACTTATGCAAAACTAGTTGCATGTCAGTCGTGGAACCGGTCTCATGTGCGATGACATGTAAGGTAGGTCCGGGCCGCTTCATCCCACTATGCCACCAATATCCAAAGTACATATAAGAAGCAATAACATGATCATCACCACCCGCATACTCTTATGTGTTCTACCCGTGCAAAGCACCTACGCATAGATCAGGCTCTATTACCATTGTTGGGTTTGCAGCATAGAAAACAAAAAAAATTCTATGATGGGAACTATACGCCAAGATCTATCTACTAGATACAAGCAACGGGTGGATATACATCCATGGAGAACTTACCCTCAAAGACAACAAAGCTTTGTTAACAAGATGGAACTCGTGGATGATGTAGTCGTACACTTGCCGATCTCAAGATCGTGATGAAGTCCAGCAGGTCCGGCTCCAGCATGTCCTTCAGATCCAGCTTCAGCAAGTCTAGCACCACCAAGTCCAGCACCGCAAAGCAGCGGTGCATCCGTGATCGCACACACGTCCGGTACCCCGACAACCTCCATCCCTCACTCCAGCAAAGCAGCGGAAGCAGTAACTCCTTTCTAGATAAATCCACCGAGAACATGTATCTCGCTAATCCGAGACCATGGGGAAATAATACTAGAGGGGGAGAGAGATCCTTCACGAGGAGGTGTGAGGAAGAAGGGGTGTGAGGGGGGACTTTTATAGGAGGAGGGGTACACTCCCCATGGACGGCGCCCCAAGGGGTGACCCCTCACCTCCTCATTCATGTGGTGGTAACTCCCTCCACATAAATTTGCCCCTTCACATTTTCTTTTTAAAGTCTCCACTTTAAATGCATTAAATTTCTCCAAATTTAATGCTCTCTCATTTAATAAAACTATTTTATTATTTTTATTCAGAATTTTGTTAATTACTTTAATTAACAAACATTCACATAAAAACCCCTGCAACATTTCAATATTACATGCAGAACCAATTTTAGCAATTTCACCCGAAACAGTTTCGGTGTCTATTGAAATAATTCCAGCGCTTTCTTAAATCTTTATCTGAAACATATTTGGTCCAAATGGTGTAGGTATCCCTTAAGTGTGTCACCCTACGGTTCGCGAATAATGCAGACATGATCAAGACCCCTCTCAGATCAATAATCAGAAGCGGGACCTGGAGATCCATACTGACTCCTACACATTCAATGATGACTTCTGTGATCGTGATAACCTTTAACGTTAGTAACTAAATCCCTTTGTATCGTGATATATTACATGTCCGAGATTCGATCATCGGTATCTCCATACCTAGTTTTATCTCGTTGCCGACATGCACTCTTTTCTTGTTCCCGTGATATAACATTCTAGTGATCACATCACTTGCTTGCAAGCTATCTGAATGTGATATCACCGAGAGGGCCTATAGTATATCTATCCATCATCGGGATTGACAAATTCCACTCTTGATCCATGAGCCTCAACATAACACCTTTGTAGTACTGAACCCACCTTTATAGTCACCCTGTTATGGTGTGACGTTTGATGTTATCAAGATACTCTTCCGGTGTTAGCAATTAACATGATCTCATGGTCTAAGGACTAAGATTACTTCGTATGATGTTATAGCAATATAAACATAATGACTTTGATCGTAATGCTATACTTCAGATGAATGTTCATCACATCATTCCACCAATGTTGTGACCTCGTTATTAACAACATCTAATGTCCATGATCAGGAAACCTTGATCATCTTGTTAATCAACGAGCTAGTTTATATGAGAGGCATTACTAGGAACTTTGTATTTTGTTTATTAAACACACATGTATTAACGTTTCCAATTAATACAATTATAGCATGCAAAATAAACATTTAATATCAACATGGAATAAGATAATAACCACTTTATTATTGCCTCTCGGGCATATTCCCTTCAAAATCTTGGTGTGCCTGGACTCGTCATCGCTGCAGACGTCACTACCGTAAACCTATTGGAAGAAAAGGAAAAGGGAGGATTAGATGATGTAAGAAGATCGAGCAATCGAAATGTGAACAAGCGAATCCTAATAAACCAAGATCTAGCATCCAACAATGGGAACGGGAGAAGAACTAGGGAAGGGGAGCAAACCCTTGTTACCTCCTACCATGGATCGTCGATGACGGTGTCATAGGGGTTCACCAGAGCGATGTACTCCTCTGGATCGTAGGGGTCCCAGAAGAGCTGGATCTGCTCGTGACTGGTCGGGGCCTCCTCGCAGGCGGCTACATTGGTAGCGGGGATGGGGGCCTGGACAGGAACGGCGGCTGCCATCGATGCCTTGACGGGGACTTGGACAGGGATGGCGGCTGCTTTCAACGTGTCGAGGGGGACCAGGACGGAGATGGGGGCCTCCTTGTTGGCGGCCTTGGAGGCGACGATGGCCACCGTATCCTCCTCCGCCATCGCCTGCACGGAAGGGGTTTTCTCGGGAGTTTGCAGAAGCTGGTGGACAGTGGAGAGGGTTGCTTGAGGAGAGTGAGCGAGAGTGAGAGTGGGTATACGGAGAGGGGCTCTATAGTTAAGGTGAATGGAAGCAAGGCACATTTCGCGACATCGCAGCGCACAATACGTCACGTTTTTTCCTGAGCCATGCATGGCAGTTCTATATTGAGCCGCATGTAAAGGGTGCATACACAATTTCTATGTACGAAGTTTGACACGGCCATAAAAATTGGTGATAATTAAAAGGGGAAATGTAGAGGAGAAGGTAGGTGGCTGTATCGCGAGATTTGTGGGGTTGTGCTAGATCGGGTAGAGGGATGTGTTGATGACTGCGAGTGACTCGATGAAGGCGAGACGTTAGGTCTCGTTGAGCCCCCCCCCCTTCGAGACCCATTTCTCAGATCTTCGGCCTCCGGCTAATGCGTGGAAGTTTCTTACGGTGGGGCCCAGTTGGAAGTGAGATTGAGAGCCATTGCGTAAAAAATGGGATATGTCTTGTTAAAATCAAGTGGCAATAAATTGTAGCTACTCGTCGACGACCATGCAGTCGATGACGCATGTGTTGTGGCGTAGTAGTAGTAGTAGTAGGCTTTTCAGACTTTATTAAACATGACATGACTAGTCGACGACTTTTTCCATGGACGGCTTCGTGTTCCTTCTTGTAGAAGTCTCGCTGAGGGAGACGTCTATGCTGTCTCACACTGTACTATGAAGGGCACGACATGTGCAACAATCCTCGTTGGATCACACAGGATCAACGGTTGGTGCGTGCAATCCGCGTGACAACAGTGATAACCAATCAAGGCATAGCAGACAGAGTGAGCACATGTTTGGGCTTCTACAAAAGAGAGAGAGAGGGCAAAACCGAGTAGTATCAAAAAACCAAGGGCAAAAATGAGTAGTATAAAAATGGAAAGTGAGTGTCTTGTACAATGAAATACATCGTGCCATACATCAAATTATGCCAAGATATATCCACTAGAGTTCATTGGATGTGTGTTATTCTCATAAACCACATAAATCCGCTAGAGTTCATTGCATGTGCGTTATTGTCATAAACCACATGGATCCACTAGAGTTCATTGGATGTGTGTTCTTGTCATAAACCACATGGATCCACTAGAGTTCATTGGATGTCTGTTCTTTTCACAAACCACACATGGATCTAGAAGAGTCATTCCATGCCTATTCTTTTCATAAACCACAGTTAGAGTCATTGCATGTCTTTTCTTTTCACAAACAACATATGGATCCACCAGTGTCATTGAACGTGTGTTCTTTTCCTAAAATACATAAGGATCCACTAGTGTCAATGTGTGTGTGTTCTTTTCATGAACCATAGCTAGAGACATTGCATGTTTGTTCTTTTCACAAACCACATATGGATCCACCAGAATCATTTCATGTGTTCATTTCATTAACCACAACTAGAGTCATTATATGTGTGTTCTTTTCACAAACTACACATGGATCCACCAGTGTCATTGCATTTGTGTTCTTTTGATGAACCACAACTAGAGTCAGTGAATGTCTATTCTTTCACAAACCATGCATGGATCCACCAGAGTCATTGTATTGCCTATTCTATTCATAAACCACAGCTAGAGTCATTGCATGTCTGTTCTTTTCACAAACCACAAAAGGATCCACTAGAGTCATTGGATGTGTGTTCTTTTCACAAACCACATATTGATCCACCAGTGTCATTGCATGTGTGTTCTTTTCACAAACCACATGAGGATCAAACAACGTCATTGGATGTGTGTTCTTTTCACAAACCACATGAGCATGTGTGTTCTTCTCACAAACCATATATGGATACACTAGTGTCATTGAATGTGTGTTCTTTTCCTAAAACACATATGATCCACTAGTGTCATTGCATGTGTATTCTTTTCATGAACCCCAGCTAGAGTCATTGCATGTCTATTCTTTTCACAAACCACATATGGATCCACTAGAGTCATTTCAAGTGTTCTTTTCATTAACCACAACTAGAGTTATTGCATATGTGTTCTTTTCACAAACCACATATGGATCCACCAGAGACATTGCATGTTTGTTCTTCTCACAAACCACATAAGGATCCACAAGAGTCATTGCATGTGTGTTCTTTTCACAGACCACATATGGATCCACAACTAGAGTCATTGCATGTCTGTTCTTCTCACAAACCACATATGGATCCACCAAAGTCAGTGATTGTCTATTCTTTTCATAAACCACATGAGCATGTGCGTTCTTTTCATAGACCACATATGGATCCACAGCTAGAGTCATTGGATGTGTGTTCTTCTCACAAACCACATATGGATCCACCAGTGTCATTATATGTGCGTTATTTTCATGAACCACATATGGATCCACCAAAGTCATTGCATGTTTTTTCATTAACCACAGCTAGAGTCATTGCATGTCTAGTCTTTTCACAAACCACATAGGGATCCACTAGAGTCATTTCATGTGTGTTCTTTTCACAAACCACATATGGATCCACCAGAGTCATTGCATGTCTTTTCTTCTCACAAACCACATATGGATCCACTAGAGTCATTGCATGTCTGTTCTTTTCACAAACTACACATGCCAATGTCATTGCATGTGTGTTCTTTTCAAGAACCACAACTAGAGTTAGTGAATGTGTGTTCTTTTCCTAAAACACATATGGATCAACTAGTGTCATTGAGTGTGTGTTCTTTTCCTAAAACACATATGGATCCACCAGTGTCATTGCATGTGTGTTCTTTTCATGAACCACAACTATAGTCATTGCATGCCTGTTCTATTCACAAACCACATATCGATCCACTAGAGTCATTTCATGTGTTGTTTTCATTAACCACAGCTAGAGTCATTGCATGTGTGTTCTTTTCATTAATCACAGTTAGAGTCATTGCCTATCTGTTATTTTCACAAACCACATAAGGATCCACTAGAGTCATTGCACCTGTGTTCTTTTCACAAACCACATATGGATCCACCAGAGTCATTGCATGTCCGTTCTTCTCACAAACCACATAATGATCCACTAGAGTCATTGCATGTGTGTTCTTTTCACAGACAACATATAGCTCCATAGCTAGAATCATTACATGTCTCTTCTTCTCACAAACCACATATGGATCCACTAGTGTCATTACATGTGTGTTCTTTTCATGAACCACAACTAGAGTTAGTGAATGTCTGTTCTTTCACAAACCACACATGGATCCACCAGAGTCATTGTATTACCTGTTCGTTTCACAAACCATAGTTAGAGTCATTGCATGTCTGTTCTTTTCACAAATCAGATAAGGATCCACTAGAGTCATTGGATGTGTGTTCTTTTCACAAACCACTTATGGATCCACCAGTGTCATTGCATGTGTGTTATTCTCATAGACCACATATGGATCCAACAGAGTCATTGCATGTCTGTTCTTTTCATTAACCACATGAGCATGTGTGTTCTTTTCATAGACCACATATGGATCCATAGCTAGAGTCATTGCATTCATGTTCTTTTCACAAAGCACATATGGATCCCCCAATGTCATTGCATGTGTGTCCATTTCATTAACCATAGCTAGAGTCATTGCATGTCTATTCTTTTCACAAACCACATGGATCCACCAGTGTCATTGCATGTGTGTTCTTTTCATTGATCAAAGCTAGAGTCATTGCATGTGTTATCTTTTCACAAACCACATATGGATCCACCAGTGTCATTGCACGTGTGTTCTTTTCATTAACCATAGCTAGTGTCATTGCATGTTTGTTCTTTTCACAAACCACATGGATCCACCAGTGTCACTGGATGTGTGTTATTTTCATTAACCACAGCTACAGTCATTGCATGTGTGTTCTTTTCACAAACCACATGGATCCACCAGTGTCATTGCATGTGTGCTCTTTTTACAAACAACAACCAGAGTCATTGCATGTGTGTTCTTTTCAGAATCCACCTATGGATCCACCAGTGTCATTGAAATGTGTGTTCTCTTCAGAGACCACACATGGATCCACCGTGTCATTGCATGTCTGTTATTTTCATTAACCACAGCTAGAGTCATTGCATGTGTGTTCTTTTCACAAACCACATGGATCCACCAGTGTCATTTCATGTGTGTTCTTTTCATTAACCACATATGGATCCACCAGTGTCATTGTATGTGTCAACACCCGGATTTTTAATCCCAGATGCCTGTTATGCCATACATCGCAATCCTAGGATTACAATTTTTGCGAGACATAACAGATTGGATATCACAGTACATCATCCATTACAAACCATAATAAGGTCTTATGAAAATAAAGGATCTCATGATCCAGTCTTAATACAAACAAGCAGCGGAATAATAAGCATAGCAGTGGGCTCCATCTTCAGTGTCACAGGCAATGCTGACGATGGGAGATGATCCTAGTTGTCGTAGCCGTCCTGCTGTCCTTCTTCCGATAGTCCTCCTCATAGTCTGGCCACGGTAATAACCAGGGACAAAGCCATGAGTACTCTTTAAGTACTCGCAAACTATCACTAACAATTAAGGTAGTTCTAGTAGGAAGGCTAAGCTCTAAGATTATTTGCAAAGCTAAATTTGAAACCTAAGCTGAGTTTAAAAATAAAGAAAGGTAAAATAAAATTCTAAATCACTTAAGTTGGAAACTTAGTTTTCATAGTCACAACCCTGTTGTGGTCAAGTCAAGTCACAATTCATTTCACAAGTCATTTTGAAAACATCTAACGACGGAATAGTATGGCCACTCCAACTGTCCATGACCACGGACACGGCTATTCAAATAGTTTGACACTCTGCACAGGTGGTACACTTTCACCACAAAATTCGATACATCCATCAGGGATAACCCTGAATCATCATACTTAGTATGCGGATAATCAATCATAACCTTTCCTTTACAAACTCTAGTATAAGCACCTCTCCTATTAGCTTGGCCTCCCAGCCATGGCCATCTGCCATCCTGGGCACTGCATAGGTGGACAACATCAAGAGGTAGCCTCAGCTCAAACCTCTTCCACGAGGGAACCCATACTAATGCATATAAAGTTCCAGCTAAGCCTTACCCAATTCAGGTATTGTGGTTGTACGGTAAAATTGGAATGGTACCGCATCCGAACCCAACCATCAGTTTATATAAAGGGCTAAGGCTCATGCCTCAAAATTTTCATCATCATAAACCATTTGTGTTTCTCAACACATGTCAAAACATCTCAATAGAATGACTCATCATTCCAAGGTTTTCATAATCATTTTCACCAAGTAGTCCCATCTAAAGTGATCAAGTTTTATGCTTAGCACTAACTACTAAGTTAAGAGTGTTCACTAAGGTGGGATGCTAATCTCAATCTCATGCCATAGAATGACATCTAGTATAGGCCAAGTTTTATACTCTTTATGCTATCTATACTATTTTCCAAAATCTCACAAAGCATTATTAAAAGTAAAGAAACTTTGGTAAAGTAAAAAGATTTAAAGCTTGTAAGTAAAGCTTGGGATGGGTACAAATCAAAAATGTAGAACCAAGCATGCCTAATGCATCTTGCTTAGTTTAACTTGCATCTAGTGATGGCTTGCAAGTATTAGCTTGACAATAATAGCTTGCCTTGATTGGTGCAGTGATGGAAGTTCTCTTTGTCTTCTTCGGGGTAGAACTCCTCCTCCTCGTAGCTTGGGTCGGTACTATCGTCTATAAATAAATACGGGATACACAATCACCAAACAATACTTAACTAGTCTATTTAGCACACTAAAGCTCACACTTGATGATCTAGCATCATCACAATCATCACATGCAATAATGACTAGTTTTACTTAGTTTATTTGAGAAAATTAATTTCTACTCATTGAAATTAATTAAGATTTAATATTCCACGATTAAAATATGGGATCATGTGGACACATGTCATCACCATATATTCTAATACAGGGGAATGTGATTTAAAGGTTTGATCATATTATAATAGGTTTAAGTTTATCATTTAAATGATTTAAAGTGACTAGAAATTCCTATATAGCATTATTTTGGTACTAGTCCAATGCCTATTCAGATAGGTATTGTCAAATGTGATTTTTGAGAGTTGGAATCAACTCAAAAGCTATTATGGTTGATTTTTAAAAAATGTTTGAAGTTGCAAAAGTCTCTGTTTTGTTATTTTTTCTATATGTGATCTCTAACGCCAATTGATTTAAATCCAACGGGCTTGGATAGATATTTTAATTATATTTCTAACAAAATTTGAATCATGCATTTTGGTTAAGTGAAACTCTCTGAATGGATTTTTGAATCTAGGCACATAGTCTAGTTTAATCCTAAATGGAAAAACATTTATTTGAATCTGTGGGCTAGCGCGGGAAAGCTAACGGGCCAGCCCAGTGGCGCTCCGTGGCGCAGAGGGCAACTGACAGGGAGGTCCCGCTTGTCAGCGACTCTTAAAACCTGAAACAGTATCTATCAATCCTAGCCTTATGATTAGAACGAGATCTACGACTGTGGTTTGTCGTCTCCGGTGAACAGCTCCGGCGAGAACGAACCCTAACGCAGCATGGTGGGGGTACATGGGGGCTTACCAGGGCTCTAGCTAGGCTCGGTGACGGGGGCATTCGGGCTGGTAGACGATAGCGGTTCTAGGCGTGGTCACGGCGGCTCCTAGGACAGCTCCAATCGACGGTGCCTCTTGTCCTCTACTGTGGCAAGCTCCGGCAAAATTCCGGCGAACTACGGCTCGATTGGCTCCAGGGAGAAGTGTGGGGTGGTCAGTGGTGAGAGGGGAGTGAGATGGTGTGAGGATTTGGGGCGGAGGAGGCCTCCTTTTATAGCTCGAGGAAGGGACCGAGCGGCATGGGCACGGCTCGTCGGCAACGCGTCTACAGGCTGCTATCAGCATGGCTACAAGCAGTGGTCGATGAGTGCTCCCTGGCGGTCCTCTACGGCTTAAAGGCGCGGCTAGGGGTGGTGGCATTTGGTCTGGAGCGGGCGATGCTCTGCGCGGCAGAAGCGGCATTCGACGCGGCGCACGGTGGCTGCGGGTCAAGCGGCGGTGAACGGGCATGTCTAGGCGCTTCCTGGGGTCGTGGCAAGGCAGTGCACGCGAGCTGTGGTCGTGGCACGGTCTATGCCGGTTGGTCGGGCGTGGCGCTCTGGTGGATGCTCGGCATGGCGCATACGGGTGGGGCATGGCTGTTCTACGGTGGTCCAGGGCCTGGCAGCGCTCGGGGAAGGGACGGAGAGGGACGGTGTGACCTTGGCTATCTCCTAGACATCATGTGCGAGCTAGGGTTGGTCGGTGCGAGCGGTTCATGATCGATCGACATGGAGGGGCTTGGGTGGCTCGGCACTAGCGCATGTAGCAATGGGGTGAGGTGCTAGGGTGCTGGTTGGGACTAGAGGGGACAAGGGGAATGTAAAGGGGCAAAATGGTGGACAAAGCATTGATTAAGAATAGTAATAGTTAGGTAGTTAATTCAGTGATCACCAAGTGCTTGATAAAATGGCCGAAAGAAATTGATATTCGAATTTTGGAAAGATTTTTGGTGTGTGATCTACACTTATGCTTGAGAGTCTCTGGTTGCTTGGGATTGTCAAGTGGAGTTGGTTTGGTGGGTTTTTGCAAAAGTGGGATCTTCACATATGTATTGGATTCAATTTTCAAATGTCATTTTAATTGCTTTGCTAGATTTTTTTGTAAGTTCGTAAAGTGGGCCTTGGTACATCTTTACTTGTACTAGCAAGGGGTGCAAAGATCTAGAACTGTTTCTGTTTGAAAATGACTTCTAGGAACACCTAAAGTGGCCTAGTGGATTAAAATTGTCAAAATGACCATTTGTCTTATTTACTCTTATTTGATTTCTTTTTCTTTGGATTTTGTTTGTAAATGGTCTAGATGATGTGGCATTCACCTTTAAACCATTTCATATCATTTAGAACAATCAAACATGGTATTTACACACAATTCTATACTAATGCAACATACATATGCATTCATAATTATTTTAATAATAAAAAGTTTTTGTTAACCCTAAATTGGGTGACTAGGATTTGATAATATTGATTAAAGTTTTGGGATGTTACAAACCTTCCCCCTTAAACAAAATCTCGTCCTGAGATTTAAGAAAAACTAGGAACTAAAGAGATCTGGGAACTCAGTCCTAATGTAATCTTCTCGCTCCCAGGTAGCTTCTTCTTCTATATGATTGCTCCATTGAATCTTGAGAAACTTGATACTCCGGGTCCTGGTGGTTCTGGAAGCTTCTTCCAAGATACGGATGGGCACTTCACGATACATAAAATCCTTGTTGATATCAATGGCTTGGTGATCGATGTTCTTGAAAACTTCGGTCTTCTCTAGCACTTCTAGGCATTTGCGAAGTAATGAGATGTGGAACACATTATGGATGGCTGACATCTCCTCTGGCAGTTCTAGTTGATGAGATACTTCTACTTGATGATTCAAAATCTTGAAGGGTCCAATATATCTGGGGGCTAACTTTCGTTTTAGTTGAAAATGCTGCATTCCTTTCAACAGCGAAACTTTGAGATACACAAAATCTCCGATGTTGAAAGTCAGGTCTCTACGTCTCTTATCAGCATAACTCTTCTGTCTGGATTGGACAGTCTTGAGGTGCTCGCAGACTTTGTGAACCTTCTCTTCGGCTTCTCGTAGGATGTCGGGTCCGAAAATCTGACTCTCTCCTACTTGCGACCAATTCAAAGGGGTACGACACTTCTTCCATATAAAAACTCAAACAGCCATTTGCAAACTGGCTTGATAACTGTTGTTGTATAAGAATTCTGCGAAAATCTTCCCATTTTGATCCATACTCTAACACACAAGCTCTCAACATATCTTCTAAGATCTGGTTGACTCTTTCAGTCTGTCCATCGGTCTGCGGGTGATAAGCTGTGCTGAAATTCAACTTGGTCCCTAATCCTTCTTGGACTTTCTGCCAAAATCTTGAGGTAAATTGGGTTCCTCGATCCGACACTATGGTATTGGGGGTCCCATGCAAACTGACGATTCTAGCAATGTACAACTCTACTAGCTTTGAACTCTGGTAGGTTGTCTTGATAGGTATAAAATGGGCTACCTTGGACAGTCTATCAACTATGACCCAGATTGAGTCATTTCCCCTACTAGATGTAGGCAAGCCGGTGATAAAGTTCATTCCGACGGAATCCCATTTCCATTCCAGAATCTATAATGGTTGCAACAATCCTGTGGGTCTCTGATGTTCCGCTTTGACTCTTTGACAGATATCACACTTGGCGATGTAACTTTTGATTTCTCTCTTCATCTTGTGCCACCAAAATTGCTGCTTCAAATCCTGATACATCTTCATTTGTCCGGGGTGGATAGAATAAAGAGTATCATGAGCTTCCTGCATGATAACTTACTTCAGCTCCGAATCTGCTGGCACATAGATACGTCCTTTGTACCACAAAACTCCTTCTTCATCTTCGGTGAATTCGGGTACCTTCCCTATACCAATATGATGTTTGATTCCGTCGATACTTGCATTTCCCTTCTCGGCTTCCTTGATTTGGCTAATCAAAGTGGGTTGAAGTTCAATGCTAGCTAAAAATCCTTTGCTAACTAGCTTAGTTCTAAACTGCTCCAACTCTTCATGCAAACTTGGCTGGTTCTCTTTGATCATGGTGTTTAATCTACATGGCAATCTGCTAAGAGCATTCGCTATCACATTGGCTTTGCCGGGGTGATAGTGAATGTCAAGGCCATAGTCCTTGATTAACTCTATCCATCTCCTTTGCCTCATATTCAGCTCCTTCTGGGTGAAAATATACTTCAAGCTCTTGTGATCTGAATAAATCTCACAGTGATTACCCATAAGATAATGACGCCATGTCTTCAAGCCTAAAACTATAGCTGCTAGTTCAAGATCATGGGTAGGGTAGTTTTGCTCATGTTGCTTCAGTTGTCGAGATAGATATGCTATGACTTTGCCTTCTTGCATCAACACACGTCCGAGACCAATCTTGGATGCATCACAATACACATCCAAAGGCTTCTTGATATCTGGCATAATCAATATTTGTAACATCCCTAAATTCATATTCCAAAATTCATTCATATCATCCTAGCATTCATCATCATTTAGGGTTTTTCTCAAAATCATTTCAGAAACAGAAGCTTGTGCTATGATTTCATGTGAGCAAATTTAACTCAAATGGCCATCACCCTTTGAAACTTGAATGTTTAGGAACTTGTTTGCTTGCCTCCATTGTTGGAAAGTTTAGGTGTAAAAGTTTAACCAAAGTTTTCAACTTAGAAATAATTTCAAAACCCTATTTTTTTTAAACATTTGCAAACCAGAGACAAAGTCTCTGATTGTTTTAAGACCAAGCTTGTCCAAGCCTTGCAGGGTAGGCACATGTTTAAATAACTGGTTTTTGAAACCACAGAACCCTGCAAAGATCCCCAGAATTGTTTGAATTCAAAAAGGATTTGAATTCATATCTAAATCATTCCTGAAAACCAAAATAGAAAAGGAAAAGGAATAAACAAAAGAAAAGGGCCGCGCGCCAGGTTTCTGGCCCAGCATCGAATCGAGCCCATCTAGCCCACCCGGGGATTTTCTTTTCCTCTCTCACCTTGTGGCCGCACTCGATCCTTGTTGCGGACCCCACCCCCTCTCTGTTTAACCCGCTGACGTGTGGACCCTGAGACCACGTCGTCTTCGTCGTCAATCACGCGCGCCAGCACCGCTCGCTCCGCCGTTACCTCTTCGTTGTTACTACGCGCTTAATTACCATTGATTCGCCGCACAATCCTCGCACCCGCTCTGGCTATAAGATCCCCTCTGCACCGCGGCCATTTCCCCTCACTTAGCACCACCTCTCCGCCACCAGGCTGCTCACAATCATCCTCGCACCGCCGCAGACAGAGCTCACTCCGGCGATCGATTCCGGTAAGCCCCGTGCGCCCCTTCCCCTCTGGTTCAAACGAGCAGATTCGCAATCTCTTTGCGCATGTCCTGACCCCACTAGTTCATCCTGTACTGCCCAGGTCGCCGTTTCCACTCGACACCGCAAGCACCTGACGACAACCTCGACTCCGGCGACCAAATTCCGTAAGTTCCGTGCGCCCCTTCAGTTCTGACTCACACAAGATTGTTCGCCACGGTCTTGCGCATCTCCTAAACCCTCTGGCTTGTGTTAGGGCAATGTGGAACCTCAGCAACGACTCCGACAACAACCACCTGTCGCCAGACTCAACTTCGACGAGGAATCATCGCCGTGACAGCATGCCCCTTCGCAAACCGACGCTACCTTGAGCTTCAGCAGCTTCCTGCGAACCTGGTATGACCCTTCTCCCTCTCGCGGACAACCTGGAACGCAAGTGCCGCCGTGAACCGGCGCTCGCGCTCGGCCCGGCGTAAGGTCGCTTGCCGCAGTAGTTAGATCTAGATCAAGCGCTAGGATAGATTCACTTATCGGCGAAGCAGTGCGCGATCTGGAACATGCGATCTGTTTAGATCCTGCGCTGCAGAGCTCGATCCGGTCTTGAACCGATGGCATGTCATAGCCTTGACGTGGCTAGGAACAGATCTAAAAACAGATTTTAAATCAGAATTGGATCCAAATTTCAAATGCTTATAACTTTTGATTTCCATGTTGGAATTTTGCAAACTTTATACCGTTGGATTCAGGGAATCAAGGCCTTTATGATTATACAAAGTGTTTAACATATAGTAACCATTAAAATGACTTTGTTTGTAGAAACATGTTTAAGGCTATTTTGAGTATGGTTTTAGTTTAGTAATTTGTTTAAGTACCAAATAAGTTTGATTTGGCAAATTTTGTGTATTGTTATGTTTCAGTAACATGCACATGCTTGGTAGAGTTTTCAAAATCACCACTTAGTAAATTCATGCATGCATGCATTCATATTATTTTTGATTGTATATAAATTGTGTGTAATTGTATGCTACAATTTTGTGTAGATTTTGCTAGCGATTGTGACTGTGAAGAGTGCTACTCTCCTCATTACCAAGGCAAGTGATATTTTCATGAATATTGTTTATCCTATGTTTTGTACTTACATTAGAAATTTTGCTAAGACTTGCATATTACTCTTTGCTAAATGAAAGGTTGGGAAATCCTAAGTAGTTTAGAATAGTAGAATTGCCAGGGAATTTTCCTAAGTTAAGTTATCATGCCATGCTTAGCCTAGCTATTAGCAAACAAGGGATGGAGAAAATCTATACTTACTATGGTGGAAATATTTCTAAGTCATGAGACTTATGCTTTCTTAATAAAACAACTAAGTCAAATGAACCTCCTGGGTGGAATGGAAAGTTTGGGTTATGTTGAGTGGTTACACAAGGCCATGGATTTGGCTTGTGTATCACACTTGTGGAATGCCACCCAGGCACAAAGGGATTTGGAGGCCAAGTGTTGAGAAAGCTTACAAGTGCAACCACTTGGCAAAATGGACTCTGCCTTGATCATATAGGTAGCTAGAACTTAGTCTCATGGACAGTTGGTGGTAGTGGGAATGATAGGTTGGAGCGCGTCCATTTTGACTAAGGAAAGGCTTCTGAAAGGTCCTGTCTTGGGAAACCAAGTCTGGTGGGGAAAGTGCACAACCTCTGCAGATGGAAAAACCTAAGTACTTAGCCAAGTCCATGGCAATGGACAACTTGAGCATCAAGACATGAAAGCTACAAGAATCTCATCACTCCAACTTCTAAGTAAAACTTGTGGGAGAACAAGGGTGAAGGACCCCAATGTCTATTGGTGGTTCCTTGGGATAGTTTTTGACAAAGAAAAACTTAATGATTTCTACTAATAGGAAAAACCTATTTTGAGCAAAGCAAGCCAAGCTACACCTAGCCAAAATGCATATAGTAGTATAGTCCACTTAAAATAAACTAAGGTATCACTCGCCAATACTATTCCAAAGTATTGACCCTCTATGGCTGTAACTTGTGATGTTGCAGGTTACTCCGATGATGAGTAGGAGTCATGAGTCTACACTCAACATGCTTGCATGTGGCTCATGAAGATGAAGACTTATGTTTATTTACTTATTCCTTAAACTCTTGTATTAGGCCTATGGCCCTGAGTTGTAAAAGACTATGTTTTATCTCTGGAATGAATGTAATAAACGACCTTTGTATCTGTGTACTTCATCTTAAACTGTGGATGCTAGCATTGATCCAGGGACTAGCATTGCAATCACAGGGATCCTTTTCCTTTACAAAGGAGGGGTCTAACAGATGGTATCAGAGCACTGTGTTGCCTGTAGGATTATGACCCTAGGATTGGAAACCACTAAGGAAAATCTTTAACTACTTCTACACTTGTCTATTCTTCTCGTAAATTTTTCTAATCTTCTCATTCTCATCTCTATTTGTAGATGAACTCCATCAACGAAGCCGTGAAGAAAGGACCACTCATGACCATGACCTTGGAGTGTGAAACTGAGTTTCCCAAAATTCTCAAGGACCTCATGGAGGCAATGGAAGCACATGGTGCAGCTGTGTACAAGGGCTTTCCAGTGATGGAGGAAGGAGTGGAGTATTGGTGGGTGCAACTTCACTTGTACAAAAACAAGGAAGACAACCACAAAGAAAGAGGCTTCTGCGTGTACACCAACACTGTGATGCACACCACATTCTTTGAGTCAGCCAGAGATGCAGCTTGGAGGACCATCAAAGAACTAAATGCTAGAGTCAAGTGTAGGATGCTCAACCTCCAAAAAGACTTAGAGAAAGAAAAGGAACTTACCCAAGAGTTGGAAGCCACCAACCAAGAATTAAGGGGAGATATTATAGACTTAGTGATAGAATCATGTGAACAAGATAGGTGGATTGCCTCTAGGAACATTGTGTTAGCCACCAGAACTAGTGAGATAGGATTGTGAGCACACTTCGTTAGTTGGACCACCATCTATCACCTTATTTTTCCAAAATTGATACCTTAAATAAGTTTGGACCTTGATTGATGTAATGGAATTGTGTATGCATGACTTGTGTGATTTTTTATGTTCCATGGTTACGTATGAGTGTTTGTCTTGTTTTAACTTGTGTTGTTCTAACTATTTCAATCTTATAAATAGATGCCTATTACCATCAGCACTGTTGAGGAGTTCCAGATTACCCGTTTTGGTCCTCGTATCGTAGAGCTTACTACCTTGCTCGATCTCCCTCTTCCCACCATTATGGTGCACTCACCAAGTTTGAGAGGAAGGACCTGCAGGGCTTCAAGGTGAACCAGCCGGACGCCAGATGAGCCTACTACGGAGGCCATCGTCTTCAAGCTTATGCGATGACAGGGAGAGAGGCATGGAGGTTGTCATGCAGGACTGATAGGGCGGTATTGGAGTCGTCACTCTGGCAGGTTAGAGGCACTCACTTCCACGCCGAAGGCGTGATGATGATGGAGAGTCCATCGACTTTGAGGGGCGACTCGAGGGCCGCAGAGCCGATACGCTGTACCTCCAGGACTTAGAGACTCTTATTAGGCATGTTGATATCTTGCGGGACCAATGTCATGCTCAGTAATGTGAGCTCAGGTGCAACTTGAGAAGGACAAGCTCTTGTAGCAGGGACGAGATAGTCAAGGAGATGGAGGCGAAGTTCGATACCCAGGACCGTAAGTTCAAGAGTCGGAGAAAGCGTGTCGGGATAGGAACAAGAAGATTCGGGACATGACCGAGGAACTGAAGTCCAAGGATTTCGAGCTAGAAGCAGCAGATGGTTATTGAGAGGCTTCGCTTCCAAAAGAGGGCTCTCAAGACCAAGATTGAGTCCTTGACCACTACTATCGAGGAGAACAAGACCGCAATGGAGAACACAGGTCTTACTTTTGTCGAGGAGGAGATTGATCTTGATGAGTAGACTGACTACTCGGTTATTGGACCATCCGACATGTGGATGGCTTGCCACTTGTGTTTTACTTTGAGACTTTGTTATCTTGTTGTTGAACTTTGATCCTTGTGTTGCATGCTATGTGTTTGCTTATGTGATGTAATGAATCATGTAAGGGTATCTCATTCTTATATCTATTTGAACAAACCACAGATGCCTCCCGTCGCGCAAACCCCAACCCAACAACATTACCGGAAATGCAGCAGATGATGAATGCTTGAACCAGCTTATGCAAATGATGGCGACATTCATCAAAACCAGAACAACAACAACCCCAATAACAACAACCCCAATAACAACAACAACAACCCTCCGGGTTTGATATGCTCACCAGATTTCTGCGTCGAGGCCAGCTAAGTTTTAGAACGAGATCCCATGGTGGCCAATGATTGGCTACATTACGTGAACAAAGACTTAGTGACCGTGGGCTGCGGATGCTGAAAAAGTCAGGTTCGTAGCACATCATTGGAAGGACCAGCGCCACATGGTGGGACAACTTCGGATCACCACTCCTATTGATGAGGTGACTTGGGCTATCTTTGAAGATGGCTTGACTACTCATATCTCACCAGGAATGATGAGCACGGAAAGAAGGAGTTTCACAACTTTGAAGCGCCACCGCAGTGGCTGAATATATAGAAGAGTTCAACAATCTGGCGCGCTATGCACCGGATGAGGTTGACACAGATGCCAAAAGAAAGGAAAAGTTTCTAGAAGGCTTGAATGATGAGCTGAATCTGCAGCTGTCTGTGGCATATGTTCCAACTTATCAGTCGCTGTGTGATAAGGCTGCTATTGTGGAGAGTAAAATGAAGCAAGTCGAGAGTAGGAAGAGGAAACACTCCGACAAGCACAGCTCGGGATCGTCTCATAAACGATCTCACTATGATGATAGTGTCAGCTCAGGATCCCACAAGCATGGGAAATTTAACAAGCATCACAACTACAACAGTCATGACAACAAGCATCATCGCAGTCATGACAATGATAAGTACAAGAATCACAAGAGTGGACATAAGAGCCACCACAGTGGAAGTGGAAGTGGAAACCAGCCTAAAAAGGACATCAGTCAGGTTGAATGCTTCAAATGCAAGAAGCTGGGGCATTATGCTAATGAGTGCCCTGAAAAGAAAGTTGAAGGACCTAACAAGCCCAATCCTTTTCAGAAAGGACAGGTTAACCACATCAATGTGGAAGAGGTCTATGAAGAGCCTAATGCTGTTGCTGGTAAGTTCAGACTCAACTCAATTCCAGCATTTGTACTCTTTGATACCGGTGCATCTCATTCTTTCATATCAAAAGCATTTGTTGATAGTAATGGGTTTGCATCTGAAAACATTGGGTGTCCGATAAAAGTTAGCTCTCCGGGAGGAGATATGATAGTGAGTCTTGGATGCCGGGATCTAGCCATAGAGATCGGAAAACATAAGTTTCCAGTGAACCTAATAATCCTAAATTCCCAAGGATTGGATGTGATTTTGGGAATGGATTGGATGGCTAAGTATGAGGGAGTACTAGATTGTGCAAATCGTACTGTTTCACTCACAAACCCTGAAGGAAAGAGGATAAAATTCAAGTCCAACTTTGAATCTAAAGGAAGTAAGCTGAATTCTCTTAAGGGGGTTAGCATGGACACTGTGCCAATTGTGTGTGAGTATCCGGATGTGTTTCCGGAAGAGCTACCGGGAATGCCACCAGATAGAGATGTAGAGTTTATAATAGATTTGGTACCAGGTTCTGGACCAAGAGCAAAGAGGCCTTATAAAATGTCAGTTGACGAACTTAAGGAACTCAAGAAACAACTTGGAGAACAATTGCAGAAGGGATTCATCCAACCAAGTTCTTCATCTTGGGGAGCTCCAGTTTTGTTCGTAGAAAAGAAAGATAGAACTCAAAGATTATGCATAGATTACCGTTCCCTCAACGAGGTAACTATCAAGAACAAATATCCTTTGCCAAGAATCAACGACTTGTTTGATGAGCTAGAAGGAGCATGTGTGTTCTCGAAGATTGATCTCCGATCAGTTATTTTCAACTCAAGATAAGAGAGCAAGACATACCTAAAACAGCATTCACCACGAGGTATGGATTGTATGAGTACACTGTGATGCCTTTTGGCTTAACCAACGCTCCAGCATATTTCATGAATATGATGAAAAAAGTGTTCATGGAATTTCTTGACAAGTTTGTTGTCGTTTTCATCGATGACATCTTAGTCTATTCCAAGAGCAAGGAAGAGCATGAAAGACATTTACGCTTGATACTTGAGAAACTAAGGGAGCATAAACTTTATGCCAAATTCAGCAAGTGTGAATTCTGGTTAGAGGAAGTTGGGTTTCTTGGTCATGTTATGAAAAAGGACGGTGTAGCAGTTGATCCTGCTAAAGTTTCACCTGTGACAGAATGGGAATCTCCTAAGAACGTAAAAGAGGTTCGTAGTTTCCTTGGCTTAGCAGGTTACTACCAAAGATTCATTGAAAATTTCTCCAAAGTTGCTAAGCCAATGACAGAATTGCTGAAAAAGGACAAGAAATTTGCTTGGTCTGAAGGTTGTGAACTCAGCTTCCAGGAATTAAAGAAGAGGCTTGTGTCACCGTTACATGCCTACAGGACTTGGAAAAGGATTTCCAAGTGTATTGTGATGCTTCTCATCAAGGATTAGGTGCCGTACTTATGCAAGGCGGAAAAGTTGTGGCTTATGCCTCGAGACAACTCAAAACTCATGAAGTAAATTATCCTACTCATGATTTAGAGTTAGCTGCTGTTGTCCATGCACTCAAAACATGGAGACACTACCTTTTGGGAAAGCGTTGTGAAGTATTCACGGATCACAAGAGTCTAAAATATATCTTCACCCAGAAGTAAATCAATATGAGACAAAGGAGATGGCTAGAACTTATCAAGGATTACGACTTGAGTTTGCAATACCACCCTGGTAAAGCAAATGTTGTAGCAGATGCTCTAAGTCGTAAGGCGTTTGTAAATGGCCTTACCAAAGGTGAATTGCCAGATGACTTGTGTAAGCAATTCAAGGAACTCAGGTTGGAAATTGTGCCAGAAGGACATCTCATGTCTTTGGATGTTCAACCCACTCTGTTGGATAAGATTAAAGAAGCCCAAAAGACGGATAAAGAAATCGAAGAGATTAAGGAACGGATTAGTCAAGGGAAAGCTAAAAGTTTCCATATAGACGAACAAGGTACTTTATGGCACGGGAAACGTATCTGTGTTCCACAAGATCCGGAGATGAGGAAACTGATTCTACAAGAAGCCCACAACTCTCCGTATTCTATTCACCCGGGAAACACCAAAATGTACATGGATATGAAAGAAAGATTTTGGTGGAACAATCTCAAAAGGGACATCGCCGAACACATTGCTTTGTGTGATGTGTGTAGTAGAGTGAAAGCGGAGCATCAGAAACCAGCAGGTTTGCTTCAACCACTGTCTATTCCTGAATGGAAGTGGGAAAATATTGGTATGGATTTCATTACCGGATTACCAAGGACCAGGTCAGGGTATGATTCCATATGGGTAGTAGTGGATCGCCTAACTAAAGTGGCTCATTTTATACCCGTAAAGACAACTTATACCAGTGCCAAGTTAGCCAAAATCTACATGAGCAGAATTGTATGCCTTCACGGTGTGCCTAAGAGTATTGTGTCTGATAGAGGAACTCAGTTCACTTCTCACTTTTGGAGATAGCTTCATGAATCTTTAGGAACGAGGTTGGAATTCAGCACTGCTTTTCATCCTCAAACGGATGGACAAACGGAAAGGACTAACCAGATTCTTGAAGACATGTTGAGGGCATGTGCCCTAGACTATGGAGCAAGTTGGGATGAAAGTCTGACTTACGCAGAGTTCTCTTACAATAACAGTTACCAATCTAGCATTAGGATGGCACCATTTGAGTTTCTCTACGGAAGGAAGTGTACCACCCCATTGCTATGTAATGGTGTGGGAGAAAGAAGTTTGTTTGGACCAGATCTTATCAAAGACGCCGAAGAGAAGGTCAAATTGGTTAAGGACAGGTTGAAGATAGCATAGTCTCGACAGAAAAGCTACGCGGATTCTAAGCGTAGAGAAGTCACCTACGAAGTTGGGGATATAGCTTATCTTAGAGTATCACCACTTGGTGGAGTGAAAAGATTTGGAGTCAAAGGAAAGTTGGCACCAAGATATGTTGGGCCATTCAAAATTCTAAGTCGCAAGGGAGAAGTTGCATATGAAGTCGAATTGCCCGAATCTCATCATTTGTCCATAATGTATTTCATGTGAGTCAGCTCAAGAAATGTCACCCAGAAATGGAAGAATCTTCTTTGAAGGATACCATACCTTTGGAAGAAGTTCAACTAGAAAGTGATCTCACCTATGAAGAAAAGCCTGTCAAGATTCTTGAAACCGCAGAAAGAGTCACAAGGACAAAGACTATCAAGTTTTGCAAAGTGCAATGGAGTCATCATTCCGAAGAGGAAGCAACATGGGAAAGAGAAGATGATCTTCGGAAAGACCACCCACACCTATTTGCTAGACAATCCGAATCTCGAGGGCGAGATTCATCTTAAGGGGGTTAGATTTGTAACATCCCTAAATTCATATTCCAAAATTCATTCATATCATCTAAGCATTCATCATCATTTAGGGTTTTTCTCAAAATCATTTCAGAAACAGAAGCTTGTGCTATGATTTCATGTGAGCAAATTTAACTCAAATGGCCATCACCCTTTGAAACTTGAATGTTTAGGAACTTGTTTGCTTGCCTCCATTGTTGGAAAGTTTAGGTGTAAAAGTTTAACCAAAGTTTTCAACTTAGAAATAATTTCAAAACCCTATTTTTTTTAAACATTTGCAAACCAGAGACAAAGTCTCTGATTGTTTTAAGACCAAGCTTGTCCAAGCCTTGCAGGGTAGGCACATGTTTAAATAAATGGTTTTTGAAACCACAGAACCCTGCAAAGATCCCCAGAATTGTTTGAATTCAAAAAGGATTTGAATTCATATCTAAATCATTCCTGAAAACCAAAATAGAAAAGGAAAAGGAATAAACAAAAGAAAAGGGCCGCGCGCCAGGTTTCTGGCCCAGCATCGAATCGAGCCCAACTAGCCCACCCGGGGATTTTCTTTTCCTCTCTCACCTTGACGCCTTGCCTCGATCATTGTTGCGGACCCCACCCCCTCTCTGTTTAACCCGCTGACGTGTGGACCCTGAGACCACGTCGTCTTCGTTCTCAATCACAGCGCGCCCACCTCGCTCGCCGTTACCTACGCTATTCTTTGCGCTTAATTACCATTGATTCGCCGCGCAATCCTTGCACCCGCTCTGGCTATAAGATCCCCTCTGCACCACGGCCATTTCCCCTCACTTAGCACCACCTCTCCGCCACCAGGCTGCTCACAATCATCCTCGCACCGCCGCAGACAGAGCTCACTCCGGCGATCGATTCCGGTAAGCCCCGTGCGCCCCTTCCCCTCTGGTTCAAACGAGCATATTCGCAATCTCTTTGCGCACCTCCTGACCCCACTAGTTCATCCTGTACTGCCCCAGGTCGCCGTTTCCACTCGACACCGCAAGCACCTGACGACAACCTCGACTCCGGTGACCAAATTCCGTAAGTTTCGTGCGCCCCTTCACTTCTGACTCACACAAGATTGTTCGCCACGGTCTTGCGCATCTCCTAAACCCTCTGGCTTGTGTTAGGGCAACGTGGAACCTCAGCAACGACTCCGACAACAACCACACGCCCGGACTCAACTCCGAGGAATCATCGCCGTGACAGCCGCGCCTTCGCAAACCGGCGCTACCTTGAGCTTCAGCAGCTTCCTGCGAACCTGGTATGACCCTTCTCCCTCTCGCGACGACACAGGCATAAGCGCCGCCGTGAACCGGCGCTCGCGCTTCGATGCCGCTACCGCCAGGACATGGTCGCTTGCTCGCGCGCCGTTAGATCTAGATCCAAGCGCTAGGATAGATTCACTTATCGGTGAAACGGTACGCGATCTAGAACGTGCGATCTGTTTAGATCCTGCGGCTGCAGAGCTCGATCTGGTGCGAACCGGTACGCGCCAATCACAACGCGACGCGTGGCTAGGAACAGATCTAAAAACAGATTTTAAATCAGAATTGGATCCAAATTTCAAATGCTTATAACTTTTGATTTCCATGTTGGAATTTTGCAAACTTTATACCGTTGGGTTCAGGGAATCAAGGCCTTTCTGATTATACAAAGTGTTTAACATATAGTAACCATTAAAATGACTTTGTTTGTAGAAACATGTTTAAGGCTATTTTGAGTATGGTTTTAGTTTAGCAATTTGTTTAAGTACCAAATAAGTTTGATTTGGAAAATTTTGTATCTTGTTATGTTTCAGTAACATGCACATGCTTGGTAGAGTTTTCAAAATCACCACTTAGTAAATTCATGCATGCATGCATTCATATTATTTTTGATTGTATATAAATTGTGTGTAATTGTATGCTACAATTTTGTGTAGATTTTGCTAGTGATTGTGACTGTGAAGAGTGCTACTCTCCTCATTACCAAGGAAGTGATATTTTCATGAATATTGTTTATCCTATGTTTTGTACTTACATTAGAAATTTTGCTAAGACTTGCATATTACTCTTTGCTAAATGAAAGATTGGGAAATCCTAAGTAGTTTAGAATAGTAGAATTGCCAGGGAATTTTCCTAAGTTAAGTTATCATGCCATGCTTAGCCTAGCTATTAGCAAACAAGGGATGGCGAAAATCTATACTTACTATGGTGGAAATATTTCTAAGTCATGAGACTTATGCTTTCTAAATAAAACAACTAAGTCAAATGAACCTCCTGGGTGGAATGGAAAGTTTGGGTTATGTTGAGTGGTTACACAAGGCCATGGATTTGGCTTGTGTATCACACTTGTGGAATGCCACCCAGGCACAAAGGGATTTGGAGGCCAAGTGTTGAGAAAGCTTACAAGTGCAACCACTTGGCAAAATGGGCTCTGCCTTGATCATATAGGTAGCTAGAACTTAGTCTCATGGACAGTTGGTGGTAGTGGGAATGATAGGTTGGAGCGCGTCCATTTTGACTAAGGAAAGGCTTCTGAAAGGTCCTGTCTTGGGAAACCAAGTCTGGTGGGGAAAGTGCACAACCTCTGCAGATGGAAAAACCTAAGTACTTAGCCAAGTCCATGGCAATGGACAACTTGAGCATCAAGACATGAAAGCTACAAGAATCTCATCACTCCAACTTCTAAGTAAAACTTGTGGGAGAACAAGGGTGAAGGACCCCAATGTCTATTGGTGGTTCCTTGGGATAGTTTTTGACAAAGAAAAACTTAATGATTTCTACTAATAGGAAAAACCTATTTTGAGCAAAGCAAGCCAAGCTACACCTAGCCAAAATGCATATAGTAGTATAGTCCACTTAAAATAAACTAAGGTATCACTCGCCAATACTATTCCAAAGTATTGACCCTCTGTGGCTGTAACTTGTGATGTTGCAGGTTACTCCGATGATGATTAGGAGTCATGAGTCTACACTCAACATGCTTGCCTGTGGCTCATGAAGATGAAGACTTATGTTTATTTACTTATTCCTTAAACTCTTGTATTAGGCCTATGGCCCTGAGTTGTAAAAGACTATGTTTTATCTCTGGAATGAATGTAATAAACGACCTTTGTATCTGTGTACTTCATCTTAAACTGTGGATGCTAGCATTGATCCAGGGACTAGCATTGCAATCACAGGGATCCTTTTCCTTTACAAAGGAGGGGTCTAACAGATGGTATCAGAGCCTTTGTGTTGCTCGAGGATTATGACCCTAGGATTGGAAACCACTAAGGAAAATCTTTAACTACTTCTACACTTGTCTATTCTTCTCGTAAATTTTTCTAATCTTCTCATTCTCATCTCTATTTGTAGATGAACTCCATCAACGAAGCCGTGAAGAAAGGACCACTCATAGGGATGGATGGACGGGCGTTGCATGGACGGGCGTTGCATGGACAAGATAATTCACATAGTAACAATAGTAGTAAATAGTAGGATTCGAGTGCGGTAGGCATAGGGATGGATGGACGGGCGTTGCATGGACAAGATAATTCACATAGCAATCAGAACATAGGGCAATTGCAGATAAATAAGGTAAAGCATCCAAGTACTAGATAATCCTAGGCATGTGTCCCATATATAGTCATACGTGCTCGCAATGAGAACTTGCAAAACATCTTTTGTCTTGTCGGCCCGTTTGCAGCGGGGCCTCAAGGGAACTACTATCAATTAAGGTGCTCCTTTTAATAGAGCACCGGAGCAAAGCATTAACACTCCGTGAACACATGTGATCCTCACATCAAAGCCATTCACTCCGGTTATCCCAATTTCTGTCACTTCGGGGCCATTGGTTCCGGACAACAACGTGTGTATACAACTTGCAGATAAGACCATAAACAATACTATCATAATGAGTCAATAACATGTTCAGATCTAAAATCATGGCACTCGGGCCCTAGTGACAAGCATTAAGCATAACAAGTCGCAACAAAGTCATAAAGCACTAGTAAAAGATACTAGGCACCATGCCCTAACAATCTGATGCCACTACATGAAAGATCTCATACAATCCCTACCATCCCCATAGCCTAAAGCGGGGGATTACTCACTCATAGATGGGGGAAACATGGATGGTCGATGGAGAAGCGATGGTGATGATGATGGCGATGATCTCCTCCAATTCCGTCCGGCGAGTGCGAACGAGTTCCTGGTGCTGTTTCGTGGAATCTAGTGTTGTTGGCGGAGTGGACCTCCTTCTGGACAAAGTCGAACCTCCCCTGAGTTTTTAGTTTAGAAGGGAACTTATAGGCGAAGAGGGAGACCGAGGGGGAGTCTGGGGTGGCCAGACCACCCCCTGGCGCAGCCTGGCTTTCCCCCGTGGCCAGGTGGTGTGGCCTGGGCCTAGCCCCCCTCCTTCTCGTATTCTAGCTCCTGGAGTCTTCTGGTGAAATAGGATTTTCGGCATATTTTCCGGGATTTTTCCTGATAGTTGATTTTCTGCACAAAAAGTAGACACCAGGGCAATTCTGCTGAAAATAGCGTCAGTCCATGTTAGTTGCATCCAAATCACACAAGTTTAGAGGAGAAACAATAGCAAAAGTGTTCAGGAAAGTAGATACGTTTTGGACCTATCAACTCCCCCAAGCTTAGCTTATTGCTTGTCCTCAAGCAATTCAGTTGAAAACTGAGTGCGATAAAAGAACTTTCACAAACACAATTGCTTCATATGATGTATATATTCCCATCATGTGATCAACTACTTAAACAATTCATAATAAGGAGTATGCAACTAAGTTTACTTAATAGGCATTGCAAGCTATGAAGAGATTCCAACTCAAAAATAATAAGTAGCATGAAGCATAAACATAAGCAACATTACAATGCTCATAACAAGGTATGATAGAGTGGTATCTCGCTTGACTTTGATTATGAATGCCAAGGCACCTCTGAAGTTCAAGTGAAGACTAGAAGTAAAGATGTCAAAGATACAAGCATCAAAGTCATAACACAAATAATCAAGTAATGAGACAAGCACAAAGAATGACAACTATGCTCTCAAGAAGGTGCTCAAAGAATATGTGGAGACTCAACAAGTAAAAGAAAAGATTTTGAATAATTTGAAAGGCTTCCAAATGCTGAAAGTATGGTACTCATTAGCTTTGAGCTCTCATTGCCCCTCTCGTAAGCATCTTTAATGTGGTTAAGGTGAAAGTGAGGTCCAATCTGAGTTATATGCTTGACATACTATAAACTGAAAATCCCAGGTCCCTTGAGTACGAGGGCCGCTCCTCATGCTACTCAACTTTAGTTACCGGTAAGTTCTTGTCATCGTAAATACATGCATATCATAGAGAACCGCCAACGGGGTACCCCTTGCCGGATGATACGGAAGAATCCTCATATCAAAATGACAAGGCAAGCAGACAATGAGCATCTCAGCAATATTCTTATTTACCATGGGAAAATGGTGTTTTTTTCTCTCTTTCCTCTTTTCTCAAATTTCTTTTTTTCTTTTCTTTTTTCTCAATAGCTATCTCTCTCTCTTTTTTTATAAGAAGAATGCTTCAAAGATATCATTATGGTTACGCTACAGGTTTCCACCATGACGGCATGGATTAGACCGATGGCCCGGGCGTTTCTCTAACACACATACATAACTCCATGGACTTACAATCTCCCCTTTTATTTCACACCGACGACATCTGCAAACAAAAGATATGGTATCAACTGGGTATATATTCATGGTACGTCCAAAACATATCTACTTTCCCGAACACTAACGATGTTTTCAGCAGAATTGCCTTGGTGTCTACTTTTTGTGCAGAAAATCAACTATTAGGAAAAATCCCGGAAAATATGCCAAAAATCCTATTTCACCCGAAGACTCCAGGAGCCAGAATACGAGACGGAGAAGAGCCCTGGGGTGGCCACACCACCTGGTGGCGCGGGCCAGGCCAGGCCGCGCCAGGGGGTGGTGTAGGCCCCCCAGGCACCCCCTCGGCCTCTCTCTTCGCCTATAAGGATCCTTCTGACCTAAAAACGTCGGGTGGTTCGACGTTTTTCCAGAAGGAGTTCCGCTCCGCCGCCACCACCAGATTCCACGAAACAGCACCAGAAACTCCGTTCTGGCACCCTGCCGGGACGGGGAATTGGAGGAGATCGTCGCCATCATCATCACCATCGCTTCTCCATTGACCATCCATGTTTCCCCCATCTATGAGTGAGTAATCCCCCACTGTAGGCTATGGGGATGTAAGATCCCTCCTTATTAAAGGAAAGGATCCCTGTGATTGCAATGCTAGTCCCTGGATCAATGCTAGCATCCACAGTTTAAGATGAAGTACACAGATACAAAGGTCGTTTATTACATCCATTCCAGAGATAAAACATAGTCTTTTACAACTCAGGGACAAAGGCCTAATACAAGAGTTTATGGAATAAGTACATAAACATAAGTCTTCCGCTTCATGTGCCACAGGCAAGCATGTTGAGTGTAGACTCATGACTCCTATTCATCATCGGAGTAACCTGCAACATTACAAGTTACAGCCACAGAGGGTCAATACTTTGGAATAGTATTGGCAAGTGATACCTTAGCTTATTTAAAGTGGACTATAATACTATATGCATTTGGCTAGGTGGAGCTTAGGCTTGCATTGCTCAAAATATATTTTTCCTTAACATTTGAAAACACTAAGTTTTTGTTTGGCACAAATCACCCAAGGTATCTACCAATCAAAGACTGAAGATCCACTCAGGGCATCTACCAATCAAAGACTGAAGATCCTTTTAACCCTTGTTCAACCACAAGATTTTAACTTAGAAATTGAGATGAGGAGATTCTTGATTGCTTCCATGTCTTGATGCTCAAATTGTCCTTTTCTAGGGACATGGCTAAGTACTTAGGTTTTACACTCTGCAGAGGTGGTGCACTTTCCCCATAGGACTTGGTTTCCCAAGACAAGATCTTTCAGAAGCCTTTCCTTAGTCAAATGGACGCGTTCCAACCTATCATTCCCTCTACCACCAACTGTCCATGAGACTAAGTTCTAGCAACCTATATGATCATGGCAGAGCCCATATTGCCAAGTGGTTGCACTTGAAGATTCTCAACATTTGACATCTCAAATCTCTTTGTTCCTGGGTGGCCATCCACAAGTGAGATACACAAGCCAAGTCCATGGCCTTGTGAACCACTCAACACAAACCATTCCTTCCATTCCACCCAGGTGATTCATTCACTTAGTTGTTTTATTAAACAAAACATAAGTCCACATACTTAGAAATTTTTCCATAGCATGAATATAAATTCCACCCTTGTTTTCTATTAGCTAATCTAAGCATGAAAGTAGTAGGAATCTTAACTTAGGAAATTTCTTCTAAGGCTTCATCTACTAGGTTTTCCCATAGCAAGGTCTATACTTAGCAAAATAAAATCCATGCAAGATTTACTTAGCAAAAACACTAATGCATAGTGAAAGTAATGGGACAAAAGATATGAAGCATCACTTGCCTTGGTAATGGGGAGAGTAGCACTCTTCACAGTCACAATGACTAGCAAAATCTACACACAAAATTGTAGCACATATTTACACACAATTCATATACAATCAAAAATAATATGAATGCATGCATGCATGAATTTACTGAGTGGGCATTTTGAAAACTTTGCCAAGCAAGTGCATGAATACAGAAACTTAACAAGACACCAAATTTGCCAAAACACACTTATTTAACCCTAAAACAAATTACTAAACTAAATCCATACTCAAAAATAGCCTTAAACAAGTTTCTACAAATAAAGTCATTCTAATGGTTACTATTTCTTAAACACATTGGATATTCAGAAAGGTCTTGATTCACTGAATCCAACGGTATAAAGTTTGCAAAATTCCAACGTGGAAATCCAAAGTTATGGCAGTTTGAATTTGGATCAAAATCTGATTTTTAAATCTGTTTTTAGATCTAACCCTAGCCACGCGTCGCGTTGTGATTGGCGCGTACCGGTTCGCACTGGATCGAGCTCTGCAGCCGCAGGATCTAAACAGATCGTACGCTCCAGATCGCGTACCGCTTCGCAGTTAAATGAATCTATCCTAGCGCTCGGATCTGGATCTAACGGCTCGCGAGCAAGCGACCATGTCCTGGCGGCGCGCGGCGTCAGCGAGCGGCGGAGCGCTCGGTCTACGGCGGAGCTTGCATTCCAGGTCGTCCGCGAGAGGGAGAAGGGTCATACCAGGCTCGCGAGAAGCTGCTGAAGCTCAAGGTAGCGTCGGTTTGCGAAGGGGCGCTCGGATGTGGCTGAGAGAGCTCGTCGGTGTTGTGCACGGCGTCGGGTGGTCATTGTCGGAGTCGTTGCCGAGGGTCCGCGTTGCCCTAACACGAGCCAGAGGGTTTAGGTGATGTGTAAGAACGTTGTGAACAAACTCGTGTGAGTCAGAAGTGAAGGGGCGCACAGGACTTACGGAATTTGGTCGCCGGAGTCGAGGTGGTCGTCGGTGCTTGCGGTGTCGAGCGGAAACGGCGACCTGGGGCAGTACAGGATGAACTAGTGAGGTCAGGAGGTGCGCAAAGACTCACTGAATCAGATAGCAAGAGTGAGAGGCAGAGGGGAACACGAGGCTCACCGGAATTGATCGCCGGAGTGGGCTCTGTCTGCGGCGGTGTGGGGTTGATTGAGGGCAGCCTGGTGGCGGAGTGAGCGAGGTGTTTTGGGGGAAATGCTCGCGAGGCAGAGAGGATCTTATAGCCAGAGGCTCGACAGAAACGCCATGATTAATGCCCAATTACGCCGCGCCATTACCGGCCATGACTGCAGCAGCGACGTGGTCGCGAGCGCGGTTTGAGGAAGACGGGGTTGACGTGGGCGGGGCCCGCTGGTCAGCGTAATAAGCAAAGGGGGTGTGGGGTAGGTCTGTCAGCGGCTGAGTGCGTGCGCTCGTGCGTGAGAGAAGAAAAGGAAAACTCCGGGTGGGCTTGTTGGGCTCGTTTTGTTCTTGGGCGGATGCTGGCGTGCCCTTTTCCTTTGATTAATCCTTTTCTTTTCTAAAACCATTTTCTGAAATGATTTTGATATGAATTCAAATCCTTTTGAATTCAAACAATTCTGGAGATTTTGTAGGGTCTGAGGTTTCAAAATCAGTCATTTAACCATGTGGTTACCTTGCAAGGGCTTGATCAAGCTTGGGCTTAATACAAACAGAGACTTTGCCTCTGGTTTGCAAATGTTTTGAAAAGGGTTTTGAAATTATTTCTAAGTTGAAAACTTTGGTTAAATTGCTACACCTAAACTTTCCAACAATGGAGGCAAGCAACCAAGTTCCTAAACAATCAAGTCTCAAAGGGTGATGGCCATTTGAATTAAATCTGCTCACATGAAATCATAGCACCAAGCTTCATTTCGAAATGATTTTGAGAAAAACCCTAAATGATGAAGGATGCAATGATGATATGAATGATCTTTGAAATATGAATTTAGGGATGTTACAAATCTAACCCCGTTAAGATGAATCTCGCCCTCGAGATTCGGATTGGCTAGCAAATAGGTGAGGGTGGTCTTTCCGAAGATCATCTTCTCTTTCCCATGTTGCTTCCTCTTCGGAATGATGATTCCATTGTACCTTGCAAAACTTGATAGTTTTTTCCTTGTGACTCTTTCTGCGGTCTCAAGAATCTTGACAGGCTTTTCTTCATAGGTGAGATCACTTTCTAGTTGAACTTCTTCCAAAGATATGGTATCCTTCAAAGAAGATTCTTCCATTTCTGGGTGACATTTCTTGAGCTGACTCACATGAAAAACATTATGGATCTGATAAAGATCTTTGGCTCGATTTCATATGCAGCTTCTCCCTTGTGACTTAGAATGTTGAATGGTCCAACATATCTTGGTGCCAACTTTCCTTTGACTCCAAATCTTTTCACTCCACGAAGTGGTGATACTCTAAGATAAGCTCTATCCCCAACTTCGTAGGTGACTTCTCTACGCTTAGAATCTGCGTAGCTTTTCTGTCGAGACTGTGCTATCTTCAACCTGTCCTTAACCAATTTGACCTTTTCTTCGGTGTCTTTGATAAGATCTGGTCCGAACAAACTTCTTTCTCCCACACCATTCCATAGTAACGGGGTGGTACACTTCCTTCCGTAGTGAAACTCAAATGGTGCCATCCCAATGCTAGATTGGTAACTGTTATTGTAAGAGAACTCTGCGTAAGGCAGACTTTCATCCCAACTTGCTCCATAGTCTAGGGCACATGCCCTCATCATGTCTTCAAGAATTTGATTAGTCCTTTCTGTTTGTCCATCAGTTTGAGGATGAAAAGCAGTGCTGAATTCTAACCTCGTTCCTAAAGATTCGTGAAGCTGTCTCCAAAAGTGAGAAGTGAACTGAGTTCCTCTATCAGACACAATACTCTTAGGCACACCATGAAGGCATACAATTCTACTCATGTAGATTTTGGCTAACTTGGCACTTGTATAAGTTGTCTTTACGGGTATAAAATGAGCCACTTTGGTTAGGCGATCCACTACTACCCATATGGAATCATACCCTGACCTGGTCCTTGGTAATCCGGTAATAAAATCCATACCAATATTTTCCCACTTCCATTCAGTAATAGGCATTGGTTGAAGCAAACCTGCTGGCTTTAGATGCTCCGCTTTCACTCTACTACACACGTCACACAAAGCAATGTGTTCGGCGATGTCCCTTTTGAGGTTATTCCACCAAAATCTTTCTTTCATATCCATGTACATTTTGGTGTTTCCCGGGTGAATAGAATACGGAGAGTTATGGGCTTCTTGTAAAATCAGTTTCCGCAATTCCGGATCTTGTGGAACACAAATACGTTTCCCGTACCATAAAGTACCTTGTTCGTCTATATGGAAACTTTTAGCTTTCCCTTGGCTAATCCTTTCCTTAATCTCTTCGATTTCTTTATCTGTCTTTTGGGCTTCTTTAATCTTATCCAACAGAGTGGGTTGAACATCCAAAGACATGAGATGTCCTTCTGGCACAATCTCCAACCTGAGTTCCTTGAATTGCTTACACAAGTCATCTGGCAATTCACCTTTGGTAAGGCCATTTACAAACGCCTTACGACTTAGAGCTTCTGCTACTACATTTGCTTTACCGGGGTGGTATTGCAAACTCAAGTCGTAATCCTTGATAAGTTCTAGACATCTCCTTTGTCTCATATTGATTTCCTTCTGGGTGAAGATATACTTCAAACTCTTATGATCGGTGAATACTTCACAACGTTTTCCTAAAAGGTAATGTCTCCATGTTTTGAGTGCATGGACAACAGCGGCTAACTCTAAATCATGAGTAGGATAATTTACTTCATGAGTTTTGAGTTGTCTCGAGGCATAAGCCACAACTTTTCCGCCTTGCATAAGTACGGCACCTAATCCTTGATGCGAAGCATCACAATACACTTGGAAATCCTTTTCCAAGTCTGGTGACACAAGCCTCTTCTTTAATTCTTGAAAGCTGAGTTCACAATCTTCAGACCAAGCAAATTTCTTATCTTTCTTTAACAATTCTGTCATTGTTTTAGCAACCTTTGAAAAATTTTCAATGAATCTTCTGTAGTATCCTGCTAAACCAAGGAAACTACGAACCTCTTTTACGTTCTTAGGAGATTCTCATTCTGTCACAGCTGAAACTTTAGCAGGGTCAACTGCTACACCATCCTTTGTCATAACGTGACCAAGAAATCCAACTTCCTCTAACCAAAACTCACACTTGCTGAATTTGGCATAAAGCTTATGTTCCCTTAGTTTCTCAAGTATCAAGCGTAGATGTCTTTCATGCTCTTCCTTGCTCTTGGAGTAGACTAAGATGTCATCAATGAAAACGACAACGAACTTGTCGAGAAATTCCATGAACACTTTGTTCATCATATTCATGAAGTATGCTGGAGCGTTGGTTAAACCAAATGGCATCACCGTGTACTCATACAATCCATACCTTGTGGTGAATGTTGTTTTAGGTATGTCTTGCTCTCTTATCTTGAGTTGAAAATAGCCTGACCGAAGATCAATCTTCGAGAACACACAAGCTCCTTCTAGATGATCAAACAAGTCATTTATTCTTGGCAAAGGATATTTTTTCTTGATGGTTACCTCGTTGAGAGAACGGTAATCTATGCATAATCTTTGAGTTCTCTTTTCATTTAACAAAGCTGAGCTCCCCAAGATGAAGAACTTGGCTGGATGAATCCTTTCTGCAATTGTTCTCCAAGCTGTTTCTTGAGTTCCTTAAGTTCGTCAACTGACATTTTATAAGGCCTCTTTGCTCTTGGTCCAGAACCTGGTACCAAATCTATTATAAACTCTACATCTCTATCTGGGGGCATTCCCGGTAACTCTTCCGGAAACACATCCGGATACTCACACACAATTGGCACGCTGTCCATGCTAACCCCCTTAAGAGAATTCAGCTTAATTCCTTTAGATTTAAAATTGGACTTGAATTTTATCCTCTTACCTTCAGGGGTTGTGAGTGCAACTGTACGATTGGCACAATCTAGTACTCCATCATACTTAGCCATCCAATCCATTCCCAAAATTACATCCAATCCTTGGGAATTTAGGATTATTAGGTTCACTGGAAACTTATGTTTTCCGATCTCTACGACTAAGTCATGACATCCTGAGTTTACTATCATTTCTCCACCAGGAGAACTTACTCTTATAGGACACCCAATGGTTTCTACCGGTAGTTCATTTCTTTCGGCAAATGCTTTTGATATGAATGAATGAGATGCACCAGTGTCAAAGAGTACAAATGCTGAGATGGAATTGAGTCTGAACTTACCAGCAAAGACATCGCTCTTCATAGACCTCCTCCACATTGATGTGGTTAACCTATCCTTTCTGAAAAGGATTGGGCTTGTTAGGTCCTTCAACTTTCTTTTCAGGGCACTCATTAGCATAATGCCCCAGCTTCTTGCATTTGTAGCATTCGACCTGACTGATGTCCGTTTTAGGCTGGTTTCTACTTCCACTTCCACTTCCACTATGGTGGCTCTTATGTACACTCTTGTGATTCTTGTACTTATCATTGTCATGACTGCGATGATGCTTGTTGTCATGACGGTTGTGGTTGTGGTGCTTGTTAAATTTTCCATGCTTGTGGAATCCTGAGCTGACACTATCATCATAGTGAGATCGTTTATGGGACGATCCCGAGCTGTGCTTGTCGGAGTGTTTCCTCTTCCTACTCTCGACTTGCTTCATTTTATTCTCCACAATAACAGCCTTGTCACACAGTGACTGATAAGTTGGAACATATGCCACAGACAGCTGCAGATTCAGCTCATCATTCAAGCCTTCCAGAAACTTTTCCTTCCTTTTGGCATCTGTGTCAACCTCATCCGGTGCATAGCGCGCCAGATTGTTGAACTCTTCAATATATTCAGCCACGCTGTGGTGGCGCTGCTTCAGGTTGTGAAACTCCTTCTTTTTCAGGCTCATCATTCCTGGTGAGATATGAGTAGTGCGAAAACCATCTTCGAAGATAGCCCAAGTCACCTCATCGATAGGAGTGGTGATCTGAAAGTTTTCCCACCATGCGGCGGCTGGTCCTTCCAACAGGTGTGGCGCGAACCTGACTTTTTCAGCATCCGTGCAGCCCACGGTCACTAAGTCTTTGTTCACAGAACGTAGCCAATCATTGGCCACCATGGGATCAGTCGTTCCTGAAAACTTAGCTGGCCTCAGACGCAGAAATCTGGTGAGCATATCAAAACCCGGAGGGTTGTTGTTGTTGTTGTTATTGTTATTGGGGTTGTTGTTGTTCTGGTTTTGGATGAATGTCGTCATCATTTGCATAAGCTATGTCTGCGCATTCATCATTTGTTGCATTTCCGGGGTAATGTTGTGGGGGTTGGGGTTGGGGTTTGCGCGACGGGGAGGCATATGTGGTTTATTCATATAGAGATAAGAATGAGATACCCTTACATGATTCATGCACAATACATCACACAAGCAAACACATAGCATGCAACACAAGGATAAAAGCTCAACAACAAGATAACAAAAGTCTCAAAGTAAAAACACACAAGTGGCAAGCCATCCACATGTCGGATGGTCCAATAATAAGTTCACAAATAACAAGTACGGTAAAAAGAAATAACTGAGTAGTCAAGTCTACTCGTCAGCATCAATCTCCTCCTCGACAAAGGTAAGACCTGCGTTCTCCATTGCGGTCTTGTTCTCCTCAATAGTAGTAGTCAAGGAGTCGATCTTGGCTTTGAGAGCCCTCTTCTGGGAACGAAGTCTCTCAATCACTGTCTGCTGCTGCTCTAACTCGAAGTCCTTGGACTGCAGTTCCTCGGTCATGTCCCGAATCCTTTTGTTCCTATCCTGGACACGTTTCTCTTGACTCTTGAACTTACAGTCTTGGGTCTCGAATTTTGCCTCCATCTCCTTGACAATCTCGTCCTGCTGCGCGAAGAGCTTGTCCTTCTCGCGAAGTCAAGACTGAGCTCGTCATTGCTAAGCATGACGTTGGTCTGTCGGTATCCACGTGCCTAATAAGAGTCTCTAAGTCCGGAGAGGTATAGGCGTATCGGCTCTGTGGCCCTCGAGTCGTCCTCAAAGTCGATGGACTCTCCGTCATCATCACGCCTTCGGCGTGGAAGTGAGTGCCTCTAACCTGTCCGGGAGTGACGGCCTAAGTCGTCCTATCAGTCCTGCATGACAACCTCCATGCCTCACTCCCCGTCATCGTGCATAAGCTTGAAGACGATGGCCTCCGTAGTAGGCTCGATCAAGGCCCTGGCTGGTTCACCTTGAAGCCCTGGAGGTCCTTCCTCTCAAACTTGGTGAGTGGGTGCACCGTAATGGTGGGAAGAGGAGATCGAGCAAGGTAGTAAGCTCTACAATACGAGGACCAAAACGGGTAACCTGGAACTCCTCAACAGTGATGATGGTAATAGGCATCTATTTATAAGATTGAAAAAGTTAGAACAACACAATTTAAAATAAACAAGACAACATTCATACATATCCATGGAACAAAAATCACACAAGTCATGCATACATGTATCCATTACATCAACCAAGGTTCAAACTTATTTAAGGTATCATTTGGAAAATAAGGTGATAGGTGGTGGTCCAACTAACGGCGCGCTTACAAACCTATCTCACTGGATCTGGTGGCTAACACAATGTTCCTAGAGGCAATCAGCCTATCTTGTTCACATGCTTCTATCACTAAGTCTATAATATCTCCCCTTAAGGTTTGGTTGGTGACTTCCAACTCTTGGGTATGTTCCTTCTCTTTCTCTAAGTCTTTTTGGAGGTTGAGCATCTTGCACTTGACTCTAATCGAGTTCTTTGATAGTCTTCCAAGCTGCTTCTCTTGCTGACTCAAAGAATGTGGTGTGCATAAAAGTGTTGGTGTACATGCAGAAGCCTCTTTCTTTGTGGTTGTCTTCCTTGTTTTTGTACAAGTGAAGTTGCACCCACCAATACTCCACTCCTTCCTCCATCACTGGAAAGCCCTTGTACACAGCTGCACCATGTGCTTCCATTGCCTCCATGAGGTCCTTGAGAATCTTGGGAAACTCAGTTTCACACTCCAAGGTCATGGTCATGAGTGGTCCTTTCTTCACGGCTTCGTTGATGGAGTTCATCTACAAATAGAGATGAGAATGAGAAGATTAGAAAAGTTTATGAGAAAAATAGACAAGTGTAGAAGTAGTTAAAATTTTTCCTTAGTGGTTTCCAATCCTAGGGTCATAATCCTACAGGCAACACAGTGCTCTGATACCATTTGTAAGATCCCTCCTTATTAAAGTAAAGGATCCCTGTGATTGCAATGCTAGTCCCTGGATCAATGCTAGCATCCACAGTTTAAGATGAAGTACACAGATACAAAGGTCGTTTATTACATCCATTCCAGAGATAAAACATAGTCTTTTACAACTCAGGGCCAAAGGCCTAATACAAGAGTTTATGGAATAAGTAAATAAACATAAGTCTTCATCTTCATGTGCCACAGGCAAGCATGTTGAGTGTGGACTCATGACTCCTATTCATCATCGGAGTAACCTGCAACATTACAAGTTACAACCACAGAGGGTCAATACTTTGGAATAGTATTGGCAAGTGATACCTTAGCTTATTTAAAGTGGACTATAATACTATATGCATTTGGCTAGGTGGAGCTTAGGCTTGCATTGCTCAAAATATATTTTTCCTTAACATTTGAAAACACTAAGTTTTTGTTTGGCACAAATCACCCAAGGTATCTACCAATCAAAGACTGAAGATCCACTCAGGGCATCTACCAATCAAAGACTGAAGATCCTTTTAACCCTTGTTCAACCACAAGATTTTAACTTAGAAATTGAGATGAGGAGATTCTTGATAGCTTCCATGTCTTGATGCTCAAATTGTCCTTTTCCAGGGACATGGCTAAGTACTTAGGTTTTACACTCTGCAGAGGTGGTGCACTTTCCTCACAGGACTTGGTTTCCCAAGACAAGATCTTTTAGAAGCCTTTCCTTAGTCAAATGGACGCATTCCAACCTATCATTCCCTCTACCACCAACTGTCCATGAGACTAAGTTCTAGCAACCTATATGATCATGGCAGATCCCGTATTGCCAAGTGGTTGCACTTGAAGCTTCTCAACATTTGACATCTCAAATCTCTTTGTTCCTGGGTGGCCATCCACAAGTGAGATACACAAGCCAAGTCCATGGCCTTGTGAACCACTCAACACAAACCATTCCTTCCATTCCACCCAGGTGATTCATTCACTTAGTTGTTTTATTAAACAAAACATAAGTCCACAGACTTAGAAAATTTTCCATAGCATGAATATAAATTCCACCCTTGTTTTCTATTAGCTAAGCTAAGCATGAAAGTAGTAGGAATCTTAACTTAGGAAATTTCTTCTAAGGCTTCATCTACTAGGTTTTCCCATAGCAAGGTCTATACTTAGCAAAATAAAATCCATGCAAGATTTACTTAGCAAAAACACTAATGCATAGTGAAAGTAATGGGACAAAAGATATGAAGCATCACTTGCCTTGGTAATGGGGAGAGTAGCACTCTTCACAGTCACAATCACTAGCAAAATCTACACACAAAATTGTAGCACATATTTACACACAATTCATATACAATCAAAAATAATATGAATGCATGCATGCATGAATTTACTGAGTGGGCATTTTGAAAACTTTGCCAAGCAAGTGCATGAATACAGAAACTTAACAAGACACCAAATTTGCCAAAACACACTTATTTAACCCTAAAACAAATTACTAAACTAAATCCATACTCAAAATAGCCTTAAACAAGTTTCTACAAATAAAGTCATTCTAATGGTTACTATTTGTTAAACACATTGGATATTCAGAAAGGTCTTGATTCAGTGAATCCAACGGTATAAAGTTTGCAAAATTCCAACGTGGAAATCCAAAGTTATGGCAGTTTGAATTTGGATCAAAATCTGATTTTTAAATCTGTTTTTAGATCTAACCCTAGCCACGCGTCGCGTTGTGATTGGCGCGTTCCGGTTCGCACTGGATCGAGCTCTGCAGCCGCAGGATCTAAACAGATCGTACGCTCCAGATCGCGTACCGCTTCGCAGTTAAATGAATCTATCCTAGCGCTCGGATCTGGATCTAACGGCTCGCGAGCAAGCGACCATGTCCTGGCGGCACGCGGCGTCAGCGAGCGGCGGAGCGCTCGGTCTACGGCGGAGCTTGCGTTCCAGGTCGTCCGCGAGAGGGAGAAGGGTCATACCAGGCTCGCGAGAAGCTGCTGAAGCTCAAGGTAGCGTCGGTTTGCGAAGGGGCGCTCGGATGTGGCTGAGAGAGCTCGTCGGTGTTGTGCACAGCATCGGGTGGTCGTTGTCGGAGTCGTTGCCGAGGGTCCGCGTTGCCCTAACACGAGCCAGAGGGTTTAGGTGATGCGTAAGAACGTTGCGAACAAACTCGTGTGAGTCAGAAGTGAAGGGGCGCACGGGACTTACGGAATTTGGTCGCCGGAGTCGAGGTGGTCGTCGGTGCTTGCGGTGTCAAGCGGAAACGGCAACCTGGGGCAGTACAGGATGAACTAGTGAGGTCAGGAGGTGCGCAAAGACTCACTGAATCAGATAGCAAGAGTGAGAGGTAGAGGGGAACACGAGGCTCACCGGAATTGATCGCCGGAGTGGGCTCTGTCTGCGGCGATGTGGGGTTGATTGAGGGCAGCCTGGTGGCGGAGTGAGCGAGGTGTTTTGGGGGAAATGCTCGCGAGGCAGAGAGGATCTTATAGCCAAAGGCTCGACAGGAAACGCTCACGGATTAATGCCCAATTACGCCGCGCCATTACCGGCCATGATGACCGCAGCGTGACATGCCAGCGGTTTGGGGAAGACGGGGTTGACGTGGGCGGGGCCCGCTGGTCAGCGTAATAAGCAAAGGGGGTGTGGGGTAGGTCTGTCAGCGGCTGAGTGCATGCGCTCGTGCGTGAGAGAAGAAAAGGAAAACTCCCCGGGTGGGCTTGTTGGGCTTGTTTCGTTGCTGGGCCAGATGCCTGGCGTGCGGCCCTTTTCCTTTGATTAATCCTTTTCTTTTTCTAAAACCATTTTCTGAAATGATTTTGATATGAATTCAAATCCTTTTGAATTCAAACAATTCTGGAGATTTTTGTAGGGTACTGAGGTTTCAAAATCAGTCATTTAACCATGTGGTTACCTTGCAAGGGCTTGATCAAGCTTGGGCTTAATACAAACAGAGACTTTGCCTCTGGTTTGCAAATGTTTTGAAAAGGGTTTTGAAATTATTTCTAAGTTGAAAACTTTGGTTAAATTGCTACACCTAAACTTTCCAACAATGGAGGCAAGCAACCAAGTTCCTAATCAATCAAGTCTCAAAGGGTGATGGCCATTTGAATTAAATCTGCTCACATGAAATCATAGCACCAAGCTTCTGTTTCTGAAATGATTTTGAGAAAAACCCTAAATGATGAAGGATGCAATGATGATATGAATGAGCTTTGAAATATGAATTTAGGGATGTTACAGGGGATGGTAGGGATTGGATGAGATCGTTCATGTAATGGCATCAGATTGTTAGGGCATGGTGCCTAGTATATTTTATTAGTGCTTTATGACTTTGTTGCGACTTGTTGTGCTTAATGCTTGTCACTAGGGCCCGAGTGCCATGATTGCAGATCTGAACTTATTATTGATTCATTATGATAGTATTGTTTTGGGTCTTATCTACAAGTTGTATACACACGTCGTTGTCCAGAACCTATGGCCCCGAAGTGACAGAAATCGGGATAACCGGAAGGGAAAGTCTTTGATGTGAGGATTAGATGTGTTCACGGAGTGTTAATGCTTTGCTCCGGTGCTCTATTAAAAGGAGCACCTTAATTGCCAGTAGTTCCCTAGAGGCCCCGCTGCAAAAGGGCTGGCAGGACAAAAGATGTTGTGCAAGTTCTCATTGCGAGCACGTATGACTATATATGGAACACATGCCTATGATTGTCTAGTACTTGGATGCTTTATCTTATTTATCTGCAATTGCCCTATGTTCTGATTGCTACGTGAATTGTCTTGTTCATGCAACGCCCGTCCATCCATCCCTATGCCTACCGCACTCGAATCCCACTATTACTGCTTTTGTTACTACTGTCTTTGCTTTACTACTGTTGTTACTTTGCTATTCCTACTACAAAACCGTTGTTACTGATAAACTGCTGTGAGCAAGATTGTTTCCAAGTGCAGCTGAATTGACAACTCAGTTGTTAAGGCTGATAAATATTCTTTGGCTCCCCTTGTGTCGAATCAATAAATTGGGTTTCACTTCCCTCGAAAATACTGCGATACACCCCCTATACTTTGGGGTTATCAATTCACAAGTGTTGAAAGCGTTCCCCGTGACAGCATGGGTCTGCTAATCCCCAACCTATAATTTGCAAGCATATAACTTTCATGGACATTCACAATGGTTCATGTTTATTAAGTGCAGAAAATAAAGTGTGCGATCAAGTTCGTGAGAGCTTTACTAACTAACTTTCTCATAACAAGCAAACATTTTATTCGGAAGAAAACAAGGCATATTGAATATACATGGAAATAGCAAATGATGCTAATAGGTAGGTACGGTGGAGACTTTGACAATATTTGGTTTTAGGGAGTTGGAAACATAAGTAAAATACTCAGTGAAAGTGAAGGCTAGCAATAGTAAGGGAGCGACAAACGAGAAAGCAATTGCTGTCATAATCATGCTTGCAACAAAACAGGACTAATCATGGCATGAAAGTGATTCAAGATCCTCAAGGCAAAATAATTCATCGAGGCTTAACTGATTATTACAGTCATGTGCATGCGTGAGCATGTGCCAAGTCATTTCAAATGAAACGTTTAGAGGAGGATACCACGGTGTCATACCAAGTTATGAATAGAGTAATGCAAGCAAACATTCATAAAACATGCTACAAACTATTAGCAAGCTGGAACTAATCATACGAAAGCAAAAAATACTAAGCATCCAAAGATAACATACACCCTACACGAACAGACTAAGCATACCCACAATGATGAGTATATGTACAAAAATGAAAACAAATAGAGTTCGTTACCAGCCTCTTACCACATCCGAAGTTGTCATTAATCCTCATTATTGGTCTTCACTTGTGTGGCTTGAATAATAATATGAAACCAATATCCACTGAGGACTGTTGAACCCTATAGCAAACTCACAAAACCAAAGAAGAACGACAAATATTTTTGTTATTTTCGATTTTTAAAATAAGAACCAAAAAGGAAGAACAAGCAAAGCAAAATCTTTTTGGGTTTTTCGAATAGTTCATACAAAGCAAAAAGGGGAAAACAAACCAAGGCAAAGAGAAAAAGAAGCAAACCAAAGAGAAACAACAGAAATATTTTTGGTCTTTTTGTGTTTTAGAAAGCAAAAGCAAAGAGAGAACGAAAACTAAAAAGAGAATGAAACATGAATATACAAAGTACCGACACAACATGATAAGGAGATGAGTGCGGTGTTGGCGTACCTCCCCCCAAGCTTAGGCTTTTGGCCTAAGTGGGTATCAATCCATGTACGAATAAGGGTTCCAAGCAGGCGGATCATGATAAGAATGGTCGTAGTTGGGCCCGTGGGAAGAAGAAGAAGCTCCCCAATCATAAGCAGACTGCTGATATGAAGACTCCCCCTCATTCGAGGGCTGGACCGAATCATCTGTGACCTCCCTTCTAGTATCCTGCTCCTGTTGGGAGAGCTCTCCCAAGTACATGTCAAGCTCCTCCTCAGTGAGGGACCATCCTAACTTGTTATCAAGGTTAAACAAAACAGGTGCAGGCAAAAGAACAACACGCTCGGACTTGCTCTTTCTCCAACTAGCTTTGAGAAAGGTTATTTCATAAGACAACTCACTCACACTAGCCCACGAGGAAACAAATTTATGTTGTATCATGGAATTAAGATCAAGCCTTTCTATGGGAAACTGTAGGTCTAGATGATGAGGCACTAAACCATGCAATGCTAATAAACAAGAAGCAATGAGGCCTCCACAAATTCCACCTTTCTCGCGGTTGGCGGCAATACGGAAAGCTATCAAAGAACCTAAGTTGTAAGACCTAACTCGTTTAAGAGCAGCAGAGATAAATGCTAGATCGTATGAAGATAACTTATTGGCAGTTTTCCTAGCAAGAACACACTTGGCGATAAAGTAGGCAAAGTAGCGAATGGAGGGAAGATGAATGTTACGGATTTTTTCACTCTCCTTCGAGAAGCTGCTCCCTTGGCAAATTTCTACGTATAAATCCATGAGTGGTTCAGGTCGCTCCTTAATCCTTCTACATGATCCCCATTGAGGTACCTTAATATCTGCACAAAAGTCATCGAGAGAAAGGTCGACAACAATATTGTAAATTTTGTAGTGGACCATGGGGTTAGGCAAAGAGTGACTAAATTGAAAGTCCTGCACCACAGACATGGTTAGCTTCACAAATTGACAAGGTTCATCTTCCAAAAAGTGCTCCAACCCTGCATTAGAAACCAAAGTGTGGAAATCTTGGAGAATTCCCGCAGCTCTCATGAACTCAGAACACAGATAAATGGAAGGAAAAACTTCCTCCTCCTGGTGGACCTTCATGACCTCAGGCACCCATAGTTCATGTTGGTTTAGTTGATGCTCATTCATTTTCTATTCTGAAATTTAAACACCTATTAAACAAGTGATTGCAAAGTGAATATAATGAAGGATTCTACTCATAGGGACTTGTAAGAGGCCTAAACATGCATCAAAACTATATCTCTAAGCATCAAACAAGCTTACAAGCTCTCATAACCTGTCACCTACAGCAGCAAAATACTCAAGATATAATCCACTAAACACAAATCTACTTGGACAAGGGGAGGAGTCACATACCAAGAAACAAGTACTCCAAATTTCAGCAACGAAGAAGGGCTGAGCAAGGAGATCAAAAAATCGAGAGCAAGCACAGCAAGAACGCGATTTTGAGCAATGAACTGGAGCTTACTCGGGAGAGAGAAGAAAGTGACAAGTGAGAGAGTTAGTGGAGGGCCAGGGGTGGCCCACACCATGGCATGGCGCCACCCAGGGCAGGCCGCGCCACCAGGTGGTGAGCCTGCTTGGTGGGTCCCCCTGGCACCTCCCAGGAACTCCTCTGCCCCTTTTTTCACGCAAAAATTTAATATGAATTTTCTAGAATTTTTCGAGACACTTTCTTTTTGGGCATTTTTCAGGTATAGAAGAATGATTTTCTGACATACAGATTTTTTTTTTGGAAACGATGCAATGACAAAATAAGACTAGAACTACAGAAGTTCTAACACACTCTAACATGCAAGCAACTAACAACAAAAAGAAAACTAAACGAAAACAAAAACTAAAATGGATAGAATAGAAGTAAGCGGAGATAATCATAGTGAAAACATTGTTTTGTTCAATGAAATCCTTTTGTTAACAAGGTTGATCAGGTCTTGCTACCAAAACAATTTCATATGAGACAAAACTTGTATTTCACTAGTGATTATGTTACCTCAATTTTGATAGCAATGGTCCCAATCATAATAGTTTCAAATTTTTCTCTTGTTATGGGACAATATATTTCTCCAACTTGAATGCCCTCAACATGTTCAATTGAATTCAAACCCTAAGTCCTTTCAATCTTCTTGGGGAAATAGACGGTATGTTCCTTGTCATTAACATTAAAGGTCACCTTTCCTTGATTACAATTAATAACAGCTCCTGCGGTATTAAGAAAAGGTCTCCCAAGAATAATAGACATATTATCATCTTCAGGCATTTCAAGCACAACAAAATCAGTTAATATCAAGCAATTATGACCCACTTGAACAGGTACATCCTCACATATACCAATAGGAATAGTGGTAGATTTATCAGCCATTTGCAAAGATATATCATTTGGTATTAGTTTTTCTGGTTGAAGCCTCTTATAGAGAGATAAAGGCATAACACTAACTCCAGCTCCCAAATCACACAAAACAGTTTTAACATAACTATTCTTAATAGAGTAAGGGATAGTTGGAATCCCTGGGTCTCCAAGTTTCTTTGGAACCTTACCATTAAAGGAATAATTAGCAAGTAAAGTAGAAATTTCTTCATTAGGGATCTTCCTTTTATTTGAGACAATATCCTTCATATACTTTGAGTAAGGAGGCAATTTAATAGCATCAGTCAAAGGAATTTGCAGGAATAAAGGTTTCATCCACTCACAAAACTTATTATAGAGTTCATCTTCCTTTGACTTGTGTTTCTTTTCAGGGAAAGGCATAGGTTTTTGGACCCAAGGCTCTCTTTCACTACCATGTTTCTTAGCAATAAAATATTCTTTGGTGTATTTAGTATTCTTAGTGTGGTTTTCAGGTTCTTCTTCAACGTTTTCTTCATTTGGAGCTTCATTTTCTTCATTACCACTTTCAGTTTCAACATCAGAAATAGATATACTATTAGGATCTATAGCAGGTTCAGAGGGTTCTACAACAGTTTTATGTTTCTTTTTTCTTTTCTTACGAGTACTATTTTCAGTTTGTTGAGAATCCTGCTCAATTCTTTTGGGATGCCCCTCAGGATATAGAGGATCCTGGGTAGCAGCACCACTTCTAGTTCTAATTTCATAAGCATGTTTTTCTTTAGCAGCATTAACTAGCAAGTTGTTTTGCACTTTAACGAGTTGATCTATTTGAGTTTCAACCATTTGAAAGTGTTTAACAATCATTTTAACATCATTAGAGGTTCTTTCCACAATATCTTTCAACTCAACAATAGCTCTAGTGTTTTCCATTAGATGATTTTGCACCCTTTTATTAAATTATCTTGGTTAACAATAAAGATATTGAATTCTTCTAAGCATTGATCAGGAGGTTTAGAGTAAGGGATATCACCTTCATCAAATTGTTGGAGAGAGTGTACCTCGATAGTGGATGAGTAGGGAATAGGCTTACATAATTCTTCTATAGGAGGTAAATTCTTGACATCCACAGCTTTAATTCCCTTCTCCTTAAGACATTTCTTAGTTTCCTTCATCACTTCATCATTTAATTCAATAACTCCCCTCTTCTTTGATGTTGGAATAGGCACTGGTATAGTAGGTTCAGGTACAATTACTTCAGGTATAGCTTGTTCAGGAGGAGTCCAATCTTCATAGTTCTTACTTATTTTAGCCATTAATTCCTCAGCTTCCTTAGGAGTCCTATTCCTGAAAACACAATCAGGACAACTATCTAGGTATGTCCTAGATTCTTCGGTTAGTCCAATATAAAATATATCAAGAAGCTCATTCTTAGGTAATGGACTTCCAGCTGCATGAATCAAAGCACAAAACCTTGCCCAAGATTCAGTGCAATACCTCTTTTCTCCTGTTTAAAATCAAAAGTTCTCGCAAAATAGCATGTCTAGCACTAGGAGGAAAATATTTCTGCAGGAAAGTACTAATCAAGCAATCAGGGCTATCAATAGATCCAGGAGGTAAATTACTAAACCAAGTTTTAGCTTCTCCTTTTAGTGAAAAGGGGAAAATCTTCGCAACAAAGTAAGTACGCATCTTAATATCATCAGAAAACAAGCCACTCATGGTAGAAAGTTCATTCATATGTGCTACCGCACTCTCATTCTTAGTCCCACAAAAGGGTTCTTTCTCAACAATAGCTATGTAAGATAGATCAAGAGAGAAATCATAATATTTATCTTTAATGTTTATGGGAGAAGCAGCAAACTTAGCAATAGGAGACAATTTGGGTCTAATAGTACGTCTCTCAAGGAGACTCTTAGCAGCGCTCCTATCATGGGTGTATTTGCATTCTTTAATAAATTCATCGGTCATCTCAATATAACCATCTTCAATATCATAACTCTCACTAGACTCAGGTGAACTAACAGGTGTAGTAGTGTCTTCATTGGGATTTTCAGTATTTCCAGCTATAGTTCTAGCAATCGTAGCATCTAGGAAATGACCTAATGAACCACTCTTATCAAGCATAGTAGAAGCAGCATCATAAGTATCAAAAGTTTCAGATTCAGCAGTAGTAGCAGTGTGTGTAACATGTGTATGTGGTGGTGTAACGAGCTTACTCATAACATATGGTGAATCAAGAGCAACAGAGGTGTTCAGAACCGTACCTCTTCTTGTAGTGGATGGTAAAATAGGAACCTTGCCATCAAGAGACTTACCCATGATGGATGGATAGCAGCGAACAATAGAGAATCCAAGTGAACTTGATAAATAAAGCTATGCTCCCCGACAACAGCGCCAGAAAATAGTCTTGATAACCCACAAGTATAGGGGGTGTATCGTAGTATTTTTGAGGGAAGTGAAACCCAATTTATTGATTTGACACAAGGGGATCCAAAGAATATTTATAAGCCTTAACAACTGAGTTGTCAATTCAGTACACTGAAACAATCTTGCTCACAAAGAGTTTATCGAGCAACAGTTTTGTAGTAGCAATAGTAAAGTAGTAGCAGTAGTAAAGTAAAGACAGCAGTAACAATAGTAGTAAATAGTAGGATTCGAGTGCGGTAGGCATAGGGATGGATGGACGGGCGTTGCATGGACAAGATAATTCACATAGCAATCAGAACATAGGGCAATTGCAGATAAATAAGGTAAAGCATCCAAGTACTAGATAATCCTAGGCATGTGTCCCATATATAGTCATACGTGCTCGCAATGAGAACTTGCAAAACATCTTTTGTCTTGTCGGCCCGTTTGCAGCGGGGCCTCAAGGGAACTACTATCAATTAAGGTGCTCCTTTTAATAGAGCACCGGAGCAAAGCATTAACACTCCGTGAACACATGTGATCCTCACATCAAAGCCATTCACTCCGGTTATCCCAATTTCTGTCACTTCGGGGCCATTGGTTCCGGACAACAACGTGTGTATACAACTTGCAGATAAGACCATAAACAATACTATCATAATGAGTCAATAACATGTTCAGATCTAAAATCATGGCACTCGGGCCCTAGTGACAAGCATTAAGCATAACAAGTCGCAACAAAGTCATAAAGCACTAGTAAAAGATACTAGGCACCATGCCCTAACAATCTGATGCCACTACATGAAAGATCTCATACAATCCCTACCATCCCCATAGCCTAAAGCGGGGGATTACTCACTCATAGATGGGGGAAACATGGATGGTCGATGGAGAAGCGATGGTGATGATGATGGCGATGATCTCCTCCAATTCCCCGTCCCGGCAGGGTGCCAGAACAGAGTTCCTGGTGCTGTTTCGTGGAATCTAGTGTTGTTGGCGGAGTGGACCTCCTTCTGGACAAAGTCGAACCTCCCCTGAGTTTTTAGTTTAGAAGGGAACTTATAGGCGAAGAGGGAGACCGAGGGGGAGTCTGGGGTGGCCAGACCACCCCCTGGCGCAGCCTGGCTTTCCCGCGTGGCCAGGTGGTGTGGCCTGGGCCTAGCCCCCCTCCTTCTCGTATTCTAGCTCCTAGAGTCTTCTGGTGAAATAGGATTTTCGGCAAATTTTCCGGGATTTTTCCTGATAGTTGATTTTCTGCACAAAAAGTAGACACCAGGGCAATTCTGCTGAAAATAGCGTCAGTCCATGTTAGTTGCATCCAAATCACACAAGTTTAGAGGAGAAACAATAGCAAAAGTGTTCAGGAAAGTAGATACGTTTTGGACGTATCAGGGTCCAGTTCTAGGAATTAGTTCAATAATGAACTCAATATCCTGATCTGGGGGCATATCGGGCAATTCATCTGGGAATACGTCAGGGTATTCACAGACTACTCTGACTTGGTCAATGGTTGGTAGGGCTAGACTCTTGTTGCATTTGACTTGACGGGACACGGTTTTAGATACGTGCTCTACTGATACTCCAGAGCTACTAGTCATGGTGATGCCTTTCTTGGCACAGTCGATCAATCCTTTATGTTTCGACATCCAATCCATTCCTAGTACTACTTCCAAACCTTTGGTTCCAAGTACTATTAGATTGGCATAAAAATCTATCCCATGGATTCGGATAGGTATAGCCTTGCAAATTTTTCTAGCTTTGGTGGTTGAACCAGGTATTTGAACTATCATAACATGCTTCAATTTTGTTGGTTGAATCTTACTAGTGCATACAAATTCTTATGTAACAAACGAGTGCGATGATCCAGAATCAAACAACACTCTTGCTAATACTGAGTTAACAGAAAACATACCTAGCACGACATCTGGCGCTTCCTGGGCTTTTTCAGCATTTAGGTGGACCAGACGGCCGTTGCAGTTGAGCGAGTTCCCTGGGGCGAATCTTCTTCCGGGTTGAACACGGCGCTGATGCCGAGCTAGGGCATTCACATTGGTGGTGGCTGCAAGCTTCTTGGGACACTCATTGGAGTAGTGACTCTTGACTCCACACTCAAAACAAGTAATCTGAGACTTGTCTTTGGCTGCAACAGGCACGACGTTGCTTCCAGTCCTTGGGGCAGCATTGTTGTTGTTGTTGGACTTAGGCGGTGCACGGTTGAAGTTGTTGGAGTTGTTGGGGTTATTGTTGTGGTTTCCTCCAGACTTGACATTTCCTCCGCTACGATTATGGTAGCTTGGACGAGACATTGGGGGTCTATTGTTCCTTGGGGCATACCCTGCAGATGGGTTGGGGCGATACTTCTAGGTATTGTGGGACCCAGTCTGATGCATCATTCTGCGCTTGCGGTTTTCATTTGCTTGATTGATCTTCCCTTCCATCTGGATGGCAGAGTCGACTAGCTCTTCGAGATCATCAAAACGGATGTTGACTAACACCATCTACATCTCATCATGCAGTCTGTTCAGGAATCTTTCCTTCTTCTTGGCTTCAGTGTTGATCTCATCCGGGGCATATCTTTCTAAGGGCAAAAATCTGTCACGGTACTCCACTACCGTCATCCTGCCTTGCTTCAGTTCTCTGAACTCATCTCTCATCCGGGTGACTAAACCTTGCGGCACATAGGTGCGGCTAAACTTGATCTTCAAAGCTTCCCACGTCATCACTTGACCGTGGTTCATAGTACGGGTGCTATTCCACCAGGCTCTTGCATCTCCTGCTAGATAGTGGGTGGAAAACAGTACCTTCTCATTGGCGTCAACTCCCGCGAGTTCTAGGTTATTCTCTATGGTTTGCAACCAATCATCAGCATCCAATGGGTCTTCAGACTTGTTAAAGATAGGGGGATTGGTATTCTGAAAGTTCTTGAGTTTGGATCCATGATGATCCTGATTTCCATGGCCTTGATTATTGTGGGACATCTGAGCGGTCTGTTGCAAGGTGGCTAGGTTGGCTTGGTGCTTTGCTCTACTAGCTTCACGGTCAGAAACTAGCATCTGCAGAATCTGCAGCATCGGGTCCTGCGATGAGCTGCTTCCTCCTTGGTTTCTACGAGTCATCTAAAGATTGAGATAGATAATGGGGTAAGAGGGAAAGTTCTAAGGTTCATGGTTTTGTTTTAAAAGCTAAAACTTTGAGTTTGAACTCAGGTTTTGCAAACTAACTTATTCTCATTCATTCATTCAACCAAAGCACACGATACAAACACACACACCATAACATCAAATGAAAACATATGGTTTTAAGAACCATTCTGTGAAGCTAAGATACAGTGGGACTGATACATCTCACTCCTACGATAGTGATCAAGTGCATCTACTCATGATCGATGAAGTCGGAGTCATCATCATCGGTTTAGGAGTCCATGGCATCATCCTCCAGATAGTCATTGTCATCACTAAGGTATGAGTGAATATCTCCTAGATGTCTTCACCCTCTTCCTCTTCTTCTTCTTTTGCTGCAAGATGAGCCTCTTGTTCCTGGATGGTCTTCTCGAGGTCGGCCACCTTATTGTGAAGACGAGCGATGGTACGATCCTTCTTCTCGCGTTGACGGGAAGTGATTGACGATCCTTGATGAGCAAGGCGAAAGTTTGGGCCTTTTGGGCGGCAATGGCAAGGTTGTGGTTAGCGTACGAGCATTGTCCAATTCCTTCTGTCTATCATACATCAGGAAGTCAAGATTCTCCACTTGGCGCTTCATCTCCGGGTGACTTGGCATCTCCAATGGCATTCCCATAGAATCATGCCATGCATAGTGAGCAAAGCGAGTTGCCTGGATCAAGTTGATGTTCTGTCCGCAAAGACGGGCGAGAGCTTCATGCATAGCCCTGGCTAATCCATCTAGCCAGTTGTTTTCCCTCACGGTGAATTGAATCTTCTCGGAAAGTGGTGCTTCCATCTTGCCTCGAAGATCTGCGACTATCAGCCATTGTAAATCTCCTCTTGGAAAATACTTGAGTTGAGCTTCGAAGAATTCCGGATGCGGATGCTCAAGGTACTCAGACAGTGCATCAAGATCCCTCTCAAAGATCAGCAAGCCCCCGTCGCCCAACTGGTAGAACTTGCAATACTGAACTTCCATCTATAAGAATTTAGGATGAGTAAGTTAGTGATGTGATCAAGTGTGTCAAATTTTATGTAGTAATGTAAGAATTTTTGAGGAACATGATTTTTTTTGAAAGAATCTCAAGGATAAGAATGGGAATATGTTTTCATAAATACTCACTTCTTTGGTTTTGAAACTAAGTTTTTGTTCGGATGTCCATTGTAACTAGGGTCTCCTATGGTCAGGATGGCTCTAATACCAATTTGTCAACACCCGAATTTTTAATCCCACATGCCTGTTATGCCATACATCACAGTCCTAGGATTACCATTTTTGCGAGACATAACAGATTGGATATCACAGTACATCATCCATTACAAACCATAATAAGGTCTTACACAAAGAAAGGATCTCATGATCCAGTCTTAATACAAACAAGCAGCAGAATAATAAGCCTAGCGGTGGGCTCCATCTTCAGTGTCACAGGCAATGCTAACGATGGGAGATGATCCTAGTTGTCGTAACCGTCCTGCTGTTCTTCTTCTGGATAGTCCTCCTAATAGTCTGGCCACGGGAATAGACAGGGACAAAGCCATGAGTACTCTTTAAGTACTCGCAAACTATTACTAACAAGTAAGGTTGTTCTAGTAGGAATGCTAAGCTCTATGTTTATTTGCAAAGCTAAATTTGAAACCTAAGCTGAGTTCAGAAATAAAGAAAGGTAAAATAAAGTTCTAAATCACTTAAATTGGGAACTTAGTTTTCATAGTCATAACCCTGTTGTGGTCAAGTCAAGTCACAATTCATTTCACAAGTCATTTTGAAAACATCACGGAACAAAGATGGCCACTCCAGCCCTCGCCCATGATCATGACGCTATTCGAATAGTTTGACACTCTGCAGAGGTGGTACACTTTCACCACAAAATTCGATACATCCGTCAGGGATAACCCTGAATCATCATACTTAGTATGCGCATAATCAATCATAACCTTTCCTTTACACACTCTAGTATAAGCACCTCTCCTATGAGCTTGGCCTCCCAGCCATGGCCATCTGCCATCCTGAGCACTGCATAGGTGGACAACATCAAGAGGTAGCCTCAGCTCAAACCTCTTCCATGAGGGAACCCATACTAATGCATATAAACTTCTAGCTAAGCCATACCCATTTCAGGTATTGTGGTTGTACGGTAAAATTGGAATGGTATCGCATCCGAACCCAACCATTAGTTTTTATAAAGGGCTAAGGCTCATGCCTCAACATTTTCATCATCATAAACCATTTGTGTTTCTCAACACATGTGAAAACATCTCAATAGAATGACTCATCATTCCAAGGTTTTCATAATCATTTTCACCAAGTATTCCCATCTAAAGTGATCAAGTTTTATGCTTAGCACTAGCTACTAAGTTAAGAGTGTTCACTAAGGTGGGATGCTAATCTCAATCTCATGCCATAGAATGACATCTAGTATAGGCCAAGTTTTATACTCTTTATGCTATCTATACTATTTTCCAAAATCTCACAAAGCATTACTAAAAGTAAAGAAACTTTGGTAAAGTAAAAAGATTTAAAGATTGTAAGTAAAGCTTGGGATGGGTACAAATCAAAAATGTAGAACCAAGCATGCCTAATGCATCTTCCTTAGTTTAACTTGCATCTAGTGATGGCTTGCAAGTATTAGCTTGCCAATAATAGCTTGCGTTGATTGGTGCAATGATTGAAGTTTTCTTCGTCTTCTTCGGGGTAGAACTCCTCCTCCTCGTAGCTTGGGTCGGTACTATCGTCTATAAATAAATACAGGATACATAATCACCAAACAATACTTAACTAGTCTATTTAGCACACTAAAGATCACACTTGATGATCTAGCATCATCACAATCATCACATGCAATAATGACTAGTTTTACTTAGTTTATTTGAGAAAAGTAATTTCTACTCATTGAAATTAATTAAGATTTAATATTCTCCAATTAAAATATGGGATCATGTGGACACATGTCATCACCACATATTCTAATACATGGGAATGTGATTTTAAGGTTTGATCATATTTCAATAGGTTTAAGTTTATCATTTAAATGATTTAAAGTGACTAGAAATGCCTATATAGCCTTATTTTGGTACTAGTCCAAAGTCACTGCATGCAAACCTAAATATTATTACATATTCAGATAGGTATTGTCAAATGTGATTTTTGAGAGTTGGAATCAACTCAAAAGCTATTATGGTTGATTTTTGAAATATGTTTGAAGTTGCAAAAGTCTCTGTTTTATTATTTTTTGCTATATGTGATTATTAACTCCAATTGATTTAAATCCGACGGTCTTGGATAGATATTTTAATTATCTTTCTAACAAAATTTGAATCTTGCATTTTGGTTAAGTGAAACTCTCTGAATGGATTTTTGCATCTAGGTACAGAATCTAGTTTAATCCTAAATGGAAAAACATTTATTTGAATCTGTGGGCTAGCGCGGTAAAGCTAACGGGTCGGCCCAGTGGCGCTCCGCAGCGCAGAGGGCAACTGAAAGGGGGGTCCCGCTTGTCAGCGACTCTTAAAACCCGGAATGGTATCTATCAATCCTAGCCTTACGATTAGAACGAGATCTACGGCTGTGGTTCGTCGTCTCCGGTGAACAGCTCCAGCAAGAACGAACCCTAACGCGGAACGGTGGGGGTACGTGGGGGCTTACCAGGGATCCAGCTAGGCTCGGCGATGGGGGCATTCGGGCTGGTAGACGACGGCAGTTCTAGGCGTGGTCGCGGCGGCTCCTGGGATAGCTCCAATCAACGGCGCCTCTTCTCCTCTGCTGCGGCAAGCTCCGGCAAAATTCTGGCGAACTGCGGCTCGATTGGCTCCGGAGAGAAGTGTGGGGTGGTCAGTGGTGAGAGGGGAGTGAGATGGTGTGAGGATTTGGGGCGGAGGGGGCCTCCTTTTATAGCTCGAGGAAGGGACCGAGCGGCGTGGGAGTGGCTCGTCGGCGACGCGTCTACATGATGCTATCGGCATGGCTGCGAGCGGCGGTCGACGTAGTGCTCCCAGGCAGTCTTCTACGGCTTAAAGGCGCGGCTAGGGGTGGTGGTATTTGGTCTGGAGCGGGCGATGCTCTGGCGTGGCAGAAGCGGCATTCGACGCAACGCACAGTGGCTGTGGGTCAAGCGGCGGTGAACGGGCATGTTTGGGCGCTTCCTAGGGTCATGGCGAGGTAGTGTGCACGAGTTGTAGTCGAGGCGCGGTCTGTGCCGGTTGGTCGGGCGTGACGCTCTGGCACATGCTTGGCATGGCGCAGACGCGTCGGGCGCGACTGTTCTGCGGTGGTCCATGGCTTGGCAGTGCTCAGGGAAGGGACAGAGAGGGGCGGTGTGACCTTGGCTATCTCCTAGACATCATGTGTGAGCTGGGGTTGGTCTGCTGCGAGCGGTTCATGATCAACTGACATGGAGGGGCGTGGGTGGCTCGGCACTGGCGCATACAACAATGGGGTGAGGTGCTAGGGTGCTGGTTGGGACTAGAGGGGACAACAGGAGTGTAAAGGGGCAAAATGGTGGACAAAGCATTGATCAAGAACAGTAATAGTTAGACAGTTAATTTTGTGATCACCAAGTGTTTCATAAAATGGCCGAAAGAAATTGATATTCGAATTTTGGAAAGATTTTGTGTGATCTGCACTTATGCTTGAGAGTCTCTAGTTGCTTGGGATTATCAAGTGGAGTTGGTTTGTTGGGTTTTTGCAAAAGTGGGATGTTCACATATGTATTGGATTCAATTTTCAAATGTCATTTCAATTGCTTTGCTAGATGTTTTTGTAAGTTTGTAAAATGGGCCTTGTTACATCTTTACTTGTACTAGCAAGGGGTTCAAAGATCTAGAATTGTTTCTGTTTGAAAATGACTTCTAAGAACACCTAAAGTGGCCTAGTGGATTAAAATTGTCAAAATGACCATTTGTCTTATTTACTCTTATTTGATTTCTTTTTCTTTGGATTTTGTTTGTAAATGGTCTAGATGATGTGGAAATCACCTTTAAACCATTTCATATCATTTAGAATAATCAAACATGTCATTTACACACAATTCTATACTAATGCAACATACACATGCATTCATAATTATTTTAATAATAAAAAGTTTTTGTGAACCCTAAATTGGCTGATTAGGATTTGATAATCTTGATTAAAGTTTTGGGATGTTACAGTATGTGTGTTCTTTTCATTAACCATAGCTAGATTCATTGCATGTTTGTTCTTTTCAAAAACCACATGGATCCACCAGTGTCATTGCATGTGTGTTCTTTTAATAAACCACAACTAGAGTCATTGCATGTGTGTTCTTTTCACAAACCACATATGGATCCACTAGTGTCATTGCATGTCTGTTCTTTTCATTAACCACAACTATTGTCATTGCATGTCTATTCTGTTCATAGACCACATATGGATACACCAGTGTTCATTGCATGTTTGTTCTTTTCACAAACCACATGCATATGGATCCACCAGTGTCATTGCATGTGTATTCTTTTCATTAACCACAACTAGTGAAATTGCATGTGTGTTCTTTTCACAAACCACATATGGATCCACCAGTGTCACTGGATGTGTGTTCTTTTCACAAACCACAGCTAGAGTCATTGCATGTGTATTCTTTTCACAAACCACATATGGATCCATCAGTGTCATTGCATGTGTGTTGTTTTCTGGAACCACAATTAGAGTCAGTGAATGTCTGTTCTTTCACAAACCACACGTGGATCCACCAGACTCATTGTATTGCCTATTCTTTTCACAAACCACAGTTAGAGTCATTGCACGTCTGTTCTTTTCACAAACCACATAAGATGTGTCTTCTTTTCACAAACCACATATTGATCCACCAGTGTCATTGCATGTGTGTTCTTTTCACAAACCACATATGGATCCACTAGAGTCATTGCATATCTGTTATTTTCACAAACCACACATGGATCCACCAGTGTCATTGCATGTGTGTTCTTTTCAAGAACCACAACTAGAGTTAGTGAATGTCTGTTCTTTTCACAAACCACATAAGGATCCATCAGAGTCATTGGATGTGTGTTCTTTTCACAAACCACATATGGATCCACTAGTGTCATTGCATGTGCGTTCTTCTCATAGACCACATATGGATCCAACAGAGTCATTGCATGTCTGTTCTTTTCATTAACCACATGAGCATGTATGTTCTTTTCATAGACCACATATGGATCCACATCTTGAGTTATTGCATGTGTGTTCTTTTCACAAACAACATATGGATCCACCAGTGTCATTGCATGTGTGTCCTTTTCATTAACCATAGCTAGAATCATTGCATGTCTGTTCTTTTCACAAAACACATAGATCCACCAGTGTCATTGCATGTGTGTTCTTTTCATTAACCACAGCTAGAGTCATTGCATGTGTGTTCTTTGCACAAACCACATATGAATCCACCAGTGGCATTGCATGTGTGTTCTTTTCATTAACCACAACTAGTGTCATTGCATGTCCGTTCTTTTCACAAACCACATGGATCCACCAGTGTCACTGGATGTGTGTTATTTTCATTAACCACAGCTAGAGTCATTGGATGTGTGTTCTTTTCAAAAACCACATATGGATCCACCCGTGTTATTGCATGTCTATTCTTTTCATTAACCACAGCTAGAGTCATTGCATGTCTGTTCTTTTCACAAACCACATGGATCCACCAGTGTCATTTCATGTGTTTTCTTCTCGTTAACCACATATGGATCCACTAGTGTTATTGTATGTGTGTTCTTTTCATTAAACACATATAGAGTCATTGCATGTCTGTTCTTTTCACAAACCACATGGATCCACCTGTGTCATTGCATGTGTGTTCTTTTAATAAACCACAACTAGAGTCATTGCATGTGTGTTCTTTTCACAAACCACATATGTATCCACCAGTATCATTGCATGTCTGTTCTTTTTATTAACCACAACTAGTGTCATTGCATGTATGTTCTTTTCATAGACCACATATGGATCCACCAGTGTTCATTGCATGTGTGTTATTTTCATAAACCACATATGGATCCACCAGTGTCATTGCATGTGTGTTCTTTTCATTGACGACAGCTAGAGTCATTACATGTGTGTTCTTTGCACAAACCACATATGGATCCACTAGTGTCACTGGATGTCTGTTCTTTTCATTAACCATAACTAGAGTCATTGGATGTGCGTTCTTCACACACCACATATGGATCCACCAGTGGCATTGCATGTGTGTTCTTTTCATTAACCACAACTAGAGGCATCGCATGTCTGTTCTTTTCACAAACCACATGGATCCACCACTGTCATTGCATGTGTGGTATTTTCATTAACCACATCTAGAGTCATTGCATGTGTGTTCTTTTCACAAACCAGATATGGATCCACCAGTGTCATTGCATGTGTGTTCTTTTCATTAACCACAGCTAGATTCGTTGCATGTCTATTCTTTTCACAAACCACATGGATGCACAAGTGTCATTGCATGTGTGTTCTTTTAATAAACCACAACTAGAGTCATTACATGTATGTTCTTTTCACAAACCACATATGGATCCACCAGTGTCATTGCATGTCTGTTTTTCATTAACCACATCTAGAGTCATTTCATGTGTGTTCTTTTCACAAATCACATATGGATCCACCAGTGTCATTGCATGTGTGTTCCTTTCACAAACCACATATGGATCCACCAGTGTCATTGCATGTGTGTTCTTTTCATAAACCACATATGGATCCCCTAGTGTCATTGCATGTGTGTTCTTTTCATTAACCAAAGCTAGAGTCATTACATGTATGTTCTTTTCACAAACCACATATGGATCCACCAGAGTTCATTTCATGTGTGTTCTTTTCACAAACCACATATGGATCCACCAGTGTCATTGCATGTGTTTTCTTTTCAATAACCGCAGCTAGAGTCAATGCATGTCTGTTCTTTTCACAAACCACATAGATCCACTAGTGTCGTTGCATGTGTGTTCTTTTCAGTAACCACAACTAGAGTCATTGCATGTGTGTTCTTTTCACAAAACACATATGGATCCACCAGAGTCATTGCATGTCTGTTCTTTTCATTAACCACAGCTAGAGTCATTGCATGTATGTTCTTTTCACAAACCACATGGATCCACTAGTGTCATTGCATGTGTGTTCTTTTCATTAACCATAGCTAGAGTCATTTATAACCCACAAGTATAGGGGATCGTTTGTTGAATTTTCGATAAGTAAGAGTGTCGAACCTGTCAACACCCAGATTTTTTATCCCAGATGCCTGTTATGCCATACATCGCAATCCCAGGATTACCAATTTTGCGAGACATAAAAGATTGGATATCACAGTACATCATCCATTACAAACCATAATAAGGTCTTACACAACTAAAGGATCTCATGATCCAGTCTTAGTACAAACAAGTAGCGGAATAAATAAGCGTAGCGGTGGGCTCCATCTTTGTCGTGGTGGTGTCACGGCAGATGCCATGGATAGGCTAAAGGTGGGGACTAATATGCGCTAGGGGAATCCAGTGAGGGATAGTAGAGTGATTCTCTACACAGAAGCTTCGTATTGATGTTCAGTCTCCAAGATTACAAGTGCTCCTCGAGCTGTATTGACAAGTGGAGGAAGAAGAAACTCTCTCACTCTTGCCTACTAACTAGCCCAAGAACCCTAGATCCACTAGTGCTTTTCTTGCTACGTCTCTGAAAAAGACCCAACCCCCTTACCAGAACCCCAACCCCCCCTTATATAGGGGTGGTTCGGTCCTGGCCTAGGAATATGCCTCCTCCCAAAGTAGTAACCCGACAGGGGTGCTTTTCTCCCACGTCACTCTTGCTTTAGCGACGTTGCCTCTGCGGCGCCCGCGTCAGCCGACGTGAGCATTGTCACCCTTGTCGGCCATGATCCGGTGGTCCTGCCCTTGCTTTATTCGCTCATCTACTACGCACCGGGCCTTCTTTTTGACCAGAGATATTCCTTCCTTCTCCTAGAAGCCAAACGAGGATCCGGATCATAGTTGATCCAGCCACACCTCTTCCTGCATATAAGCTAGACAAGTGTCTACGACTTACTCCTTGAGTCGGACGAGACAATGTTAGGCGACCCCCTGGTCCAGGTTACTCCGTGATCCGGCCTGCCTTGAGGTGACTCGGCCAGCATCCGCTTTGACCTTGCCGAACCTCGGCTAACTCGGCCCTTATACCCTGGAGTGACCCTACCCGGGGTTATCCCCCCAACATTAGTCCCCGAAGCTGGTGCGGCCTTAGCGGCCTTGGTTGCTAAGGCCACATCAGGTTCATTCGTATCTAAGCTTCGGACGTTTAGCTCCGGGTTAACTTTTTGTCTCGGATTATATGGATTTACGTTCCCTTCGCACGCTCCAAGTTTTCACTTGCCGGCCGGGTCACCACTTTGGCTCGGATCCTATGGTTTTACTTTCCCTCTGCACAGTTCAAGTTTTCACTTGCCGGCCGGGTTACCATCGTGGCTCGGATCCGGGCCTTGCTTCCTTCTCTCGTACTCTAACCCATGTTACGGTTAATCATTAAGTTGCCTTATTTTAAGGGCCTGCGCAGTAACCGCCGTAGTAAATGTCAGTGATTACTGTGTGTGGGTTACGCCACGTCTGTCTCCTCGTTTACCGCAACCGCACGTCGTGTCATGGGATCACATTTACTCTGCGGCCCCCGGTGTGGCTTCTCTCTGATTGGTCGATGCTGGTGATACACGGCCACACCGTGTGGTTTTCCAGCGCAGCACGATCCCACTCGTTGATGACTGGGGGCAGTTAAATAGGGGAGGGCATGCTCCTTAGAACTTTTCCATCTCCGCGCCCCCTTGCCCGTTCCTCTTCTTCTTCCTCGCAACCGCGCCGCCGCCAGTGCCCGTTGCAGCAGCGCCGCCGCCGCACCTTCTCCGTTCCTCCACACCGCAGTCACCACTGCGCCTCTGTTTAGCCACGGGTCCTCGTCAGTCTAAACCACAGAGCCCCGCCGCCGCCAGCTCCAGCGAGGACAGCGGAATCGAGATGATGGAGGAGGAGCTCATCGTCGTTGAGCAGGAGATGGAGGAGGACTCCGGCGCGGCGGACCGCGGCGCGTGGGCCGGCTCCTGGGTCTGCGAGGACGACATCGAATGGCTCTACCGGACCCAGCGCATTCCCGCCGGCGTCGCCGCTCGTCTCCCCTCCTCGGAGTTGGCCCCCTCACCCAATCCGGGTGAGTTCGTTGTTTTCCTATCCCATTTCCAACGGGGATTTGGGCTTCTAGTGAGTGATTTCTTCCGGGACTGGATCTGGACCTATCACCTGCAACCACATCATCTCCCGGCGAACGCCATCACCTCTCTGTCCGCTTTCGTTTCTTCGATCGAGGGCTACACCAGGCTATGGCCTACGAAGGAGCTGTGGATCCGGTTCTTAGGCCTCCGCCGCAACATCGTCCCCAACATCCACGTCGAGTCGGAGGACAAGCAGCTAACTCAGTTCGGAGCTGCCTCGATCTCGCCCTGGAGGTATTCAATCTTTCCCCGGGTCACCGGGCTTGACTCCTGCAAAGGATGGGCCCGGACCTTCTTCTACGTCCGGAACGAAGGCACGGAAGATTTGATCCGGTTGCTGCCCTACGCTCTGGGTCCCCCTAACACGGATTTCTGGGAGGAGGTTGCCAAGAAACCTACGGCTCTGGCCAACCAAGTGAACAAAAGGTTTGCAGAGCTGAAGAAGCTTGGATTGTGCAACGAGGATGCCATGATCACATTCGTGCGCAACCGAATCTCTCCCCTTCAGCGGCGCACTCACAAGTTGTGCCATATGAGCTTCAGTCGCGACCCCAACCGAACCTCCTCATTCGAGTTGAGCAATACGGAGATCTTCCGCCGGGTCAAAGCTCTCTTCACCACCCATAAGGACTTCTCCGCCGAATGGACGTGGGGAATCGAGCATTACTGCCGTGACAGGCTCCATCCCGCGGTAAGCTTCGCGGGGTAAACTTATTTCGGATCAATTTCATGTCGGTTCTTATCATATTTTGGACTTTGCTCCTTGTGCTTTTTTCTCAGTTGTTTCTCTAGCAAACCCTCGAGGATGGCCCGGATCCGACCCTTAAGTGGGCCCCGGACCGAGAAATTCCGAATGAGGAGGAGCCGGACCAGGAGATGTTCCTCCCCACACCCGATGCAACCAAACGACCCAGCAGTAAATTCTCTTCTCTTAGAGATTGGCCCGACGATGAGGATGACTCGGATATCGATGTGATTGAACCCGTTGAGGCTGCCCCTCTTTCTTTTGCCTTCCCGGCATCAGCTAACCCCGGTGGGCACATCCACGAGGATTCTCCACTTGCCACGGGCGAGCCTGTTCCGGTGGCGTCAAAGAAGAAGCGCGGATCCGCATCGAGTTCTTCTTCCGAGCCTTCTCAGCCTTCCAAAAGGCAAAAGAAGGCCGGAGACAAGACTGCCTCCAAACGGGCAGGCAAAGCCCCAGCACGGAGGGCCCGGAAACCTAAGGAGGCCGAGACCTCGGATGCGTAAGCTCTTTTTTCACTGCGCAACACATTTCTCCCTGCATTGGGGTAATTTCACTCCTGACATTATTTTTTCTTGCAGGGCTCCTGTGGAGGTCCCTCAGAGCGGATCGAGCATCTCCTCTCCTCTTCGGTCCAGTCCTTCCCCTCCTCGTGACGACGAGTCACGCCCGCTGAGCCCTATTCTGGAGGGCTCTGCGGCCGCTCCGGGTTCCGCAGTACCTCCTTCAGAGGGACGCGACCTCGGATCGGGAGGGGTCGGATCGGCCAAGGCAACGGCGTCCGGCACTTCGGCATTGCCGCAACCAGCAACTACCAAGTCTACCGCAACCCCAGCACCAGCAGCAGCTCCAGCACCAGCCACCGAACCAGCGCCTGTCCCGGCTCCGAAGAAACCAACAGCAGTTCCAAGCCCGACCACCAAAGCTCCCGTGCCAAGTTCATCTGCCTCGTCCGAGTCATCTCAAGCTCGGCGAGGACCCACTCCAGCGGCTTCCAAGGGCAAATCCACTTTGGTCACTTCCTCCCAGCAGGCCAAAGGCAAATCCACCTCCGTCGAGGCTGGGCAGCGAACCTTGTCGTCGATGCTTCCAAAGAAGTCACCAGCAGCGACGGATCCTCCCGCCGAGCCAGCTGATTCGCAGCAGATGGTTCTTCACACTAGCCCGGCTCTTGCCCTGATTGAAAGGAAATAAGCTCACGCCAAGGGCTTGGTGGCACCTCACATGCCCACTGGCGAACGGTACACTCCGAGCCTCATCGAGTTTGTCATGAACTAGAATAAGGCGGACTTCGTCTACAACGACGATCTCCCGGAAAAGTTCGGCCTAGCTGAATTTTCCGCTCAGATGAATACCGCCGCCAAGGCCATTAACCTCGCTGGGCGTATGATGGAGGTACATCGTTTCTTCTTTACATGTTGTAGATAATAACCATTAGTCCCCGAGCCTCCGGCGGAGTAACTTGTTACTCGGCTGGATGCTCCTTAGAAGATCAACGTAGCTGCATGTAAACCTCAAATATGCACACACCTAGAGCCGGGTTAAGTTCTTCTCGGCCCGGATCTCATATACTTCGAATATGCACACACCTAGAGCCGGGTTAAGTTCCGCTTGGCACGGATCTTGTACACTTCGAATATGCACACACCTAGAGCCGGGTTAAGTTCCGCTTGGCCCGGATCTTGTACACTTCGAATATGCACACACCTAGAGCCGGGTTAAGTTCCGCTTGGCCTGGATCTTGTACACTTCGAATATGCACACACCTAGAGCCGGGTTAAGTTCCGCTTGGCCTGGATCTTGTACACTTCGAATATGCACACACCTAACTTTACACGCCTGTGCCTTTGACAGGTAACCACCAACCGTCGGAGCGCCGAGTTCCAGCGCCTGCTTGATACCCACAAGATCTTTCGCGCAAAACACGTTGCACTTGGCGCGGAGCATGAAAAGAGGGGTAATTTCTTTTCTTAACACCTCACTGTTTCGTTTGTTTCTGCCGGGGACTAACCTCCTTATTCGGTTTTTTGCAGCTGGGGTGGAGGCTGAAAACAAGATTATGAGGAAAAACTTGGAGGAAATCCGAGGTATGTCCCCTTTCGTCCAACGTCGCTGTGTTTTCCACTCTTTCTTTTTCTTGGCTCGGCAAACATTCACTCCTCGGCTTTGCCAGGTCAACACACTATTTCAGCATCGCTTGAGGATAGTGTGCCCGTGCCTGATATGATGCTGCATTTTCTCGAACAAGGTGACAAAGATCAAGGAGCTGAAGAAGAAGGACGATGAGCTTGCCCTCCTCCGGACCAAGGACGGCGAGATATCCAAACTCAAGGCTGAGATGGAGAAAATGAAGGCCCAACACAAAACCGAGCTGCAGAAAGTTGGCCAGAACTTCACCGAAGAGCGTGAGCGCTTTACCCTTCAGATCTCCAAGGACCAGGATCTGCTCAAGGAATCCGAAGTCCGGCTTGGCTCATTGTCGAGCTTGAACAACTTCGCCAGAGACGCGATAGTTGTATCAAGGAGTTGACCCGGATCCATCGCCATATCTCACGTAAGTTTCTTCTCCTTGCCTGACCTAGTTTTCCGGGTTAGCTCATATGCCTTTGCTCCAGCATCCTCCCTTTCCTTGTTTTCAGATAACTTTCCGGAGGGTATTGCCATCGCCAGTGCTGCCATTGCCAAATTCCGCCACGAGAGGGGTACTCCCATCGCTCCTGATGGTGAGAGCATCCCCTTAGACATGGAGGACTTGTTGGTTAGCGTGTCAGCTCAGGTGGAAACTATCAAGAACTATGGAAAAGATCTCCTCGACGTTGCGGTCCGGATCTTCAACACATTCTGGCCAAGCGAGGACGCTCCAGAAAGGATCACGCTCCTTGCGGAGAAACTGATGGAGATTGAGACGCAACTTGACCTCTGGAGGGAATCCGCTGGGCGTGCTGCGGCAGATACACTTCTCCATCATATCCTTTCATGGTACGAGAAAATCTCTGAGCCTCCTCACCCATCGGCGCACCGGATCCAAATGGACCGATGATCCAGAGTGGGTAGCTCGGCGCCAGGCTTGCGCCTACAGCCTCATCGAATATTCTCCAGTCCATGACTGGGTTGAAGGGCCGAGCTTTCTGGAATCCGGCGAGGAGGAGCAGATGGAGAACATGGAGGATGGGTTGGGCGATGATGGAGAAGATGCTCCTTTAGATATTGAAGACAGTGATGATGACGCCGAACTTCCTCCTCCTGCCGCTCCTTAGTTGAAAAAGCTTGAAAGTTTATCAGATCCCCGGTATGCCGGGTGCAATTCTATGCTGAATACATAATATTTTGCTACTATGCTTGTATGCTGGATTAACTTGGGCGTAGTCCCCGAGTTTCATTTTCTTGTTCGTCCAATTCTTCGGCTCGATCCGTGTCTACCTTGATTCGGTTTTACGACTTACGAACCCGAGCTTCAAGAATCGTTTTAACAATACTGAGAAACTTTGAGGCTTGGCTCAAAATAATTCAACATAATAGCTTGAAAGTAAATACGGGGTTAGTCGAAAAAACAAACGTTAGCTGGAATAGGATCGTTTCCTTAGTAGTTTTTCATGTGCTACGCAATTCCAAACTTGTTCCCTTGCTCGCCATGAAGCCAATTCTTGTTGGATAGCAGCAAGTCAAAGGGTTGGGTTTTTGGTGCTCACACATTACTAATTCGGGTTAAGCGAAACGAGTCATTCCAGCTAACGCATAAAAAGTAACAACAATCATTTATTAAGGCAGTCCCCGAGTTACTGCTCGAGGCTCCGCTATTTCATTGATAGGCTCATTGCCGACATACATACCGACATATGAGGATGACTCGGGTACATACACTCTTTAGCTAAGTGTAGAAGGGACGAAGTAGTGCTACATTCCACGGTCGCTTGGATATCTCTCCGGACCTGTCCTCCTTGTTCTTTTCATGTGGCTTTGCATCTATGAGATAGTAAGAGTCATTGTGCAATGCTTTGCTCACAATAAATGGTCCTTCCCATGGGGGGGATAATTTATGCATGCCAGTGGTACGCTGTACCAACCGGAGCACCAGATCGCCTTCCCGGAAGACTCGGGGGCACACTTTCCGACTATGATAGCGTCAGAGATTTTGCTGATATATGGCGGATCTGGATGCGCCTTCTCGCTTCTTCCAGCAGATCAACATCATTTTGCCGGGCTTCTTGCACTTCGGCCTCTGTGTATTAGGTGACCCTAGGCGAATCATGCTCTATGTCGGCTGGTAATACAGCTTCTGCCCCATATACCAGAAAGAACGGCGTGTAGCCTGTTGATCGATTCGGAGTGGTTCTTAAACTCCACAATACCACTGGTAGTTCTTCTATCCAGCACCCCGCTGATCTTTGCAGTGGCTCAATGAGCCAGGGTTTTATCCCGAATAGCACTAATCCGTTGGATCTTTCCACTTGTCCGTTCGATGCGGGGTGGGCTACCGAGGCTATGTCGAGTCGGATTTTCTTAGCTCGGCAGAATCGTGCAAATGCTCCTTCAGCAAAATTGGTGCCGTTATCGGTTATGATACTATGAGGATAACCGTATCTCAAGATGATGTCTTTGAGAAATGTCACGGCCGTAGCTCCATCACATTTTCTATAGGCTTCACTTCGATCCATTTTGTAAACTTGTCCACCATGACCAGAATGTGCGTCATGTTCCCTTTTGCTGGTTTGAACGGGCCAACCATATCCAAGCACCACACAACAAATGGCCATGTAATTGGTATGGTTTTGAGTTCCGACATAGGCATATGTGTCTTGGTGGCGTATCTTTGGCAACCATTGCATTTTCTCACTAGATCTTCTGCTTGCTCCAAGGCGCTTGGCCAGTAAAATCCATGCCGGAATGCCTTTGCCACTAAGGCCCGGGATGAGGCGTGATGCCCGCATTCTCCTTGGTGTATATCTCGGAGGATATCAAGTCCTTCTTCTAGATCAACACACCGCTGGAGGACATTGGTTACACTCTGTTTGTATAGCTCGGAATTGATGATTGTATAAGCTTTGGCTCTCCTCTGAGTTTGCCTGGCTAGCACTTCCTCAGTGGGTAATGTTCCATCTTTCAAGAACTGATATATAGGCAGTGCCTGCTTGGTATCGTCGCAGGAACATCTCCTCATCAATTTCCATCCAATCCACCGGCATAACTTCAGCCGGATCATGCTGAACAGTCCACGGGTCTGGCGAGGTAGTCCCCGGGTTTGCCGAGGTAATCCCCGGGTTTGCCGAGGTAGTCCCCGTGTTCGGCGTACTACCTCCCATGTCAATGTCCATGGGCTCAGCTCCGGGTTCTGCGTTTTCCGGGACATAAATTGAATCGGTTCCTGGGGACGGCCTGATAGATGGCTTTTTGAGGTGCTCCAATGCAACACCCGGTGGAATTGCCTGTCGGGTCGAGCCGAGCCGACAAAGATGTCGGCAACCGCTTTTCCACGCGAGGTACATGATGAAATTCACATCCCTCAAAGTAACCCGAGATTTTACGCACATGAAATCTGTATAGTGCCATGTTTGGATCCGTATGCCCCACACTCGAACACTTGTCAGACATTAGATCCGAGTCGCCAAAGCAGATTATCCGACGTATGCCAATTTCCTTTGCCACTTTGATACCATGCACAAGAGCCTCGTACTCAGCGACATTGTTCGATGCCGCGAAATGGATCTGCAATACGTACTTGAGCTGATCCTTCTTTGGCGAGGTAAGCACAACCCTGGCACCTAATCCGGTTTTGGTCATCGATCCGTCAAAGTACATCCTCCAGTAGTTCGGATCCGGTGGCGGTGGTTCGTATTGTACCTCGGCCCAATCCACGAAAAAGTCCGCTACAGCCTGGGACTAGATCGCTTCTCTTCTATCGTATCAAGGCCAGATGGTGCTAGCTCAATTGCCCATTTCGCAATTCTGCCATTCGCATCTTTGTTACCCATTATCTCGGATATGGGGGCTTCGCATATCACTTTTATGGGATGCTCTTCAAAGTAGTTCTTTAACTTCTTTGCCGCCATATAAACTCCGTATGCCATCTTTTGAAAATGCGGGTAGTTCTGTTTTGAGGCAGACAATACCTCGCTCAAGTAATACACTGGTCTCTGCATCGACTTACCCTCTTCATCTCGTTCCACTACAATCACTGCACTTACAACTTGGTTGGTTGCGGCTATGTAGAGCAACATTGGCTCCTTCGACAGTGGAGAAGCTAACACTGGTGCAGTGGCCAACATATTTTTCAAGTGGGCAAAAACTTCATCAGCCTGCGGCGTCCAAACGAATTTATCTTATTTTTTCATGAGTTGGTAGAGAGGCAGTGCCTTTTCCCCTAACCGACATACAAACCGACTCAATGACGCCAGGCATCCAGTGAACTTCCGGACGTCGTTGAGACACTTCGGCAGCTCCATTCGTTCGATGGCTCGGATCTTAGTTGGATTAACCTCGATACCCCGGCTGGAGACGAGAAATCCGAGTAATTTCCCAGCCAGGACAGCGAAGGTACATTTCTCCGGGTTAAGCTTCATCCGGAATCTCCTCAAGTTCGCGAATGTTTGCCTTATGTCGTCAAAGAGCATTGTGCTTTCCTTAGTCTTGATAACCACATCATCCATGTAGACTTGTACATTGTGACCTATTTGATCGTGCAAACATTTTTGCATACATCTTTGGTACATTGCTCCTGCGTTTCGTAAACCAAACGGCATAGTGCGATAGCAATAAGCCCCGTACGGGGTAATAAAGGCAGTTTTTATTTGACCATCCGGGTTCAGGGGTATCTAGTGGAAACTAGAATAAGCGTTAATAAATGACAACAGTTCACATCCCGCGGTAGAGTCGATGACCTGATCTATCCTCGGCAGTGGAAATGGATCTTTTGGAAACGCCTTATTCAGGTTCGTGTAATCGATACACATACGCCAAACCACCGCCACGTTCGGATCATCCTTTTTCTTTTCTACCAGCACCGGATTAGAGAGCCAATCCGGATACAGCACTTCCATGATGAATTCTGCTGCTAGCAACCGAGCTATCTCGTCACCAATGACCTTTCTCCTATCCTCGGCGAAGCGTCGGAGAGGCTGCTTCACCGGCCTTGCTCCGGGTCTTACATTCAAAGAGTGCTCGGCCAACTCCTGAACACCTTGCAAGTCCTGTGTGGACCAAGCAAAAATATCCCGATTCTCACGGAGGAAGTTGACGAGCTCGCTTTCCTATTTGTCAGTTAACCCGGCCCCAATTGTCATGGTACGCTCCAAAAACATGTTATCCACCGGGATCTTCTTGGTGTCCTTCGCGGCTTGAAATGAAACACTTCCATGCGGGTTACTTAACACCGGCATATACTGCTGCGCGGACTGAGCTAATGCCGCCACTTCTTGGATTTTTCTTTTCTGTTGGGCAATTACGAGTGAATCGGCTAGGTTAGACACGGCTGAAGCACACTCCATAGAACGTCGGAAATCCCCAGTGATAGTAATTGCTCCATTTGACCCGGGCAACTTCATCTTCAGATAACTAACGTGGCAACTTGCCATGAATTTGCTTAGTGCCGGTCTCCCGAGTAATGCATGATATGCGCTCTCCAAGTTTACCACCTCAAACTCCAGATTTTCGGTTCGGCAGTTATCCCTCGTACCGAATAGCACGTTGACCCAGACTTTGCCTATGGGTTCGCAGGATATGCCGGGCACGATACCGTGAAAAGTTGTTCTTGTAGCCTGGAGCATGTTCTCCGAGATGCCCAACTTGCACATCTTATCTACATACATGATGTTAATGCTACTGCCATTGTCGATCAGTACCTTGGAGAACCTCACATTAATGTTTGGTCCAATGAACGTCGGATCTAACACTAGTGCATACGAGCCCGGACTTGGCATAAGCTTGGGATGATCTTTGACGCTCCAGGTAATTTCCTGGTCCGACCAAGACATGTACCTTGTCACTGCAGGCATAACCGCGTTAACCTCCATATGTCGGTGCTGCAAGCTCTTCCTATTTGTTTCCTCTGTTGTGAACACACAATAGCTCTGGTGATGTTCCCTGTACTCATTTCTTCCCTCGTTTCCGGAGTACCTCTGATCCGGTTGTTGCTGGTTTTCCACCTGATGCACTGCATCCCTTCTTTCACCGTTGTCATACCTCGGCGGAGGGGGAGGCAACATCAGTTGTTGCGTGTTTGCTCCGGAGAGCAATTGCTGCCGGGGTAACTCCTACCGAGGTTGATCATTCCGAGGTGCCTGAGCATTCCCCGAACCACCTTGTTCTATCTTGCACATCCACTCACATTGTCTTGTCGTGTGACCCGCTGGGCTGTTCGGATTTGGCGTGTGAAACTTGCACGGCTGGTCCAACATTGACTCGTAGGTATATCTCGGACGATCTTTCTTTTCTTGCCATTGCTTCTACTGCTCCGGAGTCCATGTTTTCTTGCCATCATTTCGAGGAGTCCATTGCCCTCCCATTCTCTGGCGTTGGTTGCTCCCTGCCCCGGGCTGATCTTGATTCACGGCCGCAACTTGTTGCGAACCATATCGATGGTCCGGTCTATCGTCTCTCCTCTTTCCCCTGTAATCGTTCCTCCGGGATGACCCGGATCCGTCCCTCGGATAGTACTCCTCATTTGACTCGTTCAACGCGATCCTAGGTTGAGTTGGATCACCCAAAGCATAAGAATCCGCGATCCGGATCATCTCTGCCAATGTGACTGGCATTTCCTTTGCAATTTCATCCACAACTCGCTGCCATATCTACATCCTTGTGCGAACCATGCTATAGCCTGTGACTCTATGACTCCCTCACATGAGTTTCTCACGGTACACCACCGGGTCAAGAATTCACGGTCTGTTTCGTTAGATCTCTGCTTGCACATTGCCAGGGTCTGTGGTCTATTCGGTCTCTAATACGTACTTGAGAAGTTGCTGATGAACATTTCTTCAAAATCTATCCAGCAATTGATGCTTCCGGGTGGCAAATTATTCAGCCAAACCCTAGCTGGACCTTCGAACATTTGGGGTACATATCGTACAGCCCACCTCAAGTTGCCAGTTGCAATTTTCATAGCTGTTGCATAGTTTATTAGCCAATCCTCCGGCTTTGTACTGCCGTCATACGTCTTCGTGCCCCTGGGTAATTGGAAATTGGGTACTGGCGGTTCCTTCATGATCCAGGGTCCGAAGCACGCTGGACCCGCAGGACCTTGACATTCGATCTGTTCCGACCTATACAGGTGATCCAGTTTTAGCCTAGCGTCATCCGGCATCAAATCTCTGCTTCCCAATCTCGACCCTATCACATGATAGTCCGGTCTTGCGTATCCCGCATTCATCATCTCCGAGTCTCCATTGTTGTATTGGTCTTGCTCTCGTTGTGCTCCTCTCTGTTGCATACCACGGCCAGCACTTTGCTCTTGCCTTGGTGCGTTCTGCTGCTGCGGTTGACCCGCTCCTGCCGAGTTTCGGTGTCCGGCATTGCCGTTGGCAGCATTCCCTTGACCGGCATTGCCTTGGTCGTGGTTACCTCGGCCAGCTTCACCTCGGCTCATACTTCGTCGATCGTCATTTTTTCGCATCTCTTTTTCCTTTGCCGCACGCGTTGGGTCGTACGGAACGATCTGCTTGTTCCGTCTGGCCGAGGTTACTACCTCTTCTCTTCTAGGGCCACCATGAGGCGATGACGCGGCTCCAGTGGATTTCTCCGGATTACCCATCACCGAATGGACGATCTTAGAGGCTCCAACTCTCTCCGGGTTACCTCTCAACAGCTCCTCATTCTGCCTGTTCACGATCCGAACAAGCTCGTTAACCCGGTCTTGCTGTCTTTGGCGGGCTTCACCCGTCAGACCCTCTAGCTCGGACGCCGCGGCATCTGCTGCTCTGAGGTTCTTCGCCGGGGTACTATACTTCGGCAACCCCACAGACAGATAGTTTTCCGACCCTTCTGGTCCATCATCACCTTCTCTGTTCATCTCGCTTATGAGGTTTCTCCCTTTTACCCTCGCTGCATCAACCTTGTTCGCTTTCGCGTACTCACGCAGCGTCATGTTCAACGACTGCTAAGCCGCCGCTATTTTCTTTGCGCCCTCTAGTATCTTTCGCCGGGTCTCCTCTAGCTCGGCCTGTGCCTGAGCCGGATCTACCACTGCTACCACCGGGTTAGCCAAGCTATCCATAGCTTCCCTCAGCACGTTCTCAGGCCTCTCTAGCGGAGGACCCCTAGCTTTCCTTGGTGCCTTGGGTGTTACCTCCGGGTCTGGCGCCGGATCCTTGCTCGCGCCCGCGCCTGGCGCAGTCATCATCACCTCTGCATGGTCCGGGGAGCGAGCGATACGCGCCCCGCGAGCCACAGTGAGGGGTGGTTCCCCCGCATCGACGACGCGACGCGGATGAACGCAAGACACGTCCACAACAACATAGACCTTGTGCGCGCCGAGCTTGACGAAGACGCCGTTGCACGGAAGAAGCGGCGTGCGAAGCAATAGCGTTATCGCTGACGTAGTACGCCGCGCGAAGCTGAACAAGCCCGGAGACGATGCGTTCACCGGTGCCGACGAAATTTCCCGTCCGGATCTTCACCCCTGCTAGCGCCGCTAGCCCCACGGTGGGCGCCAACTGTCGTGGTGGTGTCACGGCAGATGCCATGGATAGGCTAAAGGTAGGGACTAATATGCGCTAGGGGAATCCAGGGAGGGATAGTAGAGTGATTCTCGACACAGAAGCTTCGTATTGATGTTCAGTCTCCAAGGTTACAAGTGCTCCTCGAGCTGTATTGACAAGAGGAGGAAGAAGAAACTCTCTCACTCTTGCCTACTAACTAGCCCAAGAACCCTAGATCCACTAGTGTTTTTCTTGCTACGTCTCTGAAAAAGACCCAACCCCCTTACCAGAACCCCAACCCCCCCTTATATAGGGGTGGTTCGGTCCTGGCCTAGGGCATACGTGGAGGCATATTCCTAAGAATATGCCTCCTCCCAAAGTAGTAACCCGACAGGGGTGCTTTTCCCCCACGTCACTCTTGCTTTAGCGACGTTGCCTCTGCTGGCGCCGTCGGCCCGACGTGAGCGTCGTCACCCTTGTCGGCCACGATCCGGTGGTCCTGCCCTTGCTTTATTCGCTCATCCAGTACGCACCGGGCCTTCTTTTTGACCAGAGATATTCCTTCCTTCTCCTAGAAGCCAAACAAGGATCCGGATCACAGTTGATCCGGCCACACCTATCCTGCATATAAGCTAGACAAGTGTCTCCGACTTACTCCTTGAGTCGGGCGAGACAATGTTAGGCGACCCCCCTGGTCTGGGTTACTCCGTGATCCGGCCTGCCTTGAGGTGACTCGGCCAGCATCCGCTTTGACCTTGCCAAACCTCGGCTAACTCGGCCCTTATACCCCGGAGTGACCCTACCCGGGGTATCCCCCCAACAATCTTCAGTGTCACAGGCAATGCTGACGATGGGAGGTGATCCTAGTTGTCGTAGCCGTCTTGATGTCCTTCTTATAGATAGTCCTCCTCATAGTCTGGCCACGGGAATAGCCAAGGACAAAGCCATGAGTACTCTTTAAGTACTCGCAAACTATCACTAACAAGTAAGATAGTTCTAGTAGGATCGATAAATTCTAAGTTTATTTGTAAAGTTAATTTTGAAACCTAAGCTGAGTTCAGAAACAAAGAAAGATAAAATAAAGTTCTAAATCACCTAAGTGGGAACTTAGTTGTCATAGTCACAACCATGTTGTGGTCAAGTCATGTCACAATTCATTTCATAAGTCATTTTGAAAACATCTGACAACGGAACAGTATGGCAACTCTAACTGTCCATAACCGCGAACGCGGCTATTCAAATAGTTTGACACTCTGCAGAGGTGGTACACTTTCACCACAAAATTCGATACATCTGTTAGGGATAACCCTGAATCATCATACTTAGTATGCAGATAATCAAACATAACTTTTCCTTTACACACTCTAGTATAAGCACCTCTCCTATGAGCTTGGCCTCCCAGCCATAGCCATCTGCCATCCTGGGCACTGCATAGGTGGACAACATTGAGAGGTAGCCTCAGCTCAAACCTCTCCCGCGAGGGAACTAATACTAATGCATATAAACTGCTGGCTAAGCCTTACCCAATTCAGGTATTGTGGTTGTACGGTAAAATTGGAATGGTATCGCATCCGAACCCAACCATCAATTTTATAAAAGGGCTAAGGCTCATGCCTCAACATTTTCATCATCATCATAAACCAGTTGTGTTTCTCAACACATGTCAAAACATTTCAATATAATGACTCATCATTCCAAGGTTTTCACAAGTAATTTTCACCAAGTATTCCCATCTAAAGTGATCAAGTTTTTGGTTTAGCTCTAAACTACTAAGTTAAGAGTGTTCACTAATGTGGGATGCTAATATCAATCTCATGCCATAGAATGACATCTAAGTCTAACTAGATAGGCCAAGTTTTATACTCTTTATGCTATCTATAAACAAAGTAAAGAACTTTGTTAAAGTAAAATAAGGTAAAGCTTGTAAATAAAACTTGGAGTAGGTATAAGTCAAAAAGGTATAACCAAAGCATGCCTAATGCATCTTGCTTAGATTATCTAGCTTGCAAGGGTTAGATTGCATTATTAATGATGGCTTGCAAGTTTTAGCTTGCCAATAATAGCTTGCCTTGGTTGGTGAAGTGGTTGAAATTCTCCTCTTCTTCTTCGGGGTAGAACTCCTCCTCCTCGTAGACTTGGTCGGTACTGTCGTCTATCAATACATACGGAAATACACAATCACGAAACAATACTTAACTAGCCTATTTAGCACAATAAGGCACACATTTGATGATCTAGTATCATCACATTCATCACAAGGTTTAATGAACTAGTTTCATTTATTTTATTTGAGAAAAGTAATTTCTACTCATTGAAAAAATCAAAGATTTAATATTCTCCAATTAAAATATGGGATCATGTGGACACATGTCATCACCACATATTCCAATGTATGGGAATGTGATTTAAATGTTGGATCACAATTTATAAAGTCTAAGATTAATATTTAATGATTTAAAGTGACTAGAAATGCCTATATAGCATTATTTTGGTACTAGTCCAAAGTCACTGCATGCAATCCTTAGTATTATTACATATTTAGATAGTATATTCAAATGTGATTTTTGAGAGGTGGAATCAACTCAAAAGCTATTATGGTTGATTTTAGAAAAATGTTTGAATGTGAAAAAGTCTCTATTTTGTTATTTTTGCTATAGGTGATCTATAACTCTAATTGATTTAAATCCAACGGGCTTGGATAGAGATTTTCATTATCTTTCCAACAAAATTGGAATCACTCAATTTGGTTTAGTAGATCTTTCTGAATTGATTTTCAAACTAGTGGACATAATCTAGATTTAGTTAAAATAGAAAAACCTAAATTTGAATTACAGGGCTAGTGCGGGAACACTAATGGGCCGACCCAGTTTTGCTCCGCGGCACAGAGGACAGCTGACAGGGGGGTCCTGCCTGTCAGTGGCTCTTATAACGCGAAGCGGTACGGGGCAACGTGGACCGCACGATTAGAACTAGGATCTACGGCTGGGGCTCGTCGTCGACGATGGACAGGTAGCCAGCGAGGTGGAACCCTAGTGGCTCGGTGGGGGTGCAGTGGGGGCATACCAGAGCTCCAGCGGGTGCGGCGATGGGGGCGATCGAACGAGGAGGCGACGACGGACTCAGGCGAGGTCACGATAGCTCCTAGGATGGACGGAATCGACGGGGGCTTCTCCTCCTCTGCTGCGGCTAACTTCGGCGCAATTCCGGTGACTGGCTGCTCGAGCGGCTCCGGCGAAAGGTGGGGAATGATCAGTGGTGAGAGGGGAGTGTTGGAGTGTGTCAAATGAGGATGAGGAAGGTATCCTTATATAGGCTCGACGAGGGGACCGAGAGGGCGAAGGCGAGCTCGTCGGTGACGACGATACAGAGCGTTATAGGCATGGGCTGGGTAGGTAGACGGTGGGCGGTTCCCTGGCGGTCAGCTATGGCTTAAAGACGACGCTAGGGGCGGTGGCTAACGGTTGGGAACGTCTCGCGCTATGAGCGGCAGAGGTGGTGCTCGACGCGGCGAGCGGTGGCTATTGGTCGCGCGGTGGACGATGGGCATGTCTAGCGGGTTGCTGGTGTCAAGGCGGAGCGGTCCGTGCGGGTTGTGGTCGAGGGGCGGCATGTGCTGCCTTGTCGGGCGCGACGCTCTAGCGTGAGCTGACACGGTGCAGAGGCTTAGTGCGGGGGGTGATCTGTGGTGGTCTAGGGGCTGGCTGCACTTGGGGAAGGGACCGTGGGCGGCGGTGCTACCACGCCTACCTCCCTGGTGCGACGAAAGAGGGCTGGGCGTGCTCCTGCGACCTGGGCATTGATGGCTCTGTGTATGACGCCTAGAAAAGTGCTGGTGCATCGTTGATGTAGAGCTCGTTGGCAACCCCAAGAGGAAGGTATGATGAGCACAGCAGCAAGTTTCCCTCAGTTATGAAACCAAGGTTTAATCGAACCAGTAGGAGCAAGGAAACACCCCAAAGGTGTTACTAGCTGAGCCTTGGCAGGGTGCACTACTGGTGCTAGTAGCAACGTGGAGACCTGCACAACACAACCACAGAACTTTGTCCCCAACTTGCGATGAGGTTGTCAATCTCACCGTGTTTTGCGGAAAACAAAGGATTAAACGTATCGAATGGAAAGAAGTAAAAGTTTGCAGAAAGTAAACACAAAGCAGTAAACAATTTGTAGATTGTATGTAAAAGACAAGGACCGGGATCCATAGTTCACTAGAGGTGGCTCTCCTTAGATAGATAACATGTTGGGTGAACAAATTACAGCGGGGCAATTGACAAACACCGAGAAAGCAATACATGCATATACTAATCATCTTGACTCCTTTGAGACTTGATTGGGCATTACAACATTATACATAGACCGCCATCCAACTGCATCTATGACTAATAACCCACCTTCAGGTTATCATCCGAAGCCCCTCTAGTATTAAGTTGCAAGCTACAGATTATTACTTTACGAACTACGTGTAAAGTAAACAATACGATTGTTCTATGAACAAAGGATTGTTGTTTTCTCCCTAGTAGCAACAGCACATCAAGTACCTTAGAGATTTCTGTCACTTCCCCAGATTACCAGAGGCATGAACCCACTATCGAGCATAAATACTAACTCTTGGAGTTGCTAGCATCTACTTGGCCAAGATAGCTACTAACAACAGAAAGCATGCAAGATCACAAATAACAAAGACATGATAGAATCAATAATCAATCTGAAATAACAACTCAATATCCATCGGATCCCCGCAAACACAACATGCAGAATTACATATAGATGATCTTGATCATGAACGGAGCTCACAAGATCTAAACATGAAAGCACAAAGGAGGAGAACTAGCCATCTAGATACTACATGGATCCGTAGTCCAAGGATGAACTACTCACGCATCACACCGGAGGCTTGCATGGTGATGAAGAAGGCCTCCATGGTGAATTCCCTCTTCGGTAGGGTGCCGGGAAGAGCTTCAGATCCCTCCTGATCTAGGGATGGAGATGACGGCGGCTATAGACTCTTTCGTGGATTTTTGATCGGGTACTTAGGGTTTTTGTCCCGAGGGCATCTTATAGGCGGAAGGGGAGGCCGAGGGGGTGTAGGGAGCGGCCACACCACCCCCTGGTGCGGGCCAGGCCTAGCCGCGTGGCCAGGTGGTGTGGTGGCCCCTTGGCCCCTCTCCGTCTCGTATTCTGGCACTTCATGACATCCAGAAAAATAGGCACTTTGGCTTTTGTCCCGTCCAATTCCGAGAATATTCATTTTCTGACTTTCCTGGAACCAAAAACAGCAGAAAACAGGCAGCTGGCACTGTGGCTCTTGTTAATAGGTTAGTCCAAGAAATCATATGAAAAGTACTCCAAAGTTGGAAAAAAACACAAGAAAGTGGATAAAACCAAGCATGGGACATCAAAAATTATAGATACATTTGCAATGTATCAACATCCACAAGCTTAACTCCTGCTCGTCCTCGAGTAGGTAAGTGATAAAAAGAAAGAATAATTTTTGAGGTGACATGCACCATCAAAGACTTGATGAAAGTATTTGTAAAACATTCAAAGCTGGGATCGTAGTACTTCAATCATAACATGAAATACAAAGTTCTAGCAATAAGCAAAGAAACTATGATGCAACATGAAAAGGCACAAACAAAGATTCATGAATAACAATGCTTTGCAAGACGTTTGTTTGTTTCACATAAAGAAAACATAGCATAATAGTATTTAGCTTGTCCCTCAATAGAGTAGCAAATATAAATGCATAGGACTCCTTCAAAGTTCATAAGAGTGACTAGATACAATAGTTTAAAACAAGCAATATCAAAGTATGCATCAATCAACTAGTCTTGGGACAATGCACATAGAACTAAGAATGGACACTATGCTCTCAAAGTAGGTGCATAAAGATAGAAGATGGAGACTCAATATAGTGGTGGAAGAAAGGCCTTTTTATAAAAGGAAGTAGGGATTCAAGTCCCATAAAGAGCTTCCAAAAATAATGGTACTTATAGCTTTCAGCTCTCATTGCCCCTATCATAAGCATCTTGAAGTGATTAAGGTTAAAGTGAACAAACTATGGTGTACATGCTTGACGAAGTATAAGTCAGAAATCTCATGTCCCTTGTATACGAGGGCCGCTCCTCATGCTACTCAAGTTTAGTCACCGGTAAGTTCTTGTCATCGTAAGTACATGTGTATCATAGAGAACCGCCAACAGGGTACCCCTTGCCCGATGATACGGATGAATCCCCATATCAAAATGACAAGGCAAGCAGACAACGAGCATCTCAGCATTCTTCCTATTTACCATGGGAATATGGTGCTTTTTTCTCTCTTTCCTCTTTTCATAGTATCTCTTTTTTTCTCTTTTTTTTCTCAATATAGGACTCTTTTTTATAAGAAGAATGCTTCATAGACAGCTCATTATGGTTACGCTGCAGGTTTCCACCATGTCAGCATGGATTAGACCAGCGGCCCAGGCGTTTCTCTAACACATATACATAACTCCATGGACTTACATGCTCCCCTTTCATTTCACACCGACGACATCCATATACAAAAGAGCATGATATCAACTAGGTACAAGTACCAAGTGTAATGTTGAAAGCGTTCCCCATGAAAGCATGGTTCTGCTATTCCCAACAAATAAGTGCAAGCATATACAACATAGAAGACACAATGGTTCAAGTTTATTAAGGGCAAGAAAAGTAAAGTGTGCCATCAAGTTTGTGAGAGCTTTAATCACTAGTTTTATCATAACAAGTTTAATTTGGAAGGTAAACAAAAGCATGAATATACTTGGAATAGCATAAGCTAGTAGGTACGTATGGTGGACTCTTTGGAATAAATTGGTCTAGGGAGTTGGATGCATGAGTGGAACTCATACTTGGTTGTGGAGGCTAGCAAAAGACTGGGAGCGACAAACTAAGAGAGCAATAATGGCCATAATCATGCAGAGCGACAAAACATCATTGATCAAAGCATAAAGTGATACTACAAGTTGAAAACTAAAGGATCATAAAGGCTATGGTGACTTGAGATAGTCATAACATGGTGTGAGCATGTGCCAAGTCAACCCAAATAAAGCATCACAAGAGAATACCACAATACTATGCTTTAATATGCTAAAACAGCGCATGATTCATCCAAGGCACATTAAGCAATCTCAATTGTTTATAACAAGTCATGCTACAAGAAATAATACTAAGCATAAAGCCAAAACAATATCAAGCATGGCATGACAAAGCATAGGCCAAAGTCAAAAACAAGCTCTTTTTACCACATAAGTATGAACCTTCCTACTCTTTTCCAAACCAAACCAAACTATTTGCAAACCAATGTATGAAAGAGGGGGTCCAACCAATTTATTCAGAAAACTAAGAAAACAAAGCAAACAAAAAACCAAAACGAAAACGAAAAAGAAGACGCTCCAAGAACAACACAACTGTGCATGAAACAATAAAAATGAAGCGTTTGGAAGAAACCTGGAATTTTTATTGATGAAGGAGGGGATGCCTTGGGCATCCCCAAGCTTTGACACTTGTACTTCTTGGATATTCCTTGGGGTGACACGCGTGGCATCCCCAAGCTTGACCTTTACCCCATCCTTCATCTCATTACTCATTCCTTCCATACACCTGAAAATTTTCCTTCATACAAAACTTTACACAATCTTTATTAGCAACATTAGTGAACTCAAGATAAAAGGTCTTAAGGTTCAGTTCTAACACCTAATAAACTTCCATTAGAACACTAGCTACTGAAGCACTTCTATCAAAAAGCTCAATTCCCTAAAAGAACACAAAAAGGAACCAACAAGAAGCAAATGCAGAAAATGGCAGAAATCTGTCAAAACAGACCAGCAGGTAAAGACGAATTTTTTCTAAGACCTTATGTTGCTCAAATCAAAAAGTGTTGAACTAACGAAAGTTAGATAACAACCTGGGGCAGAAGCACAAAAATTCACGCCTTAAAAATACATTCAGAGATTTTACAAGAATATTTATGGTGAATCACAGAAATCTGTTTCGGGACATCAACTTTCCCAATCATTACTTCTCTCTCATTAGAGGTTACTCTTGGCACAAAAAGCAAATAAAAAGGATAAGGAGAGTTTATTACTGAAATAATAACTTCCAAGACTCATCTAAAACTTTTGGGTTATCTCCCAATAAGTACTTTTCTTTAACGCCTTTAAGTTAGGCATAAGAAGCAAAGAAAGAATCAAGTGTTCTCAAATGAAGAAGCATTAAGACCAAATTTTGTTTTCATAGGAGAAGCAAAAGAAATCTTTTCTCTCTTTTTAGGGAAGTGTTCTATACCTTTTTTGAGTGGGAGTTGATATTTAATGGTGCCTTCTTTCATATCAATGATGGCACCAATAGTTCTAAGAAAAGGTCCTCCCAAAGTAATAGGACAAGAAGCATTGTATTCAACATGCAAAACATAGAAATCAACGGGGACATAGGAATTGTTAACCATAATAAGAACATCATTAAGACTCCCCATGAGTTTCCTTTTAGCATTATCATCAAGTGGGACATTCAAATAACAATCTTCAAGAGGAGGCAAATCAAGCATATCATAAATCCTTCTAGGCATAATAGAAACACTACTATCAAGATCACATAAATCTTTGAAATCAAAGTCATTCACTGTCATATTAATGTTGGGTTCCCAACCATCTTCTTGTTTTATAGGAATAGAAGCTTTATGTTTCATCTTTTCTTCTTTAATATTTATGAGAGCATCAATAATGTGTTTAGTGAAGGCCATGTTCATAGCACTAGCATTAGGACTTTTAGCAAGCTTTTGTAGGAACTTAATAACTTCAGAGATGTTGCAACCATCAAGATCAAAATCAAATTTATCATCTAGAGTAGTAGAACTATTACTAGCCTCAACACTAGTGGTGGTAATAGTAGAAACACTAATGTTTCTAGAAATTTCATCTTCTCTTTCCCACTTAGCATATAATTCAGCTAATAGTCTAACATTTTCATCAATTCTAACTTGTATAGCATTAGTAGCTGCAAAGGGATTCTCATTAGTTTCAGGTTTAGCAGCCATTTTATTAATCAATGAAGATTGAGCTTCAGACAAAGATGATATATTTCTTTCAGCATTACAGAGTTTCAATTGTAAACTAGGAATTTCCCTATTTAGACTCTTAAGTTGATGGCTAATGTTCTTCAAGATGATAGATTGTTCCTCCATAGTTTTAGTGAATAGTTTATTTTTCTCATATTGCATTTGCATGAAGTTTTTAGTGGCTCTTTCAACTTCTAAAATTCTTCCTTCACTAGGTAATCCAGGTTTACCATTATAGCCATAAGTATTACTAGGAGGGTAGGGCCAATAATTGTTATTACCAAAAGCATTATTGCCAAAGTTGTTATTTCTTATGAAGTTCACATCAACTTGCTCTTCTTGAGCAACTAAAGAAGCCAAAGGAACATTATTTGGATCAATATGGGCTTTCCCATTAACAAGCATAGACATAATAATATCAATCTTCTCACTAAAGGAGGAGGTTTCCTCAACAGAATTTACCTTCTTACCTTGTGGAGCTCTCTCAGTATGCCATTCAGAATAATTAACCATCATATTGTCCAGAAGTTTTGTTGCAGCACCCAAAGTGATGGTCATAAAGGTACCTCCAGCAGCAGAATCCAATAGGTTCCTTGAAGAATAGTTCAATCCTGCATAAAAAGTTTGGATGATCATCCAAGCAGTCAGTCCATGAGTGGGACAATTCTTTACCAAAGATTTCATTCTTTCCCAAGCTTGAGTAACATGCTCATTATCAAGTTGTTTAAACTTCATTATTTCACTTCTCATGGATATAATCTTAGCAGGAGGATAGTATTTTCCAATAAAAGCATCTTTGCATTTAGTCCAAGAATCAATACTATTCCTAGTTAAGGAATTCAACCATTCTTTAGCTTTTCCTCTCAAGGAGAAAGGAAACAATTTCAGTTTAATAATATCACCATCTATATCCCTATGCTTTTGCATCTCACAAAGTTCAACAAAGTTATTTAGATGGGAAGCAGCATCTTCATTACCAATACCAGAAAATTGTTCTCTCATAACAAGATTGAGCAAAGCAGGTTTTGTCTCAAAGAAAGTATCTTCAGGCACAGGTGGAGCAATAGGTGTGCTCATAAAATCATTGTTGTTGGTGCTAGTGAAGTCACACAACTTAGTGTTTTCAAGAGTAGTCATTTTTTTGGGTTTTCAAATAAGAAAGCAAACTAGTAAAACTAATTTTTTTTGTTTTTGAAATAAAAAACAAGCAAACAAAGCAAAAGGAAACTAAGCAAAACAAAAATAACAAAGTAAAGAGATTGGTTATTAGGGACTCCCCTTGTGAAGATGTCCTTGACCCCCGGACAACAGCACCAGAAAATTGCTTGATGGCTCTGTGTATGGCGCCCAGAAAAGTGCTGGTGCGTGGTTGATGTAGAGCTCATTGGGAACCCCAAGAGGAAGGTATGATGAGCACAGCATCAAGTTTCCCTCAGTTATGAAACCAAGGTTTAATCGAACCAGTAGGAGCAAGGAAACACCCCAAAGGTGTTACTAGCTGAGCCTTGGCAGGGCGCACTACCGGTGCTAGTAGCAACATGGAGACCTGCACAACATAACCACAGAACTTTGTCCCCAACGTGAGGTTGTCAATCTCACCCTGTTTTGCAGAAAACAAAGGATTAAACGTATCGAATGGAAAGAAGTAAAAGTTTGCAGAAAGTAATCACAAAGCAGTAAACAGTTTGTAGATTGTATGTAAAAGACAAGGACCGAGATCCATAGTTCACTAGAGTTGGCTCTCCTTAGATAGATAACATGCTGGGTGAACAAATTACAGTGGGGCAATTGACAAACACCGAGAAAGCAATACATGCATATACTAATCATCTTGACTCCTTTGAGACTTGATTGGGCATTACAACATTATACATAGACCGCCATCCAACTGCATCTATGACTAATAATCCACCGTCAGGTTATCATCCGAACCCCCTCTAGTATTAAGTTGCAAGAAACAGATTATTGCTTTACGAACTGCGTGTAAAGTAAACAATACGATTGTTCTATGAACAAAGGATTGTTGTTTTCTCCCTAGTAGCAACAACACGTCTAGTACCTTAGAGATTTACATCACTTCCCAGTTACGGAGGCATGAACCCACTATCGAGCATAAATACTAACTCTTTGAGTTGCTAGCATCTACTTGGCCAAGATAGATACTAACAACGGAAAGCATGCAAGATCACAAATAACAAATACATGACAGAATCAATAATCAATCTGAAATAGCATTTCAATATCCATCGGATCCCCACAAACACAACATGCAGAATTACATATAGATGATCTTGATCATGAACGGAGCTCACAAGATCTAAACATGAAAGCACAAAGAAGGAGAACCAGCCATCTAGCTACTACATGGATCCGTAGTCCAAGGATGAACTACTCACGCATCACACCGGAGGCTTGCATGGTGATGAAGAAGGCCTCCAGGGTGAATTCCCCTCTCCGGCAGGGTGCCGGGAAGAGCTTCAGATCCCTCCCGATCTAGGGATGGAAATGATGGCGGCTACAGACTCTTTCATGGATTTTGGATTGGGTACTTAGGGTTTTCGCCCCGAGGGCATCTTATAGGCGGAAGGGGAAGCCGAGGGGGTGCCGGGAGCGGCCACACCACCCACTGGTGCGGGGCCAGGCCTGGCCGCACGGCCAGGTCGTGTGGTGCCCCCCTGGCCCCTCTCCGTCTCGTATTCTGGCACTTGATGACATCCGGAAAAATAGGCACTTTGGCTTTTGTCCCGTCCAATTCCAAGAATATTCATTTTCTTACTTTCCTGGAACCAAAAACAGCAGAAAACAGGCAGCTGGCACTGTGGCTCTTGTTAATAGGTTAGTCCAAGAAATCATATGAAAAGTACTCCAAAGTTGGAACAAAACACAAGAGAGTGGATAAAACCAAGCATGAAACATCAAAAATTATAGATACATTTGCAATGTATCAGGCATGGTTAGCCGGCGATCATGACATCGGGGTGGCGCGGCACTTCTGCTCTAGGCTAATTGGTAGCTTAGTTAGGGGCTGGTTAGAGTTAGGGGAGACAAGGGGACCGGATTGGGCCCAAATACTCGACAATGCATTGATCAACCAATAGTGTTAGTTAGGCAAAAAAATTGTGCATGCCACCTGTTCGACACAATGGCTGCATGAAACAAAGATTTGAAGTTTGAAATGATTTTTGGTGGAGTTGTTGGTCTTATGCTTGAGCATATATGGTTGCTGGGATTTGTCAAGTTGAACCCATTTGAGTGGTTTTTGAAAAAGTGGGATCTAGACATATGAAATGGATTCCCTTTTCAAATGTCATTTAAAATTAGAGTTTAAATGTTTTTGTAAGATCACCAGGTGGGCCTTGGTAGATCTTTACTTGTACTAGCAACGGGTGCAAAGATCCATAATTGTTTCTGTTTGAAATTGAGTTCTAGGAACACCAGAAGTGGCCTAGTTGATTAAAAATGGCAAAAGTGACCATTTCCATTTATTAATTCTATTTGATTTCTTTTTCTTTGGATTTTTCTTGGGAATGATCTAGATGATGTGGAATTCATATTAGAATCATATTACAACCATTAGAACAAACAATCATGGCAATTCAAAACAATTCCTATTTAATGCAACACACATATGCATGATTAGTTATTTAAATGAGAAAAAGTTTTTGTTAACCCTACATTGGGTGATTTGGATCTTGATATATTGGATTAAAGTTTTGGGATGTTATAAAACTTCCCCCTTAAACAAAATCTCGTCTCGAGATTTAAGAAAGAAAACTAGGAACTAAAGAGATTTGGGAACTCAGTCCTAATGTATTCTTCTCGTTCCCAAGTGGCTTCTTCTTCGGTATAGTTGCTCCATTGAATCTTGAGAAATTTGATACTTCGGGTCTTGGTGGTTCTGTAAGCTTCCTCCAAGATACATATGGGCACTTCACGATACGTCAGATCTTTGTTGATATCAACAGCTCGGTGATCGATGTTCTTGAAAACTTCGGTCTTCTCTGGCACTTCTAGGCATTTGCAAAGTAACAAGATATGGAACACACTGTGGATGGCAGACATATCCTCTGGCAGTTCCAGTTGATACGATACTTCTCCTCGACGATTCAGAATCTTGAAGGGTCGGATATATCTGGGGGCTAACTTTCCTTTCAGACTAAAACATTGCGTTCCCTTCAATGGCGAAACCTTGAGATACACAAAATCTCCGACATTGAAAGTCAGGTCTCTCCGTCTCTTGTCATCATAACTCTTCTGTATGGATTGGGCGGTCTTGACGTGCTCACGGACTTTGTGAACCTTCTCTTTGGCTTCTCATAGGATATCGGGTCCAAAAATCTGACTCTCTCCTACTTGCGACCAATTCAACGCGGTACAACACTTTCTTCCATATAGGAACTCAAATGGGGCCATTTGCAAACTGGCTTGATAACTGTTGTTGTATGAGAATTCTACGAAAGGCAGGCAATCTTCACATTTTGATCCGTACTCTAACACACAAGCTCTCAACATATCCTCTAGGATTTGGTTGACTCTCTCAGTCTGTCTATCGGTCTACGGGTGATAAGCTATGCTGAAACTCAACTTGGTTCCTAATCCTTCTTGGACTTTCTGCCAAAATATTGAGGTAAACTGGGTTCCTCGGTCCGATACTATGGTCTTGGGGGTTCCATGCAAACTGGCGATTCTAGCAATGTACAACTCTGCTAGCTTCGAACTCTGGTAGGTTGTCTTGACAGGTATAAAATGGGCTACCTTGGATAGTCTATCAACTATGACCCAGATTGAGTCATTTCCCCTACCAGAAGTAGGCAAACCGGTGATAAAGTCCATTTCGATGGAATCCCATTTCCATTCCGGAATCTGCAATGGTTGCAACAGTCCTGCGGGTCTCTGATGTTCCGCTTTGACTCTCTGATGATATCACACTTGGTGATGTAGCTTCCGATTTCTCTCTTCATCTTGTGCCACCAAAATTGCTCCTTCAAATCCTGATACATCTTCGTTCCTCCGGGGTGGATAGAATAATGAGTATCATGAGCTTCTTGCATGATAACTTGCTTCAGCTCCGAATCTGCGGGCACACAGATACGTCCTTTGTACCACAGAACTCCTTCTTCGTCTTCGGTGAATCCAGGTACCTTTCCTGTACCAATACGACATTTGATTCCGTCGATACATGCATTTCCCTTCTAGGCTTCCTTAATTTGTCTAATCAAAGTGGGTTGAAGTTCAATGCTAGCTAAAAATCCTTTGCTAACTAGCTCAGTTCTAAACTGCTCCAACTCCTCATGCAAACTTGGTTGCTTCTCCTTGATCATGGTGTTTAACCTACACGGCAATCTGCTAAGAGCATCCGCTACCACATTGGCTTTGCCGGGGTGATAGTGAATGTCAAGGTCATAATCCTTGATTAACTCTATCCATCTCCTTTGCCTCATATTCAGCTTCTTCTGAGTGAAAATATACTTCAAGCTCTTGTAATCTGAATAAATCTCACTGCGATTACCCATAAGGTAATGACGCCATGTCTTCAAGGCTAAAACTATAGCTGCTAATTCAAGATCATGGGTCGGGTAGTTCTGCTCATGCTGCTTCAGTTGTCGAGACAGATATCCGATGACTTTTCCTTCTTGCATCAATACACATCTGAGACCAATCTTGGGTGCATCACAATACACATCAAACGACTTCTTGATATCAGGCATGATCAATATTGGGGCTCAAATCAATCTCTTCTTGAGCTCTTGGAAACTTGCTTCACATTTGTTGGTCCATTCGAATTTCTTGTCCTTCTTCAACAATTGGGTCATGGGTCTTGCGATTCTCGAAAAGCCTTCTACGAACTTGCGGTAATATCCCACTAATCCGAGAAATGCACGGACTTGGGTTTGAGTGGTTGGGGCTTCCCATTCTTCGACATCTTTGATCTTGGTGGGATCAACAGCGACTCCTCCGGCAGACACACTATGTCCTAGGAATCCTACTTCTTTCAGCCAAAACTCACATTTGCTGAACTTGGCATACAACTGATTCTCTCTAAGGGTTTCAAGGATGATTCTCAGATGTTGCTCATGGTCTTCTTATGACTTGGAGTAGATAAGAATATCGTCGATAAACACAACGACAAACTTATCTAGAAAATTCATAAAGATCTTATTCATGAGATTCATGAAATAAGCGGGAGCATTGGTTAATCCAAAAGACATGACCGTATACTCATATAATCCATATCTGGTGGTAAAGGCGGTCTTTGGAATATCCGTTGCACAAATCTTAACTTGGTGATAACCAGTCCTAAGATCAATCTTAGAGAACACACTGGCACCAGTTAAATGATCAAACAGATCCTCTATCTTTGGCAAAGGGTACTTGTTATTGATGGTGACGTCATTTAGCTTCCTGTAATCTGTGCACAAACGATTGCCTCCATCTTTCTTGTCAACGAACAACACGGGCGATCTCCATCGCAATGCGCTTGGTTGAATCAAGCCTTTCTCCAGCATAGCATCCAACTGCTTCTTCAGTTCCACTAACTCTGATGGGTTCATGTTGTAGGGTCTCTGAGCTATGGGTCCGGTTCCAGGAATTAGTTCAATAATGAACTCAATATCCCGATCTGAGGGCATACCGCGCAATTCATCTGGGAATATGTCGGGGTATTCAAAGACTACTCTGACTTGGTCTATGGTGGGTAGGGCTAGACTCTTGTTGCACTCGAATTGACGGGGCAAGGTTTCAGATATATGCTCTACTGATACTCTAGAGCTACTGGTCATGGTGATGGCTTTCTTGGCACAGTCTATCAATCCTTTATGCTTTGACATCCAATCCATTCCTAGTACTACTTCCAAACCTTTGGTTCCAAGTACTATTAGATTGGCATAAAAATCTATCCCATGTATTCTGATAGGCACATCTTTGCACATTTTTGTAGCTTTTGTGGTTGAACCAGGTATTTGAACTATCATGACATGCTTCAAGTTGGTTGGGTAAATCTTACTAGTGCATGCAAATTCTTTGGTGACAAATGAGTGCGATGCTCCAGAATCAAACAACACTCTTGCTAAGACTGAGTTAACAGAAAACATACCCAACACTAGATCTGGCACTTCTTGGGATTCTTCGGCGTTCATGTGGAAGAGACGATCGTTGCGGTTGTGAGGGTTCCCTAGGGCGAATCTTCTTCCGGGCTGAACACGACGCTGCTGTTGAGTTGGGGAATTCACATTGGTAGTGGCGGCAATCTTCTTGGGGAACACATTGGAGTAGTGACCCTTCACTCCACACTCGAAACAAGTAATCTGAGACTTGTCTTTTGCTGCCACGGGCACAACATTGCTTCCAGTTCTGGGTGCAGTGCTGTTGTTGTTGTTGTGCTTGGGAGGTGCACGGTTGAAATTGCTGGAGTTGCCGGGGTGATTGTTGTTGTTTCCTCCGGACTTCACATTTCCTCCGCTACGGTTGGGGTAGCTCGGGCGAGACATTGGGGGTCGATTGTTCCACAGGGCATATCTGGCAGACGGGTTGGGACGGTACTTCTGGTGACTATTGGATCCAGCTTGGTGCATCATCCGACGTTTGCGGTTGTCGTTCGCTTGATTAATCTTCCCTTCCATCTGAATGGCAGAGTCGACTAGCTCTTCGAGATCCTCAAAACAGATGTTGACGAGAACTGTCTGCATCTCATCATGCAGTCCGTTCAGGAATCTCTCCTTCTTCTTGGCCTCCGTGTTGATCTTATCAGGTGCATACCTAGCGAGGGACAAGAATCTGTCACGGTACTCCACTACAGTCATTTTGCCATGCTTTAGCTCTCTGAATTCATCTCTCATTCTGGTGACTAGACCCTGCGGCACATGGGTGCGGCTGAATTTGACTTTGAAGGCTTCCCACATCATCACTTGACCGTGGTTCATCATGCGGGTGCTGTTCCACCATGCTCTTGCATCTCCTGCCAAATAGTGGGTGGAAAACAGAACTTTCTTGTTCGCATCCACTCTGGCGACTTCTAAGTTATTCTCCATGGTCTGTAACCAATCATTAGCATCTAGTGGGTCTTCAGACTTGCTAAAGATTAGGGGATTGGTATTCTGGAAGTTTTTGAGTTTGGATCCATGATGATCCTGATTTCCATGGTTCTGATTGTTGTGAGCCAACTGGGTGATCTGCTGCAGGGTGGCTAGATTTGCTTGGCGCTCTGCCCTACTAGCTTCACGGTCTGCAATGAGCGTCTGCAGAATTTGCAACATTGGGTCCTGAGATGAGCTACTCCCTCCTTGGTTTCCACGAGTCATCTGAAGACTGAGATAGATAACGGGGTCAGAGGGAAAGTTCTAAGGTTCATTGTTTTGGTTTCAAAGCTAAAACTTTGAGTTTGACTTAGGTTTTGCAATCAACTTCTTTTCATTCATTCAAGCAAAGCACACGATACAAACACACACACAACACAACAAAAGGAAAACAGATGGTTTTAAGAACCATTATGTAAGCTAAGATACAATAGGACCGATATTTCTCACTCCTATGATAGTGCTCTAGTGCATCTACTCATCATCGATGAAGTCGGAGTCATCGTCATCGGTGTAGAAGTCCATGGCATCATCCTCCAGATAGTCATCATCATTGCTGAGGTACGAGTGAATATCCCCTGGATGTCTTCACCTTCCTCTTCTTCTTCTTTTGCTGCAAGCTGAGCTTCCTGCTCCTTGATGGTCTTCTCGAGGTCGGCCACCTTCTTGCGGAGACGGTCGATGGTGCGATCCTTCTTTGCACGTTGACGGCAAAGTGACTGACGATCCTTGACGAGCAGTGAGAAAGTCTGGGCCTTCTGGGCGGAAATGGCAAAGTTGAGGTTCGCGAACTCTCTAGCATTGTCCAATTCCTTCTGTCTGTCGTACATTAGGAAGTCGAGGATCTCCACTTGACGCTTCAACTCTGGGTGACTTGGCATCTCTAGCAGCATTCCCATATAATCACGCCTTGCATAGTGAGCAAAGCGGGTTCCTTGGACCAGGTTGACATTCTATGCGCAAAGACGAGCGAGATCTTCCTGCATTGCCCTGGCTAATCCATCTAGCCAGTTGTTCCCTCTCACGGTGAATTGAATCTTCTCGGACATTGGTGCCTCTAACTTGCCTCGAAGATCAGCAGCTACTAGCCATTGTAAATCTCCTCCTGGGGGACCATTGAGTTGAGCTCCAAAGAATTCCGGATGTGGGCGCTCCGAGTACTCAGACAGTGCATCAAGATCCCTCTCGAAGATCAGTTGGCCTCCGTTGCCCAACTGGTAGAACTTGCAGTACTGAACTTCCATCTATAAGAGTTTAGGATGAGAAAGTTAGTGAAGTGATCAAGTGTGTCAAAATTTTATGTAGTAATGTAAGAATTTTTGAGGAACATGTAATTTTTTTTGAGAGAAAGAATCCCAAGGGTAAGAGAGGAAATAGGTTTTCATAAATACTCACTTTGGTTTTGAAACTAAGTTTTTGTTCGGACGTCCATTCTAACTATGGTCTCCTATGGTCAGGATGGCTCTGATACCAACTTGTCAACACCCGGATTTTTAATCCTAGATGCCTGTTATGCCATACATCACAATCCCAGGATTACCATTTTTGCGAGACATAACAGATTGGATATCACAGTACATCATCCATTACAAACCATAATAAGGTCTTACACAAATAAAGGATCTCATGATCCAGTCTTAGTACAAACAAGTACCGGAATAAATAAGCGTAGCGGTGGGCTCCATCTTCAGTGTCACAGGCAATGCTGACGATGGGAGATGATCCTAGTTGTCATAGCCGTCCCGATGTCCTTCTTCTGGATAGTCCTCCTCATAGTCTGGCTACGAGAATAGCCAGGAACAAAGACATGAGTACTCTTTAAGTACTCGCAAACTATCATTAACAAGTAAGGTAGTTCTATTAGGAATGCTAAGTTCTAAGTTTGTTTGTAAAGTTAAGTTTGAAACCTAAGATGAGTTCAGAAATAAAGAAAGATAAAATAAAGTTCTAAATCACCTAAGTGGGAACTTAGTTGTCATAGTCACAACCATGTTGTGGTCAAGTCATGTCACAATTCATTTCATAAGTCATTTTGAAAACATCTGACAACGGAACAGTATGGCCACTCCAACTGTCCATAACCACGGACGCGACTATTCGAATAGTTTGACACTCTACAGAGGTGGTACACTTTCACCACAAAATTCGATACATCTGTCAGGGATAACCCTAAATCATCATACTTAGTATGCAGATAATCAAACATAACCTTTCCTTTACACACTCTATTATAAGCACCTCTCCTATGATCTTGGCCTCCCAGCCATGGCCATCTGCCATCCTAGGCACTACATAGGTGGACAACATTGAGAGGTAGCCTCAGCTCAAACCTCTCCCGCGAGGGAACTAATACTAATGCATAGAAACTGCCGATTAAGACTTACCCAATTCAGGTATTGTGGTTGTACGGTAAAATTGGAATGGTATCGCATCCAAACCCAACCATCAGTTTTATAAAAGGGCTAAGGCTCATGCCTCAACATTTTCATCATCATCATAAACCAGTTGTGTTTATCAACACATGTCAAAACATCTCAATAGAATGACTCATCATTCCAAGGTTTTCACAAGTCATTTTCACCAAGTATTCCCATCTAAAGTGATCAAGTTTTTGGTTTAGCTCTAAACTACTAAGTTAAGAGTGTTCACTAATGTGGGATGCTAATATCAATCTCATGCCATAGAATGACATCTAAGTCTAACTAGATAGGCCAAGTTTTATACTCTTTATGCTATCTATAAACAAAGTAAAGAACTTTGGTAAAGTAAAATAAGGTAAAGCTTGTAAATAAAACTTGGAGTAGGTATAAGTCAAAAAGCTATAACCAAAGCATGCCTAATGCATCTTGCTTAGATTATCTAGCTTGCAAGGGTTAGCTTGCATTATTAATGATGGCTTGCATGTTTTAGCTTTCCAATAATAGTTTGCCTTGGTTGGTGAAGTGGTTGAAATTCTCCTCTTCTTCTTCGGGGTAGAACTCCTCCTCCTCATAGACTTGGTCGGTACTGTCATCTATAAATACATACGGAAATACAAAATCACCAAACAATACTTAACTAGCCTATTTAGCACACTAAGGCACACATTTGATGATCTAGTATCATCACATTCATCACAAGGTTTAATGAACTAGTTTCATTTATTTCATTTGAGAAAAGTAATTTCTACTCATTGAAAAAATCTAAGATTTAATATTCTCCAATTAAAATATGGGATCATGTGGACACATGTCATCACCACATATTCCAATGTATGGGAATGTGATTTAAATGTTGGATCACAATTTATAAAGTCTAAGATTAATATTTAATAATTTAAAGTGACTAGAAATGCCTATATAGCATTATTTTGGTACTAGTCCAAAGTCACTGCATGCAAACCTTAGTATTATTACATATTTAGATAGTATATTAAAATGTGATTTTTGAGAGGTGGAATCAACTCAAAAGCTATTATGGTTGATTTTAGAAAAATGTTTGAATGTGAAAAAGTCTCTGTTTTGTTATTTTTTCTATAGGTGATCTATAACTCTAATTGATTTAAATCCAACGGGCTTGGATAGATATTTTCATTATCTTTCCAACAAAATTGGAATCACTCAATTTGGTTTAGTAGATCTTTCTGAATTGATTTTCAAACTAGTGGACAGAATCTAGATTTAGTTAAAATACAAAAACCTAAATTTGAATTATAGGGCTAGCGTGGGAACACTAATGGGATGGCCCAGTTTCACTCTGCGGTGCAGAGGACAGCTGACAGGGGGGTCCCGCTTGTCACTAGCTCTTATAACACGAAGCGGTACGAGGCAAGATGGACCGCACGATTAGAACTAGGATCTACGGCTGGGGCTTGTCATCGATGACAGACAGGTCGCCGGCGAAGGTGGAACCCTAGCAACTCGGTGGGGGTGTAGTGGGGGCATACCAGGGATGCAGCGGGTGCGGCGATGGGGCAATCGAATGAGGAGGCGATGGCGGACTCAAGCGAGGTCACGGCAGCTCCTGGGGTGGATAGAATCGACGGGGGCTTCTCCTCCTCTGTTGCGGCTAACTCTGGCACAATTCCGGTGACTGGCTGCTCAAGCGGTTCCGGCGAGAGGTGGGGAATGATCAGTGGTGAGAGGAGAGTGTTGGAGTGTGGAAAATGAGGCTGGGGAAGGGCTCCTTATATAGGCTCGACGGGGGGACCGAGAGGGCGACGACAAGCTCGTCGGTGATAATGATACAGATCGCTATAGACATGGGCTGGGTAGGCGGACGGTGGGCGGTTCCCTGGCGGTCAGCTATAGCTTAAAGACGACGCTAGGGGCGGTGGCTAACGGTTGGGTGCGTATCGCGCTCTGAGCGGCAGAGGTGGTGCTTGACACGGCGGTCGGTGGCTACTAGTCACGCGGCGGACGACGGGCATGTCTGGCGGGTTCCTGGGGTCAAGGAGGAGCGGCGCGTGCAGGCTGTGATCGAGGGGCAGCGTGTGCTGCCTTGTCAGGCGCAACGCTCTGGCGTGAGCTGGCACAGCACAGAGGCTCAGTGCGGGGGTGATCTGTGGTGGTCCAGGGGCTGGCTGCACTTGGGGAAGGGACCGTGGGCGGCGGTGCTACCACGCGTACCTCCCTGGTGCGGTGGAAGAGGGCTGGGCGTGCTCCTGTGACGTGGGCATGGTCGGCCAGCAATCATGGCGTCGGGGTGGCGCGGCACTGCTGCTCTAGGCCAATTGGTAACTTAGTTAGGGGTTGGTTAGAGTTAGGGGAGACAAGGGGACCAGATTGGGCCCAAATACTCGACAATGCATTGATCAACCAATAGTGTTAGTTAGGCAAAAAATTTGTGCATGCCACCTGTTCGACACAATGGCCGCATGAAACAAAGATTTGAATTTTGAAATGATTTTTGGTGGAGTTGTTGGTCTTATGCTTGAGCATCTCTGGTTGTTGGGATTTGTCAAGTTGAACTCATTTGAGTGGTTTTTGAAAAAGTGGGATCTAGACATATGAAATGGATTCCCTTTTCAAATGTAATTTAAAATTAGAGTTTAAATGTTTTTGTAAGATCACCAGGTGGGCCTTGGTATATTTTTACTTGTATTAGCAATGGGTGCAAAGATCCATAATTGTTTCTGTTTGAAATTGAGTTCTAAGAACACCCAAAGTGGCCTAGTTGATTAAAATGGCAAAAGTGACCATTTCCATTTATTAATTCTATTTGATTTCTTTTTCTTTGGATTTTTCTTGGGAATGATCTGGATGATGTGGAATTCATCTTAGTATCATTTTACAACCATTAGAACAAACAATCATGGCAATTCAAAACAATTCCTATTTAATGCAACACACATATGCATGCTTAATTATTTAAATGAGAAAAAGTTTTTGTTAACCCTAAATTGGGTGATTTGGATCTTGATATATTGGATTAAAGTTTTGGGATGTTACAGAACCCAACAAGGAGCTAAAGGTAGGATAAATGTTCTTTCAAGTTCTATCAACCACTGATACAACTCTACGCACACTAAACGTTTGCATTATCTAGGAATTAAAACTAGAGCAACAATACGAGTAATAGAGATAGCTTTGCATGATAATAAATAACAAGAAATTAAAGCTAGTTGCTGCAGCAATAAAATACACTAAACTAACAGAACCATGACTGTGGAATAGTGGTGGTAATTGTGGTGGCTTTGTCCATGTTTAAATAGCGAATAGATCGGGTTCATTGTCTTTGATGCAGTTTTCTATGTGGGAGAAGCTAAATATACATGGGCTTCACTACTTGGAATTACATGTACTATATGATTGGATTGTTAGCACACATCCATAAGTACTAATCAATGCATTAAGGTTTCCCCAACCATAGCCTTAAGTTTAATGGTCCTCTTACTCCCATACGTACAACGTTCCGGTTCGCGTCCTCAGGTTTCTGTCACTCCGGCAGAACTCCCCCTTCCTTTTTACACATACTACAAACCGTATGATGTTTAATCCATGCGCGCGCAAATATAATGCACACCAAAGGACTGAACCATATTAATATACAACTCTAATGATTCAATCTAACAACAAATAAACTACGCAAACATGACATAGATCATAGGATTAAAACTTATAGCATCAAACACCATGTTTATATAGGATGGTACAAAGGTGTGTGGGAGGATAAACCACTGCATACTAGGAGTATTAGATGATGGATATGGCGGTAAAGATGGTGAAGAGGGCTGCGGTGGCGCCGGCGGCGGCGCGGGGGACTACTTCCCCGCCGCTGGTATCATGGGGGAGCACCGCCCCTTAGCCCCCTTCCTTCATGGCTTCTTGGGAGCCCACCCCCATGGAGATGGGATCCATGGGGGAGGCAAAAACATGGCTTTGATGGCTGCAAATTCGTGGGTGAAGATGCCCTGGGCGAATTAGGTTTCCTCCCTTTATATAGCTTCTTGGATTCCCGTCACCCCATCTTGGGCTGAAGTAAATCGGGCTCAGAACGCCCGTCCGGACTCGGAATCAGCTAAATTTTATGTCCAGAGCGTTTGCCGTGAAATTTTCAACAACTTTGTAGTTGAAGAGTTTTCCATTTGATGCCTCCTTCGACCTGAATTGTGACCATCTTCAAAACGAGTTCTGAGACAGATTTCTGGAAAAATCCCAATTTGACTCCAACAAGGTTTCCACTTGTATTCCTGGTAATTCCTACACATCAAAATTTAAAACAAGAAAATTATGCACTTTTGCAACTATTAGTAGGTTAGTCCAAATAAATCATAAACTTTATACAAAAAGGAGTGTCAAAAGCATATTATTAGCATAAAACCATCAAAAAGTATAGATACGTTATGAACGTATCAACATCCCCAAGTTTAGTTCCTGCTCGTCCTCGAGTAGGTAAACAATCAAAACAATATAATTTTTGAGATGACATGCAGACAACACAATCTTGATCATCATTATTTTAAAAGCATTGATAGTTGGGATTAAGGTACTCTAAACATGAATCGTGAAAGATAGAGTTCTAACAATAAGACTTAGCAACTATGTTGTAACATGAAAAGGCACAAACAAAAGATTCATGAATAACAATGCTTTGCAAGAAGTTTGTTTCACATAAAGAAAGCATAATGAGAATGGTATTCAGCTTGTCCCTCATAGAGTAGCAAAACATAAATGCATAGGACACCTTCAAAGTTCATAAGGGTGACTAGATACAAATAATTTAGGAACAAGCAATATCAAAGTTATGCATCAATCAATAAATCTTGGGAAAATGCACATTAAACTAAGAATGGCCACTAAACTCTCCCAATAGGTGCATAAAGATAGAAGGTGGACACTCAATATAAAAGTAGAAGAAAGGCCTTCATAGAAGGAAGCAGGGATTCAAGTCTCATAAAGAGCTTCCAAAAATTATGGTACTTATTAGCTTTCAGCTCTCATTGCCCCTATCATAAGCATCTTGAAGTGATTAAGGTTAAAGTGAACAAACTATGGAGTATATGCTTGACAAAGTATAAGTTGGAAATCTCATGTCCCTTGAATACGAGGGCCGCTCCTCATGCTACTCAAGTTTAGTTACCGGTAAGTTCTTGTCATAGTAAGTATATGTGTATCATAGAGAACCGCCAACGGGGTACCCCTTGCCAGATGATATGGAAGAATTCCCATATCAAAATGACAAGGCAAGCAGACAACGAGCATCTCAACAATCTTCTTATTTACCATGGGAAAATGGTGCTTTTTTCTCTCTTTCCTCTTTTCTCATCTTATTTTCTTTCTTTTTTTCTCAATCTCTATCACTTTTTTTAATAAGAAAAATGCTTCATAGATTTCTCATTATGGTTACGATGCAGGTTTCCACCATGATTAGGCATGGATTAGACCGGCGGCCCAGGCGTTTCTCTAACACACATACATAACACGATGGACTTACAAGCTCCCCTTTCATTTCACACCGACGACATCCATAGACAAAAGAGCATGATATCAACTAGGTATAATGTACAAGTGCAATGTTGATAGCGTTCCCCATGACAGCATGGTTCTTCTAATCCCCAACATATAAGTGCAAGCATATATAACATATATGACACAACGGTTCAAGTTTATTAGGGGCAAGAAAAGTAAAGTGTGCCATCAAGTTCGTGAGAGCTTTAATCACTAGTTTTCTCATAACAAGTTTAATTCGGAAGATAGATAAAATCATGAATATACTTGGAATATCAAATGCTAATAGGTAGGTATCGTGAACTCTTTGGGGTAACTTGGTTTTATTTGGAGTTGTATGCATGAGTGGAACTCATACTTGGTTATGGAGGCTAGCAAAGACTGGGAGCGACCAACTAAAAGAGCAATAATGGCCATAATCATGCAAAGCAACAAAACATCATTAATTAAAGCATAAAGTGATATTACAAGTCGAAAACTAAAGGATCATAAAGGCTATGGTGACGTGGGATAGTCATAACATGGTGTGAGAATGCGCCAAGTCAACCCAAATAAAGCATCGAAGGAGAATACCACAATACTATGCTTTAATATGCTAAAACAACGCATGATTCTTTCAAGGCACATTAAGCAATCTCAATTGTTTATAACATGTCATGCTATAGCAAAAATCACTAAGCATAAAGCCAAAACAATATCAAGCATGACATGATAAAGCATAGGCCACCGTAAAAAACGAGCTCCTTTTACCACTTAAGCATGAACTTTTCCTACTCTTTTCCAATCCAAACCACACTTATTTGAAAACTAATGTATGAAAGAGGGGGTGCAACCAATTTATTCAAGCAAACTAAGCAAACCAAGCAAACGAAAACCAAAAACAAAAACGAAGACGCTCCAAGAACAACACAACTGTGCATGAAACAATAAAAATGAAGTGTTTCAAAGAACCTGAGATTTTTATTGATGAAGAAGGGGATGCCTTGGGCATTCCCAAGCTTTGACGCTTGTACTTATTGGATATTTATTGGGGTGACATGGGGTGGCATCCCCAATCTAGAGATTTAGTCCATTCTTCATCTCATTACATCATTCTTTCCATAACACCTGAAAATTTTCCTTCATACAAAACTTCACATAATCTTCATTAGCAACATTAGTGTACTCAAGATAATAAGTCTTTGGGTTCAGTTTCAACACCAATAAAACTTCCATTAAAACACAAGATACTGTAGAAATTCCCTTAAAAAGCTCAATTCCCCAAAGAGAACCCAAAAAGGAATCAACAAGAAGCAAATGCAAATAATGGCAGAAATTTGTCAAAACAGACTAGGAGATAGAAACCAATTTTTTCGAAGACCTTATGTTGCTCAAATAGAAAAGTGTTGAACTAACTAAAGTTGTATAACAACCTAGGGAATAATCACAAATAATTACAGCTCAAACTAACGTATAGAGATTTTACACGAATTTTTATAGCGAATCACAAAAATCTGTTTCGGGACAGGAACTTTCCGAAGCATTACTTCTCTCTCATTGGAGGTTACTCTTGGCACAAAAAGCCAATAAAAAGGATAACGAGAGGTTATTACTGAAGCAATAACTTCCAAGTCTCAACTAAAACTTTTGGTTTATCTCCCAATAAGTACTTTTCTTTAACGTCTTTAAGTTAGGCATAGGAGCAATATTCAAGTATTTTCGAATGAATAAGCATTAAGATCAATACTAGAAATATCTTTATTTTTCAAGGCTTCATGCATTCCTACAAGTTTTTAATTGAAAATATTCCATGGAAAGATTTGTTTTGGTTTCATAGGCATGAACACAAGTGTTCAAGGTCGACCCCCACTTAACCATTACTCATCTTTCCAATCACTTTCCTTTTTGAAAATGTTTTTCGGCAACAAGTACAACTGATTTTTTTTGTAATTCGCATTCCCTATCCATATTAAGATAGAGAACAACTTAAAACTGAAATTAAAATATACTTAGAGATAAAGCAAACAAGTGCACACAAGAATATTCACCCACACGCTATTGCTCCCCGGCAACGGTGCTAGAAAAGGTCTTGATAACCCACAAGTATAGGGGATCATGTGTAGACTTTTCGATAAGTAAGAGTGTCGAACCCAACAAGGAGCTAAACATAGGATAAATGTTCTTTCAAGTTCTATCAACCACTAATATAACTCTATGCACACTAAACGTTTGCATTATCTAGGAAATACAACTAGAGCAACAATACGAGTAATAGAGATACCTTGCATGATAATAAATAACAAGAAAGTAAAGATACTTGCTGCAGAAATAAAATACACTAAACTAACAGAAACATGAGTGTGGAATAGTGGTGGTAATTGTGGTGTCTTTTTCCAAGTTTAAATAGTGAATAGATCAGGTTCATTGTCTTCGATGTAGTTTTCTATGTGGGAGAGGCTAAATATACATGCGCTTCACTACTTGGAATTACATGCACTATATGATTGGATTGTTAGCAAACATCCGTAAGTACTAATCAATGCATTAAGGTTTCTCCAACCATAACCTTAAGTTTAATGGTCCTCTTACTCCCATACGTGCAACGTTCCGGTTTGCGTTGTCAGGTTTTTGTCACTCCGGCAGAACTCCCCCTTCCTTTTACACATACTACAAACCCTATGATGTTTAATCCATTCGCGCACAAATATAATGGACACCAAAGAACTGCACCATATCAACATACAACTCTAATGAACCAAAGACGTTCAACCATTCAATCTAAGAATAAAGAAACTACACAAACATGACATAGATCATAGGATTATAACTTATATCATCAAACACCATGTTTATATAGGACGGTACAGAGGTGTGTGGGAGGATGAACCACTGCATACTAGGAGTATTAGGTGATGGAGATGGCGGTGAAGATGATAAAGATGGTGAAGAGGGCGGCGGTGGCGCCGGCAGCGACGCGGGGGACTCCTTCCCTGCCGCTGGTATCATGGGGGAGCACCGCCCCTTAGCCCCCTTCCTTCATGGCTTCTTGGGAGCCCTCCCCCATGGATATGGGATCCATGATGGAGGCAAAAACTTGGCTTTGGTGGCTGCAAATTCGTGGGTGAAGATGCCCTAGGCGAATTAGGTTTCCTCCCTTTATATAGCTTCTCGGATTTCCGTCACCCCATCTTGGGCTGCAGTAAATCGGACCTAGAAGGTCCGCACATACTCGGAATTAGCTAAATTTATATCCAGAACGTTTGTCGCGAAATTTCCAACAACTCGGTAGTTGAAGAGTTTTCCGTTTGACGCCGTTTTCGACCCGAAATGTGACCAGCTTCGAAAAGAATTCTGAGATAGATTTCTGGAAAAATCCCAATTTTACTGCAACAAGGTTTCCACGTGTATTCCTGGTAATTACTACACATCAAAGTGTAAAACAAGAACATTGTGCACTTTTGCAACTATTAGTAGGTTAGTCCAAATAAATCATAAACTTTATAAAAAAAGGAGTGTCAAAAGCATATTATTAGCATAAAACCATCAAAAATTATAGATACATTATGGACGTATCAGTCATTGCATGTCTGTTCATTTCAGAAACCACATAGATCCACTAGTGTCATTGCATGTGTGTTCTTTTCATTAACCAAAACTAGAGTCAATGCATGTGTATTCTTTTCACAAAACACATATGGATCCACCAGAGTCATTGCATGTCTGTTCTTTTCATTAACCACAACTAGAGTCATTGCATGTCTATTCTTTTCATAAACCACATGGATCCACCAGTATCATTGCATGTGTGTTCTTTTGATTAACCACAGCTAGAGTCATTACATGTGTGTTCTTTTCACAAACCACATATGGATCCACCAGTGTTATTGCATGTGTGTTCTTCTCATGAACCACAACTAGAGTCAGTGAATGTCTGTTCTTTCACAAACCACACAAGGATCCACCAGAGTCATTGTATTACATGTTCTTTTTCACAAACCACAGTTAGAGCCATTGCATGTCTGTTCTTTTCACAAACCACATAAGGATCCACTAGAGTCATTGCATGCCTGTTCTTTTCACAAACCACACATGGGTCCACCAGTGTCATTGCATGTGTGTTCTTTTCAAGAACCACCACTAGAGTCAGTGAATGTCTGCTCTTTTCACAAACCACATAGGGATCCACCAGAGTCATTGGATGTGTGTTCTTTTCACAAACCACATATGGATCCACTAGTGTCATTGCATGTGTGTTCTCCTCAAAGACCACATATGGATCCACCAGAGTCATTGCATGTTTGTTATTTTCATTAACCACATGAGCATGTGTGTTCTTTTCATAGACCACATATGGATCCACAGCTAGAGTCATTGCATATGTGTTCTTTTCACAAACCACATATGGATCCACCAGTGTCATTGCATGAGTGTTCTTTTCATTAACCATAGCTAGAGTCATTGCATGTCTGTTATTTTCACAAACCACATGGATCCACTAGTGTCATTACATGTGTGTTCTTTTCATTAACCACAACTAGAGTCATTGCATGTGTGTTCTTTTCACAAACCACATATGGATCCACCAGAGTCATTGCATGTCTGTTCTTTTCATTAACCACAACTAGTGTCATTGCATGTATGTTCTTTTCCCAAACTAAATGGATCCACCAGTGTCTATGGATGTGTGTTCTTTTCATTAACCACAGCTAGAGTCATTGCATGTGCATTCTTTTCACAAACCACATATGGATCCACTAGTGTCATTGCATGTCTGTTCTTTTCATTAACCACAGCTAGAGTCATTACATGTCTGTTCTTTTCAAAAACCACATGGATCCACCAGTGTCATTTCATGTGTGTTCTTTTCATTAACCACATTTGGATCCACTAGTGTCACTGTTTGTGTGTTCTTTTCATTAACCATAGCTAGAGTCATTGCATGTCTACTATTTTCACAAACCACATGGATCCACCAGTGTCATTGCATGTGTGTTCTTTTAATAAACCACCACTAGAATGATTGCTTGTGTGTTCTTTTCACAAACCACATATGGATCCACCAATGTCATTGCATGTGTGTTCTTTTCATTAACCACAACTAGTGTCATTGCATGTCTGTTCTTTTCGTAGACCACATGTGGATCCACCAGTTTTCATTGCATGTGTGTTCTTTTCATAAACCACATATGGATCCACCAGTGTCATTGCATGTGTGTTCTTTTCATTAACCATAGCTAGTGTCATTCCATGTGTGTTCTTTTCACAGACCACATATGGATCCACTGTGTCACTAGATGTGTGTTCTTTTCACAAACCATAGCAAGAGTCATTGCATGTGTGTTCTTCACAAACCACATATGGATCCACCAGTGGCATTGCATGTGTGTTCTTTTCATTAACCACAGCTAGAGTCATTACATGTCTGTTCTTTTCACAAACCACATGGATCCACCACTGTCATTGCATGTGTGTTCTTTTCATTAACCACAGCTAGAGTCATTGCATGTGTGTTCTTTTCACAAACCACATATGGATCCACCAGTGTCGTTGCATGTCTATTCTTTTCACAAACCACATGGATCCACCAGTGTCATTGCATATGTATTCTTTAAATAAACCACAACTAGAGTCATTGCATGATGTTCTTTTCACAAACCACATATGAATCCACCAGTGTCATTGCATGTCTATTTTTCATTAACCACATCTAGAGTCATTTCATGTGTGTTCTTTTCACAAACGACATATGGATCCACCAGTGTCTTGCATGTGTGTTCTTTTTAGAAACCACATATGGATCCACCAGTGTCATTACATGTGTGTTCTTTTCATAAACCACATATGGATCCCCTATTGTCATTGCATGTGTGTTCTTTTAATTAACCAAAGCTAGAGTCATTGCATGTATGTTCTTTTAACAAACCACATATGGATCCACCAGAGTTCATTTCATGTGTTTTCTTTTCACAAACCACATATGGATCCACCAGTGTCATTGCATGTGTGTTGTTTTCAGTAATCGCAGCTAGAGTAAATGCATGTCTATTCTTTTCACAAACCACATAGATCCACTAGTGTCATTGCATGTGTGTTCTTTTCATTAACCAAAACTAGAGTCATTGCATGTGTGTTCTTTTCACAAAACACATATGGATCCACTAGAGTCATTGCATGTCTGTTCTTTTCATTAACCACAGCTAGAGTCATTACATGTCTGTTCTTTTCACAAACCACATGGATCCACCATTGTCATTGCATGTGTGTTCTTTTCATTAACCACAGTTAGAGTCATTGCATGTGTGTTCTGTGGGGCCCTCGGATTGATCCTCCGAGAATCCCTGTTATGCATACAACCACGATCCCATGATCAGTTAGTCGTGGCACATAACCGACAAGTATCAAAGTAAACATCCAAAACATAACGAATACATGTCATACCTTATTTGCCATTATGGCTACATCGATCAACATCAGCGGAACTTCATTAATCGTAGAGCCCGAGCCATGCCTTAACCTACAGGCAACTGACTGGGAGAACGTCCTAGATCGCATAGTCGTCCACTTCACCTCTTCTTGATATCTGACCAAGTTAATAGCCAGGGACAATGCCAGTGAGTACTTGGAATGTACTCGCAAACCACCTTAAGATAACAATAATAACAGGAGGATATGCAGTATGGCTATGGTGGTAGGAGGGATCCAAGAGAGGTTCTTTCCTCACATAGTTTCTCTTGTAGATGTAGCATCTACATATCTTTGCTGAAAACTTTTGTAAACCATTTTGGAAAATGTTTTGAAAAGTTTTTGGAAAACCTTAGGACTGGGTCACCCATTTGTTCCCGTCTTCAGGTCGTCCCACGACCAAACTCCTTTCATTCCTTTCTGACCATCCCATGGTCAAAACCTTTCTCCTTTCCGACCATCCCATGGTCAAAATATTTTCAAAGCCTTTGCTTTTCCGAAATCCTCTTTTCAAAACCAAAACCAGCACCGCTCTATAGCAACCTTCCCAACCGTCCATGACCACGGACACGGCTATTTGAATAGATTTACACTCTGCAGAGGTTGTACACTTTACCCACACCATCCGGGTACACTACCCTGATCTTCACCGATCGTGGGTCGATTACCCAATCAAGACTCTCCGGATGCCCACTCCAATATAAGTGCCTACCCTATGAGTGTTATTCCCCTCAAAACCAGGACGTCGGGTACCGAGGACCAACCGGAGCGCCTTTTCCACTTATCGAGTGTGCGCTTTCAATGAGGGGCTCATAGTAACGCGTGGAGGTCAGCAGACCCTTCGTTCCGTCTCCAGGTCGATGTCCCACATGGACCCTTACGTGAGAAGGCCCACCCTCCAGGGATCGCGATCCCCTGTAGTAGTTACGAGGCAACTTACACCAGAATAAACAACCATCAAATCCAGCCCTGTCCCATTCCAGAGTAATGTGGTTGCACAGGGTTAATTGTTGAGAGAATTCCTTATTTGACACTACCTAAAAACGTGGTTCCCTATTTGACACTGAGAATTTTTTTCTTCCCTATCTAACACCTAGTCCAAATTTATTCCCTGTATGACACCCTAGTTCATTTTTAGCTCCAACGGTGTTAAGTAGAGACATAAATAGACGCTTTTGCCCTGGATGCATTGTGTGACCAAATTTCATAGAGGACAAAAGCAACAGTGTTCGACCCTATTTTCTACACACGTAACTGAATCACGTTACATGAATGAAAGTGAAGTGAAGGTATGGCGTATTCTGGCCAGCTCAACTAATTGCCCTCCAGTTCTAATTACATTCAACGAGCTGAGCCACGGACTGGGCAGAGCTAGGGAGAGAACTGAAGCGAGTCACGGAACGACACCCATGGCAGCGGACGACGCGGCAAACACAAACTTCTGAGAGCTGCGCCAGGACTTGAAGACGGACATGCAGAGCACTGCCGGCCACAATGCTGATGGAGCTCGCTGCTGATGGGCCACAATGCTGGCATACACGGCGGCCCGACCCCACACGAGAATGCACACCTACAAGAGTAGCCAGCAGCCGCACCCATCCCTGCAGCCTCGCCATGGGGTGAGCTCGTAGCTAAGATCGCGGACGGCCGCTCCTTGGCCGCGTCCTTGCCCTCGTGCTTTGTTTGCCATGCGCAGCCCCACCTTGCCCGCCCTCCGGCATCGTGCCTAGGTCCCATTCCGGAGCACGAAGCCTGACATGGTCGCCTTTCACACTAGCAATACAGGGAGGGGTAGTATGGTGCCAGTTGACGGAAGAGGCTAACGGACCGGACGGTGATGTCATATAGGGAAAAATATTTAGACCAAGTGCCAAATAAGGAAGAAAAAATTTCTCGGTGTCAAATAGGGAACCACATTTTTAGGTAGTGTCAAATAAGGAATTCTTTCTTAATTGTTCTAGCAAAACTGCAAAGAACCGGGTGCGTTTTCGTAAACCTTTTTCCTCCATCTTTCCTTCAGCATTTTGTAAAACAAAACCTTTTTCTTTCTCAACAACTCTTAGGAGGTCCCACCTCACCAAGGTTTTATCATAAAACATTTGGTAAAACTTTTTCCAGGTCTTCCCATCCTCTAGTTTTTGCTTCGGCTAAAACGGGGTCTCTAAGGGTATGGTGTAATACACCATCTATTCTACTAGGGACAAGTATGTGTCACCAAGGGGGTTGTACTTAATAGTACAAAAGTGTAATAGTTAGGAGGAGTCAAACCACTACCATATATACAACATCATATAGTAAAACAATGTAGTTTTCATAAAGCAGTAAGTAAAACACGCATAAGTAAAACAGTAGGACAAGGCTTATGAGCGAGAAGGTGTCTTGCCTGATGATCAGAAATATGGCAATATGTCCCTGGACTTCTTCCTTAGATAACCAAGAATACCATTAATAATAAGACCTCTTCTTCTCGGCGTCAATATAAGCGCAACTATCGTCGTCACCGAGTATACATGCAAGCAAACAAGACCACAATAAAACAAGGCATTCCAGCATCAAAACCATACAGCAAGCAAATGACAATACAAGATTACAAATCATTAGTGGTGTTGAGAAAATGGATTAGAAGGATTGGGAGCCGGTCTTGGAACATTTGAAGGAAACCATATGGGTTTCATAGTCTAGAAACTAGGGATGAGAGGGTTTTGGACCAAATATTTATTCTATAAGATACCATTGTAAAAACATGATACCAACAGATAGGTATTCATAAAATGGAACTAACAAAAGTGGTTTCACTATTATCACTTATCCAAGATTTATAGTGATTTTCATAGTGGATAAGACTCTAGTTTTAGGAAATAATTCACCAGAAAAGTTCTGGAGCTCCAAACATTATTTCCTTGGGTGGTTAGGTAAGGATTGATGTACTTGTTCACTGAGAGTTGGAATCATGTCAAAATAATTACCAGAATGCCCTCAGGAAAATCCCAAAGGCATTTCTAGAGTTGCTTTGTCTTTTTCACCAGATTAAATCTATAGAAGATTTTGAGTTGATTCCAAGGGAACATGGTAGGCATTTGGAATACCTTTCTGTAGGAATTATAATCAACCTTTTTTGAGTTGTGGAACTACTAGGATGGTTTTTCTAGTGAATTAACTAAGCCCAGAACAGACTAATTCATGATAAATCCACAAAGGCTTAGAAAATTATGGACTCCTAGGGTTTGATATATACTAGTGAGCAGGTGTATTGGGAGTTGGAATTAGGTCAATACCATCTTTGGTTTGACCTAGGTAAATTTCTAAACACAGAAATGAGGATCTTTTGTTATTTTTACCAAGGAGAAACTAGAGCTCCACTTGATATGAGGCTCAGTCCCTGAGATAGGTACATGGAGTACCTACCAGAGGAGCTTGGGTTTACCCCAATTGGAGTTGTATAACTCCCAGAAATGAATTAATGGCAAATAGGGCACCTCTAGATTCCTGATTTAATACAAATACGCTAAATACTAATTTGTTACATTTTTGATACTACATGATAGACAAAACAATAAGGTATCCTAGGAAATTTGTATTAGATCATTTGGAGGTATTTAACATTTTTATTTGCATTTAAAGTAAACAGCTAGATATAGATTTATAGAAAAATGGTTAAAGGATAAGGGGAGGGTGCAGTGCGGGGCTAGGATCTGGAGGCAGCTGGGCTGACCAGAGGGGTTTCGGCCCACTATGGGGCGAGGCAGCGTGCGGGGTTGGGTTTTGAAACCGCACAGCAGGGCCCGCCGGTCAGCGGCAAGTCGTGGTCGAAGGGGTACCGGAGGAGATCAGCCGCACGATTAAAAACCGATCGACGGTTGTCCCTCGTCATCCTCGCGGCAGCGGTTGGTCGGAGAAGTAACCCTAGCAGAGGGCGGGGTGGCGCGGAGGAGGCTTACCGGAGGAAGGAGGGGAGCCGGGGAGGATGCAGGGCGAAGCGGTCGACGATGACGATGACTCAGGGGAGGGGCGGCATGGCCTGGTTCAACGCCGGAACCGAGCTGGCGTAGGTGTCACGGCGGTGTCAGCTTCGGGCTCGCCGGGGAGGCCTCTGATGGTTGCTACAGGGGGATAAATAGGGCATGGATGAAGTCAATACGGCGAGGAGGTTCTCAAAACGTAACATGCAGCGGGAGAGGAGCAGAGGAGAGTGATCTTAGCTCGATTTGGGGAGAAGGCCGAAGCTTAGCTTCCTCTCTCCCTCGAGCAGCTCAGAGTAGGGGAGAGGGAGTGGAGTGCAGGGGAGGGGAGTGAGGGGGATAGGGGGAAAATAAGCCAGGAATGAGGGTGCGGGTGGCCTCTGGCCTATTTAAGCTGAGTTGGGATCTCAAGAGGGGAACTGTCCATTTTGGACATGGAGTAGGGGTGGAGCTGGCCTGGGATTGGTCAGAGATGGCGGTGGAGGGGTGGTGTGAGTCATCTGGTCGGCAGGGACAGAGAGGAGGAGGTAGTGCTGCTGTTGGTTGGCCACAAGTGGCTTGTCTCTCCTCTCTCTACTCTTCCAAGGGGTAAAGGACAAGTGGATGTGTGATGGTTGGTACTGTAGTGCTACAGTGGTGACAACCAAGAGGGTCATGGTGGCTGGATAGGAGTGCTTGACAAGCTTTGGTGATGGTTTGATCTTGATTTAGCTCAATACTAGCTAGGTTTGCTGAATTGAGTAAATGGGTGATTATCAAGGAAGTTCAAAATTTTGCATAGGACAAGGTGGGAAGATGGTACTGGTAGATAGATGAGGTCAAGGTAGATATCCAGGAATTATTTGGGATTTTTCTAAGGATTTTAAGTCCCCTTAAAATCATTTATTGAAAAAGTACAAAAGTAGTTTCTAGAAGATCATTTGATAATTTTACATTGTACAGGGTGGGTTTTTGAGTTTACATGGTCCCAAATGTGAATACACACTTAGGGGATTTTTCCCAAGATTTATTGTGGCTTAAAAGTATTTAAAACAATTATTTTATCCTTTCTGCCATTTAAGAAAAAGGGCAAAAAGAATTATTGAAACTCTTCAAAGATATTTATTTATTAGGTGGGATGATAGGGTATGATATATAGGGCTCAGAAGTGCTTAGAGTTGGGGAAGTGTTTTGGCAAAAACCAAACCTTCCTTTGGGAAAGGTGTTTTAGAGGGTTTGACTATTAAAGAGATTTACAAGATTTGGAGCCATAATAATTATGGATAATAATTGATAAATCTTGATGATCAAGGTGGATGATGTAGATAAGGTGTAGCAAGCATTTTCAACCTTGGGAATTGGAAATCCAACTTGAATTAGGTGGAAAACAAGTTGTGAATCTAGGGTGTTGTTATTTTTATACCACCAAAACCTTGTGGGATCTTGGAGCTCAGAGCTCACCTTGATGCAAGGGATAGATGGATAGTTAGACCAAGTTATATAGATGAGCATTGCAGAGGTATTTTGGATTGGTTACATTTGAGGTCGTCTGGAAGTGATGGCAAACTTTGTTGAAAATAAGGCTGCCATACTAGATGGGTCATGATGCCTTAGAAACCATGTGGGTTTAATAAGCACAAGGATCCACTTGGAACAAGTGAAGTAGATGTTGATAGACCTATAAGAGTAGAACACAATCATGCAAAGAGGGGGTCCATAGAAGGTGGGATGGTGGTGGGAGCTTCTATCAAAGTAGGCATGTTGACTAGATTTGCAGGAAAAGTTATTTTCTTACCTGCAAAACCATCAGGAACAAGTGGGTTGGAGGATGATCTAACCAAGGGAAAGAGTGGTCCTTGGTATTCCTTAGGATGGTTAACAAGATGGTTCAGGTGCATTACCAAAAATTCACAAGGGTTGAGAAAGGGAGACATCCAAAAAGGTGATGTTGAAACAGTTTCCATCAAGATTTAGGGTTTTTGACTAGTGCATGAGAGGGGATGTTTTTGATGGATTGCAAGGTACTCAAGCATCATCAAGTGGATGATGTTTAAGTGTAGATTGAGTAGAAAGGATCCATGCTTGATATTGGTCTTCATTGACTTGGAAACTTCTAGAATGGATCACTTCAGAATTGATCTGGTTAATGGTTTTAGATGATTACCTGGTGGCTAGAGATTAGATCCAGATTGTATTCTTGCTTAGGGGGGTGGTGATTTGGAAACCCCTTGATCCTAGTTATGGGATCCTAGAGTAGCTCATACTACTTCTAAGCAATCAGGTCAAACAGAAGATCAAGGCAACTCATCTTACAAACAAATCAACTACTACTAGGGTTACCATCAAGCTTAGCTTGAGGTATGGAGGGGCACTTTTGAAAGGTTGGAGTTTGAGTAAGGTAAGAGTCCTTGATATACCTACCAAGAGTAGAATTCAAAATTTTTAGCAAGAGGTTTTGGGAAACCTAGAGATAAGGATGGTTGAGGGTTCTGTCTAGAGAGCATAAGGAGATTATATTATATATCTCTCCATAGTTTTGTCAACAGAAGCTACTAAAATAGTTTTGGTTACATAAGCATCTTGGATCATGTTTTAAAATGAGCCAGGAGTATCATAGGGTATACACTTACATGCACAAGCACAAACAAACAACAAGCAAACACTGCACCAATGAACAAGAAAAAGTTTTTGTTCCCCCTGATTTTTGCATTATGGACAACTAATCAGGGTTGATGAAATTGGGATGTTACATGTTCTTTTCACAAACAACACATGGGTCCACCAGTGTCATTGCATGTGTGTTCTTTTCAAGAACCACCACTAGAGTCAGTGAATGTCTATTCTTTTCACAAACCACATAGGGATCCAGCAGAGTCATTGTATTTCATGTTCTTTTCACAAACCATAGTTAGAGCCATTGCATGTCTGTTCTATTCACAAACCACATAAGGATCCACTAGAGTTATTGCATGCATGTTCTTTTCCCAAACCACACAGGGGTCCACCAGTGTCATTGCATGTGTGTTCTTTTCAAGAACCACCACTAGAGTCAGTGAATGTCTGTTCTTTTCACAAACCACATAGGGATCCACCAGAGTCATTGGATGTGTGTTCTTTTCACAAACCACATATGGATCCACCAGTGTCATTGCATGTGTGTTCTTCTTATAAACCACATATGGATCCACCAGAGTCATTGCATGTCTTTTATTTTCATTAACCACATGATCATTTGAGTTCTTTTCATAGACCACATATGGATCCACAGCTAGAGTCATTGCATATGTGTTCTTTTCACAAACCACATATGGATCCACCAGTGTCATTGCATGTGTGTTCTTTTCATTAACCATAGCTAGAGTCATTGCATGTCTGTTGTTTTCACAAACCACATGGATCCACCAGTGTCATTACATGTGTGTTATTTTCATTAACCACAACAAGAGTCATTGCATGTCTGTTCTTTTCACAAACCACAAATGGATCCACCAGAGTCATTGCATGTCTGTTCTTTTCATTAACCACAACTAGTGTCATTGCATGTATGTTCTTTTCACAAACTAAATGGATCCACCAGTGTCTCTGGATGTGTGTTCTTTTCATTAACCACAGCTAGAGTCATTGCATGTGTGTTCTTTTCACAAACCACATATGGATCCTCTAGTGTCATTGCATGTCTGTTCTTTTCATTAACCACAGCTAGATTCATTACATGTATGTTCTTTTCACAAACCATATGGATCCACCAGTGTCATTTCATGTGTGTTCTTTTCATCAACCACATCTGGATCCACTAGTGTCACTGTATGTGTGTTCTATTCATTAACCATAGCTAGAGTCATTGCATGTCTACTATTTTCACAAACCACATGGATCCACCACTGTCATTGCATGTGTGTTCTTTTAATAATCCACAACTAGAATCATTGCATGTGTGTTCTTTTCACAAACCACATATGGATCCACCAGTGTCATTGCATGTCTGTTCTTTTCATTAACCACAACTAGTGTCATTGCATGTCTATTCTTTTCATAGACCACATATGGATCCACCAGTTTTCATTGCATGTGTGTTCTTTTCATAAACCACATATGGATCCACCAGTGTCATTGCATGTGTGTTCTTTTCATGAACCACAACTAGAGTCAGTGAATGTCTATTCTTTCACAAACCACACAAGGGTCCACCAGAGTCATTGTGTTTCATGTTCTTTTCACAAACCATAGTTAGAGCCATTGCATGTCTATTCTATTCACAAACCACATAAGGATCCACTAGAGCCATTGCATGCATGTTCTTTTCACAAACCACACATGGGTCCACCAGTGTCATTGCATGTGTGTTCTTTTCAAGAACCACCACTAGAGTCAGTTAATGTCTATTCTTTTCACAAACCACATAGGGATCCACCAGAGTCATTGGATGTGTGTTCTTTTCACAAACCACATATGGATCCACTAGTGTAATTGTATGTGTGTTCTTCTCATAGATCACATATGGATCCACCAGAGTCATTGCATGTCTGTTATTTTCATTAACCACATGAGCATTTGTGTTCTTTTCATAGACCACATATGGATCCACAGCTAGAGTCATTGCATATGTGTTCTTTTCACAAACCACATATGGATCCACCAGTGTCATTGCATGTGTTTTATTTTCATTAACCATAGCTAGAGTCATTGCATGTTTGTTGTTTTCACAAACCACATGGATCCACCAGTCATTACAAGTGTGTTCTTTTAATTAACCACAACAAGAGTCATTGCATGTGTGTTCTTTTCACAAACCACAAATGGATCCACTAGAGTCATTACATGTCTGTTCTTTTCATTAACCACAACTAGTGTCATTGCATGTATGTTCTTTTCACAAACTAAATGGATCCACCAGTGTCTCTAGATGTGTGTTCTTTTCATTAACCACAGCTAGAGTCATTGCATGTGTGTTCTTTTCAAAAACAACATATGGATCCTCTAGTGTCATTTCATGTCTGTTCTTTTCATTAACCATAGCTAGATTCATTACATCTCTGTTCTTTTCACAGACCACATGGATCCACCAGTGTCATTTCATGTGTGTTCTTTTCATTAACCACATATGGATCCACTAGTGCCACTGTATGTGTGTTCTTTTCATTAACCATAGCTAGAGTCATTGCATGTCTACTATTTTCACAAACCACATGGATCCACCAATGTCATTGCATGTGCGTTCTTTTAATAAACCACAACTAGAATCATTGCATGTGTGTTCTTTTCACAAACCACATATGGATCCACCAGTGTCATTGCTTGTCTGTTCTTTTCATTAACCACAACTAGTGTCATTGCATGTCTGTTCTTTTCATAGACCACATATGGATCCACCAGTTTTCATTGCATGTGTGTTCTTTTCACAAACGACATATGGATCCACCAGTGTCACTGGATGTGTGTTCTTTTCACAAACCACAGCAGGAGTCATTGCATGTGTGTTCTACACAAACCACATATGGATCCACCAGTGGCATTGCATGTGTGTTATTTTCATTAACCATAGCTAGAGCCATTGCATGCCTGTTCTTTTCACAAACCACATGGATCCACCACTGTCATTGCATGTGTGTTCTTTTCATTAACCACAACTAGAGTCATTGCATGTGTGTTCTTTTCACAAACCACATATGGATCCACCAGTGTCATTGCACGTGTGTTCTTTTCATTAACCACAGCTAGAGCTGTTGCATGTCTGTTCTTTTCACAAACCACATGGATCCACCAGTGTCATTTCATATGTGTTCTTTTAATAAACCACAACTAGAGTCATTGCATGTATGTTCTTTTCGCAAACCACATATGAATCCACTAGTGTCATTGCATGTCTGTTTTTTCATTAACTACATCTAGAGTCATTTCATGTGTGTTATTTTCACAAAGCACATATGGATCCACCAGTTTCTTGCATGTGTGTTCTTTTCAGAAACCACATATGGATCCACCAGTGTCATTACATGTGTGTTCTTTTCATAAACCACATATGGATCCCCTAGTGTCATTGCATGTGTATTCTTTTCATTAACCAAAGCTAGATTCATTGTATGTATGTTCTGTTCACAAACCACATATGGATCCACCAGAGTTCATTTCATGTGTGTTCTTTTCACAAACGACATATGGATCCACCAGTGTCATTGCATGTGTGTTGTTTTCAATAATCGCAGCTAGAGTCAATGCATGTCTGTTCTTTTCACAAACCACATAGATCCACTAGTGTCATTGCATGCGTGTTCTTTTCATTAACCAAAACTAGAGTCATTGCATGTGTGTTCTTTTCACAAACCACATATGGATCCACCAGTGTCATTGCATGTGTGTTCTTTTCATTAACCATAACTAGAGTCATTGCATGTCTGTTGTTTTCACAAACCACATGGATCCACCAGTGTCAATAATCGCAGCTAGAGTCAATGCATGTCTGTTCTTTTCACAAACCACATAGATCCACTAGTGTAATTGCATGTGTGTTCTTTTCATTAACCAAAACTAGAGTCATTGCATGTGTGTTCTTTTGACAAAACACATATGGATCCACCAGAGTCATTGCATGTCTGTTCTTTTCATTAACCACATCTAGAGTCATTGCATGTCTGTTCTTTTCACAAACCACATGGATCCACCAGTGTCATTGCATGTGTGTTCTTTTCATTAACCACAGCTAGAGTCATTGCATGTGTGTTCTTTTCACAAACCACACATGGATCCACCTGTATCATTGCATGTGTGTTCTTCTCATGAACCACAACTAGAGTCTGTGAATGTCTTATCTTTCACAAACCACACAAGGATCCACCAGAGTCATTGTATTACATGTTCTTTTCACAAACCACAGTGAGAGTCATTGCATGTATGTTCTTTTCACAAACCACATAAGGATCCACTAGAGTCATTGCATGCCTGTTCTTTTGAGAAACCACACATGGATCCACAAGTGTCATTGCATGTGTGTTCTTTTCAAGAACCACAACTAGAGTCAGTGAATGTTTGTTCTTTTCACAAACCACATAGGGATCCACAAGAGTCATTGGAAGTGTGTTCTTTTCACATGTGTTCTTTTCACAAACCACATATGGATCCACTAGTGTCATTGCATGTGTGTTCTTCTCATAGACCACATATGGATCCACCAGAGTCATTGCATGTATATTATTTCCATTAACCACATGAGCATGTGTGTTCTTTTCATAGACCACATATGGATACACATCTAGAGTCATTGCATATGTGTTCTTTTCACAAACCACATATGGATCCACCAGTGTGATTGCATGTGTGTTCTTTTCATTAACCATAGCTAGAGTCATTGCATGTCTATTGTTTTCACAAACCACATGGATCCCCCAGTGTCATTACATGCGTGTTCTTTTCATTAACCACAACTAGAGTCATTGCATGTGTGTTCTTTTCACAAACCACATATGGATCCACCAGAGTCATTGCATGTCTGTTCTTTTCAATAACCACAACAAGTGCCATTGCATGTCTGTTCTTTTCACAAACTACATGGATCCACCAGTGTCTCTGGATGTGTGTTCTTTTCATTAACCACAGCTAGAGTCATTGTATGTGTGTTCTTTTCACAAACGACATATGGATCCATCAGTGTCATTGCATGTCTGGTCTTTTCATTAACCACAGCTAGATTCATTACATGTCTGTTCTTTTCACAAACCACATGGATCCACCAATGTCATTTCATGTGTGTTCTTTTCATTAACCACATATGGATCCACTAGTGTCACTATACGTGTGTTCTTCTCATGAACCACAGCTAGAGTCATTGCATGTCTACTATTTTCACAAACCACATGGATCCACCAGTGTCATTGCATGTGTGTTCTTTTAATAAACCACAACTAGAATCATTGCATGTGTGTTCTTTTCACAAACCACATATGGATCCACTAGTGTCATTGCATGTCTGTTCTTTTCATTAAACACAACTAGTGTCATTGCATGTATGTTATTTTCATAGACCACATATGGATCCACCAGTGTTCATTGCATGTGTGTTCTTTTCATAAACCACATATGGATCCACCAGTGTCATTGCATGTGTGTTCTTTTCATTAACCATAGCTAGTGTCATTGCATGTGTGTTCTTTTCACAAACCACATATGGATCCACCAGTGTCACTAGATGTGTGTTCTTTTCACAAACCGCAGCAAGAGTCATTGCATGTGTGTTCTTTTCACAAACCACATATGGATCCACCAGTGGCATTGCATGTGTGTTCTTTTCATTCACCATAGCTAGAGGCATTGCATGGCTGTTCTTTTCACAAACCACATGGATCCACCACTTTCATTGCATGTGTGTTCTTTTCATTAACCACGGCTGGATTCATTGCATGTGTGTTCTTTTTACAAACCACATATGGATCCACCAGTGTCATTGCATGTGTGTTCTTTTCATTAACCATAGCTAGAGTCGTTGCATGTCTGTTTTATTTTCACAAACCAGATGGATCCACCAGTGTTATTGCATATGTGTTCTTTTAATAAACCACAACTAGAGTCATTGCATGTATGTTCTTTTCACAAACCACATATGGATCCACCAGTGTCATTGCATGTCTGTTTTTTCATTAACCACATCTAGAGTCATTGCATGTATGTTCTTTTCACAAACCAGATATGGATCCACCAGTGTCATTGCATGTCTGTTTTTTCATTAACCACATCTGGAGTCATTTCATGTGTGTTCTTTTCACAAACCACATATGGATCCACCAGTGTCTTGCATGTGTGTTCTTTTTCATAAACCACATATGCATCCACCAGTGTCATTACATGTGTGTTCTTTTCATAAACCACATATGGATCCCCTAGTGTCACTGCATGTGTGTTCTTTTCATTAACCAAAGCTAGAGTCATTGCATCTATGTTCGTTTCACAAACCACATATGGATCCACCAGAGTTCATTTCATGTGTGTTCTTTTCACAAACCACATATGGATCCACCAGTGTCATTTCAAGTGTTCATTTCATTAACCACAGCTAGAGTCATTGCATGTGTGTTCTTTTCACAAACCACATATGGATCCACCAGTATCATTGCATGTGTGTTATTCTCATGAACCACAACTATATTCAGTGAATGTCTGTTCTTTCACAAACCACACAACGATCCACCAGAGTCATTGTATTACATGTTCTTTTTCACAAACCACAGTTAGAGTCATTGCATGTGCGTTCTTTTCACAAACCACATAAGGATCCACTAGAATCATTGCATGCTTATTCTTTTCAGAAACCACACATGGATCCACCAGTGTCATTGCATGTGTGTTCTTTTCAAGAAACACAACTAGAGTTAGTGAATGTCTGTTCTTTTCACAAACCACATAGGGATGTACCAGAGTCATTGGATGTGTGTTCTTTTCACAAACCACATATGGATCCACCAGTGTCATTGCATGTGTGTTCTTCCCATAGACAACATATGGATCCATTAGAGACATTGTATGTCTGTTCTTTTCATTAACCAGATGAGCATGTGTGTTCTTTTCATAGACCACATATGGATCTACAACTAGAGTCATTGCATGTGTGCTCTTTTCACAAACCACATATGGATCCACTAGTGTCATTGCATGTGTGTTCTTTTCATTAACCATAGCTAGAGTCATTTCGTGTCTGTTGTTTTCACAAAACACATGGATCCACCAGTGTCATTGCATGTGTGTTCCTTTCATTAACCACAGCTAGAGTCATTGCATGTGTGTTCTTTTCACAAACCACATATGGATCCACCAGAATCATTGCATGTATGTTCTTTTCATTAACCACAACAAGTGCCATTGCATGTCTGTTCTTTTCACAAACTACATGGATCCACCAGTGTGTCTGGATGTGTGTTCTTTTCATTAACCACAGCTAGAGTCATTGCATGTGTATTCTTTTCACAAACCACATATGGATCCACCAGTGTCATTGCATGTCTGTTATTTTCATTAACCACAGCTAGAGTCACTACATGTATTTTATTTTCATAAACCACATGGATCCACCAGTGTCATTTCATGTGTGTTCTTTTCATTAACCACGTATGGATCCACTAGTGTCACTGTATGTGTGTTCTTCTCATTTACCACAGCTAGAGTCATTACATGTCTACTATTTTCACAAACCACATGGATCCACTAGTGTCATTGCATGTGTGTTCTTTTTATAACCCACAACTAGAATCATTGCATGTGTGTTCTTTTCACAAACCACATATGGATCCACCAGTGTCATTGCATGTCTGTTCTTTTCATTAACCACAACTAGTGTCATTGCATGTATGTTCTTTTCATAGACCACATATGGATCCACCAGTGTTCATTCCATGTGTGTTCTTTTCATAAACCACATATGGATCCACCAGTGTCATTGCATATGTGTTCTTTTCATTAATCATACCTAGTGTCATTGCATGTGTGTTCTTTTCACAAACCACATATGGATCCACCAGTGTCACTAGATGTGTGTTCTTTTCACAAACCACAGCAAGAGTCATTGCATGTGTGTTCTTCACAAACCACATATAGATCCACCAGTGGCATTGCATGTGTGTTCTTTTCATTCACCACAGCTAGAGGCATTGCATGTTTTTTCTTTTCACAAACCACATGGATCCACCACTGTCATTGCATGTGTGTTCTTTTCATTAACCACAACTAGATTCATTGCATGTGTGTTCTTTTCACAAACCACATATGGATCCAGCAGTGTCATTGCATGTGTGTTCTTTTCATTAACCACAGCTAGAGTCGTTGGATGTGTGTTTTCTTTTCACAAACCACATGGATCCACCAGTGCCATTGCATATGTGTTCTTTTAATAAACCACAACTAGAGTCATTGCATGTATGTTCTTTTCACAAACCACATATGGATCCACTAGTGTCATTGCATGTCTGTTTTTTCATTAACCACATCTAGAGTCATTGCATGTATGTTCTTTTCACAAACCACATATGAATCCACCAGTGTCAATGCATGTCTGTTTTTTCATTAACCGAACCTAGAGTCATTTCATGTGTGTTCTTTTCACAAACCACATACTGATCCACCAGTGTCTTGCATGTGTGTTCTTTTCAGAAACCACATATGGATCCACCAGTGTCATTACATGTGTGTTCTTTTCATAAACCACATATGGATCGCCTAGTGTCATTGCATGTGTGTTCTTTTCATTAACCAAAGCTAGAGTCATTGCATGTATGTTCTTTTCACAAACCACATATGGATCCACCAGAGTTCATTTCATGTGTGTTCTTTTCACAAACCACATATGGATCCACTAGTGTCATTTCATGTGTGTTCTTTTCAATAATCGCAGCTAGAGTCAATGCATGTCTGTTCTTTTCACAAACCACATAGATCCACTAGTGTCATTGCATGTGTGTTCTTTTCATTAACCAAAACTAGAGTCATTGCATGTGTGTTCTTTTCACAAAACACATATGGATCCACCAGAGTCATTGCATATCTATTCTTTTCATTAACCATAGCTAGATTCATTGCATGTCTATTCTTTTCACAAACCACATGGATCCACCAATGTCATTGCATGTGTGTTCTTTTCATTAACCACAACTAGATTCATTGCATGTGTGTTCTATTCACAAACCACATATTGATCCACCAGAGTCATTGCATGTATGTTCTTATCATTAACCACAACTAGTGTCATTGCATGTATGTTCTTTTCACAAACTACATGGATCCACCAGTGTGTATGCATGTGTGTTCTTTTCATTAACCACAGCTAGAGTCATTGCATGTGTGTTCTTTTCACAAACCACATATGGATCCACCAGTGTCATTGCATGTCTGTTATTTTAATTAACCATAGCTAGAGTCATTACATGTCTATTCTTTTCACAAACCACATGGATCCACCAGTGTCATTTCATGTGTGTTTTTTTCATTAACCACATATGGATCCACTAGTGTCACTGTATGTGTGTTCTTCTCATTAACCACAGCTAGAGTCATTGCATGTCTACTATTTTCACAAACCACAAGGATCCACCAGTGTCATTGCATGTGTGTTCTTTTAATAAACCACAACTAGAATCATTGCATGTGTGTTCTTTTCACAAACCACATATGGATCCACCAGTGTCATTGCATGTCTGTTCTTTTCATTAACCACAACTAGTGTCATTGCATGTATATTCTTTTCATAGACCACATATGGATCCACCAGTGTTCATTGCATGTGTGTTCTTTTCATAAACCACATATGGATCCACCAGTGTCATTGCATGTGTGTTCTTTTCAATAACCATACCTAGTGTCATTGCATGTGTGTTCCTTTCACAAACCACATATGGATCCACCAGTGTCACTAGATGTGTGTTCTTTTCACAAACCACAGCAAGAGTCATTGCATGTGTGTTCTTCACAAACCAGATATGGATCCACCAGTGGCATTGCATGTGTGTTATTTTCATTCACCACAGCTAGAGGCATTGCATGGCTGTTCTTTTCACAAACCACATGGATCCACCACTTTCATTGCATGTGTGTTCTTTTCATTAACCACGGCTAGATTCATTGCATGTGTGTTCTTTTTACAAACCACATATGGATCCACCAGTGTCATTGCATGTGTGTTCTTTTCATTAACCACAGCTAGAGTCATTGCATGTCTGTTTTCTTTTCACAAACCACGTGGATCCACCAGTTTCATTGCATATGTGTTCTTTTAATAAACCACAACTAGAGTCATTGCATGTATGTTCTTTTCACAAACCACACATGGGTCCACCAGTGTCATTGCATGTGTGTTCTTTTCAAGAACCACCACTAGAGTCAGTGAATGTCTGTTCTTTTCACAAACCACATAGGGATCCACCAGAGTCATTGGATGTGTGTTCGTTTCACAAACCACATATGGATCCTCATTTGTCATTGCATATGTGTTCTTCTCATAAACCACATATGGATACACCAGAGTCATTGCATGACTGTTATTTTCATTAACCACATGAGCATTTGTGTTCTTTTCATAGATCACATATGGATCCACAGCTAGAGTCATTGCATATGTGTTCTTTTCACAAACCACATATGGATCCACCAGTGTCAATGCATGTGTGTTCTTTTCATTAACCATACCTAGAGTCATTGCATGTCTCTTGTTTTCACAAACCACATGGATCCACCAGTGTCATTACATGTATGTTATTTTCATTAACCACAACAAGAGTCATTGCATGTGTGTTCTTTTCACAAACCACAAATGGATCCACCAGAGTCATTGCATGTCTGTTCTTTTCATTAACCACAACTAGTGTCATTGCATGTATGTTCTTTTCACAAACTAAATGGATCCACCAGTGTCTCTGGATGTGTGTTCTTTTAATTAACCACAGCTAGAGTCATTGCATGTGTGTTCTTTTCACAAACCGCATAGGGATCCACCAGAGTCATTGGATGTTTGTTATTTTCATTAACCACAGCTAGATTCATTACATGTCTGTTCTTTTCACAAACCACATGGATCCACCAGTGTCATTTCATGTGTGTTCTTTTCATTAACCACATATGGATCCACTAGTGTCACTGTATGTGTGTTCTATTCATTAACCATAGCTAGAATCATTGCATCTCTACTATTTTCACAAACCACATGGATCCACCACTGTCATTGGATGTGTGTTATTTTAATAAACCACAACTAGAATCATTGCATGTGTGTTCTTTTCACAAACCACATATGGATCCACCAGTGTCATTGCATGTCTGTTCTTTTCATTAACCACAACTAGTGTCATTGCATGTCTATTCTTTTCATAGACCACATATGGATCCACCAGTTTTCATTGCATGTGTGTTCTTTTCATAAACCACATATGGATCCACCAGTGTCATTTCATGTGTGTTCTTTTCATGAACCACAACTAGAGTCAGTGAATGTCTATTCTATCACAAACCACACAAGGGTCCACCAGAGTCACTGTATTTCATGTTCTTTTCACAAACCACAGTTAGAGCCATTGCATGTATGTTCTAATCACAAACCATATAAGGATCCACAAGAGTCATTGCATGCCTGTTCTTTTCACAAACCACACATGGGTCCACCAGTGTCATTGCATGTGTGTTCTTTTCAAGAATCACCACTAGAGTCAGTGAATGTCTATTCTTTTCACAAACCACATAGGTATCCACCAGTGTCATTGCATGTGTGTTCTTCTCATAGATCACATTTGAATCCACCAGAGTCATTGCATGTCTGTTATTTTCATTAACCACATGAGCATTTGTGTTCTTTTCATAAACCACATATGGATCCACAGCTAGAGTCATTGCATATGTGTTCTTTTCACAAACCACATATGGATCCACCAATGTCATTGCATGTGTTTTCTTTTCATTAACCATAGCTAGAGTCATTGCATGTCTGTTATTTTCACAAACCACATGGATCCACCAGTGTCATTACATCTGTGTTCTTTTCATTAACCACAACAAGAGTCATTGCATGTGTGTTCTTTTCACAAACCACAAATGGATCCACCAGAGTCATTGCATGTATGTTCTTTTCATTAACCACAACTAGTGTCATTGCATGTATGTTCTTTTCAAAAACTAAATGGATCCACCAGTGTCTCTGGATGTGTGTTCTTTTCATTAACCACAGCTAGAGTCATTGCATGTGTGTTCTTTTCACAAACCACATATGGATCCTCTAGTGTCATTGCATGTCTGTTGTTTTCATTAACCATAGCTAGATTCATTACATCTCTATTCTTTTCACAAACCACATGGATCCACTAGTGTCATTTCATGTGTGTTATTTTCATTAACCACATATGGATCCACTATTGTCACTGTATGTGTGTTCTTTTCATTAACCATAGCTAGAGTCATTGCATGTCTACTATTTTCACAAACCACATGGATCCACCAATGTCATTGCATGTGTGTTCTTTTAATAAACCACAACTAGAATCATTACATGTGTGTTCTTTTCACAAACCACATATGGATCCACCAGTGTCATTGCATGTCTCTTCTTTTCATTAACCACAACTAGTGTCATTGCATGTCTGTTCTTTTCATAGACCACATATGGATCCACCAGTTTTCATTGCATGTGTGTTCTTTTCATAAACCACATATGGATCCACCAGTGTCATTGCATGTGTGTTCTTTTCATTAACCATAGCTAGTGTCATTGCATGTGTGTTCTTTTCACAAACCACATATGGATCCACCAGTGTCACTTGATGTGTGTTCTTTTCACAAACCACAGCAAGAGTCATTCCATGTGTATTCTTCACAAACCACATATGGATCCAACAGTGGCATTGCATGTGTGTTATTTTCATTAACCATAGCTAGAGGCATTGCATGCCTGTTCTTTTCACAAACCACATGGATCCACCACTGTCATTGCATGTGTGTTCTTTTCATTAACCATAGCTAGAGTCATTGCATGTGTGTTCTTTTCACAAACCACATCTGGATCCACCAGTGTCATTGCATGTGTGTTCTTTTCATTAACCACAGCTAGAGTTGTTGCATGTCTGTTCTTTTCACAAACCACATGGATCCACCAGTGGCATTGCATACGTGTTCTTTTAATAAACCACAACTAGAGTCATTGCATGTATTTTCTTTTCGCAAACCACATATGAATCCACTAGTGACATTGCATGTCTATTTTTTCATTAACTACATCTAGAGTCATTTCATGTGTGTTCTTTTCACAAACCACATATGGATCCACCAGTGTCTTGCATGTGTGTTCTTTTCAAAAACCACATATGGATCCACCAGTGTCATTACATGTGTGTTCTTTTCGTAAACCACATATGGATCCCCTAGTGCTCATTGCATGTGTATTATTTTCATTAACCAAAGCTAGAGTCATTGTATGTATGTTCTTTTCACAAACCACTTATGGATCCACCAGAGTTCATTTCATGTGTGTTCTTTTCACAAACCACATATGGATCCACCTGTGTCATTCCATGTGTGTTGTTTTGAATAATCACAGCTAGAGTCAATGCATGTCTGTTCTTTTCACAAACCACATAGATACACTAGTGTCATTGCATGTGTGTTCTTTTCATTAACCAAAACTAGAGTCATTGCATGTGTGGTCTTTTCACAAACCACATATGGATCCACCAGTGTCATTGCATGTGTGTTATTTTCATTAACCATAACTAGAGTTATTGCATGTCTGTTGTTTTCACAAACCACATGGATCCACCAGTGCCAATAATCGCAGCTAGAGTCAATGCATGTCTGTTCTTTTCACAAACCACATAGATCCACTAGTGTCATTGCATTTGTGTTCTTTTCATTAACCAAAACTAGAGTCATTGCATTTGTGTTCTTTTCACAAACCACATATGGATCCACCAGTGTCATTGCATGTGTGTTCTTTTCATTAACCACAGCTAGAGTCATTGCATGTGTGTTCTTTTCACAAACCACATATGGATCCACCAGTATCATTGCATGTGTGTTCTTCTCATGAACCACTACTAGAGTCAGTGAATGTCTTATCTTTCACAAACCACACAAGGATCCAACAGAGTCTGTATTACATGTTCTTTTAACAAACCATAGTGAGAGTCATTTTATGTACGTTCTTTTCACAAACCACATAAGGATCCACTAGAGTCATTGCATGCCTGTTCTTTTCAGAAACCACACATGGATCCACTAGTGTCATTGCATGTCTGTTCTTTTCAATAACCACAACTAGAGTCAGTGAATGTCTGTTCTTTTCACAAACCACATAGGGATCCACCAGAGTCATTGGAAGTGTGTTCTTTTCACATGTGTTCTTTTCACAAACCACATATGGATCCACCAGTGTCATTGCATGTGTGTTCTTTTCATTAACCACAACTAGAGTTATTGCATGTCTGTTCTTTTCACAAACCACATGGATCCACCAGTGGCATTGCATACGTGTTCTTTTAATAAACCACAACTAGAGTCATTCCATGTATTTTCTTTTCGCAAACCACATATGAATCCACTAGTGACATTGCATGTCTGTTTTTTCATTAACTACATCTAGAGTCATTTCATGTGTGTTCTTTTCACAAACCACATATGGATCCACCAGTGTCTTGCATGTGTGTTCCTTTCAAAAACCACATATGGATCCACCAGTGTCATTACATGTGTGTTCTTTTCGTAAACCTCATATGGATCCCCTAGTGTCATTGCATCTGTATTATTTTCATTAACCAAAGCTAGAGTCATTGTATGTATGTTCTTTTCACAAACCACATATGGATCCACCAGAGTTCATTTCATGTGTGTTCTTTTCACAAACCACATATGGATCCACCTGTGTCATTCCATGTGTGTTGTTTTGAATAATCACAGCTAGAGTCAATGCATGTCTGTTCTTTTCACAAACCACATAGATCCACTAGTGTCATTGCATGTGTGTTCTTTTCATTAACCAAAACTAGAGTCATTGCATGTGTGGTCTTTTCACAAACCACATATGGATCCACCAGTGTCATTGCATGTGTGTTCTTTTCATTAACCATAACTAGAGTCATTGCTTGTCTGTTGTTTTCACAAACCACATGGATCCACCAGTGCCAATAATCGCAGCTAGAGTCAATGCATGTCTGTTCTTTTCACAAACCACATAGATCCACTAGTGTCATTGCATTTGTGTTCTTTTCATTAACCAAAACTAGAGTCATTGCATGTGTGTTCTTTTCACAAACCACATATGGATCCACCAGTGTCATTGCATGTGTGTTCTTTTCATTAACCACAGCTAGAGTCATTGCATATGTGTTCTTTTCACAAACCACATATGGATCCACCAATGTCATTGCATGTGTTTTCTTTTCATTAACCATAGCTAGAGTCATTGCATGTCTGTTATTTTCACAAACCACATGGATCCACCAGTGTCATTACATCTGTGTTCTTTTCATTAACCACAACAAGAGTCATTGCATGTGTGTTCTTTTCACAAACCACAAATGGATCCACCAGAGTCATTGCATGTATGTTCTTTTCATTAACCACAACTAGTGTCATTGCATGTATGTTCTTTTCAAAAACTAAATGGATCCACCAGTGTCTCTGGATGTGTGTTCTTTTCATTAACCACAGCTAGAGTCATTGCATGTGTGTTCTTTTCACAAACCACATATGGATCCTCTAGTGTCATTGCATGTCTGTTGTTTTCATTAACCATAGCTAGATTCATTACATCTCTATTCTTTTCACAAACCACATGGATCCACTAGTGTCATTTCATGTGTGTTATTTTCATTAACCACATATGGATCCACTATTGTCACTGTATGTGTGTTCTTTTCATTAACCATAGCTAGAGTCATTGCATGTCTACTATTTTCACAAACCACATGGATCCACCAATGTCATTGCATGTGTGTTCTTTTAATAAACCACAACTAGAATCATTACATGTGTGTTCTTTTCACAAACCACATATGGATCCACCAGTGTCATTGCATGTCTCTTCTTTTCATTAACCACAACTAGTGTCATTGCATGTCTGTTCTTTTCATAGACCACATATGGATCCACCAGTTTTCATTGCATGTGTGTTCTTTTCATAAACCACATATGGATCCACCAGTGTCATTGCATGTGTGTTCTTTTCATTAACCATAGCTAGTGTCATTGCATGTGTGTTCTTTTCACAAACCACATATGGATCCACCAGTGTCACTTGATGTGTGTTCTTTTCACAAACCACAGCAAGAGTCATTGCATGTGTATTCTTCACAAACCACATATGGATCCAACAGTGGCATTGCATGTGTGTTATTTTCATTAACCATAGCTAGAGGCATTGCATGCCTGTTCTTTTCACAAACCACATGGATCCACCACTGTCATTGCATGTGTGTTCTTTTCATTAACCATAGCTAGAGTCATTGCATGTGTGTTCTTTTCACAAACCACATCTGGATCCACCAGTGTCATTGCATGTGTGTTCTTTTCATTAACCACAACTAGAGTTGTTGCATGTCTGTTCTTTTCACAAACCACATGGATCCACCAGTGGCATTGCATACGTGTTCTTTTAATAAACCACAACTAGAGTCATTGCATGTATTTTCTTTTCGCAAACCACATATGAATCCACAAGTGACATTGCATGTCTGTTTTTTCATTAACTACATCTAGAGTCATTTCATGTGTGTTCTTTTCACAAACCACATATGGATCCACCAGTGTCTTGCATATGTGTTCTTTTCAAAAACCACATATGGATCCACCAGTGTCATTACATGTGTGTTCTTTTCGTAAACCACATATGGATCCCCTAGTGCTCATTGCATGTGTATTATTTTCATTAACCAAAGCTAGAGTCATTGTATGTATGTTCTTTTCACAAACCCCTTATGGTTCCAGAGTTCATTTCATGTGTGTTCTTTTCACAAACCACATATGGATCCACCTGTGTCATTCCATGTGTGTTGTTTTGAATAATCACAGCTAGAGTCAATGCATGTCTGTTCTTTTCACAAACCACATAGATCCACTAGTGTCATTGCATGTGTGTTATTTTCATTAACCAAAACTAGAGTCATTGCATGTGTGGTCTTTTCACAAACCACATATGGATCCACCAGTGTCATTGCATGTGTGTTATTTTCATTAACCATAACTAGAGTTATTGCATGTCTATTGTTTTCACAAACCACATGGATCCACCAGTGCCAATAATCGCAGCTAGAGTCAATGCATGTCTGTTCTTTTCACAAACCACATAGATCCACTAGTGTCATTGCATTTGTGTTCTTTTCATTAACCAAAACTAGAGTCATTGCATGTGTGTTCTTTTCACAAACCACATATGGATCCACCAGTGTCATTGCATGTGTGTTCTTTTCATTAACCACAGCTAGAGTCATTGCATGTGTGTTCTTTTCACAAACCACATATGGATCCACCAGTATCATTGCATGTGTGTTCTTCTCATGAACCACAACTAGAGTCAGTGAATGTCTTATCTTTCACAAACCACACAAGCATCCAACAGAGTCTGTATTACATGTTCTTTTAACAAACCATAGTGAGAGTCATTTTATGTACGTTCTTTTCACAAACCACATAAGGATCCACTAGAGTCATTGCATGCCTGTTCTTTTCAGAAACCACACATGGATCCACCAGTGTCATTGCATGTGTGTTCTTTTCAATAACCACAACTAGAGTCAGTGAATGTCTGTTCTTTTCACAAACCACATAGGGATCCACCAGAGTCATTGGAAGTGTGTTCTTTTCACATGTGTTCTTTTCACAAACCACATATGGATCCACCAGTGTCATTGCATGTGTGTTCTTTTCATTAACCACAACTAGAGTTGTTGCATGTCTGTTCTTTTCACAAACCACATGGATCCACCAGTGGCATTGCATACGTGTTCTTTTAATAAACCACAACTAGAGTCATTGCATGTATTTTCTTTTCGCAAACCACATATGAATCCACTAGTGACATTGCATGTCTGTTTATTCATTAACTACATCTAGAGTAATTTCATGTGTGTTCTTTTCACAAACCACATATGGATCCACCAGTGTCTTGCATGTGTGTTCCTTTCAAAAACCACATATGGATCCACCAGTGTCATTACATGTGTGTTCTTTTCGTAAACCTCATATGGATCCCCTAGTGTCATTGGATGTGTATTATTTTCATTAACCAAAGCTAGAGTCATTGTATGTATGTTCTTTTCACAAACCACATATGGATCCACCAGAGTTCATTTCATGTGTGTTCTTTTCACAAACCACATATGGATCCACCTGTGTCATTCCATGTGTGTTGTTTTGAATAATCATGACTAGAGTCAATGCATGTCTGTTTCTTTTCACAAACCACATAGATCCACTAGTGTCATTGCATGTGTGTTCTTTTCATTAACCAAAACTAGAGTCATTGCATGTGTGGTCTTTTCACAAACCACATATGGATCCACCAGTGTCATTGCATGTGTGTTCTTTTCATTAACCATAACTAGAGTCATTGCTTGTCTGTTGTTTTCACAAACCACATGGATCCACCAGTGCCAATAATCGCAGCTAGAGTCAATGCATGTCTGTTCTTTTCACAAACCACATAGATCCACTAGTGTCATTGCATTTGTGTTCTTTTCATTAACCAAAACTAGAGTCATTGCATGAATGTTCTTTGCACAAACCACATATGGATCCACCAGTGTCATTGCATGTGTGTTCTTTTCATTAACCACAGCTAGAGTCATTGCATATGTGTTCTTTTCACAAACCACATATGGATCCACCAATGTCATTGCATGTGTTTTCTTTTCATTAACCATAGCTAGAGTCATTGCATGTACATTATTTTCACAAACCACATGGATCCACGGTGTCATTACATCTGTGTTCTTTTCATTAACCACAACAAGAGTCATTGCATGTGTGTTCTTTTCACAAACCACAAATGGATCCACCAGAGTCATTGCATGTATGTTCTTTTCATTAACCACAACTAGTGTCATTGCATGTATGTTCTTTTCAAAAACTAAATGGATCCACCAGTGTCTCTGGATGTGTGTTCTTTTCATTAACCACAGCTAGAGTCATTGCATGTGTGTTCTTTTCACAAACCACATATGGATCCTCTAGTGTCATTGCATGTCTGTTGTTTTCATTAACCATAGCTAGATTCATTACATCTCTATTCTTTTCACAAACCACATGGATCCACTAGTGTCATTTCATGTGTGTTATTTTCATTAACCACATATGGATCCACTATTGTCACTGTATGTGTGTTCTTTTCATTAACCATAGCTAGAGTCATTGCATGTCTACTATTTTCACAAACCACATGGATCCACCAATGTCATTGCATGTGTGTTCTTTTAATAAACCACAACTAGAATCATTACATGTGTTCTTTTCACAAACCACATATGGATCCACCAGTGTCATTGCATGTCTCTTCTTTTCATTAACCACAACTAGTGTCATTGCATGTCTGTTCTTTTCATAGACCACATATGGATCCACCAGTTTTCATTGCATGTGTGTTCTTTTCATAAACCACATATGGATCCACCAGTGTCATTGCATGTGTGTTCTTTTCATTAACCATAGCTAGTGTCATTGCATGTGTGTTCTTTTCACAAACCACATATGGATCCACCAGTGTCACTTGATGTGTGTTCTTTTCACAAACCACAGCAAGAGTCATTGCATGTGTATTCTTCACAAACCACATATGGATCCAACAGTGGCATTGCATGTGTGTTATTTTCATTAACCATAGCTAGAGGCATTGCATGCCTGTTCTTTTCACAAACCACATGGATCCACCACTGTCATTGCATGTGTGTTCTTTTCATTAACCATAGCTAGAGTCATTGCATGTGTGTTCTTTTCACAAACCACATCTGGATCCACCAGTGTCATTGCATGTGTGTTCTTTTCATTAACCACAACTAGAGTTGTTGCATGTCTGTTCTTTTCACAAACCACATGGATCCACCAGTGGCATTGCATACGTGTTCTTTTAATAAACCACAACTAGAGTCATTGCATGTATTTTCTTTTCGCAAACCACATATGAATCCACAAGTGACATTGCATGTCTGTTTTTTCATTAACTACATCTAGAGTCATTTCATGTGTGTTCTTTTCACAAACCACATATGGATCCACCAGTGTCTTGCATATGTGTTCTTTTCAAAAACCACATATGGATCCACCAGTGTCATTACATGTGTGTTCTTTTCGTAAACCACATATGGATCCCCTAGTGCTCATTGCATGTGTATTATTTTCATTAACCAAAGCTAGAGTCATTGTATGTATGTTCTTTTCACAAACCACTTATGGATCCACCAGAGTTCATTTCATGTGTGTTCTTTTCACAAACCACATATGGATCCACCTGTGTCATTCCATGTGTGTTGTTTTGAATAATCACAGCTAGAGTCAATGCATGTCTGTTCTTTTCACAAACCACATAGATCCACTAGTGTCATTGCATGTGTGTTCTTTTCATTAACCAAAACTAGAGTCATTGCATGTGTGGTCTTTTCACAAACCACATATGGATCCACCAGTGTCATTGCATGTGTGTTATTTTCATTAACCATAACTAGAGTTATTGCATGTCTATTGTTTTCACAAACCACATGGATCCACCAGTGCCAATAATCGCAGCTAGAGTCAATGCATGTCTGTTCTTTTCACAAACCACATAGATCCACTAGTGTCATTGCATTTGTGTTCTTTTCATTAACCAAAACTAGAGTCATTGCATGTGTGTTCTTTTCACAAACCACATATGGATCCACCAGTGTCATTGCATGTGTGTTCTTTTCATTAACCACAGCTAGAGTCATTGCATGTGTGTTCTTTTCACAAACCACATATGGATCCACCAGTATCATTGCATGTGTGTTCTTCTCATGAACCACAACTAGAGTCAGTGAATGTCTTATCTTTCACAAACCACACAAGCATCCAACAGAGTCTGTATTACATGTTCTTTTAACAAACCATAGTGAGAGTCATTTTATGTACGTTCTTTTCACAAACCACATAAGGATCCACTAGAGTCATTGCATGCCTGTTCTTTTCAGAAACCACACATGGATCCACCAGTGTCATTGCATGTGTGTTCTTTTCAATAACCACAACTAGAGTCAGTGAATGTCTGTTCTTTTCACAAACCACATAGGGATCCACCAGAGTCATTGGAAGTGTGTTCTTTTCACATGTGTTCTTTTCACAAACCACATATGGATCCACCAGTGTCATTGCATGTGTGTTCTTTTCATTAACCACAACTAGAGTTGTTGCATGTCTGTTCTTTTCACAAACCACATGGATCCACCAGTGGCATTGCATACGTGTTCTTTTAATAAACCACAACTAGAGTCATTGCATGTATTTTCTTTTCGCAAACCACATATGAATCCACTAGTGACATTGCATGTCTGTTTATTCATTAACTACATCTAGAGTAATTTCATGTGTGTTCTTTTCACAAACCACATATGGATCCACCAGTGTCTTGCATGTGTGTTCCTTTCAAAAACCACATATGGATCCACCAGTGTCATTACATGTGTGTTCTTTTCGTAAACCTCATATGGATCCCCTAGTGTCATTGGATGTGTATTATTTTCATTAACCAAAGCTAGAGTCATTGTATGTATGTTCTTTTCACAAACCACATATGGATCCACCAGAGTTCATTTCATGTGTGTTCTTTTCACAAACCACATATGGATCCACCTGTGTCATTCCATGTGTGTTGTTTTGAATAATCACAGCTAGAGTCAATGCATGTCTGTTCTTTTCACAAACCACATAGATCCACTAGTGTCATTGCATGTGTGTTCTTTTCATTAACCAAAACTAGAGTCATTGCATGTGTGGTCTTTTCACAAACCACATATGGATCCACCAGTGTCATTGCATGTGTGTTCTTTTCATTAACCATAACTAGAGTCATTGCATGTCTGTTGTTTTCACAAACCACATGGATCCACCAGTGCCAATAATCGCAGCTAGAGTCAATGCATGTCTGTTCTTTTCACAAACCACATAGATCCACTAGTGTCATTGCATTTGTGTTCTTTTCATTAACCAAAACTAGAGTCATTGCATGTGTGTTCTTTTCACAAACCACATATGGATCCACCAGTGTCATTGCATGTGTGTTCTTTTCATTAACCACAGCTAGAGTCATTGCATGTGTGTTCTTTTCACAAACCACATATGGATCCACCAGTATCATTGCATGTGTGTTCTTCTCATTAACCACAACTAGAGTCAGTGAATGTCTTATCTTTCACAAACCACACAAGGATCCAACAGAGTCTGTACTACATGTTCTTTTCACAAACCATAGTGAGAGTTATTTTATGTACGTTCTTTTCACAAACCACATAAGGATCCACTAGAGTCATTGCATGCCTATTCTTTTCAGAAACCACACATGGATCCACCAGTGTCATTGCATGTGTGTTCTTTTCAATAACCACAACTAGAGTCAGTGAATGTCTGTTCTTTTCACAAACCACATCGGGATCCACCAGAGTCATTGGAAGTGTGTTCTTTTGAGATGTGTTCTTTTCACAAACCACATATGGATCCACCAGTGTCATTGCATGTGTGTTCTTCTCATAGACCACATATGGATCCACCAGAGTCATTGCATGTCTGTTATTTCCATTAACCACATGAGCATGTGTGTTCTTTTCATAGACCACATATGGATCCACGTCTAGGGTCATTACTTATGTGTTCTTTTCACAAACCACATATGGATCTACCAGTGTCATTGCATGTGTGTTCTTTTCATTAACCATAGCTAGAGTCATTGCATGTGTATTGTTTTCACAAACCACATGGATCCACCAGTGTCATTACATGCGTGTTCTTTTCATTAACCACAACTAGAGTCATTCCATGTGTGTTCTTTTCAAAAACCACATATGGATCCACCAGAGTCATTGCATGTTTGTTCTTTTCAATAACCACAACTAGTGTCATTGCATGTATGAATTTTCATAACCTAAATGGATCCACCAGTGTCTCTGGATGTGTGTTCTTTTCATTAACCACAGCTAGAGTCATTGCATGTGTGTTCTTTTCACAAATGACATATGGATCCATCAGTGTCATTGCATGTCTGGCCTTTTCATTCACCACAGCTAGAGGCATTGCATGTCTGTTCTTTTCACAAACCACGTGGATCCACCACTGTCATTGCATGTGTGTTCTTTTCATTAACCATAGCTAGATTCATTGCATGTGTGTTCTTTTCACAAACCACATATGGGTCCACCAGTGTCATTGCATGTGTGTTCTTTTCATTAACCACAGCTAGAGTCATTGCATGTCTGTTTTATTTTCACAAACCACATGGATCCACCAGATTCATTGCATATGTGTTCTTTTAATAAACCACAACTGGAGTCATTGCATGTATGTTCTTTTCACAAATCACATATGGATCCACCAGTGTCATTGCATGTCTGTTTTTTCATTAACCACATCTAGAGTCATTCCATGTATGTTCTTTTCACAAACCACATATGAATCCACCAGTGTCATTGCATGTCTATTTTTTCATTAACCACATCTAGAGTCATTTCATGTGTGTTCTTTTCACAAACCACATATGGATCCATCAGTGTCTTGCATGTGTGTTCTATCAGAAACCACATATGCATCCACCAGTGTCATTACATGTGTGTTCTTTTCATAAACCACATATGGATCGCCTAGTGTCATTGCATGTGTGTTCTTTTCATTAACCAAAGCTAGAGTCATTGCATGTATGTTCTTTTCACAAACCACATATGGATCCACCTTAGTTCATTTCATGTGTGTTCTTTTCACAAACCACATATGGATCCACCAGTGTCATTTCATGTGTTCATTTCATTAACCACAGCTAGAGTCATTGCATGTGTGTTCTTTTCACAAAGCACATATGGATCCACCAGTATCATTGCATGTGTGTTATTCTCATGAACCATAATTAGAGTCACTGAATGTCTATTCTTTGACAAACCAGAGTCATTGTATTCCATGTTCTTTTCACAAACCACAGTGAGAGTCATTGCATGTACGTTCTTTTCACAATACACATAAGTATCCACTAGAATCATTGCATGCTTGTTCTTTTCAGAAACCACACATGGATCCACCAGTGTCATTGCATGTGTGTTCTTTTCAAGAAACACAACTAGAGTTAGTGAATGTCTGTTCTTTTCACAAACCACATAGGGATCTACCAGAGTCATTGGATGTGTGTTATTTTCACAAACCACATATGGATCCACCAGTGTCATTGCATGTGTGTTCTTCCCATAGACAACATATGGATCCATGAGAGTCATTGTATGTCTATTATTTTCATTAACCACATCAGCATGTGTGTTCTTTCCATAGACCACATATGGATCCACAACTAGAGTCATAGCATGTGTGCTCTTTTCACAAACCACATATGGATCCATCAGTGTCATTGCATGTGTGTTCTTTTCATTAACAAAAGCTAGAGTCATTTCATGTTTGTTGTTTTCACAAACCACATGGATCCACCAGTGTCATTGCATGTGTGTTCTTTTCATTAACCACATCTAGAGGCATTGCATGTGTGTTCTTTTCACAAACCACATATGGATCCACCAGATTCATTGCATTTATGTTCTTTTCATTAATCACAACAAGTGTCATTGCATGTCTGTTCTTTTCACAAACTACATGGATCCACCAGTGTGTGTGGATGTGTGTTCTTTTTATTAACCACAGCTAGAGTCATTGCATGTGTGTTCTTTTCACAAACCACATATGGATCCACCAGTGTCATTGCATGTATGTTGTTTTCATTAACCACAGCTAGAGTCACTACATGTCTATTCTTTTCATAAACCACATGGATCCAGCGGTGTCATTTCATGTGTGTTCTTTTCATTAACCACATATGGATCCACTAGTGTCACTGTATGTGTGTTCTTCTTATTTACCATAGCTAGAGTCATTGCATGTCTACTATTTTCACAAACCACATGGATCCACTAGTGTCATTTCATGTGTGTTCTTTTAATAAACCACAACTAGAATCATTGCATATGTGTTCTTTTCACAAACCACATATGGATCTGACAGTGTCATTGCATGTCTGTTCTTTTCATTAACCACAACTAGTGTCATTGCATGTATGTTCTTTTCATAGACCACATAAGGATCCACCAGTGTTTATTGCATGTGTGTTCTTTTCATAAACCACATATGGATACACCTGTGTCATTGCATGTGTATTCTATTCATTAACCATACCTACTGTCATTGCATGTGTGTTCTTTTCACAAACCACACATGGATCCACCAGTGTCACTAGATGTGTGTTCTTTTCACAAACCACAGAAAGAGTCATTGCATGTGTGTTCTTCACAAACCACATATGGATCCACCAGTGGCATTGCATGTGTGTTCTTTTCATTCACCACAGCTAGAGGTATTGCATGTCTGTTCTTTTCACAAACCACATGGATCCACCACTGTCATTGCATGTGTGTTCTTTTTATTAACCACAACTAGATTCATTGCATGTGTGTTCTTTTCACAAACCACATATGGATCCACCAGTGTCATTGCATGTGTGTTCTTTTCATTAACCACAGCTAGAGTCGTTGCATGTCTGTTTTCTTTTCACAAACCACATGGATCCACCAGTGTCATTGCATATGTGTTCTTTTAATAAACCACAACTAGAGTCATTGCATGTATGTTCTTTTCACAAACCACATATAGATCCACTAGTGTCATTGCATGTCTGTTTTTTCATTAACCACATCTAGAGTCATTTCATGTGTGTTCTTTTCACAAACCACATATGAATCCACCAGTGTCATTGCATGTCTGTTTTTTCATTAACCACATCTAGAGTCATTTCATGTGTGTTCTTTTCACAAACCACATATGGATCCACCAGTGTCTTGCATGTGTGTTCTTTTCAGAAACCACATATCGATCCACCAGTGTCATTACATGTGTGTTCTTTTCATAAACCACATATGGATCCCCTAGTGTCATTGCATGTGTGTTCTTTTCATTAACCAAAGCTAGAGTCATTGCATGTATGTTCTTTTCACAAACCACATATGGATCCACCAGAGTTCATTTCATGTGTGTTCTTTTCACAAACCACATATGGATCCACTAGTGTCATTGCATGTGTGTTCTCTTCAATAATCGTACCTAGAGTCAATACATGTCTGTTCTTTTCACAAACCACATAGATCCACTAGTGTCATTGCATGTGTGTTCTTTTCATTAACCAAAACTAGAGTCATTGCATGTGTATTCTTTTCACAAAACACATATGGATCCACCAGAGTCATTGCATGTCTATTCTTTTCATTAACCACAGCTAGAGTCATTGCATGTCTATTCTTTTCACAAACCACATGGATCCACCAGTGTCATTGCATGTGTGTTATTTTCATTAACCACAACTAGAGTCATTGCATGTGTGTTCTTTTCACAAACCACATATGGATCCACCAGAGTCATTGCATGTATGTTCTTTTCATTAACCACAACTATGTCATTGCATGTCTCTTCTTTTCACAAACTACATGGATCCACCAGTGTGTTTGGATGTGTGTTCTTTTCATTAACCACAGCTAGAGTCATTGCATGTGTGTTTTTTCACAAACCACATATGGATCCACCAGTGTCATTGCATGTCTATTCTTTTCATTAACCATAGCTATAGTCATTACATGTCTATTGTTTTCACAAACCACATGGATCCACCAGTGTCATTCCATGTGTGTTTTTTTCATTAACCACATTTGGGTCCACTAGTGTCACTGTATGTGTGTTCTTCTCATTAACCACAGCTAGAGTCATTGCATGTCTACTATTTTCACAAACCACATGGATCCACCAATGTCATTGCATGTGTGTTCTTTTAGTAAACCACAACTAGAATCATTGCATGTGTGTTCTTTTCACAAACCACATATGGATCCACCAGTGTTATTGCATGTTTGTTCTTTTCATTAACCACAACTAGTGTCATTGCATGTATGTTCTTTTCATAGACCACATATGGATCCACCAGTGTTCATTGCATGTGTGTTCTTTTCATAAACCGCATATGGATCCACCAGTGTCATTGCATGTGTGTTCTTTTCATTAACCATAGCTAGTGTCATTGCATGTGTGTTCTTTTCACAAACCACATATGGATCCACCAGTGTCACTAGATGTGTGTTCTTTTCACAAACCACAGAAAGAGTCATTGCATGTGTGTTCTTCACAAACCACATATGGATCCACCAGTGGCATTGCATGTGTGATCTTTTCATTCACCACAGCTAGAGGCATTGCATGTCTGTTATTTTCACAAACCACATGGATCCACCACTTTCATTTCATGTGTGTTCTTCACATTAACCACAACTAGATTCATTGCATGTGTGTTCTTTTCACAAACCACATATTGATCCACCAGTGTCATTGCATGTGTGTTCTTTTCATTAACCACAGCTAGAGTCATTGCATGTCTGTTTTCTTTTCACAAACCACATGGATCCACCAGTTTCATTGCATATGTGTTCTTTTAATAAACCACAACTAGAGTCATTGCATGTATGTTCTTTTCACAAACCACATATGGATCCACCAGTGTCATTGCATGTCTGTTTTTTCATTAACCACATCTAGAGTCATTGCATGTATGTTCTTTTCACAAACCACATATGAATTCACCAGTGTCATTGCATGTCTGTTTTTTCATTAACCACATCTAGAGTCATTTCATGTGTGTTGTTTTCACAAACCACATATGGATCCACCAGTGTCACTGGATATGTGTTCTTTTCATTAACCACAGCTAGAGTCATTGCATGTGTGTTCTTTTCACAAACCACATATGGATCCACCAGTATCATTGCATGTCTGTTCTTTTCATTAACCACAGCTAGAGTCATCGCATGTCTGTTCTTTTCACAAACCACATGGATCCATCAGTGTCACTGGATGTGTGTTCATTTCATTTACCACAACTAGAGTCATTCCATGTGTGTTCTTTTCACAAACCACATATGGATCCACAAGTGTCATTGGATGTGTGTTCTTTTCATTAACCATAGCTAGAGTCATTGCATGTCTATTCTTTTCACAAACCACATGGATCCACCAGTGTCATTTCATGTGTGTTATTTTCATTAACCACATATGGATCCACCAGTGTCATTGTATGTGTGTTCTTTTCATTAACCACAACTAGAGTCATTGCATGTCTTTTCTTTTCACAAACCACATGGATCCACTAGTGTCATTGCATGTGTGTTCTTTTAATAAACCACAACTAGAGTCATTGCATGTGTGTTATTTTCACAAACCACATATGGATCCACCAGTGTCATTGCATGTCTGTTCTTTTCATTAACCACAATGAGTGTCATTGCATGTCTTTTATTTGCATAGACCACATATGGATCCACTAGTGTTCATTGGATGTGTGTTCTTTTCACAAACCACATATGGTTCCACGAGTGTCATGGCATGTGTGTTCTCTTCATTAACCACAACTAGTGTCATTGCATGTGTGGTTTTTTCACAAACCACATGTGGATCCACTATTGTCACTAGATGTGTGTTCTTTTCACAAACCACAGCTAGAGTCATTGCATGTGTGTTCTTTTCACAAAGCACATATGGATCCACCAGTGTCATTGCATGTGTGTTCTTTTCATTAACCACAGCTTGAGTCATTGCATGTCTGTTCTTTTCACAAACCACATGGATCCACCAGTGTCATTGCATGTGTGTTATTTTCATTAACCACAACTAGAGTCATTGCATGTGTGTTCTTTTCCCAAACCACATATGGATCCACTAGAGTCATTTAATGTATGTTATTTTCACAAACCACATGGATCCACCAGTGTCATTGCATGTGTGTTCTTTTCATTAACCACAGCTTGAGTCATTGCATGTCTGTTCTTTTCACAAACCACATGGATCCACCAGTGTCATTGCATGTGTGTTATTTTCATTAACCACAGCTAGAGTCATTGCATGTGTGTTCTTTTCCCAAACCACATATGGATCCACTAGAGTCATTTAATGTATGTTATTTTCACAAACCACATGGATCCACCAGTGTCATTTCATGTGTGTTCTTTTCATTAACCACAGCTAGAGTCATTGCATGTGTGTTCTTGTCACAAACTGTTGGGCCACCCAGAGATAAACAAAACTTTTTCCCTACGCGGTGATCCCAAGATCTAGATGATGGAGTAGGCCACGAGAATTACCACTAGACGCTCGGTTGCGGAATCGATGTAGCACGTCTCTTGATGCAGTGCAGTCCTCACGATCTGTTCTGATCCACGATCGTCAAAGTGTGGAACGTACAACACCTCCGCCAGTATCCACACGTACGAGGAGGAGCGTCGGCGGTGGACTGCTAGGTCCGATACAGCGGCGACAGGACTAGACTGGGGCTATGGTTTCCAACACATGGAGTGACCTAACCGTGTGCTCTAAGCACCTGCGCCCCATCTTATATAGGGAGTGAAAGTGGGCTCCACTCAGTTGTGGCCCATTCACTAAAAGGCCTATATTAGTCACTACGAGTCCAACTCACTGACTAAGTCCATGTCTCTATTTGGGTCCAACCCAAATAGATTTCCTGTTTGGGTCTAACCCAAACTTGCTCCCGCTCTTAAGTGTGTGACCTGACAGGCTCATGGTGACCCGGACACGATCCGAGTCTCACTCATGACCGATCAGTCGGTAGCGGCTCCTAGCAGAACGTGCCGACTCCCAAGTACCAAAGAGTCATGACGACATACCTTCCAATGGGACTTTCGTTTGAGTCCCTTTTGCCTCACGATATACCTTGTCGAACTATAGGCGAAAAATCGTCATCCATTAAATAGTTCGACTCTCTTTCTCGATCCGAGATAAGTGATTCATTCGACTAACTGTTAGTCGATTGCCTCGGTTAACATTTAACCGAGTCACACATGGCCATGCTTGCCGAATCATATCTTCCGAGAGGGCCCAAAGAATATCTCTCCATACGGAGGGGCAAAATCCCATCTTGGTTATTCACATCACACAGCTTGATTCTTCGTCGACCCGAACTCCGCCTTTATAACTGCCCAGTGACGGAACAATGTTTGACAGAACCTAAGTCGGTGATCCTCAACTCGGATTGTGCAATAACCTCAGGTCTAAGGATTACATTGATTCAGACACGCAAATGCCGACTTGTTTGTTGCATCTCAATATGGGTCAGTCCGACTCACTAAACTCTTTAGCCGAATCCGTGTAAGTCGGAATAGCATCTCCATGCCCATGACAAGTGGAACCGAGTCATCTGCCGACTTTCACATTGGTCTAAGTTGTGTGTCCAGCACAACCTCGATGACCAAGGACAATTAGTAGGAACAACATGAATATATAGTTCCACAATCGAATCACATATTCAATGATACATATCAGTAGTTCATACAAGGACAATGACTTTATGAATAAATTGGGAATAACATCATATATGATTGCCTCTAGGGCATATTCCCAATAGTCTCCCACTTGCACTAGAGTCAATCATCTGACATCACATGTATAGGCGTATAATGCCCATAGCTCTTAGGTGCGCCTCATGCTTCGGCTGTGGAAGTGCCTTTGTAAATGGATCCGCAATGTTTGCATCCGTGTGTACCTTGCATAACTTGATATCACCTTGATCCACGCACTAGCGAATAAGGTGGTACCGCATGAGTATATGTTTGTTCTTCTGGTGTTGTCTAGGTTCCTTGGCTTGTGCGATAGCACCATTGTTGTCACAATACACGTCTAACGGATTGGACGAGCCCTGAACCACACCAAGATCCATGAGGAAATTCCTCATCGAAACGGCTTCCTTTGCCGCCTCCGAGGCAGCAATATACTCAGCCACTGTCGTAGACATAGACACCGTCTCTTGCTTGGAACTCTTCCAGCTCACAGCCCCTCCGTTTATCACAAACACATATCCGAATTGCGAACGAGAATCATCCGAGTCAGTGAGATAACTCGCATCTGTGTAATCCCTTACACTAAGTTCATCCTCACCTCCATAAACCAGGAACATATCCTTAGTCCTTCTCAAGTATTTAAGTATATTTTTAGCCGCTTCCCAGTGGATCTCTCCAGGGTTAGCCTGGTATCTGCTCACAACACTTAGAGCATAGGAAACATCTGGCCTAGTACAAATCATAGCGTACATGATGGATCCGACTGCAGAAGCATACGAAATCGCACTCATCCGACTTTGCTCATCAGTTGTCAAAGGACACTGAGTCTTCCTAAGTTTTACGCCATGGGACATCGGTAAGAACCCCTTCTTAGACGACTCCATGTTGAACTTCTTCAACACTTTGTCCAAATATGTATTCTGACTCAATCCAATGAGCCGCATTGATCTATCTCTATAGATACGGATTTCTAGTATGTAAGTCTCCTCACCCAAGTCTTTCATTGAAAAATTCTTTTCCAATGATTCCTTGGTTTCTTGCAACATTTAGACATCATTTACAATCAGTAATACGTCATCCACATACAAGATCAGAAAGTTTACTTTGCTCCCACTAAAATTCTTGTATAAACAAGAATCATGATCACTCTTGATGAAGCCAAACGATTTGACTACCTCATCAAAGCGAATGTTCCAACTCCAAGATGCTTGCTTCAACCGATAAATGGATTTCCGAAGTTTGCATACCTTGTCAGCATTATCCGAATTGACCAGTGTCATTGCATGTCTGTTCTTTTTACAAACCATACATGGATCCACCAGTGTCATTGCATGTATATTCTTTTCAAGAACCACAACTAGAGTCAGTGAATGTCTATTCTTTTAACAAACCACATAGGGATCCACCAGAGTCATTGGATGTGTGTTCTTTTCTCAAACCACATATGGATCCACTAGTGTCATTGCATCTGTGTTCTTCTCATAGACCACACATGGATCCACTAGAATCATTGCATGTATGTTCTTTTCATTAACCACATGAGCATGTGTGTTCTTTTCATATACCACATATGTATCCATAGCTAGAGTCATTGCATGTGTGTTCTTTGCACAAACCACATATGGATCCACTAGTGTCATTGCATATGTATTCTTTTCATTAACCATAGCTAGAGTCATTGCATGTCTGTTCTTTTCACAAACCACATGGATCCACCAGTGTCATTGCATGTGTGTTCTTTTCATTAACCACAGCTAGAGTCATTGCATGTGTGTTCTTTTCAAAAAATCCACATATGGATCCACCAGAGTCATTGCATGTATGTTCTTTTCATTAACCACAACCAGTGTCATTGCATGTCTGTTCTTTTCACAAACCACATGGATCCACCAATGTCACGGGATGTGTGTTCTTTTCATTAACCATAGCTAGAGTCATTACATGTGTGTTCTTTTCAAAAACCACATATGGATCCACCAGTGTCATTGCATGCCTGTTCTTTTCATTAACCATAGCTAGAGTCATCGCATGTCTGTTCTTTTCACAAACCACATGGATCCGCCTGTGTCATTTCATGTGTGTTCTTTTCATTAACCGCATATGGATCCACCAGTGTCATTGTATATGTGTTCTTTTCATTAACCACAGCTAGAGTCATTGCATGTATGTTCTTTTCACAAACCACATGGATCCACCAGTGTCATTGCTTGTGTGTTCTTTTAATAAACCACAACTAGAGTCATTACATGTGTGTTCTTTTCACAAACCACATATGGATACATGATACGTCCATTTTGCATCACTATTTTATGTCTTAATTCACTATTATTCATTGATATATTTCGTATTGAGAGGTTATACTTATGTTATTTCATCTATTTTTGCATGGTTGATGAATTTTGGAGCATGGACCGCTGCAGTTAGGATTCTAATGGAAAAGGTGTTGTTTGGAGGCAAAATTCGTGAAGATCAGAAAATCCAGGAAAATATAGAAAATCCTATTTTTCCAGGAGACTAAGGATGCCAGAAGACGGAGTGGAGATGGGCCACAGGGGGCCCACACCACCCAAAGGTTTCTAGGTCAGCCAAGAGGTGGTGTGGCCACCGCCCACTCCAGCCTCTCCGGGCGATATCAACCTCTCAAACCCTAAGACTGGGAGCGACCACAGAAAGATTCCTCCGCCTCAAGGGCAGAAACACCGAGAGAGAAAGATCTCTCGCGCATGATTGGCCGGGGAATTCCTTCCGGGAGAGGGGAGATCGTCGCCATCAACACCACCATCAAGCTGGACTTCATCGGGATCATCATCATCATCACCACCCTCACCATCACCATCAGCACCCTCATCACCATCTCCATATTGCTGTAACAATTGAGTTGAATCTTGCATTAGTTCATAGGGGAAACTTTCCCGGTGTTGATTACTCTTTGTAGTTGATGCTATTGAGTGAACCATTGAATTATTGTTTATGTTCAGATTGTTATACATCATTATTCCATCTCTGATCATGATCCATATGATGTATTGTGAGTAGTTCGTTTTGTTCTTGAGGACATGGGAGAAGTCATGTTGTTAGTAGTGGAGTTGTGTTGAGAAAGATTCAATAGTTTGATATTTAAGTTGTGGTGTACTTCTTCTAGTGGTGTCATGTGAACGTTGACTACATGACACTTCACCTATATGGGCCCAGGAGAATGCATTGTGTATTTGGCTAATAATCGTAGGGGTTGCCGGAGTGACAGAAACCTGAACCCCCGTTAGGAAACCATTGCACAAGGGACGTAAGGGTCTTAGAGTTTAAAGCTGTGGTTAGGTTTCTACCTTAATTACTTTCTTGTACTTACGGATGTTTGTAAGGTGCATAATCACAAGTATGTATTAGTCTTAGATGGGGCGGTACATTAGCACAGGTTCACCCACACAACACTTAGCAAGCTAGAGAAGATTAATCAACTATATGAAGCGAAAGCACTTGACAGTCTTCCCATGTGTCCTCGAGAACGTTTGCTTATCTTAAGTAATACAACCGGCTTGTCCTTTGCTGCATAAAGGATTGGGCCACTTGCTGCATTTATTCCTACTGTCTTTTATTTACTCGTACTTTGTTTACTTGCTTTATCAAAAACCCCTAAAAATCTGTTTGCTAAGTATTTGCAGAGAATTCCTGATCCATACCACTAGCCAGCACCTTCTGCTCCTCGTTGGGTTCGACACTCTTACTTATCGAAAATACTGCGATACACCCCCTATACTTGTGGGTCATCAAGACTATTTTCTGTGTTGCCAGGGAGTGAAGCACTATTGGAGAGTGGAACTGGTAAAGGAAACTTCTACTATGAGTATTGTTTACTTCTGTTAGTTGCTTTATTTTCGTTATGGATAATTCGCTGAGTTTCTTATTTGGTAATGCTACTACCACTTCTAAGGTAGTAGATAAGCCACCACCTGCTGAGAATGATGTTTTCAAAATACCTACAAGAATTATTGATCGTGTTATGGATAACTACTATGCTGGGATGGAACTGTCCATCCCGGTGATCATTTGCTCTTTATACACGAATTATGTGGTTTGTTCAAGTGTGCATGTATTACTACAGATCAAGTTAAGAAGAAGTTATTCTCATTATCACTGAAAGGAAGAGCTGAGGAATGGTATAAGCTGCTAAAGAATGGTCAAGCTCTAGAATGGGAGGAAATAGTGCCTCTCTTTTATTCAAAAAATTTATCCTCCTAGTGAGATTCATAAAGATCGGAATCAAATATACAACTTTTGGCCTCTTGATGGAGAGAGTACAGCTCAAGATTGGGGGAGATTGAAGTTAATAATGCTCAAATGTCCCATTCATGAGCTCCCCAACAATATTATTATCAATTTTTATGCAAGGCTCCCTCTACATGATAAGGATTTATTGGATGCTTCTTGTGCTGGATCATTCACTCACATGAAAGAAGAAGATAAATGGGATCTTATGGACCATATTCAAGATAGTGCTAAAGCTTGGAAGAATGACAAAGGTAGAAAGTCAGGTATAAATTATGATTATGAATGCATTGAATCTTTTATGGGAACTGATGACTTTCAAAATATTAAAAATGCTTATGGTCTAGACTCTCAAGCTATTGCTTCTTATTTTAAGGCTTTTGCTTCCTACATTGAAGTGCCTAAAAAGAAGTGGAATAAGTATCATGAACCTTATAAAGATATTGCTAAGAGTGTTCCTTCAAGAAATACTGAATTTTATACTACTAATCATGTTTTACTTGATCCTTATATTGAGAAAATGCCTTTTCCAGTTAAGGTAAAGGAACATTCTATGATAGCTATTATGGTTAATGAAAGTACAAATAAAGTTGTTGAACCTGATAAACAAAAGGTTGATGAACCTATAATAGCAGATGTGAAAGACTTTGTCACTAAATATGAAAAAGAGGGACACACTATCCTTTGTAAGGATACCTCTAATATTGTTTCACAAAATAGTTTTATGAGAGCTAGTATTCCTGTGTTTTCTGTTAGAATAAGTGATCATTGCTATGATGGTCCTTGTGATAGCTATATCGTGAAGTTTATGCATGATACTGAAAGTTACTATGAAAGAGGAAAAAGTGTTCTCATGCATCTCAATAATATCAAGTTTCCTTGTTTTATGCTAAAAGTTTTTCTGTTGCACTTGTTTTGCCTTCTTATGCAAGTAGCCTTTGGTTTCAACAATTTGTTTGTTTACAAAATTCCCTTGCATAGGAAGTGGGTTAGACTTAAATTTGTGTGTGTGTTTTTTCTTCTTAATGCTCCCTTTCACTTCAATTCATATTCCTGAGTGAGCTTCTCCAAGATTATCATGCCCATCTTAATGGCAATAAAGAAAGAGCTTTATGGGAGACAACCCAATTTGTTTTTGCTTTCAGTTTGTTTTTGTTTCTTTGAGTCTTGGAAGTTATTACTTTGGTAATAACCTCTCCTTATCCGTTTTGTTTGGTTTTTGTGTCAAGATCAACCTCTAATGAGAGAGAAGTAAGATTTGGGGAAGTTGCTGTCCCAAAACAGATTTTTGTGCTTCACCGTAAAAATTCATGAGAGATCTCTGTATGTCGAATTGAGCTGTAATTTTTTGTGCTTCTGACCCAGGTTATTATTTAACTTTCGTTAGTTTTGCACTTTTTGGTTTGAGCAACAGAAGAGTTTCGAAAAAATTGATCTTTACCTGCTGGTCTGTTTTGACAGATTTTGCCACTCTTGCATTTGCTTCTTTATTCGATTTCCTTTTTGAATTCTTTTTGGGTTTTCGGAAGGAGTTGATACAGTAACTTATGTTTTTATGGTTTTCAGTTGAAGTTGGACTCAAAAGGTTTTATCACTTCACTTATATTAATGTTGCTAATGAGAATTGTGTGAAGTTTTGTGTGAAAGAAATTTCCAGGAAGTGGAGATAATGGCGTAATAAGGAAGAGAAGGGTTTTATGACTCAAGTAATACGTATATAAAGATGAAGATATTGATGTTATTCAAGTGATGACTCCGGAAGAATCTACTAGATACCAAATTCAGAGACCTGCAGAGTCCGTTTTCAAATAGGTAACAGTTCTGGTAAGAAAACTTCCGTGAAAATACTATCCAACTATATTTTTGCAGTTTTCAGTCAATAAGGAAAGCTACAAAGCGAAAGAGGGACGGAAACGGAGCCAGGGTGGATCACACTACCTTGTGGCGCGGGCCTACCCCTGGCCGCACCACCAGGGTCAGTCCACCCCGGACTCCGCCTCCGACTCGTTTTCTCCTAGTACCTTCTTTTTGATATGAAACTTCGTAATATATAACCCCCCGGATCCACCGAGGTTCGTATATCGTGTTTTCGTCATGTTTTTATTTCGATCTGTTTCTGCCAGGACATACTCTTTGAAGGCTTAGAAGCACAATGGTGTCCGCCAAGGATAAAGGGAAGGAGCCCATGGAGGAAGACCTCCAAGACCCCGGGAAGGAGAAGGAGATCAAGAGTGAAGGTGAAGAGGAGCAAGGCCAACATCCGCATACCGGCACTACCATTGCAAGCTTGGAGTGGTGGCAAACCCAGCCATTGGAGGGAAGCCTCCTCATCACTCTTCAGATCCCTGGTCACTTCCTCCACGCACCAAGAATCCTTTCCATACCCTTATCCATGAGCATCAATACCAGAATATGCCCAAGGGGAAATTACCCTCCAATTGGGATTTGCCTCGTTCTAGCCATGCAGGAAAAGAAGACTTTAAGGAGGAAGAGTGGGGAAAGAATAGCAAGAGCTGGAATTCTCAACATGACATGATCATGAGCCGCGTTGAGCAAAACTCACAGCTGATTCGTAAAATCACCTTCGAGATTGAGGACTTGGGGAAACTGATCAAAGAGCTCATCGAGAGGATACCACCACCACCTAAGGAGTAATTTGTCATCAGGTTTGGCATCCCCTTGGCTTGTTCCAAGCTTGGGGGAGTGCCGCGGTATCACATCACTATCTTCTATCTTTTTACCTTTTAGTAGAGTCATATCATGAATAGAGGAGTTATTATATAGTATGGTTTGCATTTTGGAAGTGTCCCCTCTCTCGTTAGATATGTATCCCTTTGTGTGAGTTTCCGTTATGGAATATTAATGAGAAGTTCTATCATTTACTCTTTTGCATAGCTTATATTAGTTTTCAATTCATGGTTATATGATTGATCTTGTTGTTAGTATTGGTATCACTTTGGGATCATTGAGTTAATTTAGTTGGTTTTGGCAAACCTGGCTCGGTCAGTAGCACACTATTTTTGAGAGTTGAATGAAAAAGATAGAAGTACTCTAAAGAAAAATAATTTCATCATCTTTCTTTCTTGATTTTCTCATAACTCTAGTATTCTCTAGTTAAGATCTTTTGTGCTTCCAAGGAAGATTGCATGTTTGTTTCTATCACTTGTATGTTTGTTTTTTTTCCTTCAACTCTTGTACTTGCTACCCAGCCTTGCTAGCCAAAAACCTGTACTGAGAGGGTACTCTTCTCGTGCATCCACCTCCTTTTAACCAAAACCTTTGCCATTTGCGTCCACCATACCTACCTATTAGCATTATTGCTATTCCAAGTAAATTCTTGTTTTATCTACCTCCCAAATTAAACTTGTTATGTGAAAATTAGTGATTAAAACTCTCACGAACTTGATGGCACACTTTACTTTCTTGCACTTAATAAACTTGAACCATTGTGCTCACCTATGTTGCATATATGCTTGCGCTTTGTAAGTTGTGAGTTAGAAGAACCATGTTGTCATGGGGAACGCTTTCAACATTGCACTGGTACTTTGTACCAAGTTGATATCATGTTCTTTTGTCTATGGATGTCGTCGGTGTGAAATGAAAGGGGATCTTGTAAGTCCATGGAGTTATGCATGTGTGTTAGAGAAACGCCTGGGCCACTGGTCTAATCCATGCTGACATGGTGGAAACCTGCAGCGTAACCATAACGAGTATCTATGAAGGATTCTTCTTATAAAAAAAAGAGATAGAGATTGAGAAAAAGAGAAAAGAAAAAAGAAAAAAGAAAAAAAGAGATATTATGAAAAGAGGAAAGAGAGAAAAAAGCACCATATTCCCATGGTAAATAAGAAGATTGCTGAGATGCTTGTTGTCTGCTTGCCTTGTCATTTTGATATGGGGATTCTTCCGTATCATCGGGGAAGGGGTACCTCGTTGGCGGTTCTCAATGATACACATATGCTTACGATGACAAGAACTTACCGGTGACTAAACTTGAGTAGCATGAGGAGTGACCCTCGTATTCAAGGGACATGAGATTCTCAACTTACAACTTGTCAATGCATATCCTCATATTTGATCACTTTAACCTTAATCACCTAAAGATGCCTATGATAGGGGCAATGAGAGCTGAAAGCTAGTAAGTATCATAATTTCTGGGAGCTCTTTATGAGACTTGCATTCCCTGCTTCCCTCTGTGAAGGGCCTTTCTTTTACTTTGTAGTTGAGTCAGTAAACCTACTCCCTTCTATCTCAGCAAGTTTTTTGAGTTGTTGTGTTTCATTCATTCATATGATGATTTATTCATTCATGTTTCTTATGTTTCTTGTTTTGCACATTGCTCTTATCTTGATGTTTACTACTTTGAAAGCTATCATTGAAAAACCAACTATTTGTGAACTCCAGCAAATTATCAACTATTCTTCGAACAAGAGCTAAGTTTGCCATTACCAATTATGATTCAGTTTATGTATCTTTATTGTGTTTCCTTTACTCATTGCAAGTTGAGTTATATAATAGTGAGTTGTCTTCTATTATGATCTATGCATTTGATGGATGTGATGCTTCTTGTCCGTATTCTTTTATCGACTCTTAACTCCATAAACCTGAGGCCATGTTTATTGAGCTGGCCGCTTAACAGGGACAAGAAGTCTAAGCTTGGGGGGAGTTGATACGTCCATTTTGCATCACTATTCTATGTCTTAATTCACTATTATTCATTGATATATTTCGTATTGAGAGGTGATACTTATGTTATTTCATCTGTTTTTGCATGGTTGATGACTTTTGGAGCATGGACCGCTGCAGTCAGGATTCTGATGGAAAAGGTGATGTTTAGAGGCAAAATTCACGAAGATCAGAAAATCCGGGAAAATATACAGAAAATCCTATTTTCCAGAAGACTAAGGATGCCAGAAGACGGAGTGGAGATGGGCCACAGGGGGCCCACACCACCCCCTGGCACGGGCATCCCTAGGCCGCGCCAGGAGGTGGTGTGGCCACCCTGGCCCACTCCAGCCTCTCCCCTCTGGCATATATCAACCACTAGAAACCCTAAGACTCGGGGAGCAACCATAGAAAGATTCCGCTGCCTCTGTGGGGCAGAAAACACCGAGAGAGAAAGATCTCTCCGGCAGACAGATTTCTGCCGAGGGAATTCCTTCCCAGAGAGAGGAGATCATCGCCATCAACACCACCATCAAGCTGGACTTCATCGGGATCATCATCATCATTACCACCATCATCACCACCATCAGCACCCTCATCACCATCTCCATATTGCTGTAACAATTGAGTTGAATCTTGCATTAGTTCATAGGGGAAACTTTCCCGGTGTTGATTACTCTTTGTAGTTGATGCTATTGAGTGAACCATTGAATTATTGTTTATGTTCAGATTGTTATACATCATTATTCCATCTCTGATCATGATCCATATGATGTCTTGTGAGTAGTTCGTTTTGTTCTTGAGAACATGGGACAAGTCATGTTGTTAGTAGTGGAGTTGTGTTGAGAAAGATTCAATAGTTTGATATTTAAGTTGTGGTGTACTTCTTCTAGTGGTGTCATGTGAACATCGACTACATGACACTTCACCTATATGGGCCTAGGGGAATGCATTGTGTATTTGGCTACTAATCGTAGGGGTCACGGAGTGATGTAAACCTGAACCCCCATTAGGAAACCATTGCACAAGGGACGTAAGGGTCTTAGAGTTTAAAGCTATGATTAGGTTTCTACCTTAATTACTTTCTTGTACTTATGGATGTTTGCAAGGGGTATAATCACAAGTATGTATTAGTCTTGGATGGGGCGGTACATTAGCACAGGTTCACCCACACAACACTTAGCAAGCTAGAGAAGATTAATCAACTATATGAAGCGAAAGCACTTGAAAGTCTTCCCATGTGTCCTCAAGAACGTTTGGTCATCTTAAGTAATACAACTGACTTGTCCTTTGCTGCATAAAGGATTGGGCCAATTGTTGCATTTATTCCTACTGTCTTTTATTTACTCGTACTTTGTTTACTTGCTTTATCAAAAAACCCTAAAATTCCGTTTGCTAAGTATTTGCAGAGAATTCCTGATCCATACCACTAGCCAGCACCTTCTGCTCCTCGTTGGGTTCGACACTCTTACTTATCGAAAATACTGCGATACACCCCCTATACTTGTGGGTCATCAATACAGCAGTGTCATTGCATGTATGTTCTTTTCATTAACCACAACTAATGTCATTGCATGTCTGTTCTTTTCATATACCACATATGGATCCACCAGTGTTCATTGCATGTGTGTTCTTTTCACAAACCACATGGATTCACCAGTGTCACTGGATGTGTGTTCTTTTCATTAACCACAGCTAGAGTCATTGCATGTGTGTTCTTTTCACAAACCACATATGGATCCATCAGTGTCATTGCATGTTTGTTATTTTCATTAACCACAGCTAGCGTCATCGCATGTCTGTTCTTTTCACAAACCACAGATGGATCCACAAGTTCCATTTCATGTGTGTTATTTTCATTAACCACATCTATAGTCATTGCGTGTGTGTGTTCTTTTCATTAACAATTGCTAGATTCATTGCATGTGTGTTGTTTTCACAAACCACATGGATCCACTAGTGTCATTGCATGTGTGTTCTTTTAATAAACCACAACTAGAGTCATTGCATGTGTGTTCTTTTCATTAACCACAGCTAGTGTCATTGCATGTGTGTTCTTTTCATAGACAACATATGGATCCACTAGAGTCATTACATGTCTCTGTTCTTTTCATTAACCACAACTAGTGTCATTTCATGTCTGTTCTTTTCATAGACCACATATGGATCCACCAGAGTTCATTGCATGTGTGTTCTTTTCACAAACCACATATGGATCCACCAGTTTCATTGCATGTTTGTTCATTTCATTAACCACCGCTAGAGTCATTGCATGTCTATTCTTTTCACAAACCACATGGATACACCAGTGTCATTGCATGTGTGTTCTTTTCACAAACCACATATGGATACACCTGTGTCATTGTATGTGTGTTCTTTTCATTAACCACATATGGATCCCCTAGTGTCATTGCATGTGTGTTCTTTTCATTAACCATAGCTAGAGTCATTGCATGTATGTTCTTTTCAAAAACCACATATGGATCCACCAGAGGTCATTTCATGAGTGTTCTTTTCACAAACCACATATGGATCCACCAGTGTCATTGCATGCGTGTTCTTTTCACAAACCACATATGGATCCACAAGTGTCATTGCATGTGTGTTCTTTTCACAAACCACATATGGATCCACCAGTGTCATTGCATGTGTGTTCTTTTCAACCACAACTAGGGTCATTGCATGTGTGTTCTTTTCACAAACCACATATGGATCCACCAGAGTTCATTTCATGTGTGTTATTTTCACAAACCACATATGGATCCACCAGTGTCATTGCATGTGTGTTCTTTTCACAAACCACATATGGATCCACCAATTTCATTGCATGTGTGTTCTTTTCACAAACCACATATGGATCCACCAGTGTCATTACATGTGTGTTCTTTTCATGAACCAAACCTAGAGTCCGTGAATGTCTATTCATTGTATTGCCTATTCTATTCCCAAACCACAATTAGAGTCATTGCATGTCTGTTCTTTTCACAAACCACATAAGGATCCACTAGAGTCATTAGATGTGTGTTCTTTTCACAAACCAAATATTTGATCCACCAGTGTCATTGCATGTGTGTTCTTTTCACAAACCACATAAGGATTCACCAGTGTCATTGGATGTGTGTTCTTTTCACAAACCACATGAGCATGTGTGTTCTTCTCACAAACCACATATGGATCCACCGGAGTTCATTACATGTGTGTTCTTTTCATAAACCACATATGGATCCACTAGTGTCATTGCATGTGTGTTCTTTTCATTAACCATAGCTAGAGTCATTGCATATCAGTTATTTTCACAAACCACATGGATCCATCAGTGTCATTGCATGTGTGGTCTTTTCATTAACCACAACTAGAGTCATTGCATGTGTGTTATTTTCACACACCACATATGGATCCACCAGTGTCATTGCATGTGTTTTTTTCATTAACAACAGCTAGTGTCATTGCATGTCTGTTCTTTCCACAAACCACATATGGATCCACCAGTGTCACTGGATGTCTATTCTTTTCACGAACCACAGCTAGAGTCATTGCATGTGTGTTCTTTTCACAAACCACATATGGATCCACCAGTGTCATTGCATGTGTGTTCTTTTCATTAACCACAACTAGAGTCATTGCATGTCTGTTCTTTTCACAAACCACATGGACCCACCAGTGTCATTTCACGTGTGTTCTTTTCATTAACCATAGATAGATTCATTGCATGTGTGTTCTTTTCACAAACCACATATGGATCCACCAGAGTCATTGCATGTCTGTTCTTTTCATTAACCACAGCTAGAGTCATTGCATGTATGTTCTCTTCACAAACCACATGGATCCACCAGTGTCATTGCATGTGTGTTCTTTTAATTAACCACAGCTAGACTCATTGCATGTGTGTTATTTTCACAAACCACATATGGATCCACCAGTGTGATTGAATGTGTGTTCTTATCATGAACCACATATGGATCCTAACCTTAGGAAAGCGCTAACCTTAGCCCCCCAATGGTGGCCATTAGACCGAGTCTTCTAGAAGGCACGCCCTAACACAGTTGTTCTGCATGACGATTGTTACATACCGTTGAATCAGGGTGCTTAGACGATTGGGATGGTCTTCGTAAGAGCGATCCGCGAGTAGGCTGTTCTGCGACATGATTGGACACGCTTACTGCCCGCTTGCTCTTGACAAACTAGCAACACCGGGCGCTCCCTTTTTGCGAGTGTCACGACTCACGAGTTCCGTGGGCCATATGCTAGTGTCACATCCCCTTTACTTCTCTTCCTCCCCATACTTCTCTTCCTTCCCCTCGAAGCCACTTTCCCAACTTCTCTCCCATCTTGCCGTAGCCACAAGCCGCCGACGCCTCCAGCTATATCTCCCATAGCCACCCCATTCCCCCACCCCCCCTATCGCCATGGTTCAAGGGGAGACGGTGAGGAAACGCGTCGTGACAACAGGGACAGTGATTTTGATGTGAGTCGTCTCATCTCTAAATCTATCATCTGTGGCCAGTTATCTATTTTGAGCTAGATCTACTCTGTTTACTCATGCGCTTATGATGTGTTAGGCCAACCAGACATTGTACGACTCCGACTATCACGATTTAGCGGATGAAGATAATCCTCCACTATGTGCCTGCTAAACATGGATATGTGCCCGCTAAATTTGTAGCGTTCGAAGGACGAAACACAGGCAGGAGGTTTTTAAGGCATAAGTTGCGGTATTGTCAAATGGGTAGATCTAGAGTGGCCCAAATCGATGCAGAAAATGATGGACAGACTATGGGATATGACTGTTGAGTTGAAAGAATCCATAGTCAGCTCACTTCTTAACAGTGCTGAGATGAAGCTATGGGACCTAGTTAACACAACCAAGCTTAACCGAGATCTCAGGAGGGTGCACGACAAGGTTAGCAAAGTCGAGAAGGAGAGGGACGTGGCGTTGGCCCTGAAGGCTAAAGCAGAGCAAGAACTGACTCAAGCAAGAAATGATCTTCACCAGGCCAAAGTCCAGCAGTTCACAACTACGAGTATTGACAAGTGCATGAGGATAAATGCAGAGAAACAATTGAAGTTGTGCAAGGAAGATGCTAAAAGGAAGGAGAAGACGATTTGATCCCTGCTCCCACGGGAAGATGCGCATCGGGCTAAGATTAGGAAGATCAAGGAGGTGTGTGATAACTAGTTCTATTTAGCTTGAGCTCCGTGCTTTTTAAGTTGTAATAGTAGTACTTGTTGACCTAGCGGTCTGAACTAGTGGTTTTGGAGTCCTGGGAGAAAAAAAAGGTCACCCGTTAATCTGTCTTAACCCTGCATTACTTCCTTTTGTCTGATCATGGTGGTATTCTAATACTGGTGGTTTGTTTAAACGCAATCTACGTTGATTGTGCCGCATGCAAATGGCACAACCACAATTTATAAAGTGGAAGCACGTGCACCTGGTTACTGGAGATCCGGGAGCTTCGCCAGATGCAGGGGATGCAGGAGCAGGAGGCGGTGAGATAGACGGGCTCAAGATTAGGCCAGGAAGTGGTACCAATTTCCTCATCATCTGGGCATTATCGGTTGCCATTGTTGTTTATGTTGCCATGTCGTTGTGCAGCATCTGAAATAAGTTGCTGCTTCGTGGAGTGTAGTAGCTTAAATAATTTATTTCTGTGCCACTTACATTCCATCGAATTTGGAGACCTCTTTCCCCTCAGCAATCATGGAACCGGTGATGCATGTTTTTAGGTAGTAGTGGCACAATCACAATTTCGGATTCAATTACCGACTCGGGCGTTTCCAAACCCTAAGTCGCGGTACATTTTACTCCGAGAATGTGGGTAGATTGTTTCGCCCCAAAAAGATCCACACACAGAGCTCTAGAATTTAACCGAAATACATATATAGGTTCAAGTTCAACACATTACTATGCATCATCATTGCCAACAGGTGATGACCCACAAGTATAGGGGATCGCAATAGTCTTCGAGGGAAGTAAAACCCAATTTATTGATTCAACACAAGGGGAGCCAAAGAATATTTATAAGCCTTAACAACCGAGTTGTCAATTCAGTTGCACCTGGAAACAATCTTGCTCGCAGTAGTTTATCAGTAACAACAGTTTTGTAGTAGAAATAGCAAAGTAATAGCAGTAGTAAAATAAAGACAGTAGTAACAATTGTAGTAAACAGTAGGATTAAAGCGTGGTAGGCATAGGGATGGATGGACGGGCATTGCATGGACAAGACAATTCATGTAACAATCAAGATATAGGGCATTTGCAGATAAATAAGATAAAGCATCCAAGTACTAAATAATCATAGGCATGTGTTCCATATATAGTCATATGTGCTCACAATGAGAACTTGCACAACATCTTTTGTCCTGCCAGCCCATTGCAGCGGGGCCTCAAGGGAATCTACTGGCAATTAAGGTGCTCCTTTTAATAGAGCACCGGAGCAAAGCATTACCACTCCATGAACACACATGATCCTCATATCATAGTCATCCCCTCCAGTTATCCTGATTTCTGTCACTTCGAGGCCTCGGGTTCCGGACAACAATACGTGTATACAACTTGCAGGTAAGATCATAAACAATAATATCATCATGAATCAATAACATGTTCAGACCTGACATCATGTCACTCGGGCCCTAGTGACAAGCATTAAGCATAACAAGTTGCAACAATGTCAAAAAGCACTAACAATAGATACTAGGCACCATGCCCTAACAATCTGATGCAATTACATGAACAATCTCATGCAATCCCTACCATCCCCATAGCCTACTACAGGGGATTACTCACTCATGAATGGGGGAATCATGGATGGTTGATGGAGAAGCGTCGGTGATGATGATGGCGATGATCTCCTCTAGTTACCCGTCCTAGCAGGGTGCCAGAACAGAGTTTCTGGTTCCGAATCATGGTTTCTAGTGATGGTGGCGCAGCGGAACTCTATCTAGAAAACGTCGAAGCCCCCCCCCCTCTGTTTTTAGGTCAGAGGGCTTATATAGGAGAAAGGTGAGGTCAAGGCAGAGTCTGAGGTGGCCACACCACCTCCTAGCATGGCCTGGCCTGGCCCGCATGGCCAGGTGGTGTGGGACCCTCGTGGTCCCTCTTCGTTTCGTCTTCTGGCTCTGTGAGTCTTTTGGTAAAATAGGAGTTTTACGATATTTTCCGGGATTTTTCCTGAAAGTTGATTTCCTACACAAAAACGAGACACCAAAGCAATTCTGCTGAAAACAGCATTAGTCCGCATTAGTTGTATCCAAATCACACAAATTAGAGAAGAAACAATAGCAAATGTGTTCGGGAAAGTAGATACGTTTTGGACGTATCAACTCCCCCCAAGCTTATCTTATTGCTTGTCCTCAAGCAATTCACTTGAAAACTGAGTGCAATAAAAGAAACTTTCACAAACACATTTGCTTTATAAGATGTAAATATTCTCAGCATATGATCAAATACTTAGGCAATTCATAATAAATACTATGCAAATAAGTCTACCCAGTAGTCATGCAAGCTATGAGGAGATTCCAACCCAAAATAATAAGCAACATGACACATAAGCATATGTAGGATTGTAATGCTGATAAGAAGGTATGATAAAGTAGTATCTCGCTTGCCTTTCTTTGGAACAAAACATAAATGCCAAGGCACCTCTGAAGTTTAAGTGAAGACTAGAAATAAAAATATCAAAGATACAAGCGTCAAAGTTATGTCACAACTAACTGTGTTTTGGGACAAGCACATTACACTAAGAATGACAGCTATGCTCTTGGGAAGGTGCTCAAAGAATAAATGGTGACTCGACATAAAAGTGAAAGAAAAGATTTGAAAAGTTTGAAAGGCTTCCAAATGTTGAAAGTATGGTACTCATTATCTTTGAGTTCTCATTGCCCCTATCATAAGCATCTTGAGGTGATTAAGATTAAAGTGACTCAAATATGAGGATATGCTTGACAAGTTATATGTTGAAAATATCATGCCCCTTGCTTATGAGTACTGAACCTCATGCTACTCAACTTTAGTCACAAGTAAGTTCTTGTCATTGTAAGTACATGTGTATCATAGAGAACCGCCAACGGGGTACCCCTTGCCCCATGATACAGGAGCTATCCCATATCAAAATGACAAGGCAACAGACAATGAGCATCTCAGTGATCTTTTTATTTTCTATTTGAATAAGTTTTTATTGAGGATGCTTCTCAGAATGCTCACTATGGTTATGCTACAAGTTTCCACCATGATTAGGCATGGCTTAGGCTAGCCGCCCAGGCATTTATCTAACACATATACAAGCTCCATGAGCGTACAAGCTCCCATTTTATTTCACACCGTCGGGGTCCATAAAATAAAGAACATGATATCAACTGAATAATAAGTGCAATGTTGAAAGCATTCCCCATGGTAACTTGGTGCTGCTAATTCACAGCTTATAAAGCGCAAGCATATAAGCAACATAGATGGACACAATGGTTCAAGTTTATTAAGTGCAAGAAAGTAAAGTGTGCCATCAAGTTCGTGAGATCTTTACTAACTAATTTTCACATAACAAGCAAACATTTTTATTGGAAGAAAACAAAGCATAATAAATATGCAAGGAATAGCAATGATGCTAATAGGTAGATATGGTGGACTCTTTTTGACAACTTTGGTTTTGGGGAGTTAGATGCATGAGTAAAGCTTATACTCAGCGCAAGTGAAGGCTAGCAATAGAAAGGGAGCGACAATCGGGAGAGCAGAAACTGTCATAATCATGCTTCCAACAAAACAAAATTAATAGTGGCATAAAAGTGACACAAGAACTCCGAGGCATAATAAATCATCGAGGCTTAACTGACTTTTTGTTTAGTCATATGCATGCGTGAGCATGTGCCAAGTCGATTCAAGTAAAACATTCAGAGGATACCACAATGTCATACCAAGTTATGAATAGAACAATGCAAGCAAACATTTATATGGCATGTTACAAACTATTAGTGGATTGGAACTGATCATAAGAGAGTAAGAACTACTAAGCATCCATTAAATAGCATACACCTTACATGAACATACTAAGCATGCCCACAATGATGAGTATATGTACAAAAATGAAAACAAACAGAGCTCATATCATCCTCTTACCACACCTCGAGTTGTCATAAATCATCATTGTCTTTCACTTGTGTGACTTGAATAATAAGATAAAACCAAACTCCAAGGAGTCACTGAGGACCGCTGAACCCTGCACCAAAATTTACAAAACCAGAGAAGAACAACAAATATTTTTGGATTTTCAATTTTTAAGGACAAGAAACGAAGGAAAGAGCAAACAAAACAAAATATTTTTGGGTTTTTCAAATAATCAAATCAAAGCTAAAAAGGATGAAGCAAACCAAGGAGAAAATATTTTTGGTCTTTTTGTGTTTTGGAAAGCAGAAATAAAGAAAGAACAAAAACTAAAAAGAAAGCAAAACATGGATATGCAAAGTACCGACAGAAAATGATATGTAGATGAGTGTGATGTCGGTATACCTCCTCCCAAGCTTAGGCTTTTGTCCTAAATGGGAATCAATCCCAAGCTGGGCAAGAAGGAGCGCCTCCGTAATATGACGAAGAAGTGCCTTTGTTCAGATACAAACTCGAGGACGCCCCGATGTAGTGCGCAGAGTAGTCATAAGAGGGTGCATCCCCCTGGTGCTGCCCGTGGAAACCAAGCAAGTGGAGCTGCTCGTCCACATCCTCCTTGGAGCGCGACCATGGCATCCTACAAATACTGAACGAAGTAGATTGTGGCAAGGGAATTTCCCTCTCATATCCGTCAGTAAACAACATCCTGTAAACTAAACTTTCTGAACTAGAGTTAGTAGTAACAAAGTGATGTGTTTTCATAGCAGTGAGATCAAGCCTGTATGGGGTTATCACAGTATCATTAGGATCAATAGAAAGTCCCAAGGCAACAACCATGCGTGCAACAATAATGCCCCCATAAATGGTTCCTCTAGCAGCTAGGCGGCGAGCAATGAGAGAACCAAGATTATACTTGGTTTCATTATTAAGTGCAGCAGCAAGAAAAGCTAAATGATAATTAGAAATATTACTAATGTTCTCCCTACCAAGAATGCTAGTGGAAAGATAGTAAGCAAAATACCTAAGAGCTGGGAGTTGAATGTTTCTTATCTTCCCGCGCTGAGTTGTGCGGTCATCATAATTTGTTACACTTCGGTAGAGATCCAGCAAATCAGTGGGTCGACCTTGGATCTTCTTTACTGTCCTAGTCATTGCAATGCCTATAATGCTGTAAAATCTTTCCAATGATATGGTAATGGGCATATCATAGATTTTGAATAAAACAGTTGACCTATAAGGGGTATTAGTGAAAGTGAAACTTTCAGCAAAAGTTTTGGTGAGCAAGGCATATTTCTCACACTCATCCTGCATGTAAGTGGTTACACCAACTGATACGTCCATAACGTATCTATAATTTTTGATGGTTTTATGCAAATAATATGCTTTTGACACTCCTTTTTGTATAAAGTTTATGATTTATTTGGACTAACCTACTAATAGTTTCAAAAGTGCACAATGTTCTTGTTTTGCACTTTGATCTGTAGGAATTACCAAGAATACAAGTAGAAACCTTTTTGGAGTCAAATTGGGATTTTTCCAGAAATCTGTCTTCGAACTCTTTTTGAATATGGTCACATTTCGGGTCGAAGACGGCGTCAAATGGAAAACTCTTCAACTACAAAGTTGTTGGAAATTTCACGACTAATGTTCTGGATATAAAATTTAACTAATTCCGAGTCTGGACGGGACTTTTAGGCCCGATTTACTGCAGCCCAAGATGGGGTGACGGGAATCCGAGAAGCTATATAAAGGGAGGAAACCTAATTCGCCCAGGGCATCTCCACCCCATGAATTTGCAGACACCAAAGCGATGTTTTTGCCTCCCCCATGGATCCCATCTCCATGGGGGAGGGCTCCCAAGAAGCCATGAAGGAAGGGGCTAAGGGGCGGTGCTCCCCCATGATACCGGCGGCGGGGAAAGAGTCCCCCGAGTTGCCGCCCTCTTCACCATATTCACCGCCATCTCCATCACATAATCCTCCTAGTATGCAGTGGTTAATCCTCCCACACACCTCTGTACCGTCCTATGTAAACATGGTGTTTGATGTTATAAGTTATAATCCTATGATCTATGTCATGTTCGCATAGTTTCTTTGTTCTTAGATTGAATGGTTGAACATATTTGGTTCATTAGAGTTGTTTGTTGATATGGTACAGTCCTTTGGTGTCCATTATCTTTGTGCGCGCATGGATTAAACATCATAGGGTTTGTAGTATGTGTAAGAGGAAGGGGGAAGTTCTACCGGAGTGACAGAAACCTGAGGACGCGAACCGAAACGTTGCACGTATGGGAGTAAGAGGACCATTAAACTTAAGGCTATGGTTGGGGAAACCTTAATGCATTGATTAGTACTTACGGATGTTTGCTAACAGTCTAATCATATAGTACATGTTATTCCAAGTAGTGAAGCGCATGTATATTTAGCGTCTCCCACATAGAAAACTGCAGCGAAGACAATGAACCCAATCTATTCGCTATTTAAACTTGGACAAAGCCACCACAATTACCACCACTATTCCACACTCATGGTTCTGTTAGTTTAGTGTATTTTATTGCTGCAGCAACTAGTTTTACTTTCTTGTTATTTATTATCATGCAAAGCTATCTCTATTACTCGTATTGTTGCTCTAGTTTTATTCCCTAGATAATGCAAACGTTTAGTATGTGTAGAGTTGTATCAGTGGTTGATAGAACTTGAGAGAATATTTATCCTACCTTTAGCTCATCGTTGGGTTTGACACTCTTACTTATCGAAAAGGCTACACATGATCCCCTATACTTGTGGGTTATCAAGACCTTTTCTGGCGCAGTTGCCGGGGAGCAATAGCGTGTGGGTGAATATTTTTGTGTGCACTTGTTTTTTTATCTCTAAGTAGGTTTTACTTTCAGTTTTAAGTTTTTATCTATCTTAGTATAGAAAGGGGATGCGAATTATAAAAAAAATTAGTTGTACTTGTTACCTAAAAATGTTTTCAAAAAGGAAAGTGATTGGAAAGATGAGTAATGGTTAAGTGGGGGTTAACCTTGAACACTTGTGTTCATGCCTATGAAACTAAAACAAATCTTTCCATGGAAGATTTTCAGTTAAAAACTTGTAGTAAGCCTTGAAGCCTTGAAAAAGAAAGATATTTCTGGTATTGATCTTAATGCTTATTCATTCGAAAATACTTGAGTCTTGCTCCTATGCCTAACTTAAAGGCGTTAAAGAAAAGTACTTATTGGGAGATAACCCAAAAGTTTTAGTTGAGTCTTGGAAGTTATTGCTTCAGTAATAACCGCTCCTTATCCTTTTTATTTGCCTTTTGTTCCAAGAGTAACCTCTAATGAGAGATAAGTAATGGTTGGGAAAGTTGCTGTTCCAAAACAGATTTTTGTACTTCACTGTAAAAATTCGTGTAAAATCTCTGTAAGTCGGTTTGAGCTGTAATTATTTGTGCTTCTGCCCCAGGTTGTTATCCAACTTTCGTTAGTTCAACACTTTTCGATTGAGCAATAGAAGGTCTTCGAAAAAATTGGTTTCTATCTGCTGGTCTGTTTTGACAGATTTCTGCCATTATTTGCATTTTCTTCTTGTTGATACCTTTTTGGGTTCTTTTTGGGGAATTGAGCTTTTTAAGGAAAGTGCTACAGTAGCTTGTGTCTTAATGGAAGTTTTATTGGTGTTGAAACTGAACCCAAATACTTATTATCTTGATTACACTAATGTTGCTAATGAAGATTATGTGAAGTTTTGTATGAAGGAAAAATTTCACGTGTTAAGGAAAGAATGATGTAATGAGATGAAGAATAGACTAAAGCTCAAGCTTGGAGATTCCACCCCGTGTCACCCCAAGAAATATCCAAGAAGTACAAGTGTCAAAGCTTGGGGATGCCCAAGGCATCCCCTTCTTCATCAATAAAAATCTCAGGTTCTTCCAAACACTTCATTTTTATTGTTTCATGCACAATTGTGTTGTTCTTGGAGCGTCTTCGTTTTCGTTTTTGGTTTTCGTTTGCTTGGTTTGCTTAGTTTGCTTGAATAAATTGGTTGGACCCCCTCTTTCATACATTAGTTTTCAGATAAGTGTGGTTTTGATTGGAAAAGAGTAGGAAAAGTTCATGCTTAAGTGGTAAAAGGAGCTCGTTTTTTACGGTTGCCTATGCTTTGTCATGTCATGCTTGATATTGTTTTGGATTTATTCTTAGTGATTTTTTCTGTAGCATGACATGTTATAAAAAATTGAGATTGCTTAATGTGCGTTGAAAGAATCATGCGTTTTTTTAGCATATTAAAGCATGGTATTGTGGTATTCTCTTTTGATGCTTTATTTGGGTTGACTTGGCGCATGATCACACCATGTTATGACTATCCCAAGTCACCATAGCCTTTATGATCCATTAGTTTTCGACTTGTAATATCATTTTATGCTTTAACTAATGATGTTTTGTCGCTTTGCATGATTATGGCCATTATTTCTCTTTTAGTTGGTCGCTCCCAGTCTTTTGCTAGCCTCCATAACCAAGTATGAGTTCCACTCATGCATCCAAATCCAAATAAAACCAAGTTATCCCAAAGAGTCCACCATACCTAACTATTAGCATTTGCTATTCCAAGTATATTCATGCTTTTATCTACCTTCCGAATTAAACTTGTTATGAGAAAACTAGTGATTAAAGCTCTCACGAACTTGATGGCACACTTTACTTTTCTTGCCCCTAATAAACTTGAACCATTGTGTCATCTATGTTGTATATGCTTGCACTTATATGTTGGGGATTAGCAGAACCATGCTGTCATGGGGAACACTTTCAACATTGCACTTGTACATTGTACCTAGTTGATATCATGCTCTTTTGTCTATGGATGTCGTCGATGTGAAATAAAAGGGGAGCTTGTAAGTCTATGGAGTTATGTATGTGTGTTAGAGAAACGCCTGGGACGCCGGTCTAATCCATGCCTAATCATGGTGGAAACCTGCAGCGTAACCATAATGAGCAATCTATGAAGCATTCTTCTTATAAAAAAGAGATAGAGATTGAGAAAAAAGAAAAAAAAAGATGAGAAAAGAGGAAAGAGAGAAAAAGCACCATTTTCCCATGGTAAATAAGAAGATTGCTGAGATGCTTGTTGTCTGCTTGCCTTGTCATTTTGATATGGGGATTCTTCCGTATCATCGGGCAAGGGGTACCCCATTGGCGGTTCTCTATGATACACATGTACTTACTATGACAAGAACTTACCGGTAACTAAACTTGAGTAGCATGAGGAGTGGCCCTCGTATTCAAGGGACATGAGACTTCCAACTTATACTTTGTCAAGCAGATACTCCATAGTTTGTTCACTTTAACCTTAATCACTTCAAGATGCTTATGATAGGGGCAATGAGAGCTGAAAGCTAATAAGTACCATAATTTTTTGAAGCTCTTTACGAGACTTGAATCCCTGCTTCCTTCTATGAAGGCCTTTCTTCCACTTTTATATTGAGTCTCCACCTTCTATCTTTATGCACCACTACTAGGAAACAACTCTTATATAGCACATGGAATTCCATCTTCTATGGCGCATATCCCTGTCGCCATCGAGCACTTCGCTTCTGTGGCGCATATGCAGGAATGCGCCACAGGACTTCTGTGGCGCATTCCTGCATATGCGCCACAGGAAGCAGATATCAGTGGCGCATACAGTCCAATGCGCCACAGAGTCTATATGCGCCACAGACACCATTTCTATATGCGTCACTAAGTATATTACATGTATTCAAAATAAAATACATTCCTGGTGTATAATCAGGTATTTATATAGGATTTATACAGTATTTATCCAGATCAGTATAAACAGTACATTGCACATGTAGTAGATGAAAACCGACATATAATACAAACACAAGTATAATGTCATCACACTTAGAGCCCGATCGAGATACATATATAGTGTCAAGTGCCAAATTTTTACACAAGCGCCGAATACAAAGTTCATATCATCTCACATTACAAATATGAAGTGGCCACCACCGCCTACACTAGGATCAAATAGAATACAGTTGTGATAATGGTGAGCAAGAGCATTAGCCCAACCAATATCTTCATCCGGTTCTTCTTCCACAAGTGGTTCCTCCACTTGGCTACCGCCTCCTCTCTAGTCGCGTATCCTTTGTAGATGTTGTCACTGAACTTGTTCACTTGTTTGTGACAATCCTCCCACTCCTCGTAGACTCCTGGAACCCTACCCATGTACACGACATACCACCTCATCGCCATCTCTATAGACGACAAGGCATATTAGTAAAAATACAACGAAAAGAATTAATAAAGGGTTCACATATATATATATATGTTCACAGAATATAAAACAAAGGATCCATAAACCTAAAAGATAGATCATCATAGAAGCAATAAGTTCAATGACAACACGACCACAAGGTAGTTTAAGTCTAACAATACAGCAGGCACGAGATAGTAAAGTTTATGACACACACACTAATACAGCAGGCGTCCATCAAGAGTATACACACACTGGATCATGCTAGAGGCACACATCGATCATGATGAAGACTTCCTCTTCTCGCTCAGCTTCAGGAACGGTAGATAGCCCTCTTTCTTCATCCACGTCCTTGTGTCACCCTGCTTACGGAGGCGTTCTTCGATCTCCCTCTTACTCAACCCTCTGGCTTGTTGTAGGGCACCCCCCTTGTGTTGACATCTTCAATGATGATTTGCGACAACTTCATTTGAATGCGATGGAAGTCTTCTCTAAGATCAGCATCATCGATTCGCGCCAAAGTTTCGTCCCATCCTTGGAGACTAGATGGCAGCGTTAGGTTATGGCAATCCCGAACATAGCCTTTAAGGTGATGGAGGATGTAGAAGGCCTCCTTGGCACCAGTAGTCGACTGCTTGACGCAGGTAACTCGAGCACGTGCTTGAACACGTGTTTGCCATCCTTGATACATTCCCCCTTATCTACGAAGGTGCATCCCTTCTTGGTGTAGCCCTCGAGAGCCTCATTGAGAACACCCCTTATTCTGGTGTAGTCTTTCTTCTTCGTCAAACTCCCCGAGTCGAATACATGGCTAGCAAATACCTCGGGGCAAGGACGATGAGTGTGCAGTATTTGTCTCTGCACAACACAATTGGAACGGAATGTTGGAAAAAGAGCAAAGGAAGAAATCTATAAGAAATGCATAAGTTACGGTGGCGATGAGCGAGTGTGTGTACTTACTCGGGAAAGAAAGGCAAAAGAAGTGTGCCCTTCCTCTTGTTGTCCACCATGAACTTCTCGAGGTACTCCGTCACCTTGGTCCGTGTCTCTGATCCTTCGACCAACTGGTTGTCCCGCATGTAGTAGGGATCCACTATCGCGATTTCCAGGGTACTTTCTCTCTTGATCGTGATCGACAGATTGAGCGCGTATAGGCGGACCAAGTTATAGTCCAGCCATTTCGTGAGAAACAACTTGAATATGTCCTCGAACGCTATGAAGAATATATCCGCGGGGGGGGGGGGGGGGGTCATCGACGAAGCCCACGTCCAATGGCACCTTGGCCATGAAAACCGGGTAATTTGGATCTTCGTCTTTAAGAAGGAGGCCCTCTAGTGTCTTAACACCTTCGTGCAAAGTTAACATGGCTCCAACTGCAATATGGATCATATCCGGAGTCAATATCGGATCACCAGCTACATGCACTCGGGGCAAGCCATATTGTGTAGATGGTACGACAATGGCGTCCTGACCCCGGATCCTCTTCGGAAGAGGCTGGCTCGCACCCTTCTTATTATTATTATTACCTCTCTTCCTGTAGTGATTCTTCTTCACAACAGTGTCAGCCACTACCATCTGCTCATCAGCCGCCTTTCGGAGTGTGTTGGGGCTGAAAACCAATCCCGGTTTCTCTTGTGGTGGATCGGCGGCCAGAGGCGTCTCTTGAGAAAGACCATGGAAGACCAGGCGCTGCGTGCATGTATTGGGCCGACCAGCTTGATGGTCGTCACGAGCTGTGAAGGGTTCTTCCTCCACAGAAGGCATATACAATCCTTTGGTGGTGCCGGTGTTGATGAAGTCGTCAACGTTGACCAATTCATCATCATCTTCATGGGTGCCATCATGTGGTGGTGGTAGCGGGGGCGACGGCGGTTGCGGCACAACGTCTTTGCCATGTGGCGGTGCACATGCTGCCAAGAGTTGCTGGTGACGGCTGGTGGTGGCGATGATGGCGGCTACTGGCTTCCGAGGTGGTGGCTGGGCGATCGGTCGAGAGGTGGCGCTGGTGCTCCCCCCCCCCCCCCCGCAAGACGAATTTGGGTCTTCGGCCATGTCAAGGGCCAGTTGTAGCATTATCCAAGGGTCTTGTGTTCGTCGGCTCCCTGAGGTTGAAAGGGGGGTCCATGTCATCGCACCCTGGCAACACCCGAGCCAACCTGAACCTCATCACGTCATCATCCATTGGATTGTTGTGCATCGTGCGGCTCGTCGGTTGTATGAGAGTGCCCTTGGAAACATCCTTCAACTCACCGCCGACATCTTTAAGCAGGAGTACGCAAGAAGTGTCCTGAGGCAAAAACATGTTGTTGGGTGTCATGAGATGGCAGCAGTCATGCATCAAAGGCGTAAAGGAGATGACGTCCACTAACTAATTAGTTACCTTGGTGATGGCGTGGATCTCGGCTAATGTAGAGACACGGCCGATACCGACGGCCGGCCTATCATCATCTGCAATCTCCCGCTCAGGTGCCTCATGAAGCACCACTGCCGTCGGCTGCGCCTTATTGGTATCTTTGGCGGGAGGGGGCGTCGGTGTGACCAAAATGAGCGGCCTCGTCCCGACGTTGACGGTCGGCGGGGTCACCAGGTCCGGCGACACGGTAACATTGATGCCCGAGTTGCTGCCGCTTAAGCTGGGCAGATGTATTGGCCCCTGTCGACCTCCCGCATTCCAAGCAGTAAGCCCCTCGAAAAACTCAGGGGGGGTCATCGAGCGGAGCTTCTCTTCCACTAACTTGTCCACCGTTTTCTCGTCCACCGCCTTCTCCTCCAGTGTCTTCACCTTCATCTTCAGCTCTTCAACAGCGGCTTTATCCTGGTTCTTCCCCTCCCTTCTTTTCTTGGCGTCCTCTTTGTAGTACTCCTTGAACATCATGCTCGTACTGAAGCCGGACACACGGCCAGCTGAGGACGGCGGCAACCCCTTGTCCCTCTTCTTGTAAGCATTGGTCGCCATGTTGAAAACCGTGTCCTGCGGCTCCGTCGAATCCTGGGACGACTCTGTGGTAGTAGCGTTCAGTTCATCCTCCTACAGAGACAAGGAAAGGTGAACCCATTTAGATTCCTGGCTTCATTATTTTAATTAGAACGCAATAGACTTGAGATCAGCGATAAATTCCTTACCAGCTTCTTCTTGAAGTCCTTCACCTCCGGATCGTCGGTGATGAACTCCCCTGTTTCCTTGTCCAGGTAGTAGCGGGCCCGAACAAATTGCCTAAGCTGCAAGTCCGTGATTTTAAGCCAAGGGTTGTCTTTACCAAGGCGTTCAAGCTCGGCGTCCTCCTTGTCCCAAATGGCTTGTTTCCCCCTGTAACCGCCGCTTCCAAGGTGGTGGTTACCTATGTTCTGTTCCCGCATACTCCTTCCCCATTTAGTCCATTTTATAGAGTCAGCAGTAGCTATATCCACCTTGAATATCTTAAACTCCTCTTCGTCGAGCATCAGATTTTTCTTACTAATAACCTCCCAGCTTTCACCTTTGTCAATGCTAATCTTCACCCTGGTTTTCCAGCTGCTCAAGGCATTGCTCATCTTTGTGAGGGCTAGTTTGTTCACCGGGTTCTTTCTCTCGAGGTTTCTAAACCGCTCTGGGAATCTGTATCGCTTGTGAAGCTTCTTAAGGAGGTTATCGACCAAAGCTGCATTGTCAGCATGTCTGATGTACTTCGTGTTGATCGACATGCTTTCCCGGACGATGCACCCGAGTTGCATCGTCATACCCTTTAGCAATCGCCTCTGGCGCAATGGGTAGGCCACTTTCTGTGACCTCAGTGAACTCATCGCATATGGTGGCAAGCACTGGCACCTTCCGCTCCTTTTGTTCCTTCTTCTTCTTCTACTGAGAAGCGGCCGGGTTGCCGCTACCGCCATCCGTGCGCTCACCGCCATTAGTGCGAGCGCCGCCATCGGTGGTGTCATCCTCTTCGCCGCCACCTTCACTAGTTCCATCGTAGTCGTCTTCGTCCCCCTCGTAATCAAGATCTCCGCCCTCATTGGCCCCAGCAGCTCTGGCGACGGTCGCCTCCTCGTCTGGTGGTGGTGTCATCCTCATCGCCTCCTCCTCCTCCTCCTGTTGGGACTGTTAGGTCCGCAGCATAGAAAACAAAAAATTTCCTACGATGAGAACTATACGCCAAGATCTATCTACTAGATACAGAGCAACGGGTGGACATACATCCATGGAGAACTTACCCTCGAAGACAACGAGTTTTGTTAACGAGTAGGAACTCGTGGTTGATGTAGTCGTACGCTTGCCGATATCAAGATCGTGTGGAAGTCCGAGCGCCGCAAATCAGCAGCCCATCCATCCTTGCACACATGTTCAAGCCACCGGACAACCTCCACCTCCTCGCTCCAGCGATCCAAATGGAAGCAAAGAACTCCTTCCGCATTTAAATTCCACTGAAACATGTATCTCGCTAATCCGAGACCATGGGGGAATAATTCTAGAGGGGAGAGAGATCCTTCACAAGGAGGTGTGTGGATGAAGGAGGAATGGGTGGCCTTTATAGGAGGAGGTGCCCCTATCTCCATGGCGGCGCATGGGGGTGACCCTCACCTCCCCGTTCATGTGGTGGTAACACCTCCACATTAAAATGCCTCTTCACATTCCCTTTAAAGTCTCCATTTAAATGCATTAAATTTCTCCAAATTTAATGCTCTCATTTAATAAAACTCTTTTATTAAATTTATTCAGAATTTTGTTAATTTACTTTAATTAACAAACATTCACATATAGCCTTGCAATATTTCAATATCACATGCGTAACCACCTTCGCAATTTCACCAAAACAATTTCGGTTTCTATTGAAACAATTCCTCGCGCTTTGCAATTCTTTTCGTCAAACATATGTGCTCCAAAATGGTGTCCGTAACTCTTAAGTGTGCCACCCTACGGTTCATGAATAATGCGTACATGATCGAGACCCTTCTCCGATCAATAATCAACTGGACCTGAGATCTCATCGACTCTACACATTCAACGATGACTCCGTGATCGTGAGAACCTTTAACGCTTGTAACTAAATCCCTTTGTCTCTCGATATATTACATGTCCGAGATTCGATCATCGGTATCTCCATACCTAGTTTGATCTCGTTACCGACATGCACTCTTTTCTTGTTCCCGTGATATAACATTCTAGTGATCACATCACTTGCTTGCAAGCTATCCTAATGTGATATCACCGAGAGGGACCAAAGTATATCTATCCGTCATCTGGATTGACAAAGTCCACTCTTGATCCATGAGCCTCAACATAACACCTTCGTAGTACTGAACCCATCTTTATAGTCACCTTACTTGCAGTGACGTTTGATGTTATCAAGATACTCTTCCGGTGTTAGCAATGAACATGATCTCATGGTCTAAGGATAAAGATTACTTCGTATGATGTTACAGCAATATAAACATAATGACTTGATCGTAATGCTATACTTCGGATGAATGTTCATCACATTATTTCACAAATGCTGTGACCTTGTTATTAACAACATCCAATGTCCATGATCAGGAAACCTTGATCATCGTGTTAATCAACAAGCTAGTCTATAAGAGAGGCATAACTAGGAACCCTTTTTGTTTATTAAACACACATGTATTGATGTTTCCTATCAATACAATTATAGCATGCAAAATAAACATCTATCATATACAAGGAATACATAATAACAATTTTATTATTGCCTCTCAAGGCATATTTCCTTCAGTGACCCCCGCCAGAATGACTGGTTGGCCTGCCTAGCTTGTTCTTCGACGCTGATCATGTGCTTAGAAGGGCCAGCCTTGTTGTTGCCCGACATGTTTGCACCACTCTATTAAAAAGAGGTAAAAACTTAGCACAAATCTTGGCCAAAAAATTCGGCATGACCTTTGCTAATTTTTTTACCTAGGAGTGCCCACTTCTCAACCGAAACGGAAGTGAATCGACACTTCGGGAGAAATGGGCAACTCAAATGAAATCCCTGCAACATTCACACACAAGAAAATAGCCCCATCCACAGCCCCATTCACAGCCCCCATCCACAACCCCATTGAATCAAATAGCACCATATAGTACCAAATAATCCCACCATATAATCCCAACAGTAATCCCAACACCATATATATCAAACAACACAGAAATATGACATATTTCACTGCTTAAATTCATAGCCCCATTGACATATTTCACTGCTTAAATTCCAAGACAGAAGATAGTTTGGGACAATCACCTTCTTATGAATTTGCAATAAAAACACACAGAAATATGACCCAATCTGTGACTAGATTCACAACCAACAAGTGGCAACTCAACATTATATATCCACACCTACATTTGCATCTACAAAATTTCCGAATACAACAAATTATATAGCTATTCTCTCTGAATTTAGAACAGATACAACATTGTATAGCATTTACAGAAGTATTATAATCCTCACGACACTGAAATAACACAAATAATCTCTCTTGCAAACAGTAACATATCAAAACCACCTCTTCAGGCTACCTCTATGTTTTCCTTCATACAACTGGGTATATTTGTTCCCTAATGACACCGCTCATTCATACAACTGGGTCTATGTTTTACCTCTGTGTTGGTCATTACAAGCTTATGGCTTATGTGGTCATACAAACAACTGCACAAAAATGCCCTACTGCACAAAAACTGCTAAGTAGAGCATTGAAGCAAATCTGGTAATGCTACAGAGGCGTTAGATGCTCTCTTGTACAATGCTTGGTTAGAGATCAAAGTTAATACTGTGGATGTGACTATGTGAGTTCACCAGCATCAATCGATTCCCAACTAGGGCTAACCTTTATCCGCACATTTTTCCTTTCTAAATAACACCAAATATACAAACCAAGAGGCTATATGTCTCATTGATATCTTACTGTGTGCCCTGTAATTTTTGTATATGTGCATTCACTATCAATATTTTTTATTTTTGCAATGGCACTTATTAGACCTCATGGCAAAGATGGTAACTTCACACTATTTCGTCCACTAGATATCTTGTTCCTAAAACATTTAGCTTAGTTGCTTGTTGTTTCCTCCCATTCCTATCTGGTATCTCTACTGGCTATCACAAATTATTAGATCCTTTTGAGCCACTTCGAAATCAGCATGATATTTATTTCAGGCCACTTCTCACTTCTCACTTCCCTTCCCTTCAATTTAGTCTCATTTTTCACATGTTGTTTGCAGAGACCATAGCACTATAGGATAATTCTCTACAAATTGGACTGAAATATTATTACTACCCTTAAGTTTTGTACTACTGCGTGCTACATTCCCTTGTATCTTCTATACAGTGCATTGCTCTCAACTCACCAATTATGTTGTTGCTGCCTTTGAAGTGCTATGCTAGGTTTATGCTTAGGGTATTGTTGTGGTGTGGGATGTGCACACATGAACCTTGCCATGATATTAATTATCTTGCATCATTGCTGCCTTATTCATGTGCACATTGTTCTAACTGCACCTAATTTTGTTATTCTTGCATATGGTGTCTGCACAAATGCAAGAATGGTTTATCTTGCGCCATTGTTGCCTGATTCCTGTGCACATTGTTCACATTTGGTGTCTGCACAAACTCTGAGCTACTGCACAACCCTATCTGCACAAAAACCTGCTACTGCACAAACCTACTACTACACAAAAATGCCCTACTGCACAAAAACCTGCGGACGGTGAGGTGCTGGGGGGTTCAGAGGGGGGTGGGGGTGGGGGACGAACCGTGCGAGAACTTGCTACGGTGGTTGACGACAACGGTGCGGCGGCTCCTCCTACGGAGGCTCCTCCTCCGGAGGCTCCTCCTCCACGGGTTGCAGGGCTGCAGGGCGGCTCCTCCTCCACGGGTTCATCGGGCAGCTCCTCATCCACTGGTTCGCCGGGCGGCTCCTCCTCCTCCACGGGCAGCTCTTCCTCCGGCGCGGCGGTGGCTAGGGCGGCGACGAGGGTTTGCACGCGGGCAAGTGTTGTGGATCGAGAGGAGAAAGGGGGATTAGAGGGAGAGGCCAATTGAACCGTCTATTTGGCTAAGTGTGAAAGTTCTGTGGCGCATTCCCATAGTATGCGCCACAGAAGTTGGAACTTCTGTGGCGCATTCTGTGGGAATGCGCCACAGAACTTTTGGACATAGTACAAAAAAGGGTGGCGTCGTTGTATGACAAGATCCGATACTTGTCCTAGTGGTCTTGCTCGCTTTCTCTCACCTAGGGCAGCCAGGTTCGAATCCTGGCTGTCTCACATATTTTTTTCTTTTTTAAAAAATATTTTTAATTACGTACATATGCATATTTATTCAAAAAAGCAAGAACATATACATATATGCATATTTATTCACATATGCATATTTATTTAAAAAAATCAAGAACATATACATATATGCATATTTATTCAAAAAAGCAAGAACACATATGCATATTTATTCAAACATATATATTTGTGTGTTTGCTTGTCACACACTGACGAGGGTTTAACTCGTCAATGCCCATTGTTATGGACTTGGGTTTTGGAGAAGGAGGGAGCGCTGGAGACATCTATCGGCTAGCAACCAAGCACACAGGGGACAAAGGATTTACCCAGGTTCAGGCCTTGTAGAGGTCCCTACTCCTGCTTGTCTGCTCGTGGAATTATCGAAGGAGTCGAAAGTTACAATGGTGCGCAGATGCAATCTGGCAAGGGTTGTGGAAACTAGGGTTGCATGTGTCCTCCTCGCCGCCCCCTCCTGGCCTTTATATAGATAGGCTAGGTCTCGGGTAGCAGGTCGAGTCGGTTACAAGTTAGGGTTTTCCCCTTCAAACTTTCTATCTTTAGCTTCTTCTTGTCCTTCAAGCAATCGAGAGTCTGTAGGTTACTCGAGTCCCTCCATCCGGGCCTTGGCGACACCGTGGGCCTGTATGTATTTGGACCGTATATACCAAGCTCGAGCACCTGTAGGGTATACCCATGTCAGTAGCCCCCGAGTGTCCAGTGGAATCGCAGATTCGACTAGGGACTTTTTGAAGCCTTCGAGTGCCTAAATGAGTACATTTCGATTGCTTTTATTTGTGTCATAGGGATTCTTGATATACGTGCCTGATATAGCCGAAGTATCGGTATCAGTTAACCACCTTAGGGTGAAACAACGCAATCTACTCAAATTCGAGTCCTCGGACTCGAATCCGGAAAAGTGCTGGTGTAATTCGACTCAGGCCATGGAGGTCTTACAGGAGTTGAATTCCAGTTATATGGGTGTGAGCACTTGACGCGTCCATCAAGGCATGTTCATCGTGCCTATAGGCACGGATATGTTTCTGGTAGTGCGTAGTTAAATGCGTTGCCAGGCCTTATTCAGGTCTTACCTTCACGTCGTAGGCGCGGCATCCGAATTTTATCATCGCGGAGACAATTCGGGTAACCTAGGAGACGCAGTCTCTTTGTAGGGGGAAAATTATGAGGCGGTGTCGCCATGAGTTTCGAGTGTGGATGTTATCAACACACGGTTTTTTGTACAAATAATCATAGGGTGCACGACCAGCGCTCCCTATGGGAGTAGCCCCCGAGTGCCTGGTTGAGTCGAAGACTCAGGCAGGGACTAAAGAACTTTATGCATCGCCGTCTTTTGCTTGCTTGTTTCAGTCGATGACTCAGGCAGGTACTAAAACACTTTTGCGACTGCTATCGTCTTTTGCCTGCTTGTTTCAGTCGATGACTCAGGTAGGTACCAAAATACTTTTGCGACTGCTGTCGTCTTTTGCCTGCTTGTTTCCGGCACTCCCTATGGGAGTAACACATGTCCATAATCGAAATGTGTTTCGAGTGGTTGGGTTTGCTTTTGTGATTGTCCATGTTCCTGCAATAAGAAAAAGAAAAGTCGTAGGGTGCGCGGCCAGCGCTCCCTATGGGAGTAGCCCCCGAGTGCTTGGTGGAGTCGAAGACTCTAGCAAGGACTAAAAATAGTCGAAGTTTTCCACTTCATAGCCTTGGTGACGTCAGTGCTGACACTTGTATGACCTTAGTTTCCCGCGTGAGCGATTTTGACGGGACGTGACGAGCGGTGGGTCCCACTTTCTGACTTTGATTTGACTAGGCATGCGTAATCTTATTTTTAACTGTGCCTCCTCAATTTCCACGCGTAATGGTAGAAGTGGGGGGATGGTTCGCGCTTCCTCTTCTCCACGTGTCCAACGCGATGCATGCCACGCGTCCAATAGGGTTTTTGTCAGCCGTTGGATTGCATCTCCTAGGGGTTAAGTAGCGATGCTGCGGCGGTAATTTCCCATCTGCGCTCTTTCTTCCTTGCTGCCATCGCCATTGTTGTTGCTTTTCTGCTTTCCCCTGCGCCCATCTTCTCCACGACGCTGGACCAGCTCCGTTCGTTCCCGAGCTACTTCCTTCGCTCACATCGCCACCGCGCAATGGGGAAGAAGAAGGGAGGCGCTGCCGCTGATTCCACGGCCACCCTTGCTGTAGCGAAGAAGAAAGGTGGCTCCGGTGCTGCAGGCACCAGCACCGCCGCCGTCGGGAAGAAGAAGGTCGCGGGCACCCGCATGACCAATGGCGCATGGCGTCCCTCTATCATCAAGGCGTCGGATCTCCGTCTTCTTTGTCAAGATGGAGTTATCTCTGCGGCAGTCGCCTATGCGCGCGTCCCCAGCGGTGAGACTATTCCTGCTTCTCCCGCTGGTTTTCGAGTGATGTTTCTTGCATTCATCATTCGCGGTCTTTCCTTGCCTCTTCACCCCTTTCTTCAGGGTCTTCTTTGTTTCTATGGGCTCCAGCTCCATCAGCTGTCCCCAAATTCGCTCCTCCACATCACTTGTTTCATCACTCTCTGCGAGTGCTGGCTCGGAATCGAGCCACACTTTGGTCTTTTCAAGCGCATATTTAAATTGAAGCGTCAGTCCGCATCTGGCTCTTTAGTTTATGACGTAGGTGGTTGCGGAATCCATGTCGACCCATCCGCCACCTACTTCAATATCAAGCTTACCAAGTCGTCCAGGGATGGAGGGACAAATGGTTCTATGTTCGCGACCAGAAGGCCAAGGATGAGCACTTTGGACTCGCGCCTTTCGATCCCGCGACTCCTTGCAAGAAGATGCGTTCTTGGAACAACGTGATCATGCCTTCCGAACTCGCGGAGATAGACGTGCTATATCAGCGCGTCTGCGACCTCGAGAGTCGCATAGGCTCAGAAGAGGGAGGTTGCGCCCTTGTCAGGACTTGGCTGCGTCATCGCGTCCACCCTCTCCAGGCCAGGGTCCATCCCATGTTTCAATGGGGTGGTGTTGATGATGCCACTCGCGTATCTGCTGATGGCATGTCCGCGAGTGAGGTAGATAAGAGGGTGTGACTGGTCACGAAGTACACCCTCAAGGATGTGCTTCCGAACGAGCCAGTCGTTCTTCCTTTCGATGCTTCGAATCCTCCTCCTGAGGTACAGTTGTGCTACGTAGTAGCTTATTTTCTCGATTGCGTTTTCTGTTGCTTATCTGTTATGTTTGCTGATCTTTACTGCTTGCATGCAGGAGTGGGCGGTGTCACCTTGTATGCCTCCCCTCCCTGAGGGGATTATTCCTCGTGAAGCTTTGGAAGAGGACGAGTCTGAGTCGACTGTCCCTTCTGATGTGGAAGAGGAAGCCCCCGAGTCCGAGAGCCCGGATACTCGCAAGCGTTCGCGTAGCAGGGATTCCGATGCGTCGACTCCTTCAACTCTAGGAGGCACGGCTGTTGGCACAGAGTCGCCAATTCCTGCCGTTCCTGTGAGGGCTGTGGCACCGTCTTCTCGCAAGAAGATGCGATTGCCCAAGGAGTCTTCGTCGGAGTCGATGGAGGCCACGTTTGATCTTGACAAATTTGACTGGTAATTTTGCTAGTGCATTCATTCTTCTCTGTTTTCTTCTTGTTGGCTTTGTTCTGGAGTTTGCCCTTTCTGAGTGCGGATTTTGTCTTGCAGTCAAGAGGCGTCGTCATCTTTTGGCGATGTCGAATTTTTGAAGGAATCGGGCGTCGCGACTTCAAGGGCCAAGGTAGAGGTCGAGCGCGCTCCTTCTCCGGCGGCGGCCCACTCCGGGCACAATTCCTCGAGCTCTCCTCACGTAGGGGAGCATCGAGTAGTTGCTCGGACGACAGTTCAGCGAACTTCTTCGGAGTCGCTTTAGGACCATGTAAGTATAGCTTTCCTTCTTTTTTTAATGTGGTAGTCAACGCCTTCTGCTGCCCTCTGCTGACTCCTTGTTTTGTGCGACAGCTCCTTGTAAAGGAAGCCACGCAGGTGGTGGAGCAGGTGATGGCGATGGGTCGCCAACATGCGATCTTTGGAGGCAGCGCCAGCGTGGTCGAGTAAGTGTTCTATACTTATTCTTTTCGTCTTCTCTCTGTTTTGGTATAATCGACTGACAGCCAATTATTGACTGCCATGTAGCTGAGCATAACGCTTTACTGCGCGATGTCGCCACGTTGGAGAAGACACTAGCCGCAGCTGTGAAGGGGCACGACGAGGCAATCGTGGCTCGTGATGATGCCCAGAAGCGCGAAGAGGATCTGCGTGCCTCCTTTGCGGCCAGGGAGAAGTTGTTCGAAGAGCAACTGTTCTCAGTCGCCAAGGCCCTCTCAGGTACCTTTACTGGTAGATATTTTATTGATGTTCTTCTCTTCCTCTGTAGTGCCGGTGGCACTAGAAGTTTGATCCATGTGTGTATTTTAGTGTAGATGCTAGCGGCTTGAGTTTTGATCCACAATCCCTTTGTCGCGATGACGCTCTGGCGGGCGCGGTATCTGCGGTCGAGGATCGTAGCGCCGCTGTCCAAAATACGTTGTCCAAGGCCAAGGCCACCCTGAGTCGCCTCCGGGAGGAGCTGATGCCGAAGGCGGAGCTAGTCGACAATGTGGAGGAGATGGTGGAGTCGCTCGCTGGGGGTGTGCCTGCCACGTACAAGAACTCCCTCCACTCAGCTGGCGCGACCATGTCGCTTGCCATGGTGCAAGCCCACGGAGTCAAAGTAGATCCTTCTGCGGTGTCGAAGACGATGCCTGTTGGCGCGGATGGTCAGCAGGTAGTATTCGCTCCCTTTGCGACTGCCTGTGCCAAATATGGCCATTCCTTGATAAACACTATTGCCAAGTATTCGGAGGAGCTCAATCATGCAAAGAAGACGGCAAAAACTTCGGCCTCAAGGGCTGGCGGAAAGTTAGTGGCATCTGATACTGCCACGGACTTGATGAAGCCCCCGAGGTCATCGAAGTCGAAGAAGCCAGCTGCCTCATAGTTAGTTTCTTTGTAATAGTTGATGAATTTCTCTTTTGATTGGAGAACATGCCTGTTGGCGAATGTGTTTGTAGATACTTTTATGCTGATCATGAATGCATCTGTTACTTTTGACTTTTGAGTTGGTCGCCTTATTTGCCTCTGGCTTGATTTTTGGTAGGGTACATCAAGTGGTCCTATGGGGGGAACCCCGGACTCGCCATCTCTTGAGGATACAATGGCACCACCATGCTCTAGGGTAGAGGAGCTTTCCTTGCTTTCGCGACTTCGTGATCGCGTTAAGCAACTGGAGCGTGAGTTGCCCGTGATCCGCGGTAGCGCGGACGTGTGGAAGTCAAAGGCTAAAAAAGCCGCCGCCCGCGAGCAATATCTGCTTGGCGAGGTGACGCAGCTAGGCGACCAGTTTAAGTGTTAGTTTGCTCATCCTCGTCTTTTCCTTTGTAGTTAATCGCAATGGTACGTTGTACTCATGTTGTTGATGCTGCTTCGTGTAGTTGTTAGCACACACCATCCATAGGAGGAGAGGGATAGGATTGCCATCCGTCTTCATGATCTCACCCAGGAGCAACTTCAGGAGAGTGGATACTTCTGGGTAGATCATGATCGTGCGACTACGTTGGCGACCCTGCAGGATCACGCCTCACGAGTGCTGCTCTTTCTGAAGAAGTCGCAGTCATGTTTGAAGAACATCTATCGGGCGATGTTCCCGCTGGATGATACTCCATCAAGCCTGCTGGCTCTCCTGACCAAATTTCAAGATATGTCCACGATTCGCGAGTGCGTGAGGCAGCAGTTGGTGGCTGGTGCCAAGGCTGCCCTTTCCATGGTGCGTTTGCACAGGCCTGACGTGGATGTCGCCGCCATTGCCTCTAGGCCACCGGTGCCACCAGTAGGATCTTCCTAGAACATGGTGCCGCATTATCAGGCGGTGGACCGTCCAGCCGTGGAGGTCGTCGACTTCTTCGAGGAACAGACTAATGTTCTTCTGTTGCAAGGGTAGCCAAATATGTATCCTGCACATAAGTGTACTAGTGTTGTAAAGCTCGTATACATTTGTAGATAATTTACTGTTGAATGTGTACAAATAGCTTTAAGCGTGGGGTGCGTTGCACTTATGCGAGTCCTTTTCGTTAGCCTGGCCATCTTTGTATCGTTCCCTTGTCAACCTGTCAGGTGCGTTGCGGTTGGGTTGAGTTTGTGTTAAGGGGTTCGATTGATGTGCCAGCTACGCAGGATGTCGCGTTATTGTTCGAAGAACATATGTGTATAGGGTGGCGTAGCCCCCGAGTATGAAAATTGACAAAGTAAAGGAGAACACAGAGTTTTGGGGCACTTAGCTTTTATTTATTCGAAGAACAGTACGAAGTACAATGTGCGGCTAAGTAGCCTTGGCTGAATAGCCTTATTTGCAATGCAAAAGTAAAGAAAAACGACTAAGGGTAGAAGCGTCGCAGTTGTGCGACGTTCCAAGGGTTGGAGTGTGCGACTCCTGTCTCTAAATCTTGAAGGCGATAGGCGCCACCTGGGATTACTTCTGTAATCACGTACGGTCCTTCCCAGGGGGACTCGAGCTTGAGATGCCCCTGCTGCTTCAGTCACAGGACTAGGTCACCTTCGACGAAGGATCTGGGGTGAAGCCTTCTGCTATGGTAGTTGCGCAGGTTCTGCTGGTAGATCGTAGATCTTTCTGCGGCGATTGCTCTTGCTTCGTCAAGGAGGTCGACAGAGTCTTTGGGTGCGAGGGATGACTCCTGCTCGCTGTAGGCGACTACGCGTGGCGCTTTGTACTGTACCTCGGCGGGTACTACTGCCTCTGCTCCGTGTACCATAAAGAATGGTGTGTAGCCGGTGGCGTTGTTTGGAGTTGTACGCAGGCTCCAGAGTATGGATTGAAGTTCATTTGGCCAGCAGCCCACGGCTTGTTCGAGTGGTCAGAGGAGTCACTTCTTGATGCCGCTGCAGACGAGCCCGTTTTCCTTTTCCACCTTACCGTTGGTCTGTGGGTGTGCTACTGAGGCATAGCTGATGTTGATCCCCAGGTTCTCGCAGAATTCTTGGAACTCCTTGGATGTGAAGTTCGTTCCGTTGTCGGTGATGATGTTGTGCGGCACGCCGAAGCGGTAGACGATGGACTCGAAGAACTTTACTGCGTTGTGCCCTGATTGCTTGGTCACTGGCATGGCCTCAATCCACTTGGTGAATTTGTCGACTGTGACCAAGAGGTAGACGTAGCCTCCTTGCGAGGACCTTGGAAGTTTGCCAACCATGTCGAGTCCCCACTGGGCGAAGGGCCAGGCCAATGGAATAGGCCGTAGTTCTGCGCCTGGTGCGTGTGGCTTGTCCGCAAATCGTTGACAAGCGTTGCACTTTTGGACTATATCCTTGGCGTTGTGCATGGCCGTGGGCCAGTAAAATCCAGCTCGTAGAGCTTTGGCAGTATGACGCCCGACATGGTGCCCGCAGGTCCCTTCATGGATGTCGAGGAGGACTGCTCTTCCATCGGCTAGGGAGACGCATCGTTGTAATACGCTTGTGATGCTGCGTTTATACAGTTCACCGTTGATAACGGCGAATGCCTTGGAGCGTCGCACGATGTGTCGTGCGTCTGTAGGGTCGTCTGGTAGGCGCTTGCTGAGCAGGTACATAATGTACGGCTGCGTCCAGGATTGTTAGATCATCATGACGCTCATTGGTCCCTCGAGTCCTGTGTCGAGCTACAAGTCATCGAGTGGCATTGGCTCATTGGGTGGCGTAGCCCCCGAGTCCGTTGCTGCGCTTGTTTTCTTCTCTGCGGCCTTTGGCTTGATGGAGCGTTCGCATATGCGCTCGAGAAATACCCCAGGTGGTATGGGTGCGCAGGTGGAGCCTATGTTGGCGAGTGCGTCCGCCTCCTCATTGCTTTCGCGACCTATGTGTCGCAACTCGCAACCATCGAAGTCTCCTTCAATTGTGTCGTAGAGGTCGCGGTATGCAATCATGTTGTCGTTCAGTGCGTCGCACTCGTGCATTGTTTGGTTGACGACCAGCTTGGAGTCGCCATATATGATTAGCCTCTTTGCGCCGCAGGCTTTTGCCATTCTCATCCCGTGTAACAGGGCCTCGTATTCAGCCTCGTTGTTTGAGGCTGTGAACTGCATTCACAGGACATATTTCAGCTTGTCCCCTTGAGGCGATGTCAGTATGACACCTGCTCCTGCTCCATCTTTCCTCTTGGACCCATCGAAGTGCATTGTCCAGAGGTAGGACATGTCTGGCTTGTCCGGGAGTTGGTTTTCCATCCAATGTACAAGGAAGTCAGGGAGAACTTGCGACTTGATTGCGCCGCGCTTTTCGTATGTGATGTCTCGTGGAGACAGTTCGATTCCCCAAAGCACGACTCGCCCTGTGGCTTAAGGGTTATTGAGGATATGTCCCAATGGGGCGTTGTTGAGTACCACGATTGGGTGTTCCTAGAAGTAATGGCGCAGTCGCCGGGTGGTCATAAAGACGCCGTACGCCAACTTCTGGTAGTGCGGGTACCACTGTTTTGTTGGCGTGAGGACCTCGCTGAGGTAGTATACCGGGCGTTGTACGCCGTGGACCTTGGTTTCCTCGGCCCGTTCGACGACGAGCACTGTGCTAACCACTTGGTTGGTGCCGGAGATGTACAGCAACAGTGATTCCCTTTCTCGTGGAGTTACCAATACTGGCGAGGTGGATAGCAGGCGCTTGAGGTCTTCGAATGCTTCTTGCGCTTCATTGGTCCACTCGAATTTGTCAGCTTTGCGGAGGAGCTGATAGAAGGGCAGCGCCTTTTCTCCCATTCGACTGATAAATCGACTAAGGGCCGCGATTCGCCCGGCTAGTTGCTGAACGCCTCTTATGTTCTTTGGCTTCTCCATGGCCAGTATGGCCTTTATCTTTTTCGGGTTTGCCTCAATCCCTCTCGCGGAGATGAGATACCCGAGCAGCTGCCAGAAGTGCAGCGAAGGCATTTGTCCGGATTGAGCTTTATCCGGTAACGATCGAGATTGGTGAAGGTTTCGCACAAGTCGTCGATTAGAGAGGCTTCTTCCTTGGTTTTGATTACTATGTCGTCGACATAGACCTGGATGTTGTGACCTAGTTGCTCCTTGAGGCAAGCTTGCATGCACCGCTGGTACGTGGCTCCTGCGTTTTTAGCCCGAAGGGCATTGTGTTTTAGCAGAACACACCGAAGGGCGTTGTAAACGCGGTCTTCTCCTGGTCTTCCTCCTTCATTCAAATTTGGTTACAGCTTGAGTAGGCGTCGAGGAAGCAGAGGCGCTCGCATCCAGCGGTGGAGTCGATGATTTGATCGATCCGTGGTAGCGGGAAGTGATCTTTTGGGCAGTGCTTGTTTAAAGAAGTGAAGTCCACGCACATCCGCATGATATCCGTGTCCTTTTTTGGCACCAGCACCGTATTGGCGAGCCAAGTGCTTTCCTTGATCTCGCGTATGAATTTGGCCTCGAGGAGTCTGTTGATCTCCATTCCGGTATTTGTGCGTGGCTCGAACGATCGCTGATTGTTTGCTTGGGCCTTGCGTCGGGGTTGGCGTTGAGTGCGTGCTCGGCGAATTCCACAGGAACTCTGGCATGTCCGAGGACACCGGTAATTTCCAGTGCTCACGGAGAATTGACGGCGCGAGTTCCTATGCGGGACTCAAGTTGTTGGCGATGAGGGCCGTTTTAGCAGGATCTGATGGATGGACCTGCACCTTCTTTGTGTGCACAGATGAGTCGAAGGAGAGGTCAGGTGAGCTTGGCCTACTCAAGGGGGGAAGACTGTTGTCTGTCGTTTCCTTCAATCGCGCGAGCTCCTCCTGCATGCCGAAGGACTGGGAGATTCTGTTGAATTCTGTCTGGCTGTCGAGATCACCAAGCTCCGTTGATCATGATGACGCCGTTGGGACCTGGCATTTTCATCTGCAGGTAGGCGTAGTGGGGTACTGCCATGAACCTAGCAAACGCGACGCGTTCGAGGATGCAGTGGTATTGTGAGGGCCAGTCGACGACCTCAAAGTCGATGCGCTCGCTGAAGGAAATATGCCCTGAGAGGCAATAATAAAGTTATTATTATGTATTCCTTGTATATGATAGATGTTTATTTTGCATGCTATAATTGTATTGATAGGAAACATCAATACATGTGTGTTTAATAAACAAAAAGGGTTCCTAGTTATGCCTCTCTTATAGACTAGCTTGTTGATTAACAAGATGATCAAGGTTTCCTGATCATGGACATTGGATGTTGTTAATAACAAGGTCACAGCATTTGTGAAATGATGTGATGAACATTCATCCGAAGTATAGCATTACGATCAAGTCATTATGTTTATATTGCTATAACATCATACGAAGTAATCTTTATCCTTAGACCATGAGATCATGTTAATTGCTAACACCGGAAGAGTATCTTGATAACATCAAACGTCACACCGTAACAGGGTGACTATAAAGATGGGTTCAGTACTACGAAGGTGTTATGTTGAGGCTCATGGATCAAGAGTGGAATTTGTCAATCCAGATGACAGATAGATATACTTTGGGCCCTCTCGGTGATATCACATTAGGATAGCTTGCAAGCAAGTGATGTGATCACTAGAATGTTATATCACGGAACGAGAAAAGAGTGCATGTCGATGCAGATCAAACTAGGTATGGAGATACCGATGATCGAATCTCGGACATGTAATATATCGAGAGACAAAGGGATTTAGTTACAAGCGTTAAAGGTTCTCACGATCATGGAAGTCATCGTTGAATGTGTAGGAGTCAGTACGGATCTCTAGGTCCATTGCTGATTATTGATCGGAGAAGGGTCTCGATCATGTATGCATTATTCGCGAACCGTAGGGTGGCACACTTAACGATTACGGACACCATTTTGGAGCACATATGTTTCAGACGAAAGAATTGCAAAGCAGAGAATTGTTTCAATAGAAAGGAAATTGTTTGGGTGAAATTGGAAGGTGGTTCTGCATGTGATATTGAAATATTGCAAGGGCTATATGTGAATGTTTGTTAATTAAAGTAATTAACAAAATTCTGAATAAATTTAATAAAAATAGTTTTATTAAATGAGAGAGAATTAAATTTGGAGAAATTTAATGCATTTAAAGTGGAGACTTTAAAAGGGAATGTGAAGAGGCATTTTAATGTGGAGGGATTACCACCACATGAATGGGGGAGGTGAGGGGTCACCCGCCCCCATGCGCCGGCCATGGAGAGAGGGGGCACCCCCTCCTCCTATAAAAGGCCACTCATTCCCTCCTTCATCCTCACACCTCCTTGTGAAGGATCTCTCTCCCCCTCTAGAATTATTCCCCCATGGTCTCGGATTAGCGAGATACATGTTCCAGTGGCATTTAAATGCGGAAGGAGTTCTTGCTTCATTTGGATCGCTGGAGCGAGGAGGTGGAGGTTGTCCGGTGGTTTGAACGTGTGTGCGAGTGCGGATGCGCTGCTGAGTTGCGGCGCTCGGACTTCCTCACGATCTTGAGATCGGCAAGTGTACGACTACATCAACCACGAGTTCCTACTCGTTAACAAAGCTCTATGTCTTCGAGGGTAAGTTCTCCATGGATGTATGTCCACCCGTTGCTCTGTATCTAGTAGATAGATCTTGGCGTATAGTTCTTATCGTAGGAAATTTTTTGTTTTCTATGCTGCGGACCCAACAGTGGTATCAGAGCCTGATCAATGCGTAGGTGCTTTGCACGGGTAGTACACATATGTTTATATGTGGGCGATGATGATCATGTTATTGCATCTTCTATGTACTTTGGATATTGGTGGCATAGTGGGATGAAGCGGCCCGGACCAACCTTACATGTCATCGTACATGAGACCGGTTCCACGACTGACATGCAACTAGTTTTGCATAAGTGGCTGGCGGGTGTCTGTCTCTCCTACTATAGTCAATATCTGATTTACAACGAGTTGCTAATAACTTGGTTATCCTTGTTGTGGTTCATGTTCGTAGGTTAGACAGGTTCTATCTCCGAAAGCCCTAAGCCACGTAAAACTTGCAATTGATAAATTAGAGGCGTCTAGTTTAGATCGTTGATGGGCTAGTGTTTTGATATGGTATTGTTGTAAGTAGATGTATAATAGATACTCTTACAACTCACTTAACGTGTAAGTTCCATAGACCTTGGCCTTACACACAAAGGAATGATAGAGATCATACCACGATGCAAATGATAGAGATCAAATGCATGGACCATATCACCTCACTTCACACATTAGATGTTAGCATCTTATATTGCTAGTTTGGCGCTTTTGGTAGCATTATAAGATGATCCCTCATCTAGATATCAAGATAAAATGTGTTCTTCCTTAAGTATGCACCATTTTGTGGATCGTGTTTTGAGGCATCACGTGATGATCGGGTGTTCTCAACTCTACACTTTCATACAACGAGTGTAAGACAGTTTTACACATGCAAATACTAAGGTTCTTACTTGACGAGCCTAGCATGTACAGACATGGCCTCGGAACACGGACCAAAAGGTTAAGCATGAGTCATATAGTTGATATGATGCCCATATAGATGCTCGCCTTTGAAGCTACACCGACTCACGTGATGATCGGACTTGGTGTAGTGGATTTGGTTCATGTAATCAGCAAAAGGACACGAGGGATGTCGTTTTTGAGTGGGAGTTCATTAGTAATTTGGATTAGTTGAACTCAATCTATCATAAACTTAGTCTAAATATACTTTACAAATCCTGTTGTAGATGGCACCACCTGCTCTTAATTTCAATATGTTCATGGAGAAAGAGAAACTTGCTGCGAATGGTAGCAACTTCACCAACTGGGCTATGAATTTGAGGATTCTCCTCACTGCTGCACAAAAGCAATATGTGCTAGATGCGCCGCTAGGCCCCCCACCAGCTCTTGATGCCCCTGACGAGGAAAAGAACGTCTATATAACTCGTCAGGAGGACCACAACTTAGTTCATTGCGGCATACTGTATGGGCTAGAGCGAACTTGGCGTTTGAAAATGGCAATGCCTTTGATACCATGGGAGAATTGAAAATGATTTTCGATACACATGTCAGCCGTAGAGAGTTATAATGCAGAAAAGTTCTTTGGCTACATGATGGAAAACAGCTACATTAGTGAGCACGTACTCAAAATGTGCAGATGCGCCGATAAGCTTGTGTCCTTGGGAATAACGATTCCCATTGACTTAGGCATACATCGTGTTCTCCAATCTCTGCCACCTAGCTACAAGAGCTTCGTGATGAACTATAATATGCAGGGCATGAAGAAGTCTCTTCCCGAGATTTTGTCAATGCTTAAGACTGCATAAGTGGAGATTAGGAAAGAACATCAAGTGTTGATGATCAATAGGACCACCGATTTCAAGAAGGACAAGAAAGGCAAGCACAAGGGAAAGAAGGGTGGCAAATCTGTTGCCGCGCCTGAAAAGAAACCCCGAGATGGCCCTAAGTCTGACACCGAGTGCTACTATTGCAAGGGATGGCCATTGGGCATAATCGCCCCCAAGTATTTGGCGGACAAGAAGGCCGGCAAGGAAAACAAAGGTATATGTGATATACATGTTATTGATGTGTACTTGACTAGTACTCGCAGTAGCACCTGGGTATTTGATACGGGATCGGTTGCTAATATATGTAACTCGGTTCAGGGGCTGCGGAACAAGCGAAAACTAGCAAGGGATGAGGTCACGATGCGGGTCGGCAATGGATCAAGAGTTGATGTGATCGCCGTCGGAACGATGCCTCTCCATATGCCATCGGGATTAGTTATAAACCTAAATAATTGTTATTTGGTGCCTGCACTGAGCATGAACATTGTATCCGGATCGTGTTTGATGCAAAGTGGTTATTCATTTAAGTCTGAAAACAATGGTTGTTCGATTTATATGAATAATATCTTTTATGGTCATGCACCTGTGTTGAATGGTTTATTTCTATTGGATCTCGATAGTAGTATTACGCATATTCATAATGTTGATGCTAAAAGGATTAAACTTGATAATGATATATCTACATATATGTGGCACTGCCGTCTAGGTCATATTGGCGTTAAACGCATGAAGAAACTCTATTCTGATGGACTTTTGGAATCACTTGATTTTGAATCATTTGATACATGTGAGCCATGCCTTATGGGCAAGCTGACTAGAACGCCGTTTTCCGGTTCAATGGAACGGGCGGCAGATTTATTGGAAATCATACATACTGATGTGTGTGGACCAATGAGTGTGTCGGCGCGAGGTGGATATCGTTATTTTGTTACTTTCACGGATGATTTGAGTAGATAGGGGTATATCTATTTGATGAAACACAAGTCTGAAACTTTTGAAAGGTTCAAAGAATTTCAGAATGAAGTGGAAAATCATCGTAACAGAAAGATCAAATTTCTGCGGTCCGACCGTGGAGGAGAGTATCTTAGTTACGAGTTTAGCACACATATGAAAGACTGTGGAATAGTTTCACAACTCACGCATGCCGGAACACCACAACGTAATGGTGTATCAGAACGTCGTAATCATACTTTATTGGATATGGTTCGATCTATGATGTCTCTGACTGACTTGCCACTGTCATTTTGGGGTTATGCACTGGAAACCGCTGCATTCACTTTAAATAGGGCACCATCTAAATCTATTGAAAAGACACCGTATGAATTATGGTTTGGAAACAAACCTAAGCTGTCATTTCTTAAAGTTTGGGGATGCGATGTTTATGTGAAGAAACTTCAACCGGATAAACTCGAACCCAAAGCAGAAAAATGCATCTTCATAGGATACCCTAAGGAAACGATTGGGTATACCTTCTATCACAGATCCGAGGGCAAGGTCTTTGTTGCCAAGAATAGATCCTTTCTTGAGAAGGAGTTTCTCGCGAAAGGTGTGAGTAGTTGGAAGGTAGAACTCGAAGAGGTTATTGGACCTTCTCTTCATGAAATGGCGAGTAGCGCAGCTCCAGAAATTGTTTCGGAGTTGACTTCACCTAATGAAGAGAGAGCTAATGATATTGATCATGAAACTCCGAAAGAGGACACTGCCAAACCTCCCAAGTCAAGCAGGACACGTGCAGCTCCTGAACTATACGGCAATCCTGTTATGAATTTCATGATTGATGAAATAGATGACCCTGCGACGTATGAAGAAGCGATGATGAGCCCTGATTCCAACAAATGGCTAGAAGCCATGAAATCCAGGATGGAATCCATGTACGAAAACCAGGTTTGGACCTTGGTGGACTTACCTCACGATCGAAAGGCCGTTGAGAATAAATGGATTTTCAAAAGAAAAACTGATGCTGATGGTAATGTAACCATCTATAAGGCTCGACCTGTCGCAAAGGGGTTTTGACAAATTCAAGGAGTTGACTACGATGAGACATTCTCTCCCGTAGCGATTCTTAAGTCGGTTAGGATTATGTTAGCAATTGCTGCATATTTCGATTATGAAATATGGCAGATGGATGTCAAAACTGTGTTCCTCAATGATAATATTGAATAAGAGTTGTATATGATACAACCTAAGGGTTTTGTCGATCCTAAGGATGCTAATAAGGTGTGCAAACTTCAGCGATCCATCTATGGACTGAAGCAAGCATCACGAAGTTGGAATCTCCGCTTTGATGAGGTGATCAAAGAGTTTGGATGTGTCCAAACTTATGGAGAGGCTTGTATTTACAAGAAAGTGAGTGGGAGCAATGTGGCATTTCTGATATTATATGTGGATGACATATTATTGATTGGAAATGATATAGATCTTTTAAACAATGTTAAAAGTTATCTAAACAGCAAATTTTCGATGAAGGACCTTGGTGAAGCTTCATATATATTAGGCATTAAAATCTATAGAGATAGATCAAGACGCCTAATTGGGCTATCACAGAGTACATACCTTGATAAGATATTAAAGAAGTTTAATATGGACGAAAGTAAGAAGGGGTTCTTACCTATGTTGCAAGGCAAGACATTGAGTAAGACTCAAAGTCCGGCTACGACGGAAGAAAGAGAGATAATGGATAAGATCCCCTATGCCTCAGCCATAGGCTCTATAATGTATGCCATGCTATGTACAAGACCGGATGTGGCACATGCTATTAGTTTGACTAGTAGGTACCAATCTGATCCAGGTTCGGAACACTGGATAGCGGTCAAGAATATCCTTAAGTATTTGAGAAGAACTAAGGATATGTTTCTTGTATACGGAGGTGAAGAAGAGCTAGTCGCTAAGTGTTATGTCGATGCTAGTTTTGACACTGATCTGGATGACTCTAAGTCTCAATCCGGATACGTATTTCTCTTGAACGGAGCAGCAGTTAGTTGGAGGAGCTCCAAACAACTTTGTGGTGGCTGGATCAACGATGGGCGGAATATGTTGCTTCGAAGCGACACAGGAAGCGGTTTGGATGAAGGAGTTCATAACGGAACTAGGTGTGGTTCCTAGTGCGTTGGACCCAATGGTGATCTATTGTGACAATAATGGAGCCATAGCCAATGCCAAGGAACCAAGGTCTCACAAGAATTCCAAGCATATTAAGCGCCGGTTTCACTCCATCCGCGAGCATGTCAAGGATGGAGATATAAAGATTTGTAAAGTGCACACGGACCTGAATGTAGCAGATCCGTTGACTAAAGTACTCCCTAGAGCAAAACATGATCAACACCAGAACTCCATGGGTGTTAGATTTATCACTATATAAACTAGATTATTGTCTCTAGTGCAAGTGGGAGACTGAAGGAAATATGCCCTGAGAGGCAATAATAAAGTTTTTATTATGTATTCCTTGTATATGATAGATGTTTATTTTGCATGCTATAATTGTATTGATAGGAAACATCAATACATGTGTGTTTAATAAACAAAAAAGGTTCCTAGTTATGTCTCTCTTGTAGACTAGCTTGTTGATTAACAAGATGATCAAGGTTTCCTGATCATGGACATTGGATATTGTTAATAACAAGGTCACAGCATTTGTGAAATGATGTGATGAACATTCATCCGAAGTATAGGATTACGATCAAGTCATTATGTTTATATTGCTATAACATCATGCGAAGTAATCTTTATCCTTAGACCATGAGATCATGTTAATTGCTAACACCGGAAGAGTATCTTGATAACATCAAACGTCACACCGTAACAGGGTGACTATAAAGATGGGTTCAGTACTACGAAGGTGTTATGTTTAGGCTCATGGATCAAGAGTGGAATTTGTCAATCCAGATGACAGATAGATATACTCTGGGCCCTCTCGGTGATATCACATTAGGATAGCTTACAAGCAAGTGATGTGATCACTAGAATGTTATATCACGGGAACGAGAAAAGAGTGCATGTCGGTACCGAGATCAAACTAGGTATGGAGATACCGATGATCGAATCTCAGACATGTAATATATCGAGAGACAAAGGGATTTAGTTACAAGCGTTAAAGGTTCTCACGATCACAGGAGTCATCGTTGAATGTGTAGGAGTCAGTACGGATCTCCAGGTCCCGCTGCTGATTATTTATCGGAGAAGGGTCTCGATCATGTCTGCATTATTCGCGAACCATAGGGTGGCACACTTAAGAGTTGCCGGACACCATTTTGGAGCACATATGTTTCAGACGAAAGAATTGCAAAGCACAGGAATTGTTTCAATAGAAACCGGAAATTGTTTCGGGTGAAATTGCAGAAGGTGGTTCTGCATGTGATATTGAAATATTGCAAGGGGCTATATGTGAATGTTTGTTAATTAAAGTAATTAACAAAATTCTGAATAAATTTAATAAAAATAGTTTTATTAAATGAGAGAGAATTAAATTTAGAGAAATTTAATGCATTTAAAGTGGAGACTTTAAAAGGGAATGTGAAGAGGCATTTTAATGTGGAGGGGTTACCACCACATGAATGGGGGAGGTGAGGGGCCAGCCCCCCATGCAGCCATGGAGAGAGGGGGCACCCCCCTCCTCCTATAAAAGGCCACCCATTCCCTCCTTCATCCAAACACCTCCTTGTGAAGGATCTCTCTCCCCCTCTAGAATTATTCCCCCATGGTCTCGGATTAGCGAGATACATGTTCCCGGTGGCATTTCGTCTGGAAGGAGTTGCTGATTCCGCTGGATCACTAGAGCGAGGAGGTGGAGGTTGTCCGGTGGCTTGAACGTGTGTGCGAGTGCGGATGCGCTGCTGAGTTGCGGCGCTCGGACTTCCTCACGATCTTGAGATCGGAAAGTGTACGACTACATCAACCACGAGTTCCTACTCGTTAATAAAGCTCGTTGTCTTCGAGGGTAAGTTCTCCATGGATGTATGTCCACCCGTTGCTCTGTATCTAGTATATAGATCTTGGCGTATAGTTCTCAGCGTAGGAAAATTTTTGTTTTCTATGCTGCGGACCCAACACTCGCGCCGGAAGTTCCTTGGCGTGCCGAATATGACGTCGAGGTTGATTTTGCCCAGGGGGTATACGCCTTTCCCTGGGACGATGTCGTGGAACGTTGTGTCCGATGCCTCCAAGCAGGTTAGAGGGATCCTCATTACTCGCAAGGTACTCGCGAATATGAGGTTGATGCCGCTTCCGCCATCCATGAAGATGTGACTCATGTCGAAGCCTCCAATTTGCGCCTCGAGTACAAGGGGGCAATGACCTGGGCGAGGTACTTGAGGTGGGTGGTCGCGTTTATCGAAGGTAATGCACGACTCACTGCCACTGAGGTACTCGGTGGTGGATGGTGGCGAGTGCGTGGCCAAGTTGACTTGGCGAGTGATGGCCTTCTGCACGCTATTGGAGGGGCGCCCCTTTTGGATCATCATGGTACCCATGGCCCGTGGGTATGGTTTGCCTCCATGGTGCTGGTCCGGTGCAGCTCCGTTCAGGGGTGGCCCAGGTGGTGGTGGTGGTGCGCCATGTGCCACGGCGCCTGGAGCGGCTCCGTAGCCTCTTTCGACTGCATTGTGGTTCATCCGAACCAACCCCTCATGTAGCTTGAGGAACTCGCGGCAGTCCTTGAGGAGGTGGCTGGACTTTCTCTTGCCATCATGCTTGTCGATGTAGAAGTGTACCGTGCATGGCCCGGACAGTTTGTCCTCGATGGAGGTCGCGGGTGCTTCATCGCGAGTGCGGCATTGCCACACTTGTGTGGTTTTCCCAGAGTCGCGGTATCCGCCGCTGCGGTATCCGCTGTTGCGGTTATCGTCGCGTCTATCGGCGTAGCCGGCTACGACCATGTTGACGTCATCGCGATCGTCGTAGACGCGCATGCGACGCTTACTCCGGCGGTCGCGTCTTCATTCGAGTTCCTCCTCCTCGTCAGAGTGAACGCGGTTCTTCACCGAATCTTCTCCATCAGCCCACCGATTCGCGATCTCCATCAGGTGGTCGATGGTCTTGGGCTGAGCGGCCTAGCTCCTCCCTGAGTTCCATGCGGCGGACACCACCGTTGAATGCATCAATCGCGCGGTCTTCTGAGATGTTCTCCGCGGAGTTCTTGATGATGGACCACCTTTGGATGTAAGAGCGCAGTGATTCTCCAGATCTTTGCTAGCAGCATCTCAGTTCTTCGATTGAAGCGGGGCGTTTGTACGTGCCCTTAAAGTTGCACACGAAGCTGTAGACCAGCTCATCCCAGCTGCGAATGGATCCGCGTGGGAGGTTATTGAGCCATGCCCGGGTGGCGCCCTGCAGCTGTAGCTGCAAGCATTGCATGGCAGTACTTCGACTGCCTCCGTGTAGCCTGACGGAGGAGATGTGATCCTCCAGCCAGATCTTGGGGTCCTGCAGACCGTCAAATTTCGGGTTCTCCGATGGGAGTTTGAACCCTTTAGGCATTCTCTTTTGCCTGATGGATCTGCTGAAGCATCTGGCGCCGTAGAGCTCCCCATCTTCTTCTTCCGAATCAGTCGACCGAGCACATCGTGCCCTTGACTTGTCGATCTTGCGCTGCGTGAGTTCATCGCGTGCATCGTAGTCGCGATCGTGTCGCCGTGAGCGGCGGCACCGAGACAGGTCGTGACTATCATCGCTAGACGAGGGCGAGGAGTAGCGCTTTGCTAACGCTTTGCCCTTTTTTGGGTCTGGTACTGGTTCTTTGTCGAGGGCGGCCTCGATTAGCCCCAGGCCCGCGATCATAGATCGGTGCATGGCCGTTCGGGGATCTCCAGCTGGTGGTTGGTTATTGAGAAGGTACATGGTGGCCGCTGTCACCGCGGCCTGTGGTGTCCTGGGAACCACGTTGCCTCTCGTGTCGACTGTCATAGAGCCGAAGTCGAGGACTTTCGCGGTGTCTATGCGTTCTTGTTCGGTGAGGTGAGCCATCCGCGATTGCCTCTTCCTGGCGAGATGCTCGTTGCCTCTTGAGGAGGATCCTCCGTAGGACGAGAGCCCAGCGCGACGAAGGCTTGACTCGTCCGCCACCTTTTTACGCGCCTCAAGTTGCGCGATTGCTTGTTTTTGGCGCTTGAATTCCTCTTTTAGGAGCCAGTGGTAGCCCATCAGTACTTCCTGCGGGGACCCGAAGGGTAGAGGTGCACCTCGTAGGGCTTCGCGGCAGCGTTCCCACTCTTGCTCGCTGAGCCTGATCACGACGCGTTCGCCGGTTTGCTCGTTGATTATGCTGGGAGGTTCGACTGCTCCTCCATTGCCGCTGTTGCCACTGTTGGTAGCATTGGGCGGGTCGGTGTCGTTGCCGGTGTTACCACCGTTGCCGCGATTGGGTTGATCGGTGCCGTTACCGGTGTTGCCACCGTTACCGCGGTTGGCAGAGGTGTCGCCCGCGTTGATGACGGCGCACATGAAGTGATTTGGGAAGCTGTTGCTTCCACAACTTTCAGATCCGGAACCGTGGGTTCCATCTTCAGTGGCCAGATCGCTTCGATCGGAGTCGCGACTGCTATCGCTGACCATGTTCCCAGCTACCGCCGGAGCATTGAGCTCACTGAGGGTGCCGATCGATGGAGGGAACCATGATGCTGGGGCAATCGCCGGTGCCGTTGGCTGATCGGGCATGCGAAGCGTGCCCATCTGACCAACTTGGAAGCGGAAGCTCCCAATCGCCAGGCTGATTCCGTCGCCCACGGACTCGAAGGCCGGGCGAGTAGCCGGCGTGTGGACTGTGAAGTCGAAGGCGCCGAAAAGCTGGCGAATCTCCGATGTTGCAGAGTTGTCGATCGCGTTTGATGGGGCCGAAGAAGCCGCAACATCAGCACTCCCAATTCCCACAGACGGCACCAATTAACGAGGGTTTAACTCATCAATGCCCATTGTTATGGACTTGGGTTTTGGAGAAGGAGGGAGCGCTGGAGACATCTATCGGCTAGCAAACAAGCACACAGGGGACAAAGGATTTACCCAGGTTCAGGCCTCGTAGAGGTCCCCACTCCTGCTTGTCTGCTCGTGGAATTATCGAAGGAGTCGAAAGTTACAATGGTGCACAGATGCAATCTGGCAAGGGTTGTGGAAACTAGGGTTACGTGTGTCCTCCTCACCGCCCCCTCCTAGCCTTTATATAGATAGGCTAGGTCTCGGGTAGCAGGTCGAGTCGGTTACAAGTTAGGGTTTTCCCCTTCAAACTTTCTATCTTTAGCTTCTTCTTGTCCTTCAAGCAATCGAGAGTCCGTAGGTTACTCGAGTCCCTCCATCCAGGCCTTGGCGACACCGTGGGCCTGTATGTATTTGGACCGTATATACCAAGCTCGAGCACCTGTAGGGTATACCCATGTCACACACAAATGTGAATTTGTATACCCACATGAATATCACATTATATGTTTTAGTCTCTAACTAATACCCACACGAATTAATACACCAAAAAGTCACACAGTTGCTAGTGTCTCTTCACAATCTTCTTGCCCTTTTTCATCGCGGTTGAATACTTCAGCCCGTGCACTTTGAGATTTCTTCTTGTGAATGGACAACCTTTAGTAGGCAGTGTGGTCTTCCTTCTTACTTTAGTAGTAGTAGGCATGTCGAAGTACTTGTCGAATTCCTCTTTGATCTTCGGGTCGCCATTTTTGTCAAAGTTTTGCTCGTTGGCGCCTCCTTCCATTCTGATGATGCTCCTCTTGCCCCTCCTAACTACAACATGGTTGGGCTTTGATGGGTTGGTAATAAAAAAGCATTGATCAACTTGGCTAGCGAGTACCCAAGGCTCATTTTTTGCGGAGCCGTTCTTCGTCGATTTGGCATCTGGTATAACCATTGTGGTGAAATACCGGCCTTCTTTTTCCATGTTCTTGGCCCATCTAACACGGAACATCGGTACGATCTCTAGACAGTAGTCGAGCTCCCATATCTCCTCGATCCTTCCGTAGAATCTTTCCATCACTGTAGTCTCATCATCAGCAAAGGATAACATAGTTACTCCTGAGTTTTGATATTCGCTATTCCTGTCCTTTTCCTCAGTGTAGAATCTGTAACCGTTTATGCCGTATGACTGATAGGTCCTTAGGTTGTGCCACAGGCCTGCGACAAGGAGAATATGAGTTTTGATCTTCCATAGAAGGCTTCGTGGGGATTGTCCAGTTTCCTTTTCTTGAACCAACTGTGAAGCTGAAGTTGTGCTCTCTGTTACGTCTCCTTCTTCCTCGGCGTACAGTCGATGTACTCTGCCGATTAAGCTTGTGCTCTTGACCCAAGGGCGACCACTTCAATGTGTTGTAAGCGCGACTCGGTGTGCCCTTTCAAAATCAGTCGTCGACCATCGGTGACATGCGTGAGCGGCAGCCCTCGTGGTGACCATATCCACCGAGCCTGCCGAGGTGCTTCTTTGTGGGTATTCCAACATCCTCGTTCTCGGTGGTTAGATAATTCTGGCAGAAGGAGATGCACTCGTAGATCAGAAAGCCCTTGGCTATGCTTCCATCTGGACGAGACCTGTTGCGAACGAATCCTTTGATGACACTGTTTAGCCTTTCAAATGGCATCATGTTGTGCAAGAATGTCGGCCCGAGCTGGATGATGTCGTCCACAACATGTACAAGCAGATGCACCATGATATCAAAGAATGCGGGCGGGAAGTAAATCTCAAGCTCGCATAGTATCATCACGATCTGTTCCTGTAGCCTGTCGAGCTGCTTCACACCGATCGACTTCCTAGATATGATGTCGAAAATGTTATAGAGGCCAAACAACGTCTCACGGACATGCTCATCCATTATCCCACGGATCGCAAGGGGGAGTATCTACGTCATCAGCATGTGACAGTCGTGAGACTACATACCGCTAAAGCTCTTCTTCGCCACGTCTAGATATCTGCTTATCTTCCCCGAGTAACCGTGAGGAACTTTCACTCCTAAGAGGCACCTGAAAAACTGCTCGAGCTCCTCCAGACTCAGAGTGAAGCGAGCATGACACCACCTCATTCTTCTTAACTCTTTTGCGGCGACCTTGATTCCCTTCCGTCTGATCATCATCATCATCATCACTATCAGGGTACTAAAGATCTTTCTTGATGCCAAGCAATTTAAGGTCCATTCTTGCTTTTGGCCCATCCTTGGTCCTCTCTGGCATGTTCAGTAGAGTGCCAAGAAGACTCTCGGTAACGTTCTTCGTGATGTGCATTACATCGAGGCTATGGGGAGTGTGAAGGACCTTCCAATACGGCAGGTCCTAGAAAACAGACCTTGCTTTCCATACACCCAGCAGTGGCTTTTTCCTTGGTCATTTTTTTCTAGGCGCAGGGCAATTTACCCAATTATTCAAAAGCTCCTCGATTTCTTCGACGCTCCTTGGTCGCAGGGCTCTTTCGAGCTCGTCCTTACCATTGAACAGGTCACCATGTTTTCTCCATGGGTGATCCATGCGGAGCCACTTTCGAGTACCTTGGAACACGGTTTTCGAAGACCCGGGATCCCTTGGTAGCTAGAGATGCGGTGCCTCATCCATGCCCTTGACGCATGCATTGTGTCTGCGGTTCACCTGGGCCGATACATATGCATAACCAGGATAGTCTTGCACGGTCGTGAGCAACGCGGCTCTCAGATGGAAATATTCTTTAGTGTAGGTGTCCCACGTACGGGCCGCCGTCTCCCACAAGCTGGCTCACTCCTCTCTCAGTAGCCCGAGATACAGATGCATATCTATACTTGGTTGTTTCGGCCCCTGAATAAGAATGCTCATGTGTACATACCTTTGCCGTGCATAGCCACGGGGGGAGGTTGTACAGCCATACAAACACGGGCCAGGTGCTATGCGTGCTACTCTGGTTTCCAAAAGGATTGAGTCCATCGGTGCTCATACCCAGCCTGACGTTCCTTGCATCGCCCCCAAACTCTTTGAACTCGATGTCTAATGCATTCCACTGCCTAAGGGTGTGTTAGGATATTGCCCTTCTCTGGATCATCTTCAGGTTTCTCTCTTTCCGCGTGCCATTGCATGAGCTTTGCTTCCTTAGGATCTACGAAATATCGCTGCAGACGAGGGGTGATAGGAAAGTACCATACCACTTTTCGAGGAACTTTCTTGTTCCCTCTCTTGTACCGTCCTTGGCCACACACCAGACATGTGGTTCTATCTGCGTACTCATTCCAATAAAGTGCGCAATCATTGATGCATGTCTGGTATTTAATGTGTAGTAGGTCGAGAGGGCACACGCTTGGCATCCTCGATACTTGTTGGCAATGTGTTCCCCTTAGGAAGTTGGTCGTGCCAGTATTCCATGTTCGCGTTGAAGCTCACATCGGTCCATTTGCGTTCGGCCTTCATCTCCAGAGCCTTGAGCGTTACACTCAAACGTGTATCCTTTGGGCGACACCTAGGATACAATGGAGTCATCCTGTCTACCTCCATTTGGTCCAGCTTGGCTTTCTCTCTAGCTGTAGCTTTGTCGTTGCTCGTCTCCTTGAGGAGCAGTTCTTGAACATGAGGGTCCTGCAAGACCGAAGTTAGCAGCGCCTGTGTGTTCGCGTCTTCTCCTTCTTCATGATGATCATGCCCGTCGCCATCTCCTCCTCCATGCTGATCATGCCCGCCGGCATCTCCTTCGTCATGATGATCATGCCCACCGGCATCTCCTTCGTCATGATGATCATGCCTAGTAGACTCTTCGTCTTCTCGCCCGCCCACGTCTTCATGACCACCACCATGTCCTGTCGGCGCCTCATTGAGGTCACGCATGAAACCATGCCTGAGCAGGTGACCCTCCAATTATCTAGATTCAGGGTCGATCCAGCGCTGCAATTTGCATGTTTGACATGGACATCTTATCATGGTCTTATTGTTCAGAATCATGTCCTCCTTTGCACCTTTCTTGTACCTAGCAATTCGACCTTCGCTCATCGTGAGGACCAGGGTTGCCTGAGCGGTCAAAACAGAGAGTATAGGTGAGAACCACACCATATGAACACACACATGCATGAATGCTAGCCGGAAAAAATTCGGCATGACCTTTCCTAAAATTAGGACATATGGGTAGTGCAAAAATTTGCTGAAATGGAAATGAATCAACATTTTGGCAAACATCCATGCAACCACACCGGCCGGGACAACAACAACAAGCAACAAAAAACTTCCTCCCATTGCAAACATTCATGCACCACACAAGCATCGTCTCGCCATGGATTGCACACACACACCGCCCACGCGACAAGCTTCACCTACATGTTCATGGCCAAGTACTCACCTAGTAGACACAATAATAGCGAGACGAGACTGCGCGATGAGAGAGTGTGGACAAACAGATCTACAAGTTGGTGGAGAGGAAATTAGTAAACAAATAGAGATGTGAGAGAGAAAAGTAAGGAACTTTTAGATCTAGAAGTTGGAGGGAAGCTTCCACTTACCAATCTATGGACTAAAGTAGGTTTAGTTACAAGAAAATGGAGAAACTATGGGCAAAATGGGGTATGAGGGAGGAGGAAGACGAGTTGGGAGGAGGTAGAAAGGAAGAGATGCGAAATGGGTGGTGGTGGATAGATAAGAGCTTTTGTCACCTTTTTAACATGGATCTGGACGCCCTCATCTGTGGCGCATATGGAGGAAATGCGCCACAGATGCTGAATCTTCTGTGGCGCATAAGTCCATATGCGCCACAGAAGTGGGTGAATTAGATTCCCTGTGTGGGGCCCTCCTCCATGTTCTGTGGCGCATGTGGGGATATGCGCCACAGAACTGAAACACATCTGTGGCGCATATAAGAAAATGCGCCACAGATCGTGGGTGAATTAGATTTCGTGGTGGGGCCCTCCTCCATGTTCTGTGGCACACATCTATGGCGCATATCAGAAGAGGCAACTTCTGTGGCGCATATCTCGCTATGCGCCACAGAACTTGGATCAACCCACCCTGGCTGGTGGGTCCCACCAATCTTCTGTGGTGCATATTGTAGAGAATGCGCCATAGAACTTCCAGGTTTCTGTGGCGCATATTTTCTAGTGCGCCACTGATATTTATCTGTGGCGCATGCTTTTACATATGCGCCACTGAATATCTTGTCTATCTATAGGCTGTTTCCTAGTAGTGCACCAATTAAGAGAGCATAGTTGTCATTCTTAGTTCTATGTGCATTGTCCCAAGACTTGTCGATTGATGCATAACTTTGATATTGCTTGTTCCTAAACTATTTGTATCTAGTCACCCTTATGAACTTTGAAGGTGTCCTATGAATTTATGTTTTGCTACTCTATGAGGGACATGCTGAATACCATTCTCATTATGCTTTTTTTATGTGAAACAAACAAATGTCTTGTAAAGCATTGTTATTCATGAATCTTTTGTTTGTGCCTTTTCATTTTACAACATAGTTGCTATGTCTTATTGTTAGAACTCTATCTTTCAAGATTCATGTTTAGAGTACCTTAATCCCAGCTATCAATACTTTTACAATAATGATGATCAAGATTGTGTTGTCTACATGTCACCTCAAAAATTATATTGTTTTGATCGTTTACCTACTCGAGGACGAGCAGGAACTAAGCTTGGGGATGTTGATACGTCCATAATATATCTATAATTTTTGATGGTTTTATGCTAATAATATGCTTTTGACACTCCTTTTTGTATAAAGTTTATGATTTATTTGGGTTAACCTACTAATAGTTGAAAAAGTTCACAATGTTCTTATTTTGCACTTTGATGTGTAGGAATTACCAAGAATACAAGTAGAAACCTTGTTGAGTCAAATTGGGATTTTTCCAGAAATCTGTCTCGGAAGTCTTTTTGAAGATGGTCACGTTTCGGGTCGAAGACGGCGTCAAACAGAAAACTCTTCAACTATAAAGTTGTTGGAAATTTCACGACAAATGTTTTGGATACAAAATTTAGCTGATTCCGAGTCTGGACAGGACTTTTAGGTCCGATTTACTGCAGCCCAAGATGGGGTGACGGGAATCCGAGAAGCTATATAAAGGGAGGAAACCTAATTCGCCCAGGGCATCTCCACCCACGAATTTGCAGCCACCAAAGCCACGTTTTTGCCTCCCCCATGGATCCCATCTACATGGGGGAGGGCTCCCAACAAACCATGAAGGAAGGGGGCTAAGGGGCGGTGCTCCCCCATGATACCGGCGGCGGGGAAAGAGTCCCTCGCGCCGCCTCCCTCTTCACCATCTTCACCGCCATCTCCATCACCTAATCCTCCTAGTATGAAGTGGTTCATTCTCCCATACACCTCTGTACCGTCCTATGTAAACATGGTGTTTGATGCTATAAATTATAATCCTATGATCTATGTCATGTTTGCATAGTTTCTTTGTTCTTAGATTGAATGGTTGAACGTCTTTGGTTCATTAGAGTTGTATGTTGATATGGCACAGTCCTTTGATGTCCATTATATTTGTGCGCGCATGGATTAAACATCATAGGGTTTGTAGTATGTGTAAGAGGAAGGGCGAAGTTCTGTCGGAGTGATAGAAACCTGAGGACGCGAACCGGAACGTTGCACGTATGGGAGTAAGAGGAACATTAAACTTAAGGCTATGGTTGGGGAAACCTTAATGCATTGATTAGTACTTATGGATGTTTGCTAACAATCTAATCATATAGTACATGTAATTCCAAGTAGTGAAGCGCATGTATATTTAGCCTCTCCCACATAAAAAACTGCATCGAAGACAATGAACCCGATCTATTCGCTATTTAAACTTGGACAAAGCCACCACAATTACCACCACTATTCCACACTCATGGTTCTGTTAGTTTAGTGTATTTTATTGCTACAACAACTAGCTTTACTTTCTTGTTATTTATTATCATGCAAAGCTATCTCTATTACTCGTATTGTTGCTCTAGTTTTATTCCCTAGGTAATGCAAACGGTTAGTGTGCGTAGAGTTGTATCAGTAGTTGATAGAACTTGAGAGAATATTTATCCTACCTTTAGCTCATTGTTGGGTTCAACACTCTTACTTATCGAAAAGGCTACACACGATCCCCTATACTTGTGGGTTATCACCAACCCTCTAAAGGAGAAGTAAGAAATCATCAAGGATCCATGCATCTTGCAAAAAGGCAAAACAAGGGAAGGTAGATGGGTGAGCATCTCCCTCATTGCCAAAGCGCGGCGCAATAAGATCTTCATTATATGATGGCCTAAATTGAGAAGCTGGTCTCAAAGGCCTTGCCCTCCTGGGTGTGTCTCTCTCAAATACTTCTCCAAAAGTATGGTTGTTCATCTCTCCTTTTTCTTAAATTTTAGACAACCATCACAAAAATGATTGCAAAGTGATTACATAATGAAAGGAACTACTTATAGGGACTTCTAAGAGGGCTCAACATGAATCAAAACACTTTCTCTAAGCAATGAACAAGCATGCAAGCTCACATAACCTGTCACCTATAGTAGCAAAATACTCAAGATATAATCCACTAATCACAAATCTACTTGGACAAGCGGAGTAGTCACATACCAGAGAACAAATGCTCTAAATCTCAGTAGCAAAGGTGGGCTAAGCAAGGAGATCGAAAATCGCGAGCAAGAACAGTAAGAACACAGGTTTGAGCAATGAAATGGTGTTTTCTCGGGAGAGAGAAGTGAGTGGCAGGTGGGAGAATAAGTGGAGGGCCAGGGGTGGCCCACACCATGGCCAGGCGTGCCCCTGGTGTGGCCGCGCCACCAGGTGGTGTGCCTGTCTGGTGGGCCCCCTTGGGTCACTCCAGGTACCTCTCTGCCCCATTTTTTAGCATAAACAATTAATATGAATTTTTTGGAATTTTTCGAGAAACTTTATTTTTGAGCAATTTTCAGGTATTGATGAATGATTTTCTGGCAGAAAGATGATTTTGGAATGATGCAAAAACAAAACAAAACTAAAACTTCAGAAGTTCTAAGACACTCTAACATGCAAGCAACTAACCATAGAAAAGTAAACAAGATGAAAGCAAAAATTAAAATGAATAAAATAAAAGTGAGCAAGGGTCATCATGGTGAAAACATTGTTTTGTTCATTAAAATCCATTTGTTAAGAAGGTTGATCAGGTCTTGTTACCAAAACAATTTTATATGAAACAAAACTTTGCATTTCACTAAATGATTATGTTACCTCAACCCTGATAGCAATAGTCCCAATCATAATAGTTTCATAATTTTCTTGTAGTATGGGACAATATATTTCTCCAACTTGGATGCCCTGAATGTTTTCAATTGAATTTAAGCCATAAGTCTTATCGATCTTCTTGGGGAAATAGACAGTATGCTCCTTGTCATTAACATTAAAAGTTACCTTTCATTGATTACAATTAATGACAGCTCCTGCAGTATTAAGAAAAGGTCTCCCAAGAATTATAGACATATTATCATCTTCAGGCATTTCAAGCACAACAAAGTCAGTTAATATTAAGCAATTATGAGCCACTTGAACAGGAACATCCTCACATATACCAATAGGAATAGTAGTAGATTTATCAGCCATTTGCAAAGATATATCAGTTGGTATCAATTTTTCCAATTGAAGTCTCTTGTAGAGAGAAAAAGGCATAACACTAACTCCTGCTCCCAAATCACACAAAACATTTCTAACATAATTACTTTTAATAGAACATGGAACAGTTGGAATCCTTGGGTCTCCAAGTTTCTTTGGAACCTTACCATTGAAGGAATTACTAGCAAGTAAAGTAGAAATTTCCTCATTTATTAGAGACAATATCCTTCATATACTTTGGATAAGGAGGCAATTTGATAGCATCAGTCAAAGTTATTTGCAAAAATAAAGGTTTCATCCACTCACAAAACTTGTTATAGTGTTCTTCTTCCTTTGACTCGTGTTTCTTATTAGGAAAAGGCATTGGTTTTTGAACCCAAGGCTCTCTTTCACTACCATGTTTCTTAGCAACAAAATCTTCTTTAGTGTACTTAGTATTCTTAGTGTGCCTTTAGGCTCTTCTTCAATTTCTTCTTTATCATGAGCATCATTTTTCTCATTACCACTCTCAGTTTCAGCATCAGAGGCAGATATACTATTAGGATCTTTAGCAGGTTCAGAAGATTCTACAACTATTTTATGTTTCTTTTTCTTTCTCTTAGAGGAAGTACCACTATTTTCAATTTGTTGAGAATCCCGCTCAATTCTTTTAGGATGTCCCTCAGGATATAAAGGATCCTGAGTGAAAGCACCACTCCTAGTTCTAATTTCATAAGCATATTTTTCTTTAGAAGCATTAACTAGCAAATCTTTTTGTACTTTAATAAGCTGATCAATTTGAGTTTGAACCATTTGGAAATGTTTAATAAGAATTTTAACATCATTGGAGGTTCTTTCCGTAATATCTCTCAACTCATTAATAGCTCTAGAGTTTTCCATTAAATGATTCTGCACTCTTTTATTAAAATTATCTTGCTTAACAACAAAGATATCAGATTCTTCTAAGCATTGATCAGGAGGTTTAGAATAAGGAATATCACCTTCATCAAAATGTTGGAGAGACTGTACCTCAATAGTGGATGAGTGGGAGATTGGCTTACGTAATTCTTCTATAGGAGGTAAATTCTTTACATCTTCAGATTTAATACCCTTCTCCTTAAGACATTTCTTAGCCTCCTTCATCACTTCAGCATTTAGTTCAATCACTCCCCTCTTATTTGGTGTTGGTTTTGGCTCAGGCACAGTTGACTCGGGTGTAGTTGACTCAGATGAAGTCCAGTCATCATAATTCTTGCTTATTTTAGCCATTAATTCCTCAGCTTCTTTGGGAGTTCTCTTCCTGAAAATACAATCATCAAAACTATTCAGGTATGTCCTAGATTCATCAGTTAGTCCATTATAATATATATCAAGAAGCTCATTTTTAGGTAATGGACATCCAGGATGTGCGTGAATTAAAGCACAAAACATTGCCCATAATTTAGGCAATTTCTCCTTTTCTCCCTATTTAAAATCAAAAAGTTCCTGCAAAATGGCATGTCGAGCACTAGGAGGGAAATATTTCTGAAAGAAAGTATCAATCAAGCAATCAGGGCTATCAATAGATCCAGGAGGTAAATTATTAAACCAAGCTTTAGCTTCTCCTTTCAGTGAAAAAGGGAAAATTTTAGCAACAAAGTAGGTGCGCATCTTAATATCATCAGAAAATAAGCCACTCATGGTAGAAAGCTCAGTCATATGTGCTACAACACTTTCATTTTTAGTCCCACAAAAAGGTTCTTTCTCAACAATGGTTATGTAAGATAAATCAAGAGAGAAATCATAATCCTTATCTTTAATGTTTATGGGAGATGTAGAAAACTTAGCGTTAGGAGATAATTTAGGTTTAACAGTACGTCTCTCAAGAAGACTCTTAATAGCACTTGTACCATGAGTGTTTTGAAAATCTTCAATAAATTCATCAGTCATTTCAATATAACCATCATCCAGATCATAGCTCTCTCTAGACTCAGGTGAACTAACAGGTGTAGTAGTATCTTCATTAGGAGTTTTAGTGTTTCCAACTATAGTTCTAGCAATTGTAGCATCTAGGAAAGGATCGAATGAACCACTCTTATCAAGCATAGTAGAAGTAGCATCATAAGTATCAGAAGCAATTTCAGATTCAGTAGAAGTAGCAGTATGTGTAGCATGTGTATGTGGTGGTGTTGTAAGGAGCTTACTCATCACAGATGGTGAATCAAGAGCAACAGAGGTGTTCAGAACCGTACCTCTCCTTGTAGTGGATGGTAATATAGGAACTTTTCAATCACGAGTTTTACCCATGATGAATGGATAGCAGCGAAGAATAATGATTCCAAGTGAACTTGATAAATAGAACTATGCTCCCCGGCAACAGCGCCACAAAATAGTCTTGATGACCCACAAGTATAGGGGATCACAATAGTCTTCGAGGGAAGTAAAACCCAATTTATTGATTCGACACAAGGGGAGCCAAAGAATATTTATAAGTCTTAACAACTGAATTGTCAATTCCGCTGCACCTGGAAACAATCTTGCTCACAGTAGTTTATTAGTAGCAACAGTTTTGTAGTAGAAATAGCAAAGTAATAGTAGTAGTAAAATAAAGACAGTAGTAACAATTGCAGTAAACAATAGGATTAAAGCATGGTAGGCATAGGAATGGACGGACGGGCGTTGCATGTACAAGACAATTCATGTAACAATCAAGATATAGGGCATTTGCAGATAAATAAGATAAAGCATCCAAGTACTAAATAATCATAGGCATGTGTTCCATATATAGTCATATGTGCTCGCAATGACAACTTGCACAACATCTTTTGTCCTGCCAGCCCGTTGCAGCAGGGCCTCAAGGGAATCTACTGGCAATTAAGGTGCTCCTTTTAATAGAGCACTGGAGCAAAGCATTAACACTTAGTGAACACACGTGATCCTCATATCATAGCCATCCCCTCCAGTTATCCCGATTTCTATCACTTCGGGGCCTCGGGTTCCAGAGAACAATATGTGTATACAACTTGCAGGTAAGATCATAAACAATAATATCATCATGAATTAATAACAGGTTTAGATCCGAAATGTGGGCTCCCCGGATTATCCTTCCGAGAAATCCCTGTTATGCATATTTCCATGTTCCCATGATCAGTGAGCCGTGGAACATAACCGACCAGTATCATTACAACATTCGAAACGTAACGAATTTACAAGACTTACATAAATGCCATTATGGCTACACCATCCTTAGCAGCAGAGTATCACCATGCGTAGAGCCCAATCGTGCCTCAACCTATAGGCGGACGACCTAGCTCGCTGGACGTCACCTGAATCTTCCGAAGTCGAACCTCTGAAAGTCTGGCCAAGTAAATAGCCAGGGACAAAGCCGTGAGTACTTCTGAATGTACTCGCAAACCACCAAGATAATGACATAAGGAAATGCAAGTCTGGCTATGGCGAGATAGCTCTATCTGGGGTTGTTTTTGAAAAGCCTAGATTACCTCTTGTAGTTATGGCATCTCCATATCTTTGTTGAAAAAGATTTTGAAAACATGCCTTTGTTTTATAGGTCAAGACACCTCCATCTCTTTGTTGAAAAAGAGTTTTGAAAACAGTTTCGGAGTAAAAACCCTTTTTAAACCTCTTCGACCCCTCGGGTCAAAACAAAGCTTTTGAACTCGGGTTCCCCCAGAACCTTCATCCTCTTCGTCCTTGTGTCCCACACAAGCACAGTTTGGGTACTCCTAGCCAACACCTTTACAACCGTCCTTGATCGTGGACACGGCTATTCGAATAGATTATACTCTACAGAGTTTGCGCACTTTCCCCACAAGAATCAATACATCTGCCGAGATACAACCACGCCCACTACCACTATAGATGGGGGTCCGGATAATCAAACCTAACCTTTCGCTTGTCTACTCTAGAAAAGGCATGCTCTTCCTTTTGGGTTTGTTGTCCCCGGCAACGAGTATGTGGCTCCCAGCCATAGTCCTGCCTTCCGTACATGCGCATACCCAAGCTACAACTTGGCGTATACCTTAAATCTGGTGACTCCACTTCCTTCCGTACTCCAAGTCATACCATCCGCGGGAGACCCAATTGTTGCACCGGCCTCCTGCCAGTTCAGGCTCACTCTTGCCTAAGCAAGCGACAGGCTTCAGATCCGTGATCTGGTGGCGCCTGCCCGGAATTCCAGGGATCTCTCCCTATAAGCATGGTAGAAGCTGCCTCGGCTAATGCAGACAAACTACAAGCTAAGCCCCAGCACCTGGGGTAATGTGGTTGCACGGATAAAAATTGTTCCGGTAAAGGCGTAGAACATCCCATCACCTTCTCATTGCTCATCACCATTTCTTTCTTTAAAACATCCGCTTGGAACGATGCCTCTTCCCAAGGGTTTTTACAAAACAGTTTGAAACATTTATAGTGGGATAAATCTCAAAACTGTTTATTTTCTCATACTCTCGATCTAAAGGGATAAAATGGTAGGTACATCAGGGTGGTGCCTCGAAGGACACAAAGTCATAACTTGGAGGAGCCAAGTTACTATCGCAGTATTTGTAAGACAAAACATTCAGGTAGATAACGCAATTTATAAAGAGGATATAAAACAGGTAAAAGAGAATAGGACATATATCAGAGTTCAGGAATGGTGGCTTGCCTGTGATCAGCAATAAGTCCCTGGACTTCTTCAGATAACCAGAATACCCAATAAATAGTAATAAGACGTCCCTTGCTTCTCGTCGTCAAACACTCACACTATTGTCGTCATCGGGTATACATGCAAGCAGACAATACCACAATCAATACAAGGAAGACAAGCATCAAATCATACAGAAAGCAAGCATACTGAATACTACTGAACTTCGTAGGTTTTGGAGAAGTTGGGTTCTATGGGTGGAATTTACTAGATTGCCATTGTAGTGTTTCTCTCGTGGAAGATAGGTGTCAGGGCTAGATACAATGCATTTGGATTAGGGTTTTGCGATCAGTAGGCTACAAAAGGGTAACCATGATATCCTAAGATAGGTCTTGACAAGACAAAACCAATACAAGTGGTTTACTTGAATATCAATTTCCTAGATTTAATTAGGATTTCTATAGTGGAATAAACTCTAGTTTAAGGAAATAATTCACCACACATTATCTGGAGCTCCAAAAATTATTTCCTTGGATGGTTTGGTAGTATTTGATGTACTAAACCACGCAGAGTTGGAATTGTGTCAAAAGAATTACCACAATGTCCTCAGGAAATTCCCAAAGGCAGTTCTGTATAGGTTTTATCCTTTTTACCAGATAAATTCTACAGAAGCTATTGAGTTGATTCGAAGGGAATGTGGTAGGCATTTAAAATACCTTTCTGTAGGAATTGGATTCACTCTGTTTGGAGTTGCTAAACTCCTGGAGTGATTTATTTAGTTAAAATACCCTTTTCAAAAGTATTTAAATCACTAAAATTCAACCAGAGCTCAATAAATTCTGAGCTGCTAGGATTTGGTATATGTTGACACTATGAGGTACTGGGAGGTGGAATTAGGTCATTACCACACTCGGTTTGACCTAGAGAATTTATCCAAGGCAGGAAGTTGCTATTTTTGTTATTTTTGTTAAAGGCAACATACTATTCACATTGGCATAGGACCTATGCTAGATGATGGGTATTTTAAATAACTCTCAGTAGAGCCTTGGTTCTTCCGAAATGGAGATCTAAAACTGTTTGAGGAATTTATTTAGTGCAAAGTATACTTGGCAGCAGAATAAATTCCAGGAATTAATGGTAATTAGTTTGAACTTCGGGTTGCCTCTGCATGTTTGAGAAAACATCAGAGAACTACCAGAAATTTATATCTAGGCATATGGATTTCATTTTCATTTTCAAAAGGAATTAATCCTACTAGCATATCTCTTGATCTGAAAATAAAAGAAAAGAAATAGAGCAGCTGGGCCGGGGTCTGGGGAGGCTGGGCCGCACAGAGGCAGGTCGGCCCAAGTGGTGCCAGAGGGGAGCGCGCGTGGCGCGGGTTTGAATCTGATGGGTGGGGACCGTCCGTCAGTGGAGGGGGCGCGACGAGGTATCGGTAGCGGTGGACCATCCAATAAAAGGGAGATCGACGGCGCAACATCGTCGTCCTCAGAAAGATAGAGCTTGCGGCGGCGAAACCCTAGGGGACGGCGGAGCTCGCCGGGAGGCTTACCAGGGGCTCAAGGGAGGTCGGGGAGGTCGCAGGAGGACGCGGTGGTCGACGGCGATCAGATCGAGGGGCGGCATGTTGTGGTTTGACACCGGGACGAACTCACGCGTCGGAGGTCGAGGGGGACCTTGTCGGAGCTCAGCAACAACGGTGAAGGAGCTGGTCCTGGGAAAAAACAAGACTAGGGTTAGGTAGAGGAGAGGTAGGGGAACTCGTGAGCAGACATGCAGAAGAAAGGGAGCAGGGTAGGAGGAGCCTTGCTCGATTCAGTGAGGAGGCCGAGAGCTCTCCTTCTTCTTCTCTTAGGGAGCACAGAGCTGGGGAGGGAGAGTGGAGCTAGGGGAGGTAAGTGGGAGGTGTGAGGGGGCAAATGATGGGCAGAGGGCTGGCTGGGGTGGCCTCTGGCCGTATATACTAGGGAGGAGGGGTAGATGATTTAAATTACCCATTTGGACATGGTGGAGAGGGAAGGCTGGCCAAGGATTGGTCCAGGGGTCGGTGGAGAGGGGTATGATGGGTATTTGGTCGTGCTGCAGCTCAGAGAGGGTGGGAGGGCTGCTGTGGTAATTTATTATGGCAAATCCTTGTAAGATTTGTTGTCTCTCTCTCTTTCTTACTACTAGTACACGAGCAAAATGGGAAGGGCTGAGGTGGAGCTACAGTGCTAGTCGACCAGGGGTGTGTCTTGATGTTGAGGATAAGCATTGAGCAAGATTGAATGAGATTTGGAAGTGATTTGAGTAGTGGTTTGCTTAATTGACAAATTTGATCAAAATAGATGGTTATGAAGTAAGTCCAAAAACCTGCATTGGACCAGAGGAGGAAATGGTACTGGTAGATAGATGAGGTCAAGGTAGACTCCTAGGAATTAATTGAGATTTTTATGTGGGGTTTTAGTCCACTTAAATCCATTTACTCAAAAAGGGCAAAAGTGGTTTCTAGAGGATCATTTGATGTTTTTACATTATACAAGGGTGGATCTTGATGGTAGAGGGTCCCAAATGTGAATACACACTTAGGGGAATTTTCCCAAGATTTATAGAGGCATAAAATTATTTAAAACAATTATTATTCCAATTCAGCCATTTGAGAAAATGGGCAAAAAGAAATAATAAAGCTCCTCAAAAATTTGGATTTTTGATGTGGTAAGGTGAGGTATGATAGATGTAACTCACATGAGCCAAAAGTTAGAGAAGTGTTTTGGTAAAAACCAAACTTTCCTTTATGGAGGGAGTTTTGGAGATTTTGACTATTAAAGGAATTAAATAGTTTTGGGGCCATAATAATTATGGATAATTATTGATAAATCTTGAGGATCAATGTAGATGAGATAGACAAGTTGTAGCAAGTAGTTGCAACCTTGTGGAATGAAATTCCAACTTGAAAAGGATGGAAAACAAGGAGTTAATGATCTAGGGTGATGTTATTTTTTTATACCACCAAAACATGCTTGCATCTTGGAGCTCAGAGTTCACCTTGATGCAACGGTTGGATGGATGGTTAGACCAAGTCATATAGATGATCATGGTAGGAGGAGTTTGAATTAAAAGCATTTGAGGTGATCTAGAACTGATGGCAAACTTTGTTGAATTTAAGGCTGTCATACCAAAGGAGTCATGATGCCTTATAAACCATGTGGGTTTAAGCAGCACAGAGATCCACTTGGAGCAAGTGAAGTAGGTTCTGATAGACATCACTGAGTAGCTCTCAACCATGCAGAAAGTTGGTCCATAGGAGGTTGTATGAGGGTGTGGGCTTCTACCAAAGTAGGCATGATGACTAGTTTTGCAGGAAATGTTATTTTCGTCTACAAAACCATCAAGGGAAAGTGGGTTGGAGGAGGACCTAACCAAAGGCAAATGTGGCCCTTGGTAGTCCTTATGATGGTTAACAATATGGTTCAAGTGCATTTCCAAAATACACATGGTTTGAGAAAGAGGGGCATTCAAAAAGGTGATGTTGAAACTGTTTCCAGACTTGGTCAATTTGGAAGTTTTGAGGATTTTGACTAGAGTATGAGAGGGAATGTTCTTGGAGGAGTTGCAAGGTATCAGAGCATCAACAAGTGGATGATGTTGAAGAATAGATTGAGTGGAAGGGTTCCAAGCTAAATATTGGTCTTCAAGGACTTGGAAACATCTAGAATGGAGATCCTAAGAATTGATCTGGTTAAGGGTTTTTAGATGATCACCTAGTGGCTAGGGATCACATCTGGGTTTGCATTCTTGATTAGGGATTGATGATTTGGAAACATCTTGATCCTAGTGATGAGCTCCTAGAGTAACTCATACTACTTCCTAAGCAAACAAGTCAAACATCAGATCAAACAACTCATCAGACAACAGATCAAGGCAACTCATCTTATAAACTATCCAACTACTACTAGGGTTACCATCAAGCTTAGCTTGAGGTAAGGTTGGGGCATTTGAAGAGGTTGAGTTTTGAATAAGGTGAGAGTCCTTGGTATCTCTACCAAGAGTAGAATTTAAATGCTTTGAAAAGAGGTTTTGGGGGAAACTAGAGATAAGATTAGTTGAGTGTTCTGTCTAGGAAACATAAGGAGATGGTATTATATATCTCTCCATAGTTTTGTCAATAGAGGCTACTGAAATAGTTTTGGTTGCATAAGCATCTTGGCTCATGTTTTGAAATGCCAGAACGTTTGAGAATATGTAAATTAAGCCAGGATAGTTTTGGGTAAATAGCTTTTGTCAACTGGGGGTGAGGTAAGGAGTATCATAAGATACACTCTTATAAGCACAAGTGTAGACAAACAATAAGCAAGCACTGCACCAATGCACAAGAAAAAGTTTTTGTTCCCCCTGATTTTTGCATTCTGGACAACTAACCTGGGTTGCTGAAATTGGGATGTTACAGACCTTTCCTCCTTAAAAGAATCTCGTCCCGAGATTCAGGACAGTAAGATTAGGGGATTCGTCTTGGAGTTAGTGCTAGGTGTTTCTAGCGTACTAACTTATCTACTTTGTCCTGGGACAGGGACACCTCAACAGCGGGGTTGAACTTCAATCTTCTTGAAACTCGAGGGTCGAGTTGGTTTCAACCATGATTGTAGGGAGGAATCGTCCTTCTGTATGGGGTCTACGACGTTTTCTCTTAAGTGGGTTGTTGAATCCAAGTCTTTGTCTTAAAATATGTGTCTTCGGGTCTAGTGGTTGGAGTACTTCTGGCGGAGGGTTATTCCCTTATGCGTGAAAGACGCAGTCTTTCCCCCTTAGGATTGGACTTGGGTAGAGGGGAGAGTTACCAGTCGAGGACTTACTTAAGCGGGGTGGCAAAAGATAGTTCTCAAGGTAGCGTAAGACAACATAGGGGAGGGTGGCACCATAGGTGTCGTTCCTAGGGGAACATGGGCTAGGTTTATTACAAGCTGCACTTGCTGACGTTCAGGGAGTCCTAGGGTGAGTTAAGGAGCTTCTCTCTAGACCTTTACTTCCACGGGGTGTTGTCGCCTATCGAAGCGCGGGAAATCTTCAGTCTTGAGCTACGGGGTAGCGAGCGGTAAGGTGACCATCTTTTCTGAAGGAGGGGACCTTGGGTGCCTTCGGGTTTCTCTTTCGCGGAAGTCTTGGCGGATTTTCTCTAGGGGCATTCTCGGCTGAAGTGACCGGGTAGTCCACACGTGAAGCAGGGGCTCTTCTTCCGGCGTGGCTGAGTTGATGACTTTTCTATGCTGACATTGGGAGGTTGACGGGCCTTGCCAATGAGGGGATATATTGGACAATTGATGGGGACATGGTCTTGGCCTTCGCAGAGAAAACAAGTGACAAACCGAGTTGGGCAAACTTCGGGTGAATCAGGTTCTCCGCAGTTTGGGCATTGGCCGGAGCATCTATTGGCTTGGTGTCTTTCATCTCCGCAACGGCTACATGCCTTCTTCGAGCTTCCTGTCTCCATGGCCATCCTGGGGAATTTCCGGTTGATGGTACGCGTTTTGGGTTGGGGTATGATGCAACGTCTTGGGTAAAACACGTAAAAGGGAAAACAACCAAACAAGCATAGCAATTCAAGGAAGTTATTACATAACCAACCAATCTGCACCCGAAGTTGCTAATAGTACTTAGGCATTACAAAACGCGTTCAAGGACGATACATGACTCTACCCTATTGCTAGATGGGCGAGTACCGCAACACGGGTGATTACTCGAAGGGTGCATCCGTGGTTCGTGCTGACTCCGGGGTTTCAACTACTGCAGATCCTCTGGGGTTTGCGAGATATTCAGCTCGTCTTCAGTGAAGGTGAGAGTGGTGCCTTCCCATGGTGCAGGGTTGGATGTTGACTCGGTCGGCCCGAGTGACTGGACAATAGGGTGGTACTCATTGAGAAAGGAGAGTTCGTCGTCAGTCTCGAGATTCTCGTCTTCTGGGGTTGGGGGTACTTCAATTGCCAGCTTCTTCTCCAAGTGAGCATTGGTGCCTTGAAGACTTCTTTCGCGCTTACGGAGTAGGTTGATATCCATCTTTAGAAGCAGATTCTCGCGTCTAACCTTGTCAAGATCTTCCTGGGAGCGTTGGAGTAGGTATTCCATATTCTCCAGCTAATTCCCAATGCAGCAGGTGAGGAAAGACTCAGTAGGTAGTCCATCTTCATCTCGCTTTCCAAACAAGTGGTAGGGAGTATCTTTCAACTCATCTTCGTCGATCTTGCAGAGGCGCACCATGATCTCCTGTATGGCTCGCACCATGCCATCTACCCAGTTGTTGTCGAGGAAGGTGAAGATGGTGGGCGCGGTGTCCTTGTCGGGGGAAGGAATCACAGCCTTGATGACCCATTGCATCACATTGGTGTTACTGCGAGGAAGTTCGGTTCCTTCAATCATTGGCGAGGGCCTCTTGACTATCTTTAGTAGGTTGTGAAGCTGCTCTTCAAAGGGCTAGAAACTGTCTCCAACGATTATGCGTTCTGAGCGGAAGGAGGCCATCTACAGCAGTTTTGTGAGATGGGGTTGGGTTAGTGACAGGTGTGCAGGATTTTAAGCTTATAAAATCATATTAATGCAAGTAGTTTTCAAAAGGGAGGGGAAAGGACATAAGCACTTTTGCAAATAGTCATCTCTTCCCATTTGTCTTTTATAAAATAGGTTGGTCGTTCCCTGTCTAACGTCCATGATAACTAAGGTCTCCTATAGTCAGGATGGCTCTGATACCAAGTCTGTGGGATCCCCGGATTATCCTTCCGACAAATCCCTGTTATGCATATTTCCACGTTCCCATGATCAGTGAGCCGCAGAACATAACCGACCAGTATCATTACAACATCTGAAACATAATGAATTTACAAGACTTACATAAATGCCATTATGGCTACACCATGGAGTATCACCATGCGTAGAGCCCAATCGTGCCTCAACCTATAGGCAACTGACTGGGAAGACGGCCTAGCTCGCTGGAAGTCACCTGAATCTTCCGAAGTCGAACCTCTGAAAGTCTGGCCAAGTAAATAGCTAGGGACAAAGCCGTGAGTACTTCTGAATGTACTCACAAACCACCAAGATAATGACATAAGGAAATGCAAGTCTGGCTGTGGCGAGATAGCTCTATCTGGGGTTGTTTTTGAAAAGCCTAGATTACCTCTTGTAGTTATGACATCTCCATATCTTTGTTTAAAAAGAGTTTGAAAACATGCCTTTGTTTTATAGGTCAAGACATCTCCATCTCTTTGTTGAAAAAGAGTTTTGAAAACAGTTTTGGAGTAAAAACCCTTTTTAAACCTCTTCGACCCCTCGGGTCAAAACAAAGCTTTTGAACTCGGGTTCCCCTAGGACCTTCGTCCTTGTGTCCCACACAAGAACGGTTTGGGTAATCCTAGCCAACACCTTTACAACCGTCCTTGATAGTGGACACAGCTATTCGAATAGATTATACTCTACAGAGTTTGCGCACTTTCCCCACAAGAATCAATACATCTTTCGGGATACAACCACGGCCCACTACCACTGTAGATGGGGGTCCGGATAATCAAACCTAACCTTTCGCTTGTCTAATCTAGCAAAGGCATGCTCTTCCTTATGGGTTTGTTCTCCCCGGCAACGAGTATGTGGCTCCCAGCCATAGTCCTGCCTTCCATACACGCGCATACCCAAGCGCAACTTGGCATATACCTTAAATCTGGTGACTCCACTTCCTTCCGTACTCCAAGTCATACCATCCGCGGGAGACCCAATTGTTGCACCGGCCTCCTGCCAGTTCAGGCTCACTCTTGCCTAAGCAAGCGACAGGCATCAGATCCGTGATCTGGTGGCGCCTGCCCAGAATTCCAGGGATCTCTCCCTATAAGCATGGTAGAAGCTGCCTCGGCTAATGCGGACAAACTACGAGCTAAGCCCCAGCACCTGGGGTAATGTGGTTGCACGGATAAAAATTGTTCCGATAAAGGCATAGAACATCCCATCACCTTCTCATTGCTCATCACCATTTCTTTCTTTAAAACATCTGCTTGGAACGATGCCTCTTCCCAAGGGTTTTTACAAAACAGTTTGAAACATTTATAGTGGGATAAATCCCAAAACAGTTTATTTTCTCAAAACCGGGGTTTTTCCAACGAGGTAGGATGCTAACCATCATACTCTCGATCTAAAGGGATAAAATGGTAGGTACATCGGGGTGGTGCCTCGAAGGACACAAAGTCATAACTTGGAGGAGCCAAGTTACTATCGCAGTATTTGTAAGACAAAACATGCAGGTAGATAATGCAATTTATAAAGAGGATATAAAACAGGTAAAAGAGAATAGGACATATATCAGAGTTCGGGAATGGTGGCTTGCTTGTGATCAGCAATAAGTCCTTGGACTTCTTCAGATAACCAGAATACCCAATAAATAGTAATAAGACGTCTCTTCCTTCTTGTCGTCAAACACTCACACCATCGTCGTCATCGGGTATACATGCAAGCAGACAATACCACAATCAATACAAGGAAGACAAGCATCAAATCATACAGCAAGCAAGCATACTGAATACTACTGAACTTGGTAGGTTTTGGAGAAGTTGGGTTCTATGGGTGGAATTTACTAGATTGCCATTGTAGTGTTTCTCTCTTGGAAGATAGGTGTCAAGGCTAGATACAATGCATTTGGATTAGGGTTTCGAGGTTAGTAGGCTACAAAATGGTATCCATGATATCCTTAGATAGGTATTGACAAGAAAAAACCAATACAAGTGGTTTACTTGAATATCAATATCCTAGATTTAATTAGGATTTCTATAGTGGAATAAACTCTAGTTTAAGGAAATAATTCACCAGACATTATCTGGAGATCCAAAAATTATTTCCTTGAATGGTTTGGTATTATTTGCTGTACTGAACCACTCAGAGTTGGAATTGTGTCAAAAGAATTACAAGAATGCCCTCAGGAAATTCCCAAATGCAGTTCTATATAGTTTTTCTCCTTTTTACCAGATAAATTCTACAGAAGATATTGAGTTGATTCCAAGGGCATGTGGTAGGAATTTATAATACCTTTCTGTAGGAATTGGATTCACTCTGTTTGGAGTTGCAAAACTCCTGGAGTGATTTATGTAGTGAAAATACCCTTTTTAGAAGTATTTAAATCACTAAAATTCAACCAGAGCTCAATAAATTCTGAGCTGCTAGGATTTGGTAGATGTTGATACTATGAGGTACTGGGAGGTGGAATTAGGTAAATACCACACTGGGTTTGACCTAGAGAATTTATCCAAGGCAGAAAGTTGCTATTTTTGTTATGTTTGTTAAAGGCAACATACAATTCACCTTGGCATAGGACATGTGCTAGATGATGGGTATTTTAAACAACTCTCAGTAGAGCCTTGGTTCTTCCCAAATGGAGATCTAAAACTGTTTGAGGAATTTATTTAGTGCAAAGTATACTTGGCAGCAGAATAAATTCTAGGAATTAATGGTAATTAGTTTGAACTTGGGGTTGCATCTGCATGTTTGAGAAAACATCAGAGAACTACCAGAAATTTATATCTAGGCATATGGATTTCATTTTCATTTTCAAAAGGAATTAATCCTACTGGCATATCTCTGGATCTGAAAATAAAATAAAAGAAATAAAGCAGCTGGGCCGGGGTCTGGGGAGGCTGGGCCGCACAGAGGAAGGCCGGCCCAAGTGGTGCCAGAGGGGTGTGCACGTGGAGCAGGTTTGAATCTGACGGGCGGAGCCCGTCCGTCAGTGGGTGAGGGGGCATGAAGAGGTATCAGCGGCGATAGAGCATCCGATAAAAGGGAGATCAACGGCGCAGCGTCGTCGTCCTCAGAAAGACAGAGCTCGCGGCGGCGGAACCCTAGGGGACGGCGGAGCTCGCCGGGAGGCTTACCAGGGGCTCGGGGGAGGTCGCGGGAGGATGTGGTGGTCGACGGCTATCAGATTGAGGGGCGACATGATGTGGTTTGACGCCGGGAGGTAGCTCGTGCGTCGGAGGCTGAGGGGGACCTCGTCGGAGCTCAGCGACGACGGTGAAGGTGTTGGTCCTGGGTAAAATCAAGACTATGGTTAGGTAGAGGAGAGGTAGGGGAACTCGTGAGCAGACATGCAGAAGAAATGGAGCAGGGGAGGATGAGCTATGCTCGATTCGGTGAGGAGGCCAAGAGCTCTCCTTCTTCTTCTCTTAGGGAGCACAGAGCTGGGGAGGGAGAGTGGAGCTAGGGGAGGTAAGTGGGAGGTGTGAGGGGGCAAATGATGGGCAGAGGGCTGGCTGGGGTGGCCTCTGGCCGTATATACTAGGGAGGAGGGGTAGATGATGTAAATTACCCATTTGGACATGGTGGAGAGGGAAGGCTGGCCAAGGATTGGTCCAGGGGTCGGTGGAGAGGGGTATGATGGGTATTTGGTCGTGCTGCAGCTCAGAGAGGGTGGGAGGGCTGCTGTGGTAATTTATTATGGCCAATCCTTGTAAGATTTGTTGTCTCTCTCTCTTTCTTACTACTAGTACACGAGCAAAATGGGAAGGGCTGAGGTGGAGCTACAGTGCTAGTCGACCAGGGGTGTGTCTTGATATTGAGGATAAGCATTGAGCAAGATTGAATGAGATTTGGAAGTGATTTGAGTAGTGGTTTGCTTAATTGACAAATTTGATCAAAATAGATGGTTATGAAGTAAGTCCAAAAACCTGCATTGGACCAGAGGAGGAAATGGTACTGGTAGATAGATGAGGTCAAGGTAGACTCCTAGGAATTAATTGAGATTTTTATGTGGGGTTTTAGTCCACTTAAATCCATTTACTCAAAAAGGGCAAAAGTGGTTTCTAGAGGATCATTTGATGTTTTTACATTATACAAGGGTGGATCTTGATGGTAGAGGGTCCCAAATGTGAATACACACTTAGGGGAATTTTCCCAAGATTTATAGAGGCATAAAATTATTTAAAACAATTATTATTCCAATTCAGCCATTTGAGAAAATGGGCAAAAAGAAATAATAAAGCTCCTCAAAAATTTGGATTTTTGAGGTGGGAAGGTGAGGTATGATAGATGTAACTCACATGAGCCAAAAGTTAGAGAAGTGTTTTGGTAAAAACCAAACTTTCCTTTATGGAGGGAGTTTTGGAGATTTTGACTATTAAAGGAATTAAATAGTTTTGGGGCCATAATAATTATGGATAATTATTGATAAATCTTGAGGATCAATGTAGATGAGATAGACAAGTTGTAGAAAGCAGTTGCAACCTTGTGGAATGAAATTCCAACTTGAAAAGGATGGAAAACAAGGAGTTAATGATCTAGGGTGATGTTATTTTTTTATACCACCAAAACATGCTTGCATCTTGGAGCTCAGAGTTCACCTTGATGCAACGGTTGGATGGATGGTTAGACCAAGTCATATAGATGATCATGGTAGGAGGAGTTTGAATTAAAAGCATTTGAGGTGATCTGGAACTGATGGCAAACTTTGTTGAATTTAAGGCTGTCATACCAAAGGAGTCATGATGCCTTATAAACCAAGTGGGTTTAAGCAGCACAGAGATCCACTTGGAGCAAGTGAAGTAGGTTCTGATAGACATCACTGTGTAGCTCTCAACCATGCAGAAAGTTGGTCCATAGGAGGTTGTATGAGGGTGTGGGCTTCTACCAAAGTAGGCATGATGACTAGTTTTGCAGGAAATGTTATTTTCTTGTCTACAAAACCATCAAGGGCAAGTGGGTTGGAGAAGGACCTAACCAGAGGAAAATTTGGGTCTTGGTAGTACTTATGATGGTTAACAAGATGGTTCAAGTGAATTTCCAAAAATGCACATTGTTTGAGAAAGAGGGGCATTCAAAAAGGTCATGTTGAAACTGTTTCCAGACTTAGTCAATTTGGCAGTTTTGAGGATTTTGACTAGAGTATGAGAGGGAATGTTCTTGGAGGAGTTGCAAGGTATCAGAGCATCAACAAGTGGATGATGTTGAAGAATATACTGAGTGGAAGGGTTCCAAGCTGAATATTGGTCTTCAAGGACTTGGAAACATCTAGAATGGAGATCCTCAGAATTGATCTGGTTAAGGGTTTTTAGATGATCACCTAGTGGCTAGAGATCACATCTGGGTTTGCAGTCTTGCTTAGGGATTGATTATTTGGAAACATCTTGATCCTAGTGATGAGCTCCTAGAGTAACTCATACTACTTCCTAAGCAAACAAGTCAAACATCAGATCAAACAACTCATCAGATAACAGATCAAAGCAACTCATCTTATAAACTATCTAACTACTACTAGGGTTACCATCAAGCTTAGCTTGAGGTAAGGTTGGGGCATTTTAAGAGGTTGAGTTTTGAATAAGGTGAGAGTCCTTGGTATCTCTACCAAGAGTAGAATTCAAATGCTTTGAAAAGAGGTTTTGGGGGAAACTAGAGATAAGATTAGTTGAGTGTTCTATCTGGGAAACATAAGGAGATGGTATTATATATCTCTCCATAGTTTGTCCATAGAGGCTACCGAAATAGTTTTGGTTGCATAAGCATCTTGGCTCATGTTTTGAAATGCCAGAATGTTTGAGAATATGTAAAATGAGCCTGGATAGTTTTGGGTAAATTGCTTTTGTCAACTAGGGTTGAGGTAAGGAGTATCATAATATACACTCTCATAAGCACAAGTGTAGACAAACAATAAGCAAGCATTGCACCAATGCACAAGAAAAAGTTTTTGTTCCCCCTGATTTTTGCATTCTGGACAACTAACCTGGGTTGCTGAAATTGGGATGTTACACGAAATCATGGCACTTGGGCCCTAGTGACAAGAATTAAGCATAAAAATTTGCAACAATGTCAGAAAGCACTAACAATAGATACTAGGCACCATGCCCTAACAATCTGATGCAATTACATGAACGATCTCATCCAATCCCTACCATCCTCATAGCCTACTATAGGGGATTACTCACTCGTGGATGAGGGAATCATGGATGGTTGATGGAGAAGCGTCGGTGATGATGATGGCGATGATCTCCTCCAGTTCGCCGTCCCGGCAGGGTGCCAAAACGGAGTTTCTGGTTCTGAATCACGATTTTTGGTGGTGGCGGCACAGCGGAACTCTATTTGGAAAAACGTCGAACCCCCCTCTATTTTTAGGTTAGAGGGCTTATATAGGCAAAAGGAGAGGTCGAGGCGGAGTCCGAGGCGGCCACACCACCTCCTGGCGCGACCTGGCCTAGCCCGCGTGGCCAGGTGGTGTGGGACCCTCATGGCCCCTCTTCGTCTCGTATTCTGGCTCCATGAGTCTTCTGGTAAAATAGGAGTTTTGTGATATTTTCCGGGATTTTTCCTGAAAGTTGATTTCCTGCACAAAAATGAGACACCAAAGCAATTCTACTGAAAACAATGTTAGTCCGCATTAGTTGTATCCAAATCACACAAATTAGAGAGGAAACAATAGCAAAAGTGTTCAGGAAAGTAGATACGTTTTGGATGTATGAGCAGCCTTCTTCCCCAGCCTGGGTGCCAAGCCTTCACGTCCACTAGCTTCTTCATTTCCTACCTTCTTCCTCTTCCTCGGTGCCAATTTTCTTAGCTTCACGTACTCTGCATCGCCGAGACAATCAGCACCAGAATCATGTCCAAGCATCATCTTTCCACTTGTTTTTATTTTCTTCCGGTAGCAAAATGACTGAGCCGACATAACTGCCCAATATCTAAAAAGTAAATAAAACAGAAATTATAATTCAGCACAAACATGCGAACCCCAAGAGACTTTTGCTTACCAGGAGCTAATTGGGTTCGAGCGACCACCCTGTCCAAGAATAGAAGGACGACTCCCAGTTGCAGTAGCTTCAACATCTAGTACGTCACAATTCAGCTCAAACATGCAAGCCAAAGCATACCTTTTCATCAACCCAATTAGCTGACTAGCACACGTTAGAGGAACCATGATGCCTCGTTCATCCATGAAGCTGAACTTTCCAGTCTGCTTCGGCCAAATTTCATCATGATTACGCAGAGCAGCAACCATACCAGGGATAGTGCAGATCTGCACATGCGCTTCTTCCATCGTGATACAATGGTGTCCATACCACTTGCCCTTCACCCTTGTTGATTTAGAGTTGTACATGAAGAGGGCTACCATAACCAGGTAAGGGTGGTCTGCGGAGATCCCACTTGACAGAAAACTGTGGACAAAATATGTTTGTCAGTGTTGGGCTAACAAACCATTTTAGGTTCAGTAGCCAGCTAGAAGTTATAATTAGTGCGAATAGCAAAGAGAAGGGTAGCTCACCCGCATGTAGCCAAAACTTCTTATTCCTTGGTAGTAGGATCTGCCATCCTCCGAGCTACTCAGCTCGTCGGTGGCGGAGGCAGGATAGAGCCTCACAACAACGGCTACAGCATGCGCCATTGGAGCTTGGGATCAGCGAATGGGCGCAGCAACTTGGCGCTGATGTCTACGCACTTCTATTCTTGTAGACAGTTTTTGGGCCTCCAAGTGAAGAGGTTTGTAGAATAGCATCAAGTTTTCCCTTAAGTGGATTACGCAAGGTTTATCGAACTCAGGGAGGAAGTGGTCAAAGGTATTCCTCTCAAGCAACCATGCAATCAAGATACAAGAAGTCTCTTGTGTCTCCACCACACCCAATAATTGTCAAGTGTATAGGTGCACTAGTTCAGCGAATAGATAGTGAAATACAAGTGGTATGGATAATTATAAGTGGTAACGGTGCTAGAAAATAGCTTTGATGGCGTGTGGTTGACGTGGGAAGAGACTAAAGGCAATCTGAAATAAAGATGGAAGCAAGCAAACATGTAACAGATCTAGTTGCAAATTGTGTTTCAATGCTTAGAAACAAGGCCTAGGGATCATACTTTCGCTAGTGAACACTCTCATATAAATATGTTCTCTTCATGATACTACTCTGAACTACTCTCCGGTTGGACAATCTAATCCATGGTAGGGCTATAACATCACACCTCAAAGTTTGCTTTCCCCATCTAGATAACCCCACACTGTCACCTTGAGCACTAGATGGTTCCAACAAACACCACAATTTCATAGAGACATCCAACTCCAAATATAACTCATAACAAGTATTTATAATCTCTAGCCTAAGTGCCACCATGGTGTGCACGCTGTCACTTTCACACACATGGGGAGAGCCAGAGATCTATTAAAGCACTTGAGTATCAAGGTAGATCTACTTGATTACAAAGCTCATGATCATAATATGATCATGCACAGAGAGAGAGATGAACACATAGCTACCGGTAGAACCCTTAGCCTCGAGAGAGAACTACTCCCTCCTCATCATGGGAATCAGCAACAGCAATGGAGATGGCGGTGGAGATCGATGGAGATGGATCCCGGGTACTTCCCCGTCCCGATAGGGTGCCGGAATAGAGACTTTTTGTCCCCCAATCTCCCCTTCGGTGGCAGCGGCGCTATGGAACTTTTCATGGCTGGAGGCTGGATGATTTAGGGTTTCTGCATCGAAGGCTTCTTATAGGCGAAAGTGCAATGTCAGAGGGTGGACCAGGGGCCCACACTACCTAGTGGCGTGACCAGGGGGACCCGCGCCACCACATGGTGTGGCTAGTCCCTGGCCCCTCTCCGTCTTGTCTTCTTGCTCTGTGAGTCTTCCGGTAAAATATCGACTTTGGCTTTTGTCTGGTCCAATTCCGAGAATATTTCTTTTCTGGCTTTTTTGGAACCAAAAACAGAAGAAAACAGGCAACTGGCACTATGGCATCTTGTTAATAGGTTAGTTGCAGAAAATGTATAAAAATACTCCAAAGTGTCGACAAAACATAAGAAAATAGATATAAAACAAGCATGGAACATCAAAAATTATAGATACGTTTGCAACATATCAGGCGCCGAAAGTGAAATGTTCGAAGGTATCATTCTGCTTGGAGGGTAGATTTCGACGCCGCCGGTGCTAGGCAAAAGGAGGGAATGGATTTGTGAAATTGGTCAATGCATCCAATCCACTTAGTTCTTCGATTTGCCTAAGAGGTTGCCGCGTTGGTGCTCGCGTCACGGACAGATGACCGACATGTGGGTCCCGACCGTCTACTTCACGGGGCAGTTTAACAGAATATTTGAATTTGGCAGGTGTGAGATGAGTTTGCCTCGAAATGGCCCCTCTCAGTAGATGGCAACCCAACTTTATGAAACACGGCAATTACAGGGAACTTGGGTACCACGACGCACTCGCCTAGGAACTTTCGGGCCGCAAACCAACAATCCCCCTTTTGGGGCCTTCCGTTGTAGATACTATATCAACTACTGCGAGAGAGGCAGACACTCGCTAGCCACTTATACAGTACAAGCCGTATGTCGAGCATGGAACCAGTCTCACGTAAGATTACATGTAAGGTCGGTCCGAGCCGCTTCATCTCACAGTGTCGCGATATAAACAAACACACGTGGGAAGGTAACAACTAGAGTTTCAATGACCACACTCTGCATGTGTCTATCGGTACTAGCATACTATGCATATATCAGATCTGATACCACTGAGGGGGTTCTATGTTAGAAAACATTTTTTTTACTATGCGGAACACTCTAATTCCCAGGATCTATCTAGGAAGTAATGTAGTAACAGAGGAAAACACCAGTAACATACCCTTGTAGACCATAAGCGCGTTACGCTCATGCGGGAGCATGGATGATGTAGTCGTACCTGTCTGACCTCAAGGTTGCACAGCTCCTCACACCTCACCCCTTGTCCAGGTCCTTGCATGACGGTCATGTCACTACTAATGGTAGCTTCCCCCGAGTTATCGCACACATACGATGCAAGACAACGACTCCCAAGCTCTGATCCCTGCCAAGGTTGTGGAAGTAGATATCTTGGCTGGAATCCCTACAGCACAATGGCGTGCCACAACGATGTTGACTTTGCATGTATAGTCCTTCTCCGGGACCGTGCCACCGGAAAGGCAACGAGATGGAGAGGGGGATTCTCTAAGGAAAAGTGCCTTAGAAAATATTTGGATTGGTGTGTTTAATCCCTCCCATGGGCACCCCTTTATATACGTGGAGGAGGGGTACTCCCCACCAAAGATTTCCCATGTGGGACAAATATTAGACAAAATAATAAGGAAAAGGGGAGAGCTGGCTGGCTAGGCTAAACAGGGGAAGATGGGTGGGCCATCCTGCCCGTGGCCTAGCAAGCTAGCAGCGATCGACGCAGTGGGCAGCACGCCTGCTCGTGGCCCAACACAAAGATCAGAAGAAGCAGCAACTGGGGTGGGCCAAGACGCGCCTGGCAGCTCGCGGCCGTCAACGGCGGCTGTCCGGGTGGGCCGGCTCATCGCCCAGCTGCGTGTAGTGCCCTTCCACACCTGCGCCTGCCCGGTTGGGCTGGCGGACTATGGCTCGCAGTGGTAGTTAGCTGTCTGTCGCTCGCGTGGTGCCCAACACTAGTCTGCCCACGTGGGCTGTGGAAAAGTAGCCCAATGATGGTTGTTTGATGTCCTTTTGCTATTCCTTTTTGGGTGATTTCCTCCTAGGCCAATTTCCTACGGGATTTTGGCATATTGAGGAAGTTTCCCTATAAATATTAATTTAAATATTAATTTATTATATATTAATTCAAAATTAACATATAATAAATGCATATTATAAATTGCCATTTATCCGAAACATCTTTCGGTTTTTCCTTTCTTTCTTTCTCCGAACACCTTCGGATCTCTCTGGAATGATTCTAGTTTCTATCTCTTCTATGATTCCATCTTACATGAAGATCTCTAAGCATTATAGTGCCCTTAAGTGTGTTTCCCTATGGTTCGGGAATGTCACATATATGATTGAGATGATCTCCAATCAATGATCAATAGTGGGACCGAATGCCCATAATGACCCCCATGCACTCCACGAATCACCTTCGTGTCGAATCTTAAATGATATACCTTTGTTATTCGATACAAGACTTGCCCGAGATCTGATCATCAGTATCATGATACCTTGTTAAATCCTGTTTCCAACAAGTATTGTTTTACTTGTTCATGTGAAATTCCATTCCCATGACCTAGTCATACGCTATGTAGCTTATGTATGTACCCGAGTGGGCCTAGTGTATCTTCCCGTCACACAGGAGAATAAATCTCGATCTTGATGCATAGGCCTCAACATGCCCCTTTGGAATACCTAACATACACCTTTATGGGCACCCAGTTACGGACATGATAGTTGATGTAGTCAAAGCAATCCTCAGCTAACAGTGATTAATATGATCTCACAATTTAAGGATTAGGACACTTCGTTTCTGATAATGGCAACTGTGAACTAAGGGACATGATCATGTTGCAACAATCATCGGTTGGAAATATCTGTCACATCATCTTCAGATGATATGTGATGCAGCCCGCCCTACGGACGTCCGTACATCTACACCTCCAAATCCCCCAAGTGGACCATGACTCGCGCTCAAGCCAAACTCCTACAAGCTAAGGTTAACTCGCTCCTCTCCTCGTGTGACTTTGATACACCTATGAATGGCTTGCTACTTCATGCCCCGACATTATGCATCCTCAGGTATGAAGACACGAACCAGCGGAGCGCCGCAGCAACAACCGAAGCACCCAGCAGCTGCCTAGAGCAACCGGTACTACCTGCCATCAGCAGCGGTACTATCGCTCAAGTAGTACTACCGTCTGGAGACAGCGGTACTACCGCACAGGAAAAAAGCTCCCGCTAGAGGCCCCAGACCTCCCCGGTACCAAGACGGCAGCACTACCGCCTCGACCGGTACTATCGGTTCCTACGAGCGGTACTACCACACGGGACAGAGAGCCCCCGTGTGAAGCTCTAGACCTGCCCGATACCAAGAGGGCGGCACTACCGCCGCAATCGATACTACCAGACCCCACCAACGGTACTACCGCTCCTAGCACGCGACACCAGGACCAATCCGGCACTATCGGCCCGCCTTCACCTGCTATCGGACACCACGAGTACTGCCGGAACTAAGTCCGGTACTACCGGACGTCACAGTGCCTGCGCGCACCAAGCTTGGCCTTTAGGCCTTATAACACCCTTAATACTTTCCATTTGCCCAAACTACCCCTATTTTAGTGGCTGACCTATAAATAGCCCCAGCCCTCCATTGTAAACCTCAGACTTGGATAATTGGAATTAGAAGACACCCTTGTGGATCTCCCTAATTCTAGTCTCATGCTCCTTTGCTAAGGAGTTGCATCGTGCCTCCCTCGTTGTACAAGGCCTTGGCATTGGAGCCCTTTGCCAAAATGTCAAGTTCTCACTAAGCCTCCCACTCGCCGTCCCGGTTAGAGAGAGAGAGAGAGAGAGATCCTTGGCCGACACTAATCTTAGGAATTGCGCCGGACCAGTGGCCGCCGGCGTGAGCTATTGGTTTGTATTGTGTCTTCGTGTGTGTGAGTTCATCGTGTTCTTTGTGTGTGAGTTCATGGATTTTATCCTCTCCGTCTTCCCCCACTCACTCCACCTTGATTTTCAAAGGATTCGTGAAAGATCGGGCCACCCACGAGGTTATCCCTCAACATATTGGTATCAAGAGTTTTGTTGCTCACGAATTCCCCACAAATTTTTATTCTATCCACCATAAATTTGAAAATTGATCCAAAAAAGAGCCCACGGCCTTCGGATCGATCTTGAGTTTTGGTGCGTTTTTGGTGGATTTGATCCGTAGATTTGTTGCTATTGGTGCCGATCTACCTTCCTTGTGTGTTTCCATTTGGTCAGATTTCCGCAAATTTGAGGATTTTTGGGCCGAATTTGCACCCAATTTCGAGATCTAAACATCCAGGAATCTGGGGAGCGGTACTACCAGAAGCCATGAACGGTGCTACTGGCCTCAAGCAGTACTACCGGCTTTCCGAAGTGGTACTACAGCTCGAGCCAGAGAATTGTTCACCCTTCCTTTTTCGCCTCAAATTTGTTTTCTGACTTCCTTCTTTTGTTTGCTCATATTTCGTGTGTGTGTCGACTTACTAACAACAATCTTCCGCAACCCCTTACACTCCATGCTCTATGACATCACGACACCCGAACATCATCCCCAACACCGGTTGCAAGTCGCCATCAATACCAAAGGTATAACTTGCTCCACCTTGTTAACCCTTCTTCCTTTGTGTGTATCTATCCTATGAGAGCAGCTCATTTTTTGTTTGCGAAAGCATTGTGCACTTGCCCTTGGAAAGTGAGAGTGTGTAAGAAAATACAAAAGTTGACATAGTAGTATAGAAAGGGAGAAAAGAATCAAAAAAATGGAAAAATAGAAAGATACATAGTCTCAAAATACAAAGAGAGTATAGAGAGAAAGAGCGTGACCAAGGCAAGTGCACAAATCCATTGCTTATCCTCTTTTGGAAAACAAGTTGTGGTATCTCCTTGCGTTGGCATGACAACCAAGCTTAGTCTTCGTTAGGACATTTTGTGCTCACTTTCATAGTCATGCTAACCACATCCGTCTCCATGTGTGTGTTTCCTCGTGTTTGTGTAGATCGTTTCCTTTTGGCTTTTGATCTTTTGATCTTTTCCAGCTTTAACAATAACCTTTTCTTTGGATCGTTTTGTTTGGCTTTCCACCATCCTAAACTTCCACCAAAAGCTTTTGAGAGTTTTAGTTCTTTCTTTAGTGTGATCTTTCTTTGCGATTTCACTTTGCAAGATAATATTTCTCACTCGTGGCTACTAGTTTGTTGCAATCCCCAAAGTGAGGTAAACAGCTAACCACCACCACATATTACCTTCCATATACAATCCATCTTTGTATTACATGATGGATAGGCATGGTGAGTCGAGCCAACCTCCTCCCCAAGGTGAAGACGAAGGCCCATACATGACGCGTGCAAGCCACTACATCATTCGCCATGAGTTATATGAGCATTTAAATGCTCTCGAGTCGTACCAAGATGAAGAATTCGGTGAAACTCAAGCCGAGTTCAAGAGCATCGACAACTATTTCGATGGCCTAAACCAACAAACGCATGATATGCGGCAAGGCTTCTCCTGTTGGGATCGCATCATAGAAAACAAAAAAATTCCTACTATGGGACCTACTATACGCCAAGATCTATCTACTAGATACAAGCAAGGGGTGGATATACATCCATAGAGAACATACCCACATAGACCGACAAAGATTTGTTAACAAGATGGAACTCATGGATGATGTAGTCGAATGCTTGCCGATCTCAAGATCGTGTGGAATTCCTAGCGCCGCAAATCAGCAACGCATCCGTCCTCGCACACACATTCAGGCCACCAAAGAACCTCCACCTCCTCACTCTAGAGATGCAGCGGAAGCAGCAACTCCTTCCAGATGAAATGCCACCTGGAACATGTATCTCGCTAATCCGAGACCATGGGGAAATAATACTAGAGGGGGAGAGAGATCCTTCACGAGGAGGTGTGAGTGAGAAGGAGCGAGAGGGGGCCTTTTATAGGAGGAGGGGGTGCCCCTCCCCATGCCCGGCGCCCCATGGGGTGCCCCTTCACCTCCCTCATTCATGTGGTGGTAACCCCCTCCACATAAATATGCCCCTTCACATTCTCTATTAAAGTCTCCACTTTAAATGCATTGAATTTCTCCAAATTTAATGCTCTCTCATTTAATAAAACTATTTTATTAATTTTATTCAGAATTTTGTTAATTAATTTAATTAACAAACATTCACATAAAACCCCCTGCAACATTTCAATATCACATGCAGAACCAATTTTAGCAGTTCCACCCGAAACAATTTTGGTGTCTATTGAAATAATTCCAACGCTTTGCAATTCATTTGTTTGAAACATATTTGCTCCAAGTGGTGTTGGTACCCCATAAGTGTGCTACCCTACGGTTCGCGAATAATGCAGACATGATCGAGACCCCTCTCAGATTAATAATCAGAAGCGGGACCTGGAGATCCATATTGACTCCCACACATTCAATGATGACTTATGTCATCGTGAGAACCTTTAACGCTAGTAACTAAATCCCTTTGTCTCGTGATATATTACATGTCCAAGATTCGATCATCGGTATCTCCATACCTAATTTGATCTTGTTGCCGATATGTACTCTTTTCTTGTTCCTGTGATATAACATTCTAGTGATCACATCACTTGCTTGCAAGCTATCTTAATGTGATATCACCGAGAGGGCCTAGAGTATATATATCCGTCACCGGGATTGACAAATTCCACTCTTGATCCATGAGCCTCAACATAACACCTTCGGAATACCCAAACCCATCTTTATAGTCACCTTGTTACGGTGTGACATTTGATGTTATCAAAGTATTCTTCTGGTGTTAGCAATTAACATGATCTCATGGTCTAAGGATAAAGATTACTTCGTATGATGCTATAGCAATATAAATATAATGACTTTGATCGTAATGCTATACTTCGGATGAATGTTCATGACATCATTCCACTAATGGTGTGATCTCGTTATTAACAACATCCAATGTCCATGATCAGAAACCTTGATCATCTTGTTAATCAACGAGATAGTTTATAAGAGAGGCATAACTAGGAACTTTGTATTTGTTTATTAGACACACATGGATTAATGTTTCCAATTAATACAATTATAGCATGCAAAATAAACTTTTATCATAAACATGGAATAAGATAATAACAACTTTATTATTACCTCTCGGGTATATTCCCTTCATCTCCAACCTTCATCAAGAGACGAGGGCCATGCACATCAACTTCTCCAACCAAAACGAAGCACTACAATGGTCGATAGCCGATTTCGCGAAACACAAGACCGTGTTTATGCGAATCAAGCTCTTCATGACACCATTCAAGTGCGTCAAGCTCGCCGTGTCACTGTTCTCCTCTTCATCAAGACCCTAGTGCAAGAGCTCCAAGATGCAATGCTTCCCCCGTGGTTGAATAGGGAAGTTCTTCACACTATGTACCTTCCCCACGACACGCTAGAACGTCAAGTTATGATGGTGATTTCTCCTCAAGGCCCCAAGCAAGGAGAGAAGGACACTGTCATTACGTAAGGGCACCAGTGATCCAACAAGCACAACCACAAGTGGAACCTCGAGTACAATATCAAGTCCACCTCCACCATCCATGAGACATTCTTGACTCAACAAGTGATGACTCTAACTTGGAGGAACAAGCTTGTCATCGACATGAATCTCTCCAAGATACTCCTCTTCGTCATCACCTTCATGAACTTCCACACCACAACCATGGTCACCATGATGAGCCTCCTCTACAACATCAAGATAGAGAGCGTCAAATTGTACATGTTGAGTGACGCCCACCACATCATGAGGCTCAAGACCATGATCTTCGTCGTGAGGCCCACGTGTCTAAGCCACGTCACCAACCGAGGAACGAGCCTCCTCCTCATCCACAACCATGTCAAGAGGCTCCACACCCTCATAACTCTCGTGAGGCCCAAGTGCCTCCTCCTCGTCAACAACTATGCCAAGAGCAAGGGCAAGCTCCCCAACAACGTCACGAGAATCAAGTTCCGCCACCTCCAAATGCGGCTCCTCAACCGCAAGTGCAGCAACAAGGTCACCAAGCTCGTCACAATGTTTGCATGGAAGATGGAGACCACCAACATCATGGAAAAAACCGCTACCATGACCACAAGGATGAAAAACTTTTAGCAAGCTCAAGTTCACAATGCCCAAGTTCACCGGTTCAAATGATCTTGAAGAATACTTCTCATGGGCACTCAAAGTCAACAAGATCTTCTGTATGCACAACTATAGTGATGAGAAGATGGTCACCATGGCTTCGCTTGAGTTTGATGATTATGCCAACCTTTGGTAGGAACAAGTTCAAGTTGCTCGTGACGCAAGATAAGAGCCTCCAATCACCACTTGGCACGACATGAAGGCTCATATGAGATCCCTCTTTGTCCCTACGGACTACACGCACGACCTCTTCAACAAGCTACAATCTCTTAGTCAAGGGACAAAGACTATGGAAGAGTACTTTAAGCAAATGGAGCTCAACATGATCCGCGCCAACATTGAAGAGCGCGATAAGCAAACAATGGCATGTTTCCTCATTAGCTTGAACCATCCAATCAAGCGCATCGTCGAGTTCCAAAAGTACACCAACATGGTTGATCTTGTGCACATTTCAACAAAAGTCGAGTGTCAAGTACAAAAGTACATCAAGTACAACAATCCCAAGACGTACTTCACCTACAAGCAAGCTTCAACCAATACACCAACAACCTTCAATAGAATCTCCTCAAGTACCTCCAAGCTTCCTTTCAAGCCCACACTTCCTCAAGGGAAACCACCCCCAAGTGGCAAGAATACAAAGGATGACCCGCCATTCAACCACGAATGCTACAAGTGTGGAGGAAAAGGACACAAATAGACCAATTGTGGAAACAAGAAAGTATTGTTCATCCATGACAATGGCAACAAGGAATACTTGAGTGAAGATGAATTTGATGCAAGAGCGAAAGAGGAAATGACAAGGCAACGAGTGGGGGGTGATTAATAACTCCTAATGTGTGAGCATGATGCAAGTACTTAGCTTGACGTCACAAGGATGTTGACTACTCAAGCACAAGGACATGAAGATCAAAGATCCAACATCTTCCAAACACGTGCCGGCATCAATGGGAAATCTATCAAAGTGATCATTGATGGAGGGAATTGTCACAACCTTGCTAGAACCAAGTTGTGTGAGAAGCTTAACCTCACCCTCCATCCACATAAGCACCCCTACCATGTCCAATGGCTAAGTGACCAAGGGTCCGTGAAGATCAAGCATACCGTCTCGGTAACATTCTCTATTGGCCCCTACAAAGACACGATAGAGGGTGATGTAGTCCCCATGATGGTTTGTCATATGTTGCTTTGTCGACCGTGGCAATTCGACAAAGGTGCTCTACATGATGGTCGCACAAATGTATACACCTTCAAATGGCATAACAAGACATGTGTTTTGCAACCAATGACTCCTAGCCAAATAATTGCGGACAATGCAAAGGCTTTAGAGAGGGCGCAAACAAAAACAACTTGTGAGAAGAGTGGTGAGCGAGAGAGCCACCATATAGCGAGTGAGAGCCACAAGCCTAACTCGAGTGGAAAAACTAAGGAGTGTTCTTCTTGCCACCAAAAGTGAGATGAAAGATGTGAGGAATAACCCATCCATCTTGCACTATGTCCTCGTGTGCAAGGGATTAGCGCAAGGAACTAATGACTTGACTAATATTCCTCCCTCTTTGATGGCTATTGTAACACCCTCAGAATCGGCCCTATGCAAGTTTCAGCGATTCCCGCCAAAACCCGCATAGAAACGATTCAAAGGTGCCCACCAGGCACTTTCGTGCGGGTGGAAAACGAAGTAATACCATTACACAATAGTCCACGATGGAACCCACAGAACATATATATACAACAACGACTCAAAGAGTCAAGAATACAGATATACAATACAAAGATCCAAATCACCTTTAAAACGATACAGCGTCCGAGTATGGACAAGATGCAAATTGAGCTAAGAGCCCTGAAGAATAACCAATGGCGTCCATAACCCTGCCCAGGCCAAGCCGGAAGGGTAACCCTGCTAACGACGTCGATCTCAAAACCTGCTTAAACAAAAGGGGTGCCGACAAAGGGCAAAGGAAAAAGAGAGAGCGGTCAGTACTGAGGCCAGCACACGGCGAGACTAGAATTCGGCGGTCCTCGCCTACATAGGTATGGTGGACTGAGCGGCAGCACGGCATGCGCTAAACAACCTATAGAGACTCGAGATAACTGTCGGCTATCGAAGAGGGATAAGAAAGACCTATTCGTAACCAACCTGATTCTACCACCAAACATACCCATCCTGGTATCTCCCCCTCCAGACCACACGAGGAAGTCAACCGAGGAACTCACACAGTTGGCAGTTTTATTCATTCAGTTATCGTTGCAGCGATTACTAGTCAGGTATAGATAGTCATCCTGATATAATAAGCAGTGGGCACTTTTAGTTAACCATTCCATTGTAGTTGCAACACTTACTAGTCAGATACAATTAGCATGAGATATCCCAAAACCCAGCAGTTGTTGGTACTTTTATTTAGCCATTCCGTTGCAGTGGAGCTGATTACTAGTCAGATCGGATACAAGTCAATTATAACAGTAAACTTTAGTTATAGTTGTCTATGATCGAGAACTGTGCTCCAAGTCGTCCATAACCGCGGACACGGCTTTTCGAAAAGATTTAACCCTGCAGGGGTGCACCAAAGTATCCACACGCCGACCCTTTTGCGGATCGGTTAACATACACCCATCGGTATGTCGGCGGGGCCTAAGTCATGACGCTTCCTGACCCAAAGCAAGTACATGGGGCCACCCACTAAGCCACCATAACGATGTCGGCCGGTCTCGAGACGGACTCGGGGTTTGCGTCGATGGCAGAACGACTGGGAACCCGAAAATGTGACTGGGCTTGTCGATACCGCGAAAACACTCCGCTTCCCTAAACAGTACAGGTGCAGTACCTCGCACAATTTTAAATAAAGCAGTAAAGCATGGCATAAGTACAGAATAGTAAATAAAACCTCAAACTAGTTTGTGGCCCCCAGTACAATACTTTGAAATCAGGTACTAATCGATGGGGGTGCCCACACACCCCACCTGTGGTTAGCGCGCTCGATCTCGAAACAGGTGTCAAGAACTCGGGGTCCTACGGGACACCAGTGAGCGGTTAAAAACCAAATATTGTCTATTACCCACCGGTGCCTCTGCATTTACCTACTTTCAATTTTAGTTATTAAACAGTAATTAAAGTCATGATCATCTCCAACATTAAACATGCGGCAATACTCCAACAACTGTGGTACTTGACGACACGCAACAGCACTTGAGCAAGCGACTACGACGCGCAAGTCCGACTATCTACCAATCGACAGGTAATAGGATGTGTCCAAGGCTATATAAGGCTGCAAGGGATATCACGGGTACGAAAACTAGAGCATCGCAACACAGATAGCAATAGATCAACAGGGGGGAATAAATACTATAAAAGTAAGATAGGTAGAAAGGGGGAGGTGCTCGCCTGGAAAACATTGCTGAAGGTTCATCCGAAGATCGGGCCGATACTCGCATCAACTCATCGGCCTAATCCGTGAAGAAGCAAACACTAGAACAAACACCGGATGCACCATTTAATACTACCGCAAAAGATCAAGCATGATGCATGTATGATGTATGACATGGCAAAGGTGCGATGCATTTAGGCAATATTAAGCGGAACCGGGGTTCCGGCAAATATTTAAGTGGTTCAAATTGTTTAGAACCCCCGCAATTTAAATGTTGTCTTAACATGGCAAAACATGGTATCGGTTCGCTACACAAATTTAAATGGAGTCCGGAATAAGACAAAGGTATTTCGCATATCGACTCCATATTTAATTATGAGGCGAATCGGCATAATGCCCCAACCCACATGAGATGTGTGCAAGCATGAATAATTGTATGCAACAATTCATATAGATGTTGATTTATAAAATAGGGCTCGGATAAAGGGGTCACACATAGGGGGCTCGCCGATCTTGGTTCGGGGTCGACAGGGTTCGGTCTCGCCGGGATCGGTCTTCGGGGCTCAGGCCGTCGGATCCGTGAAGCAGATCGAAAGGCATCAAGGCTTCGGTTGTCGATGGCGACCTTGGGGTTCCGACTTTCGTGGTTCATGACGCTCTTGGTTCCGGCATCGATGATTCTCAGGTTTCACCATACATGGCCGAAGTCGAAGTAGGCCGAGTGATCTTATCGTGGCCGCCTCAGTTGCATCACCATCTCATTCTCGGGGTCGCACAAACATAACATAAACACCAATTCGCCTCCCTAGCCGCACGCCATTGGGATCCAAAACAGAAACGAGCTGGTAGAACCGCCAGGCGCACGCGCGGGTCAAACTTGACAGCAGGAAGGGGCCGCTCTCGAAGGAAGGAGATCATGGCGACAGCATGCTGCAAGGCAGAGGCGCGGGGCACTCGCCATCACGCCATTCAGGGTCGAGCGACGGGCTCCACGTGGGGAGGCGGGGTTCGCGAAGACAAGATCTGCAAGGAGCGCTCGGGAAAAGGGGTAGCACACCGGCGGGCGCAGCGGCGTAGGTGACGGCCGGGCTTAGGGAGCTTCACAGAGAGGTGCAGGGTCGCGGGGTGCAGAGGGAGGGAAGGGCGCCGATGGAGGAGACGGGGAGGGTGCGCGCGGGGCGCAGACGGGGGCCACCGAGAGGCGCGGGCGAGGTGGACCGGTGGCGGTTGGCGGCGGCGCCTGGGACCCGACGAGGAAGAGGGCGGGCGCGCAGAAGATGGAGCGGCCGGCGGCCGAGCGAGGCGGGCGCTGCACCGACGCTGGTGGCGGCTCGGGATGGAGGTTGGGGACGAGGTAGGGAGGTGGGGCGACGCGGCCCATGGCCGGAGGCGGCAGCGGCAACGGCCGGAGCACCGAGATTGGCGGCGGACAGGGGCGGTGCCGGTGGCGTCTGCGGCCGAGGACAGGCAGCGGCGACGGGGACGGACCTGCGGCTCTGCGGCACGCGGGCGAGGCCGAGAGGTGGGTGGCGGAGGAGAGCCGCTGAGGCAGTGGGGCCTGGGGGCGCCGGAGCTTGGTGGCGGAGATCGAGGCGAGGACGTGGGAGGTGGGGAAGGATCGAGGAGAGGCGGGGTTGGGCCCAGGGGTGACGCGGTCGGGTGTGGGGCTAAGCAGGGGTGGGGCCACTTGGCGTGCAGGCGGTGGAAGCGGTGGGGGTGTGTGCCGACCGTGGTCGCGCGTCGATCGGGTGGGACCAGGCTACGGTGGGGCTGATGGTGGCGCGCGGCTGGGTGGCTGCGTGCGTATGCGGGTGGGCCCGGCGGTGGATCAGGTGTGGGTTGGTGTATGTTGGGTGAGGTGTCGCATGGCTATTGGGTGGGGTGATGTGGCCGGGGTGAGGTGGAGGAAGGGAAAAGGCTGGGTAGACTAGGATTGGGTAGGAAAAGGTTTAGATAGTTCGGTTTTGTAGTGGGGTGGCCGACTAGGTCGGATCGACCCGGTTTGGCTGCCCCCTAAAAATAAATATTTTATTATTTAAAACGGGGCGTTTGAAATCCATTGGTAGACGAAACAAAATAATCCAGAGACCCGGGTTTTGTGTTTGAATAAAGACGGGGCGTTCGGAAGACAAAAATAGATTTTTCGAAGATAGTTTTATGCAAACAAATGCAAGATGACATAACGATGCTCAAATGCAATGTGGCATGATGACATGAGCATGCGGTCATGATGATGCAATGCACAAAAACAACGCGATTTTCTAGTAGTGGTTTTGCGGGGCGCCACAACTATTTTGCAGGAATTGAAGGACGTGTTTCTTGAAGAGCTACCTCATGGACTACCTCCTCTTCGCAGAATCGAGCACTGCATTGACCTCATACCCGGCGCACCTCTTCCAAACCGCCCTGCCTAAAGAACGAACCCGGAGGAGACGAAAGATATTGAACATCAAATCAACCGACTCGTCTCCAAAGGTTTGATCCAAGTAAGCACTAGTCCAAGTGTGGTACCCGTTATTCTTGTTCCAAAGACAGATAACATGTTTTGGTTATGCAGGGACTGTCGTCCAATCAATGCTATCACCATATGTTATATACATCCTATACCACGTCTCGATGACATGGTAGATGAGTTGTGTGGAGCCACTATTTTCTCAAAAATTGATCTTTGTAGTGGTTACCATCAAATATGCATGGAGGAAGGTGATGAGTGGAAAACCTCCTTCAAGACCAAACTTGGTCTCTATAAATGGTTGGTCATGCCTTTTGGCTTATCTAATGCCCCGTCCACCTTCATGCGCCTTATGAATCATATTTTGCTTTCTCTCATTGGAAAGAGTGTTGTTGTCTATTTTGATGATATTCTTGTTTATAGAAAGTCGTTTGTGGAACATGTTACACATGTAAAGGAGGTTCTACAAATCCTTTAAAATGAAAAGCTATATCCTAATCTTCCCAAGTGTACTTTTGCTAAAGACAACTTGATTTTCCTTGGTTTTTTTGTTTATTCCAATGGCATTGAAGTTGATGTTTCTAAAGTCAAAGACATAAGAGATTGGCACATTCCCACAAATGTGAGTGAACTTCGAAGTTTTCATGGGTTGGCCGGTTTCTATTGTTGTTTTGTGAACGACTTCTCTACCATTGCTTGTCCTCTGAACGAGTTGACCAAAAAGAATGTCACCTTCATATGGGGAAAATCAGAACAAAAAGCCTTTGATGAGCTTAAAAAGAGGCTAACCGAAGCACCTCTTCTCGCGTTACCGGATTTCACAAAAACTTTTGAGATAGAGTGTGACACTAGTGCTATTGGAATTGGAGGAGTCCTTATGCAAAACAAACGTCCTATCGCCTACCGTAGAGAGAAACTTGATGGCGCACGTATTAACTATCCGATTTATGACAAAGAGCTATTTGCCTTAGTTCGTGTTCTTCAAGTTTGGCAACATTACCTTTGTCCTAAGGAATTTATCATACATTCCGACCATGAGTCGTTGAAATATCTCAAAGGCCAAGCCAACTTGAGTAAAAGACACGCTACGTGGATTAAGTTTATGGAGTCTTTTCCTTACATCGTCAAGTATAAGAAGGGCAAACATAATGTAGTTGCAGATGCTTCGTCTCGCAAGAACACAAGCCTTCTCACTTGACTTGAAGTAAACGTGTTGGGTCTTGATGACATCAAAACTTTATATGCTTCCGACCCGTTCTTTGGACCAATATTCGCAAAGTGTTCCATTGACAAAGGATTTGATGATTTCTATTTGCATAAGGGCTTTCTATTTAAACAAAAAAAGCTTTGCATTTCGAAGTGGTCTCTCCAAATTTTGCTTGTCCAAGAATCTCATGGTGGAGGCCTTATGGGTCCCTTTGGATGTGATAAGACATTGGACATGCTCTCCACTCATTACTACTGGCCCAAGATGAAGCAAGACGTGGAGCGCTACATCCAATGATACACTACATGCGTTCAATCTAAGTCTAAGTCTAACCCATTTGGTCTTTATATGCCATTGCCTATTCCTCATGCACCTTGGTCAGACATTAGCATGGACTTTGTGTTAGGATTGCCTAGATCTAACCATGGTCATGATTCCATATTTGCCGTAGTGGATTGATTCTCCAAAATGGCACACTTCATTCCATGCCATAAGACAGACGATGCTTGACATGTTGGAAATTTGTTTTTCAGGGAAATCGGCTGTCTTCATAGAGTGAAAAGGACTATCGTCTCCGACCACAACATCAATTTCACGAGCTACTTATGGAATACACTCATGGCCAAGCTCGGCGTCAATCGCCTCTTCTCGTCCACCTTACATCTGCAAACCGATGGCCAAACCGAGGCCGTCAACCGAAGCCTCGCTCTCCTTTGTGTGTTGATCAAGAAAAACCTCAAGGATTGGGAGGAATGCATTCCCCACGCAGAATTCGCCTACAATCGCAGCAAGCACTCTATAATGAACATGATCCCATTCATGATCATCTATAGTTTCGAGCCCCTCACCGCACTCGACATCCTACCGCTACCTCTCCATGAGCGCACCAACATGGACGTTGACAAGTCCCCTTGATCTATGAAGAAGCTACACGAAGAAACAAGAGCTACTATCGAGCAACAAGTGCTTCGCATAGCTTCAAGATTAAACACGAGCAAGAAAGAGATGATCTTCGAAGAAGGTGACCTCGTATGGATCCACTTAAGCAAGGACCGCTTCCTCATGGATCGTGACTCCAAGATCAAGCCAAGAGGAGAGGGACCTTTCAAAGTCCTCAAGAGGATCAACAACAACTCTTACGTCATCGACATACCAACCTCGAAATATCTCGTGATCTCAACATTCAACGTCAAGGACCTTTCACCTTTCCATGGAGATGTTCAAGATGATATGCATGAAGAGTCAAGGTCGACTCTTTTCCAATGGGTGGAGCTAATGTAGCCCATCCTACGGACGTCCCTACATCTACACCTCCAAGTCCCCAAGTGGACCCATGACTCGCGCTCGAGCCAAACTCCTACAGGTTAAGGTTAACTCGCTACTCTCCTTGTGTGACTTTGATACAACTATGAATGTCTTACTACTTCATGTCCCGACATTGTGTGTCCTCAGGTATGAAGACACGAACTAGTGGAGTGCAGCAGCAACAACCGAAGCACCAAGTAGCTGCCTGGAGCAACCGGTACTACCGGCCATCAGCAGCAGTACTACCGCTCAAGCGGTACTACCGCATGGATACAGTGGTACTACCGCACGGGACAGAGAGCTCCCGCCAGAGGCCCCGGACCTCCCCGTTACCAAGACAGAGGTACTACCGCCTCGACCGATACTACCGGTTCCTACGAGAGGTACTACCGCACAGGACACAGAGCCCCCATGTGAAGCTCCAGACCTACCCGGTACCAAGAGGGTGGCATTACCACCGCAACCGGTACTACTGGACCCCACCGATGGTAATACCGCTCCCGGCGTGCGACACCAGGCCTAATCCGGCACTATCGGCCTGCCTTCACCTTCTACCGAACACCAACGGTACTAATGGAACTGTGTCCGGTACTACCAAACGTCATAGTGCTTGTGCGCACCAACTCGGCCTTTAGGCCTTATAACACCCTTAATACGTCCCGTTTTCCCAAACTACCCCTATTTTAGTTGCTGGCCTATAAATATCCCCCACCCTCCATTGTAAACCTCGGACTTGGATAATTGGAATTAGAAGGCACCCTTGTGGATCTCCCTAATTCTAGTATCATGCTCCTTTGCTAAGGAGCACCAATTATCCCCCACCTTGTTGGATTTTGAATCATGACTCCATCATTGTACAAGGCCTTGGCATCAGATCCCTTTGCCAAGACGTCAAGATCTCACCAAGCCTCCCACTTTCCGTGCCAGTTAGAGAGTGAGATCCTTGCCCGACATCGATCCTAGGGATTACGCTAGACCGGTGGCGGCCGGTGTGAGCTATTAGTCTGTATCGTGTCTTCGTGTGTGTGTGTGAGTTCATCGTGTTCTTCGTGCGTGAGTTCGCGGATTTTATCCTCTCCCTCTTCCCCCACTCACTTCACCTCGATTTCCAAGGGATTCGTGAAAGATTGGGCCACCCACGAGGTTATCCCTGAACAATATGACTTCATTGTCAGTTGTCTTAGAAGCACCATGACCAGGAAACCTTCATCATCAGCTTTATAATGAACTAGTTGAATAGAGGCTACTAGGGACCTAGGTTTGTTTATATACCATACCTGTATCAATGTTTCCGCTTGATACATTTATAACATGATATAAAAATATTATGAACTGATGAGATATGATAATAAAACCCTTTTATTATTTGCCTCTAGGGAATTTCCCCTTCAGATACATGTCACTGTGGTATGCCAATGCCTACGCGTGAGACTACTCCTCCCGCACCAGGGCCTCCTGCTTCTCCTTGAGTTTCTTCTCCCTCTCCTGCCGATTGTCGTTTTCTACCTTCCCCTAGTTCACAATATTCACCCAATCAGCGTTGCTTATGCCTTCGGGATTTTCCTTGGATTTCATCGGCTTTCTTGGCTTCTTTGGCTTCATAGCGGCTTCGACAGTGTCAGCTGATCTTTGGCTGTTGAATTTCTTTGGCGGCACAGGTACAGGGGAGGCGATGAGGGGAGAAGGTGGGGGAAACAGAGGGAAGTGGAGAGATGGTGGGAGCTTGCCATCGGGTTGGGGGAAAAGGAGGGACAGGTAAAAAAAGGAGGGAAATTAGATTCTCGTCGACAACCCGAGCCCGCTCGGCTTTTCACTCCATCTGGTGCCCCCAAGAAAACCCCGAGGCGTTGAGTTTGACCTGAGTTTGCCTGATGTATTTTGGGCCCGATCCAGCGAATTTCGGGATCTTAGGGGCGTGGTTGGGGGAGTTTTCATCGGATGGAGCTGAAAATAGGCATGGGGCGTCCGTGGGGGGGAGTGGAGATGCTCGTAAGTGCAAATGCAATAGTGGGCACTTTAGACTACTCATAGTGGGAGTAACATAAGTGATATCATAGATGTCATTTAGACTAAAAAGATGATGTGTCAAGCAATTAATGAAGAGAGAAGAAAATGGAGTACTCTCTCTGTCCTTGTGTATTAGTCCTGCACGTGTCTCTAGATCATCATTTTGACCTATATAAAATAAATTGTATAACATAAAATTATATTTTTAGAAAGTATAACATCTGAGGATTCTAATGATATACTTTTTACCATACATATCTCATCTAAAGTTGGTCAAACCGACGACCTAGGACTACGTGCAGGACTAATACACCGGGATGAAGGGAGTGACATAATATGTTACATCACATCACACTTTTCAATTCAAAATGAGTCTAAAAAATAATAATGAGCATTTTTATGTTACTACTCTTCCCACTATCCACTGTGAAGGTAATAAATTAGACTAGTAACATAAGAAAGTTAGATCCTCTCGACTCGCCAACCCTAAAGGACCCCCAAAAGGCTATGGGGGTGCCAACGCAAAGCATCACACCTGGCCACACCTCCTATTTGGTTTTGGTGCTAGCGTGACCCAACTAGTTATATGGCGTCCCTAGACCAAACCCAACCCACGGGGGGTCTAGCAAGGGTGCCGGATGGACGAGAAGGCAATACGAGCTAGCCCTGACAGTGAGACAGACATCTCATCTCCCGAGCGGCATCGTGTCCCGACGATGGCGACACGGCGGCGAAATTGCTTGCCACCGAGTTCTCCTGCCATGCCCTTCCTGCCTTTTCCACCGCTTCCAACCCACTCTTCCCGCCATTTTCTCGCTATATGTAGATGCGATGACCATCATCATTGCAGATCCACTCTCTCACCATGGCCACACCTCCCTTTCACACCCTTTCCTACTATATCTAGGGTGGCGGCCATAGGTGCTGCTTTTGCCAGAAGGAGCGACGCACAACCATGTCTGGCCGCTGTCTTCCTCCAACTCACGCACCACCCGAAGGAGTGTCGAAGGTGCCTCTCAATGGCCCCAACCACACGGACTCCTAGGAGGAGGGTCTCGCCTCCGACGACTCTGACATAGCCAACTTTGAGGAATTAGGCGGGGACACCTCTAACACCGACTTCGAGGAGCTAGAGGAGCCGCCATGGGTTCGACTTGAACAATGGGTGATCAACCGACGCATTCGAAATGAGCGCCGGCGAGAGGATCCGCGACGGCCACCACCCCGAGGGCCAGTTAACTAGACCACATGCGAGCTTACGGGTGGGACCTCCCCAACCATGTTTTCCTATCGGAGCACCTATGGATGCAACATCTCGATGATATCCAAATGTGTCTCGTTATTGCGTCGCGCAAATACCCCGGCAACACGAACTTGCGTGCCCACCACGACCGAGCAAATGAGGAGGATGCCACGAAGCTGTCATTGTACACCTCCCTAATTTAGCTGTGGGGTGTCGACAGACGGCCGCCACCACTGCGCCCTCCTGGAGAGAGCAGTGCCTCCTGCCGCTGGGGGCCTTAGTTTTAGTTCTTGGCTGTTTTTATGTAAATTTTCCAAGTTGTAGTTATTTAGTTAAGATTATCAAACTTTTAATTCAATTATGTGTATGGGGTCTACATATGGGGGGCACGGCTAGGAGCCAGCACCCCCCAAATCTTTGATCTATCTGGTGCCCCCATACAGTCCAAAAACGGCTCCACCAGACGTCGTATGGGCGGAACGAGTGGAGATGCTCTTACTGCCCTAAGTTACTACTCATTATGACTAGCCTTAACTACATGGAGAGAATAAATAAGAAAAAAAAGAAAAGTGTGCTCTCATGCAAGAGCCAGTTCTACACGTGCTTTTGGGTAAAATCATTAAGAAATGAGATGAATAAGGAAGATAGAAGATGATAACAAGTACATATGTAATAGCTAACCTTAGAGAACCTATATCCAAACCCATAAAACTTAGATGATAAAAATCCTCCCTATTTTAGATGATGGTGCGGTCGGCATCCTCCTTGGGAAAATATCTTGGCACGAGAGCGCTCCCAATACACCCTAGCCATAACATCCAATGTTCTTAGGGTCCATGAACATGATGGTGCGGTCGGCATCCTCCTTCTCCTTTGCCAACTTCTCTGCTTCAAGTGCAAGCCTTTGCTCTTCGATCTTCTTCTTCTTTGCCAATCATTTTTCTTCTAGTGCAATCCTTCGTTGCGCCACCACCAACTTGTTGAGGTCTTCATCCTCCTCCTCATCCCCATCAATGGCAATGCTATTTCTTGCCCTCTTCGGTGGGGTCTCATAGTTCCTTCGGATCCACTTCTCATTGTCGGCTAGTTCCTTGTAGCAATGGTGCAAAGTGAAGGCTTTGTGTGCACTCTTCTTTTTCTTTGGCTTGTAGAGACCTTGTTGGATAGGGACATACTCCATGATTGGCACCCCACTTAGTGGTGCAAGGTTCACTTGATCAACAACGCCGAAGCATCGGTTGTATTGCTCTTGGATAGTGCCCTAATGATGTTGAAGAGAGCCATGGGTTCGGAAAGATGGAACTATGAAAGTACAATCTTATGGTAGTACCCCTCAATCCTCCCCCAAAACATCTACTTTGATTGATCTATGCCAACCAAAGCATCTAGCGACACATTCATCCAAGCATGACACAAAGCAACATCTTCCTCCTCCTTGTAGTTTTGTGTCCTTTTTTATTGGTGCCGACATATGAGGTTTGTGTTGGTGCCACCTCCTCCCCGTCCACTCCTCCTCGTCCACCTCCTCCCCGACCTTCTCCTCTTTGGCCACCTCCTCTTTTTCTTCATCCACCTCAGCCACCTCCTCTTCGACCATCTCTTCCTCCACTTAATTACAATTGAGATCTATCCAGTTGGGACATGAATTCGGTGATGGTGATTTCGGTTGCACTAGGTTTCCCTTGGGCAGAAATTTCATCGACCACCTCGTTGGTGGAGACGCGATCGCGAGCTGCGTCTGCCGAGCGCGCCAGTGGTGGCAGCAGCAATCTTGCAAGATGCTATGGTCAAAGAAGCCACCATGGTCAACACAACGACCTTCCCCTTCCCCTTCTCTTCCATTTCCATGGAGAGTGCCTTCATGACCTCCGTCGACTTCCATGCTCATGGGTCGTTCACCACCAGTGCAAGGGGCAGGTGGACCACCTTCGCCACCGTCGTGGTGGTCTTGCCGCCCTTCCAGTCGTCCACACCAGACCAGTAGTGCCCAACCGCTTATGTGGCATCCGAGATATCATGGGGGTTTGATTCTAGCGGTGTTGTGTCAATGGGAAACTCCGGTGGGGTTCGAAAACAACTTCCGGTGCCATTTCGTCCATGGCACGGGCCCAAGGTGGCATCGGTGTTGAGGGGTCGGCGAGTTTTGGTGGGAGAGTGGACAGGTTGGCAGGAGAAAAAGGGGAGGGGTTTGGTCAATGCTATTGGCGACCGAGCAAAAAAAGAAAGCATTGAGGCCGATCTTTTAGGGGGAGGGAGAGCTCCTAATTTATTATCAGCTAACGGTTTTGCGAGTTCAGCTATGTGCGGTTAGCTGATCATTTGAGAATACTTTTATCATCTAGCAAAATATGAGGGTTCGGATAGAGGTGCTCTTTGAGCTAACTCTATTTTTCAAAGCTAGCTCTTGGTGACTTGAAAACTTCATATAGCCAACTATTGGATATTACTATTTATTCTTGCTCTAAAAGGCATGATCTCCACCCTTTTTGGTTGCTCACATAATCTTTAACTGCTGCCTAGGGTGAACAACAATCTCATTTTGTTGGTACGACGTACACAACCCTTTTAGGTAGGTTGATGCATATCAAAGGTGTTTGGTTGCACACATGAGTTTGCATATGGTTATAAGACCCAGCGTATGGTGAGCTTACCATATCAATGCATATCGTCCAATAAAACCATAACATAGGATTAAAAAATCACAACACATATATGATCATTAGCAAAAGGGGATCATAGTCCATCCTATCACTATGATGTCAACCTTCCACCATATCAAAGGAGGGTGGCTTTCTACCACTGCAGTTCAACATCACATTAGGGTTACTACATACCACCTCATCAGAAGGTTTTAGGACTAGGTACAACAAACTGAAACGACATAACTTAGAGATCACTCATCACATATTTACTTAATCCTCTTCAACTTATCCTTATTAGCCTTGACAGCACGCTTCGACATTTCCAGTTCTTTCTTTAACATTCCAGTCTTCTCCACCGATTTCTCCTCAGTTCTCATACTATTGTCCTTAATCCTGGATAAGTTCTCATCCACCCTTATTCTTCTCATCAGCTAGCTCCATCATCAACTTTTAATTCTCAATCCGCACTGTTGCTATCATGATAGAATATTCGAAGTCTTCCTAATGCAATTTTTTTGTTTCTAACTACTCCTTATCCAACCAAGCCACTAACCATAGTTTGTGACTTCCTACAAATCATAAGTCCATGCTCATAGGTTGTGGATGAGCAAGTAAGGGAGAGATTACAAGCTAAGAACTTACATTCTGCACTTCACAATGCAGCATGCTTGACAAGCTCAAACTTTTGGACATGGCTCACCTCAGAGCAATCCACTGCTATGCCGCATAATATGGGGTCTTGGATACAGTCTGGAGTATAGTCCATGTCCATGAGGTCCTAACCAAAATGAAATTCAATGAAACCGAGTTCAACCAAAGCTAAATCGGAAATTCCAAATTGGCAGCAAACCCTAAGCCTTTGAAGGAATTGAGAAATTGAATTTACCCTTATATACGACCGTGTCGAGCTCTCATCGTCCTTTCAGCTTAGCATGCGACTAAGGACTCTAACCTGGGAGATTAGATCATGGAGATTTGCCTCTAGCGAGATAGTGGTGGATGAAACTGACCAGAGGGAGAGGGAGCACTGAGAGGATTTGATTATGTCACGTGTCTCCGAGAGAACGCAGTCGCTCTCTCGGACATGGCTCCATGAAAGTTGTGATTTCGTATTTCGCAGTAAGACTAGCTTGGTAGTGCTTTTACACACGCGTGGGCCAGAACAAAGGGAGGGCCGGACATCAAGTGGGACCGACTTTAGCTCCTAGCGTAGGCCTACCAAATGCGCCCTTAGCCAGCCGGCCGGCCAGACAACAGTCAGCAGGTCGCCGCCACACCATGTCCTACCGCCAAGCTGCTTCTTTTTGATACTAGCTACTACTTACTCGCCCCGTTCCAAAATATAAGATGTTTTAGCTTTAAAAAAAAATATATCTAGATATCTTTTAGTGTATAGGTTCACTATGAATCTACATCTATATTTTGAAACGGAAGGAGTACTACATTAAATTATAAACAACTAGCTTGTTTTGTCTGCGAGTATGTGAAACAAACAAGACGCAAAGCAGAGATTCGAAGAGTCCAATAAGTAGTATCAGCACGCAGGAAACACGTAAAGTACCCACTGAAGTCTACATGACGATTAATTGTTGAGATATCTGATCTGTTTCTATCTACTGTAAGGGGCGGATACAGGACTAGATATCTCAACAATCATCAATCTATCTACATGGCGATTAATTGTTGAGATATCTGATCTGTTTCTCTATCTAAAACAAGAATATCTGATCTACTTTAAGCGGCGGATAGCACAAGCACGTTACAGTACCCAGCTGGCACGAGGAAGCCCTGGGACAATCGGAACACCGGCTGGCGCACTATGACCGGCACTACCGGCACCAAGAACACCGGAGCTGCAGGGCTCGCTGGACCCCTACGCGACGCCGGGAACAGCGCCGCGTCTTGTACAATGTCTCCTTGGGTTGCACGGGTACTTCCTGCTGCTGCAGCTGCTGTCGCCGTAGTCGATGTTGTCGGCTGTGCTAACGTGGACGCCGACGCGCTCCGCTGGATGAGACAGGGAGTGGGCGGACTCGACGTGCCGTCCGTGGAATCCGCCGAGAGCGAAGGCGCCGACGCACTCCGCTTGCTGAGACCGCAGGACGGAGGCACCGGCGGCGTCTTGGACTTGGTCGTTGGAGCGGAAGAGAAAAGCGACTCGGGAAGCGGCGGCCGGACGTCGACGCGGTCCACCAGCACCCAGACTTGGGGGACGATCTCGTTCGCCGGGCTGGCGCCGGGCAGGTGGATCTGCAGGTCCCGGAGGTGCACCCAGTCGAGCAGTTGCTGCAGGTCGTCAGCGGTCACGACGTCGCGGAGCGTGTCCAGGGTCTTCTGGCGGGGGCAGACGTACCGGATGGCGACCTTGAAGCAACCGGCGATCGCCGCCAGCCGGTCATGGAATTCCCGTAGCGTGATGGACCGGGGAACCTTGACGAGCTGGGTCTCGCCGCCGATGTACTTCGCCTGCACGCCTTGCGAGGACCGCTGGATCTTCCCGCCGTGGCTGACCATGAACTCCGCGTAGCGGTAGTGGCCGGCCGCCATCACCTTGTCCCGACAGGTCGCCGACACGGAATCTATCTATCTATCTAGAGAGGGGAGGAAAGCTGTTCTGCTTGCGTTGGCGAAATTTCCCTGCATTTAGCGGTACCCAGATCCATACAGCCGTTCCCTTGTCTTCGACACGAACTCGATCAGGCTACCTATCCGAGTCAGGTACTCCACATACAGCTTGACAACAGGGGCGTTAATAGTGACCGATTAAAACTCAGTCAACCGCGTCTGCCTATGATCGCACTTTGATTTGATGTCCGATGTGTGGTATAGTCGGAGTACTAGGAAATTAGGCGCGGCAGCGCCGCGCCCGTGGCTTTGCCTATCGAGCAGGACTGGCTAGTTTGAAGATTAGTGTGGTAAAACAAATAATCCATACTGGTAGTTTATAACATTGAAAATCTGATGTTCCACATAGGAGAAATATGCATCATTTGCAATTTTATTCTTTCCAAAAGCACGTGAAGTTCTGCTCTATTGAAAAGCTACCTGTGGTTCTTGTTGCATCCCCAAGTAACAACAAAAGCTAAAGCCTTGAGCATATACCATAATACCAATGACTATACGTCTATACCAATGCAATTTATCAATTAATCCAACCAGGGATGTAATTGAAGTGCTATTAATATTTTGAAGAAACAGCGGCAGCTCTACTATAAAAACATACATGTATGAATGGTATAAAGTATCAGTACAGGGTATGATGGTAATGCAGAGAACAAACTACGATGTGTTTCACAAACAATCTCCAATCAAAACAAAGCAGCGAAAATGTGCTAAATTTATATTCACGATCGGCAGGGAGGGATTGCAATGTCGGTGCTCAGACAACCAAGCTAATCAGCAGGGCCTTCAATTATAGAAGACACCTTGGCAGTTGCATTGTTGGGCGTGGATTGATTAGGGATTTATGAAGGTTGCGTGTCTTGAGCATATAAATTTCACATGGCCTAATCCTTCTGAAAATTGTAGACTAAAAACTTGAGCTCATAAACTCCACATAGCCTAATCCTTCTGAAAATTGTAGACTAAAAACTTGAGCTCATAAACTCCACATAGCCTAATCCTTCTGAAAATTGTAGTTTAATAATGGTCAGGAAATCGTGAATCCCGGAAAAACCTGAAGTACAGAAAACTACAAATATGTTCCAATGAATCAATGAATAACACATAGGCACACTAAGGCGACATATTTACATGGATCATATCCTTGAATATAGTCATGGTGAATTCATTCAATCATAACTCACCCGTTTTCCGTGAAGAAAATATTTATTAGCAAGGCTAGCTATTTGTTGTATTGAAGTCATGGCAGTGAGGCGGCTGCACCTAAAATAAATAAATAACGTCAGCTTTTAAGCAAACCAATTGAAGGAGAAATATAAAATAAATACGCAAGTATACTTGGTCTAAAAAGGAGCAAATAATATGAGGAGAATGAAATATAACAGGAAACGTCTGTGTCCAGGTTTTCCTCTGTCCCCTCCATGTCAGCACACGAACGGATGTAGTAAGAGTCTAAAAATAAAACTATGTAGATAACATGAGATGCCACAATTCGTGTAAGATCACAGAATACACAACATGCCATTTTCTATCTCTTGTATCCTGCAATATAATTTATCATCAAAACGATGGTATGGTGAGTGATTAACATAGTACCTGCTCTTCAAAACAAATCACTCCCTTCTTCACAGTCACAATTACTCAATTTTGAAATAGTTCATTTATTTGAGCATCACTGAGCTTCTCTTTGGCCAATGTTTTCAAGTTGGACACCGTTGAAAATCCAAAAATTGCCATATTCCTGTGAGGAAGGGCAACACGGGTCACATAAAGTATCTACACTGTTATAAACCTTGAAAAAGTAAGACAAAAAAGATTAAACTGTAACTGATCAGGATGAACATATGCATGCTCCGTGCAATATGTTTACTTCAGCTATCATTCTCTGAAATTATATTTACCTTAGTAGCTAGAGAACTACCTCAATTCTAGTAGACATAATTAGATTCTGCAAGTTCTTATAAAAAAATATGCAATACTATTACTGGGCACATAGCCTTCCATTGTGTTTGCCTGTAATATTGGTGAAGAAATTCTCACTCCACAGGGAAAAACTGATGAAATTTGCAATAGATAATTATGTAAGGAATAAATCATGTGGACATTAAAAATTGGAAATACATCTTTGGTTTGCTCTAATGTTTCAACTTGTCTGAAGATCCTAAAACATACACGTACTAAATTCAGAAAAGGACTTCCTTTGTATTGCTTTATTTTCTCTATAAATGGCCTACTCAAACTAAGAATTCTGGTTTGACAGGAAGCGAAGCATTTTGCTATTTGGATATTCAATTTTTTTATTGTTGTACAACTACTTGTCCTTTGTATGTGCAAGATTAATACATGCAGTCCTCTATAAAGCTAGATCATAGTAAGTTTGAGAAGAAAAGGAGATTTAATATACCTTGGCACAATATGACTATGCCATCATGCTTTGCTGCATTCCCAAAAACTGGAATCAAGATGGTGCTAATGAAGCTCACTGATAGTTTCCAGGATGTTAATGCTGCCTACAAAGTTTGTTCAGACAGATATTATTAGCTGCACTATACTTGAGCTCAGAGTAAACTTATGGAGAAAATTTGTTCAGAACACACATCCAAACTATCAAGCATGAACATAGAATGATGCTACTTACCTCAATTCTGCTTACGACATACTCCAATAGTACAGCAGTCATCAGTCATGACTGTTGGCCAAATCATTGCACTTGAAAATCCCAGAACTGCCTTATCTTCAAATACCAAATTATCACATTCATCTTCAACCTAATCAAATTTTTTGATGCCACAACAATTAATTAAATAGTATATGATGTTAGCTCTTTCTAGTCTCTGATAAGCACTCTAGCATATATTTACACACCTCCTGGAGCTCAAAGAGCTGGCGATGGGTCTTCGGCTTGAAGTAAAGGCAAGCTGCATAGGCCAGGATCATGACAATGCTGGATGACCAGGATAGCACCAATCCTGCATCCCTAGAGCTCACTTCATGCTCCCCGATGCTTACTGCATACCTCGACATCAGTTGCATGGATTAGCATAGCAAACCAAGAATCAGAAGTCCTGTGCTGACATCTGCTTCTGCACAAATCAAAGATATATCACTACCCATGCGTCATAATAAACCCGCCCTCTCATAGGCAACATATCTCAATATCAGAATTATGTATGAAGTGTAGAATCACATTGCTCGAGAGGACGACAACAATGAGCAAGCACTATAAGCTCGGCAGAAAAGGATACCAAAAATGAAAGCACATTCTTTTACGGGCAAGTAATTTATATATCTTACTAAAACTTCATTGAACAGGATGACAAAAACCGTTTTTACAGATTTTGATCACTCGCCCTTTTTACAATACTGTGAAAAGGCTTGGCAAGGAATTAATGAGCTAAAAATAAAACAAAAAACTGTATTTCTTAAACATAAATGTTGCTTTCCCTAGCTATAGTAATAGAGGAATCAGAAGAGGACTTTACTTGGCATGACCAATCAAGCGATGCTCCAAGGGACGTGATTATCTAAATGTGGCATACACCATGCTGATCTTTCCAGATGTAACCGTGAGGTCCTTGAGGAATCAACACACATAGGCATAAATCGTTTATATATGATATAATACACCAATGACGATACTGGATGTGGAGAGTAATATTCATATCCTATATTAAATTCTTACAACTGGAAAAAACGTTAGGCCTAAATAGTCTACAGGGATGTAGACCATTGGAACGAATTTCTATAATCTCATTGACGGCATCTACATCAATTCAGCTCAGCAATCACATACATCATCTGGGCTAGCTATAATCAGGAATTTTATCTAGCTCTGGCGCATAATAAGGAAATCTCAATTTCTAATATAATGATGAGAAGGGGGAGGCCACCAAACCTTGGGTTGTGTTGTACGCTTCTGGCAGGCCTCACAAAACTCTTATCCTCAAGCTTGTATACTACTGTCATCTCAAATAGTCGTAAAATTTATCCAGCATTCTGCTGCTCGCCAGCGTGCAGTCCCTCGCTGCCGTCGCTGCAGAGATAAAGCGAAGATTAGAGGCAAAGGGAGAAAGAGGAGAAGAAGATGTTAGGGACTCAACCTTGAATTCCTTAAAGATGAGACATGAATACATGCGGTGGGGTGTGTAGCAAGAGGCATTTCCTTCGGATTATTTAAACGAAGCACCCAGGTTCCCACGACTGAACGTAATATAACATGATCAGATGTAAGAAAAGAGAATGTAGAATATATAGTAATCTAAGTACTTGGAGAACATCACTCTTCGATGGGCGCACAAATCAGAGTCAACTAAATATATTGAACAAAGTAAGAGAAACATGCAAACAAAGGAAATAGGTACAGAAGAGAATATCTAGTAAAATTTTGACGTATGGTTATCATCAACATTTGCTTAAATTTTTTTGTTGTCAAGCGGAGCTTGTTGCCATAGAAAAACTAATTAACACTGCCGAGAAATCAGAGATACGGAAGGAAACACACTATTTTACCGATGATATAACAACACAGTATTGGACTGCAGAACAACAGGACATCTTAACATAAACCATCATCTGCACACGCGCCTAATCCTCGTCAATGGAGATATCTTTGATTTTCCTTTGTTTGTGGCCTGCAGCTGTTGTAGGACCGACCTGGAAAAAAGCAGATCAAGAAAGCTCATGGAAACCAACCCCTCTATGGCTCTATCCTCATGGTCGGAGGCGGAAAAAAACGGCGCTGTGTATGGAAATAAGTCATGGAAAGGAAAGGGAAAGAAAAGTCACCGGGCTTACCTTATTCCTGCAGGATGTAGATGAGACGCGTGGGGTCTAGCTCAGGCGGCTGAGCTTGGTGAGGATGGTGAATGTGCCAGTGTCGTGGTAGATGCATCCATCTCCGCCATCGCCGAGTCCGGTGGTGCCTGAAAAGGAGAGGGTGTGATATGGGAAATTGGAAACACCCTCGGAATCCGTCGGCCTCGTCGTTGCTAGCCCAGCCTATGGCACCGGGGAATCCATTGCCGGGGCTGGCGGGGCTTAGGCAGGGGGCGCCCCTGTTGCCAGAGAGGGGGGGGGGGGTAAGTCTTGGGAAAGGGATGGATCTGAAGTGGTGACGTGCGACCGGCCGGCCGGCCGGCCGACGCCGATGAGAGAGAGGCTGGAGCGGCGTCCATGAAAACCTTTTGTTGCCGATTTTTTCGCCGGCCAGTCCCTCTTTTGCGGCGAGAGGAAATGGGACGTGAGGGGAGGGACGCCGCACGTTCTGGAAGACTCGTGAATTCGGTCAAAGCGATGCGCGAAGTAACCAGTGCCTGCCCAGCTCCTCTACTCGATGACACGCGGGGTGTCTTGGTGGTGATACGTGGCACACGGTGATGGGACAGAGCACGATTCTACAGTAACCAGGAATCAGCAATAGTCGAAGGGAACGGAAGGATCGCTAACAGCCAGAGACGGGAAGCTATGTGCGATCGCTGAGGTGGCACAGCATAAGAATGGCTGAAATGGTTATCTTTCTACCACGCTACCACTCTACAGTCTTCCGGCAGCTGGTCTAACTTTTCGGGTTTTTGTTGCGCCAAATATGCTACTCCCTTTGTCATAAAATAGATTAGATGTCGTAGGTTATCAAAATTAAGATGAATCTATATACTAGTATATACTCTCTTCGTTTAGAAATATAAGACATTTTAGCTTTGTGTATGTGATTTGATACACAAAGCTAAAATGTCTTATATTTCTAAACAGAGAGAGTAGATTCATCTAAATTCTTATAAACCTACTACATACGGAGTAGCATATTACTCCCGATAACACATCTGTGGGCTGAACACAGAGCATATATCTATCCTTGTTTTCAACGGATGTCCATCACGCCAATCTTGTGAATAAAGAAAAACCAATCCAAGAAAAAAGGATGGCCATCATATGAACCATGGTAAACAGGCTACAGCTAGACAAAATCAAAACGGGAACTTCCCAGCCGCCACGGTGTTCTTTTTTCTCCTAAATTCCCGTTTTTTTTACAAACGTCCCAATTTGCTACAAAATGCCTCGTTCATGTAGCAAAAAACCGTTCATTCTAAAAATTAGAATAAAAAAACTACCCATTGGAGATCTCGTTAGAGATTTTGTAGCAAAAAAGTTATACTAATGTAGCAAACACGACTTCGCCAGAGACTTTTGCCGGGAAACCTCGTCGGAAACATCATAGCATAAAATTTGCGCTATTGTAGCAAAATCACAAAACAGTGACAGCAAAAAACCCTTCTATTGTAGCAAACCCAACTTAGCGGTACCTCGTCGAAGATCTCGTCGCAAAACTTCTATGCTATTGTAACAGAACAACATAACATTTGTAGCAAAAATCCGACGCACATAGCACCGCCGGCCCCGTATAGAAAACCCAACGCCCACTTGTAGCGCCGCCGCCGGTCACATGTAGCAAAACCAGACATTGCTTGTAGCACCGCATGTTGCACCGCTGCCGGCCGCACGTAGTAAACCTCGACACCGTGCATAGCAGCGCGGATGCCCTTCGGTAGTACCACCGGCAACCGCATGTAGCGAAAACCCGTGGGAGCAACACACCAGGGGATCAAGCTTGGCCTCGAGGTCGACGATGGGGAGTCGTGGTCGCCGTCTAGGAGCAGCCGTAGGCGCGGCGGTGCTGGAATCACGGGAATCACTTCGTCGACCGAGTCGGCGGCGCATGAATCACGTGGAACGGCGACGAGATGGGAGGCATGGCGACGCCGGGGGTAGTCAGCAGCATTGGGGGAGCCATAGCTACCCAGAGGGAGGAAGACCTCCCGTTCGCGATGCGGGGGCGCATTGCGTCACGGTGAGGGCATCGGTGACCCGAGGCACAGAGCAGCGCTCGAGCTCTGCCCACCGAACGGGATGAGCAGAGTGAGGTGTCCCTGCTCCTGAGCACACTTCCCACCCAAGCTGGAGGTGAGGGGGCCTAGGGCGACGCTCAGGGAAGCTGCAGCGGCGACATCATGTGGCAAGGGCGGTGCGGCGGGCGTACGCTCTTCTGGCTCCTAGAGGGGAATCAAATAAGAAAAGACGCTGAGGGGAGGTCATGGATGGGTCCCTCCACGTAACCACGTTGAGCGACGACCCAGACTATGGAAGTCCGGGGGATGTGGATCATTTTCCAAAACAACTACTCCCCTCGATCTCAATGAATGTAGCGCCAACTTTTTCCATATTTTAACTTTAACCAACAATTTCAAATATATACTTTATTTGTTGCAAAAAGCAAACCATTATTTTCTTACATTAAATACAAATTTATTGAAATCTTTTACGACATATAATTCTTGGTTCAATGGTCAAATTGATGGTCAAAGTTATTAAAACTAAAAAAGACCTAAATTGGGATGGAGGGAGCAGTACAAGGAGACAATCTGTTTGCATGTGGCCTTCTTCTTTCAGGGAACGGGTATTTCAGCATGCGAGGGAAACATATAATACTATTTACTATACGTACAATAGAATGAAAGGAACAAACTAAAAGAAAACAAATAATTAATAATAATAAAATTAAAGGAAAAAACAAAGAGGGTCTGCCTACAGTTTAACTAGAATAAGCAAAATTCTTGTTTGAATAACATCAACCAAATTCTATAAAAGAAGTTAGTTGCAACAATAGTTCAACCAAAAAATATTCCTTTGCAATTGCGCAACTAGAAAAAACTCAGTTTAGAATAGAAAACTTATGTGCAACTTGCGACCATATTGCAGCTGAAAAAGTATTCATTTGTGGCGCAACTAAAAAATCAGTCTAAAATAAAAAAGTTCGGTTGCAACTAAAATATCAGTCTAGATTAAAAAGTTCAGTTGCAACTAGTGTACCTCTGATGTGCCGGACAGTCCAACGCTCTGTCTTTAGTGGGAATATCATTTTGCGGACCGAAAGTTGGGGCGCCTAGGCAACGCGGTATCCAAGTTGATTTTAATCACCGCGATTCGAAAAGTTGGGGCGCCAATTGCTGAGAGGGGTGTTTCGAGTGAATGATGGCCAAACCCAATATTTTCAAATCGCGTCCGTTAAGTCAGGATATTCCGTTACACTAGTTCCTGCTGTGTCCCTTCTTCGCCGGTCACTCTTCTTAGCCATCCTGCACGTGTCGTAGGGGCAAATCCATTACTGTACTTTTCTAACTCTCGATACTGAATCTTGTTGCGGCGGCGGCAGTCCCTTTTCTTCCCTTCCCCGACCCTAAATCTGCCGACGGTGGAGGACCTTTTTTCTCCCTCCTCCGACACTAAATCCAACGGCGGCGGCCCAGCATGTCTTGCAAGGCGAAGGTTGTAGCTACGTTGCCGACTGATTCGGGTCTGTCGGGGCCCAAGTCTGGGGCTCAACGCGAAGCAGCGGCGAGGTCTTCAGCCCCGGTTAGCGAGGAGGCCAACAAGGATTCTGCTCCCAAGGTACCTACGAGCAGCGGGTTGAAGAGAAAGGCAAGGCCGGTGGGGGATTGTTCAGCTCCGGTGGGCGGATGCGGCACCCAAATCTCGAAGAAAAAACCCGGGAGAAGAGTGAGAGGTGAATTTTTCTTATCTGTGCCTTATCTTGCAAGTAGATTAGTTATGGCATAATATAATCGAATGAACTGAAAAGTTCCCCTTTTTAATCAAATTAGGCACAACTTTGATACAAGGGACCTATATGAGTTCACAGTTCATGTTTGGCAGTACACTGCAAAACTTGATTTTGGTTGCGAGAGGGTTATGTTCGGGTAAGATGTGCATCTGCTTATGAATTGCAAAGAGGTTGTGTTTGTTTCGCAGCTGGTAGATATGCTTGCCGCTAGAATTCCCTGGGGTTCTAGACAGATGACAAAATTGGTGTGGCGCAACATGAATGATACCTATCAGCAAATTGAGCACTCCCATGAGCTTCAGATGGTTTGGGAGTGTTGTGTAGTTGATCGTAAAGTGAAAGTTGAAGCGATGATTGATGATATGTATGCAGATGCTAGAGATCTTGCTGCCAGAGCTTCTGCTCCTAGAGAATACGGACCAATAGATGCTGATCTAGATAAGTTCAGTATATGCATAGAGGTGGATTCATACATGGCAAAACTTGATGAGGGAGTTAATAAGCCAGTTTCGTCATGTACTGTAGAGATCGCTGTCGATTCCAAAAACATAACTCTTGATAAAATGAGAGAGATGATCGGTAAGGAAATCAGTATTGGCCCTAAGCAGATGGCAAAAATCCGGTGGTAGCATCATAAGAAGCAGCAATTCATAGATGTTTTGGATACTGAAGATCTTATGCAGATTATGCGACGAAAGAAGCGAACCAGGAAGGTGTTCTTCCTTGGTACCATTTCTGATGTTGTTGAACATGTTATAGTGGATGTAGATGCCCCTGTAGTGGCTGAACAGAATGAGGTGGTCGACGTTGATGAGATCTGATGAGAGCTGCTACCCTAGGCTTGTCATATGGACCGTGGGGTTCCCCTGCCTGTATTTGTAATATTGACTGTTGTTGTATTTAGAGCGTGTTTCTGTGATTATGTTTGTTGAGAGATTGCAATATAATATTGTGCGAGCTGTTGAGATTTTCGGACATGTCACTCACCGAAACCATCGTTGTTGTAATAAGACATAAGTACATTGTAGTTGACATGATTATGTTTCTTAAGATGATGTACTGTACTTGTTTCTGTTATTATGTTTGTTGGGACATTGTAATGTAATGTTTTGTGAAACCATGACTGGACAAGTGATGCATAAATACATTGTAGTTGACATGATTATGTTTTTTGAGATGATGTACTGTACTTGTTTCTGTTATTTTGTTTATTGAGAGATTGTAATGTAATGTTTTGCGAAACCATGACAAAACAAGTGATGCGTAAGTACCTTGTAGTCGACATGATTTTGTTCCTTGAGTTGATGTAATATACTTGTTTCTGTGATTATGTTTGTTAAGAGATTGTAATCTGATGATGTGATTATGTTTGTTGAGAGATTGTAATATAATGTTTTGTGAAACCATGACTGAAGAAGTGATGCATAAGTACCTTGTAGTTGACATGATTTTGTTTCTTTAGATGATGTAATATACTGGTATGTTTTTGTTAGGCAATGAAATTGGGATGGAGGGAGTACAGGTTTAATATTTGAAATGAGAATGTATGAAGAAAATCCATATTAGGAAGGAGACAGTAATCCAGGGAAAGGGCATGGTATCCATTAAACTATTGTAACATGCCAATTTAGTCATTGTTGCAGTGGTAGAAGGGCTGCTCTCTCTCTCTCTCTCTCTCTCTCTCTCTCTCTCTCTCTCTCTCTCTCTCTCTCTCTCTCTCTCTCTCGCCGACGCCGACGCTGATGCCTGCGATGACGCATTCGCCATGCTGTCCTTGAACGGTGAGGACGACCAGTCGAGCAGCGACAACCTTCTCTCTGACATCGAGTATTCCTTCCATGATTTGAGTTCCTCTGTTTTCTCGGGTTAGGGTTAGGTAATGGTAAATCTCTCGATCTAAGCTCCATATGTGCATGTAATCGTGTTCGATTTCATCTTTGCATCTACATATAGGTACCACAGATGATCTACGACTCCGAATGGGAGGGCCTAGATCTCGATGGAGAAGTGCCATGTGACCATGGGCTAAAACTGAGGAAATATGTTGCATTCGAAGGCAGTAACACTAGGAAAAGGTTTTTGGTCTGTACAAATCAGGTTTGTTTACATTATGTGCATCTGTGACATGAAGTAAAATGTATCGTGCATGTTCATAACACTATAGTGTGTGTGTTTTTAGGTTGGCCCAGTGTAAACCAGTAGAGTGGGTGGATCTTGAGTGGCCAGATGAACTTAAGAAATGTTTGGCACATTTATGGGAGATGTATGAGTTGGAAAGGTCGGGGAGATTTACTGATGTAAGTGATGCAGCTGAAAAAAATTACAAGTTGTTGGTACGAAATAAGGAGCTAGAACAAGAAATCGAGAATTTGCAGTCAGAGCTAACTGACGGAATCAATGGGAGCTTGGTTGTTGGAACTGCAAAGAAGCTTCAGGATAGTCACAGGTTGCTGATTCATAATGCAGAAAAGGAGAGGGATCAGCTCAGGGAAGACAAGAAGAAGCTAGAGTACTGCATTGTGGATCTTTTAAAGGAACTGAAGAAGGAGCGCAAGGGTGAACAAGGACAGACTATAGAGGATAAAGGAAATTCGAGATGAATAATTTATGTTGTGCCAATGCCTAAAACTAGTTAACTGTAAGACTTGCAGTTGCGCTTTCTTAACTAAGCCAAACTCAATCCTCGAGCAAACTAATTTCGCATTTAACACATATCGTGCATAGAGTTAAGTTCACGCTTACAAAATCACCACTGTAGAGGATAAACCAGGCAGTTTAGTACTAAATAGACATATGTTGTGTTCAAGCGAGCCTGACCCGGAGCTACCTGTTTTCCTCCCTAAGATCGGCCAGCTCCTTCAGTACTATGTCGTGCTTCAGCTGTAGGTTCCAGAGCTCCGTCATGGATTGGAAAAGTTGATCCGTAGCCATACGATTTTCCTTCAAGATCCCTTTCATGATCTCCGTCTGCTTCCTAGCCGAGGTGCGACCTTCACTGTGTAGCTTCGCCCTGCCGGCGTTTAACTCCTTCAGTTTCTGGAACTTGTCAGAAAGGACCGCGAGTTCAGCGCACAGGTGGTTAAAGGCCAGTTTTTGGGAATTCTGATTCTCCCTTTGGATTGCTATCTTGTCATTTAGCTAGGTCGCCAGGTCCTGGTCGATCTTTCGCCTCTTTCCCTGCAACAAAAATACATAGTATGGTTTGTTCAGTTCACCAGGACAAGCTGGTTAGTTTCCATAATTAACTGAATCGACTAGTGGCACTATCATAATTTCAAGGAAGAAGCAATCTAGGACTAATCAACATTTTATGAATCGACTAGTGGCACTGTCATAATTTCAATTTCAAAGACAAATAAGATTTATCTGCAGTTTAGTGTGCTGTCGGTTTTTCCCAATATCACCAAATAGTAGTGGGAGAGTGGCAAACTCATAATGCAGAAACCCATGTCCACATACATAATGGAAAGAGCACATGGTGTCCATTCATGAACATGAACACCAACACATGTCCAGATAGATAAGGAGTTGCCCTAGGATTCTTATTGCACCCTATAATGGGAAGTAGACTTGGGCATTGCTCCCTGAACCCTAAACATTACAAAAGGAGTGGAGGACGAACTGATATTCGTGTCCCCGCTAACGAGAATCAGACTTGGGTATTGCTCCGATACGCCTCTAGACAAGCCCTTAGCTCCTCGTTCTCTTTCCGAACACCCTCGAGTACAGTGATCCCTCTGCTCATGTCCTCCTTCATCTCCTTCACTGCATCCAGGCAACGGTTCCTGTCATGGTAGGCTCGGATGGTAGCCTTGGTTTCCTTGACGCGTCCTCTGAGTGCCTTGGTGACTTTGACCTGTAGGAGAGTGCACCTTTTCATGAGATTCTTCTTCTCCTCCATGATCTCGTTGATTATCTTGATGGCCTGTTCTTGCCTGTCAAGTTACGGCCGAGCACTTTCTGCAGCCTCATGACGTCACGTACAAAATCTAGCAAGATCTCCTTCTACACAGATAATTGCTTGCGTAGGCTCTCATTAGCTTGGGTGATGGAGCGTGCAAGCTCATGTTGGTTGACAATCTTGGAACTGATCGCGGCCACCTTGTCACGGTACTCGGCCTTCGATCGCTGCATCGTTCATGTTAATTGAAATAGGAATTCTATAATTACACTCCAGGTTCCAGGTTACTAGTACAGATCAAAAAAATCCCCGTTGAATCTATTGACCGCAGTGTTAAAAAATGGACCTAGAGATCTATTCATGACCACGATAAACTAATCCTAATCACAAAAAATCCATAGTGAATCTATGAATAGCGGTATTAAGGAAAGACCAAGAGATCCAGTCATATTCATGAAAACTAATACAACTCGCAAAAGAAGAAGAAAAACCAATGCGGGGCGGATAGGATCTAAGAAATTAACATCACAACTCGGAGAAATAACAGTGTGGAGATTTGCTACCTTGCTGAGACATGGAACGGGGCCGAACGGGTCCTGCAACGCCTCCGTCGTGGTGGATTCGGGCTCCACGGCCGGCCTATAATACGTAGAAGAGGAAGAGCAAGAAGAAGAAGAAAAACAAGTAGAAGCTGAATAAGATCATGATGGATAGGGAGATGGAGAAGAAGTAGAACAAGAAGACCGTACCGAGAGGAGCCCTCGCCTGCTAGAACATTCAGCGCCATTGTCGGGGGAGATTGGGCCTCGATGAGAGGGTGGGCTTGAGAGGCTAGTAGAGAAAGAAGTGCCTCGCGATGATTTCTCTCCCTTTTCTCCGCGAGGATCATCGACCGGCCTCTCCCCCTCCTCAGTGGAGCCATGGCTTGTAGGGTGAGGGTGGCGGCAGCAGGAGGAAGGAGATAGTGATTAGTGTGGGAGAAGAGTCAAAGAGTATAGGACGTGGTCCAGTAGTACTAGTACTATTATACAAGACCACCGTGTACGATCTACCTTCTCAAAGAAGCCAGGGAGGTAGGGGTAGGGAATCGATGGGACTTGTCTTTATTGCGATGGACACTTCAATGGTTTTTGGCGCCGCCCAAAATCCAGTATATAATAAGAGGAGTGCGAGCCGGGTGGTCATCACGGGAATCAGCGCGCACATCCAGCGTGCGTGTGTCACGTGTTGATGGGGCAATGACGCGCGCAACTGCTACACGATCACGTCGGCACATCGAACTCCGTCGAACTCCATGTCGACAAGCACGCATGGGATATTTACGAGTCTAGAATATGATGTGCCACTTTTGTTGTGATCAAATTATGTTCAGTACGCGAGATATTACTTTTTTTGATAATCGACAAATGCATGCGTGGACACGACGCACGAAACCGCTGCTCATCCTTGATCAGATCGTCACCCCACTCTGTGTACCCGCCATCGACCATTTGGAGCAACTACCTCGAGCACGATGCCCCCTCGCCATGGCAATGGCAGGTCCAAGCTGTCCACTGACCGTCCTGCGTCCCCGGCTCTTCGTTGCATCGTTCGCGCTCGCGAGTCACCTGCTGAGGTAGCACGTCATGTCCGACCGCGCCAGGATCCATCGACATCAGCACTCGAGGACACCGCGATGTCGAAGCTCGTACCGGCCATGCAGGAGGAGCGTGGGGTACCTACAGCGTCGGACGAGCGCAAAGCAGCAGCCAGGATGGGGGCGCGTGTTGCACCGGTGAGTACAGATAAGAGGAGGAACGAGAAGAAGACAAGGAAGAAGAGAGGAGATAGCTATTTGGACGAGTCTGACTCGGCCAACGAGGAGGCATTCATCGATCAGTTGGAGGCAGAAGTGGAGGAGAGTGTCGTGGACCCATGGGACTATGAAGAGGAGGAGGAGGACTCCGATGAGGAGATAGCGCGCTTATTCGAGGAAGGGGGTAGTGTCGAGTCATCAGAGGAGGACACCTACGGCGGCGATGGCAGGGACCATGGCGTTGACGAAGACGAGGATGAACCGGAAGACGAAGACGATGGCTTCTTCGAAGTATGATCATTTATTTTATTTATTTTAGTTAGATAGATGGATTTTCACTTGTTTATGGAGGTAAAGTATCGGTGGCACCGATAGAGAGGTGGCACGGATTGACCATGCATAAAAAAAGTGGAGAAGGAAGGGGTTATCCTGCCCGTTGGATCACATAGGATCAACGGTTGGTGGAGACGATCCGCGTGACATCTGTGTCAACCAATCAGGGCATAGCACCCAGAGTGAGCACACGTTTGGGATCTCCACATGTTTGGACTTTTGTGAGATTTGTGACCGAGAGAGAGGGAAATCTCTTTTCACAATCCGCCTATGGATCCACCAGTGTCATTGCATGTGTGTTCTTTTTACTAACAACAACTGGAGTCATTGCATGTGTGTTCTTTTCACATACCACATATGGATCCACCAGTGTCATTGCATGTGTGTTCTCTTCAGAGACCACACATGGATCCACCAGTGTCATTGCATGTGTGTTCTTTTTACTAACAACAACTAGAGTAATTTCATGACTATTCTTTTCACATACCTGATGTCTACGCACTTATATTCTTATAGACAGTTGTTGGGCCTCCAAGTGCATAGCTTTGTAGAACAGCAACAAGTTTTCCCTTAAGTGGATCACCCAAGGTTTATCGAACTCAGGGAGGAAGTGGTCAAAGGTATCCCCTCTCAAGCAACCCTGCAATCAAGATACAAGAAGTCTCTTGTGTCCCCAACACACCCAATACACTTGTCAGGTGTATAGGTGCACTAGTTCGGCGAAGAGATAGTGAAATACAAGTGGTATAGATAATTATAAGTGGTAACGGTTCTAGAAAATAGCTTGCTGGCGTGTGGTTGACGTGGGAAAAGACTAAAGGCAAACTGAAATAAAGAAGAAAGCAAGCAAACATGTAACAGATCTAATTGGAAACGGTGTATCAATGCTTAGAAACAAGGCCTAGGGATCATACTTTCACCAGTGAACACTCTCATATAAATATCTTCTCTTTATGATACTACTCTTAACTACTCTCCGGTTGGACACTCTAATCCATGGTAGGGCTATAACAGCACACCTCAAAGTTCATCTTTCCCATCTAGAAAACCCCACACTGTCACCTTGAGCACTAGATGGTTCCAACAAACAACACAATTTCATAGAAACATCCAACTCCAAATATAACTCATAACAAGTATTTGTAATCTCTAGCCTAAGCGCCACCATGGTGTGCACGCTGTCACTTTCACACACATGGGGAGAGCAGAGATCTATTAAAGCACTTGAGTAGCAAGGTAGATCTATAGATTACAAGCTCATGATCTCAATAAGATCATGCATAGAGAGAGATGAATACATAGCTACCGGTAGAACCCTTAGCCTCGAGAGAGAACTACTCCCTCCTCATCATGGGAATCAGCAATGGTGATGGAGATGGTGGTGGAGATCGATGGAGATGGCTCCGAGGGCACTTCCCCATCCCGACAGGGTACCGGAACAGAGACTTTCTGTCCCCCGAATCTCCCCTTCGGTGGCAGCGGCGCTATGGAACTTTTCGTGGCTGGAGGCTGGATGATTTAGGGTTTATGCATCGGGAGGCTTCTTATAGGCGAGAGGGGAGACCGAGGGGGTGTCGGAGGGGCCCACACCACCCCCTGGCACGACCGGGCTTGGCCCGCGCCACCAGGTGGTGTGGCCACCCTCTAGCCCTTCTCTGTCTCGTATTCTGGCTCCAAGTGTCCCCCGGTAAAATAATAACTTTGGCTTTTGTCCCATCAAATTCCGAGAATATTCATTTTCTGACTTCCTGGAACTAAAACACAGAAAGCAGGCATGACTTGTGGCTCTTGCTAATAGGTTAGTCCAAGAAATCATATGAAAAATACTCCAAAGTGTGGATAAAACATAAGAAAGTAGATAAAACCACAATGGAACATCAAAAATTATAGATACATTTGCAATGTATCAATACCACATATGGATCCACCAGTGTCATTGAAATGTGTGTTTTTTCATTAACCACAGCTAGAGTCATTGCATGTGTGTTCTTTTCAGAGACCACACATGGATCCACCAATGCCATTGCATGTGTGTTCTTTTTACTAACAACAACTTGAGTCATTGCATGTGTGTTCTTTTCACATACCACATATGGATCCACCAGTGTCATTGAAATGTGTGTTCTCTTCAGAGACCACACATGGATCCACCAGTGTCATTGCATGTGTGCTCTTTTTACTAACAACAACCAGAGTCATTGCATGTGTGTTCTCTTCAGAGACCACACATGGATCCACCAGTGTCATTGCATGTGTGTTCTTTTTACTAACAACAACTGGAGTCATTGCATGTGTGTTCTTTTCACAATCCACCTATGGATCCACCAGTGTCATTGAAATGTGTGTTCTCTTCAGAGATCACACATGGATCCACCAGTGTCATTGCGGGTGTGTTCTTTTTACTAACAACAACTAGAGTCATTGCATCTGTGTTCTTTTCACATACCACATATGGATCCACCGGTGTCATTGAATGTGTGTTCTTCTCAATAACCACACCTAGCATCATTGCATGTGTGTTCTCTTTAGAGACCACACATGGATCCACCAGTGTTATTGCATGTGTGTTCTTTTTACTAACAACAACTGGAGTAATTGCATGTGTGTTCTGTTCACATACCACATATGGATCCACCAGTGTCAGTGAAATGTGTGTTCTCTTTAGAGACCACACATGGATCCACCAGTGTCATTGCATGTGTGTTATTTTTACTAACAACAACCACAGTCATTGCATGTGTGTTCTTTTCACAATCCACCTATGGATCCACTAGTGTCATTGCATGTGTGTTCTTCTCATTAACCACAGCTAGAGTCATTGCATGCGTGTTCTCTTCAGAGACCACACATGGATCCACTAGTGTCATTGCATGTGTGTTCTCTTCAGAGACCACACATGGATCCACTATTGCAATTGCATGTGTGCTCTTTTTACTAACAACAACTGGAGACATTTCATGACTATTCTTTTCACATACCACATATGGATCGACCAGTGTCATTGAAATGTGTGTTCTTCTCATTAACCACAGCTAGAGTCATTGCATGTGTGTTCTCTTTAGAGACCACACATGGAACCACCAGTGTCATTGCATGTGTGTTCCTTTTACTAACAACTACTGGAGTAATTGCATGTGTGTTCTTTTCACATACCACATATGGATCCACCTGTGTCATTGAAATGTGTGTTCTCTTCAGAGACCACACATGGATCAACCAATGTCATTGTATGTGTGTTCTTTTTACTAACAACAACTAGAGTCATTGCATGTGTGTTCTTTTCACACACCACAAATGGATCCACCAGTGTCATTGCATGTGTGTTCTCTTTAGAGACCACACATGGATCCACGATTGTCATTGCATGTGTGTTCTTTTTACTAACAACAACTGGAGTCATTTCATGACTATTATTTTCACATACCACATATGGATCGACCAGTGTTATTGAAATGTGTTTTCTTCTCATTAACCACAACTAGAGTCATTGCATGTGTGTTCTCTTCAGAGACCACACATGGATCTACCAGTGTCATTGCACGTGAGCTCTTTTTACTAACAACAATTGGAGTCATTTCATGTGTGTTCTTTTTTCTCACAATAACTAGAGTCATTGCATGTGTGTTCTTTTCACATACCACATATGGATCCACCAGTGTCAGTGAAATGTGTGCTCTTTTTACTAACAACAGCCAGAGTCACTGCATGTGTGTTCTCTTCAGAGACCACACATGGAACCACCAGTGTCATTGCATGTGTGTTCTTTTTACTAACAATAACTAGAGTCATTTCATGACTATTCTTTTCACATACCACATATGGATCCACCAGTGTCATTGCATGTGTGTTCTCTTCAGAGACCACACATGGATCCACCAGTGTCATTGCATGTGTGTTCACTTCACATACCACATATGGATCCACCAGTGTCATTGCATGTGTGTTCTTTTTACTAACAACAACTAGAGTCATTTCATGTGTGTTCTTTTCACATACCACATATGGATCCACCACTGTCATTGCATGTGTGTTCTCTTCAGAGACCACACATGGATCCACCAGTGTCATTGCATGTGTGTTCTTTTTACTAACAACAACTAGAGTCATTGCATGTGTGTTCTTTTCACTATCCACCTATGGGCCCACCAGTGTCATTGCATGTGTCTTCTTGTCATTAACCATAGCTAGATTCATTGCATGTGTGTTCTCTTCAGAGACCACACATGGATCCACCAGTTTCATTGCATGTGTGTTCTTTTTACTAACAACAACTGGAGTCGTTGCATGTGTGTTCTTTTCACATACCAGATATGGATCCACCAGTGTCATTGAAATGTGTGTTCTCTTCAGAGACCACACATGGATCCACTTGTGTCATTGCATGTGTGTTCTTTTTACTAAGAACAACTCGAGTCATTGCATGTGTGTTCTTTTCACAATCCACCTGTCGATCCACCAGTGTCATTGCATGTGTATTCTTCTCATTAACCAGAGCTAGATTCATTGCATGTGTGTTCTCTTCAGAGACCACATATGGATCCACCAGTGTCATTGGATGTGTGCTCTTTTTACTAACAACAACTTGAGTCATTTCATGACTATTCTTTTCACATACCACATATGGATCCACCAGTGTCATTGAAATGTGTGTTCTCTTCAGAGACCACACATGGATCCACCAGTGTCATTGCATGTGTGTTCTTTTTACTAACAACAACCAGAGTCATTGCATGTGTGTTCTTTTCACAATCCACCTATGGATCCACTAGTGTCATTGCATGTGTGTTCTTCTCATTAACCATAGGTAGAGTCATTGCATGTGTGTTCTCTTCAGAGACAAAACATGGATCCACTAGTGTCATTGCATGTGTGTTCTATTTACTAACAACAACTGGAGTAATTGTGTGTGTGTTCTTTTCACATACCACATATGGATCCACCAGTGTCATTGATATGTGTGTTCTCTTCAGAGACCAAACATGGATCCACCAATGTCATTGTATGTGTGTTATTTTTACTAACAACAACTAGAGTAATTGCATGTGTGTTCTTTTCACATACCAAAATGGATCCACCAGTGTCATTGCATGGGTGTTCTTTTTACTAACAACAACTGGAGTCATTGCATGTGTGTTCTTTTCGCATACCATATATGGATCCTAAAATGTGTGTTCTCTTCATAGACCACACATGGATCCACCAGTGTCATTCCATGTGTGTTCTTTTTACTAACAACAACCATAGTCATTGCATGTGTGTTCTTTTCACAATCCACCTATGGATCCACTAGTGTCATTGCATGTGTGTTCTTCTCATTAACCACAGCTAGAGTCATTGCATGTGTGTTCTCTTCAGAGACCACACATGGATCCACCAGTGTCATTGCATGTGTGTTCTCTTTAGAGACCACACATGGATCCACTATTTCAATTGCATGTGTGCTCTTTTTACTAACAACAACTGGAGACATTTCATGACTATTCTTTTCACATACCACATATGGATCGACCAGTGTCATTGAAATGTGTGTTCTTCTCATTAACCACAGCTAGAGTCTTTGCATGTGTGTTCTCTTTAGAGACCACACATGGAACCACCAGTGTCATTGCATTTGTGTTCCTTTTACTAACAACTACTGGAGTAATTGCATGTGTGTTTTTTTGACATACCACATATGGATCCACCAGTGTCATTGAAATGTGTGTTCTCTTCAGAGACCACACATGGATCAACCAATGTCATTGTATGTGTGTTCTTTTTACTAACAACAACTAGAGTCATTGCATGTGTGTTCTTTTCACACACCACAAATGGATCCACCAGTGTCATTGCATGTGTGTTCTCTTTAGAGACCACACATGGATCCACGATTGTCATTGCATGTGTGTTCTTTTTACAAACAACAACTGGAGTCATTTCATGACTATTCTTTTCACATACCACATATGGATCCACCAGTGTTATTGAAATGTGTTTTCTTCTCATTAACCACAACTAGAGTCATTGCATGTGTGTTCTCTTCAGAGACCACACATGGATCTACCAGTGTCATTGCACGTGAGCTCTTTTTACTAACAACAATTGGAGTCATTTCATGTGTGTTCTTTTTACTCACAATAACTGGAGTCATTGCATGTGTGTTCTTTTCACATACCACATATGGATCCACCAGTGTCAGTGAAATGTGTGCTCTTTTTACTAACAACAGCCAGAGTCACTGCATGTGTGTTCTCTTTAGAGACCACACATGGAACCACCAGTGTCATTGCATGTGTGTTCTTTTTACTAACAATAACTGGAGTCATTTCATGACTATTCTTTTCACATACCACATATGGATCCACCAGTGTCATTGCATGTGTGTTCTCTTCAGAGACCACACATGGATCCACCAGTGTCATTGCATGTGTGTTCACTTCACATACCACATATGGATCCACCAGTGTCATTGCATGTGTGTTGTTTTTACTAACAACAACTAGAGTCATTTCAAGTGTGTTCTTTTCACATACCACATATGGATCCACCACTGTGATTGCATGTGTGTTCTCTTCAGAGACCACACATGGATCCACCACTGTCATTGCATGTGTGTTCTTTTTACTAACAACAACTAGAGTCATTGCATGTGTGTTCTTTTCACTATCCACCTATGGGCCCACCAGTGTCATTGGATGTGTGTTCTTCTCATTAACCATAGCTAGATTCATTGCATGTGTGTTCTCTTCAGAGACCACACATGGATCCACCAGTGTAATTGCATGTGTGTTCTTTTTACTAACAACAACTGGAGTCGTTGCATGTGTGTTCTTTTCACATACCAGATATGGATCCACCAGTGTCATTGAAATGTGTGTTCTCTTCAGAGACCACACATGGATCCACCAGTGTCATTGCATGTGTGTTCTTTTTACTAAGAACAACTCGAGTCATTGCATGTGTGTTCTTTTCACAATCCACCTGTTGATCCACCAGTGTCATTGCATGTGTATTCTTCTCATTAACCATAGCCTGAGTCATTGCATGTGTGTTCTCTTCAGAGACCACATATGGATCCACCAGTGTCATTGGATGTGTGCTCTTTTTACTAACAACAACTTGAGTCATTTCATGACTATTCTTTTCACATACCACATATGGATCCACCAGTGTGATTGAAATGTGTGTTCTCTTCAGAGACCACACATGGATCCACCAGTGCCGTTGCATGTGTGTTCTTTTTACTAACAACAACCAGAGTCATTGCATGTGTGTTATTTTCACAATCCACCTATGGATCCACTAGTGTCATTGCATGTGTGTTCTTCTCATTAACCATAGGTAGAGTCATTGCATGTGTGTTCTCTTCAGAGACAAAACATGGATCCACCAGTGTCATTGCATGTGTGTTCTATTTACTAACAACAACTGGAGTAATTGTGTGTGTGTGTTCTTTTCACATACCACATACGGATCCACCAGTGTCATTGATATGTGTGTTCTCTTCAAAGACCAAACATGGATCCACCAATGTCATTGTATGTGTGTTATTTTTACTAACAACAACTAGAGTCATTGCATGTGTGTTCTTTTCACATACCAAAATGGATCCACCAGTGTCATTGCATGGGTGTTCTTTTTACTAACAACAACTGGAGTCATTGCATGTGTGTTCTTTTCACATACCACATATGGATCCTAAAATGTGTGTTCTCTTCATAGACCACACATGGATCCACCAGTGTCATTCCATGTGTGTTCTTTTTACTAACAACAACTCGAGTCATTGCATGTGTATTCTTTTCAGAATCCACCTATGGATCAACCAGTGTTATTGCATGTGTGTTATTCTCATTAACCACAGCTAGAGTCATTGCATGTGTGTTCTCTTCAGAGACCACACATGGATCCACCAGTATCATTGCATGTGTGCTCTTTTTACTAACAACAACTAGAGTCATTTCATGACTATTCTTTTCACATACCACATATGGATCCACCAGTGTCATTGAAATGTGTGTTCTCTCCAGAGACCACACATGGACCCACCAGTGTCATTGCATGTGTGTTCTTTTTACTAACAACAACTAGAGTCATTGCATGTGTGTTCTTTTCACATACCACATATGGATCAACAGTGTCATTGAAATGTGTGTTCTTCTCATTAACCACAACTAGAGTCATTGCATGCGTGGTCTCTCTTTAGAGACCACACATGGATCCACCAGTGTCATTGCATGTGTGTTCTTTTTACTAACAACAACTAGAGTCATTGCATGCGTGTTCTTTTCACATACCACATATGGATCCACCAGTGTCATTGCATGTGTGCTCTTTTTACTAACAACAACCAGTGTCATTGGATGTGTGTTCTTCTCATTAACCACAACTAGATTCATTGCATGTGTGTTCTCTTCAGAGAGCACACATGGATCCACCAGTGTCATTGCATGTGTGTTGTTTTTACTAACAACAACTGGACTCATTTCATGACTATTCTTTTCAAAGACCACACATGGATCCACCAGGGGTCATTGAAATGTGTGTTCTTCTCATTAACCACAACTAGAGTCATTGCATGTGTGTTCTCTTCAGGGACCACACATGGATCCACCAGTTTCATTGCATGTGTGTTCTTTTTACTAACAACAACTAGAGTCATTGCATGTGTGTTCTTTTCACATACCGCATATGGATCCACCAGTGTCATTGCATGTTTGTTATCTTCAAAGACCACACATGGATCCACCAGTGTCATTGCATGTGTGCTCTTTTTACTAACAACAATTGGAGTCATTTCATGACTAATCTTTTCACATACCACAGATTCATCCACTAGTGTCATTGAAATGTGTGTTCTTATCATAACCACAGGTAGAGTCATTGCATGTGTGTTCTCTTCAGAGACCACACATGGATCCACCAGTGTCATTGCATGTGTGTTCTTTTTACTAATAACAACTAGAGTCATTGCATGTGTGTTCTTTTCACAATCCACCTATTGATCCACAAGTGTCATTGCATGTGTGTTCTTCTCATTAACCACAACTAGATTCATTGCATGTGTGTTCTCTTCAGAGACCACACATAGATCCACCAGTGTAATTGCATGTGTGCTATTTTTACTAACAACAACTAGAGTCATTTCATGACTATTCTTTTCACATACCACATATGGATCCACCAGTGTCATTGAAATGTTTGTTCTCTTCAGAGACCACACATGGATCCACCAGTGTCATTGCATGTGTTTTCTTTTGACTAACAACAACTAGAGTCATTGCATGTGTGTTCTTTTCACAATCCACCTATGGATCCACTAGTGTCATTGCATGTGTGCTCTTTTTACTAACAACAACCAATGTCATTGCACGTGTGTTCTTCTCATTAACCACAGCTAGATTCGTTGCATGTGTGTTCTCTTCAGAGACCACACATGGAACCACCAGTGTCATTGCATGTGTGTTGTTTTTACTAACAACAACTGGAGTCATTTCATGACTATTCTTTTCAGAGACCACACATGATTGAAATGTGTGTTCATCTCATTAACCACAGCTAGAGTCATTGCATGTGTGTTCTCTTTAGAGACCACACATGGATCCACTAGTGTCATTGCATGTGTGTTCATTTTACTAAAAACAACTGGAGTCATTGCATGTGTGTTCTTTTCACATACCACATATGGATGCACCAGTTTCATTGCATGTGTGTTATGTTCAGAGACCACACATGGATCCACCAGTGTCATTGCACGTGTGCTCTTTTTGCTAACAACAATTGGAGTCATTTCATGACTAATCTTTTCACATACCACATATGGATCCACCAATGTCATTGTATGTGTGTTCTTTTTACTAACAACAACTAGAGTCATTGCATGTGTGTTCGTTTCACATACCACAAATGGATCCACCAGTGTCATTGCATGTGTGCTATCTTCAGAGACCACACATGGATCCACCAGTGTCATTGCACGTGTGTTCTTTTTACTAATAACAACTTGAGTCATTTCATGACTATTCTTTTCACATACCACATATGGATCCACCAGTGTCATTGAAATGTGTGTTCTCTTTAGAGACCACACATGGACCCACCAGTGTCATTGCACGTGTGCTCTTTTTGCTAACAACAATTGGAGTCATTGCATGTGTGTTCTTTTCACATACCACATATGGATCCACCAATGTCATTGTATGTGTGTTCTTTTTACTAACAACAACTAGAGTCATTGCATGTGTGTTCGTTTCACATACCACAAATGGATCCACCAGTGTCATTGCATGTGTGCTATCTTCAGAGACCACACATGGATCCACCAGTGTCATTGCACGTGTGTTCTTTTTACTAATAACAACTGGAGTCATTTCATGACTATTCTTTTCACATACCACATATGGATCCACCAGTGTCATTGAAATGTGCGTTCTTCTCATTAACCACAACTAGAGTCATTGCACGTGTGTTCTCTTTAGAGACCACACATGGACCCACCGGTGTCATTACATGTGTGTTCTTTTTACTAACAACAACTAGAGTCATTGCATGTGTGTTCTTTTCACATACCACATATGGATACACCAGTGTCATTGAAATGTGTGCTCTATTTACTAACAACAGCCAGAGTCATTGCATGTGTGTTATCTTCAGAGACCACACATGGATCCACCAGTGTCATTGCACGTGTGTTCTTTTTACTAACAACAACTGGAGTCATTTCATGACTATTCTTTTTCACATACCACATATGGATCCACCAGTGTCATTGCATGTGTGTTCTCTTCAAAGACCACACATGGATCCACCAGTGTCATTGCATTTGTGCTCTTTTTACTAACAACAACCAAAGTCATTGCATGTGTGTTCTTTTCACATACCACATATGGATCCACCAGTGTCATTGCATGTGTGTTCTTTTTACTAACAACAACTGGAGTCATTTCATGTGTGTTCTTTTCACATACCACATATGGATCCACCAATGTCATTGCATGTGTGTTCTCTTCAGAGACCACACATGGATCCACCAGTGTCATTGCATGTGTGTTCTTTTCACAATCCATCAATGGGCACCAGTGTCATTGCATGTGTGTTCTTCTCATTAACCACATCTAGATTCATTGCATGTGTGTTCTTTTTACTAACAACAACTGGAGTCATTTCATGACTATTCTTTTCACATACCACATATGGATCCACTAGTGTCATTGAAATGTCTGTTCTCTTCAGAGACCCCACATGGATCCACCAGTGTCATTGCATGTGTGTTCTTTTTACTAACAACAACTGGAGTCATTTCATGACTATTCTTTTTCACATACCACATATGGATCCACCAGTGTCATTGCATGTGTGTTCTGTTCAAAGACCACACATGGATCCACAAGTGTCATTCCATGTGTGCTCTTTTGACTAACAACAACCAAAGTCATTGCACGTGTGTTCTTTTCACATACCACATATGGATCCACCAGTGTCATTGCATGTGTGTTCTTTTTACTAACAACAACTGGAGTCATTTCATGTGTGTTCTTTTCACATACCACATATGGATCCATCGGTGTCATTGCATGTGTGTTCTTTTCAGAGACCACACATGGATCCACCAGTGTCATTGCATGTGTGTTCTTTTTACTAACAACAACTGGAGTCATTGCATGTGTGTTCTTTTCACAATCCACCAATGGGCCCACCAGTGTCATGGCATGTGTGTTCTTCTCATTAACCAAAGCTAGATTCATTGCATGTGTGTTCTTTTTACTAACAACAACTAGAGTCATTTCATGACTATTCTTTTCACGTACCACATATGGATCCACTAGTGTCATTGAAATGTTTGTTCTCTTCATAGACCACACATGGATCCACCAGTGTCATTGCATGTGTGTTCTTTTTACTAACAACAACTAGAGTCATTGCATGTGCGTTCTTTTCACAATCCACCTATGGATCCACCAGTGTCATTGCATGTGTGTTCTTCTCATTAACCACAGCAAGAGTCATTGCATGTGTGTTCTCTTCAGAGACCACACATGGATCCACCAGTGTAATTGCATGTGTGTTCTTTTTACTAACAACACCTGGATTCATTGCGTGTGTGTTCTTTTCACATACCACATAAGGAGCCACCAATGTCATTGAAATGTGTGTTCTCTTCAGAGACCACACATGGATCCACCAGTGTCATTGCATCTGTGTTCTTTTTACTAAGAACAACTCGAGTCATTGCATGTGTGTTCTTTTCATAATCCACTTGTGGATCCACCAGTGTCATTGCATGTGTGTTCTTCTCTTTAACCACAGCTAGAGTCATTACATGTGTGTTCTCTTCAGAGAACACATATGGATCCACCAGTGTCATTGCATGTGTGCTCTTTTTACGAACAACAACTAGAGTCATTTCATGACTATTCTTTTCACATACCACATATGGATCCACCAGTGTCATTGAAATGTGTGTTCTCTTTAGAGACCACACATGGATCCACCAGTCTCATTGCATGTGTGTTCTTTTTACTAACAACAACCAGAGTCATTGCATGTGTGTTCTTTTCACAATCCACCTATGGACCCACTAGTGTCATTGCATGTGTGTTCTTCTCATTAACCACAGCTAGAGTCATTGCATGTGTGTTCTCTTTAGAGACCACACATGGATCCACCGGTGTCATTGCATGTGTGCTCTTTTTACTAACAACAACTCGAGTCATTTCATGACTATTCTTTTCACATACCACAAATGGATCCACCAGTGTCATTGAAATGTGTGTTCTCTTTAGAGACCACACATGGATCCACCCGTGTCATTGCATGTGTGTTCTTTTTAGTAACAACAACTAGAGTCATTGCATGTGTGTTCTTTTCACATACCACATATGGATCCACCAATGTCATTGAAATGTGTGTTCTTATCATTAACCACAACTAGATTCATTGCATGTGTGTTCTCTTTAGAGACCACACATGGATCCACCAGTGTCATTGCATGTGTGTTCTTTTTACTAACAACAACTAGAGTCATTGAATGTGTGTTCTTTTCACATACCACATATGGATCCACTAGTGTCATTGAAATGTGTGTTCTCTTCAGACACCACACGTGGATCCACCAGTGTCATTGCATGTGTGCTCTTTTTACTAACAGCAACCAGTGTCATTGCATGTGTGTTCTTCTCATTAACCATAGCTATAGTAATTGCATGTGTGTTCACTTCAGAGACCACACATGGATCCACCAGTGTCATTGCATGTGTGTTCTTTTTACTAACAACAACTTTAGTCATTGCATGTGTGTTCTTTTCACATACCACATATGGATCCACCAGTGTCATTGCATGTGTGTTCTCTTCAGAGACCACACATGGATCCACCAGTGTCATTTCATGTGTGCTCTTTTTACTAACAACAATTGGAGTCATTTCATGACTAATCTTTTCACATACCACATATGGATCCACTAGTGTCATTGAAATGTTTGTTCTCTTCATAGACCACACATGGATCCACCAGTGTCATTGCATGTGTGTTCTTTTTACTAACAACAACTAGAGTCATTGCATGTGTGTTCTTTTCACAATCCACCTATGGATCCAGCAGTGTCATTGCATGTGTGTTCTTCTCATTAACCACAGCAAGAGTCATTGCATGTGTGTTCTTTTTACTAACAACAACTAGAGTCATTTCATAACTATTCTTTTCACATACCACATATGGATCCACTAGTGTCATTGAAATGTTTGTTCTCTTCATAGACCACACATGGATCCACCAGTGTCATTGCATGTGTGTTCTTTTTACTAACAACAACTAGAGTCATTGCATGTGTGTTCTTTTCACAATCCACCTATGGATCCACCAGTGTCATTGCATGTGTGTTCTTCTCATTAACCACAACAAGAGTCATTGCATGTGTGTTCTCTTCAGAGACCACACATGGATCCACCAGTGTAATTGCATGTGTGTTCTTTTTACTAACAACAACTGGAGTCATTGAATGTGTGTTCTATTCACATACCACATATGGATCCACCAGTGTCATTGAAATGTGTGTTCTCTTTAGAGACCACACATGGATCCACCAGTGCCATTCCATGTGTGTTCTTTTTACTAACAACAACTCGAGTCATTACATGTGAGTTCTTTTCACAATCCACCTATGGATCCACCAGTCTTATTGCATGTGTGTTCTTCTCATTAACCACGGCTAGAGTCATTGCATGTGTGTTCTCTTCAGAGACCACTTATGGATCCACCAGTGTCATTGCATGTGTGTTCTCTTCAGAGACCACTTATGGATCCACCAGTGTCATTGCATGTGTGCTCTTTTTACTAACAACAACCGGAGTCATTTCATGACTATTATTTTCACATACCACATATGCATCCACCAGTGTCATTGAAATGTGTGTTCTCTTCAGAGACCACACATGGATCCACCAGTTTCATTGCATGTGTGTTCTTTTTACTAACAACAACCAGAGTAATTGCATGTGTGCTTTTTGCATACCGCATATGGATCCACTAGTGTCATTGAAATGTGTGTTCTTCTCATTTACCACAGCTAGAGTCATTGCATGTGTGTTCTCTTTAGAGACCACACATGGATCCACCAGTGTCATTGCATGTGTGTTCTTTTTAGTAACAACAACTAGAGTCATTTCATGTGTGTTCTTTTCACATACCACATATGGATCCACCAGTGTCAATGCATGTGTGTTCTCTTCAGAGACCACACATGGATCCACCAGTGTCATTGCATGTGTGCTCTTTTTACTAACAACAATTGGAGTTATTTCATGACTAATCTTTTCACATACCACATATGGATCCACCAGTGTCATTGAAATGTGTGTTCTTCTCATTAACCACAGGTAGTGTCATTGCATGTGTGTTCTCTTCAGAGACCACACATGGATCCACCAGTGTCATTGCATGTGTGTTCTTTTTACTAACAACAACTGGAGTCATTGCATGTGTGTTCTTTTCATAATCCACCTATGGATCCACCAGTGTCATTGCATGTGTGTTATTCTCATTAACCACAACTAGATTCATTGCATCTATGTTCTCTTTAGAGACCACACATGGATCCACTAGTGTAATTGGATGTGTGTTTTTTTACTAAAAACAACTGGAGTCATTGCATGTGTGTTCTTTTCACATACCACATATGGATCCACCAGTGTCATTGAAATGTGTGTTCTCTTCAGAGACCACACATGGATCCACCAGTGTCATTGCATGTGTGTTCTTTTTACTAACAACAATCAAAGTCATTACATGTGTGTTCTTTTCACAATCCACGTATGGATCCACCAGTGTCATTGCATGTGTGCTCTTTTTACTAACAACAACCAGTGTCATTGCATGTGTGTTCTTCTCATTAACCACAGGTAGAGTCATTGCATGTGTGTTCTCTTTAGAGACCACACATGGATCCACCAGTGTCATTGCATGTGTGTTCTTTTTACTAACAACAACTAGAGTCATTGCATGTGTGTTCTTTTCACAATCCACCTATGGATCCACCAGTGTCATTGCATGTGTGTTCTTCTCATTAACCACAACAAGAGTCATTGCATGTGTGTTCTCTTCAGAGACCACACATGGATCCACCAGTGTAATTGCATGTGTGTTCTTTTTACTAACAACAACTGGAGTCATTGAATGTGTGTTCTATTCACATACCACATATGGATCCACCAGTGTCATTGAAATGTGTGTTCTCTTTAGAGACCACACATGGATCCACCAGTGCCATTCCATGTGTGTTCTTTTTACTAACAACAACTCGAGTCATTACATGTGAGTTCTTTTCACAATCCACCTATGGATCCACCAGTCTTATTGCATGTGTGTTCTTCTCATTAACCACAGCTAGAGTCATTGCATGTGTGTTCTCTTTAGAGACCACATATGGATCCACCAGTGTCATTGCATGTGTGCTCTTTTTACTAACAACAACCAGAATCATTTCATGACTATTATTTTCACATACCACATATGCATCCAACAGTGTCATTGAAATGTGTGTTCTCTTCGGAGAACACACATGGATCCACTAGTGTCATTGCATGTGTGTTCTTTTTACTAACAACAACCAGAGTCATTGCATGTGTGTTCTTTTCACAATCCACCTATGGATCCACAAGTGTCATTGCATGTGTGTTCTTGTCATTAACCACAACTAGAGTCTTTGCATGTGTGTTCTCTTCAGAGACCACGCATGGATCCACCAGTGTCATTGCATGTGTGCTCTTTTTACTAACAACAACTAGAGTCATTTCATGACTATTCTTTTCACATACCACATATGGAGCCACCAGTGTCATTGAAATGTGTGTTCTCTTCAGAGACCACACATGGATCCACCAGTGTCATTGTATGTGTGTTCTTTTTACTAACAACAACTAGAGTCAGCATGTGTGTTCTTTTCACATACCGCATATGGAACCACTAGTGTCATTGAAATGTGCGTTCTTCTCATTAACCACAGCTAGAGTCATTGCATGTGTGTTCTCTTCAGAGACCACACATGGATCCACCAGTGTCATTGCATGTGTGTTCGTTTTACTAACAACAAATGGAGTCATTGCATGTGTGTTCTTTTCACATACCACATATCGATCCACCAGTGTCATTGAAATGTGTGTTCTCTTCAGAGACCAAACATGGATCCACCAATGTCATTGTATGTGTGTTCTTTTTACTAACAACAACTAGAGTCATTGCATGTGTGTTCTTTTCACATACCAAAAATGGATCCACCAGTGTCATTGCATGGGTGTTCTTTTTACTAACAACAACTGGAGTCATTGCATGTGTGTTCTTTTCACATACCACATATGGATCCTGAAATGTGTGTTCTTTTCATAGACCACACCTGGATCCACCAGTGTCTTTCCATGTGTGTTCTTTTTACTAATAACAACTTGAGTCAATGCATGTGTATTCTTTTCACAATCCACCTATGGATCAACCAGTGTTATTGCATGTATGTTCTTCTCATTAACCACAGCTAGAGTCATTGCATGTGTGTTCTCTTCAGAGACCACACATGGATCCACCAGTATCATTGCATGTGTGCTCTTTTTACTAACAACAACTAGAGTCATTTCATGACTATTCTTTTCACATACCACATATGGATCCACCAGTGTCATTGAAATGTGTGTTCTCTTCAGAGACCACACATGGATCCATCAGTGTCATTGCATGTGTGTTCTTTTTACTAACAACAACTAGAGTCATTGCATGTGTGTTCTTTTCACATACCACATATGGATCCACCAGTGCCATTGAAATGTGTGTTCTTCTTATTAACCACAACTAGAGTCATTGCATGCGTGGTCTCTGTTTAGAGACCACACATGGATCCACCAGTGTCATTGCATGTGTGTTCTTTTTACTAACAACAACTGGAGTCATTGCATGTGTGTTCTTTTCACATACCACATATGGATCCACCAGTGTCATTGAAATGTGTGTTCTCTTCAGAGACCACACATGGATCCACCAGTGTCATTGCATGTGTGCTCTTTTTACTAACAATAACCAGTGTCATTGGATGTGTGTTCTTCTCATTAACCACAGCTAGATTCATTGCATGTGTGTTCTCTTCAAAGAGCACACATGGATCCACTAGTGTCATTGCATGTGTGTTGTTTTTACTAACAACAACTGGACTCATTTCATGACTATTCTTTTCAGAGACCACACATGGATCCACCAGGGGTCATTGAAATGTGTGTTCTTCTCATTAACCACAACTAGAGTCATTGCATGTGTGTTCTCTTCAGGGATCACACATGGGTCCACCAGTGTCATTGCATGTGTGTTCTTTTTACTAACAACAACTAGAGTCATTGCATGTGTGTTCTTTTCACATACCACATATGGATCCACCAGTGTCATTGCATGTGTGTTCTCTTCAAAGACCACACATGGATCCACCAGTGTCATTGCATGTGTGCTCTTTTTACTAACAACAATTGGAGTCATTTCATGACTAATCTTTTCACATACCACATATTCATCCACCAGTGTCATTGAAATGTGTGTTCTTCTCATAACCACAGGTAGAGTCATTGCATGTGTGTTCTCTTGAGAGACCACACATGGATCCACCAGTGTCATTGCATGTGTGTTCTTTTTACTAACAACAACCAGAGTCATTGCATGTGTGTTCTTTTCACAATCCACCTATGGATCCACTAGTGTCATTGCATGTGTGCTCTTTTTACTAACAACAACCAATGTCATTGCATGTGTGTTCTTCTCATTAACCATAGCTAGATTCGTTGCATGTGTGTTCTCTTCAGAGACCACACATGGAACCACCAGTGTCATTGCATGTGTGTTGTTTTTACCAACAACAACTGGAGTCATTTCATGACTATTCTTTTGAGAGACCACACATGGATCCACTAGTGTCATTGAAATGTGTGTTCTTCTTATTAACCACAGCTAGAGTCATTGCATGTGTGTTCTCTTCAGAGACCACACATGGATCCACCCGTGTCATTGCATGTGTGTTCATTTTACTAACAACAACTGGAGTCATTGCATGTGTGTTCTTTTCACATACCACATATGGATGCACCAGTTTCATTGCATGTGTGTTATGTTCAGAGACCACACATGGATCCACCAGTGTCATTGCACGTGTGCTCTTTTTGCTAACAACAATTGGAGTCATTTCATGACTAATCTTTTCACATACCACATATGGATCCACCAATGTCATTGTATGTGTGTTCTTTTTACTAACAACAACTAGAGTCATTGCATGTGTGTTCTTTTCACATACCACAAATGGATCCACCAGTGTCATTGCATGTGTGTTATCTTCAGAGACCACACATGGATCCACCAGTGTCATTGCACGTGTGGTCTTTTTACTAACAACAACTGGAGTCATTTCATGACTATTCTTTTCACATACCACATATGGATCCACCAGTGTTATTGAAATGTGCGTTCTTCTCATTAACCACCACTAGAGTCATTGCACGTGTGTTCTCTTTAGAGACCACACATGGACCCACCAGTGTCATTACATGTGTGTTCTTTTTAGTAACAACAACTAGAGTCATTGCATGTGTGTTCTTTTCACATACCACATATGGATACACTAGTGTCATTGAAATGTGTGCTCTTTTTACTAACAACAGCCAGAGTCATTGCATGTGTGTTCTCTTTAGAGACCACACATGGATCCACCAGTGTCATTGCATGTGTGTTCTTTTTACTAACAACAACTAGAGTCATTTCATGACTATTCTTTTTCGAATACCACATATGGATCCACCAGTGTCATTGCATGTGTGTTCTTTTTACTAACAACAACTAGAGTCATTGCATGTGTGTTCTTTTCACAATCCACCTATGGATCCACAAGTGTAATTGCATGTGTGTTCTTCTCATTAACCACAACTAGATTCATTGCATGTGTGTTCTCTTTAGAGACCACACATAGATCCACCAGTGTAATTGCATGTGTGCTATTTTTACTAACAACAACTGTAGTCATTTCATGACTATTCTTTTCACATACCACATATGGATCCACAGTGTCATTGAAATGTTTGTTCTCTTCAGAGACCACACATGGATCCACCAGTGTCATTGCATGTGTGTTCTTTTTACTAACAACAACCAGAGTCATTGCATGTGTGTTCTTTTCACAATCCACCTATGGATCCACTAGTGTCATTGCATGTGTGCTCTTTTTACTAACAACAACCAATGTCATTGCATGTGTGTTCTTCTCATTAACCACAGCTAGATTCGTTGCATGTGTGTTCTCTTCAGAGACCACACATGGAACCACCAGTGTCATTGCATGTGTGTTGTTTTTTACTGACAACAACTGGAGTCATTTCATGACTTCTTTTTCAGAGACCACACATGGATCCACTAGTGTCATTGAAATGTGTGTTTTTCTCATTAACCACAGCTAGAGTCATTGCATGTGTGTTCTCTTCAGAGACCACACATGGATCCACCAGTGTCATTGCATGTGTGTTCATTTTACTAACAACAACTGGAGTCATTGCATGTGTGTTCTTTTCACATACCACATATGGATGCACCAGTTTCATTGCAGGTGTGTTATGTTCAGAGACCACACATGGATCCACCAGTGTCATTGCACGTGTGCTCTTTTTGCTAACAACAATTGGAGTCATTTCATGACTAATCTTTTCACATACCACATATGGATCCACCAATGTCATTGTATGTGTGTTCTTTTTACTAACAACAACTAGAGTCATTACATGTGTGTTCTTTTCACATACCACAAATGGATCCACCAGTGTCATTGCATGTGTGTTATCTTCAGAGACCACACATGGATCCACCAGTGTCATTGCACGTGTGTTCTTTTTACTAACAAGAACTAGAGTCATTTCATGACTATTCTTTTCACATACCACATATGGATCCACCAGTGTCATTGAAATGTGCGTTCTTCTCATTAACCACAACTAGAGTCATTGCACGTGTGTTCTCTTTAGAGACCACACATGGACCCACCAGTGTCATTACATGTGTGTTCTTTTTACTAACAACAACTAGAGTCATTGCATGTGTGTTCTTTTCACATACCACATATGGATACACCAGTGTCATTGAAATATGTGCTCTTTTTACTAGCAACAACCAAAGTCATTGCATGTGTGTTCTCTTCAGAGAACACACATGGATCTACGAGTGTCATTGCATGTGTGTTCTTTTTACTAACAACAACTAGAGTCATTTCGTGACTTATATTTTCACATACCACATATGGATCCACCAGTGTTATTGCATGTGTGTTCTTTTTACTAACAACAACTGGAGTCATTGCATGTGTATTCTTTTCACAATACACCTATGGATCCACAAGTGTTATTGCATGTGTATTCTTCTCATTAACCACAACTAGATTCATTGCATGTGTGTTCTCTTCAGAGACCACACATAGATCCACCAGTGTAATTGCATGTGTGCTATTTTTACTAACAACAACTGGAGTCATTTCATGACTATTCTTTTCACATACCACATATGGATCCACCAGTGTCATTTAAATGTTTGTTCTCTTCAGAGACCACACATGGATCCACCAGTGTCATTGCATGTGTGTTCTTTTTACTAACAACAACCAGAGTCATTGCATGTGTGTTCTTTTCACAATCCACCTATGGATCCACTAGTGTCATTGCATGTGTGCTCTTTTTTACTAACAACAACAACAACTGGAGTCATTTCATGACTATTCTTTTCAGATACCACACATGGATCCACTTGTGTCATTGAAATGTGTGTTCTTCTCATTAACCACAGCTAGAGTCATTGCATGTGTGTTCTCTTCAGAGACCACACATGGATCCACCAGTGTCATTGCATGTGTGTTCATTTTACTAACAACAACTGGAGTCACTGCATGTGTGTTCTTTTCACTTACCACATATGGATGCACCAGTTTCATTGCATGTGTGTTATGTTCAGAGACCACACATGGATCCACCAGTGTCATTGCACGTGTGCTCTTTTTGCTAACAACAATTGGAGTCATTTCATGACTGATCTTTTCACATACCACATATGGATCCACCAATGTCATTGTATGTGTGTTCTTTTTACTAACAACAACTAGAGTCATTGCATGTGTGTTCTTTTCACATACCACAAATGGATCCACCAGTGTCATTGCATGTGTGTTATCTTCAGAGACCACACATGGATCCATCAGTGTCATTGCACATGTGTTCTTTTTACTAACAACAACTGGAGTCATTTCATGACTATTCTTTTCACATACCACATATGGATCCACCAGTGTCATTGAAATGTGCGTTCTTCTCATTAACCACAACTAGAGTCATTGCACGTGTGTTCTCTTTAGAGACCACACATGGACGCACCAGTGTCATTACATGTGTGTTCTTTTTACTAACAACAACTAGAGTCATTGCATGTGTGTTCTTTTCACATACCACATATGGATACACTAGTGTCATTGAAATGTGTGCGCTTTTTACTAACAACAGCTAGAGTCATAGCATGTGTGTCCTCTTCAGAGACCACACATGGATCCACGAGTGTCATTGCATGTGTGTTCTTTTTAGTAACAACAACTAGAGTCATTTCATGACTATTCTTTTTCACATACCACATATGGATCCACCAGTGTCATTGCATGTGTGTTCTTTTTACTAACAACAACTAGAGTCATTTCATGACTATTCTTTTTCGAATACCACATATGGATCCACCAGTGTTATTGCATGTGTGTTCTTTTTACTAACAACAACTAGAGTCATTGCATGTGTGTTCTTTTCACAATCCACCTTTGGATCCACAAGTGTCATTGCATGTGTGTTCTTCTCATTAACCACAACTAGATTCATTGCATGTGTGTTCTCTTTAGAGACCACACATAGATCCACCAGTGTAATTGCATGTGTGCTATTTTTACTAACAACAACTGGAGTCTTTTCATGACTATTCTTTTCACATACCACATATGGATCCACCAGTGTCATTGAAATGTTTGTTCTCTTCAGAGACCACACATGGATCCACCGGTGTCATTGCATGTGTGTTATTTTTACTAACAACAACCAGAGTCATTGCATGTGTGTTCTTTTCACAATCCACCTATGGATCCACTAGTGTCATTGCATGTGTGCTCTTTTTACTAACAACAACCAATGTGATTGCATGTGTGTTCTTCTCATTAACCACAGCTAGATTCGTTGCATGTGTGTTCTCTTCAGAGACCACACATGGAACCACTAGTGTCATTGCATGTGTGTTGTTTTTACTAACAACAACTGGAGTCATTTCATGACTATTCTTTTTCAGAGACCACACATGGATCCACTAGTGTCATTGAAATGTGTGTTCGTCTCATTAACCACAGCTAGAGTCATTACATGTGTGTTCTCTTTAGAGACCACACATGGATCCACCAGTGTCATTGCATGTGTGTTCATTTTACTAACAACAACTGGAGTCATTGCATGTGTGTTCTTTTCACATACCACATATGGATGCACCAGTTTCATTGCATGTGTGTTATGTTCAGAGACCTCACATGGATCCACCAGTGTCATTGCACGTGTGTTCTTTTTGCTAACAACAATTGGAGTCATTTCATGAATAATCTTTTCACATACCACATATGGATCCACCAATGTCATTGTATGTGTGTTCTTTTTACTAACAACAACTAGAGTCATTGCATGTGTGTTCTTTTCACATACCACAAATGGATCCACCAGTGTCATTGCATGTGTGTTATCTTCAGAGACCACACATGGATCCACCAGTGTCATTGCACGTGTGGTCTTTTTACTAACAACAACTGGAGTCATTTCATGACTATTCTTTTCACATACCACATATGGATCCACCAGTGTTATTGAAATGTGCGTTCTTCTCATTAACCACCACTAGAGTCATTGCACGTGTGTTCTCTTTAGATACCACACATGGACCCACCAGTGTCATTACATGTGTGTTCTTTTTAGTAACAACAACTAGAGTCATTGCATGTGTGTTCTTTTCACATACCACATATGGATACACCAGTGTCATTGAAATGTGTGCTATTTTTACTAACAACAGCCAGAGTCATTGCATGTGTGTTCTCTTCAGAGACCACACATGGATCCACCAGTGTCATTGCATGTGTGTTCTTTTTACTAACAACAACTAGAGTCATTTCATGACTATTCTTTTTCGAATACCACATATGGATCCACCAGTGTCATTGCATGTGTGTTCTTTTTACTGACAACAACTAGAGTCATTGCATGTGTGTTCTTTTCACAATCCACCTATGGATCCACAAGTGTCATTGCATGTGTGTTCTTCTCATTAACCACAACTAGATTCATTGCATGTGTGTTCTCTTCAGAGACGACACATAGATCCACTAGTGTAATTGCATGTGTGCTATTTTTACTAACAACAACTAGAGTCATTTCATGACTATTCTTTTCACATACCACATATGGATCCACCAGTGTCATTGAAATGTTTGTTCTCTTCAGAGACCGCACATGGATCCACCAGTGTCATTGCATGTGTGTTCTTTTTACTAACAACAACCAGAGTCATTGCATGTGTGTTCTTTTCACAATCCACCTATGGATCCACTAGTGTCATTGCATGTGTGCTCTTTTTACTAACAACAACCAATGTCATTGCATGTGTGTTCTTCTCATTAACCACAGCTAGATTCATTGCATGTGTGTTCTCTTCAGAGACCACACATGGAACCACCAGTGTCATTGCATGTGTGTTGTTTTTACCAACAACAACTGGAGTCATTTCATGACTATTCTTTTCAGAGACCACACATGGATCCACTAGTGTCATTGAAATGTGTGTTCTTCTCATTAACCATAGCTAGAGTCATTGCATGTGTGTTCTCTTCAGAGACCACACATGGATCCACCAGTGTCATTGCATGTGTGTTCATTTAGTAACAACAACTGGAGTCATTGCATGTGTGTTCTTTTCACATACCACATATGGATGCACCAGTTTCATTGCATGTGTGTTATATTCAGAGACCACACATGGATCCACCAGTGTCATTGCACGTGTGCTCTTTTTGCTAACAACAATTGGAGTCATTTCATGACTAATCTTTTCACATACCACATATGGATCCACCAATGTCATTGTATGTGTGTTCTTTTTACTAACAACAACTAGAGTCATTGCATGTGTGTTCTTTTCACATACCACAAATGGATCCACCAGTGTCATTGCATGTGTGTTATCTTCAGAGACCACACATGGATCCACCAGTGTCATTGCACGTGTGGTCTTTTTACTAACAACAACTGGAGTCATTTCATGACTATTCTTTTCACATACCACATATGGATCCACCAGTGTTATTGAAATGTGCGTTCTTCTCATTAACCACCACTAGAGTCATTGCACGTGTGTTCTCTTTAGAGACCACACATGGACCCACCAGTGTCATTACATGTGTGTTCTTTTTAGTAACAACAACTAGAGTCATTGCATGTGTGTTCTTTTCACATACCACATATGGATACACCAGTGTCATTGAAATGTGTGCTCTTTTTACTAAAAAAATACAGAGTCATTGCATGTGTGTTCTCTTCAGAGACCACACATGGATCCACCAGTGTCATTGCATGTGTGTTCTTTTTACTAACAACTAGAGTCATTTCATGACTATTCTTTTTCGAATACCACATATGGATCCACCAGTGTCATTGCATGTGTGTTCTTTTTACTAACAACAACTAGAGTCATTGCATGTGTGTTCTTTTCACAATCCACCTATGGATCCACAAGTGTCATTGCATGTGTGTTCTTCTCATTAACCACAACTAGATTCATTGCATGTGTGTTCTCTTTAGAGACCACACATAGATCCACCAGTGTAATTGCATGTGTGCTATTTTTACTAACAACAACTGGAGTCATTTCATGACTATTCTTTTCACATACCACATATGGATCCACCAGTGTCATTGAAATGTTTGTTCTCTTCAGAGACCACACATGGATCCACCAGTGTCATTGCATGTGTGTTCTTTTTACTAACAACCACCAGAGTCATTGCATGTGTGTTCTTTTCACAATCCACCTATGGATCCACTAGTGCCATTGCATGTGTGCTCTTTTTACTAACAACAACCAATGTCAGTGCATGTGTGTTCTTCTCATTAACCACAGCTAGATTCGTTGCATGTGTGTTCTCTTCAGAGACCACACATGGAACCACCAGTGTCATTGCATGTGTGTTGTTTTTACTGACAACAACTGGAGTCATTTCATGACTATTCTTTTTCAGAGACCACACATGGATCCACTAGTGTCATTGAAATGTGTGTTCTTCTCATTAACCACAGCTAGAGTCATTGCATGTGTGTTCTCTTCAGAGACCACACATGGATCCACCAGTGTCATTGCATGTGTGTTCATTTTACTAACAACAACTGGAGTCATTGCATGTGTGTTCTCTTCAGAGACCACACATGGATCCACCAGTGTCATTGCATGTGTGTTCATTTTACTAACAACAACTGGAGTCATTGCATGTGTGTTCTTTTCACATACCACATATGGATGCACCAGTTTCATTGCATGTGTGTTATGTTCAGAGACCACACATGGATCCACCAGTGTCATTGCACGTGTGCTCTTTTTGCTAACAACAATTAGAGTCATTTCATGACTAATCTTTTCACATACCACATATGGATCCACCAATGTCATTGTATGTGTGTTCTTTTTACTAACAACAACTAGAGTCATTGCATGTGTGTTCTTTTCACATACCACAAATGGATCCACCAGTGTCATTGCATGTGTGTTATCTTCAGAGACCACACATGGATCCACTAGTGTCATTGCACGTGTGTTCTTTTTACTAACAACAACTAGAGTCATTTCATGACTATTCTTTTCACATACCACATATGGATCCAACAGTGTCATTGAAATGTGCGTTCTTCTCATTAACCACAACTAGAGTCAAAGCACTGGTTTTCTCTTTAGAGACCACACATGGACCCACCAGTGTCATTACATGTGTGTTCTTTTTACTAACAACAACTAGAGTCATTGCATGTGTGTTCTTTTCACATACCACATATGGATACACCAGTGTCATTGAAATGTGTGCGCTTTTGACTAACAATGCCAGTCATTGCATGTGTGTTCTCTTCAGAGACCACACATGGATCCACCAGTGTCATTGCATGTGTGTTCTTTTTAGTAACAACAACTAGAGTCATTTCATGACTATTCTTTTTCACATACCACATATGGATCCACCAGTGTCATTGCATGTGTGTTCTTTTTACTAACAACAACTAGAGTCATTGCATGTGTGTTCTTTTCACAATCCACCTATGGATCCACAAGTGTCATTGCATGTGTGTTCTTCTCATTAACCACAACTAGATTCATTGCATGTGTGTTCTCTTCAGAGACGACACATAGATCCACTAGTGTAATTGCATGTGTGCTATTTTTACTAACAACAACTGGAGTCATTTCATGACTATTCTTTTCACATACCACATATGGATCCACCAGTGTCATTGAAATGTTTGTTCTCTTCAGAGACCCGACATGGATCCACCAGTGTCATTGCATGTGTGTTCTTTTTACTAACAACAACCAGAGTCATTGCATGTGTGTTCTTTTCACAATCCACCTATGGATCCACTAGTGTCATTGCATGTGTGCTCATTTTACTAACAACAACCAATGTGATTGCATGTGTGTTCTTCTCATTAACCACAGCTAGATTAGATGTGTGTTCTCTTCAGAGACCACACATGGAACCACCAGTGTCATTGCATGTGTGTTGTTTTTACCAACAACAACTGGAGTCATTTCATGACTATTCTTTTGAGAGACCACACATGGATCCACTAGTGTCATTGAAATGTGTGTTCTTCTCATTAACCACAGCTAGAGTCATGGCATGTGTGTTCTCTTCAGAGACCACACATGGATCCACCCGTGTCATTGCATGTGTGTTCATTTTACTAACAACAACTGGAGTCATTGCATGTGTGTTCTTTTCACATACCACATATGGATGCACCAGTTTCATTGCATGTGTGTTATGTTCAGAGACCACACATGGATCCACCAGTGTCATTGCACGTGTGCTCTTTTTGCTAACAACAATTGGAGTCATTTCATGACTGATCTTTTCACATACCACATATGGATCCACCAATGTCATTGTATGTGTGTTCTTTTTACTAACAACAACTAGAGTCATTGCATGTGTGTTCTTTTCACATACCACAAATGGATCCACCAGTGTCATTGCATGTGTGTTATCTTCAGAGACCACACATGGATCCACCAGTGTCATTGCACGTGTGGTCTTTTTACTAACAACAACTGGAGTCATTTCATGACTATTCTTTTCACATACCACATATGGATCCACCAGTGTTATTGAAATGTGCGTTCTTCTCATTAACCACCACTAGAGTCATTGCACGTGTGTTCTCTTTAGAGACCACACATGGACCCACCAGTGTCATTACATGTGTGTTCTTTTTAGTAACAACAACTAGAGTCATTGCATGTGTGTTCTTTTCACATACCACATATGGATACACCAGTGTCATTGAAATGTGTGCTCTTTTTACTAACAACAGCCAGAGTCATTGTATGTGTGTTCTCTTCAGAGACCACACATGGATCCACCAGTGTCATTGCATGTGTGTTCTTTTTACTAACAAGAACTAGAGTCATTTCATGACTATTCTTTTTCGAATACCACATATGGATCCACCAGTGTCATTGCATGTGTGTTCTTTTTACTAACAACAACTAGAGTCATTGCATGTGTGTTCTTTTCACAATCCACCTATGGATCCACAAGTGTCATTGCATGTGTGTTCTTCTCATTAACCACAACTAGATTCATTGCATGTGTGTTCTCTTTAGAGACCACACATAGATCCACCAGTGTAATTGCATGTGTGCTATTTTTACTAACAACAACTGGAGTCATTTCATGACTATTCTTTTCACATACCACATATGGATCCACCAGTGTCATTGAAATGTTTGTTCTCTTCAGAGACCACACATGGATCCACCGGTGTCATTGCATGTGCGTTCTTTTTACTAACAACAACCAGAGTCATTGCATGTGTGTTCTTTTCACAATCCACCTATGGATCCACTAGTGTCATTGCATGTGTGCTCTTTTTACTAACAATAACCAATGTCATTGCATGTGTGTTCTTCTCATTAACCACAGCTAGATTCGTTGCATGTGTGTTCTCTTCAGAGACCACACATGGAACCACCAGTGTCATTGCATGTGTGTTGTTTTTACTGACAACAACTGGAGTCATTTCATGACTATTCTTTTTCAGAGACCATACATGGATCCACTAGTGTCATTGAAATGTGTGTTCTTCTCATTAACCACAGCTAGAGTCATTGCATGTGTGTTCTCTTCAGAGACCACACATGGATCCACCAGTGTCATTGCATGTGTGTTCATTTTACTAACAACAACTGGAGTCATTGCATGTGTGTTCTTTTCACATACCACATATGGATGCACCAGTGTCATTGCATGTGTGTTATCTTCAGAGACCACACATGGATCCACCAGTGTCATTGCACGTGTGTTCTTTTTGCTAACAACAATTGGAGTCATTTCATGACTAATCTTTTCACATAGCACATATGGATCCACCAATGTCATTGTATGTGTGTTCTTTTTACTAACAACAACTAGAGTCATTGCATGTGTGTTCTTTTCACATACCACAAATGGATCCACCAGTGTCATTGCATGTGTGTTATCTTCAGAGACCACACATGGATCCACCAGTGTCATTGCACGTGTGTTCTTTTTACTAACAACAACTAGAGTCATTTCATGACTATTCTTTTCACATACCACATATGGATCCACCAGTGTCATTGAAATGTGCGTTCTTCTCATTAACCACAACTAGAGTCATTGCACGTGTGTTCTCTTTAGAGACCACACATGGACCCACCAGTGTCATTACATGTGTGTTCTTTTTACTAACAACAACTAGAGTCATTGCATGTGTGTTCTTTTCACATACCACATATGGATACACCAGTGTCATTGAAATGTGTGCGCTTTTTACTAACAACAGCCAGAGTCATTGCATGTGTGTTCTCTTCAGAGACCACACATGGATCCACCAGTGTCATTGCATGTGTGTTCTTTTTAGTAACAACAACTAGAGTCATTTCATGACTATTCTTTTTCACATACCACATATGGATCCACCAGTGTCATTGCATGTGTGTTCTTTTTACTAACAACAACTAGAGTCATTGCATGTGTGTTCTTTTCACAATCCACCTATGGATCCACAAGTGTCATTGCATGTGTGTTCTTCTCATTAACCACAACTAGATTCATTGCATGTGTGTTCTCTTCAGAGACGACACATAGATCCACTAGTGTAATTGCATGTGTGCTATTTTTACTAACAACAACTGGAGTCATTTCATGACTATTCTTTTCACATACCACATATGGATCCACCAGTGTCATTGAAATGTTTGTTCTCTTCAGAGACCACACATGGATCCACCAGTGTCATTGCATGTGTGTTCTTTTTACTAACAACAACCAGAGTCATTGCATGTGTGTTCTTTTCACAATCCACCTATGGATCCACTAGTGTCATTGCATGTGTGCTCATTTTACTAACAACAACCAATGTGATTGCATGTGTGTTCTTCTCATTAACCACAGCTAGATTCGTTGCATGTGTGTTCTCTTCAGAGACCACACATGGAACCACCAGTGTCATTGCATGTGTGTTGTTTTTACCAACAACAACTGGAGTCATTTCATGACTATTCTTTTGAGAGACCACACATGGATCCACTAGTGTCATTGAAATGTGTGTTCTTCTCATTAACCACAGCTAGAGTCATGGCATGTGTGTTCTCTTCAGAGACCACACATGGATCCACCCGTGTCATTGCATGTGTGTTCATTTTACTAACAACAACTGGAGTCATTGCATGTGTGTTCTTTTCACATACCACAAATGGATCCACCAGTGTCATTGCATGTGTGTTATCTTCAGAGACCACACATGGATCCACCAGTGTCATTGCACGTGTGGTCTTTTTACTAACAACAACTGGAGTCATTTCATGACTATTCTTTTCACATACCACATATGGATCCACCAGTGTTATTGAAATGTGCGTTCTTCTCATTAACCACCACTAGAGTCATTGCACGTGTGTTCTCTTTAGAGACCACACATGGACCCACCAGTGTCATTACATGTGTGTTCTTTTTAGTAACAACAACTATAGTCATTGCACGTGTGTTCTTTTCCCATACCACATATGGATACACCAGTGTCATTGAAATGTGTGCTCTTTTTACTAACAACAGCCAGAGTCATTGTATGTGTGTTCTCTTCAGAGACCACACATGGATCCACCAGTGTCATTGCATGTGTGTTCTTTTTACTAACAACAACTAGAGTCATTTCATGACTATTCTTTTTCGAATACCACATATGGATCCACCAGTGTCATTGCATGTGTGTTCTTTTTACTAACAACAACTAGAGTCATTGCATGTGTGTTCTTTTCACAATCCACCTATGGATCCACAAGTGTCATTGCATGTGTGTTCTTCTCATTAACCACAACTAGATTCATTGCATGTGTGTTCTCTTTAGAGACCACACATAGATCCACCAGTGTAATTGCATGTGTGCTATTTTTACTAACAACAACTGGAGTCATTTCATGACTATTCTTTTCACATACCACATATGGATCCACCAAAGTGTCATTGAAATGTTTGTTCTCTTCAGAGACCACACATGGATCCACGGTGTCATTGCATGTATGCTTCTTTTACTAACAACAACCAGAGTCATTGCATGTGTGTTCTTTTCACATTCCACCTATGGATCCACTAGTGTCATTGCATGTGTGCTCTTTTTACTAACAACAACCAATGTCATTGCATGTGTGTTCTTCTCATTAACCACAGCTAGATTCGTTGCATGTGTGTTCTCTTCAGAGACCACACATGGAACCACCAAAGGTCATTGCATGTGTGTTGTTTTATCGACAACAACTGAGTCATTTCATGACTATTCTTTTCAGAGACCACATGGATCCACTAGTGTCATTGAAATGTGTGTTCTTCTCATTAACCACAGCTAGAGTCATTGCAGGTGTGTTCTTCTTCAGAGACCACACATGGATCCACCAGTGTCATTGCATGTGTGTTCATTTTACTAACAACAACTGGAGTCATTGCATGTGTGTTATTTTCACATACCACATATGGATGCACCAGTTTCATTGCATGTGTTATATGTTCAGAGACCACACATGGATCCACCAGTGTCATTGCACGTGTGTTCTTTTTGCTAACAACAATTGGAGTCATTTCATGACTAATCTTTTCACATAGCACATATGGATCCACCAATGTCATTGTATGTGTGTTCTTTTACTAACAACAACTAGAGTCATTGCATGTGTGTTCTTTTCACATACCACAAATGGATCCACCAGTGTCATTGCATGTGTGTTATCTTCAGAGACCACACATGGATCCACCAGTGTCATTGCACGTGTGTTCTTTTTACTAACAACAACTAGAGTCATTTCATGACTATTCTTTTCACATACCACATATGGATCCACCAGTGTCATTGAAATGTGCGTTCTTCTCATTAACCACAACTAGAGTCGTTGCACGTGTGTTCTCTTTAGAGACCACACATGGACCCACCAGTGTCATTACATGTGTGTTCTTTTACTAACAACAACTAGAGTCATTGCATGTGTGTTCTTTTCACATACCACATATGGATACACCAGTGTCATTGAAATGTGTGCGCTTTTTACTAACAACAGCCAGAGTCATTGCATGTGTGTTCTCTTCAGAGACCACACATGGATCCACCAGTGTCATCGCATGTGTGTTCTTTTTACTAACAACAACTAGAGTCATTTCATGACTATTCTTTTTCACATACCACATATGGATCCACCAGTGTCATTGCATGTGTGTTCTTTTTACTAACAACAACTAGAGTCATTGCATGTGTGTTCTTTTCACAATCCACCTATGGATCAAAAGTGTCATTGCATGTGTGTTCTTCTCATTAACCACAACTAGATTCATTGCATGTGTGTTCTCTTTAGAGACCACACATAGATCCACCAGTGTAATTGCATGTGTGCTATTTTTACTAACAACAACTGGTCATTTCATGAATATTCTTGTCACATACCACATATGGATCCACCAGTGTCATTGAAATGTTTGTTCTCTTCAGAGACCCGACATGGATCCACCAGTGTCATTGCATGTGTTCTTTTACTAACAACAACCAGAGTCATTGCATGTGTGTTCTTTTCACAATCCACCTATGGATCCACTAGTGTCATTGCATGTGTGCTCTTTTTACTAACAACAACCAATGTCATTGCATGTGTGTTCTTCTCATTAACCACAGCTAGATTCGTTGCATGTGTGTTCTCTTCAGAGACCACACATGGAACCACCAGTGTCATTGCATGTGTGTTGTTTTTACTGACAACAACTGGAGTCATTTCATGACTATTCTTTTTCAGAGACCACACATGGATCCACTAGTGTCATTGAAATGTGTGTTCTTCTCATTAACCACAGCTAGAGTCATTGCATGTGTGTTCTCTTCAGAGACCACACATGGATCCACCAGTGTCATTGCATGTGTGTTCATTTTACTAACAACAACTGGAGTCATTGCATGTGTGTTCTTTTCACATACCACATATGGATGCACCAGTTTCATTGCATGTGTTATATGTTCAGAGACCACACATGGATCCACCAGTGTCATTGCACGTGTGTTCTTTTTGCTAACAACAATTGGAGTCATTTCATGACTAATCTTTTCACATAGCACATATGGATCCACCAATGTCATTGTATGTGTGTTCTTTTTACTAACAACAACTAGAGTCATTGCATGTGTGTTCTTTTCACATACCACAAATGGATCCACCAGTGTCATTGCATGTGTGTTATCTTCAGAGACCACACATGGATCCACCAAAGTCATCAGACGTGTGTTCTTTTTACTAACAACTAGAGTCATTTCATGACTATTCTTTTCACATACCACATATGGATCCACCAGTGTCATTGAAATGTGCGTTCTTCTCATTAACCACAACTAGAGTCGTTGCACGTGTGTTCTCTTTAGAGACCACACATGGACCCACCAGTGTCATTACATGTGTGTTCTTTTTACTAACAACAACTAGAGTCATTGCATGTGTGTTCTTTTCACATACCACATATGGATACACCAGTGTCATTGAAATGTGTGCGCTTTTTACTAACAACAGCCAGAGTCATTGCATGTGTGTTCTCTTCAGAGACCACACATGGATCCACCAGTGTCATCGCATGTGTGTTCTTTTTACTAACAACAACTAGAGTCATTTCATGACTATTCTTTTTCACATACCACATATGGATCCACCAGTGTCATTGCATGTGTGTTCTTTTTACTAACAACAACTAGAGTCATTGCATGTGTGTTCTTTTCACAATCCACCTATGGATCAAAAGTGTCATTGCATGTGTGTTCTTCTCATTAACCACAACTAGATTCATTGCATGTGTGTTCTCTTTAGAGACCACACATAGATCCACCAGTGTAATTGCATGTGTGCTATTTTTACTAACAACAACTGGAGTCATTTCATGACTATTCTTTTCACATACCACATATGGATCCACCAGTGTCATTAAAATGTTTGTTCTCTTCAGAGACCACACATGGATCCACCGGTGTCATTGCATGTGCGTTCTTTTTACTAACAACAACCAGAGTCATTGCATGTGTGTTCTTTTCACAATCCACCTATGGATCCACTAGTGTCATTGCATGTGTGCTCTTTTTACTAACAACAACCAATGTCATTGCATGTGTGTTCTTCTCATTAACCACAGCTAGATTCGTTGCATGTGTGTTCTCTTCAGAGACCACACATGGAACCACCAGTGTCATTGCATGTGTGTTGTTTATCGACAACAACCGGAGTCATTTCATGACTATTCTTTTTCAGAGACCACACATGGATCCACTAGTGTCATTGAAATGTGTGTTCTTCTCATTAACCATACTAGAGTCATTGCATGTGTGTGTTCTTCAGAGACCACACATGGATCCACCAGTGTCATTGCATGTGTGTTCATTTTACTAACAACAACTGGAGTCATTGCATGTGTGTTCTTTTCACATACCACATATGGATGCACCAGTTTCATTGCATGTGTTATATGTTCAGAGACCACACATGGATCCACCAAAGGTCATTGCACGTGTTCTTTTGCTAACAACAATTGAGTCATTTCATGACTAATCTTTTCACATAAAGCACATATGGATCCACCAATGTCATTGTATGTGTGTTCTTTTACTAACAACAACTAGAGTCATTGCATGTGTGTTCTTTTCACATACCACAAATGGATCCACCAAAGGTCATTGCATGTGTGTTATCTTCAGAGACCACACATGGATCCAACAGTGTCATTGCATGTGTGTTCTTTTTACTAACAACAACTAGAGTCATTTCATGACTATTCTTTCACATACCACATATGGATCCACCAAAGGTCATTGAAATGTGCGCTCTTCTCATTAACCACAACTAGAGTCATTGCACGTGTGTTCTCTTTAGAGACCACACATGGACCCACCAGTGTCATTACATGTGTGTTCTTTTTACTAACAACAACTAGAGTCATTGCATGTGTGTTCTTTTCACATACCACATATGGATACACCAGTGTCATTGAAATGTGTGCGCTTTTTACTAACAACAGCCAGAGTCATTGCATGTGTGTTCTCTTCAGAGACCACACATGGATCCACCAGTGTCATCGCATGTGTGTTCTTTTTACTAACAACAACTAGAGTCATTTCATGACTATTCTTTTTCACATACCACATATGGATCCACCAGTGTCATTGCATGTGTGTTATTTTTACTAACAACAACTAGAGTCATTGCATGTGTGTTCTTTTCACAATCCACCTATGGATCAAAAGTGTCATTGCATGTGTGTTCTTCTCATTAACCACAACTAGATTCATTGCATGTGTGTTCTCTTCAGAGACCACACATAGATCCACCAGTGTAATTGCATGTGTGCTATTTTTACTAATAACAACTGGAGTCATTTCATGACTATTCTTTTCACATACCACATATGGATCCACCAGTGTCATTTAAATGTTTGTTCTCTTCAGAGACCACACATGGATCCACCAGTGTCATTGCATGTGTGTTCTTTTTACTAACAACAACCAGAGTCATTGCATGTGTGTTCTTTTCACAATCCACCTATGGATCCACTAGTGTCATTGCATGTGTGCTCTTTTTACTAACAACAACAACAACTGGAGTCATTTCATGACTATTCTTTTCAGAGACCACACATGGATCCACTAGTGTCATTGAAATGTGTGTTCTTCTCATTAACCACAGCTAGAGTCATTGCATGTGTGTTCTCTTCAGAGACCACACATGGATCCACCAGTGTCATTGCATGTGTGTTCATTTTACTAACAACAACTGGAGTCATTGCATGTGTGTTATTTTCACATACCACATATGGATGTACCAGTTTCATTGCATGTGTGTTATGTTCAGAGACCACACATGGATCCACCAGTGTCATTGCACGTGTGCTCTTTTTGCTAACAACAATTGGAGTCATTTCATGACTGATCTTTTCACATACCACATATGGATCCACCAATGTCATTGTATGTGTGTTCTTTTTACTAACAACAACTAGAGTCATTGCATTGTGTTCTTTTCACATACCACAAATGGATCCACCAAAGGTCATTGCATGTGTGTTATCTTCAGAGACCACACATGGATCCACCAGTGTCATTGCACATGTGTTCTTTTTACTAACAACAACTGGAGTCATTTCATGACTATTCTTTTCACATACCACATATGGATCCACCAGTGTCATTGAAATGTGCGTTCTTCTCATTAAGCACAACTAGAGTCATTGCACGTGTGTTCTCTTTAGAGACCACACATGGACCCACCAGTGTCATTACATGTGTGTTCTTTTTACTAACAACAACTAGAGTCATTACATGTGTGTTCTTTTCACATACCACAAATGGATCCACCAGTGTCATTGCATGTGTGTTATCTTCAGAGACCACACATGGATCCACCAGTGTCATTGCACGTGTGGTCTTTTTACTAACAACAACTGGAGTCATTTCATGACTATTCTTTTCACATACCACATATGGATCCACCAGTGTTATTTAAATGTGCGTTCTTCTCATTAAGCACCACTAGAGTCATTGCACGTGTGTTCTCTTTAGAGACCACACGTGGACCCACCAGTGTCATTACATGTGTGTTCTTTTTAGTAACAAGAACTAGAGTCATTGCATGTGTGTTCTTTTCACATACCACATATGGATACACCAGTGTCATTGAAATGTGTGCTCTTTTTACTAACAACAGCCAGAGTCATTGCATGTGTGTTCTCTTTAGAGACCACACATGGATCCACCAGTGTCATTGCATGTGTGTTCTTTTTACTAACAACAACTAGAGTCATTTCATGACTATTCTTTTTCACATACCACATATGGATCCACCAGTGTCATTGCATGTGTGTTCTTTTTACTAACAACAACTAGAGTCATTGCATGTGTGTTCTTTTCACAATCCACCTATGGATCCACAAGTGTCATTGCATGTGTGTTCTTCTCATTAACCACAACTAGATTCATTGCATGTGTGTTCTCTTCAGAGACCACACATAGATCCACCAGTGTAATTGCATGTGTGCTATTTTTACTAACAACAACTGGAGTCATTTCATGACTATTCTTTTCACATACCACATATGGATCCACCAGTGTCATTTAAATGTTTGTTCTCTTCAGAGACCACACATGGATCCACCAGTGTCATTGCATGTGTGTTCTTTTTACTAACAACAACCAGAGTCATTGCATGTGTGTTCTTTTCACAATCCACCTATGGAACCACTAGTGTCATTGCATGTGTGCTCTTTTTACTAACAACAACAACAACTGGAGTCATTTCATGATTATTCTTTTCAGAGACCACACATGGATCCACTAGTGTCATTGAAATGTGTGTTCTTCTCATTAACCACAGCTAGAGTCATTGCATGTGTGTTCTCTTCAGAGACCACACATGGATCCACCAGTGTCATTACATGTGTGTTCATTTTACTAACAACAACTAGAGTCATTGCATGTGTGTTCTTTTCACATACCACATATGGATGCACCAGTTTCATTGCATGTGTGTTATGTTCAGAGACCACACATGGATCCACCAGTGTCATTGCACGTGTGCTCTTTTTGCTAACAACAATTGGAGTCATTTCATGACTGATCTTTTCACATACCACATATGGATCCACCAATGTCATTGTATGTGTGTTCTTTTTACTAACAACAACTAGAGTCATTGCATTGTGTTCTTTTCACATACCACAAATGGATCCACCAGTGTCATTGCATGTGTGTTATCTTCAGAGACCACACATGGATCCACCAGTGTCATTGAACATGTGTTCTTTTTACTAACAACAACTGGAGTCATTTCATGACTATTCTTTTCATATACCACATATGGATCCACCAGTGTCATTGAAATGTGCGTTCTTCTCATTAACCACAACTAGAGTCATTGCACGTGTGTTCTCTTTAGAGACCACACATGGACCCACCAAAGGTCATTACATGTGTGTTCTTTTTACTAACAACAACTAGAGTCATTGCATGTGTGTTCTTTTCACATACCACATATGGATACACCAGTGTCATTGAAATGTGTGCGCTTTTTACTAACAACATCCAGAGTCATTGCATGTGTGTTCTCTTCAGAGACCACACATGGACCCACCAGTGTCATTACATGTGTGTTCTTTTACTAACAACAACTAGAGTCATTGCATGTGTGTTCTTTTCACATACCACAAATGGATCCACCAGTGTCATTGCATGTGTGTTATCTTCAGAGACCACACATGGATCCACCAGTGTCATTGCACGTGTGGTCTTTTTACTAACAACAACTGGAGTCATTTCATGACTATTCTTTTCACATACCACATATGGATCCACCAGTGTTATTGAAATGTGCGTTCTTCTCATTAACCACCACTAGAGTCATTGCACGTGTGTTCTCTTTAGAGACCACACATGGACCCACCAGTGTCATTACATGTGTGTTCTTTTTAGTAACAAGAACTAGAGTCATTGCATGTGTGTTCTTTTCACATACCACATATGGATACACCAGTGTCATTGAAATGTGTGCTCTTTTTACTAACAACAGCCAGAGTCATTGCATGTGTGTTCTTTTCACAATCCACCTATGTATCCACAAGTGTCATTGCATGTGTGATCTTCTCATTAACCACAACTAGATTCATTGCATGTGTGTTCTCTTCAGAGACCACACATAGATCCACCAGTGTAATTGCATGTGTGCTATTTTTACTAACAACAACTGGAGTCATTTCATGACTATTCTTTTCACATACCACATATGGATCCACCAGTGTCATTTAAATGTTTGTTCTCTTCAGAGACCACACATGGACCCACCAGTGTCATTGCATGTGTGTTCTTTTTACTAACAACAACCAGAGTCATTGCATGTGTGTTCTTTTCACAATCCACCTATGGATCCACTAGTGTCATTGCATGTGTGCTCTTTTTACTAACAACAACCAATGTCATTGCATGTGTGTTCTTCTCATTAACCACAGCTAGATTCATTGCATGTGTGTTCTCTTTAGAGACCACACATGGAACCACCAGTGTCATTGCATGTGTGTTGTTTTTACCAACAACAACTGGAGTCATTTCATGACTATTCTTTTCAGAGACCACACATGGATCCACTAGTGTCATTGAAATGTGTGTTCTTCTCATTAACCACAGCTAGAGTCATTGCATGTGTGTTCTCTTTAGAGACCACACATGGATCCACCCGTGTCATTGCATGTGTGTTCATTTTACTAACAACAACTGGAGTCATTGCATGTGTGTTCTTTTCACATACCACACTTTGATGAACCAGTTTCATTGCATGTGTGTTATGTTCAGAGACCACACATGGATCCACCAGTGTCATTGCACGTGTGCTCTTTTTGCTAACAACAATTGGAGTCATTTCATGACTAATCTTTTCACATACCACATATGGATCCACCAATGTCATTGTATGTGTGTTCTTTTTACTAACAACAACTAGAGTCATTGCATGTGTGTTCTTTTCACATACCACAAATGGATCCACCAGTGTCATTGCATGTGTGTTATCTTCAGAGACCACACATGGATCCACCAGTGTCATTGCACGTGTGGTCTTTTTACTAACAACAACTGGAGTCATTTCATGACTATTCTTTTCACATACCACATATGGATCCATCAGTGTTATTGAAATGTGCGTTCTTCTCATTAACCACCACTAGAGTCATTGCACGTGTTCTTTTTTTAGAGACCACACATGGACCCACCAGTGTCATTACATGTGTGTTCTTTTTAGTAACAACAACTAGAGTCATTGCATGTGTGTTCTTTTCACATACCACATATGGATACACCAGTGTCATTGAAATGTGTGCTCTTTTTACTAACAACAGCCAGAGTCATTGCATGTGTGTTCTCTTCAGAGACCACACATGGATCCACCAGTGTCATTGCATGTGTGTTCTTTTTACTAACAACAACTAGAGTCATTTCATGACTATTCTTTTTCGAATACCACATATGGATCCACCAGTGTCATTGCATGTGTGTTCTTTTTACTAACAACAACTAGAGTCATTGCATGTTTGTTCTTTTCACAATCCACCTATGGATCCACAAGTGTCATTGCAAGTGTGTTCTTCTCATTAACCACAACTAGATTCATTGCATGTGTGTTCTCTTTAGAGACCACACATAGATCCACCAGTGTAATTGCATGTGTGCTATTTTTACTAACAACAACTGGAGTCATTTCATGACTATTTTTTTCACATACCACATATGGATCCACCAGTGTCATTGAAATGTTTGTTCTCTTCACAGACCACACATGGATCCACCAGTGTCATTGCATGTGTGTTCTTTTTACTAACAACAACCAGAGTCATTGCATGTGTGTTCTTTTCACAATCCACCTATGGATCCACTAGTGTCATTGCATGTGTGCTCTTTTTACTAACAACAACCAATGTCATTGCATGTGTGTTCTTCTCATTAACCACAGCTAGATTCGTTGCATGTGTGTTCTCTTCAGAGACCACACATGGAACCACCAGTGTCATTGCATGTGTGTTGTTTTTACTGACAACAACTGGAGTCATTTCATGACTATTCTTTTTCAGAGACCACACATGGATCCACTAGTGTCATTGAAATGTGTGTTCTTCTCATTAACCACAGCTAGAGTCATTGCATGTGTGTTCTCTTCAGAGACCACACATGGATCCACCAGTGTCATTGCATGTGTGTTCATTTTACTAACAACAACTGGAGTCATTGCATGTGTGTTCTTTTCACATACCACATATGGATGCACCAGTTTCATTGCATGTGTGTTATGTTCAGAGACCACACATGGATCCACCAGTGTCATTGCACGTGTGCTCTTTTTGCTAACAATAATTGAGTCATTTCATGATCGATCTTTTCACATACCACATATGGATCCACCAATGTCATTGTATGTGTTCTTTTTACTAACAACAACTAGAGTCATTGCATTGTGTTCTTTTCACATACCACAAATGGATCCACCAGTGTCATTGCATGTGTGTTATCTTCAGAGACCACACATGGATCCACCAGTGTCATTGCACATGTGTTCTTTTTACTAACAACAACTGGAGTCATTTCATGACTATTCTTTTCACATACCACATATGGATCCACCAGTGTCATTGAAATGTGCGTTCTTCTCATTAACCACAACTAGAGTCATTGCACGTGTGTTCTCTTTAGAGACCACACATGGACCCACCAGTGTCATTACATGTGTGTTCTTTTTACTAACAACAACTAGAGTCATTGCATGTGTGTTCTTTTCACATACCACATATGGATACACCAGTGTCATTGAAATGTGTGCGCTTTTTACTAACAACATCCAGAGTCATTGCATGTGTGTTCTCTTCAGAGACCACACATGGACCCACCAGTGTCATTACATGTGTGTTCTTTTTACTAACAACAACTAGAGTCATTGCATGTGTGTTCTTTTCACATACCACAAATGGATCCACCAGTGTCATTGCATGTGTGTTATCTTCAGAGACCACACATGGATCCACCAGTGTCATTGCACGTGTGGTCTTTTTACTAACAACAACTGGAGTCATTTCATGACTATTCTTTTCACATACCACATATGGATCCACCAGTGTTATTGAAATGTGCGCTCTTCTCATTAACCACCACTAGGGTCATTGCACGTGTGTTCTTTAGAGACCACATGGACCCACCAGTCATTACATGTGTGTTCTTTTTAGTAACAAGAACTAGAGTCATTGCATGTGTGTTCTTTTCACATACCACATATGGATACACCAGTGTCATTGAAATGTGTGCTCTTTTTACTAACAACAGCCAGAGTCATTGCATGTGTGTTCTTTTCACAATCCACCTATGGATCCACAAGTGTCATTGCATGTGTGTTCTTCTCATTAACCACAACTAGATTCATTGCATGTGTGTTCTTTTCAGAGACCACACATAGATCCACCAGTGTAATTGCATGTGTGCTATTTTTACTAACAACAACTGGAGTCATTTCATGACTATTCTTTTCACATACCACATATGGATCCACCAAAGGTCATTTAAATGTTTGTTCTTCAGAGACCACACATGGACCCACCAGTGTCATTGCATGTGTGTTCTTTTTACTAACAACAACCAGAGTCATTGCATGTGTGTTCTTTTCACAATCCACCTATGGATCCACTAGTGTCATTGCATGTGTGCTCTTTTTACTAACAACAACCAATGTCATTGCATGTGTGTTCTTCTCATTAACCACAGCTAGATTCATTGCATGTGTGTTCTCTTTAGAGACCACACATGGAACCACCAGTGTCATTGCATGTGTGTTGTTTTTACCAACAACAACTGGAGTCATTTCATGACTATTCTTTTCAGAGACCACACATGGATCCACTAGTGTCATTGAAATGTGTGTTCTTCTCATTAACCACAGCTAGAGTCATTGCATGTGTGTTCTCTTCAGAGACCACACATGGATCCACCCGTGTCATTGCATGTGTGTTCATTTTACTAACAACAACTGGAGTCATTGCATGTGTGTTCTTTTCACATACCACATATGGATGCACCAGTTTCATTGCATGTGTGTTATGTTCAGAGACCACACATGGATCCACCAGTGTCATTGCACGTGTGCTCTTTTTGCTAACAACAATTGGAGTCATTTCATGACTAATCTTTTCACATACCACATATGGATCCACCAATGTCATTGTATGTGTGTTCTTTTTACTAACAACAACTAGAGTCATTGCATGTGTGTTCTTTTCACATACCACAAATGGATCCACCAGTGTCATTGCATGTGTGTTATCTTCAGAGACTACACATGGATCCACCATGTCATTGCACGGTGGTCTTTTTACTAACAACAACTGAGTCATTTCATGAATATTCTTTTCACATACCACATATGGATCCACCAGGTTATTGAAATGTGCTCTTCTCATTAACCACCACTAGAGTCATTGCACGGTGTTCTCTTTAGAGACCACACATGGACCCACCAGTGTCATTACATGTGTGTTCTTTTAGTAACAACAACTAGAGTCATTGCATGTGTGTTCTTTTCACATACCACATATGGATACACCAAAGGTCATTGAAATGTGTGCTCTTTTTACTAACAACAAATGAGTCATTGCATGTGTGTTCTTTCAGAGACCACACATGGATCCACCAAAGGTCATTGCATGTGTGTTCTTTTACTAACAACAACTAGAGTCATTTCATGACTATTCTTTTCAATACCACATATGGATCCACCAAAGTGTCATTGCATGTGTGTTCTTTTTACTAACAACAACTAGAGTCATTGCATGTGTGTTCTTTTCACAATCCACCTATGGATCCACAAGTGTCATTGCAAGTGTGTTCTTCTCATTAACCACAACTAGATTCATTGCATGTGTGTTCTCTTTAGAGACCACACATAGATCCACCAGTGTAATTGCATGTGTGTTATTTTTACTAACAACAACTGGAGTCATTTCATGACTATTTTTTTCACATACCACATATGGATCCACCAAAGGTCATTGAAATGTTTGTTCTTCTTCAGACCACACATGGATCCACCAAAGGTCATTGCATGTGTGTTCTTTTTACTAACAACAACCAGAGTCATTGCATGTGTGTTCTTTTCACAATCCACCTATGGATCCACTAGTGTCATTGCATGTGTGCTCTTTTTTCTAACAACAACCAATGTCATTGCATGTGTGTTCTTCTCATTAACCACAGCTAGATTCGTTGCATGTGTGTTCTCTTCAGAGACCACACATGGAACCACCAGTGTCATTGCATGTGTGTTGTTTTTACTGACAACAACTGGAGTCATTTCATGACTATTCTTTTTCAGAGACCACACATGGATCCACCAGTGTCATTGCATGTGTGTTCATTTTACTAACAACAACTGGAGTCATTGCATGTGTGTTCTTTTCACATACCACATATGGATGCACCAGTTTCATTGCATGTGTGTTATGTTCAGAGACCACACATGGATCCACCAGTGTCATTGCACGTGTGCTCTTTTTGCTAACAACAATTGGAGTCATTTCATGACTGATCTTTTCACATACCACATATGGATCCACCAATGTCATTGTATGTGTGTTCTTTTTACTAACAACAACTAGAGTCAATGCATTGTGTTCTTTTCACATACCACAAATGGATCCACCAGTGTCATTGCATGTGTGTTATCTTCAGAGACCACACATGGATCCACCAGTGTCATTGCACATGTGTTCTTTTTACTAACAACAACTGGAGTCATTTCATGACTATTCTTTTCACATACCACATATGGATCCACCAGTGTCATTGAAATGTGCGTTCTTCTCATTAACCACAACTAGAGTCATTGCACGTGTTCTTCTTTAGAGACCACACATGGACCCACCAAAGGTCATTACATGTGTGTTCTTTTTACTAACAACAACTAGAGTCATTGCATGTGTGTTCTTTTCACATACCACATATGGATACACCAGTGTCATTGAAATGTGTGCGCTTTTTACTAACAACATCCAGAGTCATTGCATGTGTGTTCTCTTCAGAGACCACACATGGACCCACCAGTGTCATTACATGTGTGTTCTTTTTACTAACAACAACTAGAGTCATTGCATGTGTGTTCTTTTCACATACCACAAATGGATCCACCAGTGTCATTGCATGTGTGTTATCTTCAGAGACCACACATGGATCCACCAGTGTCATTGCACGTGTGGTCTTTTTACTAACAACAACTGGAGTCATTTCATGACTATTCTTTTCACATACCACATATGTATCCACCAGTGTTATTGAAATGTGCGTTCTTCTCATTAACCACCACTAGAGTCATTGCACGTGTGTTCTCTTTAGAGACCACACATGGACCCACCAGTGTCATTACATGTGTGTTCTTTTTAGTAACAAGAACTAGAGTCATTGCATGTGTGTTCTTTTCACATACCACATATGGATACACCAGTGTCATTGAAATGTGTGCTCTTTTTACTAACAACAGCCAGAGTCATTGCATGTGTGTTCTTTTCACAATCCACCTATGGATCCACAAGTGTCATTGCATGTGTGTTCTTCTCATTAACCACAACTAGATTCATTGCATGTGTGTTCTCTTCAGAGACCACACATAGATCCACCAGTGTAATTGCATGTGTGCTATTTTTACTAACAACAACTGGAGTCATTTCATGACTATTCTTTTCACATACCACATATGGATCCACCAGTGTCATTTAAATGTTTGTTCTCTTCAGAGACCACACATGGACCCACCAGTGTCATTGCATGTGTGTTCTTTTTACTAACAACAACCAGAGTCATTGCATGTGTGTTCTTTTCACAATCCACCTATGGATCCACTAGTGTCATTGCATGTGTGCTCTTTTTACTAACAACAACCAATGTCATTGCATGTGTGTTCTTCTCATTAACCACAGCTAGATTCATTGCATGTGTGTTCTCTTTAGAGACCACACATGGAACCACCAGTGTCATTGCATGTGTGTTGTTTTTACCAACAACAACTGGAGTCATTTCATGACTATTCTTTTCAGAGACCACACATGGATCCACTAGTGTTATTGAAATGTGTGTTCTTCTCATTAACCACAGCTAGAGTCATTGCATGTGTGTTCTCTTCAGAGACCACACATGGATCCACCTGTGTCATTGCATGTGTGTTCATTTTACTAACAACAACTGGAGTCATTGCATGTGTGTTCTTTTCACATACCACATATGGATGCACCAGTTTCATTGCATGTGTGTTATGTTCAGAGACCACACATGGATCCACCAAAGTGTCATTGACGTGTGCTCTTTTGCTAACAATAATTGAGTCATTTCATGACTAATCTTTTCACATACCACATATGGATCCACCAATGTCATTGTATGTGTTCTTTTTACTAACAACAACTAGAGTCATTGCATGTGTTCTTTTCACATACCACAAATGGATCCACCAGTGTCATTGCATGTGTGTTATCTTCAGAGACCACATGGATCCACCAAAGGTCATTGCACGTGTGGTCTTTTACTAACAACAACTGGAGTCATTTCATGACTATTCTTTTCACATACCACATATGGATCCACCAGTGTTATTGAAATGTGCTCTTCTCATTAACCACCACTAGAGTCATTGCACGGTGTTCTTCTTTAGAGACCACATGGACCCACCAGTGTCATTACATGTGTGTTCTTTTAGTAACAACAACTAGAGTCATTGCATGTGTGTTCTTTTCACATACCACATATGGATACACCAAAGGTCATTGAAACGTGTGCTCTTTTTACTAACAACCAGAGTCATTGCATGTGTGTTCTTCTTGAGACCACACATGGATCCACCAAAGGTCATTGCATGTGTGTTCTTTTTACTAACAACTAGAGTCATTTCATGACTATTCTTTTTCGAATACCACATATGGATCCACCAAAGGTCATTGCATGTGTGTTCTTTTACTAACAACAACTAGAGTCATTGCATGTGTGTTCTTTTCACAATCCACCTATGGATCCACAAGTGTCATTGCAAGTGTATTCTTCTCATTAACCACAACTAGATTCATTGCATGTGTGTTCTCTTTAGAGACCACACATAGATCCACCAGTGTAATTGCATGTGTGCTATTTTTACTAACAACAACTGGAGTCATTTCATGACTATTTTTTTCACATACCACATATGGATCCACCAGTGTCATTGAAATGTTTGTTCTCTTCACAGACCACACATGGATCCACCAGTGTCATTGCATGTGTGTTCTTTTTACTAACAACAACCAGAGTCATTGCATGTGTGTTCTTTTCACAATCCACCTATGGATCCACTAGTGTCATTGCATGTGTGCTCTTTTTTCTAACAACAACCAATGTCATTGCATGTGTGTTCTTCTCATTAACCACAGCTAGATTCTTGCATGTGTGTTCTCTTCAGAGACCACACATGGAACCACCAAAGGTCATTGCATGTGTGTTGTTTTTATCGACAACAACTGAGTCATTTCATGACTATTCTTTTTCAGACCACACATGGATCCACTAGTGTCATTGAAATGTGTGTTCTTCTCATTAACCACATTTAGAGTCATTGCATGTGTGTTCTTTCAGAGACCACACATGGATCCACCAAAGGTCATTGCATGTGTGTTCATTTTACTAACAACAACCGGAGTCATTGCATGTGTGTTCTTTTCACATACCGATATGGATGCAATAGTTTCATTGCATGTGTGTTATGTTCAGAGACCACACATGGATCCACTCAGTCATTGCGTGTGCTCTTTTTGCTAACAACAATTGGAGTCATTTCATGACTGATCTTTTCACATACCACATATGGATCCACCAATGTCATTGTATGTGTGTTCTTTTTACTAACAACAACTAGAGTCAATGCATTGTGTTCTTTTCACATACCACAAATGGATCCACCAGTGTCATTGCATGTGTGTTATCTTCAGAGACCACACATGGATCCACCAGTGTCATTGCACATGTGTTCTTTTTACTAACAACAACTGGAGTCATTTCATGACTATTCTTTTCACATACCACATATGGATCCACCAGTGTCATTGAAATGTGCGTTCTTCTCATTAACCACAACTAGAGTCATTGCACGTGTGTTCTCTTTAGAGACCACACATGGACCCACCAGTGTCATTACATGTGTGTTCTTTTTACTAACAACAACTAGAGTCATTGCATGTGTGTTCTTTTCACATACCACATATGGATACACCAGTGTCATTGAAATGTGTGCGCTTTTTACTAACAACATCCAGAGTCATTGCATGTGTGTTCTCTTCAGAGACCACACATGGACCCACCAGTGTCATTGCATGTGTGTTCTTTTTACTAACAATAACTAGAGTCATTTCGTGACTATTCTTTTTCACATACCACATATGGATCCACCATTGTCATTGCATGTGTGTTCTTTTTACTAACAACAACTAGAGTCATTGCATGTGTGTTCTTTTCACAATCCACCTATGGATCCACAAGTGTCATTGCATGTGTGTTCTTCTCATTAACCACAACTAGATTCATTGCATGTGTGTTCTCTTCAGAGACCACACATAGATCCACCAGTGTAATTGCATGTGTGCTATTTTTACTAACAACAACTGGAGTCATTTCATGACTATTCTTTTCACATACCACATATGGATCCACCAGTGTCATTTAAATGTTTGTTCTCTTCAGAGACCACACATGGATCCACCAGTGTCATTGCATGTGTGTTCTTTTTACTAACAACAACCAGAGTCATTGCATGTGTGTTCTTTTCACAATCCACCTATGGATCCACTAGTGTCATTGCATGTGTGCTCTTTTTTACTAACAACAACAACTGGAGTCATTTCATGACTATTCTTTTCAGAGACCACACATGGATCCACTTGTGTCATTGAAATGTGTGTTCTTCTCATTAACCACAGCTAGAGTCATTGCATGTGTGTTCTCTTCAGAGACCACACATGGATCCACCAGTGTCATTGCATGTGTGTTCATTTTACTAACAACAACTGGAGTCATTGCATGTGTGTTCTTTTCACATACCACATATGGATGGACCAGTTTCATTGCATTTGTGTTATGTTCAGAGACCACACATGGATCCACCAGTGTCATTGCACGTGTGCTCTTTTTGCTAACAACAATTGGAGTCATTTCATGACTGATCTTTTCACATACCACATATGGATCCACCAATGTCATTGTATGTGTGTTCTTTTTACTAACAACAACTAGAGTCATTGCATGTGTGTTCTTTTCACATACCACAAATGGATCCACCAGTGTCATTGCATGTGTGTTATCTTCAGAGACCACACATGGATCCACCAGTGTCATTGCACGTGTGGTCTTTTTACTAACAACAACTGGAGTCATTTCATGACTATTCTTTTCACATACCACATATGGATCAACCAGTGTCATTGAAATTTGCGTTCTTCTCATTAACCACAACTAGAGTCATTGCACGTGTGTTCTCTTTAGAGACCATACATGGACCCACCAGTGTCATTACATGTGTGTTCTTTTTACTAACAACAACTAGAGTCATTGCATGTGTGTTCTTTTCACATACCACATATGGATACACCAGTGTCATTGAAATGTGTGCGCTTTTTACTAACAACATCCAGAGTCATTGCATGTGTGTTCTCTTCAGAGACCACACATGGATCCACTAGTGTCATTGCATGTGTGTTCTTTTTACTAACAACAACTAGAGTCATTTCATGACTATTCTTTTTCACATACCACATATGGATCCACCAGTGTCATTGCATGTGTGTTCTTTTTACTAACAACAACTAGAGTCATTGCATGTGTGTTCTTTTCACAATCCACCTATGGATCCACAAGTGTCATTGCATGTGTGTTCTCTTTAGAGACCACACATAGATCCACCAGTGTAATTGCATGTGTGCTATTTTTACTAACAACAACTGGAGTCATTTCATGACTATTCTTTTCACATACCACATATGGATCCACCAGTGTCATTGAAATGTTTGTTCTCTTCAGAGACCACACATGGATCCACCAGTGTCATTGCATGTGTGTAACATCCCTAAATTCATATTTCAAAGCTCATTCATATCATCATTGCATCCTTCATCATTTAGGGTTTTTCTCAAAATCATTTCAGAAACAGAAGCTTGGTGCTATGATTTCATGTGAGCAGATTTAATTCAAATGGCCATCACCCTTTGAGACTTGATTGTTTAGGAACTTGGTTGCTTGCCTCCATTGTTGGAAAGTTTAGGTGTAGCAATTTAACCAAAGTTTTCAACTTAGAAATAATTTCAAAACCCTTTTCAAAACATTTGCAAACCAGAGGCAAAGTCTCTGTTTGTATTAAGCCCAAGCTTGATCAAGCCCTTGCAAGGTAACCACATGGTTAAATGACTGATTTTGAAACCTCAAGATCTACAAAATCTCCAGAATTGCTTGAATTCAAAAGGATTTGAATTCATATCAAAATCATTTCAAAAAATGGTTTTAGAAAAGAAAAGGATTAATCAGCGAAAAGGGCTGCAAGGCGCTGTATCCGCCAGCCACCGGTAAACGAGTTTCCACCAGCCCACCCGGGCGCTGTGCATCTGCCCTGGCGAAACGAGCCCACACCAAGCCCACGGGGAGTTTTCCTTTTCTTCTCACGCACGAACTCAGACGACTCAACACGATGACGCATTTCACACCCCCTTTGCTTATAACGCTGACCAGCCGCCCCGCCCATCGCCAACCCCTGCCTTTCCCTAAATCAAGGCCATGACCATCGCCGTCAGTCATGGGCGGTAATGGCGAATGTAATTGGGCATTAATCCGCTGAGCTGCTTCTCGTCGAGCTCGCTATAAGATCCTCTCGCCAGGAGCATTTCCAAAACACTCGCTCACTCCGCCACCAGTCGCCTCAATCAACCCCACACCGCCAAGACAGAGCCCACTCCGGCGATCAATTCCGTGAGCCTCGTTCCCTCCGCTTCTCACTCTTGCTATCTGATTCAGCGAGTCTTTGTGCACCTCCCGACCTCACTAGTTCATCTCAGACGCCTCAGTCGCTGCTTCCGCCGACACCGCAAGCACCGACGACCACCTCGACTCCGCGCACTAAATCGTAAGTCCTGCGGCGCCTTTCACTTCGACTCACACGAGTTTGTTCGCAACGTTCTACGATCACCTAAACCTCCGCTCGTGTTAGGGCAACGCGACCTCGCAACGATTCGACAACGACCACCCGACGCTGCAAACTCGACGAGCTCTCTCAGCCACATCCGAGCGCCTTCGCAAACCGACGCTACTCTTGAGCTTCAGCAGCTTCGCGAGCCTGGTATGACCTTTCTCCTCTCACGGACGACTGGGAACGCAGTTCCGCCAGACCGAGCGCCTGCCATCGGCGATGCTACGCCAGGACATGGTCGCTCTCTCGCGAGCCGTTAGATCCAGATCCGAGCGCTAGGATAGATTCATTTAACTTCGAAGCGGTACGCGATCTGGAGCGTACGATCTGTTTAGATCCTGCGCAGAGCTCGATCCAAGGCGAACTGCACGCCAATCACAACGCGACGCGTGGCTAGGGTTAGATCTAAAAACAGATTTAAAAATCAGATTTTGATCCAAATTCAAACTGCCATAACTTTGGATTTCTACGTTGGAATTTTGCAAACTTTATACCGTTGGATTCAGTGAATCAAGAACTTTCTGAATATCTAACGTGTTTAACAAATAGTAACCATTAGAATGACTTTATTTGTAGAAACTTGTTTAAGGCTATTTTTGAGTATGGATTTAGTTTAGTAATTTGTTTTAGGGTTAAATAAGTGTGTTTTGGCAAATTTGGTGTCTTGTTAAGTTTCTGTATTCATGCACTTGCTTGGCAAAGTTTTCAAAATGCCCACTCAGTAAATTCATGCATGCATGCATTCATATTATTTTTGATTGTATATGAATTGTGTGTAAATGTGTGCTACAATTTTGTGTGTAGATTTTGCTAGTGATTGTGACTGTGAAGAGTGCTACTCTCCCCATTACCAAGGCAAGTGATGCTTCATATCTTTTGTCCCATTACTTTCACTATGCATTAGTGTTTTTGCTAAGTAAATCTTGCATGGATTTTATTTTGCTAAGTATAGACCTTGCTATGGGAAAACCTAGTAGATGAAGCCTTAGAAGAAATTTCCTAAGTTAAGATTCCTACTACTTTCATGCTTAGCTTAGCTAATAGAAAAACAAGGGTGGAATTTATATTCATGCTATGGAAAAATTTCTAAGTCTGTGGACTTATGTTTTGTTTAATAAAACAACTAAGTGAATGAATCACCTGGGTGGAATGGAAGGAATGGTTTGTGTTGAGTGGTTCACAAGGCCATGGACTTGGCTTGTGTATCTCACTTGTGGATGGCCACCCAGAACAAAGAGATTTGAGATGTCAAATGTTGAGAAGCTTCAAGTGCAACCACTTGGCAATATGGGCTCGCCATGATCATATAGGTTGCTAGAACTTAGTCTCATGGACAGTTGGTGGTAGAGGGAATGATAGGTTGAACGGCCCATTTGACTAAGGAAAGGCTTCAAAGATCTTGTCTTGGGAAACCAAGTCCTATGGGGAAAGTGCACCACCTCTCGCAGAGTGTAAAACCTAAGTACTTAGCCATGTCCTCGAAAAGGACAATTTGAGCATCAAGACATGGAAGATATCAAGAATCTCCTAATCTCAATTTCTAAGTTAAAATCTTGTGGTTGAACAAGGGTTAAAAGGATCTTCAGTCTTTGATTGGTAGATGCCCTGAGTGGATCTTCAGTCTTTGATTGGTAGATACCTTGGGTGATTTGTGCCAAACAAAAACTTAGTGTTTTCAAATGTTAAGGAAAAATATATTTTGAGCAATGCAAGCCTAAGCTCCACCTAGCCAAATGCATATAGTATTATAGTCCACTTTAAATAAGCTAAGGTATCACTTGCCAATACTATTCCAAAGTATTGACCCTCTGTGGTCAGAATTTGTAATGTTGCAGGTTACTCCGATGATGAATAGGAGTCATGAGTCTACACTCAACATGCTTGCCTCGTGGCACATGAAGATGAAGACTTATGTTTATTTACTTATTCCATAAACTTGTATTAGGCCTTTGGCCCTGAGTTGTAAAAAGACTATGTTTTATCTCCGAATGGATGTAATAAACGACCTTTGTATCTGTGTACTTCATCTTAAACTGTGGATGCTAGCATTGATCCAGGGACTAGCATTGCAATCACATGGATCCTTTCCTTTAATAAGGAGGGATCTTACAGATGGTATCAGAGCACTGTGTTGCCTATAGGATTATGACCCTAGGATTGGAAACCACTAAGGAAAATTTTTAACTACTTCTACACTTGTCTATTTTTCTCGTAAACTTTTCTAATCTTCTCATTCTCATCTCTATTTGTAGATGAACTCCATCAACGAAGCCGTGAAGAAAGGACCACTCATGACCATGACCTTGGAGTGTGAAACTGAGTTTCCCAAGATTCTTAAGGACCTCATGGAGGCAATGGAAGCACATGGTGCAGCTGTGTACAAGGGCTTTCCAGTGATGGAGGAAGGAGTGGAGTATTGGTGGGTGCAACTTCACTTGTACAAAAACAAGGAAGACAACCACAAAGAAAGAGGCTTCTGCATGTACACCAACACTTTTATGCACACCACATTCTTTGAGTCAGCAAGAGAAGCAGCTTGAAGACTATCAAAGAACCAAGTGCTAGAGTCAAGTGCAAGATGCTCAACCTCCAAAAAGACTTAGAGAAAGAGAAGGAACATACCCAAGAGTTGGAAGTCACCAACCAAACCTTAAGGGGAGATATTATAGACTTAGTGATAGAAGCATGTGAACAAGATAGGCTGATTGCCTCTAGGAACATTGTGTTAGCCACCAGATCCAGTGAGATAGGTTTGTAAGCGCACTTCGTTAGTTGGACCACCACCTATCACCTTATTTTCCAAATGATACCTTAAATAAGTTTGAACCTTGGTTGATGTAATGGATACATGTATGCATGACTTGTGTGATTTTTGTGTTCCATGGATATGTATGAATGTTGTCTTGTTTATTTTAAATTGTGTTGTTCTAACTTTTTCAATCTTATAAATAGATGCCTATTACCATCATCACTGTTGAGGAGTTCCAGGTTACCCGTTTTGGTCCTCGTATTGTAGAGCTTACTACCTTGCTCGATGTCCCTCTTCCCACCATTATGGTGCACCTACTCACCAAGTTTGAGAGGAAGGACCTCTGGGGCTTCAAGGTGAACCAACCAGGACGCCAGTCAGAGCCTACTACGGAGGCCATAGTCTTCAAGCTTATGCACGATGACAGGGAGAGAGGCATGGAGGTTGTCATGCAGACCTGAGCAGGACGATCATAGAAGCCACTCCCTATGTTAGAGGCACTCACTTCCACGCCTTCGGAAGGCGTGATGATGACGGAGAGTCCATCGACTTTGAGGACGACTCGAGGGCCAGAGCAGAGCCGATACGCCTGTACCTCCAGGACTTAGAGACTCTTATTAGGCACGTGGATACTGACAGGACCAACGTCATGCTTAGCAATGACGAAGCCTGTGCAAGCCATGAGAAGGACAAGCCTTCAAGGCAGCAGACGAGATTGTCAAGGAGATGGAGGCAAAATTCGAGACCCAAGACCGTAAGTTCAAGAGTCAAGAGAAACGTGTCTAGGATAGGAACAAAAGGATTCGGACATGACCGAGGAACTACACCAAGGACTTCGAAGTTAGAGCAAAAGCAGACAAAGGATTGAGAGACTCTGCTCCGTAAGAGGGCTCTCAAAGCCAAGATCGACTCGACTACTACTATTGAGGAGAACAAGACCAAGAATGGAGAACGCAGGTCTTACCTTTGTCGAGGAGGAGATTGATGCTGATTTGTAGACTTAACTACTCGCTTATTTCTTTTTACCGTATTTGTTATTTGTGAACTTATTATTGGACCATCCGACATGTGGATGGCTTGCCACTTGTGTGTTTTTACTTTGAGACTTTTGTTATCTTGTTGTTGAGCTTTTATCCTTGTGTTGCATGCTATGTGTTTGCTTGTGTGATGTATCGTGTATGAATCATGTAAGGGTATCTCATTCTTATCTCTATATGAATAAACCACGTATGCCTCCCCGTCATGCAAACCCCAACCCCAACCCCAACAACATTACTCTTAAATGCAACAAATGATGAATGCAGACATAGCTTATGCAAATGATGACGACATTCATCCAAAACCAGAAAACAACAACCCCAATAATAATAATAACAACAACCCCTCCGGGTTTTGATATGCTCACCAGATTTGCCACCGAGGCCAGCTAGGTTTTTAGGAACGATCGATCCCATGGTGGCCAATGATTGGCTACGCTCGTGAACAAAGACTTAGTGATCGTGGGTGCACGGATGCTGAAAAGTCAGTTCATGACACCTGCTGGAAGTACTAGCCGCCAGATGGTGGGACAACTTTCAGATCACCACTCCTATCGGCGAGGTGACTTGGCTATCTTCAAGATGGTTTTTCAGACTACTCATATCTCACCGTGAATGATGAGCCTGAAAAAGAAGGAGTTTCACAATGAAGCGCCGCCAACATAGCGTGGCTAAATATATTGAAGAGTTCAACAATCCGCTTATGCACCGGATGAGGTTGACACAGATGCCAAAAGGAAGGAAAAGTTTCGAAGGCTTGAATGATGAGCTGAATCAAGAATCGTCTGTGGTATATGTTCCAACTTATCACCATCTGTGACAAGGCTGTTATTGTGGAGAATAAAATGAAGCAAGTCGAGAGTAGGAAGAGGAAACATCTGACAAGCACACCGGATCATCCCATAAACGATCTCACTATGATGATAGTGTCACCAGATTCCACAAGCATGGGAAATTTAACAAGCACCATTAACCACAACCGCTATGACAACAAGCATCATCGCAATATGACAATGATAAGTACAAGAATCACAAGAGTGGATATAAGAGCCACCATAGTGGAAGTGGAAGTGGAAGTAGAAACCAGCCTAAAACGGACATCACCAGTTTAATGCTACAAGTGCAAGTAGTCGGGCATTATGCTAATGAGTGCCCTAAAAAGAAAGTTGAAGGACCTAATAAGCCCAATCCTTTTCGAAAGGACAGGTTAACCACATCAATGTGGAGGAGGTCTATGAAGAGCCCGATGTCTGTTGGTAAGTTCGCACTCAATTCCATCTTAGCATTTGTACTCTTTTGACACTGGTGCATCTCATTCATTCATATCAAAAGCATTTGTCGAAAGAAATGAACTACCGTAGAAACCATTGGGTGTCCTATAAGAGTAAGTTCTCTGGTGGAGAAATGATAGTAAACTCAGGATGTCATGACTTAGTCAGAGAGATCGGAAAACATAAGTTTCCGAACTCTAATAATCCTAAATTCAAGGATTGGATGTAATTTTGGGAATGGATTGATGGCTATATGAGGGAGTACTAGATTGTGCTAATCGACAGCTTGCACTCACAACCCTTGAAGGTAAGAGGATAAAATTCAAGTCCAATTTTAAATCAAGGAAGTAAGCTGAATTTCTTAAGGGGTTAGCATGGACAGCTAATTAAGTGTGAGTATCCTGATGTGTTTCCTAAGAGTTACCGGAATGCCCCCAGATAGAGATGTAGAGTTTATAATAGATTTGGTACCAGTTCTGACCAAGAGAAAGAGGCCTTATAAATGTCATTGATTTAACTTAAGGAACTCAAGAAACAGCTTGGAGAACAATTGCGTAAAGGATCTATCCAGCCAAGTTCTTCATCTTGGGAGCTCCGCTTTGTTCAGAGAAAAGAGATGTAACTCAAAGATTATGCATAGATTACCGCTCTCTCAACGAGGTAACCATCAAGAACAAATATCCTTTGCCAAGAATAAATGACTTGTTTGATCAGCTAGAAGGAGCTTGTGTGTTCTCAAGATTGATCTTCGGTCAGCTATTTTCAACTCAAGATAAGAGAGCAAGACATACCTAAAACAGCATTCACCACAAGGTATGGATTGTATGAGTACACGGTGATGCCATTTGGTTTAACCAACGCCTAGCATACTTCATGAATATGATGAACAAAGTGTTCATGGAATTTCTTGACAAGTTCGTTGTCGCTTATTGATGACATCTTAGTCTACTCCAAGAGCAAGGAAGAGCATGAAAGACATCTACGCCAGATACTTGAGAAACTATGGAACATAAGCTTTATGCCAAATTCAGCAAGTGTGAGTTTTGGTTAGAGGAAGTTGATTTCTTGGTCATGTTATGACAAAGGATGGTGTAGCAATGACCCCGCTAAAGTTTCAGTGATGTATCGGGAATCTCCTAAGAACGTAAAAGAGGTTCAGAGTTTCTGGTTTAAAGGTGATACTACAGAAGATTCATTGAAATTTATTCAAAGGTTACAAAACAATGATGTAATTGTTAAAGAAAGATAAGAAATTTGCTTGGTCCAAGGTTGTGAACTCAGCTTTCAAGAATTAAAGAAGAGGTTGTGTCACACCACTCAGGTTTACCAGACTTGGAAAAGGATTTGTGTATTGTGATGTCGTGATCAAGGATTAGGTGCCGCACTTATGCAAGGCGGAAAAGTTGTGGCTTATGCCTCAGACAACTCAAACTCATGAAGTAAATTATCCCACTCATGATTTAGAGTTAGTCATTGTCCATGCACTCAAAACATGGAGACATTACCTTTGGGAAAACGCTGAAGTATTCACCGATCATAAGAGTTTGAAGCATATCTTCACCCGTAAGGAAATCAATATGAGACAAAGGAGATGCCTAGAACTTATCAAGGATTACGATTTGAGTTTGCAATACCACCCCGGTAAAGCAAATGTAGTAGCAGATGCTCTAAGTCGTAAGGCGCTTGTAAATGGCTCACTAAAGGTGAATTGCCGATGACTTGTGTAAGCAATTCAAGGAACTCAAAGTTGAGATTGTGCCAAGGACATCTCGTGTCTTTGGATGTACAACCCACTGCTGGATAAGATTAAAGAAGCCCAAAATACGGATAAAGAAATCAAGAGATTAAGGAAAGGATTATCCAAGGAAAGCTAAAAGTTTCCATATAGACTAACAAGGTACTTTATGGTACGGAAACGATTTGTGTTCCACAAGATCCGGAATTATGCGAAACTGATTTTACAAGAAGCCCATAACTCTCCGATTCTATTCATCCGGAAACACCAAATGTACATGGATATGAAAGAAAGATTTTGGTGAATAACTCAAAAGGGACATCGCCAAACACATTGCTTTGTGTGACGGTGTAGTAGAGTGAAAGCGAGCATCTAAAGCCAAAGAGTTTGTTTCAACCAATGCCTATTCCTGAATGGAAGTGGAAAATATTGGTAAGGATTTTATTACCGGATTACCAAGGACCGTGTCGTGGTATGATTCCATATGGGTAGTAGTGGATCGCCTAACCAAAGTGGCTCATTTTATACCAGAAGACAACTTATACAAGTGCTAAGTTAGCCAAAATCTACATGAGTAGAATTGTATGCCTTCATGGTGCCTAAGAGTATTGTGTCCGATAGAGGAACTCAGCTTCACTTCTCACTTTGGAGACAAATGGAATCTTTAGGAACGAGGTTAGAATTCAAGATCGCCATCCTCAAACTGATGGACAAAATGTAAAGGACTAATCAAATTTGAATACATGATGAGGGCATGTGCCCTAGACTATGGAGCAAGTTGGGATGAAAGTCTCGCTTTACGCAAAGTTCTCTTACAATAATAGTTACCAATGTAGTATTGGATGGCACCATTTGAGTTTCTATGGAAGGGAAGTGTACCACCCCTACTATGGAATGGTGTGGAGAAAGAAGTTTGTTCGACCAGATCTTATCAAAGACGCCAAGAAAAGGTCAAATTGGTTAAGGACAGGTTGAAGATAGCATGCCTCAATGTAAAAGCTACGCAGATTCTAAGCATAGAGAAGTCACCTACGGTTGGGGATAGAGCTTATCTTAGAGTATCATTACTGTGGAGGAAAAGATTTGGAGTCAAAGGAAAGTTGCACCAAGATATGTTGACCATTCAACATTCTAAGTCCAAGGGAGAAGTCAGACATGAAATCGAATCGCCAAAGATTCTTTATCGCTAATTCATAATGTTTTCATGAGTCACTCAAGAAATGTCACCCATAAATGGAAGAATCTTCTTTGAAGGATACCATATCTTTGGAAGAAGTTCAACTAGAAAGTGATCTCACCTATGAAGAAAAGCCTGTCAAGATTCTTGAGACCGCAGAAAGAGTCACAAGGACAAAAACTATCAAGTTTTGTAAGGTACAATGGAATCATCATTCAAGAGGAAGCAACATGGGAAAGAGAAGATGATCTTCTAAAGACCACCTCACCTATTTAGCTAACCAATCTCGAGGGCGAGATTGATCTTAAGGGGGTTAGATTTGTAACATCCCTAAATTCATATTTCAAAGCTCATTCATATCATCATTGCATCCTTCATCATTTAGGGTTTTTCTCAAAATCATTTCCTTTCAAAATGTAAGCTTGGTGCTATGATTTCATGTGAGCAGATTTAATTCAAATGGCCATCACCCTTTGAGACTTGATTGTTTAGGAACTTGGTTGTTTGCTCCATTGTTGGAAAGTTTAGGTGTAGCAATTTAACCAAAGTTTTCAACTTAGAAATAATTTCAAAACCCTTTCAAAATATTTGCAAACCAGAGGCAAAGTCTCGCTTGTATTAAGCCCAAGCTTGACTGCTTCAAGCCCTTGCAAGGTAACCACATGGTTAAATGACTGATTTTGGAAACCCTCAGCACCCTACAAAATCTCCAGAATTGTTTGAATTCAAAAGGATTTGAATTCATATCAAAATCATTTCAGAAAATGGTTTTAGAAAAGAAAAGGATTAATCAAAGGAAAAGGGGTCAAGTATGTATCCTGGCTCAAAGAACGTAAACGAGCCCAAATGCTTCCACCCCGGGAGTTTTACTTTCTTCTCTCACGACCAGCGCACGACCACCAGCCGATGACCTAATACCCTTACACTCCTTTTATTTATTACAACACCGACAGACCTACCCTAATAATCTTTGCTTATTACTACCGGTTCAGCTGGCCTCACTTGTCAATAACACACATGCACCCACCTACACCCTTGCTTATTACGCTGACTAGCTTGCCCCTACGGCGTCTATTTCAACCCTCCAAATCACACATTTAATAACACGTCATTGCCGCAACCATGGGCGGTAATGACGCTGTAATTGGGCATTAATCCGCCAGCTGCTTCGTCGAAAGCCTGCTATAAGATCTCCCTCTCGCGCAAAGCATTTCCCCAAAACACTCGCCACTCCGCCACCAAAGCTCCTCAATCAACCCCACACCACCGCAGACAGAGCCCATCCGCGACACGTGAGCCTCGTGTTCTCCTCTCTCACTCTTGCTATCTCGATTCGAAGGAGTATTTGCGCACCTCCACCTCACTAGTTCATCTCAGACGCCTGTGTCGCCGCTTTGCCGCCTGTGTCGCTGCTTCCGCAATCACCGTAGCACCGACGACCACCTTTAATTGACCAAATTCGTAAGTCCCAGGCGCCTTCACTTCGATCACACGTGCGCCTTTCACCACCTGCTAACGACTCCGACTACACGAGTTTGTTCGCAGATTCTTTCACGCATCACCTAAACCCTTCCGCTCGTTAGGGCAACGCGACCTCGGCAACGACCGAATCAACGCACTCACCACGCTGCGTAATAACTTCGACGAAGCCTTCTCAGCCACATCCGAAAGCCTTCGCAAATCATTGGGCCATTGACGACGCTACGCCGCCAGACATGGTCGCTTGTTTCGCGAGCCGTTAGATCCAGATCCGAGCGCTTAGGGATAGATTCATTTAATCAAGCGGTTAGCATAACGATCCGGAGCATACGATCTGTTTAGATCCTGCGCCGCAGAAGCTCGATCCAGCGAATCCCACGCTTAATCACAACGACGCTGCGTCTAGGGTTAGATCTAAAACAGATTTAAAAATCAGATTTTGATCCAAATTCAAACTGCCATAACTTTGGATTTCCACGCTGAATTTTGCAAACTTTATACCGCTGATTCAGTGAATCAAGACCTTTCTGAATATCCAACGTGTTTAACAAATAGTAACCATTAGAATGACTTTATTTGTAGAAACTTGTTTAAGGCTATTTTTGAGTATGGATTTAGTTTAGTAATTTGTTTTAGGGTTAAATAAGTGTGTTTTGGCAAATTTGGTGTCTTGTTAAGTTTCTGTATTCATGCACTTGCTTGGCAAAGTTTTCAAAATGCCCACTCAGTAAATTCATGCATGCATGCATTCATATTATTTTTGATTGTATATGAATTGTGTGTAAATGTGTGCTACAATTTTGTGTGGTGTAGATTTTGGTTAGTGATTGTGACTGTGAAGAGTGTTACTTCCCCATTACCAAGGCAAGGATGCTTCATATCTTTGTCCCATTACTTTCACTATGTATTAGTGTTTTTGCTATAAATCTTGCATGGATTTTATTTTGCTAAGTATGTACCTTGCTATGGGAAAACCTAGTAGATTAAGCCTTAGAAGAAATTTTAAGTTAAGATTCCTACTACTTTCATGCTTAGCTTAGCTAATAGAAAATAAGGGTGGAATTTATATTCATGCTATGGAAAAATTTCTAAGTCAGGACTTATGTTTTGTTTAATAAAACAACTAAGGAATGAATCACTGGGTGGAATGGAAGGAATGGTTTGTGTTGAGGGTTCAAGCATGGACTTGGCTTGTATCTCACTTGTGGATGGCCACCCAGAACAAAGAGATTTGAGATGTCAAATGTTGAGAAGCTTCAAGTGCAACCACTTGGCAATATGGGCTCGCCATGATCATATAGGTTGCTAGAACCTAGTCTCTGGACAGTTGGTGCCAGGGTAGAGGGAATGATAGGTTGAACGGCCCATTTGACTAAGGAAAGGCTTGAAAGATCTTGTCTTGGGAAACCAAGTCCTATGGGGAAAGTGCACCACCGCAGAGTGTAAAACCTACATCAGCCATGTCCTCGAAAAGGACAATTTGATATCAAGACATGGAAGATATCAAGAATCTCCTAATCTCAATTTCTAAGTTAAAATCTTGTGGTTGAACAAGGGTTAAAGGATCTTCAGTCTTTGATTGGTAGATGCCTGAGGATCTTCAGTCTTTGATTGGTAGATACCTTGGTGATTTGTGCCAAACAAAACTTAGTGTTTTCAAATGTTAAGGAAAAATATATTTTGAGCAATGCAAGCCTAAGCTCCACTCACCCTAGCCAAATGCATATAGTATTATAGTCCACTTTAAATAAGCTAAGGTATCACTTTCCAATACTATTCCAAAGTATCAGAATTAATTCTGGTGGTCAGAATTTCTTGTAATGTTGCAAGTTACTCCGATGATGAATAGAGTCATGAGTCTACACTCAACATGCTTGCTCGTGGCATATGCGGGTAAAGATGAAGACTTATGTTTATTTACTTATTCCATAAACTTGTATTAGGCCTTGGCCCTGAGTTGTAAAAAAGACTATGTTTTATCTCCGGAATGGATGTAATAAACGACCTTTGTATCTGTGTATTTATCTTAAACTGTGGATGCTAGCATTGATCTGTGGACTAGCATTGCAATCACTGGCTGTGGATCCTTTCCTTTAATAAGGAGGATTCATAATGTGTTCTTTTACTAACAACAAATCAGAGTCATTGCATGTGTTCTTTTCACAATCCACCTATGGATCCACTCAGTGTCATTGCATGTGTGCTTTTTACTAACAACAACCAATGTCATTGGATGTGTGTTCTTCTCATTAACCACAGCTAGATTCGCTGTATGTGTGTTCTCTGAGACCACACATGGAACCACCAAAGTCATTGCATGTGTGTTTTTTACCAACAACAACTGAATCATTTCATGACTATTCTTTTGAGAGACCACATGGATCCACTAGTGTCATTGAAATGTGTGTTCTTCTAACCACAGTAGAGTCATCGCATGTGTTCTCTTCAGAGACCACACATGGATCCACCCAGTTAGTCATTGCATGTGTGTTCATTTTACTAACAACAACTGGAGTCATCAGATGTGTTCTTTTCACATACCATATGGATGCACTGGGCATTGTATGTGTTATGTTCGTGAGACCACACATGGATCCACCAAAGGTCATTGCACGTGTGCTCTTTTGCTAACAACAATGGGAGTCATTTCATGATCGATCTTTTCACATACCATTGGCCATATGGATCCACCAATGTCATTGTATGTGTGTTCTTTTACTAACAACAACAAGAGTCATTGCATGTGTTCTTTTCACATACCACAAATGGATCCACCAGTTGTCATTGCATGTGTGTTATCTTCAGAGACCACACATGGATCCACCAAAGGTCATGACGTAACGTGGTGTTCTTTTTACTATCAACAACTAGAGTCATTTCATGACTATTCTTTTCACATACCACATATGGATCCACCAGTGTCATTGAAATGTGTGCTCTTCTCATTAACCACAGTTAGTGTCATTGCGTGTGTTCTCTTTGAGACCACACATGGACCCACCAGTGTCATTACATGTGTTATTTTTACTAACAACAACTAGAGTCATTGCATGTGTGTTCTTTTCACATACCACATATGGATACAATTGTAAGTCATTGAAATGTGTGCTTTTTACTAACAATAGCAAAGCCATTGTATGTGTGTTCTCTTCAGAGACCACACATGGATCCACCAGTGTCATTGCATGTGTGTTCTTTTTACTAACAACAACTAGAGTCATTACATGACTATTATTTTTCACATACCACATATGGATCCACCAAAGGTTGGTTACTGCATGTGTGTTCTTTTACTAACAACAACAGAGTCATTGCATGTGTGTTCTTTTCACAATCCACCTATGGATCTCACAAGTGTCATTGCATGTGTGTTCTTCTCATTAACTACAACTAGATTCATTGCATGTGTGTTCTCTTAGACCACACATAGATCCACCAAAGGTAATTGCATGTGTGTTATTTTTATTAACAATAACTGAGTCATTTCATGACTATTCTTTTCACATACCACATATGGATCCACCAAAGGTCATTTAAATGTTTGTTCCTTCAGAGACTACATGGATCCACCATGCCAGTACGTGTGTTCTTTTTACTATCATCAACCAGAGTCATTGCATGTGTGTTCTTTTCACAATCCACCTATGGATCCACTAGTGTCATTGCATGTGTGCTCTTTTTACTAACAACAACCAATGTCATTGCATGTGTGTTCTTCTCATTAACCACAAATTAGATTGCTGTATGTGTGTTCTCTTCAGAGACCACATGGAACCACCAGAGTCATTGCATGTGTGTTTTTACTAACAATAACTGAGTCATTTCATGACTATTCTTTCAGAGACCACACATGGATCCACTAGTGTCATCTAAATGTGTGTTCTTCCCATTAACTACAGCCCAGAGTCATTGTATGTGTGTTCTCTTCAGAGACCACACATGGATCCACCAGGTCATTGCATGTGTGTTCATTTTACTAACAACAATCGGAGTCATTGACATCGTGTTCTTTTCACATACCACATATGGATGCACCCAAAAAAGTTTCATTGCATGTGTGTTATGTCTCAGAGACCATACATGGATCCACCAGTGTCATTGCACGTGCTCTTTTTGCTAACAATGCTGGGGAGTCATTTCATGATCGATCTTTCACATACCACATATGGATCCACCAATGTCATTGTGTGTGTTCTTTTACTAACAAATAACTAGAGTCATTGCATGTGTTCTTTCACATACCACAAATGGATCCACTAGTGTCATTGCATGTGTTATTCAGAGACCACATGGATCCACCAAGTCATTGCACGTGTGTTCTTTTTACTAACAATAACTAGAGTCATTTCATGACTATTCTTTTCACATACCACATATGGATCCACCAAAGGTCATTGAAATGTGCGTTCTTCTCATTAACCACAACTAGAGTCATTGTATGTGTGTTTTCTTTAGAGACCACACATGGACCCACCGCTGTCATTACATGTGTGTTCTTTTACTAACAACAACTAGAGTCATTGCATGTGTGTTCTTTCACATACCACATATGGATACACCAGTTGTCATTGAAATGTGCTTTTTACTAACAACAGCTAGAGTCATTGCATGTGTGTTCTTTTCAGAGACCACACATGGATCCACCAAAGGTCATTGCATGTGTGTTCTTTTACTAACAATAACCAGAGTCATTTCATGACTATTCTTTTCACATACAAAATATGGATCCACCAGTGTCATTGCATGTGTGTTCTTTTACTAACAACAACTAGAGTCATTGCATGTGTGTTCTTTTCACAATCCACCTATGGATCCACAAGTGTCATTGCATGTGTGCTCTTCTCATTAACCACAACTAGATTCATTGCATGTGTGTTCTCTTTAGAGACCACATAGATCCACCAGTTGTAATTGTATGTGTGCTATTTTTACTAACAATAACCGGAGTCATTTCATGACTATTCTTTTCACATACCACATATGGATCCACCAGTGTCATTTAAATGTTTGTTCTTCTTCAGAGACCACACATGGATCCACCAGTTGTCACTGCATGTGTGTTCTTTTACTAACAACAACAGAGTCATTGCATGTGTGTTCTTTTCACAATCCACCTATGGACCCACTAGTGTCATTGTACGTGTGCTCTTTTACTAACAAATAACCAATGTCATTGCATGTGTGTTCTTCTCATTAACCATGCCTAGATTCTGCATGTGTGTTCTCTTCAGAGACCACATATGGAACCACTCATGTCATTGCATGTGTGTTGTTTTACTAACAACAACTGGAGTCATTTCATGACTATTATTTTGAGAGACCACACATGGATCCACTAGTGTCATTGAAATGTGTGTTCTTCTCATTAACCACAGCTAGAGTCATTGCATGTGTGTTCTCTTCAGAGACCACACATGGATCCACCTGTCATTGTATTGTGTGTTCATTTTACTAACAAGAACTGAGTCATTGCATGTGTGTTCTTTTCACATACCACATAATGCACTCAGTTTCATTGCATGTGTGTTATGTTCAGAGACCACACATGGATCCACCAAAGTGTCATTGCACGGTGCTCTTTTTCTAACAACAATTGGAGTCATTTCATGACTGATCTTTTCACATACCACATATGGATCCACCAATGTCATTGTATGTGTGTTCTTTTTACTAAGAACAACTAGAGTCATTGCATGTGTGTTCTTTTCACATGCCACAAATGGATCCACCAGTGTCATTGTATGCGTGTTATCTTCTGGGGATACTACACATGGATCCACCAAGGTCATTGCACGTGTGTTCTTTTACTAACAACAACGGAGTCATTTCATGACTATTTTTTCTATATAGCACATATGGATCCACCAAAGTGTCATTGAAATGTGCATTCTTCTCATTAACCACAACTAGAGTCATTGCACGTGTGTTCTCTTTAGAGACCACACATGGACCCACCAAAGGTCATTACATGTGTTCTTTTTACTAACAACAACTAGAGTCATTGCATGTGTGTTCTTTCACATACCACATATGGATACACCAGTGTCATTGAAATGTGTAAAAAAGGCTTATAATAACAATGAATGTCATTGCATGTGTGTTCTTCAGAGACCACACATGGATCCACTAGTGTCATCAAGATGTGTGTTATTTTACTGGACACAACCGTGAAGTCATTTCATGACTATTCTTTCACATACCACACATATGGATCCACCAAAGTGTTATTAAATGTGTATGCTCTTCTTCAGTAGATCACACATGGATCCACCAGTGTCATCAGCATGTGTGTTCTTTTTTACTAACAACAACCAGGTGAGTCATTGCAGATGTGTGTTCTTTTCAGCTTAATCCACCTATGGATCCACCAAGGTCATTGCATGTGTTCTTCTCATTAACCACAGCTAGAGTCATTGCATGTGGATCTCTTCAGTAGACCACACATGGATCCACCCAAAGTGTCATTTCATGTGTGCTCTTTTACTAACAATAACTAGAGTCATTTCATGACTATTCTTTTCACATACTATACACATATATGGATCCACTGAAGTGTCATTGAAATGTGTGTTCTTCTTTCAGACCACTATTATGGATCCACCAGTGTCATTACATGTGTGTTCTTTTACTAACAACAACTAGAGTCATTGCATGTGTGTTCTTTCACATACCACATATATGTGGATCCACCCAAAGAAGTCATTGAAATGTGTGTTCTACCATTAACCACAACTAGAGTCATTGCATGTGAGTTCTTCTTCAGAGACCACACACATGGATCCACCAAAGGTCATTGCATGTGTGTTCTTTTTAGTAACAATAATCGAGTCATTGCATGTGTGTTCTTTTCACACTTACCACATATGGATCCACTGTGTCATTGAAATGTGTGTTCTCTTCAGAGACCGGCTACATGGATCCAAATAGTACGCCATTGTATGTGTGCTCTTTTTACTACCAACAACCAGTTGTCATTGCATGTGTGTTCTTCTTCGTAGACCACATGATCCACCAAAGGTCATTGCATGTGTGTTCTTTTCTGCATAATCCACCTTATGGATCCACCAGTGTCATTGCATGTGTTTTCTTTCACAATCCACCTATGGATCCACCAAAGGTCATTGCATGTGTGTTCTTCCCCATTAACCACATCAAGAGTCATTGCATGGAAATCTTCTTTAGAGACCTGCCATGGATCCACCTAAAGGTCATTGCATGTGTGTTCTTTTTACTAACAACAACTGAGTCATTGCATGTGTTCTTTTCTCTACATACCACATATGGATCCACCATTTGGCTTATTGCATGTAAAGTTCTCTCTTCAGAGACCACACATGGATCCACATCAGCGCCATTATCAACATGTGTGCCTTTTTTTCTAACAACAATTGAGTCATTTCATGACTAATCTTCTTTTTCACATACCACATAAGGGATCCACCAAAGGTCATTCAAATGTGTGTTCTCTCTGCATTGGAACCACAGGTAGAGTCATTGCATGTGAAATTCTTCGTAGGTCAGACCACATATGGATCCACCAAAGAACATATTGTATGTGTTATTATTCCTTCCTAACAACAACTAGAGTCATTGCATGTGTGTTCTTTCTGGTTAATCCACCTATGGATCCACCAGGTCATTGCATGTGTGTTCTTCATTAACCACTTAGTTGGATTCATTTCCATGTGTAAGCCTCGTCAGAGACCACACATGGATCCACCTCCGGTAATCGTGCATGTGTGCTATTTTTACTAACAACAAATTCAGACATTTCATGACTATTCTTTCATATACCACATATGGATCCACCAAAGGTTGTCATTGAAATGTTCTGTCTGTTCTTGCAATGCACTGCTGGCACATGATCCACTCAAAGAAGTCATTGCATGTGTGTCTTTTTACTAACAAAACTTGGAGTCATTGCATGTGTTCTTTTCACAATCCACCCATGGATCGCATTCAATGTAATTGCATGTCCTGTTCTTCTTCCCATTAACCATGAAGAGTCAGCTGTATGTAGAGTGTTCTCTTTTAGAGACCACAAATGGATCCACCAGTTGTGTAATTGGATGTGTTCTTTTACTTGGGCAAAACAACTGAGTCATTTCATGTGTGTTCTTTTCACATATAACAATATGGAGCCACCAAAGCTGTCATTGAAATGTGTGTTCTTCTTTAGAGACCACATTGCTGATCCACCAAAGGATATTCCATGTGTGTTATTTTACTAACAATAGCTCTAGTCATTGCATGCAATGATGTGTTCTTTTCACAATCCACCTTTTGGATCCACCAGTGTCATTGCATGTGTGTTCTTCTCATTAACTACAACTAGAGTCATTGGTATGTGTGTTTCTATTCAGAGACTACATATGGAATTCCACCAAAGTCACTGCATGTGTGCCCATTCTACTTAACAATAACCGAGTCAATTGCCTCTAATGACTATTCTTTTCTACATACCACATATGGATCCACCAAAGTTGTCATTGAAATGTGTGTTCTTCTTCAGAAAGACAACACATTGTGGATCCACTAGTGTCATTGCATGTGTTCTTTTTACCAACAACAACCGTGTAGTCATTGATGTGTGTTCTTTTCACAATCCACTCTATGGATCCACCAATGTCATTGCATGTGTGTTCTTCTCATTAACCATGCTTCAGATTCATTGCATGCAGCCTTCTTTTCAGAGACCACACATGGATCCACCAGTGGTGCATTGCATGTGTGCTCTTTTTACTAACAACAATTGAGTCATTTCATGCGTCTTCTTTCACATACCACACATATGGATCCACCAAAGGTCATTGAAATGTGTGTCTTTCTCATTAACTACAAATAGAGTCATTGCATGTGTCTTCTTCTTCAGAGACCACATACGGATCCACCAGTGTCATTGCATGTGTTCTCTTTTTACTAACAACAATCGAGTCATTGCATGTGTGTTCTTTTCAATACATACCACATATGGATCCACCAAGATGTCATTGAAATGTGTGTGTTCTTCTTCTTCTGTGAGACCACACATGATCCACCCAAAGGTCATTGCATGTGTGCTTCTTTTACTAACAATGTTCAACCAGTGTCATTGCATGTGTGTTCTTCTCATTAACCACATAACTAGATTCATTGCATGTGTGTTCCTTCTCCAGAGACTACAATAATGACGCATCTGGAAGAAGTCATTGGACATGTGTTGTTTTTACTTAACAACAACCGGAGTCATTTCATGACTATTCTTTTCTGTAGACCACACATGGATCCACCAAAGTTGTCATTGAAATGTGTGTGTTCTTCTCATTAACCACAGCTAGGAGTCATTTTGGCTGTAATGTGTGTGTTATCTTTTAGAGACCACATGGATCCACCAAAGGTCATTGTGGCATGTGTGTTCTTTTTTACTAACAACAACTCGACCATCGCATGTGTGTTCTTTTTCACATACCACATATGGATCCACTCAAAGTTGTCATTGCATGTGTGTTTTTCAGCGTATCACACACATGGATCCATACCCAGTGTCATTGCATGTGTGCTCTTTTGGGGCTTAATAACAATTGGAGTCATTTCCATGACTAATCTTTTCAGATACTATATGGATCCAACAAAGGTTGTCATTGAAATGTCTCGTTTCTTTCTCTCCTCATCAACCACAGGTAGAGTCATTGGATGTGGGTGTTCTTCAGAGACCACACATGGATCCACCAGTTGTCATTGCATGTGTGTTCTTTTACTAACAAATAACTGGAGTCATTGCAGTGTGTTCTTTTCACAATCCACCCCATGGATCCCCAAAGGTTACCGTTGATGTGTGTCTTTCCTCATTAACTTCACGGTTAGATTCATTGTATGTGTGTTCTTCTTCTTCAGAGACCAAGCTATGCATGGATCCACCAAAGGTAATTGCATGTAAAAGCCATTTTTACTAACAACACAACCGGAGTTATTATACGACTATTCTTTCATATACCACATATGGATCCAGCAGTGTCATTGAAATGTGTGTTCTTCAGAGACTCACACACATGGATCCACCCAAAGGTTGGTCATTGTGTGTGTTCTTTTTACTTCAACAATAACTAGAGTCATTGCATGTGTGTTCTTTCACACACCACATATGGATCCACCAAAGGTCATTGAAATGTGTGTTCTTTCCCCATTAACCACAAATAGAGTCATTGGCATGTAGTCTTCTTCTTTCTTCAGAGACCACCACATGGATACATCAGTTGTCAATTGCATGTGTTCTTTTTACTAACAACAACTGGAGTCAGCATGTGTGTTCTTTCACATATACCACATGGATCCACCAAAGTTGTCATTGAAATGTGTGTTCTCTTTAGAGACCACTTGGCTAACATGGATCCACTGTTGTCATGGCATGTGTGCTCTTTTACTAACAACAACCAGTGTCATCACATGTGTGTTCTTCCCATTAACCACAACTAGATTCATTGCATGTGTGTTCTCTTCAGTAGAGACTACACATGTATCCATCAGCTAGTTGTTATTGACGTGTGTTGTTTTTACTAATAACAACTGGAGTCATTTCATGACTATTCTTTTCCAGACCACATGGATCCACCAAAGGTCATTGAAATGTGTGCTCTTCTCATTAACCACAACTCAGAAGTCATTGCATGTGTTCTTCTCTTCAGAGACCACACATGGATCCACTCCAAAGTTGTCATTGCATGTGTGTTCTTTTTACTAACAACAACTTCTACTCATTGCATGTGTGTTCTTTTTCTACATACCACATATGGATCCACCATTGTCATTGCATGTGTGTTCTTCTTTAGAGTCCACATTATGGATCCACCAAAGGTGTCATTGCATGTGTGCTCTTTTACTAACAACAATTGGAGTCATTTCTATGACTAATCTTTCAGACACTTATATATGGATCCAATTAAAGTTGTCATTGAAATGTGTGTGTCTTCTTCAATAACCATAGGTATGAGTCACACAGATGTGTTCTTCTTTGTGAGACCACACATGGATCCACCAAAGGTCATTGTATGTGTGTTCTTTTTACTAACAACAACCCGGGAGTCATCATGCAGGTGTTCTTTTCACAATCCACCTCATTGGATCCACCAGTGTCATTGCATGTGTGTTCTTCTCATTAACCACAGATAGATTCATTGCATGTGTGGTCTCATCCACCAGTTGGTAGATTTGTGCATGTGTGCTATTTTTTTTACTAACAACAACTGGAGTTATTTCACAGACTATTCTTTTCACATACCACATATGGAATCCAAGCAAAGGTCATTGAAATGTTTGTCTCTTCTTCAGAGACCACATGATCCACCAGTGTTTTCATTGTATGTGTGTTGTTTTTTTACTAACAACAACTGGAGTCATTTCATGACTATTCTTTTAGAGACTACACGTGATCCACCAAAGTCATTAAAATGTGTGTTCTTCTAAACCATGCCTAGAGTCATTGCATGTGTGTTCTCTTAGACCACATGGATCCACCAGTGTCATCAGCGTAAAATTTTCTTTACTAACAACAACCAGAGTCATTGCATGTGTGTTCTCATTAACCATAACAAGAGTCATTAAAATGTGTAGTTCTCTTTAGAGACCACACATGGATCCAATTAAAGGTCATCAGACGGTGTTCTTTTACTAAAGTCAACTTTGAATCATTGTATGTGTGTTTTTCTTACATAATTACATATTGATCCACCAAAGGTCATTGTATGTGTGGTTTCCTCTTTAGAGACCACATGATCCACTCGGAAGCTGTCAACGGTGCCTTTTTACCAATAATACAATTGAGTCATTTCATGACTAATCTTTCACATACCATATGGATCCACCTGTTGCTGGCTTGAAAGGTATGTTCTCCCATTAACCACAGGTAGACGTCAGCTGTGTGTTCTCTTCTGAGACCACACATGGATCCACCATGTCATTGTAATGTGTGTTCTTTTTAATAACAAACAACTTGAGTCATCAGGTGTGTTCTTTTCAATCCACCTATGGATCCACCAAAGGTTGGGCTACATGTGTGTTCTTCTCATTAACCACTGCTAGATTCATTGCATGTGTGTTCTCTTCAGAGACCACATATGGATCCACTATGTGTTGTATGTGTGCTATTTTACTAACAACCTGAGCTACTCACGACTATTCTTTTGACATACCACATATGAATTCACTCAAAGGTCATTGAAATGTGTTCTTCTTTAGAGACCACACATGGATCCACCAGTGCCATTGCATGTGTGTTCTTTTACTAACAACAACCAGACTCATTGCATGTGTGTTCTTTTTACAATCCACCCAGTGGATCCACTAGTGTCATTGCATGTGTGTTTTTACTAACAAATATCTTGAGTCAACAGATGTGTGTTCTTTCAAGAACACATATGGATCTACTCAAAGGTTGTTTTGAAATGTGTGCTCTTCTTCTTCATAGAGAGACTACATGGATCCACCTGTGTCATTGCATGTACCTTTTACTAATAAATAAACTTAGTCATTAGATGTGTGTTCTTTTCACAATCCAATCTATGGATCCACTAGTGTCACTGCATGTGTGTCTTCTCATTAACCACAACAAGAGTCATTGCATGTGTGTGTTCTCTTAGAGACCGCTACAAGGATCCAATATAATTGCATGTGTTTCTTTTACTAACAACAATCGAGTCATGGAAGATGTTGTTCTTTCTATATACCACATATGGATCCAAGTTGTCATTGAAATGTGTGTGTTCTTTAGACCACATGGATCCACCAACGTCATCTCATGTGGCGCCTTTTACTAACAACAACTGAGTCATTGTATGTGTGTTCTTTCTTGCCAATCCACCAAGTGGATCCACCAAACAGCAGGGTATGTGTGTCTTCCCCATTAACCACAAACAGAGTCACTGTACGTGTGTTCTCTCTACATCACATATGAATCCAATGAGTGTCACTGCATGTGTGCTCTTTTTGTTTTCAATAACAATTGGAGTCATCATGACTATTATTTTCTTACATAACACATATGGAATCCACCAAGTTGTCATTGCTGAAATGTGTGTCTTCTTTAGAGACCACACATGGATCCGTGTCATGGCATGTGTGCTCTTTTACTAACAACCAGTGTCATTGCATGTGTGTTCTTCTCATTAACCACAACTAGATTCATTGCATGTGTGTTCTCTTCAGATACACATGGATCCACCAGTGTCATTGGACGTGTGTTGTTTACTAACAACAACTGGAGTCATTTCATGACTATTCTTTTCCGAGACCACACATGGATCCACCGTGTCATTGAAATGTGTGTTCTTCTCATTAACAACAACTAGAGTCATTGCATGTGTGATCTATTCAGAGACCACACATGGATCCACCGATGTCATTGCAGGTGTGTTCTTTTTAGTAACAACAACTTCACTATTGCATGTGTGTTCTTTTCACATACCACATATGGATCCACCAGTGTCATTGCATGTGTTCTTTTAGAGTCCACACATGGATCCACCAGTTGCATGTGTGCTCTTTTTACTAACAACAATTGAGTCATTTCATGACTAATCTTTTCATACCACATATATGGATCCACCAGTGTCATTGAAATGTGTGTTCTTCTCATTAACCATAGGTAGAGTCATTAGATGTGTTCTCTTTAGAGACCACACATGGATCCACCAGTGTCATTGCATGTGTGTTCTTTTACTAACAACAACTGAGTCATTGTGTGTTCTTTCACAATCCACCTATGGATCCACCAGTGTCATTGCATGTGTGTTCTTCTCATTAACCACATAGATTCATTGCATGTGTGTCTCATCCACCAGTAATTGCATGTGTGCTATTTTACTAACAACAACTGGAGTTATATCATGACTATTCTTTTCACATACCACATATAGATCCACCAGTGTCATTGCATGTGTGTTCTCTTCAGAGACCACACATGTATGTCATTGCATGTGTGTTGTTTTTACTAACAACAACTGGAGTCATTTCATGACTATTCTTTTCACATACCACATATGGATCCACCAGTGTCATTGAAATGTGTGTTATTCTCAAAACCACAGCTAGAGTCATTGCATGTGTGTTTTCTTCAGAGACCACACATGGATCCACCTGTCATTGCATGTGTGTGTTCTTTTTACTAACAACAACCAGTCATTGCATGTGTGTTCTTCTCATTAACCACAACAAGAGTCATTGCATGTGTTCTCTTTAGAGACCACACATGGATCCACTTGTCATTGCACGTGTGTTCTTTTTACTAAAAACAACTTGAATCATTGCATGTGTGTTCTTTTCACATACCACATATTGATCCACCAGTGTCATTGCATGTGTGTTCTCTTTAGAGACCACACATGGATCCACCAGTCATTGCATGTGTGCTCTTTTTTACTAACAACAATTGGAGTCATTTCATGACTAATTTTTCACATACCATATATGGATCCACCAGTGTCATTGAAATGTATGTTCTTCTCATTAACCAGGTAGAGTCATTGCATGTGTGTTCTCTTGAGAGACACATGGATCCACCAGTGTCATTGCATGTGTGTTCTTTTTACTAACAACAACTGGAGTCATTGTGTGTGTGTTCTTTTCACAATCCACCTATGGATCCACCAGTGTCATTACATGTGTGTTCTTCTCATTAACAACTCTAGATTCATTGCATGTGTGTTCTCTTCAAAGACCACATGGATCCACCAGTGTCATTCCATGTGTGTTCTTTTACTAACCTTAATGGGTCATTACATGTGTGTTTCTTTTCACATACCACATAGATCCCCGGTGTCAATGAAATGTGTGTTCTCTTCAGAGACCACACATGGATCCACCAATGTCATTGCATGCATGTTCATTTTACTTAAAAACAACCGGTGTCATTGCATGTGTGCTCTTTTCACATACCACATATGGATCCACTTGTGTCATTGCATCTGTGTTCTCTTCAGAGACCACATACACAGTGTCATTGCATGTGTGTTCTTTTTACTATGTGTAATGTCCTTTGCACATGTGTGCACTACATACATGGACCACAGTGTCATTCAATGTGTTCTCTTGAGATACACATGGATCTACTCGATAATCCTTTTGCATGTGTGTTCTTTTTAACAACAACTAAAGTGATTTCATGACTATTCTTTTAAACTACATATGGATGCAGTGTCATTGAAATGTGTGTTCTTCTCATTAACCACAGCTAAGTGTTTCATGTGTGTCATCTTCAGACACACATGGATCCACTAATCATTGCATGTGTTTTTTACTATGATGCTTCCAGGTCTGCATGTGTGTTCTTTTGACATACCACATATGGATCCTGTTATTTGAAATATGTGTTCTCTTAGAGACCACACATGGATCCCCTACAGTGTCATTGCATGTGTGTTCTTTACTAACAACAACTAGAGTCATTGCATGTGTGCTCTTTTCACACTTCCACATATGGATCCACTAGTGTCATTGCATGTGTTGTACTGTATGGAGTCATTGCATGTGTGTTCTTTTGACGCCTACATATGGATACCAAGTGTCATTGAAATGTGTGTTCTTAGAGACCACATGGATCGGTGTCATTGCATGTGTGTTCTTTTACTAACAACAACTATAGTCATTGCATGTGTACTCTTTTCACATACATGGATCCACAGTGTCGTGAAATGTGTGTTCTCTTGGAGACCACTGGATCCCTAGTGTCATTGCATGTGTGTTCTTTTACTGTAACAACTAGAGTCATTGCATGTGTGTTCTTTCACATACCATATGGATCCTGAGTGTGTCATTGCATGTGTGTTTCTTTCACAATCCACCTGTGGATACCAATGTCGTGCATGTGTGCTCTTTACTAACAACAACCAGAGTCACATTGCATGTCGTTCTTCACAATCCACCTATGGATCCACAGTGTCATTGCATGTGCTCTTTTTATGTAACCAGAGTCATTGCATGTGTGTTTGCAGGCTACATGGATCCACCAGTCGTCATTCCATGTGTGTTCTTTTTACTAACAACAAGCGGGTCATTGCATGTGTGTTCTTTCATACCACATATGGATACCAGTGTCCAATGAAATGTATTTCTCTTCAAGAGACCACATAGATCCTAATGTCATTGCATGCATGTTGTTTACTTAAAACACTTGGTGTCATTGCATGTGTGCTCTTTTCACATACCACATATGGATCCACTTGTGTCATTGCATGTGTGTTCTGAAGACCACACACATGCATCCCTGTGTCATTGCATGTGTGTTCTTTTACCATAACAATGGAGTCATTTCATGACTACTATTTTAGAGACCACATGGATCCACCAGTGTCATTAAAATGTTTGTTCTTCTCAAAAAACAAATCTAGAGACATAGCATGTGTTGACTCTCCACCAGTGTCATTTCATGTGTGTTCTTTTTACTAACAACAACTGGAGTCATTGCATGTGTGTTCTTTTCACATACCACATATGGATCCACCAGTGTCATTGCATGTGTGTTCTCTTCAGAGACCACACATGGATCCACCAGTGTCATTGCATGTGTGCTCTTTTTACTAACAACAACTGGAGTCATTTCATGTCTAATCTTTTCACATACCACATATGGATCCACCAGTGTCATTGAAATGTGTGTTCTTCTCATTAACCACAGAGTCATTGCATGTGTGTTCTTCAGAGACCACACATGGATCCACCAGTGTCATTGCAGGTGTGTTCTTTTTACTAACAACAACTGGATTCATTGCACGTGGGTTCTATTCACATACCACATATGGATCCACCAGTGTCATTGCATGTGTGTTCTCTTCAGAGACCACACCATTGTCATTGCATGTGTGTCTTTTTACTAACAACACTTGGGGTCATTTCATGACTAATCTTTTCACATACCATATGGATCCACCAGTGTCATTGAAATGTGTGTTCTTCTCAGTAAGAACAGGGAGAGTCATTGCATGTGTGTTGTCTTCAGAGACCACACATGGATCCACCAGTGTCATTGCATGTGTGTTCTTTTTACTCACAACAACTGGAGTCATTGCATGTGTGTTCTTTTACTAACAACATGGATCCAGTGTCATTGGAAGTGTGTTCTCTAGAGACCACACATGGATCCATTAGTGTCATTGCATGTGTGTTTTTACTAACAACAATTGGAGTCATTTCATGACTATTCTTTTAGAGACCACATATGGATCCACTAGTGTCATTAAAATGTGTGTTATTCTCAAAAACCACAGCTAGAGTCATTGCATGTGTGTTCTCTTCAGAGACCACACATGGATCCACCATTGTCATTTCATGTGTGTTCTTTTACTAACAACAACTGAGTCATTGCATGTGTGTTCTTCTCACATACCACATATGGATCCACCAGTGTCATTGCATGTGTGTTCTCTTTAGAGACCACACATGGATCCACCAGTGTCATTGCACGTGTGCTCTTTTTACTAACAACAATTGGAGTCATTTCATGACTAATCTTTTCACATACCACATATGGATCCACCAGTGTCATTGAAATGTGTTCTTCTCATTAACCACGGTAGAGTCATTGCATGTATGTTCTCAGAGACCACACATGGATCCACCAGTGTCATTGCATGTGTGTTCTTTTTACTAACAACAACTGGAGTTGCATGTGTGTTCTTTCACATACCACATATGGATCCACGGTGTCATTGCATGTGTGTTTTCTTGGAGACCACACATGGATCCACCTGTCATTGCATGTGTGCTCTTTTACTAAAACAATTGGAGTCATTTCATGACTAATCTTTTCACATACCACATATGGATCCACCAGTGTCATTGAAATGTGTGTCTTCTCATTAACCAGGTAGAGTCATTGCATGTGTGTTCTCTTTAGAGACCAAACATGGATCCACCAGTGTCATTGCATGTGTGTTCTTTTTACTAACAACAACTGAGTCATTGCATGTGTGTTCTTTCACATACCACATATGGATCCACCAGTGTCATTGCATGTGTGTTCTCTTGAGACCACACATGGATCCTGATGTCATTGCATGTGCTCTTTTACTAACAACAATTGGGGTCATTTCATGACTAATTCTTTTCACATACCACACATGGATCCACCAGTGTCATTGAAATGTGTGTTCTTCTGATTAACCACAGCTAGAGTCATTGCATGTGTGTTGTCTTGAGAGACCACACATGGATCCACCAGTGTCTGTGCATGTGTGTTCTGTTTACTAACAACAATGGAGTCATTGTGTGTTCTTTTTACTAAAAACAACCAGTGTCATTGGATGTGTGTTCTCTTCAGAGACCACACATGGATCCACCAGTGTCATTGCAAGTGTGTTTTTACTAATAACCGGAGTCATTTCATGACTATTCTTTTAGAGACCACACATGGATCCACCAGTGTCATTAAATGTGTGTTCTTCTCATTAACCACAGGTAAAGTCATTGCATGTGTGTTCTCTTAGAGACCACACATGGATACACCAGTGTCATTTCATGTGTGTTCTTTTACTAACAACAACTGGAGTCATTGCATGTATGTTCTTTTCACATACCACATATGGATCCACCAGTGTCATTGCATGTGTGTTCTCTTCAGAGACCACACATGGATCCACCAGTGTCATTGCACGTGTGCTCTTTTTAATAACAACAATTGGAGTCATTTCATGACTAATCTTTTCACATACCACATATGGATCCACCAGTGTCATTGAAATGTGTGTTCTTCTCATTAACCACAGGTAAAGTCATTGCATGTGTGTTTTCTTTAGAGACCACACATGGATCCACCAGTGTCATTGCATGTGTGTTCTTTTTACTAACAACAACTGGAGTCATTGCATGTGTGTTCTTTTCACATACCACATATGGATCCACAAGTGTCATTGCATGTGTGTTCTCTTCAGAGACCACACATGGATCCACCAGTGTCATTGCACGCGTGCTCTTTTTACAAACAACAATTGGGGTCATTTCATGACTAATCTTGTCACATACCACATATGGATCCACCAGTGTCATTGAAATATGTGTTCTTCTCATTAACCACAGCTAGAGATTCATTGCATGTGTGTTGTCTTGAGAGACCACACATGGATCCACCAGTGTCATTGCATGTGTGTCTTTTTACTAACAACAACTGGAGTCATTGCATGTGTGTTCTTTTTACCACATATGGACCCACAGTGTCATTGCATGTGTGTTCTCTTGAGAGACCACACATGGATCCACCAGTGTCATTGCATGTGTGTTATTTTTACTAAAACCAATTGGAGTCATTTCATGACTAATCTTTTCACATACCACATATGGATCCACGTGTCATTGAAATGTGTGTTCTTCTCATTAACCACAGCTAGAGTCATTGCATGTGTGTTCTCTTTAGAGACCACACATGGATCCACCGGTGTCATTGCATGTGTGCTTTTTTTACTAACAACAACTGGAGTCATTGCATGTGTGTTCTTTTCACATACCACATATGGATCCACCAGTGTCATTGAAATGTGTGTTCTCTTTAGAGACCACACATGGATCCAATAGTGTCATTGCATGTGTATTCTTATAACTAACAACAACTTGAGTCATTGCATTTGGGTTCTTTTCACATACCACATATGGATCCACCAGCGTCAATGAAATGTGTGTTCTTTTAACATTCCACATATGGATCCACCAGTGTCATTGCATGTGTGTTCTCTTTAGAGACCACACATGGATCCAATAGTGTCATTGCATGTGTGTTCTTTTTACTAACAACAACTAGAGTCATTTCATCACTGTTCTTTTCACATACCACATATGGATCCACCAGTGTCATTGAAATGTGTGTTCTCTTCAGAGACCACACATGGATCCAATGTCATTGCATGTGTGTTCTTTTTTCTACCAACCACCATTGTCATTGCATGTGTGTTCTTTTCACATACCACATCTGGATCCACCAGTGTCATTGAAATGTGTGTTCTCTTCAGAGACCACACATGGATCCACCAGTGTCATTGCATGTGTGTTCTTTTACTAACAACAACAGTGTCATTACATGTGTCTTTTCACATACCACATATGGATCCACAGTGTCATTGCATGTGTTCTCTTGAGACCACACCCAGATCCACCAGTGTCATTGCATGTGTGTTATTTTTACTAACTACAAGTTGAGTCATTTCATGACTATTCTTTTCACATACCACATACGGATCCACCAATGTCATTGAAATGTGCGTTCTTCTCATTAACCACAGCTACAGTCATTGCATGTGTGTTGTCTTCAGAGACCACACATGGATCCACTTGTCGTGGTGGTGTCACGGAAGATGCCATGGATATGCTAAAGGTGGGGCCAATATGCACTAGAGGAATCCAGGGAGGGATAGTGTGGTGATTCCATACACAGATGCTTTGTATTCTCCAAGTGCACAAGGTTTACAGATGCTCCTTGAGCTGTATTGGGGAGAGGAGGAAGAAGGAGCTCTCTTACTCTCACCACTACCTATCTCTCAATGAACAAACTACTCATGCCCCAGCCCCAACTCACAGAGGCCCTAGTGCCCTTATAAAGGGAGGCTAGGTCTCGATTAGGGCATACGTGGAGGCATATTCCTGGGAATATGCCTCTCCCAAAATAGCAAACCGACCGGGTCTCCTTTTGCCATCGTAAGCCATGAAGAGGCTACGTTAGCCTCTGCGGTGCCAGCGTCAGCCGACATAGGATGCGTCACCTTTTTCGGCCACGCCTCGCTGGTCCCTCCCTCTGTTCGCTTTGCTCACGCTCCTGCGCACAGAGGTCACCTTTTGACCAGCGAGATACCTTCCTTCTCTTGCAAGCCTGGTATGATCCGGCCCCGTGGGTACCTGCATACAAATTACAAATAGCCCGCCAGCATATGACATACGTCGGCCGGGACACAGTCAGGTGGACAGCCTCCGGTCCGGGTTACTCCGTAAGTCGGCCTGCCTTGAGGTGACCTGGCCAGCTTTCGCTTTGACCTTGCCATACCTCGGCTAACTCGGCCTTTATACCCCGGTGTTAGCCTACCCGGAGGTATCCCCCCAACATTAGTCCCCGAAGCTGGTGTGGTCTTAGCAACTTTAGCTAAGGCCACAGGTTCAATCTTTTTGCTCCCTTTTCCGAGTTACTCTGTAGCTCGGATCCCGTGGCGTAGCATTCCCTTGGCACATTCCGAGTCATCACTCGCTGGCCGGGCTACCCTTCAGTTTTCCAGGTTATCCTTCCTTCTCTCATACGTTTTCCCACATCCTACGTTGAGGTAATCATCACCTTGCCTCATTCATCGCACTTATTGTCGGGGTTCTTGTTGCAAGCGTGGTCGCAGCCTCCTCGTTAACTACATCACCACGTCGCGTCATGGGATCCCCTGCTTCTGAGGCCCTTCCTGTGGCTTGCCTCTGATTGGCTGACCTAGCAGATACACGGCCACACCGTGTGGCCTCAGTGCACTGCTCGATCCCACTATCCATTGCTAGGGAGTGGTTAAATAGGGGAGGGGGCGTGTCCCTTGGGTGTTTTCCCCTTCTCGCGCCCCTCAACCTCTTTGCTTCTTCTTCCTCCTTACGACAGCGCCGCCGTCGCATCTCACTTTCTTGTTTCCTTGCTGCCGCTCCCATGCTGTCTCATCGCCATGCAGGGGCCTCGCCGATCTAATACCGCGCACGCGTCTAAGCAGCGGCGGGGCGACATGGAGATGACTGAGGAGGAGCTCGCCGTCCTCGAGGAAGAAGAGATGGAGGAGGAGGGTGAAACCTTGGAGCGTGGTGCCTGGGCCGGTTCTTGGGTGTGCCAAGACGACCTTGATTGGCTCTACCGCACCCGCCGCATTCCTGAAGGCGTGATTTCTGCCTTGCCTCCGAGGAGCTCGACCCCTCACCCAATTCGGGTGAGTTCGCGCCTTCCTCTCTCTTCACGCCAATGAGTGACTTCTTCCATGACTTTATCAATATCTATGAACTCCAACCTCATCATCTTCTAGCGAATGCCATTACATCCCTCTCCTCCTTCGCATCCGTCGTAGAAGGATACCTCGGATTGTGGCCTACCAAAGAGCTCTGGATCCGGTTCTTCGGTCTGTAGAGGAACGTGGTTCCGGATAAGGAGCATGCCCTGGAGGACAAGCACCTGACCCAATGTGGTGCCGCCTCCATCTCTCCTCAGAAACAATCTTTCTTTCCCCGAGTCATGGGGCTTGATTCCTGCAAGGGCTAGGCCCGGACCTTATTTTACGTGAGGAATGGTTCGGATGAGGATCTGATCCGGCTGTGCCCCTTTGCGATGGGTCCTCCTAATCCGGCTCTATGGGACCGGGTTCCCAAGAAACCAACTGCCCTAGCGAATCAGGTTAATAAGCGGTTCCAGGAGCTGAAGGATCTAGGGTTGCGCAACGAGGACGTGATGATCACATTTGTCCGCAGCCGGATTTCCCCCCTACAGAAGCGCACACACAAGCTCTGCCACATGAGCTAGCGACTTGACCCCAACCGACCTCCTCCTTCGAGCTGAACAACACCGAGATCTTCCAGTCAAGGCCATCTTCACGACCGATAAGGACTTC